>OV656844.1:2713333-5394166 GCA_927399475.2 Acleris emargana | reverse complement strand
TAAGTTCTTTATTTAAAAAAATGGCTTACTGTTGAGTTTCTTGCGGTGCTTCTTCTCAACAATGGTCTCTTGAAGCGCTGGTAGATGGTAGATTCAGACTTGTAAAAGTGCCTACAGGGCCTACTTACAGAATAAATGATTTTATTTATTATTTTTATTATTATTTATTTATTAATATGACATTGACTTTCCCGCGGTACCTCATCATATTATCGAATTTCACTTCATCGATTGAATAATTTCATCGAATTTAAATTCATCGAACGCTATTTTCTGTTGAAGCCACTATTTTTCAGGACATCTTAAACATTAATTAGTCACATAGGTTTGGATAGGTTAGACTCTCATGCGGCGAGAAATGCCTTTCGATATAAAATAAAAAAGGTTCAAAAACAAAAAAACTGCCTTAAAAACACGTCGAGCTACAAGTCGGGGTCCCATAATATTTTTAACCAAAAGCCGACTAGGACCTACCATTATAAACGAAGTAATTTTTTTGCGTTTTGGAAGGCTGTTTGTAGGGTTCCGTACGCAAAGGGTAAAAACGGGAACCTATTACAAATACTCCGCTGTCCGTCTGTCCATCTATCCGCCTGTCTGTTACCAGGCTGTATTTCACGAAACGGATTTGCTAGACAGTTGATATTTTCACAGATGATGTATTTCTGTTGCTGCTATGACAACAAATACTAAAAACAGAATAATATAAATATTTAAGGGGGGTTCCCACTCAACAAACGTGATTTTTTATAGATAATGGTACGGAATCCTACGTTCGTGAGTCCGAGTCGCACTTGGCTAGTTTTTTGTTTTTATAGCCTTTTTTTGTGGATTCTGGCACAGACGAGATGCAGCAAGGCTGCCGGTGCAGTGCTGCAGGTGAATCGCAGCCTGCGGAACGGTTGCAGAATAAAGCCCTCCCTGCAGGCGTATAGCCAAGATGCAAACTCTGCTTACATATATGTTTTCTATAGATTCGAAATGTACGGAATTGACGACGGTCGACGATCTGTCATCAGCTTAAGTCAATCCTGTTTGATCGATTTTCAATGCTAACTTACAGCAGCTAAATTAAAATCGGTTCATCCGACTGAAAACTATGATGCCAAGCATACTTAAACACAAACATACGCTTAAATTATAAAGCCCTCCTCAGTTTAGTCTCGGGGGTTAACAAAGACAACTCTCACTTGATATTTTTTTAGTTCATTTTTTGGTTTTTCTTCAGGGTCCGTAATCTGTAATGTAATCATACAAAATTTTACCCTTGTATGTTTTACCATTTTCAAAAGTAAAACAAAAATAGGTACATTATAAATATTTTTTCTTGTATGTTTCCACTATTATTTCAATTTCTTTTATAGTAATTAAAAAACACATGTTTTGAAAAAAAATTCGTCATCTATTACAGTTCGAAAGATACAGCTCTTTAAAGTTAGGACAGACAGACGGACGGACGGACATTGTAGGTTTAGTAATAGGGTCATAATTTTATCGAATTTCACTTCGTCGATCGAATTATTTCATCGAATTTCAACTCAACGAACGCTATTTTCGGTAGTTTTGACGGACGGACATTGCATTGTAGTCTGGCTCTAGATCCATCGAGATTGCACTCATTTGACTCGTCGTCTTTTGATGGTGGGTTTCATATTATCATTATCAGTATTAGAAGTACAGTCGGAAAAATAAAAAGTGTGTTATTGTTATTGATATTAAAAACAAAATTTAAAAAAAACTTGTTCCCTAGTAAATATTTTGCTGGGTTCGGACGCGTTGATGTCTTTTGTAAAAGGCATGTATGTATTGGTTGAATTCGATGCATTTCTTTAAAGAAGAGCTTATTTGCAGTAAAAGAAAGTCATGTATATATAATAGGCAGAAAATTGTTTTTTTTTTAATATCAACAGCGTATCTTTATCTACCTTATCGCCGGTTGTAAGTACCGCAATGCCACATAACTAACAAATTTAATAAGTTGCAAAATGTACCTTACTGGCTTAATTGCTAAGGCGTATTTTGCACCGTATTTAATTTGTTGGTATTAAGTTTCACCAACGCCATCTGTAGTCTATTTACCTACACATATATAATCATATATAAATAAATAAATATCAGGGGACAATCTCACACAAATTAACCTAGCCTCAAACTAAGCTCTAGGCTTGTACTATGGGTACTAGGCAACGATAAAGTTACGTACATAGATAAATACATACTTAAATACATAGAAAACACCCAAGACTCTGGAACAAATACTCGAACTCATCACACAAATATTTGTCCATACCGGGGATCGAACCCGGAACCGCTAGCTTCGTAGGCAGGGTCACTACCGACTAGGCTACCGCGTCGTCTATAAAATCGTAGAAGAAACAAAATCTGTACATTGAAGATATTGAGGTCCTAATAACTTGTACAGGGTACGTCCAGATCGTTACCGTATCATCTTATCCTCCTACCGCCAAGTAGGTAGCAATGTTCGCATTGTGTTCCGATGTGGGGATAACACCACCGGTGAAATCATTACCATAGAGTTATTCCAACTTGTCCTTAGGGTTGGCAAAACATCATAGCAGTCGCTCTAGCTTCTCGAGCAATTGACAACATGAACCTTTGGCATGCTTAGTGAGGTACTTTGAGTAGAAAAAGTAAGCAAGCTTAGCTTGTTTAAAACCAATCGCTTACTTCTTAGCCTAGCCTTAGCTTTAAAGTAGTGCGAATTTATCAAGACTGTATCCAATAGCATTGGTACAGTCGACAACAAAAAATTGTATTCAGTTTATACCTTATAGCAATGTAATAAAGGTCCAAAGTGGATTGGTACATCTCTTTGTAGACTGTACGCACTCAACGCCAAATGTGAACAATCAAAATTATATGTCTGAGGAATCACAGGGAACACAAGTTCCGGCAAGTTCGACAAACGTCGACCTCTCTTAGTGTACATTTTATACCCATCTTCTTCTTCTTCTTATATACAGGGTTACTGGTAAGTCGACCTATTCCCCTCTAGGGGTTATGGGGGAGGTCATTTGCAATCATTTTGGTCCCATAATACCCTATGCAAAAGTGAACCATTTCTGAGATAATATAAATTTAAGTTTTTTGCTAAAAAAAAGTCAGGAACGCATCTTCAAAAATGTACAAAAAAAATTAGCACTATAAATAAAAAAATTGTAATAGCTTTTGTACAAGGTAAAATTGCTGTTATTATGCATTATTAAAATGCGAGACCAAAAAGTAAAAAAAAACATGTTCTTTTATCAGTTTATCTAACATAAATGAAACAAAAACAGAAAAATTTACTAACTTTTGCGTGGGGCATAATGGGACCAAAATGATTGCAAATGATCTCCTCAATGATTTAAATAATTACGAATTTGTGGCACTTGCAGTGGAGACCATGGGACCTTGGTCAGCTGATTTGAATAGCTTTATGAAGGCTCAATCATCCCGGCTCATAGACACATCCGGAGATTCTAGAGCTAGGTTCTTACCTCTCCCAAAGGATTGGGCTAGCTAACCAGAGAGGTAATGCAGCCAGTGTCATAGGGACCATGCCGCGAGCGGACCTGTTAGAGGGGGTGTTCTTTTTATAGTGGTGATTATTATTTACATCTTTAATATTTGAGTAGCTTAGTTTTATTTTAAAATTACTTAAAAGTAGTAATTTACTTAACTGCGGTAAATTAGTTCTACGCCGACGAGGACGCGGGCAAAAACTAGTTTATTATAAATATTATCTATAATAATAAATATTATCTGCGATAATAATTAAGTATGTTACAAAAGAAATAGCCATGTTGCGGTGAGCAACGCTCTAAAATTTTAGCTTACGTGAAAAAAATAACTAAGTACCTACTTGCATGTTCTGCAAAAAAACGCCTCAAATGGGATATGTACATAACGCATAGTTTCAGTTTGCCTCCACAATAAATATAATTGTGTTAGTTATATGAAAAGGTTTAATTACATTGTTTTGTTAGCCAATTTATCCCGAGAAAAATTGATAAAATCAGGGGAATTATTTAGTGTAGTTTTGAAAATTGGTACAGTTATATTATACCTTTCGGTATCCAGTTGAAAATACTAAAAGTCCTCAAGGGTGGGGGTGTGCTGAGGGTTAAGGGGAGGTTGAAGGTACCATTTTTCAGATTTTTGTTCATATCTTGAATATCATTATGATTATTTCTAACAAAAGTTTCTACAAAATTTGCTGAATACATTTTTACTCTAAGATCAATACTTAAGGAGCTACACAGTGTTTAAGTGTTTAACAAGGAGATAAAATATAGAAGACTAGCTGTTCCCGTGCCCACTCAGTTGGGCAACTTTTTTTGGGGTTATATAATTAGCCTATGACACTCACAAATATCGTTGCTTTCTATTGGTAAAATAATTTTCAAAATCGGTTCAGTAGATCCAGAGATTACCCCGTATAACGTCACAAATTGTATTTCTTATCTTCTTTCTTTGCCCCCGCGGCGCTTTGAACAGCTACTACCGCGGGGATATGGCGTTTCCACGTGAAGTGATTTCGCCAGTGTCAAGTATATATAAGTATAAATCAATATAGCAATAAAACACAATCCAATCTTCTCTAGGAAGATTGGGGGCAACGTTGTACGGTGATTTGTAGGTCAGAGGTCAAGATAGTTTTAACCTCTGCACCACTGCGAGACCACTTGAAACGAGAAGAAAGATGCCAGATACACGAAATAAGTCCAAGTCTTCAATCATTGTGCGACACAAAGGCATAAAAAGGACAAATCACTATCAGAAAAGAACTTTGAACACCTAATTACCCAAAAATTAAAGTCTAAAACAAATTACACGTCCGCCATCTTTTAACGTTGCAAATGGACCCCCATGTCTTATCTTAAATATGTATTTTTGTTCCTTTGTGGCGCAATAGAGATTAAACGCGTGGGCCGATTATGATGATTCTTATGTCAATCGATTTGTCTTAACCGGACGGACGGACGTGGCGAAACCATAAGGGATCCTAGTTAAACTACGGAACCCTAAAAATAAATAAAGTCGACAAACTATAATAAGGGTCTCCCCAAACCAGTCGACGCGGAGTCGGCTTTCGCCGAGTGTTTTACACCACACTATTCGCATTTAGCCGATCGGCCGTCTCCGTGGTTGGACACCTGCGTTCAGCAGTCTCATCCTCCTTGCGGCCGTAGAGATGCCCGATCGCCTGCGATTTGCTATCGCAACAGCTGTAAAGCGACGGTCGGCTCTCCCGTGCTCCGTACGGCCGTCGAGACGTCAGACAGCACGCGTACAGCCGTGGGGTCGGATGAACAGATGTAGGCAACAGCGGGTGATCGGCAATCGTAAATCTCATTTTTGGAGACTGGTTGTTAGTAACAACGTGAGTTGGGAATCGGACAGACGTGTTAGATTATTTTCCTTCATATAATTAAATACAATACTTACAAATATAAATTAAATACAAACGCATCAGTAGCTACTTCGGCCGTCATCGGCTCTGTTCGGCCGTCGCCGGCTATGTTCGGCCGTCGAAGACGCTGAACGGCTTCCGCCAGCTCTGACCGGTCCTTATCGTAGGTACTCGGCCGTGATCGGAACCGAACGGCGGTACTCGGAGATTTAAGGTAACGGCGCCTATTACCGTGGTACTTAAGGAAGTTTTCAAATAATTCCAAAAAAATAAGGTTATCAAAGCTCCTTAACGACCCAATTTTTTTTTTTAATTTAAGATTGTTTATTGAACTTTTAGCGTCGTAACTTTTTGGACTCAT
Source organism: Acleris emargana (assembly GCA_927399475.2). Classification (NCBI taxonomy): domain Eukaryota; kingdom Metazoa; phylum Arthropoda; class Insecta; order Lepidoptera; family Tortricidae; genus Acleris; species Acleris emargana. The sequence continues at coordinate 5,388,389 of OV656844.1, read as the reverse complement.
TTTACTTTATTATATACAGAGTTACTGGTTAAGTCGACCTAGATCCTTTAAGGGGTTGTAGTTTCTATGATTTCCGACCACTTTGACTAAGAAACACCATATCCTATACTTTATCGACACTTGAATTGCCATTAACTGAACAAACCGAGTCGTAGTATATGAATGATAGGTAAAGAAGGAAATAAACTCTGACGAAATATTTTTTTCTTATACCTACCAATATTTAAAAAAAAGTCTATGGCAGTAATACTGCAGACAATCTTAAAAATATCTACATTTCTTCAGCTATCCAACGAGGTATAGGAGTTTTGGTTATTATCAGAATTAATTGAAAAATCTTAGTTGAAAGTCTCCCAGGTAGTAGTAAAATTTTAATGTGTTATAAGTGGATTGGGAGAGGTGGGCCCATACCATGGCCAGCTAGAAGTCCGGATCTAACCCCTAACCTAACCTCGTAATAAAAACATCATTGATAAAGTTGAAGCAACTTATCTACTACATAATTATTGTATAAACAAACAAATTAAATGCAAGGATTCCAAAAAAAATGTGCAATATACAAAAAATCGGTATAAGAATAATTATCTTAAAAGTTAAATATCTTGAAAACGGTTAAGTTTAGGATATGGTGTTTCTTAGTCAAAGTGGTCAGAAATCATAGAAACTACAACCCCTTAAAGGATCTAGGTCGACTTAACCAGTAACCCTGTATTGTATAACAACAACATTGATATTGAAAAACAAACGGTATCGTCATAGTATTAAGGTTCAAATTGAATGTCACTGACATTCTAGATGTTACGTTTTGGTATTTGCCGTATTGCCTCGGGGCGGTATCGTCCTACACTACCAAAACGTAACATCTAGAATGTCAGTGACATTCAATTTGAACCTTAATACTATGACGATACCGTTTGTTTTTCAATATCAATGTTGTAGTAGCACGTGCTAACTCGGTAGCTAGCGGTTTTGCGATAATAGAAACAATGGCCTTTGTTTGGAAGATTAGGGCTCGAAGCGAAAAGTTCATTTGAGAAGATTCATACTATAAAATGATTATTGAAACCAAAATACCCAAGTCTTCTATTACCGTGGTAATACACAGGTTGTGATTCTATTACCGCGAATTCAGCTTCCATTACCGAGGGTATTTATAAAAAGCAGCAATTTTCTACCATCGGTAATAGGCGCCCGACTCACGATTTGGAACTTAATACCGTGGGTTAAAAAATAAATAATGGCTTGGTTCCGTATATTATTTTTTACATCACGTTTTTAAGGAAGTATAATTATAATCAAATACATTACTAATAAATAAATATAATATATGTAAACAAAAAATAAACATCTTAGCCTACTTGTGCAAAATGTGGTTACAGAATTATCAAGAAGTTTTAAGACTTGTTGGTAATTCTTTAGCTCTGCCTACCCCACTCTGGGAATGAAGGCGTGAGTTTATGTATGTATGTATGTATATATGTATGAAAAGTAGAAATAACTTATGATCACTACATATGCAATACCTAAACGCGGAAATTTCCTTCTGATTAGTAAAAGTCTCAACTTTATCAAAGAAATCTGTACTTACGGTACCCTAAATGTGATTATTTGAATAGAAGACTAAAATGTCACTCGGTAATAGACACTTCTTTAGGAACCTATTACCGACCCAAACAAATATTGAATGGGTCGGTAATAGATTCCCATACATTCTATTACTGAGGGTTATCTGATCGTACCATCGGTAATAGGCTCAATATGGAGGGTTTGAAAAACCTAATTCCGACCCATAAAAACAAACGGATACAGTTTTATTTTCATTACAAATCAAAAGTATATATTACAACCTAGGTATAAAACCAAAATTACATAACTGGTAAGTAAATACACGATTTTATCTCAATATTTAAACAACTTGACAATTTAAGGTTCCTATACAAACTACAAATTCAGTACTGAAGTTTTTGTTAAAAAATAAGGGTTTGTTGAATACTTTCCATACCACGGAAATAGTTCTTTAATAGCGTGAATAGATCAAGATTGGAATAACCGTAAGAAAGTATGTATAACCGATCGCATATACCAAAAATAAAGTATAAATAACCGAAATCAAAAAAATCTATTACCGGTGTACACCACGGTATTAGTATCCACAGCGAAAAATGGCGTCTATCACCGCTGTATTTGATTTTCCATTTTAAACGTATTTCCAGGCCATAAAATGTATAAAAAACACTCATAAGTCCTGCAGAAAACAATAAACAACCATTTAAATACCAAAACATTAGTTCAATTGCCATAAATATTACGTAAAACACTAAATAAGATTCGAGTTTGCTTACATGCGGTGTCACGCGTTAGTATGGCACGTCCTCTTTCTGCGCTGCCTTCGCGGAAACTGACGAATTGCGAGCACTTTGCTTCATATACACACACTAGCAGTAACAGGTCCGTAAGTCAACTAAATAAGCTTCGTTCGTGTAAAATTTGTTTTTTAGAAAATCTATCGGTTTGTTTATAAAAAGGGTATTTGAAAATACCGCGGTGATGGGCGCCGATTTTGATACCCCCGGTAATAGTCGCCGTTACCTTATGAATGCGAACGTGTGCGTAAGGCTGCTAACAGCGTCGTACAGATGCGAACAGCTTTACAGCAAAACGCCGTTTTCCCGTCGAAAGACGTCGTTTCGCGTCGGCCGAGCCGATTGACGTCTTATTCGCTCTTATTGCGTTGACATAAAGCTTTTTCCGTACGCGATTTGCCGAAACGGCGTCGACTGGTTTGGGGAGACCCTAACAGGTGGGGTATCATTGAATAGGTAGGTATATAGGCACACTTAATTGACAACATTTCAAAAAAAAAAGCATTGTTATTTTTTCGCGTTTATAATAGCTGGTTAAAAATTAGACTACCCGTATTTCTTGGTTTTTCTTTATTTAACTTAAATTCGTCGTTAATAATTTATTAAAGAAATAGTCATTAAAAAGACCGTATATACAAAGTTAGGAATACTGATGTCGTGACCTTAGCCTGATATAAAATAAACAAAAAGTATCATGTGTCATGTCATGTCAATCACTTGTCAATCATTCGCTGCCGTTCGTTCACAAATTTGTTATTTTGCGTAATTTAATTAATTACGTAATTTGTAGACGCCATTAAATTTAAATAAACTATTTTGCGTAGAATCGAAAGCGTGTCGTTAGAATCAAGTAATCTGTCAGACAGATAAAAAATGAACATGACAGTTGTATATTTTTTGAATTCCTTTGATAATAAATGGACTAAGGGCACTATAAGTGTATTCCTAACATTCACAATCCAACTTTTTTTACTGTTTTTCCTAAATATAAAAAAAACTACTGCATAAAAAAATCCAAAGATATTTTTACTGTAATCAGCAGAGTAAAATCTAGAAACGGTATTTTATTTTACTACCTTAGCAAAAAATGAATTGTTGTCAATTAGGTTGCTTTCATAATTTTTAATTATTAATGATCATTTAGGATTTATAATGGTTTAAAGTTGGTTAACAACAGTCGGGTTTTTTAAAGATCGCTCTTTGGTTTAGAATTCTCAATAGATCGACAAAGGGTATTTTATGTTGGGTCGGTATATCACTAAGCTGGCTTATTCTAAACTAAAAATGGAAGTGATGATGAACAATGAAAAAACGACCCCATTTTCTTAAATCGCCTATTTTTTATCTCTGTGTTAAAAAAAACCCTGTAGCTCTTAAAATATTAATCGTAGAGCAAAAATAAATATGACCAAACTTGTACTATTTTTTATGTAGAAACTTTTGCCAGAAGTAATCATAATGATCATAATGCTATTTGATCATGAGCAAAAATCTGAAAAAACCCCCTTACACCTTCAGCACACCCCCCAAACTTGAGGATTTTTAGTATGTTCATCTGGATACCGCAAGGAATACCAATTTTCAAAATTAACCGAATTCTTTCCCCTGATTGCTCATATTCGGCTTAATTTGAACGGATTAAATTGGTTAGCTAGTTACAAGTGAAGCTAAAAAAACGATTCCGACGAACTGAGACCCTGCTTCAGTTTTTGAAATCGGTTAAAAGGCGAGCTAACCCAGAGTTCGCAAAATTAAAAAAGAAACTGAAATGTAGCTTCATTGGATTTCAACTATTTGGGCGTTTTCACTAAAAAGTGTACCCAATTAAGGACTGAAATTAAGGAACTTTAACTTTGTCAGTTTTGTGACGAAAATTAGCCATACATTGCGGCCGTCAATATATAGCTAATCTTCGTCACAAAACTGACATAGTTAAAGTTCTTTAATTTCGTTCCTTAATTGGGTACACTTTTTAGTGAAAACGCCCATTTACACAATTTTATTTAAATAAAAAGTACAAAAAGTTCACCTCAACAAATGCATGGTACACATGCACCTATACTATTTATACAAAATAACTTTAAGGGTTAATAACGTAATTTCCTAATCTAAACGAATTTAACCTAATTTTCTATTGTAACCGTTTATTTTATAGATGTATTTTAACGATATAAACTAGTTTTTATAAATTAAATGTACCTATCACACAACAATTTTAAACGCGCGCACCATTTGCAAGTTGCACTCAAACAAGCGATCAATTATAGGTTTTATTTTGAAATGTTTAAGGTTCAATATTACATGAAATAAATCCAAATCTCGTGAGGAGTACGCCGCCCTCTAACAGCTCTATCCCTTTCTAACACGAGCAGTACGCTGAACTTTCATAATCGATTGAAGAATCAATATTTTGGCACGCGACTCTTGCTATGTTAAATAGATAAAAATACTTTAATAAAATCCATAATTAATGGTAAAAAAGATTCTCTTGTGAAATGTTATTCCATGTTTTTGCAAACTTGATGTAACAATGTCAATAATCGAATATAGGAGGTTGTTATTGGAGCGAAATGAGCGAAGCTCCATTCTTCCCCGAATCGGATTCTCGTTTGTCCGCATACTTCTTTAGTACTATTAGAGATATCAGGATCAAATTTAGCCCTTGATACGACATCTAGCCATAGATGGTTTAGAAAAATTGAAAATCGGACATTCCACGGAGGAATAATCACCGAAAATCTGTTCCCATAGACTTTCAATGAGATAAATGGGAAACGTGCCGACACTTCGATTTTAAGCGGCCCCTCTCCGCTCGTAACCTTTTTGAAGCTTCATCTTTAGCTTTAGTTACAGACATGATGAGAAATCTGTAGCAGCTTCGCTCCATTTAGTGCTGTATCAATAATGTCTTGGCTGAGATACCCATCACAAGATACGTCAAAGTAAACGTCAAACCATAAAAAACTGTCATTTTTTTATCATCTTGAGACGAGCATTACAGTCACTTCGATATCAATTTATTAATACAGCCCATAGACTGGCCCGGGGACGGCAAGTGCACCTAGTTATAAACGCACAGGCTCATTTGATCCTATACCTCGGCAGAGGGCAAGTCCGCGTATGATCAGTCCTTAATTAGCAGTGATCGGAATTGGTAGTGCCATTTCGCGGGACTTCGGTACGTAAGATTAGTATGGATATAGTTTTTAACCCCGGGATTTGATATGAAAAAAATTAAGTTTGTGTTTAAAAAAATCTATTTAAACAATTGACATTAGTTTAAACCTATTTTGTGATAAGCTGGCCAGTTAAATAGAGATAAAACGATTGCAATGTCAACTTCATATGCATATCAGTGTCATATGCAATCTGTACCTACCATATAAATATAAATTCAATAATCGCAAAAGTTACCGGACTTTGTGATATTCTTATTGTGACTATTGTGGCTGATCCTTACTGGACTCCGATTTACTTCTGATTGGACTAAGTAAAGTCTTGTTGATGTAAATAAGAACAGTATCAGATCTTTCTACCTCACTGAACATGCCTCGGAAAACTAAGAAAGAAACTGTTCTACGTTGGATTGAACTATATCCCGATTTAAAGTATGACTCTACAAGACATTTAATACACTAAAAAATGTGAAGTTGATATAGGGTGTAGAAAAAGTACAGTGAAAAGACACTTCGAAGGACCTGTACACAAAGGATTGCCTCGAAAACCAGATGAAGGTTTTTACTTCGACCTGATCGAGTTCCTCATAATGTGCAATATCCCATGGGTGCAAATCGAAAACCCAGCATTCAAATCTTTCTTTCAAATGTACTTTTGCTGTACTTGTGCAGATCAGCCTCTTCGAAGTCTACCCAGTGAATCAACGATAAGAAAAGTATACCTGGACAAGTTTTATCAAGCCATATCTGCTATAAACAATGAAGTAGCAAATAAAAAAAAATGGATATCGCTTGATGATACGACAGACTTTTTAGGCAGATATGTGGTCCATTTCTTGGTGAAGCCCTTGGATGCAACTGTTTCCCAAAAAACTTATTTAGTGGCATGTAAAGTGCTAGCAGTAGTGAATGGGGCGACTATTGCTAAGTTTGTTACAGACTGCTTACAAAATATGTGGGGAGAATCCTATGAAAATCAACTCGATAGTGTGCTTCTATTATGTACCGATAGCGTTGCGTATATGTTGAAGGCGGGGCGAATTTTAAAAAGTGTTTTACCGAAAATGGAACATATTACATGCTTAGCTCATGCTCTGCATCGGGTGGCAGAGCAAATAAGATATCAATATCCGGATGTAGACACCCTGATCGCTAACTTGAAAAAAGTATTTTTAAAGTCTCCTAATAGAGTGCAACTGTTAAAGGAAATTTATTCAAATTTGCCCTTACCTCCTAAGCCAGTAATCACAAGGTGGAGGACCTGGCTCGCTGCAGTGTCTTACTTACTATGTAAGGTACTTTAATGAAATAAATACGGTCATGTCACGATTAAGAACTTCAGATGCAGTTTCGATTAAAAAGGCTAAACAAGTGCTTAAAAAATTCAACATTAAAAAATATTAAATACTAATATACACTTATAAACATCTCAGCCTGTTTGTGCAAATTGTGGTTACAGAATTAACTTCTTTTTTTTTAAGTTATTGTTAATTCTGTAGCTCTGCCTACCCCACTCTGGGAAAGAAGGCGTGAAGGTATGTATGTATGTAAAAAATATTAAAATTTTATTCATGAAAATTTTAATATCATCGAGGTGGTTTTAACTCGTTTACAGGAACGTAATATGTCAATGGTCGATGCCTTAATAGATTTTGATCAAGTTAGGATGGTCATAAATTGGTCTACTAGTTTACCCGTAGAAACCAAACTTGAAGCGGTCATGGCTCGAAATCCGGATTTAGACACTATAAGAGAATACGCTGAAATTATTTCAAAAGAAACCGCATCTGATGACATTTCGTTTTATAAATTTGCCCCGCTGACATCAGTAGAGGTCGAAAGGTCATTTTCTACATATAAATGGATATTAGACGTTAAAAGAAATAGATTGACAGAAGAAAGTATAGAAAAAAATATGGTTTGCTACTATAATTTCGAAAAAAAGTAAGGAATAAAAGATGGTAAATAAATTTAATATTGTTCATTTCATATAGTGATGTTGATGTTTTATTCAATGATTGTATTATTGTCAATTGTAACTGTTAACTGAAAGTAATTTTAAATGAATGATGTATTTATAATGACAAAAAAAAATGCTTTTGCGTTTTGATGATATTTTTTTTGTGAAAAAATACGAATCCCGGAATCCCAAGTCTTATCCATGTTATTTACAATGTTTAAGGTCATTCACCCGAAATGGCACTACCTATTCCGATCATTATTAATTAGCTATATACAATATACAATTACCTATATACTATACTTGTAATTGACAACAATTCATTTTGTGCTAAGGTAGTAAAATAAAATACCGTTTCTAGATTTTACACTGCTGATTACAGTAAAAATATATTTGGATTTTTTTATGCAGTAGTTTTTTTTTATATTTAGGAAAAACAGTAAAAAAAGTTGGATTGTGAATGTTAGGAATACACTTATAGTGCCCTTAGTCCATTTATTACCAAAGGAATTGTAAAACATATACAACTGTCATGTTCATTTTTTATCTGTCTGACGGATTACTTGATTCTAACGACACGCTTTCGATTCTACGCAAAATAGTTTATTTATTTTAATGGCGTCTTCAAATTATGTAATTAATTAAATTACGCAAAATAACAAATTTGTGAACGAACGGCAGCGAATGATTGACATGACATGACAGTCAGTTCTGTTTCTGTTTAAAGTTACTTTTTTATTTTATATCAGGCTAAGATCACGACATCAGTATTCCTAACTTTGTATATACGGTCTTTTTAATGACTATTTCTTTAATAAATTATTAACGACGAATTAAAGTTTAATTAAGAAAAACCAAGAAATACGGGTAGTCTAATTTTTAACCAGCTATTATAAACGCGAAAAAACAATAATGCCTTTTTTTTTTAAATGTTGTCAATTTATATTGTCTAAGATCGTCGCGGATAAAGGTTCTGAGTGAATTTACCACTATGAACATATCCACCGATTATGAACGCATCTTTTATATGGCAATACTGAATTGGCAACTGGACGGTTTTAAATCAGTGGCAACATTTGCCCCAGCCTTATAATATGGCCGCTGCAGGTTAGTTGCTTGAATTTTGTCACGTGAAAAAATCCTAAATTTGACTTGATTTTAGTGCTCTTTTTCATATTTTCGCTCATTTTTTTGTTTCTGTCACTTGTCGTTATCTAAATTTAACCTCTTAGTATGTATTTATTGTTATTTATCAATGCTAACGTGTCATCATTTCACCTCTGCGGACGTTTGGATTTACCGCGTGGCCACATTCTTAACTTTTTGTGCAGAATATTAATTACTGAAATTTTGGCATTATGTGCTTAAGTGATTGACTTTTAAAATTTGACCTATATCTTGAAGTTGTATTAGTGTACCGCGACGTCTGTGCGGCAAGTGGCGATTGTCTTTTGGATACGTGCCTGTTCTCCACGGATAACCGCTTTTCAGATTCGGTCGCTGTAGGTCGTTTACTCGCTATGCGTCATCGAAACTGCCATCTACTTGAGCTTCAATTTTCATAGCGTTGGCTTTCACCGGAATTAAGTTTTACGTAATGTTGCAGGCAACAAGAAATCAAAGAAGTCGAAATGGATCCCAGTGAACATCACAGATATTCTTGCGGAGCCGACGACTATTCCGACCACAAACAACTGGGCGGATTCTGTAGATGATGAACGTAAGTGTATTGATTAAAATAGTGTGTAATTGTTAGTCAGTTCTTGACCCAATGATGATGTGCAAGGGCAATGGCAGGCCAATGTTAATCTCGTACTTGGGACACACAAACAGAGTGCGTGTCACTCTCTCTGTCCCGGGAAGGTCTGAGGAAAGGTCTTGTGTTTTTAAACATTCTAGACGGGTGCTTCTCTCACAGGGAAGGTGGGGGAACCAGAAATCATGGGCCTGTGTTTAGCTGGGGATGTTCAGCCTGTGGGGCCGAGTGGAGGCTTAGTCGCGCGGCCTGGTGGAATCCCCTATGACCAGCAATTTTAGCACAATCTACGAGATGGCCTTGGCCACAACTCAATTCAGACTAGTCTTTCATTGGCCTGCTCCCTTACTTTGACTGAGGGTCTCATTTCATAATATATAAGAGCATTTAAAAGCCAAATTACTGCTCTAATCTTTAATAGTTTCAGTTTATGTTTTCTTATCAATCCATTAGCTAACGCATAACAATTTTGAATTATTGCTCATATCAAATTATAATTGCTGTAATTTAGTTCATGCCCAAATCTTTTTTAGCATTTGTGTAGAATAAAATTTATTTGTAATAATTGATATTGATTTACAGATTATTTGTGTATCTCTTAGTTATGTTATGGATATACATTATGATAAATTGTATTATCAATATTCATAAGTTTTGGTTCAAACCATACTTTCTTGAAATGGTCATATTAACCTTACTTACAGATCCCAATTTAATTGTACATGAACACAAAACAGCTCCAGTGTAATGTAGATTTCATAAAAATTACAGAAATAAAATAATTAACCCGCTGGTCTACCGCTTAACTGAGTAGAACTACAGCAGGAGCCTATTAGTTAAGCGCTACAACTGTAGTTGAACATTCAGCAAAATTTCTAATGTTTAGGTGATTCTGCTTTTGTACCTACAGATTAAATATTTTCAGCATTCGTATTACTTAACAAGTAATTTAATTGTCAGGATAACTTTACATCCAAATAGGTCAACAATGTTTTGATATGCATAGAAACTTTCCATATCTGTGTGAAACATTACGAGTTCTGTCGTAGCAACGGAGACCTATGGATACGCGTCGCGTTCGCGGGCGCCGGTGGTGCTCCCATCGGCGTCGCGCGCGGCGCGCGGTGGCATGGCTGTCGACGACGAGTCCATCCCGCGCCGCCCACCCTTCATCGCGCACATATCCAACCTGCCCTATGACGTGGATGAGAGTGCTATTGCAGAACTCTTTGAAGGACTCAAGGTATATATCCTTTTTATAGAATACTTACTACCACAACCAACTCAAAGGTATCTAATGAATTCATACACAGTGCTTCTCTAAGGCCCTCGGCAGTAAATGACTCATAGTGCTGTCCAATGGGTACTAGGCTCTGTCGGACGTTCCTTGCAGCAATTTCTTGCAGGTGTATTTGCAGCTTGCATCCTTTGATTTCATTGATTTTATTTAGAGATAGTTTGGCGGAGAATTCTTCTCAGTTGGTGGTGGCTGTGATGGTTTCTTTAATGGACTACGTCAGTCTTTAAGGAACCATAGAGCACTACATATGGTTCTGAGGAGGATCTTTTGCAATTTTTACAGATGTTTGAGTAGCTGGTATTGCGACGTAGTTAAGAACCATATGCCAAGACAGGTTTCAGCATTGTTTGTGGTTTTGTCTAAGAATAACTTGCTCTTTCACTCTAGCAGTGATAGATTACAGTAATTGAAGTTTAGTTCCTTGCTTTTAACTTCTACATGTTGTTTCCACATAGCCATTGCTTCTTAGACCACTGGTAGAAGTAGAGTATTGACAATATCCAGTTGATTATTTAGGTGCATAATAATATGTAAATAATGAACACTGTCGAAATGTATTGCATTGTCTAATTTGACTGCTAGACTTTCTGATAAGTGACGTGGACATATTTTGAGATTTTATGAATTAATGTGTATGATAATAATGTCATTGCAGTGATAATGGTAATATTGTCAACAGATTATCAACCTGAGACTACCCAGAGAAGGTGATCGTCTTAAAGGATTTGGATATGTGGACTTCGAGGACAGAGAGAGTCTTATCAATGCTATGAACTTACCTGATCTTGTAAGTATATCGTGTTTTATTTTAAATAGGGTTTAGATATATTTATTTTTTATTTATATTTCATTAATTCCATTGTGTTTTTTGATTCTTTATTTTATTTTTGTGATGTATCTGGTACTTGGGATACCTATTCCAAAGTTAACTATGATTTGTTTGTTTGGCAAATACCTATTTTGTTTTTAAATTTGAGGAAAACAAATGATGCTAATAAAAATATATGATTATTGTCTAAACTTGGTGACTTACTCATGGATGTAATTGTTCCACTTTTGTTTATATACTGTGCATAATTACGCAGGATGTTGGTTGACGTAGTTACTACAACGCAATGGAATTTATGTCAAAGAATGCTCAATTCATAAATCAACTAAGCATTCAAAGGCTTCAAACCTGTCATCGACGAAACTGTGGCACTGCTCAAGTCAGAATCGGATCAATCACCACCTCGCGTTACCTCGTCATAGCTGTTACAAAATGGAGCAAGCTCTTGTGAGCGTTCTCAAGCACTTTCTTTTGTTTAGAGCGTTGGCGGGCGAAGGATCAGAATAGAGGTGTCGACCGAGAACAATGACCGGCGCATGGGCCGGGGGGGCCGCTCCGACAGGGAGAGGTAATTCAAAAACCATTGTAATTGGCATTGAGATCATAAAGCAATAGTTCCCTAGGGATCCCCTTCTGTACTTTCTTTTGGGAAATATAAAATGTTCTCATGAATTTACTGCGGGTCGCATGTTTCAATAGGTAGATAACAAAAGATATGCGAATTTTAATCGTCATTTCTATTACGAGAATCACCCGTAAAGTCACGTTTTCGTACACGAGACTGGTGAACAAAGAGTGTGACCTACATTTGAACTTTTACAATGTTAATACTCTAGTATTGAAATAATGGTTTTGTGAGATGGTTAGATACATTTACAAGCAGTCTAACCTTTATTATCTGCAATATCCTGTGTGTATCCGAAACTGATTGTACTTTATGGTATCATTATTTATTTAAGTTGTTCTAAATATTTAAACCTCATATTTAATGAAACTGGTTTTCAGTCGAAGTATAAGTACAATATAAAAAATACCTATATCCTTGTTCCGCATTCAATGAATTTCAATATGCTTTATATGGATTCTAATTTTTATATCAAAGAAATCCTGGTAAAATTATATTTTCTGGTGTCTGTCAAGATAGGTAAGGCTAAGGCCCACATTAATGGGAAGGAGATAAAATAAAAGTTTTTTTACAATTGGTTCACAATTGACAGGGAAATCGGTGAACATACATAAAACAAAAATACTACATACAGTGGATCATCCTTTATTGAAGTCTTTTAAAAATATTGTGCTGTTTTTTCTCATAATGTCATGAGTAATGTGATTATGATGTTGGTGATCGCGACCCCACTGCTTAGTATGAACTTTTATAGGGCGCAGACCAACGCAAGCGACCCAAGTCACGCGACGTCGCGGTCGCTTGGGTTGGTCAGCGCTTCATATTGATTGATAGTGAACAGTCGGTCGCGGTCTCCAATATCGGAATGATACCTTATTTACAAAGCCCGGACGACGGGAGAAATTATGTGTTGACGTCTCAATAGTGCGAGGACACACATTTTATAAGTCCTTAAAAATATAAAGCACGATGTACTGGACCACCGTTACGAAATTCAGAAAAAATATAGGTGTTGCAAACAAAATTAAAATGAGTTGTTTGTATTTTTTTTAAATATTTTATATAATTTTTGTAATAAACAATTTGTATTTTTTCTACATTTTCCGATTTTAAACTCCTTCGCCTAGGTGATAAAATCCATTTCAGCCAACTAAAGGACCGTTCTAAATCTACTGTAGTAATCGGGGCAAATTTAAATAATTCATAGTGGTTATGAATTACTTCTGTATTACGCAGTTCCACTTCTTTTCCAGATATCAAATTATTTAAGATTTTTAAAGTTGAAACGCCAACGTTTTTCTTCAACACATTCTGATATTTATTGTGAATAACTTTATATCACAATGATTATAGTATGTAATTAGTTTACTTAAATAATATATAATAAGATTACCTAGGTACCTGATGTAATATTGTGTAACAACCTGACATGTAAGATAATAAGTTTGATCAATAAATTTTGGATTCAAAAATTGTTCGTATGGATGTCGATAGAATAGTCGATATTTAATTAAGCACTAGTGAAAAGTGCATTTTTGCTCCCGTCGTCCGGGCTTTGCTTATTTATTATTATTATTGGGGGGGTTGGGATGGGCGTTGTTTGCTGCTTCGACCATTGCACTCTCTCATCTTTTATGGTAGTCCTTTAATTAGAGCTCACCGCAAAGGCCCGTTGCATCCAGGAATTTCCAGATGCTTTGGGAAGTGAGGAGTTGTATCTCTCGTAACCTTTATTATCTGCAGAGCAGAGGATGGGTATTGCTGTCTCCTCTGTCTCCTGAGATGCATGTAGCGTCTTGTTTCATACCCATTAGAAACAGATGTCTCTTTGGAGAGCTTGCTTTTGAATCCTATCAGTGATTTCAAGTGTTTTTTTTCCTTCAGCGGACTTCCACAGCTCGATCGCCCTAGATTTACATAGGTTGTTTAACAGGGAATAGGTTTTTCGTTTTGTGATGCCACTTTAACATACCTTAGGTCCAAAGTGAATACATAGATATGATGACTTAACCTTCTCCCCCTGCAGAGACTACGACCCGGAGCGCACGATGGGCGACTGGCGCTCCGGGCCGCGCGCCGCGCCCGACGCGTCGCGGCCGCGCGAGCCGCGCGAGCGGGACCGCGGGCCCGGCCCGGAGCGCGACCGCGACCGGGAGGAATGTCAGTACATAACACCTATTATTAAGCCCACATGACTTCTCTTCATAACCATGCTCTGGTCAAAAGCGTCTTTCATCATCATGCTTGTTTTATGTTGTAAGCGAGTTCCAAGTTTCAAACGGTTTTAACAATTTAAACAGGAGCATGTTGAGCAATATATCAATTTCAGCTCATGTGAATGCATACTGTGACCACACTGATCATAACTATAATATTTCTAGAGATGCATGTAGTTTCACTAGGTTACTTTGTTACTCCCATTTGTTGTATTAACTTATTACTGTAACGTAGTGGAATCTCACAATGATGATAAGCAACTAGTGTGGTGGAGCAAGCCTTAATGTCACACTTGGGACGCACACACAGAGTACGTAAATTATCAATATACTTGTCAAATTTCTTGAACATTGTCAAATTGTAAATGTACACCAGTGAGCTCTATCCATTGGCACTCTTATATTTTACTTACAATGTTTTTTGATTTGTTTATTTTTGCCAGTTGTTAATTTAAGTTACTCTCTTCGTCTCGGGAAGGTCTGAGTAAAGGTCATTGCCATTGGGGCAGCATTCACCCTCTAGCCGGGGGCGTTGCTCACAGCGACGGCAGGGGCACCAGAAACGCAGACCTCCGGGCCTCGTCGGGGACTCTTGGCTCAACATTAACAGTTTTCTAAGACTAGAAATCTTTAATAGGATTTTTAGTACTCTGAAAAACCTAACTAGAGATTCGGTTTAAGAAAACTGTTTATGAGCTTGAGACGAGACTGCGCCCTTTGTGTCTTTGGAAGCCCCCTGCGACCAGCCGTTTGAGTGCAATCTGTGACGCGGCCCGGCCGTAACTCAATTCAGACTAGTCTTTAGCTTGCTCTATAAATCACGAACGCTTAATACTGAGTGGCCCCGTCTCATTTTTAATGTTTTGATAATGCTAAGAGGAAGATTATTGATTGTTGCGTGTTTTCAGCCACTGCTGATATGCGGCCCGGCGCCTGGCGCGACGGCGACCGGCCGGCGGCCGAGCCCGCGCGCACCCCGTACGGCGGCCGGGACTCGTTCGGGCGCGACCGCTACGGAGACGATCGGTGAGACGAAACATATCTTAACATTACTTACATAAAGAATAGGCCCGGGTCCGAAAAATAGGCCGTCATTTACATTATCAAAAAATATTGAAAACGTATTTTTTCTTGTGGCAATTAAACAAAAAATGACGAAGATAAAGTGCGTCGGAAGTTTCGCATGACGTCCCCCCGGGACACACTTTATACCGCGTCGGGACGTCGGGAGCCCCGCTCCGAAACTTTGATGCGCGTTATAATTGTCAATTTTGATTGATTTGATAGAGTAATAAATACGTATTCAATATTTTTTGATAATCTTACTGACGGATTAATGAAATATATGTTTTACCCAGGTGATTCGTATTGGAAGCATTTGTGATAAATTGGTTTGTGTCGTGCAGCGGGCGCGAGCGCGGCGGCGAGCGCGGCTTCGGGCGCGAGGGCGGCGGCGAGCGCGGCGAGCGGCCCGAGCGCGGCGAGCGGGGCGAGCGGCCCGAGCGCGGCGAGCGGCCCGAGCGGCCCGAGCGCGGCTACGGCGGCCGCGACGGCTTCCGCGCCGCCGACCGCGACGCCGGCGGCTTCGGGTGAGGCCCGCCACATCCCATCAATGCTCATGCTCTAACATCACTCCTAATCACTAATCGTCTGGAACATAACCTCAAATTATCATCAAACATGTTTTCATTGAAAAAAAAGTATAGTTTTAGGTTATTTCATCTTCTTAATAATCAAGCGTAAGCGTAAAGTATAATCTTTAAAAAATACAACACTTGTTTTCAAAAGTACGTTGTTATAGTGTAATAATGGAAAATTTCTTTGTTTGGTTTTGTTTACATCTTTTTCCTACTCCTGTACTTTTATCTGTCATTTATATAGTCACGAACACTAATATAAGAATATAGATAATATGTCCGCAAAACATTCCATAGAAAAGTCTATCTAGTCTATTCCCCTTAAGCTGTGCTTTTTTGAGCCAAAACGATATGCCTAGCTGCCAAAGCTTACACCTAGGTTAATTTGACTAATCAAAATACTTCACCAAATTAAACCACCAATCACAATACACATTGACTGTCAATCGGAACGTAAGGTTCTTTTTGGTATATAACTCTTTTACTAATTTAACTCTTTAAAAAAAACATTTTATTTGGTATCAACCAACCAGAATGCAGCTATATTAAAATCGACCAATCAGGTAAAAGAATTCATTTCTCAAATCATTAGGTGTTTTTTAGTCCCTATTTCACAAGTTAAATCGATTGTGCAACTTTAAAAAAAAAAATGAAACCTGGCAAGTGCACATCAATTTAAAAACAAAGTTAACCATAGACACATATTTTGTTGTTTTCGAATGTTTCTCGCTTGTTTGTTGTTCTGTGCTTCGTTCGTTCGTATTCTAACCTAGGTATATTAATTTAATTTTGCATTTTATTTGAAACCTAGTCGTAGAAAAAGTATTGTATGCAACGGTCTTCGATCAACAATACAACTAGATAACGGGTCAGAGAACAAAACACGGCCCAGCGAATATATACCCACTTCAAATTGGGAGCTTATTTCAATTTAGTTCGTTGTCAACTACGCCAACATTGACACGTGTCACAATGCCTCAATGCGTTTTCAGAAACTGCAAAAATAATCACCGTTACAAAAATCTTTCAGTCGGAATGTCATACTTTCGGCATGTAAATGTCGATTCGTAATATTAATTGATAAATAGCTAAGTCTTTCTAATAAAAAAATATATTTTCGTTTCGGACCAACAATTGTCAATATTTGGATGTTGGAGAACAGTATGTCAATGGAGTAGTTTTATACTTTATATTATTGCAGTAATAAATTAAATATTAGTTTGTGGATTCCTCGTGATCCATTTTATTGTGCGATATAGAGTTATATTGTCGCGAGTGAACGGCAGGAGTTTTTTAACTGATGAAGACCAAAGATGAACACCGGAAATGATTATCATAATTGTTTAACGGGCAGTGATGAGATTTCTCTATTAAGAATATGAAATTACTTTTATTCACGTAATGCATGTAGTGAAGTGCAATTGATGGTGAAGTACCGGTAGAACTCTTTAATAATTAACGGCCCTGCATATTGGATAGCGAAATATTGTTAAGGCTGATTGGAAATTGTTATTAGACTATAAGGTTTTTTAATGTTATGAACGAGTACCTATGAGCTGTAGAAAATCTCAATGATATAAGAAATATCACTAAAAAGCGATTTTTCTTTTTAAAAATAAAACCGTCTTCAAAAATCCACTAAACATACCTATACCTCGCTTCACATTTATTCCCCTGTGGTGTAGGCAGAGACTACGGAATGCCAGGTGCACCGGTCTAAGCATACAAGTATAACTTTCGCTTCCTCTACATTCATAATTTTGACCCACTGAACAAGGTGAAATAAATGACCGGTCTTCTAGAAATTCCCTATCGTTGCCTAACAGGTATATCAAAAATATGATATTTTATAATTATATCCAAGCCAGTGTCAAGTAGGTATACTTACACAAAATAGCAATGCCACATGATTTTTGCCACCGACATAATAAGTCAGTCGATATAAGTTTTTCAAGTAGCTATTAGGGTTTTTGAAGACGCTTTTACTTTTTGTTGCTAAAAAAATATATGATGGGTTACGAGCCCACAATATTATTTATATTATCTTAAATAATAAAAATAGCATTGAGTTTTTGTTTAAATGAAACCCACCTGAGACGTCAAAACAGAAGTAATATTAAGTATAAAGCTACTCCATTTGTACTCTGTTCGCGGTGACATTGGCACTCCGCTAGTAGAAGCTGCATAAAGTAAAAAAACGAGCCTCTAGTCGAAGCAACATAAGATGATAAATTGTTTCATGCAAAATTCAGCATTGCGTTAATGATATACCATTTAAATTAGGATGTTTTATTTTGACAATGATTTTATACAAGTATGAAGTTTGTATAGGTCGCCCTAGGACACTTTTGGGAGAGAATTCTGTATGGAACCCGGTGTCTATTGGTTGGTATGTCGATGGCAACGGTGTATAACTAAGTCAAAAAATACTCGTGGCGTCTTGCTTTACCACACCACTCTTCTTTTTTGACCTCTCTTATACAACTGTTGCATAAACTACTATAATTGACGCCGACTGAGAACAAACTAGTTTACACTTTGTTACCTAAGTTTAAAAAACATGAGCGCAAAGTGAAAACAGTGAGGAGCGTGATTTGAATATACGAGCATTGGGTGAGGCGTGGTTGAGACGTTTTTAATACACGAATGCTCCACCTCCGTTCATTGTAAGGTCGCGGTTTAAGCAAAAAAGTGTTTTATGTTCGGCCAACAAGGTATAGTCGACTACAAAGAGATTTATTCACTTTTTTACCTGATTGCATTGAAATAAGGGCTAAAAGTGTATACTCCTCTTGCAGTCGAATGTACAGTCCCTGTACATACTCCAAAACATATATCTTCTTAGTATCGTCGAAATCACTCTACTAAACCTTGAAAACTAAACATTAGAGATAACTTGGCATTACAAAAATGACAGCACTTGCAACATTGAACTAGTACATACATTCGTTCATATTATTAAATATTGCACATGAGGCAACATTGAGAATATTTATTATCTTAATGGTTGACCAGTTACCTCCAAGTGCTATAACAAACGGTTACCTAGACAACGTTTCGTGCCTAATTATGCGCTAATCGTTCGCTTTACACCGACATATCCTCCCTTTACCGTTTTTTGTACATACTATAGCATTTCAATCGAATCCATACATAACTGTTTAGTTCCGAAAAACAAAAATGGTTATGCTATACGCGAAGCCTTGTAATATTTTGTCGATATTTTAACCGTTACTCTTGGTATTTTAATCTTTATTGCGTTCGCCCTTGAACATAAACGGTTTATAAATTGGCTGTTAAATCCTTTCACTGGGTTTGCAGCCCATAAGAGTATTTAGACCTTTATTTCCTATAAACTTTATGAGACCTTGTATCAAAACCATGTCTCAAGACAAAATGTGGTTCGTACCAGGCTTAATTACGCATTATCATACAGCTTGATGGTTTTTCTACGCTCCTGTCATCAACGTTATGCTATTTCTAATTCATCATGTCGTTTAAAGAAATTATTTTGAACCGTTTTCAGGTTCCCTATAATTTATTCTATTAAATAAAACAAATTGTTTGCATCATTGCCTCCCCAACACTATTTCTGGTAATTTGAAAATTAATGGGATATTGTTTTCTGCAGTAGTCGTGAGGGCCGAGGTTTCGGCGGGCGAGGGTTCGGTGACCGGGACCGCGACCGCGATCCTCCCAGAGATGGTGAGTACCAAAGCTGTAACTGCTACTCAGGTGGTTACTAACTCATAGAGCATATAGTCAGCCGAAGGCAAGATCAGCTAGTCTTAATTAGAATGACGTCACTGGTTTCGTAATTGGCCGGAATTGTCTTAATAAAAGACTGATTTCATTATCTATATAAACTATTAATAATTTCGTACTGGTTTTCATTCATTTTAACATATTGTAGTAGTAGTTAGGGTCTTGTATGGTTGACCAAATGTGTGGTCTGCCACCCTACGGTTAAATTCCGTTGGTCCAACATGAAACAAACAATGAGGTTGACGGAAGTGTCTGGCGATTTGTTGGGTCGATAGCGACATTTTCATTTCATAGAAAGTTGTTTCAGTATTGAAACCCCTTATTTAGCAGACTGCACTTCCTGGACTCGACTCGACTTCGACTGGTCTTCATAATACAGTACCGGCCAATAATATATCACGTTTAAGTACAAAGGTGATATATTATTTGCCGGTAACTGTACATTTAATTTTATAATTTAGACACTTCCAAACTGATTGATCGAGTGAGGAATGATAAAGTCGGAGAGAAATGTAGACTAAAAGATGTAGAAACTAAGATTGAAAAGGGCATGCTTTGATGGTTCGGTCATTTGAAAAGGATGGATGAAAGAAGATTGACGAAAGAGATGTACAGAGTGAAAGTGAGTGGACGCCCTAGGCGTACTTTTTCGAATCAAATCTGAGAAATACTGGAAAAAGGCCGGACGTGCGGGCATGACTCGATGTATGAATGTGGAAGAAGCGAAAGAGATTTTTCAGGATCGGAGCAGGTGGAAAGACGTGGTCTCCGCCTGCCCCTCTGGAAGCAGGCGTGATTTAATGTATGTATGTAAACACTGAAAAAAGTAGCTGGAAAGTGGAGGACGGCCATTTCCATGTGTTATTTAAATTAAAAAAGAAACAAGCGTCTGGGGGGAACGGAGCTATCAGGGTATGTCCGTATTATCAACGTACAGCCAGTGAGCGTGTCCCTGTGCCCGACAGACAAGCCCCGCGAGCGGCCCAAGCTGAACCTGCTGCCGCGCACGCTGCCGCGCGAGCCCGGGGCGGAGGGCCCGGAGCGCGCGCCGCCCGCCGCGCCCGCGTCCGCCGAGAGCGTGTTCGGCGCCGCCAGGCCGGTCGACACCGCCGCCAAGTCAGTACACATACCCGCCGAGGACCCGTCACACTCGCCTATACCGCGCTCGATAAATATCGATGCAGCATCCCTCACTTTCTATAGAGTATAGTTACCCCAGCTTCTTTATTCTAGACGGTAAAAGCGATATCGTCTTTGACCTGTTATTTCATTTTTTCTCAACTCGGCCCCCATTATCGTTAAGTAAATAAAGGCTATCAAAACGTTTACATTCCGTAAATGGGTGATTATTTGGCGTTTCAACCGCCGTCATTATTGTCTTCGCATATTATTCCTGACAAAATTAATAACATTCTTGTTATTTTAATTGGAAGGGATACTACCACCAGGTGTGCTATTTTTGACATCAAAAGTAGCCAGTAGCTATTATTATTTTCGTCAATATATTGAAGACAACAATGACGGCGGTTGAAACGCCCGAATATTCACCCAAATAGGTCAAAGACGACATGGTTTTCACACGCCGCAGATGCATGAATTAAGTCGTAATTTGCATGGCATCTAGCAAACATGTTTGGCGTGCGAGAGTCACATATTTGACGCAAGGCGTTCAAAATATTAAATGTTTCCCTCTGCTCTAGAGTATTAACGTTTCCGTAGTAGGAATAATACCCGCACTCGCATATGATAGGATATTAGTCACTCGTGTGTCATTAAAACGCACAATAAAACAGAATTATAGCTACTAAGGAAATTATCGTACTTGTATGTCAGCGCCAGAGTGACGAATGCTTTATCCACAACGATAAACGGAAACGTAATGGAACCGCTGCTAATACTACGTCGCGGGCTTCAAGGTGTTGGATTAAATGGTGGTTCTACAATATTGCATTAATACGTATGAAATGTTGTAAAACAATCATTTCATCCTGCGCGTCACTAAAGCGGGAATTCCACTGCGCTACACTCGTGACGTGACCCACGTGGATTAATTGTTCTATCTATACTCGAAAATCTAATTAGATTCCAAAATCTGACAGTTCCCATCTTGATTATTTCTTTATTAAAATATTATTTCATAAACATATCAATGAAAACTCGTGTAACCAGTAATATTAGGGTCAGTTTAATTGATAAAAATACCTACACTTAAACCAAAATGCAGTAATCACAGCGAATGTGCGTCGGTTGAGGTTAGGATTTTGGAATCTAATTACAGTTTCGAGTATAGGCGTGTCTCACTGATATAATTTCTTGCGCGTGCTGCTGTAGAAATACCTACATACATTTTGATATGCCGTTGTGGCGTCCGGCTTTACGTTATTAAATAAAACATACTGGCACGTCTTGTTCACTTTGATGTTCATTTACAAGACATTGTGAGGAATCTCCCAATTACTTGACGACGCATTGACTTAGTTGGTATGGTGACCCTGCCTAGGAAGCTAGCGGTCCTGGGTTCAAATCCCGGTTAGGCCAGATATTTGTGTAACGAGCGCGAATATTTGTTCCTGAGTCAAGGATTTTCTATGTATTTAAGTATATATAGAGATAGCCTAGCGCTTAGTTTGGGACTAGCTCAATTGGTGCGACATTGTCTCCTGTTTTTTTTTTCTTTTCTTTGTTTTGACCTTTTAAACTCCAATGACGGATATACAGCGCAAAGTAGTTGTTCGTGTGTAAGAATAAACTCGCGCTGCTTTGGCGCTACAAATATGTTTCCCACTTCCATGCACATGAAGCAACAGTAATAATTTTAATGTTTTTATTGTTGATCATTACTTCTGTGTGCTATATCAAGATGGTTACCTAGACATCGATCCGTGTCTTTTAATGTACGAACCGATCGCTTTACACCAACATTAAAACGTGAAAAAAGTTATTATAGGAGTGTTTGTAAGGATGTTGTATTAATTTTTATATGTTTATACAGGGAACGCGAAATTGAAGAACGTTTGCGCAAACAAGAGGAAGCACGGAAAGGCACCGACGAGAAAGAACGTTGGAGCCGTAGGGTAGGTCTGCCAAAAGATGTGTTATACTGTAGAAATATTTTCTTACATATTTTTGTTTACACTTGTTTTTTTTTCAGACTGATGATTCTGGAGAACGTCGCGGAGGTGCGAGGCGCGGTTAGTATTCATCATTATTAAAGTCTTTTTTAAGTCAAGTTGTATGTATTGAGTCATGGTGATCTAAGCATGAACTTCTGTTTCTCCAGACGACCGTGGCAGAGACGGACGCAGCTTCAACAGAGATCGGCGCGATTATTCCAAGGACGACAACGAGCGGCGTGACTACAAGGACGACCGGGACCGTCGCGACCATTCTGGCAACAGGGACCGCAACAGTGACCGTCGCGACCATTCTGGCAACAGGGACCGCCGCGATCACTCGGGCAACAGGGAGCGCCGCGACCACTCCGGCAACAGAGACCACCGCGACCACTCTGGCCCCAGGGATCGCCGCGACCACTCTGGCCCCAGGGATCGCCGAGACCACTCCGGCAACAGGGATCGCCGAGACCACTCCGGCACCAGGGATCGCCGGGATCAGTCTGGAAACAGAGATAGACGCGACCCCTCCGGAAACAGAGATCGTCGCGACATATCCGGTAACAGGGACAGGCGCGAACAATCCGGGAACAGAGCAGACACGCGCGATCACTCTGACAACCGCGACCGCCGCGACCACTCCGCCCCCCGCGACCGCCGCGACTACTCCCGCGACGAGCGCGACAGGCGTGACTTCTCAAAGGGCAGCCGGGACAGGAACGACTACACGAGGGAGGAGCGCGAGCGGCGCGAGCCCTCCAGGGACCGCGACCGTCGTGACTCCAGGGACTCGAGCGACCGGCGCGAGCCCCCGCGGGACGCTCGGGAGCCGCCGCGCGACCACAAGGACGAGCGGGAGCGGCCCCGCGACAGCTACCGGGAGCCGGCGCCGGAGCCCGAGCCCGAGCGCAACGGCCGCGCGCGGGACGACCGCGACGACCGTGACGACCGTGCACTGCCTAAGCTCAAGGAGCAGGACAAACCGGTAATTCTACAAACTACACACTTTGTCTAAATTAATAATAGATACTAGTAAAGCAGCCCAATCACCATTATGTCCGATTAAAGTTCGGGCGTATCGGGTCATGAAGTATATTAACGACTCGTTTTAATCAAGTTAAGTGCTAAATTTACATAATTATGTAACTTCTTTAATTGTGCCTCAAATGATGTATCATTAAGATCATTAACATTAACATTGAAAGACTCGTTGAAAACTCATACATTTATTTACTTCTTCTGTTGAGAGGATGATGGAATCTATTGTGCGAATGCCCTAGATTTCAAACAAAAATTATGTCATCAATCATCGTCATCATCTTTGCGTATGGCACTCATCCAACAAAAATAATGTCAAAAAACCATTATTCCTTCAGTATTATGGGTTTTCACAAGAGATGCTATTTTTGCAATTACAAAGCGATCATTTATGCAACCTACATACATACATAAACTCATGCCTTCATTCCCTGAGTGGAGTAGGCAGAGCTACAGAGTTACCAACAACTCTAAAAGTTGATAAATCTGTTACCACGTTTTGCTAATTTTGCACAATCAGGCCAAGATGTTTACCAGTTTATTATTGACAGATTGCAATCCCATCGCCTAACAATACTACAAGCCTTTATTCCACCTATGCATGCATCCTAAAGGTGTCAATTGGTAGCCGGCTGCACGCAGCAGCGTGTCGTCGCGACACGGCATAATTCTATTTTTTTATTTTTAAAATACGTGTTGCACTGATTAATATTATTTTTAGAAATCTTAATAAAGTGTTTGTTTTGTTCCAGAACTTCGTAGCGTCAAATAAATTTAGCTTCCTGGAGGACGGCGACGTGTCCGAATAGCGACGCAAGTGACTCGAGTGTAAAGTGTAAATTGATCAAGTGTAACGAGACTCACGCCACTGAGACACTCAGTTGTGCTATGTAATAAACTATAAGAAGTGCGGTGTGGAGGTTCATCGAGGTTGTTATTACATGCGCTCGCCGCCGCGGGGCCGGCCCCAGCCCCCGCCGGCTCCTGCCCGTCGCGACTGTCTGTGCCGCCGGGGTCAGTCCATCCCGACTGCGCAGTCGGTCGGCGGGCCGAAGTCAATTCGCGGGGCCCGATGGAGGCTGGGGCTCGACGTGTGACCATGTACTGATATGATGTAAATTTTTCTATGGGTTTGTTACGTATAGTTTTATACGTATACGTAGTACGTGAAAAGAGCAGTAGACACAAATATTCCCGCTAATCGTGGCGACACGTTTAATTTTTACTATTTGATACAGGTGCTGCTCTCCGATTATATTTTGTGAATATTGTTTTGTAATTTCGTTTACTTGTTGAAATATCAAAGCCTTTTAGAGAATAACTTCGACGCAATACATCGTGATTGCCACCAAGAGAATCTTATTTCATTATTTTAGAATATTCCTTTATGTTAAATATGTAGTCGATTTAGATTATTAAAATGTTAATTGTATTATTTATCTTTACACTCAGATATGGTTTGAATAATCAATTGCTATGTAAAAGCGTTATTTGCAAGTATGCATTCAGCTGTTGTACGACCTGCCTTTATTAAATTCTTAGTCAATGTCGAAATTGAAGAAAAAGGAATCTGCAGTTAGAGCGTAGTCACAAGGATAATACTGTTATTGGTAAAACATGTCCAACGACGTGAAACATGTTTAATTTGTAATAATTTCTCAAGTTTATTTCATATACTTTGTTCTAATTGTGAATTATAAATAAATTACTCTTTTTACAGCCACAGATGTGTTTTTGTTTTTATTTCCTCGTGTGTGCACAGAATCGCAAATTGTCGTGAAGTACCTGGAGTTCAGCATCACTTTAGCTAATCTCGCCGGTTGAGTCCACTTTCACAACTAAGATTTCATAACTGGTTGTGAATAAGGATTTTTATTCACTGTTTCATAACCAATTATTAAACAAGACTTTTTTCCATTTTCATAATCAGAAACTAGGTAGGTTTAGGTTATGTTAGCTTTGCAGCAGGCCCGGAGGGACAAGCCACCCAGAAATAGGAGCTCCGCATGAGCGGAGCTCCGTCGTCACTGTCCAATTGATTTGAAATAAGAGTGGTATCTAGGTTCTGGTTATGAAAATGGAAAAAAGTCTTGTTTAATAACTGGTTATGAAACAGTGAATAAAAATCCTTATTCATAACCACTTATGAAATCTTAGTTATGAAAGTGGACGAAACGATCTCGCCCACTAATGAACGAAGGGTCATTCATGTACTCGGCTCCAGTTGTTTCTCCGGCCCTAGATTGTCGTATGACTAATGTCGCACGTCCTCTAAAAAAGAGTCGTAACATAAAATAATGGATTTTGAGAAAATTTACATTTAAAGTTTTTTTTTCTTTCTTCGTTTAATTGTGAATGTTTATTAATAGTTTATTTTATTTTTAGTATTCACACTACTGTAAAATGTACTTAACTATAATGTTAGTTAAATAAAAATTGTGTCGTCATACATTATCATTTTATTTTTATTAATAATTAAAAAAGTTCAAAGTTACGTTATCTCCATCCCTTTCTACCGATTTAGTCTCGGATGACGAGTGACAGGGATGAGCTAATGTTACTTTGATTTACAGAGTAGTGCCTCTGAGTAGGGCATGCAATATCGGACGGTTTTCAATTCCGGAATTGATTTTCGAGATTAGCCTTCAATTCCGGAATTCCGGAACTAGTTCCGGAATTGATGATTTCATTGCTTTTTTGTGATTCTTTCAATGTAGGGCAAAATAAAACTAAAAATTGTAATCAACATTTATGTACTAATAATGAACAGACGTAATCAGTCGTTTTTTTCTTAAAACAAAATTAATAATCACAAACATTTTCACTCAAACAAAACATATAGTTATTATAATAATTTACAAACGTTTTGACGACGCGCTGGCCTAGTTGGTAGTACCTACTTGGTAGTGACCCTGCCTACGAAGCTAGCGGTCCTGGATGCAAATCCCGGTAAGGGCAGATATTTGTGTGATGAGCGCGAATATTTGTTCCTGAGTCATGGATGTTTACTATGTATTTAAGTATATATTCCTCTATATAAGTATTTATATCATTGTCTAGTACCCATAATACAAGCCTAGAGCTTAAATTGGGACTAGGTTAATTGGTGTGGTGTAACATTGTCCCCTGATATTTATTATTTATTTATTTAAGTGTTAATATTAGGCAAAACTAATCAACATAATTACGATTAGGTACATATTAAATAAGTAGCTTCGTGAAACGGGCCCCAGGACTCGACAGCATTTAATTATTTTTAGTTTTATTTACTTAGATACAGACCCTACAAAACATCATCATCAAACAATCAAATTAATATACAGTGTGTGTTGTGTAATAGGTACTAATAACACATGCAACTTAGATTGACTACAGAAATCGTCAGTAAGGAAATATTTTAAATGCTATATAGTTTAAAACATAATCATGCCTCAATAAATAAGTAGTTACAAAAAAATAACGGTTTTGCAAATAATCAAGGTAAATAATTCTTACATTGTTCTTTGATGCCGCACGCATGTCACACACACTTAAAATATGAAATACTCTCGCAACTGTCACGAAGCCACAAGTCACAACCTTACAACACAACTTTCATTAACAGGTTTGCACTAGGAACTGATTGTATTTATTATTGTTTAGGTGAAAGAACAATGTGAGACAGAAATAGGATTTTAACGGGTTCTAATGATTTCGTCTCGCTCTGACTTAGGGCCATAAAACATTACCTGAACATTAAGCGGAGCCGAAAATAAAAATATTTGCAATTGAACTACTTTTTGTTGTGGTTATTTCGTAAAATAATGATTTTAAATAAACATCTAATACAATTAAAAGTATTAAAACTGTCTTTGTTCAATTCCGGAATTTCGATATTGAGTGTAGCTCAATTCCGGAATTGAAATATCGAAAAAAACTCCGAAATTCCGGAATTTCGAAATTCCGGAATTCCGGAATTCAAGCCCTACCTCTGAGGCCCTACTTGAAAAATCGAAATTCGAAGTTACGATAGCTCCATCCCATTCTCTTGATTTATTCTCTGATGACGAATGACTGACACGCAATTATATGACAATAGCAAGATAGTCCAGTAACTTTGTCGCCTGATAGTATAGGGTAGTATGCGCTAAATCCGGTAGTTCTGAATTTTTGCAGACTTGTTTATGATGTTGGCCTAATAGTCCAAGATCCCAGAGCGATAAGACACAACTTATTTTCACATAAATGAAACCTCATGTTCTCAGTAGTGTCATATGTGCTCAGAATACCTGCGCGCTTGTGGAGTGGAGTTCATCATCATCTTCATCGTCATCAGTTATGTTGTTGCTGACATCTTTATCTGCAAAAAACTATCAAAAGAATTAAAATACATAAAATTACAAGTTTAATAAATGTGTGGTTGCCGGGTTAGAATAGTGCCACTCCATGTCATCCCGTGGAAGTCGTAAGAGACGACTAAGGGAATAAAGGCTTGTAGTACTATTAGGCGATGGGCTTGCAACCTGTCACTAATACGCTGGTAAACATCTTAGCCTATTTGTGCAAAATGTGGTTACAGATTTATCAACAAGTTTTTAAAGTTGTAGGTAATTCTGTAGCTCTGCCTACCCCACTCTGGGATTACAGGCGTGAAGATATGTAATAAATTTTAATCTTGAACTCCAATTATAGTACCTGATTGTTGAAGGGATTCACCAACGTCCCTTGGTAATTGGTCACCATCAAACCAATGAAAGTGAAACTGGTTTTCCTCTAACCTCCATCCATTTTGTTCAGGAGTAAAAATAGTTGGTTATTTTTCATGTGCATAATTCCATATGCTACAAATGTAATTAGCTCGTAGAAATTGTTGGAATAACTCAGTTTTACACGGTGGTAAACTGCTCATGTTAATGCTAATTTATCATGAGATTTTTTACAAAATATACACTTTAATTTTGCTTCTTCCATGATTTTCACGTTATCAAGTAATGTAATCACTCACAAATTACACGACGTAAACAACAAAAACATCTGCTCTCACAGATACGAACTATACTGTATACCATTAGGTTGCACGCAAAGGACACATACACAATACACAGAAGAATTACACGAATCGTGAGAAGGGGAACTGAGTTAGTAAGACCGTCTCACTCGCTCCGAAACGCACCCATAGTGCTCTCGCGCTCATACTCACGGCTGAATAATTTTGCTGTTTAGGGGGTGTTTGGTCAATCAATTTTGTCTGGCTAATTAAATATAACTTTGTAACAATTGTCTTAACAACATATTTAAAAGCCAGACATGTAAAAATAAGTTAAGTTAATTAATTTTTTGGAGAGCTTTAAAGCGTCTGCCAAAAGTTCTGGCCCATGAAAAGTGTCTGACGCTTATGATATAACTTTATAATAATACTCTACAAAATATATATAAAAATCAGCTATAAAAATTTAAGTTAAATAACTATTAACTTTAGTTACCTTTCACACCTGGTACCTGCCCAGGTGTCACTCGGCAAGCTCCACAAGCGCGCAGGTATTCTGAGCACATAAGACACTACTGAGAACATGACGTTTCATTTATGTGAAAATAAGTTGTGTCTTATCGCTCTGGGATCTTACTCTATAATGAATAATCCAAGTTTGTGACCTCGAGCGCCGAACGCAACTTTGGCAAAAATCGAAAATACCGCGAAAAAAACGTTTTCACAACACTGCTCGGAAATATGGCCATAGATGCTCTTGTTTGGGGTCACAAAACGTCACTTATAAGGACAGACCAAGAATGTTTTTGTCGGCATTTGCTGATTGGTCGAGAACATTGTTGTCCAACTTTAATAACCAATGAAAATCAAACAATCAATTTTTGTGTCATAGCTCCTTAAAATGAAAAATTGGAATCGACCAATCATAACACACCATTTTGTTTCGTAAAATATTAGGTGTATTTTTGCTAAAAGATACACAGACTAAAAACTATGTCACTGCTTTTTTTTATGTAATTCAAACTTGGCCCCTAATCTCGAACCACTAGAGATAAAATTACATGGGAGATAAGGCGAAACAAATACAATTTTATATGGAGTTGACATATTCATCTCGAATGTTAGTTTATTAATCTCGAAAGCCTCGAGAACAGGGGTCCAGATTTAAAAAAAGTTATCTATGGTAAAATTGGCGATAATACATACAGCTTCTATTCTACTTTTGAAAAACCGACTTGACTTTGACTAACACTATTCACATTAACATGAATTAAAATTTGAGTTTTGAATATGAATTTTTATTTTATTTTCTCTCAGTAGTTGTGAAAAGCACTATGTCTGCCTCGGTAGAAAGTGCAATTTATGGAGTCGTACACTAGAGGGCCTCAACTACGTTTCGGCCCTCTATATGACTCGTCCAAAAATCTCGTACTTTCTATCCTCTGCAACAATGTACTATTTTTATTTCAAATTTTGGCGATTATAACCCTAAAGGACTAGTTTTTGAAAAAAAAAATGTAACTTTTTTGAAGAAGACTAAATTTGCTACAATATGATACTAAAATTGTCTCTGTGGACCTAATAGTTTCCGAGATTAAGTCTTTCAAAGTTTATAATTTTTTTCGAACTTCGCAATTTTTTGCTATATTTTAGATGTCACTCGAACAACTCTAGTGGGACGGGATGGTTAGGAGTCACACTGAACTCTCTTTCCTGGGGGTGGATATCCACGCCATAAGGCCTCAACCCCAAAATGATGACCAGAGATGCAGCCCCACAACACCTCTTGCAGATGATTTCTTGCGGCTGCACGAAGGGTTGTGGGAACGCGTGCAGCTGCCGGAAGGCAGGATTAAAATGCTCATCAGTCTGCAGGCACTGCAGCGGGGCCTCTTGTGACAATATACCTGATGTTGCAGTAGTAAATATCCCAGAAGGCGACGATCTGTCCGATGTCGAAATGGAGGATGACTTGACGGCACAAGACGTCAACGATTCATTACCATCCCCTGATGGGGATATG
Source organism: Acleris emargana (assembly GCA_927399475.2). Lineage (NCBI taxonomy): Eukaryota > Metazoa > Arthropoda > Insecta > Lepidoptera > Tortricidae > Acleris > Acleris emargana. Next base: position 5,357,622 of record OV656844.1, on the reverse strand, counting down.
CCGTCCAAATACGAACCTCAATCGGGAGTCGGGACCTTCCAAGAGGGCTAAATTAATTTAATTTTTTGATTTTTAATTATATCTCAATTTCCTAACAAAAAAACTTATTAACTTTTGTTGTACTTTTCTTTTTGATTTACTTCATTATTCGCAGCTTAGCTTTAACATTATCGTTCACACTCTTCATTACCTTTTTTAACATCTCATCATAAAAGTACTCGTACAGGGCTTCAATAGCATAATCACGATTAATCAGGGTCAAAATTCATCCAGAACGACAGAATTAAAAAAAATGGCGAAGTTCGTAAAAAATATAAACTTTGTAAGGCTTAATCACAGAAACTATTGGAACTACAGACACAAATTTAGTATCATATTGTAGCAACTTTAGTCTACTTTTTTTTTTTTTTCAAAAACCAGTCCTTTAGGGTTATAATCGCCAAAATTTAAAATAAAAACTATTTTTTCGCGGTTTTTTCGATTTTTGGCAAAGTTGCGTTCGGCGCTCGAGGTCACAAACTTGGATTATTCATTAGGCCAACAACATAAACAAGTCTGCAAAAATTCAGAACTACCGGATTTGACGCATACTACCAATCATGTATAAAGTTACTGGACTAAGATAGAGGGATATAGTTTTATGGAGTTCTCAAAAAGAGACGCACGGAAGGAGATTTTTGTCTTTGTCATAGACGCGCTTTTTTTGTTGGGCACACACACAACCAGAATCTTTGTGGCAGGCAAACCGCTGTCATTTAAAGTTGTTTTCAACGATATGTTTATAAAATGGTGGATTGTTGTGTGATCGGTTAATGAAAATCGGAGAACGTAGTTTTTCATACGTAAATACTTCATTTATGTTTTAAACGCGGGGAGCAACTTTACTAATCTCAACTACGTGTTAAATATTACAAGATCATTAAAGCCACCAAAATTCGTTTTAAACAATGAGATTATTGCAGTATTAACCACCCATATTACGTACGTAAGTAGTTTAATGTCAATAAAGAACGTCTGCCTGGCAGCTACTTACGTCTGTGGTATAATTATTAGTGTCCGACCGAAGTTTCGGTTTCGGTTTCGGTTTCGGCCAATTTCGGCCAAAAAAGTGATTTCGGCCGCAGTTTCTGTTTCGGCCAGAATCCGGCCGAAACCTTCGGCCGGGCCGAAATTGCTTCGCGGCCTCTCGCGGCTCTCGCATCGGGAGCGCTCGGCTTAATTCGGGCGTGCTCGGCCGGGTAGGTATAGGTAATGCATCGGTGGCCATCCCTGCCGGGACCACCGACAGTATTCATATTCATCCCGTTTGTGACGTTTGTTTGTGAACCACGTGGCGCGCGAGAAAATATGGTGTGTTGTTTATTTATTAAATTATTATTTATTTTTTAGAATCTGTTACTGCATTTAATGCTGTGATTAATGAACGATACGTTTGATATTAGGATTGTGAATTTAGTTTAGACGTGATAAGAATAGGTTGTTTGTTTTGAATAATAATAATACCTATGCCGCGAATTAGTGAAGTCTTGATAACTGCAGTAAAATAATTTAAATAATAAGTACCTTATTAAATTAACTTTGTTTAAAACTTTAAAAAATTGATTTTATTTATTAAATTATTATTTATTTTTTAGAATCTGTTACTGCATTTTATGCTGTGATTAATGAACGATACGTTTGATATTAGGATTGTGAATTTAGTTTAGACGTGATAAGAATAGGTTGTTTGTTTTGAATAATATAATACCTATGCCGCGAATTAGTGGTCTTGATAACTGCAGTAAAATAATTTAAATAATACCTTATTAAATTAACTTTGTTTAAAACTTTAAAATTTCATTTTTGTTGGTTTAAAATTTCATAGTTCACCTCTAATTATATCTATTTTCAATAAAAATAAACGTTTTTTATTTTGTTTAACTAAAACAGTAGCTGTTCTCATATAAGAAATCCTTGCAATAACCTTTTCCTTACGATTTGTACAGTAATTTTGAATAATTTCATAAGTCTTCAAAAATTTCGGTTTCGGTTTCGGTTTCGGCCGAAATCAGAAAAAAACCGAATATTCGGTTTCGGTTTCGGCTAAAAATCGTGTGTCGGTCGGACACTAATAATTATGCAATTGGCTAGTTAGAGAAGTGCAGTTCCCAGTATATTACACTACTCTTTGGAGAAGTGATTTGCGGTGGCCAGACGAACGATTTTATTTTTTACTTCATTGAACGGGTAAAATAGGTATTTGTTTCATATTTCCAAAAGATGATAAAGTGTGTAGTGCGTTGTTGAGATCTAGGGAATGCAAACCGGTTTACCGATAAATCGACTCTTTTTTTTAGAGCCGGCGAAGTACCGGTAATGTTACGAACCGGTAAAACTATAAATAAATTCGAAATAGTATGATTTTAAGTGCAATTTACTTTCAGACTCATTAAAAACGTTTTTGAGCGAAACTGGCTTTCAAATTATGATTAAAACTAGTACTTGTTTTTTTATTTTACCACCCCTTCCATATGGGTAAGCATCTGAGCCTTTTTTTATTTTAGTTTGCCATCTGCTAGCCTGCTTGTGATGAATTTTGTGATTTTGTGATTACACTCATACATTTCGCTCGATATCGTATAACCAGTAACGTCACAACGCACTGCTAGATCAAGACAGTATCAACTCAAAATCATTGTTAGTTTTGTTTGAAACTCATAGACGTTGTGTTAAAGTTGATTTTAAAATACAGTTATAGTTTGAGTTACTACTCTTTTGATCTGGCAGTGCGACAAGTTATGCGGAATTGTATTCTTTATGGAGCTTTTTCAAGCTCGTGTCAAGTTCTATCAAAATTTTAAAATGTTAAAGTATGCATATGGCCGGAACCGCTTACCCTTTAAAGGGTTTTTGTTAGGGTCTATAATTGACTGGTTATTACAAACCCTAACGATGCGATAAGCATATCTTCGACTTACCCCAATGAAAAACTATCCCATACGAGATACAAAATAATTCGACTAAGCGCTTACCAATCCCTGAAAACCCTCGTTAGGCTTTCCTTATGAAGTGTTTATTGAACGGCTTCAAGCTATTTTAATCTCTACGTCAGTCCATACAAAATATTTTTGCATACTTAGCAATTGATTGACTATCCACACACAATAGGCTTGAAACCAACCAATAGCAATCCAGAGGCTACGGGGGGGGGGGAGAACGGATAGGGTGACATAAACGTAATGCAAAGTGCTTAAATCCGAAACCATTAAAAAAGGGTGCAGACTCGTGGTCACCCCAGGTTGTCACCCCAGCACTATTCGCCTGAGGCAGGGCTCCTATTTCTGAGCGATTTGCCCTTCGGGCATCTAAAGATACCTAACGAACCTAACCTACCTACTTTTGCGGAATAAAAATGATTTCTGTCGAATTTCCGACCAAAGCGAATAGTACTGCTGGGGTGACCACGAGTCTGCCCCTTTAAAAAACTGGTAACCTCAATGGTTGTAGTTAACTAGCACTAAGTGACACCCCTATCATTTAGCGTCACATGAGCGTGCAATAGCTGAAATAAGTGTTTTTTCACTACTCATGCTCTTAAAATTTTACTTTAGTCACTGCGTATCGGGGCTAAAGCTCCTTATTAATCACTGGGGATTAAAGTTGTTTTTAAAATATCCTTGGAAACCCCTATACATCCAAACATGGTGTTTGTGAATGGAGTAGAATTATCGCTATTTTCAGTGATTTTGCATAGACAATTTTTAGGCCGTGGAAATAACCTTAAAATGACAACTGAGCAAAAATATAATTCAAAATGATTTAATTTCGTGAAACACGATTAATGATTACGAATATGAATCTATTTAAATATATTAAGTATGAATTCATGTTATAATACATTGTCCAAATAGTGTTAAAATACAGCAAGCATTTACAGCAGCACATTCATTGTAATCAATATTGTAATTTTGTATAGAACGTCGTCAGTGCCGGATCTATCAAGCTCGGGGTCCGAAGCAAATTATATTAAGATACTGTTTTAGGTCACATGTAGTGGCGGGCTCTTTTCCGCAACTGGGCGACTTAGATAATTATTTGCGTGGGTTGGTTGGTTTTAGGTTATTATGCTGAAAAATATCGACTGGATTATTCATCCTATCTCAACCCTGATGGATATGAGCACACGCATACTGATGTAAGTACCAAAACAGGAGAATGTCTACCAGACGAGCATTTTAGCAATACGAGGCGAGGGGCCATTTGCTACTCTTGCTATGTGGCTAACCCGGCACTGAACGTCTTTTTTTTCCTCGCATTCAAAGTGAAAAGTAGTGTTTAACGCGAGGCTAAAAACAACCATAATGACCAGTGATGGGAAATAGGTGAGCTAAAATACCTATTCTTCGCGAGAGGACATAATATAGAGTGGTTACAACCGGAAATATTTTTTATTATTTTTTTCTGTTCCGGGTATTCGATATTTATTCGGGTAATTATCGTAATGTAAAACATGACATGTTTTGTTTAAAGTACGGCATGTTTAATGTTAGTTTTTAGTAAAAAGGGCTAGAGAAAAGAAGGAATGTACAGTCAAGGGCATAAATATATATACGTTCCCAAGGCGTCAAAAATATCTGTACAGTTGATTAGCCAGAAATATCTGTACGGTAATCCGGTCAAAAATATGTGATCATTTTATTAGTCAAAAAGATCTAGACATTTACATGGCCATAAATAAATGTACAGTGTCAGTCAAATATATATAGGCAAATAGGAGGCCATAAATATCTATACACGCTACTCTAACATACATAAGAACAAAACCCAAGCCAAAAATATCTATACAGTCAAGGGCATAAATATATATACGTTCCCAAGGCGTCAAAAATATCTGTACAATTGGTTAGTCAGAAATATCTATACAGTCAAGGGCATTAATATGTATACACGGACCTTATTGCCAGTGGTATAAAGGTGTATAGATATTTTTGACGTCTTGAGGACGTATATATATTTATGCCCTTACTGTACACATAACTGCAATATGGATATTATAAAGCCAAAAATTGTTAAGTGTATTTCCTCTAACAATGCAGTTGTTTGGGGAGATCGTGATGCTGACCAAAAGTTAACGTACCAAAAATGTGTCATTTACGCTTAGCAACAATTGACTTCCCCGAAGAGTTTATAAGCTACTGCAACGATCGTTGCGACAAATTGTGTACAGGGTTGGGCAGATTAAGTGTCCTAGTTAAAAAGAGCCATAAAATTAAAACAAGACAGATTTTTTAAAAAATTATCACGTTTTTATTTTTAGCGTACTCTATACTTAAAAAAACTAATTCATAAGTTCAAATCGCTCGCCATCAGCTTTAATAACTTGACGCATTCTTCCATAGAATGCATTGCACGCGGCACGCACTACCTCGTCTGGTATTTCATCCCATATCTTGACTAATCGATGCTTGAATGAGTTTAGATTCATGCCCTGTGTGCTCCCAATCTTGCTCAGCATGTAACCCATATCGAAAAGTCCAAAGCATTCAAATCCGGCGATGATACAGGCCATTCTTGCCAAGGTATAAAATCTGTCAAATTTGTTCTACACCAGTCTTGAGTGCGTTTAGCTTTGTGAGATGGGGCACTATCTTGTTGGAAGCAATAATAGTCGTTTCCATATAATTTTTGAGCATTTTCTAGCAAATGACCCTGTAACACGTTCTGGATGTAATAGTCTTGGTTAATTTTGACACCTCGATCAATAAACAGCAGCGGTAACTTGCCTCTAGGCGATATCGCAAACCATACCATGACAGCTGATGCACTCTGGAACCCGTTGTACGGCTAATTTGTCCACAGGAATATCCTTCAATGAAGCACCATAGACACGATCGTTTTGTTGGTTGTGACTGTCTTGTAATTGGAACATCTTTTCATCGGAAAAAATAATATCATCACCGTCGTGCCAAGCTAGCAATTCCCTACATTTTTTCACTCTAGCTTTTTTCTGGGTATCTGTTAAGCCATGTTTTTTTTGTTTTTTGTAGGCCTTTAGCCCAAGATCATATTTTAAAATACGACTCATTGTTCGACGGGATATTTTCATATCTTTAGCAAGTTTGCTTGCACTTCGAGCTGGATTTCGTCTAATACGCTCACGAATATTTTTAATGATGTTTTTGGTGCGAACAGATGACTTTCTCCCAGGTTTGGGCCTGATTTGTGAAGATCCCGTTTCTTTGAATCGCTTGACGGTCCGCGATATAAACCTTATATTGATATTTAAATGTTTCAGCGTCTTCAATATCTCACACGGTCGGTATTTTTTCTGGTACAAATCGCACACGAGCTGGCGTTTCGCGTCCATTGTTTTTTTTTTTTTTTTTTTTTTTTTCCCCCGCGGCGACTTGAACAGCTACTACCGCAGGGATATGGCTTCCACGTGAAGTGATTTCGCCAGTGTCAAGGTTTATATGAGTATAAAACACAATCCAATCTTCTCTAGGAAGATTGGGGGCAACGTTGTACGGTGATTTGTAGGTCAGAGGTCAAGATAGTTTTAACCTCTGCACCACTGCGAGTCCACTTGAAACGAGAAGAAAGATGCCAGATACACGAAATAAGTCCAAGTCTTCAATCACTGTGCGACACTAAGGCATAAAAAGTACAAATCACTATCAGAAAAGAACTTTGAACACCTAATTACCCAAAAATTAAAGTCTAAAACAAATTACACGTCCGCCATCTTTTAACGTTGCAAATGGCCGCGTCCATTGTTGAAAACAAAATATAAACAAAATATATCAAGCTGACGTGTAGAAATCATAAAGAAGATTAAATTGTCAACAAAAAAAAAATACGATGTGAATAAGAAGTTAAGTTATATTTAAGTAAAAAAGCCATACACAACTAGGACACTTACTGCCGCACTCAGAGACGTCAATTAAATTTAATGGTTGTGTAGTGACGTGTTGTCTTTTTCTATTGCTATAGCAGAGAAAGTGACAGCAGCAACTTTAATCAAGTATTAAATTTAATTGACGTCTCTGAGTGCGGCAGTTAATCTGCCCAACCCTGTAGTAACAAAAGCCATCAAAAGCTACTTACGAAGATGTACGGCGATATTGTAGATGTTTTGACGGATTCGGCAAGAGAAAGTTTTATTTTTAAAAAGCGTAGTAGGAAAAAACATGTGATAGGTTGGAATAAATACGTCCGTGATGCTCATGGGAGGGCCAGGGTTTAGTTTCAAGGTTGGGTTAATTATGGAAAACCATCTTCCGGTTATATTTTTACTAATATGACTGAATCCAGAAAAGTATTCAAGTCAAAGTTAAAATGGTGTCAGAACAATGAACAGCAAATAAAAAGTGACATAATTGCTAAACATCATTCTAACAAAAAATTTGGTAGTTTCTGGAAAACAGTAAGGGCCACTTGCAGCAAAAATTTAAATCGAGATTAATGCTAAAGTTCAGTTTAGCTATGTCAAAATGTATGGAACTGTCAGTCATAAATATAGATTTAAGCTTAATCTCGATTTAAATTTTTGCTGCAAGTGGCCCTTAATAAACAAAACCATAAGCCGGGCCTTCCTGTGAGTGTTGCGGGTGTTAACAACCCTTATGATATTGCAAACGTATTTCAGAAGTACTTTAAAGTGGCGTCGCCTTTAGGATCGTGCTCGAGGCAATTCAATGCTGAGGTCATGACATCGGAACCAAGTCTTGATTTTTCTAGTAAGGAAGTGGCTTCATTAATAAGAAATATGGTTAGAGGCAAGTCCCCCGGTTTTGACTGCCTTAGCATTGAACACTTACAGCACGCCGGCGATCATTTGCCGAGGGTACTCGCTATGTTTTTTAGTCTATGTCTTAGGCATTCATATCTACCGGCAGACCTAATGCGCACTATTGTTGTGCCTATTGTTAAGAATAAGACTGGCGATTCCTCAGATAAATCTAACTATAGGCCTATATCTTTAGCAACTATTATAGCCAAGGTACTGGATGGTCTGATTGACGAGCATTTGGAAAAGCATATCGCTCTAAATGATGCACAGTTTGGGTTCAGGTCGGGGCTCTCAACCGAGAGTGCTATCCTATGCCTCAAACAGACCGTCCAGTACTATACAGCTAGAAGGACGCCAGTTTATGCTTGTTATCTGGATCTAACAAAGGCATTTGACCTTGTATCGTATGAAGTGCTGTGGGGTAAGATGCATACGGAGACGACAGTGCCCACTGAAATTATTTATTTATTAAAATATTGGTATAATCACCAAAATAACAGTGTCAGATGGGCAGGATCGCTCTCGGAGGAGTATAGACTGGAATGTGGGGTGAGACAGGGGGGGCTCACCTCACCTCGCCTTTTTAATCTGTACATAAATGGACTCATTGAGGAGCTTAGCAGCACCAACGTCGGATGCCATGTAGGTGGCGTTTGTATGAACAATATTAGCTACGCTGATGACATGGTGCTGCTGAGCCCCTCAATCGGAGCATTAAGAAGGCTGGTGCGGATTTGCGAAGGCTATGCGGTGGCCCACGGGCTCAAATATAATGTCAACAAGAGTGAGCTTATGGTGTTTAAAGCGGGCACCAAATCGCCCTTGAATGTGCCGCCTGTCACTCTCGATGGTACTCCTCTGAATAGAGTATCTCAGTTTAAATATTTGGGCCACTGGGTCACTGATAATTTAAGTGACAATGCCGATATTGAGCGAGAGCGGAGATCGTTGTCCGTCCGATGCAATATGCTGGCCCGCAGGTTCGTTAGGTGTACCAAAGAGGTCAAAGTGACGCTTTTCAAAGCATACTGTCAGACATTTTACACCTGCAGCCTGTGGGTCAGTTTTACGCAGAAGGCGTACAATGAGTTGCGTGTTCAGTACAACAACGCGTTCCGGGTGCTGCTGGGGCTGGGGCGGTGGTGCAGCGCGTCCGGTATGTTCTGCGAGGCCCGCGCGGACGGGTTCGCGGCCGTCATGAGGAAGCGCTGCGCCTCGCTGCAAGCCCGCCTCCGCGCCAGCCCCAACCGCATCCTGGCCGCGTTATCTGACCGCTGGGATAGCCCTATGTGGGCTCGTTGGGAGCGTATGCACGCTCATACACAAACATAGTTTTTGTACCTAGTTATTTAGTTTTATTAATTTTCATTTTAATTTTATTTTAATTACACTAACATCTAATTATAAGGAATACTAACAAATTTGTATGGACCTTGTCTGAAATAAAATTATTATTATTTAGATATTCATTTAATTTTCTATAAATTAGGTTTTTTACATATTCAAATATAAAGGTAAAATAACAATACCGATACAAAAAATAAACATTATAAAAAACCTAATCTACGGGTGCCGCCAGCAGCGGGGCAGGGCTCAAGCTACCGGTGGTTAGGGCTGCAGAGAGAGGAACCTCCTCACTATGCGTGCCGTGTCGAGGAGTACTGCCTTCTGTATCTGGCCCTTGATCCAGCCATCTAGCGAGAGTCTCTTGAGGTGTTGGTCGAGACTCTTCGCTATAAGACCGTTTGCCGAAACAACTATCGGGACAATGATCGTCGAGTCAACATCCCACATGGTGGTCGCCTCGTGAGCCAAGTCAAGGTACTTGCTGAGCTTATCCTTCTCGGCCTTTACGAGGTTCTCATCATGCGGGATGGTGACGTCGATGAGCACTGCCCGGCGTTGAGATCGATCTGTCAACACGATGTCAGGTTTATTGGCGACAATAGTCCTGTCTGTGATAACAGATCGATCCCAATAGAGCGTAGCACGACCATTTTCGAGAACTGGCGCCGGTGTGTACTTATAGTACGGCACTTCAGACTCAACAAGACCGTATTGAAGAGCAAGCTGCTGATGAATGATCCTGGCTACGAGGTTATGTCTGTGCAAGTACTCGCCGTTGGCCAAATGCGAACAACCGGAAATTATATGTCTGAGGGATTCGCCGGGACAACGGCACGCTCGACAAATGTCGACCGTGCCATCCCTCAGAATATATTTCCGGTAATTGTTCGTCATTATGACCTCGTCAGCAATTGCACAGGCAAAACCTTCGGTTTCCCCAAAGAGGTCACCAAACCGTAGCCAGTTCACGGACGCTAAAAAGTCTACGTCGGGCCTTGTTAGGGCCCGGTAGAAGCGTCCGTGTAGCTCCTTGCTCTTCCATACGTTCTTGCGGTCTTCAGTGCTCAACACTGTTGGTCTACGCCAGTTTTCGTTTGCCAAGGAGAGAGGCGTGAGGCTCCTGTCTACTGCAACCACATCACGATGCATCCCACACTCATTGCCAAGGAAATAATCCCTGAGATTGCACACCTCGCGGTTATGGAGATTCTTAGCATTTAAAATGCCTCGACCTCCACATTTCCTCGGGATGTACAATCTCATGACAGATGAGCGTGGGTGCAACATGCGATGTGATTTGAGCAGTAGACGGACCTTCCTATCCAGGGCGTCCAGCTCAGTCTGAGTCCATCTTAGTATGCCAAAGGAGTATGTGAGCAGCGGCATCACCCAGCCATTGAAGGCACGCACCTTATTGCCACCCGACAAAAGACTGTTAAGAACTTTTGTCAAGCGGCAAAAGAAGCGCTCCTTCACTGACTGCTTGACATCGCCGTCCATAATACCCAAAGACTGTGACATACCAAGATATTTGTAGGTTTCAACTTCGGAGAGAGATCTGAGGGTCATTGTCTCAGAAAGCTGCAAATTAGGTGAATTTACAACTTTCCCTCTTTGAATATGCATGACCGCACACTTATCTACACCGAATTCCATCTTGATCGCACTACTGAACTCTTGTGTGATTTTCAATAGTGCGATAAGATCTTGGCACCCCGATGCAAACAATTTGAGGTCATCCATGAACAATAAGTGAGAAATGACTTCAGCCTCTTTACGAAGTCGATAGCCAAGCCCGGAATCCTTCAGCAAAGAGCTGAGAGGATTCATGGCTAGGCAAAACCACAAAGGACTCAGACTGTCACCCTGGAAGATGCCTCTTTCAATCCTTATCAAGTTAGGCGAATCAGAGGGGATGTCTCGACCACCTGGTTGACGAAGGACTGTGACCCACTGCCTCATACACACACCTAAAAAGGACCTCAAAGTTGTATCAACTTTATACAACTCTAAGATCCTTTCAAGCCATGAGTGAGGCACCGAGTCATAAGCCTTCTTGTAGTCAATCCAAGCAGCCGAGAGGGCCGCCTTGTTTCGCCTAACTTGCTGACAAATGGTCATGTCTATAAGGAGGAGCTCCTTAGTACCACGGGACCCAACCTTACATCCATTTTGAGCAGAGGCCAAAATATTGGTTGCAATAAAATGTGCATTTAATTTTGTGCTCAAAATGGATGTAAGGAGCTTGTAGATGGTAGGCAAGCATGTAATGGGTCGGTAATTCTTTGGATCCGCGGTACTACCGGACTTGTGGAGCATGGAGGTGACACCAGTTGTTAATAAAGGTGGCAAGGAACCGATTTCAAGGGCATTTTGGAGTTGTGCTGCCAAACACTCATGTGAGGCTTTGAACCATTTAATCCAGAAATTGTGCAATCCGTCCGGCCCAGGACTTTTCCAGTTCTGAGCCATTCGAATTGCACAACTTACATCTTCGGGACAGATGGTAATAGGCCCCATTGGTTCAATAGCCTCACACGTGCGCTCAACAGCACGTATCCAATCTCCTTCAGTGTGCACGACCGGCACCGACCAGATATTGCGCCAGAAATTAATCATAGCAGCAGGATCTGGTAGGTGTCCGTCGCTCACACCTTGATCAGTTCCTTCCCACTTTCGGTACACCTTCCTCTGATCACTTTGGAAGAGGCGATTTTGCTGGTATCTATTCACACGTTCTCTATAGCGACGAATACGGCTTGCCCACGCGTAAACCTTCTGCTTCAGGAAGTCGATACGTTCCGTGACACAAGCCATATAATGTTGGGACCTTATTCCGGTCCCAGCAAAGGCTTGGTTCACGAAACGCATGACTCGGGGGCGTTGATTGCCTCCCCTGAAGCAGATTAGCTTCGCTATGAGAGTCCTAAATTTATCAATACGCCGCTCAATTCGCACTTGCCAATCGGGGACAGACCCACGAGCGCGCGGAGCTCGGTCAGTGTCCGAAAACTTGACTCGAGCTACGCGGCACGCAGCTATGGCCCCGCAGTACAAAATTGAGTGGGTATCGATTATATCCTCGCTGGCTTGTAAATATGGCGCCAGCAAGGCGTTTAGGGCTCCCATAAGCGCAAAATTTCGTTTACAGTCAGGCAAGCGTGGTAGACGAGGCCTAGAATTGGGTGTGGACCGATACTGCGCGATCGCGCCTTCCAAAGCCCTCCTCAATTGCTCATTTACCTGGCTAGTTACGCTTATATTCGCACAATCCTCAACATCGATAACGGGATCATCCTGCACTGGCATCAGTGCGTGTTGGGCGACTGGCATCGAAGCCAATAACGCAGCAGGAGGATCCCGTGACGAAGCAGAGGTCGCGCGAATAGGTAGCGCTTCCAGGCGTAGCCGATCAAGTACAGACTGATCCAGCCGCCGAAGCCGCTGAATGGCCCGCACTTGATCCGAAAGTCGTTGGGCGGTAACGATGATGGCTGGTTCAAGGGTCTGAAACAGAAGCAACATTCGATCACGGTACGCAGTGAGGTTAGTTCCTCCCTCTGTAGCCCCGTAATACGCTCGCATGCAATTTTCATTGTTCGATATTGACCATCGCATGCGACGCACTAAACCACCGGTAGCGGGAGCCATGCTCGGAGCAGGATGCCCCGCAGGCCCCAAGCGTGCCGGCAGCGGTGGTCGCCCGCGTCGCGCAGGTGGTCGCGGCGGCGGAGGCGGCGGCCCGCGCTCGTCGCTCGACTCGCTGGTGTCGGGTGCAGTGGCGAACTCATCATCCGACGACGATGGCGAGGAGCTAGACGAGGCGGGCAAGGGTGGAGGGCGTGCGTTAGGTGTATCCGCTTGACGTCGTGTTCTAGATCTTGTTAACATTTGAAAATGAGTTTGATTACCTACTTAATGATAATGTATTCGAATGTCAAGTTTGCCATTGATATGCGTCAATTTGATTTTTATGTGTAAGAATCTAATTTAATGCTAAGTAATCTGGATATCGGTACTGTTAACGACAGCCACCGCCGAACCCCAACTGACAACAACAGCTGCGAACAGTGGCGTAACTATAGGGTGGCAGGGCTGGCAAAATGCCACGGGCCCCCGGCCCAAGAGGGCCCCCGGCTTAAGAGGTCGCTAGCTCAGCAATTTTTTTTTTAACATCGTACTTGAGTGTCAAAAGAATTTGCCACGGGCCCCGGATGGTATAGTTACGCCACTGGCTGCGAACGTGATCCTAGTATATAAATTAAGTATTATGTAAATAGTTAAGTTAGTATATAGTTGATTTATGTAGTGTTGGGTGGATGATAGGTATATATAATAAATGTGTTTAGTTAGTTTTAGGTTTAAAACTAACTAAGTGCCGTGTGGTGCCGGTACAGTAGAATAGCACCACCCCATATCCTCCCGTGGGTATCGTAGAAGGCGATTAAGGGATTTTTACATAGGAAAGATCTCCTCCGGGCGAGATAGGCGTCGTTAGCATTGGGCTGCTACCTATCTAGGAGAAGGAAAACTCCGAAGTCAAACCCGGCGGGATAGGCGTCGTTAGCATTGGGCTGCTACCTATCTAGGAGAAGGAAAACTCCAAATTAAAACCCGATCCTGCTTAATGGACCATGCGAGCACCATTTAAAAAGTTTATACCCCAGGAGGGTACTGGCAATGCCAGAGAATCCCTCCCCAGGCCTAGCCTGGGCAGCCCTTCGTACTCTGGGGGGGGCAAAATAGTGCGCGTATGTTCGGATCCCTCCGGGGATCGGAACGGTGGCGATGCCGTTTGCCACGCGTCACGCTGTGTTCGCAGGGGGGTTGGCAAAAAGCGGGCCGCTGAAAGCCGCCTTGCTACGATGAATGTTTGTGGAGGGATGGAACATAAATTAGATGAGGTATGCATGATGATGAAAGAGAGAAAGCTGGATGTTCTATGTGTGACTGAGACGAAGAAAAAAGGGGTGAGTACGTCCACACACGGAACCTTGACGGCATTGTGGTCCGGAGTTCCGGTATCCGAGCACGGTCGTCAGGGAGTCGGTATCGTACTCACAGAGCGAATGGCTGAATGTATGCAAGAGCATGAATGTGTGAGCCCAAGACTTCTCTGGGTGAGACTCAAGGTAGGTCTCACCCGTTTATTCGTAATTGGGGCATATGCCCCAGATACGAATAAATCGAAAAAAGAAAGGGAGGAGTTTTGGGAAAGTTTGCATGAGGTTTCAACAAAATGCAAGGAGAATGAAAGGATTATTTTGCTAGGCGATTTTAATGGTTGGACAGGCGTGCAAAGGGATGGTTATGAATCGGTACTGGGTAAGTATGGTGATGAGCGAGTGAACGAGAATGGCAAATGCCTTCTCAATGTATGTTTGGCTAAGAATCTCTGCGTGACAAACACTTTGTTTGATCACAAAGAGATTCATCAGTATACGTGGAGACGTCAGAATGAGAAGTCTATGATAGACTTGATGATTGTGGATGAACGGTTGCGTAACAAAGTTGTAGATACCAGAGTATTTCGAGGAGTTAGCGTAGGTTCAGATCACTACTTGGTGGTAACACGAGTAAGGGGTCTGTTCACACGTTGGCGCCATCGTGTTCCCGTACCGACAACTGCGTTAGAGAGGATAAAAGTAGAGAAACTGAATGACGAAGTTATACAAGATGAATACGTAAGAAAGCTGAAAAGTTGTTTTGAATGTGTTAATAAAATGAATGACAGTGAAGTCGAAAATAATGTAAATAATGTATGGGAGATTATGAAGAATGGCATGGTCAAATCGGCCACTGAAGTATGCGGTGTAGTAAAAAGAAGAAAAAGTAAGAATGAACGTCCGGAATGGTGGGATAGAGAGGTAGATGATGTAGTGAAAGAGAAGAAAAAGTGTTGGTTGGATTTTGTAGCTGTAGATCCAGGACAAGATCTAAGCGACAGAAAGAAAAAAGAGTATAATAGATCAAAGAAAAGAGTGAAAGAAGTTGTGGCTAGAAAGAAAGATTTACTGAATGAAAAGTATGATAGGAGTTTCTCTGACAACTTCCGGTCGAATATTAAACTCTTTTGGAGCTTGATTAAATCGGCTCGGGGGAAATCAGAGAAAACTAAATTAAGCGCGGTGAGGGATGAGTCTGGAGACTTAATATGTGAGGAAGAAAAAATGCTTGATAGATGGAAAACTTATTTTGAAGGCTTGTTTGAATGCGAAGATATTTGTCGTGAGCCAGAAAGCATGAATAAAGATGCAAGTAGCGAAGATGAATGGGTGATTAGTATGAGTGAAATCATGAAAGCTTTAAAAAGTATGAAAGCGGGAAAGTCAGCAGGTTGTGATAGAGTGTCGATAGAAATGCTGAGGAGAGGAGATGGCCTGGTGGGTAGTCTGTTGTACCGTCTTTTCAATGCATGTTGGAGTAGCGGCCGAGTCCCAGAAGATTGGGTCAAGGCCGTTATCGTCCCTCTGTATAAAGGAATGGGGTCACAGCAAGACTGCAAAAACTACCGCGGTATCAGCCTTCTTAGTGTTGTCGGCAAAGTATATGCGAAGATTTTAATAGAAAGGGTATTGAATGTTACGAATGACAAAATCTGGGATGTACAAGCGGGATTTCGAAAGGGAATGGGATGTACGGATCAGGTCTTTTCACTACGGTCCATCACAGAAAAGTTCTTGGCTGTGAACCAAAAGGTTTTCTGTGCTTTTGTGGACCTGGAAAAGGCCTATGATAGGGTAGATAGAAAGGAGTTGTGGACGGTGCTGTCTATGTATGGAGTGAGCAGCAACCTGGTGCAGGCTTTGAGGTCCCTTTATGAGGGCTCCAGAGCCTGTGTCAGGATCAATGGGGCATACTCGGCCTGGTTTAATATCTCTAAAGGTGTTAGACAGGGCTGTGTTGCCTCACCATGGCTGTTCAATCTATTCATGGACAGTTGTATGTGGGATTTGAAAGAGTATGATAAGGGTTTGCGTATGCAAGAGTTGCTAATCAAATGCCTCTTATATGCCGATGATCAAGTTATACTTGCCCCATCGGTACTTGAGTTGCAGGAGATGGTGACAGTAATGAATGAGGGATTTAAGAAAAAGGGGATGAAAGTAAATGTTGCCAAGACCAAGGTCATGGTGATAGAGAAGGATGAGGAGATGACTGAGTGCGTGATAAATATAAATGGTGAATTAGTAGAACAAGTGAGCGAATTTGTGTACCTGGGAAGTATGTTTACAAGAGATGGTAAGTGTGAGAAGGATATCGAGAGGAGGGTGAATGCGGGGAATCAAATTAATGGGGCCCTGCACTCCTTTGTGAGCAGACAGGGCGTTTCACAAAAAGCCCGGCTGGCTGTTCACAATGGAGTGCTAGCCCCTACCCTGATGTATGGTAGTGAATGTTGGGTGTGGCAGGACAAGCATGTTAGTCGTGTAAATGCAGTTGAAATGCGTTCTTTGCGTAGTATGTGTGGTGTGAAACTGATTGATAGAGTTAGAAATGAAAAAATCAGAGAGAAATGTGGAATGAAAGAAGATGTAGTGACTAAGATTGAAAAGGGCATGCTTCGATGGTTCGGTCATTTGGAAAGGATGGATGAAAGAAGATTGACGAAAGAGATATACAGATCGAAAGTGAGTGGAAGGGTCGGAAGGGGCCGCCCTAGGCGTACTTTTTCGAATCAAATCGGAGAAATACTGGAAAAGGGCCGAATCTTAAGTACCCGAAACCGACGTGCGTGCATGACTCGATGTATGAATGTTGAAGAAGCGAAAGAAATTTGTCAAGATCGTAGCAAGTGGAAAGAAGTGGTCTCTGCCTACCCCT
Organism: Acleris emargana; assembly: GCA_927399475.2. NCBI lineage: Eukaryota > Metazoa > Arthropoda > Insecta > Lepidoptera > Tortricidae > Acleris > Acleris emargana. The sequence goes on along the minus strand of OV656844.1, from coordinate 5,340,680 downwards.
CTGGGAAACAGGCGTGATTTAATGAATGAATGAATGAGGTTTAAAACTATTGATTTGGCTTAGGGAGGTACTTTGTATTACGAGCTGTGGATAGGCGATGTGTAGATTTAAGTTTTTTATGTGTAAGTTAGGTAAAGTCCAGCCCGAACTGCAAGCTGGACTGAACCCCGAACCGATCCTTGCTCCCTCAGCTAAATCCCATTAAAATAACTACCGAAAATTTAGGCAAAATAGACCGCCGAACGCGGCTATTGGCCTCCTGACCCGGTAACCCAGTTCCGATATTAGAATGGAAAAGGTTATCGGGTCAGAGATCCTGAGCCGGACCAAAGCCAGGAAGTAACTATTTAGATCCGAGCAGCGAGATAGGAAGTATGACTGATAATATGTTAGTTTATAAGGAAATATGTAAACCAATTTTAGGATAATTAGATAAAGCGTGCTGCCAATCAGACGCAGGCGTTGTGAAGATTGCCAGGGAAGGGACTCTGCACCCGAAGTTTCATAGAGGTCGTGGTAACCATCCAGGTCCTTTCTGATTATATTTCTACATAGACATGTTTTTTATTTTTATAATGCTGTGTATTTGTCGCTCCTCAAGAAGCATACTAGGTCACCAACTTTCTCTTTGTATTAATGACTTGTGCCCCAAGGGGACTTCGCGGTTTCCCGCCTATATCCGGAAAATCGGCTCTAGGTGGAGGCAGGCAATGTTAAAAACAAAATCATTTTTCTTGATTCACAAAGTTTTATTTTCAATAACGCAAAGAAAGAACAAATAAAAACCATTTCATAGTCCATGCAATATTTTAGAAATAAGCATTTGAATATTAAATTACAATTAATATTCAACCTCGACGCCATACAGTGCCGTCGAAACTTAATTACAACAAGACTCAATTAATCCAATTTTAAACCCTAGCAAGATAAAAATTACGTAATTAACGAAGACAATATTGTGTCAACGTCCTAGTTTTAGACATTACAAAGTAATAAACTTAGGTCTAAGAGTAATTTTTTAATCCCAAGGGTAGGGTTTTGTCAATCCAGTAAATAAGTAACAACGAGGTAACACGCAATTGTTGCGTGTCATTCGGCCACATCCACGTTCGCACGAGGTACAACACTAAACAATTAACGAGACACGTTAATAGTTCAGCCGTACAAGCCGTGCGGCGTCACTCGTGATCATGGATGAGCGAGTTTAAAGTGCGACGCACTATTTCCACAGTCCAGGAGCCACAGAGCGTCGGTTTATTTCTGGAGGATTGACTTCATCAAGGCGTCTTTCAGCCTCTTCGTCATATCCTCCAAAATGTCCGCCTTGACCTTCAACTTCTTGTTTTGCTCCTCGAGATCATCGGCCATCTGTTCCATCTGCAGCTCCTTGAGTTTTCTGTGCATCCTGGATCTCTTGGAGGCCTCGTTGTTTTTGTCCCGGAGTTCCCGGTATTTGCCCTCGTGTGTTGAAACCGCCGAGTGGTCGTCTATACTGCAGGCGGAGGAGACCGCGCTATCGCGTCTCTTAGGCGGGCGGCCGCGGCGCGCGCGCGTCATCTGCGAAGAACCTTCCAGCGCCAGGATCATGTCCTTGATGGGGATGTTGGGCTTCCTCTTCTTGTACTTGCGCGGCGCGGCGCGCTCGGCGAGCGGCGAGTAGCTCTCGTCGGAGTCGCTGAGCCGGCGCCGGCGCCGCGGCCGCTCCTCCTCCGACTCGTGCGCCTCGCTCTTGGGCGTGACGGGCGAGTACTCCGGCGCCGGCGCCGCCAGCGGGGACGGGGACGTCTCCGTGTGTGTTGGGACATTTTTCTGTAAACAAATAATCAAATCAGTATTTTTCCTTCATCACAAAAGCTTAAGACTGGGTTGTGAAGGGGTTGTGAATCAATATTTTCCAGGCGAAGAATTTTATTATGGATCGACGTCAGTCACGGTTAAGAATTGACAATAAATCGACAAAAAATACCTTGAATACGTCATTCATGATCATGACACTTCAAGGCACGCCGAGAAAGTTAAAAATAAGTTTATTACTTAGATTAAATCTCAATTTAACGTACACAGTATATTAGAGAACGATACTCACGAGTGTTGCGAGAGGGCATTTCTCGCGTTCTAGCTGCTCGACGTAGGTGAGCACTTCGGGAGTGCTGATGACGTGCACGCCGAGCGGCGCGCGCGCCAGCACGTCGAGCGTCAGCGGCGCGCGCGCCGGCAGGCTCTCCACCTCGCGCGGCGTCACCGACCGCAAATATTTCATGTCCAGGGAGTCTTCATCCATGAAGGGCACCGTGTTGTGTACTGTGATCGGTTTAGTGTAGTCCGTGTCCCAGGCGAGCGGCGCCGCCCACTGGGCCTCCGCGGAGTCCTCGAGAACCACCGGCAGACTGCCGATGTCCAGGAACTGCTCCTGCAGCGCCGCGCCCTCCAGGCCGAGCCCGAACGAGAACTTGGCGTCCAGCGCGGCCGCGCCCTCGACGGGCGAGAGCGGGTCCTGCGGCGTCGTGGTGTAGAAGCTCGCCTGGGCGGCGGACGAGTTGACGTCGAAGCCGTCCCAGCCTTGCGGCGAGAATGAGTTGTGTAGAGTGTCAGTGTTATATGCCCTGTCTTCAGTTACTTGGTGTGAATCTGCGAATAATAGCCGTCGTTAGAAGAATGTTTAAACGATGTAATAATACTTTAGCTGTTCGGTTTTTAAGAAGCCAAGGCGACTCACCAATGGTTTGTACATGTTCTTCCTTGGCGGGATCGGAGCACCACCCAACCAGATCTTGGAAGAACTCGCTGTCCGTTTCGTGATACATATTGCTCTCGAACACAGGCTCCGGTTTGAGATACTCCTGAAAATTCGATAGAAATATGTGAATAAAAATCCGGGAGATGTGAGCGGAGCTAATGATAATCTTATTGTAATAATAAACGGATTATGTTAATTACTCACGCGGGCTCTTACCTCCATGAAGCTGCAGGGCGGGGGCAACGCGGTGAATCCGTCGGTAATCACTCCGTTTAGGCCGTTCTTCTGAGGCTTCTCTTGCTTTAAACGATCTATCTCTACCACTTTCAAAACACTTTGAGTCTTGTGACTCGTATGCGAAAAAACCATTTCTTTTGGTGTTTGAGATGATGTATCGATATCCGATATTGTCGGTGCCAGTCGCACGGGTAATCTTTTGACCAACCATTTTGAATAGAACTACAAACAGAAATGAACGACGTAACAAAATGTGCACAACCGTATGAAGCGAGGTGAGGACGGGCGCGGGCGCGGCGCTGGTGCGAGCGAGGCCCGGGCCGTAGGACAGATGTTGAATTAATGATGAGAGAGAAGAGTTGATCAATAATGATGGAGCTCAGTACAACTTTTGCCTAATTTTAATACTTTGTTTTAATTAATTGATATTTAAATAACAAATCTTTATTATAGCGACAGAAGTTGTATTGACTCATATTAATTGTGATATGATGGCAATGATACGGAATGAGCAAGGTCTTGTGTGAGTAGGTATGTGTCGCTATTTACTACGTTTTATTGGCTGTTGCGTTGTGTTATCTGTTCGTCGGTGCAAATCTTGACCTCGATAGACTCAAAACTTTAAATGTAGCTCAAAACTGGATGACAAAGCAAATAATGCAATCATATATTTCCAAGATAATTAAATTAATAAATCTTAGTGTTTTTTTTTAAATATCTAAATATTTTATCTCACCATAGCAGGGGGAATCATCATGACTTGCAGATCCGCCGCTAGGCAGGCAACTGCGCATCGGCAACGTTAGTTTGCCTACTCAGTAACGCAATAAATTTGATAAATTTGAACGGGAATGTAAGTTCTTTGATCATGATGAAGAGTGATAAGTGAAATGGGATACATATAATATTTGGCATACATTTAAATTGGTACACAAAGGTAATAATAATAAGGTGACGCATTTATTACACAGACATACAGAACAGAAGCATGATGTTCAAGATATATATAAGGAATACGATTACAGAAAATATTAATGCGCGGGCAGATTATTCGATTCGAAGCATATAACATGAACAGACTGTATTTCGCTCTTGTTTGAGTGTTCGTTCTTTTAACATTGATGCTATGGGAGTTTTCCTGTAAGTAAACGGATTGAGTATTCTATTAGATCCGGAATCGGCTGCTAAGCGAGCCCCGGCCGTGGGCCGGGCCTGACTGTTTCAATCTATGTTTGACTGTTTTTTTTTTTGTAAGTCATTAGATATTTCCTGTAAGTGAAGGGAGTGAATAAATCTAATGGATCCGGTAGCGGCTGCTAAGCGAGCCCCGGCCGTTGGCCGGGCCTGACTATTTCGTTCTGTTTAAGTGTTTTTTTTTTGTAACTTGTGAGTTTTCCTGTAAGTGAAGGGAGTTAGTAATCTAATGGATCCGGAACCGGCTGCTAAGCGAGCCCCGGCCGTGGGCCGGGCCTGACTGTTTCGACCTACATATGTTATACTGTGTTTTTTGTTGTTGTAAGTGATTAGATCTTCCCTGTAAGTGAAGGGAGTGAGTAATCTCATGGATCCGGAATCGGCTGTTAAGCGAGCCCCGGCCGTTGGCCGGGCCTGACTATATCCGCCCCTGTGCCTGAGGAACTAAACCGTAATCTAGACTTAGGGGACTATTACTATGGATATATCCTAAACTTAGCAACGAGAACTATTACTATGAATATATGAAACTTAAACGAGTATTATAACCTAAAATTAAGTCTAACTTAATCTGTTAATTAAAATTATGCAATAAATTAACTAGCTTTACACTTAAAACTAGAGCCAATAAGCTATCTTAATACTAATGAAATAAATAATAAACTTAAGAATTTTAATGTTTTTTACTTTCAAATCATTAGGTATATTTACCATTACTGGACATTAACTAACATGTTACGTAACCGCGAAGAGTTTACTTTGCAAGGTTTAGAACGCGTTATCTATTCAAAATTTTAATATTCGCCTTTGAATGGAAGACTACCTCGAAACTTGTAACTAGTTTGTTCTACATATCGCGTACGTGCTATTATAACTGAGTCTTGAAAATTTGTTTATTTTCGAATCTTCTATCTGCATCAAAAAACGTGTTTGGGTGGGTGTGAGCGTGTTGGACCAGAAGTACGAGGAGAAGTGATTGTAAACCAAGCATTTGTTAACTTTGCAAATTTTCCAATGATGACTGTGAAATTGAAAATTTGCAACTTAGAAATAATTACTTGGTTTAACGTGAGTAATGAATGAAAGTATGAAAATTGATGAAACGTGCACAATGACTCATGACATGAAGTTTACGTTGAATTGAAACACCTTTAAAAAAAGTCTGAAAATTAATTAGGTTTAATTAATTTTGTGGTTTAGCTTTCAAATAGAAGCCTATCTTTTCAGCTGAAATAATATCATATCAATTAATCATTTTAATTTATGCAAGATTATTATATTACCGATCTCGATAAGTTAATCTCAATTTTACATTTTTGTTCCAAGTTAATTTGACTGGCAATCTAAAGGTTTTCAGCGAGCTATTTTTGGAAGTTTCAAAAATAACGGATTTGTTTGTAATTGTTTGCTCCTGAAGGGTTTTTATGTGACGCACGTAGCGTGGCGCATGCGTGCCTGGAACAGAAAGTGTTAAAAACAGGGCGGATACGCCATTACTTACTTGTTCGAACTCTTGTTGAGTTCCTCCTGAAATTGTAACCCTTTAGGCTGCCAACCAAGCGACTGTCACAACAGTAGGCCTGCAACAACAAAAAAGGACTTGAAAATAATTTACTAATTTATACATTAATATGACTATGAATAAGCGATCTGCGTTCCTGCTGATTAAATGGTATGCTTATCTACTTTTCAATATCATTAAGATATTGATATCGATTAGGTACCTAGTTTCTTGTGCGAGCTGTTGATATATGTTGTTTTGTCATGTCATGTATAATCTACGAGGGCGTCCGCCTGCCTAGTGCCTACCTATAAAAAAGTATAACCTTAAGTGGGTGGTCGATCAACCGACGAGTCATGTTGGGGTGACGTCACGCGAATATTACATAATTATTATAGGTATTAATATGTACTTACGTATGTAATATCTTAACTAAGGCGTACCATAACTATTATTTAATCAGTGATAAAGGAAAAAACCATGATAATGTTACATAATTGACGACGCATATTATTACATAATATTTTGTTTTGATATAGGTAACTTATTTTAAGAATGAGTGCCTGGGTGGGTATCTTGGTCATATCATATCTTTATACCAGGGGATCAGAGCGTATCAAAAACAATCTCATGAGAAACGGACGTCACATGTAAAATGGTGGACGGGCCAAGGTCGCGTCCACCATTTTACATGTGACGTCCGTTTCTCATGAGATAACTTATTTGATGGGGGCCATTTGCAACGTTAAAAGATGGCGGACGTGTAATTTGTTTTAGACCTTAATTTTTGGGCAATTAGGTGTTCAAAGTTCTTTTCTGATAGTGATTTGTACTTTTTATGCCTTTGTGTCGCACAGTGATTGGAGACTTGGACTTATTTCGTGTATCTGGCATCTTTCTTCTCGTTTCAAGTGGACTCGCAGTGGTGCAGAGGTTAAAACTATCTTGACCTCTGACCTACAAATCACCGTACAACGTTGCCCCCAATCTTCCTAGAGAAGATTGGGTTGTGTTTTATTGCTATATTGATTTATACTTATATATACTTGACACTGGCGAAATCACTTCACATGGAAACGCCATATCCCCGCGGTAGTAGCTGTTCAAGTCGCCGCGGGGGCAAAGAAAGAAGAAGAACTTATTTGATAAACTTGGTTTTTGACAGGAAACTGGAAATACAAATATAAATAGCATCGAAATGAAAGAATAGATCATGTCCCAATCACATTTTTAAACGCTCAAAATTTTAACGCGGTATGTAGGTAGGTACTTCTGTTGGTTTTGTGTTAATCACTTTCGTCGAATTTAGACTTTTACTAACAAAACGACTGTTTTCTGGCCCATGCCAAAGATTCTTTGAGCATGAGCATTTTAGATTCTAGTTTTGGACACAGTCCAAGCGCGTAGTCTCGATTTTTCACTCGACACAAATTGCTTGTGTATGATTTGATTTGAGACTTATATTTTGTAATAGGTAGGTAGGTACCTACATCATTTCGCTAGAGCCAACTTTTGTTGTACTAGGTATAATAGGTTAAGACAGCAAACATGCGGTGTATTGTGTAGCATCGCATTACTGATTAGTCGCTATTACAAATGACATGTACAAATGAAGGTCCAATTTTGGTGCAAGTCCAAATTAGTCCTAAGAGAAAAACACAGGACAGACCTAAAACTGTACGTCAGATAGTTAGTTATATAACTAGGTACCTTATTTCATAGAAGAATAATTACAACTTGAGGCAGGGCAGGAAAATCATATAATCTGTATAGGTAAGTGATGCCATGGTGTAGCATTAATTGTTTAGATAACCACCTCCCTACCTATCAGTAACAGGAAAACGGGCATTAAAATAAGCCCAAAGGAGAATAGCTGATTACAACTACATGAAAAGAAAGCATAAAACCTGCGTAGGTGGTGAACTTTCTACAAAAATAAAACTAATCGGTAACAGGAAAACTTTTGATACCTAGTAGTTTGAAGAATAATTACAGCTAGAGACAGGAGAATCATAAGATGGCGTAGGTGATGTGGCATAAGTGCAACAAACACAACTAAGCTATCAGTAACAGGAAAACGGGCACTAAAAAACTCTCAAAGATTACCCCGTTACAACTAGAGGAAGAGTAATCAAATCTGCGTAGGCGGCAGTGAGGAATTCGGCCGAAAAATACAATCAGTAACAGGAAAATGGGCATTAAAACTCAGTTGCATAAAGAATAATAATAACTAAGCTAACTAGAGGCATGGAAATCATAAAAATCTGCGTTGTTTTTGCCTGAAAAACCCAGTATCAGTAACAGGAAAACGTGGAGCGCGTTACGTATAATGCGACTGCGTCTGGGATTTCCCGGTGCCTCTACCTACACGCTTATCCCCCCCTTCATTACACGGCATTGTACACTGCACGTTTTTTCCGTAAAAAGCTTATCATATTCGGTTTTATTCGATAATATTAGTATGGAAAAACTTGCAGAACAATAATTGGCAACATTAATACAAGTAGTCAAGGTGGTCAGTGGAAATTGGCTGGCACTATGTATGACCTAAACACGAAAATATGAAAGTTTTAGTCACTAACGACTAACTCAAATTAAATCGTTTATTTTCTACCATAAGGCCTACATATTTAAGCTTTATAGTATGACCTAGCCTAGCTAGACCCTAACGCAAACGTTTTCATGCGTCCTAGACGCCATCCTCAAAAATCAATACCAAGCAAGATATGGAACTGACATACCTAATAAGTTCAGAGAAAAAAAAGTTTTTTTCCATTAAGTGGGTAATTAAGTAGTTATTAACTACTAAATTAATAAGCTAATGGGAATTCATAGTTAACTACTAGTTAACTATGAATTCCCATTAGCTTATTCCTTACTCAACAGAGCCAAATTGGCTTATGATTATGAAGGTGAAGGCCAATTTGGTTAGACCAGACGTAAAATACTGTATTCACGTTACGTTAAGTAAATAATACAACGTACTTACAGCATTATTTTATGATAACTAAGTCCCAACATTTTTCTTACTTAAACAAATCCATTAAACAGTCGTCAACGTAATGCCAATACCAATTAACTTCTACTCCTATGATAAGTGTATTTTCTAGAATCGAAGCGTAGGAAGTAGGTAACCATTGTAGCGATGAAGCGCCAATTAGATCTATTTACGTGACGCACGATGCGACGAGTTCGTTCGACTTCGACAGGTTAGAACTTGCACGCTTGCTCTATCGACCAAAGACGAACACGCGACGCATATTTTATACTTTCTACTCTCGATATTATAACGATTTAAAACTAAATAGTTTAATAAGAACTTGGATCACTAGTTAAGTATTATGCAAATTTGCTATGAAACTAATCGAAAACTAATGAAGAATGATAAAAAATATCTTACTAACCTTGTTACGAACAAATAATGTAACGGCTCCAATTGAGTGTGCAGAACTCCACTTGAGAATTGAAATTTAATGAAAGTTTAACGCGTTTAACCGGCGTTAGCTTGCGAGGTCGACTGAAAGCGCTTAAATAAAATACGACGACGTTTCACTCAAGTCTCAACAAAACGAGCGTGCGCTCTGCTCTTAGGGAACTCAGAAAATGTTGTGCAATAAAATTGTGGCGGCCGCGGTCGCGGATACCGTTTTCCTCAATCCCCACCATTCAACAATTTCATTCTAAAAATAACTCCGCTGCTCCGCCATTGGCGCTTCGAAATGACGTCAACTTTGGGAGCCAATCAGATTGGAATATTTTCGGGGATCACAAGACCGCGTATTCACATCCACATTGATGTCGCTGTGTCAGTGTTGCCAACCGTACGATTTAAATCGTATTCATACGACTTTTTGATGTCTGGTACAATGTACGATCATGAATTCAAAATCGTACGCGAAACATACGATCTTATCAAAAGTCACTATTTTCGTCAAACTTGAACGAGTCATAAACTATTTTTCAGTTAGGAACGCATCCAAAAGAGTCTCGTGCTTTCCGCGCGCTCGGTGTGAGCTGATTAAATTTTTTGTCGCACTCACTCTTTAGTAATACACAATGTGTTGTCCTTTTTATCTTTAACGGTAATTCCCGGGCCCACGCAACGTATTCTCGGTTCTTTCCCTTTCCGCAGGATTGTACAAGTAGTTGTAACAATAACAGCGTTCAGTCCAGTGTTCACTAGTTTTTGATGTTTGTTCAAGAGTTTTGATTGTAAAATATTATACGTAATACCTCGAGTATTGATATTTTTAGTGGAGTGGTTGGTGTTTTTACTTCGCTTGGTTTACGTTGCGAAATATGGTTGGTATCTTCATAAGTTTATTCCAAAGAAAAATAAGGTATACGTTTATTTACATCCGTCTTTTTCATATTTTCTTTTCTCTTCAGAATCATGGCGGAGACATCTAGAAATAAGCAAAGCACACCAAAAAAAACTCTTCAACAAAGACATGAATTACCAAAATCGGAGCGTCCAAAACATAGGGCTCAGAAATATCGTCCCCATTGGGAAGATTTTGACATGTTTAAGAAATGGCTTAAACCGGGCCCTGACGAATATAAAGCCAAATGCGCTGTTTGTGACTCTATTTTAACTGCAGAAATCGGTGTTCTTAAAACTCATGCCAATAGACAAAAACACATTGAGGCAATAAAAAAATTAGCATCAACAAAAAAGCAGGTATCTGTCATGGCTTCCTTTGTACAGAAAAAAGATCCACCACTCGTTCAAACTGCAGAAGTTAAACTTTCCGGTTTTTTAGTGGAACATAACTTGTCATTTAGAACGATAGACCACATGACAGAGTTATTAAAGGATATATTCCCAGATTCTAAGATAGCGCAACAAATTTCTCTTAAAAGAACAAAAGCGACTGCAATTGCCACAGCTGTCATAGGAGAGACTGAAAAAGAAGCTTTGGCGGCGAAATTAAAGGAAAGTAAGTTCAGTGCAATTAGTGACGAATCCACTGATATAAGTACCCAAAAGTCGTCTTGCATTGTCGTGAGATTTTATGATGAAAAACCAAAACAAATTGTCAGTAAATTTTGGGAGCTGTCGAAAATATTTGATTCATCAAATCCGGACCTAGCTAACGAAGGAGCTACGGGCAAAAACTTATTTAATTCCCTAATAAAGTCATTTGAGAAGGAGAATGTTCCACTGACCAACTTAATAGGATTTGCTGCTGACGGGTGCAGTGTAATGATGGGAGAAAATAATTCAGTTGCCAGTCGCCTCAAGGAATCTTGCCCTGGTATAATAATAATGAAATGTGTATGCCACTCTGTCCACCTGTGTGCATCTCAAGCTTGTAAAGAGCTACCTAGAAGATGCGAGGATTTAGCTCGAGAAATATACGGATTTTTCAAATGTAGTTCCAAAAGACAATGTCAATTCGCAGAGTTCCAGGAATTCCTTAATTTGAAACCACATAAAATGCTTCATCCTTCCCAGACTCGTTGGCTGTCACTTGTTGCAGTTGTGGACAGAATACTCGAACAGTGGGATGCATTAAAACTGTTCTTTACAAACACATGGCTCAGTGAAAAGCTTGTTTCAACAGAAATCATACATAATGCATTAAATGATCCATTCATAAAAATGTATTACAGTTTTCTCGCATGGATCTTGCCTAAATTCACAGAGTTCAACAAATTCTTTCAATCCGAAAGTGTTATGATAACTTCGCTAAATGACAAGATTCGTGAAATATACAGGGACATCCTGCTTTGTTTTTTAAACAGAGATTACGTTATGCGACATGAGCTGGAAGTCGTAAATTTTGAAAACCAAGAAAATTGGTTGAGAAACGAGCAACTGTACTTGGGTGTCAGAGTCATGAATGACCTCAAAAATCCAGAAGTAATAAGAAATAGAGCCGAATAAAATAGATTTTATCATGATTGTCGGAACTTTTTGATTACAAGCGCGAAAGAAATTAAAAAGCGTTATTGTATGAACGACCCGCTTTTATCAAAACTTTGTATGCTACATGCAACAAATGCTGCATCGGCAAAATTTCGAGAAGTTGCTCCCTCGATATTTCCTTTGATCCAGTTACTACCTAGAGTAGTCTCGGAAGAAAATGTAAACTTAATTCAAAAAATCGATGATCAATGGAGAAATCTCCCATCCAAGTTTAATGAACTGGATTTGACTTTACCGATCGACAAATTTTGGAGTGAGTTGTACCTGTGTGAAAATTATAAGGAGCTGTCACAGTTTGCGTTAGATACATTATGTATCCCGCATTCCAATGCACAGTGTGAAAGAGTTTTCAGCCACGTTAACCTTATGAAAACTAAAGTTCGTAATAAACTGTCCACAGAGACAGTTAACGGGACTCTGTTAGCGGCCCAGCATGTTAAAGAACATGGGTCGTGTATAGACTTTAAGCCATCTAACGAAATTATATCAAAACTAAATTTAAATATGTATAAAAGAATAAAAACGCTGCCTGCTCCTGAAGATAGTGACTAAAACTTCATAAATATAATAAAAACTCAAAGGAAATTGGTTGTTTTATTAAGATTTCAATGCGTACTATTGTTTTTTTAGAAATCCGAGCAAAATACGATCTTTTCTGCTCATGGGTACGATCTCCTCAAAAATAAAGTTGGCAACACTGCGCTGTGTGTGTGGGTGCTGAATTACAAGTTTGAGCATGTTGCTCCTACAAAACATGGGTTTTTACCAATAATATTTTTGTTTTTAAAGTTACATTTCACTTTCCTTAACTGGACAAAAGAAATTCACGTCTTTTCCTTGGTACCTAAGTACATTTAAACAAAATTTTACGAAATCAAAATTTCCTAAGGCAGATCTATATTTGTGGTAGGTAGGTAAGGTACTTAATTAATTAATTACCTACCTACCTAACCTAATGAGGATATATTCAAAAATGGATTATCCCAATCACATCTCAATAGGTCACTTGTGGGAGGACCTTGTGCAGGGTCCGTCCGGGTTGGTACCACCATCTTATCCATTAACCTTACCGCCAAGCAGCAGTGCTTGCATTGTTGTGTTCCGGTTTGGGGATAAGACAGCCGGTGAAATGACTAGCATAGCATTCCATCTTAGTCCTCAGGGTTGGCAGTGCATTTGCAGTCTTGTGAATGCGAATGTCTATGGGTCACAGTTTCCACTTACCATCAGGTGGTCTGTGTGCTCGTCTGCCTTCCTATGCCTTAAAAAAAAAGGTAATGTTGACATGACATAGGTAAGTATCTAGGTAATCTCAGCATGTTTCTATTTTAGGTGAATCATACTAGGTAGATACCTATGCCGCCAATATAAACATACCTAGCTAGGTATGACGTTGAATGAAGGTAAAGGTTGAATAACCTCAGCGTACCAATACCTACCATTTAAATCGACCTTGATTTATACGAAATTTTTCTGCACGATACTGGTAAAATTAGAACAAGAACAAAAATGCGTTATCCGAAATAGTGCACCCTGTGCACTTACAGTAAAATTACATAGTTCTCGTACTTACCTGCCTATCTACCATTTCCAAACAATAGGTGCATCTGTATTTCTATCATTGCCTGTGGGTGAATTTAAAAGGGTATATAAAACACATGGCCCTACCTACGTACCTAGGTTAAGTAACCTCGTCGAACAAATTCACCTATCGTCGCCTTAGAGTGAAAACCTGCTAAATCCTTTTTTAAGAATTAGCAGATTTGCACTTTATTTCATCTGTTTAAAGTGCAAACCTGCTAAATCCAAAAAACGGATTAAGCAGGTTTTCCCACTAAGCCGACGCTATGGGTTATGATCAGGGATCGGAAATTCGGATCGATATTTACGTATACTTTCGCACCGGCTTTGATGTTCAGTTGTATGTATGGAGGCGGACTCAATCATAGAATTAATTACCAAAATTTTTAGGATTTCAAAATAAATAAATTGCACCGGCATTAATTCATAATCAATTATTTATATTAACTGTTTGAAGTTATTTTTCATGTATAGATTTACCAAATGTTATTTAATTTACCTGTGACTCATTAACCTAACGAATTTATAGGAGCAAAAATGAATGTTTTATCCTACATGTAAAGTAATTATTATATTAACATTTTGTAAAATCCCAGAATCCCGGAACTTATATTATTAAAATAATATTTTTAAGAAGCCATGTTTGCCTATCTTTTACCGGGATTTTGCCAACTTTAGGTAAATATCGATCCGAATTTCCGATCCCTGGTTTTGATACCTACTTAAGATTATGATTCCTTTTTTTTTCCTCTATCTTCGTACCTAATGTAAGAAGGTACTTACCTATGAATACCGTCCTATTCTGGCCCATGGGCCATGGTGTAAAAGGGCATAACTGCATAGGTATCTATCTATATACCAGATAGATTTACTAGAACTTGTAACTTAATCTTAATGTATTCGACCTAATAATTGTCTATTTTAATCAAATATCATCCTTAATATTACTTTGGAACCCTCCTCTTATTTAGAATAAGATTTGTAATTCGACAATGTAAAAGTATAATGAAAATACGATCGCAAATATTAACACGAAATAATGTTCACTAGAATTGAGTAAATATTTTTTGCTACGCCCTATCAGGGCCCATATGAATCTAAATGTACTGTTATTTTATTAGCTTTAAGATCTGTACAACTATGGTTTACAATAAATCTGCCGTGCTAAGCCAAAAAGGCCTATGTCCGAAAATGAACAAATTCTGTTTTTTTTTTCGTTGGATTCCTTAAGCTACAAGGAATAAGATTCTGTTAACGAAAAAGTCGTATCTTTATTATAAGTGCCTTAAAACGACTAAAAAAATAGACGTAAGACTGGTTTTTCCCTTAATTCCTAAGGAAATCTACGTATGTATAAAATACTTAACAATTTGGTCGTATAGTTCCGTTACGAACTAATAGATAAGGTGTCCATTGCAGTAACATTAACGCATTCCTAAGCCAATTGGACGTAAACCATGCTTTGTCCTTATCTGTCATTGTGACATTTGAATTTGGCAGATAAGGACAAAGCATGGTTTAGCTACCCCACGGTTATTTAACGTTTAAATATAATAAATAAGGGCATTAAAGACTACTTATTTCGTTCATTAATTTGTTGATTTTATATGATGTTAATTATTGAAAATGATACTCATTTAGTGGTCTATTCTAAATAAGTTCTATTTTGCTCATAAGCGATCGTGATATTTATTAATTTAATAACTACTAATTGGGAAAAATAGAGATCTCATTTCATAAGTATTGATTATATACATACATACATACATAAACTCACCCCTTCGTTCCCGGAGAGGGGTAGGCAGAGCTACAGAATTACCTACAACTCTAAAAACTAATACACAACCTGTCACTAATATACACTGTTAAACATCTTAGCCTAATTGTGCAAAATGTGGTTATTGATTACATTTCATAATAAATGTAACTTACAAAACACAAGTACCTAGATTGCTTCAAGATGAGTCATCCATTTATATGACTAGATCTGTTTATTTTTATAACATTTGCTAGGAGAACTTAAATAAAAGTTTAGTACATACCAATTTACATTTACTTACTTAATACAAACCAAAAAAAGGAATGTTTTCTTTCAATTGTAGTGAGACAATTAAAGAATTGACTAACTATAATTTTCTTAAATTTAAGTTGAAACCAGTTGGTTTTTTGTTTTTTTTTGTTTATATATTTAAAAAAGAGGAGTTTCTGAAGAGCAATAAAGTCAATTTCATTATTTTTCTCTTTTTTTTTACCATACTTCATCCACTCAAATATTTTATTACATTGCTATAGAAACCTCCATAGAAAAATAAGATAAAATGTCGTATAACACGTAAAGAATATACTAAAGTGCTTAGCAAAAAAGTCGTAAGTCCGTTTTAAGTTAAAAAGATATATAATTTTGAGTTCAAAATATAACAAACGTATGGCTCTTTTTTTAACTAAACCATAAGTACAAAAAAAAATAAGAAAAGTCCGGTTTTAGATGGAGTTTTAGGCTGCGACGTTGAAAAACATAAAAGCGCGTTTATCTCGAAACCGTCAAAATGCCTATAGGCCTTTTTGGCTAAGCACGGCAGAAATGCTATGACTATGACTATGACTATATAAACATTTGGCAGGTATGATTCAATGAGTTAGTGCCTAGTGGTGAACGGCCGCACTCGCCACCCATTTGGAGCCCCGTAAATTCTACCTGCGGCGCGGAGGGGCGCCTGAGCTCTAAATCAGAGTGACGGCACTGACAGCGTACCCAAACTGACGACGACACAATGATTACATAACCTTACTTTTGATATCAAAGTCCAATAAAATATCAGCAGCCACGAATTATGTTGGTTGACAAAAGTTAAATAACATTGTATTGGTAGTATTGGTACCTACCTATGCCTATCAGGAGGGCTAACGAGTCAAGTAGCATTCTACAAAACGATTCAGAATGATTAAGACTGAAGAGAATCAAAGGAATAGGTACCTAGGTACCTAGGACTTTGACTGTCGTGCGTTTAATCGCTAGCGTATTAATTCTACGCGTAGAGATGTATGTCAATTAAACTAGGTAGGTACCTAGGTATATTCCACACGGTCGGAACAACCACGCCAGTCGCAAGTGTCGCAACTCAATCAAGGTCAAGTTTTCTTTGATCAAGTTCAACATAGAATTATTGATCGTGTTGCAGACGTCGGTCAGTTGAACAACCAAATTGAATTAATTGAAGTTAAATGATTAGGAATAGGTACCTAGGTACATTATTTTATCCAGTTTTTTAATGTTTAAGGTTCCGTACCCAAAGGGTAAAAACGGGACCCTATTCCTAAGACTCCGCTGTCCGTCTGTGTGTCTGTCACCAGGCTGTATCGCACGAACCGTGATAGCTAGACAGTTGAAATTTTCAACTACGTACTAAAACAGAATAAAATAAATATTTAAAGGGACACAACAACTTTTAATACAACAGAACAGACCTGATTTTTTATAGATAATGGTACGGACCCTTTGAGCGGGAGTCCGACGTGCACTTGGCAGGTTTTTATCTTATTAGCAATGCAACGTTCAATTCAATGCTCAGGGTTCCAACTGTTCCCAAGGGCCAAGAAATCGTATCGGTATCGACCCCCTGAAGTAAAGAGGCCACACACACACACACACACCACACACCACACACACAAGCACACACACATGCAATGGCAATTTAGTCTCAAATTACAAGTGAAAAGGATGCAGCATCCTAAGTTTCGTGGTTTGTGCTTCATTGTAACCATCGAGAGGTAGGTAAGTATTACAGATAAACTATTTTTTTTACTTAGGTATTCACGATTTTTTCCAAACAAGTGACCTACTTTCACCTCAAGAATGCGGATTTGCAGACGTGTTGTGGTTGTGAATTTTAAAACCATCTAGGTACCTGTTCTAATTATAAACCTTGTTCCTTGTAACCAAAAGCTCAAAATAGCATGATTCGAGAATCATACTATGTACCTATATATTTTGTCTTATCAAATCAAATCGTCGGTGATACTGCAAAACCGCGTAACTGACCAATTTATGATAGAGCAAAATAAACCATACGTTTTTATTAAAAAGGTGCATTTTGCTCCTTAATCAAAATGTTACTTACGCGTTTTTGCAGTTTCACCGACGAAATCGTTTTCGCTTGGCTGTTTATCAAGTCCTATTTGCTGGTAGGTACTACCAATTATAAAAGAAATTAGAAGTACGGATCTATTTATGTCAAAATTAGGTATATTCCCACTAGTTCCATTATAAAGGACTTCAGATAATGGAACTAGTGGGAATACTTGTCCCAGTGATTCGGATGATTTATGACCCGACTCGCTACTTAATTTTGCGGATAGTATCGTATAGTCGTTATCTTCGCAATAACAAAGGAATAACTCAATAACAACAACAGAACCGAAAGATTAATACAGGTAGGTAGGTTAACACAAAGGAGCTATAACAGCCAACACGAGTCCCCACCCCACTGCCAGGGATTGCAACGAGACTTGCAAACTTCAGAATTATTTAACTAACCTTCAATACGAGTAACCTTCGATTCCTACATTATCGTTACGATTACGGGTTTGTGACGCAATTAATCATTGCTATTATTTACAGTTCTCAAGCCGGTGAATCATGTGACTCGCTCACTCATACCCCTATTCGCGCCACGATTATAAAATTTATAAATAATGTCGCTTCTCTCAATTCTATTTTCTACTTTGTATTTGGACGAGCCAACGGGGTTGCCCTGCGTTGGCTGCGTGCGTTGCATTTCCGATGCGCGAACTTGTACTTCTACCGGTGAAGGGCTGTGGGGTGGGGTCAAAGGTCAAGTCAAAATACACCAATCAGAAGCTGCAAAAAATGCGGGTCATTTAAAAAACATGTGGTACTTACATCTTGATATGTCTGCGAAACACCGTTGTCTTAAATTTTCTTGTTTTCTCCTTTCTAAAACAATTATTAACTTGCACAGTGGCCTGGATTCTCGTTTTCGGGACGTGCTCGTATTGCGAATTGTTTAAACTTTTTGATTGTTTGGAATACACGTAGCTCATGTTAGTCAAGTTAGCGAACTTCTTTTTCGTGTTGCTATATCTTTTTAATTTTCAGCAAAAAAAACACTGGCGGAGGTCTTAGTAACTCTGTTAATAAGACCGAATTAAAAACAAAACAAAAAAATGTTACAGCCAGTCACGATAAATCCAACTCGCCGGTCAAAAAAATCTTTTCTAAGATTTAGTCACCCCGGTAATAGGTATTTTTCATCCAAACCCAATTCAATAAACAACTCCCGATATAATAAACTTGTTGTATTTCTACTTCGTCGAATGTAAGATGAAAAGTGCACTTGACTCAGAGGTTCTCTTAATAATGAATGATGCAAGCAAACTCAAAGTACGCAAACTGTCTCGTGACGAACGAACGGAGGATCCTATCCTATAATGTATATACCTATGTTATCCTGAGAGCCTTCTCTACACATGACAAGGCTGATGCAACATTACGTTTCAACCTACGTAATTTTCACAAACGGAGATTTGAAACTCAATGCTACTTATCAGCCCTGCAAATAAATAGAACAAACGTTGTTTAACAAGCCCTACACAAAATCTTTTTAAAATAAACGAGTATTTCTTGTTATAATTATTTAGCCCCTTAAGCGTTTCATCAACAAAAACGAAGACTGCGTGAAATGAATAAAACCAATAGTGAAGCTTGGCAAATTTCGATATTTTTACCACAGCTTTTGTAAAACCATAGTTGTAAAGTAAACTTTATGTGCGCAATGTAAAGTGCTTTATAAAACGGTAAGATCTGTTTTGTTGGAGTTAAGGTATATAAGCTAAGTTGAGTAACCTGAACGCAGTTGCTATGTTTTGTCCGAAACTGTGTCGTCATTATTTAGGACGTCTTCGAAGACTTTATTTTATCTCTTTCTAACACTGGCAACGCCGTGTTGTCGTTTCTTTCTATTAATTGGATTGAGGGAATAATAGTTAAGCTGTGTACAAAATGTTTGCACATACATTGACTAAAGTCTATTCATGTTATAATTACGTTTTAGGTTAGTGAAACCCTTCATAATATATTAATTTATTTTAGAACATTTTCATACATTCAACATTGATGATGCAACTTCGGCCGATATGAACCAAGAATGAACTATATAGATAGAGTGAGGGTGAGAGCCGTGCGGTCCGTGATACACACAGATGGAATTTATGTATACTATTTATGTCGGTAGGTATAGGATAGGTTGGAATGGAACGGAGGGTAATTTTAGGTCAATGGGTCGTTTTAAGGTTAATAAAAGATTAATATACGTAACGAAATAAATCAAACACAAACACAATACTCGTAATTAATGACCATAATAACTTTGAAAGGAAATGTGATTGATGAGGTTGAAATTACTTAAGTACGGTCTTTCGATGATTAATACATTAAATAATTATTATAGATTAAATAATTATTCTACATTAAGTTCAGATAAAGTAAATATTTTTTACAAATTTCATTTGTGTAACAGGTATAGGTTTTTTGCGAGTACAATCAACAATACAGTAAGTGATCAATTAGGTAATTTCAAAATATGTTCTAGCATGACCCGTGACCCGCATGTGTAATTTTCAACTGAACATTTAAGTAAAAAGAAAATGATCATGAACACAGGAACACAAAGGCAAAATGACAAATCAATATGTCAAATCAAAATAATAATACACAATGTCATAACTATCTCTTCACTGGAAACTATAATAAAGGGGGGGGCCATTTGCAACGTTAAAAGATGGCGGACGTGTAATTTGTTTTAGACTTTAATTTTTGGGTAATTAGGTGTTCAAAGTTCTTTTCTGATAGTGATTTGTACTTTTTATGCCTTTGTGTCGCACAGTGATTGAAGACTTGGACTTATTTCGTGTATCTGGCATCTTTCTTCTCGTTTCAAGTGGACTCGCAGTGGTGCAGAGGTTAAAACTATCTTGACCTCTGACCTACTAATCACCGTACAACGTTGCCCCCAATCTTCCTAGAGAAGATTGGATTGTTTTATTGCTATATTGATTTATACAATATATATACTTGACACTGGCGAAATCACTCAACGTGGAAACGCCATTATCCCCGCGGTAGTAGCTGTTCAAGTCGCCGCGGGGGCAAAAGAAGAAGAAGAAGAAGAACTATAATAAGCAATGCTATGGACGACGCGCTGGCCTAGTTGGTAGTGACCCTGCCTACGAAGCTAGCGGTCCTGGGTTCAAATCCCGGTAAGGGCAGATATTTGTGTGTTGAGCGCGAATATTTGTTCCTGAGTCATGGATGTTTACTATGTATTTAAGTATATATTTCTCTATATAAGTATTTATATCGTTGTCTAGTACCCATAATACAAGCCTAGAGCTTAAATTGGGACTAGGTCAATTGGTGTGTAAAAAAAAAAAAAAAAAAAAAAAAAAAAAAAAAAAAAAAAAAAAAAAAAAAAAAAAAAAAAAAAAAAAAAAAAAAAAAAAAAAAAAAAATGACGCAATATTTTAAGCAAATCAAAGCAAAAGCTCTGAACAAGCTAAGGAGCAGAACGACGCAAGTCCACATGAACGTTGGCGCTACTCTAAGATATCTCAAGCAACCAATAAACCAATGAACGGACAAGGAAAGTCAAAACTTTAAAATGTCGAAATTATAAAAAAAACAAAACCCGCCTTTAAAAGACTCTAAAAATAACTCCTCTTAAAATAGTTGGTATAGGCAGAGATTACTATACTCTAGGTACCGTCAACTGCTGCAACTTTGCCAACTAGCTACAACATTACCCGTTTTGTAAAAAAATGATTTTCTACCAAAGCGTTATCTATTTTTTACTACTATTAACGGGAGAAATACTATCATTTACCTGGCAACCCATTTCAAAGAAGAAATATCTGGCAACACTGATAGTTTTGAACTCAGTCGCTGTCAAAGACTACTATATACACTAGGGAGGCCATTTGCAACGTTAAAAGATGGCGGACGTGTAATTTGTTTTAGACTTTAATTTTTGGATAATTAGGTGTTCAAAGTTCTTTTCTGATAGTGATTTGTACTTTTTATGCCTCTGTGTCGCACAGTGATTGAAGACTTGGACTTATTTCGTGTATCTGGCATCTTTCTTCTCGTTTCAAGTGGACTCGCAGTGGTGCAGAGGTTAAAACTATCTTGACCTCTGACCTACAAATCACCGTACAACGTTGCCCCCAATCTTCCTAGAGAAGATTGGATTGTTTTATTGCTATATTGATATATACTCATATATACTTGACACTGGCGAAATCACTTAACGTGGAAACGCCATATCCCCGCGGTAGTAGCTGTTCAAGTCGCCGCGGGGGCAAAGAAAGAAGAAGAACTTATTTGATAAAATACTATAATGTTTTACATTGTTAAAAATACAATTTTCAGTACATGTATATCAAACGAGGTATTTTAACTACGAATAAAGCAGTTACAAAAAATGCAAGGGGACCGGGCAGAATATCATATTGGTTGACACTGGAAATCACAAATAGCTTATAAAGGACACCGCACGGAAAGTATGGAAAAAAAAACATCGGTGAATTTTGATAAAAAAAATATATGTTACGCGCCTTGATCAATATATAGAAATACTTGGAGGGCAATAAAATCCTATGACTAGTTTTTGTCAAAAAAAATATTTAGTGAAAAATCAAGGGGATTTGGTTCCATAGAAAAATGTATGAAGTAAAAAAAAAAGTGTTCTGTTTTGACCGAAAAAAATATATGTTGTAGAAACCATTAAATTGATCAACTTCATCGAAAAAACTTATTTAAAAAAGAGTTTGGTTTTTAAGTTATAGCGTTTCATAAAAATAAGTAAAAAAGGTATTTAATTTTTTGTTTTTTTTTTTAATCGTTAATATTGCCGTTTATGGCGATAGTAAAAATAAGTAGAAAGATACTGTGTGCATCTTTTTTACTTACATAAGTTTTGTATCACAGTCACCTGTTTTTCAGTATTTAGATTTGAAATGAATTTTAAGGAAAAAAACTTGGTTATTCGTGTTTTTTTTTAAACCGATCGGTGAAAAATTGTGCATTTTGAATATTTTATAAGTTGTGTTATTGTTAACATAAATCATTAAAATTCAAACATATTCTATGAACGGATTAAAAAAAAAACATTTTTTAAGTCTTATTATTATTAACTTTACACTCACTATAGCCCCAGCTTATCTATATACAGTATTTTTATTCTATAATACACTCTACTCATGTTCGTTCGGATCTCGTCGACGAATTGGTCGTTGCCCAGCGTCAATAACATTTTCGAGAAATGCGGTATCGGGGTACCAAACATTTTGCGCAGCCCAAAAACCACAGAACGCTAATTACAAAGTATTTATAACTACGTCAAAAACACAATTTGCATTTCAAGAAAAGGCCAATCCGAATACTGGCTGGAAAGACACACAAACTAATGGCTTTCTGAGCATATTGCCGATTAAAAAAAAACTTCTAACTTTTTTAACTCCTAGTATTGGCGGGAAAACGATTGTCATTAATTGTAGAGCGAAATAAATTATAAAAATGTCTTAGATTTCGTCTAAACTGTTTTGTGTGCAATGTGTCACAGTCAGCGGCACAAATGAGCCGCATTAACGAAAATGCTTGATTCAAGAGGTAGGTTCACTGTTTTTACGAAGTTACTGCTCATTATTATTTAAAAGTGGAGTGAACAAAAGTTTTGATTAAAATTCTTTGTTATTATTTCGAGGTAAATAGCTATTTCATATTTGTTTTCAATGTGATAACTAGGCTCGGACCTTTGATCAATTTATTATTTAATTACTGACTCACAGCAAAAGTAAATGAAAATCACATTTACATATTATGTTGAAAAAAATTAAATTGTTTTTTCAGATAGCGATCAGTCGACGACTTATCGTCGTTCGGCGTTCAGTACCGCGAATGTCATGTTGTAACCCTATATGACATTCGCGGTATTGAACGCCGAACGACGTTATGTTAGAGAGGCCACTTATTGAAACAAATGACGCAACTAGACTTTGTTTTACTTGCAAATTGGGGATCTTAAATGAAATAAGAAATCTAGAAGCAAGTCCTGATTGCCTTCGACTAAATGTTGTGTTGCAAGCTGAGGGACATAGTTGTTGTGTAGTTGTCGTGACGAATTTTGACCAGAAATGTTAGTAGTTTTTTTTTAGAAATAGCGCTAATTCCTACACTCTCACATAATGAAAACAGATCTAAAAACTGTTGCTTACTTAAGCATGTAAAATATTTAAATTCTTCGTCTGTGATCGCTATCTGAAAAAACAATTTAATTTATTTCAACATAATATTTAAATGTGATTTTCATTTACTTTTGCTGTGAGTCAGTAATTAAATAATAAATTGATCAAAGGTCCGAGCCTAATTATCACATTGAAAACAAATATGAAATAGCTATTTACCTCGAAATAATAACAAAGAATTTTAATCAAAACTTTTGTTCACTCCACTTTTAAATAATAATGAGCAGTAACTTCGTAAAAACAGTGAACCTACCTCTTGAATCAAGCATTTTCGTTAATGCGGCTCATTTGTGCCGCTGACTGTGACACATTGCACACAAAACAGTTTAGACGAAATCTAAGACATTTTTATAATTTATTTCGCTCTACAATTAATGACAATCGTTTTCCCGCCAATACTAGGAGTTAAAAAAGTTAAAAGTTTTTTTTTAATCGGCAATATGCTCAGAAAGCCATTAGTTTGTGTGTCTTTCCAGCCAGTATTCGGATTGGCCTTTTCTTGAAATGCAAATTGTGTTTTTGACGTAGTTATAAATACTTTGTAATTAGCGTTCTGTGGTTTTTGGGCTGCGCAAAATGTTTGGTACCCCGATACCGCATTTCTCGAAAATGTTATTGACGCTGGGCAACGACCAATTCGTCGACGAGATCCGAACGAACATGAGTATTATAGAATAAAAATACTGTATATAGATAAGCTAGGGCTATAGTGAGTGTAAAGTTAATAATAATAAGACTTAAAAAATGTTTTTTTTTTTAATCCGTTCATAGAATATGTTTGAATTTTAATGATTTATGTTAACAATAACACAATTTATAAAATATTCAAAATGCACAATTTTTCACCGATCGGTTTAAAAAAAAAACACGAATAACCAAGTTTTTTTCCTTAAAATTCATTTCAAATCTAAATACTGAAAAACAGGTGACTGTGATACAAAACTTATGTAAGTAAAAAAGATGCACACAGTATCTTTCTACTTATTTTTACTATCGCCATAAACGGCAATATTAACGATTAAAAAAAAAAACAAAAAATTAAATACCTTTTTTACTTATTTTTATGAAACGCTATAACTTAAAAACCAAACTCTTTTTTATATAAGTTTTTTCGATGAAGTTGATCAATTTAATGGTTTCTAAAACATATATTTTTTTCGTTCAAAACAGAACACTTTTTTTTTTACTTCATACATTTTTCTATGGAACCAAATCCCCTTGATTTTTCACTAAATATTTTTTTTGACAAAAACTAGTCATAGGATTTTATTGCCCTCCAAGTATTTCTATATATTGATCAAGGCGCGTAACATATATTTTTTTTATCAAAATTCACCGATGTTTTTTTTTCCATACTTTCCGTGCGGTGTCCTTTAAGTCCTTATCACAACAGTAACAACTTTCTTTATCATGTTTTTTGCTTAATGGCTGGCCGAGCCTCCAGGGGCACCCTCATTACTATTTTCAAATTTTCTATTAGACAAAAGCATGTTCTCAAAATCGAAAATAGTATAATAACTAGCAAAACTCACCACACAATTCATGTAATTGTGTAATCATGTTTGTTAATAATAGTGGCCACTATTTTATCCTTACCAGACTACTTAAGTACGTACACAATAAGAAGTTATATCGGGAGCCTGCCTGCTTCAAAATGTCTACGGCAGACACGTCTATTGTTGTAGACCATAATTTGGTCCAATGCAGATATCTCCCCACCAATATTGGAAATCCAAGCCTTATACTTGTCTGAATTAGTTTCCGGATTTGGAAATCGATGAACACCTGAAAACATAATATCTAATTAAAAGATATAATAATCTAATTATAATTTTAATTAATGGCTTTCACTCGTTACTGTGGGCTTATTAGAGTGGGCTAATCAAAAGTTATGCAGCACACTCGATTTGTTGAAATCATATGGAATGGCCCACATGGGGTTAGCTCCACATGGGAAGATGGCCAATTGAAAAATGTCCAGCTTTTACTTTTGTTAATTTTGATTTACTGTTCTATTTACTGATTATACTCTCTCACTGACACTGGCGAAATCAACGTGGTGGACCGCCATTAATTTAAAGAAGAAGAAGAGTGTCAATGGAAGTTGATTCGAGACCCATAATTTCTAATTAATGAAGAATGCTTAAGACTGCCTTGCTGAATCTTGAACTAATTTAGGCTTTTAAACTGGATTTAACTTCAGTTGCTTTAGCACCTCGCTTCTTTAATTGATACCAAGACTTGACTGTCAAAAAGAAGCATGTACACATTCAAACATGTACCCTTAAATTGGCAAAAATAAAAAAAGTCGTGAATTCAAACCCTATTTAATTAGAAATCAGCATAAAAAATATAGTAACCAAAAATTAAAAAAAGTGAACATTATGGTATGTGCATTATTAGATACGTTGCCAATTTTTTAAGGGTTAATAAAATGTAAGTACTTACCATCTTCTAAAGTTATTGGGCAGCCAGGTACACAGCAAGATTTCTGCGACATGATTAAAGTTGACTGTTCACAATTGGGTGAGTATAGTTTTTTGAAGTGGTGTATTTTATATTTTATTTCGATAGGAATTATTATATAGATCTGAGAATAAAAATCCTTTTATTTTTATCTTCTATAGTTTTTACGAAATTATTTTTTAAAACACTGAGGTGACAGTTCATAACTTTCTATGCCTGTTTCCCTGTTACGCCTTGGTCTCCAATGAAAAAAAAAGGAAATGAGAAAAAGTAATCGTTGACAGTTCTCGCTTGTCAAACAGTCTGTTACACATACACCTGTATTGATTGTTTTGATTTTGTTTGCAAGTTTGTTTCGACTGTATTTTAACGACGAATATTGCTTACACCTGGACTCTGGCTTTTCTACTTCTCTCGACGACCCTGGCACGGATTTTAGACACCGATCGATTCTTATCTCGACGATTTGCGGCTCTTTCTTTTTGGACTAAACAAACAAATTGGTTTGTTCAAATTCAAACCTCTTGAACGATTCAGCGACTGTTGTAGCAATGGAGGAACAAAAAATATATGATCGTGCATATAACTCTGACATAGCACGGTGCTTTGTACCTTCGTGCAATAAATTCAGACGAGACTACTCGAATGTAAAGTTTTTCCCCATTCCGACCTCATTACAAGCGACGTGGTGCCGAGCTGTGGCGAGGAATTGCCCAAAACGAGTATTGTATGTCTGCGAAGAACATATCGATGTAAGTAAATTGCTGTTTTAAGTCTTTAAACAAGAAGTCTAGTCTAGGTGCTAATAATATTCTGTTTTCAGATTGAACAAGATTGCTGTAAAAAAAGATCTGGCGCGTTGTGTTTGAAGAAGACTGCAAATTTAATATTAACCAACACTTACTATGAAAATGTAAGTATTAGTTGTTTGCACTCATATAAATAATGGTAAGTTTATATTTAAGAAATCACTACATATTGTGGGGTGAAAGGCTATTTGGTTTAAGTGACATGCAAACTGGGTGCTTTACAGGTGTGCCTTGTGTATACCTCATGTAAAGTCAGGACTGGAAATGCCAGTATCATAGGCAGAGTTAAAATTGGTTTGTTCATTTTAGGCACAGGAAACTAAAAAGGAGGAAGCTAATTTTACCCAAGATGTTGTAGAAGCCCCCAAAGACTTGCCAGCCACATTTACAAAGAGTTCACTGTCAGAAAATGTGTCATGTCCTCCAGGAGCTGTGGTTTTAGCTGATCGAGGATTCAAAGGAATAGAAGCACTCTTAGCGGAGAAACATGTTAAGCTCCTTCGTCCTCCAACCGTTTCTTTAAAGGAAACACCTACAAAAAAGGAAGTGATTCAGACCAAAGTAATAGCTAGCCTGCGAATACATATTGAACGCGTTATAAGAAGAGTGAGAGAATTTAATTTCTTGAAACCTCATTCAGTTATTAACCACCGCCATGTCAGATATGCAGATGAAAGTGTTATTATTGCATGTGCATTGGCAAATTTTCAAACACACATAATAAAAATAAAATAATCACTTTGTTTTACTTACTTAACAGACCATCCTATATCATATTTAGGGTTTGCAATATCCCATACTTATCTCAAATTCGAATAATATGGATAGTTCGATTTCGATATTTGAATATTCGTATTTTTCAGATAATTTTAATATTTTATGAAATAAGACAAAATCATGATTTAAAGTTGTGTAATCAATGGATACAACTTATAAATTAAACAATAATTGTTACACATTATTATTATTATTAATTATACTTACAATTACTTTAAATCATTAAATTATACTGAAACAAGTGTAAATCAATCACAGCACAGATATATTCATGTAACAATTGGCGATGTTATAGAATTTTTTAATATTCTTAATTTGATATACAGTTGTGTGCAAAATAATAGCAGTTTATTCATTAAAAGGCAAATAATAATTTGTAATCAAACAATCAACCAAAAAAAATATAAGTCCTTGTTAGTATTTAGTGGCTTGACCTTTATTTCTAATAACAGCTTCACATCTTCTCGGCATTGAGTCGACTAAAGCTTGACATCTCTCTATAGGGATATTGTTCCATGCTGACTGTACTACATTCCATAATTGGGACTTCGTGGTAGGTTTTTGATCACTTACAGCATTCTTAATGTCTGTCCACAAGTTCTCAATTGGATTTAGGTCCGGCGAATGAGCCGCCCAAGGTAAACCATTTACTTTGTTGACTCTAAACCACTCTTTCACAACTTTACTCATGTGTTTAGGGTCATTGTCTTGTTGAAAAACCCATCTGAGCGGCATAGTGTCATTGACATATGGATACATTACTTCCTGGAGCACCTTCTTTAAATAGTATTCTTTGTTCATTATGCCCACAATTTCAATGATATGGCCAATGATGCGAGAGAGTGAGTGAGTGAGTGAAAGGCTAGCAACCGGATAAAAGTGCGCCTTTAGCGTCGTTGATCCTAATTTTGAAAAATGAAAATTCAAATTATCTGGGTTGAGTTACTCATTTAAAATTGAATCAAGACATAGCACTTTCTAAAGTTTTTGGATAAATATTATGTTTCCAAAACTCTTCCGATTTTATTAATAAATTGTTTGCATATGTAGATTCAAACTCAACCCAGATAATTTGAATTTTCTTATTAGTTTCAAAATTAGGATCAGCAACACAAAAAGCACACTTGTTGTATCCGGATGCTAGCATTTCAAACTGACACTGGGCATAATATTTTTCCCTTATTATGTTGCCATTCAAATAAGTGCTGACAGTTTTTATAGTACTCGGACATTTTACCTCTATTATAAAATTGCTCGCCACTCCATCAGGTGAGGCTCCGCATATCAAATTTATTAAATGAAAGCCGGTCTCCTTAATTTGACATCCTAATTTTCTCTCCATTTCCCTCACAACATCTTTTTCTAATCTTTTACCTCTCTTCATGGCTTTTGTTTCATACACTTTATATCCACCAAGGATTTGCTGAACCAAAGACCCATCAGGAGTGGAACAGTGGCATGCTTCATAAACTTTTGACCCAGTAATTCTGCCCTGTCTTATGCTATGCCAGAACTTTGATTCCGCTTGGTTTGTGGTGCACTTTACTATGTCTTTGATTACATTAGTATTCAATATTGTTGACATAGTGCTTTTAAAGTTTTCATATGTTCTATTAAAACTTTTGGTGGTAAATTCTAATACTAAATCAAACATACACAATTTTGATAAAGTGTCTGGACCAGCTAAAAATGACAAAATTAATGAGTTGTTGTCCATATTCCTTTTTTTGCATTCTTCATATAACATTTTGAGTTTCTCTGGGTCTCTTGGACCTAATTCCGTTGTTGCGTTCCTTTTTGATTTAAATATATCTTTTGAAAGCACATGTTGGGTTCCTTCACTTGCTAGTCTAGGTTTGGCCCAATAGCATTTTACAGCAGTTGGTGATGGTTCGCTTGCCTTCTTCTCCAACCAATACAAAACTACAAGAGTATGTTTACATCCACCTGAAAACAAAAAATCTGCTAAATAACATATACCTAATGCTTTTGTCATGCATGCACACATACACATATACTATAATCTACCAATTTCAGTACAAAAATGAACTAGAGCTTATGTAAAGTTTGCATTGTCCTTTATCCCCTTTCACCATTCAAATGTTATATTGAACAGTTTCACACATGAACTTGCTAAATGCCAATTTTTTTTGATGTAAGTTTAAAATTCATTTTACATTTTAAACACAGCAGTTACTGTTCTAGACCAGTTGATATTACACATACAGTTTACCTGCTAAAGCGGGACAGCCATCACATGTTGTATCAATCAAACTGCATTCTTTTTCATTAATTTGAACAGTCACAAGGTAATATTTCTTTGTCACTTTATGTTCCGGGACAACTTTGGCTTGCACAATACATTCATTATTTTCTCTTTTAACTTGGACATAACCAACTGCACTTTCAAGGTAGCCATCTCTTGATGACCTAAAATGTATATAAAATTAAGTATGAGTATAACATTCAATCAATAATTAAAATAAAATATTAGTTAGGTATGGGTTATTATTTAAATTATACAACAATGGCTAAAATATGTTACTTCAAATTTAAGTAAATATTATGTGTGTGCTTTAACGCTGTACAATAGGTACTTACTTTAATGCTTTAGCACCTCTGATTTCAGCAACATTGTGTTTATCGCTGGTAGAAAGATATTCTACAATTGTTGCTGTGTCCATTTCTGGCAAGTTTCTGGAATCTGCACGGGTGAAGGAAGTCATTATGGTTTGGTTTAGGTAAAAGAATCGATCGGTGTCCGAAATCCGTGCAACAACAGTCGCTGAATCGTTCAAGAGGTTTGAATTTGAACAACCCAATTTGTTTGTTTAGTCCAAAAAGAAAGAGCCGCAAATCGTCGAGATAAGAATCGATCGGTGTCTAAAATCCGTGCCAGGGTCGTCGAGAGAAGTAGAAAAGCCAGAGTCCAGGTGTAAGCAATATTCGTCGTTAAAATACAGTCGAAACAAACTTGCAAACAAAATCAAAACAATCAATACAGGTGTATGTGTAACAGACTGTTTGACAAGCGAGAACTGTCAACGATTACTTTTTCTCATTTCCTTTTTTTTTCATTGGAGACCAAGGCGTAACAGGGAAACAGGCATAGAAAGTTATGAACTGTCACCTCAGTGTTTTAAAAAATAATTTCGTAAAAACTATAGAAGATAAAAATAAAAGGATTTTTATTCTCAGATCTATATAATAATTCCTATCGAAATAAAATATAAAATACACCACTTCAAAAAACTATACTCACCCAATTATCGGTCCACACTGGCCTATGCTCACAGAAACTTCGCAAGTTCGGGGTCTCTCTTACGGCACAGCGAAGACACGGAGGACTATCGTCAACTCAACGTGGACGTAGGCACGTTGGTTACATTTGTAACGCGGCACAGAAACACGGAGGAGCGAATACTCAACTAAAGTCAACGTATCAATACACCCGTAACAACGACCAGAACTTTTTTTTTTTTTTTTTTAATGGCTCTGTCTGTCGATTAGCCAGCGTCATGTCGATTTAACAGATATAAATAAAATATAAAAACGAGAACAGAAAAAGAAACAAAATAGTTAGTACTCCTGATTACTAGAGTTTAAACCCAAAATAAATTCTGAAAAACGACACACTACAACACGAACATGAAGGAACTAAACCATTAAAAACACTCATAATTTAATATTGTTAATTTGACAAAAAGATCCCAAGGCCATTAATATATCTTTACTAAAATGTATGTTATTAATAAGTACCAAAATGTGAGTAGGGAGAGGGACTTTAAGTGTAATAAGTTCGTCATACAAGCAATTATGATTATAAAGAGGACACGCGAAAAATATATGATTAAGGTCCCCATCATCTAGACCGCATTCGCACAAAGAAGAATCCTGGATGCGTATTTTATTCAAGTGTACAGGCGTACTACAATGACCCAGCCTCATTCGAATAACAGTGGTACAAAAAGATCTGGGAAGAAAAATCTTTGAGAACCACGGTTTTCTCGATACCGAAGGCTGAACGAGTGCATAAGAATGGGCCCGTTTTTTGCTGGATGCTGTCCAGTCAGCAGACCAAGCCTGTATTAGAAACCTAGCCGGCAAAGGGACCAAATCATGACAATAGTTTCTAAATGGGGTTTTGTCACCACAAACCACCGCATCCTTCGCCACTTGATCAGCCCTTTCGTTACCTGGAATCCCTGAATGACCAGGGACCCAGGCTAAGACAACTTCATACCCTCGGTTTCTACATTTTATGAGATTCTCCTTAATTTGATAGATGATAGGGTTATGGAAACTAATGGAAAAAGGGTTAGAGAGAAGCGCTTCTAAACAACTGGGTCAATCAACTTTTCTTTGTAGCTCGTTGCCATGGTGACGTCTCCTGGGTCACTCTTTAAAACCATGATTTCAAAGGATATAAGTCCACTAAAAAACTGTTTTATTGGCAATTACACACCCATTATTTTATGGCCTTTCTCTTGAGTGTGCTGGAAGTATGTATAATAACATTTTTTCTAAGAAACTCTATCACTGTTGTCTCCTGGCTTACGGGACAGAATAACAACAAAAAAAAGTTGATCCACCCAACTACGAGAATCAGAAAAAATTATAGATTTTCTCAGATTGAATAATAAAATATATTTCACACTCTCCAATATACCAATACCTTCTCCAGTAAAAACTGAAGTTTCAGGAGGGCTTTTTACCTTCTGCACTATATTATACTGGGAATGGAAAACTCCTACCCCTACGCATCCAGATGGGGACAACTTGGAGGCATCACAGAAGATTGTATTCCAACCAAGCCACTCACGGGTAAGAATCTGGCGGAAATAGCCACCGGCATGAGGATCCTCACGATAAATGTCCATATTGAGGATAATACGGGGCTGATGAGTTACAGTTTCATAACTAAATTCAAAAAGCGGAAGCCGAGGGGAATGGAATACTGGATCTTTGAGATATAGAAATTTCGTGAGGCTCTTTACAAGACAAGGCGAGTCTTTCTCGTTCCCGCGGAAGGCCGCCTTAAGATCATATAGACGATGGATTATAGGATGATAAGAAAATTGTAAAGCGCGGAAGAAATAACTATTTGCTAAAAATTGCCGGCGCAGTTTAAGAGGGGGTTCTGCGCATTCTACTTGTAAAGCATTGGTGGGGCTTGATTTCATCGCCCCCAAAATTATTCTTAAGGCCTTATACTGGACACGATCAAGCTTAATTAAACCCTCCTTGTTGGCAGGAACCAACAAAAAGGATCCATAATCTAGTATGCTACGAATCGTAGCATTATAAATTAATCTGAGGGAAGTTGGGTGCGCTCCCCGCCACACTCCCGCAAGGCATCTTAACGTATTGAGACCCCTTTCAGTTTTCTTAATTAAATATTCAAAATGTGATTTTCCGTTCAGTCTCGAATCAAGTATAATCCCTAAGAATTTATAGCTGGACCGAACTGGGATATTAGAATCATTTAAAGTTATGTTAATAGAAGGAAGAGCAAGCTTACGCGTAAAAACAACACCGCAACTTTTTGACGACGAAAGGGATAAACCATTATTTGTAAGCCAGGAGTTCAAAGACAGAAGGGATTTGTTAATGGTTTCACAAGCAGTTAATACACTTTTATTTACAGAGTAAACTAATATATCATCGGCGTATTGAAGTAATTGACAATCAGTAACCGACCCCTCAAGGTCGTACGTGTACGTGTTATAAAGTAAAGGGCTCAGGACTGAGCCTTGAGGCAACCCGCGCCAGACCAATCTTGAAGGGTCAATACTAGGATCCTTTCCTCGAAAAGTAATTTGTCTCTCTGAAAGAAGATTACCTATAAAGCATGCCAGTCTCTCCGGGATTCTCAGCTTATGGAATTTTTCCCTGAGAAGAGGGAGCTGGACATTATCATAGGCACCCTCCACATCCAGAAACACTGCAACTACAGACGCCTGGATAGAGAAAGCAAGCCTAATATCTGACGTAAAAATTCCCAAGCTATCCATGGTACTTTTCCCCTTTCTGAACCCAAATTGAAATTTACCTAGCAGTTCTTGGCTTTCGAGAAACCATTCCAGTCTATTCTTAATCAGGTGCTCTAGTATCTTTGTAAGAACCGACGACAAAGCTATTGGGCGGTAAGAACGGGGGTCATTAGGATCCTTACCAGGTTTTAGAATGGGCATTACCAGTTGGGATTTCCAAGAATGAGGTGGATGACCCGAAAGAAAAATACAGTTAATTAATTCAAGAAAATATTTATGGAATGATTCACCTGCTTTAGCTATAAATGAATACGTGATTCCATCATGTCCCGGAGCAGAATCTTTAACTGATTTCAAAACATTTGTTAGTTCCAACATGGTGAACATTTGATCCAATGGATCAAGCGAGTTGTTATTTAAGAGCCCTATTGTGGAGTCTAGAACTCCTGGAACATAAGAAGGAGCAATCCTATCTAAGAAAGATTCCGCCCACTGTAAAGAAGTAGGATATGGACATCTACCATCATTAAATGATCTCCTAAATTTTCTGATATTATTCCAGACAATTGCGTCAGGAGTAGAAGGACTTAACGATGTGCAAAAAGATTTCCATCCGTCAGACTTCTTAGAATTCAGTAATGCTTTCGTTTCCGCCATAGTTTTAGAGAGAAGCTGGAAATTTTCGGCTGACATATTCAAAGCATAAGTGAGTTCAGCTTTCTTTCTATTTTTAACCGCTACAGAACACTCTTTGTCCCACCAAGGAGGAGAGGCCATCTTACCCACAGCAGTGTTTTTAAGAGGAAAAACCTTATCAGCAGAAATCTTTATAGCTGAAACAAGAGCATCAGAGCAGGATTGCATAGATTCTGAAGTGATAGGGGGTAAGTGTTTGATTTCAAGTTCCAGATGATTTCTATAGCTCTCCCAGTCAGCACCATTAAGGTTATACACTAACAAAGGCCTAGAAACAGTAGGTCTCTTTGTAGATACTAAAGGTGATCTAAGTATAATAGGGAAGTGATCACTGCCAAATGTGCTATCCAATACCTCCCAGGTAATTTGAGACGCAAGTATAGGAGAGCAAAGGGATAAATCAACTGCACTAGCTGCTTGGTTTGGAAGAGAACGTAGAGTTGCTGCGCCAGAATTTAATAGACAAAGATTACACTTGTCTAAAATTTCTAGGAGTTGTTCACCTAGAATGTCATTATTATCACAACCCCACAAAACATGATGGACGTTAAGGTCACCAAGGACAATGAGTGGATGCTGCAGGTTTTCAATGATTTTTTTTAATTGGTTGAGTATTATAGCAGAAGGATATGGAATGTAAAGAGATAAAAAAGTTACACCTTCCACACGAGCGCAAGTTAAGTGAAAATTTGAATAATTTTGAGCAATATTTACAGGTAAAAAAGGAATATGATCTATAATGAAGAGGGCACAGCCAGCACGGCCGTCTGCTCGACAGTCCATTAGAGATGAATAACTCGGTAATTTAAAATGAGATCCATCTTTAAGCCATATCTCCGATATGGCTAAGATAACTGGGTTGTATTTATTAATTAAATAAAGTAAATCAGCTTTTTTATTAGTGATACTGTGAGTATTCCACTGAAGAACTACTTGTTCCATTATTAGAGGGAAACAGGAGAGACGAAATAAAAGGAGCAGCGTGGGACAGCAAGGCAGGGTCGGACAGGGGACTGGATGGAGCAAGTACCTTAACAACAGATGAAAGTAATTTGATCAATTCGCTAATTACATTCTCTCTGGGATGGCGATGATCAGGGTATATTGGCCTTGGCTCGACAACAGGGTCCCTGGTTAAAGCTTCATGGGCCCTTCTATCATATCCTTTATTCAAGTGAGGGGGCGAGCGAGGCTGACGAAACACAGTCTTCTTATAAGACAAAACTTGTGGAGATGGCAAGGGGGCAGCTGTAACATTCGCATAGGACCTTTGGGAGATTTTAGCATGAAGATTGGAAGCCTCGATGTATGAAATGTTTTCATCTGTCATGGTTTTTTTTATTTTAATTTGCCTAGCATATTCAGGACAAGACTTATTATTTGCGAAATGCCCTGCCGCCAAACTTCGGGGGCAGTTACAGCAGAAAGGGACGTGAGTTTCTACATCAACCTCACACAATTCCCCGATATGGGCACCGCCGCATCGGAAACAACGAGGGATTGACCGGCACTTTTCCTTAGTGTGGCCAAATCGGCAACATTTAAAGCACTGTACCGTAGGGTACTGATAAGTTTCGACAGGTAGAGAATTCAAACATAAAAATACTCTTTTTGGTAAACTTTGTCCATCAAAGGTTATTACAACCGATTCGGAGGGCAACCAGCTAAAGGTACCGTGCGGTCTGTTTTTTTTAAAGTTAAGACGTCTGACTTTAATTGGGCGGGCGCCTCCCGAGTTAACAGGCACCTGAACCTGCTCAAGCACCTCCTCAGGCGTCCACTCTGCCGGGACACCACGCACTAGCCCCATTCGTGTAACATTAAAAGTTGGCAGAAAAGCTTTATACTTATTGTGCATTAGAGCAGGGGAATCCAGGAAAGAGTTAGCATCCTCCGCCGAGTGGAAGCCCAAGGACACACGGTTTCGCCCTATTCTCTTGACTGAACCGTCAATTATATTAGGGAACTCACGCTTTCTCTTTTGTAGGAATAATCCGAAAGACACAGGATGCAAAGTTACCCCTGAATCGGGGGCCGTCTCAATTTTTTGAATATGTACAATATATGGACCCTGGTCATTTATGTTGTACCTTTCGCGCCCTACTGGCGTAAACAGTGAAGCTGGTGACTCAGTTTGTGCTATAACAGGAGTATCATCGATCAAATGTGCCGGGGGCGTGGCCGTGATCGAAGGCTGGGTCATCAATTTCTGCCCAAGGGGAATCTGCGAATCTAATTCCTGAGACCGATTACTATCAGGTGTAGTATAAAATTCCTCTAAACTACGGTCTGATGATGAGTGTGTTGACCGGGATCGTTTATTTTCAAGGCAACGCTCGCGGTTTTCGCGTGCCCTCCTACGTCTATTACCCATAGCGGGGGTGAAAAATTCCGTCTGAGAGTTTTCGAAATTTTCGTGTTGAGACAGACTCACATTTTTTAAAACTGGATGGCAGACCTCATCTCCTGGGTCGACCAAATCAGCGTCCTCACTCATGAGGAAGCTGACCCAGTCTACCCTCTAAACTACAAAAATCACTAATCTATTTCTAACACATACACAATCAACGTACAAACCCACCCACAACCATAAGAAGGAGTAGTAACTATATTTAAATCGGAATTCTATAAGATTAAACCGAAGAATAGCGATCAGAAACACTAAACTCGAAAATATTTTTAAAAGCAAACGTCCGCACGCTATCGACACTCAGCTGACAGTCGACCAGAACTTAAATGCCAAAGTGAAATGCGCTAAGAACAGAGACTGCAGAAAAAATACTTTTCACTTCTCATGCTCAAAAAGTTTGTCAAATTAGACTTATCAAGCGAGACTCAAGTGATACATATACAACCGAGGGAAAATATAATATATATATTTTCACTAGGGAAAATATGAAATTGAAAATAGAATGATTTACATTTACAAAACGTCTTAATTTGACCAATCAAAATACTTCACCAAATTAAATCCACCAATCACAATACACATCGACTGTCAGTGGGAACGTTAGGTTCTTTTTGGTACGTACACTAGTTAACTAATTCAAATCTTTAAAAAAAAAATGTATTTGATATCAACCAACCATAATAAAGCTATATTAAAACCGACCAATCAGGTAACAGAATTCATTTCTCAAAACATTAGGTGTTTTTTAGTACCTATTTTACAATTGCTAAAATATCATAAATCGTTTGAGCTACGCTTTAAAGCGCTAAATACTCACTCGGTCAGCGCCGTTTAGTCTATATTTTGTATCTGTGTCAAAGTAGTTTAAAAAAAACACGCCGCCAAATCCAAGCCAGATCAAAACAATATTTTGCCGCGGAATACATTGTGGGTGGATAATCATTGTTATTTTTTTTTACTTTTGTATAATTCTTTTATTTTCTCACAATCGAAGTGAAAAGTAGAGTGTGTAACTCGGGTCTAAAAGCCATATTAGGTACCCCTCGCACAATTTTCCCTCGCTTTGCTCGGGAAAATAACCATCTCGGGGTACTATGGCTTATTTTTGACCCTAGTTATACAATCTACTATTGACAGAAGACCGGCAAATAGACATCATTATTTGACTTGACACCATTGACCATTTGCATTAATCTGTGTTACCAAATTATTTCTCCTCCTCCTCGCAACTATGGTCAAAATCATGAAAAAAACACTTTGTTTAGACTTTTTTGGTGAAAACAAAATCTCTAATATATTTTATGATTGTAGTTATTAATATTTGAAGAAAAAGAAATAATATACTCAATTTGGGCACGTAAAAGTCACCAACATTTAAACTTTGTATTTTAAATGCGGTAACACCTGGTTTTTAGTTTAAAAGCTGCCGGGTAGATGGCGCTGATTTTAATAAAAAAAACTGGATTTTCAGTATGTTCTAAGTTACCATAGCATGGTCGCTGTCAAAGCTTGTAAAACGGACATCTGTTTTTTCGGTGTCTCCATAACTTTTGTTATTACTCAGAAAACACATAGATAGCTACTTGGTGAGTGTTCATGTGGTAAGTAATAATGGTCTTTATGTTACTTCACGTACTTTTACTTGTAAATGTAATGATTTACAGCTAATAAGAGGATAGGTAATGTTGCAAAGTGTTTCTTAGAACGTACATGCTACAAGTTTGCCTAGGGCTAGGGTTGTCACTATTTACTCGATTACGAACAAAAAAGATTGATGACGCGTGCTGATCTTAATATGCGGATATTTGTGTGTTGAATATTTGTTTTTATTAGTCATACCTACGTAATTCTCAAATTACGTTATATTTTAGTTAGTTTGCTATAAATGAACTGATGTACATTATGTGTCAACAAATGCAGTTTTGTGTAAGGTCTGTTCATTCTTACTTGTCTTATATAGTAAACAACTTTCTAACCTCAAAATGAACCTTTTTAGGCTAAAACCGCTCATAAATTTAAAAAATATAAAATATATTTAATGCTAGGTAAGTACTCTGAACTATTTTGTTTTTCCGTTTGGCACAACCCTAACTATGCTTAAAAAATTGTATGGAGAAAAACGAGAATTCTATTGGACACTGGCTACATCATTGCCTACCAGATAGAAAAAAAATATATATGGTAGTTTGGTGATTTCCAATGACATCCCGGCATAGATAGAACAGTAATGAATTTAAGAATTGGTCCCTTTTTTAGATACTGCATTTAATATCTCAGATAATCCGCCAGGCAAAGTTGACGTTTTTGGCTACAACTTTACCTGCAACTTTGACAGTTTCTACAGGCCAATTTATAATGATTTGAAGCATTTCGTACTGAAATTCATATGTCTTATGATCTAAAATAACTTAGCAATGCAAAAAAGAGCACAGATAACGTACAATTTTAGAGTTATTTAAAAAAATCATGAATTTCCGTGCAATGTTGCAGCAGTTGACGGTATAGGTCCGTCCAACTAAAGTCGACCTTTGGTATATTTTTAATATTTTGAGTCGCCGACTTTAGTTGGACGGACCTATACCTACCATTTTAAAAGAAGTTATTTTTTTGCTTTTTTGAAGGCGGATTTTTGTTTTGTCTAAAAAAAAATATTTTTTAAATTATTATTAGTCACGCTAACGTGTCGTTACTGTCACGGCACTGGTACCCGATTAGCTTAAAATTACTGGCATCATGTAGACAGCACTAGCATGTGTCAAAGCGAGGGAAGTATTTCTTTTCTAGCTATCCTGGCTTGAAAAACTAGCTTCGTGTATCCCAGGCATTATGCTGAACTTAATCGTAGTTCAAATTTACGTTAGCTCCATTCCTGTCACTCGTCATTCGAAACTAAATCGAGATAATTTATTATTACGTATGTATGATCTATTTATTTGTCCCGTCTGGATGCCGGATTAGAGTAGTGCCACTCAATGTCTTCCTGTGGATGTCGTAAGAGGCGACTAACGGCAGTAACGGCCAAACCATATATTCAATCCGCGGACAGATAGGCTTACTTCGGATTAAAATTTGACACATTTTGTATGGGCAAATGTCAAATTTTAACCCGAGGTAAGCCTTATCTATCCTCGGATTGAATATAGGGTTCGGCCGTAAGGGAGTAAAGGCTTGTAGTGGTGTAAGGCGATGGGCTTTCGACCTCACTAATAAACTGGTAAACCCTTAGCCTAATTGTGCCAAATGTGGTTACAGAATTATCAACAAATTTTATGAGATGTTGGTAATTCTATCGCTCTGCCTACCCCACTCTGGGAATGAAGGCGTGAGTTTATGTATGTATGTATGATCTATTTAAATAATATATACGTGTTAATTCCCAGATAGACGGGCGAGTAAGGCATACTTAAAGCACGACGACCTTTTCGCCCGTGTTTAACTTTAGAAGTACGGGTACTTAGGGTGACACACTGACGAGTCTGGGACTTAACACGTATGTATTATTTATGGTCATATTGATCATACATATATACATAAACTCCGCCCGCTAAGTACATCGTTTTGTCAGATCTATTTTTGATTCTTATTTAAGAATGCATCTTAATTTATTATCGATAAAGATAACACTACATATTTGACCTGGCAATTGAAATATTATCTGTCAACTATCTGTCAATCTCCACAAATTCTGACACTGGGGCATTGTTATTTATAATATTTCCGTCGTATTTTAATTGCAAATAGTTATCGCGCGTCAAGTTATTCTTTAATAATATGGTACAAGTGGTCGTGCTCGGTTCTTGGGCGTTGCATATCTCATAGGCTTTTACGACAGAACCAAGGAGTATTTTCGAATAATCTGCAAATAGAGGTAAGCTATTGGTATTCTCTCAGCTGTATCAAGATGTCGCATGTTATTGATGTTTTCATCTCGCTGTGATGTATTTTGGAACATATGTCTGCCTTTAATATGTTTCCTAAGTTGTGACAGATGTACAAGACTGTAGAGAATGGCTCAAGAAATCTACTTGAAGTGACCTTGAATAAATCTGTGCGAAATAGAAGCTAGATATAGGTAGAGCTTATGTCCATAGCAGACCCTATGTTCGCGGCTGGACGCGCATTACCTTCCAGCCGGCCTTGTTGTAGGCCAGCCAGTTGTTAGTTAGTGGGTTCTCAAACACTTGAGGTAGTTACCAAGTTGTGGTGTGCCATGGGAATAATATTAAGCACAAATTGCCACAAGTCAAATGAGTCATTGATTTTTCACATTTGTTTTAACAGTTAAGTATCAAGTGATACATTTAATAATGGATTTCAGTTTTTTTTTTCTTGTGCTGTTTCCTGTCTTCATCTTTGGGCTTCAACTGTACTCTCATTTGAAATCCTTGTAT
The DNA here is from genome assembly GCA_927399475.2 of Acleris emargana. Taxonomy (NCBI): domain Eukaryota; kingdom Metazoa; phylum Arthropoda; class Insecta; order Lepidoptera; family Tortricidae; genus Acleris; species Acleris emargana. The sequence goes on along the minus strand of OV656844.1, from coordinate 5,299,639 downwards.
GCTGGCCTTATATTTATTATTATTTGAATCATTTTAAAACAATACCTTTACTTTTAAATATTAAATCATATACCTGGCGGCATCCAGAACAAATTTATATGTACATTTTTGTAATTTGAAGAGATTAGGATATGTTTTTATTTTTTGTCTGGCATTCAAATTTTTTTTTTTATAAAAGTAAATGCATTATTAGGAGTAGATCCAAATTGTCCATGCATTAGACTATCTTAGTACATCTATGTAGATCTTTGTGAGCTCCTAAGCTTCATTAGTATTTATGGGTGTTTCCAATTTTCCCTTGTTGATTAATTATTAACTAATCATGTCAATATCAAACCATAATGTAAGTATTATCAATCTATGAATGATGTTGCATGGTTGAGTCAGTGTATGTTAAATTAAGCAGTTTTGTGATACCCTTATGGATTCAAAACACTATTTTAATACGGATTAGAGGCAGCCTTGGGTGCGTTTCCTCAAACGTTTCCTGAGACATACACGTCTCAGCCTGAAGCTGGCCACTGGCCCGAGCCAAGGAGTTTTGGTTTTTTGTCTGTTCTTAAAGGCGCCTCGCCATATGTGCATCGCAGGTTTGGATGTAATTTGAGCAGATTTTAACTGAGGCAATATTAAATTCAAGTTTATTTCAGAAACAATATACATTGTGTTTGAAAAGGACTCTTACATGCTAGCACATATAATTTAAAAATAACCTAAGATAACTAATTAATAATGTCAGTTGTAATAAATAAATTACCAATATTACCTAATTAAAGAATTCACAAATACAATAATAGCGCTTTGACAGCAAAAAAAGTTTTACTCTGTTTTTGAACACGTTTGGAGTAGTGATGGCCTTAAGCTCCATTGGCAGTTTATTAAAAACCTTTACTGCTTGGAAATGTGCACAGTGATTTGCCTGTCTTACATACATACATACATAAACTCACGCCTTAATTCCCGGAGTGGGGTAGGCAGAGCTAAAGAATTACCAACAAGTCTTCAAACTTCTTGATAATTCTGTGACCACATTTTGCAGTTTTGGAGAATATATATTATAAATATATTACATTTTTGTTCTTGTAGCTGGTGGTTCCAGTCTTTTTTCCTAATTTTCTTTTTTTTCGAAATGTTTCACCATGTCAGTGACCAGAATTGAAACATACAAACTAGGTACTGTAAGTATCTGAAGGCTGTCAATGCGATCCTTACACGAACCCTATTGCGGGATACGCACCATTATTCTTATTGCCCTTTTCTGTATAGTGAGCGCTCTTCTATATACAGGGTTATTGGTTATTGCATACATTCCCGTTAAGGGGTTATAGGGGAGGTCGTTTGCAGTCATTTTGACCATATAATGCATTATGCAAAAGTGAACCATTTTCGAGATAATTCTCTTTTTTTTTTTTCGAAAAAAGTCAGATAAGCAACTTTAAAAATTTATTTAAAAAAAAGTAATATCTTAAATATTTTTTTTTCTTTTGTTTTACTTACACGACATAACAGTCATTTATTAACAGCATTAAACCTAGAATTACCTGCACATGTTTAAGAATAAGAGACAGAAACGTTATTAATTTACGTATTTTTTCACAACTAGTTCCACAGAAATAGTTCAAAAACAAAAAAAAACCCACAACATTTGGCAGGCAGATTATGTCGAAAACATTGACGTTTTTATAGCTTTCTAAAGAGGTATTATAACTACTAATTAGTTACACGGTTACTAAAAAAAATTGATTACAAAGAGAGCAGGCAGAAAATCATACTCAACCAAAACTTAAAATCTCTCTTTGTGATCTATTTTTTTTAGTAACCGTGTAACTAATTCGTAGTTATAATACCTCTTTAGAAAGCTATAAAAACGTCAATGTTTTCGACATAATCTGCCTGCCAAATGTTGTGGGTTTTTTTTTTGTTTGTTACTACTAGTTGGTCTCTCTCTAGTGATGATGTCTCGTAAAGTTCTCAAGGCGTTACAAGCTGAGCTTATAAAGTTCACAATATATGTATAGCCAATGTGAACTCCTAGAAATTTCACTACCTGAACTGATTCCAAATGCGTATTTTGAGAGACAAGTTCCAGTTTATCTGTATTTTTATAATTGATTCTAATAAAATATCATTTGTTTTTTCCATGTTAAGTTTTAAATTGTTCAGTTTGAACCAGCTATCGAAAACAGTAAGTACATTACCAAGCTTTGTCTCCAGCTCTTTAGCACTTTTAGCGTTTGTGTCATCCGTAAAGACCACCAGTTTGAGATTGAGCAAAGAGTTCCTCATGTAGTTGATGAGATCATCAATGTATATTACAAACAGGATCGGTCCTAAAATTGACCCCTGTGGAACTCCTCTTGTAGCGTTGGTAATAAAAAAAGATAATAGATAAATGACATTTATTCAGTAAGTATCGTCAAAATTCTACCGGCTAATCTTTGCTTTAAAGTCTCTCGGTTCCATCTACCACTTGCCTTATCTCAACATACTGTTTATGGTTCTGCAGGTAGCTTTTAAGCAGCTGTACTTGTGGTTGAATCATAGACATTGCCATAGAGATAGAGGTATTAAAAAAATCATTTTTATCATCTTCATATAATTTTGATTGAAGAACACTTAAAGCGAAGAGACACAGTGTGTTTCTGACACAAAATATTAATCCGAATCATTTATTCAGTAAGTTGACCACGTCATTAGTTTTCTAGACGTCGGTAGGTAATATGAAGTAAATCTAATTACTTTTTTTTATTTTTTCATTTTTATTATCATGGGACAATGTCACACCAATTGACCTAGTCCCAAACTAACCTCTTGGCTTGTACTATGGGTACAAGGCAACGATATAAATACTTATATAGAGAAATATATACTTAAATACGACTCAGAAACAAATATTCGCGCTCATCACACAAATATCTGCCCTTACCGGGATTTGAACCCAGAACGTCAAGCTTCGTAGGCAGGGTCACTACCAAGTAGGCCAGCGCGTCGTCACTTGTCTATCATATGATTTGTGGAGAGTATTTGGCCATATCCCCACAGCTGTGGATAGTTGCAAATTGGGTTTTTTACATAATGGAGTCATATGTGGTGAAACCCATTTTGAATTGCCATGCTGGCGTTCTAAAAGTGGGAAAGCCCAAACTGAGTTCTTAAATCTCCTATGTTAATAAAATAGTGCAAACGGAGGCGGTCAAATTTTTTGTTATACACAATGACTCTGCTGAATTGACAACATAGGTATCAAAAAAAAAGGGTTATTGATTTTTCGCGTTTATAATAGCTGGTTAAAAATTAGACTACCCGTATTTCTCAGTTTTTCTTTATTTAACTTAAATTCGTCGTTAATAATTTATTAAAGAAATAGTCATTAAAAAGACCGTATATCCAAAGTTAGGAATACTGATGTCGTGATCTTAGCATGACATAAAATAAAAAAGTAACTTTAAACAGATACAGAACTGACTGTCATGTCATGTCACTCACTTGTCAATCATTCGCTGCCGTTCGTTCACAAATTTGTTATTTTGCGTAATTTAATTAATTACATAATTAGTAGACGCCATTAAAATAAATAAACTATTTTGCGTTTACTGCTTTGAGTTTCATTCGTCAGACAGATAAAAAATTAACATGACAGTTGTATATATATTTTTTTAAATAAATGGACTAAGGGCACTATAAGTGTATTCCTAACATTCACAATCCACTTTTTTTTACTGTTTTTCCTAAATATAAAAAAACTACTGCATAAAAAAATCCAAAGATATTTTTACTGTAATCAGCAGTGTAAAATCTAGAAACCATATTTTATTTTACTACCTTAGCACATAATGAATTGTTGTCAATTGGAAACAGGAAGTCAAGGCACTGTCGAGCTTTATATGTAAAATGATGGTGTAGTGGTTACAAATATAATGTAAATGCACCTTTCAGGTCACAAAAGAGCTGTAAGGACAATAGTTCGCATTCCTAAAAGTGCTTCTTGTAAGGGGTTGTCCATTAATCACGTGATCTTTTTTTAGCATTTTTAACCCCCCCTCCCCCATTGGTGATACGTAGTGAGGTTTAAGACAACCCCCCCCCCCCCCATCTCAACATCACGTGTATTTTTAGTACCTACAACGAATCTTAAAATTTTCTGAATATTATCTTAATTTAAATACAGGTATAAACTATAATCTTATTATATTCTGAAATTAAGGACCATAATAAGGAGTCAAGGTCACTACACGCCGCGCCGTGCCGCTTAATATTTGTTTAAAAATCGCGCGTTTGACGAAAAATAAATACACGAGATATCTTACTACACCCCCCCTCCCCCTTGTGTTATTTTCGTGATTTTTATCAAACCCCTCCCCCCCCTTTCAAGCCTCACGTGATTAATGGACAACCCCTAAGACGTTTTTCTTAGATTTACAGATATTGACTGTTCCTTGTTTGTATATACTTGTTCTGTTGACAGATCTTATTAAACATATAAATGTGTACGAGAGTCATGATGAGAGAGAGCGCAGATATTCAACAAGACGGAAAGACTTAACAAGCCAAATAGTCCCTAGGTTAAATATTATGAAGCATGCTGTTCACCTTTTCAATAGACTACCAGTTGAGATGAAATGAAGCATGCTGTTCACCTTTTCAATAGACTACCAGTTGAGATGAAATTGATAAATAATATAAATATTTTCAAAGCAAGACTTGAGAAATTTCTAATAAAGAAATCATATTAATCTGTTGAAGAATTTATAGAGGATAAAACCTGTTGATATTATTCTATCACAATCATAAAACTAAATATCATCATTCATCATCACATCATTGAAATAAATGACGTGCGTGCATGACTCGATGTATGAATGTTGACGAAGCGAAAGAAATTTGTCAAGATCGTAGCAAGTGCCTACCCCTCTGGGAAACAGGCGTGATTTAATGTATGTATGTATGAAATAAATGAAATGAAATATACTATGGTAAAATTATGCCATAATAAATTTAGCGGAATTTAAATCTGCTACATAAAATTTTGCGAAATTAAAGTCAGCGATATTAGTATTCTGCTATTCAGAATTCTGCCAAATGAATTTTATGCGTTATGACAGTTATGCTAAGTATACTATTATGCTAAAGTATAATTAATTATACTAAAAATGATTCTGCGATAACTGTCATGCGAAGTGTATTTCGGACAACCGATATATATTAAGGTAGAGGCGATTTAGCGACCACTATATTATTTAGAATTTCAACCTTACGGTCTACAGAATATGATACATATTCTGTTGTTTTTGCACGAAAAATTACTTGCTTTTAAATGATTCCCTAGGAAGTGTCAAACATGAAACTGTATTTGAATTTTACGTAGCATAACTGTATAACTGGGACCTTATTAAGGGTTATGCAAGATGAACGGAACCCGTTAGTAAACCCTGTTTACCATAGTTTTTCCACAATAATTACATCAGGTTATCGCATCTCGTAATACTATTGATACCGTCTACTTATTTTTATTATTAATGAAGAAGTTAAAAATTCAATTGCATGCTTGCATAATATAAACTATAAACATCGATATAGAGACTGTTGATAAAATGAACATTCAATTACTATAGAAAGGTGACGTCGGTGCCCCAAGGTAACGGAGTATACTTATAATTATTTGCAGGGTCCTGAAGGATGACGTTGATAGAAGGCGTCGGGGACGAGGTGCTGCAGTTCGTGGCGGCGGTCGTGGTGGTGGCGGTGGGCGCGCTGGCGTGGTGGTCCACCAACGCGCGCCCCGACCGCTACCGCACCGTGCTCGTCATGCGCTCGCGCGCGCACCCTGTCACAGTTAGCATACGGCCCAGTAAGTCGTCGCCAATTATAACTTGTTTTTAGGGTTAGGGGTTAGAGAGCCCAAGGGAACCCTATTAATACCTATGCCTAGTATGCCTACGCTGTCCGTCCGTCCGTCAGGACTTTAAAGAGTTGTATCTTTTGAACCTTAGGAGAAAGTATTATTTTATTACGTCGGATTTAATAACCAATAAAAAAAATAAAGAAAGTGAAATAAAAAAGAACACAAGCTTTAAATTTGGCGTGTTTGTAGAACAAACCCTAAGAAAAACATTAAATACAAAAAAAAAAATGTAGCAAATGAGCACACAGACCGCCTAATGGCGTTGCATACTTAAGACTACAATTCTAAGACTGCAAATACATTGTCAGCAAAAACTAAGATGGCATGACTCTATACTAGTAATTTCATTAGTTGTCATATGCCACGAAAGTAAAAAAATGTTCGTTGGCGGCTAGGTGAAAGGATATGATGGTGGTAGCGATCCAGACAGACCATGCACAAGGACCTACCAACACTAAAAACCCAAAACTGTGTTCAAGGTCCAAAAGTCGGCACTATTACAAGGTCCTTGCAGCACGGGACCAGAATACTGCAAGTCGTGAATCTATCAGCGCGTCCTGGGAGACATTGTTCACAAGTAGTCGGCGCAAGAGACATGACATTCCACAGGGTGTATCAAATATCATTTTCTTTTCATGTGCATAATATAATATCAGATTAATGTACTTACTGATAAAGCCATTTGTTTGCTGAGTTATCAAGTGATATGCTGATATTTCATCCATACATACATAAACTCACGCCTTTATTCCCAGAGTGGTTTGGCAGAGCTACAGAATTTACCAACAACTCTAAAAAGTTGTTGATAATTCTGTAACCACATTTTGCACAATTAGGCCAAGATGTTTAGAAGTGTATTAGGGATATTTCATGTGATACCCAAAACCCAAAAACGGTTGTATTATTGAGGTCGGAAAAACCATTTAAAGAGATTAATGTTGCAACGTTGTGCTACCCACAGGACCTACGACAGTGGTCGCCAGGACGGTAGCTACAGTCTCGACACAAGCATCTACTTCAGAATCTAATGGTAAACATTTATTTATCAAATTGTTTTCTTTTTCAAGGTGAGCTTTCCTCTATCAGTGTGTATCATCACTGGGGGCCAAAACTGGTGAAACAATTTAGATGTGCTTTTTTTAAACGCGGCTGGCGGAGGTTCTTAACTTTAATTTAGGAGAATCGGTTGGGTTAGTTAAAGATGTATCAGTTTGATGAGGGATACATTTATTAACGTTAGTAATAAAATGGACTAGAGAACTTTTATTTCATAACATTCATAAAAAATATTAAAACCTTATCGCTCTCTTGGTGTAAACTAACCGGCACCTATAGCGACTATGATTGACCAAAGAGGGAGTTCATTAATTACGTGAGGCGTTTAGCGGCGGTTTAGAAGCGGCTGTGGCACAACTTTTGGTTGAATACCAGAGGCGTCTGTGGCGTTCAAAAGGTTAATGAACGCTCCTAACCTAAGTGGACTTCGGACAAGGCGATGATCCCAACGGTTTGTGTCCAGGTACTATAGAAGAAGCTCCCAGGGTGAGCTCCAGAGTGATCCCTCTCCAGGAAATGGACAGTATAGTGGACGCGGACATGGCGATGATGGACAACAACCGGCTGCACTTCTACAGGAGGATTGACTGTACGTATTTAGGGGCTGTTAAAATTTAATTAATGATTGAAAATTATGCAGTTTTGTATCTCTTCTATAATCTCTAAAAAGTGTTTATACTTCTTTAAAACTACGCAAAGGTCCTTTATATGGTTTTCCAGAAGGTTTATGTGAACGTAACACTGGGATAACCTAGCCAAAAAAGGGTGATGCACTTATTAAGAATCTTTCAGTTATTTGTTAGGTACTTGAGACTTGAATGAAATCCTGTTTTTTTTTTAATTAACACGATTCCGAGTCTATTATTGCCGTTGTTTTTCGAATCATGTCTTAAATTTTAAATGAAATATAGGAATTGAATTCCCTTCTCGGTTAAATATCACGGTGAATTCTGTGTGTGAATGTAGTACATAATCCATTCTGGGCCACGTGAAAATGTCTCACCCCCAGGTGGTCTAAAGTGCCTACTTCCATAAAAAACGACATAGGTGAGGTGATAGAACCTTACTTACTTGCTACCACCATCATATCCGCTAATCCTGCCACCAAGCAGCTGTGTTCGTATTGTTGTGTCAGGTGCGGGATTTAGACTAGACAGCCTACAAAATTACTGGCATTATACGGGCATTGTAGTGTCCGACCGATTGTAGTTTTTACGGCTGATACCGAAACCAAAACTTTCATATTAGGTCATGTTTTCGCAGAAAAAATAAAAAGTCAAGAATATGATGAAATGCCTTTTTTTAATTACATGTGTATTAATCATCTCAGTCACTCTCTGCCTCTCTGACATTTTAAGTAATTATCAACTTATGAAATTATTATTATCAACCGTTATCACTGAACATGACCGATCGCAGCGCGAAATCTCATGAACGTAGTAGGCATCGGTTTCGGCAGGATTGCAGCCGAAACTGAAGCTCAGTCGAAACCATCTTAGTCTTCACGGTTGGCAACGAATTGATAATCCTAAGTCTTCCTCAAATCGATCTGGCCCACTTCCCTCCAGTAACCCTGTGTGCTCTACCTTCTCCAGGCCTTAAAAAAACTTGTATATAAAAATCCCTTTGCAGCGCCACACACGCCTATACTGGTGCCCTCGGTGCCCAGCGAAGAGGCCGAAGCGAGCGTCGAGCGCGCCGCCGGCGCCGACCAGATACACGAGATGGACAGCATCGTCAGCGCCATGGAGGCTGACGTGACTGCCGAATGCGACTTCTTCACCAGAAATAGTGGTGAGTCACTAATGTCACCATACCTGTGCAAGCAATGGCGGCTCTAATTGGAACTTCTTAGAGGTAATAAATTATAAACCCTCTGGAGCTGTCACTGTGTATGTATATCTTAAAAACTTCATTACTCACATTTCACATGTGAACCTAACCCTAAAGTATGAACTTAGAGTTTCCATGGCATTTTGAAGTGTCATCGGACTAATAATGGAGCCAAGTTCTTGTATAACATGAAAGTTGATTAGGAAATATAAGTCGAACCTATCATCTAGTGTAAAATTCTGAGATACCCTCTATATTGAATGTGTCCTGGGCCTCTGTTCCCGGCGGTTATAACGATATCGTCTTTGACATGTTATGGTATTGTTTTGACGTCACGTCAGCCGCCATTTCTGTCAAGAAAATAAGAGCTATCAAAACGTGGACAATACGATAACAGATAGAAGACGATATTGTTTTTACCGCATAGAATACCGGGCCAGGAACATATTCAAAATTGAACGACAGGGTACACATTTAAAAATAATAGTTTTGCAATGCGTTCTTTGTTTTCACAAGTTCTATGAACTTCCAAATCTACAAGGGTAACTTTTCTAAGTTTTAATCGTTGTAGTACCGCGTTAGTCGTGAATGCGTGACTAATCCCTTGCTGATAACTGATTGGACACAGTAGTTGAATGTTTCACGTGGCACGCACCGGTGGAGAGATTGCAATGCATTAGTTTTCGCGCTGTAATTGCTCTATGATTTACAATTGCATGTGCCAACGTTGAATCATTATATTTATGCTAACAGACGTTTAATCGTCGGCCAGTCACTGTCAAGGTTAAAAATGTGTTGACGGCCCGTCTCAAAACTCTCACAAAAGGTTCTATTGGAACATTAAATTGTACGTTAACGGGGCCTTTTTTGCCTTGCACTGAATTAGGTATCTCATCAGTGCAAGGCAAAATGTACTAATTCCAATTCTTCTGTTATAACTCTTGTATAAAAAGCATTTCTTAAAATAATTAGTTAATTATTAGTTGTCTATCTTCGTTTTTTTCTATGACACACGAGTGACAAATATACTGTCAGTTGCGAGTGCAAGCGTGATAGCGATAGCCAGCCGAAAGCTATTAAGCAACTGGGAATACTGTATGTAAATTTTATTGCTTTACTAGGTACTTAAATATTACGTCAATCAATTTAATGTACAGGTTTATATCATTATGAAATGCACCTTATGATAGGCCGTTAAGGAACCATAACTACAGCTGTACATACTTCGCTTTGTTATCAAGTGATAAATGATCGTTTTTCCATACGTTTTCGTTTTAAACGAAGTCGAATATAGTATTGTATCTTTTATAAGATTTTGGATTAAAAATAACATTTTTCAGTATTATTGCTACATTATCTACGGCCAACGACCCTATATCGGGTCCACTATTTGTAGATGTAGCATAAAAATGCTTCAGGCTACAGCCTGAACCTGCACCAGGCTGAACCATGTACAGTCAGCTGCAGAGAAAAGGATACCCCCCATCCTGGTAAGGATATTTTTTTTTCAAAAACCTGTGGTTAAATTTATATGATTTTTCAGTGAATTGAAGATTTTACTATTACCTACACATAAACTCAAAATCATTTAAATCTAACCACAGGTTTTCGAAAAAAAACAATCCTTACCAGGGGGGTATCCTTTTCTCTGCAACTGACTGTACGTGACGAAATTGAATTTCAGAACCAAATGCGACATCGGAGTCTGACGATAAAGACAAAAGGGTTAACAAACCGGAGGTGACTGGTGAAAGTCCGGGAGAGAGCGGAGACGCCAGCGCTTCGGGCGCGGACCACACAGACGCCGGGAAGATCCTCATCAGGCTAAAGTACCTGAATGATACCCTCAAGGAAGTGGAGGGCAGCCTCGATGAGCTCTTGAAGGATTTCAAATGGTAAGTCATTATGTAGAATTCCTATTTTTTTAATAGGTAAGCGAGCTAACATGGTAACTGATGGAAAGTGTGATCTCAGATTTGAGATCGATACACATTTGCATTCTCGAGTCTACAATCTCAAGGTTACAATCATAAGACTGCAAATGCGTTGCCAAAACTGACTTAGGTAGGACTTAAGAAAAATCGGAAAGGAGGAGTTTCCCGGGCTTGGTTTGCTCGATATACAAACTACATAAAAATCCAGGACACTCAAGGAGAAGAAGGACTCTAATGAAAGTTTATTTTTCGATGCTTTATAGTATAAACGTATACATTTTATACGCACAGTAAAAAATGAAAAAATGATTATTTTTGTTAGAAATTCAGGTTACAAAACTTGAAAAGGTTAAGACCTCCTAGTAAGTATAGTAATACCTGTGACAGAAGGCCTCGCTCCTCTATAAGAAGTGATTAGTTATTTAATAACAAAAACAATCATAAGTATTAAAAGTTCTACAAAACCAAAGCTTACATGTGAAATGAATCCATTTCAATTTCAGTAAAGGCTTAGATAGCTTATTTTGGGACCAACTTGTGCGAGTTTGAATACACTCGCGGTCAAATAATACGGGTCAGAGTGCGTTTTTCATACTATTGAGGCTATTTCGAGGCATGGTTCCTCGCCAGGGGACCTCATGCTTTTAGTAAAATCTGATGATGGACACCCCGAGCATCAATACAGAACTTCCAGAGTGCCTAGGATACCCAACTGATTAAATCTGCGGTTAACGCTGGAATTGTGCATGTTCAGAAAAAACATCTAAAATCGCAATAAAATGTAAGGAAATCCAAATGCTAACCAAAACTCTCTCGCTGTGTTGTTAACTGATTGTGCGATAATTTAGGTATCTTAAGCACTTTTGACCTCCTCTATTGAACCTCGGAGTATACCTCACTTAAAACAACACCTGGCCAGGAACCAAGGCTTCGACATAGCCTCGTTTGTATGAAAAACGCACTCTGACCCGTATTTGACCGAGAGTGTAAATGATTCATTTATCATTATTTAATTATTCTGAGGATTCTAATGCCTATATAGGCGAGTAGTAGTTGGTGAGTCATTTTTATGGAAATTCCAATATTAGTTATATACATTGCTTAATAGTGTTTGCGGCTTTAAATCTTTACCGCACATTGTCTTGGTGACCTGAAGGTGACTAACATTCAAATTAGTTTCCTGTTTTTTAAGTAACTTGCAAATAAACAGTTTCTTTTCCATTTAACCTAGTTAGGAGTCAACTTAACAATATTATTTAGCGAACCAAATAATCGCATTGTTATTCATTTGAGACCTATGACATTTAATTGTTTTCAAAATTAATAGGTTTGGTTTAAATACACCCGCCAAGTTTTACACAGTTAACTGTACACAAAGCTGGCAACTAACCTCAAAAAGTACCAACATACACATGTAGTGAATAATCCTTTCCCATCGTATTTTCTCGGAAATGTTCGTATTTGTCATGCTACTTCAGTCAGACTCAGTACCCATCAAGATAACGTGGGGGAAGGTCGCATCGCGAGATTAATAATCTAAATAGAGTGGTTAATACCACTGTTTTTTTGTCAATATTTAAGTTTGTTTTTTTTTTCAGTTCTTTTTAATAGTCATGCCGAAAGCATACACCTGGGAAACGTTTAGATCGACAAGCCTGTGAGATTATTTTCAACATTTATTTATATTTCTTATCTGAAAATGATAAATTTAAATATAGCAACAATGCTGATTACAGTGATTACTTCTGTAAAGTCCAAAAACGAGTTTCGGAGGCCAGTGGAATTACTCGACGAACAATAAGTAAAATATTGCAAAAAGAGTACAAAACTCAATCTACCACAACCAGGTCAAAAATGGCAACGTTGGGTAGACCAAATAAATTATTTTGCCTAGATCTTGACGATTTCGATTACAACGTAATACCCAGATTAGTATATAATTTTCATTTAATATACAAACAAGTTCCTACAATCAAAGCCCTTAAGTCCAAATTATCTGATACTATTAATTTTAAGGGATGCGACTTTACGTTAAGAAAAACCTTCGGAAAATGGGTTTTCGGTATAAGAAGATACAAAACAACAGAAAATTGCTTATCGAGAAAGATGACGTTCGTTTAAAAAGAGTAAAGTTTGGTTTTGGTGTGGTTGCCGGGTTAGAATAGTGCCACTCCATGTCTTCCCGTGGATGTCGTAAGAGGCGACTAAGGGCATATAGGCTTGCAGTACTGTTATGTCGGGTTCCTATATTCAATCCGAGGATAGATAAGGCTTACCTCGGGTTAAAATTTGACATTTGCCCATACAAAATGTGTCAAATTTTAATCCGAAGTAAGCCTATCTGTCCGCGGATTGAATATAGGAACCGGACGTTAGTTGATAGGCTTGCAAACTGTCACTAATACGCTGGTAAACATCTTAGCCTAATTGTGCAAAATGTGGTTACAGAATTATCAACAAATTTTTAGAGTTGTGGTTAATTCTGTAGCTCTGCCTAACCCACTCTGGGAGTAAAGGCGTGAGTTTATGTATGTATGTATGTAAGTTTTTGGCCTTGATAAAAAAATACAGATCACAACTGACTCTTCAGATAACGGAGTGAAACAATTAATTTCGAAAGGTCAACGTCTGATCATAGTACAGTCAGCTGCAGAGAAAAGGATACCCCCCCTCCTGGTAAGGATCGATTTTTTTTAAAAAACCTGTGGTTAAATTTATATGATTTTTCGGTGAATTGAAGATTTTACTATTGTCTACGCATAAACTCAAAATCATTTAAATCTAATCAGAGGTTTTCGAAAAAAAACAATCCTTACCAGGAGGGGGGGTATCCTTTTCTCTGCAGCTGACTGTACATGCTGGCAGTCGAAAAGGCTTTATTCCAGGAGCACTGGAATCTGGAACTTAAATCCAACAGTGGCACTATGCACCCGGCGTAATCACGTTAAATCCAAAAGTGGCACCATGCACCCGGCGTAATCACGTTAAATCCAAAAGTGGCACCATGCACCCGGCGTAATCACGTTAAATCCAACAGTGGCACTATGCACCCGGCGTAATCACGTTAAATCCAACAGTGGCACTATGCATCCGGCGTAATCGCATTAATTCCAACAGTGGCACTATGCATCCGGCGTATCGCGTTAAATCCAACAGTGGCACTATGCATGTGCGGTATGGTCACCGCAATGTTAAGAATAAGGTGGTTCCTCCCCAGGCGGCATTTCTCTGCGGAGCTGACGGCAGAGTCCCGCGTGCGGCTGATCTTCAACGGGCGCGTGCTCGGCGACGAGGGCGCCACGCTGCGCGCCTGCGGCCTGCACGACCGCGCCGTCGTGCACTGCCTCGTGCACCCCAAGCGCTCGCCGCCGCAGGTACACACTACACACCCGGACATACACGGTACACACTACACACCGACACTTACACGGTACACACTACACACCGAGACTTACACGTTACACACTACACACCGAGACATACACGGTACACACTACACACCCAGACCTACACGGTACACACTACACACCGAGACATACACGATACACACTACACACCGAGACGTACACGATACACACTACACACCGAGACGTACACGGTACCAGGCGCGGCTCACTCCGCGATTTCCTTTATCGCTACAAGTACATGCCGGTTACTCATCTGATGGGTACTATTCAGGGTCTGCCACCAATTTAATACATAATAAGATATCGCATGAGTGCGATAAAGATGGGTAGCTAATTGGCCACCATGATAGATACGCATGAGTGCGATAAAGATGGGTAGCTAATTGGCCGCCATGACAGATAGGCACGCTGCGTCATTGGGGTCCGTAATTTGAAACAAATATTTATCCCTGTCTAACAATAGCGTTCGCTACGGATTGCCGTCGTACATACATACATACATACCTTCACGCCTTCATTCCCTGAGTGGGGAAGGCAGAGCTACAGAATTACCAACAACTCTAAAAACTTGTTGATAACTCTGTAACCACAATTTGCACAATTAGGCTAAGATGTTTAACAGTGTATATTAGTGACAGGTAGCAAGCCCATCGCCTAACAGTACTACAAGCCTTTATTCCCTTAGTCGCCTCTTGCGACTTCCACGGGAAGACATGGAGTGGCACAATTCTAAGCCGGCAACCACACGGCAAGATTGCCGTCTTTATCTGCAAAAATATAGTATCGTAGCAACTGTCAGTAATTGGTGACAAACTTTGAACGCGTTTAGTCTTGAGCATATTAAAATTATTTAATTTTTAATCGTTGACAGCCCACACTATCGGCGACGCGGCGAGTGAGCCAATTCATTTTCACCGTTCGTACACAGCCCTAACGTTCCGTTTGGCTTGCGCTGGAGACAATAATGACAGAGGGCCATAAATAATAATGTTTTAGCTAAGAACTAAAGCGGCTTTTGTAATGATCAAAGCAGTGCGCCTTCTGTACTTGTACTATTATCTATTCTGTGACGGTACACACTACACACCGAGACGTACACGGTACACACTACACACCGAGACGTACACGGTACACACTACACACCGAGACGTACACGGTACACACTACACACCGAGACGTACACGGTACACACTACACACCGAGACGTACACGGTACACACTACACACCGAGACGTACACGGTACACACTACACACCGAGACATACACGGTACACACTACACAACGAAATCTAAACACGTGCCATCTTCACTCTTGTCACAATGTGAATAACACATAAAAAGGTACTTCCTTCAGTTTCTCTTATATTGTTTTATTGTTTAAAATGTCCCCTTACAAATATTACACTTCATTCGCAAATCGTTCTTTTGAGAAATGTCTCATTCGCAAAACTTTTCATCCCTTTTGCAAAAGTCCCTTTCGCACAAAATTTCATCAGCAAAATAAATGTCCCATTCGCATACGTTCCAAACTTGTCTCCAGCCACTTATTGATGTTTTCAAGGCAAGAGTGAATCGGCATTTTCTGGGTAAGCGTGTAGCACCTTCGACCTCGTCGTCACTTAACATCAGGTGAGACTGAGGTCAAACGCAAACACATTATGGATTAAAAAAAAAACACCCGGTGAGACCCTCTTCGGTTTTAGGAAAGGCGTGCATCCATTTGATCAGGCTCAGCCTCGACTCGAGGCAAACAGCTGCTCGCTCAGAAGTAAAGGCTCGAGGCACGTTGCAGATCAGCTCGAAGCGAGTCGCCTCAGCTTGATCCACAATGTGCGCAGTTTACACGCCCATCTCCATCAAATGCACGGCTCGGACTGAAGCTCCTTTGAGCACGACAAAATATGGCTCGGCTCACGGCGACGAATTTGCCTCGTGTCGTGTCATGCCGCAGGTTGAGGCACTTACGCGGCCTCGGAGCGAGGCAGCCGCTCGACCCGAGGCAGCCTCTAGTGGATACGTGGCTAAAGAATCGTCACAAGAACCGGTCACGCATTAATCGGACTAATCAGAATTCATTTTTGTGTTCTTCCTAGACCTGCTGCTGGAATCTATTGTTTGACGAAGAGGCTAACTAACGCTCCCGAGTTCGATTCGTAAAAGCAAATATTTGTGTGATAGCGAGTATTTATGCCCGAGGTTTAGAGGTATTATGTAAGTATGTATTTCCTTATACAAGTATGTCTATCATATCATAGCCCAGCACCCGTAGAACAAATCTATAGAGTAGTTTGCGCCTAGGTTAATTGGTCTGAGGTTGCCCTCTGATGTTTTTTTATTAATAATCTCATGTTCATCATCATCATCATGTCAGCCGAAAGACGTCCACTGCTGGACATAGGCCTCCCCCAAGGCTCTCCACTCAGATCGATCTTCGGGCATTTTAATGCCTCGTTATAATCAAATAAACTATAAAATATACTTTCTGTCACAAACGTAAACTTAGAACCCATTTAAAAAAATGTTTGCAGTCTTCAATGTTATTAGAGATGCCAAGGCATTTGTAACTTATAAGAATCTCAACCTTATTGTTGTAGAATGTTAGATTGACTTTGGACCTAAGATGGGTCACTAATTTGAGTCTGACGTGTTTCCAGCAACAACTTACCGGTGGCGAGGAAGCGACGGCCACCCACGAGCTGGTGACGGAGGCGGTCGCCCCCGAGCGCGCATGGGACCTTGAGAACATCCTCATGACGCTCGTCTCTGTCGCACTCACCGTCGTCTGGTTCTGCAGGTCAGTGCCTCTCACTCTCTCACTAGATACATGTGTATGAAACAGGACAGCACAGGGCTTTACAAGATACAGGAGAGACAGCACACCTATGGTGTGGAGCGCTGGCTTTCCAGGTTAATTCCCTTCAGCTCTGAAATATCGCCAACGGAATAATAGGTCGGGGTCACAAAATATCACTTATCAAAAGTCAAAAGAGTTCGAGATAGTGCAGCAGCACATTAAAAGACAATTTTTGGGTGAAAATTGAATCATGTTCTCAATTTCTCGTATTACTTTTTTTCTGTCAAAGCTTGACACATTTATTTTGAGTCTGTGTCACGCCTTCACCTCAACTCTCCAGTGTGATTCGCCCCTAACCGTATATCACTGATATTAAGTTTTTAATACAGTTGCTCAAAAAGTGGTACTTTTTGTAGCTGTAGATCGTGCGGAAAGTTGGATTTTTTCGAAGTAGTGCTTTTTCTATTTTTATTCGCACTAGTGCGTTTTAATTTTCTAAGCCGCACCGGCCATAGACCAAACCAAAGAGTTTGCATGTTTAAATAAAGTACCAGGAGCTAAGAGGTAATTAGGAGGTAGCACCGCGGCGCAGCTGCGGGAGGCGGCCGCGCCCGACACAGCGCGGGTTACTGTAGGTTAGGTTAGGTTAGTTTATGCACTCTTCTAATCTATACTTCTAATGTTTATGCACTCCTAGTATTTTACGATATAATTTTGGTTTTAATAATTTTATTACAAATACACAGATACACATTTTTTCGCAAATGTATTTAAAAAAAAGTCGTTTGTTACACTTGTGGAACTGTCATTTTCACTCGTCCCGAGTCTTGGTCACTCGCTTGCAGCTCGGGCCAAGACACCTCGGGACTCGTGCAAAATGACATACTTTCCGCACTTGTATCAAAATGTACTATTGAACCGCCAATATTTGTTCCCCAGGTGCGAGTACTCGAACATGTTCACCGCGAGTGCGAGCGTGGCTCTGTTCGGCCTGACGGTCTTCTACAGTGTTGCCATCTTCGGGCTCTACCTGTCAGATACATTCCACTTCGAGCGGCGGCCCCAGCCCGTGCCTAACAACTAGCAACCCTGATGTTGCCGCTAGGAGCATTATCTAGATCGTCACAGATTATGCAGGTTCTTCACTTTGGCCAATATTTGTGCAAATAATGTTGGTATACTGATCCAGGTTCTGTTGGGTTTTTCGATTGAATGACGTTTGCAGTTATGGTCGGAGTTCACACGTTAGAAATGCTTGAGTTTTTCCCGTACAATTACCTACAAACATGACTAATTTTTACATCCAATAAAAAAGATCTTAACCAATTGTATTGTTAGTTACAATTATCGTTTACTAGTAAATTAGGTTAAAAATAGTCCATTTATAAGAGAGGTCCGTTAAGTATAATTAAGTTTAGACCTTAGTTAATGATCTAATAGTAGTTTATGCAACTGATGCATAATAAGACTCGCTGACGCTCGTTTCATAAAACAAAAATAGTATTTTAAGGCCTAATTGTGTACAGTTGCATACACTACTTTATCTACACACATATTATCATAAGTTTAGAATTATCCTAATTTTGTAACAGCAAAAAACGGACAAACAAATGACAACAATAATAGCGGCAATTCAATCCTCAGTCAAGACAAATGTTTTTTAAAAATCATAGACTAACGTCACGAAGCTCTATTCTCGTTTCTAGTGAGGTTTGTATAAAAAAAACATTCTGAATTTACGTTTCGAGTCGATAACTGTTTTAATATAATATTTTCATATATTTATTCATATATTATATGAATACTAGAATAGAGACCCTCTTGAGTTTTGACAGCTGTTCAAAATATAAACTGTATTATAATTTATAACATTACCGTACAGATTTTACCTACTTCCACAGACAAGAAAGTTTTCATAGTAAAATTGGTTGTAGTAATGCTGGTCATTTCCTGCGGGTTTTGAACGCATAATAGAGGACTTATGATATGTGCGAAGATAAAGTAAATTGTAACTACCAATAAAATGGGTCAAGTACTTATTGATTGGGAAATACGATAAGTGATATTTGTACGCAAATATTTGGAAAAAATGCAAGTGTTTCTAATTACTTATTTAAAACTAGAGTAGTACTAATAGAACTCGGTTGTCTATCGCTGTCAAACTCTGGCATCTGTCAAAATATTTGTTATGCTGGAGAGAGGCTGAAAGCAATAGACAGCTGAGAAATGGTCATCGCACACTTCACGCCCCGGCACCAGATCAGCCCCGCTCAGCTCAAAGTGAAACGTTGAAAAGTGAGCTTTGACTTGCGTTAGTACACACAGCAACACATCTAGCTATACACTTCAGAAATCTGAAATATTGCATGAAAGAGAGTCGCACTAGAATGCATAGAAGTTGACATAATACACATATATACATCTCTTTCTTTTTCTCTCTGCTCTGTCTTTAATGGTTAGTTAGGTGTGATGTTGTGTGTACTATACATTTTTCAAGTTATAGTAAACACAATTGCTGGGGACAGGGCCTTGCGTTCGTCCACTGAAAAATATATCGTATTATTAAAGACCAAAGCACAATTTTCAATGTTTCACTTTGAGCTGAGGCGGTGCTGATCTGGTGCCGGGACGTTGTAGTGTGCGATGACCATTACTCAGCTGTCTA
Source organism: Acleris emargana (assembly GCA_927399475.2). Classification (NCBI taxonomy): domain Eukaryota; kingdom Metazoa; phylum Arthropoda; class Insecta; order Lepidoptera; family Tortricidae; genus Acleris; species Acleris emargana. Next base: position 5,280,048 of record OV656844.1, on the reverse strand, counting down.
TAGCTTTCAGTCTCTCTACTGACAGATGCCAGAGTGTGACAGCGACAGCTATATATATATGGGCCAACGTGAAGGGCTTTAGGAATCGATTGTCTATTATTTATTTATTGTGTCGAAACGTTGCCGAACCTGAATAGAATCGCTGACTGACGCGGAAAATAATACTTTGTAAAAATAAATTGTTACGGACTTTTCTTTTGAAAACGTGATTTACAAGGGAGACATACTACGTGCAGTCGGTTACGCGGACATAAGTTTGTGCGAAACACCCGTAAGAGGTACCAACAAGGAATTTGAATGTTTAGTTGGTAGTTTGACATAATACTTGATCTATGCCCGGTTTCTGAAGTACTTTTATCGGTGGTTTATCTGTCCGTAAACGCTATTGGTCCGTTAACTTTGACAACTGCGTTTCCGAACAACGACTCAAAGATAAACTCCGTTTTAACTTAACTGACCAAAGTTTGCCGTTTATCGGCTCCATAACTATTTGACGTTTTTTACGATTGAAGTTTTTGTTTTTGAAGTATCAACTGTCAATTTTTGTTCATACAGCCACTGGCAAATAAACTAGGTATTTTAATTTTCGTTATCATTTATTTATTAATTACTATAAAGTGGCTAAGATTTCTCAAATTATTATTTTTACAAAAATCAACCGGAATTGATGTTGAATTAAGGCATTAACAGCAGTCTACGTATGACAAACTATTAAGATCCATCTAGCGGCAGCGGAAGGAACTATTTATCTGTCAATAGTTATCGAACTGTTCGTAGAGCACTCAGAAACGCATGAAGAGATAAACGTCGTTTAACCTAAACATAACTTTAACGGATCAATAGCTATTAAAGGTTTAACTAGTGACTTCAGAAACCGGGCATTAGTCGTGTTACATTTTCGTGACACGTGGAAAATGTATATCTCAACAAATTTAGATACAGTAGTACCACAAATATAAGTTACAACGATGTACCTGCTCAGAAAGCATTTAGAAGGCGCGAAAACGTTTTGGCCAATTATAAGGCAGTACGTTTGCGCGGGTAAAACTTCGACGGCTATTGGTCAAATATTCGGCAGCCATTGCAGCGACGCCGTCGACCGCCATTTTATTTAGCGTCGCGTCACCGGCGTCACGTACATACGAATGACAACTCATTCGTACACAAGCTGAGACGCACGAGCGCTATTCGTTACGTACAATTGAGGACAAGTTAAGTGGCGGCATTATTAAATATTATTTTTATTAAAATGACTTCCCTTAAAAGAGGGCGGCCTTTAAAAAGTCATGCTAGGGAAATAGTTATATCGCATTAAACTAAATAATGTATATTTGAAGTTTGTATTTTTATTCAGTTATTGGTATAATAAAAATAATATCAGTAAAATTTATAGTTATCAATACCACATTTCCTAAAAACTGATTTGTTTTTATGTGAAAAACAAAAAACAATGGTCATATAATGCTCAAACAATTTTTTGTTTATAATACTAAAAATAATATTAGAGAATATTAAAAATTGATGCACCTTTTTAATTACCACGCAATGTCATGACGCCATGAGCAAGAAAGCACGAGTTTAAATGTCATTTCATATTGTACCTTACGCGTAACACGACAAGGTTTGTATTGAATTGATTTTTACGTTCGTTTATGTTCGGCATTAGTGAGCACCTTTCTGCGAGGACGAAGATTGCCGGCGTAACTTATATTTGTGGTCTTACTGTACGTATTATGCCAAATTGCTACTAGATGCTAAACATTCAAATTCCTCTATAGTAAATTCTACTATGCTTTTAAATGGTACCGTGTCTTTAAACAGTTAGTCTACACTATACTCCATTTATTTAGGTAACTAAATGTAAACAGACCAAACACCGTGGCTCTGTAATACAGCCAATCAAAAGTGTTTATATTTAAGTACCTAAACAGATGGAGTATAGAAGTATTATTTTCAGATTTTTGGCTCCTAGTGCATTTCACTTGACTGTGTTCCGGTTCGGCAAGGATCGACATGAGCACTTCTGCCTAGTTTTTTTTTTTAATTGTGAATAATGCTACATATTTATTCATCGCAATGATCTATGATAGTTAGTCTGCAGGAATTAGGCCGTCAACTTAGTTATTGTTAATTAATAGTCAAAATGGATCTCGAGGACCTTTGAACAATATTTATTTACTGTTATTTCTCGGTAATGGACAAAGGTTTTGGGTAGTAGCGTGTCCAAGCACAAATGGATGGTCATTTATTTATCGTAGAGTTGAACCTCGTAAGACCCATTGCAAAGTATAAATATAGAAGTGGTTCATCTCCAGCCCTTTAGGAGTTGCTATTACCTATCGCCGCTCGTGTTGCGTGGCTGCGCGCCGCTCAATACTTAATACGCACCCAACAATACGCATACAAATGCGGCGACGGCGCGGCCTCGACTAAACCGGTTCGGTCCGTCCTGTTGAGTTTGGTTGTAGTGGCACATATACAAGTCGCGCTATACAGGGTGACTGGATATTCGATACAAACCTTTTAAGGAGGCATAGTAGAGCTCATTTGTTAACAAAGTGTTCTATTATTACATTTTGCCCTTCCATGGTATCACACTCCTGTTGTACACCTATTCTAGTGTCTCTAAGTCCCTGTAAAAACATCAATGGATGCATGGTTTTGGGAGAGCCTAACTCTTGATAAAGGTGTCCTTCGTCCAAGTCTACCTCATCATCATCAAGTAGGTCTGCCTTCCACTCTTCAACACATTTGTTTATGAAATCACTACACTTTAACATGCTCAAAATTCCTCTGTCTTTTTGTGTCCCAGTATGTTTTGTCTCTCGAATTGTTGCCTCTTCGCAATCATAAATGTTGTTACTTTTTTCTCCCCTTGGGCTATCTCTGGTGTAAGCCATCTTCCAATAATATTGTCCAATGGTATATAAAATACATTACCTCTCTCATTTATTTCCATGCGAGGTATTCTATGCATCCCATGGACCTTCTTCTCACTTTTGTCTATAATTACATTCACTAGAACTTGTTTTTCATGATCTATAATGTCCCACATTGACACAGGTAAGGGAATATTGTAAAGTTCACAGGCGGATTTAAGAGCTTGCTCAGGATTTGACGAATATTTTATCAACTCAAACCTGTATTTGTCTGCAAGATCGGTATCTTCTTTCCCACTTTCCATGAAATACTGGTCTTCAGACGATTCCGTGGACAGTGTGTTGGAACCCAATTCCTTGGAGCTAGTCGATGCACATGCTACATATTGAGGGGGATCGGCGCTGGTGGAGGGTATTGCATCTGTGAGCTTGAGTTTTTTCAGGTCTGGGCCTTCTTCTTCTCCATCCAATATTGTTCTTTTTAGTCCTGGGTGAAGTTCTTTATTACACAAGAGCATGCAAACAGTGACGTGACAACATATTTCTTCTTTCCTGGTAGAGGTGGCAAATCCCCATTCTGGTTGAGCTGCTGCGATTCTGTTTACCACATCTATGTCGTATAGTTGGGACTCATATATAACTTTGCTGTGGCTATCCATTGTGTCTTTAAAATAACAACTGTTGCTGCTGTTATAACAGCATTTTTTTTACAAATATAATTCTGCCGAATCATATTTAACTCTAATGCCACTGTGTCCTTATCACGGTAGGTTTATTTTATTTACCAATGATACATTTAATCGGATGACGGGTCTTACGATGGCAAGATTAAACGATTCAGTTTCACCCAAAAAATAAGTTCGATCGTAGTTGAATGTTCTCCACACAGGTTGCTTGTGAAATGTTGTGAATACATCATTTGAGTCTAAGGGCCGTCGCAAAAGTTTTCACTGCCAAAAAACCATCTTCTTTATGTTTATTGAAATAAGAATGAAAATAAATTAATGCTCAGGAGACGCATGCGGATATTATTTGAGGTCAGGACTGAAAGTCGTGCTACTGACGCTACCGAGTCGGCCACAGAAGTTGAAGATTAAATATATGATACTTTTTTTCGTATGAATTAAGTGGTAATTTGTATAGCATAGCTAACATTTGGCGTGACACATTTTGTATTCGACGTAAGGCGTTCAAAAAGTTAGTTAATTTCGATCTTATCAACACATCCACAGACGATGAACTTTTTAACGGGTGATAACAAAAAAATGAGAATTATTTGCAAGGGTGTAAAAAAATAATTGTGTAACATTTTATAATTTTTTTATAGTAACTACATTTAACTATTTACAAAATTATCAATGCACGTTACGATAGGGCCCGTGATCAGCTGTTCGACGCAGTTTTGACATAATGCCCGAACAAGACCGTTGGACGGCATATTTGTCCATTTTTCGCACACAGGTTTTGATTCTTTTTATCAGTTGGGCACAATTTTCTGTGTCCCAATTAATTTTGGAAATCAATCTGCTCAAAAAACCAGAAAAATCTTCGATCAGCCGACATTGTGGAAGGTTTTTGGGATTTCGGATTTTCGGTACAAATGTCACATTATGGGAGTCTAGGAATTGCAATGTTTTTTTGGCGTAATGCGACTATGCCTTATCTGGCCAAAACACATATTCTCCATCAGGGCGATGTGGGCGATTAAATGGTATAAGTTTTTTTTTCAAGCATTCACTCTATGAGAGTTTAGGATTAACTGCTAAACCACTAGGTTTGAACCACAGTTCTGAGACACCTTTATCGGAAAAAGCCACATAAAGCATAACTTTCTGCTCAAACTTGTGCTTATACTTGTGTTTTATACTGTCTGGTGATGTTGAAATGTTGCTGGTATAGTACCGTTCATTTCCAGGTATATGAGTTTTGCTCAAAGGGAAATAACTTTCATCATCCAAAATAAACGATTCTTCTTTGTAATTTGTAACCATCCAGCGCGGCATTGTGACATAATGTTACATTTTTGCTGATCGGTGTATTACGGTGCCCTTATCTTCTTGCGGCACTCCAAACCCACCTTTTTTAAAGACCGGCAAATGTACGTTTGAAAACATTTTTTTTTTTTTTTTTTTATGGCATGGGAAGGCAAACGAGCACACAGGCCACCTGATGGTAAGTGGAAACTGTGACCCATAGACATTCGCATTCACAAGACTGCGAATGCGTTGCCAACCCTGAGGACTAAGATGGAATGCCTCTATGCTAGTCATTTCACTTAAATATTTTCGCGGCATCTCGTTGGCTCATGGAATCACTATCATTGAAAGTGATATGGAGTGTCTTCAGTCTTCCCTTGGTCATTATTTTAGCTGGTCGGCCGCTACCACGTTTGCGAGTTGTCGTCAAGTATGCAAGAATTCTATATATAGTAGAAACTTTTCTTTGGTAAAATGATCTACGGCGTACTTTTTCCCCATGTTTATATTTTTATTATAAAAATGTACAACGCGTTTTCGCAGAGCTTCTTGTTTCGGCGTCATTTTGACAATTATAAATGATTGAAAAAATGAAACAAATAAAAATCAAGAATATCAAAAGAGGTACAAATAACATCTTGAATAATTTTTTGTCTATGGTAATAGATTTTTTTTTTAAGACTACTGAAAATGATTCTCATTTTTTTGTTATCACCCTTTATGTGAAAAAGTCTGCGCTGCGATTAGCATTATGTGCGCCGGCCCAAAAACCATTAAATTAACTGAGATGTAAGTTAAATCACAAATTACTTACCGTTGTAGTGACCTACTGCTGGGCAAAAGCCTCCTCTCTTATCCGCCACTCGCTTCGAAACGCGTCCGAGTCATCCTGCCGTCGCCGCATCTTTGGTCTACCCCAGGATAGTTACCACGAAACGCTCAATTCGGAACTTCGGGTGTCCCATCGCTTTCACTCGTCATTCTCGTCTAAATCGAGAGAAACTAAGTAACGTAACTTCGATTTTCGAAGTAGGGCCCTTGCTCCGGCGGCCACCAGCGGAGCCCATTCCTTAACTATTACCGTATCTATTTTATTCAACTTATAAATCGTCGGTGACACTGCAAAACCGCGTAACTAACAAATTTACGATAGAGCAAAATAAACCTTACTTTCTTATTAAAAAGGTGCATTTTGCTCCTGATTTAAAATGTTACTTACGCGGTTTTGCAGTTTCACCGACGAAATGTAAGCTACTAGAAAATCTCTTCAATCCTCGCTTGATTTAAATCTGGTGCTGCGAGTTTGCATCGTACTGACTTTTATTTTGGGTGTAACTGTTACTATTATGCTTAATTATTTTATTATTATTAACTAAAATATTTATAATTAATCAAATCTGCTCCGAGATTATTATTTATAGAGGTCGGTGTATGAAGCTCTGTATATTCGCAACTTGGATTAACTAGAAGTATCCGCTGACGTCCATACATTTTCTAGGTAACCAGTTCTATCGAAATATCTAGGCAAAATATTGTAAATAAACGCGTACCTATTAGACTATATACGACGTTTTGTATTAATTTAGATATAAGATTGATTTTAAATTCTCTAATATGTATTGCGCATTGTTTTGTCATTGCTGTACTTGTGGGGCGTGTCTGCGCGTGCAGCGAGCTGCTACAATATGGTAGCAATTAAAGTTCAAAAATATGAAATGATATTAGAATCCCGTTTACATATTATTAGAACTTTGGATGGTATCATATTTTAGTAGAGCGCTGTACATTGCGGAGTTACGAAAATGCTAATTGTTTAGTTTGACATGGATCTTAATGAACGTAGATAAAATTGGCATGGAATTGATGTTACTGTAAAAAATCGAGTGATTACTGCAAACTGAAATCCAATTTTAGCTTCGTTTATTTGGACGCTTGTCGTTCTGTGCATATTAACCTTGTGTCAACGGTTATAATTAATATTTTTACTAATCTGATTAAGGTCATTCATCTATTTGGTTGCCTGAAAGGGTTTGACTTCGATTACTTGTGCAGTTTTTTATTGTTATTTACTTTTTAAGATCATTCATGATTATTCGAATAAAAGTATTAAATCAATTGTTTTTTTTATCCGATTACATCTTATTTTGTGATTAAATATTCTTAGCAGTGGGCAGTAGCAGTTAATATATTATGGTTAAATAAACCTTTACAGATAATAATAATAACCCTTCTTGCATCGCTGTTGTCGATGTATCACTGCAATCGAAGGCACTAATAGTCAAGGGCACCAATATGTATGTATACACCACAAAGTGTCGAAAATATGTACACAGACCTTACTTTTATAGCATTAAGGTCTAAGAGTACATATTTTTGCAACTTTGTGAGTATAATATTTTTTACTCTTGACTGCAAGCCGCAATGAAATATTGAAACGCACCTAATTAATAAAAACGTTCTTAATTTTGCAAACTGATAGATACATACAGCACCGTTAATCGCTAATCCGCTACTTAAAGTTAACTTCGTTAATAAGCGTTACATTTCGGAAGATTTAACGGGAGTTAACGTTAATCCTTAACTCGTAATAGAAATTGCATTTTACATGTCGCCAAGTTAGAAAAGTACTTGATACTAGTCAATAATTATAATTCAAGTACGCGCCGCACTCGTTTCGGTAGGTACGCGTTTCTTGCGGCGCGGCATCTTAGTGGCAAATAGTAGAATAGGTACTAATTAACGGAGCCATGAGCAATAAAATAAGTGAAGTTAACTTAAAAGTTAATCAGTTGTACGTGAAATGTCAACTTTGTTAAGCATCGATCAACGAATGAATACCAACCCATTCATTGCCGACGCCTCATATTTTTACTCATCAGCATACCTGGGATAACTCGGGGCAAGTTCTAGGGATTTGATATCGATAAAAAAGATGTCGATATAATTAAATTAATACATCTGCACATTGAACATTCTCGATTACTGTAAAGAGGTTCGATGTCATATCTGATATCGAGCCACTTAAGATAATAAAAGTATGCGAATGTCATTTCAATCAAAATGACAATTCACTGTCAGTGCCATTCATATCTTAGAGTAAGAATAATATACGATACGAGGTAATATTCCGCTACGTTTGTTACTACCACTCGATAATTATATTAACTCGTGGATTAGTGAATATCCTGACATACAACTACGTGAGTCACAATTATTTTGCTCTAAATGTAATGACAGTTTTCTCCAGAAATGTCACGCGTCACGTTAAATATATTTAAATATTATGTCGAGAACTTTTTTATCGATATCAAATCCCTAGAACTTGCCCCGAGTTATCCCAGGTATGCTCACCAGCAAAGAGTAGTGTAATATACTGGGATACTCATCAGTCATCACGCAGTGCCGCCGCCTTCCACGCGACGACGCGAATTCGCGTCCGCGGCATTACGTTAACATTTCATGGACGCGAGTTCGCGTCCGCGGCATTAGGTTATTCGGGATAAGTTATTTTAAATAAGTTTTTTCTAGCAAAAACAATTTTTCTAAATTACAAATGCACTGAATCCAAAAACCGAAGTATAATATTCTCCTTAAAAAACAAAAATAGTTGTTTTCTAGTAATAAAATGAGGCCACGAAATCGCGACCCCGGAATTACGATGGTGTGTGCGGATGTTCGCGTCTTCGGCATCCGAAATAAGAATTATGAAAATTACAAATGCACTGAATCCGAAAACCAGCAACAGTATAATATTATCCTTCATAAATAAAGTAACATTTTGGTATCAGCATTTAAGTACAGTTGTTTTCTAGCAAAAAAAAACAAATAACTCGAGGACGCGAAGGCGCGTCCTCGGCATTACGATTACACATACATGGGACGCGAATTAGCGTCTTCGGCAATGAATGGGTTAATCGGACCGCATACTAATCAAGTAATCAGTTAACCTTTCGTATGCTAGAGAGGCTCGCATACTTGTACCCGGCGTCAGCCGGGCTATGACGTCATCGGTGTCACGTGACCGAGTTTAATAGCTCCTAGCTCGAAATTGATTTGACGTTTCGAGCAACTGAATGCTATCTATCGAAGATTGAATTTTTTCAGTTTTTTTACAGACAAATTAGAACCGTATCTGCAATACGTTTTAAGTCGAAATTCAATAAAAACGTTGCTCTTGTGATTTTGGCACTGATCAGTGCCTTGGCATACAACAGGGATAGCGCTGATCAGCGCTAAGTCATACGAAGGGTTAATCACTAACGACTCGCGTGTAGTTTTTAGAGTAGTTCAAATACAATTTAACTATAAGGGTTCCTAGTTTGACAACGGAACCCTAAAAATGAGTGAAGCCAATGATATAATATCACGAAGTTGTGTCCAATGATTGGACTCCAATGATTGGACTCCAATCAATCAAGCGAGGGAAAAATGTTGAAAAGAGTATTCAACTATTCAGCCTGCAAAGTTCTAGTCTAGCTCGGATCCGTGCTTAAGAATCGCTCATTCCCAAAATACCGTTATTTCCCGATTCGCCGGATTCTTGAGGGAAGAGTTCTGACTGGCACATATTGTATATAAGAAATTCCGGCGAATCGGGAACTAACCCATAATAACTAGACCCCGCTATCGGAGGTGCAAAATGGTAGCTGTCAAGGTCTTAGGGATGGGTAAAAATTATTTTGAAATACTAGCTATTATGTCGATAATTTTTCTTTGCCATAATGAGAGTCTAGGACTTTAATTAAACGTGTTTATTTTATAAAACAGGACTATATAATTACAAAATGAATGTGTTAAACATTTTTCATTTCTATAAATAAAATTCCTCAATATTTCATCATTACTAACAAATTATCGTTATCTTCATAGCACGAACCATTCATAAATTAATTAAAAATTAAATAATTAATAAAATGTTTCTTATCGTATTGTTTTTCAGTTTCTCTGCAATAATCTATTGCAGTCACGATGAATTTATTCAACAATAAACCCAATATATCTGAGCCCTGTTTATTTTTATTTACATTTCTGACGACAATGATTATCATGGATTCTAAAAAAAAACATGTTAAATTGTAGTCTAAAAAATGGTTAGCTACGTATTATACAGGGTGTTTGGCAGAGGGTTGAACAAAAAAAAACAGCAGAGAGGTGGGGCCATATGCTACTCACTTAGCCTTATAAATCTGGCCTAGGCCTCAAGGTTAAGGAAAAAAATTTTTTTTATTAAACTTTCATAAAAATGCTGAAATGCATCACTTAAAGTCAAATAACTTATAAAAATGCGGATGTAAGTATCATTTTTTATTATTATTCTTATCTTGAGTGTTGTTATGTTGAGTTAAAATTAAATATGTGGTGTAAATTACGGTGAAAAAAAAACTACAGCCCTTTAAAGTTTGTGCAAGATGTAAAAAAATCCTTAATGCTCAACTTTGAATTGTATTAAAAAAAAAACTAAAAGACATCGAGCAGTTCTAATTTCAGGAAAACATCCTCAGTTTGTGCCCTTTCCAACGACATGCTACATGCATACATTTTTATTCAATAACGAGATTTATTTGCTAATTTTGTCTATCCGGAGACTTGTCAAAAACTTAATTTTGTAAAATTAACAGGTGCAAAGATGGTAAAAATGAAAAGAGCTAATTAATTCATTCATTTTATTAAAGATGTTCGAACTGCTGCCCACCAGCCCGTATGCATGCCCGGCATCGTTTTCGTATCTCCACTGTCGTAGTGCTCAGCAGCATCTCCTCTCTCATTGTGGAGAAAGCCGTATTGATGCGCTCCACTAAAACTTCCCTATTAGGAATTTCCACGGCGTACACTAACTCCTTGGCCCGTCCCCAGACGTAAAAGTCGAGCGGTGTAAGGTCGGGGGATCGTGGGGGCCACGGAATGGGGCCACCCCGACCAATCCATGAGTTTGGGAAGGCATTATTTAAATGGTCCCTGACAGTTAATCGCCAATGTGCAGGGCAACCGTCTTGTTGAAAAACAATGGGTCTGTCTTCGTCAAACACCTCAGCTAACAATTCCGGCAAATCATCTTGGAGGAATGCCAAGTAATTGTCCCCGTTGAGGTTATCGGGTAAGAAGTGCGGTCCGATTAACCTATTTCCTATAACTCCTGCCCAAACATTCGCACTAAACCTTCGCTGAAAAGCTCGTGGTCTTTTTTGGTGCGGATTTTGCTCTTTCGGCGCCCAGTGGTGTGCATTGTGATAGTTCACGATCCCTTCTCTGTCGAATTTGGACTCGTCCGTCCACAGAATACTCCGCAAAAAATTGCCATCTTCTACATCGGTGTGTAGTAGTAAGCGGCAAAATTGGATACGGTTCCCATAATCCGTTTCCTCTAGACCTGGAACAAACAAAAGGCCATACCGGTAATTTGCAAAATGTGAGAGCGGTAAATTAGTAGTGAAATGCGTCTGATAAATGCGCTGCAATCGAGTTCAGTTGGCTCATATCATTCATTCTTAGTGACATTTAAAATGGCATCAATTGGAAAATTGGAATCATAAGTTGATGGCTCTGTTGTAATAAGAACAGAAGGAGTAAAAGATGATAAAACAAAATGGTACAAAAAAATTACCTTGAACTGGGGTGTAGTGAAAAGCATGCTTTCCATCTGCCCGGAGAACTGACCACACCTTCCAGATGCTTAATCCAAGTATCGCAGCCACATCTCTAATACTCCTGGTAGGATCCTCTTCAAACATTTGAAGAATCTCTACATCAATAGCAACATTATTTTGTATGCCATTTACACGAGGCTCGCGTAAATTTAAATTACCGGTCTCTCGCAAACGCCGGTAAGTATTTCCAAACGTTTGGTGGGTAGGTAAACGTCTATTTGGATACAGCTCTCGATAGATCCTTTGCGCCTCACGCCCGTTGGAGTTAGCGCGTCCATAGGCCAACAATACATCGGCGTACTCTTCGTTGGTAAATGCAGCCATAACAACAATAACCAGTATTAACAAACTTAACGAAGAAACAAACTTAATGGAAAAACAATAAACAGAAAACAAAACAGAACGAACGGAAGCAAACGGTAGCGTAACGGACACGTAAGATCGCAGAGGCAGTTAAGTCTCGACTACAAAGGGATCAGGAGAGATACCATGCCTGCCTAGCAGGTACACGAGTGAAAGAGAAAGTTAGACGTTTTAAGTTCGTAAGAGTGAGACAGCAATTTTACCTACTTTGGGTTTACGGAAGATAAACCGTGTTACTTTAAGTAGTGCGTATGTAGATTTTTTGCGAGTGTTCAGCTAGAGATGGCAATAAATCTCGTTATTGAATAAAAATGTATGCATGTAACATATCGTTGGAAAGGGCATAAACTGAGGATGTTTTCCTGAAATTAGAACTGCTCGATGTCTTTTAGTTTTTTTTTTAATACAATTCAAAGTTGAGCATTAGGGATTTTTTTACATCTTGCACAAACTTTAAAGGGCAGCAGTTTTTTTTTTTCACAGTAATTTACACCAAATATCCATTTTAACTCAACATAACAACACTCAAGATAAGAATAATAATAAAAAATGATACTTACATCCGCATTTTTATAAGTTATTTGACTTTAAGTGATGCATTTCAGCATTTTTATGAAAGTTTAATAAAAAAATTTTTTTTCCTTAACCTTGGGGCCTAGATCAGATTTATAGGGCTAAGTAAGTATCACATGGCCCCACCTCTGTTTTTTTTTGTCCAACCCTCTGCCAAACACCCTGTATAAAACTAATTGTACAGAAAAAGAAAGAATATCGATATCGACATCATGAATATTTTTACCCATCCCTAAGAACTTGACAGCTATCAGCTACCATTTTGCACCTACGATAGCGGGGTCTAATAATAACATAATTTGAAAATGCCAGATTACCCTTTAGTTAGACCTAATTCCCAAAACACCAGATTCAAAATAAGGATCTTATTGTAATCAGCCAAAATTTTTAACCTGGTTTAAAATGTGATCTGGCATTTTGGGAATGAGCGCCAAGAATAATGGCTTGGGCCAGTTGTTTGATCAGTAGTAAATTAACTGTTAAAATTCGAAAAAGGAGTTTAGTAATTGACATTCCCTTGAGATTTAACAATTAGTTAGGATTTTCAGTGATAAGTAACTACTTATCAAACAACAGGCCCTTATTCCCACTTTTCCGCACCCTTTGTTCACACTGCGGACAACTGTTTTTTTTTTCCAGTTGTCCAGTGTGAACAAAGGGGTGCTTACTCACGTGTTAGGCCAAAAGCGTGTAGAAATAAAAAATACCGTGTAATTTTATATTATTTATTATTGATTGATCATTATGGTTTTTTAAGTAGTACATTATGTGACCTCGTATTATACCTGAAAAAGAAATAATTTGTTAATATTTTGTCACTCCTATACACTACAGATGTGTATTTTGTAAAAACAAGTGTATCTCACCGGATTGAGGTTAAATGAAAATTTTAAGTAACAGTAACCGCACCTAGGCAAGAATTTTATATCTCCAAATTCAAAGTTCTTGTCAACATGAGAAATAACAAGCAAGCTAATTTGATTTTGGACAGAATGATTTAGACTTAAATAAAATATTACCTGCAATTCGAAAGATGGCGCCCGTGCCAAAAGATATCTGAAAAAGAAAGATAACTAGATTAAGAAACTGATTCAATACTTTTTAAATCCAGGATGTGTCATTAAATGGTCAGCCATCCAAGGAAGTTTTAAATGCGTGGTAATCAAGGTTGCGCAATCATTAAGCATTATATCATCACTTAATTCAACTTGTTTAAGAGGAAATATACTGCTAAATTATGTACCTTATATGTAGATGATGCATCAAGTCCATGTTGGCTTGCATCTGAAATTTAAAAATAATTTTAACTAAGAAATTTTAGTCATCCGTTAGTTTGATTTTATTTGATAATAAACCATACTTACATAATTAGAAAATTCAGTAGGCAAATTGACTTTGAAGAACAGACAAGATGGGGTCAATAATTTTATTAGGCCATTGGCTTTCCATATGAAAGATGCCATACGCAATACACACAAATAGAAAGCCATTGACAAAGTTACAGCTACGTTTATCGCTTGCGGTGAAGTTGAAGCGTGTTGCGGCGCAACCAGGCGGCCTTGCGGGATCCTCCCTTGGTCTGTGAGTAGCGATGACCCTTGCCAAGCCCACGAGAGCTGCGACCAGCAGATGTGAGACCACGCATCTCACGGTGCTTGTGCACAGCGTTAACGATCCAGCTGATCTTAGGATCACGACGGATGGCCTAGAATAATTATAAGTAGTTAGGTATGCAGGCTAATTTGATAATATAGAGATATTGGGAGTTTAGAAAATCAGATTATATGGTAGGTGAGTTTTCAGCAAAACCTTTCAGATTGGTGCATGACAGTTGTTCATCATAGAAGTAAAATATAACGGGCTTTAATAAATATCACATTAAACAACTAACTTGTTCTTAATTGTGGCTTAAAGTAATCTACATCCGAACAATATTTTGCATAAAATAAGTAGGGAGTATTTCTTACCTTGTGAGAAGGATCAACCAGGATAACCTCAAAGTATTTGTATGAAGAGTCCTGAGCAACCCAGTAGGAGTTCAGGACACGGAGACCTCCACAGCGGCGACCGACGCGCTCCTGAAATATTGTTTAACAGTAAATAACAGTCATCAACAGTCAACTATATGGCACACAAAGCACGTGCTCGAAATTATAGTGATTGGTTCGATGGAAAATAAACCTGCTATAATGTAAATTCTAGGCTACCCAGTACCCATATAGCACACAAACGTTTCTCATGGTGCTTGTACATGGTGCAGGTAGCTTACGCATACAGTGTTTTAATGAATCATATAAAAAATCGGCAAAAAGAAGTGTGCGGACCCAGCAACCAGAGCATGGGGCATCAGCCTCGAGGGTACTTCTCGCGCAAGCAGCCAGTGTCTTTGCTTGCTCCAGCTAGCTTTAGGCACCGTTTTAGTATCTAAATAAATAAAAAATTACAATCCTAGAGTAAATATACACACCTCGGCGATTGACTGGAGGTTGCGAGTGGGCTTCAGTTGGTTGACTCCGTGGCTCTTGGGCTTGCCGTAGGTGGCACCCTTGGGCACCGGGCGCTTGCGGCCTCCACGACGCACACGGATTCTGAAGATCACGTAACCTAGAAAACATTTTAAGACCACGTTACGAATTGTTGCGATACCAGCTATAGAGATGTTTAAGAAACTTTCGAAATGATACCAACCTTGCTTGGCGCGGAATCCCAGCCTCCTTGCCTTGTCAGGCCTCGTCGGCCTGGGGGCGCGATGCATGCGCGTCAGCTGCCGGTATTGCCATACCCTCACGCGCAAGAGAAAACGCATAACATCACTCAGCTTTTTGCGGTACAATTCCTGAATATATCTGTACGCGCCCATCTTGGGAAGCCTGTGGCAGACCTAGCAACAAAATCAATTCATGATCAGAAGTCACATCATCGGTCTGGCCACAAATAGAGCAATCCATGACCCTCCATCACACAAAACATGTCCACGCTGGAATCAAAAACTACATTAAATTGATATAATACGCAAGGGAACAGGGGACGGATAAAACGCTTTAGATAATTAACTGTACGATTACTTCGAACACAAATAATTCACTAAGATATTTAGAGATTCAATTCAACATACGTCTCGCGTACTCCACAGGTAAACCGGAAAAGAATTCAACTGAACTGAGTGACAGTGTCATCGACTCAATTCAGATATGGCGTCGCAAAGTGTTGCTGTTACTATGATTATCATTACCCAATCACTCTTTGTAGTGCAGTTCCATTTGGAACTTTTAGACTTAAATTATCGCCAAATAATAGATATAAATATTTTTTTACTCTATTTGTTTTCGTTGGTAATATTGCCTTAAATCGTTTTATTTTAGAATATATCCTGCGTAATAAAGTACCTCTATTTACTTTATTTTTTATGTAATTACAACATTTTCTTAGTCAACGTAGTAAAGTACGCTATTTGAGATAAAGTAAAAAACGACGAAAGATTATTTTTAAACTAATAGTTAACCAATTGTCCTTAACTCTGAATGTATTATTACAGAATGTTGCCACACCATGACACCGAATTAGTCCCACAAATTGCGGATTTTTAACGTGATTTGGTCCACATATTTTTGAAATAATCTTTTTTCAATTTAATTTAAACAGATTTTTAAAAATAAGATGGAGGAGCAAATAACATTATTTTTGCTTATAAAAATCTAAAAATGATTTATTGTTTTTTCTGTATTTCGAATAATTTCTATTGTTATCATAGGTTTCATAAAATATCTTATATTTTGCCACTAGTTTTTTTTATATTTAGGCACTTTTTCTTTTTCACTTGAACCAACTATATTTAAACGCTCTTAACGGTATTTTTAAGCTTTACTTGGAAACACCATACTTATGGCCGCCATCTTGAAGCGTAATTGTTGTCATGTTTACGTTGTGTGAAAGGTGAAGTGAAATTTAATGAGTTTTGATATAAAAATCAGGTAATAATCTAATTTCTAATCCTGTAATCGTTTAATGGGTACTGTTTCATTGATATATCATGTTTTCATACTCGTGAAGTGACGGGTTCATCGTAAAATGCCATTATATAGAATAGGCGCCAAACTTCATCAGTCGTTAACGAACGACATCAACGAGCATTGTTTAGTTTATTCTTGTGTTTTTGTGAGCCAATTGACTGTGACTGTGGTTTACTGTACGATGTGTTTTGTTTCTAGGCCAGCTTTGATGTGACTGCTGATTGAACCAAGTAGTAATTCACTATGTTTTACGCACATTTTGTGCTGGCCAAAAAAGGGCCGCTGGCTAAGATTTGGCTGGCAGCCCATTGGGATAAGAAGTTGACGAAGGCCCATGTGTTTGAAACAAACATCGAGAAGTCAGTGGATGGTATTTTGAGGCCTAAAGTGAAGATGGCTTTGAGAACTTCAGGCCATTTGCTGCTTGGCGTCGTCAGGATTTACTCCAGGAAAGCCAAGTATCTGCTGCAGGATTGTAATGAGGCGTTTGTCAAGATCAAGGTTAGTTGTTCTTTCGTACTTTTATGATCTTTGGAAGATGAGACTCTTTGGTTTGATTGTTTATAAATTAGTTAAATGATAGGTGACGTAAAACACTACATTTTTAAAAAGCTTTTGCTTTTATTGTAAAATATAATTTCATAAGTGAGTGTACAGCACTTAAATAGTAATGGCGAAGTAGGTTTCATATGGTTGAGCAAAGGAAAGCATACTGTGTTAGGGTCACACATGGTTTAGGACCAAAAAGTTGGACCACAGTGAAGCGCAGTTAATCATACTAAAGAAGAAGTCGGAAAAAGTTTTGTTGTGCGATGAAAAGTAACCTCTACAATTGTATGGCTAATTTTCGTGTCAAAAGTTTCATAGAAAGTTTTAATTAAGTAAGTGAGTTAGCGTGCCCAACTTTTTCGTTCTAACCCACATGTGTGTGTGTCCCCTTAACTCTAAAGCGCTTTTATTGACAATATGGGCTTCATAGCACTCCCAAAGTACAAACTTAGTCCATGCCAACATAAGTTCAAAATAATAGTCATGATGTCTGTGAGACGTATACCATGTCAGTTAAAGGTTAACGTAGGTCCCAATCCTTATGGCAGCTTCCATCAGTCCATTGGATTAATGTTTTTGCAGAATGCAACTTGTCTAAGACCCATAGTTCTGCTGTAACTTAAAGAGGTAATATTCCTGAAACTTGAAAACTTGACCTCTTTCAGATGGCCTTCCGGCCTGGCATGGTGGACCTGCCAGAGGAGCACCGGGAGGCTGCCATGAACGCCATCACCCTCCCAGAGGTCTTCCATGATTTTGATACCGCCATGCCCGAGTTGAAGTGAGATATCTTTGAATTCTTTTTTAAATAGTACTTACATGTTCTCTTGTAGATACTAAGTAAACAGACGCTTACTTTGAACTAAATTTTACCTATTCTTAGGGCCTTAATTAAGAGCTGGTGTTGAGTGAGACTCGTTTTAATTGAGTCTGGAATGAGTCTTCTGTTATGTTTACTATGACACATCTTGAGAGGAGCATCAGCAGAGGGGAATTGGGACTGACTTTAATTTAAATATTCAATTATCTTTTGTATTCTCTGAGTAGTAGTATAAAATATTAAGTTTCCCAAGTAAAATTATTTATTACTTGTATGTACTAATGCTCTTTCAGAAATAAATATTCCTTTTATTAAATTCCAGTGAGGTCGACATTGAAGCCCAGTTCTCCCTAAATCAATCACGTGCTGAAGAGATTACCATGCGTGAAGACTATGGATCCTTGAACTTGGTCACCCATGATGATGGCTTTGGAGATATGGGATTTGATACTGACAACCCTGATATCATGCGAGAAGCTATTGGCAATGAGGGTGGACTTGAACAGGTATGAAAATATTGCACATTTCAATAATGGCTATTACCAATCACAGTTGCTTAAGAAATTTGAGACAGATTATTATAAATATGAATATTTATATTGCTAAGTCTTTTTCTAATATCTGAAAATTTCAGAAAACAATATTTTGTTTAATATTTTTTTTTGTAGCATCCTACTTTCTGAATAAATGGAATATATCTGATGATAGAATGGAATAGAATAGAGAAAACATTTATTTCTCTTAATTTATACATATTTTTACATTGTGTGAAAAGTAGTTCTGTGATTTGCAGCCTGCGAAAATGGTATCCACTCAGCTATGTTTCGTACCACCTATCGGAAGTATGATGCTGAATTTCTGTGGCCCCACGGACTGGCTAGACAGCAAACAATGATGATTACTTGAATTACTTATGTGTTCTTTTGAATATTACAGTTCTCCCCAAAGAGTAATAAAAGTGCTATATTCAAATACAGTTGGTTTAGGTTTCCACGATTTCTTCATGACTTATCTTGTATTTGTTCAGAGTAACCTGCTGTTCGCGGACGGGTCCTCGCTGGAGATGGGCAAAGAGCCGGCGCCGAGCACGTCGGACGCGCTCGCCGCGCCGCCGCGCCGCCTCGAGCCCGCGCCGCTCGCGCCCATGGACGACGGCTTCGGCGGGACCATCGGCGACGTACCCGACTTCGGACGTGAGTCTAATCTAAAGCTAGATATTCACGGTCACTCCATTGAGGTGACGAATCCTGCCTATATGTTGTCGTGAAAGTTAAATTTTCGAATCTCACGCATATTCATGAACGATGTAATCTACTGACTGTTACCATTCTTGCATATATGTGCCGGGGCGGAGCCCGTGAACGGGAGACGTGACATTCATTTGCGTCTTTATCACAGATCACAGAAACAAGGGAGATATGTCATGAACGCCAATTCGTACAAGACCCGGTGTCGCCACTTTTAAACATGTGTGCGTCTTACGCTTACGCTCTATTAACTACTACAAAAACAACCTCCTCATAATTGGTTACAGCTTACGAACTAAAAACGTCGTAACATAGTTTTGATAGTAGCAGAAAATTAAGCTTTATACTAAGTTCTCAAGGTTGAAAAATGCTGAAAGATCGTTTTTTTTCCATCGTAGTTCAGTCACTGAACGTAAGGTAGCGCTTACTCGTCACTTAGCTGCCATCTATGCAACGAGTAATTAATTAGTTCCTCAGAGCTAGATGGCGCCAAGATAGTAGTCCCTATGTTCAGCAGGTTAAGGTCTACCCACACACAGCGACATCTAGTTATACTTTTTTCAAGAGGTGTGCGTTTCTCTCCTGTCGTCCACTTAGGGATGCCACAAGGAATGTTTCAAAATATATCGATAAACAATTCAAATTTGTTTGCAACGTTAATATAGGTACTGTTCAATTTACAGGCAATAAGTACTATTTTTATTATTTTACTACTAGGTTAATACAATTACATCATTTAAACTTAATATATTATTGTTAGAATAGAATAATATTTTATTAGCAAGAATACGGTTTGCGTAAAATTGATACATAAGATTTTAAATTTGGAACGATACCTATATTAGAACGTAACAAAAAAATGGCCGAATTTCTTTGGTTAAATTTTCTGGAGCTGTTTAAGATTTTCGTTTTGATTAGTACATAAAAGTCTAAATTGTAAACTTGGACTTTATGATGTTAATACAAATATACTAATAAAATGGGTTCGGTTGAGTGTCACGTCACAAGATCTCAGTTTGGGACAAACCAGTAGTTTACCGACTTGATTATGTAAACTTTATTTCATAAATGGTACAAATTACTTAAAACAGAAAGATAGACTTAATACTTGGGGCAATCTCTACCATCCAACCTTTAGGCTTGAATCCTTTTAAGAGTGAGTCGGCGCGAGCTGTCAATCAGCGCTGTGTGCAAACACAGCTCAATACTGAGCCAGAGCCCTTTGCCTTTGTGGTTGGTTAATTTATTTTTATCTTAATTGTATGATTTGGCTACTTATATTTGAATTGCTAGTCCTTCGTCGTTCGTTAATATTGTAAAGAAAATCAAATTTTGTATAACGTGAAAATTTGTTAAAATTATTTTTCTTCTGTTTTAAGCGTGTCGTGGTAGTGATAAATAACTAGAACTATTAACACATTGAATTCTATTGATAGCTGTAGAATAAGCCATTTATCGATAGTCGATAGAAATCACGTCAACACAACTTTCACAACCTTACGCTCTGAAATCCATTCAAATATAAAATATTCATTTAAAAATATAAATAATGCTTAAAAACAAAATTTACCGGTGGTAAGTTATGCCCTTTAATTTTATATTAACGTTTGTATTTCGATTTTTGCACACTTTCACGCTACATGCAGTCATTTTATCATTTAAACGGAGCTTCTATACTGACAGCGTTCAGTGAGTGACTATGTCAACGCTTGACACGCCTCGTGCCGATATGGTCAATTTGACCATATCGAGGCGACACGAACCACGCCCCCATAACATATCTCCCTTGTTTCTGTGATCTGTGGTCTTTATCGATCGAGAAATTAAAGATATCGGATCGGAGCTATGAGGGGCATTGAAGTTTTGTCTTCTTTCCATGTGACCGACTACGATTGAACCGATTGAATGTATAAACATGTGTGAATGATAAACATGAGGTATGGGCGTAAAGTTGTAAATAATTGCAGGAATAAACCCAATAGAAATTGCCCCAAATATTAGTGATAGGCTGCATAACAGTGAGCATCAGTGACAGTGTAGGTGTGATTCCCCCCGTGCAGACGCGGGCGGGCTGTTCGAGGGCGACCTGTTCGGCGACGTGTCGGCGGGCGGCGCGGGCGGCGGTGCCGCGGCCGGCCTGGCGGCCTCCGCGCAGCCGCAGTCGCTGCAGGTGACACACGATATGCGTACCTATTTACATTTAAGTTTGAATTCTAGTCTAATTTTGATTTTTTTATTTTAATTCAATGTACCTACACTGCTTCATCTTAGATGATTCCTGTGACAAGTCATATAAACACGTATTATACTTGTTTCTTTAACTACATTTGTACACACCTAGCGCCGTTCAGGTACTTAAATAATTAATCGCCCATTTTTAAATACCTCGCATGTGAGTATAGTGATTGATATTACGAAAAACGCCTATCACAGGAATCATCCTAGATGAAACAGATTGGGAATTTGTATGTGGTCTGATTATATTTTTTATCAAATATTTAATATAAATTTAATATAGGTTGTGATGTCAATCATAAGAGTGACGTAAAACTAAATGAAGAAACTATAAAAGGTTCATTGCTAGCAAGTTTTTTACATAATAAATCAAAAACAGAAACAGTCGCCCGTTTTAAAGTTCCTCTCTTGATGTGAATGTCGATTGAAACACATGCTGACCCTATAGTGATTACATTAGTACTATATCCTGCTCTCCTTAGAAAAAAGGACGGATGCGCCGAAACTGCGCATACGTTCTTTTTGTTTAGAAGGGATGTATTATTAACATGTGCACTTGTGCAGGCGGAGATCGAGGCGGCGGGCGCGCGGACGGACGAGCCGGCGACGGCGGACGCACCGGATTCCGACGACGACATGGGCGACCACTACGATGCCGGGAATTCGCCGCAACACAGGTAGAGCTTGATATTTCTTGATTTTATCAGGCGAATAATTTATAATTACAATTATTCGCCTGTTGTTCATACTGTTTAGAATTGTAGGTTCTATTTTTTTTAAATAAAGGAATTCAGTATTTTTTTCATACAGAATTGGTTGCAATCATGACTAGCAGACTGTCAGGTAACTCAAAATATTTAGTATTAATGTAAACTGATAATCTATCTTGTACGATTCCATGTATTTTGTCAGTAAAAATTGCTAACATAAGCATTAGCCGTTTTGTCTATGTCTGAGGAGAATACTTAATATTCTGTTTTGATATTGTCTTATTTACTCACGGCACTAGCATTATTACAACCCCTGTTTTCCTTCTTAGAAACGACTTTTTATAGAAATAGCCGTGTAGAGTTTCATTCACTTCCTCGTCTTTTACTAGCTAGGTAATTGAATATACTTTGTTAAATTAAATCAATTATTATTGACAGCAAAATTAGCGAATAGAAATGGAAATTCTAGTTGTTCCTAATCCCCAAAAGATAAATTTAAAAATCCCAATTTTATCCCTTTTTATGTAGAAATCCGTATATTTATTCTAATGGAACACTCACTTAGTTTGGTGGCATAGGAAGATGATGCCCAACCGCTCCCTACAGGGCATCAGTCTCAGCAACACTAAGGGCCGTACTAATAAACTCATCTTGACTGAGATGCGCTTCACAAGATACGTCAAAGTAAACGTCAGGCCATAGATAACTGTAATCTTTGACGCATCTTGAGACTGGCATTAAAGTCGAGATCAGTTCATGAATACGGCCTTAAGAGCGTCGGGCTCCTTGGAGCCAGTGCAGTAGTGCCGTGGCTGACCGTGTCCTGTTGCAGCTGGGGCGGCTCCCCGGCGCGCTCGCCGTCGCCGCCGCCCGCCGAGCTCATGCCGCCGCCCGCCGCGCCGCGCCCGCCCTCCGTGCACGCCATGGTACGGACTCTCTCACTACCGTCACCACTAGGCCGGCGCGCTGACCGTGTCGTGCTGCAGCTGGGGCGGCTCCCCGCCGCGCCGCGCCCGCCCTCCGTGCACGCCATGGTACGGACTCTCTCACTACCGTCACCACTAGGCCGGCGCGCTGACCGTGTCGTGCTGCAGCTGGGGCGGCTCCCCGCCGCGCCGCGCCCGCCCTCCGTGCACGCCATGGTACGGACTCTCTCACTACCGTCACCACTAGGCCGGCGCGCTGACCGTGTCGTGCTGCAGCTGGGGCGGCTCCCCGCCGCGCCGCGCCCGCCCTCCGTGCACGCCATGGTACGGACTCTCTCACTACCGTCACCACTAGGCCGGCGCGCTGACCGTGTCGTGCTGCAGCTGGGGCGGCTCCCCGCCGCGCCGCGCCCGCCCTCCGTGCACGCCATGGTACGGACTCTCTCACTACCGTCACCACTAGGCCGGCGCGCTGACCGTGTCGTGCTGCAGCTGGGGCGGCTCCCCGCCGCGCCGCGCCCGCCCTCCGTGCACGCCATGGTACGGACTCTCTCACTACCGTCACCACTAGGCCGGCGCGCTGACCGTGTCGTGCTGCAGCTGGGGCGGCTCCCCGCCGCGCCGCGCCCGCCCTCCGTGCACGCCATGGTACGGACTCTCTCACTACCGTCACCACTAGGCCGGCGCGCTGACCGTGTCGTGCTGCAGCTGGGGCGGCTCCCCGCCGCGCCGCGCCCGCCCTCCGTGCACGCCATGGTACGGACTCTCTCACTACCGTCACCACTAGGCCGGCGCGCTGACCGTGTCGTGCTGCAGCTGGGGCGGCTCCCCGCCGCGCCGCGCCCGCCCTCCGTGCACGCCATGGTACGGACTCTCTCACTACCGTCACCACTAGGCCGGCGCGCTGACCGTGTCGTGCTGCAGCTGGGGCGGCTCCCCGCCGCGCCGCGCCCGCCCTCCGTGCACGCCATGGTACGGACTCTCTCACTACCGTCACCACTAGGCCGGCGCGCTGACCGTGTCCTGCTGCAGCTGGGGCGGCTCCCCGCCGCGCCGCGCCCGCCCTCCGTGCACGCCATGGTACGGACTCTCTCACTACCGTCACCACTAGGCCGGCGCGCTGACCGTGTCGTGCTGCAGCTGGGGCGGCTCCCCGCCGCGCCGCGCCCGCCCTCCGTGCACGCCATGGTACGGACTCTCTCACTACCGTCACCACTAGGCCGGCGCGCTGACCGTGTCGTGCTGCAGCTGGGGCGGCTCCCCGCCGCGCCGCGCCCGCCCTCCGTGCACGCCATGGTACGGACTCTCTCACTACCGTCACCACTAGGCCGGCGCGCTGACCGTGTCGTGCTGCAGCTGGGGCGGCTCCCCGCCGCGCCGCGCCCGCCCTCCGTGCACGCCATGGTACGGACTCTCTCACTACCGTCACCACTAGGCCGGCGCGCTGACCGTGTCGTGCTGCAGCTGGGGCGGCTCCCCGCCGCGCCGCGCCCGCCCTCCGTGCACGCCATGGTACGGACTCTCTCACTACCGTCACCACTAGGCCGGCGCGCTGACCGTGTCGTGCTGCAGCTGGGGCGGCTCCCCGCCGCGCCGCGCCCGCCCTCCGTGCACGCCATGGTACGGACTCTCTCACTACCGTCACCACTAGGCCGGCGCGCTGACCGTGTCGTGCTGCAGCTGGGGCGGCTCCCCGCCGCGCCGCGCCCGCCCTCCGTGCACGCCATGGTACGGACTCTCTCACTACCGTCACCACTAGGCCGGCGCGCTGACCGTGTCGTGCTGCAGCTGGGGCGGCTCCCCGCCGCGCCGCGCCCGCCCTCCGTGCACGCCATGGTACGGACTCTCTCACTACCGTCACCACTAGGCCGGCGCGCTGACCGTGTCGTGCTGCAGCTGGGGCGGCTCCCCGCCGCGCCGCGCCCGCCCTCCGTGCACGCCATGGTACGGACTCTCTCACTACCGTCACCACTAGGCCGGCGCGCTGACCGTGTCGTGCTGCAGCTGGGGCGGCTCCCCGCCGCGCCGCGCCCGCCCTCCGTGCACGCCATGGTACGGACTCTCTCACTACCGTCACCACTAGGCCGGCGCGCTGACCGTGTCGTGCTGCAGCTGGGGCGGCTCCCCGCCGCGCCGCGCCCGCCCTCCGTGCACGCCATGGTACGGACTCTCTCACTACCGTCACCACTAGGCCGGCGCGCTGACCGTGTCGTGCTGCAGCTGGGGCGGCTCCCCGCCGCGCCGCGCCCGCCCTCCGTGCACGCCATGGTACGGACTCTCTCACTACCGTCACCACTAGGCCGGCGCGCTGACCGTGTCGTGCTGCAGCTGGGGCGGCTCCCCGCCGCGCCGCGCCCGCCCTCCGTGCACGCCATGGTACGGACTCTCTCACTACCGTCACCACTAGGCCGGCGCGCTGACCGTGTCGTGCTGCAGCTGGGGCGGCTCCCCGCCGCGCCGCGCCCGCCCTCCGTGCACGCCATGGTACGGACTCTCTCACTACCGTCACCACTAGGCCGGCGCGCTGACCGTGTCGTGCTGCAGCTGGGGCGGCTCCCCGCCGCGCCGCGCCCGCCCTCCGTGCACGCCATGGTACGGACTCTCTCACTACCGTCACCACTAGGCCGGCGCGCTGACCGTGTCGTGCTGCAGCTGGGGCGGCTCCCCTGCGCGCTCGCCGTCAAGTAGCCAATGGCCAGTGGTCAAAACAAGTGGCCAATGAAAATAGTTCTCGAAGTGCGTCCGCCTACCGGAAGACGCACCGCGGGTAGAGCTCCTAACGAGATGGACTGACGACGGCTAAGGTTGCGGGAAACCTATTCAAGCAAACCGGTCCTTGTGACAAACCTCTGAAGAGCCCTATGTCCGACAGAGGGCGTCTTTTTAATTTGTGTTATTTGACAACAGGAGGTGGACGAGCCGCCAGGGGTGATCGCGGAGCCCGAGCCGGCGCTCGACAACACGACGCTTCTTCAGAACGACGAGGAGTCCTTTGCTCTCGCTCCCGTCGATGCTACCGTGCTTAAAGGTACAGTACCTAGGACCTAGGTATCCAAACGTCGCTCTGGTAAATACGATCCAATGATGACAACTTAATGGATCCATTTTTGAACCCGATTCCAAACCGTTTCCGAAAACCAAGAAATGCACAATAAATTATTGATGAATAAACTATATTTTTAGTCTATAGTATAATCCTCACAATTAAATTCTGATCCCTTGTGACATGTCAGCTTCTGTTGACAATTCTTACGATTTGATTTATAACGACACTGTGGTACAGTTCTATGGTAAGTCGGGGTCTCATTTTGTCGATTATATACTACTAGCTGTTGCCCGCGACTCCGATTGCGCAGAAAAATAAAATATAGCCCATGTTACTCACGGATAGTAACATTCTAATGATGAAATAATTTTTGAAATCAGTCCAGTAGTTTTCGAGTTCATTCGTTCTTTAAACAAAAAAAAAATACAGTCTTTCCTATTTATAATATTAGTGTAGAAATACGCTAATTTTTTTAACGCATTTGTGAATTGTATGTAATGGATACTATTAATAAAACGCTATTAGTATTTTACCAAATCACTTAGATGCTTTGTTAGTAGACGGTCAACTGCCCTAAAGCGATCTAAGGAATATATTTCATTGTTACAGGCATAACAAAAACAAAACGCAAACGCAAGCTAATCGTGGACGAAGTGAAGAACATCTCCGGCGAAGAGATGAAGAACCAGCTCAGCAACACGGCGGACATCGTGACGACGCTCGACCTGGCGCCGCCCACGCGCCGCCTCATGCACTGGAAGGAGACCGGCGGGGTCGAGAAGCTGTTCACGCTGCCTGCGCGGCCTATTCCTTCCAGAGTGCTTTTCAAGGTAATATCCTCCTTCTACTTTGTGTGAGTACGTAGTTAACTAAATATATAGTACTAGCTGTAGACCGTGACTCCGTCTGCGCAGAAACATAAAACAGCCTATGTTACTCAGGGATAATGTAGCGGTCTAATGGGGAAAGAATTATTGATAATTTGTTCATTGGTTTTGAGTTTATTCATTACGAATATACAGAAAATACAAATCTTTCCTCTACAGGGTGTCTGGAAAACCTTCGGAGAAATTTGGGGGGGTAATAGTTGGCACGATTCTGATCACGGGGGTATGGTTCATTTTTGTTTCTGTTAATGTAAAAAAAAAAGAAGGATTAATTATATTCATTTTGTTACTTGATGTATCGCAGCCGATATCTCGACCTTGACATTTTGACGTTGATAGTATACTACTCCAACAGTTCGTAGTATCTTACGTCAAAATTCAATGTCCGAGGTCAATGACCTGAGACCATACGTTGTCACATGGTATGTAAACAAACAGTTCGCTCCATGTAAACAAACAGTTCGCTCCATGTAAACAAACAGTTCGCTCCATGTAAACAAAAATCAAGGTAGCATTATAATAAAAATAAATGAGTAATTTTAGTGCAACTTACTGTATTTTCGTTTTTGCAATTTGAACACTAATTGGTTTTAAATGTGAAATCACTAGGTCTCTTGTTCATGTTTTGCCGAGACTGATCATATCGTCCGTCTTTTACTGTCGAGATCTAACCATTTACCATTGTTTTCTGCTCTAAAGTAGCCCATATAACTGATTTACAGCAAAAATATTGAAGACGTGAATATTGAAAATAACATAATTTAACACTGACATCTAATGACAGCCATAAATTCATAGACTTCTCAAAGTTCAAATAGACGGATTGAACGATCCGATTATTGCTCTCCGTATTGAAGAAAAAAAAGGAGAAAAAGAAAATCGTTTATTGGTGCAAACCACAGAAAAATAATAATCAAATTAAATACAGTGAGAAAATAATTTAAAACAAAACCTTAAATCTATTTTATAAAATAATAATGCACCAAATTGGGTGCTACTCAGCATCATAGTGTCAGACATGCCGTGACGCTGCACGCGCTGATTTTTAGGGCAACCAGACGGGGAGAAAGCGCTGCTGGCTGCTGGTTCTTTCCTTTTGATCCGCATGGTATTTGTGGCAGTAGCCAAAAGTCCAAGTGCAAAACATTTTGTCGATGGATATAAAGGTCGTCGCATAATCACTACATAGTATAAAACAAAGTCGCTTGCGCTGTCTGTCCCTATGTATGCTTAAATCTTTAAAACTACGCAACGGATTTTGATGCAGTTTTTTTTAATAGATAGAGTGATTCTTAAGGAAGGTTTATATGTATAATACATTCCACGCGGGCGAAGCCGCGGGCGGGTCGCTAGTTGATTATAATAGGCTATTTGACAACATTGAAAATATACTACAAATTGTGGTCATCCTGATACTAGCGTAAAATAACGTATTTCACTTTATTTCACATTAAATTATGTCTATTTTTTTGGAAATTACACAAAATAATAAGGATTTTTTTTGAAATTTAATCTGTGGCAAAAACGCTATGTGATGTTAGAAATACTTTATAACCTGTGAGTGTGATGTGAAGTCACATCACATGCAAGTAAACAAAACAAACCCCAAACCAAACATCGCTTCGCTTGTGACATCGCTTCCTTGACTGATTGTGATTGTAGTCCACGTTTTATATTTTCTGGGTGTTCCTTAAGCCGGCTACTCACACACCTGCTGCAGGGGCAATACCGGTCGCACGGCGGTTGGACCAATTTTAGGCTGTTCTCTACACACTAGCCTGCCGTTCAGTGTGTAACTGATAGTCCCGCTGAACGCACGTCCACGAGAAAGCCTCCTGTATTGACGAAACACCAGAGGATTGGTATCGCCTTGGCACTTTCTGTGGTGCTACCAAAAAAAAAAGGAAGAGAAGATATTGGGTGAAGAATTGGTTGCAGAAACGAAGCAAATTGTGCCACATGAATATTATGAATGAATTGGAAGTAGATGATCTTAGAAACTTTTTGCGAATGGATATTGATTCTTTTGAAGATCTCCTGGCTATGGTAACACCATTTTTTCCATTTTTGTCCACTCCGCTCGGTTGTCACCAATGAACTGACTGGAATTGCCCCAATCCTACTACACGCAACAACCTTGCAGGGCGGTAGACACAATCTAGGGAGCTAGGAAGGTCTTGCGCCCCTGCCGCCCTGCCGCAGGCACAATCTAAAAATTGCTCCTGCTTGCCTACACACATCACAATTAAGGAGGCAATCAAGGGTCCAATTCCCATATTGCCCCTGCAGCAGGTGTGTGAGTAGCCGGCTTTAGTGGCCTTTTTCTTTTAAGGGTTTTTACCACAGAGTGTAATCACGTCGACCTCTTCTTACAAAGCGATCCTATTTTTCTCTTTCTTCTATGATACGAATATCTAGCAACAACATGTATGATGCCAGCTTTAATAGTACATTGTGTATTAAGGTCGGTAAGTAAGGAATTACGATCGAGGCTCTAGTAGAAGCCCGAAGTCGAAGACTGAGGGTTTTCTGAGTCGAGGTTCGTAATTCCCGTACCGCCCGTGAAACATACAATGTTTTTCATCACATTTGCGAGTAAATAAATACACAAGTCAGCACAACTATTATTACGAATTACTTGAACTTTTTTTAAGCGGATGGCGGGCGGACTCCACAGATTATAAAAATGTTTCGTTCAGAAACGTTAAGGGCAAACACTTACGTAGTTATACATACAGCCCTGAAGGAGTGTAAAAAAAGACGACGTTTTGATCCAGAAAACTATTAAAATCGGTTATTAAGAACATTAATTGAGTATTTAAGTAACATGTAGCGAGATTGCAATGAAATTCCTGTTTAAATAACATTTTAAGAAAAAAATTCAATTGCGTGTAAACTCTTTGCTTGAACTTGCATGACCAGTGCGATGTGCCATAAATTAAAAAAAAATTACTCACCGACCTTGGGTTTCATGGTAAAAAGAAAGGTCGAGGGTTTTATATGGGGCATTGCGGCCAAGTTAACCTGTATGTTTAGATACTGTTTACGTGCAAGTGTGATGAAAATGTAATTAATTAGTGTAATGTAATTTTCATCACACTTGCATGTAAACAGTATCTAAACATACAGGTTAACTTGACCGCAATGCCCCATATAAAACCCTCGACCTTTCTTCTTACCATGAAACCCAAGGTCGGTAAGTAATTTTTTTTTAATTTATAGCACAGCACACAGGTCATGCAAGTTCAAGCAAAGAGTTTACACGCAATTGTAAAATTGTCTTAAAATGTTATTTAAACAGGAATTTTATTGCAATCTCGCTACATGTTACTTAAATACTCAATTAATATTCTTAATAATCGATTTTAATAGTTGTCTGTAACAAACGTCGTTTTTTTTTACCCTCCTTCAGGGCTGTATGTATACCTACGTAAGTATTTGCCCTTAACGTGTCTGAACGAAACATTTGCATAATCTGTGGAGTCCGCCAGCCATCCGCTTAAAAAAAGTTCAAGTAATTCGTAATAATAGTTGTGATGACTTGTGTGTTTATTTACTCGCAAATGTGATGAAAAACATTGTATGTTTCACGGGCGGTACGGGAATTACGTACCTCGACTCAGAAAGCCCTCAGTCTTCGACTTCGGGCTTCTACTAGAGCCTCGATCGTAATTCCTTACTTACCGACCTTAATACACAATGTACTATTTGATAAAACGTAACGTGTAGGTAGGATTTTTTGTTTACAAATGAAACCTAAAACTCTTTTCATAAAGAGTTTTAATGGTAAAAGATTTAAAAAGATAATATGTCAAATTGTCAATAATTAATTATTGTGTTTTTTATTCGTCGGAAGCCCTGATAGTGGTACAAATCAATGAAATACAGCCATGATTCATGATCTCGTAAAATAAGTAATGTGCCTACGAGTGCAAGTGCTATTTTAGCCGTGTGAGTGTGAGAAAAGTGTGAGTAAAAATCATAATCGTAAGTTTCAGTTTTAGATTATTTCACATAATAGCCCTTATCAGACACCGTCTTTTCATTCACATTACAGGATACTGTGTCAGTTTTCTAAACTCCATGGAGCTTTTGACCATGATTGGAAACATTGTTCATAAGGAACAACTTGTTTATTTACATTACGTTGTGACACATATCGTCGGTGAAACTGCAAAACCGCGTAAGTGACATTTTAAATAAGGAGCAAAATGCACCTTTTTAATAAGACCGTAAGGTTTATTTTGCTCTATCATAAATTTGTTACTTACGCGGTTTTGCAGTATCACCGCCGATATTATGAATGAATCAGTTAAGATGGGGCACACTGAGATCATCGTCAGGAAAGTCGATGATAAATCTGTCTGTAACTCAGTCAAATATTAACTTAAACAAAAGTTACCAATATAGGGATGATCCAAATCATCCACCCTATCTACAGTTAAAATTTCTCCGAAGGTTTTCCAGACACCCTGTATATAATATTAGTGTAGATATAGAGAACTAACAGTGGAATAGTAACACATAAATAAGTTTGTGTTTAAAAAACTATTTTTGGGGCAAGCTTTTGTTGCCGACTGTACTTTTTTTTTTGCAAAATCTTTATCTGCTTATCAAGACCAAACTATTGAGTCCTAACACGTTGGATCTACGGTAAGAATAGCGGAGAGCCTGTCGCCTCCTTTCGACTCCGTCAGATCAGCTCTTAGATACCATAATATTGCATTGTCATCGGGTTTAAATAATGTGGTCCAAATTTCAGCCCATTCTGTTGACAGGAACTGGGTCAAATTTGACTTGCAAGATTTGACCCGTGCATACATACAACATTGCAAGTTAAGGCTGTTAAACAGCCAATCAAAACTGTTCGGTTGTGCTTTGACGTATCAGCGATCTGCTTTTATTGACTGACGAATTATATTTCGTATACCTAAAATTTTCGATTCTTTATTCAGGAAGTGTTTTACATAGTGGTGACATTATATTGAAGCTGTGCGTTTTTTTTTTCAGAAATATCAGCGCAACATGACGCTCCGCAACGACGGCGAGGACGGCGACGCGCGCTCGCCCGAGCACCCCGAGCCCGGCGGCGCGCGCCGCGGCCTGCGCAAGCGCCGCCACGAGGAGGTACCCGCTCACACGGTACACTCTCCGCGTAGCCCGAGCCCAGTGTCGCTCCTATTCATATTTACTTGTGGGAGGACCTCGTCCAGGGTCCCTCCGGATCGCTACCACCATCTTATCCATTAACCTACCGCCAAGCAGCAGTGCTCGCTTGTTGTGTTCCGGTTTGGGGATAAGACAGCCGGTGAAATGACTAGCGTAGAGGCATTCCATCTTAGTCCTCAGGGTTGGCAACGCTTTGCAGTCTTGTGAATGCGAATGTCTATGGGTCACAGTTTCCACTTATTATAAGGTGGCCTGTGTGCTCGTTTGCCTTCCCATGCCATAAAAAAAAAATATATTAACGCATTCACCGCCAAGTATCCAACTATCGGGTATGCTATAATGTTGTTCCCACGCCGCACTACCCGACTGTCGGGTACTATAGTATTTTCAGTTTATTAACATAGTAAAATAAACCTTATTCTTAGTGCGACACAGTTCAAATTTAAATGCCTTGATTATGTACATCCTATTGGATGCCCTTACGAGGATAGTACTATTTGCCGCTAAGCTGGCGTGTGGTTGGGAATTGGTTTCGTGGGCTACCAGTGAATATGTTAAATATCCTTCAGCCCGGTAATGCACGAGTGTGCTTGGTGTTGCTAATGTCCATAGCGATAATGGGTCATAAAAATTACAAATGTAAGAGAACTAAGCCCATATTTAGTGTGCTAATAAGTGATGTGTCGCATTGGATGTGGTCAAAAATGACGATAAACTATCGACTAATACAGAGGCGAAATAGCACGCTATTGTTCATTACCGTGATGGTTGAGTTGAGGTAGTTCTTGATACAAACCAATTCTGAGCAAAACAGCAATAAAGTCCATGCAGAACGAGTCAGATGTAAGGAAATGTGTAATAATTTATACAGGCACTACTTGAATGAACTTTTTAGGGTTCCGTACCCAAAGGGTAAAAACGGGACCCTATTATTAAGACTCCGTTGTTCGTCTGTCTGTCACCAGGCTGTAGCTCACGAACCGTGATAGCTAGACAGTTGAAATTTTAACAGAAGATTTATTTCTGTTGCCGCTATAACAACAAATATAAAAAACAGAATAGAATAAATATTTAAGAGGGGCTCCCATACAACAAACGCGATTTTTTATAGATAATGGTTCAGAGTCCTTCGTGCGCGAGTCTGACTCGCACTTGGCCGGTTTTTTAATCCTAAATAACGTTTGTAACTGTGACGCAGCTTCGAATTTCTACTTTTAGTAAAGAGATTCGCTTAATACATGTTTGTTTGTAGACCCTGCAGCCCCCGGAGACGCCCGCGCCGACGCCGGCGGCCGACATCGAGCCGCCCACGCCCGTGCCGCAGGAGTATGAACCTTCCGTCGGTAAGTTCACATTACCTCTAAAACCACTGTGCTTCCAACGTTTCCTGGGCTTTAAGACTTAATAACAATCACGGTGTTTGGTCATACATAAATACAAAACATAATCCTAATCCATCTACAAAATAATGCTTGAATTCACTAAAACACTCGATCATTTTGAAATGACATTAGCAATGAAGTCGTCGTTTATCGACTAAGTTTTAAGCTACACTTTCGACGTGGAATCGCATTTTGGCGTGACATGACAGAGCCACACTCGAAAGAGTAAGCAATATGGTGACATCATTACAATCATAAAACAAATAAACAGCGTCTTGACTCCTAAGCGTTTACTTTGCAAAAAATGCGATTTCGCATCTGTACTTGATTAAGTACTTTAAAAAAATGATTGATTCTTCATTTTAACTCTAAAACGTTCATTGCATCGGCCGCTTAACCACATTTTGCCTCCCAGTACCAACAGCAGCATACTGAACTGATCATTCGTGAACGAAAGTGACTCTTGTCGCTTTACAATAATCACTGGTGGTCAGCTACCTGTTGCTGTCGGTACGGCCGCATACTAACGCTGCCTCGTGGTGTAGAGCCGGCGCGCGCCGCGAGCCCGCCGCCGCGCGCCGAGGACGACGCGCCGCCGCCCGGTGAGACCGCCACACACCCCTACATTACAACTCATACCAATACATAACTATACTCTGTGCCGATTGAAATTAGCAAAGATGTAAACACAGCCCAACCAACCAATTTACCATTATTACTCGATCACATACTTTTACAGATCAAGTATAGTCTTAGCAATGATTTATAAACTTGATCTTTACTTTTACATTAAATTTAAGATTGAATAAAGATTAATTATACGTTATTTTAAATAAAAACACGGTTGATGAATATTAGAGGTTGTGTCAAACTGTACTAATTTTAAACATCTTTGGCAATTTCATTGATACAGAAATGCTTGCTAATAATTCATTACCTCTGCGGGTACCACTGATATCACCTGGTAAGATCACGACACTTCAAGTAATGAAACGAATACTTGGAGGATCCTGTAAGATTATCTCAGTGGACTTCGACCAATTCTTACTTCGCATTCACTGACGTCCTTCTGCCTGTGTTACCGCATGTTTGGTTTTATACGCTACGCTGACATTCTGTTGAAACGCACATACGCGTTTGAAGCACTGGGAAAGCGCTTGCCGTTAGTATGAAACATTAGTGTATCGAGTGCTGACTCGAACCACTGTTCGCACATTCGTTATACACATAACGAATGTGCGAACAGTGGTCATTTCTACTAATCTGTCATCCTGTATATCACAGTGCCTCGCCATTATCATTCATCATATGTACCGCCTTGTTTTTCTTGCTTTTCTATTCAGTAATAAATACTAGCATCATAACAACTTATCGATAACCTGCATGATGTGAAAGTCGTGCTGGACAGTTAGTTAATTTACTTTCCAGCACACTTATTTTTTTCTTAAAATATGTAGTCCCTAGTTTAATTTCTAGCTCAGCATTATTAGACTACTTTTTAAAATAAATAGTAGTAATAGACACTTGTAGTTGTGTTGACTTCTGTCAGATGTATAACAGGAGTGTGGACCATAATTTCCGAAAAACAAAATTTATTGGTTGCTGAATTTCCATTCCCATTTTTCCCCGCTCTTAATTATTCACATTCGTGTTTTTTCACAGGCTCGTTTTCCCCTAAAGCATTATAACCCATTCCAGAAATTAATGTGAAAGTGTCGACGGAGGTCCGCTGTTGCGGAGCTCCTATTTTTGCGCGGTTTGGCCCTTCGGGCCTGCTGTAAAGCTAACATAACACAGACCCAGACCTACCTTCCTTTTTTGACCTAATTATAAGTGGAAAAAATTGCAATCGGGAGAAAATCCAATAGGATAATATGCAATTAGAAAAAATTAAGAACAAAAAAAATGGGAATGGAAATTCTGAAAGCAATAAAATTTTATTTTCGGAAATAATTATGGGCTTCCCTCTATAACAAGACATAATATATAATGGCGCGCCTATTAAGCAATCACTTGGTCAATGGCGTAAAGGCATACTTACTCAAGCTTTTTGTAACAGCAATTTATAACCGGCAACCATAGCTGTCTTACTTATTTGGTGTAGTAGAAGTCGTCCCAACTAATATTGCTTTAAAATTAATACTGCTCGTGGAAGTAGTGTCGGTAGAAGTAGTAGTAGTAGTATAAGTAGTAGTGTAACGCGCCACGAGTCATTTAATGACGATAAGTCGTTTCTCAGTGACGAGTTTTCATTCACAAGTTTGAAAAAGGAACGAGTTAATTGTCCCCACAATGAATCTGAGTACGGCGTCAATGGCAGCTGTATTAATTGTGATCTTTAATAAGTTGTACTTACTGAATGTGGTCGTGTTTAGGTATGCTGAGCGCACTAGGCGGGCTGACGCCGGGGGCGCTGGGCCCGCTCACGCCGGGCACGCTGCTCCAGGGCGGACTCACACCAGGTCGGTGCTTTTTTTTAAATGGCATATGAAGGCAAACGAGCACACAGGCCACCTGATGGTTAGTGGAAACTGTGACCCATAGACATTAGCATACACAAGACCGCAATCCCAAGACTGCAAATTCACTGCCATCCCTGAGGACTAAGATGGAACGCCTCTATGCTTTTTATTTCACCGGGTGTCTTATCCCCAAACCGGAACGTAGCAATGCGAACACTGCTGTTTGGCGGTAGGTTAATGGATAAGATGGTGGTACCACCCGGACGGACTCTTCACAAGGTCCTCCCACCCTCAAGTGCATAACTACACCTCCCGTTACTTACGACAATTTATCGCCCCAAATAATTTGTAGTATGTAACGGCTATCGAATTTGATCAAGTGTTGTCGAATTGGCTGAAAAGATATCTCACGGGCAGGGATTTGGAACGGTTCGAAAAATATCGGTTAATTATGGTTCTTAACCAGGTCCTTCGTAAATATTCTCTAGTAGCGGAATGGCCTGGTATTATTGGTTATTGATTTTTCCTGTAGTTGGTTGACGCCGGGACTAAAATGATAAGACCGGCTTGACTTCGAGCTGAGCAAGTGAAAATGCAACTAAAGAGCTAGCTTATAGGGTAGAAAAGACGAGAAAACGACGGTGTTGTGAACAAATAGCGAGCGAAATTAATCTTTATTTCGAGCAGGACCAGTTTTATTTTGCTCTTTAATCAGAACCGAAATAATATCGATTCTGTTTTAGCGGAATTGAAAGGAAAATGCTCTATTTGAAAGCGTTTACGACGAGCTGCTTAAAAAATAACCAGGTTTTCGGACTATGGTGTATTACTGACGTGAGCTAAATCTAATCGAAATAACAAGCATGTAGTATCCTCGTAAGGCCCAGTGTACATCACAATGTACAAAGTAACACTTGTAACTCAGACCCAGTCAAATTGGGCTTTACCCACAAGTAAACGCCCAATGTACATTGCAATGTACAGTAACTTTTTCAAATCATTCCATTAAGGTTTTACCGCCATCGGCCATTTTGATTAAACGCTCTGAATGACAGATGCCAGAAGTGACGTTTGACACTTGAGGACATTTGAAGTGTCAAAAAATCCATAGATATCGGCCATTTTGTTTCAAACATGCCACCAAAGCAAATAATTGACAACAATTCATTTTGTGCTAAGGTAGTAAAATAAAATACCGTTTCTAGATTTTACACTGCTGATTACAGTAAAAATATCTTTGGATTTTTTTATGCAGTAGTTTTTTTATATTTTTATGAAAAACAGTAAGAAAAGTTGGATTGTGAATGTTAGGAATACACTTATAGTGCCCTTAGTCCATTTATTACCAAAGGAATTGAAAAAAATATACAACTGTCATGTCATGTTAATTTTTTATCTGTTTGACGGATTACTTGATTCTAACGACACGCTTTCGATTCTACGCAAAATAGTTTATTTATTTTAATGGCATCTACAAATTATGTAATTAATTAAATTAAGCAAAATAACAAATTTGTGAACGAACGGCAGCGAGGCGATCTTAGTCCTCAGGGTTGGCAACGCATTTGCAGTCTTAGGATTGCATTGCAGTCTTGTGAATGCGAATGTCTATGGGTCACAGTTTCCACTTACCATCAGGTGGCCTGTGTGCTCGTTTGTCTTCTCTATGCCATAAAAAAAAAAAAAAAAATTGAGTGACATGACATGACAGTCAGTTCTGTTTATGTTTAAAGTTACTTTTTTTATTTTATATCATGCTAAGATCACGACATCAGTATTCCTAACTTTGTATATACGGTCTTTTTAATTACTATTTCTTTAAAAAAATATTAACGACGAATTTAAGTTAAATAAAGAAAAACCAAGAAATACGGGTAGTCTCATTTTTAACAAGCGCAATTATAAACGCGAAAAAACAATAATGCTTTTTTTTTTTGAAATGTTGTCAATTCTTGGGCCGCAAGTACATGTAGAGATATTGTACATTAGAATGAACATTGGGCGTTTAGATCTAATAGCATAGTTTTAGCTTGGGCCTTACGAGGGTATAGTGTTCCACAAGCAGCTTGATTTTATATCCCCGCTTCGGTTCGGTTTATATGAGTTCCTGTAATGTACATAGACCAAATTCATTTTACGAAACAAACTTCTGCGAAGAAATGTGTAATTTATGATTAAAACCCTTGTCGAGCAGGAGGCCTGCAGCACGGCGGGCTGACGCCGGCGGGGCTGCAGCACGGCGACCCGCACGACTTCGGGCCCATGACGCCGCACGGGCTGCACCACGGAGGTCAGTTGCCACCAGATCACTCACATGGACAGAACAGATACAATAACACGGTTCATTTAGAGACGGCGCACTGTAGTGTGAAGTCAAATAGGATTCAGATTCATTTCTGGTTTTCAGCTGAAACCGTAAATCTTTTCTATAGATCGCTAAATGATCCGCCTCCTAGCGTTTACTCTTCTTTATGAGCCGTGCTGTTGTCAGTGAAGCTCAAAATAAACATTTGATTTTTTGACCCCATGCTGCCGGTCAGTTACATCAGAATGAATTAATCTAATTTTAGTTCATAACACCTTAAAATTCCGAATTATTTTGGTTCGAATATTTATTTGTTGTCCGTAAGCTATGTTATGCTGGAGCTATTTTATTTTAAATGCGTAATTTAATTTCTATACGTAGTTTAGGTTAAGTTTGATTTGTAAGTGATATCAAAAAATAAAGTCTTCCATCATAACATTGTATTCGGAATTATGAAAATTCAGTATTTTGCTCGATTCGCAATTATGTTCCCTATTTTGAAATGATTATTTGTTGGTCCGCAGGTATGACGCCCGGGCTAGTGTTGGACGGCGGGCTGACGCCGGCCGGCCTGCACCACGGCGGGCTCACGCCGGCCGGCCTGCACCACGGTGGCATGACGCCAGGCAAGTTCTTTACCAACATTTATGCACTTGGCTGACCACAGCCCAACTTTTGTTCATGCGACGGTTACCAATAAATGTAGCATCTTTAAACTCTTAATCAGAAACGTCAAAAATAGTGAACTAACCCCTGTATCCATTTGCTTTACGCGTTCCTTAGCTAGGTCGAGTTTGGTGTTTAAATAATGGTCTTGATATTGGTGTAGCCTTACGCGGTCTTGCGCTCGGTTGTATTTGACTTTTATCCTCTCAAAGTACCTATGTAACAGCTTTTTAATTATTTTATAGTCGGATTAGACCACGGCGGTATGACGCCAGCGGGTCTACAACACGGTGGCATGACGCCAGCCGGTTTACAACACGGTGGCATGACGCCAGCCGGCTTGCAACATGGAGGCATGACTCCGGCGGGTCTTCAACACGGAGGGATGACGCCCGTCGGGCTACAGCACGGAGGCATGACCCCAGTGGGACTCCAACATGGAGGCATGACCCCAGTGGGGCTACAGCACGGAGGCATGACCCCAGTGGGTCTACAACATGGAGGCATGACTCCAGTTGGCCTACAACACGGCGGTATGACGCCCGTCGGCTTGCAACATGGTGGCATGACGCCTGCAGATTTACAGCACGGTGGAATGACGCCTTCAGGTTAGTGTCGTTTCCTTATTAGTTTATAGCAACATGGTGCCTAATATGGCTGCGATTATCGCGTGACAAAATGTGTATAAGACAAGACAAGGCGATTAGGGTTGTGGGCATGCCCATTGTGCCCACAACGGTGGATCCGCGCTTGACTAAAAAGGCTAACATGAACGAACGAACGCGAACGATTTATGAACGTCGTTTTCATACACTTTTAAGTGTATCAAATAGTTAGCCTTTTTTTACATATTGCGTTCTAAGTCAAGCACTTAAAAAAATATAGCCACTGAAACAAAAATCGAGAAAATTTATTGGGTGATCTCTCAAGTGCTGTGACTGCAAATCTTTATTTTTCTTCCATTTTTTGTGAGGTTACCTTGAAAAATTAAACCTTAACTACCTCAGTTTTAAATAAAATGTTACTTTTCTCAACTATATACTCAAAATATCTATGTACTGAAAAAAAAAAAACTACTTTATTTTTGCAAATAACTTTAAAAGATGGCGCATTTAATTTGGATTCCAAACTGGTATCGCAGGTTCCATTGCTTGTTTTTTTTTTTTACTGGTGGGCGCTAAAAGAAACATCAAACTTGGGTAAAAAAGGAGTGGATTTAAGTCAGGTGAACGGGCTGGCCACGAAATAGTGCCAGCCCGACCTACCCAGATGTTAGGGGTATTCTCTATAGAGGAAAGCTCGAGTGCTGTGCGAGCATTTTTTTTCTCAATAATTAGACGATCTATCAAGTGCCATACCATTTTGAAATCCACACGAAATACGCCTTCTTTTAAAGCTTGCAAACATAACGTAAAAATTTTTTTTCAGTAGTCACTTCAAGTTGGGCGGTTAATTAATGTCGAGTACATGGTATGGACAAAAAATAATATTTCATTTAAAATTGAGGTAGTTATGGTTTAATTGTCAACTGTAATTTACAAAAGAGTTAAATCACAAAAAAAAATGTAAGAATAGACAAGATTTGCAGTCACTATACTTGGATGATCATTGCAGGGTGTTCAATCTTCTCGATTGTTTGAGTGTCTATTTGAAATAGGTACTTGACTTAGATTTTTTTAAAATATACAACTGAATATAAATGGTCATCAGTTTAAAATTGAGTGGTCAAAAGGTCTCGTTATAGATATTATGTTGTGTAACAGGGCTACAGCACGGCCTGCTGGGGCACGCGCTGGAGCTGCCGATGATGCCGCAGCTGGGCGGCTCGGTGCCGCTGCTGACGCGCGCGCCGCCCGCCGCGCCGCCCGCCGCCGAGCCCATGGAGCCGCTGCCGCTGCACGCGCTCACCGACCACCCGCACTACCAGGCACGTACCGCCCCCGACACTGTTCAGTCACAGTCAGTCACGCTGGAGCTGCCGATAATGCCGCGGCTCGGCGAGCTTGTTTGCCTCCTTGCCATTAACATTCTTAGTTCTCCAGGAAAACATAAATTATAACAAGAGACTAAAGAATTTGACGGTGCTCTTGCACCTTGCACTTGTGATTGTCATCAAGCACATACAAGAAGTTGATGTTCTTTCCTTCATAAACCGTGTTCCATTAACAAGATACATTATTTTATGACAACCTCGAGAAAAAAAGTTCTGGTCTCTTCAGATAAATAATATTTTCTCCGTCATGCTCGGAAATATTAACCTTAAAATTGTAAAAACAGCCTGCAAAGCTCTGTGTTCCGGGCCAAAAGAAAATATAAAATATATATTATTTACCATTGGCAGCGGTCGCGAAAAATGTATTAAAAGTAATTGAATCCCCCGTTTTTACTTTTAAAACTATATTTGGACTAGGATAACTAACTCCAAACAGCCAATCACTTGTACAATCAAAATTCTTCCAATTTTTTTTTACTTTTTAAAATGCCAAAGGTTTACCTTTTCGAAGCGTTTAAACTAGTTTACAGGGTATTTTACATTTTGAGTTCATAAACTTGAAAATAAATTGCAGAATGATTTTGTGTTTCATAATCTTAATAATTGTGTTATATTATCTCGCATTGTTGGAGAAAAGCACTACTCAAACCTCAGCCGGGAAGGGTGGCTGGACTCGTATATATCGCGGCTTTCACTATGTCTCTGCAGCGTTAACTTATACTTGTCCCACAACGGCCTTTTTTCCGAAATGTGCAGTGATGTATTAAATACACAATATTCTACTAAAAAAATGGGCTCGAAAATTTATAACTCATACATACGTGCCCGTGGACGTGTGAGAGGTTAAGTTATTTGATTTCGTTAATAGAATTATATTGAGTGTTCTGACCACATTTTATTCTTCAGGTTGGCATGCAGATGACCAATTTAGGATACGAGGACAACAATGGCCACCACAGTCCCCAACACGACTACGACTTACCGCCCAGTGTTGAAAATGTAAGTAAAATCAATACTCAACTATCATGCCCTTTGATGAAATGAAAATTCTGCGTCAAGATATGTTCTTTGAAAGATGTTTCGATAAAGTAATAGGTACCCTATTAAGTTATCATATAAGCTAAAAAAATAACAACAAAATAGTACATGACTACCTATTTTTTTTATAAATGTGCACGGGTTGGTTACATCTGGAACGTCACAATGACAATGACACTTGTGACAGTGACGTTCGGCCATCTTTGGTAACTTGTTGGAATCTATATACGGCGTTGAGTTTAGAACTAAGTCGTGTTTGAAGCGCCTTCACTGTTACCGAGAGACATAATCGAGACAATTAATTATTTGTTCCATTTTCAAACTTGTACAGTCACGAGCTTTAATTTGGGACCCATTTCAAGAAAAATATGCTTGATGTCATCAATGTCATTAGAGAAGTTTAGTTACGTTAATTGTTATGCCATTGTGAAGTTATTTAAGTTTGCAGTATTATGGCATTCTCGAGCATTTACGAGATTACACGATTAATCACGAATACATGACAAAGACAACAGTAGCATGTCTTTCTTACCACAATCGAATTTAGCCGACT
Source organism: Acleris emargana (assembly GCA_927399475.2). NCBI lineage: Eukaryota > Metazoa > Arthropoda > Insecta > Lepidoptera > Tortricidae > Acleris > Acleris emargana. The sequence goes on along the minus strand of OV656844.1, from coordinate 5,237,615 downwards.
TTGTCCGATTAGCTACGAATTAATCAACCTATTCATTGGTAACCACTTCCTATTTAACTGTTGGCTAACCCGAAGACCAAGCCTGCCAACCTGACAATAGTGATTACACCCAAAGCCAACCAATTACAGGTCTAGAAACAGTAACCTAGCGACAATTGTTAAACGTAACGATATCAGCGGAAAAATCATATCATGTCATGATTGGTCAGGGCTACGAGCTTTAATTTGGGACCCACCTAAGGTTGAATATCGTGTAGCAAACTGACGTTATTTGAGCTCAATTACGTCAACCGGGCGGAGCGAGGGCAAACGATGATTCCCGATTTATTCCGAGTAATTATCACTTAGGTAGGTAATGTAATAAAATAAGGTTTTTGGCCCTGTCTTCTATCTGGCAATATTCATTTTATTGTTCGTGATATGGAAATAGAAAAAATACCATTCTAAAATTATTACCTTTCCAATCTGCAGTAAAGGGGCTTTGAACATAATTTGATCGGGTGCGTCCCACGAGATATAACTACATAATAACTATTTTCATGTTACTAACGTTTACGAGATATAATAAACGTTAGCTATAATAACAAAATCAATATTTTTATAAGGAATAACGGTCAAGTCATATAATATTCATTTTATATAATATTTTTTAATATAACACTCACAATGACTAATTTCAGTTCGTATAACATACATGACTTATAGCGATCATAATACATATTATCTTTTAGTATAAGTGTTACAAGATATAATATCGTATGATATAAATGTGAGCGAGCGAAGCGAGCGTGCAAGACGAGCAAAGCTCCCGCCTAGGCCTTCGAGGTTATTTTTTTTTTTGCCCAGAAAATTCAAACTGCTGCCAGTAAAGTTAGTAAGGTAAGGTTGATTGTTAATAAAGAAGGCCACTTAATACTGAAAATATAATTTAATTTCAAATAACATATGCATGTATTTATATTATATGTGTATTATGTTTTTTGATGTTAGATAATTTGATTAATATATCTTTTAAATCTTAGGTGTTATGAACGTTATACGTTTTATAATAGTTATATAAATTGATATTATATATTAATAACGTTATACTGTATGGAAATAGATATTTTGAAATTATATCTTCCGTTCATTATATCCAGTGCAGGGACCGGATAACCCGTTTCTTTGCTTAAGCCGTTCGAACGGGTTACCCGTTCATACGGTAAGCCAATCGTTTAGGTTACCTCTACACTGGCTTACCGAACGATAAGATAGCCCTATTAAGACAGGATACCCTAACCGTAACCCTTTGGTAACCGCTTACCGAATGCTGTTGGATTTCGTATTTGTTTCATTAAGCGCTTACCGTTTGGGTTAGGGTTAACCCCTTCGCGCCCTTCCCGCCTGCGGCGCCGCTACTATTACGTGTATTGGCTACAGATAAACGGTAAAACTGGGAAAGGACACCAGACAGGTCGTGTACCTAAATGCAATTGTATGAAAAAAAAAACAAGTGTTTCTAATTTTGTGACTAGGTACCTAACCTATGTAGGTACATTTATATACATGCATATATAAACCCACCCAGCACAGTTATTGTATAGGTACTAACTAGCCGGCGACTCCGTCCGCGTAGGTAAAAGTAGTTTAATACGAGTAGCTATTTACTTCGGAAACCAGCCAATTATTCGGGACAAAAGTAGGTGCCTCTACCCTGTCTGTCTCGGGGGTATCTATAATCCATAATGTAGCTACCAAATTTGGCATTACCTATTGACATTCTTCACTGACACTAATAAGGTAGGTAAGTACCTAGGTACCTATTTTAAAAGTAGATGGGCGAAAACATAGGTTTCTCCGAAAAATTACACAATTGCGGGATCACGATAGGTACAGGTGCCTAAATGAATTCTAAACGGACGATCTCGTGAGTAGTTACGTATCATACTTACCTATCTAAGTATACCTAACTTGTCAGAGTCACATTATGTGGTCACTTACCTGTTTACTGTAAGCGCCAGAACACTCAGAACCCCTGGACCAATGGAGATATTTGATGTTTAGAAACTACCAAAATGCAGTACCTTGTTGGTACTATTTGGTACCTAACTTCAAAGATTTAGTACCTCAATTGACAACGAAAAAACGAGTAAGTAAAGTCCAAAAAAATGGTCCAGACATCCTGACGTCAGAATGTCTGGCCACTTTCTTTACTCGTTTTTTCGCAGTCAATCGAGGTACTAATTATTTGAAGTTAGGTATCAATTAGTAACAAAAAATAATTGCATTTTGGTATTATCTAAACATCAAAACCAGTTTTTCATGGGTAACATATTTCTGGCACGCGAAAAAAAATTGGGAAAAAATTATATCTTAGGGTACTAAAAAGGTACTAAATATTTACAACGAGATATGTTGGCTCAAACTATGTAAAACAAAATGGTCCAGACATCCTGACGTCAGAACGTCTGGCCACTTTCTCTACTCGTTTTTTCGCTGTCAATCGAGGTACTGATTATATGAAGTTAGGCATCAAATAGTACCAAAAAGGAAGTGCATTTTGGTATTATCTAAACATCAAAACCAGTTTTTCATGCGTTACATTCTTCTGGTACCTACGCCAAAAAAATGGGAAATAATTATATCTTAGGGTACTAAAAAGGTACTAAATATTTACAACGAGATATGTTGTCTCAAACTATGTAAAACAAAATGGTCCAGACATCCTGACGGCAGAACGTCTGGCCACTTTCTCTACTCGTTTTTTCGCTGTCAATCGAGGTACTAATTATATGAAGTTAGGCATCAAATAGTACCAAAAAGGAAGTGCATTTTGGTATTATCTAAACATCAAAACCAGTTTTTCATGCGTTACATTCTTCTGGTACCTACGCCAAAAAAAATGGGAAATAATTATATCTTAGGGTACTAAAAAGGTACTAAATATTGACAACGAGATAATTTAGTTTTGTTGTCTCAAACTATGTAAAACAAAATGGTCCAGACATCCTGACGTCAGAACGTCTGGCCACTTTCTCTACTCGTTTTTTCGCTGTCAATCGAGGTACTAATTATATGAAGTTAGGCATCAAATAGTACCAAAAAGGAAGTGCATTTTGGTATTATCTAAACATCAAAACCAGTTTTTCATGCGTTACATTCTTCTGGTACCTACGCCAAAAAAAATGGGAATTAATTATATCTTAGGGTACTAAAAAGGTAAAATTGACAACGAGATAATTTAGTTTTGTTGTCTCAAACTATGTAAAACAAAATGGTCCAGACATCCTGACGTCAGAACGTCTGGCCACTTGCTCTACTCGTTTTTTCGCTGTCAATCGAGGTACTAATTATATGAAGTTAGGCATCAAATAGTACCAAACAGGAAGTGCATTTGGTATTATCTAAACATCAAAACCAGTTTTTCATGCGTAACATTCTTCTGGTACCTACGCCAAAAAAAAATGGGAAATAATTATATCTTAGGGTACTAAAAAGGTACTAAATATTTACAACGAGATAATTTAGTTTTGTTGTCTCAAACTATGTAAAACAAAATGGTCCAGACATCCTGACGTCAGAACGTCTGGCCACTTTCTCTACTCGTTTTTTCGCTGTCAATTGAGGTACTAATTATATGAAGTTAGGCATCAAATAGTACGAAAAAGGAAGTGCATTTTGGTATTATCTAAACATCAAAACCAGTTTTCCATGCGTAACATCTGCTGGTACCTACGCCAAAAAAAATGGGAAATAATTATATCTTAGGGTACTAAAAAGGTACTAAATATTGACAACGAGATAATTTAGTTTTGTTGTCTCAAACTATGTAAAACAAACTGGTCCAGACATCCTGACGTCAGAACGTCTGGCCACTTTCTCTACTCGTTTTTTCGCTGTCAATCGAGGTACTAATTATTTGAAAATAGGCATCAAATAGTACCAAAAAGGAAGTGCATTTTGGTATTATCTAAACATCAAAACCAGTTTTTCATGCGTAACATTCTGCTGGTACCTACGCCAAAAAAAATGGGAAATAATTATATCTTAGGGTACTAAAAAGGTACTAAATATTGACAACGAGATAATTTAGTTTTGTTGTCTCAAACTATGTAAAACAAACTGGTCCAGACATCCTGACGTCAGAACGTCTGGCCACTTTCTCTACTCGTTTTTTCGCTGTCAATTGAGGTACTAATTATTTGAAATTAGGTACCAAATAGTACCAATAAGGTACTGCATTTTGGTAGTTTCTAAACATCAAATATGTATTTCCATTGGTCCAGGGGTTCTGACGCTTACTGTTTAGTTGACTAATTAAACTAATTAATCATTTATACCTAACAAAAGTTCAGCAAGGTAGGTACTTAAATAGGTACTTTTAGTTTATTATTACACAGTTGGCAGGTACTTATATTTGATGCCACGTCGTATTCAAAATACCGATGAGCTCTGTCACTTTTTTGTTTAGGCATACTAAAGCCGGGAGTAAGTATGTACTTATACTTAATTAATTAGTCTCTCAATACCAAAACGACACACCAAATTTTAGCTCATCAAATTAACTTTTACTTACGGAGATGCGCAACGTTTGCAAATCACTAAGAAAGTGACGAGTACTTAATATGTGTGCAATAAACAAATAAATAGGTAAACAATAGTAGTTCACACTAAAAATTCATAACAAGAACCCAAAATATTTGCAAAAATAGGCTTAAAGATTGTAGAATCAATGTTTAGTTTCATATGACGGGCGCTGCGGCGGCGGCAATTCATAAAGCTATGCTATGACAAATGCCGCCACAAGCGGCTCGTGGCAATGCACTCACCTTTGAAATGCGCACGCCGCCCAAGTTTAGGGTTATATAAACAATCCAATAATATGTCGTACACAGTTTGCCTAAGAACTAAAATAGCTTGAAGATATTTTAAGCGGTAACCCATTCGGAGGTTTTGATACTGGTAAGCGGTAAGCCAAATTAACTCAATCGAATGGATTATCCGTTTAATGTGAACCCGATTTAGCGCTTACCGAAATGTGCGGGTTTTTAAAAATCAGCGCTATAAAAACCCATTAAAAACCCCGGGTTAGGGTAAGCGGGTCCGGTCCCTGATCCAGTGAACGTTATACTAAACGTGTTTATACAAAGTGAGCGTATATATGATGAGTGTTATATTATCAGTAGTGTCCGACCGAAACACGATTTTTAGCCGAAACCGAAACCGAATATTCGGTTTTTTCTGATTTCGGCCGAAACCGAAACCGAAATTTTTGAAGACTTATGAAATTATTCAAAATTACTGTACAAATCGTAAGGAAAAGGTTATTGCAAGGATTTCTTATATGAGAACAGCTACTGTTTTAGTTAAACAAAATAAAAAACGTTTATTTTTAATGAAAATAGATATAATTAGAGGTAAACTATGAAATTTTAAACCAAATAAAATCAAATTTTTAAAGTTTTAAACAAAGTTACCTAATTAATATAATACCTGGATAAAGTAAATCACAATCACAAATTGCAAGATAAATCGTATCGTTCATTAATCACAGCATAAAATGCAGTAACAGATTCTAAAAAATAAATAATAATTTAATAAATAAACAACACTCACCATATTTTCTCGCGCGCCACGTGGTTGACAAACAAATGTCACAAACGGGATGAATATGAATACTGTCGGTGGTCTCGGCTGGGACGGCCGCCGATGCATTACCTATACCTACCCGGCCGAGCGCGCCCGAATCAAGCCGAGCGCTCCCGAAGCGAGACCCGCGAGAGGCCGCGAAGCAATTTCGGCCCGGCCGAAGGTTTCGGCCGGATTCTGGCCGAAACCGAAACTGCGGCCGAAATCACTTTTTTGGCCGAAATTGGCCGAAACCGAAACCGAAACTTCGGTCGGACACTAATTATCAGTTCTTATATCTCGTATTACTTACCCAATTTGATCATGCCAGCCCCGACCTTTATTATAATATATTAAAGCTGGCAAACTAACCTATTAATTAGGAGATTCCAGCCACAATATTTAGTAAACTTTTTTATTTATCATTTTTTATTATGACACAAAACAACTCAATCTTAACTCAACTAATATAGACAGCATAATTAAAACATTTTGCGGGCCGCCTGTGATGCAGTCCCATAGCTGGTTTCTAACTGTTGAAGGGTGGACTTCAAACGTTTCCGCAAAATGCCTCGTCGGCGTAAAGGCGTCCATCAAGTATTGCCTTTGCATTAGCGGCTCTGCTCTTGCGTTATAACATGCGGGCGATGGTTGTTTCGCCGTAAGTCAAGATTTCCCTCGTTCCCGTAACGTCGAACCCAACGGCGAACTGTATTTCTTGTCACATTTATTTGTCGTGATATCTCGTGAAGGCCTACTCCTTGTTCGTGCAAATCAATAATTTAAAGCCTTACTTCCTCACGATTAGCCGCAAGCATGTTTACTATTTGCAAAATTATATTTTGTGAAAATGTCACTACAGATCAAAATAATTTTCTTGACTGGCACTGACACATGTTCGTAATCAGAAAACCGTAGTGATAGCTTTTTGCAAAGAGGTTATCATTTCAAGGGTCGATTCGATAAGACATTTAAATGTCTTAACTTGACATTTCAACCCTATCGAACTGAAGTTTCAACCTTATTGCATTATGAATGAATATAAACGTGTCATCATTCGTTATCAGTCGTTCTCGACGATGTCACACGAGTACGCCCGATTTGCATTACACGGCTAAATTATGAGGCTCAACAATCCCGTGTGGTGATTGTAACTTTTAGGAAACTCAACCTTATTGTTGTAGAATGTCAGATTGACTTTGGCCCTAAGGTGGGTACCAAATTAAATCTCGTGACTGTACGTATAATTATGAAAAATCGACAAATATATCAAAACAACGAAGTCGTAGATATACGTGTTATACATATCGAAAGGGTCATTGATAGTGATCATTAATCAGTGGCGGTACTGCCATATAAGCCCAAAAGCCGGGCTTGCCTTGCCTTACAAAAATAACTATTCATTAAATGCACGTAATGTATTAGATAGGTATTTCACCTTCGCGCGCCGCGCGCTCTCACTAAATTCTTCAAATCAAATTACATGCAACAGTAGTACCTACTAAATTTTACCGCGCACCGCCGCCGGCCGCCACCTACGCAGCACAGCGCTCAGCGCTGTGCGGCAACCAGTCGAACTATTCATGACGCGGCTAGCTCGTATCTCGCTCGCACGTATTGGCTTGCAATCGGGCTTTCATATTCTCTGTCTTACCCACCGAAACGGCATATGCCCAAACACGACTGGTGTATTAATATGGCAAATAGTATGAGAGTAAAAAGCTCTGATTGCGTATGAAGTTGTACACGAGTCCATAGTAAATGCGAAATTCGCTTCGCGCAGGCGCGGAGCGCGCGTTGAGCCGCGTTAGCGGCCAACTTCACTTCATTTCTATTTGTTGACAAATGCTTTTATTCACGTGTTGAATAGTTTGTTTAGGCGTTGAGCGGCGCGGCGCGGTCAGTGCAATAATAAGTTTTTTTTTGTGGTGTTGTGAGTTGTGATTCAATTAGATTGACAATGGAGGAAGTCCTGTGTGACTGATATTTTAAAGTGTGCACAAACTTTGCTTGTCGACGGAAAGGTAAAATGTTTGGACTTTGCAGAGAAAAAGGTACTTATTTCTTCGGCAAAACCTACGCCTGACTTGTGTATTTCTCAGAGTAGTAAATCGCACAAAAGACAGTTTAACAGGTCAGTGTACAAAACTCATTGGATTGTTGGTTGTTCGCACTCTAATAAGTTACATTGCTGGTGTTGTATTTTCTTTTCTAACGACAAAAACGTGTGGAATACATCTGGTCTGGTTATGACGATTTAAATAATTTAGCTGGCGCCATTAAAAGACACATGAATTCTCGAAAACACATGAACGCGGTAATTTCTTTTAGTGATTTTGGTAAACAGCGAATTGAGACATCTTTATCGCGCCAATTATCAAAGGAAATTACAAAACAACATGCGTGTTGATAACAATAGTAGCGTTTTTCAAAGATTAGTCGATGTTGTTTGTCATTTAGCACAACAAGAACTTCAGAGGTCAAGATGAGTCTAAAACTTCATTGAATAAGGGTAATTTTTTAGAGCTTGTGTCGCTACTTTCAAAATAGGTACGATGGCGTTTTAGAAAAACACATTCGATGTATACAAATAATAATTTAATTTAACTATGTTGTGTAATATGTATGTAATTTTTAGATAGGTAATTGAAATAAAAGTAAGTACTTATTGCTTTCTCCCTAGGCAAGCAAAGTTAAAATAAGAAGTTGAACCTTTATTTTATTCTCTCATACAAACCAAGCGGCTTTTTTCAAGGCCACCGAAAGTATGCAATTGCTGATATGTCTGTAAAATTATATCTAGTGGTAACATGCCTTCAGGGTGCTTTGGTGAGCTCGTCCACGTAAGCAAATGCCTATACCTACAACTGCAGAGTGAAGTGAAGATTGATCAGTAATGTGGTAACAAGATAAATTTATCCATAATAACCGTAAAAACTACAAAACATATCTCTCGGCTTGCCCTATTCTGAAACCCTAGGCACGCCACTGTCATTAATATCAACAACGCATACGCCTACTAAATAAAGACTGTAAAAAAACCACGATTTTATTGTTTTGTCATATTCGACCACTTCGATTCCCAGTTAAGGCAGACGAATTTTCAAAAATCCTTAAATGCAGTAGTAATTGTTTTCAAAAATGTAAGTAAGTCTCCTTTGTGTAGACTTGGCTATTTTGAATATTTAAGGTAAATGCCGTTCATGTGGCGTTCGTTTTTTCAACCCTGTATAATCTCTGGAACTACCTAGTGAAACGATTAAAAATAAAAGACGTGTGGCACTCGGGGACTGCCGCGGTAAAGCTATTGCATGTCGTACAAACGCACACAACGCCGTGTCGAAGACTGCCGAACTGAAACGACGTTAGACGATGCACGGCCTTCAAGCCACACCTCCTTGCCCGTCGGAGTGGGGAGCGTGAGGTTTTTTCGTTACGGAATTTCTGGATTCGGTCCCCGCGCTCAAGGCCCGCGATAGAAGCTATGCAATAGCTTAAAAAATAAATCGTCGGTGAAACTGCAGAACCGCGTAAGTAACATTTTTAATAAGGAGCAAAATGTACCTTTTTAATAAGATAGTAAGGTTTATTTTACTCTATCATAAATTTGTTAGTTACGCGGTTTTGCAGTATCAGCTACGATATTTGCTAATAAGAAGGTATAAAAATAGAATTGTAGTTCAATTATTGCCCTCACTAGTACGTATAGATTATAATGGTCGCAAAGATGGACGCAAATCGATTTTGTATACTTTCTGTGGATATTAAAATCTAAGCTAAAAACCGTTATAATTGTAGAACGAGGAAGGCGAGCGCGAGGCTGGCGAGACGGACGAGCAGTTCGAGGAGCGGGTCCTCAACCGGCGCGCGGCCCAGCTGTTCGCCGCCATGCGGCCCAAGCTCGCCGCCGGCCTGCAGCTGGCGTTCAACGACCTGGCGCCCGCGCACAACAACCGGAAACAGGTCACCACTACTCACTATCTAAATAAACAAACATCAGGGGGCTATCTCACACACGACGCGCTGGCCTAGTTGGTAGTGACCCTGCCTACGAAGCTAGCGGTCCTGGGTTCAAATCCCGGTAAGGGCAGATATTTGTGTGATGAGCGCGAATATTTGTTCCTGAGTCATGGATGTTTTCTATGTATTTAAGTATATATTTCTCTATATAAGTATTTATATCGTTGCCTAGTACCCATAGTACAAGCCTAGAGTTTAGTTTGGACTAGGTCAATTGGTGTGACATTGTCCCGTGATATTTATTTATTTATTTATTTAAATAGTTTAGATTAGTTATATTTACTTCATGAACAAAATTACAATTACAATATAAGTTTGCATTACATAATTTATTAATATTGGTGAATGCATACTTATCCGTAACACAACAAGGTCTGTATTGAATTGATCTTACATTTGTTGATCTTCGGCATTAGTCAGCACATATCTGCGCAGAAGAAGATTGCCGACGTAACGTATATTTTTGGTTTTACTGTACTAAGGATACTAAACAACGATAAAATACATGTATAGAGAAATAAATACTTATATACATAGAAAACATCCAAGACTCAGAAACAAATACAGGCGCTCATCACACAAATATAATATATAATATCATACTGCCGCCTTTACTTCATTTGTTTAGGTACTACTAGATACGACAATGCTCAACATAACAGTTCTGAATGGCTGTTTAACAGAGCTACGTTGTTTATTTTGTTTTCAATAAGTATTTTTACCCTAAACAATTGCGAGTACAGCACAATTTGCCCACGACTTGGTTGTTGCTCGGTAATCTTTTTGTATCTTGTTTGTAAAGAAAGAGCAATAAGCGACCAGCGAGAACATTGTACTAGCCCCGTTGTTATTATAATTGGGGGAATGGGGGTGTTGAGATGGGCCCTGTGTGCCACTTCGACTATTGCTGCTAGTCCCGTACAGGCACAGCCTAGTCTTTAGTGCGACACAAGGCGTAGCGAAGTTAGAGGTTAATTGAGTTTATTAAATTCCAGGTGGCGCAAAAATTCTACAGTTTGCTCGTCCTCAAGAAACATCAAGTATTAAAGTTAGAGCAACACGAAACATATGGACCTATTACTATTATTAAGGGCACCCAGTTTGAAACAGACACGATTTAAAAGCGATAATGTTATTTATATTAATTATTATAATATAAAGAGGAATATCTAAATTAGTATGTAAAAGAGGGTATAACGAGGTATCAGTTATAGTGATGTATTTTGAAGTTATGGACTTCACACAGTACTAGATTGAGCCAAAAATAACGAGTGTAAGGACGTGCCTCGACCGGAGTCCGCGGGCGCCCATCGAAATATTTCATAAATAACGGACCAAGTGACGCGGCTGATCTCAGTTAAGTTGTAATTGATATGTTGTTTGTTATTCACTGTTAGCCTTCTCGCCCCCGCGGACTCCGGCCGCGACCGACCGTTCATTTTGATTACGATTGATGGACTTGTGTAGGAAAATGAAAAATGCCTTACTTTGTTTTGCTGTAGGTTAAGTAAAATTATTGTAAAAATGTTTACAAATTATGTTTAAATTTGCTTGTCAGTCAAAGATAATAGTGTAGCTATTGTTAGCGTCTTTTAAATCCCAAATTATGTAAGCATGTATTTTTTCTACTGATCATGGTCATTAAGAGATAACTATGGTGCATGTTGCGGTTGCATCTATTCTCAAGGAAATGTAGGTGTGTTGTGAATGTGTTAGTCGTCGGCGGCTGCGCCACGCCGCGGGGAATTGTAACATAATGTAGAAATATTAGACATGTTAAAATTAAGAGGTATGATGCCTAAGAATGTTACACACGATACATACGGTGTTTTGATTTTTTTGTATAGCTTTGGCTATCGATAAATTAATGTAGCGTGTTAAGTATTTAAAACGTGCCAGGGTACTTTTATACCGTGGAATGTAGCGCAGTTTAATTTAGTTAAATATTTTACAACTAAACTTTGATAGTTTTGAGATTTTTTTTGCACGACTGTGGCATGGGTAGCCATTGTAAGTTTTTGTTAGAATAGACATCGTGTGTAACTTTTAGGTAGTTTATTAGATGTAAAAAAGAAACTCGTGTTCAAATATTGTATGATACATGTTGTTTCTGAACTTGGCTCTATTCATCTGTTACAGACGTCGGTTATAATTCAGTTAATTCTTATACGGTAAAGGATAAGTAAACACAGATGGTTTTGTCCAAGTTCAAGTTCAACCTGTCTCGAAACGAATAATTGCCTTATTGTATAAATTGCAACCTCACCTGTTAGAATTTAGTTGGTGTTATCACAGTACGGATTTTAAATACGGTGAAGCTCCGGCGACTTGTGATTATTTTACTAGAACCCGTTACTATGCTCTTGGTATCTCGCCTTAAATACAAATATGTACAAAAATCTTTATAAGAATATTTCAGTTACAGTCAAATCAAGTGAATGTTTAGCCAACTAGCATACAATCTCAATTCAATAATTTTTGCTTCTGTATATGCCATGAGGCAGAGCCGAATTAAGATTGCTAGCCAGTAGCTTCACATCCACTTGTATAAGTTAGGACTGCGGACATATAATAAAACGCACATTTGCGCCCTGTGCGTGGGCCTTAATAGTTTTTAATCAAAGTTTGTGAAAACGATAAGTTTTGCATTCCTTGCTATTTTAATATTTATGTATAAAATTAACTTTTTTATAATGTATCATTCTCATTCTTATTCGACATTATCGAAGTGCTAAGCTAAAGCCAGACGACATATCTTTAAACGTCACCTCTGATTTAGTCTGAATATTATGCCGCAAAGGTTCAGGTCAATTGTTGACTTTGTTTGTGTGAGAAGGAAGTGTTAAAAAGTAAGTAAACAAATATATGTATAACGTTGTCTGTCACTATTCATTGCTATATTTAATCTGGAACTTATTGGAAATACTAACGTTATAATAAATGCATATCGTCAGTGACGTTTCATTCTCGTTTGGCTGCGGTCGGTGTGCGTCTCTATCTCTCTCGAACAAAGTTGAAAAGGGACCATGCATAGTGCATTAGATATTTCATCCAATATGAAACTGTCAAGTTGGCAAGTTCTAATAATTGACCAATTTACATTTGATTTCTAGATATTTTTTTAGTGTATAATTGAGTTTTTAGTGTAGTCTTTAAAATTGCAAAACTGCTGCTGCTGTACTCTGTTCAGTCTAAGATGAAACCCTTTGACAGCCATCATTGTAATTTCAATCACTTACTATACTTAAAACTGAGATATTTAAAATTCTAGCGACGCTAGGTTTGTACCAATGTAGTATTTATGTAAAGTTAATACGTAGTGTAATACGTGTTTATATGAGCTGTCTCAGGCATCATCTTAGATTAAACGGAGTATAGTGGGTATTAAGCAATAATTGTGTCGATGAATATCAGACGGACATATTTTTATAGGATACACAATTGCTACATACCAGGCTACATAATTGAATTGATCAAAATTCCGAATGCAATGTTTTGATAGAAGACTTTATTTTTTGATATAGCATATAAATCAACCCCGACCTAACCTACATATAGCAATTAAATTATACATTTAATCTAGAATAGCTCCAGCATAACACACCTTTTTTATAAAGCTAAAAATTACAATTTACAGGTTTTCATTTGATACAACCTCGACCAATGACAACCAGCCGTTTGAGCAGTTTAGACCTGTAAAATTGTTACTTGTAGTTTTATAAAAGGTGCCCCAGCTTTCGGAGAAATGATATTCGGGATTTTAGGGTGTTCCTATCATAATAATAATAAAGCTTAAATTGTATCATTTACTTCTAGGATTTAACTTGTAAACGTGTGGCAATTGATATGTGCAAAGTTTGAAATTCCAACGCAAACACCGGTGTTATAACTCCAACGTTTCATTATGATGTCACAGGTGTGATGTAGATCTTTATTTAATAGTTATTTAGTTATAACTATGTCAACACTGGTCAGTAATTGACGCTTTCTTTTGAAGTCAATTATCAACATCTTGTCCTCATACCAATCATGTGGCGACAATCCTAATATTAGTTATTGCCAGCTTGACAAAATCGAACGGATTAACGCTCTTGGTTATGAAAACTTATGAACAGATAGATAACATTTAGCACTTACGTATTAAATTATTTGCGATGTCAAATACGATCTATTTAACTGCTAGCTAACGGTATGTCATCGCTGCTATAGTATTTACATTATACAAAATTTTATGTAACGTTTTACCGATTGTTAGTAAATAGCTTAAATATACGGTTGGCTTTGCGAGTATAGTGTGGTTGACGATATTTAATTAAGATATTTATCTAGATAACTTAGTTTGGTTCCGATGATGTACAAAATTTTAGCGTGATATTGTAAGAACACCAACAACCTTCCATAAGTGTAACATGCGTAAGTAATTAGGTAACTAGTTTGTTTGTGTAGTAGTAGTTACATTTCTTTGAGAACGATGTTTTTTGTGTGTTTGTGAGATTCCCAAAGTGAATCCATTCGACATTTTTGGATTGTGTTCATTTTGAATTTAAATTATGTGTAAAATTTATATCGCATTATAAATGCCAGGCACTTCTAACAAAGGTTACGTTGACTTAAAATATAATTTGAGTGCTTACTCCGCGGTGACGCACCCTCGGCTGAGGCGTGGCGTGTGCGTGGGGTACTCACTTAAGAGTTTTCATTTTCACAAGACATTTCTGTATTTGCAATAAATTTGTTAATAAAATGCCGTCTTATTACTTAACCACTGAGCCCTACTTTGAAAATCGAAGTTCGAAGTTACGTTAGCTCGATCTCTTTATAATCTATGGCACTGAGCATACTACTGCACTATAATCATTGACTAACTGCCGCACTCAGAGACGTCAATTAAATTTAATGCTTTTTTAGTGACGTGTTGTCTTATTCTATTGCTATTAGCAAAGAAAGTGACAACAGCCACTTTAATCAAGCATTCAATTTAATTGACGTCTCTGAGTGCGACAGTTAACCCTTCACTTTCGTCTGTGCTTGTTTAGGATCCTGACAAAACCGTCGTATATGTGTGCTTAGGATCCTTATTATTACTACTTCTGCCTATTTTCGCGATTCTATGCCGTATCTTTTTAAATATAGGTTCTAATTTGTTTGTAGAAAAATCTTGAAAATTCAATCTACATACATACATTAACTCGCATTAACATTCAGTTGTTCGAAACCACATGAGACGAGAGTTTTAGGAAGGTTTAAACTCGGTCACGTGACAGCGACGGGTGCATAATTATGCGAGGCACCACAAACGACGGGTTAATGCGTGCGTGCCTCACATTTACGCGCGAACGTGTGAATGTGCAGGGCGTTCGCGGGTTCGCGCCTTGTTGTCGGTATTTTGGCCCGCGTCAAAGGGCCTGCGAACTTGCGAACGGATCAAGGCGACACATTCGCGCGCAACTTTTATAAAATATTAGCCCAATACCACTAATACTGGACAAAATATTACAAACATTATTCTATTACGATGAATACTCGTCATCCACCATCTTCGTTTAATCCATTTCGTTTTTACTTGTAGGTTAAAGGGCCGTATTTATAAACCGTAAAATGGGGCTATTTGGTAATCACGGGGCTATTTGGAACTAAGTAATCATAAGCATTTAGTTGATATATTTTTTGTCATGGTTATGCTAGAATTGTAAAATTTGTTGTCAGGCTAAGTTTTTAGTTATATTATTGCCATGACAAAAATATATTAACTAAAAGCTTATAATTACTTGGGTTCCAAATAGCCTCGTGGTTCCCAAATAGCCCCGTTTTACGGAACTCATCTTGACTGAGATGCCTGTCACAAGATACGTCAAAGTAAACGTCAAGCCATAGGAAACTGTCATTCTTGACACCTCTTAAGACGAGCATTAGAGCCGAGATCAGTTTATTAATACGCCCCCTAGTTACATCGTCGAGCGCGCGAACTATACCGTAAACACTGCGAATGTCGAGCCTAGAAGAGTTCACGCGGAATACGCGAAGTGCACGTTCGTTCATTTGTCGCTCGGATTGAAAAATGTAGTGACAAAGAGCAAATAGGGTTTAAGTACTAAGATGGTTTGGTAGATAGGATGGATGTAAGAAGTTTGACGACCGAGTGAGTGAAGATGTCGGTACAGCCCGCCCTTGACGCACGCAGTCATCGAACAACCTTATCATCTTAACTTCTTGTAATACTGTATTGTACAAGAAACAATGCATAAATAAACTCGTGATGTATTGAATAAGGGCTAAATTAAAGGCATGTATCGCTGCACCGGGCTTTCCAGTCTCTGCTTACCCTATTGGGAGGCGTGAACCCTTTTTCCTCCCACGTTGCCAAACTCAAAATTGTCTTCCTGTGTATAACACGTATGAACCAGTCGTCAGTCGTGGTCCACCTGCTTAGTTCACCTAGCATTCAGACCTAAACGATGTCGACGGAGCTCCCTATTTCTTGGTTTTGACACTACGGGCCTGTTATAAAAACGAATATGACCTAACTGTTAATTTTGGCCAGTAATCCAGTTTTTATATTGAATAACTGACGTTTTTTATTTTATCTATCAAACGTTTAAAATAGAGTATATAGAAATTTGTTTATAACACGGCCAAACTGGTTCGGCCACGAGGAAAAAGCTGGCGTGAAGGTATGTATGTAATTGTGTGGATTGGATTTTGAGCACAAGCAATATAGTTGTGTACGGTCGAGCTCAGAAGCCGTACATTTTAGCACTTGGTTGCAGCTATGGGTATACTAAATTCCACCCACTCCCTATATCTACTTGCGAGGTTCTACCGTAAACGCCTGAATCACTGGTTCTCTAAATAGTAATATTTTATGTTGGAAGGTGGCAGGGTCCGTCCGGCCTATTGCCTAACGCACTAGCAATCGACTTCAAAGCGGTACAATTGTTTTCATTTTGTATGCAGACAAGCCTTCGATTTTCAAAATGAAAACGATTTGCGATTGCTTAGGCAATTGGCCCTCGGGTAGCTACCACCATTATTATCATTTACCTTCCGCCAAGCAGCGTATTCGCATTGTTGTTCCGGTGTAGGGATAAGACAAACAGTAAGGCTAAGTTCACATGAACGCGCGATTCAACTGTTCACATGACGGCGGCTTGCTTAGACATACCCTTATAATCTGCTGTGGTCTAGCGTGAACATTCAGTAATAATGAACGTGGAGGAGGCAATCCTCCATTTTCGTAACTCCGTGCTTCCGTCTACCTCAAACCGCGCGGGTTAACTGAACAGGTCGATACAGGAGTATAGATCTTAAACCGCGCGGGCGGTCATGTACAGAACAACATTGATTTGTTACAATCTTAACTTAAACCTCGCGTTCATGTGAACTTAGCCTAAAATTACTAACAGAGGGATTCCACCTTAATCCTCCTCTATTCCATTAAGTTCAACTAGAAGTTCAACCAGTTGAACTAATTGGATGACTTTTCTCCAATTTTTTCAACTTCAAAATGTAGTTGAAATCATTGGACTGAAAATTATAATAAGTTCAAGCCTCACACTCTTATTTCAATAAGACTGTGTCGACGGAGGTCCGCTAACGCGGAGCTCCTATTTCTAGGTGGATTGGCCCTCCGGGCCTGCTGCAAAACTAACATAACCTAAACCTAATATTTAAAGTTGAAAAAAATGGAGAAATTATTTCAACTGGTTGAACACCTAGTTGAACTTAATGGAATACCGGCTTAATCCTCAGTGTTGACAATGTTTTCGCAGTCTTGTGACTATAGTCATAAAAATAAATAATAACTACGTTAGTCTTGAGAATAGGATCTCCTTGACTAAAAATACTATATTAAATGCATGTCTTTCTTTCGATTTAAATATTGCATAGTAAGAGTACCATGAATATTTTTATAAGGTAGGTATTTAGCACGCCCGAAGGGCCAAATTTCCCAGAAATAGAAGCTCCAGGATTGCAGTTCCGTCGACTATGTTAAATTCGATTTTGAACCCCGTGATTTGACAGCATTAATTTTTCGAAGGGATCGCGGGGAATAAAAAAGCCAAGTGTCTACGAGAGGGACGACGGGTAACAAGGGTACTAGGCGTACTAACCAATTTTCAATTTCCCTTCGGGTACAATTTTTCACTATTGGACCCCAGATTTCAAGTTTTATTTTGATTTTTTTCGCCGCCATTGACATGATACAAAAGTCGTCCTCTAACTCCAGTGAAAACCATAACTAATTTCAACCTTACGTCACATATACCTAGATCTAGATCAGATCTATTTTGCACTGGAACTCTCGACTTAACATGAAGTCATTGGCGTGTGGGGCACTAAACGTACTGACATAATATCAAGTCAATGGCGGCGAAAAGGTCTGGCTGAGCTTGCGTAACAGCTCTTCTATTTCTGAAATAGATCTCCACATGACGCAATCAGTCTTCTGGAACCCAATTTAAATTGGAAGTTCCAGACTAGCTATACCATATTTGATACTTGTAAATAGAAGCAAAGAAAATAAGATGGGCGGAATATATGGATGGAACTCTGAATCAGTAATAGGGACAAACCAAGTAATAAGTGGTCCACAGATCAGGTTTTGTATCATTTAATCGCCCTAAAAATGTACAATACGTATTGCTGACATTCTCGAACAGGATAACGCATTTACTAAGTCGATGACAATTCTTACACGCAATACACGCATTCACTGGCTTAATGAATTGATCATCGGCTTCTAAACATTATACCGCGAGATAATAACATGATTCAGAGTAACAATCTACCAAAACCAGGAATTGAAATAATTGTAGCATTCAAATAATGTTTCTGACAACATTTTATTTGCAGATTTTTCTTTATACTACATAATTAAATAATTGCATTCCTGATGACACACACTGACATGTGAAACACATCTATTCAGTCCTTGCATCACTATGAGGGTGAGGTTTCCATTCCACATTTGATTTAAATGGCCGGTCACATGATATTACAACACTGAAACCTCGTTACATTTGGTGGCAGTTGTAGTGTTCTTAAAAGTAAATTGCTTAGAAAGCGAACAGCAGCAGGAAGGCCATCATAAGACAGAAGAGTCCCATAGCCTCAGACAGGGCGAAACCCAGAATGGCGTAGGAGAACAGCTGCTGTTTCAGGGATGGGTTCCTGGCATAACCGATGATCAGGGAGCCGAACACCGTTCCAATACCCGCTCCTGAAATTTAAAAACGAACATTATAGTTAAACCGTTTTAAAAAAATGCTATACATTTCTATTTACATCTAATGGATTTTAAGGCAGCAAACTACATACAGATTTGAGTTGAATAACAAAATGGGGTACAAGTTTAGTGTTCTGTTCTTCAGACGATACCAAGACTAAAATCACAATCAACGTGATATAAGTTTACTAAACTATACGTTTATCAGATTAGATTAGTATAAATAACTGTTAATAATATGCACACTTATTTTCATATTTTTACCAGACTGAAAAAGAAGGTAATGTATGTATCTTAGCAAACATCGGACATGTTCTAAGGGTCTAAGCTATTGGACTGATTTATAATGGGATAACTGCTAAGCTTAGTTTTTAAGACTATCAGTTGGTCAGGAACAGATCAGTTATCCCTTTGTGTGGCAAGCAGCCGTATAATGGCTGCTGTCAAAAGAACAATTAATACTTCATGTCACTAACTCTAAATTCAAATTTTAAACTTGCTTTATAGTTTTCTTGCCACATGACGGGCTAAAGGAACTATTTCGTAATTTACAGTTTAATAACAAGGAATTAGGAATTGTGTACAGAATTAACAGTTATTAATGTGAAAACTAAACTAAACTAAACTACCTTCACTATACCTAAATTAAAAATGAATTGATCTCACCTGCCACTGATTTACTCAGTGAAAAGATATTTTTGAAATAGTAAAAAAAAAAAATTTATTGTTAAAAGTCCATCATTACTGTACATTTTTATTTCCACTAAAGGCTACGTTTAAAACACCTGCAAGTGTAAATAGATTCAAGAAAACCTCCACACCACACCTCGCGAGTGGAACATTCAAATTCAGAAGTGAATCCCAGTTTACTTGTAGTTAAAAAAAATGAAATCCAAGAAAAGGTGTTCGTTTCTATGTATACACAGTGTAAGGTTGACAATTTTACAGTCTTTTTATTACTCTTCTTTGAATCAAAGTTGCCTTGATGGGTGGTCAAGTCGAATCAATCAATGAAAGGTAAAAATGGTGCTCCATCAACCTCGTAAAGTGAAGCTGTGGTTAAAGGGACTATACAAGGTTTGCGAAAACTGACTTAAGTGGTTTCTGTGCATAGCTTCGCGCTGTGGCGTCCAGTATTTTGTCACTAGAAACAATGCAGCAAAGACCAGAGGCCTTTACAGGTGAAGTGGTGGTGTGGTGGTACATATGCTACTTTTGCGAGATCACAATCTGTACAAGTCTGATTTGAAAAACAAACAATAGTATTTAACCTAATGGCAACCAGAGATTCTTTGAGAATTTAGATGTACAAGTGTAAACGCAGCCAGCCTTAGTGTCGTAATGACGGACATGTACCAAATAAATAAAACTTCCATATCTTAAAAAACTAATATTTTTCATAATCCAATATTTTATTTATTTATAGTTTTACAAAAGAAGTAAACAAATTAAAAAAAAATTGTTCAACTTAGAAAACAACACCACTATGTCAAAAATTTACAATGCGAATAACATTAAGAATGCTATCATTAAACAAAACAGGCCCATAGCTTCCGAAAGTGCAAACCCTAGGATAGCATATGAAAATATCTGTTGCTTCAAGGAGGGATTTCGTGAATAACCAATGATCAAACACCCAAACACCACACCAATACCAATACCTGTAGGTGACACATTACATTAAAAACACGTTAGAAAAGCGGGGAAATATTGATAATAAGGAAATTTTAAACCCTTTATAAATTTCAAGATGATTGGAAATAAAGCAAAAATCAATGCACTAGTTGTTATGCAATCACTATACAAATTCATATTTGAAAATTCAACAGTGTAGTGACTTATCAAGCCACCTTGTAAGGCAAATATGCACGAGCTTGTCAGACCGCTGCCAATCTGTATTGTCAGCGCATTTGTGCAGTTCTTGTCAATGCTCAAAACTGCCACACTCATTCATTCAGGATTTGAATTTTCAGAGAATTAAATACATTTTTTTTAAATAATGCTTGAAGTTACTTAAAAAAGGAAACTTACTCCGACTTTCAATCGCTATCACACTTACATCTCAGATTATTCCTTCATAGAAACAAAATCAGCAATAAGGCTCCTCATTGCCCTCAATGATACATTCAAGGATTGCCTTAAAAGACAGTTTGCTCAGTCAATACCCAGCTAAAGGGGTTAAAAATTTCCATGTTAACTTTTCAAGGCCCACGCAAAAATCTGTATCTTGAAATGTTGATAACATACAGGTTGCTGGGCCTTATAAGGACTTAAAAGGAAAGGAGAAAATTAGGATAAGAGGCAAGTCAGACATCAAAGCGGAAACTATCACAACACAAATGGTCATAAATAGCCAATCACATACCAGATCCCGCAACTCCTACTGTTGCTGCTCCAGCACCAATAAATTTGGCAGCAGAGTCAATATCTTTGGAGACTGCTGTGGTTTGAAAGGAGCGAATGGCTGACAGTTGGGTGGGCGCAGAAGGCACCACTTGTGTCTGAGATGGGACAGCTGCCAGTGGTCGTACCAGCGCTGTGTTGCTAAAGATCTGTAAAAAAAAATAGACTTCATTACAATACTAATATCTTACTCATTATAACTGTGATGTAATTTCTGGCAATAATGAAGCTGCCTATAAACATTATCTATTGGTAGATATAATTTTGCAAATGTTAAGTAGAATACCAGCTAAAACCTTAATAAAACCATTTCCTGAAACTCAATGGCACTATAATAACTACAACTACAGTAATCAGCAATTGTGTAATACGAAACATTTGAATCTAAATCAGTTCAAAGATATAGAAAGTGTGAATTTAAGTCATAAAACCAGGATAGTTCTAATTTCCTTATTTATAGGAAATAATGTATACCACACTCATTCCTATTAAAAGAGCCAGTACTAAGTTAATTCCTTTGAAAACTATTAGAATAGGAAGAACCATGAGAATTTGTGATTATGTAATAAGATAACACCCATAGTAAAATTCAAAGGACTATTGATTTAACAGCATCTGCCTACATTTAATCAATAACCTGGGCATAGATCCGATGTAACATGACTTCCTGATATCAATAACCGGTAGACTATCAGCACTTACAAGGTCAAATACAACTGCACTGATTACGAACTCCCCAAGTGAAATAATTAATTGGAGTGGCGTCCACCCATAGGGTCTAAATATTCTTCAAAGAAGCTCTAAGGTTAGCTATTATCACTGGATATTGAAGAAATAATAGAATGATTAGTACTTACAGCGGACCTGGCAGCAGGGGCGATCAATCTAGCGGCAGACAGCATTTTAATGTTGATTTAGGTGCGGCGGACGACAACTGAAAGAAACCGAAGCACGAGATGAGTAACCGGTAGGAGCACTAGTGCAGATCTGAAGGATAGATGGGGACTTGACAGTTTGACCGACCGACGAACCGCTGAGCGTTACGTAATTCGCGGGTATACGTAACGTACGAAGCTGAGGGCGTTCGATCAACACTCTCGTATAGTATTAATAATTGGTGGTATCACTGAAATGGTAATTTTACAGAGCCTTGGAGTAACGACAGCAGAATTTATTTGTTTCAGTCACGGAATTAAAATGGCCGATGGCCCGAGCCGACTTACAGTGTAGATTTATGCGACAACTTACGAGATCACAGGCAAATATTATCACTAACACCCACTGTAAGCTTTTTTAAAACGGTTTTATCACTATTCGGCCGAGGATGGGTAATAACTTGAACACTTTTCCACGATTAGTTTCTTCACTAAAATTCCACCGCACTTACCAAAGAACACCGCGAAGGAGGAGACCGGCCTTTGGAATGTTCAATGCCTGAGTGCTGAAGTGAAACAGAATATGCTTCGCGCACTGCTATTGGCCAAACGTTTGAGGTCAGCGCAGTACGTGACGTCTAGCCAACTATTGATCAACTTGCCAGAATGACATAACTTTTTACTTCAAAAATATGAAGTATAGATGTGTGTCAGTTGCAGATGATTAAAAAAAAATCATGTCAATTTATAATTTCGATCCCGTTTTTTACATAATTATTATTTATTTGTCAAACTAAAAAATGATAACAGCTAACATTCTGTGATTCTAGTCTTGCAATTGACTAGTACATTACCATCTGTACGACAATGGCCGTCTTCATGATAAACATCTGTAAATTTAATGGCTGTGGAATAACATTTCCACGATTAGCGGACCTAATTGAACACATCGAAGACGTCCATATTGGTAAATATAAAATAATCATTTCACCATACCGCTACACTCGATAATTTGTTAAAATATCTATATGTGTTCTCCTCCCATCTATGCGTAGTTACAAAAAATCTTGATGTTGTTACCATTGTAGTCCATTACCGTTTGGTGCACCGCGGCAACTTTTAATTCTAATTCTTATTTATTTGATTAATGTTTAGAAAATCTATCAGAAAAGACTAATTGTTCATAAAAACAACTGTGTTAGGTATATTTTTATTAACAGCCTATGAGGAAAATATACCTAAATTGTAATGTATAATTTTCAGATTATGATCCTGCTGTCGTGGAACAAAAAGAGGCATCCCAGCCGACCTGTATCCCGCTAAGTTATGTTTTAAAGTTCTTTACTGAAGCCTCAAGGCGTGAGATTCAAAGCATGCCCCCCGCGGCCGAGGTTCGTCGGCGTCTTCTTTCCGCGCCGAAAACTCCATCTGTTCGCAGCAGTACTCCAACTGGTTGGTGAATTGTTTTATAATTGGATTGGATAAACATTGTAAGAAATCCCGAGCTATTTGTACCCTTAGTTATTTCCTATGCTGTAAATTGATTGATAATTCGACTAAAGGCGGTGAGCCGGTGACAAACTGGCATCTAGGATAGGACTTACTTTAAAGGCTTGTGTTCTATTGGTGACTATTATAGGGGGCGTATTATTAAAAATATTGAGAGGTCCTATTAGGCAGTGATTTTATAATCCTCAGCCGGGTTAGGCTTTTAATTGTTTTTATTTCGCTACTGCGTTGACTGTTCCGAAGTATACTAGGTACCTAATTAACAAAAATAGGTAAGCAATTATACTTATTACCTAGGTATTAATTACTATGGTGAAATATTGTGAAACTGCCGATAATTTTTTTATAAACCCGGGATAGGTATGCTATGCTACCAATGAGGCTTGTTTTTCAAGCTAGGATATAAAGCTAGCAAGCTAGTGATTTTGGCCTCGCGTACATTACCTACAGACTAAATCTAGAGCGTCATTTAGTAATAGCTATGTCTCAATCTTAAGCCTCGATAGTTGAATAGGATAGGGTTATTAATATTTGTTAAGCTCGTAGCACTGTGCCCTTTACCACCTTGGGAGTGTTTATATATTTTCACTTCGACTGTATGACTACCTATAGGTATAATAAACATTTTAAATTTGGATTAATAAAATCAAATACCTATGCTAAAAGTAAGTGCTGAAATTAATATAAAGTTTGTACAATTCCATAGGTACCTATTCTTATTTTTTTACAATCCATAGTCTTGTCCATGTAAGTTTTTTCCTAGTAGTAGTGGTTGCCGGGTTAGAATAGTGCCACTCCATGTCTTCCCGTGGATGTCGTAAGAGGAGACTAAGGGAATTCAATATAGGCTGGTAGTACTCTTAGGCGATGGGCTTGTCACTAATAAGCTGGTAAACATCTTAGCCTACTTTTGCAAAATGTGGTTACTGAACTATCAACAAGTTTTTAAAGTTGTAGGTAATTCTGTAGCTCTGCCTACCCCACTCTGGGATTACAGGCGTGAAGGTATGTATGTATGTATGTAGGTATGTTAATTCGTCTTATACAGTTTCAATTGGATTATGTTTTTCTTACGAGCTCTGTTCAATTTTCTCCAAGGACCGTTTAAGGTAGGAACCTAGTGACTGCAATATACTTGTTTAGCTTTAAATTAGCTTACATCGTGTAAATACACAGTTGTTAGTACAAGTCAGGATAAAAAGTCAGTATAGGTGGCGTCATAACCTGCTGTCCTAGCTTCGATAAACTAGCTTCGCGGGCCGGCGCGGGTCGTACGCCGAGCGGGTTAGAAGAAGAAGGGTGTTTTATCATGGTTAAGACTTGTATCACTGTGGATTGCTAGAAGATTTACTCTGTCTGTAGACCCTAGAGTTGGAAAAGTGGAAGTCTAAATGTGGCGAATGGCTCGTTGGAACCAAAGGACAATGGGCAAAAATTTACGGAACGTGGTACTCGCCTCATTGGACATAATTTATACTGATATCAATGGAAAGTATTTTTTATGTAGATACTACATCGAGACTGAATCGAACGAGAGAGAACGAGCTAACGTAACTTGAACTTCAAAAAGTAGAGTCTCTGGATCAATGGCAGAGAGAGAAGAGATAGTGTTGCCAGTACTATCATGTATAGTCGAGTTCACAAATATTGCTACCTACATTTTTGTACCTTGTCACTTTAGTCGCTAGAATAGCAGTTTGAACATGACATTAAATACCCAAGCAGCAAAATATGTTCTTTAATGATCGAGACAACGTTTCTTATGCAGTCTTATCGGATTAAATATTGTCATATAAACATCATATACACGTTTATATAACGCGATTTGGGCGCACTTTACTCGACTTACTGGTCGTATACACATGGCATAATTATCATATAACTATCTAATATGTCATATAGAAGGGGTAACGCTGACTTCTATAACACTCGATTGTTCAATTAAAGCATGTTATATGATTATTACATGTCTACTGAATCGAATAACCGCAAATAATATGACCATCAAGCCGCATAACTGCGATTTATATCACTATGGAAGCTTTTAATATGACTAGTTACTAGTTAGTCCCTTAGTTGCAATTTTCATGACAGTTAAATGATCTATGGATCATATTAGAGCGGATTAATTGTCTTTAAGCCAGAACAACCAAATGTGTATCCGCGTGGGGAAATATATATTTAATTGTGTTATTCGGAGGAAAAATTGCTGGTATTTAAGTTTCATGTTTTCTACTACTATTTTGGTAATTAATGTTAAGAGCATATAAACGTGAAGTATAGTCATATTCATAAACGCTTACCAGTTTATCGACCAAGTTTTCCTAATGTTATGTTTAATTTTAATGCCCCCCCTTCTATTTGCTCAATTTAAATATTATTTATTTATAAAAATATGTGGTAACAATTAATTGTTTGTTATTCGACACATAGTTGCGTCCATTACAACTATTCATCTAAATTGTTGAGTAATAGTTACTTATTCAGCTAACCTGACGCCATTATTGTTTGTTTTAGGGTTCTCTAAGGCTAGCTCAAAACTCATTTTTAACTTACTTTCTAACAATAAACTTATTTTGAATTTTAAGGGTATTAGTATAAGAACCTAACAGTAAAAGCTATGCAAAGGTACATGACATTCATCAAATTACTTAGGTAGTATTATTTTTGAGTTCGCGTGCATATTAATGTATTTACTATGCATGCCGAATCGGCATATGCGCAACGTGACGCGTAAGTGTAGTAAATTAAGCCTATGCGTATAGAGTTTTGTAAAATTTCCTTTATTTGGTTTATAAGACCATTGTGCCAATAATTTCCAGTATCTACAGGAGTTACGCATATTTTTTCACTGTTTGTACAGAGGAGTGTTCTGGGCTCAGAAGGCATTATATGTGGAATTCTTTTATTTAATATGTCGCTAAGTTCTTTTAGCGCGCTATGTGAAATATTGTTATCCAAAGCCCATTTCGTAATTTCAGTGCGGCGGCATTCTAAGTTGCAGAGATGTTCATTAAAATCATCACTATGCTCTGAATTAGTATCTAGTGATGTGGTAACAGAATTTGAAGTAGCGTTATCTTCTTCACTTGTGTATTGTAATTCATTTAAAAAAATATTTTCTACTGAACCACTTTCTGTCACAATATCATTTGTCACTTGACTTTCCGAACCAAAACGAGCACATTCGATGGTCTCGACCTTAGATATTGTACTTCTATGTTTTTTTGTCACTTTCCTCCTATAACCACCGCTTCTTTTAAACTTTAACCACTTTTCCCATTCCATTTTTATTAATAAATTTTATGATTTACTTCATGCAGTTAAGGAAAAAGGTTGACTAAAAGTAATGATGGTCACAGTAATATGAAATTTCAGTCATATAATTGCGATTAATAGATATTAATGTTCGATTAACAAGAACTACAACACCGTTACTCGACCTGCCATATAAAAGTTTAGTAAAAGAATTTTACACTACCAATAAATCGACTAAGATTTGTATAAGAGTTTCTTATATAGGCGATGTTTAATAAATATAAAGTCGTTATACATATAATATAAGGATTTGAGTTGACGTTTAAATGACCAAAAATATTGCCAATTATTGCTGAGTAATTTGTTATATTTGTATAAGTGTTGTTTTTACAACCTCATAGTCCTGTAATAGCAACCTATAACACTTTTATTTGATTTGTTTTGATTGGCGAATAAAGGCCATATAAAAGGATTTTACATGCCCCATGTGTCATTTAAAAGCATTAAAAGTGCAGTTATGTCACTATCCCTTATACGACTAGATCGTTATGTAAAACAACCGTGTAAACGTCTACTCGACTTCTCTACATGCCTTAATGATTCTGTCGTTTAAAGATCGGATAAAACACTATAATATGATTAATTGGAATAGAATCGCTTTTATAAGATTGTTATACGATAGCATTATATAAGTTGCGGTTATCCGACTTTTAAAAGATCTTGAATCATGTAATTTGTGGTTATCGAACTCTTAAAAGATCTCAATTTTTTCTCAATTTAAGCATAAAATTATAGGACTACTTTGCTGCTTGGGTAGATAAGGTACTAAAGTGTAAGTACACATTTATGAACTTGACTGAGAGATTAAACATGTATTTTAGGTGTCACTGACAAACTTCCATTTTTGGTTATTTTTAAAGATGTAGATAATTTAATATGTAGAGTTTGGCTTGAGACTAGATATATTTATTTCATTTCGCAAATACGTGTCCGACAGCCTCATTATACACTCAGTCACACCAGAAACTCCTTTACCACTTCGAGTCTATTTGTATGAAGTATGAATGGCTTGATCGACTATACTTACAAAACCTAGACAACTTTTGCTGCTGCCTGCTGGTCAGTAACGGAGAAGGAAGTCCGTGTCCAGACTTCCCCGCACACTGTCCACCCGCAATTCTATGGAACCCCATACCCCATTTGTAGCAAAACATTTTGTTTTCCAGGCAGCGACATGGACGAGGACGAGATGATGAGCCCGTCGGAAGACAGCAATGACTCCTGGACCACCGTCGAGGAATACAGCTCCGAGTATATACTGCGTTATGGCGTCAAGTAAGTTCGCTTACCTCATATCTTGAAATCGATGTCGTAAGAGGCGACTAAGGGAATATAGGCTTTTAGTACTGTTAGGCGATGGGCTTGCAACCTGTCACTAATACGCTGGTAAACATCTTAGCCTATTTTTGAAAAATGTGGTTACTGAATTCTCAACCAGTTTTTAAAGTTGTAGGTAATTCTGTAGCTCTGCCTACCCCTTTCTGGGATTACAGGCGTGAAGGTATGTATGTATAATAATAATAATAATAATAATATTTTTATTCAAGTAATATTTACACGAGAATTAAATCTAAAGTACAATAATTCTAACTCTAAGGCCTAATATTATCTTATCTAATGTATGTATTCAGCAAAGGGTGATGGGCAATTTTGTATGGACCCCGTCCCCACCCTCCAACAGTCACGGGATGCATGTTTATATGTTCGTTAGGACCCAAAACAAGACAAAATAACTATTTTAGTAGCTAAATCGATGGGACTTTTTCTATGAAAAAAACCTTTCAAGAGTCATGCAATGCAAGAATGTGTTCATTTTTAAACCAATTCCATACGATATGATAATGGTTTTCCAAGAAAACCCCATACATAGGACAATCGTCGTCATAGTAAAAAATCATCAGGTTGCCAAGATCTATCAAATGAGATATGTTTCGTTTCTGTTGGTGGGTGGGGACATTTTGCCCATTGTCCTTTGAACACTCGTACAAAAGTTACGCCTTTACCGCGGTAGGCGTCTATCTGTCGTCGTAGCGCCAGAAACCCTATTAGGTAATATGCGTTTTTAAAATTTAAATAGTTATGTTTTCCCAGATATTTATTGGCTCTACATGACTTTAGGCTTTTAAAGAGATACCAACTCTAAGGGGTGTTTCTGTCTGCCATTTAAGTTGGTTCTCTCCTTGTCTATTTTTAAGTGTAAGAAAGAGAAAGGGCTAAATTTATGTGTCAAATATGCTTTACGTGTCGTTTGTGAAACAGGCGGTAAAGGTTGTATCAATAAAGTGTTTTGTATTACATTGTATTGTTTTGTAATTAACGGATCTTGTCTGAGATGCCCGTTTCAAAAGATACGACATAATTGACAGTTTTCTATGACTTTTGACGTATTTTGAGTCAGGCACTTTATCCAAGACCAATTTGTGTGTACGGTCCTTTTTTTTTTTTGAAAAAAAAACAAGAAATCGTGTATAGAATCGGGTTGTTGTCTTATTTAAATAGACTCCGTAGAATAGACCCCAAGCTACAAAATTCACATAGGTAGGCTTGTGAGGGTTAAAAAAAATCACATCTTATTTAGTATTTAAATTTAAATAACCCAAATCATACTCTTACCTGGACAGACTCGGGCACTTCGGGCTCCAGTCTCACTGGAGTAATAAAGATATAAATAGCGTTATATATAAAATATACCTTTTATACGCCACAGTGGGGTTATGTCTGAGAGAAAAGGACGGAGTGATATACGTGCTATAGCTCTGTCCTTTACGCTCGCCGTAAATTGAGCAGAATAGCTATGTCATAATAACCCCCCAGGCCGTTCACTGAAAGTCGTGCCACTGACGCCACGACTGCTACAGCCGACACAAGTTCAAGATTGAAAGAGACTTTGTTTCGTATAAATTAAGTTGTGATTTGCATAGCAAAGCAAACATGTTCCCCTCACGTTGTTAATCCGGTTGCAGCCGGCTGGGCAGCGCGCCGGGCCCCTCGCCGCAGGACAAGCCCTTCGCGTGCCCCGTGCCGGGCTGCAAGAAGCGCTACAAGAACGTCAACGGCATCAAGTACCACTCCAAGAACGGCCATAAGAAGGACGGGAAGTAAGTCATACTCATTGTCTTATTCATATTCATTTATTGATTTATGTTGCACAGTCAAGGAAATTGACTCCTAGACCATTTTGGAGTATGGCAAAGTGACAATGTAAATAAAATCGTAACATAACAAGTCCTTTAAGTTTGCTTGATTACGTCACTATGACATAGTACAAAACGGTCTAGGAATCAATTTCCTTTACTGTACATGAAGTCTTAAAAATACAGTAGATAGCTTCAACATAAACCCTGCACGGACATAATAATATACTTCCATGTCTAGAACATCACATTTACATTATAATATAACAAATTAAATTTAATAATAAAAGGCTAATAGTATGCGCAAAAAAAAACTTCCAAATTTTTTAAATCAAAAACCTTACTACTAAATATAAATATAGACTCTTTTGTTATATTTTTGATTGTTAGACGTATTCAATTGTGAATATTGTCCCAGTGCCAACAATTTTTAAATTGGTAAAAGAACTTATTAATTTATATATTTTTCTGAGGTTAATTTGACATTTTTTACAAGCTTAGAGCTTAGTTTGGGACTAGGTCAATTGGTGTGACATTGTCCCCTGATATTTATTATTATCTCTTTCTTATGCAAATAGGGCTTTGTGATTTCGTACAAGTCTACAAAGGCCATGGCAGGATAAGGGAAGGGCAAATGCCCTTTTATGCTAAAGGGCTGGTTTTTAAACTAACTATAGAAAAAAACCAGCTCTTAATCACGGAGGGCTTTTTTTTTCGTAAATATACCTTCATATACACCAGCCAGTGTTAGGATATTTAAAAGAGTACAATGTGGCCTGGAAGTATCTGTTTCCATGTTTTTTAAATGTGGCTTTAAGATCTACGTAGTCACAGTTACTTGCGAGAAGAAAACAGTGGCAGATGACGCTACACGTGATTTTCATTGAAATTCGACTACATGCGGATGGAAGCCTCCCGGCGTATGGGGATGGGATGGGATGGGAGTCTGTAGCCTACAGCTTCACAACGTACCCCGCGTCAGGATTAGCGATGGGCAATTTCTGAAACATTTCATGTTTCCTTAACGGTGAAATATTTCTGCTGTCAAAAATTGCAGAAATGTTACCGCATACATTTTACTTAAATTTCATGTCAAATTTCAGTAACATCTAACATCAGTAGAGGGAATAGTGATTAGAAAATTCGGCAACAAGTGACAATACCCGCGTGGCCGGTAGTGGTGCCCGATTGATTCACAAAGGACCGATGATGTTCAAAACCACATGAAGCCGAGCTATTTTTTTCACAAATCTGCCATTTGTTTTACTTGATATGTGTATATACAGTGGTGGGTAGTGATGTACGAGTTCTGAAACATTATAAAACTTTCCTTATCTGCGAAAATTACAGCTTCTGAAAGTTACATAATTAGATGGAAATGATGCTGGCACAAGTAAATTTCATTTAAATTTCATGATAAGTTTCCGTTACTTACGAACGATTCCTCTTCAGTAACTTTCAGAATGTTGCATGAAATTATAGGTGAAAGTTTCACTTTTGAAACTTACAGAGTATTGCATAAATTTAAGCGAAAGTTTCACTTTTGAAACTTACAAGCCGCCCATAACTAGTCAGGATAGAAATTAACTATGGAGGTCAGCATCGACTGCTTCATACGGTATCAGATTAAAACCTAAATAAACTGGTCGTCAGAAATCAAAGTTTTATATTCCCACAAAAAAAAATATTAGATGTGACTGATGCTAGATGGAACGATGACATTTTCAAGCGGACACCACGATTGACTGAAAATTAGAAAATATTGCCGTAACAACAATTTTATAAAAAATATTTGTATATTCGTGTCAGTGTGTGATCTGTTTAGGCCCGCTTGCGTGTAAATGCTTGCGCGTTAATTTAATCTTAAATTATTCATGGATGTCCGATTAGTATAAGAACTGTAAATTTGACGAATTATCCTGTTAACCTGGGGTTCACATTTACGGGCAAGCGGGCCTATTGTAGAGCCGTTACCATCTGACCATCGGGGTAGTAAATGATTATATCGGATTCTCTAGCTCGCACTCGTGGGGCTTATGGCGAGCGTAAGGGATACAAGATAATGCGCTGGTACTACACGCATCCCTTACGCTCGCCATTAATCCCACAAGTGCGAGCAAGAGAGTCCGATAACATGATTTATTACCCCGATGGTCAGATGGTAACGGCTCTACAATAGTCAGGCATGTTGCGTTTAGAATTTAAATAGTCCCAAAGAATTTGAAATAATTAAATGCATGATTGCATTATGCTCAATATCATCTAGATTCGGTAAAACAATTTGTTTGTTTAGAAAATACTCTTTTGTGTCGCCGTCTGAACATTATAACAAAAAGCTTATGCCTGGACCCAAGAAACGGTTGACTGCTCAAGAATATTTCTGGAAGAAATGGGTATCCGACTATATTTTATGATGGGGAACGGTCTTTGGAACCACAAACAATTTGCGGTTTCTTAGTCCGTTATGACATCCAGTATTTTGACATATTTTAAGGGGTTGTTAAATATTTAAATCATTTTTACCAAATATTTGGGTCCGAAATGGTGCTCTTGTAAACAGTTTTTTTTTTGGTTTACTGATAATGGCAATATTTTAACACTCATCACAAGAAAATTAACAACTCCCTAACTTTAGAGAACTCCGTTTTATTTGTATTCGTACTTAGAGTGAGATTCAGTTATTTAGAAAACGGTACCATTTACAATCCATGTTCATTACGAGGGGCGGCTGATCAGTAATCTACCTAACTTAAAAAAAAGACTGTCATACTTATTTATTTTTATTTTCTGTATATTCCCCTGCTAAGTCATTAAAAAAAACGGTTTGTCATCAAATAAGTCAGTAACCGCAGCCTTCATTGCGTCATCGGCCATAAACCTTCGT
Source organism: Acleris emargana (assembly GCA_927399475.2). Lineage (NCBI taxonomy): Eukaryota > Metazoa > Arthropoda > Insecta > Lepidoptera > Tortricidae > Acleris > Acleris emargana. The sequence continues at coordinate 5,204,639 of OV656844.1, read as the reverse complement.
CCCCTGAGGTCTTTCTTGAGAAGTCTAAACAGAGGGGGCACAGGGGGGTAGATCTGGACTATAGGGGGTTGGACAATGGTTTCGAAGCCATTGTCTTTAATCGCTAGCATCGTTGTGCGGGCGGTATTCCTTTTTCCCTCGACTCATGTCCAAAAACTCTTCGCAACATTTGACACGCCTCTTCATGTTAAATGCTGTCAACATTCTGGGGACCCAACTTGCAACTAACCTTGGACATGTGCAAATGCTTATGAATTATTTCATTCACTCGCTCTTTACTGACGCGCACATCTCTAGCTATCTCCCACTGCTTCACTCGTCGGTCCTATAAAATATTTATTTTCACCCTGGCTTCATTTTCATCGGTGACGGCCGAAACTGGTCTTCCGCTACAAGGATCATCTTCGAGGCTGTCACGACCTAATTTAAACTGCCTCGATCAAAACTTTATTACAAATTTGGAAGAACACGAACTGCCAAACACACGTAACATACGACCCCGTGATCTCCGAAGGCGTATTCTTTAGTCAAAAACGTAATCACCGCACGCTGCTCGATTTTATCCTATTTCACTTTTTCTACCGACATGTTCGAAACAATTGTAGGAGAAAAATAAACGTGATGCAATAAACAAATGAATCTAATAAATTTTGAAAGTAGAATCACAAAATAATATAAATGCATACCAGCCTGCATTTTTATACATATTTCTGACCAAGGAGATTACTTATCAGCCGCCGCTCGTAATAGTACCTAGATATTGTAGTAGTACCTTGGTATACTTTTAATATAATTTATTATTATCATCATCATCAGCCTACATCAGTCCACATACACATAGGCCTCTTCCATAGCACGCCACTGGGTTCGGTGTTCAGCTCTTTTTCTCCAGTTACCACCAGCTTGCGAATATCATCGCTCCACCTAGTCTGAGGGCGCCCTACTCCACGTTTGCCAATACGTGGTCTCCACTCTAGAACTCGTCTTCCCCAACGGCAAATATGACCAGACCATTGCCATTCCAGCTTGCTAATTCGCAGAGCTATGTAACTTTGGTTCTCTGCCGAATCACTTCGTTCCGGATTCGATCCCTTAGAGATACACCAAGCATAGCTCTTACAATAGCCCGCTGAGCGACTTTGAACTGGTGGACTAGTCGTGCCGTGAGTGGCCAAGTCTCGGCTCCGTATGACATTATAGGTAGGACGCATGAAGACTTTTGTCTTAAGCCTTTGTGGTATAGGCGACGAAAAGACCCAATGGAGTTTTCCAAACGCTGCCCAGCCCAGCTGGACCTCCTTCTCAAAGTTGTTTCTGCCTAGTTGAAGCATTTGCCCTAGGTACACATACTCCGAAACCACCTTGAGGGTATCTGTAGACCGATCCGTTGAGACAAATCAGCTAGAACGTCCAGGGTTTGTTTTAAATCCTGCAACGTCTCAGTCATGATGAGGATGTCGTCTGCAAACATTAGGTGAGAGATGCGTTCGCCATTAACGTTGACACCGTAAGTTGGTGAACAATTTCGACGATATAACATCACCTTGTCGTACTCCTCGACGCAATTGGATATGTTCAGTCTGCTGGTTCTGTATTTGGACGGTCATCGTTCGTGTCGGAATAGGAAGACACTTTCGTACGTTTCCGTGAAAATACGATGGAAAACAATTATGCACTGTATCTGTACAGCTGGCTATAGAAGTCTGTAACCTCGGAGAGAATCTCCGGCTTAAAGGCGACCACTGTCCCCGTTGGTGTAGTCAACTTTGCCATGTGGCTTCTCCCGAACGACTGGACAAACACCTGTCGACCCCCGATTTTGCTCCCTCCCGAAAGTGTAGACTTCCTGCCTGTACGCTTCACTTCGCAAAATTTTGTGCCTTCTTCCCTGATCATACCCACCACGGAGTCGAGCCTCTGGTCAACGTCATCTGTGGCTTCCAAAGCAGCGGATCTATTTTTCAGCTTCAGCTGAAGCAGCTCAGATCCCACAATGGCGCAGATCTGAACATGCGCTTTTTATCTTTTATGATAAAGTCGATCTCTGTTTTCGTTTTACCGTTAGGGCTCTGCCGCGTCCACTTCCTTTGGGGCTGTTTTTTGAAGAATGAGTTAATTTTATTTTTCAACTAAAGTTGACGAGCAATTGCCCTCTGTGGTTTCTTCTACCTTAGCCATGTGGTCCTACCGTAGACGTACCGTGGCGAGCGTAGAGCGTAGCTCCTGGCACCACTGACGCTGCAGCCCGTCACTGGGTTTTACATGTAGCTACGCGCATTTTTAGTATGGATATCCCAACATTTGTCGGTTGCCAGAGCCTCGTTCGTTAATCTGCAGGATGTACGAAGAGCAGGAGAGGTTGACTTATGGTCTTAGGGCACTGCGGTGGTGGTTGCATCCCTTTACATAATTTTAATCTATTAATTCCCTTACTTTTGACACTGACTTTTAGTTAAGTAGACATAATGAAGGTACTAGGAATTAGTAAAGTAATGATTTCATTTGTAATTGTAGTGTTTGTTTTAAAGTCATAGTTTATGTCATTAGGATAAGACAAGTTACATATAGCAAAAAAACTGTAGAATACATATAAATGGTATAAAAAAAAACATGGAATGTATGGAGTGTCCTTAACATTTTTTTGGATTTCTACAGTAGCTCGAGCACGAACATTTCAATCATACACGTTACGTTTTCCAACCGCCTGTACTATCCGAACGTGTTCTGTTCTGTAGCACAAAACCCAAAAAAAACCCGCGTTTTCGTACATTATGTTAACCTTACTTAAACGATGAAAGATAGTTTCGTTCGTGCTCGGGGTACAGTTCGGAAATATTGCTATAAGCCATTCGTGTTACCTGCGGGTGATTTAGCTTAATATCGATATCGACTAACCTTTTCCAGGGTAAAAAAGGCATACAGATGCCAATGCGGCAAAAGCTACAAAACTGCTCAAGGGCTTAAGGGCCACTCCATAACGCAGCACATCGCCGGGCCGGGCCGCGCGCCCGCCGCCGGCTCCATGCCCGGGCTCGTGGTCACGGCGGCGCCGGCCGGCCGCCCGCTGACCGTCGTCGAGGGCATCGACGGGAACAAGCTGGTGCGTATCTACGACAGCCTGCGCGCCAAGGACCTGCCGACGTTCACGATCCCCAAGCACAGCCTGACCGGCGTGAGCGTGCTGGCCGGCCCGGGCGGCGCCGGGGCCCGCCGCGCCGCGCTGGCGCCCGCGGCCGGCGCCGCCGCGTCCGGCGCCGAGGCTTGAGCACCCTCTTCAGGCTCTACGCACGTCGCGGTTGCTAGTTCGGTACGTAGAGATTCTCGACGCCGATCTAACGAATTTATAGTCATTAAATGTTAAGCTAGTGAGGTATGAACGTGCAGTTCCTATTTTAAAATACAAAAAATAGCCCTCGTTATAAATATTTGTTACTTTTATATTTTATTTCTTCTTTAATAATGTTACGCAGAAGACGTATTGCATATTGTTGTTATTGAATATGATTATTTCCTCGTTAATATTTAATTATTTCGACGGACGGCCGGAGACGGCCGAGAAGCGGGGCCGGGGCCGTGATGCGTGTTTTATTTATTCGATTGTTTTTGTGTTTGAGATTATTTTATGTTGACTAGTATTATTTGTCGATAATTGTCGCGGTCCCTGATGAATGACTCGGTACTTAACTGATCGGGTGAATGGTTCGTTAGACGTTAACGAGTGAATGGTACAGTCTACATCATAAATAAGTGATCATTTATGGACCTTGTCAATTTAACGTTGTTTTGGAAATGTTATACCAAATTGTGAAATAATTGAAAGCGACAAGGTACAGAAATCATCACTTATTTATACCGTTGACTGTCCTTATTAAGTTGGTGTCGTGCTAGTATCTGTGTGTGCCATTTTTTCTCTTCGTATGATAACCGAATTAGCATTTGATTTGCTATTGAAAAATTATTCTTATGAAGTTTGGATATTAGTCAAATAGTTATATTATACCATTTACAAATGAAAAAATACAAAAAATGGCATTTGTTTTAAGTAACGTTACATTTAGGTTAAAAAAGATACTCGTTAATGTGATATGTAGAAAAAGTAAAAAAAATATGCTTATAAGCGTACACGTGTTTCAAATATCTAGTAACTAAGAAACGCTTTGATTAATTTCTGTTCATTATTCTTGGTTTTTGTGATAAAAAGATATCGTCGTCCGCTTGATTTGATTAGTCCCTTTATAACGACGTTTTAGATTTTAAGGTTAGCATTGTAAATTGAACCTTCGTCACGTTTTAAATTGTACTTTTATACTAGCTTTCAAGATTAACCTTATTATGTACTTAAAACTATCACTGTCGTTTGTAAGTACCCCTGTGATACCCAACCAAATGTAACAATGTTATTGTCTATGTTTCCAAAAAATTACACAACCTCGAGTCATTTTGTGAATACGTAGAATACCTGCGGAGTGCAGTAGAAGAGGACAATCTAAACGAACGAAGGGCTTGCGGTGGTTAGAACGTTCTAATTAAAATTTATGGAAGGTTCGACATAAATTGCGAATGTATAAGAGCAAAGGTGCTTTCGACACGCTTTAAGGGATTCGACTGAGGTAGCTTAAGAAGATAAAATCTAAGAAGGAAATATTAGTAATGGTGTAATTTTGAATTACAGTGTGATACGATACGATAGCAGGTTGAGGGACCGATAGTGTACGTGAAGCATTGAATGCGCTTATCCGCCAAAGTATAGACTACTTTAGAGATGGCTTCCTCAAGCTAGTCTTCATATTAGGTATAGTTAGGCCATGTTTTAAATTTGACTGAAATTTTCTTATACACTGTTAAAGTACCACCAACACCGTGGTTTACACGCGCCGACCTCATGTCGCCGACATAAGGTTGTACTTTCACGAAATATTAACTACGAATATACCTCAAATTTACAGCTGATCTTGTAACATCTTAAATGATAATTTGATCAGTTATATAGAAAGAAAAATGTATATCTGTTGGAATTACTTATTTATTTTCATTTTTTAAGCCCTTTTGGTAAACTCGCGCGTAGTAAAGAGTTCAGAAGTAAGATAGAAAATTGGTTTCTATACATTGTAAACCGTCTCTTCTTGGGGCTCTAAACAAGATTCATAACGCTAACGTAAACGATTTCAAAACCGATCTAAATGTTTGTAATTTTCATAAGCGCTCGAGGCAGCTTAAGTCAATCCTATACATTTTCGATAACGTTCGCAGAATGCGTTTTGTCTTGGGCCACTGAAATCATTGCTATCATAAATAGTTTGAATTCTACGCACGCATGGCGTAGGTATGGTTATCTCGCTTCATGTCGTAAAATATTTTCGTTTCATATTCTGAGCAAAATTTCTAAAATTAGTGTAATTGGGATTACAATTATGAAAGTCAGGTTAGGTTCGTCAGTTAGCTTCATTTGCCCGACGGACAATCTTCCCAGGAGGGCAGAGCAATCGTGGAGCCACGGGGTCTGATCACACCGAGACGCGACGCGACGCGACTCTGCGCGCACATTTTATTAGAGCGACTCAATATATACTTTATTTGCTACAAGTAAAGGTACACATTTCATTGTGAGAATTCAGAATACGTTGCACCACGCAGCGTTGCGCCTCGAAATGCCTCGCGGCGTAGAGCGATGCATCGTCCGTCGGTATGCGCGGCGTGCAAAAGTGGCGAGGCGCCTCGCGACACGGCCTGAGGCCGCCGTGGCGACTTGTCTCTACTATTTATTTATGTAGACTGCGGGTGGACGCGGCGAGTAGACACGTTCCGCTGCACAGCGCGGCGTCTCGTTGCGCAGCGAGGCGTGTCGCGCTGCCAACGATTTTACGATGGGCCTCGCGACGTTGCGATGCCTCTCGGTGTGAGCTGACTAAATTATTGCATACCTCTTTTATGTTTTTTTTTTAACCCTATAAGGGAAACAAGACATATTCGTCCATTGTTCATGTGAAACTAAATCAAAATGAGCCAAGTTGTAGTCGGGATTCGATTCTGTATAGTTATGAGTTTTATAAATCCCAAAGTTATTATGAGTAGTATTTTTTCCACCGTTCATACTTATAAAAGTAATTTTAACTGACATTCTATGAATAATTTGTAACTAATAATTTAAATTCATTATTGTCACATTGTAAATGTTATTTGTGCATGTTTGAAGCTAATTTTACTCTCTTTGTGTTTGTTAATGTTATTTTAAATATAAATTTTAGTGAAATTGCTCATTTAGTGTGTTACTTTCGTGAATTTAGTTTATCTTGTTTGTCATTGATAACGAATGTAACTAATGTTAAGACTGACTTAATTATATAGTAATTTATTTCGTGTTATTTTAGATGTTCTTTGTTACCAAGCTCATTAATTTTGTAATGTTGACATAACTATCTCATTTTAATCATAAAAATATCACAGTAGGTAGCTCACGTTTAAAATGTTTCGTGTAAACTTTCTATTTGTATTTGATAAGGGGTTGACAATTTGTTTTTCCATATTGATTTCACAATTCAATATTCCACGCTTCTGTAAAACCAAATAACTCTCAAAAGTTACTTTAATGTTAAGTAAGTATGTCTTGTTGTTGAAGGGTCAAATAATGAAAGATGTTAAAATATTTATTTGAAAAGAGATCTGTCTTTCCTGCGATTTCTTGTCAATTATACCTAGTGACCAATTTTTAAATTGTTGCGTAGGCGCGGTAGGACATTCGAAAATGATGAGATTGATAAAAAGCTTTACACACTATTGATAAATTTAGTCTAGCCGCACACTTGCAAGAATATTGACAATATTTAAGACACGTTAAAACACCCGCTGAAATCCCAAACCTTATCTCTTTTGCCGTAAGAACATTGAATACTGTATACACTTAAGTTAGAAAAACTTATTAATATATATAGCAACCGCGGGGTTCGAAGTCTACCTTATACCATCACGTGTCGACACCCTAAGCCACTATATGCCACCAAAGATTTATTCCTACATGGCAACCCCGGGGTTCGAAGTCTACCTTACCATCACGTGTCGATACCCTAGGCCACTATACGCCACCAAAGACTTATTCCTACATGGCAGCCGAGCACGGGGTTCAAATTCATACCTTACCATCACGTGTCGACACCCTAAGCCACTATAGGCCACCAAAGATTTATTCCTACATGGCAACCCCGGGGTTCGAAGTCTACCTTACCATCACGTGTCGATACCCTAAGCCACTATACGCCACCAAAGACTTATTGCTACATGGCAACCCCGGGATTCGAACTCTACCTTACCATCACGTGTCGACACCCTAAGCCACGATAGGCCACCAAAGACTTATTCCTATATGGCAGCTAAGCACGGGGTCCAAACTCTTACCTTACCATCACGTGTCAACACCCTAAGCCACTATATGCCAACTAAGACTTATTCCTACATGGCAGCCGCGCACGGGGTTCAAATTCATACCTTACCATCACGTGTCGACACCCTAAGCCACTATAGGCCACCAAAGATTTATTCCTACATGGCAACCCCGGGGTTCGAAGTCTATCTTACCATCACGTGTCGACACCCTAAGCCACTATAGGCCACCAAAGACTTATTCCTACATGGCAGCCACGCACAGGGTTCAAACTCTTACCCTACCATCACGAGTCGACACTAAGCCAATATAGGCCACCAAAGATTTCCAAAGAAATGATAGTTATGATCGCCAGTCAACACCTAAAGTAAAGACTCCAGCTAAAATGTTGTCAATAATATTGAATGTGTGCGGCCAGCCTTTCACTTGTTTCGTTATTGTTTTGGTAACATTATCAAACGTTTATCCTAAAATCCAATTTTATATAGATCTTATTTTAGAGAATTATCATTATCCATAAACGGTTGTGAGAATAAAGTGAATTGTATATATCTTATAGGCAAATAGATATTGCAAGAGGTTGAGGGTGCGTTTCTAATCTAGCGGGGTTTAGAGCGGACACGGAACGCGAACAACAACAGGACTTAGCGTTTCATTATTGTTACTCGATTGGTCGTTTACTGCTAGTCGGTGCTCTGCTTTGTAGGAATCGCCGCGAGTTGAAACTCTAGGTTAAACGTAACCACTGATCTGCTTTAAATGACCTAGTTGCCGACGTTGCCTAAAATGGCGTCCTATATATTTTTGTCACTTATTTATCCATCATACTAAAGATGTCCCATACCTTTTAAACTTGACAAATTATATTCATATACATAATTTAATCTACTTTCTTCGCTATTTACATTTCAATGCACCTGACGTGCTCGGCATGTGTTATAATTTATAATGCCCCTTTATCTACACACATATAAGTCCTCTATTATGCGTTCACAACCCGTTGGCAATGACCAGCATTACCTGTGGTAGTAGGTTACAGCAGTGACAGCGGTAACGTAATATTGTAATTACGTTAGGTACCAAATATTATAAAGTAATTAGTTTCTTTGCAACATCTCCCAAATCCAACACAATTTTAATAGGCCCAATGCTATTATCAATTAAAACGTATGGTATAATTTTCAGTACAATCGCCCTCATAGCTGAGTGACCAATGAAGATAAACAAAGAGAAACTGTCTCTGTCATGCACATAAGATTTTTATCCACTTGCGTGCTCGTGCTAATTTGATCGACCTTATTTATAAGCAAATAAGGGCTATCACTCGCAACTCTGGTTGCACAAAGCACGTGAGCGGTTAAGTAAAATCCATGTTCATCTCTTTCTACATTTTCTCACTTCTGTCTTTAATGGGCAGTTAAGTGTGTGGCTGTTTGTACAATAGGTATCATACGATATTTGATTTCAAACGATATGAGAATAGGGGCTTTATTAGTTTGTCTACGATTTAAAAAGTTGGTTTTGACGCCATTTTTGTCGTAAAGTCTGCTTCTGAACCCATCTTAGAATACTTATAATATGTGTGTCGATAAAGTAATATATCCAACTGTCCATAATTGACAGACATCGGAAATTCGCGAGTAAAATTGAATGACAGATAGGGAGTTCCTATATCGATAAACTCAATTCTCAATGCCCTAAAACCCTATATCCACAATTCATCGCTCCCAGCTTCGTTTGTAGGTGTATATTTTCGCTAAGTATTATTTCGGACACGATGATAAAGTTGCTTACTAAATAAGCATACTTTGATCGCTAGGTTATAAGTACCATAGCTTGAACCCGCGTTTATTTATTTCAGGATGTTTTGTAGCATGTTTTTTATATTTGTTAAGAAGACATTTTCCATTTTCAGCCTTGAATGTAAATTATTTAATTACACGTCTTTGCAAATGACACTGACCTACGACATTTACAAATATTGTTCATCATAACATAAGTAGGTAGGTACGATATTTTTATTTAGTTATCAAAAGAGGTTTGGTAAAGAGATAATAGTAACTATTTCATAGAGCCACCACACACCAACACCAACATAGCTGGAAGCGATCACTAGTATAGGGGAAAAGCATCGATAAGTTTATCGATATAAGAACTCCTTACCTGCCATTCAATTTTGCCCCCAAAGTTCCGATGTCTGATAATTAAGCCTTAAAACACTCGTGTGATCTTATGAATCTCGCTTTTGGCTCGTTTCATAAAACCACACTCTTAGATTATTTAGAAAGTCTCTCATTATGTATCAGTTACATAAACTATACTATTCTCAAACCCATCTTAATTTAATCTTGAACTTTTATTTATTTTCCTAAAGGGTTTCGTGAAAACCGCATTGACATCAATCTAAAGTTTTCGAGAGCATAGTGGAGAAATATAAAACTTATTTTTTTATTTAAGTATTTAGAATATTTTCTGTGACAAAATATATTTGTATTTAAAAAAATGATTATGAATTGTTTTGTCTTGCCATTGATTACCATCACATTTTGCATTGTATTCTGTTGGGTTTGCCTATGTTGCAATGTATTATTTATATCTGTGTTAGTGTTTAAACTTTATAATATAAATGTGTGTAATCTCATTGGATATTCGGTTTCTCGATCTCATAAGCGAAAATAAGCTTGTCGAAACGAAACCGTACGAAATTCCATTGATGATTTTATCAGATGTAGTGTCAAATCAGCTGACTCTATGATGTATAAATAATGTCAGGCGTATTAAGACCCGCCACTAGTAAAAATGAATATAAATATCAACTGATAATATAAGCTATAGTTTGTGCAAACACGTTACTTTATTTTAAAGTTGCAAATGCCATAGGAACTGGCAATTGGGGTAAAATTGGCTGATAAAGCTAATACCTACAATGCAAAAAGCACCGTGATTATTTCTAAACTGTTTTGGGAAGCTATATGTTGTTATTTATATGTCATAGTGTGTAAACTGTACGGATCGACCTTAATATTTGAATAGCATGTGAAGCCCTTAATAGCTGAAGCATAAGATTATGCACCTACGTCATTGCAGCAATTATTAATCTCGTCAGACTATTCAAATGTAATATTCGGTTTGTTAGTTACGAGATCTGTTCAATGTCGTGAATTCATGTATTATTGATGTATGTCGTATATGAAAGAAAAAAACTACAGCCATTATTGTGTTTTATTTACAAAATCATTACACAAGCCAACATTTTGTTTATTAAATACATCTATAATATAATACATTTTGTATAAACATTCGCTTAGGAATACTCTAAAGCCGCAGACGCACTGGGGGCGGCGGCGTCGCGCTGCGGCCCGTCACCACCTAGTTTTTTTTTGTAAGCCAGCAAAAGTATGCGGGTGGTTACAGATGGGAATAACCCCCAATAACGCCTCAGTCGCGCTTTCGGAACGCTTCAGTATGGGGTGCCAACCGTACTAATATTACCGGCAGACATGACTGGTGTAGGTTTGATAGGTTTTATACAGTAGACCGTCTTATTAGACTAGAGATTGGGTTCTGACCCACGGCACAACTGGGCACAACTGACCAATGACTTCTATTTCGGAATCAAATTTAGCTCCTATTTCTGAGCGTTTTGGCCCTTCGGGCCAGCTGCAGAAATATCTAACATAACCTAAACCTACCTCATATTTATGATAAACATTTTGGTCAGTTGTGCCGTGAGTTCTTCACTTAGAGATTGGTAACCTGTTAGTCAGTCAGGCCCTTTATTGGGGACTTTTACGTAGCATTCGACTAAACTAGAATAACGTCTTATACCTAGAGTAAACGCCGAATTTGTATATACCTACTAATCTCGGAGGGGTATGTCCCATTAGTTCCATGGAACTACGAATTTTGTATTGAACTTTATGTCATTAGTCCAGTCAGTAGGTATTTATGCTCTACAAAAGGTGGCGTAGAAAATGTTTTGAAACAATATTGTTTAGGTATGACAGGTTAATAAAAATCCAAGTTCTCGACCTTGAAGGACCCAGGCGTTAGCCGCCATCTTGAATTAAAGGTGCCAAAATTAGGTATATTTTAAATAACTTCTCAATTGTTTACTAAATCACAAAAGTGTCTATGAGAGGTATAAAGAAGACAAAATTGTTTACATTTTTTGCATACATGTTTATTCTGTAAGTCTTAAAGGTAAGAAGTTACAAGCGACGGAAATAATAATATTACCTATAAGACTTACAGAATAATCATGTATGCAAAAAATGTAGGCAATTTTGTCTTCTTTGAACCCTTCATAGACACTTTTGTGATTTAGTAAACAATTGAGAAGTTAATTAAAATATACCTAATTTTGGCACCTTTAATTCAAGATGGCGGCTAACGCCTGGGTCCTTCAAGGTCGAGAACTTGGATTTTTATTAACCTGCCATACCTAAACAATATTGTGTCAAAACATTTTCTACGCCACCTTTTGTAGAGCAAAGGCTTTTACAGTTCCCCACAGACTGACCTAATAGCTTGATACAAAATGCGAAGTTGCATGGAAATAATGGGACATACCCTCTCGGAGGAAGTCTTATTCCAAGTTTGGTGAAATGCGGCCTAAGACTGTAGCTTGGCAAAAACAATGTGCGTCACATGAGGGTGAAATTAAAAGGATATTTTTTTTACCCAAAAACTCCTGCGCAGCATATATTGATGTGTCGCAAGTCTTAACTTTTTTTTCTCCATGCTCTTATTTCTGCCAAACTAGCATCGTTTTAAACAACAAGCATTACTCGGTAGAGACTGTCCAAGTCGGAATAACACGCACCGCAATTTAAATCTATAAAGTTTTGGAGGGGCGTGTCCTATCAACAGACGTTATATTATACAAAAGGGATCCTTAGACCCTCCGCGGCCTATTTCCTGACGGCCAGCTGTTCCAGCAGCGCAGAGATCTTCTCGTGCTTGTAGGACTCGGTCAGCGGGCACTTGCTCTGCACGTAGCACAGCGCGCCGTGGTCCCGCTGCTCGAAGGCCACTTGAGCCGCTTCTTCGTAGAAACTGGACATAAATACAATAGTTGAATCGTTAAACAGACTGGACAAATCTAGGGCAACCATTCCTATCGTTGAAACCCTATCGATTAATAGCTTGATCAACTTTTTTCGATTTAATTGAGGTGTTAATTCTGCCATCACTAGGAGTCAATAACTGTTATTTTAGATGCCAGTAACATAGTGTATTATCATAGGAATACTTTAAAAAGGCCGAATGTTAAGTAGATACCCGGAACCGACGTGCATTGTAACTCGATGTACGAATGTGCAAGAAGCAAAATATATTTTTCATCTCACTAGCTCGGAAAGCCCTTTTTGTTTGTTTGATATCTATTGAGAAAATCGCTTTTTATCCACAAGTGAAGAAAGAGTTTTGACATTTGAAGGCAGCTTAAGTGATATTTGACAGCTAACCAAACGTAAAACCTTACAAGTGCTGAATTTTTAATATCACAATTAATGAATTGCATCGAGTAAAAAACACTAAATACAGTCTTACTACTTTATTTATTTCATAAATATCAGCATTCAAAATTAACCTTCATTCTGGTTTTAAAAACGGATAAAATGTTCTGACACTCCCAATAAGTCGATGTGCAAACAAAACGCATCCGAAATAATAAAAAAAAAACTTACGTCAAAACTTTTCTATTAAGCCGTCAACGTGAAATATTCGCATGTTTTTCTAGTTTGTTTTGTTATTAAAAATGAGTGATTCGAGTGATGAAGACGTATTAACACCCGTGGAATTACAGGAAACCGTGCAAAATGCGGAACTGAGCTTACAGTACAAACCATTTTCTTAGTTTCCTCGCTGTAGTCAACGTGAAATATTCGCATGTTTTTCTAGTTTGTTTTGTTATTAAAAATGAGTGATTCGAGTGATAAAGACGTATTAACACCCGTGGAATTACAGAAAACCGTGCAAAATGCGGAACTGAGCTTACAGTACAAACCCTTTTCTTAGTTTCCCCGCTGTAGTGAGGTGAAAAGTTTTGTGTTATACACGGATGAAAAGTTATTTTACGTCTCGTGTCTTGAAACACTTGCTACGTTTAGGATTCTATTTTTGAACCACTCGCTTCGCTCGTGGTCAATCATAGAATCCTTTCGCTAGCTCGTGTTTCAAATGAACACTCGCAGGTAAAATACAACTTTCCCCACTTGTATAACAAATAACTATTTCAGGATCGTAGCAGAAAGAAGTGGCCCCTGCCTATCCCTCTGGGAAACAGGCGTGATTTAATGTATGTATGTAAAGCATTTTTGGAAAAATTGCCGCTCTATCACGATAAAATAACATAACGTACGATACGCTCAATAAATAGTTGCTTATTTGAAAGCGCTATATAATGCGAGGTAAAATTTTACTAACACGAAACGAGCTTTGAAAACCCGACTACAGCTGGAGCATTGGGATTGAGGAGGTTAACCAATCAAACTTAGCCTACCGGAGGTCGTTTCTTCTTTTTTAGCAGAACCGCAAAATACCAAATTTTTAGCTACCTAAAGAGCCGTTTCTACCTATTCAGATTTTTTAAATGCAGAAGAATCATTAGCCGCTTACAGAGTACTAAATGAGATACCTACCGTCAAGAAAACGCCAAGAAATACACACATCATAAATATTCTTACGTTGTGATACATTTCAAAATATCAAAATAGTGTAAGGATATTTCTTATCTATGGACATTTCTTAATGTTTTTGTTGTATAAAAGCCGTCTATTTACAACAATCTACAAAATTAAAGGAAATGCCAAGTGTTTTAACTCAGTCCCTCACCCAGCCTTGACGTAGTACTTGACTTTGATGTCGTCCCGGCAGCGCGGCAGGTACTTGAGCGCCTCGTCGGCGCGCGCGCGGCCGAGGCACGCGTCCACGAACGGCTCCAGGCCCCCCGGCGGCTTCTTGGACTTGGAGAACCGTTCCAGCTCGGGCCAGTCGTCCTTCTCTGCTAGAGTTAGGATACGCAGCCACCAATATCTGGAGATGAGGGAAGATTTTAATAGTACATTATTGCCTAGGCAGTGAAGCAGGCAATTGCGGGCCGTGTATTGGTTTGAACGGACGAGCTTGCGAGTCCGTTTAAAAATACTAGGCCCGCAATTGACAACATTTAAAAAAAAAAGCATTATTGTTTTTTCGCGTTTATAATAGCTGGTTAAAAATTAGACTACCCGTATTTCTTGGTTTTTCTTTATTTAACTTAAATTCGTCGTTAATAATTTATTAAAGAAATAGTCATTAAAAAGACCGTATATACAAAGTTAGGAATACTGATGTCGTGATCTTAGCCTGATATAAAATTTAAAAAAGTAACTTTAAACAGTAAACAAAACTGACTGTCATGTCATGTCAATCATTCGCTGCCGTTCGTTCACAAATTTGCTATTTTGCGTAATTTAATTAATTACGTAATTTGTAGACGCCATTAAAATAAATAAACTATTTTGCGTAGAATTGAAAGCGTGTCGTCAGAATCAAGTAATCCGTCAGACAGATAAACAATGAACATGACAGTTGTATATTTTTTTGAATTCCTTTGGTAATAAATGGACAGCAGTGTAAAATCTAGAAACGGTATTTTATTTTACTACCTTAGCACAAAATGAATTGTTGTCAATTGCCGTTCCTACCGAGGCATATATAGTGCTTTTCTCAAAAATCGCAAGATACAAATCGCATCACTCTTTACCGCCTTTATGTTTATGACAAGGCGAAACGCAAGCTTTTTTAGAAAAAAAAAACTCAAGCTATTCCAGACACAGATTAAAAAGTTACGTATTGAATAAAATATGGATGTATAAGACTTCTGACCTCATTGTATTATGGCCGTTTTCACTTTTTATAAGTTACAAACTAGACAACAATGAAATTTGTATGCAACATTGCGGGCTTGTGTAGCGAGCACGCAATGTATTTATTTATTTATTTGGGAACTGTCTGTAAACTATGTACTTCGCGTCTCAGTATGGAATTAGTAATGTCAACTTTTCCGGTCATTTTTAAGAAAAGGTTTTTTATACAATTCTATGTTTGTAAAAGTAGTGAACGTCCCCGAATATAGAATATTAGGCGACACAAATTTAAGACCTAGTCTCAAAATAAGCTCTAGGTTAGAACGATGGGTACAAGGCGACGAAAAATAATTCGAACATTATAGAGAAGTAGATACTTATCATTTGAGAAATGTATCTTTTAGGAATATAATCATCGGACTAAAGATCTAGCGAAAGTCGTACGAGTGAGTGTCCGCTGGCGTAATTTGTGGCAATACTTGAGACTAGTACGAGGGCTGTTTGATAAGTACCCGTTTTCAAATGTTACTCTTATGACTGGCTGAAAATATGTATTCATGGGCCGGAAAAAAATAAAATATATCACAGCTTTTGAATGTGAGTATTCAATTATAATTGACAACAATTCATTATGTGCTAAGGTAGTAAAATAAAATACCGTTTCTAGATTTTACACTGCTGATTACAGTAAAAATCTTTGGATTTTTTTATGCAGTAGTTTTTTTATATTTAGGAAAAACGGTAAAAAAAGTTGGATTGTGAATGTTAGGAATACACTTATAGTGCCCTTAGTCCATTTATTACCAAAGGAATTGAAAAAAATATACAACTGTCATGTTCATTTTTTATCTGTCTGACGGATTACTTGATTCTAACGACACGCTTTCGATTCTACGCAAAATAGTTTATTTAGGTATTTTAATGGCGTCTACAAATTATGTAATTAATTAAATTACGCAAAATAACAAATATGTGAACGAACAGCAGCGAATGATTGACAAGTGAGTGACATGACATGACAGTCAGTTCTGTTTGTGTTTAAAGTTACTTTTTTTTATTTTATATCAGGCTAAGATCACGACATCAGTATTCCTAACTTTGTATATACGGTATTTTTAATGACTATATCTTTAATAAATTATTAACGACGAATTTAAGTTAAATTAAAGAAAAACCAAGAAATACGGGAAGTCTCATTTTTAACCAGATATTATAAACGCGAAAAAACAATATTGTTTTTTTTTTTAAATGTTGTCAATTGCAAATATGGAGAAAGAACAGTATCGTTCTGTAATTCGTTTTCTGTTTTTGTAATGAAAAACATGCGATGAGATAAAAGTAACAATGCTAGCTGTTTATTATAAGGATAAAACACCTACTATGAAGTTTTTTCTTCTAAACACGTGTTCTTATCAAACAGCTCTCGTATGTCTCGCAATATGTATGTATTGCAGTTACGGTCACGGGAATCCATTCAGAACCTAGAGCCGGGTTCCGCGCACTTGTGTTGCTCTACATACAAAAAAACTTCAGGCATACATCCAGGGGAGCTCCCTCTTGCTCCCCAGGATACGTCCTCGCTACCCAACATTCGACGATTTATTTGTCGGTTCATCTCGAGGCTTACATTTGCTTACATTCCATGATTCATGTTTATATTCGTCTTCCCGGCTGAGTTTTGGTTTACCTTTTGTCTGGCATCCTGTATTCTGATCGCAGTTTGTCCGCCAGTTTGATTTCCCCCTGCAGTAGAAGCTTCCGAACCGTGTCGTGCAGAGAGAGCCCTACAAAACTGTCACCGTATGTCTCTTGCAGGCTTGATTGTTGCTTGCAGAGTTTTCGTGCGTCTTCGCAGATTGAAACACCTGCGGAAATGGATCAAGTTAGATGGATCGATGAAAGTAAGCGAATACTGAAAATGGACGACTGGATTAATAATTAAGAATTCAGTTTGTAACGTTTTGGCAGTTAGCTGTTAGTAACAAGTTAAATTAAGAATAAATAAATAACTATCCTTTTTACTGACTGGAAGTTGGCAGGTTTTGGCTTGGCAGTTGTTAACGAGTTTAGAAAAGATAAATCGGGGATTTTTATCTATGGAAAGTTCGTGCGACTAAAATTAGCCATACAAATTTTATGAGCACTTTTCGTCGCACAACGGATTTTTTTCGACTACGTCGTTTGTATGACTGTTTGCTAATTAAGTAAATAAATACCAGGGGACAGTCACACAAATCGACCTAGTCTTAAACTATAAGCTCTAGGCTTATACTAGACATAGGTAAACTTATTTAAATGGAGAAATACATACTTAAACACATAGAAAACATCCAAGACTCAGGAAAAAAATACGTTAATAACACACATATCTACCCTTATCGGGATTAGAACCCAGGACCGCTATCTTCGTACGCAGGGCCACTACCAATTAAGCTATCATGTCGTGAAATGGTCACCTATTGAATATTACAGTGCTACAAAAATTAGCAATACTAATTAAAATATAGCCATAATTGTATAAGTACTTTACGTCGCACGAAACTTGTTCGACTTCGTCGTTAGTAGGCTAACTAATTATGACCTGCTTTAACAACTCCACCAATATATGCCTAATTCTAATATAAATAATGGGTTCCCCTCTATTTCGTAGAAACTTTTTACGCCGAATTTTGTTATCGCATAATTTTTCACCAGCTTACACGGAAAATATTTAAAAAAATGTTTTGTGAAATCCTGGTAGAATAGAGTAGGTAAGGTTAGGTTAACTTTTCATAAAAGTCAAAGGTATCTTTGGAATAACAATTATGCGAAATGAGTATTCTGCGAAATCATACATTCGGACCAGTTATGATTATGCGTAAACAAAGGGAATCATAAATAATGAATGAATGGGGACAGGTACCCAGCTCGTTCTTCCCCTTGCGGTAGCACTCGCGCGCCGAGATGAGGGACGCCTCGGCGCTGCCCGCGCTGCGCTGCTCCACCGCGTCCCGGATGTGTGTGGCGGCCTGGCGGGACCACAAGTTACACACACACAAACACACATACACATACAGCGCTACCAGTGTTAATAGCGATCGGCAATTTTCGTTTATCTACGAACCCCGAGTGACAAATATACTGTCAGTTCTGTGTGCGAGTGTGACAGCGATAGCCAGCCCAACGTTATTCAGAGCTGTACAGCCTGTCGCTCAGTATAGTCAGTACGGTCGCGGACTTTAAATTAGTATGGCGATATTTTTCCCATTTTATTTTTCTCTGATATTTCTTTCCATTCGCAAATTTAACCAGTCTTAATTTTTTGCAGTCGCTTATTTTGGCGAAGATTTTTTTTGTCAGCAGAAATAATTCCATTTTAAAGTCATTTCCACAGAGTCGAAGGAGCTCTGCTAGAGCTTCTACATCTGAGTGGTTTGGCCCTTCGAGCCTGCTGCAAATGTAACATAAACTAAACCAACCAACCTATTCCGGCCTAATTACAATGGGGAAATTAGCGACTGCGAAAAATAAAGAATGGGGGTAAATGCGATTGGGAATAATCGAGTTTGGAAAGCAGATTTATACACCCCTTTACATGTGGAACCTTCTAGTAGGCAAGGGTGGATCCAAAATTCAGTCCAGAGGGGTTACTGAACTAAATGGGACCAACACTACCGTTTTATAAGCACAGATCAAAAAAATAAATTAGTATCATGGCTAAAACTATTTACTTTTGATACTTCGGCGTAGGTATCTTTAGTAAATCCCCTCTTGCATGTAGTTATTGTAGTTGGATACTAAACTAATATGGAATTTATCTGAAATTTCAAACATAGGAAGAGGGGCTTTACTTAAGTTTTTTACCTGATCTAGATATGAGACCCCGTTAGCTTGAGGCACTGACGTCGCTTATCTGTAGGGATTGAATGTTTATTTTATCGACTATGTAAATTTCGATGGTATTGTACTAAGAGTTACATGTCACGTCACTGTCAATGAGTCAAAGACAATTACTACTAAAAATGTGATGAAAAATAATGGGAAGTAAAGTAGCTGGAGTTCGTTAGTTAAAGCTGTTTATCATAGTTTTTCCACAATAATTGCATCAGGGTATCGCATCTCGTAATAATAATGAATCTACTATTTTTAAAAATCAAGAAGTTTTAGTACCTACACTATATTGATATTGAGCTGAGACTTAAAAAGCAAAGAATCAATCGCATTGTTGCATAATATAAACTACAAACATCGATACAGAGATGGTCTATCTAATAAATATTCATACATACATAAACTCACGCCTTCATTCCCAGAGTGGGGTAGGCAGAGCTAAAGAATTACCAACAAGTCTTAAAACTTCTCGATAATTCTATAACCACATTTTGCATTTTGCAATAAATATTCAATTCCTAAAAAAAAGCGACGTCATTGCCTCAAGATAACGGAGTACGTAAGAATAGGTACCTATGTAAGAATTAAGAAATAGCGACTCCATGGATTCGAGAACCATGCTGAGGTCCTACCAATGAAGGCGGCTAACTGCATAGTGATAGTATAAGCATTTTAAATTGAATGTGGATACCCATAGAGTACAGAATGCTTTGACTACTACATTGCAGTTAGCTGCCTTCTTTGGTAGGACGGCAGGATGGTAAGCTACCGAAAATCCTAACCCTACTTATAACTGTTATAAGATAAGACAAGGCACTCGCCTGCCCGGCGAAGTCGTCCTCCTGCACGAAGACCTTGCGCAGCGCCTCGCGGTTGTGGCTGGCGCAGTACTTGATGTACAGCGCGTGCGCCAGGGGGAAGCCGCGGATCGTGAGCTGCGGACCACCGATCGATACTGATCAATCATTAAATTTAATCGATTTATCTAAATCAAAGCAAACTATCCGAAAAAGTTGGAAAATCTGCCCACTATTAACTTAATTAGTAAATAGCAAAAGAATCTATAAAAAAAAAATACTAAAATAAAAGCAAGCTTATCGACAATATTTTATTTAGATTGGATCCTCTCCATAAGTATTGACTCATTTGACATAAGGACTATCTCTGCATTTTCTTCATTGAGTTCAACTTTCAAGGCCTCTACTCTAGGCGGTAAAACCATATCGTCTTTTTCCTGTAAGGCTGCGGTTCCACTGAGGCGGAGATGAGCGGAGTGGAGCGGAGCTGTGCCAATATTAACCAATAGAATCTTAACTAACGTGCGCAAGGCGCACTCGACGTGACCGCATGCGCCTTCTATTGGTTAATATTGGCACAGCTCCGCTCCGCACCGCCCATCTCGACCTCAGTGGAGCCGCAGCCTTATGGTATTGTTTTTAACTTAGCCGCCATTATTGTCAAGCTATCAAAACGTTGGCAATAAGATAACGATATTCAAAAGTAATATTGTTACTTTTAATATGCACGGCAGGCCGAACCTAGACCCGCATCGCCATACAACAAGTTTATACGTCATATTGGGGGATTTTATCGATTTCATTGTTATGTCTTACTTGTAAAGCTCAATTTTAGCATCATCATCAGTATAATAATAAAAAGCGAAATAACTTTACTACTGGACATAGGCCTTCTCTAAAAAAATATCCGCCATGATTCATCTCATACTAAACTTATCTATCACATTTAGCTGTCTCCCGAGACGTCTATCAGATGCTCAGTCCACCTTACGGGAGGAGCAACCTACAGTCTAATGGTACGTGGTTACCATTCTTACCTCAAATTCGTGTTTTCCCATTTTCTCTTTGAGGTGTAACAAGACGATGTAAACAAGGTCCGTATCCCCGCTGGCCGTGGCTTTGAGCAAGGCGGTGGGTCCTTCCCCTAGCTCCAACAGCAAAGGCACTTGGAGTTTACTATGAGTTTCATATTCTAAAATCTGAAAAGATATTAAATATATTTGTTAGTTAAAAGAATACATACATAAACTCACGCCTTCATTCCCAGAGTGGGGTAGGCAGAGCTAAAGAATTACCAACAAGTCTTAAAACTTCTTGATAATTCTGTAACCACATTTTGCACAAGTAGGCTAAGATGTTTCCCAGTGTATTAGTGACAGGTGGCAAGCCCATCGCCTAACAGTACTACAAGCCTTTATTCCCTTAATCGCCTCTTACGACATCCACGGGAAGACATGGAGTGGCACTATTCTAACCCGGCAACCACACGGTTAGTTAAAAGAATAATATAAATAAATAAAGTACAAAAAAAAACAAAAAGCCAACGGCACGTGGTGTTCCCAGGCGGTCACCCATCCAAGTACTGACCGCGCCCGACGTTGCTTAACTTCGACGAGAACGGGTGTGTGTATTCAACGTGGTATGGACGCTGGCATCCGCTTATTTGAATTTTAAGATTATAATCACATAATTTAAGTCCCTATTTTGTTGAAAACTTACTTTGATAGCGAGAGCTTTCCTGCCCTTATCGGAGGCTTTCTTGGCAATGGTGGTATACGAGATGCCTGGGACGTTTCGAAGTTTCTCCCCTATTTCTCGCGCCGCGCTCTCGTTGTCCAAATGGGGTTGAGTTACCTGAAACATGGCGAAGTTAGCGTATATGAGAATATTGCTAACAATAAGTTTGTATTGAAAGAGTAAGTAAGTTATGATCAGAGATCGGAATAGGTAGAGCTAATTTGCCTAAACTTGATGCATGTTCATTCATAAATGTGTTCCTATTTCACTCACTCATGAATGAATATGCGTCAAGTTTAGGCAAATTAGCTCTGCCTATTCCGATCACTGGTTATGATAAAAGGTTATTTAGAAGGTTGTTTTTTTGCAAGGAACGCGTTAACCGTGCGGCTTTACCCCAAACCGGAACACAATGCGAACACTGCTACTTGGTGGCATGGTTAAAGGGTAAGATCGTGGTCGCATTGTAAAATGTCACATAAAAATCTCTCATTATAGACATTCAAAATTAAATTTAAGGCTATGTAGTTTACCTTGTAGCACGCCCAGTGTGACAGCACGCGGGTTTGCCCGTCCTTCAATTGCAAGTACCCCGCTATGTGACGAGCGAGGCAGTGAAGTCGTCGCCATATTAACCGGTCAAGTAAAATACGCTCGCCTAGGTTTTGAACTCTGTTATGTGATATTAAGGTCTGTTATTGGTAAGGTAACATAGACAATGACTTTAAATAATGAATACATGGTCGTACGGAGGTGAAAGTTGAGAATTTTGCGATGTAATCCAGACTTTTTTGAGCCAACTACTAACCAAAAGAAGTATAATGAGTTTAACAAGTATATGCATGCATGTAAGTAAAAATCACGTGTTTTATTAGCTCATGAACTTCTTAATCTCTTTTTTATAGATGGTCTATCTGGAAATAATTTAATGGACGTATCATACCAATCGGGTTGTGTCTTATATTTTTAAATAACCCCAGGCAAATATAGACCACATCCAATGGCGAAGTTGAATTGACAACAATTCATTTTGTGCTAAGGTAGTAAAATAAAATACCGTTTCTAGATTTTAAACTGCTGATTACAGTAAAAATATCTTTGGATTTTTTTATGCAGTTGTTTTTTTTTATATTTAGGAAAAACAGTAAAAAAAGTTGGTTTGTGAATGTTAGGAATACACTTATAGTGCCCTTAGTCCATTTATTACAAAAGGAATTCAAAAAAATATACAACTGTCATGTTGTCTGACGGATTACTTGATTCTAACGACACGCTTTCGATTCCACGCAAAACAGTTTATTTATTTTAATGGCGTCTACAAATTACGTAATTAATTAAATTACGAAAAATAACAAATTTGTGAACGAACGGCAGCGAATGATTGACAAGTGAGTGACATAACATGACAGTCAGTTCTGTTTATGTTTAAAGTTACTTTATTTTTATTTTATATCAGGCTAAGATCACGACATCAGTATTCCTAACTTTGTATATACGGTCTTTTTAATGACTATTTCTTTAATAAATTATTAACGACGAATTTAAGTTAAATAAAGAAAAACCAAGAAATACGGGTAGTCTAATTTTTAACCAGCTATTATAAACGCGAAAAAACAATAATGCTTTTTTTTTGAAATGTTGTCAATTACTGTAGTTAAACGTAGGTAGGTACCCATTCAAACAAGCCTATTTTAAAAGTAGATTAGTGTATGTTCAAGATAAAAGATAAAACGTGGCAATTACCGTGTAATTAACCTTGAAGTGATAAAAATAACATTTAAGAAAAGAACGCGTTCATATTCCTAAATTTTAACGGCATTGAAACAAATGCTCTATGGCATCATGTACACAGTTGTTATTTCTAATACTACTGACCACACCTAGATATTAATAGAGATAAAAAATCAGCTGTGTTGTTCTCACGTGAGCATTGGTACTATTTGAATCGTTGCCAAACGTAAAAATATTTAAAACTTCCCTATTACGAAACATTCACATATTCAGTGCCAGCGACTCGGCTGGCGTGTTCAAATTACACGTGAATCGTAGTTATTGGCAGTGATAATCTATTCTGGCACATGTGACTGGGAACTGATAGTCAGACGCCTCACTCAAATCGATTCTTCTTTACCCGAGCTTAGTGGTGGTTCTAATATAACATTTTGCCATTATAGCTCCTACAGTGTAGGACCTAAGACTTAATATGGCTGGTTCAGTGGGGTAACGACCCTAACGATCTGTGGTGCCACCACAGGCTGTGTTATTTCAAGTTTTTAATGGACCGAAAACTTCATAAAAAACCCGTTTGCAGTAAAAACATTTATGACAATTTCGAAGAATATAATGATAGTGTAAGGAAATTAGATAGTAGTAGTAGTAGTTTTATTCACATGTATTAACAATTTTTCTTTGATTGATTCTAAATTTCAAAGCATTAAATCTAACTTCATTACAGTAACGGGTTGGCTTAAAGTAATGAAAATGTATTCAATTAACAATAGCAGGCAATAAAAAAATACAAAAAGGATTTTGACAGATATAATTAATAGAAAATATGTAAATTTTGTTAATAAGGCAAAAAAAGATTAACTGGTTTAATAAAAAATGTCCGCGAGGAAGTTATGACGTGAACGTGTCTATCGCCTACTTGGACGGCGTGAAAAATCTGAAGTGGTCTCTCATCACAAATTTGAAAATGTAGGGTAAAGAAACTAGTGGTCAGCCAGAGACCTGTAGTCGGCCTCTGCCTATACTTTGTATGAGTGGGAAGAGTACGAAAGATATATTTCCCATTTTTCGCACTCATATAAGGTCGACCACTGGTCTCTGGCCGACCACTGGTGACTTTACCCTACCTCCTTCTACAATTTAATGTTTGATCCAGCGGTGGGAACTTGGTATTAGGACTAAAGATTCACCAAAAACGGGAAGACCTCCTATTCTTAATGATCGAGATCGCAAGTAGGTGGCAACGTTTGTACAAAACAAAGTGGGTCAGTCCCAGATAAGTTAGCTGTAAAATAGGATGTTTTTCGTGGGCGAATAAGGAATATTTTAGAGAAATACAATGTTGAACAGTTAAAGTGTCAAAAAATACCCATATATTCCAACAAACAGCTTGAAGATATTCCAAAGAAGTGCAAGAAGTTGCGGAGAAAGTATCACTATGCAGGGAGCAGCCAGAATTGACTAAAAGAGCGTGACGTTCACTTCGTACCGAAGGATTCAAACCATCCGAACGTCCCTATAGCTCGTCCAATAGAGGATTATTTGGTAATTCTCAGTAGACTAGTTTACAGTGATGGGCGGGAAGCAAAATTACAGACTCAGTTGAAGCGCAAGGTACAAAAACAACTAATTAACTAAAAAATGTAAAAATAGATGTTGTCCAACGTATGATGAAAACGGTAAGAAGAAAGCTACGAAATTTAAGATGCGGGACTTTTTGCTGTATAGGAATGATTGATTATCATATTGGTTTTAGTTCGTTTTTATGTAATAAAAAGCTATATAACCCTAACAAGTGAAAAAATAAAAATAAAAACAGTTTTTGTAATTCTCATTACTTTAAGCCAACCCTTTATATTAAAATTTCTGTCGGGCGCTTATGTCAAGTCTATGTAACAAATTAATTAAGGTGCAAAATACACCTTAGCACATAAGTCAGTAAGGTAAATTTTCCAACTGATTGAATTTCTTAGATACGCGGTATTGCAGGATCACTGACGATACATTATGTCAGTTTGCGAAGATCCCTAAAGGTACAAGTTGGTAGCGGACGACATGAAGCTGCAGCAAACGACGTGTCGCAACGACACTACTGGTTTCTATGTATTTCTATGAAATTCCCTCCGTAGTTAGCGACATGAAGCTAGCGACGCGTCGTCGAGCGGCAGACGGCAGTGTCGCCCGACCGCAGATCAGTAGTGAAAAATAAAATAGTGTAGTATAAAATCGAACTGTTTTTCATTTAAACGACAATACTCTCTGAATTCTTTCATATCGCTTTACAAATGGTTTTTGATCAGTACTGAATAAGTTCCCTCACTTGCTCTGCATTTAATCATAGGACGTGTGGCTTTCCGTCTTTTTCTGTATAATAAAAGCAAGTCCATAGTCTTCTCCCTCTTCTAATAAAAGATGTAAAAAGTTGCGATCACTTTTCTCGAACACGTCAGACATCTTGTTTCACGGAACACTCTGAACCCAATGGATGCCATCTGCTGTTGCCGTCTGCAGTCGGGTTCGAAATCATGACTGCAGCGACAGGACGCAACGACGTGTCGTGACGACATGAAGCGACGACATGTCGTCTGCTGGTGCTGCGTGCAGTCGGCTACCAACTTGTACCTTAACGTTAGCGATATGCATCGTGTCCATGTAACGCGGACACTTGACCTAGCGAGGAACGCCATCGACGAAAGCCAATGTTCAACAATTTGTTTAGACTCTAGGCTCAACTAAGAGTTAAAGTACTTTTGAGTCAATCCTCGTAAGACCCAATATCTATTTTAGTGACATTGAAATTGCAACCTTGTTGAATTATTTATAGAGTGCGAATTATATTTGGAATTGAGATGTTATGGTATTTACAAGTACGTTAGACAAGGTGTATTCTGTAATAGTTAACCACGACTGTAGGAATCTATGAAAATGTATGAAAATTCCATAGAGAACTTATGATGGCTCGCACACAACTTGTACACGATTGATACATATTGTTTCATTTCCTGCAGTCTCTCTTGTTAGCAAAATGCGACTTGTCAACTAATCAACTCACTTATTAAATAAATAGTGTTGCTTGTCACCACCAACCGTCATTAAAACCCGTATTCACAAACAATAATTAACCGATCCTTCAGTGAGTAAACGCACTGAGTTCAATACAGCTTTGTTATTGGTCCTTTTTGACCGACCTTTTGTTTATGAGACGATTTGAACCACCCTGTGCGTTCGAGAGCACTGAGATTTCACAGTGACGTTAGAGAATACGGGTATAAGTCTCTTTTGATTTGGACGTACATTATTGTAGTTATTTAAAAGGATACTGTCTAAAAGTAAGCGGTATGGCCACCTTCGGATCTCGTATGGCATTCAATACCCTCAGCCATCGGCAGGTCTTCACGTAATGCTCTGTGAGTGGTTGATCGATGATAAATCCCTTGCCAAACTGGGCCGCTCGTATGAGCATCTTTTGAACATCGGGGTCGAATTCGAACGCCGCCGCGTCGATACAGTCCTGCACCGCTTTGGATAGATCTGCTTTGACTAGGCGGATGTATTCGTCGGCTTTGTGACTGCGTTTCTAATAATAAAAACAACTATTTGAGTTAGAGGCTTGAAAAAGCAAAAAGCCAACGGCACGTGGTGTTCCCAGGCGGTCACCCATCCAAGTACTGACCACGCCCGACGTTGCTTAACTTCGGTGATCGGACGAGAACCGGTGTATTCAACGTGGTATGGTCGTTGGCGAAAGTTATAGCAAAATTTGTAATCATATGAAGGAAATATTTTAAAGCCCCTAAAAATACTTTTCGAGACGCATATCTTTTTTAATAACCATAATAAGACGTCACGCGAAACACTAAAAATCTTTACAGCGTAAAAAAAACATTTAACCACCGTCTCCTTACCTGGAACTGCTTGGACGCTTCCACTAAATACGATCCTGGGGAGGTGCTGTCAATCCTGAATATCTTCTCCGTGACCACCGGCACCCTTTCGTACAGCTCATGGGTCTGCTCGGAGATGACCCGGACGCAGTCCATTTCTGGGATGACGTGGAAGGGACCCTCGTAGAAGAACTTCTCCACCTTACCCTTGGATCCGATGACGCAGAGGGTGTCGTCCCAATGAGCTACTATGGCTTGAGAGCCACACCTGGAGTAACAAATGGGTCAAATGAACATTGCAAAACATTATGATTATTTTGCGTAGTTTTGATTCAAGCCTCCAAGGCTCTATAAAAGAAGAAGCTTAGTATTTTGAACCTTATGTCGTGGCTTGAGTCTTGACCCTTACAAGTTCAAGCTAACTCACTCACTCACTATAAATAAAATAATATAGTTAAAATAGATAGAGATAGATTTAGTAAGTAGACCGTACTTTAACACGTTTAAAATCAACTAGCGCTTCCCAAAAGGACACTGTTGACAAAAAGCGCCTTAAGAAACTCAAGTACTGGTGTTTTCATCCCACAAAGTCCCGCCTCCATTGGTTCGACAGTGCAACGTCAATTTGAGGGGCAGAGCGGGTTTTCGTTATTTGAACTCACCACACTTTCAATGGCGGTGTCTAAGAATAAAACTTCCAGTATCGAGTTCTTGGATGAAACTGCAATGTTCCTACTGTTCCGTATTTTTTGTGTTTAATAATGTAGTAGTTTATGTAACTGGTGCATAATGAGAGGCATTAATACACGATACGATCATAATAAGATCAGATGAGTGTTTTAATGACTAATTATGTGTACAGTCGCATGCATACATAACTTTATCTACACTCGCGGTCAAATAATACGGGTCAGAATGCGTTTTTCATACTAAAGAGGCTATTTGGAAGCCTTGGTTCCTCGCCAGGAGATGCTTTTAGTGAAATCTGATGATGGACACCCCTAGCATCGATACAGGACTTCCAGATTGCCTAAGATACCCAACGGATTGAATCTGCGGTTAACGCCAGAATTGTGCATATTCAGAAAAACATATAAAATGGCAATAAAATGTAAGGAAATCCAAATGCTGACCCATGCTCTCTCGCTGTGGTGTTAACTGACTGTGCGATCTGTTAGGTATCTTAAACACTTTTGACCTCCACTGTTTAACCTCGGAGTATCCACCATTAAACCTCACTCAAAACATGCCTGTGTCCAGGAACCAAGGCTTCGAAATAGCCTCGTTTGTATGAAAAACGCACTCTGACCCGTATTATTTGACCGAGAGTGTATATGCATATCATAAGTTTTCTTCAACATCTATGATTGCCCAGTATATTATAATACTGTATCTTTATGCAACCACATCGATAACCGATACTTTAATGTTAACATTAAAGTACAACCCCAGATACAGGTTTCTTTAAATAGGCCATTTACTTATTGTTTCTGGACATATTAAAGGGAAGTTAGGATATAGCTGTAGATAAAGAGTATTTGTATAGTATGTTCTAATACCTACCACACTAGCTCTTTCGGTTGCTTGATGTATCCAGTGTCCGTCTCACAGTACTTGCTCTTGAAGTCCGAAGAGCCGATCCAAAGGAACCCAGAGTCGGTGAACAGGGCCACATGGCGGCCATTTTGTGATGGCACTATTGAAAGGATCTGCGTGTATGCATTCCTTATTTCTGGACGCTGTGGATTAAATAAGTTAGGTTTGAACTGTCATACAATAAAATCTAAGTGGGGTGGATAAGGTACATAATTGATTATCTACTTGTTTATATACTGCCTTAGGATAAATGGCGGTATTTCAAACAAAATTTAATTTTTTTAGACTTAGTCCTTGTCAAAATATTGAAACTTAAAAATATTTTGGCCTCCAAGCTTCTTTAGGCTCGGGCGGAGGATTATTTTGATTTAAATTATTAGTTGTATAGCAGCAACAGAAATACACAACAGCTTTTTACGAATATGATTCAAAAAAAAAAAAACAAAATATTTATTCAGTAATTTGGCCACATGAGGGCTCTTTTACACGTCAGTAACATGGGAGTGAATCTACTAGCGAACTAACTAACTAACTGCGACTGCATTCATAAAAGTTAAACATTTTATAAGGCTCAGCTCGGCTCAGATCAGCGGCTACAACCTTAAAAAAAGGCTTAAGCCTTTAAAAAAGCTAAAACCCTTCAAAAAAGGCTAGGCTTTTTTAAGACTACGGCTTTATTAAAATCACTAGCTCTCTGAAACCCATTCCATTAAGCCAGCTCTAAAAAGACCTCCGGAGCTTTAAAATTCGGGCTAAAAAGGCTCGAGTCCTATGGAACACTAAAACGGACCCACAACTTTCCGTGAATGCGAATATCATTAACAGGTTTTTTTTATTCCTTTCTTTCAAATCTATCCTACTAATATTATAAATGCGAAAGTTTGTTTGGTTACTCACGTTAATAATGTCGAAAACCTTCGATCTCTATACTATAGCTGAGTCTCGAACAAGTTACGTTTAAAACGGAGGCAGTGTTACCATGAGAATGGGCCTGGACTCCCCGAGCTGGCACTTGTAGATCTCCTTGTCGCGGCACACCAGGAAGCCTATGACGGACGAGGAGCTCAGCACGCACCAGGAGGTAATCGGCTCGGCGGCCCCTGGAATCAGGCAAAGTAGTCGTCAAGGTATCTGTAATTCGTGTACACATGTGTCAAATACAGTGACTGCAGATGTTTTGAGACTCGCATACGCAGCGGATGTAGTTAAAAATAAATAAAGAGAGACTTTAAGTAAGTATTGTGTATAAATGTTTTTTTTAAAGATATGTTTATTTCATTAAAAACATAATAGCTTTTCTACATAGTATAAAACAAAGTCTATCCCTATAATAACCTCAAAAACACCTTCAGTAAAAAAACTAACTGGTGGTTAGATAAGTTTTCAATAAATAATAAATTCTGGTTTATGCCAAATCTAATCGAATCAAATTCATTTATTTCATTACAATGTAGACATTTACCAATATAAAGGTTACACAGATTGCTGCTACAAAAGATCAGCAATGGTCGAAGTGGCTCACAAGGCCCATCTCAACCCCCAATAATAATAATACAGAGATTGCGGTAATGAAAAGGGCGTGAGCTCAGCTAAGCTCACTCGTGGTCAGCCATGGAAACGTTAATAAATTTTCCCCAAATTATTTCTTTATGTTAGTACAAAGTATGCAGAATAAACTCTTACTGTATGGCTATCCGGATTTTCAACCATTTAACAGATTCTTTTAAAGACAATATGATTCTAAATTCTTTCAAAAGTAGGCTATTTCATTTACTTCTTAAGAAATGTTACTACTCGGTGAATGATTACCTCAGTGATAAGGATCTGTTAAAATAATGTAATTCTGTGATACTCTAAAAACTATACAATCTTATGTAATTGAAAATTGTAAATTGACATTTGACATATTAATTAAGCCGCATTATTATTTTATGACTAGATATTTACACGCCTAATGGCAGAATATGTTGGAACTCTTTATATCTTGTACCATCATGTTATGTACCCATGTTCTTGTGAATAAATAATTTACTTACTTACTTACTTACAAACATTTATAATACGATAAGATGTACTTAACCTACCCGCACACACAAGTAGCACACGCTCCCGCCGGGCCTTCTTCTTGATAAGCTCAAATTCTTATGGCCCCTCTACACGTCGGCGGATCATGGATGTGCGTAAGGGACGCATTTACACCTTAGAGTGAGCAACATAGTCTTGCATATCACTCTTACGTATTGCTCCGTCCCTTACGCACGCCCATGATCCGCCGACGTGTAGAGAGGCCATTAGATGAATGCGGAAGATCCGCGGTTGCTAATGCGAATTTACGTTTTGTAGTAATTTATTGTTATTTTAATTTAATGCGCGTCAGCGAACGTGAGGCCGTTCAGGTAGGGAGATGGTGGTTAAGTAGGGATGGCATAATGCTGAGTGGCTTTTCATGTGACACGATTTGGCATTTCATAATTATTTAGGTGTCCTAATGTCTTTCCTCTATCTTTCTTTTTGACTTACTCGGTAAATCCGGCACGGGCCTGACTTTAGGATCGGAGATGTTGCTAAGCAGGAACATTCGGTTGGTGGTGGTCATCACCGCCAGCCCGACGCCGTGGGGGTTCGGGAACAGCTGAGCTTTGCACACCTGTCACAGGCAACCACCAACCTGATTAATTTTGTGATGGTGCACCAAAAAATGTTGGTGTTTACTGTGGTTCTTCAAACATCAAAGTAAAGTTTATAACATTTAAACCAAATAATATATGACAACTGTAATATATGTGTTAAGAAGTATAGTAACCAAATTTCCAAAATGCTACTATAATATGTGGGAAGCTTTTTTTATTTTGCAGTTTGGAAAAATATGTACCTTTGTATCTCTAACTTCTTGGCCCATGTTGAATGTCTTCTGGTATGCTCCGAACATGTCATAGATAAGTACGTCCCCACTCTCCTGCACGCACAACAACTGCTCTCCATCCGACCAGCCCATGTGAACCAGAATTCCACTGTTCCACTGGAAAAATGGATTTGTAATATAATAATGTGATATGTAAGAACCAATTTCAATTTGAACATGTTTTGACTACTGTGGCAGAAGCCTAATAGGGGAAAATGACGCAAAAGTGGGGAGGCATTTGTCAAACAATGGGACACTATTACTGGGTAAAATAAAGGATTACAATTAATGAGTGTAGATTTAATAAATACATGTATAATTATTAAATTATTCATACGAGTGTTAGTGCAATTGCTAACAAAATATATAAGCTGGAAAGGACAGCCTCTAAGTCCGCAAAAAGTAATATAGATTACTAGTGAGTGCTATCCTAACGATTCTACTGGACATAAAAACAAACATTCTAATCCGCAAGGTAAATCAGTTAAAATTTGATGTTTATAAATTTTAAATACCTTCAACAACTTTGTTTAGGTTACAATTAAGGATAATTTTCCCATAACTATGTTCTGCTAAACTATGAAATAAATACAAATCCTTGTATTTTGATTTGTTTTTATAAGTATGCTAGAACTTGACATTATTGATTCTTTGATTGTACTTGTAACCATTCCCCTTATTTTAAATAAAAGTGGAAAATCGTCAATAGTTACTTACCAAAATCTTTGATATAACATTTCCCACACAGTTGTAAATAGTTATAACGGGTTTGGCTGTGGTTGCTATACGCACAAACTGTTTCCTGTCCCGCACAACAGCTATAGGTCCTCCATAGGGTGCTCCGCTCACTATCATGTTGTCTAAACCCTCATCCATGGACCAATTCATATTGTAGATGTCGAATTTCCTATAAATATAATAGTAGGAACTTATTATTTTTTATAAGCAAATGATCTTAAAGGCATAAAGATTGAATACAAGTTAGTCATATAACTAGTAACAAAAATGCCAGTTTAAACAGTTATGCTAACAAATAACAATGTTTTTAAGAAAATCATTGTGTTAAAACGCCTACTGTCGCAAACCAGCATTTGATTTGATAACAAATGATTTTAGTTAATCTGACCTGTAATAGGAATCCAACTGGAACCAGTCTGCAGTAAGCAAGGCCGACATTGTGTATAATGTTAATTAAAATACCAAATAACGATAAATCTGCTGATAACAGATCCACTTTCCTTATACTATTTAGTTAAGTTTTAATTTAGTTACAAATACAATTCAGTCTTAACTTGTTGGAATACTTAGTACAAATGTACTCGCGCATAATAACTTGTTAATTAACTTTCCTTTCGATTGTTTATTGATTATTAAATTGTAAAAGTATGTTTAAAACGTATATTTAACATTTTATTAGGTATTGCAAACCATTGCAAACACACAGCAACAAATATTTTTGGATGACAGTTCCGTTCCGACATCTGTCATCAACGTCAGTTTGTCATTATCTGATCGTTCAGAAACTTCCAAGAATTTCGTTTTTTTTTTAGATTATCTATCATTTTGACTACGAAATAGATTACTTTGCTTCCTTGTGATAATATTTAGTATAATATAATTATGAACATTTTAATTTCGATAAATATTGATTTAGGTTTAATTTCAACAACTAATATATTTCAACTCTGCCCTGCAGAGCCTAAACCGCAGTAAGTGCAAAAAGTTCATTTCGAGAAAACGTAAAAAATGTCTTTGAAGTGTAATTTTTCTACCTTTCTAATGTTTTTTGTGTTAATGATTGACTTTCAATAAAGAGTAATAAGCACGAAAAATATGATTATGACAAAAAAAATGCTTTGAGTGTGTCATTAGCTAAAAAAAAAGAGTTTGAGTGTGTCATTTTCTAAATTCAGAGCCGTTACGGCACTCTGAGTTTTCCCTAAAAAGATGAGTTATACTGACTAAAATGCCGTAAAAAAACCAAGTACTGCAAAAACGTGTGTTATTTTTTGTCAATTGCAAGCTAAGATGCAGTATCAGTCATTTACACTGCATTTAAGTCAGTATCGTGATTAAAGTGTATGTGCTACGAACTCCAGGTACTGCGTTTTCACATAAATGAAATGCATATTTTCGAGAAATATAACTTTTATTTAAGTAAACCTTATAGTTTTATAAAAAATAAAGGACGACCGATTATCACACTAATTTTGAGCATATTCTTATAATTATTCTTTGTATTGCAGCTTGACCTTTTCATTGGTACAAATATAACCGCTAATGACTTTGCTGCATAATTAAACTAACACGATTGAGATCAACATTTGTTATAACAACCCAACTTAAAACTGCTAGAAGTAACACTTAGTTACTACGTACTAAAATGCTTAAAAAAACCTTCTAAAATACAAAAAAAAACAGTACTTATTGAAATAAGATACTTATTAATCAGACATTTATAATAACATTTATCACACAGTTATTATAGTCTCTTAATTATTTGCATCGCATTAATTGCTTAACATTGTTATTGATAGATATATCATCGCTAAGTACTGTGGCTTTGCCACAAAATAACTCAACTGAGATCAAAATTATGTTATAAAAACCTAAATTGAAGCAGCAAAGCTGCTAATAGTTATATGTTAAAATTAAAATAAAACCGCCTCAATCATTGGTTAATTTTTAAACTGGCTTAAACACGCATCTTTGCTTCATTATAAAAACTAATTCTATGTTAATTATTAACCACTAAAATACTCGGTAATCAGACTTATAGAGAGTAAAGGCACGCTATTCTAGTAATTGTTTTCGAGTTATTAAGGAGATCACACCGTCCGGGTCACTCACGTAAATTTTGTCGAATAACGCTTGAAATATTTCGGGCTCATGACTAAGGACTCCAGATGAGCCTGAAACATGTCGAGCGTTTTTCTACAGTATATACGTAAGTAACCAGGTGTGATTTCCTTAATGTATCTTACGTAAGTTTTGTTTAAAATTGTTTTTGAGTTGCTTTAAAATATATATCAAAAAATTAAATGTTCTTCTAAAAAATAATACATACATTTGAGATTCAAGAAGATGAAAATAAAGCAATAATAATTTAGTTGATTTCAGAGTCTTGAAAGTACCTAATTCTATCCAATGATATTATATAATTTTACTTTATAATATCTGGGAGACAATCTCACATAAATATACCTAGTAACAAAGGAATCTCTAGGCCTGTACAATAGAGTTCATAAATTTTTCACTTCACTTTAGTACCTTGTCTATTAAAGTGACAAGGTATTAAAGTGTACATATATTTATGAAGTGGACTGTAAGTACTATCGATAGGAAGCACTGATAAACATGCTTATATAGATAAATAAATACTTAAACTTAAGAAAATGATCTCCTGCTGCTATATTTGAAATTTGACGTAAACGAAAACAATAAGAACAAAACTAACACTAAATACCTAAAGTAACGATCTGTAACTTAGAACATTATGAAGTTAAAATCGGAACTACATAGGTATCATAACATTAACTAAGTCAATCGGATAACTAGCAGATAATCAAAATTGGATTGCATGAAAAGCTTTGGATTCATTGGTTGAAAGTTAAAGAAACGTAGGCATTAGGTATACTATTTTATCATCGACCATAACCTAGTCCGCTCACTAAATAAGTAATACCTAATATGAACACTAGCCTTTTCAAAAAACTAAAATATGTAAATCAATGTACGTTAATTACGACGAGCCTATCCAACGCCGCGGTATAATTTTGATGTACCTACTTACTTGAAAAACCAAGCGACGCCCACCTGCCCTCCTCGCACGGCGTCTAGGACACGACTGACTGAGCAACAAATACAGACTAAGGCGCAGTAAAGGACAACACAACCATGGTACAACTTTAAGAAATTTATTGAATTGCCATCTAAAGGGCAGTAAATACAGACTGACACTGCACTTTAGACAGTAATTTGGTTTCTTATTAACTAATATGTTACCGGTTAAACGTTAGTAAAAAGTCTTGCTACTGCGGTTTAAATAGTAATTACTAAGGGACTTAGATAGAGATGAGCCGACTAAAATTAAGTATTAACTCCTAAACTGCGCTTTAGTTAGTAAACACAATGTCAAGATTTGTTAAGAATACTTCTTAAAACTCACTTTCCGTACATCTTACTGCAGTTTAATAAGGAAATAATTGATAAAATGAACAAAATGAGGAACGCAGTTCATGATTTTTAATACAAAAATCTGTTGCTGCATTTTAATAAGTTATCTCATGAAAGAATTGATGGTTGCCGTAAAGCTAAATTGCACGTAAAATAACACACTTACTGCGTTTTAACTAGTAAACCTTTGGAAAACTGAAGTTGAAAGGCCAATTGCGGCGTTTTAGGTGGTTTCAATATGGATTATTCATTGAGCACTTATACGTACTGCATAACTATGTTTTTTTTAAATATATTTCCCGTTGTCTGAATCACACACCGATTAGATATACATATGCGTATTGATCTCGTGATTAAAAGTAACGAAAAAAATTTGTTTTAATTTTTTGCAGTTACTGCGGTTTAGGCTCTGCAGGGCAGAACAGTCCTCTATCATATTCGCACATAATTTAGTATCGTTTATTGGACACTTGTTAAAAAAATTGCTTGGACTTATAGTTGCTGCCCGGTTTATTGCTTTTCCATGATTTCTAGGAAAGCGAGTGAAGTCCACTCTCGGCAGGATGTTAACATAAAAACAACATGCGGTGTCAACGATAATGAAGAAAACCAGCCTTATTGATTGTTGGTCAATTGACACTTGAAATACCGCTTTCTATGTAAACTAACCTCGCACGTGCGGTTATGTATATGTAGAAAAGCGTCTTAAGATTTGTCTTACCAATTTCATTTCAATAGCCGTACTAGCAGGATAGGGTTTCAACATTTTCTCCTTCTTATATTATAAACTGTACCTAAAACCTGCTTAGTTTCAAATCCGGACAGCGAAAGAAATAAAAATGTATTATTAATATAGCTTTGTCTCATTCGCTGCCAGGAATTTGATAGGTTTGACAGTTTATAATAACAATATCTTTGTTTTATTGATGTACTTTTAAGTGTCACGGTTTGTGGTTTATAAATTAAAGTAACGGTTCAATAATAACTATTATTAAGTAACGGAATTGAATTAGTGTTGTGGTACCATTGTGGTACCTACTTATTACTAAGTGGTTTCTAAATGTTATAATTCCCTCTCTGATTATTAACTGTTGAAGATAAAATTAATAAGTTATGTTTGCTGAAGCCGCACGCCGTACGTTGCTGTTTACCGTCATAATGAAAAAGGGAAAAAAGTCAAATGGTCTAAGTATAAAATGTTGCAACTGGGTATTAGTCTTAAGAAAAGATAAAGTCTGTAGCAGATTTATAATGGCCGATAGGATTGGATGGGAAGGGTTCTTGAGTGGCGATCGCAAACACACCTCACACAAGGTGGAGCAGAACCAGTCGTTGTAGTAAACCTTGGGAGAGGCCTTTCTGCTGAAATGATCAATGCAACCTTATCATCATCGCATCATATCGCTGCTTCTGATAGGCCGAGTTGGTTTTTCCTAATTAACCTTATGAACTAATTTTATGCCTGCGTAGCCTATCTACGTACCCCGGGAACTGAAAAGTTTGGGAACTACAAAAATAGGCATTTAGCAAAAAAATAACAAGGCTTGTGTAAACGATATACTTACCTATTAAGTAGTGTCCGACCGAAACACGATTTTTAGCCGAAACCGAATATTCGGTTTTTTTCTGATTTCGGCCGAAACCGAAACCGAAACCGAAATTTTTGAAGATTTATGAAATTATTCAAAATTACTGTACAAATCGTAAGGAAAAGGTTATTGCAAGGATTTCTTATATGAGAACAGCTACTATTTTAGATAAACAAAATAAAAAACGTTTATTTTTAATGAAAATAGATATAATTAGAGGTAAACTATGAAATTTTAAACCAAATAAAATCAATTTTTTAAAGTTTTAAACAAAGTTACCTAATTAATATAATACCTGGATAAAGTAAATCACAATCACAAATTGCAAGATAAATCACAGCATAAACATACATCAACTTTTACATAAATTATAGTATTATCACTGTAATCAGTGATCTTTAAACAAAGTTTTAGAATAATACCTCGTGTGACAAAGTCAAACATTGCAAGAGAAATCACAGCATTCATGCTACATTAACATAAATCAACTTTGTCAAAAAATATGAAATAATTAAATTTTAATCAACTTAACATACCTACCTACATATGTAAGGGATAGTAATAGGGTTAATTTAATAAGGTATTATTTAAATTATTTTACTGCAGTTATCAAGACTTCACTAATTCGCGGCATAGGTATTATATTTATTTTTGCTTCTTTGCTTCTTCTCAGCAGTGGTCTCCTCTTGTGAAGCGCTGGTAGATTCTTGACGTGTAAAAGTGCCCGTGCGGCCTACTTACTGAATAAATGTCTTTATCTTTATCTTTATCTTTATTATTCAAAACAAACAACCTATTCTTATCACGTCTAAACTAAATTCACAATCCTAATATCAAACGTATCGTTCATTAATCACAGCATAAAATGCAGTAGCAGATTTTAAAAAATAAAAAATAATTTAATAAATAAACAACACTCACCATATTTTCTCGCGCGCCACGTGGTTTACAAACAAACGTCACAAACGGGATGAATATGAATACTGTCGGTGGTCCCGGCTGGGACGGCCGCCGATGCATTACCCTATACCTACCCGGCCGAGCGCGCCCGAATTAAGCCGAGCGCTCCCGATGCGAGAGCCGCGAGAGGCCGCGAAGCAATTTCGGCCCGGCCGAAGGTTTCGGCCGGATTCTGGCCGAAACCGAAACTGCGGCCGAAATCACTTTTTTGGCCGAAATTGGCCGAAACCGAAACCGAAACCGAAACTTCGGTCGGACACTACTATTAAGCTAAAATCTATATAAGCTATTCAAGAGTCCTTGGAATACTATAGTGTTTGAAGTCATCATCGTTTTCATATTCATACTTATATGTATCATACATACATATATCGCACCTTTGCGACAAAACTGTGACATCTGGGTAAATCACAACTTTGGAGTTAGCACAGTTTTGTCGCAAAGGTGCGATATGTATACAGTTTTTAAGAGCTTTTGCACTGTAGAAGTTGACATTTAAGGAAATCCGAGAATCGTCTCTTATTTACTTGATAGTAATGGCGACCGATTTAAAAACAATACCATAACTTTTACCCAGTAGAATACAGGCTCAGTTTTGAGTGGAAACGCACCCTTAAAGTAACATCTTAGCGACTGATCTCGAATGCGTCGTCAGGTATTCAAATCCGTTAGATCCGTATCAAGCTCACAGATGGTCTAGAACTCTAGATCATAGAATTGCGCCACCGTTGAGCCTTTATATAATTATTAATTTATAATAGTCGTTGAAATATTCAAAGTTGGCGGGTATAAAGCAGCCGGCGCCCCGGGGCTCCGTTCCCTTACCATGAGTTACAATTACCGTAAGTCACCAGTGATCAGCCAGAGACCTGTAGTCGGCCTCTGCCTATACTTTGTATAAGTGGGAAGAGTACGTAAGATGTATTTCCTAGTCTTCGCACTCATTAAGGTCGTCTACTGGTCTCTGGCCGACGACTGGTGACTTTACCCTACTCGGTAGCAAGGCGAATGCTCTGTGTGAAATGCGAATACAGTATTCTTAAAGATCTGATAGACGTGCGAGCTTTAAAATCGCGATCTTTAAGATCGCGAACTTACTCGGCTCGCGTCTCGGTGACACACATTGAAACTTGTTCACACTTCAAACGCAAAATGTCGTCGACAGAGGAAAATTTAAGTTATTAAAGAATTGGGATAGTTTAAAAAAATAACTCACGGTTATTACATTCTAATTCGAAAGAATAGATAATTTTAAGTGACCAATTTCATTAATTTTGTATTTGACCTAATAGTTTTGTTTTAATATCTTTATTTATTTAGCAGATATTTTATGGATGATATGATTATTTTAAATTAGGGATGGCATTTTCTAATAATTAACAACAATTAAATGATATCTAATGATAAAATGTGATAGTAATAGTGTATTAAAACATACTATTTCAAGCGGTATTCGCGTAACCCGTAAAATACACCTAGGAGGGCTTCAAGCCGAAAACATAAGTCAAACAAAGCCTAAAAATATACATTTATTGAAATATCTGAAATAGATAAATATTTCAAAACCCCATACTTGGAAATGATTTTCGAATTAGAGTACTTAATTGTAAAAATAAGAACAATCCCAATTATAATAGTATATCATATCACATATTAAAAATCACTAATTATAGGTTTTATCTAGAATTTCTAAACCAAAATAAGCATACAACACAACACAAATCGTCGGTGATACTGCAAAACCGCGTAAGTAACAAATTTATGATAGAGCAAAATAAACCTTACTGTTTTATTATAAAGGTGCATTTTGCTCCTTATTTAAAATGTTACTTACGCGGTTTTACAGTTTCACCGACGAAATGTCAAACAGCTCAACCACAGACTGCCGAAAGAAAATCGTGGCTACTCGCTCGTCGTGATGACAGACGTACGAGCCAAGGCGGGCTACGAGCAAAATTCAAACATGTTCCTTGGATCGCCGACGAACTTAACGGCAGTTTTTAAGTACGCGTACTTCGGAGTACATACGGGCGAGTAAGATCGCCAAGTCGCAACTACGCGAACTTACTCGATCGTTTATCACCCCTTTTATAGGACAGAGCATTTAACTCGCTATAATCTATTCAGGATAGGATGGGTACGGCGACACATTACAGTTTTACATTTTACGCAAAAACCGTTTTAACCAATCCAGCTGTCAACAAATGTAAAAAAAAAATATTTCAAAGAAATTATTTCCAATAAATTACATTTATCGTTTTTCGTAATATAAAAGTCAATTTCTATTAAATTACGTATTTATGTAGTGAAAATAGGTCAATAAAATAAATACACTGCAACTTCCGATACGTGAATGGAACCGTTAATAGAGATTGGCAACACATCTGTCATCGACCGAATCGAACCGCCATATTAACAAATCGCTTCACTCGCGCCACCTCTGCCTGCTCTGTCAGTACGAGTGCTTCTGCCTTGTATGCGTTTTGAGTGCTTTGTGTGGTGTTGCGACTTTGTTATTAACTTTTGTGTTTGTTACAATCTTGTTGTCTGTTACTGTTATTGTTGTTTTGTTATTATTACCTATTTGTTACTGTTATTGCTGTTTGTTTTTGATATAATGTCAAAAACGACGAAAAAGGCTGTTGTAAATAGTCAAGCTCGGGAGTTTGTAGTTCGCTTGCGAAACTACTTTGAACGAGAACGAGAAAAAGGAGGCCCATTGGAACCTTTAACAAATGTAATAGACAGAGTTGCACTGGCTTTGGACATAGGTCGAAATAAGTAATAAGCACATCTAGTGCTTTATTTCAATTTCCGTGTATATTATTGTCTTCTGACATTTATTTAATTACTGAATTCACCATTTATAATTTGTATGTGCAATATAGTTTTAAGAAATAAAAAATATTGGCAAGTGATAAAGAATCGATTATTTTCCCTTAGCAAACGTAATCGATAATCGTCAATAATCCTTTCAATTTCACAAGGCCACAACACTTTATCTGTCAAGTGTCATGTGTTACCGTACCCATCCTATCTTGAATAGATTATAGCAAATATTGTAGCGAATACGGCAATTGTGACTCATGGTAGCGGTACCGGGCGCATGTGGCGCCAAGAGCCCTGTAAACCTTTTGTTAATTTTTGACCCTCCCTCACAATCGGCTTTAATGGCGGGACGGACCATTACGTCTACGTAATTAATTTCAATGTCTCCTCCGATGCAAAACGTTTAGAAACAACTGCTGGGCTTTTTTGGTATAAAATTAAATTGTTTTAGATACAAATAAGGGTTGGCTTTGTGTTGATGGTGATGGCGTTTTTAGTTTACTCTGAAATTTGTTATTGTCTGTGAGTTTTCGATCCCATTTACTATTAGGTGGCCTGCTTGCTCGTTTGCCTTTTTATGCCATCAATAAACTCTATATGCAAAAATCTTAGCAAAATGTATGGCTGATGGTTTTTGAAATAAACGATAAGAAAATTATTTGAAAAATATGTTGAAAAATTAGCGCGCTGATGGAGTAAAATTGGCAATTAAACAGTAAAGAACCAATTAAACCGTTATAGTGGTGAATGTGGTGATTACTATTTACATTTTTAATATTTGAGTAGCTTAGTTTTATTTTAATTTGAGTAGCTTAGTTTTATTTTAATTTAAATAAGTTTAGTTTTAACAATAAAACCTTTATCCAAAACCTAATGCTTATTTTGGTAGTTGCCATGTGAGTAGGGTAAGGGTTACCGTTCCCGTTGCCGTTCTGATTAGTCCGGATATGTCCGGACTTTTGACTCTAGTCCGGCTCTTTAATTGGCCAGATTTTTGAAAATTTGATGGAATATGAGTAATAAAACTACATATTAAATGCCTACCATACCACTGTAACTAAGTGAATAAAAAGTCCGGAATTCTATCAAATGTCCGGCTTTTTGTCAGGAATTTTCAAATTCCTAAATCGTAACTAACGTAACTTCGAACTTTGTTATCAAATTCGGGCCTCCGGTGGCATGTGATTGTGTATTCGATTGCCTTCTCTATGAAAAAAAACATGCCAATGAAGCAACAGCTCGTCACAGTCAAGCTACTTCGGATATAAATAAACATACTATTCCCGACTCTCGTTGCCATACATAATAATCAAGCACATTTTTCGCATGGGCGACCGCGAGCGGCCATTTTCTCACGATCCGTCTCCGTCAGGACTATCAAGTAGTTAAAGTAGTTGAGGAATTTGCATCCCTAATGATTACTCTGTCTCTTTCACACGTGGCGTGTAACATGGCGTGTGAGGGAGAGATTAAAATCGCGAAAGCGTGGCTCATCGTTCACGTTAACGAGATGTGAGATGTTTTATGCAGTGTGTTACTTGTGGATCTTTATTCGTAATTAACTAATTAATTCGTTGTTCGTTCGCTATAGAAATATTTAAAATTTAATTGACTTTTCTATGATCCTCAATCTTGCTGCTTTATTAGGATATTTATTAGTCTCCGTCGCACTGTAAACAGCCTAGTGTCAACAGCCTACGAATTTTAAGGACGTTTTTCCACCACGTTCGAAACTTTGTATACTTATTCCCGTCCCTTTCACTTGTTTAACAAGGGATTACCTAGTGACAATGTTAAAGAAGGAGACAGAAGTATTTTTTTTAACAAGAGAATAGAAAACTTTAGTCGCTGCACCTGAAATGGCCATAACGTATTAATAATTGAATAAAACCTGCAGGCCTATTATAAATAAATAAAATAAATAAATATCATGGGACAATGTCACACCATTGCCCGAACAATTGTTTTCAATTTGTATGTAGACTCGCCTTCGACTTTCAAAATGGGGGGTTATTATGACACAGCTAGGCAGTACAGTTTTCGTTGAGAAAAAAAGGACAGAGCCATATAACTGCTATAGCTCTGTCCTTTACGCTCGCCGTAAAATGAACTACATAGCCATGTCCACCCCAGTTGCGTTCTAGATTGTCATAGATAATTCGTTCATCATCATAATCATCACAGTTGTCCAGTCATCACCATTAGGGTAAATATCCATCGAAGCTGTGCGAGGCAGCGGAACGACGTGATAGGAAAAAAAACTGTATTTGTCTCAGCGATATAGAAGACCAAATCGTAATGAGATAAGTTCGGCTAGTCCTTGTTGTAGTGCTTGTTGTTTTTTTCACAAATAATAGGGTTGATACACGTTCCCAATATTCGAAACCTAGATAGATAATAATTAACCTCA
Organism: Acleris emargana; assembly: GCA_927399475.2. NCBI lineage: Eukaryota > Metazoa > Arthropoda > Insecta > Lepidoptera > Tortricidae > Acleris > Acleris emargana. The sequence goes on along the minus strand of OV656844.1, from coordinate 5,160,933 downwards.
GGTAAAATGTTAACATTTGCCACGTACAAATTATGTCCAATTTTATTTTGTAGTAAAGGGGTGTTATTCTCATAAAAACGAGTGAACGTGTGCCGTTTTTATGAGAATAACACCCAGGTCAAAACAGCTATCTACTTCTAAGGTTCCGTCCGTACCCCGGTAGCCCGACGGTACCCTATCAATATGCCTACGCTGTCCGTCCTTACTTAATTAAACATTACATTTTAATAATTAAGTAAAGATATCTTTATTTAACGGTAGTCAAACACGTATTATTCTGGCCAGACCCTTCCAAAATGTAAGAGCATTAAGGGCCCGGATATGAACTAAGGGTGTGGTTATAAATAGCTCCAGCGGGCACGAGAGCCGTCAGAGACACGCCCCCATGAATCCATCACGGCAACTGTTGAAGCAGTTGCCTCAAACTTCGCAACTTCAGGCCTATCCCGCTAAGGGTGCGGTCTTGTATCAAGATACAATTTGGTGGTTATGTTACTTTCTATAGAAATTGGAGGAGATTGGGTTTGTTGTCCCAAAAATTGCAATATTTATTATTCTTACTAATCCTACTAATGGATTGGAGGATGCTTTTAAGGTTCTGGACTGGAAAGGACGAGGCATCAACATAAATGGTGAGTACATCACTCACCTTCGATTCGCTGACGATATCGTAGTCATGGCTGAGACCATGGAGGACCTCAGTGCAATGCTCGCTGACCTCAGTAGAGTTTCCGACCGAGTTGGCTTGAGAATGAACATGGACAAGACGAAAGTCATGTCCAATGTCCATGTCGCGCCAACTCCCGTGATAGTCGGAGGCTCTGCGCTCGAAGTTGTTGACGACTATATTTACCTGGGACAAACGGTCCAGTTAGGTAGGTCCAACTTTGAAAAAGAGGTCATTCGTCGAATCCGACTCGGCTGGGCAGCGTTCGGGAAGCTTTTTGTCCAAATTACCGCAGTGTTTGAAGTCAAAAGTCTTTGACCAGTGTGTGTTGCCAGTGATGACCTACGGATCCGAGACGTGGGCGCTAACAATGGGCCTCATAATAAAGCTCAAGGTCACTCAGAGGGCTATGGAGAGGGCTATGCTCGGGGTTTCTCTGCGTGATAGAATCAGAAATGATGATATCCGCAGGAGAACTAAGGTTGCCGACATAGCCCGAAGAATAGCTAAACTGAAGTGGCAGTGGGCGGGGCACATCGCACGCAGGACTGATGGCCGATGGGGTCAGAAGGTTCTTGAGTGGCGTCCGCGGACCGGGAGACGAGCTGTAGGTAGGCCTCCAACAAGATGGAGTGACGACCTTGTAAGGATCGCGGGAACGCGGTGGATGCGAAAAGCACAAGACCGGTCTGAGTGGAGAGCCTTGGGGGAGGCCTATGTCCAGCAGTGGACGTCTTTCGGCTGACATGATGATGATGATGATGATCCTACTAATATTATAAATGCGAAAGTTTGTGTGCGTGTGTGTTTGTTACTTCTTCACGCTGCAACGGCTAAACGGATTTGAATGAAATTTGGAATGGACGTAGCTTGTACACTGGATTGACACATATGCCACTTTTTATCCCGTGATAGAGTGTCGATAGAAATGCTGAGGAGAGGAGATGGCCCGGTGGGTAGCCTGTTGTACCGTCTTTTCAATGCATGTTGGAGTAGCGGCCGAGTCCCGGAAGATTGGGTCAAGGCCGTTATCGTCCCTCTGTATAAAGGAAAGGGGTCACAGCAAGACTGCAAAAACTACCGCGGTATCAGCCTTCTTAGTGTTGTCGGCAAAGTATATGCGAAGATTTTAATAGAAAGGGTATTGAATGTTACGAATGACAAAATCTGGGATGTACAAGCGGGATTTCGAAAGGGAATGGGATGTACGGATCAGGTCTTTTCATTACTGTCCATCACAGAAAAGTTCTTGGCTGTCAACCAAAAGGTTTTCTGTGCTTTTGTGGACCTGGAAAAGGCCTATGATAGAGTCAATAGAAAGGAGTTGTGGACGGTGCTGTCTATGTATGGAGTGAGCAGCAACCTGGTGCAGGCTTTGAGGTCCCTTTATGAGGGCTCCAGAGCCTGTGTCAGGATAAATGGGGCATACTCGGCCTGGTTTAATATCTCTAAAGGTGTTAGACAGGGATGTGTTGCCTCACCATGGCTGTTCAATCTATTCATGGACAGTTGTATGCGGGATTTGAGAGAGTATGATAAGGGTTTGCGTATGCAAGAGTTGCTAATCAAATGCCTCTTATATGCCGATGATCAAGTTATACTTGCCCCATCGGTACTTGAGTTGCAGGAGATGGTGACAGTAATGAATGAGGGATTTAAGCAAAAGGGGATGAAAGTAAATGTTGCCAAGACCAAGGTCATGGTGATAGAGAAGGATGAAGAGATGACTGAGTGCGTGATAAATATAAATGGTGAATTAGTAGAACAAGTGAGCGAATTTGTGTACCTGGGAAGTGTGTTTACAAGAGATGGTAAGTGTGAGAAGGATATCGAGAGGAGGGTAAATGCGGGGAATCAAATTAATGGGGCCCTGTACTCCTTTGTGAGCAGACAGGGCGTTTCACAAAAAGCCCGGCTGGCTGTTCACAATGGAGTGCTGGCCCCTACCCTGATGTATGGTAGTGAATGTTGGGTGTGGCAGACCAAGCATGTAAGTCGTGTAAATGCAGTTGAAATGCGCTCTTTGCGTAGTATGTGTGGTGTGAAACTGATTGATAGAGTAAGAAATGAAAAATCAGAGAGAAATGTGGAATAAAAGAAGATGTAGTGGCTAAGATTGACAAGGGCATGCTTCGATGGTTCGGTCATTTAGAAAGGATGGACGAAAGAGATATACAGATCGAAAGTGAGTGGAAGGGTCGGAAGGGGCCGCCCTAGGCGTACTTTTTCGAATCAAATCGGAGAAATACTGGAAAAGGGCCGAATCTTAAGTACCCGAAACCGACGTGCGTGCATGACTCGATGTATGAATGTTGAAGAAGCGAAAGAAATTTGTCAAGATCGTAGCAAGTGGAAAGAAGTGGTCTCTGCCTACCCCTCTGGGAAACAGGCGTGATTTAATGTACTTAATGTGAAATGTGATGTATCCCGGAAAATTTAAATTTTCCCAGGGAATCACGATAATCCAAATCAACGCGGACGAAATCGCGGGCAGAAGCTAGTTATTATATATGTGTAAAAAATATTATAAAACAAAGACTCTTTCTGCGTTCATCCGTCTGTATATCCGCTAACTCCTCCTAAGCCACGCAACGGATTTCGATGCGGTTTTCACCGTCAGTTAGATAATATTTCACGAAAGGTTTTTATGTAAATTAAATTCTGGACGAAGCGAAGCGAGGGCGGGTCTCTAATATATTATAAATGCAAAAGTGTGTTTTTTTCACAGTTCAATATTCACGTTCGTGCATTTTTATTTTAGTTACCGGTTTCATAGAATTAGTAACTCAGCAATAAAAAAATACTATTATCGGAAATTTTTGCCACTTTTGTATGGGCAAATGTCAAATTTTAACCCGAGGTAAGCCTTATCTATCCTCGGATTGAATATAGGGTTCGGCCGTTAGAGAATCACTCTACCAGTTTGGGCACAGCCTTACGGAATGCGTGTAAGACATTTAAGCTTCTCTCTCGCCGTATGGAAATTCAACCACAATTTCTTGTGAAGTCTCACCACAACCTTGTGGCATGTTCTCAAAACACATAAATACGTGAATAGAGTCGTCATAGATGTAGATAATATTCGAAGGGCCAAATAGGGTTTGACAAGCGGGTAAGAAGCCGTAGACATGATGCATTTTGCGTTCGTTATCATCGGTATAAAAAAAAATAGGATTGACGTAAGCTGTCAGATGGTCGAGCGCTTACGTCAATTCCAAACGTGTCAGTTTTCGAAAATCGTTTACGTTTGCGTTAAAGAACTTGTCTAGCCTCACAGGATACTTGGACCGTAGATAGGGTAAAGTCACCAGTGGTCAGCCAGATACCAGTAGTCGACCTTATATGAGTGCGAAGAGTAGGAAATATATCTTTCGTACTCTTCCCACTCATACAAAGTATAGGCAAAGGCCGGCTACTGGTCTCTGGCTGACTACTGGTAACTTTACCCTATGTAGATATGCAAGTCTGCATTTTCGAGATCAAGATCCAAAGGACATTTGTCAACTCTGATCCAAAGTTTTGGATAGTGAGGGTTACGTTCGCGCGCGAAGCCAATATATTTGTGCGTGAGCGATAAGGACAGGTGGTGATGGATCACTATACGATATTCTTAAAACAAGAGTCTGTAATTCATTTAGTATTGTAAAGTTTGTGATGCGTAAAATTCATGACTGAAGTCCGTCTCTGCGTCGGTTTCAATTAGCCTCGGAAACCAGGCCCGAGTTTTTTTTAAATTTACATTTTTTATTTTGGCAACTGTTTATTAAAGTGCTATATTTTATGCTTAATAAGTGCTATGTTTCGCTTGTGGTAAAAATTGTAAAAATACTACTATTATGGTAAAACCACAGTACTATTAATAGTACAGCCTGTTCTTAGATGATTCGGTTTGTACTTCTCTCTCACTCGCTCTTAATAAGATCGTATGAGAGTGAGTGAGAGACAAGTACAAACCCGAAGCACCTTCTAAGAGCTATACTGTCCTCGGCTATCGCTATAATATTTTCTTTGGCATCTGTCTGTCCGTATGTTTGTTATGTCAGAGAGAGTATGGAAGACACCCGAGTATACCTTAAAATCTCTGTTTTTGGTAAGGAGCGAAAAGGACAGAGATATAGCAATTGCATGTATCTGTCCTTTTCTCTCAGCGTGAACTGAATTCGGTTACGTAAAGGTTAGGCTGTTATCATGTCTGTAATTCTTATGATGAAATTAATATATTAATGAGACCATTTCTCTTTTGAGTTAAGTGTGAGATTTTCCAGGTACGGTCAGCTGCAAAATTGCATGGACACCTTAATGTCTATAATCCTGTGAACACGTGAGGTGACGTTCGTAAGAAACCACCTAGATGGCGTTGTTATCTGAGCTAGTTCAATTGTTGTTTGCTACAACTTTATGACGTTTCAGTATTACAATCGATAATTTCGCCAGTTAATTCAAAGGATCGTTGGCCGAGTTAGTTGTCAGCTTGCTTAGAAACGCGTCTTCTCCGTAGGTCGGGAGATCGGGTCTGCCTTTTGCCACCTGTTTCTTTTTTTAATTAATTTTGTTTCACATAATATATTAATGTATTATCTTTTTAAATAATTATCATTTTCAAGAAATGAAACAACTTTTGTTATTTGAAATGAAAAAACTTTATTTCTCATAATAACATTTTAATTTAGTCTACCTAACATATTATTGAGGTAATAACTTAAGTATTCGTTTCCGAAATCGGAAAGAGATTGAAGTTTCACCACAATAACAAAGTAATTATTAACAAACAAAAATTAAACTAGAGATCGGGTTACCTTAACAGTCAAACGCATTATGTTAACTATGTTATACAGTTTTGATCTCTTAGGGCCTGTTAAAACAATCGACAAGTAAATTTGTCCGCCATTAAAAGTGGTCTCTCCTTGTCTATTTAAAGTGCAAGAAAGAGAAAGGGCTAAATTTATGTGTCTAATTTGCTTTACTTGCCAATTGTGAAACAGGCGGTTATATTTATATATAGATAAAAAAATAAAATTCGTGTATAAATGGTGTAATTTGTTTGACCGTAAATATTTAAAATAAGACTATTATGTATGGTCACAAAATAGTATAGACACGCAAAAAGAGCGAAAATAATATTCAATTTTGTAATAATTACTTACGTTAACCCGATCTCCAGTCGTCCACTCGAATTACTTATATACTAAACTTTAATAACGAGTATATCTCCCACTCTGTTCGATTACAGTTTGCATTCGAGCACGCATTGAACCGATAATATTCTGACACAGATTGGAACCACGAATACTATCCCAAATGTTTAAACAGTGGTCTTCTAAGGCTTTCGGAGTTCGCTCATTCTGGTGGTCCCAACGTTGGACAATAATATCCCATAAATTTTCGATTGGATTTAAATCCGGTGACCTTGAAGGCCAGGGAATAACCCTAATATTATTGTGCTGACCAAACCACTCCCTCACACTTCGTGAACGGTGTATGGGACAGTTATCTTGCACAAACGTTATCACCGGTAACTCCTCCTCTGGATACACATTGCGAACGGTGGGCAACATGGTGTCCTCCAGCATTTCTACATAATGAACACTGTTCGCTCGACTGGGAAGTCTTACCAGTTCTCCTGGGTCAGCCGCACTCATCCATCCCCACATATTTAAGGTTATACGACCAGATTCCATGTTGGGCACTACATGATTGTCATTATACCGAGTATTATTTCGGCGCCACAAGCTTAGTCGTCCGTGTTGGCTCGATTTAAAAGTCTTTTCATCTGTAAAGATGACATTACTCCAGTCAAAATTTAAATACTCCAAAGCGAACCTTGCTCTTTTATGGCTTTCTGTTAGCAAGGGTTTGACAGCATGCCTACGATACGATGATGCAGACCCTCACTGTGAAGAACTCGACGAATAGTATCCGCACTCGTATTGAATAAACCAGCGTAGTGGGTTGTTGGTTTAAATCCATCTTCCTCATACTCCCTCACCATGGCTTGACGCTGGGGTGTGCTTATGAGTCGTGGTCTACCCGTTCTTTGCCGGGGTAGCAAAGATCCCTCCTCTTCAAACCGCCGCACCCATAAAACAATAGTTTTCCTCTAAAAAAAAACAGACATTTATAATAACAATTAAAGATATAAAATAAAATGAATACTTAAAGACTAAATCGAAATTATTTTATAAAAAGTTGACCAAAAAAATTACTACTTACGTTAACTCCGGTTTCTCTAGCGATTTCTGACAAATTTCTGCCTTCACTGTGCAAAGCAATTATTTGCGATCTTTTGACTAGGTCAATATTGCAACGAGAAGTAATTTTTTAAGGAAATTTCAACGAAAGTAAATCTACACAACAAAGGCAATTGATTGAGCAGCTAACGAACGAACAAGCGTAAGTCTTTGTAATAATCAGTCTGGTATTTATAAATCTTTAGTCTACCCTCCTAGTATTAATACTTAACGTGTTTCTGTGTCATGCGAAAATAAGCAAATCATAATAAACTGGTAATTAATTTCGACCCAACAATAAATGGTTCGATGGCCCGATGGCATAAGGCCGCTAACGTTCAGAACCCCGAGTGTCCCGGGTTCGATTCCACATCGTGGATGAAAAGTGTTTTTGATAAATTTAACCTCTTAGTTTGAAATTGACTAATAGTTTGAAACTACTTAAAAATCATCTATTATACTAAAATATAAAATCTATGAAATAAAGAAAAAATGTTTGGTTGATGTGTGCGCTTTTTTTTTCTTCATATTTTTAGATTATTATCTGCAACAACGCCATCTAGTAAGATCTTGTTGAACTACTACGAGCAGATAGATGGCGTCAGTTTGCCTCAGAGCATTATCTTTTTGAACTGTCCATGCACTTTTGCAGCCTACTGTACCTTGTTATTTTTTTGATGTATCCCAATTGCATAGCAAAATCATAATAACACCCAGATATTACTTATAATCGCACACCTTTTCAAGGGATTCTAGTCTATGGATTTAATAATCTCAAAAGTCAAACGAACTATAAAAGTCCGAACAAATCTTCAGACCCAAGTAGTTCAAGCAAAGTAGTTTTCAAATCATAAGTCTCCAAAATAGGCGAAAATATTGAATGTTCACGCATGAGTTCGTACAATATGTACAAACTTGCGAATTGAGACGTTCCTTCAGAACTTACTCAAGTTCCCAACTTTGAACTTCGCTTTGTGTTCGAATTTTCATGCCTAATAACAAGTTTCGAAAGGATAATAAATTTATAGGCGTTTAATATATTTTTGGTATTTATTTCTTGAATTGAAAGCTCGATATCTATTTTAATGAGAATCTTAGAAAGGGTTTTGTATGGGGGTCGGGAACCTCACTTATTTATTAGGAATTCGTTGTTATAATATAACACAAATTCTGAAAATAAATCGGCCATCTACTTCGATTCATAAGATACGGTTCTTTGACATACGGCTCTCTGTAAGACGTCTATGCGTCCGTCCGTTACAGATGGATGGACGGACGGAGGGACGGTTAGCGTAGGCTTCGTAATAGGGTACCGCACTCTTTATTGTCCTATGTTATGAACTTTATTTTGTATGCAATAAGACCCATTTTGAGTTTTATTATTTCTCAAAAACTGTGAATAATGAACATTTAATTTTATTTTTCCCATAAAATATAAGTAATTTATGTTATCTTTCAGTTTTCGTCTCCCCATTCTAGACTCCTTTTTAATTACTAATAAAAATAATTCGTTTTTTTTTACTAAAACCAGATGCGGGCAAGCAAGTTGTACAACTATGCCAAATTTCAAGTTGATAGCAATTGTAGTTGCTGAGAAAACCTGCTGCGACATACAAAGTCTCACCAGAACGGTTCCTATATTCCATTTTGGTACGGAACCCTAAAAAAGTTTAGGTTTAAAAATAGACCAAACTAATTTCGTCTATTCTGCTATTAATTTAATGATCTTGATTTTTATTTTTCTACATAACATTAGAAGTTAATAGAGATCAGTAAATAATTACTTTTACTTGCCGCAATTGCAAATGGCCGCGGACGAACAAATGACTTTCACATTATTCAGGAAGTAAATTCGATTTGGGCCAGGCCATTGGCAGGCTGAAATTTTTCGATGTACTAACGAAATTACTTATGCCGGGAATTCGTGACACGATAACTTTGTGAATAATGGACCGATAGGAAATAGCCGATGAAATTCAAAAAGCTTTTAAGTTGTTTTTATGGAAAGAAGGATGCAGACGAGCAAGCAGGTTGACCTGATGGCAGGCGAATATCGGGACCGGAGGAATTGCAAGTCAATAGGGAGTATCTCTGATAAAACTCTTGTAGCAATATCAACCTCATTACTAACATAAGAGAATTCAAACTACTTTGGTTATTTAATTTGAGATACTGCTTTTTGCCTTAGGAGGGCAGAATATATTTGCTTGAAGACATGGTTATAAGGTTCTTAATACTAGCGAGTAGGTAAGTGTTACATGTTTTGTCATACCCATAGAAACAGTTTTACCCATAGCTAAATTAAATATGCCACCGCGCATACTTAAATAACTATTAAAAACAGAAATATAATATGTCGTCAGATGGCCGATGGGGTCTGAAGGTTCTCGAGTGGCGTCCGCGGACCGGGAGACGAGCTGTAGATCGCGGGAACGAGGTGGATACGAAAAGCACAAGACCGGTCTGAGTAGAGCGCCTTGGGGGAGGTCTATGTCCAGCAGTGGACGTCTTTCGGCTGACATGATGATGATGATAATATGTCGTACTTACCCTTTAAGGAAAGAGAACGCTCAATTGATTCATGGATTATTTATTGGTATAGTAAATTTTAACTTGGCATATTTTAAATTAATACATTCTTGTGGTTCCCTAAGTCGTAGCGGTTGCCTGTTAATATTACGTATAATTTAATTGTCCATTCAGAACCCTTTACTTGCCGAAATGTAATCTGAACTGTGTCAAAATTTGCAGGTTTGAATCCCTCTAAAAGCTGTATTGGAATATTAAGTAGGAGTGTTTTCGCCGAGTTAAGCCCCATAGTCATGGTAAACACTTGTTGAACAACAGTTGATCAACATTGATGATGATGATGATGATGAGCAACGAAAATGTTTTTGTTCGCCGGGGAAACATTGTCAACATGCAGTGATCAATTCTGCAACTCGAGTTGCATGCAATGAATAATGGATGTTTAACATAGATTGAGTGTTTAACAGGGTTTTTGAACAATCGATAGTAGGTACTATTTAAATGTTATTGTGCTTCCTGAGCGACATTCATTATGAGACGTTGCAAATATGATTAATTCAACAAATAATTAATGTTTTTGTCTTTGACATTAATTTTATAATTATTATTTATTTATTTAATGGCAACATTGGCAACCGATCGCAATATCAAGCAACCATTTCTGCCAATGTCAAGTTTATATTTTACATTTACGTTAACTTTGTACGGTGATTCTCTAGCCTCCGTGAAGCGATGCAGGTAGAACTTTACGAAGACCGGATGGGATTTTCTTGGAGCAATCCTTCCAACGGCGATACGTGTTGAAACTTGAATTCTTCATTGAATTCTTCATACTGCACATTTGAATGTTAATTTACTGCATATTAATACATCATTACTATCCATTAAACCACAACATATGCAAAAAATAAAAACAATTAAGAAAGCGACACCATCTTGTCAAAAACCCCAAGAGAATCCGACATTAATTTAAAATGCTTAAACTTTCCAAGTGTCAGGCAACTTTGTCACAGATTTGAGATTATACATATTTAAGTTTCTACGTAACAGATACACCACTGGCTGCCACCCGCCGCTATATTCACCTACCGGCCGGTGTGTCCCCGGGGACACAAGTATCAATTTGAGTGTCGCCTGCGCTTATATGCTACTTACCTAACAATGGTTAGAACATGAGCTTAACTAACTTAACGCTATGGAATCTTTGTAATGTGCAGGAGTCAAGACAGACTGTAAAACTATATTTTTTAACGACCCTACCGGAGGTTAAAGCAAGTGAGTTATTTATTCTAACCTACTAATTAATAAATATAAATTTAATTTGATTATTGATGACTAACGACTAACCCGCGCTCTCTTTGCTTTGGTATGGCATTTGTAGCTGTACAAATATTTGTATTCATATATTGTAAACATTTAAGTTATTCCTGTATTTCCTTGAGATTCTAATTAAAACCCGTCGAGCCGTTTTGAAGCCATTGCTAGACAAACATTCAGACAGACAAAAATAAAAATTCGTTCAGGTTGATAACCATGATCAAAGATATATTTTTCCAAAACGGTGACCTTGGTCCCTAAGAACAGACTGCCACAACTCGTATAGCTTCTTAATTCCTCATTCTGACCCATTTAGATAGCTCACCCTGTATAAGTGTCAGCTTGTATAACCTCTACCTCCTTGAACTGGAACTTTTAAGGCAGGCGGGAGAGATAGGGTATGTTTCGCCAGACGTTTAGCAAAAACACGACTATAATTTGTACAACTTCTACAACTGGCAATTTAATTAATTGTTCCCAAAGAGACAAACTTTTTCAGGCTTCGGGAAGATTCATAAATCAGTCGAGAAATAAAGAAGAAACCGCATAACACACTGTATGGAAGTGTAGGGTGTCTGATTAACCCAAAATTTGTTATATTTTCTTTTATTTCGCAACGCAATATCGGTACATCAATTTGTTTTTTTTTATTAGTTTTTGACAATCATAATGAGCATACTTTTAATTTTGACATGTAATGCAAACTTATAAATAAACTATATTTTATTTCTGTCCGCAAAAGTGTGCGTGAAATGTGTTTTTTTTATTTAATTTCCCAACTACAATTAAACTAGTTTTAGTCTTAAGTTCAGTTTGGTTGAGTAAAAACGCATTGGAAACTGCCTGGTTAAAATGTGGTTTTTAGCCTACAACTAGACTTAAGCCACAAACGCATTGAGAGCGGAGGCGGCGCGGTGCGGCGCTTTCCCATACTTACTAAAAAGAGAATTAAAAGGTGGTAGAGGCTTTTTAGGGTTCCGTAGTCAAACTAGGAACCCTTATAGTTTCGCCATGTCCGTCCGTCTGTCCGTCAGTCCGCAGCCTAGACTCTTAGAAAGCTGTGATTTGGCATGAATATATATTTTAGTCACGCCAACAGTGGTAAAATAAAATCTCGTTTTTTATTTTAGTATTCGCACCGTACACGTAATGTGGGGATGCATTTTTTTTCTCGTCTTATCCTATAGTGTGGGGTCGTTAGATAGGTCTTTCAAAAATACTGCGTGTTTGTAACAATTTAAAATCATTTTAAAGAAAAACTAATGGCTTCGGAATCCTACACTGAACATGGACACATGCTCTTGCCCGGTTTTTTTAAATGAGAACCACGGCCCCCACTCTCAGTGTATTTATATTATCACCCTAAACGGTTTGACTTAAATAACATATGAGGTGTCATTCGATTCGTTTTAATTGTCAAAGTGACATAGGGTATATAATATTTCAATATGGCGTCCGTAATATGGCGTCCGTTGAGAACAGCGGGTGCCTATAGACATAGATTATTACCTACCTACTATTATTATTACTATAGACTTTTACTTTATTACTTTACCTGCCTACTTAGATTAGCATTTATGCATTTATGTTTAGTGATAAGATATGTCAATGTAAATAAAAACACCAAAAAGTAAATAAAGTACCTATTTACATATATAATATGTACCATAAGACAAATTTGTTAGTATGTACAATAGTACATTGTGTATTAAGGTCGGTAAGTAAGGAATTACGATCGAGGCTCTAGTAGAAGCCCGAAGTCGAAGACTGAGGGCTTTCTGAGTCGAGGTTCGTAATTTCCGTACCGCCCGTGAAACACACAATGTTTTTCATCACATTTGCGAGTAAATAAATACACAAGTCAGCACAACTATTATTACGAATTACTTGAACTTTTTTTAAGCGGATGGCTGGCGGACTCCACAGATTATAAAAATGTTTCGTTCAGAAACGTTAAGGGCAAATACTTACGTAGTTATACATACAGCCCTGACGGAGTGTAAAAAAAAAACGATGTTTTGATACAGAAAACTATTAAAATCGATTATTAAGAACATTGATTGAGTATTTAAGTACCATGTAGCGAGATTGCAATGAAATTCCTGTTTAAATAACATTTTAAGACAATTTTTCAATTGCGTGTAAACTCTTTGCTTGAACTTGCATGACCTGTGTGCTGTGCTATAAATTAAAAAAAAAATACTTACCGACCTTGGGTTTCATGGTAAAAAAAAAGGTCGAGGGTTTTATATCGGGCATTGCGGCCAAGTTAACCTGTATGTTTAGATACTGTTTACGTGCAGGTGTGATGAAAAGATAAAAGGTGTATGGTTTAGAATGTAAGTAGCCTTTACGAGTATAGTTTTTTTTTTTTATATTGGTTACATTTTTCACTTAAATATTTCCTTAGTTTTTTATAACTACCTATTGTTTATTGGCTTATGTCAATTATTGTACACCATATTTATGGTAGATTGTAGTGATGCACACACACATTATTTTTTTTAACAACTGTATAATATTATTATACTTGATACCTACAGTCATGCAATAAAAATATTTTGATTTTGATTTGATTTTGATTTTGATTTAAAAAAAATATGGAGTCGGAATTAAAAAAGTATTTTTTATTATAACAATATGGATCTCAAATGAAAGCTAGTAAATAGCCATTTCCAAATATATTATGCATTACAACACTTTGATGATAATATTTAATAAAAGAATAAAAAAACCGACTGCTTAATAATCAACTGCGATATGAAAAGCAAAAAACAAGCTCTATAGTATAGATAATCTATACCAAATTATAAACATATAACTCCAATATTGGAAAAAGTGTTCCAGGTGGGGACAAGCTACTACAAATGTATTTTTTTTTTCAAGAAACAGGTTTTGTAATTAATTTTCTTATCCCCGTCTGCATACCTTTTCCAATATTTAAGTTACATACATACATACATACACTCACGCCTTCATTCCCAAACTGGGGTAGGCAGAGCTAAAGAATTACCAACAACTTTTAAAACTTGTTGATAATTCTGTAACCACACTTTGCACAATTAGGCTAAGATGTTTACCAGCGTATTAGTGACAGGTTGCAAGCCCATCGCCTAACAGTACTACAAGCCTTTATTCCCTTAGTCGCCTCTTACGACATCCATGGGAAGAAATGGAGTGGTACTATTCTAACCCGGCAAAAATATATTATTTGTATATAATAGTATAAAATTTATAATTAAGAACATAACTCTTGCAATTTTCTATAGATTATATAGCTTGTTTTTTGCTTATCAGTTGATTATTTTTATTGCAGTATTTTCTTATGTTTAATTATAAATAATTTAGTTACCCAACTGCGTCAGAACACAATGTTTTACAGAGCCCCAAAATTAGCAAAACATGCCCCAGGGTTTAGCGAAATAGCTCAAATGGCTGGCTCAAAGGTATTGTTGTTGTCACCAATTCGATTTCTTGTCTACGTCGCAACACAGTTAATAGTTAAGAGACAATTCGAACGGTAAATGTGCTAGACATTGGCCTTGTACGAATTTGAGAAACTTCGTCTTAGTACGAAATCTGTTTAAACGCTTTAAAGTTTCCCGTTAGATTAATTTTTTTTAGGCCTGTTTTGTTGTCCTTGTACTCGTATTGCCGTGTGGTTGCCGGCTTAGAATTGTGCCACTCCATGTCTTCCCCTGGAAGTCGTAAGACGACTAAGGGAATAAAGGCTTGTAGTACTGTTAGGCGATGGGCTTGCTACCTGTCACTAATATACATTGTTAAACGTCTTAGCCTAATTGTGCAAATTGTGGTTACAGAGTTATCAACAAGTTTTTAGAGTTGTTGGTAAATATGTAGCTCTGCCTACCCTACTCTGGGAATGAAGGCGTGAAGGATACGTATGTGGACTCGTATTAACATGGTTTTTCATCCAATGGTAGTTAAGTATTAGGGGGTAAGTTTATCTACTTTTATCCCAAAAACATAAGACCATTATAGGACCTACTATAGAAAAAATTGCTCGTAGCTTGTTGTGGGAATAACTGCTCTTTAGATATGCAATTAAAAATCTATGCCCATTTTCACGCAGGGTTAACCACCCTGCGTATACGGGCGGGTAGGTACTTGACAAGTTCTGCTTTGCTTGTTAAGTAATTCCCAACTTTGAGCAGACATGCGTGCTTGTTATGAAACAATTTATTGCTACTCGTATGAGCCTTTAGGCCTAAAATATACAACTGGTGGACCCATTTCGTTGTACATTGCGGCGTTAAAATTGTTGGTTTGGGGCCATCGTCTTTGTTAGTTATCAATGTACGGCAAAGAGGGTCCATTTCAGCATGTATATTGTGGGTAAGCTTATGTGTGCCAGTTGAGTCCTCTGTTATATAAGCAGGATCGGGTGGTTTATTGCTTACGTCCTTACGTAGATATATGCATTAATGTTGCTAGTTAAGTATGGCTATCAGGTTCCTTGACCTTGCGAAGATTGTAATAGTGGTATATTCACGATAGACTAAGAGGAATTTTAGTTAGTTAGTTACTTAGTAGGTCCTGTTTTACAAAAGCTATAAAATATTTTTTTTGTCACACTTGTAAATTTTTCTTTAGTAAAATCACTGTGTGTGCGTTCCAACCAATATATTTTGTGTTTATTAATAGAACAGCCAAGTTTTATAACGATACCGTTTTCGATTTCTACACACGACGCTCCTTGTGTAATCTCACTGCATCGTTAACCATTTTATCAATTAATCGAGCGGTTCGCGAGAAACCGCGTCTACTCAAAACACATTAATTGGATTCATCGTGAGAACTTGGCTCATATACCTTGTTAGCCTACTTTGATGTTTTTCTGGTGTTGCCATTTATAATTCAAAGTTGTCTTAAAAACACTAATATACTATTAAATAATTTATGAATGCGTTTGTTTGTAAAACGTAATTAAAGAAAAAAATACACAGGTCTTTGTATGTGTTTAAGTTTGTCGGCGTTAATAATTAAAATATAGACTACTCAGTAAGAATTTAGCATTATACTCCAAATCAGTGCAGTTAGATTTTGAGTTAATTAAAAACAATGAAAATACGAATATATTATCTTAGAACGCAGCGTCTGGTTGTTGAGGCAACAACTTTATTTTATTGGGCAATATTGAACGTGAACCACTTTTATGTTCCTACGAAAAAAGTGCTGCGGAAATTGGCTTAGTGCTCTAGATATATTACAAACATTACAACATCTAAAATGTTGCCAAGCGTTCAGTAAACCAGGAGTATGATACAATTTGACTCGGACATTTTTAGGGTTCCAGAATCAGAATCAGAATTTATTTATTTGTAAAACAAGAGTAAGTAAAAGGATGTTACAATGTTATACTAGGTACATATCTTGCCCTACTATACAATGGTGTACAAATATATTTTTTTAATATAAATTTAGGAAATACTTATTTAAGGATCAATTTTCAATAATTAACAAGTCATAAAAATAAATCTAAAATATCATAACATATACATAATATACACCGTGTTTTTTTTGATTTACGATAACTTCGGCATATTACTAGGTACATCCATAGAAACTAAGTGGTAGATTCGTTTTTTTTATATTGTAAAAAAAATAATTTTTTTCTCTATGGAGCAAAGTAATTAAATGAACTTTGCTCCATAGAGAAAAAAATAATAATTAATCAATAGTGTTATTGCGTTGTATTTATTTGACAGTTATGTTTTTATCATCATTTATAAAGTCACTGATGGTATAGGTAATAACATTTGTTGACTAGTAATAGAACACTTTTTTTTTAAATGAATGAATGCAACTATCTCTAATGTGTATAGGTATTTTATTGAAAATGTTAAATGCCATTCCAAAGAAACTCTTTTTAAACTGTGCTGTGTTGGCTCGTTGTGTATGTAGTACATTAGAGTTTCGTCCTCGTAAGTTATGGCACATTGGATTTTCTTTGCGTTGGAATAGATCCGGATGATTTTTTACAAACAGGGCTAATTCGAAGATATAAATTCCGTAGCCAAAGCGTGCAAAAGGGCCCCTTTTGCCAAGCCTCCGTTATCCGTCGGTCCGTCAGTTTGTCAGTGTGCAAAGTTTGCACTGCAAACGAATACACCGACCACCTGATGGTAAGTGAAATCTGAAGACTGCAATCCTAAACCTGCAAATGCGTTGTCTGCACTTGGCCGGGTATTTTATGGCGAGAACATAGATGTTGACAAGTGTATCCTTTCTAGAGAACTTAACTGTATAGACTCAAATTAATACATGACGAAGTTAAAATGAAACGTCGCTTATGATATATTGCGGATATGATAAACAGACGATATTAGAGGATATTAATTTTAAATGAGAAGTTACAATGTTAATGATTAGGATGATTGAAACAGCGTATCCGCTAATGACGGAATCATTTGCCGTTAGGCAGTTAAAATCAAGTTATAAACCGTATCATCGTTTATTTTTTGACAGCAAGAATGATAGTTTCCGTGCAGAAAAGTAAATCAAGCTTGTTTACTATTTTCTACAAATCGCGTTTAAGCATATCTATGCCAGCGACAGCACACCAAGTCACGACTTCGGTATTAAGTAACGAAATAACTCTGAAATACTACTCGCTGGCACAGTACGCCATTTCTTGCTTAGTGACTCAATGGTCTTTAGGTCAACAATTTTTTTGCCACCATTCGATAAAACAGTGTCACAGTTTTTATGATTTAAAATAACGGGTCGCCTTGTGTTCTTAAAGAGCGGCCTAAATTGCTCAATACTTCCTGTACAACTGTACAAATTAATTGAACTTTTGAACAACTTACGTCGAATACAAAATGTGTCACTATGCTATGCACAAGTTGTAAACCTTATTGATACGGAACTAAGTTTCTGTTAATCTAGAAATTGTGACGGCTGTAGCCGTCGTGACGTAAGTGGCACGACCTGAGGCGTCTTTGGCATTCAAAAGGTTAAGTAGACACTGCACTTGCAAAAACACGGTGTGAAATGAAATTGAAAGTTAAAATCTCATTATTGTCATCGCAATCGGTCGATAACAATCAACGCTTTCCAGTGTTGATATTGTCGACGTTATCAATCTCATCTTGGTAGTTAAACCTCTTTGCTCTGAACTTGAGGCTGAGCTCCCCTCCCAGAGCAACGGTACTCGCGTCGCTGTGCAGTCGCCGGCGCCGCTCCCCGAGGTCTCTGCCCTCCTCCGCCGCGCCGAACGCACGCGTCACTGCGCCCGCGCACATTCCTCAGTATAAAACCTTTTTTACAATTACTTATTAACCCTTTAGGGTCTCCTACTCCCCTCGATCGCGCACCTAAAAAGCTTCAACTCGGAAAGTATGCTAAACTTTTAATGTGACCCATTACTTGTAAGCGAACTTTTGTCAATACGAGCGAGCTTCTCGAAAAGCTTCGGATATAAAATGTGATTTGTGAAGTGCCAATCGTGAGATTTTATGTTTGCATAGCAACGAGGTGATTTGTGTTTGAAAAGTGGAATTTGGTGATTCAAGAAACACACTAATTGGAGTTAGGCAGGTGCGAGGAAATAACGTCAAAGGTGAGTCCCGTCCAGGACTACGTTATGAATTTTAAACAGCACTTTTCAATATGAATGAACGTCTTCAAGCTTAAAAGGGTCTTCTAAACGGAAAATATATTCTTGTAGACTTTTCAAGTCCGTCAAAACCGGCGGGAGTGGTCTATTTGAATAAATGCTTGTATTTTGAATGAGCCTAATTGGGGAAGGGAAGGGGAAGTTATGCTTAATATTATCATGGCATTGATGTATACTTTTAAAAGAAAATACGAGTACCTCCTATAATTATTTTAGCCAAATTACATTCATTCAAAGTTAATTTGATATTATAAAACGGTAAGAGTCGATAAGATAAAAGTCTTATGTGAAAATGGGTATCTATTTTCAACGTGTCGATAGAATCAATTAATGTTCAATAAGCTCAAAACTGCAGACTCACCTAGCCCTTGCTTGTTCTGTGTAATAATTTCGGTAAGGTGGTCTTTACCAACTAGACGACCTACGTGTGCACACATGCTCGTTCTTCAAAAGTTTAGGTCAACTATTAAACTATTATACATCAAGATTAAGGATTGACAAATGTTACTCGACGCGTGGAAATAGAAGCCGTTCTCGAAACAAGCGTTCACTTTTTAATTCCCACGATCAAATCGTAGGTACAGTAAATGACAAAAATAACGGTATTTCTAAGCTAGTATCGAGGTAAAAACGTTTAGTCGACTTTCTGTTTCGATTTCATTAAAAAAATATAAACGTAGCCCCGTATTAATGTCGTCGAGGACTAACCCGATTCGTGCTTACTCACTGAACTCAGGAAATTGAAGTGTACGCAATATTTTTTCCCATTTCATAAGGGAAACAACATCGGCGCCCGTGAAAATGGATTTCGGTGAACTGCCTAAGAGCGAATTAAAAAGCTTGGGCGAAATTGAACTGGGATGGGAAGTCGCCGAGATCGACGAAAAACATAACGAGGAGTTGCTCGAAATACAATATTAAAATAATGCCGAAGCCGTGAGTTTATGTTTAGTAGGATTAGGATTCCTATACGTATTTTCTTGAATAAGATCATCAACGTAAGTACCTACAAAACATGCTATAAAAGGAAAAAAAAATAGTTTGTATTGTCTGTCATCATGAATGATTATATTTTAATTATAATAGATTTTTTAAATCATGATTAGATCAAACCATAAGGTATTTTTGACTAAACCGTTTTTTTTTAATTGTTGCAAACCTACTATTTCTTAATTATTATTAATACAATTAGCCCGGAATGTCTCACTGCTGGGCAAAGGCCTCCTTCCCACCTTACTACGTACCTAATAACCTAACATAGCTTCATCTAAACGTTCGAATTTTAATAAATTCTGAGCAGTATATGACATTAGCGATTTAAAAATTATCACTCGTGATAATTATGTACACGAGTACATTATAACTAGGAAAGAAAGCTAGTAGGGCTCCACAAAAAATCCAATGCTTTTTGAGCATTGAAATTTGGCTTGCAATAACTTAAGTGCACCGTGCAATCTTTCTAACGCGCACGTAAACGGTAATGCGTTAAGACAATGTCACGTGGATTTCACATTAAAGTAAGTAAAAGCGTAATGCGATAACTTTGCTGGAGAGAGTGGAATTGAAATATTACACGGCTAAAGCGATAAGGATGAAAGTGTTAGGAAATATTGGAGGTGTTATTTAATAAATTTTTATTTTATCGGAGAGCGTTTTTTGGAAGCGTAGTTGTAGTTATTTGAGAATAATCTTTTTTAAGGGATTCGTTGCTTAAAATGTTTGTACTTAAAGTCGATAGAGATAGAGATATAGAGAGCTCGTGTCGATACCTACTCAAGTTCTGGTATCACAATCAGATTAATCAGGTGACATGGGTCGATACTCTGTCGGCCGAATACAGGCTGGAGTGTGGTGTCAGGCCGGGAGGACTGACGTCTCCAGGGCTCTTCAACCTCTATGTAAATCAGCTGATCGAGGAACTTAGCAGCATGCATGTGAGATGCCACTTTGAGGGAACCTGTATCAAAAATATTAGCTACGCACTGAAAGCTGGACAGAAAAAAAAACGAATGAAGACGTTTTGAAGGTGGTAAACGAGAGAATAAATAGTTTAGAAACCACAGAATGTAGAAGAGGAAAGAGGAAGGGTCGGCAATTTCTTTTTGATAACTTTGGAGGGTAAAGTTGAGGGGAAAAGAGAAAGAGAAAGACCAAGGCTTACTTACTTCAGTCAAATTAGACAGAAGGTCAATGTCGTGTCGTATTAGGAGGTGAAGAACCTGACAGAGAACAGAGAAAAGTGGCAATAACTCCACCGACAAGACTCTTAAGTTCAATGATGATGATTCGAGTTGAATATGGAAAAAAAATGATACCAATGTTCGAGTCAATAATTTTCAGTTTTTAACATTCGTAAATTCGAATTAGCATAATTCTGGTGTTATCGATGGATTTACATAATTTACATATTATGTTATATTATAACAGTAACTTGTTGGACCTTTAAGTTCCTTTGAAGTTGGCTGACAAGTTTGTCAGAGCACAAGATATTTTTCCTCGTACGCGTACGGATTGTACCATCAAGGAATTTGAATGTTTATCAGTTTTATATAATACGTAAATTAGCCGTGTAACACAATTCCCGACGCAACACGACTAATGCCACGCGGATAATATATAACCCGGCAAATTTACGTAATATGTCAAACTGCTAAACATAAATTTCTCGATAGGACGTAGGTGCGGCCACAGTTTAATAGGCCAAGCCTTGGATTTTCCCTTACTAAATTTAGAGGTGATTATCTTTTTTATTACTAACAAGTTTTACACCTTCGTCCGTTTAGATCGTTCTTCGTTTTTCCTGTGTATTTTCAAATTTCTCAAAATTAGTGTTTCCATAAACACCCTGTACCCGTACCTAATAACAGCAGCGTTTATTTTCGAGAATCTGAATCTTTAAAGTACTTGGCACGGTCCGATGGATTTCCAAATGGACGGAATCCGAATGGAACTGTTGTGAATGTCGAAATTCAACGTTGGAACACGCCACGCCACCGCGCCAAGCCAAATGGCGTCGTCGAGAATGTCATTGATATTTGAATTTGAATTGACAAGGCCGACCAAACGTAACATAATATTTGCGCTATAATTTCATAAAGCGTCGTTTGATCTTGACAGACGAATGTGGTAACGCAACCGCGTTAAAGCCGACGCAACAAAACAGAAACACATTGTTTAAAAACCCGGTTAAGTACGAATGAGTCTCGCGCACCGCGGTTTCCGTAACACCCTCTTGGAAAGTTTTTATTATTTATTTTTCTTCTCTTTCTAAAAAGGAGGATAGGGCTCCCTTGTTTCACATTTTGTTTTTTTTTAATTATAAATAGTTACCGTAAAATGTGCCTACTTTGCTCCCCCACGGGTAACTATGCTCCATCGTTATATTGAGGTAATCTGTATTGTAAATCAGTCTATTGCTTTCATTCACTGCGCGACTGGATGTATACATCGATACTTTTTAGAAAAATTGACAATGACCTTGACTTATAAGTAAAAAACAAAATAGTCACTATGGAGCATAGTTACCGAAGGGGGAGCAAAGTAGGCACATTTTACGGTAAGAGAAAACCTCTAAGAGATGAAGAACAAATGCTCGCGCTCATCACACAAATATCTGCCCTTACCGACATTTGAGCCCAGGACTGCTAGCTCAGTCAATTTCTTAGCAATGTTCCTGTTAGTCCCTAAATATAACTTTACACAGATGTGGATAGTCATTAGGTATAGTCCAAGAAACTCCTTGACCACTTATTTACTGTATTTGTTTCGTCAAGTTTCAAAAGCGGTAAAGGACTTTCTTGTTCGACTATACCAATCCTAATTTTCAAGAAACGGCCGGCTGGTCAGCAACGAATAATTTTTTTATAGACCAAGTATGCCAAAATTACCCTTGCGAAAACGAAAACGAACTAAAGGATAATTTTGCAAATTAGGTCTTTTTAATTTAAACCAGGACACTTTTTTTAAAACTTTGTCTTAAGTACTATCTTCAGACAAAGTTTTAAATTTTATCCGTTTTGATCCCAATAACAGTACTGCTCTACCTAGACATACACATACATACATACCTTCACGCCTTCATTCCCAGAGTGGGGTAGGCAGAGCTACAGAATTACCAACAAATCTAAAAACTTGTTGATAACTCTGTAACCACAATTTGCACAATTAGGCTAAGATGTTTAACTGTGTATATTAATTGTGACAGGTAGCAAGCCCATCGCCTAACAGTACTACAAGCCTTTATTCCCAAAGTGGATAGATGTGGATAGTCATTAGGTATAGTCCAAGAAACTCCTTGACCACTTTTTGACTGTATTTGTTTCGTCAAGTTTCAAAAGCGGTGAAGGACTTTCTTGTTCGACTATACCAATCCTAATTTTCAAGAAACGGCCGGCTGGTCAGCAACGAATAATTTTTTTATAGACCAAGTATGCCAAAATTACCCTTGCGAAAACGAAAACGAACTAAAGGTTAATTTTGCAAATTAGGTCTTTTTAATTTAAACCAGGATACTTTTTTTAAAACTTTGTCTTAAGTACTATCTTCAGACAAAGTTTTAAATTTTATCCGTTTTGATCCCAATAACAGTACTGCTCTACCTAGACATACACATACATACATACCTTCACGCCTTCATTCCCAGAGTGGGGTAGGCAGAGCTACAGAATTACCAACAAATCTAAAAACTTGTTGATAACTCTGTAACCACAATTTGCACAATTAGGCTAAGATGTTTAACTGTGTATATTAATTGTGACAGGTAGCAAGCCCATCGCCTAACAGTACTACAAGCCTTTATTCCCAAAGTGGATAGATGTGGATAGTCATTAGGTATAGTCCAAGAAACTCCTTGACCACTTTTTGACTGTATTTGTTTCGTCAAGTTTCAAAAGCGGTGAAGGACTTTCTTGTTCGACTATACCAATCCTAATTTTCAAGAAACGGCCGGCTGGTCAGCAACGAATAATTTTTTTATAGACCAAGTATGCCAAAATTACCCTTGCGAAAACGAAAACGAACTAAAGGTTAATTTTGCAAATTAGGTCTTTTTAATTTAAACCAGGATACTTTTTTTAAAACTTTGTCTTAAGTACTATCTTCAGACAAAGTTTTAAATTTTATCCGTTTTGATCCCAATAACAGTACTGCTCTACCTAGACATACACATACATACATACCTTCACGCCTTCATTCCCAGAGTGGGGTAGGCAGAGCTACAGAATTACCAACAAATCTAAAAACTTGTTGATAACTCTGTAACCACAATTTGCACAATTAGGCTAAGATGTTTAACTGTTTATATTAATTGTGACAGGTAGCAAGCCCATCGCCTAACAGTACTACAAGCCTGTATTCCCATAGTCGCCTCTTACGACTTCCACGGGAAGACATGGAGTGGCACAATTGACAACATTTCATTTTGGTAACACATGCAAATTACTATACGAATCGAAAGGGTTTTGCCTCCTGAACACGGCAAAATATTTATTTAGATTTATTTTTCTTTATTGACAAAATTACAAGTAAGTTAAAAAAAAAACGAGTTTTACCAATACTATGCCTGAATAGATATAATACCATTGCCTTTTTCACGAGAAAAAAAGCTGTCATACTTCAAGTTTGACATTGACACTATTGACAGATGGATAGATACTTGAGATCGGTTGCCCGCCATTATTAAAAAGAAAAACTTATTTTATATACAGATTGGACTAACGTAATTTGTCCATTGTGTCGTAGAAATGAAGTTACGCCCTTTTAGAATAAGAACATCTCAATAAATTAATAATAAAATAATTATACATCCCAGGGAAAAAATAAAACTATTAGTGTCTTCCTCCTTCCAAACAGTAGTATCTATAAAACGAATAAAATTAAAGTCTTGAAAATATGAAATCTTGTCAATTCTAAGCCGGCAACCACACCATTTCGGTTAAAATAGTCGCATACGCTCGAACACTTGTACAGACCAAGAACTTAGGTGATTACAAATTTAAATGAGTTCAGTCTACATTGTGCAAGCTAATAGTTAGCTGAACGCATTACAGGCAATGACTGCGCTAAGTTCATCACAATTTTGATAGACCAAAAAAAGTTACTCACCTTTTTTACATTCTTATTCGAAAGAGTGGGTAATTTTAAGAGACCAATTTTATTAATTTTGTATTTTACTGAATAGTTTTGTTTTAATTTCTTTATTTATTTAGCAGACATTTTATGGATGACATGATTATTTTAAATTTGGGTTGGCATTTTTTTATAAATTGCAACTGATTGTAATAGGGTATTAAAACATACTAATTCAAGCGGTTTTCACCTAACCTAGTAGGGCTTCAAGCAGTAAACGAGTGTCAAACAAAGGTTAAATATACTTTTGTCGAACGAAATATCCGAAATAGATAAATATTTAAAGAACTTAATACACTCAGGGACAAAAAAAACGGGTCAGAGTGCGTTTTTCATACAAACGAGGCTATTTCGAAACCTTGGTTCCTGGCCAGGGGTTATTTTGAGTAAGGTTTAATGGTGGATACTCCGAGGTTCAATAGAGGAGGTCAAATGTTCTTAAGATACCTAACTTATCGCACAATCAGTAAACACCACAGCGAGAGTTAGGGTCTTCATTTTGATTTCCTTACATTATATTGCCATTTTAGATGTTTTTCTGAACATGATCAATTCCGGCGTTAGCCGCAGATTCAATCAGTTGGGTATCCTAGGCACTCTGGAAGTCCTGTATCGATGCTCGGGGTATCCATCATCAGATTTCACTAAAAGCATCCCCTGGCGAGGAACCAAGGCTTCGAAATAGCCTCTTTAGTATGAAAAACGCACTCTGACCCGTTTTTTTTGTCCCTAAGTGTAATACAGAACGGCTTTAAAACCCTGTTCCTCAAAATGGTTTTCAAATTAGAGTACTGTCAAAATATGAACAATACCAATTGCACATATTTTAATGTAAACATTTCTAGCCTGCGGTCCATTGATGCGTAAGAAACATAGATGACCTTGAAAGACAATATTATTGACGCCTGAGCGCATTGCAAAGGGAATCAATTGATCAGCAAAGCGAAAGGTATTTGTAATATTTTGTCGTGTTCGATATACATATTTACTGTGTCCATATTGACTCTCATCATTATTTTTACTCATAACGTGTTTGAAGCCAGTGTCTGCGGGTCACATCAAATTCAGTGCCCTCTGTGCCCCGTCTCGTGCACTGCCGATGATCTCTTGAGAGGTCTACCCTACGGAGTAGTAGCGGAGAACATTGGGAAAAATTAGCATAGGAACTTGGAACATCTTTACTCGATGAGAGGAGAAGATCTTCTATTTCACTTCCTTACCCTAGCTATACCTGTAACATACAGTACCAACTTCTCTAAATTCTATGTAAATTAGACCCAATAGCTAGTTCATGGCATTTAGCTTGTAAGCATATTCAGCGCCACACTGTATAATTTCCATACTAAATGGGCTCATTATTGAGTACTTGGTACTGAAATGTGCTAACACGGCCACTCTGTAATTACGCGTCCTCACTCGCATTTCTCGCTGGCATCCATCCACATCACTTTTTATGCTCGCTTCGGAACGCAGCCATATAATTGTGGTAATTTGTGAGGAAATAGACCTTTGCTGCTTGGATAAGCGTTTTAAGATTAGAAGCGAGAGATCTGAATAAAACTATAGAAGGCGCTAATAAACGAGTCACTGTTACAGTGGCTTTATTCCACTTTGTTTTAAAATAGGTATCTTGTTTTAGAAACCGTATTGCTTTTTTACATTACGCTCGCACTTACGAATGACTGACGAACTTTTTTTTGTGGCATAGGGAAGGCAAACGAGCACAGAGGCCACCTGATGGTAAGTGGAAACTGTGACCCATAGACATTCACAAGACTGCAAATGCACTGCTAACCCTGAGGACTAAGATGGAATTCCTAACGCTAACAATGTGATAAAACTGATAAAGGATAACGATAGTAAAAATATATGGTTAACAATAATGTAAAATAAAAGAGAATGAATAAAATTTGTAAATGCAGAAGAAAGTAGTTATATAAAATAGTCAAGTCACTAATAAATACTCTATTTAGATTTTTGATATGCCTTTCAAATTCTTTCAAGTATTCTATATTTAAAGGGCCTACTAAGAAAACTAGTCTTATAACCACAATCCGAGTCAATTTTTGATTTTAATGACGATTTAGTTAAGTCGTACCTTAGTGACGATTTTTCATACACAAGTTTGGAAAGTTAACTACGAGTGTCTCTAAAATGAGTCGTCGCTTTACTTCAAACTCGGATAAATCCATTCAAGAAGACAACGGAATTTGCGTCTTTTTACAAACAAGTTAAGTTTTAATTTCGTATACCTTTCAAGGAGATATCCAAATTTGAAGTAAAGCGAATCAAATGTCTCTTGAGTTAGTTATTTACGTTACAAACAAGTGTCAGAACTGTCGATGGACAAAATTAAATTTTGAAATAAACAAAACACTTTCATTCATGTAACGTCCAAATAAAAATTAAACACAAGAAATATAATAGTATTGTTCAAGTAACACGATTCGTCGACACTTTCACCGGAGTTAATTTCTAATGCATTTGTTGAGTTCCCTACGGTTGCTGGGCACAACAAAAGCTGTTGTGCACTTAAAATAAAATAGTACATTTAAAATAATAAAATATTATATTTATAATCATGAACTTTTGCAGGGTATAGTCACGTCTAATAATATAGAGAAACAAAATTGTAAATATGGTAATAATCATTAATAATGTACACACCACACTGTAGTAAGAAAATAAGGCTTTGTACATACAACTGGTAACTGGTATTCCTAAAACTTTTTTTATGTATTTATATAAGACATGACTGTACATTTAAAATTCTATAAATCGTTCTTTTCTTGCCAACTAATTATGAAATTTACCAACAGATATTATTTGAAATACCGTAGAAGATAATCTGTAGTAAAAAACGTTCTACATTGATACTGTGTATGTTAAACGAAAAGCAAAATTTAATTTACTCCAAGTACTTTTTGCGTATTGCTTTTTAATTTAATCACGACGGAAAGTTAAGCTTTTATAAATATGATTTTAACTGGTAGAAATTTCCAGAACGATATTAGAGTACATCCGGAAAACCTTTCTATTTCCGCCTGAGCCTCCCTAATGAAACCTGTTTGGGAGCCGCAGGGTTCTCCCACAATTAAAAATTAACAACCCTTTTAAGAGGATACGGTGTTTGAAACTTTGGGAACCTCTGGGCGGGCGGTGCCACTCTTGCGAAAACTTTGTAATTTTCACAAACACGAATTTTATTTATGGAACAAAGATCCTCTTTGTAGCTGTTTTGAATAAACGTGTAATTTATGTTGCTGATAAAAATGTTAAGGAAGAATTGAGGAGTAAGACAATGACATAATGAGGCAAATTGGGACCCGTGTTTTCTAATTTGAAATATTTGTAAACTCTATTCTTGTTCTAGAATCGATTTTGAAGTTTATTATAAGTACTTAGATGTTGTTAGAGTCTTCTGGCCATACTATTCTAGCTACACTTTAACATTTTAACACTTTGGTGGATTATTTGGAGATTAATATCCCAGTGTTACGATTTTTTTGTTGACACTATGGTGTTATTGTAAACTTTGTCTTGTCTGTGCACATATGTAATACTTTAAGTAAATTCTAACTAACTAGTTAATATTTAGCAACACTGACACGACGAATAGTAGGTAGTTTCACAGAATAATAAATTTAATAAATAACTTACGATGTGCACTTAACTACATACTGGATTATTGGCGGTTTAGTTTAATTTAACAAAGAGGATATAAGACATATTTAATAATTACAATTTTTGATGGAATATTTTAATCCAATTTATGTAACTATGGCTACAAATTATGATTTCCTTCTAAGAGAAATTGATCAGGTACTCGTATAATATACACATTATAGCATAATTAACTATGTTGATGAACTGGTTCAATTACATTTTTTTGCTGGTTGCGAGAGAGAAAGTATATAAAAATAGGCGAGTGAAATTGTCTTGAATGGTAACGTCGTCACGTAACTCGCATTCGTATGAATCTCTAGTTTTTAGGTATTTTTGTTGGCAGCCAGGCCGTATGATTAGATTAGAAATTTATTCATATCTTCATAATATGCAAACGCTCAAAGAAAGTTATTCTCTTTGCGATGAAGGTAAGAAAAATGCTTAATGAAATTTTCTAGAACAATATATTTTTAGTTTTGTTGGATCTGGTTAGCATTGAATCCTCCCTTTACTACAATGGACAGTATTTATTTATGAATTGATAGCTTTTTTGCATACGTGTTTTTATGCAAGCTTAAATTTAAACAGCCGTAACGATGATTTTTTCAAATAATACCGTAGCGTGTTATGCAACATATTCTTATTTCAAAAGCGCTTCTGAATATATTTTGTCTTATTCCGCCTATACCAAGAAAAGCGAAGGAAACTAAGCCCATGCTGCCAATCCTGAAGATACAGGATGAAAACAAAAGAGGACCGTTAATCTAGTGTTGCCAGCTTTATCCGCGGCTGGCAGAATAAAACTAAGCTGCGTTCAATTGTTACGCGTTTTGCGGATTAGAGCCGAGGCCCGTAAGCCGCGTAATAAATGACCCAAAACGTACGTTGTTTTTTTAGAATCTCCACGCTTTCTGTTTTATAGTGGAAAAGATTTTCTACATTTTTAAGTAACGTTGAGTACGAAATGGCTTACAGAATCACTCAACTGTGACTTAACTTAAAATTTGAATCCTGGCCATATAAGGAAACTTCGAGTATAGGTACTGGGGCTGTATTACATATTTTATTAATAGATTTATTAACTGTCTTATTCCAAAACCACTTACACGATGGCGAATACAGACTCGTAGGGCACAACCATTACGTTCAAATGTGGAGTCTTCTTTGTTTTTTTATTTTGTTTTTATTTATTGTGCTAAGGATACACATTGAAAAAACATTTAGAATAGTTTCGCCAAACTGCAAAGCAAATCCAAATCCTCTTATGGGTTTATCGGTCGCAGCTGAGATGGTTAGGTTAAAATGCCTACCGATGGACCAGTTTCCATCAGTCCGGCCACCGCCGCTTTCACAACCCTACGATCCCTAGATCTGCCGTCCTTGGAAAAAAGGGCGTATGTGTCATAGAACCGCGTATGTATTAGTGACCTTATTTCTTAACATAGAGGTTTAAATTTACTTTAACTATCAAATTGCATATGCGTCCTTTTTATTTAGAAGGGCGAGATCCTAGCGATCAGCTTACCCCCCTATTTGGTACGCTTTCCAAATCATGGTGTAGTCAGTCAGTGAAAGAATAAAGATAGATTTACTAATGTGTAGGGACTGCTGAAATGATTACCGTAAACTCATTAAGGTCATAATTCATAATAGTATAGTCGAGAGTTTTAAGACCGGCACCGCAATTATTATTATGGGCAATAACTTAGATTTATAAAATAGGGCTGTACGTCCTAGATAACAAAATCTTAAACTAAAAATGACGACGGGTTTAGCCTAATTGCTTGTGACACTGCCTACGAAGCAGCAGTCCTGGGTTGGATTCCCGGGCTGGACAGATATTTGTCTATTGCCAATGGGCTATTTGTTGGGTCATTTGGTGTAAGATAGAATTAATGAATTCACTACTTCTACCTTCTTCTTCTTTTTAATTCGCCAAATATTTATATTCACTTGTTTATTAAAAACATGTAATTTCGATTAATTATTTAAAGTCTAATCTGCCCACTGATTAATAATTAAAGGGCTGCAGTATTTTACTGCTGCAACACTGTACAAAGGTAGCATAATCATTAGTGTCTTAATTGGTGATTTGTATGAAACATTGGATGAAATATAAACTGTCTCATTTTGATATTAGGAATTTATGTTTTTAATAAAAAAGATAAAATAAAGGACCCCGGACCTAAAGTATGGAAAATGTGGTTTCAGTTAAATATCCGGAAATTTAGATATGTTATAGATTTGAAAGTCCTGAACAAAAGTCTCTAGGGGTGCTACCACTGTTTCCGAGTCCTTTTCAGAGTTTCGACAGATTTTGTACCAGATAACAAAAACTATAAACAATGGATGAAATGAAAGAAAAATAGCGTTACAGGTTAAATCTTATCAATCTATATTTACATATTTATAGAATACACATGTACCGAATCACATATTTTACAAATGTACACTTTTAACTTAGTTTAGGTAATACATTTAACTTGCATTTCTATTCGCACAGTCCAGTATGTAATTTAATAATGCTGTACTCGGGTATTTCACGTCTTGTTGATGTCGTGCATAACCAAGGTACCATACGACACTGGCAACGTGAGCACAACAAACAACCTATAGTTCTGGCCCCAGTTTTGCACATACAATAATAGGCCAGGATTGGCTCTTCTTCCGGAGTTTCGTTTTGGAACCGGAATTCGACAAAATGACTGCAATGTCAACTTCACACGTACGTCATGTGCATTTCTAGATTATCAATAACTGTTATTTCAGGAGGGAAAGGGCGGAGAAAGTAATACACGGTTGTCTATAACAGAGCTATAATCCCGACTGGTTTACGCGGGTAGCACCACACGGTGATATCCCGACGTCTGAAACCTACCCTCTAAGTTAAATGTATTACCTAAACTAAGTTAAAAGTGTACATTTGTAAAATATGTGATCGGTACATGTGTATTATTCTATAAATATGTAAATATAGATTGATAAGATTTAACCTGTAACGCTATTTTTCTTTCATTTCATCCATTGTTTATAGTTTTTGTTATCTGGTACAAAATCTGTCGAAACTCTGAAAAGGACTCGGAAACAGTGGTAGCACCCCTAGAGACTTTTGTTCAGGACTTTCAAATCTATAACATATCAAAATCTCAGGATATTTAACTGAAACCACATTTTCCATACTTTAGGTCCGGGGTCCTTTAAAAGACGACAATACCGTCGTTTTTTTGTTCTTTTTTTTAATATTTTGTGGGGTTGATACATTTAAAAAGAATATTGCCTTATTGTTTTTGTTTTGTTAACGTCACGATAGCTCTTATTTACGTGACAGCAATGGCTGAGTTAAAAACAATACGATAACACGCCAAGGCATTATGGTTTTACCGAGTCAGATACAGCCCCGTACGTACCTACTCGTATCAGTGGGCCTAGTATCCGGTTGCTTTATCACATTCATATCATTACATTTTTTAAGGTTTATTTCAAAATGTATGGAAACAACTGAAGCGTTAAAAAAAACGATCAGTATTCACCTGGTGTACGTTACGTGAACAACAATGGTGCGAAGTGTAACGATTGTGCAACGATCGACTCCTGCGCCGGCCGTGACCGTTATTGTGAAAATATACTTACTAACATCTTATTTACTTGCTAATTTATTGTAAGGTTGATTTTTGAGATATTTGAGACGAGATCACCAATAATGTATAAATTAATAAATTAAATAAATATCAGGGGAAACACCGAAACACAAAATACGCTCTCGGCTTGTACTACGGCTATGGGTACATAGAGACAACGATAAAAATACTTATGAGAAATACAAACTTAAATTAAAAAAAAAGCCCCACCAATAAAAATGCCACTGGAAAAACAATGGGACTGGAACAAATGACACTCGAAAATCATTTTATGGTGCCGTACCCGAAGGGAGCCCGTTGGAACCATATTAATATGCCGCCGCTGACCGTCCGTCAGTCTTAGCTTTAAAGAGCCGAATCTTTTGAACCATTATCGACAGCAGGTTTTTTGGAATACGTGTTGTTAACAGATGATCAGATTCGCGATGTACTAAATAAGGGCCAAATAAAAAGCACCCGAAACCGACGTACGTGCATGAAGAGATTGATGAAAGTGGAGGAAGCGAAAGTGGTAGGTTTAGATCGGTGGACCTGGCGTTCCATAGTCTCTGCCTACCCCATTGGGAGACAGGCGTGAAGTTATGTATGTATGTAAGGATGAATTACTAACAAAAAAAAGAAAGTGAAACAATAAAGGGGGTTCCCCATACATGAAATGTTTTTTTCTCGTATTTTTATATTTGTCGTATCGTAAAATGTTAAAACATACATGCGTCAAATTTAATATAATTATTCTACCTAAAAATACTAAAAGAAAACAGCAAATCCAAACAAATGGTCAAGCGTGAGTTGGGCTTGCGCTGATTCGATTCGAACTCGAATTCCGATCGAAATATAAAAATGCCTACTTACTGTGCTGTGTCCGGCTCACACTTGACCGGTTTTTTTCAACGTCCCGCCCCACTACCTATTTAATTCATACGTAGACTGGATTGAAATCACTATATTTACACGCACTAGGGGAAGGTGATGTATAATGACCCCCTTAAGGGAAAAACTTAACTGTGGCTAAAGTTGAAAGTAAAGTCGCAAGATTTCTATCGTTAGAGGTAGTGAATTTACTTAACTTTGTAACTGCATACTTATTTTTTATTATATGTATGTAGTTTTTTCGTACAAGAGGTTTTTGTAAAAGTTTAGTAAAGGATCATTTTATACACACCTACGTATAAAATGATCCCTGGGGTAGGGGTAAAATAATCCCAGGGATCATTTTATACCATAACTTAAATTTCAGTGAAATAAAACACTCAGCTGTTTATTTTAATCATATGTATTGTTCATAACAATTTAAGTATACCTATAAGCAAGTTACACACAACTTTTCCAGTCTTCTAGTTTCATTAGAGATCTTTTTTTTTATAATTATCTACTACTCAACTAACAAAACTAAACATTAAACATTGCAACAAACTTTTAAAAGGTTTGCAAAATTAACAACATACCTAGTCAAGGTAGGTAAACAAATAAACTCTTCTTCTAAATAAAAAAAACACAAATTATACTCATAAAATATTATAGGGATCAAAGGTTTTTTTTATCAATGTCAAAATGCAATAGAAAAAACAACTCTTCATTAAAAAATTAAAAAAATCTTATCAGGAACTAAGAAATAGACCTATAGGCTTATTTTTTTTTTCGCGCTATTAAATTGGTTTCTAGAAAGGCAAATATCGCAAGTAAAGTCGCCTTCATCGTCACTATCTACTCCCGCACAAACCTCATGTCCCCATTTAAGACACACAACGCACCTAATCCACCCTTCACCTTTATTGTCTTTGGAGTAGCTTTCAGTACAGAAGAGGCATTCGGTATCACTCTCCTCTTCCGAAGAATCTGATCTGTTTTGCTTTTTTTTGCCTTTTCCCTTTTTGGCGATTAGTTTTGCGTATATAAATTCTCGGCATGATCTGTAAAAACAACAAAAAGTAATGGGGTAAAATGATTCCAGGGATCATTTTAAACACACAGAAAGGGATCATTTCGCCCCAAACACCAAATTCCAATATATCGATCAAAACATAACCTTCAAATACCGCGTGCGGAGATCGAACATTGCTTAAATATTAGCTAACTGCTATTAATACCCGCAAATAAAACAAAATTTCAATAAACACGAACATGTAAAAAGTAATGAAAGTTCAAAAACAGACTTACCTTAGATCAGAGCCACACTTTTTGATTATTTTTTAATAAAATCACGCCAAGCGCTCGCACCGCCATGACACTTGGAGAGGCAACTGGCAGGGGTGCGGGAAGCATGTTTCATGCGCATTTGGATAGATGGCACTAGTTGTCTTTGATTTACGGCGGGGGATCATTTGACCTCCAGGGATCGTATTACCTCACCTTCCCCTATAGTCAAAATGTGGAACTTGATCGACCCAAATTAGCGTGCCATCTTTAGGCTGATTATTTAAATTATTTGTGACTCAATCTAATCAAAATAGAAAGGCTATTAAGTATATACTAGATTAACCACATAGGACCTTTTCATCGTATTTATTTCGGAACATCGCAACTTCTGCCGGAGCGATGATGGTGGCGATGCCAAAGTTGGTCTGTATATCAGTGACATTACTTATTACAAATGGTAACAGTTTCTGCAAACGTAATGCGTTGACATTAAAGTCACAATGGCGTTCACTTTATAAGTTCAAGGCGACGCCAATACTTAGAAGGCAATCGCGATGTAGATACAACCTTTCACGGTTATTATTGATTTATTTAGCTATTTAGCTATTTGCTAGTAAATATAGTACAAATCGTACAAGTAGGTACCTATTGGTAAATGTTGATGTTGCAAGAAAATACGCGTGAATTAAAGTGCTAATAGTCTTGACCACATTCGCTAGAATGTTCGAGTAAATGCACAAGTCTATCAGCACCTTTACACTAAAATGGATTGACTATTTTAAGAAAAGAGACTATTCTTCTGGGTACAGTCAACAGCATAAATAAGTGATCATTTAATGTACCCTGTCGCTTTCAATCGTTTCACTATTTTGTATAGCATTTCAAACATAACGTTAAAGTGACAAGGTACATAAATGATCACTTATTTATACTGTTGACTGTACCATGCTAACTTTGCCATATGTTTGTAACTCGGTCACCATTACTGTTAAGTAAATAAGAGCTATCATAACGTTGACAATATGGTAACATGTCAAAGGCAATATTGTTCCAGGGGGCTTATTATGACATAGCAATGCAGTTGTGTTTACGCTGAGAGAAAAGGACAGAGCTATATAACTGCTATAGCTCTGTCCTTTACGCTCAACGTAAAATGAACTGCATAGCTATGTCATAATAATCTTGTGTAGAAAAGAGGCTCAGTTAAATATTGTTTTGTTTAGCTACTGTCATAATTATTATACTCATCTGAGGCCCTAGACAAGATGCATTCGGCGTTCGTTATCGTTACCAAAATGTATTGGATTGAAGTAAGATGTCAGACGGGCGTTCGTGTCAATTCCATAGATTTGTTCACTAATCGAAAATCGTTTACGTTAGCGTTAAGAAAATTTTCGGGCCTCTCTTGACAGTTCGTGTAAATATACTCGTGTGTAAGGAAAATAAATAAAGTCAAATTGCATAATTCTTAAATATATCTATTATTGATTATTTTCTATAAATTATTTAAATAAAAACAAAAAACCCGACTGCAGTAAAAAAAACAACTGAAAAGCGAGAAACAAGCTATATAATCGATAGGTAAATACTTATAATGTACCATGCAATGATTTTTTGTTTGATACCTCGTTAACAAGTAATGCAATTTATACCAATATACATACAACTTGAATAGTGGAAAAGGTTTTCCAGGCGGGGACAAGCTATTAATCCTGCTATTAATGCTTACTGCAGTCGGGTTTTTTGTTTTTATTTAAATAATTTAGTTTATTTCACATTTTTTAGTTTTTATTAATAAAATAGTGGTTTTATTAATATAACCAAAAGTTAAATGAGCTCTGGAGCTCGATTTTTTAATGTCACGAAGCTATAAGTAACAAACTACAAGCGGAACTCTCCTTTTAGCAAAAGAAGCATCGTGCATTCAAAAATCGATCCCCAGTAGTAACGTAAGAATAGTTCATTTGGTTAGATGGAGGCCGATCGAACAGATTGTAGATACCTACTTAGACCGAGAAATTGAAGTAGGTATAAATCAACTAAACTTCTCTTAATCTCTAACAATTTAGTTCCTCAACGGTCAGTACGTCATACGTGTACCTGGGTACTAGACTAAGCACCTACATTGAGGTTACCTATTCCGTGTATCTTTACTTAAATAAACTGTCCATGCGTAGGCAGGATGGCGCATTAGGTAGGTATTAGCCAGCAATTTATACTATGAAATCAACGTGCATTAATCAAGTATGTAGTAGGTATTCGTGAATTTTTAATTATTACACTACTTTCTTAATGGTTTATATTGTAGGCGTTTGCAGCTCAACAAGAAATATTTATTACTTAAAACATTTAACGTCCTTTTGGATTTCCCTGTCTAAATGGTAGCATCAAAGTATTATAATGTATATAAATTTGGAATGGACTATTTACTAGCTTTCATTTGAGACCCATATTGCTATAATAAACATATTTTTTTTTAAATTCTCTCTGTCATTCTCTTTGTTTTTGCAGACGCCATTTTGAAATATTATATACGAATATTAAGACGAATCGAATGACACCTAGTATGTTAAAATCGGTCAAGCCGTTTAGGCTGCAGATCGTGCCCAGGAATAGACATACATACATACATACATACATACATACGCTCGAAAAACATAACCCTCCTTCTGACGCAGTCGGGTAAAAACTGGGGTTATTTATTCTATTCCATAATTTGGATTCCCAATACTGGCTCAATATTGGAAAAAAACAGTGCACGGAATACCAAAATTGAAACATTCAGGAATGCACGCTCTAGTTTCCTGACAAGCGGGAGGTTTTGTAGTTCATAATATGTCCTCGGTTCACTATAAAATAAACTTGTAAAAAGCTCCATATGGAACAAGCATTTGCAGAATATTTCGCACCTTCAGAAAAATAGTGACATAATTCAGAAATTTTGATTTTCGAGTTAGGGCTCTATCGTAATCAATTTATGACTTAAAGTTTGAAAGTTGAAATTTAGAATTAGCTCACTATCGTTCTGACGGTGCGATTTGCAGCGTGTAATCGCATTGAATGCAAGTGGACAAGAATGGCCGACCACCACGGGGCCGATTCGCTAGGGGTGTAATTCCGTTGCGCGCGCACGGAGAAAGGAAAGACCAGGGGCCCCAGACAAGATGCATTACGCTAACTAGCGTTTCTATTCTTTTTGTTTTTAAACCAATTGCGTTGCTAGTGGATGAAGTGATACGTTGCCAAATGTATCGTTTTAACTTTACATTTGCCAGCCCGATTTGTTTTCTGTAACCGTAAATATTTAAGGATTTTATAAAAACTAACCTAACCTATAAGGTTCGACTCGATGTTACTGAAATAAATCTAAACTAATATAAAATTGGGTTGACCAATAAAAAGATGGGAAATGATGCATTTTGCAAAGAGTCACGTGATCTACCAATGTCGCGATTGGTTAAAAAAAAAACGAATAGGAACGCTAGTTAGCGTAATGCATCTTGAATGCAAGTGGACAAGAATGGCCGACCACCACGGGGCCGATTCGCTAGGGGTGTAATTCCGTTGCGCGCGCATGGAGAAAGGAAAGACCAGGGGCCTTAGCCAAGATGCATTACGCTAACTAGCGTTTCTATTATTTTTGTTTTGAAACCAATTGCGTTGCTAGTAGATGAAGTGATACGTTGCCAAATGTATCGTTTTAACTTTACATTTGCCAGCCCGATTTGTTTTCTGTAACCGTAAATTATTTCAGGATTTTATAAAAACTAACCTAACCTATAAGGTTCGACACGATGTTACTGAAATAAATCTAAACTAATATAAAATTGGGTTGACCAATAAAAAGTTGGGAAATGATGCATTTTGCAAAGAGTCACGTGATCTACCAATGTCGCGATTGGTTAAAAAAAAACGAATAGGAACGCTAGTTAGCGTAATGCATCTTGATTAGGGTCTCAGTGTGGCTAGCCCTGTGCGCGCTTATGAAATAATAATAAAATAATAAATATCACCATTCAGAGTGCATTCTCAATTAGGCAGCAGGGCTTCTGTCAAACGATCGAACGTATAACGCTACGTAGTTGAGAATGCACGCGCTAAAATGTGTTTTGTACGCTCTGACCGGACTACTTAAACTCGCCGGTTTATATAAGCTGCGCCGCGTTCACTCGTTCACTCGTTCGACCGACCAAACGCCGGTTTTATGAGAATAACACCCCAGCTTATAAGGCGGATCGTACCTAGCTACTTCCAACTTTAGTGAGCCCGCAGCGAACCCGCGTATACGCAGCTTTCGAGTAAACATCCCGGCACTAAGGTGTAAGGTGTAAATAGGGGATCGTGCGGCGAAACCTAATAAGTCCATTTTGTATTTCATTAAATGGAATTGATAAAGTGCTCTATCGCACGCGGCCGGAATATCGTTTCCATTCCGAATTGCTTATTACTTTAACGAACTGTTTGTTTACGTGCCTTCGTACTATGCATGCTGTATG
The DNA here is from genome assembly GCA_927399475.2 of Acleris emargana. Lineage (NCBI taxonomy): Eukaryota > Metazoa > Arthropoda > Insecta > Lepidoptera > Tortricidae > Acleris > Acleris emargana. The sequence goes on along the minus strand of OV656844.1, from coordinate 5,122,489 downwards.
TCGCTCGGTACGTATTTTGAATTTGTTAGTAGGTACTTATAGGTAGATGATATGATTTTTCTTTGCAAAGCACATCATATTTTTATTATATTTTATTTTTTATGGCGTAGGAAGGCAAACTAGCACACAGGCCACCTGATGGTAAGTTGAAACTGTGACCCATAGCCATTCACATTCACAAGACTGCAAATGCACTGCCAACCCTGAGGACTAAGATGGAAAGCCTCTATGCTAGTCATTTCACCGGCTGTCTTATGCCCAAACCGGAACACAACAATGCGAACACCCTTAGCCCCTCTGGAACTGTTACCTCCCTGCTGCTATATATATGCCGCTATTTCGGGAGGCCCATTCCATTGAGTTGGCAAGTCACCGCCTGTCATTTCAACCAAAGTAATTAGCATTGGCCAGGCAGGCGCCGTAGTTTATTCAATAGCCTAGTTCACCAATCCATATCAGTTCATACATAGAGCCCATTAATAATGTTTCCATCCTTCTTAAATAGTCCTACATTAACCATTGGTTGTCCGTGGGAGCATACTTCCATAGTTTGAACTCAGGGACAATCGCCGGTTGGTGTCCCATCACTTTACTAAATTAAACTTGTCTAAAGGGCCTCTGCGTGTTGGCTTCGGCTCCATGTACGTTTTCCAAAGGTCCGGGACTCCCATAGTCCCGTGAATGGTAAAGACATACAAATAATAATGATATATTTGCAGATAGCGTGAAATAAAAAGGATCCTTTTTTAGAGTAAGCATAATTAATTACGGGGTTTTACCCGCTTAGTATTATTCCCTAAAATAACTCATATATCACGCGAACTTGAATCGGCTCCAAGGACTAAGTGATAGAAAATGTTATCTTATCGCCTGGAGGTTTACAAGTTCGGATTTCTTATAAGCCCTAAGTATAATAACTTTCCAAATTTACTTAGAATTTTATCAGCCTCTTCTTCTTATAAATCTTCAGACTAGAGAAATTTCGAACATTATTACATTATTTACTTTATAGTAGTTAACTAACCTCAACTTTACACGCTACGGCATCTAAACATGTTCTGTAGCCCTTTTTTATACTTTCAATCTGCGGTTCTCAAACTTCTATATCGACGGTACCGTTTTGAAACACTACATATTTAACGGAACCACAAAATAATCAAACTGCTGATTTTGCTGTTCCCTTTGTTTACGCATAATCATAAATCGTCCGAATGTATGATTTCGCAGAATACTAATTTCGCATAATTGTCTAGTGATACTTTTTTGAAAAGTTATAAAATAAACCTAACCTACTCTATTCTACCAGGAGTAAACAAAACATTTTAGAAAATATTTGCCGTTTAAGCTGGAGAAAAATTATGCGAACACCAATTCGGCGTAAATAGATATACATACATTCGGCGTAAAAAGTTTCAACAAAATAGAGGGAACCCTATTTTGCTTTTGTTGCTAACTGTATTTATCTCAAAGCGATCATCTGCTTGTCAAGAGCAAACGAAGGAGTCCAACACGGTGTGTCTACGAATACCTTGTCGCCATCTTCCGACTCCTTCATCAGATCAGCTCTTAGATACCATAATATTGCATTGTCATCGGGTTTACATACGTAGTTCAAATTTCAGCCCATACCATTAACGGAAAATTGTTCAAAATTAACTTACAAGACCTAAACAAACTAGCTAAGATAATCAAAAGCTTGTAAAAAAGGTACTTTGCGAGTACATAACGTTTTCTTTTAATATTATTTCAAAGAGCCCCAGGGTTCAGCGGAGCATACTTTGAGAATAGCTGCTTTAGAAGAATGAAAAGTTGTTGCGCGCCAGATGTGAAGAAGCGAGCCTCGTGAAATAATTAATGTAGGGAAATATTTAATTTCGAGACGCAGGCAGCCGCTTGACACTCGACTCGACCGACATTATTTATCGTTCCCGCATAATTTCTCTGGAGTATAAATAACGATTTCCGCAAGTGTTAATGACATGTGGATATTCTCATCGGTACCTTAGGGACCCTCCTGTATGAAAATAAGGTAGGTAGGTAGTTCGCCGAATCTAATCATATTTATTATGAGAGTTCCGCTGAGATTAGCTCAGAGTATATTATGTAAACCGTATGTTATATTATAAATTATAAGGTACGACGACGCGCTGGCCTAGTTGGTGTAGTGACCCTGCCAACGAAGCTAGCTGTGCGGGGTCAAATCCTAGTAAGGGCAGATATTTGTGTGATGACCGCGAATATTTGTTTCTGAGTCATGGATGTTTCAGGTTCTATGTATTTAAATATTTATTATTTCTCTAAATAAATATTTATATTGTTGTCTAGTAGGTACCTACCCATGGTACAAGCCTATAAGTTATAGGCTATAACTTAGTTTGGGACTAGGGCAAATAGTGTGACAATGTCAGAAAAAAAAAATTGGCGACTAAGTTGGTGATTATAGATACAAGGCTAGCACTTAAACACTACATTTAGAGCGTTTTTTTTATTTATTTGTAGGCTTTAAACCGTAACTAACATAGCCTCTATTCTAGTCTAAGCGATAAACCATATCGTCTTTGAGCTGTTAATGGTATTGTTCTTGACTCGGCCGTCATAACTAAGAGCTATCAAAAGTACTGACGCCAGGAAATCTTTTCTATACATAGTATAAAAGAAAGTCGCTCCCGCTGTCTGTCTGTGTATCTTTTAAATTACGCAACCGATTTTAATGCAGTTTTCAGCAATAGATAGAGTGATTACAGATAAAGGTTTTTGTATATAAAACACTCTCGATTATTCTCGGGTGTTACAGAAAACTACATAAACCCTAGCGAAGCGAGGGCGGGTCGCTAGTTTCATATAAAAGTCGGAATATGAACGTTTAGTTTAAATTATTATTTTGCACGTACAGTCAGCGTCAAAAGAAACTGATCACTTAAATACCTTGTCGCTTTACTGTCACATAAGCAATGTCAAACAAGTTTGTGTAATCTGTTAATGCGATAAAGTACAAAAGTAGCTTGAAGTGACCAGTTACTTTTGACGCTGACTGTACATAGTGTACATGTTAAAAATGCCACTCGATGACCAAACGAAAAAGAGAATTGAATTACCCCAAAAATACCTAGGTACCTCACTTTATTTTTATATGTTTGCGTTGCATTTACTGACAAAATGTTTTGAATTTTGAATTTCGAACTGTTCAATCAAACACAAAGTGTTCCATTTGACATTCTTCTTTTAAATTTGAACTATTAGTTTGGTTAACACAAACTTAAAAATAAAGTATCATGAACTCGTCGTCAGTCACGAAACAATTTTAATTTTCTGTGAATAAGCAAAGTGTTTAAGCCAATCATTTAAAAGATTGAGCGCTGTGAGCCCGCAGATTAAGTGACCATTTATTATTTAAAAAGGCAACTTTAAAATTCTAACCGCATCATCTCGGCTTAAGAATTTAACGAGTTGATAAACTTTGAGTAATAAACGTCCCAGGTGCATGAAATTTATCCCAATTTTTTTAATAGGCTTTTCAAAGTCATAAGTATTAGTTGTGGTAAGGTCGCTACCATCATTTTATCCTTTAATCGACCGCCACGCAGCAGTGTGTGTTGTTTTGTTCCGGTGTGGGTACAAGACAACCGGTGAAATTACTAGCATAGAGGCATTCTGTCTTAGTCTTCAGGGATCGCTATGCATTTGGAGTTTTAGGATTGCAGTCTTGAGATTGTATTTCTACAGTTCTCAGATCCCACTTACCATTAATGAAACCTTGTCTTAAAGAAAGTAATTACCAGCTGTTTAAATTATATCAGCAAGGTGTAAGTTTACGTCTTTAAATTTACGACGTTTCTTACATGAAGACCTTAATATTCCTCCCTGTCGACGCTGAAATAAATTAAGTAGAAAGTGCTTAATTTCCAACTCGATGTAACGTAGTGTGTAATTACCGCCTATCTTGGGCATTGTTTGGCATCTAGGGAGCCCATATCGCTTAATAAATTGCCTGATATACTTGTCTTTAGTGACTAAGGGAGTCATAAAGTCAGGGTGTAAAGTTAGAGTGTCTATTGACTTACATAAATTTAGCATTAAGTCACAAATTACAAAGCCCGTTGTCTACAGTCAGGATTATATAACTACTACTACGACATACTAAAGCAGTTGAGTTTAGGTTGAGAGAAAAGGGCAGAGCTATGCAGTTATAAAGCTCTGCCCCTTTCTCTTAGTCCAAACTGAACTGCTTTAGTAGGTATGTTCCGGTAACCCTGTTCAATTTAGGGGTTTGTGCTACAGGTAGGTTCACAAAACGTGACGTATGCTTGATTGTTTGTGTTCTAATAACTGGAACATTTTATTTTAGGATCGATTAAGTTATTGAAATAAAATTATACTTGTAAAGATTGAATGTGCTTTAGGGTAACATGCCCTTTAGATATTTGTTAAACATTTCTCTAGAGACTAAGTATTACAATTTGATTAATTCCTTTTCACAAGTTATCTTTCCTACGTTTTATTTCATTATCTATAATGTGAAGTCGTAACTATTAGTGTGCTATTCAATCAAAGCTCTATATAAAATATTCAAGATATTTTTACGGTATTTCTTTATTAAGATTAACACTTTGGCCCACTTCTTCGTTTGCATAGATTCAGTCCCTTCATAAGGGAACTGTTTTATTTTCGAATTCTAATACAAAACTGGCCTCGTCAGTCACCAGATTTCCACCCGAGTCTTTGTTAAAAAAAACACATCAATTCGCTGTACCGTTACATGTCAAAAAAGGACAAATCGCACTGCCAGATCAAAACAGTGTTAACTCAAAATACAACTGTATTCTAAAATCAACTTTAATACAACGTCTGTGAGCTTGAAACAAAACTAACCATGATCTTGAGTTGATGCTGTCTTGATCTAGCAGTGCGAAATAATTAATCTAAATCGCTTAAGGTTAACAGGAAGAAATCCCTCTAAGACACCAGTTCGCCCTTGTATGTACATCCTTGCTTTATCTTTTAACTTTAAGACTATTATTTTATCTTGTTTGTACAATAAAGTGTTTACATACATACATAAAAACGTTTTTCCAAATTAGTTCCTAAATAACATTCAGATATAGATATTTTCAGCGGCGGTCACGTCAGGGACGGCGTACGGTCTCTTATCTTTCGACGTCAACCTAGTTACTTAATATAGACCTTAGTGTAAAGCATTTTGTTATTAAAGTTCTTCCTACGGCTCTTGTTCTCAAATGTTATTTTGCAGAGAACGGTTTAGGTACGTACCTAATTTTGGAGGCACCATGTCAATAACCCCTCGTTAAGTATAATCATTTTGTACTCTTCGGCATAAAGGTGCGCACATGTCATAGCGACTCCCGAATTCGAAGTTCTATAGTTTCCGTCTCTCACTCACCATGGACAGATTATTCCAGAGCAAAAGAGACGTTTCGAATTTATCAGGTTCCCTGTCAGTACCACGCAGGAAACCCTCGCATTCCAATTTCTTGTCACGTGTTCGTCTGAGCGGCATATCTCCCAGCATTAATGCCTTTTTTCATGCCATCAGCAATTTGCCCACGAATACATAAAGCGGTATTTCCGATTATTCGCTTTTTACCGCGGTTTCGGTCATTATTGGATTTCGTCTGGCGCTCAACGGGTTTTAAATAATTTCCTTATGAATTTTTTGAAGGTCGCTTAAGACTGTTTAATTGGAGGGGTGGCCAAAGGAATTCGGAATGTCATAGACTCATTAGGGTCTATAAAATTCCGAATTTATCTGATATACACAGGCTCTTAAATAGTTACTACCAGTATCAAAGGTTCTTTCGATTTATTATCTAACTAGCGTCTACCCGTGACTTCGTCCGCGTCGAATTAGTAATATTGCCATACTCCGGGAATAGTGATTAATTTCAAGATTCAAGGTAGCCTGCGTGTAAATCCATTGTATAAGCAAACTCTATTCTTAATTTAATGAGACTCTAATTTCACGTTCGATTGTATCAGACTCAGAAACTAAGCTTGTAGTTTCGCTTAGAACTGTTTGATATTAAATTCCTAGAACTCTGAATTATTCTTTTAAATAGGTCAGGGTTTTCGTTTTTTTGAATTAAGCTAGGTCTAGACCAAATTTATCACGGTTTTAGAATCGTTGTTCTGAAAATTCAATTAACGTTGTCAAAGTACTTAAATAGGTTATTATTACATGAATTCGGGGAATATTTATTCTTTATTCTCGTGATATTAACATTGAGATAAATTAGAATTGAGTTAAAGACATTGGGTGGTGTGGTGTCTTTAAGAAGAATCTTCTAGGAAATATATAATATCATGTAAGAATAAAAATGTAATTTGATGAGATTTGAAGTCGAGATAATAATGACGGAAACAAGTGGTCTCTGCCTACCCCTCTAGGAAACAGGCGTGATTTAATGTATACATTGTATGTAGGTAATCGCGGAAAAAAAATACGGAATTATTACGGACTTTACTTAGACTATATTAAGAATGTCTAAGGAGTGCTTTACAATAAGTAGTGAGTATATTTGCTTAGCATTTAGAAAAAGAAGACGAAGAAAATAAACTTTTAAGTAGTTATTTGTTTATGCTAGTAAAATTTACTAATTAAATTCGTTAAAGCTTCAGACTTCACTTTCGAACAAGTAATAAACAGAACTAATTTAACGACTTTACAATTAAACAAACCTGTTTAAACAGGAGTAAGTTTCGTTTTTGATTGGTATCTCTTAATTAATGAATGTAACAATTTTAATACTGGCCGAAGTAATCACTGTTTTAAAACTAAAGAAAAAAAGCAAGGAGAATTAATTTCCATTTAAAACGTAATGTGCAGAGCGGACAAAGTATAAAGCACGTCACAAACATGTCAAAGCGACTCTGACGACGTTGCTTATATCTTTTTCCTCAAAAACTATAATATCTTCAGGGTAAAATATTCTATGTGACATTCCAGGATGAGGACTATCTTTGTGCTAAACTTCATCCAAACCTGTTAGTCGTGATTGAAACACAAACATACAAACATCCATACAAACTGTTACATTTATAATATTAGTAGTAGCATGAATATTCTGTATAATTTATTGATACTAATTACAACAATGACTCTACAACAAGCTTAGTCAAATAAGTAGGTATCAAGAATCATCAACAACATCTATATGCTTCGTCTATAGTTAACAATAAATAACACTAAAGAATAAAGGAGATAATTATAAGATAGTTTATATTCTGTATTGTTTTTTAAGGTTATCTGCTGGTACGTAGGGTATGTTAACAACGTCTAGCCTAATTAGATTAGCCTAGATATTAGACATTGAAATTGATTCTTTGTCGACTTATTTTTTAAATATGTACACACTTTAGTACTTTGTCACTTTAATCATTGTGTGTGACAATTCATATATGGCAGTTTAATCTTGACATCAAAAAGACAAGGTACTAAAGTGTATACATATGTTTGTACATGTCTCACACTCGCTTTCATGCGATCTTATTAAGAGCGAGTGAAAGAGAAGTACAAACCCGAAGCACTTCTGTACCTTGTAGCTTTAACGCCTTTGACATATAAGTGCAGCAGTTCAAACAAATGGCGTTAAAGCTCTAAAGTGTGCAGCTACTTAAGTATAAGGCCTACAGTAAAGCGAATCCGAAAGCAGTAGGCACCGGCCGCGTTGAAAAGAGTCTGAATGGTTTAAGATCAATATTTGCGTGCAATTCTCACGTTAAAAGGCTCCTTGCGCTCGGAATACCTGATTTTCTGGTTTCAGCTGCTTGGATAAAAATAACGAACACTCAATGTCAATGCCGCCTTGACTACTTAGAAGTTTGTATGAGCCTAGGGTTTCCATGTTTTTATGTACTGACTGTGCGAAATTTCATAAAAATCCAAATTTACAAATAGGTCTAATAATTATTTTGCACATACGCGTTAAAAAGCCACTCTTATCATAATTTGGATAAAATACCCCAATTTATTTTAAAATGTTTACATTGCATTGACATCACGTCATTCTTGGTTTTGGTTCAAAACACTAAAAGTCAAATAAATACTTAAACAAATACGAAGAACTTCTCGAAAACATAATGTGACCATTAAATGTCAGCAAGCCTAGCCTCATAATGATTTTGTAAATAACCAACGTTGTAAGAAGTCGGTAAAAAATCTGGTGCGACCCAATTAATAGTACCTACATTGTTGCCGAGGGTAGAAACTACGCGATTTATGGACTAGTCATATAGTGTACGAGTCCATAAATTGCACTTCCTGCCGAGGCAGACAGTGCTTTTCTCCACCACTGCGAGGAAATAAAATTTAATTTTAATTAATCATCTACGTAATTAACAGTATGAAATAAGTCAAGTTTTTTTTAATGAAAATGTCCTGTTATAAAAGTGATGTTTTGTGACCCTAGACCACCACCAGACTAAAAACGTTCAGAAAAAATAATATTGTTAAAAAAGAGTGCGACTTCTAATGACTAAAGGCGGTGCATGTCGCAGTAATTCGTCAAGGTTCAGAACGATACAATCTAACTTACAAAACGTGATTGACTGCATTACTATCTCATCTGGGCCCTGATGCATAAAACGACGTGGCATCCATAGATCTACAAGTTCTCGCCAGTATGAGCCTGACGTCAAGAGCGACGTTGTTATAATGAATTTTTCTTTCTCGGAAAGAAAACTTACAGAGGCAGCCACAAAAATTCTAAGGTTTACGACTCACGCCACATCATATCTCATCTAGAGCAATATAAATCGTGCCCCCCGCCCCGCTATCTCGCCCTCCGCATAACCTAATGCCGTTTTTACATTCTCCTCATCAAATTAAGAGTCGAGCTCCAAAGAAATATACGACGCAGCAATCTTACTAAGTATTACGCTTTTTGTGAGCACTTGGACGGAAAATCTCATATTATTTCCCTAGGAATGATTCCTTTTTATTTTTTCCCGCTTAGCACAAAAGCACGGTGGAACAATAACGCCGAATAGACCTCTTTGTGCTGAGACAATGGCGTAAAACGTGGCATTGGTAGGACTCGGTTTTATTCGGAAAGATTCAATTAATGTGAGTAGATCCCTCGTCTTGTAAGTGATATGTGGATGGCAAATTTTCGTTGCTCCGGAATAAGACTTGCAGGCGCAATTCTCAATACAATTTAGTACTTAGGTACTTTGCGTGAATCCGGTTACACGAAATATGGTTTTTACGGAGCGTGTTTAAAGTAGAATTTCGTTTTTGGATTATTGTTTCGAATACAGTATAGGAACCAAGAAAAAGTATAAGTAGTAACGCAATCATTTGCATTTAATTAGTGCATTGTACACCTGAAGTTTAGTCTCATAGGCTTGTAGTACTTATATAGAGTTTTAGTGGTAGAAGGACCTTGTACAGGGTCCTTTCGGGTCGGTAACATTATATTGCATAATTTGTATTTTTGTGTTTCAGTTTCAAAAAACATAGTGGCATCGATCAAAATATTTTCCGTTTAATCTGGAAAATTATGCTAAAACATAATTCGGCGTAACTATACATTCGGCGTAAAAAGTTTCGGCGAAATAGAAGGAACCCGAAAATTTCAACTATCTACCTATTGCGGTTTATGAAATATAGCCCGCTGACAGACAGACGGACGGACGGACGAACGGACAGAGGAACAGGAAACTAGACAGTTTATTAGCTAATGATGATACCCGGTTGAGCATAACTGTACACGGGCAGTGCGTTTAACTAAAGTGCTCGTTCGCACGTCTCTTGACCTTGGTTGACTTCAACTTGCCTCAAACACGCTCATAGGCACCTAAAGCGTCATAAAGCCTTAGAGTACGGGAATGAAGTAAATATTGTAAGAAATCAGGAATGAATTGAGCGACGATATATTCCTAAAGAAAATACCTACACAGTGCTTAAAGAGATCTTCGTAACAGTGGAACTTGTATGCGTAGGCAGTCACATAAATCTCTTAGTTTTGAGTACTTAGGTGTAACACGAATAAGTAAACTGTGGTATCGTCGGTGATACTGCAAAACCGCGTAAGTAACACATTTATGACAACGCGAAATAAACCTTACCATCTTACAAAAAAGGTGCAATTTGCTGCTTATTTAAAATGTTACTTACGCGGTTTTACAGTTTCAAAGACGATATTTGTCATGAAAATGGTCTCTTATTTTTCTTTATCTAAATGTGTATTTCTGTTTTAGGGCGTTTTCACTAAAAAGTGTACCCAATTAAGGACTGAAATTAAGGAACTTTAACTTTGTCAGTTTTGTGACGAAAATTAGCCATACATTGCGGCCGTCAATATATAGCTAATTTTTGTCACAAAACTGACAAAGTTAAAGTTCCTTAATTTCAGTCCTTAATTGGGTACACTTTTTAGTGAAAACGCCCTTTAGTTATCTTTATCTTTATTTATGTATAGTTACGTAAGTATTATGTACATTTATGTACTCGTAATGTGGCTATACTGAATACGCTGGAATCTAGGAGCTTTATAACTATGTACCTAATATCTTCTTGGGTTGAGGTCTGGTAAGTTTGCCAAAGTAATTTGGGCCCTCTGTGTGTGACGCGTTCCAGTAAACCTTAACCTTAAAAGAGACTGTCGTACAATATTTATTTATATATATTTACAATACAATATTTTTTGCGTTATATTTTTAAATTAACTGTGGAAAGATCTCTGTCTTTTGCCTGCTTGTTGCACTTTACCGTTTCGATGGAATTTGGTATGGAGGTAGCATGATTCCGGGAAAGGACAAAGAGTAGTTACTTTTTATCCCGAAAAAAAGGACGGTTTTCTAGGGAATAGTGATAAACGAGTTCCACCCGGACGAAACTTGGGTAGAAGCTACTAGGGTACTTATACATATTTATTGTGTTAATAGTTTTCTAGTCCTAGTAACGGTTAATGACATTAAGAGAAGCTAAACGTAGCTAATTTATGTCAATTAGCTGCATTTTCCTCGTCGTACGCGCGGTTGACATTAACACGCTGTTATAATGCTAAAATAAACTTAGTTATTTTAATGCTGGCTAATCTCTGACGGTAATTGTACTTGAGTAGGTCTCCTGCAACGTTTGCTTGTCCGTTAGTTGCCGAGTAACTGTAAATGGCCATTTATGGTATGGAGAACTGTCGTCAGTTAATGTTTTAATAATAAACATCCAATCATTTACAGCAAAAGCTAAGATTTTTTAATTTTTTAGAAAATTTAAGGGCTCTCTATGACTTGGGTTTAACTGCAATGGCGTAATGAATATTTAATTTTAGAATTATTTTGTTGGCATTACACAACGATGCGTCCTTCGATTGACATTCCAAATACGAAAATAAATCGAAAATACGAGACACTTGTTAACTAACTAAAACTTTAAAATTTTCATGAATTTTCATTGTACGGCTTAGATTATTCTCCAAAAAAGAAACAAATAATTATCAATGTTAAGTATATGATATTGGTTGGAATAATGAAACTAGAGTACCTATACGGTTAAACAGAGTGGGCGAACTCGGCGGCCTCGACCAAAAGTTGACATTTCTAAACCTGTGAGAGGTTCCGTATGAATGCACAGATAGTCATTGAACGTGTCGATATGTTTGATCTTTAATTAAAAGGCATAGAGCTTAGATTTGGATGATCACTGACAAATTGCGTTGTGTACCTACGTGGTTCAGGAATGCAGTGCCTGACTGCCGGCAATGATTGGATCAATGCCGTTCTGCGGTTTTGGCCCGTTGCTTCATCTATTTATCCCAAGTTTCTATTTTATATCCATTAATAATCGGCATAAGAAGGATGCCACACTAGCGTTGCCTGCGCGTTGCGTAGTGCGATGCGTTGAAATACTTGCGTCACTCTATGTTGAAATCTCTGCGTTGCGACGACGTAACGGACCGGCAACGCTCGCGTATCCTCGCTCAGGTTCGTCTTTGTACATATTCCTGTTTTACAATACAGTTCATTGCGATATCTCTTAAAAGGTACTTTGGGTGTTTTCTTGTCTTTCATTCACCCTCATACGTTTTTATTAAGAGCGAGTGAGAGTGAAGTCCAAACCCGAAGCACCCTAAGTAAGCTTAGAGACTGTATGTACATACGTAAACATAAATAGCACAGCCCTTCGTTTATGATGTAAAGGTTAATGCCATAGCAAATGCGAGACCACAGCGTCATATATAATATAAGACTACGTTTTAGAGATTTTACATACCAACCAGTTAATTGCGCCATAAATTCGTACAGCTTTCCTCACGGAGTTTTCTTTCGCCAGGAAAGCATAATTTCAACCAGGGAACATTTGTGCGCGTTGCGTGATGCCGGATGCGTTGTGTGCACAGTGTCTACATAGGGCAATGGTGGGCAAAAAACATTTTTATGGAGCAATGACAGATGTACACAAAAGGCGCTCGCCAGGTTATGTTTCAACTCCATTGGGTACGAGTCCCTACAACTTCTGAAAACCAAAGAAGTACGCGCTTGCCTTAAAATTAAAAGTGGTTTCAAATTATTTTTAAGTGATTAAAGGAAAGGTAATGACGCGAGCACTAGTCGCGAAGTTTCCGTGTTCGTCAAAGGTCCCACAAGTTTCGGAGAACTTTACATTGGCCAATATTGAGCTCTGCGGTTTCCTTGAGCCTGCGTGCTCTCAAATTAATTTAGGACTTATTTATTAGTTTTCCTCTTATTTAGGTAAGGTTTAGATTCATTCAGGCGTCGGTTTGACAGGGTAATGTGCTACCAATGGTGGCGGAACTTGAGTAATACAATAGCGGCCTGTACACGTAAAGTTCGGACCGCAGGAAACGCGCCGTTCCGATATTCGTTCCGAACCGTACGTGTAAATGCAACTGTACCTAATTGTAAAATAGTAACAAATGTACGGTTTGGAACGAAGATTGGAACGGCGCGTAGCGTTTTCCGCGGTCCAAACTTAACGTGTAAAGGTCACTAATGGAATCGGAACGGCTATGTTTTTATACCTAAGAGCACATGCTGATTTGGGACCGTTTCGCAACACTAGCACTACATGTCGTCTCTTTTCCTTATTTTTTTGTTTTTGTTTTGTTTGTGTAATAGTACTAATAGTGTAGTAAATAGTTTACGTACGATACTTGTAATTGACATCCAATCTCAAATAAGTACCTTTATGTGTGTGTGTGTGTGTGTGTACGTAAATTTTATAACAAGTGTTTTTTGACTTTAATACTACACCCAGACACCACTATAACTCGATTATTGAATATGCCACTAACAAAATGAGGATAATCTTTTTGTTACTAACCCAAGAATCATAGTTATTTGAAATAAATTATTTGAATTTGTGAATATAAAGGTAAGTCTGACTAGACATAAAATCCAGGAGTAGAAGTTTCCACTGGCCTAAGCAACTGATTAGCCAAGCTATGGTTTCACAATAGAAATATTTAACAATATCCAACAATTTGTATCATAAATTGACCTTCAAAAAACTGCAAATTGTGCATTTAATTTGAAATTTTCCTCATAGTGATTAACGGTAGAAGTACCTAACCATTAGCAGAAAGTTGATTCAAACTTTCTGTTCATGAGATAACGGCACAATACCTTCACAGGCGGACAATAGAGAAAACGCGATAGATTCAACAGTTTAAAGTTAAAAGGGCATTTCGCGACGTTCGCTCGTAAACCGGGAATTATTCCCGGACTTATCCAATGGCCGGGGGCGTTCCAGGATTCTTTGTAAATTAGCCGCCGTAATGGCGGATTATATTTTAATTCCCCAGGGAGCTCTGCCGCAGTGATTACAAATCGCTTATCAAAGAATTTCGCCCCAGAGTTTGCGCAGCGATATTGGAAAAGTTTTAGCGGTTTTCCCAATCCGTAAATGTCTACTGAGATATCAGTCACGGCTGTTTGAGTTGACGCTGAGCATTCTTCGATCTGAACTAGAGTCCGCAAATAACGGGATTGCCTTAATTCCGACTAGGATCAACTTTATGCGAAATCTTTGGTTTCTGAGGTATGAATATTTTAATGTCTTTTGTTGGGATGATGTCGCAAGCGAATGGTGAGCCGTTGAATTTAAATGATTTTATTATAAAGATACCTTTTTAAATTGTGTTAGGGTGTTTGTTCTTTGATACGTATCGTATGCCATTGCTCTTTGGTTTCACTTCATACATTCAATTTTGTATATATACTTCATATTTGTAATTGTATTGATATTTATTCAGAGTTTGTGTTTGAATTTCCAAAAACACGTTAAATACTTATTGCCATTGCGCGTTACTGTTTCCCTCAATTCGTCCCTCTCCGTCTCAAGACAATTTACATTCAAATCAAAAGTAGCCGAAAGAACGATTTGTACCGAAGTAAACACGGGGAAGTCAGGTGATTATGCACAATGATGTTGACCATGTAAACAGCGCCGTAAAGCGGGGCCCAAACTTTTCCGAGCAAATACAAACAGGCGGCCGCAAATCGACCCGCACTCTTCACCCGTCTTGAGCTATTCTCTATCACTACCACGATAGTGAAATTACCTTTACCACTCTAAATTGACCTTTGGATTTGTAGGAACTATTTGCAACTGGAGCTCTCAATATAATGGTCAGAATTCCAGGCGATGTAGAGCATTTTGATCTCCAGTAACTTATGGTTGCTACGCGTTTAAAGGTCAAAACGTTACGGTTCGTCGGTGAAATCGATGTCCATCGTAACCGTGTTGTAACGTATAATAGCACCGCTGCTTGTTTTACCTAAGTCAGATGTTGGAATGTGGGTTTAAACCTAGGATTAGGTTTTTAATTGCGATGAAATCAGTATTCAGGTTTGTAAGTCGTGAGTCTGTCAATACGCATTAGCATCTGGAATATATAAAGTAATTAGTTAAAGACGGAAGTTAAATATTGTTTTATGTTTCTAGTTGAAGGTTATTTTTAGGAAACGGAACATAGCGACTACTCTCTTAACATTAGACAGCCTTCGACCTACTGTGGGGAACAGAAGACCTCTTATAGCAAGAGAAGCAGACAATGGCCTAATGAATAAAAGTTATCTTCAAAAAAATAATCTTTAACTATATGTTAAAATTGCCAACAGACGGACAAACTAATCACTAAAGAATGAGCTTATTCAAACAGAATAACAGAGAGAACAAAGGAAAGTTGGAGTCACCAGCCCTTATTTCGCTCGAGTTGATAACCTTGAAGTGCATTATTTTCAGTATAGTGACAAAATCATTGTTCGATACCATTTAACCAAGTTCTATTTACAGTCATATAAAGACTAGGTACACGTTAGTCTTCCAGCTAGATCCAATGAGTTAGTCGCAATGGGTTTGCTTGGACTGTTTTTGTTTTTGTTTTTTGGTTATATCATACCTGTCTCGTATAGATGGTGTCCCATAAACCGATGTCAACCCGCCTAGGGCAGCTAAAAAGCTATCGATTTAACCCCTATGTATGTTCAGCAATTTTTAATAGTTCGGAGATATTGATTTATCGATAGCTTTTTAGCTGCTCTATCAGCCCTAGGCAGTTTAACGTCGGTTTATGGGACATCCTGTATATTTAACCGTATAATAGTAGCACGTAAATAGAGTTTCACTAAAATAATTTTTCGCCGCAGATAAAACCGCAGGAAGTAGTAAAGTGAAATAAAATAAATAAATAATGTTAGTTGACCCGAATACCTAATTATGCGCGGTGACGCTAAATATTTGCTAATCGCTTAAGTATTTCCAACGGAGACTGAAGATTAGCATTAAACAATATTATGTAAGGCTTAAGCGGTTACTTACGTTCGTTCGGTTTTATGTTCACGCCTCCACTTTAGCTCCTGAAGTATTGGATCGATTATTGCGAATGGGGTGTCATATGATTCATTCAGAACGAAAATTATAAGCAAAAATCAGAAAGAAAAGCAGCTTCCGTGGCAAAAAAACAAATAAATAAAAGACATAATGTCACGAAATGGTCACCTTTATTGCACAAAAAATACACGTAAGTACAAAAGTAAAGTAATATAAAAGGCGAATTTAATGCCATAAGGTATTACTGTCGTATTTATCGATGCGGAGAAACGTGGATCTCTCACTTTCTGACACGTATATAAGTACGAGAGTGACAGATGCTGTATCCACATTTTGTCACGCGATAAACGCAACCATAGGTAATAGGCCCGCAGTACGTAAGTGCGCAATGGTTCAGATTGCTTATCGCCCGCGATAAATGAGTGCATAATACCGGCCAATCATAATGCTGGCATAGAAGTCAGCGTGGGTTCCGTAGTCAAACTAGGATCCCTTATACTTTCGCCATGTCTGTCCGACCGTGCGTCCGTCCGTCCGTCCGTCCGTCCGCAGCCTTGCTCAGAGATTCTTAGTACTAGAAAGCTGTAATTTGGCATGAATACACATATTAGTCACGCCAACAAATTTTTCGATTAAGGGATCCGTTTATGGAATATTGAGCTTTAAAGCGCATATTTTTGTTAAAGTCAAATGTTCCCCCCCCTACAGCCAAATCACACAAACTCAAATACTAAATATCTGAAAAATATCTTCAACGAAAGCGCATATAACGAATTTTAAAGGAAAACTCACGCTAAGTTAAGTACATGATTGGTTCCTGAGCTACAGGCGACTACAGTTTTTATACCTACTAAAATCGCCTTAGACAACACCAAATAACTTTAAATAGAACCTTCGGGGATGGCAGATGGCCCATTGATTGATAAATGCCCGTCTTTTACTCCCATCCGTGCGTGTTTTTGTTAATTTTAATTTACTGATTATACTCTCTCACTGACACAGGCGAAAGCACTTGCTGGGCCGAAATTAATTTAAACAAGAAGAAGAACTTTAAATAGACAATTTTAGTACATAATTGTTGTTTTTTAAGATTAAGATTCGGAGCCCTACACTGAGCATGGTCAGACATGCTCTTGCCCGGTTTTTTCTATCATTACATTCATTACACAAGTGACACATAATATATACACATATGTAGTAAGTAAATATCGATGAAAAATTAATGAGACGATAGTTCCTACAATAGACGAGTAGTCTGATCATTTGCATGCGAGTGATGGTGTGTCGTGTCGACGCACTCGAATGCTAATGACCGTCTTCGTTCACTGCGTTTATCGTCACGCGAATACGCTATCGAGTTTTAACGTTGTTTATATTGGTAGAAAAGCGGAGTATTTCACCTTTGTTAACCAAGACCGTAGAGTCCAAGTGAACCGATGTATAATAAAATTTATAGGACTTTTGATTGATTTTGGACAATGTAATTTTTGGTTGGAGTTACCAAATATTCGCTTTAAGTTAATAGGGTTAGGATTTTGGTGGCATATCGTGGTTTTAAAATCCATGGAGATTTCATAATTATTATAATACATGACACTTTGATTTTGACCTATCCTTTATAATACATTTTTAGTTCAGTTATTCTATACCTACTAATATTTGCTTGTTTGTAACGCTTTCACAGCAGAGATATCCTCCATACTAAAATTCATTTAAATTGGTTTATAGCGGTTTAATGAAAAAATAATTTTAAAATATTAAAATACTGAAGGTCAAAATCAAAGTGGTATGTATAACAATAAATAGGAAATAGCGACTCCATGGATTCTAGAACCACGATTTGCCACCAAAAGTCCTAACTCAATATAACCGACAGATGTCAGATATTGGTCTAGGTTCTTTGTATTATATGCTTGTGGTTTTTATCCATCCTGCTACGCTCATTTACCAATGATAACTATAGCTAGGATTACTTTTTGTGATCAAACTAGGTATAAAGTTGATCGTGTGGTTCCACAACATCTCAATTTTTAAAAATAAATAAATTATGGAATAGGAAGGCAATCGAGCACACAGGCCGCCTGATGGTAAGCGGGAACTGTGACCCATAGACATCCGCATTCACAAGACTGCAAATGCACTGCCAACCCTGAGGACTAAGATGGAATGCCTCTATGCTCGTCATTTCACCGGCTGTCTTATCCCCAAACCGGAACACAACAATGCGAACACTGCTGCTTGGCGGTAGGTTAATGGATAAGATGGTGGTACCAACCCGGACGGACCCTGCACAAGGTCCTCCCACAAGTAAAATAATATAATGACGGGTAAGATACGTTTTTGTCACAATAAATTTTGTGACAAGAGATAGGGTTGAGGTGTAATTGGCTTCTTGCGTCATTTGTATCAACTAGTGACCCAACGGTATATCAGGCAAGGGATAGATAAATTGTCCAGAAAAATCACCTTTAGCAAAACCCACGTCTAGATAGTCGCAGTACTTTGTCTTATTTGAAGTAAATTACTTTTGGATGCGGTCTTTGTGTGTTATTTTTTAACCCGCGACTGAAAGAGGGGGGGATATAGGTGTAACTTGTGTATATGTGTATTGTTATTATTAGGGGGTTGAGCTGGGCCTTGAGTGCTGCTTCGACCATTGCTGATCTTTTGTGGGAGCCCTTTGTTTAGTGCTCACCGCTAAGGCCCGTTGCGTCCAGGAATTTCTAGAAACTTTCGGCAGTGAGGAGTTGTATCTCTTGTGGGTCCATGGTATATGTGTGAGTGTCTGCTGTGTCATCATAGCTCCCAAATAAATGTGCTGATTTACAAACGGTATTTTTTAAAGAAAGCTTGTTAAATCGTCATGGTTCTTAGCTATTAGGTTTCGAAGGGATGGGCATTATACAGAGTAGAAAAAACGAATGCCACATGGACGGCAACTATCTAAAATATTGGAAATAGCCAATTCTAAGCAAAGGAGATTATTGAAAGCAAAATATACTACATTACGGGATTTTTGAAAAAAGAATCCTTTTCCTTAACCGGGAATCGAACGGGTCGAATATGACAACACAATAAGGTCGTGTTTTATGATACAGATCGAAAGGGTCATTGATAGTGATTAGGGTTTGCAATGCGGATCCATTTTGTATGGAAGATCCGGATCTGGATCCGAAATTATCCGGATCTTCCATACAAAATGGATCCGGATTGCAAACCCTAATAGTGATCATAATGCAGTATGTAATGATTCTAAAAATTAAAGTAAGTTTCCTCTGCGTATTTGCTATTTCTAATATTTGTGGCGTTTGCGTTCCTGTTTCCACCCTGTATAGGGGTTTTTATTTCGGGAAATATCGGTTCATCCGTTGCAGAGGTACGATGCCACGCAGATACACAGACACACACACATACATAGGTACACACGTTTCATTTATTTGTCGTCCCTTTTTTGTTGCGGGTTAAACATTGACGCTTGAGTGAGATAAAATGTCAGTAGTAAGCACGGCACAAGCGATTTATCAGCTCACACATTTTGTACCGTATTCTAATCTAGCTCTTAACTCTTAAGTCCTAATAACAATACAATTAATAAACCACAAATTATACCGTTGCGTCACCAAGTTTTTGATGTCAATTACATAATTTTAGTAATAAACCTCTCCTCAAATGGAGGCGTGAGTCAATACCGGATTATTTGACTAAAACTGGTTAGTTAACATTTGGTTAACATACATTACCATACGCCACGCAACGTAATTAAATATTTCTAGACAACTGCTTGTCATATTTGTAATAATTAAAAGTAAAGGAAGACATATATTTACAACACACAAATAAAACAAAATTAAAGTAAACAATTATAACAATAGAAAAACACGGTATATAAATATAATATAAATATAAATATCAGGGGACAATGTCACACCAATTAACCTAGTCCCAAACTAAGCTCTACGCTTGTACTATGGGTACTGGACAACGATATAAATACTTATATAGAGAAATATATACTTAAATACATAGAAAACAAAAGGACTAAACTCAGGAGCAAATATTCGCGCTCATCACACAAATATCTGCCCTTACCGGGATTTGAACCCAGGACCGCTAGCTTCGTAGTCAGGGTCACTAACAACTAGGCCAGCGCGTCGTCAATAAAATGAATTTGTTCACACGTGGTGGTGTACTTAGGTGTTAGGTTAGGTAAGTTTAGGTTAGTCGATCGAGTGAGCGAAGTCATACGAGCGCGCTCACTGGACTGGTAAAGCCAGTAAGCTGAGAACCCCCCCCCTTAGTGTTATTACGCTCTGATGTGACGACTTCAACTCGTCGGTTGTCGTCTGTTTATAATTGGTGCGTCGAGTTCAAGAGCGAGTGGTAACATTTTGCCGAATGCAAAAATGTAAAGGATACAAAATATTCGAGAATATACAGCACTTTTAATTCGCTCAATACATCTAAGTATGCTTTTTCTAAAAATTGCGTTTCATCCAGTTACTGAAAAGGCTTGACGCTTAATATATTCCCCCATTTCATTTCCCTGTCTACCCTCACTTCCTAATTGCTTCGTCGACAACATTCTGGAGGAAGTTCAGGTGTAGCAAGCGTTTATAGTTTGCGGTAACGCCGGTAACCGCTTTATTATCTAGCGGGCCCGCAAGCTTGTTCCCCTAGCTTTGGCAAAATACCTGGATTCTTGTTGCTGTTTCCCATAGTAAACTATCTAGAGCATTTCGCTGCAGTAGCTTTTAATAATAAGACATGCAAAGGATGTTACCAAAATGTTATTTTTGGACTGGGCAATAAAAAAATACGTTGGTTGGGACCATCATGCTCAAGGAAAAAAAATATAAAGATGTCCGTTTTGTTACCAAAATCTGCATGTTTTAGTAACGAAAGTAACACACGGAAAAACTTTTTTCTTTTGTTTAGATTGATGTTTGCCACCCGCATGTAATTTATTTCCTAAATCGAAAGAAAAAAGTGCCTTTTTTTTAAACTCCCTAGAAAATGAGTTTACCCCAATTTTAATCTATCACATCAATCCCCTGCATAAAAACTTCCATTTCTGTTAACCTTCGTCACCGTGACTGCCCTACTTTAGGGTAAGCCCGTCGGTATCCAATACGACTTAACCAGACGATGTCAAGAGTTCAATTTGTGGGGGGTAATCACGAATCCCAAAAAGATACACAAGGTAACAAATTGCCTATAAAAAGCTAACAAAATGTTGTGGGTAAGCATTTCGGTCAACGCTGTAAATCCTGGGTCTGAGGCAATAAATCCGGGAGAAAAAATATCGAAAGCCGTGGAATACAGTTAGAGGCAGACTGCCGGGATAGGCCCCCGCGGGATGGCTTATTCGGGACTTAGCAGTATATTTCGAATATTTAAATGCACGAATGATTGGTTCTTTCGTACAGTGTTGACTCTGCCTGATGAGGGTATCTCTTGTTTCTCTGTTTGCGACGTCTCAATTTTGCCGGTTTTCGTAATTTCTTATTTAAAGAACGATGTTCTGCATTCTGACTTTAATGTAAGAGACGTCTGACATTATTGGAGCATTTAATGGTCAATTATTTAATACATTCCATTATAATCTCAATGCTCTATTGAATAACTCCATTTGTTTATTTGTTTGTAAAATTAGGTATGGAGATAGCCTAAATCTCAGGGATGGATAGGAACGTTAAACAGTTCCCAAAAGAAATACGATAAACGAGGAGTCCCGAGCTTTATAATCTATATTAATAAAAATGAATCGCTGTAATGTATGCACGCATAAATTCCGAACTACTGCACAAAGTTGGATAGTTATTTTTTGTTCTGTTCGTTATTGTATGTATGTATGTATGTAAACTCTTTATTGCACAGAAATATAAATATTACAATATAAATATTAAACTAATGTACAAAGGCGAACTTATCCCTAAATGGGATCTCTTCCAGCTAACCCTGAAGTAGATGAGTTAGGACAAGGCATAGGGTTGGACACATACAAGTTTGCACAAAAAATATCGAATTTGTCAGGACAAGGTACGTATTAAAAGTAAAAATATGAAGAAAAAAAACACCAGGAATGTCGAAAATTTGCAGAACGGCGAAGCCAGCGCTCGCTATTCATAATAAAGGACAATAACTATGAAAAAATCAATGAGCGCACCAGAGCCAGCGGCCCTCGCCAAAGATGGCGTAGAGGAAAAATCGCTGGGTTTTTGTGGGTCATTCCGCTTTCGGTTTGTAAGTCCCACATAACCACCTCAGGTCTCACTGGACCCAGGTGGTATGCGTAATTTTATTACACCAGCGTTAAAAAAAGGTTACTTATGAAAAAAGGCTGTGTTCTATTAGTAAAATACTTTGGGGCTAGCTTTTAATACAACATTATTCTGCCGTACCAAATAATACAAAAAAAGCAAGCAGTTAACTGCAAATTCAAAATTCAAATTCAAATCATTTATTCTGTAAGTACTAGGCCCTGTAGGCACTTTTACAAGTCTGAATCTACCATCTACCAGCGCTTCAAGAGACCAGAGACTGCATCCTAATAATAAAAGCATTTTAAATTTAATACCAATAGAGTACATAATGCTTTGACTATAACTTTGTAGTTAGCCGCCTTATTACGGCAGTGTTCTCATACTGTTTTCTTTATTCTAAGAACGTCTTTCGTCTTATTGAGGCATTAGTCGGAGTGATCGTAGCTGAAGATTAATTGCATACATCGTAAGGCTTTTCAGGTCACCGAGTGGCTTTCTTTGAGTCACCGCGCAAGGTCTGATGCAGGACCCGTTTTTTGGAGCGCGGCCTTTATTCTTTTCTAGAGTAGCTACGGTTACAGAGACGTGCTTATTCTTTTTATTTACATTTATATACGATTGACTTGTCGATATTAATTATAACCTACTTAAAGTCATTGGTTTGACTATGCTATTTTGATGTTTAGTGTAGTTTATTTATTCATCAATGTAATATTAGATACGAAATTACATTGAGATCGTCAGCATAGTAGTAATAAAAGTATACAAACATAACACTATAATAATTAATAAACAAATAATAATTGGTCAAATCTGGTACCAGTATACAAAAAATAATAAATGAAAAAAAAAAACAATGTTGGATCCATATTCATCCATGGAGTATTATCCAATAAAGGTTTCTCAGCTGATGTTTAAATGAGTCGATAACACTTGGTACAATATTAAATAATTTCAAGCTGGTATAATATTGCTAATACTGTAATATGTATCTGTTAACCTAGCATAATAACATCCGTGTTGGCCTCTGCTGTTGTCTATTATAATTTTATAAAATTAATTAATGAATAATGATGCATACGGAAGGTGGCCATAGGAACTCCTTAATCGTAAAGTATAATGTCGATCCGTCGAGGTTGGTTTGGATTCGTTAATTTGTCTTTCAGTACACAAATTGTGTTATTATTATTAAAAATAAACATTGAAAACGTATTTTTTAATGTGGATTTCTGTTACACCTTAACTATTTCTGGAGTACGGGTTAAACAAAATGTATTAACGATTTTTGAATAAAACTTAACCGAAAAAAAAGTCTTTTTACACAACAAAAATATGGTTACAAATTACAAGATGTTTTTTTTAGCTTCAAAAATAACCTCACGAAAACCCTCAGTCTTAATGTCAAGATCGGGTAATAAAAAAAAACATAATAGTAGAGGCCTGAACTCTCTGTAGTTCTGCACTCTGTCCCCCTGACCCTCCGGCGAGATTTCATTGCTCGCGGCATACGGTAACAGTTATTAACTACATTTTTGTGCCGCTAAATGTTTCTCTAGTGCCGGGACTCATATTTACTCCGTAACTTATATTCAATATTATTTATTTATTTATTTATTTATTAAATAACTTATTTAAGAGTTGGTAATTCTGTAGCTCTGCCTACCCCACTCTGGGATTGAAGGCGTGAGTTTATGTATGTATGTATATATGTGCAGTAATGGACAATATTTGCGAGAACGCGGTGGATGCGAAAAGCACCAGACCGGTCTGAGTGGAGAGCCTTGGGGGAGGCCTATGTCCAGCAGTGTACGTCTTTCGGCTGGCATGATGATGATGATGATGAATGGACAAAGTTATCTAGGAATGTGGGTCGAAAATGCAATGTTTGAAACTCTTCTGGCGTGGTCGCAGTTTAACTTTAATTCTTAGTAACTAACTGTCCGTGCCCAGCGCCGCCCGGGTGTAATATTTTTTCATACATATGTCCTGATAGTTACGAAAAAAAACAAAAAACGCTGGAGGCTTTTTGACTTATGGCGTGACCAAGGGAAACAGGGATTCATTTTTATAGATTTAAGATAGTCCATGCTAAATAATATAATATTGTAAAAGCGAAAGTAGCTATGTTTGATTGTTTTCTTACGCTTACACAGCTTAATTGAATTTAAAGTTTTTTTTATAGAGATTTCACCTATCTCTCCTAAAAAACAGGAAAGCTATAAAAAAGTTACTGACACCGGATTCGAAAACACTGAAAACGGACGGCAAATTAATCAGCGCGGGTAGCACAAGTTGTATTTTTCGCTTTTCTCTCAGCGCGTCTCTATTGTTACAGAGTAGATAGAATGGAAGATCCGAGCGACAAACAAGTCGCGGACAACATGTGTTAGCCGTGCAGGGAAACTGTAAGCTTTAATCAGTATGGGCATTATATAACAATTGTATTTGTTACCTAAATCAAAGTTAGAAATTAAAACTTATCAGAATTGCAGATCGGAATCCTTTTTAACTCTCGTGTGTTTATCAATTGTGCAGTCACCTGGTCTCGAAAATATCTGACGCATCTCTTTTACTAGATAAAGGTACACATTAGAGCGTGCCAGATATTTTTGAGCACATCTTTAGATAATAATATGAATAATATTATTGTTGGTGACTTTACTACGTATTATACGAAAAACGAGCTCTATAATCTATGGAAAATTGTAAGAGAAATTAACTTATATAAATTGAATATTGGAAAATGTGTTCCAGGTTCAGGGAATACGCTAGCAATGCAAATGTTTTCTTTTTTCAAAAAAATTGGTTTGTAATTCATTAATTGTTCCTGCTTGCAATGTGGTAAAGTGGGGCATTTGCATCTACGGGGCAAGTCCGTCAAACCAACATTACATACAAAACATAACCTACCTTCGGGCAGTCGGGTAAAAAGGACTTTACGGAGTTCCACAGTCCATTTAATTATTATACAAATAACATAGGGCAAGTAACCAAAAGAGCGTTAACGAAAATCCTTATAGGGCTTTTAGTACCTTTTTTAATCGCGGTTATGATTTATTGTTTGTAAACCATTAAATACACAACCTGTAGCGGTGTCTCGAATGGCTTGTGAATTAGGCACTAAACACACGGGCGGTTTAAAACAATGTCCTGCTAAACTTGAGCGGACTCCTAATATGGATGGACAAAACTAGGGCGTCCGTACATCTCTATTCGCCTTAAGGTTGTAAGTAAACAAGAGAAAAAAAATACAGTAATGAATGGCTCAATGGCTAACAACCTTTGCTTACACATTGGTAGAGAAAAAAAAATGTATGACATACTCAGACACATTTGAGGGATAACTCGTTCCTTTTTCAAACTTGAGTACGAAAAATCATCATTGACAAAGGATCGACTTATGGCAGAGTTTTAGATCAGTGGTTAAAATCGTAACTGATTGTTCAATCTGAACATGTGTTACATTTTCGGTTCGAGATTTGAATTTTAACCATTAGGTACTTCACACACACATACCTTCACACCTTCACGCCTTTATTCCCAGAGTGGGGTAGGCAGAGCTACAGAATTACCAACAACTCCAAAAACTTGTTGATAACTCTGTAACCACAATTTTCACAATTAGGCTAAGATGTTTAACAGTGTATATCAGTGACAGGTAGCAAGCCCATTGCCTAACAGTACTACAAGCCTTGCCTCTTACGACTTCCACGGGAAGATATGGCGTGGCGCAATTCTAAGCCGGCAACCACACGGCGGACTTCAGTGATCAAAAAATCGACCCTTAGTCATCATTCAATTCACTGACTTTTAATTTTATATTATTATGTTAAAAATCAATGAACTATTTATTTTCGTTTATTTAGATAGTTGTTGTGTTGCGTATTTTAGTTAACTACAAGATAATCAATCTTGTAAATTAGTGTGAAGCTGTTCAATTTCCACAAAAATAAAGTCGCGGTATATAATAGCTACTATAATAGTTAGGTAAGTTTGTTTAGTAACAGTCCTGAAAAGATTATTGATTCGTAACCATCATCATATTATCACCATAAAAATTAACCTACAAAATACTGAAAAAAAACTATTACTGGTCATAACCACCATAAATACATTTATCAAATTCCCGACCTTTACTACCGTTAATGTAAGATAAGAATGACTTCTGATTGACATCCTGACCTGAAATCCATCGCAGTACAACTAATAACCTCTTCTTAGGTTTGAGGTTATAATTTATACGGAAATGACGGGTAGATTGGCCCGACAAAGCCGGTGTGTCGCTACACAGCCCTAGCATGAGTCCGAGCGGCTGCGGCGTGAGCAATTACCGCTATGGGCCGGGCGGCAGCGGCAGTGTTTACATAACTGTACGGCCACCTCGAACACAACGACCAAGATTTATAGGCCAATAGTTCGTCCTGTAAATTATACTACATTTGCACCCGTGTTTTTTTCTATGCATATCGTCGTCATGCCCATAACTTCCGAAAATCAATTTTATTGGTTACAGAATTTCCATGCCCATTTATTTCCGATCATATTTTTTTCTATCCGAATTTCTACCTTTTGCAAATATTTCCACTTATAATTAGGTCAAAGAAGGGAAGGAAGGAAGCGGCTTAGGTCATGTAAAAATGCGTCAGGGACAACGTGCCCAAGAAAATAAACGTGTGAAAAATTAAGGCCGAGAAAAAGTGGGAATGGAAACTCTACAATCATTACAAAAAAAAAAAAATATGAGCCACACTCATTATTTCGAGGTGTTCTTCATCGACTGTTACATTTGATCGAATTTTATTTCATCTATTATGCTAAATCATGAGTTTCAGAATATCTTGTAACTACCAAAAAAGAAAAACTCATGCGGCGAGAAATGTCTTTCGATGAAATAACATTCTGCGTAATGTTACGTTCGTTGAAAGGCGTTTCGATATAATAATAGGTCCCCTGAAGGTGCTTCGCACCAACAGTAAAAGCCATATTATACTGAAAAACATTACCTTCCTCCTTTGGCAGTCGGGGCAAAAGAAACTGCTGGACATAGACCTTCCCTAATCATCTCCACGTGACGATCGGATTTGTGCAACTTGCATCCATCAGTTTCCCGTAATATTTCACCAGACAGTCAGTGCACCTCGTGGGACGCTTGCCAGCACTTCGTTTCCGAACTAATTTAAACCTCCTTTCAAATGTTTCAACCTAACAATGTGAAATTTATTCCAGGTCTGCGTGGATGACGTCACTAGTGTGTTTACAAAATACGGTAATCATATAAGGAGTCAAATTGGAACGGAGTTTGCACATTAATTTCTTATATTTACGCAGACTTGTAGACCAAGAATAGTCGTCAACTGTTCGTTATTCTGTTGATAATATTGAAAAAACGTTCTAATCTGAACTTAACTCATGTTTCGGTCACGTAGCGAATTGATCGAAGCCGATAGAAAAATATGCAGAGCTTCGATCACGTTTATAACCAATTGGAATAGTAATGTCCATGTGAATCGGCAAATTATTACAAATGTTTGCTAAAAAACAGCACAGTTGATTTGAAAAGTGCTCCTAAATCCAAATAAACCGAATGTTTGTGCGCTCGCAAGCAAGTCTTTTTACAGTGATCATTGAAACAGTAAAGAAAACAAGCAAAAACTTTTTCGGATTTCGGGAAGTCTTGCAAACGAACGTGCTTTAAATGCAATCTGGCAGTCCTTTGACGTTGAATTTTGTAGTTTGCTGCGTTCTTGGAAAATTAAATGTACTGGCGTTTGAAGCGCGGGTTTTTTGAAACAATTGTAAAATGTAGTTACGATATTCTAATTACATTATTAAACGAGGAACGTTTCGTTAATTAAGTTTATTTGTTTACTGTAATGTGTCTAACAATGTTAATTAATATTAGGACACGGGTTTTTTAAGCCCCGAAAACCGGTAAAACTTGTTTTTACAATTTTGCTCGGCTTATCAGGTAAATAGCATACATACCTTCACGCCTTCATTCCCAGAGTGGGGTAGGTAGAACTAAGAATTACCAACAACTCAAACGCAGGTAAATAAAGTATGGAATATTGATTTTTATTGTTAAATAAATAATAAAGCATGTAGCTCTATTGGTGATAATTATTAGTTTGCTTGATAATTAATGACCGGGCGGACCGGGAGACGAGCTGTAGGTAGGCCTCCAACAAGATGGAGTGACGACCTTGTAAGGATCGCGGGAACGCGTTGGATGCGAATAGCAAAAGACCAGTCTGAATGGAGAGCCTTTGGGGAGGCCTATGTCCAGCAGTGGACGTCTTTCGGCAGACATGATGATGATGATTATTAATAGGTAGTTAAAATAGTAAAACCAGACTATTAACAGTATTAAGTAGTATATGGCTGTCACACTCTCTCTAGTATAAAAAATATGCTGACAGATGCTAGACAGAGTGTGACAGCGATATAGTAGCCAGCCCCGTACTACTCGTATTAACACTTAAAGCAGGCTCCAATAGGATGTTCATTTGCAAAAATTGCGGACCGCGAATTGTTCGAATCCTTTATAAAATGATATGTTGCTGCGCGCGCGCGGTCCTTTGTCATTCAGTCCCCCCCTCCGCCCCTTTACAGCTGCTCTAGTCTCGCTACGAGATTTTTTCATGCTGTAGCAGTGAACCATTAATTCATGACACTATACTCGCGTGCCTTACACCTTAGAAAGTTATGGCACGCCTATTGTGCCATCAGCCATGTGTTTAAAAAAGTATATTTTCGTTGGTTTTTTAGACGATTTAAAAATACGTTTTTTTAATCGGTTTCGAGTGGTTAATCAACGTATTTTACTGAGTTAAATTTGATAAGAATAATATGTACTCTAATGCATTGCATTTACACTGTTTAAGTGCATCAGCTCAAGCTGGAAATGCGCTGGACCGATATTTGAGCACTTTGATTTCCATCAATTTGGTTAAGAGCTACGTGAAACTTTAACCAAAGCAAATGATGAAAAAGTCTCTCTCTGACTCTTTAATAAAACCGTGTAAATGTTGATCTAATTGTTGAACAAAGTCGTGTACCTGCAAATAAAGCAGCACTGAAATGGATATCCTCGAGTGATTGCAAAAACTTTTTACAAAATCAAACTGTTTCTTGCGTACGCATTTTTTTTGTAATTTTCGGTAATTTTTTGTAACAAAACTGGTTGGCAACATCTGTTGGTGCGGCCCGCAATTTTTTTTTATTGCATAGGAAGGCAAACGAGCACATAGAGCACCTGATGGTAAGTGGAAACTGTGACCCATAGACATTCGCATCCACAAAACTGCAAATGCCAACCCTGAGGACTAAGATGGAATGCCTCTATGCTAGTCTTTTCATCGGCTGTCTTATCCCCAAACCGGAACACAACAATGCAAACACTGCTGCTTGGCGGTAGGTTAATGGATAAGATGGTGGTACTAACCCGGACGGACCCTGCACAAGGTCCTCCCACAAGTAAATTTTTGCAAACGGAACTCCACTGAGAGCCCGCTCTAACTGTAGTTACGCTACTACCTAGTAATATAATTTTCGAAATCGCAGTAAAGTTAGTGGCGACCATAATAATACACTAAATTATAAAAAAAAAACTATCACATACCTAGTTACCGGTCTAATACGTCATCTTCTTATAATAATCGCACTGTTGTAGTAAGGGTCTACTTAAATTGGTCGGTTGTTTTAAACCTACGCAACAACAACACTTAAATATCGCGTAATGTCTAAACCCCAGTACACAAGCAATCCTCTTAACCTAATTTAGCGAAGAAAATTATAAAGATTCACGTTTAAAATGCATAATCCACAAAACCAGTTTGCGAAGACATTGACCCCCGCGGTACACTTCCCGTGAATGAGCCTGCATATCTTCGTATCGCTTATCAGGCTGTGCTAACGGGACCGCAGAGACTGGCGACTGACATCTATGCCACCGATCAAAGCAAAAAGGCGTATGCGCATATGGTCGTCATACTCTTATACTACCTTTTTCTTTTGAACTCAGTATGGCTTTTTACACCCTATGGTGTTATTCTCTTTAGCTTCAAGGAGAGTACTTTCGATTGTGGCCTTATTCTACTTTGTCTCTAGACGTATTGTTTTTAACTATCAAGTAAATAAGAGCTGTTGACAATTTAAAAGGTGTAAATACAAAGTTGAATTAGTCCATTGGTCTGTTCACGTTTGCAAGGACTTGTTGTTCAATTTATTATCCTAGTTATATGGCTTTTGACGTAGAGACCTCGTCGTGTTGTTCTCATAGTCATTATTTAATTTTAAGGTTCATTGACCTTACATTTGTAATAATTTTATTTTTGCTATTTTTAAGAATTTATTGTTTATTACTTTATTACCTTATTATTACTTAATGTAACTTACTTTTAAGTAAATTAAGTTTTTATGATGGAAAAAATGACCTTCTGCTGGAGTTTCTTGCGGCGCTTCTTCTCCGCAATGATGGTCTTGTCCGAAGCGCTGGTAGATTCACTGTACATTACCGACGCGTAAAAGAGTCCGCATGTGGCCAATTTACTGATTTTTTTTTTTTTTTTTATGACTAATATTTAACAACTAGCGTTTTTTTGAGAACTATCACAATTCTTGTCTCCAATTCCATGACTGTTTCACCTGTATGCTTATGAATCTTCGAATAATCGGGATCAAGTTCTTCTGGGTTCTTCTTTTACCGTGTGGTTGCCGGGTTAGAATTGTGCCACTCCATGTCTTCCCGTGGAAGTCGTAAGAGGCGGCTAAGGGAATAAAGGCTTGTAGTACTGTAAGGCGACGGGCTTGCAACCTGTCACTAATATACACTGTTAAACATCTTAGCCTAAGTGTGCAAATTGTGGTTACAGAGTTATCAACAAGTTTTTAGAGTTGTTGGTAATTCTGCAGCTCTGCCTACCCCACTCTGGGAATGAAGGCGTGAAGGTATGTATGTATGTAGTTCTTCTGGGTCGATTGAGCACACTTCCTTCGCCACAAGAATAACCCCGGCAAGTGTCAGCCGATGAGTTTTTACGCCCAAGTACGTACAGGACCGGGCCGCTTCCGCGAAACAACGGAGCTATCGATTTTCTGGAAACTCGCTGTTTTCCTTCATTAAGGCTTTCATTCGAGTCCAGTTTTTTATTAACATATTCTCGGATTCAATGTTTCTTGGACTGTTATAACGTTTAAACTAATCTGAGAGCTTAACGAACATAAGGGTTGAACAAAAAGGGAGTTCGGAAAAATGTAGTCCTTAATACATACATACCTTCACGCCTTCATTCCCAGAGTGGGGTAGGCAGAGCTACAGAATTACCAACAACTCCAAAAACTTGTTGATAACTCTGTAACCATAATTTGCACAATTAGGCTAAGATGTTTAAGATGTTTTTGTTTGTCCTTATATTATGTATAAAACGATTTGCATTTGTTTTAAAGTCAATTTATATTACTGTGGCTTTTTAAAATCAGGTTACGTAATGGTGCGAGGCTAGTTGTACAATTATACAGGATTATTGGTAAGTCGACCTATTCCTCTCTAGGGGTTATGGAAGAGATCATTTGCAATCATTTTGATCCCATAATACCCTACGCAAAAGTCAGTATTATTTTCTGATTTTGTGTCATTTATGTTGGATAAACTGATAAAAAAACATGCCTTTTTTACTTTTTTGTGTCGCATTCCTAAACGTGTACGGATAATTCTACTTTTAATATTGCATAAGAACAGTAATTTTACTCTTTACAAAAGATATTAAAAAAATGATTTAAAGTGCAATGTTTTTTTAATTTTTGAAGATGCTTTCTCGAGTTTTTTAGCAAAAAACTTAAATTTAAATTATCTCAGAAATGGTTCACTTTTGTATAGGGTATTATGGGGCCAAAATGA
This sequence comes from Acleris emargana, assembly GCA_927399475.2. NCBI lineage: Eukaryota > Metazoa > Arthropoda > Insecta > Lepidoptera > Tortricidae > Acleris > Acleris emargana. Next base: position 5,090,517 of record OV656844.1, on the reverse strand, counting down.
TTGCAAATGATCTTTCCCATAACCCCTAGAGTGGAATAGGTAGACTTAATAATAACATAATAATAATAAATAAAATAAGTAGTTAGATGTCAACCATCAGTAACACATTCATCCCCTAATAACGGACTACCAATTCTGTGTAACATAACGGCCTTCAGAACGATAGTGACCTAATTCAAAATTTCAGCTTTCAAACTTTAAGTCATAAATTGATTATGATAGAGCCCTAACTCGAAATTAAAAAAATCCAAGTTATGTCATTATTATTCTGAAGGTGCGATGATATGGATACTGATTGCCACCACTATTACTACTGAGGGGCAATTCTAACTCTACTATTCATATTGATTTAAAGGTAGAGTTATAACTTGATATTAGTAGTTAATACTAAACTTATTTAAATTAAATTAAAACTAAGCTACTCAAATATTAAAAATGTCAATAATAATCACCACTATAAAAAGATACACCCCTCTAGCAGGTCCACTCGCGGCATGGTCCCTATGACACGGCTGCATTACCTCTCTGGATAGGTAGTAGTTAATTAAATTGCGCCGTTGCTGATTGTTTCCGGCCTACCTAAACCTAATTAAGTAACAGTTTCTTTATAAAAAAATAACTGTTAATTTAACCGGTGCATCGATCTAACCGTTAATTAAATGCCTGAGTTATTACCGCCGTACTCAGATACCATTTACTTTTTTAACCGACTTCAAAAAAGGAGTAGGTTACGTTTTAGGGTTCCGTAGTCAAACTAGGAACCCTTATAGTTTCGCCATGTCCGTCCGTCTGTCCGTCCGCAGCCTAGCTCAGACTCTTAGTGCTAGAAAGCTATAATTTGGCATAAGTATACATATTAGTCACGCTAACAAAGTGGTAAAATATAATCTTGAGAAATCTATAATCAATCTTTTTAGAGTATCTCCTCTACACGTAACGTGGATTTGTTCCTGATTCGTCATATTCCAAATTGGTCATCTTCCAAACTCGACAATTTCCTAACTGGTCATATTCCAGATTCGTCATCTTCCAAACTCGTCATTGTACAGTCAAATTAAATCGCGAACACGTGCTTACAGGAATAATAAGTATAACTTAGGACTTAAGGACAGATTGTACTTAGTAGTTATACTTTATACTACGGCCATCAGACAATAATTTACTTAAGGCGGAGTCCAAAAGAATTGGCAAAAAATGAAAAAAAAAATGTATTACTTGACAAATAATCTTAATGTTTTCGTCAAAATTGTTATATTAACTTCATGATAGACAAGTAACACTCATCTATTAATTATCTAAAGAGGTTCTTATCATAACATTTACCACAGAGGATTTCTATAATAAATTTGTGCAGGCAAATGTACATGGTATGACGAATTTGGAAGATGACGAATCTGGAATATGACGAATTAGGAATATGTCCAGTTAGGAAATTGTCGAGTTTGGAAGATGACCAATTTGGAATATGACGAATCAGGAACTAATCGTAACGTGGGGATGTATTTTTTTTCTCGTCTTCCCCATAGTGTAGGGTGTCGATGGATAAATCTTTCAAAAATTCCCCCCCCCCCCCCACTATAGCCAAAACTACAAATGCTAAAAATCTGAAAAATATCTTAAATGAACGCACATAATATAATGAATTTAATAGGAAAGTTATCACTATTAAGTAGACTTCAGTTGTTCTTGAGTTACAAACGGTTCAAATTTTTATACCTTTCGACAACTTATTTGCGGTGTTGGTCAACCAACAGCCGTTCCTTTTCACCCGATTGTGTTATGTTTTTCGAATGTTTGCATACGTCTATTTCTTTGACATGCTTTGCAGCCTACACGGCTTGATGGATTTTAACATACGGGTGTCGTAAGATTCGTCTTAGCTGTGGCAGTGACGTAGGCTATATAAAATGCCTATAATAGGGTGGGGGTTAGTTTCTTTTAGCAAATATCGACGACAAAATCCAGAAAAAGCAGTCTGATTTAGCTTGTTCAAACTTGTTTATTTAAAATCGTCACTAAGGCTAGCGTAATTTAACTTTATTTTTTGTTTATTTTTAAAAAAAGGTACACATGCGTTTTATATAACAACATGCTCGCCAGGCTGTTACTCATCTCGTTGGCGAGTGAAACTCTCAAACTTATAAGCTAATCACGCACCTGGGCATAGTAACTAGATTCAGTCAAGGGCATTAATATCTATACAGCCATCGCGTCAAATATATGCATACATGAATCTTATTGCCAGTAGCATAAAGGTGCATAGATATTGTTGACGTCTTGGGAACGTATATATATTTATGCCCTTGACTGTACAACAACTCTTTTCAATTAACCTTTTAAAATTGATTTTTTTAGTGTACAAAAATAACATGTTCGTAGTTTGTACAGTATTTTTAGATGCAGTTCAACCGAGGTCGCAGGTATATCCAGTTTCAATCCAATTAAAAATGTATTAATTATAATAAAAAGCCATTTTTTAAAACTTATAAATATTTTAACTAGTAAAATTTAAAACGTCTGCATTTCAAGTTGATACCTAATCGCTTTCGCCAACAATTTTCGTTTGATAAACATTGTTTAATGAAAGGAAATGTATGAATCATCAATGAAATAATTTAATTTATAGACAAGTAACAGGCAGTTTATTAAAAAAAATATGTTGCCATTCAGTTCAGTGTTTTTCAAGGATCAAATGTATATTGGACTATCTGCAATCCGAGAACTGCAAAAGTCAGAAATGAAAGTCAAAGTCCGACAATCCTACTAAGTGTTGACAACGCCCATGTGATTTTCAGCGGGTTTACTTGAGATATTTATTCACTCAAATATTATGGTTTTCAAAGTAGTTTTACTTTGATCATAGTGTTTTTATTTTGTTTACGGGAAACTAAAGGTCTCATATTTTTGTAATTATTCAAGTCAACAAAACAAGAAAAACCAATTATTGAATATTTTTATTTTATTATTTTGTCTTTTAGTTTCTTTAAAAACTCGTGTTTAACTTTGAATTTTATCAAAGTAACCTCGATACACGGTACCTTTCATTTTTTCTATCACTGGCGCTACTTTCAAACTTCCTGTTACAAACTCCTTTCTTGTCCTATCCATCCTTGTTACACCACACATCCATCTCAACATTCGGATTTCAGCTGAATGCAATCTTTATTTGAATAGCAAATACGAGTATATGTTGAATAAAATCTATATATTAAGTTAACAGCCTGAGACTTAGGAGAGAGGGTCGGTTTATGGAAGATATGTGTGTGAAATATTGATTTTGTATTACCAATTTGAAGTCTCCCGGTATACATATCGTACTAACAAATTTATGATAGAGCAAAATAAACCTTACTGTCTTATTAAAAAGGTGCATTTTGCTCCTTATTAAAAATGTTACTTACGCGGTTTTGCAGTTTCACCGACGATATCATAGGTATTGTCAAAGAATACCTACTCAGTTGTTATTCGGGTCAGTTTCCGGGACACCGATTTAAGCCTAATGAGCTTACCTGGACATGGCCGGGAATAATTCCCAATCGTAGTATATGTTCAAACCGTTTATTGTATTTAGGACACATTGGAAACATCTATTCTTTGAGTTTAAAAGGATTAAAAGGAATTGGATCACGCAGTGAAACGTGAAATTACGTACGTACGGTTTATTAAAGGGCTAACTAGGGTACCCTTAAAATGCTATTAATTTATACATAAAAAAACCACTTTATAGTATTTTCGTAAACGTGCTCGGAAAGATTGCTTTTCTTTTGCAAAACGAAGACGCGAAGAGCTTTATTTCATCCCCAGGAGTACAATAAACTTTTGAAAATTAATTTTTGCCCAAGCAGATCCTAAAAAATGCTGTAATGTGGTTTCAAAATCGAAAGTACCAAGAAAAAATCTCAGCCAACTTAATAAAAAACAATGGCGTCCTCGGGCAGCGGGCGGCGGTGGGCGGTGGTTCATTGTGCGTGGAATTATCTTAGTTGTTTACTTTAAATTATAAATATTTATATGAAGTTGATAATTGAAACAAAATACTTATAAAACAGTCAAGTAATATTTACGACTATTATTTCATTTTAAAAATAACTTCATCTTTTAAATTCTGGAAACTGAAATCCAACTGTTAATAAAGCCAAAATTTAATTTAATACGCTCTTAAGATATAAATAAATACTTCAGAGTAACAGAGAATTTACCGAATATCTTAAGAAATAACATACCGGCCAAGTGTGAGTCAGACTAGCACCTGAAGGGTCCCGTATCATTTTTGTATCGGGGTCATGTTCATTTTAAATCTTATTTTATTTTATTATTTATTGTTGTGGCACTTTATCTGACTATTAGGGCCAGTACACACGGACAGCATTTCAACTGCAACCCAGCTGCAAAGTGGCAGTTCCAGGGCTGTTCTGATGCAGTTGGTGCAACTGCATCGAAACTGCAAACCCATTGTGCAGTCTGCTTGCAGGTGTCGTGCAGTTGGTTTGCAATGGGTTTGCAGTTTCGATGCAGTTGCACCAACTGCATCAGAACAGCCCTGGAACTGCCACTTTGCAGCTGGGTTGCAGTTGAAATGCTGTCCGTCTGTACTGGCCCTTACGGTTTGAGAGATACAGCGATTGTTAAGGGCGACCAAAATATGGAGACCCCCTTTTAATTTTTAATTTAATTAGATTTTTAATTATTTATAGTTACAGCGGCAATAGAAATACACACTCTGACAAAATATCAACTGTCTACCTACGACGGTTAAAGAGATACAGCTGTATAGTTAGCGTAGACTTAGTAATAATCCTAAAATCACCCTGTGTATAACACGCAGACTCCAAATTTACGCAAAAAGTAACTTTATAAAATTGAAATTCTGTCAATTACGCACAACAGCCGGTGATAATGATCGCAGGTCAGGTTACAGACTAATTGCTCATCAAATTTGAATGTCTGACATTAACTCGGCGCAAATTTGATGCGGCAGCAGTTAACAGGCCGAAGAGATAATTGCATTGCAGCGATACCCGCGTCTAGTATACAATGCACACAGGGTGATGCAAATGATACGTGGTTATGAGCGCTGCAAAATTAAAAAAGACGTGTGGCACTCGGGGACTGCCGCGGTAAAGCTATTGCATGTCGTACAAACGCACACAACGCCGTGTCGAAGACTGCCGAACTGAAACGACGTTAGACGATGCACGGCCTTCAAGCCACACCTCCTTGCCCGTCGGAGTGGGGAGCGTGAGGTTTTTTCGTTACGGAATTTCTGGATTCGGTCCCCGCGCTCAACGCCCGCGATAGAAGCTATGCAATAGCTTAAAAATGGAAATTCATTAGTTAGTTGATTAGTTGACAGTTTTAACGGTTTTCTCACGAACTAGTTACGAGGCGAGGAGTTGAAATGACGAAAAGTTCTTTTTTACTTTAAATATTTTCATCACTTTAAATTATGTCTTTGAACAGTAATTTCTAAGAAAAATCTCATAGTATAATTAAAAGAGGTCCGGATATTTTTGTGAAACGTAATTATTAGACAATTAGTTAGTATGATAGAATGATAGAAGGATGAGGAGATGACTGAGTGCGTGATAAATATAAATGGTGAATTAGTAGAACAACTGAGCGAATTTGTGTACCTGGGAAGTATGTTTACAAGAGATGGTAAGTGTGAGAAGGATATCGAGAGGAGGGTGAATGCGGGCAATCAAATTAATGGGGCCCTGTACTCCTTTGTAAGCAGACAGGGCGTTTCACAAAAAGCCCGGCTGGCTGTTCACAATGGAGTGCTGGCACCTACCCTGATGTATGGTAGTGAATGTTGGGTGTGGCAGGACAAGAATGTAAGTCGTGTAAATGCAGTTGAAATGCGCTCTTTGCGTAGTATGTGTGGTGTGAAACTGATTGATAGAGTAAGAAATGAAAAAATCAGAGAGAAATGTGGAATAAAAGAAGATGTAGTGACTAAGATTGAAAAGGGCATGCTTCGATGGTTCGGTCATTTGGAAAGGATGGATGAAAGAAGATTGACGAAAGAGATATACAGATCGAAAGTGAGTGGAAGGGTCGGAAGGGGCCGCCCTAGGCGTACTTTTTCGAATCAAATCGGAGAAATACTGGAAAAGGGCAGAATCTTAAGTACCCGAAACCGACGTGCGTGCATGACTCGATGTATGAATGTTGAAGAAGCGAAAGAAATTTGTCAAGATCGTAGCAAGTGGAAAGAAGTGGTCTCTGCCTACCCCTCTGGGAAACAGGCGTGATTTAATGTATGTATGTATGTAGTTAGTATGCCACGTGGTTGCCGGCTTAGAATAGTTCCACTCCATCTCTTCCCGTGGAAGTCGTAAGAGGCGACTAAGGGAATAAAGGCTTGTGGTACTGTAAGGCGATGGGCTTGCAACCTGTCACTAATATACACTGTTAAACATCTTAGCCTAATTGTGCAAATTGTGGTTACAGAGTTATCAACAAGTTTTTAGACTTGTTGGTAATTCTGTAGCTCTGCCTACCCCACTCTGGGAATGAAGGCGTGAAGGTATGTGTATGTATGTAGTAAGTAAAAAAATGAAAGGGATGAGAAAGGGAATAAATAGCATTTAACTTTTGATGTTTAATTAATATTACGCATTTGACCGAGTTTGCTTTCCTTGTTTACATTTTATTTTAACTTTTCTTTTTCAATCGCGATATCTAAGACTGTGTTGCAACGAAGAAGAACTTCCTTCCAAATACCTTTCTACTGGCTCTTACACATTCTTAAATGTATCTTACCAATACACGAGCACTGTCAGATCTCACAGACTGTTCGTAGTCAAACGATTGCAAATATTGTTTCACTGTTGATCGTCGACCGATAGGGTCGTCGCAACTAATGGATGGGCGAGTAAAACGGGAATGTGGCTCGAGTGTTTTGATTGTTCACAGGCTTTGTGCCAATTAAAGGCGAATATTGGAGTGATGGCGACTGTCGGGCACTGAGATCTGAGGGGTAATTGTCTAAAGCAATCGCAATCGCAATCGGCTTCAAAGCGGAACAATTGGGATAGACCAAAAATTATACCTCACGGTTTTTACATTCTAATTCGAAAGAATACATAATTTTAAGAGACCTATTTCATTAATTTTGTATTTGACCCAATAGTTTTGTTTTAATATCTTTATTTATTTAGCAGATGACATGATTATTTTAAATTTGGAATGGCATTTTCAAATAAATTACAACAATTAAATTATATCTAATGGTAAAAAGTTATTGTAATAGTGTATTATAACATATACTTTAAAACCTTATTCCTCGAAATGGTTTTCGAAATAGAGTAATTGTAAAAATATGAACCATCTCAATTGTTTTCATTTTGTATGCAAAAAAGCCTTTGATTTTCAAAATGATAACGATTGCGATTGCGTTAGACAATATCACCTCTAGTCTACTAGGATACTGAGTAGATAGTGTACAAATTCTTAAATTTTGGGGTCCCTAGTCAGACTAGGAACCTTTAAAGACACGCCTTTTCTGTGTAGGTATGTCTGTAACACAGTCACGTTTTCAATTTTTTTTAATTAAGACATGAATCTGAATTTTTGTATACCGAATACCCACCTAGGACCAATTAACAAAATCAGTAAGAAATTAGGCAAAGTCTAGTAATGTCAAAAATGCCTGAGTGTTTGACAATTTTTCATTTCAAGATCTTTTGTCTCCCTAGGGATGGAAATATCATTTTGATCTTGATTTTAAAATTTTGTAAATCCTTATTTTCTTACCTATCTTTAGTCACGAGTTGGATTTTTCCTTGAGTGAGAACACTTGTGAATGGAAATGGAAGGGGTACGGTAAAATAGTCTATTGGTCACCCCTAGGCAAAGGTTTTGTACATGCATTATCTAAGTGCAAGCGACATGACAAATCCATTTCTCTCTTACACAGGCTTTGTACTTTGTTAAGATGGAAATAATTATATATCATCGGTGATGCTGCAAAACCACGTAACTAACAAATTTATGATAGAGCTAAATAAACCTTACTGTCTTATTAAAAAGGTGCATTTTGCTCCTTATTTAAGATGTAACTTACGCGGTTTTGCAGTTTCACCGACGATATGCTTAGTTCTAGTTTCAATTATACAGGTTTTATCGCGTTAACGTTAATCATTATAAATGTTATCACGCTGTTGTTTTAATTGTGATGATGATGATGTATTATAAAACTAAAACACGTGGTTTCAATCTGTTATTTGACATACAGTACCGGCAAATAATAGCGGCCTGTGCTCCTAAAGTTCAGACCGGTTTTTTTTTATTATTTATTATTACAGTTGCATTTACACGTACGGTTCGGAACCAAGATTGGAACGGCGCGTGGCGTTTCCCGCGGTCCAAACTTTACTGCCCTTGTTAATAAACGTGGAGTAACTGTGGGGTAGCTAAACCATGTTTTATCCTTATCTGTCATTGTGACATTTGAATATGACAGATAAGGACAAAGCATGGTTTAGCTACTCGACGGTTACTCCACGTTTATTAATAAGGGCATACGTGTACAGGCCGCTAATATATCACCTTTGTACTTACATCTCATACGATTACCTGCATATATTAGGTACTTACCAAAATTGAACACCAATCAAGAACTAGTTGACCAATTGTATTGTTTATTATTATTCAATTCGTTAGTTGATTAAATAAGTTTCAAAATGGTTTATAATAAATATTTTTAGTGGGTAAGTGTGTAACTAAATTTACAAGATTTGTATGAACACGTCAGAAATGGTTTTTTAAAAACTAAACTTTTTTAACTATGATTATGTACCAACATTTGTTGTAAACCATTTTGAACCTTATTTAATCAGCTAACGAATTGAATAATAGCAACACAATATTTGGTCAACTTGTTCTTAATTAGTTGTCAATTTTGGTAAGTAATATTTGTAGGTAATCATATGAGATTTAAGTACAAAGGTGATATATTATTTACCGGTAGTGTAAGTAGTCGTCTACAGAAGAGTCAACCCTAGCCTAGGCTCAGAGGTGTCAGCAAACAAAAAACCACAATATTTCATACTACAATTCCGTATTCCTGTTACGAGCCTAGGGGTCAAAATATAATGGTTACTTGTCGAGCTCAAAGGCAAGATACGCGGCACTAACTCGTGTGCTAAGAATCGCTTTGACAATAAACGATTCTTCTACAAACGAAAGTGTGAAGTATCTCGTTTGGTTCGGATCGTGCGCGAATAATTTTTCACAGTCGATGCCATAAGTAAGCTATCATTATTGTACTCTGTCGCTTTAACATCAGGATTTAGCTTCCATACATTATAGTGTAACGAGTGAAAGCGACAAAGTTCAAAAACGTGCATCTACTTGGCTTCAGTCGTTACCGCATTCATTATCGGGTTCGTTTTGTAGTCAGGGAGTGTGTTACTAACTTAAAAAAAAACCGGCCAAGTGCGAGTTGAACTCGCGTGGAGAGGGTTCCGTACATACGTATTTTTTCAATGTTATTTTATAAAAGTTCTGTTATAGGTTTTCCTGTAATCTATAAAGTGATGAAGTGCATTTTAGGTTCAGTAGTTTTTGAGATCAGGTGGGAATGGTCCATTTTCGTCATCTTTCATGAATAAAATCAAAAGTATTTATTATACAATAATAACAAAAATATATTTGATATTCTTATAACGAGCCCTGTGATTCGATATATGACACAGTTAGGTATGCAAAACTTTTCTTTTAATTTACTAATTTGTTTCCCAAAAATGACCGTTATTTAAAAAAAAAATACTTTGCACATCTTTGTTTGGGTCATCAATTTACATATGTGTATCAAATTTCAACGCAATCGGTCCAGTAGTATCGGAGCAAATTGGCTGTGACAGGACAGATAAGGGATCCGTCTCTTCATTTTTCGTATGGAACCCTAAAAGACGTGTCTGTTAGAATTGTATCTCTAAATAGTTCAAAACTAAGTAGATCCATAGATTACCCCTTACAACGTCACAAAGTTTACCCGATCGTCTCTTAAGTCTCTATTGGGCCGTATTAATAAACTCATCTATATATTCAAATTGTAATAAAGTTACTAATGGTAATTAATAAAGAAAGTCGAACCTATAAACTCATCTTGGCTTAGATGCCCGTCACAAGATACGTCAAAGTGAACGTCAAACCATAGAACAGTTTTCTATGGTTTGACGTTCACTTTGACGCATCTTGAGACTGACATTGAAGTCGAGTTCATTTTTTTAATACGGGCCTTTGAGTACTGAGTACGGTGTTAGATATAAAATAAAGTTAAGTACCTACTTGAACAAGATCAATCCGTTCTCCATGGCAAGTCGCCCGTGGCGTTTTTCCTTATTTTCTACGGGAAACTTCGACCACGGTCCCGTCTTAGTCAAGTCCTTATGCGATGGAGTGCCGTTTGACCCCCGTTTCCTGTGTGACAGGCGACCCAGGCCAATTGGGTCATGGCAACGTTTACTCTGCTAATTCGATTTCGAGTGTTAGTTAAAGGAACACGTGATTAGATTGATCTCCATGTGATTGAGTATGGCTTTTAATTTTATTAGTGTTTAAGGGAATTTGTGATGTCAAGTAACTGGTTTTTGGGGAGTGGCCTTGAGGGAATTTGTGATGTCAAGTAACTAGTTTTTGGGGAGTGGCCTTGCTTGAATAATATTATTTTAACACACTTATATTAGCTTCACTAACAAACAAAGTACTATCGCCCACAGCTGAGTGACCAATGAAGATAAACAGAGAGAAACTGTCTCTGTCGTGCACATGAGATTCTTATGTAAATTCTCACTGACAGGTCTTTTGATACGGAGTTTATTATCAGTGTTAGATGTACTAATCAGCCAATGTAACTGTAACCCACCATAAAACTGTGTCACATGTGTCATGACTCAAGTTTCAAGAAGTGTTAAGCAAATGTTTTAGATTCCGATAGCAATACGACAATGCTGGTAAGATGATGAAGGTGACCGTAGGAAATTCTCACTGACAGGACTTTTGATAGGGAGTTTATTATCAGTGCTAGATGTACTAATCAGCCCAATGGAACACTGACCCACCATAAAACTGTGTCACAGTGACGTCATGATTCAAGTTTCAAGAAGTGTTAAACAAATGTTTTATAATGTCACTGTGACACCGTTCTATGGTGGGTCAGGGTTCCATTGGGCTGATGGTACATAACATAATATATATTATAGTAGTATAGACAATATAGATACCTGTTCACATTTAATTATCTAAATGACCTGGAACTTGGTTGGAACTCTCTGGACCATTAATAAAAATGCTGCTAATTTCCGTCTTGATATATTGTGATTTTTTGTGAGTTAAATGTTGAACTGTATAAGTGACCTCTTTAAGGACTTCGAAATATCCAAACATTCGCAAAATAATACAACTGTGATGCGAATCCTATTCGGATTACGAATAACAATCATAGGGTCGAGTAAACATGTAAATTGTTTCTATTATGTCTAATGTAACACAAGTAACATAACTATAGGACCCAGTTGCCCTTAATAAACGAGAGTAACTATAGAATAGCTAAGACATGCTTTGTCCTTAACTGTCAAATTAAAATGTCACAATGACAGATCTGGACAAAACATCGTTTAATTATTCCACTCTACAAGGTCAAGTAGGATCGGTATACTCATCTAGCAACCTCATCCGAAAGTGCAAGTAGGTTCACTCAATATTACCCATGTGTAAGAGGGATAGAGCTGTAGGCGGATATCTTTGTCGTGCCCGCCAATCTTGGTGCAGCTGTCAGCTTAAAGTGTCCTACACTGGTGCCATCACACTACGTCTTGCTAGTGGAGTGCTTTAGCTAATAAACAATGATGAAATTGACACAACGTTTTAAAAGCCAAGCTTATTGTTTTTCCAACTTATAACTTCGTCACTTGGCTGTTATTTGTCCAATATTTTAGTTTTTTTCTTCGTCTGTTTCCATCGATATGTCAATGTAAGAGATGAGACCATTATTTAGCAAATAATATCAAGTGAATTGCCGCCATAGCAACGATTTCCCAGTTATTTTTTATCGACCATGCGTAATTAGATTTAAATAATTTCGTTAGCTACAATAGATTCGATAAATAATCGTTAAATTTAACCCAGCTTATGTTCACAACAATTTGATTTGTTTCAGATAATCCGAGCCCGTAACAAAGCCGATTAAGAGGTCAGTAACTGAATAAAATTTAATATAATACGAATGGTTTTCTATACCAATGTTACCTTTTGTGGATAATAAATGAGGTTATTTAAGGAGTTAATTGGATTCGGAGTAAAAAAGCTGCAATGGCTGGTCTTATAATATCGAGAAAGAAAAGAAATTGATCACAAAAGAACCCTATTATACGTATCCATGACTGACTGACTACCTGATTGACATTATTGTATTTTATGATTGAATAAATGACGCAATGGTGGGCTTGTTGGAATCGCTAGTAAATTCACTCCTTATTACCGACGTGTAAAAGAGAGACCTTATGTGGCGAATTTACTGAATAAATATTTGGAATTTCTAACTTTGGCACACAATGCGCGCTTAACTACGGACTTGAAATTTGAAGGAAATACTCCTTAGATAGGTTCTTTCGAAAATCGACTCCCATTGCGAAAAATAATTTTACTTATTAAATGTTTAGATGGCTTCTATAAAGCTAGCACCAACCTTTGACTTGTTTTAGTTTGGCCAGACGGTTGACAGGGAGAAAATGCCTTAAGGCGTTATTTCCACCATTTGTACTTTTTTTATTGTGCAATAAAGAAATAAATAGGCAGTATAGCGAAACATTATTTCTACTCAAACAAAGTCACAGGTGTCCATACCTATACAATGCAAAATACGAACCTCTGACTATATAAGGTTTCTTTGATACATCTGGTGCATTTTGAACTCGGCCGCCAAAAATGTCAAGTAAATAAGCGCTAGCAAATCGTTGACAGACAGGTCATAAACAATATCGTTTTACCGGGTAGAATAGAGCCCCTGTACACTACAATACTACTACAATAATAAGTATTAATATTAAATTCTGTAAATTAGATTTATCACTAGCTCGAACAAATAGCTTTTAGAATAACATCGGTGTCGCCCCAAGACCCGAAGTTATTGTGGCCCGTAATACGGAGCCTTAATAAACGAATTATTTATTATATTCAGACATTTATCAAGTTAATTAAATTAAATTGAAATGTCACTTCCGTTCCATTAGCCGAGCTTTGTTGTGGACGTTCATTTGATTTGATTTTTGATTTTCAATTGTCATTCGTCGAGTTTCTGCTGAAGTAGGCAGTGAAATGAAATGATTTATTTAGAATGTGTTGATTTGATATTTCAAATTTGGTTTGATGTCGGATTGTGTATTGATGAACATGAAAAGAGGGTAATTTAATATTCGCACAAACCCGAAAGTGCTTTATCAGGTGTTATTAAGTGAAAAGGTATTTGGTTGTACAATAATAAATACATTTATGAAAAAATACCGTTTTATCTTCGTGGGACAATCAAGTGGGTTGAAAAAAAATGTAAATTATTGCGATTGGATTTGACTCGACATATCGATCATTACTTACATATTCGTTTCGATTCGTCTGCGATGAACGCATGCGACTAGATTTAATGCAGCTTGATTCGACGCGTTTTGCCAACATGTAGTTGACGTCAGGCTTTGCTCTTTTGTTGGCCGTAGTGGTTGCCATCGCCACATGTTAGTATCTTGTCTTATCTTTGAACAGATGTAGGACCTTTTGTGCAAATAGGCTCTTACACGCTTAGATGTACGAATGTGCAGCTTCTTCACAGTGTTATTCCTTCTCCGTAAGAGCATCCAGTAATTAGAAAAACTAATAGGTACAACAAATCGGAGAAATACTGGATAGGGGCCGAATCTTAAGTCCCCGAAACCGACGTGCGTGCATGACTCGATGTATGAATGTTGAAGAAGCGAAATAAATTTGTCAAGATCGTAGCAAGTGAAAAGAAGTGGTCTCTGCCTACCCCTCAGGGAAACAGGCGTGATTTAATGTATGTATGTATGCATGTAATAGGTACATGGTGACCGTTAGGGTTCGAACACATTTAATTCGGTTCTTTACGACCGCGAGTCGATCTCCGGCCTCTGGCGCTCTTGTAACATGTCACTGCCTCGTTAATGTCCTTAATCAGAAAAAAAACACAAGTGCGGTCCCACAGATAATCGAATCAGTACCTAGAACTCCTTGTCCAAAGTACAACGGGCTGTTCATGAGGCGTATGTTAAAAAAAAACAACAATCGACGTTTGAAGGAGACACCTCCAATCGGCTCAAGCGTAATAGAAAAGAAACAGAGCATGAAGTAATACAATACAGCACGATCGCTAGACAACGCGATTTATCTTGTACTGGACTGCCGACTGGTTTATTCTTCTGTAAATTGATGGGTACTTAATTCCGAAGGGTCAAAATCCCATAATTTTCAGAATTCCGAACGCAATGTTTTGATAGAAGACTTAACTTTTTGTTATCGCTTATAAATCAAACCTTACCTAACCTACGCATGATAATTAAATTACGCATTTAATCTAAAATATTTCCAGCGTAACGTACCTTGCGGAAAAATGAAAATTCGGACAAATGAATATTAGAAAAAAGTAATTCGGAATTTAAAGGTGTTCCCGTAAATTGGTATAATTATCTTCTTAGGAAATGTGTTTTATGGTTTAACAATACAAATGATTCTCGGTTAACTCTGATTTTAAGACTAGAGTTCTTGAAATAATTATATGAAGCACTACCGGCGAGTCTTCTCAAATTTTAAAAGGTTTTCATGCGAAATGCTTAGTAAGTTCCACTCTCAGATTTTTTCATTGGAAGAAAATGTTTTTAGAATGTTATCTTTAATATTTTCAGTAGGTAATTTCTTGGATAGACTTCCATATTTCTGATAATGTTCTGAAACTTGCAGATTGCTAGTTATTATCCTTAATTATCCTTTTGAATTTGTCAACCAACTATTTAAAAAAGTGGTTGTGTTTGTTACATTCTGTTTGTCCGTTTTATTAGATTGGTAATAGTTTGCCTAATGGTCCCTAATTTGCGTGTTAACCAAGATCTTCATACAAGATAAAAAGTTAATTGGGAACAAGCCTCAGCGCGGCAGTAACCTATACTTGTTCGCAATGTTCAAGCCGGTAGCATTACCTCACGCATGTATTGCCGCTGGGCGCACTGCATCACAACTACATACGAAAGACTCTAAAGATAGAATGGCATTGCGGCGAACGCTGCGCACGCGCAGGCTCCGTATTACGGGCCACAATAACTTCGGGTCTTGGGGCGACACTGACGTTATTCTAAAAGCTATTTGTTCGGACGGGCTAGTGATAAATCTAATTTACAGAATGTAATATTATATCCCTAGCTCTATCTCTGGCCCTATTATAACCGGTTTTTTTATATTGTTTATGACCTGTTATCATATTGTCAACGATTTGCTAGCGCTTATTTACAATATTTACACACGTGACGCACGTGGATAAATTATTTTTCTAGACGTGCGTCACTGACGTAATTTTGTGCGAGTGCCCCAGTAGGAATATTTAATATTTATATCTTAGACTATTTACGAGAATTTTTCATCACTACATAATTATTTTAAAAAGTTCCCCACTGCGTCTATAAGTATGTTCGCGATAATCTCTGGAACTACTGATCGGATTTCGATATGGTTTTCGCCTTAGTTAGATATTTTTTCACGGAAGGTTTTCACGCGTGAGAAAACTCACTTTATCCAAAGCGAAGCGAAAGCGGGTCGCAAGTACATACATAGGTAAATTTTTTTTTTGAAAAAAGTTCTAACGATTTCGATATAATTTGTAATATGCGGTTTACGAGGGCGAAAAATCGATCTGTCAAGTCGTCATCTTCGGTAAAATTCGTTTTCAACCCGAGCGACGCTCGTTCTACCGGGACTAAATTTTGATTAGAAACGAATTTGCCTATACACAGTGCGATAGCTCTTAGAAGGTGCGTCGAGTTTGTACTTGACTCTCACTTGCACTCATACGATCTTATTAAGAGAGAGAGAGAGAAGTACAACATTGAGCGTTTTGTACGTTAGCGTGCGTCGCTGTGCAACACGACGCATTAAGCGTAAAACCTTGTTCAATACTGAAGCATATTTATAGCACACGTGTCGGCTCCGGCTTTTGTTGTCTTATTATTCAAAAGTAGCAAACGCACGCCAGTGATCGATCTCGGGTTTTGAATGTTTCTTGAGTGGAGGGTGTCCCGTTCAAACAGTTTCGTCCTAAAACAATATTAGAGAGCAAATAATACGGTACAATAATACCCAGTATAACAGACGGTTCTTATATGTAGCGAGTGACACCTTCAGACGCTTGGTATATCAATGCTGACAGGCTATCTACAAATAATAATACTGTAACACGAGTTTGTCTATACATGTTCTTTTCTATTTTCATAAAACTCTTACGATCTGAATGATTTCGATCGATTCAGAAATTATAACTCGTCGGAATTATGTAGAGTATATCCGAATTATACAGTTCACACATTTATAAAGGCCTTAGCAGGATAAGGGAAGGGCAAATGCCCTTATATGATAGTGGGCTGTTTTTTTTTTCTATAGTTACTTACATCTATTAGTACTATTGTGCCAAGTTTTGTTGAAAAATTCTCAGTGGTTCAGCCGAGAAAAAATAAAAACCGAAATAATTAAATATGACTTACAACATTATTTTATAATTTTGTTAGGCTTAATAAAATATATGTTTTAAGAGAAAATGGACTTCGATTTCAACCGCTCGCACAGATGTAAGTAACTATAGAAATAAAAACCAGCTCTTAATCACGAAGGGCATTTTTTCTTCCCTTATCCTGCTACGGCCTTTAATCCCACAGACGCCATGGCTGGGGCTCGTCAAATTTGTTTTGAATGCGTGAGTGTTTATACATTTCACGGCACAGCCCAGATAACAGCCTTGGCCACCGCAGAAGAAAAAAAAATGAAGCGGGAAATCGCAACACGATCGTACAATTTTGCTCACTTGATCAGCTGCCGCGTCGTTTATTGCAAAGATGATCATAGTTTTGTTAGCTTTAGCACTACCAAAAGTCTACGTCCCTGCGGTAATTAGCATATCGTCCCTTTACTTTCTCAACCTCTTATCTGATCGAATATTTTGATAGGAAAGTAGTGTTTAAAAACCTTGGAACATGTGTGTTTTTTCTATCAAGATATTCGATCAGATACGATGTTGAAAAAGTAAAGTTACGATATTACATTTTAGTAAGTTGAAAATTCAAACATATTTATATTGTGAACTCTTCAAATGAAATGTTGTCAAACAATTAGTTTGACGACGCGTTTAACCTAGTTGGTAGTGACCCTGCCTACAAAGTTGGCGGTCCCGGGTTAGATTCTCGGAATGGGCTAATATTTGCGTGATGAACGCGAGTATTTGTTACTGAGTCTTGGGTGTTTTCTATCTATATATACCTAAGTATTTATATCGTTGTCTAGTACCCACAGTACAAGCCTACAGTTTAGTTTGGGACTCGGTCAATTTGTGTGAGATTGTCTCGTGATAATTTTTATTATTTAATCTTCCATTCCAGACGGATAAACATTTCCAGGTAATTCGACATACATTTTATACAAAAACACGTGTTTCACGCAAACAAAGGCGTACAAATGTCCAGAGATAAATCTATTTACGGTACATTTGAGCTGCAATCCGTTGAGCGTCGTCGGGGTAACGAACCAGGCAAGAGCCTTACAATACGATGGTTTATGGGGAGCGCACGGGACATTGTGCCCGCGTCCTTAGCCGGGGCCTTTGTCATCTCGCCTCGGGTTGATCCGATATGGAAGGTTATTGTAAAACAATTGGATGATATGTCGATGTGTTTGAAGTTGAGTTTTTTGTGCTAGTTTGATTGTAGCGGGTTTATAAAATTATACGTCATACGGGCCTAGAATGCATTTAAAATGGGGATAAAGCATCCGTCACTTTCTAACATATATGTATATACATAAGTACAAGAGTGACGGATACATACTAGGCCCGCTGGTATGACGTAATGCTAATTGGAAGCATGGTTTGAGTATTAGAAATTAACAAAAAAAAATGCGTGGATGGGTACAGTTCAGAATTAGAAGTGTTTTTATTATATTTATCAACAACGTACCCCGCATTGATGGTGTTTTCCGAAGTACTAGTAGAATCGCTCCATGCGCCGACGTGTAAAACCGGATGGGGCCAATTTACTGAATAAATATTCAATTTTGAATTTCGGTTGGGTTATCATGGGGGCCTAGGCAAGATGCATTACGCTAACTAGCGTTTTTATTCGTTTCGTTTTTAAGCCAATGGCGTCACTCGTAAATAACGTGATACGAGGAGTCACGTGATCTACCAGTGACGCGATTGGTTTAAAAACGAATCGAATAGAAACGATAGTTAGCGTAATGCATCTTGCTTGGCAAGGGTCTCTGTTTTAGTAATTGATTGACACTTATAAAATATAGTTATTACATTAGCCTTGGAAGTGGTAACTAAAATACATACTTTTAGTTTCTTAGGAATAGGTAAGGGGGTAATAAAACACATTCTTAAGATCATTAAAAACATACATACAGACAGACTCGGCAGGAACCACACAATAATAAAAAAGTACTGCATTCATGCGTAAAATGGTGTGTTGCATTAAAATCTAAAAAAATTAAACGAAAATTATATCTTTAGCCATTCCGAAGTTTGTTCAACGAAATACGAAGATACTTACTTAACTTGAAGTGAGAATAAAAACTATTTATCAAGTGCGCTACTTGATTCGAGAGCACCCAAGTTGCTGCTGCTATCCTGAGAACTTGTCTCGGATCACAGTTTGCAAACATTCAGCTGCCTTGCTGAGTACTTTGTTTGACTTTGCTACTTGTGACAATAGAGGTATTAGCTAGTTTTTTTAACCTTTAACATCTATAGTGTATTTCTATGGAACTTGCTAACTATGTAAACAAAAGACTTAACTTGGTTTTGTCACTGTTTCTCCTTGAATTTTCACACCACCTCATCAAACACCATTGAAACCATAAACTATTAAAACGGTCGTTACTTTAAAATACAACATCACCATATATATAACTCTAACTTGGATATTTCATTAAAAGTTTAAATGGTTTCATAAGTTAGGTTATTAGGACCTGATGGGATGACGTTTATGTTTCTTTTAAAATCTACAATTGTCTATGATGGGTAGTGTTGTGGCTAAAGTTGGCGATATATTAAGGCCCCTACACATTACCTAACTCACGCTGATCACACTCACAGATGATATAACGGCACCTTTTGTAATAAATACTGGTGATATATCATCTTCAAGTACCGATTTTTCTTCAGATCGTCATTAAAGAAATTAGAAATAAGTAACTACTTGTTTTTTACTTTCGGTATTTTAATATTCGATATGGTTTGACATAAGTAAAGGAGTATTGCCCATCACTAGTAAATTCATCATTCAGAGACAATTTCAATATGGCGGTTTGTTTACATAGTTAGCAAGTTCCATAGAATTAGACCTTATGTTTATGTCTGGAATTTGATTCCCTCGAAAACGGTAGCGTTTTGATTTACAAATTTAATCAAATACGAGTATAAGCTTAGTAGGAATGATCTGTGTTACGAGTAGGCTTGAAATACATAGAAGCGGCGCGGCTTAGGTAAGGCGTAAATGCGTTAAACACTCTACTTTTCACTTTGAATGTGAGGAAATAAACGACGTTCTATACAAAATTACAATATTGATTATAACAAAGTTTCTTACAAATTTGTTCCACGGTTTTATTTTTGTAAAGTGACGCTTATATTCTTGTATATTTAGCCAACGGGTTCAAACTTGAAAACTAATTGGAACATGCATAATTATATGAGTTAAACCTTAATAAAATTAAATATATTCATATTAATCGTGTTTCTCTAGATTTTTAAAAAATATTTTTGCACAGTTGTCATCTTGAGGTTATTTCCACGCCCTAAAAATTGTCTATACACAATCACTAAAAATGGCGATAATCCTCCATTCACAAACACCGTAATTGGTTGTTTAGGGGTTTCCAAAGTAAATTAAAAAAAAAATGGCGATAATCCTCCATTCACAAACACCGTAATTGGTTGTTTAGGGGTTTCCAAAGTAAATTAAAAAAAAACTTTAATTCCTAGGAAGCACATCGGTGCAGAGCCCAAAGTAACATTTTAAGAGCATGAGTATTGAAAATTAAATTATAATATTAACAAATTAAAAAAATCATAAATACTTTAGTAGCACTTTGATAGTAAAACTGTCTAATCTGTTTTTGAACACGTTTGGATTAGTAATAAAGTAAAGCTCCATTGGTGATAATATGGCAGTAAATTTTGTTCTTCTTTGCAGTCGTTTCTGTCTTATTAGTCAGTTTCAGTTTAGCTATCCAGAGAGGTAATGCAGCCAGTGTCTTAGGGACCATGCGGCGAGCGGACCTGCTAGAGGGGGGTTATTAGGGGGGTTATTATTTACATCCTCAATATTTGAGTAGCTTAGTTTTATTTTAATTTAAATAAGTTTTGTTTTATTTTAATTTAAATAATAGTACAGTCATTTGGTCGAAAAAATAGAGGTTACCTGGAAAGATTTCCGGGAGTTTTGAAATTTGGCAATTTTATAGATTTTGGGATGCTCTTGCCAAATTTCAACTTTGCCACCTCGTATGGCTGCCGCTCGCACCGCCATATTGAAAAAATGGCGCCGAAAAGCAGTTTTTTGATAATAACTCCTTTCTGGCGCATTTTACAGGAAAAACATATTTATACAAAATAAAAGTAGAGAAAATTTCCTACAATTTATGTCTTAACCTTTTCTTTCCTAAAATCAATAGTTTCGGCGTAGGAGCGCCGTAAAGTGTAATTCAATACACGTTTCGGCAGAAATACTCGTTTCCACACCACCATGAGGTAGAGAAATCGGCGCATTATTTTTATCGTGGTATCCCCAGTAGGTCTAATCCACATCTGACTCACTATTTAAGTATTTAGGTCAATTTAAAAATATTTCTATTGAGCTCAGCTGGGGCCAGATGTTTCTTAGAAGGGAAAGAAGGGGGCCTGACACAAAAGGGACGCATTCCTTTATACCTGCGGAGACATAACAGACTAGCTAGACATGGTAGACTAGTAGTTAGGTAGGTTTTCATTCTATGGAACAATATTTAACCTTCGTATAATTTTTATAATTTACAAATCACAATATGAACAGTTTAAAGTAAATATTACACGTTGGCGTGGATGTATAATGGTTTACGGTGCTCGTACGCCGAAACTATTGATTTTAGGAAAGAAAAGGTTAAGACATAAATTGTAGGAAATTTTCTCTACTTTTATTTTGTATAAATATGTTTTTCCTGTAAAATGCGCCAGAAAGGAGTTATTATCAAAAAACTGCTTTTCGGCGCCATTTTTTCAATATGGCGGCGCGAGCGGCAGCCATACGAGGTGGCAAAGTTGAAATTTGGCAAGAGCATCCCAAAATCTATAAAATTGCCAAATTTTAAAACTCCCGGAAAACTTTCCAGGTAAAAATACTAAATGACTGGGCTATAAGTTGAGTTTTAACTTTTAATTGTAGTACCTATATAAATATGACTTTATTATTTTAATATTTTTCGGGATGTATCACAATTTTTTTAATTATTTAAATATACACAAGCTTTAAACTTATAACCCCTTTTTTCATACCGGGGGTAGTAACGTGATCCAGCTGTTTCATCCCCGGTTGAGTCCCTAGCTACAAGTGCAATACACGATCGAATCACTCATGAAGGTGCACTTTTGCGTCAGCGTGAATATTGTCGGGCTCCAGCTCAGGCCGCGGCCCTGTGGGAGACAACGCTGCAAATTGAAAACTGAACGAGTTACCGGCGTATGCGGTACCACTTGGAGCGGTTTTTTCATTGAGAATTGATTGGGTTACCGATAATACTTTTTGTTGAGTTTTATAAGAGCCGGTTTGATATCAAACTCGCAGGATTTTGCTTAAGTTATTACTGCTTTGCAATTAATTACCCAAGGGCATTCTCTAAATTTGTTTGGCATAGGCATTTAGAATTAACCCCTTAGAGTTCTTGGACTTCAATTTCAAAAACCCTACCAAAGACAAACCGAAAATAAACAACGATATAAAAAACAATGTTTAAATAATCAAATAAAATTACGGACGAAATATGTCAAAGAAATGACATGTATGCGTACGAGTATAACTTTTTAGTCCTTACCCATATACTGACGACGATGTTAGTCGAGTTGGTAGTAGGGAATGCAATTGAAACGGTTATTAGAAGTGTTTGTACAAAAATAACCGGTTAAAACCGATTATAACCGGTATTTTACATTCCTTAGTTGGTAGTGACCCTGCTTAAGAAGCAAGCGGTCCCGGGTTCGAGAGATGCCGCTGACACTGAACATTTAAGTAATGAGCGCGAGTATTGGTTTTTGAGTTTGGGAAGTTTTCTATACATACCTATTATAAGTAGTTTCTCCAAGTCGAATAATATTATATTGAATTAAATTTAAACTCAATCGCGACTAAAATTAGAGGGCCCGCGTGGCAACGTACCACAGATGCTGTTAGTGAAAAACAATAACATTACAAATATATTAAAATTACTGAAATAAACCTAAGTGAACTTTTCCCTTTAGGAAATATCCTAATGAATTGGACATTTACTACATAACTTGTACATCGGTCGCTGTGACTGTCACCTCGCCCCACTTAGTACCTGTGGGGGGAAATTGCAACTCTTCCATCGCAAAGCCCCGATACTGCATGCAGACAACAGCGGAAGTGAGAGGCCACCGACTCTATATCCGATTGCGAGAATGATCTCGACGATAGCGTTTTGCGAAGGATTAGAAAATTCTTTTGAGAAGTTTAATCTTGTCTTTTCAAGGCTCTGACTACATTTTCCGAAGACTCAATTCGTATTGATCCTTATCCCGAATATTAATAATTCTGAAAGCACTTTCTGATTAAAGATAAATTCTTTGATCTCAAATTCTTTCCTTTTGTTTCATGCTGTAGTTTGCAGCTTTATACTAAATTTTAAAGTTTTTCAATGCAAAAAAGGTAAACATGAATTGAAATTAATAAGGTAAACATATACCTTAACTCTTAATTTGGCAATGTGCGTCACAGTGTACATACTATAATGTTCACTTTTAATGTTTGGAATGTTTTTTTATTTTTTTGCTGATTCAAAATCAAAAAGGGTTTGAATTCCCGACTTTTTTTATTTTTGCCAAATTAAGGGATAACATAATAAATAGCATCATGTTTTTACCTAAAAGCTCTAATTAATATTAAACGAAGACGCATTAGTAGCACGAAACTTCAAACCATGAAACCCTTGTTTCATAATTGCGTTTTATTCGCAAACAAAATCCCTAACGTTTGAAAGTTGCGGAAATAGGAAGCGAACCGTGAGTGCCCCCCAGACAAATCCTGCGCGAACTGCAGGCGACCGTGTCCGTTTAAAACCTTCGGCAAATTTGCTTTGAACTCGCCACGGATGTGACGATTTTGCAGTAATATAACGTCTAACGTACGAGTTTGTTTTAACCGTTTTAGGTTGTTCCTCGTCAACATTTATATATATTTAAATAGCTTCGAAGTTGAAAGGTATTTTGGTCGACAGCCAAAAAAGATAAAAGATGTTTATTCAGTAAGTAGGCCGCACGGGCACTTTTACACGTCAAAAATCTACCAGCGCTTCACAAGAGACCACTGCTGAGAAGAAACGCCGCAAGAAACTCAACAGTCAGTCGTTTTTTTAATATTGCTTATATAATAATAACCTTAACCTAGCATTATATAAAACAATGAATCTCACATAAAACAAAAAATAAATACATTCATGCGCGGTTGAGCAGGAAAATGTGTCAAAACTCAGAATTGTCACAAAACTAAGCAACAGTAATAAAAAAAATAAAAAATAGAAAGTATACAAGTTATACTTACCTGTGACGGTGCAAGACAACCTGCATAAAAGTTTCGATACATTCTCCTACAGAAACCGTGTCCCCTAGACAATATACAATATTTACATATTTTTTATGACTAAGTTATTATTCAATTATTTAGGTGTTGGCCAAGCATTTTTATCTGTTAGATAGTCTTCGACCCTATAGTAAGCTTTAGACATCAACGACTTTTTCAAGTAAGTTTGAAGTACTGGAAATGGTAACTTTAAAACAACGTCAGGTAATTTATTAAAGAAAAGGATGCATTAACCTACAAATGATTTATAAACCTTACGGACACGAAAGTTTTTAATAGCAATTTTATTTTTATTTTTCGTTTTCAAATTATGTATATCACAATTCTTAACAAAAGAGTCTTGATTTTTAATGACATAAATAATATTTTTATAAATAAATTGTGACGCTACTGTCAAGATATAAAGGCTATAGCCGTGTTTCTATACAAAATTTGCCTTTCTGTCAAATGTTCTAGTAATTTTATTTTTAGATACTCCTTGTAGGCAAAGGTCTGTTCCCCAAAGACGAGCCATGTACACTTGTCAGTTTTCGTAATATGGCGGTTTGTTTTTTTTCACTTTTTAATTTTTTTCTTGAATTCGGTCTTTGCGATTAATTTGATTTTTTGGTAAACTATACTACATAATAAAACCCATCACTACAAAAAATATTGCTTGAAACTTTGTACAAATATATGTCAAAATAATGGAAACTATAAATTGTTTTTTTTTTTTTTGGTGTTCTGGTGTAGCGGCACCTACAGTTTTTATTTCATAAATTGCCCATCTATAGACCTACTACATATATTAAATTCAAATTATTAGCTTTGGTACTTCATGCCAAAAACTAACTACAAATAAAATTATTCCTTCCTTGTTTCAATGTTTTTACAGGATTGCTTTAATTACTTGTATGAATGAAATCGTATACATCCTATTTTTGTATTTTGTCATTTTTGGAAGTTTGTTTCGTTTTTGACATTTATTTAAACATTATCTAAAAAATAAAAAAGTGTTCTAGTAAGGAATAATTTTATTCGTAGTTAGTTTTTGGCATGAAGTACCAAAGCTAATAATTTGAATTTAATATATGTAGTAGGTCTATAGATGGGCAATTTATGAAATAAAAACTGTAGGTGCCGCTACACCAGAACACCAAAAAAAAAAAAAAACAATTTATAGTTTCTATTATTTTGACATATATTTGTACTAAAGTTTCAAGCAATATTTTTTGTAGTGATGGGTTTTATTATGTAGTATAGTTTACCAAAAAATCAAATTAATCGCAAAGACCGAATTCAAGAAAAAAATTAAAAAGTGAAAAAAAACAAACCGCCATATTACGAAAACTGACAAGTGTACATGGCTCTTCTTTGGGGAACAGACCTTTGCCTACAAGGAGTATCTAAAAATAAAATTACTAGAACATTTGACAGAAAGGCAAATTTTGTATAGAAACACGGCTATAGCCTTTCTGTAAATAGTAGTCTTAAGGAATCACGGGAGTTTAGATTATATAAAGAACGAATGGCTCTTTTTTGCAACACGAATATAGTCTGTATGTCAGCAGCTTTTTCCCAAACCAGAATACCGTACGACATAACACTATGAAAATAACTATAATAAACTAAGCGAGCTGTCTCAACATTAGTAAGTTGCCTGATTTTCCTAACAGCATAAGCTGCCGAACTTAATTTACCTGCTAGTACTGCTATATGGGGACTCTATTGCAAGTTTTTATCTATAGTTATCCCTAAGAAAAGCGCCTTATCCACGATTTCCAATCTCTCATAATTAAGAAATATACTAGATTCTACCGGTCTAACATTAGGCAAAGCGAACCTAAATCTATCATAACTAAAGCACAAAGGTGATTCGGGCAACCTGTGTGTGAGCTAGGCCGGCCAACGGTCGTAAAACGTTTGGCTAGCTCTGACCATTGCTGGCCTTTCCAGCAAGAAGGCCATATATCATCATGAAACTATCTTGCATATGCGACCTTTTAAACCAAACCGACGGTTTAACATGCCTCTGCTATTATAATGCTGATATGTCCTTTTTACTTGAAAATGCGCATCGGGCAGTGTGGTTGTGACGCGGTAAATAAAAAAACAGTACGTAACGAATTTATGCTTGTTTAAGATTAATCTTTGATTGCAATTTCCTTGCGTTAGATTTTGCTTGCCCGAATTTAAACGGGCTCAATTTCCGGAGTAAAAGGCAATCAGAAGGTTTCGTATAAAATTTGGTTTAATGCAATGAGAACTTTATTTTAGCTTTTTCATAATAAATAAATGCTGTATGTCTGTCTAACCATCCGTCTGTCTGTCCGTCTGAATAAGTTTAAACGGGATTTGAAAACTTAACTGTAACAGTTTTATAATTTTATAATTGACTTTCCCTAACAACTTCAACAAACGGTTGACGTACTTTACCAAAAATATCATTGTGAGTTGACAGCGAGCCTCGCCAGCGAATTTTAAATGGAAAAGCCTTAAGCTTGAAACACACTGACAGTAAAAGAGGCGCGGTGTGGCACGGTCCCATGTTAAAAACGCCTCTGCCACGTTTTGGGCACGCTTTTAGGGTTCCGTACCAAAATGGTAAAAAAGGAACCCTTGTGAGACTTGTGGTGAGACTTCGGTGTCTGTCTGTCTGTCAGTTAGTTGAACTTTGGCATAGTTGAGCTGTTTTCAAAAAAATATGTTCATCGTTAAACCGTCAATTAAACTCCGTTAGCCATAATTGAAGCTAAGATGAAAATTGGCGTAAAGGATAACTAAATTGTACTGTAAAATTGTTCTGTATGCCAATTGTCATTTTCATCATCGAATGAAGTACATTTATAGTATTTCGCGTTACAAAATGGAAGAAATTTAAGGATTTTAATTGAGGCCTTAACTGTCTTTAACTATGTTCTTGAAAATGAACCAGTTGTATAACTTGCTTGTCCGCATTTGTGTTTAGTAAAAACAATATTAAATCACCGAAGTATACGGACCAAAAAAATAAAATGAAGTTGTCTTATTTTACATTGTCGGAATAAAAACCAAACGACTAAAATCTGTATTAATATTTAGTTGTAGCCAAAATGAACTTGATTGAATTGAAAATAAAGTTCATAAAATCATAACAAAACGAGTATTTTCTTTTGCGTTTCCCAACAATATTATCTTAAATACGGAACCCTCAGCGCGAGAGTCCGACTCGCACTTGACCGGTGGGGGTAGGGGTACGGGAACGCGCCGCACCGCACCGCTTCCACTCTCAGTGTGTCTGCGGCTTTGTTTGGCGGCGCGCCAGCCCACCGGTGTAGCTCAACCAAATACCTATTAGAATAAACTACATACGTTGATGGGTTTGATCCTTACCACTATAAATGGAGTCCATTTGTTTGTTCTCGTTCAAATTGAAGCAATGGATTGGCACGGAGAGTCGGATATAGTAGGATTGTCTGATAAGCTGCTTTATACCCTGGAATGTTGTATAAAAATCAAACTCACGCATTAGAAATCTCAAGATTGCAGTTTACCATCAGATGGACCGGATGGTGTGCTCGATTGTGTTCTCTTTGCCATAAAACATGAATATTATAATATTATAGATCGATTTTTGTACGGTTAATTAGGTTGTGTCCTATTCTTACTTTTCCAAAGAAAGGCAAGAAAAAAAAAAGACGGAACGTCAATATATAAACAATCTATAAGGCAATGTCGTAGATAGGAAAACCCAACCAATGATACAAGAAATTTCATTTCAGCGTCGGCGTAAAATCTGCTACGAACTTACTACGGCGTAGAGCTCACCTCGTAGCGATCGTACTACGAGAAATATGTACAGTGTGTTCATAAAAGTCTTTTAAGCCGCGTCCAAAAACTAGCTATATTTTTGCTTTTATAACCGGTATTGGATTGAGAACATGTGCGGTCGGGTGATGTCGGAACTATCGGGCTTGTCGGATATTGCACGGGCTACGGCGCTTTAATACGGCTTAGACCAGTATTTTCTAAAGCCGGTATTGTTAGTTTCAATTCAAAGTATTGGTACAGTTAATGTAATATATAAGTCATGATTGTACCTAATCGCTCTTGTGTCTCATGTTAATTACCAAACCATATTGTTAAACAAGTAAAACCTACTTGGGTTTGTACCAGGATGTCTTTAATACCTTTGATATACGATCAGAAACAATCGTTAACGACTTTTTACAATTGAAAAAATAAATTGAATTAAATCACAATGTTATCATCAATAATAAGTACCTAAGATACGAATACGTTATCGTCATAACAAACTCGGCTAAGATGATAAATGCCTTACACTCAAGTGTAATCAAAATCATAATGTCGTTGACTTTGGTGCCATAATCACTTAATCCAATTATGTTAAATGAACTGAACTTCTGGAATCCTTTAAGACGAAACAACGAAGTGTCATATCCACTCTAAGTTCTTACAAACAAATGAAAATTATCATTCAGTGCGTCTCTTTCTAAACAGCACTGAAGAAAAGGGAGGCAATGAGATACAAACTAGTTATCTATACGAGGATAAGCAAGCGCAATTTAAACGCTATTTTATTAAGTCCGCTTACCGTAACACGATTATAACTTAGCAGCTTAGGTTATTAAATAATGAGAAACAGCAGGTTTGAATGTTTGGGTGGATTAGGGAAATCAATATGGATTTATGGCGAACGAAGATCGTGGTTACGTATACCTAATCATACATATACTTATACCGAGTGCTTTTGTAGTATCTAAGTATATATGAAACATTTGTTGTAGAGTTTAATACCCTCGACTTAGATCACTTTTGAATGTAATAAAAATAGCGTTTTTGTAACAGTAAGTTACTAGTTACTTTGCTTTGCAGTAGTCAGATTAAACGTATGTTTGTATGATTTTTAGGGTTTCAAATTCGGCATAGTTGAAGTATACAGTTGTTGTTATATCAGTTACAGACAAAATCATTACATAATGTAACTTAAAGTATAGGCACTAAATTTAAAAGTTGAAACTAAACTTATTTAAATTGAAATTAAACTAAGCTACTCAAATTAAAATAAAACTTAGCTACTCAAATATTAAAGATGTAAATAATAAACACCACTATAAAAAGAACACCCCCTCTAGCAGGTCCGCTCGCGGAATGGTCCCTATGACCCTGGCTGCATTACCTCTCTGGATAGCTAGCCCAATCCTTTGGGAGAGGTAAGCACCAGCTCTAGGATCCCCGGAGGTGTCTATGAGCCGGGATGACAGCCTTCATAAAGCTTTTCATATTACATAATATATTCTTGACAAATTAATATCAATTTTGGTTTAATTGAAAAAACCTTATTTTCGTCATGTAATAGTAGTAATCACCGTTTTAATCAATAATTTATAAAAATAAATTAAAAGAAACGAAAAAATAAATCGCACGTTACATCCCTTCCAATTCTTCCAACGTTACCGGACGGTGTTGAATTTATTTCGTCTATTTGTCTGGCGCTGCTATCGGGCCAATATCTGCCCCGTCTTTTCACATCCGATGCTTTAGCTACGTAATTCTACGGAGAATGCTGCAGTGAGTTACGTTTGTTTCGCCCTCGTCGTTCGAAATGGACACTGAATTTTTTAACTCAACGCCATACACTGAAAATGGGGAGATATATCTGAGTTTATTACGTATTTACTATGTGCTGAGGAATAATGAAACTAGGATCATGAGTTTGTATGTACTTAGTAAATGTGATGTCCGTCATTTCATCATTTCTATTACAATAAATCAAGGTAATTTGATTTTATTTTAAGGACTAATATTTAAAAAGTTACCTACATTTTCAAAAAGAAAAGTTCTTATGACATTATCTGAATCAATCGTTATATCGTTACTTCGAAAGAGAAACGAGAACGGCATCTGATCAGCTTATACAATCTATTACAAGATGTGAGATTTGTAACTTAACAGATTTACTGTCAATGACGAAAACAGTGACTCTGAAATACATACAAGTGACAATCACAGGCCCTGACTTTTTTTACAAAATAGAACCATAAATCTTTGTTTTCGTTATTGAAAACACGGACCACCCTTTGTTGACACTGTATCAAAGTTTTCGAGTGGGTGTGCTGATATTACAACCTTAAAACAACAACCTGTATTTTAATAAGCGTAGTTTCAAAACACAATGGTTAATTTAAGGACTGAAACTTTAGTAAACAATGATTGCAACATTCTATTTTAATGTTTAAATTAGCTTGTAAAGTTCGAGGACTGAGTTGAAACAAGAACGAGTAGATAGAGCCTTGCTTGAATCGCTTGCAAGGTACTGCAGCATAGAAGAGAACAAGTTTTTGGAAGATATAACAAGACTGTTATTCTCTTGAGAAACAAACTTTCTCACGTCGGCCAACTCAACAACGAGTCTAACTTAAACCGTGAGTGCTTTAACACTTTGCGTCGGTAAATACAGGTGTTTTGATGTGGCCTAAAATGTGCACCAAATTGTTCCCACACAAACAAATCTGGCGATGCGGCAGGCCACGGCGATGCTGGCGAGATGACATTATGGCCTTTGATCAAGAAATTAGGAGGCTACCCGACAGGAGGCCTTTGCTCAATATAACGGTAACCTAAGTAAATAATTTACTACCTATTAGGTTTTGTTAAAATAAGTTCAGTATAATTTAATGTATAATTATGAATTTATATATTTTTATACTAAGATGGATATTTTACAGTGAGTTGAATGTTTATGAGAGCTTTTATACCCATACCTTTTTTTTTCCTCAAAAAGTGATAACGAAAACTAACTTTTTTAATTTGATGTTAATATTTTATCATATTCTAATTAAGCAAATTTTGAGGTAAAGAATATCTTTGCTTAATTATTGCTTTTTCTAAGCAAAACGAAACTGCTTTCCGAAATCTTTGTCAACTCAAAATTTAGTAACCGTACACCGGTGAAATGATTCAGCCGGTTACCGCTAAACAGCTTCGTTGCGGCTGCGGTTCCCGACCGGCTGATTACTGTGTATTAAGTAAAATGTACAGTTAACGCGTTGATTAGAGGTTTGTTTAGTCTAAACTTAAACGTGGGATTAAATTTGACGTTGAAGAGGGTAAGATTTAAGGCAGGGTTGTAGAGGGATGTAACAATAAAAATGTGCGAGTATTGATAGTGTTGTAAGCTGTCGTCGAGTGTTCTATACAACTATACTACTAAATGAGATGCCTCCCGAATTTGTCTTTAGAAATGAAATAATTATTCTGATGCTAGTAATATCAATAAAGTAACAATGAATATATATTTTTCAGTGTTTCTGAATAAAGCGTAAATGTATGTATGGTATGTATACTCTTTATTGTACGAAAATAAAAAAGAAATACAAAAAACTAGCAATATAACAAAAAAAAAACAAGTAAAAGCGCGAACTTATCCCTTTAAATGTTACAAAACAAGAAAATACATTTACCGTTTCATAATATTGGAAGTAATTAATATTTTAATATTTACACTCAAAACAAACCGTAAACCGGCGAAAGAGTCCCATGGCTGAGCATCGTTGTTTATAATTTCCAAAACTTTTTAGGGACACCCTGTATAAATTAAAAGATAAGTTCTCCCACTCTGTTGTGGATTTAAATCATAAACATATATTCTATTGATACGTTCTTATACAGCTTCAATAATGCATGATATTAATAACAGGTTATTAGAGTATTCTATTACTTTAATCATCATCATCATCAATTTGGCAATAATTTAAATTGATATTATACGAAATGCCCAGGAACAAAACTGGCCTACGCTAGTAACGATGCAACAGGAAACGGTTGTGTTGTTCTAGTGTTGCCACACAAAAAACTTCAGTTACTAGTAAGGATGACCACTCACTATCGATGGTCGCTGATGGTTGTGTTGCCATACCTTTTTTTTGTTTTAGATAATCAAGTTAGTTTTTAAGTCAGCGTTCCTCTGAAAACCAGCGTCGCGGGTTGCTTCGGCACTGAGAGGGGCCCTTTTCCACGCTATGTTAAGAAATTCTGTTTGTCATTTGTTTTTTCAAATGTTTTATCTTAATATATATCCATACTGCAGACGCACTGCGGGCTTATTACGACCGCGTTTATCGCTATGAATATAACATCTATCACTCTCACACTCGCTCGAGCATATGTGTCAGAAAGCGACGCATGTTATCCAAAACGATATACCATAATAGTCCTGGAGTATATACACATATTTTAAAAACGGCACATCTCTAAGCTTGCATAATCCGCCTTTGAGCACATTACGACTAAATCGCCTTAATGTTCTGTTACTGGAGGTACGGCAATTACATATTCATCACCCGAAAGACGTCCAGTGTAGGGGTGGTATTCCATAATGTAGTGGCGAGTTCGTTCGATCAAATAGGTATAACTTGGACTCGGCACGCGCTCTAATCACGAGGTATTTTGTGTCTGTGAGTCTGCCTATCGAACAAGCAACGCAGACGAACAGTCCACCGGCTGATTTTGACCTATCAGTTCATACTAGACTGGGTCATTTTTCTCTATAATTTCTAATTTAACAATTCTAGCGGCATTTTGGTAACATTTTGCCAAATGACATTTTTTTCATATTCGGACCAGCTGATCAAGAATTTCGATGTTGACACTCGCGAATTTCGACGTGAAGCCCAGAATTCAAGATTTCTTCTTAGTACGATATTTGCGCTCCCGAGGCCTGAGTATTATTTCTATACCGATTCAGAATATAGTTTTAACTTTCCAATATGTTAATAATACTGGCAATTCTTACAAGCACGTGGGCTTCCGATAAATAAGAAACGCCCTGTATCTGGGTCAATCTACAGAACTAATCTATCTTGCGTCAGTATTACCCCCAACGAGCAGCGTTCCCCAAGGATGGCCACAACGGCCGGCCTTGTGTGGACCGCATCCGAATTTACATATTACCGCCTACTTCCCAGCCTGCATTTACTTAACTAATACCTTACTTACTTTAGTAATAGGTACAAACAAGTTAATGTGGGTAAACAAGGTGCGTGTCTCTACAAATAATTAATAAGGAGTTGATTTAGCAGGAGACAATTTTACTATTTGTATTCTCGGGTTTGGCAAAGGAAGCAGTTTAAAACCGGGCAAGAGCATGTGACCATGCTCAGTGTAGGGCTCCGAAGCCGTTATAACAAACAAATCACACTTCGCGACATACTTAACTTTGCCGTTGGAAAACTGTTATCCCCATGCATCGACATAGTTCGCGGTCAGTTTACCAACACCGCAAATAAGTCTTCGCTAGGTATAAACATTTAAACCGTTTGTAACTCAAGAACCAGTGAAGTCTACTTAGTGATAGGCTTCCTATTACATTCATTATAATTATGTGCTTTCACTAAGATATTTTTCAGATTTTTAGTATTTGTAGTTTTGGCTGTAAGTGGGGGGGGGGGGGGGGACTGGCGAAACTATAAGGGTTCCTAGTTTGACTACGGAACCCTAATAAAAACGAAATTTGGGATTTGCGATTCGTCAACTGTCCTACTCAAATGAAACAAACAACATAGTATTGTATACTATTGCGATAATCTTTATCTGTACAACGCAACGGATTATGATGCGGACAAAGACAATGATTGAAAAAATATTGGCAGAACATAGTAGTTATACACTGCCGTCCTTGGAAAAAGGGCGTATGTCTCATAGAACCGCGTATGTATTAGTGACCTTATTTCTTAAGAAAGGGGGCTAAATTTACTTTGACTATCAAATTGCCTATGCCTCCTTTTTATTTAGGAGGGCAGCACATATCTTCGTGAAAAAGGCTGTGCTTATACCATCGCATCAGTAAGATAATTTTCACGGATAAGTAGTAGTGAAGACGAAGCCTACGAAGCTAGCGGTCCTGGGTTCAAATCCCGGTAAGGGCAGATATTTGTGTGATGAGCGCAAATATTTGTTTCTGAGTCATGGATGTTTTCTATGTATTTAAGTATATATTTCTCTATTTAAGTAATTACATCGTTGTCCAGTGCTTAGTTTGAGACTAGGTCAATTGGTGTGACATTATCCCCTGATATTTATTTTACAATAAGTTCCGGTTTTTGTTCGAGTGTTACAGAAATACACATAAACGGAAGCAAAGCGAGGGTGGGTTGCTAGTTTTCAATTAAAATGGAAAGATTAAGTTACCACTAAATATTGGACTAAGATGACTACGTGTCCATGTCATAATATTTATTTAAGGAGTAGAGAAGGCAAATAAGCTCGCAGGTCACCGAATGGTAAATTACGTGGGCTTTGAGGCCCACATATATTTGAAATATCTAACCTGACTGTATTGGGCCTATTTTCAACATGGTAAAAACCATATCGTTTTTGACCTGTTATCGTATTTTAAACGTTTTAATAGCTGTTATTTACCAAACAGTAATGGCGGGTGAAATAAAAACAATACCATAACAGGTCAAATACGATTTAGATTTAATCGCCTAGAATCCGTGTCCTTATACAAATAGATGTATTTTGCAACTGACAGCCTATCACTCCCAAGTGGCCTTGAAGATGGACTCAACGATCATTGTCGTTATCGAAAATAGAATTGACGGAACCTGCCGGACGGTCCCATCAAGCGCTATTATGGTAATTCCATACATTTTGTCTAGGGGTTAAAGATGGTTACTATAAGGCACAGAATTAGAATTTGGATGCTCTTTCACTCATGATCGAGACTATATCGGGATGAGGGAAAGGAGATAATGTAAATTCGAAATTCGACTCTCGCAGTAGGATCCAAGTTTCATAAATAAATAAAAGGGAAAAACTTCTAAGTCCTAAACTAAGCTCAAGGCTTAAGTATGGGTACTAGACGATGACAAATATAATAGATAATATTGAAAAATAAGTATATTCTTACTACTGCAGTTGTCCAGTTCAGTAGTACTGGACTAGTGGGATCCGTGTTCTCGTTTGTTCAGTTGACTGAACCTGGCCAAAATGTGTATCATAAAAAAGAGGTAGGTTTAGGTTATGTTACAGGCCCGAAGGGCAAAAACAACCAGAAATAGGAGCTCCGTCGACACTGTGTGGATATACCGCCTTCGTCCACGATTGTAACTAAGATTTTACAACTGAACAAACGAGAAAAAGAATCCCAATAGTTCAGTCAACTGAACCAGTTGGAATGCAGGGAAAAATATATACACACGTCAAAACTGTCTCGAGATAAAACAAACCTTACATTGATTTTATATTTTGTTTACAGCGGTGCGATACAGTTTAGATAAAATATCATACAAAATTTCCCGAACAATCGCGTCCATCATAAAAATGTTTTCTTTTTTTTTAAATGTAAAATGTTCGTAGGCAGGGTCACTACTAACTACGCTTATTTATGACGTAACTATGCAGTACATTTTACGGCGAGCGTAAAGGAAGGAGCTATAGCAGTTGTATAGCTTTGTCCTTTTCTCTCAGCGTAAACTGAACTGTCATAATAACCCCACTAAAACATTATCGTTAGCTTTATCACTACAGCCAAAACACGTAACCAACAAATGAATATCCAATAACAGTTGATTAACGTTTACTCGTAGTCTATTAAATATTCCCTATATAGTAAACGTATCAAAGATGTACTGCGGTATATTTAACGATACCAAACGCGGTGTGGGTCCGCCCGCAGGCTGGGTTCCGTCCAA
The DNA here is from genome assembly GCA_927399475.2 of Acleris emargana. NCBI lineage: Eukaryota > Metazoa > Arthropoda > Insecta > Lepidoptera > Tortricidae > Acleris > Acleris emargana. The sequence continues at coordinate 5,054,726 of OV656844.1, read as the reverse complement.
TCGATACAGCCACTACGTACTCCTCTAGAGTAATTAGTTAAACACAGCTTCCGTGGTTAACTAGTCTTTGCTTGCTACTTTGTCCATGTGTTGGTTTTTGTTATTTGAGAGATGGTCAAATTCTAGGAATGGAAGCAGGGAAATAAGCCACATAAACATGTGGAGAGAAGAATAACCGAACCATCTAACTTCCGTATATATTATTGTGTTATTATGTTTGTTTTTGTTGGAACGCTATTAAGTTGCTGGAGACCAAAGTTCACGACGATTAGTGACATCCTTGAGTGACAACCTGCAAGTATATCTTAAGATTGGTTACCATCTTAACCTTTTCGACGCCAAGATAAATGTTAGAGCAGTCATTCATACGCCAAACCGTTTTCTTGCAAGAAACCAAGTAAAAGATTTAGGGATGTTACTTGTAACTAGGGAATGGAAATAACCGGGTAAAACCGTTTATTTTCATACGAAAACGTCTAATAACCGATATATAGGTCTAATACCTATCGATCGATATGCCGTATGGTTGCCGGCTTAGAATTGTGCCACTCCATGTCTTCCCGTGGAAGTCGTAAGAGGCGACTAAGGGAATAAAGGCTTGTAGTAGGGCGTTTTCACTAAAAAGTGTACCCAATTAAGGACTGAAATTAAGGAACTTTAACTTTGTCAGTTTTGTGACGAAAATTAGCTATATATTGACGGCCGCAATGTATGGCTAATTTTCATCACAAAACTGACAAAGTTAAAGTTCCTTAATTGCAGTCCTTAATTGGGTACACTTTTTAGTGAAAACGCCCAGTAGTACTGTTAGGCGATGGGCTTGCTACCTGTCACTAATATACACTGTTAAACATCTTAGCCTAATTGTGCAAATCGTGGTTACAGAGTTATCAACAAGTTTTTAGAGTTGTTGGTAATTCTGTAGCTCTGCCTACCCCACCCTGTGAATGAAGGCGTGAAGGTATGTATGTATGTATGTATACCGATCTATAGGTTACCCTTACGGTTACAAGACGAGTATGTAACAGCCGCTTGTTAATACTATAACAGATTTAATTACAGTTCAAGTTGCTTACCTGCCATAATGTATGCCACGTGCATAATCGGTGTGCAACACAAGCACTTTGTGTAAGCAGCAGGCGAGCGAGGAATAATATCCGGCCGCTCTATATGTAAACGATTAGCGAGTCAGACAGTGAAGGGTAGCTATTATGTACAGTGTTCCCAGCTTGTAATAGCTTTCGGCTGGCTATCGCTATCACGCTTGCACTCGCAACTTACAGTATATTTGTCACTCGTGTGTCATAGAAAAACGAAGATTGCCGATAGCTATTAGGAAAATGGTAGCACTGTACAGTCTGTGAGCACTTAGAAGAGGCTTCGGTTTAGTATTTCTCTCTCACTCGCTCTCATACGATCTTATTAAGAGCGAGTGAAAAAACAAAGGACATATACAAGTCTGTGAGCACTTAGAAGAGGCTTCGGTTTAGTACTTCTCTCTCACTCGCTCTCATACGATCTTATTAAGAGCGAGTGAAAAAACAAAAGACATATACAAGTCTGTGAGCACTTAGAAGAGGCTTCGGTTTAGTATTTCTCTCTCACTCGCTCTCATACGATCTTATTAAGAGCGAGTGAAAAAACAAAAGACATATACAAGTCTGTGAGCACTTAGAAGAGGCTTCGGTTGAGTATTTCTCTCTCACTCGCTCTCATACGATCTTATTAAGAGCGAGTGAAAAAACAAAAGACATATACAAGTCTGTGAGCACTTAGAACAGGCTTCGGTTTAGTATTTCTCTCTCACTCGCTCTCATACGATCTTATTAAGAGCGAGTGAGAGAGAAGAACTAAACCGAAGCCTCTTCTAAGTGCTCACAGGCTGTACTTTATAAGGAACAGAGGGCTTATTGCCTAACGCAGTCGCAATCACATTCGTTTTCATTTACAGTTCGTAGACGAGGCGTAGGTTATGCGGATGCGGGCTACGTCGGCGAGGTGTCGCGTACGGGACAGTCCCAACAGCATCCTGCAGCTGGTATGGGCCTCGCCGGCCAGCGGTTTCCTAGCCCATTGGGACTCCATTCATATGGAGTCCAGAGCTAATATTTAAAGGGTTTTTTAAATATGTATTTATATTCTGTTTACTATTTTTTTTTATAAGACTTTTATAACTAACCCTCTATGGACACATGTCTAAATTAAAAATTTGAATTTGAATTTGAATATAAATGAAAACAATTATTCCACTTTGAAGCCGATTGCGATAGCGAGTGTGTTAGGCATAGCGACGCAGGTTGCTATGGAGGTAAAGGCTTGGGGAGTCTTCACCGTTATGTTTGAGTTGGGGATCGGGTTTTTTCGGCGAAAAACGAGTATTCTTGGGCCAATTTTACGCGCTTTTAATTGGAAACTGCGCCGCTATTCTCGGCGGTAAAATCCAAATGATATTTGACCTGAGCCATCAAAACGATGACAGTACGATAACAGCTCAAAAACGATATTGATTATACCGTGTTGAATAGAGGCGCAGTTAGATGGTTTGTATATTCTGTACAATTAGGGTTATTACAATTAAAAGTTAAAACTAAACTTATTTAAATTAAAATAAAACTAAGCTACTCAAATTAATATAAAACTAAGCTTCTCAAATATTAAAGATGTAAATAATAATCACCACCATAATGAGGAATATTATTGAGTTTTAACGGTTGTGCATGAGATCAATCGACTGAATAAAAATGTATCGAAATGCATCTGCAAAGCGTTTGATGGCCCAGTGATAATATGTCAAAATATTCTTACGTTTTTTTTTGGGAAATGAATAACGGTGATTGTGATTAATGTGATAATTGTATGACACTCCATACCAAACAGACATACTTACTTTTGCTGAAATTTAAAGAGTCCCAACGGACCTGCGCTGGATTTAATGCCAGCATAACGCTGAGTTGAAACAGGTCTTTTGTCTATGTCAGTATTTCGTAACTTTTTGTTTGACTATTTGTAACGAATAAATGTTTTTTTCTTTTCTGGGAACGTCCATTAAACTTTTGTTTAAATTGAAATAGTAAGGTACTCGCTATTTTTTAATTTTCTTTTTAATAGATTTAAGAATATTCTCGGGCGTGGCCCAGATCTAGGAACCAACACCAACCATTAATTGGGTAATGGTAATGTACTTGATTATCAAATAAAACACGTTTCTGCAATGAGGATTTTTTAACTCGCGTCCAAATACTCCTAATACTCCTTCCTTCCTTCGAAATATAGTCCCTAGCCTACATTACAAAATAATACTTAAAAAACACTTCGCCTTCCTCTCGTACATCTATGATAGATAAAAAAAACAATGTCTTGTATAATAGGTATATAGAATTGTCATCTACTTAGGTAAATACTGCGGCCATGCATAAATAACATTTAAATTCACATAACACTGTTTATATTACCTTTTGTACAAATTTCATGTGATATAATTTCACACAAGACCACACCAGTATTACGTTCCGTTTTACAAAACGAATATTGTCGTATCCTTCTGAATAATGTTTCATGTTTGTTCGCGCCATCTGACGGCGCTTCCACGAGACGGCTCGTCGACCCGCGGATTTACACATATGTCAAGATTCCACGCATGCGCGACTCGCTGACCAATCACATGAGCCGCGCCGCGGACCAATAGCGTGGAGCCTTCACGAAGCCTGCAGCCGCCGCCGACCGCCGCCATCACTCTCTTTCTTCTGAACCACCAAACCTAACACACGTCGCGTGTCCTCAAAGAAAACACACATCATGTTAACCATCTCGATGGTAATTAAATTATTGTCATAAACAAATTCTTGTTTCTATTCTATGCGTGAACAATGTTTTATATAGAAGTCAAATCAAATAACAAGATGAGGATCCCCGAAAGTACGTGAGTACTAAGGGTACTTCAAACTCGATCTATCAGACAACATTGCTCTAGATTACATGCCGTCCTCACTTCGGGTAGCATACTTGAACTACGGTAAATATTCCAAGCGGTCTGAATGTACAATGTTCTGTTGCAGTGCCCGGAGGAATTTGACAACGAAATGCTGACAAAAGTGTTTGAAAATGGAACGGTATCTGACATGGTATATAAATTAAAACCTTACCTCCGTACTCTTTAAGAAAAATAAGTTGTTCCATTTTCAAACTTGTGTACCTAAGCGAAATCGTCACTAAGGAACGATTTAATCGTCATTAACTGAGTCAGAGTGCAGTGGCTCTAGACAAGACGCATTGGGAAATCGTTATCGCTATTGGAAAACGTATAAGACTGACTTAAGCTGCTGGATGGTGACTATGACAGTAATTTTCGACAGCGTGAAGCTTTTGTTCAGGGCCTTAGAGCCGTTAGATGTAATCCGCCACTTCACTCTGCCCGTGCAGTGGTAATGACACAAAAAACGACATAAAATGTAGTAGTAAGCAACTGAGAAACACGAGGTAAAAATAAGTAATAGTGTCATATGACGTTCCCAACGCTTCCTACAGATACGAGTAGAATTCTTGTCTTTGAAAACTCAATTTTCGGAATAAAGTATGGCACTCTCCTGCTCGGCGTTTTGCGCAAGAAAAGTCTTATTGCTGCAACAATGAAACTTATATTTTCGTATCACAAATAATATTCTGGCTTTTAAATGTAGCTGTAAATATACAATTTCCGACGTTCCAAAACGAACTAGTAAGAGAAACATGATGAATTAATTAATTAAAGAATGGATAGGTCTTCTGCCAGTTTCAGAGGAATCGTAATTACATTTTGCCGTCGGTTTCCCAAAATACGAACTAATAAACGTTGCCTATATTGTATTTCACGACAAGGTTAAAGGGCATTATAAATCATTGTTTCGTTTTAACTAAGAAGTTTCGTTAATATGATCCTTATTAAGAATACAAAAAGACTTTGGCTTCTTTTGCAATTAAGATTAGCTTTCGTTATTCTAATTTGAAAGGTGAGCTAGAAGAATACCTACTCTATATTAGAACAAAATTTATTTACTCATTTAGTCTCACATCTAACGTGTCAATTACTCTACATAATGGACCCAATAAAGGTGGTTGCAAACAGTTTTTTTTAAAACACCGTGTTCTTGAATTAAGACTTAGGGTCAAAGTTTTAAGCGGGCTGTGACGAATCGTGCTCGTTGGCGTGAAATGGGAGAGGCCTACGTCCAGCAGTGGACTAATATAGGCTGATGATGATGATGATGATGATGATGACGATGATGATGTGTCAAATCAGGGTTTAACCACCGTACTCAGAGACATTCTCGAGATACTTAAGGGAGCAACAGCACCACCAGAGCTTAGCGGTGCGTTGATGACAGTCCGTCAAAATTGAGGCCATGTAATTACTATGACCAGACATAGAAGAAGTCCTTATATTATCTTCCGATATTAAATTATCGATAACTGTTTCAAATACTTATTTCAAAGTGACGTTTCATAGTCGATAGGTATTAAGTTCACCGAATAAAATAGAAATTAACTAAAATGCTGATTAGTACCCATCGAATTCATGTAATATAATGATAGGTAATATTTACTTTAAGTAATTCATATGCATACTTTTAAGGGATTTTAATAAACATCAATTTCGATGAAAAATAATATGTTATTAACGTGTTTCTTACACAAAAACTGAAACCAAGAGTGCCTTGCAACAAAGGCCTATTTAGGTAAATTGTATGGCATTGTGTAACATAATAGTATACTCTAATATAAAATCAGGTTTCGGAAAATATATGGAAAAGACTCAAAAATTTAAAAATGATGGGTATCTATCGATAAATTAATATCGTTCGGAAGTCCCTATGACAATTTTATTCGTGCCACAAAAACTTCTACGGTCTGACCCATTCTTTTGTTTACGCAACTTCACCGTATTTTACGCGTCGGTGTGGCCGATTCTTAATTCGTTCTTTTTTCAAACTTGTTTAAGAAAAATCGTCACTAAGGAACGACTTAATCGTCATTAACTGACTTTGAGTGCGGCCGTAAGGGATTTGAAGGTTTTGTCCTAGTACAGTCAACTAGTCATTTGTTTTCATTATTCTATAGAGATAGGGTGACGTAAGCAGTACGAGTACGACCTATAGTATAGTACACAGGCAATTTTGTCAGCGGCGCAACTTTATAAATGAAGTGTGAAAGTTTAAAGTACCTGCTTACTCCTTAAAGGTAATTTAGCGCCGCTTCTTTCTTCAAAATGTATATGACTATTATAAAAGTTTTTGAAATCTGTCGTCGCTCTTGAGCAAGTCTTTGTTATGTATAACAGTTTATTGTTGATTGTTTTTTTACTGCTACTTAAGGGCTTAAATAGTTCATCATCATCATCATCATGTCAGCCGAAAGACGTCCACTGCTGGACATAGGCCTCCCCCAAGGCTCTCCACTCAGACCGGTCTTGTGCTTTTCGCAATAAAATGGCGAAATATAAGTTTATGTGACCTTTTTAGGGTTCCGTAGTCTATCTAGGAACCCTTATAGTTTCACCATATCCGCCCGTCTGTCCATCCACAGCTTAGCTCAGAGACTCTTACTACTATAAAAATCCCAAGAAAAAATTGTATAACATGCCTGGTACATGGATCATATCTTATAATTAAATATCCACGAACACTTGTGTAGCTCGTAACGTGGGTTAATTAACGTTTCATCAACACATTTGTTATAAGCAAATAGAAAACTGCATACCTACCTATATATTAAACATACTACATACTATTTTGGTTTATTCATGGATTTGCGACTCGTAGGAGCCTGTGAAGTGCTTTGTTTATAAAGATTTGCATTTGTATTAACGTAGTTCTTAAGTCTTGGTTTTTTGTAACTAACAATTGTTTGATTGATTTACCTGAAACAATGTTTTTTTTAAATTAAACATTACCATAACTTCGAAATCAACGATCAACCTGACAGTATTACCCTTCCATGCAAAGTTGTCGCTTAATATAGTTAACAAATCAGTCAGCCTTAGGTTTAACCATTTTTATAAAGTTTTATGTCGGTCGCCTCTCATGTACTCGTAACACGTATGCCTTACACAACAGCTGTTCACACAAAATGCTTTAATCATTTGTAGCTTAGTAAAATATTTACAATTCATAGCCCGAGATTGTTAGCTGAAGCTACTCATATGCTATTCTGCATCTATTTTTCTATTCAAACCGGAAAAATCCAGATTGCACAACAATTTTTTTTTTGCTTCGTCTGCAGTATTTTTTGTTCTTTTGAGGTTAATTTAGCCTCAAGCTGTTGAAAACAGTCGCTAATATTGATAGGATTTTTTGTATTACTTAGAGCTGTTAAAATTAGTATCTACTTGTAGGTTTATACTATCGTAAAAGTAAACCCTATCAACAACAAAAAACAGTTAATTATTCAAATCAGGTCACAATCGGCCAAATTTACGCAATGCGTCAATAGAACTCATTTTGGTCCCCATTGACATAAAAGACAGGCGCTAGCATACTTTGACGACTATAAAGGTAAATTGTGACCTTCAAATTCAAGTTCAAGGTCAGTTTTAGGTCGAGGTCATATACGGTGTCGTCTAGAATTAGGGTTAATAATTACCTCACGGTTAAGCTCACTCTATTGTATACGTACCTTCTGACTCTTTGGTCTCGATCAGGGTAAAGAACCAAACCCATAGATGTAAAAAAAGATACAAATATATTCCTTCTGCTACAACGTAACCATATCAGCCGCAGTATGAAAATGAGTTCTGAAGTGCCTTCGGCCTCCGCGCAGCAAACTTTGATGAGCTTCCACGCCATTTGGATTCATAGCTTCCTTGATGGCATTGTGGCTTCTGTTTTGATCATAGTTCTCAATTTTTACATGTTATATGGATAGAGTTATGTTGTGGTTTAGTAAAAATTTTGATGCTTTAAAAAGATGCCATGTTACGTTTAAATAACTCGTCGATACAAGCTATAGGATCGGTTATATCATTTGACGGTGTGTTTGGCCTAGTTGGTAGTCCCGGGTTCAGTTCCCGGTATGGGCAAATAGTTGTGTGATGAGCTCGCGTATTTGTTCCTGAGTCCTGGATGCTTTCTATGTATTTATGTATTCTTTATGCAAGTATGTTTACCGTAATCTAGTTACTGTAGAACAAGCCTTGAGCTTTCTTTTGGACTAGGTGAATATGACGTGTTCGATTGTAATTTTCAATTTAAAAAAAAATGTCCTTCTTCTTGTCATTTATTTTGTAAAAAGTTTACGAACCTAGGTACTGCTTAAATTAATGCTTACGTCATGCACGTTTATACGTAAGAAGAAGGTAGCTATAGCAAGGATGGAAGATGAGTTACGAAAGAGATTTGGCGAGTGGAGATGTCGGTAAGGAACACCCTAGACGCACATAATTATGATCAGATTCACAATGTACGGAATAAGGGCTAAATCCCTATTGAGAGACAGGCGTGAAGGTATGTACTTATGTATGTATTTAATATGGATATAATAACGCATCGTTATATTACATAAACAAAAAATTCATATGATAATTTTTTGTCTTTAATAAAATAAAATGTCCTTGTTTTTTGTCATATATTTTGTAAACAGTGTACGTACCACTTAAATTAATGCTTACACGTTTACATTTCCCAAAAGGCCCCCAATATTTTCCACCAGTCTAAGAAAAGCACATTTTAAATAATTGCTTAACCATTCCTTTTTCCGCAGCGTCTAAATAAAGGAACATTATCCGTTTCACTCCAAACGCAACCTCGTTCAGACTGTTTTTATTACCCCGTAACGCGACAGCTCCGCACCTGGTTTTATTTCCCTCGAAGCGTTAGAAACATGCAATGTATAATACACTTAAACATTGCCACAAATGATATGAAAACGGGAAGGAGAAAAAGGTATATTGTGAGTGAGTACGTTTATAATGTGAAATGTGAAGATATTTTTGGAACACTGCGGAGTTATAACGGAGGAGCTTTGAAAACACACCAATTACGTATACTAAATGTTACAGCCAACGATTTTTGAATCATGTATGTACACGTTTGGAGATTTTATTCCGCCTACGACGGTATTTCTCGAACTTTAATATAACAAGAAACTTGGAAAAATTCGGAAGCATGACACATGTAAATAAAATCAGCTAATTACATCCATGGAACTACGTCAAAGTGACGTAATAATCCAAATCGGGAAAGGATATGAAGGCTTATGAATCAAATTAATTAAATATTCATAAATGACAGTTGACTTGAAGCAAAAAGTAAAATTGCGTTTTAATTTTAAATCTGGATTTAAGAAAGACGATTCCATACATTTTGCCAACGGAACTTAAGCCTTCATCTAGAATTATTGCTTCAAGTGACTCTAAGTACTCCTCCAGTCGTAGTCAGATGGTAGTCAGTTTCATTCCATCTTCGGAAGTCGAGACGGAGGGAACGGCTACATTACTTCATCTTATGCTGTCGAAATTCCATTTGTTGGAATAAGGTGTATCGCAGATTCTTCTTTATTGCGAACTGCTAAAGAGTGGAATTCGCTTAGAGATTTATAATTTGGATTCTTCAAATGTAGAGTGAATAGGCTACTACTGAACCAGCGAGCTTCATCCTAGACGGCGAGTGTAAGGGACAGAGATATAGATGCTACATAACTCTGTCCCTTTCTCTCAGCGTAAACTGAATTGCAAAGCTATGTCACATTACCCCCCAGGAACCAGAAAGGGACAGAGCTATAGCAGTTATATAGCTCTGTCCTTTTCTTTCAGCGTAAAATGAACTGCATAGCTACGTCATAATATCCAACCATACGTCATAAAAAAGAAAGTTTTCATCCTAACCCGGTGAACATTTATGTGTAACGTGATGTAACTTAGTTATACATAATTCAATCAGAGGGCCTGATGCCGTCGGGCGCAGACGGCGCATGACGGAGCACCTAGGATCCAATATCAAGTGCAGATCAGACACACCGGCCGTAAATTTATAGTTATATACGCACCACGCGGCACACGCAATAAATTACTTTTTTTAGGGTTCTATTCAGACTAGTGGTCCTGATATCCGTGTTACACGCGGAACCGTAGCTCCGTGATCTTAGCACCGGCGGCGGTGCTAAGTTCCCGAACTACACGGTCACGCCAAGATACGTATCCGTGTCTGCGTTCGGCTACGTATCTGCGGATCTCGGCTCCGGCTCCGCTCCGCACGGTTATTGAATTATTTGAATTTCTTTTGCAATCTGTATTGGTCTTTTATTTTAGCCTCCAACAAAATATTTATATTTATATAATGACTCATTAAACCAATTTTAAATGCAAAAGCAAAGAAACTGAAATCAAAAACACGACTATCGCATTACATTCGGAGGTCTTAAAGACACACATAAAATCTTCATTAAACGTCACGGTCACGGGCGGATCGGATCTACGTGTAAATAAGAAACGTATCTCCGTGTAACACGGAGCTACGTATCTTAATTACAAGTAGCCGAATTTCACGTGTCGAACGGGCCGGATCTCCGTTGCCGTGTTACTCGGTAACGGAGATTCGGCTACGGGTACACGAAACACGGACACGACCAGGAGCCCTAATTCAGACATGGTAAAAAAGTAACCCTTATGCTGAGTCTTCGGTATTAGTCTTCACATTATAGTAAAAACCGGTCAAGTACGAGGCGGACTCGCGCACGAAGGGCCCCGTACCACTATCTATAAAAAAAAAGTTTGTTGTATGGGTTAGTATTTTTTTGTTTCACCGGCAACAGGTACATCATTTGTAAAAATTTCAACTGGCTAGCTATCACGGTTCTTAAGATGCAGCCTGGTGACGGACACACGAGTCTTAGTAAGCGGGTACCGTTTAAACCTTTGGGTACGGAACCCTAAAAAGGGTGTCATATTATGATAGGGGCTCCATCTGCAATTTTCAAGACCACATTATAATTAAAAAATAAAATAAAAATGAGGGGACAATTATTACTTTTTCGGACTCAGTCAAAATCTTACTAAATGGTTCAACAATTAGCATAGCAAAAAAAAAAATATATTAGGCGTTACAGCGACAAGGTACTAAAGGCCGAGGTTCGGCTTTGGCCTAAAGAGTTCAGTATTCAGTATTATGACGTAACTTTGCAGTTCATTTTACGGCAAGCGTAAAGGATAGAGCTATAGCATTTATATAGCACTGTCCCTTTCTCTCAGCGTAAACTGAGCATAGTTGTGTCATAATAACCCTCCAGGTCGGAAAAGGTCTTTTCGGGAGCTTGATACTACGCATTTATCTTGTGTAAATTATTACATATACAAAGCTAGTGAGATGTTGAGAGACTGTTCTAGCCAGGGAACTATCTAGCAGCGAACTATCCAGTCTACATTTTCCTAAGAAAGATTGCTATCTTGGAACAGCTCAGGTGGACGCAGACCTCACTCAAGCCACAGGTAATTCGGTCGAGCAACAGGTTGACAGGGCAATCCAATTAATCATTATACGGTCCGACAAACATGTTCGGACTTGCCGTGCGCCGCCCAACTTGTTTATCTGTGGTTAATAACATAAATATATGGAGTATTGGAGTTATTCATTTGTATGCGGTATATGTACTGGGCTGGTAGATTTTTGACGTGTAAAAGTGCCCGTGCGGCCTACTTACTGAATAAACATCTTTTATCTTTTTTATCTTTATCTATACGACTATATTTCCCTGGGACAAACGGTCCTGTTAGGTAGGTCCAACTTTGAGAAAGAGGTCACTCGTCGAATCCGAATCGGCTGGGCAGCGTTCGGGAAGCTTCACCGCATCTTTTCGTCCAAATTACCGCAGTGTTTGAAGTCAAAAGTCTTTGACCAGTGTGTGTTGCCAGTGGTGACTTACGAATCTGAGACGTGGGCGCTAACAATGGGCCCCATAAGGAAGCTCAAAGTCACTCAGAGGGCTATAGAGAGAGCTATGCTCGGGGTTGCTCTGCGTGATAGAATCAGAAATGATGATATCCGCAGTAGAACTAAGGTTGCCGACATAGCCCGAAGAATAGCTAAACTGAACTGGCGTTGGCGGGGCACATCGCTCGCAGGAAAGATGGCCGATGGGGCCAGAAGGTTTTTGAGTGGCGTCCGCGGAACGGAAGACGAGCTGTAGGTAGTTCTCCAACAAGATGGAGTGATGACCTTGTAAGGATCGCGGGAACGCGGTGGATGCGAAAAGCACAAGACCGGTCTGAGTGGAGAGCCTTGGGGGAGGCCTATGTCCAGCAGTGGCCGTCTTTCGGCTGACATGATGATGATGCGGGTTATGTAGTGGTCTGTTACGTCCTACGGTTCTCACACTGCGATGTGTGATCATCGATTCATTGGCTTTTCTCGATAACCGATTGCTCGGCTCCCACCGCGGTATTCCGCAGTGATTTCGCCCTTGTCAAGTGAAAGGAGTAAATCAGTAAACAGAATAAGTCAAAAGTAAAAGCCGGACTTCTTTCAATCGGTCATCTTCCCTCCCCGAAGGTTACCGGAAGACTCTTGGTAAAAGTTGATTCTTAACCAAAAAGAAGTGTCAAAAAGGTTTAACGTAGGTACTAAAGAGTTGACATTATTTTCATTGCTTAAACGACAAAATATTAATATGTGTGAATGCTTAAAAGCGATAAATTCATACAGAAAGAAGAACATAAACAAAGATCACAACGAGTTCCTCCATTCTTTAATCTTCAAAGGGCACGTGTATGTATGTTTATTTATTAAATGAGGCCAAGCCTCACGCCGTTGTTTTTATAAGGACAAAAGAAATACGGTTCGCGAAAGCGTGAAAATAATGAGTGATGGCGAAAAACAAAAGTAAATTTAAACTCGATGGAACACGTATATTTTCGTTTGTTACAGGCCGTTTTTGTTCGACGAACGACGAGCATAATCCAAAGCATATTTTTATCAGCGGAGTGTTGTTCTTGAACTGATTGATGATAAATGATTGCTCCAGGAAAATTAATAGTAGCCTCGGTTGTGGGAAGTTCTTGACGCAAGGGTGTTATTCTCTTAAACATTTCCCTTTTCAGTTCGTCGATGACGTACGAGTATAATCGGTGTTTCCGGTTAATAGCATTGGCATTGCCATTCATAAATCATGAATCATAAATATTTATTGCGCATGGAATTCTGGTAGGAATGCAGTTACATTTGCTGTCAAAGTTTTACCAAACCCTGTCTTTCCAGTACACACAATACATGCAACGTAGGTACTAATATAACTTATAAGAATTAAATACATACATACATACCATCACGCCTTCATCCCAGAGTGGGGTAGGCAGAGCTACAGAATTACCAACAACTCTAACAATTTGTTGTTAATTCTATAACCACATTTTGCAAAAACAGGCTAATAGGTTTACGATGTGTATATTAGTGACAGGTTGCAAGCCCATCGCCTAACAATACCACAGCCTTTAATCCCTTAGTCGCCTCTTACGACTTCCACAGGAAGACATGGAGTGGCACTATTCTAGGCGGCCGGCAACCACACAGCAAAAGCACAGCAAAGAATTAAATTAATTTGGCATAACAAAAATTCACAATTAAAACTAACACACTAGTTTCCACAGATTTAAAACGGGTCACTATAATTACTAAATATTATTTCAACTGATAGAATTATATTTTTTAACATACTACTTAGTTACTTAAACTATTTAAATTCCTTCAAACTATAAAAACAATTATCCAAAAGCCAAGACATCGATGCGTCTTCACGTTGGTTGAGGCCACCTATTTTAAACACATCTGGTAATGTAGTAGAAATATGAATGCACTTTATAAAATAAAGATAAAGATAAAGACATTTATTCAGTAAGTAAACCGCACGGGCACTTTTACACGGCAATAATCTACCAGCGCTTCACAAGAGGAGATAACTGCAGAGAAAAAACGCCGCAAGAAACTCGGCAGTCAGTAATTTTTTTAAATATATATGATATTACAATGGTACTACTTAGTCTAGCATTATATAAATCTATGAATATTAAATTAAAAAATAATGTATACAAACAATAAACTGTTAGGATGAAATACGTACGACATGATTCGTCTTGTCTGAGGCCAAATATTGCCCTTATACAACGTTTTTGTGTAAGAAAAACATCATCCATGTCAGTGGAATTCCCCCATGCTACAATTCCATATCGCAGGGCAGAATCCATGTATCCATTGTAAGCTTTAATAGAAGCTTGAAGGGAAAGGGAAGGTGAAGCTGGCGAACTTTTCTTGAAGCGTATACAAATGTATTTAATTTCAAACATAATGTATTAATATGAACCAAAGAGTAGTGTAATATACTGGGAAAAGAGAGCCCTCTCACGGGTTATTCATGCAGACTGATTTGAAGCGCCATCTACATTTTTGAACAAGTACCATTCATATATATACGTATAGCCAGCTACAGGTATTCTTAAAATTTAATGGCTTGGCTTTCCAGTAACAAACTATTTTGCTCTCGTCTTGTCGTAATTAGAATTGATTAATATTATTCTGAATTTAAGAATTACGACGAGACGAGAACAAAATAGTTTGTTACTGGGAAATACCTAACTAATTGGGCGGGAGGGTATAATGAAATGAAATGACAACAAGTATTATTTTATAGCTTTATTTTCTATTTTTATAATGTTTACGTTTGTTGTAGGTAATATTTTTGTGCAGCTATTTTTACTTCGTCATCCCCATCATAGGTTAACTTACCGGACAAAATCCGATTATCCGATTGACACCAGCTGTAAATTATTACATTTGTATATGTAATTATTATTGTATCAACAATATAATACAAAAGTACACAAACTAAAAAACAACGTCCCTGTCGCACATTAAAATAAGCGTCCATATCACAGAAATTTAACTTCACACGCGAAGTAAGTCAATACCCAAACGGAGGAGCAAGCTCAGAACTGAAGTATTGTGGGTTGTCAGGTTTGTGGTAACGAAAACACCTAAAAACCAGGGCAGAATCGCACTTGCAGACCGGAATGCAATTCAATTCAAATCACACTCAAATCAAATACAACCGTGGCCATGTTAAATGACTGGTAAGCAGGCAGGGTTGCCATTCCAAAAATCATGTTTCACTCGGCCAGATCTAATAAAATTAGATTATTCGGAGTATTATTTCAAAATAAAAGTATTTTTTGTGATTATTTTCAATGCATGATATTTCTTATTGATTTATATGTAATGATAACATGCATGCAGTGACATCTATCGGAGACTCATGATAACAATCGGTGTTTTTACTGTTCATAAGTGTAGATGGCGTAACTATATATTTAACATAGCACAATGTAGGAGACTGTCCCCCCTCTGATATGAACCTTCCAGTTACAGTTGCAATCTATCGTTATTCCAAGAAATTTAGGTTCTAGTATTTCTTCGACAGGCTCGCCAGCATAACTTACGTCTAGATGTAATGGTTTGATGTAACAAATTAGATTAAAAACTTGGCTTTCGAGCAAATTTCATTTTTCTAAAGGTCGGCAACGGACCGACAAGTTAATTTGATATGCCAGCGTAATTCCCATCAGGTACCCGCAAGTCCCCCTAGCTCTTTTACAAGTATCTTTAAAAAAAGTATGTCGCTCCTTTACGCTGGTAACACTGGGTAACTCATTTTCCCGCATGCTAATTTCGTTGGTGTTACAACAAAAAAATACTCACTATCCAACAACGCGTGTAATTCTGTGTTATCGTGACCTTAATTTCAATTAGCATCTCAGTAGTAGGTATATAAGAAAAAAAAATTAGGGCTATATTATAATTAACTGTGGCTTTATTCTACTCGGTAAAACAATATTGCTTTTGATATACATACATACATACATACCTTCACGCCTCCATTCCCAGAGTGGGGTAGGCAGAGCTACAGAATTACCAACAATTTCAAAAACTTGTTGATAACTCTCACAATTTGCACAATTAGGCTAAGATGTTTAACAGCGCATTAGTGACAGGTTGCAAGCCCATCGCCTAACAGTACTACAAGCCTTTATTCCCTTAGTCGCCTCTTACGACATCCACGGGAAGACATGGAGTGGCACAATTCTACCCCGGCAACCATACGGGGGGGGGGGGGGGGGGTTGATATGTTATTGTATTATTTTAAATTCAACCGCCATTAATGTCAAATGAATAATAAAAACGATGAATACGATAACACGTCAAAAGTAATCATGCTTTGCCGAGTAAAATAGAACCACTGATCTTTAGTTAGATCTTCATCTCAAGACGCTTTATTATAGGCGTTTTTCTATGATTTGAGGTTTATTGTGACGTATTTTAAGACGGGCATCCCGCTCATTAAATTAACGGCATTAAATAGACATGAAAGTTGAAGTGATTCAATACTTTCGACATGGCGAATATCTTAAAAACATCATGCAGTGCTCATAAAATAAGTTAAAGCTATACATTCTCTTCCACAAAGGGTTTATGTCCCGTGAACGCCATTCCGCGACAAGTGAATTAAAGGAATTGGATTTAACCGTTTCTTGCTGAGCTAGTCGGCGCGGAAGAAGTTGACGGTGCGAAGTGAGTTATTATAAGGATTTATTATGGTGCTTGAGCTTGATGTGACTTATTTTTTTAACCGTTCTATTGGTTTGGAAGGGCCTATTTTTAATACCAGTTGCTAGGCAAGGTACGAAATAGACTTAGTACCCGATAACCTGATGTACAGTTGGCCTTATAATTAGCTGAACACTATATTCCTTTGTCACTTTAAAGTGACAGTGTTAAGACGACGCGCTGGCCTAGTTGGTAGTGACCCTGCCTACGAAGCTAGCGGTCCTGAGTTCAAATCCCGGTATGGGCATATATTTGTGTGATGAGCGCGATTATTTGTTCCTGAGTCATGGATGTTAACTATGTATTTAAGTATATATTTCTCTATATAAGTATTTATATCGTTGTCTAGTACCCATTATACAAGCCTAGAGCTTAAATTGGGACTAGGTCAATTGGTGTGACATTGTCCCCTGATATTTATTTATTTTATTTATTAAGTTATGTTTGAACTGCTGGACTAATCCGTGAAATGCCTTAAAGCGACAAGGTACTTAAGTGTGCAGATACTTATACTAAACGATACGCAGCGAGTGTGTGTCGTACCAACAGTGAGAGAGGTTTTTGTTTCATTAATCACTAGACACGACCGCAAGATTTGAAAGTTACACCTCTATGACCTACAAAAAGCTCTTAGCCAAAGAGCCATCAGCGGGATTTGGCAGCTTCGTTCAGCGAAATGGCTGAAATTTAAGCCCATCTTGGTTCGCCCTAAGTAGAATGCTTCCTTGTTTTTTCCTTATTTCTAACAAGAGTAAAGGTCGTGAGGCTTACGCCTGGATTGTGGGGCGCCGACAGATTTTGCTTTTAAAAGATGCTAGAAAAACAAATGCAGGATGAGTCCCTTTATAAGTAGAACTACGGCAATACATAAATGTAAATAGAAGATATGGTTACTTAAATGTATGTTTATTCTGTAATAATTGGACGTAGTTAAACGAAAGGCGCCAATCCACAGTGACTTGCACTCGAGTAATTTGCAGTTTTAAATTCACTGAGCATTTAAAAAACGATAGATTGATTTGATACAAAATTATAATTGGGAAAATTACCGAAAAAAAATCATTACTTTCGAGATATTACGGCTTAAGCGGATAGGATCCGTTTTGACAAAAATGGTTTTGTATGACACTGGTTCTAGCTTGTTTTCAGCAGTAACGATGTTAAATACAGTATTCAAGTGAATTGGATATATTTTCCGATTTAAAATAATATAACCTTAGATATGGGTTGGTTGGTTTTTTGCTGATACATAGTCTAGACCCTAAGGACCATCGTGGCATACTTAACTCCACTTCTGATTGTTTCGTGGATTGAGTCCTTTTACTTTAACTATCTCCAATTATGTATAATATGGAGGTAGTACCTATGTTTATTTAGTTTCAATGTTGGGCGTTATTGTAATCTCGGGAAGTATAGAACCATTTTATATTCATACACTAAAAGGAAACTACAACTATGACTTACCACCGTCCTGAGAGAAATTTTCGAGACGGTTAGCTAGTTCCTAATTCAAACTTGTGCATGAAAAATCGTTACTAAAAACGACGTAATCATCACCAACCGATTCTGACTACGGCTGTAATACATACCTAAAAAAACTTTTTGGAGACTGACTGACTAACAGATTTACTGAGTTTTAGGGGGTGATTAACAGCCTTTAAAGGGGTTTGGGTAAAAGTGTTGTCATTTGTAAAAGTCATTAATTTTCAAGGTGAGCGGCCATTCGTAAAAGTGGTAAATTATATACTAGTAGAATTATTCAAAATAAATATATTTTGTTATATACATACCTTCACGCCTGTGATCCCAGAATGAGGTAGGCAGAGCTACAGAATTACCGACAACTTTAAAAACTTGTTGATAATTCAGAAACCACATTTTGCACAAATAGGCTAAGAAGTTTACTAGCGTATAAGTGACAGGTTGCAAACCCATCGCCTAATAGTACTACAAGCCTTTATTCCCTTAGCCGCCTCTTACGACATCCATGGGAAGACATGGAGTGGCACTATTCTAACCCGGCAACCACACGGGGATATAATAATAATAATAAAAAATAAATATCAGGGGACAATGTCACACCAATTGACCTAGTCCCAATTTAAGCTCTAGGCTTGTATTGTGGGTACTAGACAACGATATAAATACTTATACAGAGGAATATATACTTAAATACATAGTAAACATCCATGACTCAGGAACAAATATTCGCGCTCACCACACAAATATCTGCCCTTAATGTAATAATCTAAAGTGCATTGGAGCCGAGATATTTAAATATTCATACCTGGGCGTAGTTCTAGTACCAAAAACTGAATACTTAAATGTTTAATATATCCTCCGCTCCGCTCCGATAATATTTAACGCATTAAATTTTAAACATTTACGTGTTTGTAGAGGTCCTCAATAAAAAAGAAGACAATAATGTTCATACAAACTTACCCAATGCCTTTTGGAGGGTCACCCAGCGCTATAAAAGGATTTTAAAAAAATCAGCCATTGCTATATTTAATTTCATTTTCGATAACCATTGGGGTAGACGTGTTCTTAAATAGAGACCGCGACTCGACAAACGCAGTGTGGGATGCCCTTCGGCGAGATGGAATGATGATTTTCGAAACGCTGCTGGCAGATGTTGAGTGTGACAGGCCGGACGACAGGGTGAAATGGTGCATATTAGGGGACACCTGCGTCCACCAGTGGACTGATATAGGCTGATGATGATGATGATGATGATGATGATGATGATGATGATAATGATATTTCATTTTATTGAAACCAAAGCGAAACGAGGTTGGACCGTAAGGACATTTTAGAACACGAGTGTTCACCGCATATCAAAATCAAGGTTGGTTATTTTCTCAGCGACTGCGAGGTAAGAATTATTGGTTGTCCTGGGAACAGATTCCGTGATGGCACGTGTCCCGGTACGTTTTCCTTAAACGTGATCGATGGGCCGGGACTGAAAGAAGTTTTGCCGGTAATAAGGGGCACATTCGATTTCACGGGGATTTATGTAAATGTTGCTTAAGTGTTTAGTAGTCAAGTTTGTATAAATCTTTTTACATGTTTTTGCGTTTATTATAAGGCCGATTTGAAGTAAAGCCGATAGTAAAAGTGATTTGAAAAGTCCTGACAAATAGCCTGACATTTCGATATAAGTCCGGATTTATTTGTCACACAAATTTCGCAATAGAACATTTATTTTTTGATCTCTTAAGTTGATTGTTAGATACGATTTTTTATTTTCATTTTCGATAAATAGAAGTTAATAAAGATTTAAGAATTATTTGATATTACTTAATATATAGTTTTATTACACATATTCCATCTAATAAAAAAAAACCGGACAAATTAAAGAGGCGGACAAAGTCCGGTCTATAGTCTAAAAGTCCGGACATCTCCGTAACCCTAGCCGCGGCACAATTTTGAGAAAACGATGTACATGGCCTCAGATTGAACTAGTTAAAACTACATTATATAGCTGTTGACACGCTATCGTGTTTTTTATAACCCGGCAGCCATTAATGTCAAGTAAATAAGAGCTACCGTTACGTTGACGATACGATAACATAACCATACGCAATATCGTCGGGGAAATAGCAAAACCACGTAAGTAACATTTTAAATAAGGGGAAAAATGAACCTTTTCAATAAGACAGTAAGGTTTATTTTGCTCTATCATAAATTGGTTAGTTACGCGGTTTTGCAGTATTACCGACGATATATGATTTTATCTGGTAGAAAAGAGGCCCTGTTTATTGCTTTGTTTTCGCCTGTCAAAAGTTCGATTCGATGGCAGAGATAGTTCTATGGTTAGAGATTGACAATGGCTAGGATTCGACGCGGAAAATTGCAACGTTCGAATTTGACATGAAATCTTTTACTTTAATTTGAACCTCAAAAAGGAGGCTCAAAAGCTTGACAACTTGTGACTGGGATATTTTTGAAAGGTCGCATAAAAAAATGCCTTCAAAGGGCTACTAGTAGCCATTTTCCGTGAGGTTAGTCCGCGAAGAGCGCCGCGTGCCTTATCTCCGGTTCACCGGTTTACGCCGCGAATAACAACGAGGGAATGTTTTCTTTTCATTTTATTATACAAAAAACCGTTATTATACTTATTATAATCGGATTAACAATATAATGGGCACTTTGTGATAAAGAGATTTTGTTTGTGTAATACCGTGCAGTTATCCAATTTTCGTTTTGGTATTTCGCACTGTTTCTGAACAGGATACGGCGTATAAACATTATTTTGACTTAAGTACCCAAGTAAAGAATATAATATAATATGTAGAGGGGAGAGTGCCACCCTTTTTGAGATTTTTTTCTGGTGGGTGGCTTTCACAAATAAAAAGCGTATAAGAAGTGTTATACGCCTTTCATGTCTGTGCAGCTTATATTAAAAAAACCCTATTTAAAATTTTGAATACAGAACATACGAATCAATGGAATACATATTTGAATATGGAAGGTATTAATCAAAGGGCACGGGCATCCATCAACAGCCGCGCGCGCCGAATCAATCACTCAGCGAACACGCTGCGATAAGTCGCGCTGTGACGAGATAATTTGTAGTGTTACACTACGCTTGACAGATTAATATTATTGGATTTAATTTTCACATTCCATTTTTGAATTTGATTTTGTGGTTTGTTAATGGCCAGTAATAAAAAGAGGCAGTTTTAAAAGAAGATAATGGTCAAGTCAGTGATGCAGAAATTTTTGTGTTTTTTTTTAATTTGAAGCTGCCTATTTTTGTCCATGTAACTGAAAATTAATTTAATTGTTTCGTTATCGTTATGCGATATTTTGTAAACAAAACAATCCTGATATGTGTGTAGAACTGTAGATACATACGAAATGAGGGAAAAGTTGAAAATGTATATGCTACTGGTAAAAGTTACTAATGATTTAAAAGTCGCTTTGCTAAAACGCTCGCTAGATAAATCTAGTATTAATCACTCGGTCTAGTTTATTGATGCGTTACCAACTGCAACCCAGCAAAACAAAATGCCCCCTGTTAGTACGCAGTGAATCGTGGCACATTTATCGTCTCTGATTAGTCAATTTGATTTATAGAACGGAAGTTAACGATGTATCTGACGTGGTTACATGTCAATATGTCCTCATGACTTGTTCTGACTGGCTAGATAGATACAATATTACTGTAGCAGGGCCGAATCAATAATAACGATGAAATGTAAGGATAGTAATATATTATTAAAGATCCAATATAAATGGCGGATGAATTTGACGAGCACAAAGGTACAATAATACATCATTATTATCGCAGAATCTTTTCCAGATTATAATGAATAGAAAAAGCCTCGTACAAACAGCCACACACTTAATTGCCCATTAAAGGCAGAAGTGAGAAAATATAGAAAGAGATAAAAATAGATTTTACATAAGAATCGCATGTGCACGACAGAGACAGTTTCTCTCTGTTTATCTTCATTGGTCAGTCAGCCGTGTGAGTGATTGTACTGATAACCATTGCATGCCATTAAAGGTAAAAAGAAAAATATTGACGATGACGTACGAGTATGTCAAGCTTGATCTACAAATTATACGTTTGGGGTTAATGAGGATAAGTTCGTATTGTCTAGAATACCTAAACCGACTCCATTGTTATGAGATACGTTTCTTCAGATACGTTTGCGGACATTGTATGCTCCGATATATTTTACGACGATTGTACAGTCAGCTGCAGAGAAAAGGATAGCCCCCCTCCTGATAAGGATTGTTTTTTTTCTAAAACCTGTGGTTAGATTTAAATGATTTTGAGTTTATGTGTAGACAATAGTAAAATCTTCAATTCACCGAAAAATCATAAAAATGTAACCACAGGTTTTTGAAAAAAAAACGATCTTTACCAGGAGGGGGGTAACCTTTTCTCTGCAGCTGACTGTACTACGTTTATGAAGAAATTTCATATGTTTTTAGTTTACATCAGACAAAAGTACCAATATATTATTTGCGAGAGGTTGTCCAGGTTGTCCTCTCATATTTAATTTATTTAAAAACGAACTATTGGCAACTGAACACTAAAAGCTGATATCCTCGATATTGTTGCGTATCGCTTACCTGCCTCGCGCAGATCTGCGACTGTCATATTTCATTCTTCAACCCTGCCAAGTTGTAGTCAACAAAACGGCAAACAGCTATAGGAGCAATATATCTCTGTCCTTTTCACTGCATGCAATTGTACAGGTTTTGACAGCTTATAATACTACTTCCTCAAACATAAACAAAAAAGTATTACTTAAAAATCAGCAGCTCGGTGCATATCTTTTTTCATTTATTTCAAAGCGTACATAACAAATAATAATTTAAAGTTAACCCGGCAACTGACAAGACAGTTTGTTGGCGAGATCGCGCTCACATTACATCTTCTGCTATGCATGCACCTAAATTACAAATTAATTAAGTAAGTATAAACGTATACATTTTAATATTATTGAAAAGAGGAAGAAAGGTATTGCTTTAAAAGTATTTGTTACTACGTTTTTGCAACTTTTTTTGTCTGTTCTTAACCAATCAATGGACAATACAGTGGCCTCTAAACTTCCTAATTTTATCTAGGTGTCGCTAAAACACTTTGCTATTCTATGAGCAGCTGTCATAATCAAATATGACAGCGCCATGACAGCTCTAATTTGAATCTGACGCTTATCATTTTAGGCGGTCTTACATTGTCAGCTTGACATTCTGGAATAGCACTGATTATATCGCCGTCTAATCTATGTTTTACAATTAGACAATTTAGTTGTAGTTAGTTTTAGGCTATTTAAGCGATGAGCACGTAGAATCGGGTCCATTTTCGTTATATATTTTGTGCAAATGTCTAATCGTCCGTTAGGGTAGGTACATTAGTACAATCATTGAGTCACATTTGTCATTCGATTACCACGGTTATTCCAGGAACAAAACATTCTGTTTATTGCTTGTGCAATGGGATGCTTTACTCGAAATAATTAGGGCCTCACGTCAGTCAATATTGGACTCCACGCCACGCTGTGCGTTAAACAATGCTGGGTCATAACTCCAGGCCGGCTCTCGGCAACGCGTTGATTTCGATCAGCTTGCAGCGTTTGCATTGTTTTAGAATGGAGGAATCAACGACGACACTTGACTCTAACAAAAATTAGCACTTTAAAGCTTAATATTTCATAAACGGATACCTTAGTTGAAAAATTGTTTCCACAACCCGCAATATTTTTGAAAGGCCTATCCAACGACACCCCACAATATGGGGTGAGCGAGAAAAAATATCCTCAAGTTACGAGTACCACTTTGTTGGCGTGACTAATATGTATATTTAGGCCAAATTACAGCTTTCTAGTACTAAAGAGTCTCTGAGCTAAGCTGCGGATGGACAGACGGACGGACATGGGGAAACTATAAAGGTTCTTAAATTGACTACGGAACCCTAAAAAAAGAAAATGGTCCAAGCTGAATTAGCGACAAAGTAAACTTTTCGCTTCCCTGTCAGAATCAGCTCTGCGCTGTGTACACAGTCCGTGCAATTTTGCCGTCGAAAATACAAATGTAGTAGAACAGTATAGACTTGATACACTCATACTACCTTTTTCCTTTGTCTGTTCGTATTGGAGTTTCGGTATTGTATCGATATTGTATGCCAGCGAGTTATCGCGGTTCCAGTTTCACGGAAAATATTTTCCGTCAACAGCATTTCATTTTGCTATCACCCATCCATTCTGAAAACAAAGATAGCATTGAGAAGACCAGTTTAAACAATCTTTTGTTCGTTAATGGTGGTAAGAATTGTAGGATACCCTGGATACCAGGATCGGTGCAACGGTTTTCGTATTGGTTTTCCATATTTTATTTATTTATTTCAAAATGGAAACACCTTAAGAACTTCAAGAGACGAGCATACTCTTTTCTCAAACGCGACGGCAACGCGTTTGCGGTCCTCTCCTGATGTTGCTGAAATGCTGACGTATGTGAAAGTGCTAGTAAAAAACACTATTTTATTATTTATTTAATTTATTATACTGCGGTGATAAGACATTCACCGGTGAAACAGCAGACAGACATTCCGCCTTATAATGCTCAGGGTTGGCAATGCATTTGCATTCAAATAGCAGTATTGAGTACTTCAATTGCTTCTGTTATGACATTGTATTTGCATATTGCTTCTGAATATGCGTATAAATCCATAAGTGTAATCCTTATCACTCTGCTAAAGATATGGGTTTTCTCCTTTTTGCTCGTGCGAAATTCAAACCTACCACTCCTGGCGCAGCTGACAGTTAGGGAATGCAAATAAACCGGTTAATTTCATACAAAAACTGTTAATAACCGGTTAAATTTCACTCCCTACTGACAGTGTACTAAAACTGTCCCAAAGTGTTAGTGCAACAATGACAATAGATCATTATGCGTTACTGTTATTCGATTATGAATCCACAATAGGGAATTTGCATTTATTTATGCTGATTCGTTGATTCCAGATTGTTTGTGTTCCAGCCAAAATAGCCGACCTAGGCTATTATTCCTAAAAGATGGACGTACAGTAGACGATCTATGTTGAACCTTGTTGCCTTAATTCGCTCGAATCAATTCAAACGATGGCTCTCTTTTTTAAGAAATCTTACTTCCTATCCTACTAATAATATTATAAATGCGAAAGTTTATGTGTGTTTGTGTGTTAGTTTGTTTCTCCTTCACGATGCAACGGCTAGACGGATTTGGATGAAATTTGAAATGGAAATAGCGTATACACTAAATTAACACATTTTTTTGAAAATTGAAAGAAATCGTGATGGAATAATGATAATCGAAATCTACACGGATGAAGTCGTCGGCAGAAGCTAGTTAAAAATGAAATTTAATATAGTCACATATGACGTAACGCCTTTGTACAAAATATTAATATTTACTTTTACTGTGTTTTCTAATAAAAAAAGTATTGTCTTGAAATTGAAGGATGGATTTTTGTTTTACAAGTGAATACACAATTAATAGAATATATGACAAAGTTTCCTTCAACCTTCGTGCAGACAACTAGTTTTTCAGTAAGATTTTTTGTATTAAATTTGCGTTTTATTAGTAACGATCAGCAACGAGTAGTTTATGGGGATATGTCGTTATTTAATAGAAAAATAACGAACAATGTGACTACAAGCGGAAACAATCAATAAACTCTAGAATACTCTAACTTACCCATCCAAACTTTTTGTACGACTGTTAGTTGTATTTTCTATTGAGTAATTGCTGAATCAGTTTTACTCATCGGCCTGGCCGTGTGATTTAACACTTCAGCGCCAGGCTTTTACATTTTCATGTCGAATTTTGGTAGATTTTGGGCCATTGGCATCGAATGTAATTACAAGAGATATTAAAAGCGAAAGACAATAACTCCAAAAAATAACCATTTGAAATTGAACCCTATAAAGTTCACAAACAAAGTTCCTAATAAGACAGTTTTAAGCGTACTTGTTTCTTTCTCCTTTTGAATAACTAATATGCATATTGGTTTAAACTGGCACGTCCCGCCTTAGATGAAATTTTAGATTTAAATTCATAGATTCTAGATGAGGTTTTCGAATTGCCTTCGCTCTTTTATTTAAAGTTATTAAATAGTGCCTGTAGTCGAGTTAATTAAGGAACGCTGCAGAATTTAACTGCGCCGTAAGCCTTTTCATTATCTTAGAACAACTTTGATATTAGTGGTTGCTGCAATTTCTATGTGGGCAATTTAAATTAGTTTTTAACCAAGTTCAATAACGTATCTCTGCAATACTCGTCCATAAATGGCGGACTTTCCAGCCTCTGCAACAATCCTATTATCATTTTTATAATTTTTATTTTGTTAAATTAATAATTTACTGACGATCAGTCGAAGTGTGACCAAGGGCGAGACACGTACGAACGTGAGATGTTTACGCACTGGCGAATAAACCAGTATATTTATGTAAATTAATGTTTAAGAAATGGGTTAAATGTATTACATTATGCAGAAAGTAAAACCATTTTTTTTTTTTAAATTTACATTTCCAAAAATTCTGAAACTTTTTAATTCTGGTGTTTTATAAAAGAGTGCGTAACATTGCCAAGCTCTACTTGAAAAATGCTAGGTCGTATGTTTATTTCCGACCCGAGGGCTGTAAGAGGCGTGTTGAGCATCTTGTCCGGTATTTTTATGGCGACTCGGCGGATAGAGGGTAGAAACGTATTTCTGGAAAACTTTTCTTGCTTGACGTCTTTTTTGTTATTCATGCGGAAAATCATGTCTGTTAATTACTCTTTTAAGGGTCGTTTATTCAAGCTTTACTAGAATACAGGCTGGAAAAACTACGTTAAATATTATACCCCGTTCAAATTAAGCCGAATATAGGCAATCAGGGGAAATAGTCAACTTTTGTATTCTTTATTTTATGTCATAGGAAGGCAAACGTGCACACAGGCCACCTGATGGTAAGTGGAAACTGTGACCCATAGACATTCGCATTCGCAAGACTGCAAATGCACTGCCAATCCTGAGGACTAAGATGGAATGCCTCTATGCTAGTTATTTCACCGGCTGTCTTATCGCCACACCGGAACACAACAATGCGAACACTACTGCTTGGCGGTAGGTTAATGGATAAGATGGTGGTACGAACCCGGACGGACCCTGCACAAGGTCCTCCCACAAGTATAAGATGGTGGTACCAACCCGGACGGACCCTAAAAATTTGTACAGTAAACGTTGCGGTATCCAGGTAAACATACTAAAAGTCCTCAAGGTGTGGGTGGTGTGCTGAGGGTGTAGTTGAAATATGAACAACAGTCTAAAAAAAGGTACCTTCAACCCCCTCTTATACACTCAGCACATCCCCACACTTAATAATAACGGATTTTATTTAACCTATTTTTTATCCCTAGAAATAAACCCACTCTTGAAAGCGATAACGTTACATCGTTTAATTGGAACTCATGTGTTCGTCTTCGGTTATCTGTGGCACCGGATTAAGCACAGGATTCGAACAGCTCTAATAAGTGATCTCAGTCTTATCATTGGGATGGAACGAGAGACTGGATGTCTCACGACTTGAACGATTAGTTAGATGCTCAATGCTTAGTTACGGCTGTGGTTACAGAAGCCGGGAATATTTTACCTATTTATTTGCTGTATTGACGTTTGAACGCATTCACTTCAAGCAACGCATAGGCGTAGAGGTATTCCTTTTAACTTAGTGCCTTGAACGCGTATGTGCGTTGTGACGGTTGGGAATCATAATTCGAAAATTATGAGTGTTAAAATTGTTCAAATTAGTTGCCCTGGGGGGATATCATGACGTAGGTATGCAGTTCATTTTACGGTGAACAGACAACAGAAAAGGACAGAGCTATAGCGGTTATATAGCTCTGTCCTTTTCTCTCTGCGTAAACAGAACCGCATGGCTATGTCATAATATCCCCTCTATTTTGAAATGGTGACACTTCTATTTGAACCCCTACAACAACGTAATAAAACCTTTTGTTTTATTATTTCCAAAAGGTCGAGTAAGCACAATTACAAAGCATTCAAATTGAAAACAATATCATTAGTATTTTCTGAAATTGCCGTTGTGACAGACGAATAGAAGGAGTCTAACCACCTTCATCCTTTCTTACCTATTTACTCAACTGCGGCAAAGCCTAAAAGGAGGGTTATGTCTTTGACTTGTATATATGTCCGACTCAATGTCCGCTTGTAACTACTAAACCGCTTAACCGATTTTAATACGTTATACGTGGTTAGATTCGTATTAACCACTAGTGTCATAGGCTATATAATTAATAACATTATTTAAATGTGAAATTAGCGAAAAAAACCGGGCAAGAGCATGTCAGACCATGCTCAATGTAAGGTTTTCTGAGTTTTAGTATTTGTAGTTTTGGGTGTAGGGGGGGGGGGGGGGGGGGGGCACACTTGACTCCAACAAAAATATAAGCGCTTTTAAGCTTAATATTTCATAAACGGATACTTTAATCGTAAAATTGTTTTTACAAACCCGCAATATGACTAACATGTATACTATACATGCCAAATTACAGCTTTCTAATACTAATAGTCTCTGAGCTAGGCTGCCGACGGACGGACGGACGGACGGACGGACGGACGGACGGACGGACGGACGGACGGACGGACGGACGGACGGACATGGCGAAACTACAAGGGTAGTATGACTAAGAAACCCTAAAAAGGACATGATAAGTAACATTACTTTAACGACATTATCGTAACTGCAGTTGGGTTTTATTAAAGGTTAGTTTTCGTTCGAATTGTTCGTACATAACTCTAAAAATAGAAATACGCGGGTGTTCAAACATGTCACGCTAAACCGCTTTCAGATTCTTCTGTGGCGGCGTATAGAGTTACAATATTACACAAACGAAACCTTTTAACGAGCTGTTGAACTGCGCCGCTTTACAAGATCTTGTATACTTAAAAAATGAAAAAACATTTATTCTTTAGCACATTAAATATTACAATAGCCGTGGTTGATGCCTCTTTTTAAGTAATCAAGTTACTTGTGCTAAGAGGCACCACTCTTCTTAAATTAAAACATATCTGCCTTATGCTTCAAAGTTGATATTATACACTTATAAATTTTATACATTAAACTAATAAAAGAAACCATGACATAAAATTAAAGAAATTTAGTTTACATTTACAAGACATAATAAAAACATAGTAAAAATGTGTGTGTGTTTGTGTGTGTGTGTGTTTGCGTGTGTGTGTGTGTGCGCGCGTGTGTGTGTGTGTGGGAGTGGGTGTGTGGGTGTATGACTGAATAAGGATATATATTATTAAGCCCTGGCATTTAAGCCAACTTGTAAGAAGAAGCTTACAGTTATGACGTGACGTACCTACTATGAATATAGTTACTCGCTTTGTTTTCTTATAGCTCTGAATAGCTCAGTAAAATAGGTCATCTTGTATATCAAAATCTGATGTCCTTTACAGCAGGTCGTAAAGTTTAAGTATTGTGGCTCTATCATAATAAAACGGTTTATACCCTGTCGGAGCTGGCAACGACATCGTATTGGTTTTAAAGAAATAAAGAACTATTTCCGATGGCGGGACGCGAATGAAGCGGTAATGGCTTAGTATTGGCGAGTGAAGGTATTGTTGAGGTGAGGTGGAATTATACTGAAGTAAGGGTAAACTAGAAGTGGCTGTGTTAGGGCCTGTTGTTTGATCAGTAGTTGTAGTAACTTATTGTTAAAAATCGTAACCAATGGTTAAATCTCAAGGAAATGTGTCAAATTTTCCATTCCTTTTTCGAATTTTAACAATTAGTTGAGTTAACTACTGATCAAACAACAGGCCAGTGTAGTGCTGGTAATGAAATGTGGGTACAATATAACTTTATATACTTACTTTTTTTATTTTTTTATTTTTTTTATTCATGTTATTACAATAATTACAGTTATATTTTAACAGCGGGCGAAAACTACACAAAGTTTATCTGCCGCCGATATCACTCAGTTATTTATTACTATTATTTATACCCGCTTAATACTACTTATGTATAATATTTATTTAATTAATGCGTGTTTTTTAAACATTTTTGCGAACCACCTACTTAAGAAGCTTTCATTATGTTAAAGCAACGGTGCGGGTTTTTACATATTTTTTCACATGTGTCTAAAGATAACTCATTCAATATTTTGGGTAACATATAATCCCAGGTACGCTTGCCATAATAGTTTGTACACTTAGGGAGGGTATATCTTGACAGGTAAGATAATGTTCTAAGCTGTGTAGGTCTGACATTTAATTTCAAATCGTTTATCTTATCAATTTCACTACTAGCTATAGACATATTACTTTTATTGTAAACACTAATCACTTTGCAATATTTTAAAAGTACTACTTATTTAGTTAAGTTTACAGTCCGATGCATGAAGCCGATGGATGCGAGTAGCACAAAATCGGTCGTTGCGGTGGAAATCTTTCGGCTGAAGTGATGATGATGCCATTGCTATCCTGATGTACAAGCCACTGCAGTCTTAAACGACGTTATACTTTTTATTCGCTTGATATAAAATGCGCCCTTATGTTAATAATGCAATTATAGTTATTAACAACGATACGGCGCTTAACAAAGTGTAATAGCCCAGGTCTCGTGTTTACAGGAAGACGGTCTATTAGTAGTTTTTTCAAGTTTGAATATGCGTCTAAAACTAGCTATTACTTAAATGAAAAAAGTGGAAAAAACGAGTGTCAAGCCATTATTTTCCAGTTACATGAACGTTCAATCACTTTTATGTCGGCTTTAGTCTCGATCTGTCTCTTTCTAACTTGGCGAATTATAAAGTGACTGGAGTTGTCCTAATGGGATATTAGTACAGTGCGTAGCTCTTAGAATATCCTTCGGGTTTGTACTCTCACTCGCTCTCGTACGATCTTATT
Organism: Acleris emargana; assembly: GCA_927399475.2. NCBI lineage: Eukaryota > Metazoa > Arthropoda > Insecta > Lepidoptera > Tortricidae > Acleris > Acleris emargana. Next base: position 5,023,694 of record OV656844.1, on the reverse strand, counting down.
TTGAGTGAGAGAGAAGTACAAAATCGAAGTATCTTTTATGTGCTCACAGATTGTAAGTAGTGAACTTATGTACGACGGGATATGTTTGCAATTTTATGACGTGGAGCAATACATAACTACTTCGTCCATTAATGTCTTCTAAATAAGGAAAGAAGCAAACAAGGAAGCGGACATGATGGCACGCATGATGGAGCAATCTCTGTTACCCAATTGAACACTTGTAATACCAAATGATACAATGTTACCACCGTAATGTAGTTTGATTACGCAGCAGGATTACCACTTGTTTGGAGCATTTGTACATAATTAGGGTCGAAATTGAACCAAAGGCCGCAATCACAGTCTGGCTGATTCCAAACGGGTAAATATACTATCGCCGATATCAGTGTTGCTTGAACTAATTGGAAAGGCACATGTTTCATATACGAGTACAGTCAACAGCATAAATAAGTGATCATTTATGTACCTTGTCACTTTAACGTTGTGTTTGAAATGTTATCCAAAATTGTGAAACGAGTGAAAAGCGACAAGGTACAGAAATGATCACTTATTTATGCTGCTGACTGTACAATGAGCGTTTCATAATGAGCTATAACTTAATATGGACTTTTACAGAGAAGGACTTTTAGTAAAAAAAAAAAAGTGAAATTGTCACACGAACAAAGAAATTAAAAGAAGTGAAAAAATAACAATAAAAGAACGAAATTAAAATAAAATAAAGTCAAAACAACATTTAAACTGGGCATGGCAAAAGGCCTTGGAGTCAGCAAATGTCGATGGTTTCGAACCGAAGGAGTATAAGAGATATCAAATTACGGCTAAAAACTAAAAAATTAAATGAGTGGTGGTAGGGAATCGTGCAGGGATCGTCGGAATCGCTACCACCATGTTATCATTTAAGTAACCACCAAGCAGCAGTGCTTGCATCGTTGTGATCCGGTATAGAGATAGGAAAACCGGGAGAATTACTAGAGTGGCATTATGTCGACCTTGTAAAGATAAAAACAATACAAAAAGGCAATTCGAAAACGTTCGTGCTATAGATATTGTAGCAACATGGAAACAGCGAATGAAATAGACCTGTGCTATAATGAGCACGTAGGCGGAGTTCGGAGGCTTTGCGTGTACACTTCATTACTCCGTCTAATGGCACCTCTACAAGTTGGCGGATCATGGGCATGCGTAAGGGACGGAGCAATACATACGTAGGAGTACGCAACATATTCTTGCATCTCACTCTTACGTATTGCTCCGTCCCTTACGCACCTCCGTGATCCGCCAACGGATAGAGCGGCCTTAAGGGAGCCGTATCGGGGAAGTCGATCGGAACCGTTATGTCACCATAGGCGATGTATCTGTTGACAAACCAATCACTATTAATGGCAGATTGATGTGTTGCCCAACCCATGTGGAGTGAAATGTCAGTTGCGACTACCATCGATATATTTGTACATGTTACACACGGGGCGATGGTAGCTGCACATTTTTGTACCTTGTCGCTTTAACGCCTTTGACAGATTAGTGAAGCAGTTCAAACATGACGTTAAGTGGCAAAGTGCTAAAGTGTTCAGCTACTTATAAGGCCGACTGTTCTAGATCAATTTGTGTGAGGTTTACAGTTGTTTTTTTATTATTAACTAGCTTCTGCCCGCGACTTCATCTGCATAAATTTCAATTATCGATATTCACTCGGAAATTGTAACCTATATAAGTATCATGCCGATTTTTTAAGTAGTTGAAGTGTGATTGAGTAACAATCATCCAAACATTCTCATTTATAATTATAATATTAGCACGATAAGATATGATAAGATTTAAGTGTAGAGGACCTCAACCAGTTGACTTTATAAAACTATTTTATACTGTGTTATTAGATATTAGCAAAGGCTGATAGAAACAAATATTTGCGCTCATCACACCAATATTTCGGGAATCCAACCCAAGCCCGCTTGCTTCATAGGCCACCAACGTCGTCAAAAGGGGACCAGGGGACATAATAAATAAATATATTGTTGATATTCATTACTATGATTTTCAATCACATAACCTCAAAAAGTTGGACAGCCGCGTCTATTGAATCCATTGACGAGAAGTGAAAATGTGGAAAATGGCGTAAAGCCCAGCTCAACTGATGGATGAGCGATGCACCAGGCGAGGCAGTCAAAAGGCTGGATTCCAGTACGGTGCGCTTTTATGCATTTTTGGCTAGAAATTTAAAGGAAAAATGTTTATGATTGGAGTTTTTGGACGTACAGTCAACAGCATAAATAAGTGATCATTTATGTACTTTGTCGCTTTCAATCGTTTTTCAATTTTGTATAACATCTCAATTTATGATGTTGACTGTACCATTCTTATTTCGAAAATAGTATAAATGCTGTTTAATGCAGAAATAATGGAGTGATATCTATTAGCAGTATAAATATAAACATAATCTAATAATACTTAACTTGTTACTAATAAGAACAAGTAGATATTTAATTGACAAATGTATTGGAAAATTACGTTGTCCGTCTTATAATTAGTACCATATGATTTATTTTAGGCTGCATTCTATTTATCTCGCGAATTTCAATTCAATCTCACACATACAAATGTCATATTTATCGGAAAAGAACAATATCAAACTTACAAACTAGGTACAATCTCAATCGCATGTGTGCGTCAAGCACAAAAAGGTCACTGGTATTCCTGCCACAACCGCGGGATAAAAATATACTTAAATACAAAAGAAAACATCCATGACTCAGGAACCAATATTCGCGACATCACACAAATATCTGCCCTTACCGGAATTAGAACCCAGGACGGCTAGCTTCGTAGGCAGGGTGTGACCAACTAGGCCAGCCAACCAGGCCAACGACATAGTAGTAGTTGAGTAATTTGCAGTCTTAGGATCGCAATCTTAAGATTGCTGTCTAGTCTTAAATCCCACTTAGAATCAGGTGGCCGGTGTGTTTAAAAGTGAGCAAAAGTACCTAGAAAATACTTAATAATCAACAATTTATTGAAATGGAACGGGATTCTCCTTTTTTAGAAGCCGGTATTAACTAATTGATATGTTATTACATTCTGCTAATTTATTCCTCTCCAAACAAGTATTTGTACAAGTAATACTTTAAACTAATATTGAAAACGTCATTAGCGACATTAATGATCTAATTGGAAAACATTAATCATTTATAATTATTGCAGTCGTTTGACGACTAATCATATGGATGCAAATGCCAGAACAAGTGCGAGTCGGAGTTTCTTACGAAGGGTTCCATACCATTCTAAGCGGTAAACATATAGCGGTAATGGTAGGTATTACTCCATGTATGAAAATTTCATGTGTCGACTAATTACGATTCAAAAGACACAACGAAAGGCGAAAGAGACGCCACTAAAAAGTTTTTAGTATGGATATCACCGTTGAATTTTTATAAAAAAAAAGATACATACATACATACCTTCACGCCTGTAATCCCAAAGTGGGGTAGGCAGAGCTACAGAATTACCTACAACTTTAAAAACTTGTTGATAATTCTGTAACGACATTTTGCAAAAAAAAAAAATATATATATGTGGTTACAGAATTATCAAGAAGTTTTAAGACTTGTTGGTAATTCTTTAGCTCTGCCTACCCCACTCTGGGAATGAAGGCGTGAGTTTATGTATGTATGTAAAAAAGATAAAATATGTTTATTCAGTTTACGGGCACTATTACACGTCAAAAATCTACCAGCGCTCCGCAAGAGACCACTGCTGAGAAGAAACGCCGCAAGAAACTCAACAGTCAGTCGTTTTTTAAATATTGCTTGTATAATAATAAACTTAATCTAGCATTATATAAAACAATGAATCTCACATAAAACAAAAAATAAATATATTCATGCGTAGTTGAGCAGGAAAATATGTCAAAACTCAGAATTGTCACAAAAACTAATAGGTAATAGTAATAAATAAAATTAGAAATTATATACAACCTGCATAAAAAATAATTTAATTTAAATGTTATTATTTGTTGTTGTAGCGGCTATACATCTAGAAAACACTCACTGAGAAAAAAAAACAAATCTTCTTGCTATTACGGTTTTTGAGATACAGACCTATGACAGACAGACAGACAGCTGGGTCTTAGTATTAGACACCCGTTGGCACCCTCTGTGTACGGGACCCTAAAAAATATAAAGTAAAATAATGACGTACAAGTTACGTATTCTGGTTATTTTTGATTGGTTATATTGTGAAATTGAATTAACAAGATAAACCAGTAAAATCAAGTATTAAGTTGATACAAGTATTCTTGCAGTTTGTTAAGCGCGTTTTTAGAAGTGGCCAATTATATGGCTTAAAGTAAAATTAGTTATTAAATTAAACCAGTGAAAATGATGTTCAGTAAATGAAGGTGTTTATATTCTGTGTCTCAAGTGTTTTAAGTGCGTTTTTCAACAAGTTATAACAGGTAAAAATAATTAATATAATTCAGATCTCGATTAGAGAGAAAAATGTGTTTCAACATACATACATACATACCTTCACGCCTGTAATCCCAGAGTGGGCTAGGCAGAGCAACAGAATTACAACTTTAAAAAGTTGTTGATAATTCAGTAACCACAATTTGCACAAATAGGCTAAGATGTTTACCAGCATATTAGTGACAGGTTGCAAGCCCATCGCCCAACAGTAATAAATAAATCATTCATCATCATCATCATCACGTCAGCCGATAGACGTCCACTGCTGGACATAGGCCTCCCCCAAGGCTCTCCACTCAGACCGGTCTTGTGCTTTTCGCATCCACCGCATTCCCGAGATCCTTACAAGGTCAAGGTCAAGGTCAAGGTCAAGGTAATAAATAAATATTAGTATATTAGTTTGCCTTGAACAGAAACCTCACAATTTCCCCTCTGTACCAATCTTGATCGTGTTGATTGAACAAAAAAATATGCCTCAAAAAATACTTAAATTATCGTTGAAAATACATACAAAGAATACCCATTGAGATGGCTTTAAGACCTCACTTTGTTCTGTCGATAAATAAAACTTATCGTTATATAAAAACGAAATTATCAATAGTACTGACAGTATGTTTGTCAGCATGTAGCGTTTTTTTTTTTAAAAAACGTGTCCCCCTGCTGCCCTAACTCTCCATGTGCTTCTTCCGGCCAGTTTTTAAGAAATGCGTTCAAGTCGTGGAGGGTTAAGATTTTGAAATGTCATGGAGGCATTCCATACCAACACTACTCCGGAAATTTAAAGTATTTTCTTGTTATTGAATAATAAAAAGGTTTTTTCTCTACGTTTAGAATTAAGTTAGTAGTGAGAATAATTACTACTAACTTAATTCTAAACGTAGAGAAAAAAACCTTTTTATTATTTAGATTTAAGCGGCATAAAACTGGGATGGTTACCACGAACCACTTTATTCGAAACTTCGTGTCCAGTCCCTGTCACTCGTCACTTGATACTAAATCGAGAGAAAGGAATGGAGCTGACGTAACTTCTAACATTGATTTTCAAAGTAGCCCCTCTAAACTTCTAGGACCTTTTGGGATTACAAATTTTATGTCCACTGATCTCAAATCAGGTGACATGTATGCTTTAATGCCTTCTTCAAACAATAAATAACGTAACAATCCAACTTCTTTCAACAAAGCTATCAATAATCATAGCTAGTATTACTCCCGAGTTTATCAAATATTAGTCTACTTTAAGTTGACATTTTTTTTTACATACTGCTACGATCCTGACAAATCTCTTTCGCTTCTTCCACATTCATACATCGAGTCATGCGCGCGCGTCGGTATCGGGTAGGTACATAAGACGATTGTGAAGCCCCGTCGCGTAGTTGTCAAATACATACATACATACATAAACTCACGCCTTCATTCCCAGAGTGGGGTAGGCAGAGCTAAAAAATTACCAACAAGTCTTAAAACTTCTTGATAATTCTGTAACCACATTTTGCACAAGTAGGCTAAGATGTTTCCCAGTGTATTAGTGACAGGAGGCAAGCCCATCGCCTAACAGTACTACAAGCCTATATTCCCTTAGTCGCCTCTTACGACATCCACGGGAAGACATGGAGTGGCACTATTCTAACCCGGCAACCACACGGCATATAATCAATTGTCAAATAATTCCATACAAATTTAGCTCCAGCCGTTAAAGTTTGTCACCCCCTAAATCAAGTCTGATTTCCACCATTTTTGAATATGTTGTAGTTATTATAACGAACTAGGTCTGTACTTAATACATGAGGGGTTATTATGACGTAGCAATCCTGTTCAGTTAGGGACAGAGCTATATAACTGCCATAGCTCTGTCCCTTTCTCTCAGCACTGAACAGGATTGCTACGTCATAATAACCCCTCATGTATTATTACAGACCTAGTTTTTTATGATATCTACAACATATTCAAAAATCGTAAGAATCGGACTAGGTTTATAGGGAATCGTTTTCGAATTTTGTATGAATTGTTTTAGCTTCAAAAGCCTCTTAAGATTCGTTATATCAACCAAAGGTGGTAACTACAGTAAGTTTAGAGATTCAACTAACATCTTCGCTGATGTATCTAACGTCTTGTCTCGTATGGAATCAAGACGCCTATGCACAACAATCACAATCTTGTTAGAATCGACCAAGTTTTTTTCTCAGTATGCAAATATCAATGGGTCAGGTCAGGTAACCTGTATGCTTCTTTGCCTTATTTATACAAAAATATCGTAACAATTCAAACTGTTTCAACAAAGCCATATCATAGCTAATATTGCTCACGAGTTTATCAAATATTAGTCTAATGTTGCAATTTGGCGCCCGCCCAGGGGATTTGGCTCAGCCCGTCGGTGCAGGCGACATACTTTATTAGTTACACCACGGGGCAGAGTTACGATGCTACAGATGATGCAGTATTAAATAATAAGCTTCATTAAAGAAAATAAATATTCTTGATACTTTGGTTACAGACTTATCGTATATACACATAAGTAGGCGACGCGCTGGCCTAGTTGGTAGTGACCCTGCCTACGAAGCTAGCGGTCCTGGGTTCAAATCCCGGTAAGGGCAGATATTTGTGTGCTGAGCGCGAATATTTGTTCCTGAGCCATGGATGTTCACTATGTATTTAAGTATATATTTCTCTATATAAGTATTTATATCATTGTCTAGTACCCATAATACAAGCCTAGAGCTTAAATTGGGACTAGGTCAATTGGTGTGACATTGCCCCCTGATATTTATATTATATTTATATTTTATAAGTAGGTGTTCTTTTATCCTTTTCTCTCTCTATCTCTCTTTTAAGATTTTGGTGTGTTTTCCTGCAGAAACTACGCAGGTTTTTTTTTTTAATTGACTATTTACCTATAGATTTATATAATGCTAGACTAAGTAGTACCATTGTAATATTACATATATTTAAAAAAATGTCTGACTGCTGAGTTTCTTGCGGCGTTCCTTATCAGCAGTGGTCTTCTCTTGTGAAGCGCTGGTAGATTCTTGACGTGTAAAAGTGCCCGTGCGGCTTACTGAATAAATGGCTTTATCTTTATCTTTTATATTTATGCATAGTCATCCATCGTTTACTTAGTTAACTATACAAACGAGGAAGTTGAAAAAGTATGGCCAATAATAATGATGATGGGTCTTCAGGGATCTTCCTTATTCATCAAGATATTAACCACCGGACGTTTATTGCCAAAATAACCAGGGTATATATTCTAGGCGGTTAAAACCATATCGTCTATAACCTGTTAGGCCCGCTTGCATGTAAATGTTAACACTAAGTTAACCCCAGGTTAACAGGTTAATTTGTTAATATTTACAGTTCTGATATGAATCTTACATGGTATTGTTTTTAATACGGCCGCCATTACTGCAATATGTCAAGTAAATAAGACCTATCAAAACGTTGACAATACCATGACAGGACGATATGGTTATAACCGCCTACAATAGCGGCCCAGTTCAGTAGTCACTTCCAATGTGACAAAATTCGTTAAGTTCCAAAAATAGCACTAAGCGTGATTGTATAATTATATATTGTACATACAAACAAAGCAGATAGATAATAATATTGTTTTTGTATTGATCATAAAATGAACACTAACAGTTAACTGCCGTACTCAGAGACTTCAATTAAATTGAATGCTTGGTTAATGTTGCTGCTGTCACTCTATCTGCTATAGCAATAGAATAAGACTACGCGTCACTAAACAAGCATTAAATTTAATTGACGTTTCTGAGTGCAGTAAGCCAAACATGTTAAATAATTCATGGAGAAACATTGTTTACTAAAAAACGAACACTACATACAAACTGAGCTTGATGAGACAATAGACTTTAGGTGACAATAAATATCCCTGTGAATAAATAAAAATTAACTTATCCTTTCAAGGGATCTCTTACAGTTAACCTTAACAGGCTTGAGCAATATTAAATGACAAGGAATAGCCACCTAAGTACAACACTTGAATAAATAAAAAACCTAAATATAAATTGCTATAAATAGATAGAACTCACACCAAAAAAGGCGAACTAAAGAAACTATCAGACCTTATTCGTACCTCTTTTTATTTAGTGCTCCCTTATTGCGTGGGTTGCAGAAATGGGCCGAATTATGTAAACATTTCCGATGGTAATTCTGCCCATTTCAGTTCTGTAGCTACAATGTTGCGACGTGGCCGTAGATCGCCAGAAAATTCGTTGCGTGTCTCTGTTCTGAATAATCGCCTTTGTTTCGAATTGCCGGTCGTGTTGCCAGCACGTAAAGAGGATTCTGAGTTTCGAAATATTACGAATCCTCTATCCCTTTCAATCTTCATTTGCTACAAGCTAGAGCAACAGGAAGCACGTATTGAACCTGGTTGTTAGTATTTAATGGCACCTTGATTGCTTCATGTTGGGATACTAGTATTTACAGTCGAACAAAAAACCAAGTGGTCTTGTAAAATTGAGGACAAAAGTCAGCAAAATCGAAATCAATTTTTATTTGCATAGAAATAAATTGCAATAGGCTATTTGACAGGTTTTTGAAAACCATCTCAGATTATTTGTTGGTGTTTATTGAGTACTCCAAAAGTGGTAAGTAATTTTAAATTCTTTTATGTATTTCGTCTAAAAAAAGGAAATAAAAATTCACTTTTAAAATATGCCGCCAAAACGCTGTCTTGGGCAAGATGGCGTCGCACAGGAATCAGTGACGTCAGTGGTCAATACATAAACAAACTGACATTGGGTAATCATAGCAAAGCCAGAAAAACAAACAAACGTCAACTGTCTGTGGTAACCGCAAGAACCAATGAACGTAAGAACAGAACGACAACGACATGAACGACAGATGCAATATTTACAGACATCACAGATTACAGGATATACAGACATCCTATAATCTGTGATATTTTTTTTTAATTTTTTTTATGGCATAGAGAAGACAAACGAGCACACAGGCCACCTGATGGTAAGTGGAAACTGTGACCCATAGACATTCGCATTCACAAGACTGCAATGCAATCCTAAGACTGCAAATGCGTTGCCAACCCTGAGGACTAAGATGGAATGCCTCTATGCTAGTCATTTCACCGGCTGTCTTATCCCCAAACCGGAACACAACAATGCGAACATTGCTGTTTGGCGGTAGGTTAATGGATAAGATGGTGGTAGCGATCCGGACGGACCCTGCACAAGGTCCTACCACCCGCGATATTTACCGACCCTTGACGTCATCGTGGATTCGGCGCCGTTTTCGATAAAATGGCTACAGATAAAAAATTATCAAGTTTTATCGTGGTTTTTTGGATAAAAGATCCATTTTTTTTAAGTAAGAATACCTTAAATCGATTTTAAAACTCATAATTTATATGAATATACATAATTATTACGTTTTTTTACACCTTGTCAAATAGCCTATTGTGAAAATAACAAATGTGATCGTAATTGTTGTTATTCATACCTACCTATATTTGATTTAATAATTGAATATACAGGGTGGGCCAAAAATTTTTGCACTTTTAAAACATCGATAAAAATTTAACTTTTCATGTTTTTTTATATTTTATTTATTTAACCTAGTAACAGATAAATGCAATTTATTTTTGAAAAATAACGTCATCCAGATCTCCTCCGTCTCGTCGTTGCACTCCTGCAGTCGACTACACAAACACTTTGGAAAACTCGCTGACGCATGCTGCGAGGGATCGCAGCTATCTCATTCTGAATGTTTTGTTTTAACTGGGGTATTGTCATCGGATTATTAAGGTACACTTGACTCTTTAAATATCTCCACTTGAAAACATCGCAAGGTGTTAGGTCCGGGCTCCTTGGCAGCCATGGGAATTGGGATGTCACCTCTGCGAGAAATCAACTTTTTCGGAAACATTTCTTTCACCACCGGTAAACTCATGTTTGACGTATGGCATGTTGTTCCATCTTGTTGCATCCATGTTCTGGTCACCTTCAAATTCATGCAGTGGGTGCAGTTTCAGATCTAGATGTAAAATTCGCCGTAGACTAGTTCTTGGTATTGCTAGAGCTGCTGAACGTTTACGCGTAGATAATTCTGGATCGTTCTCTACAGAAACTTTAACCTGCCGTATGTTCTCATCATTTCTTGTTAAACGTGGACGCCCTGTTTGTTTGATATTCAGTGTCGAACCAGTTTGCTTGAAGTTTTTGACCTAAGATTTAATTAAACTAACACTTGGACACTCACTCACTTGGCGTTATCCTTATTCAATTCTAAGTAGGCGTCGTACAGAAAGATACAAATCGTTGTTTTTATAAAACTGTTTAATACAAAAACCCCGTTGCTTTCCCGTGAAACGCTCCTTTATAAATAAAATTGCACGAAGTGACCTATAGTTTCCCACCAATTTCCCGCCGCTCACCCTGACAGAGTCCGAAAAAATCAGTGTTGCTATTTGCAAAAATGTATGGCCCACCCTGTAGATACTTTAACAATTAGCTATACACGGTGAATATTGAACGAAAAATAGATCAGTAATAATTTTAAGTAACCACTTCCGATCCCAGTTAAAACTTTTAACTTGAGATTTCTTGTAGAAAATTTCACGTCTTCAAATATCAAAGAGTGCTCGAGACTCGAGAGATAGAAACCTGATGATGGCAGCCAGGCGAAGTTCAGAACAAATCTAGCCAGTTTTGGATCGGTCGAAACTTTTCACATAAATCTAGCTACATTAATAATTTACCCATTCGGTATTCAACCGCACGATATTTCCAACTCGGGAGCACTGACGACACTAAAATTCCGGTTTTCTCGAACCGCTCGCCACAGGATTTTAGTTCAGAGTTCTCTTCAGCAGTTTTAACTATCAAAAACACTGTGCTTCTAGCTGGAACACCGACGCCGTAACTTTCTACGTAATACTAAACACGACGAAGTATCAGAGAATTTTATAAGTTTTGTAATTTATTACGCGATGTGTCGCGTTTTGTATTAATTTACGAGATTCCCTGCAAGTTTAATTAGATATAAGGATTAAATTATGTTATTCCTGCTCAACATTAAAAAAATGTGGAATAATAGATGGCAACTATTGCAAGAATGTTATTACCGTGTAAGAAGTCAACGATTGGAATAATAATCGTTACATCAAGAAAATTATTCACGCTACGATTATGCGCGGAACCAATCATTCGATCCGGTTGTAATCCGGTTTATGAAAGATAATTATCGAGCAGACAAGTCTAGTTTATTTGAAATTGACAAATCAGATCGCAATTTCACATTATTGCCTGTTAAACATGAAGTTCGCAGTCACGTCTAAAATTTCATCAATCACAGAACTTTGGTGGAAATGAGCAGTTGACGCGGTTGAAAAAAATGGTGCGGTCGTAAATTTCGTTTATGACGACTTTGTTTACGAGATGTTCCTTGTTGGTCCCGGCCCGTTTGTTAACCCCCAGCGCAAAAAGAGGGGTTTGATGAATTGGAACACTATGTGTGTGTGTGTGTTTGTCCGTGGCATCGTAGCTGTTAAACGGGTAAACCAATTGGGATGCAATTTTTTTAATTTATAGAAAGTGGTCTAGCGGTGCTTTCTAGCTGAGTCTCATGAAAATTGGTTAAGCCGTTTAACCCTTAATTTGGCAATGTGCGTCACAGTGAACATACTATAATGTTCACTTTTAATGTTTGGGATGTATTTTTATTTTTTTGCTGATTCAAAATCAAAAAGGGTTTGAATTCCCGACTTTTTTTATTTTTGCCAAATTAAGGGTTAAGAGATATCAGCTGTGAAAGAAGCGGTCACAATTATATACAGAGATCGGACAAATGGGTGTCATTACTCGCAATAATGTGGACATGACTCCAAAGATTTTAATTAAATTACATTACTTATTTGATTTCTTACGTGAAACCTAATCTTGGTTCATTTGCAAGACAGTAATAAATAAAGAATACAAAGACGTGAGGAGTAGCAATTATATTAATCTACTTAAGTTTGCTCCATTAACATCCATGGATTGCGAAAGAAGCTTTTCACCTCGTACTCATTTCATAGAACGATTCACTTCGCCGAATTTTCATTTCATCGGCAGGCATTTCCACGTGCAGGAGCTTTATTTTTATTGTGGTTACAAGTCTAACCTTACCTAACCTACGTAAAGAATGCTTAAGATAACCTGAAAACTAAAAGGCTTCAGCAGAAATAAATTGTCGATGAAATGAAATTCAGTGAAATGACACATTCAACGAAATGTTTATCGATATTTTAAGGGGATCCCCGTAAGTTTATTTTAACCTTGAAAAGGAATAAACAACCCACGGAAAAATAAATATGAAAATTACTGTTGATTCGCTAAATCTACAAGAGTTTGTATTATTTATTTATACTGTCTTACAAAGGATCAATTTTTTTTTTAGGGTAAGTAATCAATTAATGTAATTTAATCTGTTTAATTAAAATGTTCGGAGTCATGTCCACATTATTGAGAGTAATGACACCCATATTCCGATCTCTGATTATTTATGAGGTTTTTAACTATCTAATACTTATGTTTGTATTGGTCGTTGAGCTCCCGATTATAACAATGAAGTCTCGACCAACAAATTAAATAGCGATTGAAACAACAAGAAAGCAGAAAGGAAAGTAATAAGATAGCTGCATGATTGAAAACTCGGCTTACTCCTGGAATATGCAGATGCTGCGCCGTGTTCGCTTTATGATCATTGCTTACGGGGAGTAAACATTTTATGGGGAAGGGGGGACGTGGTCCTTTCTTAGCAGTCTTTGACACAGGTCATGCGCCGCTCGTAAATGTATCTCTTCGGAATGAGCTATTTAGCCCTTGTAAAATTAAATTGGCTCTGCAACTTTATGAATGTTTTTAAATGGCTATATTAGTGACAAAAACGTCTTATAAGTAACATTAAGTTTGGTTTATTCGAGTATTATTTTATGTGTAAGTAGTATTTTTAGATGCAAGAAAGGCAATGGAATCAGACAATGATCTGCAGTTTTTTTTTATGGTTTTATTTTTCTTTGGTTTAAAATTACAAAGGGCCTGTTGTTGGATCAGTAGGTAAACTAACTGTTAAATATCATAACTAATGGTTAAATCTCAAGGAAATGTGCCAAATTTTCTATTCTACATACATACATACCTTCACGCCTGTAATCCCAGAGTGGGTTAGGCAATTCTGTAGAATTACAACTTTAAAAAGTTGTTGATAATTCAGTAACCACAATTTGCACAAATAGGCTAAGATGTTTACCAGCATATTAGTGACAGGTCTATTTTCGAATTTTAACGATTACTTGAGTTAACTACTGTTCAAACAACAAGGCCTAAGCAACAGACATGCTGGGTCTCTATTCTAGTTGGACGGTAAAAACTTTATCGTCTTTGACCTGTTATGGTATTGTTAATAACTCGGCCGATATTACTGTCAAGTACGTAAGAGCTATCAAAACGTTGACAATAAGATAAAAGGTCAAAGACTATTGGTTTTTACTACCTAAAATCTCGGCCCTGAGGTGGTTAGGGTTCCGTAATCAAACTAGGAACCCTTATAGTTTCGCCATGTCCGTCCGTCCGTCCGCAGCCTAGCTCAGAGCACATATAATGAATTTAATAGGAAAACTATCACTATTAAGTACACTTCAGTGGTTCTTGAGTTACAAACGGTTTAAATATTTATACCTACCGAAAACATATTTGCGATGTTGGTAAACTGACCGTGACCTATGTCGATGTATGGGGATAATAGTTTTCCAACGGTAAAGTTAAGTTTGTCGCGAGGTCTAATTTGTTTGTAGTAACGGCTTCGGAACCGTACACTGAGCATGGTCCGACATGCTCTTGCCCGGTTTTTCTCTTTCTATCTTCGCAATTCAACCCAACGTAACCAAATTAAATAGACCTATCATGATATACAAGAGCAACAAATACAACCTTAGTGGTATATTTTGACGTTGTAAAAGTGCCAGTGCTGCCCTAGTACTTACTGCATAAACCTCTTTTATAATTGGTTGTCTTTTGTTAACAGGTAACGATGTGGAGGCTCCTCATCCTACTCCTGCCGCTGGTGGCCGCGAAGCACCCGTGGTACCCTTGCTCGGAGCTCCACGACGACGTGCGGTACCCCTGCCGCTGCGCCGTGAAGGTGGACCGGAGTCTTCAGCTGACTATCCACATGGACTGCGACCGCGTGGTGTTCTCCGGAGACTTCCCCCCGCTGCCGTATGCTGCGCCGATTGTATCCTTCAGGCAGCGGCATGCAGGACACCAGACTCTCCCTACTCAGGTATGAAATACTTTTCAATAATAAAACAGATAAACTACTATGCTGCTTTTACCTGGATTGTGTTAGAAATATTTATTTTTTAATTTATGAACATTATCGTTTTTGAAATTAAGCATTTCGTTTTATGCATCATGACATGACATGACATTATATCGATGGTTTATTCGTGTTAAATAAAATAGACTAATGATAATTTTATATAACAAACAAACCTTTTTTATGCTAAACATTACACACACGGGGTACTTGCGTTTCACAAATGATCATTTAGTGAATTGTTTCATTTTCCGATTATTTATTTCGCAAATAGATATCTCCTTACCGCTGCTTTTTTTGTCAGTCAGTACAACCTATTTCATATATTGATGAATATAGGTAGGTGTACATTTTTAATGTATAAATTGTTGGACCCTATGTTGCACCGCCACCACAATCTCTGCTTTGCCCAAAGTTTAAACGGTAGAGAATGCCTTACGGCATTAAGTTCGCCTTTTCTATATTAAGTGTATTTTTTCGTGCAATAAAGATTAAATTTGCAAATAAATAAACCTATGTAACGATGCGCAAATAGGTAGTATTAGGTACATATGAAAGTTTGTTAAATTATAGTTATGTTTGCCCGTCATGTAAACAAATACCTGTTAACGGTCTAGCATCCGAATAAGAGACGACCTTCACTCAGCTGTTTATTCGATAAAAAGTATTTTATATCAAATTTAATATATTAAGTAATATATTATGGCGAATAGGTAGGCTGAAAAATTTCAGTCCAGTACTTATATCATATCATTAACTAAGAAAATAAAACTGAACTTTTTTTTAAACTGCAATTGTGTGTTTACATACATACATACATAAACTCACGCCTTCATTCCCAGAGTGGGGTAGGCAGAGCTAAAGAATTACCAACAAGTCTTAAAACTTCTTGATAATTCTGTAACCACATTTTGCACAAGTAGACTAAGATGTTTCCCAGTGTATTAGTGACAGGTGGCAAGCCCATCGCTTAACAGTACTGCAAGCCTTTATTCCCTTAGTCGCCTCTTACGACATCCACGGGATGACATGGATTGGTACTATTCTAACCCGGCAACCGCACGGGGTGTGTTTAATAAACAAATTAAATACTAATCTAAATTATAAAGCAAATGTAAATGTTTGATGCAAATTATTAGTACCGACTTACCTGTTTATACCTGCCTACCCAATAGTTATGATGGGAAGAAATAGTCAACCTAACCTAACGGCTTCATACTTTCGATTCATACGTTAATTTAATTTTTTTTTTTAATTTTTAATTAATTATAACCTGGACTGAAAATTTTCAGCCTACCTATTCGGCATATATTACTTAAAGTAGTACTTACTTACATTTGATATCAAATACTTTTTATCAACAAAACAGCCCGGTGAAGGTCAACTATAACCATCGTTCGGATACTCGCAGTAAAGTTCTAAACCTCGCTAAATACATAAACAATGCAGCACTCCATTCGCCATTAGTGCGATTAAAACACTCATGCACTAAAATGCCGGCAGATTTCTATTCTAGCACGCAACGTTCATGATCTGATAACCGCAGCGGAATCAATGACGCGCGGGCTCATGCATGACTCCATCCACAACGCCAATTTCACGACACCAATAGTTTACGCGGTTTTAGACAATTTAGTTTGGCAAATGCAATCGGCGGGAAACTCCAATGTTTGCTCTGTCGGTTTTACCAAATCGATTGGGACTCCAACCCATTTGAGCGCTCAAACAACGATAAATTATTTAACTGTATCGATCCCAAAACAAATCAACTGGGCCATTCTACTTTTCGTTGTACATAATGTTTAGCCAGATTCTCACTAAACCGTTTTCAAACTTGAAACTCGAAAAGGGACGTAAATAAGCTTATATTTAGAATTATCCTAATTCATAGAAAAATATTTGTAATAACTATAAAGTGAGTAACGCTGTGGATGTTGATGTCCCCGCCTTTTCTATGGAAAAAGTGCAATTTACCACTGAGTTACCAAGATTCTTCAACGATAATTGAGTAATTTAAGAGTTTTTCTTAAGATACCGTTAGACTTATATATTCTTAGTTTATGTTGTTTATTTAGACACAGATTCATAATTTGGTACACTTTTTATCGGACGATAACAAAAGATGTACACTGAAAAGTAGAATGACCCAACTGCAAGCAAAGAATTTCAACAGTGAACGATACCGCAACAAAGTACGTGCCATGTCAATGAATACAGCTCTCTTATCCAAAAGTATTATAGGAATGGACCCAAGGATTTACAACAGCCTGCCAAATGAAATTAGAGGATGTAAACATAATATTATAGAGTTTAAAAGATTGCTAAACAGATACTTAATTAAGAAAGGGTTCTATTAGATAGAGGACAAAGTCTAATAGCTGATGTGCCATTACATTAATAATTTTTTTAGGTTGTATTTATAAATTAATTACATACATACACACATAAACTCACGCCTTCATTCCCAAAGTGGGGTAGGCAGAGCTACAGAATTACCTACAACTTTAAATACATGTTGATAATTCTATAACCACACTTTGCACAATATTTATAAATTATTTATTCGTATAAATTATTTTAACGTTTAAAAATTAAGTGTCTACCTAGTCATGAATAGGTATCTAGTATTAAGTTTTTTTTTATATTGCATCCTATGCAATCTAGCAGATTGTGACAGACCTTATGTATTTTATGTAACACCTTTTGTAAGTCGTAAGAGGCGACTAAGGGAATAAAGGCTTGTAGTACTGTTAGGCGATGGGCTTGCTACCTGTCACTAATATACACTGTTAAACATCTTAGCCTAATTGTGCAAATTGTGGTTACAGAGTTATCATTAAGTTTTTGGAGTTGTTGGTAATTCTGTAGCTCTGCCTACCCCACTCTGGGAATGAAGGCGTGAAGGTATGTATGTATGTATGTACCTTTTGTACTCACTTTCCAGCAATAAACGATTTTGATTTGATTTTGATTTTGACAAATCACTCCAAGTTATAGAGCATCGTGCCAAGTCTTTTCAGAGCGTTGAAGTTAGGAATTCTATTAATCTAAACTACTCGTCTCGATTGTCAAACTAACTTGAGCATTGTTCGAGAGGAAATCTCCAAGATTTGGTACTTGGCATCATGTTGGGAGGCTGCGGTCTCGAGGGTTGCGAACTTGTGATCTCGAATACATTATCTGGCAGCGCCACTTCAGCCCCCACTTGTCGCTAACAACCCGAGTGACGTGTGGGATCGACACCGTATCCATTAAAGCGATGGCAGCGCTTGGGGAGGCTGGGATCGCATGAGCTGGGTACCTTGCGCTTTTTGCTGAGTCGTAAGGAAGATTCGAGAAGGTTATGAAATAAAAAGTAGCATTTTAAAAATCATACGTGACTACAACTTAGTATAACTAACGATAGGGATTATATGTAAGCTCGTGTTCACAGGAGATTAAGTAATTCTGGGGACGCGTTGGCCTAGTTGGTAATTACCCTGCCTGCTGGTTCGATTTCCGGTGTACCTATGAGCAAATATTTGTGAGCTCGTTATATTAAAAATCTTATTATCCTATCTCATATCGTTGTCTAGTGCCCATAGTAAAAGCCTAGAGCCTGGATCAATTGGTGTGAGATTGTCACCTGATATTTCTGGGGTCTTAGTGAAAAAGGTTACAAGTCGCCTTAACCCGTAATAAAAAAGGTCTATTTATGCACACTTTTGCAAATAGTTGTTATAGTTGTTGTTGTTGTTCTTCCATTATAATTTACCTGGATATTTTCAGCTACTTCTTAACCAGCCAAAAATATAGAGGAAGGGTGGGCAGTCTACCAAAAAGAACGTCGCTCTCAAGTAATATAAGTTCTGGGTTTTTGGGATTCTACAAATCCGTTATAATTATTATTTTACATTTAAGACAAAACTTATACATGAACGGAGTATACTAGACTTAAACTCTTTTTCATTTGATCTTCACAAGACTTATACCCTTTTTAACCCTTAAAAACGAATCTAAATTAAACAAAAAGACGGGAAACAGTAATCAGGTACCTAACAGGTAACAAAACAAACAATAGCGACAATTCGATTTATAAAGTGAAATAAATCCAATATAAATACACACTGATAAATCTTAACAAAGACTAATGGTACCTATTTGTGTGGCAACACTAGTCCAGAACAACACAACTGTTTCCTGTTGGATCGTTGCAAGTGACGGCCAATTTAATGTAAAGGTATGGACTACGCGTATTATCAGTTTCATATACCTACTCTAAAAAATGATAGTACACTACATATAACATTAAAATAAAAACTTATAAAGTAAGAGAAGAATAAATGTAATGTTTATTGTATCGTGTTATCGCTTTTGTCCCTGTAGACGACTGCCCGTATTTCCTTTTAGTCCCGTCAACGTCCATCTGAAGTTTCAACCTTCACCAATATAAAGTTTATAAGGCCCATCAAAATAAGACCCCACTCGACGTACAATAGTTGAAGATTCAAAGAGCCATTAAAAGTTTATTTTGTGGAGCGTCTTTCGATTGAAAACTTTTTAATTCACTGTCGTCAACAACGGCAATATTTTTTAGCCTGAATAAATAAAAATTCAAGTTGAATTATTACGTTTCAAACAACTATTTTTTTAAATATTGATAATATTTACCTGGCTTTTAAGAATGCTGGCACATCTCCAATTTGTTTCGCTATACGAATTTTAATTAACAATCATAATCTTAGTTTAGTTGTTATAAGAATGTCAAAGCATATAAAGATATCTTTGATGTTCCCGTGTGGTCGCCGGGTTAGAATAGTGCGATTCCATGTCATCCCGTGGATGTCGTCAGAGGCGACTAAGGGAATAAAGGCTTGTAGTACTATTAGGCGATGGGCTTGCAACCTGTCACTAATACGCTGGTAAACATCTTAGCCTATTTGTGCAAAATGTGGTTACAGAATTATCAACGAAATTTTAAAGTTGTAGGTAATTCTGTAACTCTGCTTACCCCACTCTGGGATTACAGGCGTGAAGGTATGTATATATGTATGTATGTTTGTATAAAGATGTCTGTAGTCTCTGCATCACAGCAATAGAGAAGAAATACGCTTAAATAGCTTTCCACTCATTCATAAACACACTAAATTTTTTAGCTATAGTATGCGTTGTCCCTTTCTGTTATATTGTGCATTTATGAATAAGAGGCACCCATAAGGCACCAAGTAGCCTCGTCGTTTATTAAAGAGATAATTTCTAAAAAAAAATAGGATACTTCTCGCGTCCTCAGGTCCCTACAGCCTATTTTTTTATATTTATCTCCATTCAATATTTTTTATTTATTTTCAGATATTCTCCTCATACGGACTTCCATTGAAAGAGCTGGACTTCTCTTCCAACAGTCTTCGCCGTCTACCTGACCGCCTCCTGGCCGGCGTCCGAGGAAACCTCACCAAGTTGGCACTGGCTGACAACCTTCTGGGAGACAACCTCAACCCAATATTCTCTACTGCAGAACTCCACAATCTTCCTGCTTTGGAGGAGCTGGATTTGAGCGGGAACAGCATCAGAGGACTGGAGGAGGGTTTGCTGATCGGATGTCACCTCATGAAGGTATATATTTTTGACAAAATAGTTAAGTTAAGTAAAGCGGGAGATGAATGAATGAATGAGAGATAGGAATAATAAGGTTACATGGTGGACCTATATAAAGAAAAATAATATAAAGACTGTACACGATAAAATCCGGGCATGCATGCTCTGGTGTATTTTTTGAATGAATGCTAATTTTCAAGCAGCACTTTTTTGTAATAGTCAGTGGTTATGAAACGACATAATAAAAATACAATCATAATAAAATGTTAGAGCGTCTGTGACTTAGACCATTATATAATCCGCAGTACCAATATTTTTTTGTACACGGTCTTCTGACAGTCTTTACTAAATTCTCGTGTTAAAAACATTTTATTATTTTTAATTATACAAGCCAAATTATACCTTATTACATTATCTTTTCACAGTAGTTAAAACTTTTCTAATTGTATTGAGATTGAGATAGTTCTGATTTTTTTTAACTTTGTCGAATTTGACTTTATGACAAATAAATGCCTCCCATACAAAAACAACCTTCAGTGCTTGAAGTAAAAAGTCTTCCTGACTACTACAAATAGAAATGAGTTAGAAAAAGTATTTTTTTGGTAAGACGACATTCTAATGTGAGTAAAACAGCTTGTAAAAATATAAATACAGTTGTGACATTGTAGCAGGAAGCGAGTGAAGATTGTCAAAAAACGCTGGACAGAAGTGGAAAGGTATGATAGAATATATTCGACGAAAACTCACACATACCCGTACATTATGTGATATGATTTTATTTTATTATATAGTAATATAACTATACAAGCTATGAAAAAAAAACTGCTAGAAAATATGCATTCGTTGCAAAGATACACCAGAGCATGCATGCCCGGATTTTATCGCGTACAGTCTTTATTACATACATACATACGTTAAATCACGCCTGTTTCCCAGAGGGGTAGGTAGAAACCACTTCTTTCCTCTTGCTACGATCTTGACAAATTTCTTTCGCTTCTTCAACATTCATACATCGAGTCATGCACGCACGTCGGTTTCGGGTACTTAAGATGGGATCGGCCCTTTTCCAGTATTTCTCCGATTTTACTCGAAAAAGTACGCCTAGGGCGGCCCCTTCCGACCCTTCCACTTACTTTCGATCTGTATATATCTTTCGTCAATCTTCTTTTATCCATCCATTCTAAATTACTGAACCATCGAAGCATGCCCTTTTCAATCTTAGTCACTACATCTTCTTAATATATTAAACGGGGATTATTAATGTGGCTTCTCCATTTCTAAGCTCACACACGTGTAGTTCTGCTATTCAAAGTAGGTACAAATTAATCTACAATTAATAAGGTAAAGTAAATTCAACCCTTTTAGTTGTATATAATAACAATTATGTAATACCTTTTTTAGGAGGATTGGCTAGTATTCTGCTCTCGATAAAGAATAAGGGGACATATTTGGGGGATTTAAGATTGGTTAATACATTCGACGGTAGCATCAAGGAATTGTACACACCAAATTGCTGTGGTATTGTACAGTCACCAGAAATAATATATTTATTTATTTTATTTGGGACATCAACAGCGATACATGAAATCAGATACCAATATATGGATACATTTGAGTAAGCCAATAACAGATGACCACAAGAAATACAAAAATAGAAATGGAATAAGTAAATAAGGTACGAGTAGGTACAGTCAACGTCAAAAGTAAGTGATCAAAATTAACATTTCAAAACATGTTCAAGCATGACGCCCCAGATAAAACAGATTATAACAAAGTGTCATTTTCAACTGAATATTTTATTAGTCAAAAGAAAATGATCATAAACGATGCCATAACTGTCTCTTTACAGAAAATTTCAATAAAGAATATATTTTTTTTTACCTAAGTGTCAAGTGTCCAACAAGATAAAGACAAAATGACAAAATCTCCAAATGAAAACTAGGGTAATCACGGCAGTTAAAAAGGATTTATTTTAAATGTTGCAAAAAAAAAAACAAAGCGAAGTAGTAGGAACTTATTTTAACCCTTGACGGAAATGAGAGGTGTTATAGTTGTTTCGCGTGTTTGTCTTACGAGTATAACCGACATTAACCGAACGTCTGACTTGTATTCCGAGGTGGTCTTGAGAAGACATGAAGGCCCAAACATTCATATTCACTTACATGTGATAGTTTGGTAGTATTACTGACTATTGCTATTTTAGAAAATCAGTTTTATTTGAAACACTCAGTAATGACTTTAACTGTTTGAATGGCATGTCATTTACTTATGACACATTACGAGCTAATTTACTAATGCTAAACTACAATAATCAGATACATCTGTCTTAATTTATTGTATATACTATTTTGAGACCCTATTGCATCAGTTTCTTTTGCTGTTGACTGTACATTTTATGAAGGCAGCACAAATTTAATAATACATAAAGAAAACAAAAAAAAAAAAAAGTTATTACATTTACTTAAGCGAGTGTGTGTGAGTGAATGTGAGTATGTGTGTTTGTGTGTGTGTATGGGTGTGTGTGTGTGTGTGTATCGAACATTGGGAGTAAAAATATCTGACACGTCTTTATTACTAGAGTTATAAGAGTCAGATATTTTTGCGATAGATAAAACCCTCGGTGTAACGGTGACCCCTTCCCCAGAGCTGATATCTCTAAAACGGCTCAATCGATTCTCATGAAACCTAGCTAAGAACCACCGCTAGAAAACCTACTTTCAAATAAAAAATCCCATCTAAATCGGTTCACCAGTTGAGGAGTGCCACACAAAAACACACAAAGCAGTCAAACTTAAATATAACCCCTCTTTTTGCGTTGGGGGTTAAAGACAACCTGCCAGGCTTGTAGCTGGCGCTATTCGAGTTAATCAACGCAAACGTTTGCAGGTACTCCGGCTCGACCGCAACAACATGGACTCCGTGCCGTCCTCCTCTCTCAACGGGCCGCGGTCACTCAAAGTCCTCTCGCTGAGGGAAAACAGAATCGGTATGCTCACGATAATATAAATTCTGTAGAGTAAGGGATTGTGGAGGCCCTAACCAAGATACATTACGCTAACCAGCGTTTCTATTCGTTTCGTTTTTAAACCAATCACGTCACCCGTAGATCACGTGACCCTTCGTATCACGTCACGTACCAGTGACACGATTGGCTAAAAACGAAACGAATGCAAACGCCAGTTGTAGAAGTCGAACAATATGTGTACGTATGTAGAATTAATGTAAGCTATCGTGCACTCGCCTTTGTATTCATAAGTATTCTCTAGCTTTGTAACAACCTACTGGATGATTCAATTTTTCGATAACTACAAAAAAGTCTCATGTTCATTTGAATCAACACCCCCTTAGGTATTAAATGATAATGCAGAATATCAAAACAACACAATTTTCATTTCTATTTTAAATATATTAAAGTATAATGGCTCATAGCAACTAAGATTTACAACTAGTCAAATAAAAACCTAGACAAATTGCATTCTAGCGAGCGTAATAGTCGTAGAAAGTAAAATATGTGTGGAAAAAACGCATTATTTCTACTTCTACACACTTGAGCACAAAATACCAAGCATTTTTGCCCCTCAATGTACATTACTTTTTTTTTTTGATGGAATGCAACTTTATGAGTGCTACTGAAATTCTATATTAGTTTTTTTTTTTTTATGGCATAGGATGGCAATCGGGCACACAGGCCACCTGATGGTAAGTGGAAACTGTGACCCATAGACATTCATTCATTCATTCATTTGACCCATAGTATCAACTATTTTTATTTTGCTGGGCTTCTATTTAACACAATAAAAGAATATTGATTTTAACGTTTTAAGTGTATTGTTTTTTGACTCCGACGCCATACTGGTAAGTTAAAAAGAGTTTTTTCTCAAAAATTACCGGAAAAGTTGACATTACTAACTCTATACTGAGACGCGAAGTACCTACATAGTTTACAGACAGTTCCCAAATTAAAAAAAATTTACATTGCGTGCTCGCTACACAAGCCCGCAATGTTGCATACAAATTTCATTGTTATCTAGTTTGTAACTTTTTAAAAAGTGAAAACTGCCATAATAAGATGAGGGCACAAGTCTTATACATCCATATTTTATTCGAAACGTAACTTTTTTATCTGTGTCTGGAATAGCTTGAGTTTTTTTTCTCTAAAAAAGCTTGCGTTTCTCCTTGTCATAAACATAAAGGCGGTAAAGAGTGATGTTATTTCACGTGAAGTTTCTGTTTATATGCGATTTGTATCTTGCGATTTTTGAGAAAAGCACTATATATGCCTCGGCAGAAACGGCAATTGCGGGCCTCGTATTTTAAACCAATACTCGGCCCGCAATTGCCTGCTTCACTGCCTAGGCAATAATGTACTATTGTAACGCTGACGATAGGATAACATGTCACAAGCAACATTATTTAACTGTGTTGAAAAGAGGTCTTGTTTCTCTAATAGGATCACAAATGGGTATTGGGTAATTGATTTCGGTAGTGGGTTTCAGTAGCGAAATTCTTTTTATTTATAATTTTATTTATTTGAAATGATATTGTCATGTACATTCAGATAATGGTGTTACAAGGTATAAAATCAGTCCAGGACGCCCTGTAATGGCTCATTGTAACAATTATAATAACTTAAATCGAATTAATAAGTAAAGAATAGGTCTAATAACAGGTCCGAGCAACTTAATTTAAATTTAAACATTTCACAGTACATACGATTAATATGAGAAATAATGTCAACGAACTTAAGTACATTAATAATTAATAATATTGTAATATTATAATTATTAATGTACTTAATATAAAAATATATTTTTTTTATTTAAAATTGGATTTGTCATAACGTCACTGTTAAATTAGATACAAAATTTGGTTGCATTATTTAATAAACGACTCATTAAAAATATTAAAGAAATAATTAATAATTAAATTCACAAATATTTGTACATTTATCTACAATTTATTATTTAAGTAGTTTTCGGTTGAGTATTAAAAAAAAACTACCAAGAATTTATAGACTTTATTTTTTAATAGATGGTCATTAAGATAAATCAATAGATAAATAAAGTGTTTATAACTCTTCCTGAAAATTATAGAAGTCTACCATTTCATTATGTAGAATTTATTATTGGACATTATCTCAGCGCTATTGCATTTTTACTAATTGATTTTAAATGGTTTTGTTTCATTTTAATTTAGCTCTGCGAATGAGGTACAGGAAAGGATAGATAAAAGATAGGGGGAATATCGCTTAGACAGTGCTTATTGCTTAGTAGCTTAGGTCGTAATTGCGAAGTTTAAACCTTAGACGTTTCCCAAGTTTTTTGTGTGTTTCATTTGATGAGTATGATAGTCGTTGCTTAGATACTTAGTAGGTACCTACCTACAAGCGTAGAGCTTAGTTTAGAACACTTAAATGACCTCAACTTCTGTGCGATTATCCTTTAATATTTACATTATAATAAACATAATAATAAATTTACTTGTGGGAGGACCTTGTGCAGGGTCCGTCCGGGTTGGTACCACCATCTTATTCATTAACTTACCGCCAAGCAGCAGTGTTCGCATTGTTATATTCCGGTTTGGGGTTAAGACAGCCGGTGAAATGACTAGCATAGAGGCATTCCATTTTATTAGTCCTCAGGGTTGGCAACGCATTTGCAGTCTTGTGAATGCGAATGTCTATGGGTCACAGTTTCCACTTACCATCAGGTGGCCTGTGTGTTCGATTGCCTTCCATGCAATAATAAAATAAAAAAACCATTTAAATAAGTTAATAATTTCTGTTACAGCTCACATTCGCCAAGGCTCGTTCCTATCCCAAAAGACGTTAGAAGAGATCGATTTGCACGCAAACATGATCTCAAGTATAGACGGCGGCGCGTTCTCAGGCCTCGGGCAATTACAAACCCTCGACCTGGGAAGAAACAGGCTCTCCAAATTTAACAGCGACGTTTTCCAGGGAACAGAAAATTTGGAAAAGTTAGACCTCTCCGAGAACTTTATTACGGATTTTCCGACAGTCGCTTTCAAATCGTTCGCCGCCCTTAGACACCTGAACCTCTCCAGCAACATGATCACGGTGAGTACCAAAGTTTCGAGATGACCTATTTTTTAAGAAGTCAAATACAAATTGACTTTCCCAGGAAAGTAATTCCAATTAAAATATCTATCAGATTTAATCAAATTAAGCACAACCGCTCGGAGAAATGACAAAATTGGGCTTTGTTCAATTTGTTGTCGTTCAAATTGAGTTTTATTTGATTTATCTTGTTATAATTTTAACGGTTAAAGTTAAGCTTGTCATTCGGTTATTTTTGGGAAATATTTGGTAATAGCAAATCTTCTGAAAATATTCGGTTAAAACTAAAACTTAAGATTACTTTTATGGCATGATACATACCACTTAACGGCATTTTTAAGACTGCAAATAATTACCTACGTTGCTATACTTCAAGACTAAGAAGAAAGGCTTCTATACCACCTCTATGCTAAATGACTATAACCAGTTATTACAATGCAGATCAGACATGTGAAAAGCACTGTTGTTGTTCCAGAACATCGACAGCAGCCACCTGAGCGCGCTGGTGTCTCTGCAAGTCTTGGACCTGAGCCGCAACAACCTCGTGAAGCTGATGCCGGGGACCTTCGTCGGCCTCACTGAACTAAGCTACTTGGACATTGGCGTGAATTCTTTGCGGACGGTACGTAATTTTTTTTATTGTTTGCAATAGTATACCTTTGTTAAAATACATGCAATATGTAGAAAAAGTATTGTAGTATAATTAAATTAATTATAAACTGTAATTTATGACACACTCAGACGTTATAAAATTCGGATAGATGCTGATAAGGTTGGTCATATTTAGACAGTTTAGATTTAAAAAAATATACTTATCAGAAATTTACCGCTGTAATGTACATTAAGACTTGTTATATATTTATAAAATCAAATTTTCAGGTGGAAGATGACGCTTTCGATGGCTTAACGAGCCTTACCACCCTGCTCTTGAGAGACAACAACATCCTGCTGATCCCTGCCACGGCTCTGTCGCGACTGCCCAACCTCGTCTCCGTGCACCTCGGCTACAACCGCGTCACCGCTCTCTCTAGCGATATCCTCCGCGCCGTCTCCGATAGGATCACCTCCCTCGTCCTCTCCCGCAACGTCATCAGAGAACTACCCACTGCGGCCTTCAACCACTTCAAAATGCTCAAACGATTAGACCTCTCCGGAAACTTATTGAACTCCATCTCAGCCGACGTTTTCAGCGGACTAGAGGCATCCCTCGAATTTTTAAGCCTCAGCGAAAATAGAATATTAGGCTTTACCGGTCAACAATTACAATTTGTTAATTTGTGGTTTTTGGATATATCAGATAATCAACTTTCAGAGGTACCGGTAAACGCCTTTGAATTTATTCCAAGCTTGACTCACTTGAATATTAGCCGGAACGGCCACATTAACGTTCTACCGCAAAATGTGTTCATACATAACACGGCTTTGTTAAGCGTCGATTTAAGCAGTATGGGGCTAAAAGCGCTCCCCGTAAAGCTATTTTCCAAAAATGTTAATTTAGAGCGCATTTATTTGTCAAATAACCTTATTCAAGAAGTTTCCGAGAGCACGTTCAAGAATCTTAAAAATTTAACTCACTTGGATCTGTCCTACAACAACATCGTCAACATAAGGACGCCCGCCTTTGTCAACGTTATGTCCATTCAGTATTTGTCTCTCAAGGGTAATCAACTAAACGCGTTTAAAGGAGAATTCTTTAACACAGGAACGAGTTTGGAAGTCATAGATCTTTCTGACAACCAACTTAGCTACCTTTTCCCATCTTCGTTCAAGATACATCCCCGCCTTAGAGAAATAATACTCACGGACAATAAATTCAATTTCTTCCCGTCCGAACTCATAAGTACCTTACAGTATTTGGAGTTGGTAGATTTATCTGGAAACGCATTAAAGAATGTCGACGAACTTGATTTCGCCCGGCTCCCTAAACTAAGGAAAATTTTGCTCGCCCGAAACGAACTTGAAACAATTAGCGAAATGGCGTTCCACAACTCCAGCCAAATACAACAGTTGGATCTATCGAACAATAAAATAGATCGCCTCGGGGACCGGCTCTTTGAAGGACTCATTCGGTTAGAAAATTTGAATTTAGGAGGCAATCAACTTACTGAGTTACCGGAAAATATTTTCGATCGGTCGAGGTTAAATATGCTGGAAAAAATCTCGCTGAGCAATAATTTGTTCGAACACGCTCCTTTAAAGGCCTTACAAAAACAATATTTCTTCGTCTCGTCTGTGGACTTATCATACAATCAAATAGTCGATATACCAGCCGAAGACAGCGTTATGGTGAATATTAAGAAGCTAGATCTTTCATTCAATCCTCTCTCAGAGAAAGCCATTAAGAATGTATTGACCGAACCGAAAACAGTTCGAGACCTAAGCTTAGCTGGTACTGGGATGACATTAGTTCATCAACTTGAAACACCTTTCTTGTATAATCTGAATTTGTCATACAATAATATTACTAGACTAACTGACAAGACCTTCAGTAGAACAACCCTGTTAGAGTCTTTAGACTTGTCACACAACAAGATTGTCGACGTGTCTGGAGCCCTCGCCATCTCTTGGCCCAAACTGAAAAACCTCCAAAGGTTGAACATATCGAGCAATCCGATAGCAATACTCGTTGAAGGCAACTTTGAAGGTCTATCTTCATTGCGAGTGTTAGACATAAGGTATCTGGATGAATGCACAAGAATTGAGAAAAACTCCTTTAGACCTTTGCCAAATTTGGTACAATTACGGGCATACGGATTCCCACGATTGGGTTACTTTGATGTTCAAGGAACCTTACAATATCTGTTAGCATTGGAGAAATTGGATGTTGAGGTTAAGGACACGACGATTGGAGCTGACCAACTGCATTCGATATTACATCCGCGTCTTGAAGAACTAGGAATTAGAGGATTACGGTTGAAAACTGTCTCTTCTGGGGTGCTGGCCGGATTAAAAGCACCTGCTATTACAGTGCGGTTCCGTAACACTTCAGTGACTAATTTGCCACCAGCGTTGTTATTCCCCTTGCCAAGATCTTCTCAAATAACTATTGATGTCGCCGGCAGTCAACTATCTACTCTGCAGCCACAGTTGCTAGTAGCACTGGACGACAGACGAGCGGATTTGTCTATGTTCGGGCTTGATACGAACCCTATTCGCTGCGATTGTAATGCACGTGCTCTAAGAAGATGGCTACCAAACGTCGGTATTGAAGACGTGCGATGCGAATCACCAGACTTTTTGAGTGGGTTCTTATTGACGGAAATCGGAGATGATGAGCTCACTTGTGATACAAGAAAAAGAACTACACTGCAACCATCTTCAAGTAGCATTTCAACAACTGCGCCTCCGCGGTTGGTCCATCGTACTTCTGTGGAGCCGGACATTATTTGGTCGGTGGCGCCTTCGCATGAACGTCCGAAAGTAGCCGGGGAACCGAAAGGCGCCCCTGTGGTCGGAGTAGCGTCTTCGACTAACGATGATAATCTCATAATAGGTATTGTAGGGGGTGTGGTCGCGTTTATCGCTATTCTTATAGTAGCTATTTGTATCGTAAGGTTAAGGATGACGACGACTTCTTACCGCGGCGGGCCGTTGGCCAGCAGTCCGGCCGGCGGCGCGCCGCCGATGTGGGGAGCCGCGTGGCCAGGGTACGCCGCCACTCTACCTCCAGCTTCCTTATCCACGGCTACATTGCCGCACAAGGTCCAGTCGGGCCCAGGATCCGTGCGATACTTGGCCCCGCCGCCCCCACAACCCTACTTTATCAGTCTTCCACCATATGACGATAAAATTTATCGATAGGACTATTCCCGTTTCGTGGTCAAATAAAAGACATTTTTAGTTTAAGACATAGCTTTATTTTCTGTAAATAAATGTTTTCCCTGATTTATTTATACTCCTTTTTGCTCATGACTGATGTGCTACGAGTATTATTTTGTAAGTCGTGCATAAGTTATAAATATCGTTGTAGATATTCTTTACGCTAGAGTAAGATTGTATTTAAGAAATAATATAGAATTATGTAAAATAACAATTTAATATTTCATGAACAGTTCTGCATATACCTATTTTAACTCTTATTTCGATTTAGGACTATGAAAGCTCAGTAGGCGGAATTATTAGGGCCTTCTAGTCAGCAGTTAGCTATTTCTGATATCAAATAAGTCCTCAAAATGAGCCGGAGCGGTTGAATTCAGTAAAATATTTATTTTCTAGACTTTATAGGAATGAAGGCGTGAGCCTATGTATGTATGTATATATTACAAGAACATTGTATGATGATAGTTGTATATGATGTATTTTGATAGAAATTAAATGTTAACATTAATTCAAAGCTTTTTATTTCTTTTCCAACAAAATCAATGTCAGTTTCTGTAAATATGGTTTTTGGATTTGCGTCTACTCGTTGCCACATTCTACTTTTGTTATTTTCCTCAATCACCCAAAGGTTAGCTGGAAGAGATCCCTTAAAGGGATAAGTGCGCCTTTGTACATTCCTTTTCTGTAAATATTGTATTTGGATTTCTGTGTTTTGTACAATAAAGAGTTTGCATACATATAAACATAATATATCTCTTATTTTCTCAGATTGTACGAGTATATTATACTCGTACAATCTGAGAAAATAAGAGACGCACAAATGAAATTGATTAAGTCGCATCCCGGACCTCGATTAAATGTGTACACCCGATTATGTGTACCCTTCGGTCGGAAAATAGAGGTATGCCGCATATCTAATGTCACCTTATCTTAGATAGTCAGTCAGTTCATGGATCGATCGTGCAATGGCATTGAAAACTTTACTTGAAGAAAAAGATCGCGTATTATATTTATGTCTTAGGGCCGGCGCTGACTGCCGGCATGGCACGGCGTGTCATGGCAAAGGATTTCGGTACTGATATAACCATTTTTAATCTTATTACCATGAGTATAGAATTCATGTTACTTTATTTTGACACAACGATGCCGAGGGAGGCCGCGGTAGGACAGAACGTGCCTAAGCATTCCACGGGATGCCGCGGCGTACTGCTGCATCTCGCGAGACGCACGCGCATGACACGGGCCGCCGGCGCGCGGCGCAGTCCGTTCGCCGCGCGGGGGGAGGGCAAGGGTAGGAGGCGCGCGTTTGTCATTTGACACAGTGACTGATTATCGCGCGAGTAATAGGCGGAGTTAATACTAATTGTTGCTTGAGTGGCTGGGTCGACAGCAGGATGCCACAGCATACCGCGGAATGCCGTAGCGGCCTTCGGGATGCCACAGCATAATTTGCCGTGTCATGCCAGCAGGATGCCACGGCATGCCGCGGAAGGCCGTGTTATCCTTCGGAATGCTGTAGCACAACTTACCGTGCCATCCTGTGCCGTGCCGGCAGTCAGCGCCGGCCCTTAATTGACGACAACATACATATCTACGTCGTAAAGAATGGCAGACAAGGGCCCGTTGTGTGACCAGGGGGGTTATTATGACATGGCTATGTAGTTCATTACACAGAGCGTAAAGGACAGAACTATAGCAGTTATAGTATAGCTCTGTCCTCTTCTCTCAATGTAAAATGAACTGCATAGCTTCGTCATAGTAACCTCTCTGTAGTTAACTAAACTAATTGCTAAAATTCGAAAAATGAATGGAAAATATGATACATTTTCTTGAGATTCAACCGTTAGTTACGATTTAACTACTGATCAAACAACAGGCTCTTAGCCTAAAACTAAAAATAAATCCAACGTCGCAATTTAAAACTCAGCTGTCCGTTAGATTAGTCTTGAATCACAATAGCGGGCAGACGTTGTTAAGTAAGGGTCTCTAGTGGATTTGAGCGGCGGAAAAAGCGTCTCCCTCGGCTATCAAAGTAAACGGAATTAGGTAAAGCAGGCCCTTAAATTCCCGCTTTAGGTCAGAAACCACGGGTTTGATGTTTAACTATAGAGATAATAAATAAATAAATAAATATCAGGGGACAATGTCACACCAATTGACCTAGTCCCAAACTAAGCTCAAGGCTTGTACTATGGATATTAGACAACGATATAAATACTTATATAGAGAAATATATACTTAAATACATAGAAAACAAGACAAGTACAAGTTTTTAAAGTTGTCGGTAATTCTGTAGCTCTGCCTACCCCATTCTGGGATCACAGGCGTGAAGGTATGTATGTATGTACATAGAAAACATCCATGACTCAGGAACAAATATTCGCGCTCATCACACAAATAACTGCCCTTACCGGGATTTGAACCCAGGACCGCTAGCTTCGTAGGCATGGTCATTACCAACTAGGCCAGCGCGTCGTCGTCGCTTATTAGCTTGTCCTTTATATTTCTTTTTGGAAACCAGTCAATCGTTGTAAAAACGGGTCAGAGTGCGTTTTTCATACTAAAAAGGCTATTTCGAAGCCTTGCTTGGTTCCACGCCCGGGGATGCTTTTAGTAAAATCTGGTGATGGATACCCCCAGCATCGACACAGGACTTTTAGAGTGCCTAGGATACCCAACTGATTGAATCTGCGGTTAACGCCGGTGTGTGCATGTTCAGAAAACATCTAAAATGGCAATAAAATGTAAGGAAATCCAAATGCTGACCCTGACTCTCTTACTGTGGTGTCAACTGATTGTGCGATAAGTTAGATCTTAAGAACTTTTGACCTCCTTTATTGAAACTAGTAGTGTCCACCATTAAACCTCACTCAAAACCAAGGCTTAGGCACTCGAAATAGCCTCTTTTGTAAGAAAAACCCCTGAGCCCCTGAGTGTATTTAAGTTGCATATATTTATTTCTTGATTAGTACGTCCTAAGGAACAATAATATAAAAAAAAATACTAACTAATTAAAGTAATGTTTACGTTGATGTAAATGAGGTAAGCTCAGTTCAAATATATCAATAACTACACGACAAACAATTCTTTAAAGTTAAAAGTAACTTAAAAAATGCAATAAGGCAATCAGATCAAACTAACAAAATGACATTTTATAGGGTTTCTGTGAGCGTAAGTAAATAATAAATATGTATGAAATCATTATTATCTACTAGAATGAGTTACAATATTACTTAAACGTTAAATGTTTAAACCTTAAACTTATTAAAGACTGATTGACACATTGAAGTTAAAAAGTTAAGGATTGGATTGAAACTTTAACGAGGTAACATCACTATCGAAACAATTTTTTTAAAAATAACATGTCAAATAAAGGTATAGTATTACAAGTAACTAATACTTTCAACGTTCGTTCTTTATTCGCAGAGATTTTCTCAATGAATGATACGTAGGAATTTCAAATATGGCGTAGTGTCAGAACCCACACGTATTATGCAGCCGGCGAGTTGTTAAACATTAAAAAAAGTTAATAGAGAACCTCTTTATAATAATTCGGTTTGTTTCCAGTATATTTGATCATGCGGTAGCCTACTCGGTAGTGACCTAGTGACCCTGCTTACGAATCTAGCGGTCCTGGGTTCGATCCCCGGCACGGGCAAATATTTGTGTGATGAGCGCGAGTAATTGTTCCTGAGTTTTGGGTGTTTTCTATGTATAAAGTATGTATTTTTTATATAAGTAAGTTTATCGTTGCCTAGTACCCATAGTCTAGCCTAGAGCTTAGTCCCCTGATATTTATTTATTTACTCAATTTGTTTGGTCTTAATGATGTAAGTTTTTGGATTTAAATAAGTCAAAAATCATCTTACCCCTATATTTATGGTTAGCAAAAATGTTGCAAGCCCGATTTTTACAACGGTTTTTTTTCAAGAGTAATTTTCTGCAAGTGTCCAATCATTTATCATCATCATCAAAGACGACCATTGCTGGAGATAAACCTTCTTGAACGATTGCCACAATATTTTACCGACATTCTGTAACGTTGCGTTTTTATCATGACTTGAACAAACCCAAACTCTGAGAACTAGCAACATTCTCGAGTAATTTTAGAGGCTGGTAACTGCATTGACGTTTGGTGTCTAATTTTGAATTAGGGTTGTCAGCCTTAGATTTTCTACTCGATTGTTGGGTAATAAAGTAAACATCAAAGTTTGTTACTTTATTTCATTTTAGATAAATGTATGAAAGTATTTGCTGAACCAAAGTTTTGTAAGAATTTAGGATTCAGGAAGAACAGTAAATGGTTGCTTTCTCAATCAGCGGGTTTATTGTTTTACAAATCAGTAATACCAAAGTTAGAAAGTAAGTCATTTCAGGGTAAATTCTGGGGTAAATATTGTGGGAGAATTTCTTCATTTGAGGGTGCTCCAGGGTGCTCCCGTGGTTGTGTCCTTGAGCCATCTTGGCTAGATCGTGCATATAACAGGCATCCCAAGATGTGTGGACAAAAGAAGCTTGATTCATCTTGTGCAGGACGGAGGTCCTTATTTTGATAGAAGTCTCCTGTGGCTTATTTGGCAAAGGAGCAGCAGATTCAAGAGTTATTTTGTGGCAGTATCAAAATCGTGAGTATTTATTTTGTTGGGATAATACATGTGCACAATGTAACCAAGTTTCTTAACCTCGTGGTTAACTTTCAGTTCTTCAAACCCTAAGAGAGGGTTATTTATGCCGGGATGGAGGGAAAGTCAGCGTTTGAGATAATCTCTATTGGATGGTCTCCGGTAAGCATCTTTTGATCTGCTTTACTCTGCTCTCCGCTTAATTTCTGCCATGTGCATAACCTAATCGAAACAATTTGGTTCTTTCCAGCTGGATGGGAAATTAAGAAATTTAGATATTTAGAAATTTAGGGAAATTTAGAACTTTAGAAATTTAGGAAGACAATTTTGATATTTAGAAATTTGGAAATAAATTTAGAAATCTAGAAAATAGAAATTTAGGGAAATTAAAAAATTTAGACAATTGAAATTTAGAACAGTCAATTTAGATAATTCAGATTTAGAAAGGATACAAAGATAATTTAGAATGCAGATAATTTAGATTTAGATTTCATACAGTTTGTGCTGATAGTAATTTTAGTATTTCACATCTGTTAAGTTTGTGCTTGCTTTTCTTTTCTTCAGAACTTTGCAAGCACATGTTTAGTAAATTTCACTTTGCACAAGAAATTTAGTCTGTGAATGAAGAAGCTAAGGGTTGCTAATTTTTGTGTAATTTAGTAGTGCGGGCTAGGACATTTTACCAGCCGCCTTTTGTTTGTGTAGCAAGACCTTGACTATTTTCTTCTTTATCCTTCTGCAACAAACTGCTTAGAGCTCTTCAGTGTTAGGGGATCTTACTGCTTGCGCCGCCTGAACCTTATATCTTTGCGCGCTTACTGTGCGGCTTGCACTAAGGAGTCTGCATAGAGTCGACGCCCAGAGCATCGCGTTTCAACTCACACTGCCCTGATCCTGTCTGCAGCCAGACAGCCCTTTGCAGTAAGGTTACTTCAGATTGAGGCCTGTGAATTAATTATTTAATTAAACTTTAGGGAATTAGGATATAAAAGTAAAATTGGATATTGGAATTGATGGCATTAGGTTCCTTAGGGACTAACCAACTTTAGCATAGATAATTGTGAACCTATCATAAGAACCATAGTGTTTAAGCACGACCCATGCTTTTGCTGAGCCTTTAATGTTTATAATGTCTGGTCGCTTCAAAGCCAAGGTTTGCAATTAAATTAAGTATATCTATAAATGTTACAGAAAGAGTAGGAATAAAGATTGTGTTCAACTTACTAATTCGTTTCCTTTAGCTCCATGATATAAACCCACTCTTTGTCCAAAGGTCACGCCGGACATTATTATTTTAAGTTTGGTTTAAGATTTAGTACATTTCGTTTACGACGTGTTCCTTCTATTGGCCGGGTCAGGAAGGCATGTCGCAATTCAAATAAACAAAACACAAAAAAATGCCATTCTTTTCAACCGAACCTTCACAATTTCAAATCTCAGAATCCAATTTTAATATACTTAAGCGAGGCGTGCTCCAAACACTGTTTGCAATACCTACGAGTACTTCTGTTTCCCAAAAAAATGCCCATCGCGGAATTTATGCAAATTCGTCTGATCATAAACAAAAGCTTTATTTAACGGTCGTGTTGTTGCAAAATGGCCTCTTTTCTGAATGATTTTTACAGCAATTAAACGACACGAATGGAATATCTGAATCATTTGTTTGGACGCACTTTGGAGGTCTTACCTCTACACCTTGTTTTGAAAAAGAAGTAGTTTCTTCTGTTCCAGTTAATAATTAAAAAGCTGGATTCAAAGAATATTTGAATGGAATGTGGAACAGAGTGGACAATTTAATAGTAGGTAAGCCCTATTTTTAGTTTATGTACCTATCTGTTCTGTGCAAAAGTTTTGTTTCTATACCTTTATTTATTTAGCAGACATTTTATGGATGACATGATTATTTTAAAATTGAGTTGTCATTTTCTGATAAATTACAACAATTATTGACCTTTCTTCACAAATAATTTTCTACATCCTATAAATTGGGATAGACCAAAAAAAAAGAACTCTCGGCTTTTAAATTCTAATTCGAAAGACAATAATTTTAAGAATTCAAATTCATTAATTTTATATTTGACCCAAAAGTCACAGAACAGATAAGTACAGAAGTAAATCACAATGTATGTACTTCACTTTTCATACCTACGCTCGGCGGTCGCTCTAGGGTTGTCAACTATGGCTTATGCACAAAAAACTATCGCGGTAGTAGCACTCGTATCTAGTCGTTTGATTTATTGTTGAGAATGAAACGGGAAGAATGGAAATATAAATTAACAATAACAAAAAAAAAAAATTTAATGACATTGTTACCTATATTACAAATTTGTCACAGAAAATATAAAATATACCGTAGGTAACTTCAAAAATAACCGACCAGACGAATTAATATTAAAGTGTATCAAACCCGCAGTACCTACCTATAGCCCGTAATAGCAAAAAACTTATCCTACAAAACAAAACAATAAACCTACCTACTAGGTATTACAATACAAAAAGTTTACAGAGCAGAAACATACAAAATTTTACGTTTGTCAATTTTTATTATCGAAAATTCCTTATAACTTCTAAACGGATTACCCTAGTTACACAATTTCCATTACCGTATACGTTTTAGACCCAAACCTATCAAAATACACTAAAAACAACACAATATCTACACAAACAAAAAAACATGTTTTCAACTTACGTAAGGTGGCGTGAATTTACCTTACAAAAATATAGTTAAGTACTTCGTTTATACTGATTCAAAATAGGAAACTATTATTTAAATCGATCTTAGATATATTCTTCGGGGGCCGGGGCGGGGCGCTTACCTACCTAACTCTTCTGTGTAACGTTAAAACGAACTATTGAAATACAAGCAGGAAGGACTACTTACCTCTCTGAAGCCACTGGTAGCTTGAAAAAGGACAATTCACCGTTTAAAGTGGAATTTAAGCAACCGTCCACTGAACAGTTATAATAACTTATTTTTTGTTGCTCTATTATACCTAATTATCGCACAAAAAAGTCCACAGACGCGACGCGTGTCAAGCGGACGGCACTCGCGCTCGCACTCGTCCCAACTCGTCCGAGATATTGTGTCCGTGAGCGGTGTCTATGTGTGCGTTGCTCGAGCGCACTTTGTATGTAGATTGATTTCTGTACCTATCTGTTCTGTGCAAAAGTTTTGTTTCAATACCTTTATTTATTTAGCAGACAATTTATGGATGACATGATTATTTGATCCCGTGTGGTTGCCGGGTTAGAATAGTGCCACTCCATGTCTTCCCGTGGATGTCGTAAGAGGCGACTAAGGGAATATAGGCTTGTAGTACTGTTAGGCGATAGGCTTGCAACCTATCACTAATATGCTGGTAAACATCTTAGCCTATTTGTGCAAATTGTGGTTACTGAATTATCAACAACTTTTTAAGTTGTAATTCTGTAGCTCTGCCTAGCCCACTCTGGGATTACAGGCGTGAAGGTATGTATGATTATTTTAAAATTGAGTTGTCATTTTCTGATAAATTACAACAATTAAATGATATACATACATACATACATACATACCTTCACGCCTGTAATCCCAGAGTAGGGTAGGCAGAGCTACAGAATTACCTAAAACTTTAAAAACTTGTTAACAATTCTGTAACCACATTTTGCACAAATAGGCTAAAGATTTGAATGATATCTAATGATAAAAAGTGATTGTAATAAAACATACTATTTCAAGCTGTTTTCCCCTAACCCGTAAGAAACACCTAGGAGGGCTTCAAGCCAAAAACAAAAGTCAAACAAAGGTCAAATATAATTTTGTCAAAATAACCGAAAAAGATAAATATTTCAAAAACCAAATAATGAAGAACGGCTTTAAAACCCTTGTCCTTGAAATGGTTTTCAAATTAGCGTAATTTTAAAAATATAGACAATCCGAATTCATCATTAAGTTTATTCTGAGATTTTAATTTAAGCGTGTCATAAATGTTCCTCAGTAAATACTCGTATGTTTTGAAAAATATATGGACTAAAACTTACAATGAATAATTACGAAGAGGTTACAAACTCGAAACAATAAATAAATTAGTACAATATAAAACCGCATGGCGCTAACAAAAGTGACGCAATTTTACAAAGTGCCGTCGGGGATCAGTGGGAATAATCCTTTATCCCCAGGTGTAGTAAATTGGAATACCATGTCGTCATGCTGCAATCCCGATCTGCATTTAGAATTAGCAGGCGCCGGGAGCAATTTGTTGGGAAAACATCGGGAGAGCCCACCTGCCGCTGCGTTTTGCTTTGGAATAATATTTGTAATGAGAAACGTGTTCTTTGTTTTAATAAAACCGCCCAAGATCGGGTCAGGCTTATTATACAACTTTGAAGCTGTGAGGGTTCTACAAGCTAGGGTATTATAAACTGATTATAAGGATAAACAGGTTGTAAAAAACAGTAGGTACTAAAAAGTACTTGGTGTTATTATTATTTCGGAAACTAAACCTGAATAAATAGAAATGGATAACTAGGTTTGCATGAGTAGGTCCTTAGAAACCAATAAGTACAAAGGCAGATAGAGATGGAATGTCAGAGGTACAGAGACGACGAGGACCAGCCTATTTTTCTGTCAAAATAACAACTCATGTTAATACATTTATCAAAAAGCAAAAACTTTAAAATCACCGTATTTCCCGGCGTACACGACTATCGCGGGCTGACGTGTATTCCGCCGGATTACACGCTGCCAATTATAAATATCCTGTTACATAAAAACAGGCACTGGCGAAAATAAATGGCAGCCGTGTAGAAGATTTTCGGGCGAATTTTCCAAGTGGAGCGAGACGGCACACACCATTGAGCATCAGACGTTGCTTCAATCTTCCTATTTTTTTTGTTCTTTTTAGAACTTCGTACTGAAATGGCAAAAAATGGTGAGATTTTTGATATATCATGAATTATGCTGACAGCTATCGACGACATGTTTAGCCTAGGTGGTAGTGACCCTGCCTACGAAGCCAACGGTCCTGATGAGTTCGATTCCCAAAAAAGGAAAATATTTCTAATTTGCGTGCGATTGTCCCCTGATATTACGTTAATTTCATCACAATTGGTTTAGCAGTCTAGCCGTTAAAACGTATCAAACAAACAAACTCACACTTTAAATATTAGTTACGAAGCTTTCCTTATCTGTATACATTAAAACATTTTACGTTACGAGCTTTAGCTTTCTGACTCCATTATATACCCGCTTTTACGTAATCTGCTATAAAGAATTCCTAATGTTGATTCAGTTTTTAGAAATTCCCCTTGTCTTTCAAAGTATATATTTTTTAGCTTTTTCTAGTATTACGTCACCTGTTACGAGTAAAATTACTTTTCTTCATTTGTTTGGTAATAATGAATAACCATTATTTTGCAAACGGCTTCGCTTTAAATTAGCTATAAATAGAATTAAATAATATTGTAGGGATTTTTTATAAGTAGGTTACTAAAGGACGCGTAGTATTAGTTTCCCGCTACTCCCATTATTTCTTTCCGTTGGGGGTCGATTTTCGATATATCCTTTCTTGGGGTAAGCCAGCCAGTTTCACATTTACATACATACATACATAAACTCACGCCTTTATTCCCAGAGTGGGGTAGGCAGAGCTACAGAATTACCAACAACTCTAACAACTTGTTGATAACTCTGTAACCACATTTTGCACAATCAGGCTAAGATGTTTACCAGCGTATTAGTGACAGGTTGCAAGCCCATCGCCTAACAGAACTACTTAGTTACCTTTTACGACATCTACGGGAAGACACGAAGTGATACTATTCTAACCCGGCAACCACACGGGATTTACAATTTATAGGTTAACTAATAACAATAATAAGACGATTATGATACGTATTTTCAGTATGATCGATGATATTACAGAAAATGCTGCTATTAACCTATTTAACACAAAATAGGCTGGGAGGGTGCGTTAAATTACTGAAAAATACTGGTACCTATGCTTCTTTTTTTTTGCCGACTGAATTTCTGCACGCACATAATTAAGAACTGCGTCAAAAAACCACCGGACCATTCAGTGCTCATTTATTATTTCGTATAGCATATTGCCTGTTGCCTGCTTGACTTGTTTCGTCAATGTTTACGATAACTCTTATTTATTTAACGTAATGCCGGCCGACAATACAATACATGTCAAAAGGAATAAGCATTACCGGATAAAATAGAGCCCCTGCTCCTGGGCCTTGATAGACATACCGTTAATAAAGTAGTTAATTTTTTTAGTTAAACACGTCTGAATCGGTCTAACCGATATGTAGCCGCAAGGGAAGGAGGTAGTTAGGCATTTATTTCGCATTGAAAATGACCTTAATTTATACAGCCTTCAATCTAGGGAATGCATTTTCATACAAAATCGGTTAATAACCGGTTAAATTGCATTCCCTACTTCAATCATAATACATACATACATACATACCTTCACGCCTTCATTCCCAGAGTGGGGTAGGCAGAGCTACAGAATTACCAAAAACAATAAGATCGTCCAATACAAAAATAAGAATAAATTGGCTAAAAATAATGAAAGTAAAGTCAAAATGTAAACACTAAGTATAAAAATATAGCTCAATTATAATGCCACACACACGTTAACTTAATAATATAACACCCTGTGTATCCCTTGGGGGTTAAAAAAACTACCAGAACAATTAATTTGCAAATAGCGCGATCTTTTTCAAATGAAAGAAGTTAAAATTGGATTGCCCGAGTAGCGCAAGTTAAGACCAACTAAAAAAGACCAGCGATCTTGTTAAACAAGAACTATTAAAGCAGAATCAGTGCAAAAGTTAAAATTTAAACTCATTCTTCTTGCTAATAAGAGTGCGGATGAGATACTGCGCTGGCGGCGTCTTTCGTCTAGTCACGTTTGTTACTTGACTAAGCTGTTGAACTTTTGGAACCCTGTCGGTTTAGTCATTTCTAATATGGCCTGATTATCATAACTCGATTTGCACGATCGGGAATGTTCTTGTTTTTTTTTCAGCGTTAATAAAAACACATATATGTAACAAAGAGTTGAGAAAAATATTTTTTTTGGATCAGCCAACAAAACAGAACTTAACATGGAGTTGGCATGACCAACCTGTTACATGACGTCACAGTGCATATCCGATCTCTCTGTCTATTCGCTGTGTTATTCGCTGTGGCAAAAGGGCCGCCTCCTTGATGTCTCGTGTACGTGGCAGCCCTAATAGCATCATGCCCGTTGTTGCCAGCCGCCAGGAATGCCCTTACCAGAGGCATTGGTTGCGCCTGCGGGGGTTTAGGGTAGTCTGGGCTGTTGCGCTGGCACTTGTTTTATTTTTAATTTTACTTTTACTTTTTGTTTTTTGGTTTTATCGTTGTAAGAATTTATATCGTACTAACCCTAGTTCTTAAGTATTTTGTATAACTAACACAATTATGGATCGTTGGTATGGTCTGAAATAAATTATTTCAACTTCA
The DNA here is from genome assembly GCA_927399475.2 of Acleris emargana. NCBI lineage: Eukaryota > Metazoa > Arthropoda > Insecta > Lepidoptera > Tortricidae > Acleris > Acleris emargana. The sequence continues at coordinate 4,981,328 of OV656844.1, read as the reverse complement.
ATTTCAATTTCAATTAGCAGTTTAAAACGCTTTTAATATCCGTATTTCTTGGCCAATTTTAATTTTATTTCGCGTTTGGTGATCTCTTTTAAGGTTTTTTTTAGGGCATAGGAAGGCAAACGAGCACACAGGCCACCTGATGGTAAGTGGAAACTGTGACCCATAGACATTCGCATTCACAAAACCGCAATCCTAAGACTGCAAATCCACTGCCAACCTGAGGACTACGATGGAATGCCTCAACGCTAGTAATTTCAAAGGCTGTCTTATGCCCAAACCGGAACACAACAATGCGCACACTGCTGTTTGGCGGTAGGTTAATGGATAAGATGGTGGTACCTACCAATCCGGACGGACCCTGTACAAAGTCCTACCACCAGTAAATAATAGTAATATTTTGTTGAGAGATGCGATTTTAAACTGCAAATTAGACAGCGATTAGATGGAGAGATCCGATATGAACTGTAACGCCATGCAACACGGCAGCCATAACTCCATGCATTCTATTTTGCTAGAAAGAGATATGAATAAGTCTTTGTTGACTTATATATTGGTTATTTTTATAGCTTATAAGAAAAAAACTGAACAGTTTGTTACATAAATTAGCTTTTATTGAAGCTGTAATAACAGTCGCGAATATTCCCTATTTTAAGACTGTAGGGAAGACTACTGCCGTCCTTGGAAAAAAGGGTGCATGTCTCATAGAACCGCGTATGTATTAGTGACCTTATTTCTTAAGATGGAGGGTTAAATTTACTTTGACAATCAAATTGCATATGCGTCCTTTTTATTTAGGAGGGCAGAGTAGGTGACTCTGGCCTTCTTACTTTAGTTACTTTGGCCAAGGACAATGTGTCTCTGCGAACAAAAATGTCACATAATATGTTTGGTAAAACAACAATAGCGCCATTTCTCACAAACTACGTCGCACTAAATAGCACTGTCTCACAGATTTCAGAACAACACAAATCAGCATTTTGCATTTTAAATAATTGACGAACTCTCGAGTTTAAAGTCTGCGAGATTGCACGGCAGTCTGATGTCATGGAGCTATAGTTTTTACACCGTTGGTTAGATTTACTGTTCTAAAGGCAAGCCCATACCAAGTAATAGCTCTTTGGTCTTATCAGGGGGTAAAAAGTTGGCAGAGAATAGTGTTGGCAATTACTCCAACGGTAAGAGCAAAGCTCTCAAGTTAAATGGTGGGGTACTGGTGAAAAAGGGTATAAGTCTCATGAAGATCAAGTAAAAAAGGCTTAAGTCTAGTATACTCCGTTTATACGTGCTCTTTTTTATCACGAGTTAAGTTGACTTATACCTTTTTTTACTAGGCCCCCATGTGACTTGAGAGAGCAAGGTCTACTATTTGGCCGGACAGTCCACTATCCATTTTGAGGCTCTTCAAATTCAATTGCAATTTTAATTACATCAGTGCATGAAATTTAGTTTCCTTCAACGTAGATAACTTTGATTAAGACCTTTCTTTTATGTATAATAGCATCGTTATCATTAGGACACATATATTATCAAACTAGATATTGATACGATTAGATTATTTTTATAGTTATCTGGTAAAAAGTTGAATGAAAAGTCCCACAGTATATCTCCCTAATGCTATTACAGAGATGTGTTCATTTAAAAACTGTATTACTATGCCTTGGAAGCAGCTACATTAAGTTAAAGTTAGCCCTTCTATTTAGATAAGGGATTCAGTAAGTGGATCTCCTTAATCACAATTTCATAGTGAAATTTAGACTGAACCAGAAATATTTACGACAAAATTTAAATGAGATATCGATCTCCTGCATAAAGTATGCATATCGGCCTCGGCAACAATCGCTTTAAATTTATAGGACCTATAAAACAGGCGCTCGAAGTCTCCGCCCAATATTCTATCAAATTCAATTTGCACTAAACTGTCTCAGACGAAAATGTATGGAGCGGAAAAATTGATGAGCTCTCAATATTGTAATATTAACCAAGATTCGATGGGAAACGCTGCGTTCCGTTTCCGGGGTTTATGATTATGAATGTCTTTGAATACTGATCTGCATAATCACGTTTGTGTTACTACAGAATATTCTTATAATAGTACAAGTACGATGGAATCCCTTTTCACCGTATTCTTGTTTGGACACATTCTTGATTCGACTGATTATTATCGGGACGCATACTATATGTTTTCCAGTACAATGCTTACATCATTTAATCTAAAAATATGTTAATATTTTATTTTGTAATGCGAGCAAAATATCTAAACAATTCAATGAAATTCAAATTTAAATTCAATAATTTATTGCATATCACATTATCACATTACGATAAAATTCAAGGTGGAACAAATAGAAAATAGGCATACATGTGACACCCTGAAAGGCCGCAGCAACACGAGAGGGCTATATCTATATCTTATGTCTACTTTACAAATCATAAAATATTATTTTCACTTTCAACTAGTTATTGCACTTCTTATAATAGTAGATTGTATAACTAGGGTCAAAAATAAGCCATAGTACCCCGAGATGGTTATTTTCCCGAGCAAAGCGAGGGAAAATTGTGCGAGGGGTACCTAATATGGCTTTTAGACCCGAGTTATTATACACTCTACTTTTCACTTCGATTGTGAGAAAATAAAAGAATTATACAATTATCCACCCACAATGTATTCCGCGGCAAAATATTGTTTTAATTTGGCGGCGTGTTTTTTTTTAAACTACTTTGACACAGATACAAAATATAGACTAAACGGCGCTGACCGAGTGAGTATTATCGCTTTAAAGCGTAGCTCAAACGATTTATGATATTTTAGCAATTGTAAAATAGGTACTAAAAAACACCTAATGTTTTGAGAAATGAATTCTGTTACCTGATTGGCCGGTTTTAATATAGCTTTATTATGGTTGGTTGATATCAAATACATTTTTTTTTTAAAGATTTGAATTAGTTAACGAGTGTACGTACCAAAAAGAACCTAACGTTCCGACTGACAGTCGATGTGTATTGTGATTGGTGGATTTAATTTGGTGAAGTATTTTGATTGGTCAAATTAAGATGTTTTGTAAATGTAAATCATTCTATTTTCAATTTCATATATTCCCTAGTGAAAATATATATATTATATTTTCCCTCGGTTGTACATGTATCACTTGAGTCTCGCTTGATAAGTCTAATTTGACAAACTTTTTGAGCATGAGAAGTGAAAATAAATAAATATCAGGGGACAATGTCACACCAATTGACCTACTTAGTCCCAATTTAAGCTCTAGGCTTGTATTATGGGTACTAGATACTTACATAGAGAAGTATATACTTAAATACATAGTAAACACCCATGACTCTGGAACATATATTAGCTCCCATCACACAAATATCTGCCCTTACCGGGATTTGACCCCGCACAGCTAGCTTCGTAGGCAGGGTCACTACCAACTAGGCCAGCAGCGCGTCGTCCAAACGCCTCGTCGTCTTATAACGTAACCAAAAGCCAAAACCCATTAGATTTTGCAGAACATACCTAATAGAAGCAGCAGGTATGACTAACATTGTTTTAGATGTAAGTGTTATCTACCGTCCGTCTGTCTGTCTCTCCGTCTGTCTTTTGTATTTAACAAAGACATGTTTATAGTATGCCTAATATTTATCACGTGGGGTATCATATTTATGAAATCCGTTTCCTTGGCCCTAGGTCAAACTTTCAAAGTAAAAATCAGTTATCAGTGTATTTATACAGCTATTTGTAAATTTAAGTCCAGTACCTACGACATTCAACGCTTGAAAAGTTCAACAAGTCTAACGAAAAGCGAGCTTTAAAATTAACCAACTGCTGTTTGAATAATGTCGTAAGTAATGTTACTTATCATGCATATATTTTTTATGTCGCCAATTTAACATTTTAAATAATTTTAATATATCCTATGATACTGTAGGTAGTGGTCTATCTTACCATGAATAATTTATTAAAATCGGTTTAGCCTTTTAGTAATTACGAGGGAGCATAGAGTCGGACATATATATAGGTCAAAGACATAACCCTCCTTTTGGGCTTTGCCGCAGTCGGGTAAAAATACCCCTAAATACGGGATAAAAAAACTGAAAATGGGTTAATATTTGATGTGAAAGTGATTACACCACACACACATCCATAGCACTTTCTTATGATGAAAGATAAAAGACGAAGAATTATTGTTGGAAAGTAAATTGAACAAGCTAAGTTAAACCGTGTTTTAAACTCGACTACGGTGAAATGTTTTCAGCATTATATGATTTACTGCAAATGCATGGAGTTATATGCATACTTTTTAATGACTTCGTAGAAACGAACAAATGCTATACGACTTTCATTTGTTTTTTTATTTGCATAATTATCTACGTTTGAGTTTCATTGTTTTTCCTCTCATACGATTAGGGTGACAGAATGTTGTGAGTTTCGTAAAATTATTTCATCTTTAATATTCCTAGTGTTTTCAAATAAGTTTTCTAAAGTCGAAACACGGATTGTATTTGGAAATGATGAGGAAGCGGTTACGAAAGTATTCAGTACATACATACATACATATCTTTACGCCTTCATTCCCAGAGTGGGGTAGGCAGAGCTACAGAATCACCAACAACTCTAAAATCTTGTTGATAACTCTGTAACCACAATTTGCACAATTAGGCTAAGATGTATAACAGTGTATATTAGTGACAGGTAGCAAGCCCATCGCCTAACAGTACTACAAGCCTTTATTCCCTTAGTCGCCTCTTACGACTTCCACGGGAAGACATGGACTGGCACAATTCTAAGCCGGCAACCACACAGTATTCAGTAAAATTATCATAATCAGTTAGACAATTGACAACATTTCATTTTGGTGACACCTGCAAATTACTATACGAATCGAAAGGGTTTTGCCTCCTGAACACGGCAAAATATTTATTTAGATTTATTTTTCTTTATTGACAAAATTACAAGTAAGTTAAAAAAAAAACGAGTTTTACCAATACTATGCCTGAATAGATATAATACCATTGCCTTTTTCACGAGAAAAAAGCTGTCATACTTCAAGTTTGACATTGACACTATTGACAGATGGATAGATACTTGAGATCGGTTGACCGCCATTATTAAAAAGAAAAACTTTTTTTTATACAGATTGGACTAACGTAATATGTCCATTGTGTCGTAGAAATGAAGTTACGCCCTTTTAGAATAAGAACATCTTAATAAATTAATAATAAAATAATTATACATCCTAGGGAAAAAATAAAACTATTAGTGTCTTCCTCCTTCCAAACAGTATCTATAAAACGAATAAAATTAAAGTCTTGAAAATATGAAATCTTGTCAATTGTACAACTTATTTTGTTCTTCTCACCTAATCCTTGGCTCTATTAAATAAATGGTTTAAAAAAAAGCGGCCAAGTTCGAGTCGGGCTCGCCCATGAAGGGTTCCGTAGGCACCTATTACAGATTTATTATAAGAAAATAATGGTTCACGGTTTATGCATAAGGTTTATGTTTATTGGAAATTATGATATAGAAACCGCAATATCATTTTTGAAGACCTATCTATAGATACCATCACGTATGGGTTTAGCAGGGTGTAGTTTCAGTTCTAAGTATGGGGAACCCCCAAAATTTATTGTTTTTTTTCCATTTTTGTGTAAAAATCTTAATGCGGTTTACAAAATACATCTACTTACCTAGTCCCACAGAATAGTTCTTATAGTTTCGGAAAAAAGTGTCTGTGACTTACGGAGAGACAGACAGACAGACAGACGTGACGAATCCATAAGGGTTCCGTTATTTGGCTACGGAACCCTGAAAATATACCTACCTACCGCCACAAAGGTCATGAACTGCAAAACTCTAGCCACAAATTACCAGCGAGCATGATACATTCTATTTATAGTTCTTATGCGAATTAACATTGCGTCTATTAATAGCTCCCTTGCAGAACCATACAGGGTCATATCAAAAGGTTAACCTTTGACGTCACCGCTGCACGGACGACGGACTTGTGACGTCTATCCCTCAGGGCACTGTCGTTTCTAGATTAAAAGAAGTGCCGACATATGAATTCATTCCAGGAACAGAAAAAAAACGATGTTTTCTGCTATTAGTTATAAGGTTGAAGTTGCTATAGATTTATCTGTTAACATGTTACCTACTTTAGATTAAGCTGATGGCAGATTTCGTCAACTTCTTATGTCGACTCCATACATTTCAAATGGATAGAGAACAGAAACGTTACCAGTTTGAATCTTGGTTAGGCCCACAGAGTAACCAACCATTCATCAAGGGGCAATGTTCCTCAACCGTGCCGGTAAATTATCCCCTAGAGCATGAAGGTTCAGGAATATATAGTGTTTATACTTAGTTGAGTTGAGTAACTATATCATCGTTGGTAAACAAAGCTTTACATAATGTTAAAGTTGAAGTTAAGTTAAAGTTATAGAAAGTATGTAGCCTATAGAATATGCAAACGTTAGTTTGACTATTTTTTCCATCATAACTACTGGGTAGGTCTAGGTAGGTATAAACAGGTAAGTCGGTCGCTCATTCCCAAAATACCAATTTCAAATAACCCAGCTGCTCTCTCAAAACACCAGATTCGAAACATTAGGGAAAGATAATAAACAATACCATAATTTGAATGTTTAGAGATGGTATTCCAGTGTATTGCCAATCAGGTATTTGAAAATTCTGGTATTTCGGCAATGAGCGACCATGTTGGATATTTGTACGAAGTGAAGTATTGTGACATTCTAACAAAGTGAGTGTAAAGTCTGGGGATTTCAGTCATAATCGGGCCATAGCAGGAAACTCATTACCAATCTCCACAAACACATCCAAACATAAAGTCCTATTGTAAATAAGACGCAGTGACCATTTAACAAAGACTGGTTGGTGGCTGTTCGTCAACAAACTCACAGGCTAACTAAAGATATAAACACCCCTGGCTGGTTTATGCGACATCGAGATTTTACGGCAGGTACGACGTTATGGCCTGTCTGAACTCATTCGTCTGCTGAATGTCTGATTACTCTGCAGAATATGGCTATGAGTTCTTTAATGGACGCATGTCTATCAAAGTGAACCAACTCATAAACGACAAGGTGTCCCGTCGAACTGAAATGGGGACGTTTCCATTTTCTTTAAGAAGGTTATCGTTTAATATGTGCTCGTATAAGATAAAAAGGAGACCTGAAAGAAGGGCAGCAACCTCAACTGTCAGTAATTTTTCAAACATAAAAATGGATTGAGTCGGGCCCCGCACTGTATGAGTTCCGTAATTTGAAACCATCAATTAAACTCCAATGACGAATAGGTTTATTAAATAAAATACCCTAATAAAATGTTTGGAGGGCTAGCACATGTTGTGCGCGACTTGTTTGCCGCTCGGATCTCCCTTTCTATCTAGTCTGTAACGAAAAATATGCCTTGAGTGACAAGCTAGAAAACTCAACTTGTGCTAACCGTAGGTACCGTTTCTTACTCTTGGATATAGACCTCTGACATAGGGATGGATGGACGGACTGACGAACCACAGAGTAAAAGCAATAGGGCTCTATTTTGCCCTTTGGGTACAGAAACCTAAAACCTGTGGAAACGGAACCCTAAATAAATATTGTCAGTCAGTCAGTTTCACAAAAGTTATTCATGAATAACGCTGTCGAGGCTGTACCTGTCAAAACCTGCCAAGTTCGAGGCAGTGAAAAAGATGGCGTTGTAGCAGTCATATAACTCTATCCCTTTCTCTTGGAACTTGGGTGGTTTAGAGACGTCATTATGCGGCGTCTTTTATTTTTGTGCAAATTTCTTTTAAGAATTAAGTATGTTACACTTACGGAAATGTAGGTACTTGCCAAGATAGTTCAGTAGACGAGTAGGTTTACTTTGCCAATGCTTAAACCTATTAGCATACATACATAAACTCACGCCTTTATTCCGAGAGTGGGGTAGGCAGAGCTACAGAATTACCAACAATAATAACTTATAGCACTGTTAAATTATAGTATCCACGACGGTTTGCTTCACTATTTCATTTTATTTTTCGTACTGACGCACCCGTGAACGTCAAAACTCGTGCTTTCGTTATTTCTATACCTGACTAGCAACTCGTCCTCGTTTTGCTTTATGTAACTTTTCCGTACAACACGTACATAAACTAGAATTCGTTACACATAACAACCTTTCGTGAGCAAATTTCTAACTGATGGTGAAATTTGCATCAGAATTCGTTGCGTGGTTTAGGAGTTTGCGGATATAGATTAGGGAATGCAAATAACCTCGGTTCGGTTTTAATCGGTTATTTTCATACAAAAACTGTTAATAACCGGTTAAATGGCACTCCCTAACATAGATACAGACAGGCGTGGAAAGCGACTTTGTTTTATTATACTATGTAATTATATCTTTAATAATGTGGTAATCAGTTCTTTGCTGAAGGATTCCAGTGGCTAACGCACTCGCAATCGCAACCGGCTTCATAGCGGAACAATTGCTTTCATTTTGTATGCAGACAAGCCTTCGATTTTCAAAATGAAAACAATTGCGATTACGTGTGCGCTAGACAATAAACCCTCAGGTTAGGCTATCGACTTTGTAGACAGGCCGAAGTCATTTCTGACTTATTGTACTTGGATGACCTCAAGCTGTTTGTATAGAAGCGCCAAGATTTTACAGCACTGTTAAAAATCAGAACCCGTGGCCGTTAGCTTCGTTGGCAGGGTTACTTTTTTTTTATACACCCTAACCTTACTACTACCTTACCTTGACGCTAAACGCTTCGTCGCTATTTTGGTTGCGTCAAAAGCGAAGCATCGATTTCATAAATTGGGATAGACCAAAAAAAATAACTCACTGTTTTTAATTTCTAATTCGAAAGAATGGGTAATTTTAAGAGACCAATTTCATTAATTTTGTATTTGAACCAATAGTTCTTTTTTAATATCTTTGTTTATTTAGCAGACATTTCATGGATTTCATCATTATTTTTAATTTGGGCCGGCATTTTCTAATAAATAACAACAATTGAATGATATCCAATGATAGAAAGTGATTGTAATAGTGTATTAAAACAATTTCTAGCGGTTTTACAATACAATACACCTAAGAGGGCTTCAAGCCGAAAACGAAAGTCAAACAAAGGTTAAATATACGTTTGTCAAAATATCCGAAATAGATAAATGTTCCAAAAACTTAATAGTTAATGCAGAACGGCTTTGAAATCCTCTTCCTCGAAATGGTTTTCAAATAAGAGTAATTGTAAAAATAGAAACAATCCGAATTACTTAAAAAATATCAGTTTTGACTGAAACTCAACAACCATTTTACGTATTGAATGTCATTCCGCTGCCGCGCAACTGCAAAAAATGTATACTTGCGGTAAAGAATATTTCCTAAATTGCCGTTGGAGGCATTTCGCGATTTCAAATTGTAGGCATTATGTCGGAGAAAACGTTGCTATCTCTGTTATTACATTCCACGGTAAGCTTGGATATACTGAAGGAGCACGCCGGGACATATTGCAATATTTGGGAATCAGCGAATATTGTATTATTATTGTTGTGGGATGGGGCCGGTATCGAAAACGAATAAATAAGCAACCTTCGACATTCCAAGGCATTTCTGAAAAAAATAATGTTAAATTCGTATTTTGTTACTTTTATTTTTACCGTTACCATTTTTTGTGAGTTAAAGAAAGAAACTTTAATTATAATAACGTCATCTAAGCCACCACTTATGGACCTTAACGACTAACTAGCAGAGTCGAAAAGAATTTCTTGGTGTATACAACTCACTGAGCGTGTTTTATTAAATTACGCCGTTTATCAGCATTTAGTAAACTGAATATTGCAGTAATTAAACAACCCGCTAAATGTAAACAAAAACAAAACAATGAGCTACACAAAGCTCGCGCGACGCGGTAAGCATATTGCGGTGCAGCCATTATCAAGCACGCAAAGTATAAATAAAAAAGTAGTTCGTTTTGGGGGCTTTAGAAGTTTTGGTTACCTATTGCCGCTCGGGTGCTAGTCATTCGATACTTAATATGCACGCAACCAAACGTGGAGACCGCACAGCCCCGAATAAACCGGCTCGGTCAGTCCTGTTGAGGTGACTCGCAGAGCTCACAGTCCAGGCACGCACCCATGCAATCCGCGTGATATAGCTTTGTTCGAAGACGAACCACTGGACCTTTGGTGAAACCAAGGCTGGCCGAACTGATTTTTAGTGCCCGGTCCGCGGACGCCACTCAAGAACCTGACCCCATCGGCCATCAGTCCTGCGAGCGATGTGCCCCGCCCACTGCCACTTCAGTTTAGCTATTCTTCGGGCTATGTCGGTAACCTTAGTTCTCCTGCAGATATCATCATTTCTGATTCTATCACGCAGAGAGACCCCGAGCATAGCCCTCTCCATAGCCCTCTGAGTGACCTTGAGATTTCTTATGAGGCCCATTGTTAGCGCCAAAGTCTCGGATCCGTAGGTCATCACTGGCAACACACACTGGTCAAAGACTTTTGACTTTTATTCACTTGACAGTAATGCGGCCAAGTTAAGATCAATATGATACTCGTAACACGTCAAGAGCATTATTATTTTACCCTGTAGAAAAAAGGCCCTGCTTATACTGTGACGCGGTACAAAAATTCGGAAGTTGGGCAACCACAATCCAGGGACTCAATGCATTCGGGTATTTATGGGCAAAGTTGCAGAGTCATGTTTAACGCATCCTGGATGCCGCAACTTTCTTTTTATTGCTTTATTATACAAGTCACAATGGAATTCGGCTCATGAGAAATTTATAGTCAGCAATTCGAGGCTCGTACAAAATGTTTTGTCGCGGTTTCTTCGGGAGGAGATGACTCGCGTTATACAAAGCCCATGGGTCTTGTTTAATTATTTTATACAGTTGAAATAATATTATAGGGGATAATTGTTGAGTGAAGTATCCTATTTATAAGGTATTGTTATTCTTTTACTGCCATATCGTCGGTGAAACTGCAAAACCGCGTAAGTGACATTTTAAATAAGGAGCAAAATGCACCTTTTTACTAAGAACGTAAGGTTTATTTTGCTCTATCATAAATTTGTTACTTACGCGGTTTTGCAGTATCACCGACGATATAGCGGCTACTAACACTAACAAATGTTTTACATGATATTTCTCTGTTTGACGACCTCAAGTAATTTGATGCTATATTTAAGTAGGTATTAACGTTGATTTTCGTGTAGTCATCGAAAGAAAGAAAGCAGAGAAGTATGCGCAAATTAATATATGAAAAAGTTGAGCCTGTCTTTGGAGTTCGTGTTAAGGATAGATTTCGCGAAAGTATATTAGAAACTTGAAGAAATCACACTTTTTGAAATTGTAAAGCCAATTCGAAAACGTTTTGCTGTGGGAGGACCTTGAGCATTGTCCGTCCGGGTTGGTACTACAATATTATCCATTAACCTACCGCTAAGCAGCAGTGTCCACATTGTTGTGTTCCGGTTTGGGGATAAGACAGCCGGTGAAATGACTAGCATAGAGGCATTCTATCTTAGTCCTAAGGGTTGACAGTGCATTTGCAGTCTTATGAATGCGAATGTTTTTGGGTCACAGTTTCCACTTACCATCAGGTGGCCTGTGTGCTCGATTGCCTTCCTATGCCATAAAATAAAACGTGACGTATAATTGCGAGGTTAGACAAGTTGCTTAACGCTAAAGTTAATTATTTTCTAAAACTGACACAATGTATGGAATTGACGTAGGCGCTCGACGCGACACTCTGACAGCTTACGTCAATCCTATACATTTTGAATAAAAATAATGAACGCCGAATTCATCTTGTCTCGAGCCTCTGACATGTGATTGGTAGAGCTACTGGCTATTACGCGGCACGAGTCAGCTCACTTCCCATGTGATAAGCTTTAATTGACCTAAAGGTCACGTGACGGCACGTGTATTGGCACAGTCTTCCTCAAACTAAGTATGTTGAGCCAACCCGCCGCACAAGCCAACTGCCGGAGCTCATGTTAGGCCTTCTCTATCGAGTTAAGCTTTCGTTGAGTGGCTTCTGAGAGGTTCGCGCAGCAGATAAGCCTTTTAAAAGCGGATATTGGTACAGGGGTATTTCTTGATGTAATTTTTTAGCTTCATAGCCAATTTTTCAAGCCAATATTTAGATTTCTATACCCTTTACCTAACCTTAACTTTCTAACTAGAGATTTATCTCTAGCCTTTTTAATAAGTTATTCCGGACATCCTCGAAAAGTAAAACTTATTTTACTAGTAAGTATAATATACCTGCAAATACGGCTAATAGTATTGTGGCTCTTAGAAAGGGTTTAACTATGAACCAGTACTAACTGAGCCTTAGCACTCGGCTTATACGTAATACATAGTGGATGACGGAGTAGCCAAGCTTTTAGCACTAAATGAGGATATCTCATTTTGCTTCAAATACTATTTCGTAGTATCACATTAAAAATCCTATGCACCTGGATTTTTTAAGTGGTATTTAAGTAATTTAAATATGAACAAATCTACACGCATGGAACTCGTACTCTAGAATAGTCTGAGAATTGACAACAATTAATTTTGTGCTAAGGTAGTAAAATAAAATACCGTTTCTAGATTTTACACTGCTGATTACAGTAAAAATACCTTTGGATTTTTTTATGCAGTAGTTTTTTTATATTTAGGAAAAACAGTAAAAAAAGTTGGATTGTGAATGTTAGGAATGCCCTTAGTCCATTTATTACCAAAGGAATTCAAAAAAATATACAACTGTCATGTTCTTGTTTATCTGTCTGACGGATTACTTGATTCTGACGACACGCTTTCAATTCTACGCAAAATAGTTTATTTATTTTAATGGCGTCTACAAATTACGTAATTAATTAAATTACGCAAAATAGCAAATTTGTGAACGAACGGCAGCGAATGATTGACATGACATGACAGTCAGTTTTGTTTACTGTTAAAAGTTACTTTTTTAAATTTTATATCAGGCTAAGATCACGACATCAGTATTCCTAACTTTGTATATACGGCTTCTAGTACTCTTAGGCGATGGGCTTGCAACCTGTCACTAATACACTGGTAAACATCTTAGCCTGATTGTGCAAAACGTGGTTACAGAATTATCAACAACTTATTTAAGAGTGCTTGGTAATTCTGTAGCTCTGCCTACCCCACTCTGGGAATGAAGGCGTGAGTTTATGTATGTATGTATGTATATACGGTCTTTTTAATGACTATTTCTTTAATAAATTATTAACGACGAATTTAAGTTAAATAAAGAAAAACCAAGAAATACGGGTAGTCTAATTTATAACCAGCTATTATAAACGCGAAAAAACAATAACGCTTTTTTTTGTTGAAATGTTGTCAATTGGCATGGCTGGCATTGTTACACATTGTTTTTGGAGTCTGGAGACGTTATAATATTATGATAGTAGATATTTGACTTCTTTCAAATATCTACTATCATAATAATACAGTGTGTGACATCCATAAGAACATAAATTGTAAGTAACGATAGCTTTAGATGCTGTGAACGGTTTTATCGAAAAAATATAACAATTACGTTTTCTGATGAAGAGTTATAATTTTTTTTAATTTTCTCGAGCAGCAATATAATGCTAAGACGCAGAATGTTTCATTTCCATTTTAATTCAAAAGTGTCTTGTCAAAAGTGTCAACGAAATGTAGGCAATTGACAAGGTGTCACTAAGAGTGAATTTTGAAAGCAATCAAATGTTAGTGTCAGTTGTTACGGTTGTTAGTTTTGTTACCGATACATTGCGTGGCGAATTAGTTAGTATAAAAAAAAGTACACTTTATGTTAACAATACACATGTTTTTATGTTAATTAGGATGCATATTAACTGTTATCAAAATATATGTTCGTATGGATGTCACACACTGTATAACGTCTCCGTTAACGTTAACGTTAGATAAGCGAACACAACAATTGGCGACGGTCTCTTTTCAACACGGTAAAAACCATATCGTAGTTATTCTGTTACGGTATTGTTATGACGTCACCCGCCATTATTGTCAAGTAAATAAGAGCTGTCAAAACGGTGACATTTCAATAACAGAACAAAAATGATATGGTTTTTACCGTGTTGAATATAGGCCGCGGCCTATTACAGTTATGTTTATCGATATATAAAACATCTGTCACTTGCTGACCAGTATGTAAGTGCGCCAGTGACGTATGGTGTATCTACCGCGATGAAGACGATCATAATATCGTCCCTTAACTTTCTCAACCTCTTATCTGATCAAATATATTGATAGGAAAGTAGTCTTTATTAACCTTAGAATATGAGTGTTTGTTCTATCTATCTATTCGATCAGATAAGAGGTTGAGAAAGTAAAGGGACGATATGTAGTGTGGTTGCGTTTATCGCGTGATAAAATGTGGATACAGCATCCGTCACTCTCGTCATACTTATACAGTGTGTCTCTGACCTTGGGGCTTTAAATTCAACGATCGATTCTACTCGCTAAACTGAACTACTTTTGTTCTGCAACATGAAAAAATAACTTAAATTTAGATAACTAATTGATGTTAAAGTCTAATTGTAAAATCAGTGTATTACATACTGGCCATGTAATCACTATCTCATGGTACGGGGGCGACATTACCTTGGTACGGGGGCTAAAGGAAAATGGAGAATTGGATCGCGTACATTGAAAATTAGATTTAACTTGTATGATAAAAAAATAATTTAAACTGAACATATTTTTAACAACTTACAGAACAAAAGAAGTTTTGTTTCAGGAGTACAAATGATCTATGCATTTAAAGCCCCAAGGTCAGAGGCACCCTGTATACAGTCTGTGAGCACTTAGAAAAGGCTTCGGTTTAGTACTTCTCTCTCACTCGCTCTCATACGATCTTATTAAGAGCGAGTGAGAGAGAAGTACTAAACCGAAGTCTCTTCTAAGTGCTCACAGACTGTACGTGACAAAAAGAGACGGATGTTGTATCCACATTTTATCACGCGATATATGCTGCCATATTAGGCCCCGAGAACATATTAATGCACAAACGTTACTGTATAATTGTTTCTCTCGCGCTCATTCCATTACCATTTTCAACAACATGAAATAATAATAATGTTGACGTGTGGTTGCCGGCTTAGAATAGTGCCACTCCATGTCTTCCCGTGGAAGTCGTAAGAGGCGACAGGGAATAAAGGCTTGTAGTATGTACTGTTAGGCGATGGGCTTGCTTTCTGTCACTAATACACTCCTAATTGTGCAAATTGTGGTTATTGAATTATCAACAACTTTTTAAGTTGTAATTCTGTAGCTCTGCCTACCCCACTCTGGGATGACAGGCGTGAAGGTATGTCTGTATGTGTATGTATGAATTATGAAATTTATTTAAAACTTTTATCATTAAAAGTAACAAGATCTATCCACATTCGGGTTGTAAAGTAGGTTCTTTCATTTTCATAAAGTTTTGCGGGCATTAAAGTGTCGGCACTCGGGGATCAACGGCTGGCGAGGGGCCAGCTGCTTCCCCCCTTCATTTTAGCTTATTACATTTCATTAGTGCTTTGGGTTATTACGGCATTAAATATTCCTATGACAATGCGGTTGGCGTAGTTAGTGGCCGCGTCGACTGATTAAACCACCGTTTGTTTGTGTTTTCTATCTATTTATTTTAATTGCTTCTTCAAGAAACAAATGAACAAAGAATAGATACAGCAGTCCAAGCTTTGGTAGCTTTAGTTCCTAAATCTTGAATGGTATCTATGTGTTTTAATATTTATGGTAAGCACCAGTAGTATTTTGTTAACCTCAAAATATTGACGCAATTTAAACATTATTGTTCAGAATGTAAAAGCTTAAACGGTTTCAGAACGTCGAAAAAACTCATTCCCGAGAAACTCAGCATAAAGCAAGGGTCTTTACAAGAAAACTTCACCCTTTGAATGCAGAAGCCTTAAGTTCCGCGAATTATCAAGTTTCTACGAAAATTACTCTCTACAAAGAAACCTGGTGAAAGACGACGCGAGGTTACGTCAGTATTGGAAGTTTTATGGAAGGTATTCGAAGAAAATGCGTCTTATAGTTTGCAACTATTCTCATCTTTGTTATTTATTTTTTAGTTTAAGAAAAGTAGTCGTTCTAATATTTTTGTTCTTTGATATCATATACCTAACGCTTAAACCTACATTATATACAGTGAGTTCATAAATATGTGTACAGTTTAGTTCCTTGTCACTTTAATCGCTGTAACAATTCGTGTATGGCAGTTTAAACATGACATTAAATAGATAAGGTACTAAAGTGTACACATATTTATGAACTCGACTGTATTAATATTCGATTAGGGGAAGTTTTTTTCATGTTAATGGAGTAGTATTTTATGTGTTGGATGTCGGATCGCTACAATCATCTTAAACTTTAACCCTATTTTATAAGTTAATCTGTTTTTAAGAAAATACATATTTTATTTATTTATAAAACGCAATGCTGTTCGCAATGTTGTGTTCCGCAATGGGGATAAGGGGGTTGTTAGAGTCCTGGGACGTGAATTAAATAAAACTAGTGGACTGTATACTTTTTATAGGGCTGATTTAATCCACCGTACTTATACAATTACTCAGTCTCGTTGTAAAATGAATTAATATAAAATATGTTGAGTAGTCGTCCGACCGCGGTGGAGTATCGTAAGGCGAGTGGCAGCCACGTCGCTGCGGCTCGTCGCTGCGGCTCGTCGTGACGTCGACGTGTCGTCCTCCCGCGCGTATGTGTAACCGGTTCCCAACATGCTCCCCGGGTTGAAGTGTGCAGAGAACTTCAAAAATCTGGAAGGGGACAGATGTTATTAAAGGCCCTTCGAATTGTGCCTCTTCTTGTCTTCAACTCGGCGACTCTGGAAACGCCATCGCTGCCAGGATAGATATGAATGACTCGTCCTAAGGACCACATCAGTGGTGGAAGAGCTCTTTCCTTGACAAGAACAAGAGATCCCAATTTCAGCTCCTTGGTCGACGACTGCCATTTCACCTTTTGCTGAAGTAGAGTGACATACGCTAGTGAAAATCGGCTCCAAAAGTGCTGCTTTATAAGCTGGATTCTCTTGAATCGATCAAGGCGGTTTTTTTTTTTTTTTAATATAAAATAAATTGAGTAGTCGTCCGACCGCGGTGGAGTATCGTAAGGCGAGTGGCAGCCACGTCGCTGCGGCTCGTCGCTGTGGCTCGTCGTGACGTCAACGTGTCGTCCTCCCGCGCGTCTCCACCCGCGCGTATGTGTAATCGGTTCCCAACAGGGGTTGGTAACGTATTTGGAGTTTTTCGCTCTACACGTTGGCCGTTCATGGGACAGCATAGCGACGGAGTAATGCGTAAGAGTGAGATGCAAGAATATGTTGGTCCATGACGGGCCTTCGTGTAGAAAGGCCACAGATCGCACTCACTACATACATATAAGGAGGCCTGAGTTTTCCTTTGCCTAAAAAAACCCGCAGCCGTTATCTGATGGATCATCGCCGACCATGGTGAAAGCAGAAGTGATTGCAAATCTATAAAAATATTGAGCTCAAATTCACCATATAGGTCCTTTGTTCATTATTTATGTTAACGGAGTGTTTTTTTGAGAGTTCGGAGAGCGTAAGCAAATTAATTACGGAGTCAATGTCGATTAACGATGGGAGAATACTAAATATATATTATGTATACAGGGTGTCCCAGAAATAGCACGTCACAGTGACACTGGAGATTCCCCAGCCTCAGACGAACCAAACCAGCCTAACATGACCTCAGTAAAAGTTGCACCGTTTTCGAGTTATACCAATTTAAAGGTTTTTCCAATTTTTCACCTCTTTTGACATTGTAAGTGCTCGCATTTACTGGGATAGGTTTAGAATTTAGTTTTTTTTATTTGTGCGCGTTTATGAATAGTTTATTAAGATGATATAAGCATTATTATGTCAATAACTAATGTAAAAGTTGGAAAAATACTGTAATGAACTTGACTTAAATTATCATCAACATAGTAATTTAAACTTTGAGCACCTGCCATAACTTTTTTTTTCTATAAACAGAATGAGCAAATAACTTTAAAAACATGCGTATTTTATGCCAATTCTAAAATTGTATGACACATGATATCTGAATGCATAAAAGTAGGAATTCGTATGACATTTGCCAATATGGATCCTCGGAAATCAATGCTAATCATCTAAAAAATTATCTTGTACTCTACGATATCTCATTTGCTTGTGCTCCTTTGAAGAATATGATTGATTTTTGGTTGACCTTGGTTCAAAGATAATAAAAAACGGGTTTAATTTTCATTAGTTTTTACAGTAAATGTTCGAATTGTTTCCCTCCGACTCTAAGGCAAGAATGGCATCTTCGAATAAAATTTCGGTTTAATTTTCGTAAACTTGTTTCCGATATGTCTCGGGCTGTATTGAAGACACGTCGCCGTAGTTCCTCTTCGTTACTTATTGGTTTTGAATAAATATTGTCTTTCAAACATCACCAAAAAAAAAAACATTTTACAAAGCGAAATCAACTTCCGTTAAGAGTGCCGAGTAGAGTAGTCGTTTCAGTTCCACAAACAAAATCAGAGTGACACATGATATCTTAATGCAAAAAAGTAGGAATTCGTATCACATTTGCCAATAAGGATCCCGGCAACCAAACTAACAAATGAAACGCGTTTGGCCGCTTTGCAAGTTTATCATGTAAAGAATTGTAGGATAGTTATTAATTTATTGCAGTTGTAGCCCTGTGACCCAAACTACTCATAGTTCGTTACCATGCGTTTCGTGCTATACTCGTTGATACGGTAAGGTACGAAGTTAGGTAGTTATGTGATACGAATTCCTACTTTTTTGCATTAAGATACTTATCATTTGTCACTCTGATTTTGTTTTTGGAACTGAAACGACTACTCGGCACTCTTAACGGAAGTTGATTTCGCTTTGTAAAATGTTTTTTTTTTTTTGGTGATGTTTGAAAGACAATATTTATTCAAAACCAATAAGTAACGAAGAGGAACTACGGCGACGTGTCTTCAATGCAGCCCGAGACATATCGGAAACAAGTTTACGAAAATTAAACCGAAATTTTATTCGAAGATGCCATTTGTGCCTTAGAGTCGGAGGGAAACAATTCGAACATTTACTGTAAAAACTAATGAAAATTAAACCCGTTTTTTATTATCTTTGAACCAAGGTCAACCAAAAATCAATCATATTCTTCAAAGGAGCACAAGCAAATGAGATATCGTAGAGTACAAGATAATTTTTTAGATGATTAGCATTGATTTCCGAGGATCCATATTGGCAAATGTCATACGAATTCCTACTTTTATGCATTCAGATATCATGTGACATACAATTTTAGAATTGGCATAAAATACGCATGTTTTTAAAGTTATTTGCTCATTTTGTTTATAGTAAAAAAAAGTTATGGCAGGTGCTCAAAGTTTAAATTACTATGTTGATGATAATTTAAGTCAAGTTCATTAGAGTATTTTTCCAACTTTTACATTATTTATTGACATAATAATGCTTCTATAATCTTAATAAACTATTCATTAACGCGGACAAATAAAAAAAACTAAATTCTAAAGCTATCCCAGTAAATGCGAGCACTTACAATGTCAAAAGAGGTGAAAAATTGGAAAAATCTTTAAATTGGTATAACTCGAAAACGGTGCAACTTTTACTGAGGTCATGTTAGGCTGGTTTGGTTCGTCTGAGGCTGGGGAATCTCCAGTGTCACTGTGACATGCTATTTCTGGGACACCCTGTATATATGTATAGTTGTAATTTTTAGTGTATATGTTCCTTATGAACTCCGAAACGACTGGACAGACTTCGATGATGAGGTCTTAAAACAAATCACCCGGGCGACGCAAGGCACTAACAGCTAGTCTACAATTCAACAAAGTACTTAAGTAAGAACATCGTTTAAATCAATCACTCACAAAACTTAAACATTTCTCAGTAAACAGTGCGTGTCCCGATCCTTCCAAGAAACCTCGCCCAAGGACCCTGGAGCCTTAACGATGCTCCAAAACACGGGCTATTCCCAGTTGTCCACACCCGACGTTTTTATGTTGCCACTTTCAACTTTATTCCACTGTACTAAGCCAGCAACAGTGTGGTGTGGACAGCTGGGAATAGCCCCAAAATACGTTTCCAATCCTCCCTCGATTCCGGCGACGCTATGAAATTCACCCCGTTATTTTGCTGAGAATTGTCTTGTAACTGATGTTGTTAATTTAGGCTCTAACTCAGGACAGTTTGTTGATTGAATCTTGGGGATTCAAGGTACAAAAGCGGGAATTATTCGCAATAGGTGTGGTTGCCGGCTTAGAATCGTGCCACTCCATGTCTTCCCGTGGAAGTCGTAAGAGGCGACTAAGGGAATAAAGGCTTGTAGTACTGTTAGGCGATGGGCTTGCTACCTGTCACTAATATACACAGTTAAACATCTTAGCCTTATTGTGCAAATTGTGGTTACAAAGTTATCAACAAGTTTTTGGAGTGGTTGGTGATTCTGTGGCTCTGCCTACCCCACTCTGGGAATGAGGGCGTGAAGGTATGTATGTATGTATGTAAAACTTGTTCATTTTGGTAAATTTTGATAAGTGTGAATTTTCTTGTGATTACGGTCATTGCAATACGATTGAATCGAGGATTATAGGGAATAAATCTCGAATTATTTTTCCGAACATTCATTTGTTCGAATTTTGCATTTCATTCGGAATTTAGAAAATTCGGAATTTTCGATGAGTTCGGAATTATAGCTCTTCAGAATAATGTACCCATTGAAACATCTAAGGGATAATTACATACACATACATAAACTCACGCCTTCATTCCCAAAGTGGGGTAGGCAGAGCTACGGAATTACCAGCAACTCTAAAACCTGGTTGATAATTCTGTAACCACATTTTGCATAATTAGGCTAAGGTGTTTAACAGCGCATTAGTGACAGGTTGCAAGCCCATCGCCTAACAGTACTACAAGCCCTTATCCCATAGTCGCCTCTTACGACATCCACGGGATAATTAATAATGATAATTTCACGTGATATAGACCCAATAAACAAATATGTGTAAATGTCGCAAAATTTTGATTGTTAAATAACCTTCTGCTACAGTTTCTTCCGGCGCCGGCGCTTCTTTTCTGCAATGGTGGTCTTTGTCCGAAGTGCTAATAGATTCACTCCATATTACCGACGACGTGTAAAAGAGATTTGTATATTTTTTAGGGAAACTTTGATCCATGTCATAAATTACTATCAGCAGTATTTTTTTTTTTTCAAATAAATGTCCATTCCGTCTATTCTTTCAACCAAATTTAATCCTTCGCTGTCTTTTAACGAGTTCCTAAAAGAAGATTATTTCCATTATAATTGAGATCGTTACTTTTGACTATTGCTAGGCTTCGATAAAATAATCTTTCGTCCCTCGGGAGAATCGGTTTCTTAAATTTTAATGAGTTTAGGAATTCTTCCGGACGGAGATATTTCTGGGGATGTTTTTTAGAGATACCTTTATTTTACTCAGCTACATTTTTTAGTTTAAAAGTGTTTTTTTTAATATACTGGTACTTACGACGGAAAATCACGGATTTCGTACTGAAAGTCACACACAGTCATAATAAAATCTGAATTGTAAAGTTAAGAATATTAACGAGGACAATGATGATTACAGTATTGGAACGGTTCTTACTAACGGTAGGAAGCGATGTGCTTTTGGCCATTATATATAATACATAAATATACCTTGTTATCACTGGGTACTGACGTCGCTGTTTTGTTGGGATTGATTGTTTATTTTATCGACCATCTCTATATCGATATTTGTAATAAATATTATGCGACTGATTCTTTGCTTCTTAAATCTCTGCTCAATTTCAATATAGCGTAGGTACTGAAACTTCTTGATTTAGAATAAGTAGATTACCTCATTATTATTACGAGATGCGATACCATGATGCAATTATTGTGGAAAAACTGTGATAAACTGGTTTTAACTAACGAACTCCAGCGATTTTATTTCCCATTATTTTTTAACACATTTTTAGTAGTGCAATACCATCGACATTTAAATAGTCGATAAAATAAACATTAAATCCCTACGGACAAGCGAGGTCAGTGCCTCAAGATAACGGGGTCTATGGGTACAGTAAAGGAAATTGATTCCTAGACCATTTCGGACTATGTCATATTGACGTAATCAATCAAAACGTAAGAGATTTCTTATGATTTTATTTACAGTGTCACTTTGACATAGTCCGTAATGGTCTAAGCATCAATTTCCTTGACTGTGCATCAGGGATGTAATACTGAAAAAATATATGATAAAAAGACACCCATTATCCAACTTTAAAATCAATCCATAGTAAATCGCATTTTGGCAAAACATTAGTAAAGGGTTAAACCATATTTGTTTTGACGTATTTTCGAATCGTTGACGTCACTATAGCTCTTATTTACTTGAAAATAATGGCGGCCATTTTAAAAACAATACGATATCACGGCAAAGGCAACATCGTTTAACCCAGTACATAAAAGGCCATGTGTTTTTTATATGAATTGTCTTTCGTTACTTAATTTCTGAGAAACCTAATTAGTAAAGATAGCTTTAATAATTCGTTAGGCCACCATATTATACAGTTAAGAACAACTAAATAAGGTGAAATTACTTTGTATAACAGAGATACGACTGCTAAAACACGGCAGCGCTCTAAAACACACTTTAACGTCTGTCATAAATTCAAATCTAGCCTTTTGTATCGTACAGCCAAGTATCAAATGAGTTTTAATCAAACTGAAATTGCTTGATTTCCTTCGCATTTCCGACCTTATTGATTTTCAAGCTCTGAAATCAAGTACAGTCACCAGCAATAAATAATAAGTTATTAAATATCAACCTCCAAAACATTTTACGCGTCTCTATTACTAGTCACATAAACTCTATTCCTAGTTAAATAATTATTTATGTAAATGCAATTTTAATAAATATGTTTTTGCTAGTGACTGTACCTAACCTAGAAGATCTCCAGTAATTACTGAATCTCGGGAATACCGACCATATAATGAAATGAAGGCATTCGAGTTCATTGCCCTTAATCGAATTTCAAATACGAGAAAATGAGTGACGAGATTACTTTCTCTTACTGAAATCCAATTTGAGAGACGTGAAATTGATTGAATAGTCCTTTACCTAGAAGGAATGGGAATGGAGCTAGAAACACCCTTTA
The DNA here is from genome assembly GCA_927399475.2 of Acleris emargana. Taxonomy (NCBI): domain Eukaryota; kingdom Metazoa; phylum Arthropoda; class Insecta; order Lepidoptera; family Tortricidae; genus Acleris; species Acleris emargana. The sequence goes on along the minus strand of OV656844.1, from coordinate 4,958,087 downwards.
TACTTGATGGCTTCAACGTATAGATGAAGTTTTCTTTTATCATCGAGATGACCTGATGGTGTAACTGGGATTTGAAATCCACAGATATTTGCAATCTTAAGATTACAATCTCAAGATCGCAATCCTGAGGGCCATATTATTAAACTCATCTTGGCTGAGATGTCCGTTACAAGATGCGTCAAAGTAAACGTCACGTCATAGAAAACTGCCATCTGACGCATCTTGAGACGAGCGGTACAGTCGAGATTAATTTATTAATACGGTCCTAAGGCCACTTGGCTGAGATGCCCATCTCACGATGCGTCAAAGTAAACGTCAAACCATAGCGAGCTGACATTTTTGACGCATCTTGAGACGAGTATTACAGTCGAGATCAATTTACTAATCAGATCCTAAGAACAATCGGCTGAGATGCCCGTCTCAAGATGCGTCAAAGTAAATGTCAAGTCGAAGTAATTTCTGACTCGTAAATGCATTGCTAAAACCCTAAAGACTAATTCAAATTAGAATTCAAAATCTTTAATGCATATCACATTAAAAATATAAGGTGCAAAATAGGTATCCATGTGACGCCCTGCAAGGGCATAGCAATTTAAGACTAAACATTTGATTACAAGTCTTGTATTAATAAACTCGTCTCCGCTGGAGATGCCCGTCACAAGATATGTCAAAGTAAGCGTCAAACCAAAGATAACTGTAATTTTTGACGCATCTTGAGACGAGCTTTATAGTCAAGATGAGTTAATTAATACGGCCCTAAGATGGAATGCCTCTATACTTACTGAGGCTGTCATTTCACTGGTTGTCTGGACCTCACATAGGAACACAACTATGCAAATACTGGTTGGTAGTTCAAAATGCATTTTCCAATTTCATTATTTCATTATTATGATTACGTGCTAGTAAAATTTTAATAGGACATTTGTTATCATCTATCAATGTTTAAAACAATTATCACTATTGAATTATTCATATAACAAATCTAATTTCAATTTCGCTTGGTTTCATTTATGAAATTTGACAAACGATAATAAATCGGTGTCTGGCAAATTATTGGGTTTCCGATGCACTGTGTAATAGACACTGCAATATGCAGTACAGAATTTACAGCTTGTATAGATCCGGGTATGTACAGATGGTATTTATTATCATGTAAATTTGCTCATCAATTAGTGCTTTATGCGCTTCTCGAACATTTCATACAAATTTGCATAATGAAATTGGTCTCGCGTGCAACCTTGTCGGATCGACGTTTTTGTTTACGAATATTGAATATTTCATGCCGTGCATTTTATGAAGTGAAATGATAATGATATTGTAAAAAATGCCTTTTGGGAGTTGATGCGGTCGTAGTCTTTCATATTTTCTACATACATACATACATACATTAAATCACGCCTTTTTTTTTTTTTTTTTTTTTATGGCATGGGAAGGCAAACGAGCACACAGGCCACCTGATGGTAAGTGGAAACTGTGACCCATAGACATTCGCATTCACAAGACTGCGAATGCGTTGCCAACCCTGAGGACTAAGATGGAATGCCTCTATGCTAGTCATTTCACCGTCTGTCTTATCCCCAAACCGGAACACAACAATGCGGCCTGTTTCCCAGAGGGGTAAGTAGAGGCCTCTTAATTCCACTTGCTACGATCTTGACAAATTTCTTTCGTTTCTTCCACATTCATACATCGAGTCATGCACGCACGTCGGTTTCGGGTACTTAAGATTCGCCCCTTTTCCAGTATTTCTCCGATTTGATTCGAAAAAGTACGCCTCCCATTCACCATATCATACATTATCATTCTCTTCATATTTTCTATTTGGGTTAAATTTTGGTAGTTTTTGGAAATGGTGTAAGTTAGGGTTGCGCATATAGGGCAAGTGCACCAAATCAACTATATCTCCTAAAAACATATATGGTTTATCGCACTTACCCCGTTGACGCTCTTGCGCCACCTGGGGTTGTAAAGGGGTTTTGGTGATCATAAGTTTCACATTGGGCGCAACTGTCAATCCTGCTGCATATAAACGAAGGGAGCACTGACCAGCCCCACAACAGTTTCAAAAATAAAATACAAAATGTGATGAAGTACTACAAACATCGACTTTCATCAAGGACAGGAAGATAGACAATTATTTTAAAGGACAAAGTGAACAAAAGAAGAAAATGAGCACATCAATGGTTAACAATAAATTATAATAACATACATGGCAATGCAGATGGGACATAAAACTCAGGTACGTAGACAAATTTACTCAGCTTTAAATGACAAATAACAAAATCGCAAGGAAACCTAAGGTTCAAAATTGAATAAACTGTTTCAGGGCCGCGGTACCTAGTTTATTTATTTATTTTGGCATAAAGAAGACAAACGAGCACACAGGCCACCTGATGGTAAGTGGAAACTGTGACCCACAGTCATTCGCAATCACAAGAATGCAGTGCAATCCTAAGACTGCAAATGCGTTACGAACCCTGAGGACTAAGATGGAATATCTATGGATCTATGCTAGTCATTTCACCGGCTGTCTTAACCTCAAACCGGAACTCAACAATGCGAACACTGCTGTCTGGCGGTAGGTTAATGGTTAAGATGGTGGTAGCGATCCGGACGAATCCTGCTCAAGGTCCTACTAGACTAGTTCTAAAGATTATCCTCAAAAAAAAACTTTCAATTTAACCTTTCTAAAATAATAGTATATAGTATGAATGTGCCAAAGTGTGATTAAAAAAGAATATCCGATTAAAAACGTTATCTGCGTTGAGCAGGCCGTGTCGTTGCTATTATACGTTGCGGAGCCGCTACATGTATGATCCCGGCTTTACGCAAATGCGGACAATCATTGCGGTGGATTGTGAAACTTTATTCGTATCCATAATGTTTTCCAGTTGGAAAATGAAGCTAGTGGTTTTCAAGAGGAATTCACTAAATTGGGATAGACCAAAAAAAATATTCCCGGTTTTTTCATTCTAATTTGAAAGAATAGGTAATATTAAGAGACCAATTTTATTTATTTTGTATTTGACCCAATAGTTTTGTTTTAATATCTTTTTTATTTAGCAGACATTTTATGGATGACGTGATGATTTTAAATTTGGTTTTTAATTTTCTATTAAATTACAACAATTAAATGATATCTAATGATAAGTAGTGATTGTAATAGTGTAATAAAACATACAATTTCAAGCGGTTTTCGCCTGACCCGTAAGATACACCTAGGAGGTCTTCAAGCCAAAAAACGAGAGTCAAACAAAGGTCAAATCAATATACTTATGTTGAAATGTCCGAAATAGATAAATATTACAAAAACTTAATAATGCAGAACGGCTTTAAAACCCTATTCCTCGAAATAGTATCAAATTAGAGTATTTTAAAAAATATGAACAATCCCAATTCACCAAATTGGCTGAGAATACGTTTTTAAGGTCACAAGAAGAAAAACATAACCTTAAGGATATCTTCGGTGTGTGTGTCCTGAATGTCGTGACTCTTGTTTTTAGACAAAGGGAAAAGGTTAAATACGAGTATATAAAATGTATTGGTTCCTTGATACCGAACCTTGTTGGTAGGAATCATGCCTACAAAATTCTAATATATATGACATAAGTATTTTTATCATTGCCAAGTTCCCATAACAGGGTAGAAGTACCATTTGTGGCCACTGTACCCTTTTTGGCCATTTAAGGTTGAAATGAGCATCAAAAAACTTGAAAATTTAAAATAATACTAACTAGTTAAGACTGAAGATTAATTCAAAAATAAAATATAAAAACGTGTTTGTGATTTTGTTATAAATAAATATCAAGAGGCAATGTCACCATAAGTACATAAAACCAACTATTTATTCCTATGTAATTTCCATCTCTTCACTTGACGCTGTCTTTATGACAAGGTTCTATGATGGATCAACATTTAAAATTCTTGATGGTACTATGGGTACAAGACAACGATATAGAAACTCATACAGACAAATGTATACTTAAATACATAGAAAAGATCCATGACTCAGCTCAGATAATGCTTTAGATATTAGTTAAAATTTAGAGTGCCCAAAAACGGTCTAACGCTTACCAAAACCGGTACTTCTACCCTAGTTGAGCTTAGTTTGGGACTTGGTCAATTTGTGTGAAATTGTCATAAGCTATTTATTTTTCTCTATTCTCTGTTGGAGGTTTAAAACATATTAGTTTTCCTTGCAGTGCTTCTAAACTGAGATTTCTTCTAGAAAAGCACTAGGAGAATCAGCCTTGAGCATGTGTGGTGTACGTATACGTATCGCCAGGAAGTTGATGTCACGCTCACAGCGTCATTTAGGTCAGAAGGATTTTGAAACCTTGCGTTTCTTTGCACTGATATTACTAAACCGCGATTAGAATACACTTCGGAAGTAACGTCAGCACGCTGTCATTGCATATTATATCCGCCATTAGTAATTGTCATTTATATGCAATGACAGCGTGCTGACGTTACTTCCGAAGTGTATTCTAATCGCGGTTTAGTAATAGCAATGTCAACATTACAGGGTTAAGGTTTATCAAGGTAAAACCTTTTTGGTTTTGACGTGTGACCGTATTGTCAATGTTGTTATAGCTCAGGGAGCCTAATAATGCTGCGTTTATCGCGTGACAAAATGTGGATACAACATCGGTGACTTTTTAACACTTATGTAAGCACGAGATTACGGTTGCTTTATCCATACATTTTGTCACGCGGTAAACGTTACCATATAAGGCTCGATGATTTACTTTTTTTTTTTTTTTTTTTTCAGATATTACTCTCAGGATGTTATTTTGAGCTCGTTGTATGCATAGAATGTTACTCTTGCTGGCAGATGACTGTTACTCTTGCTGGCCGATGATGGTGGATACAACATCCGTGACTTTTTAACACTTATGTAAGCACGAGATTACGGTTGCTTTATCCACATTTTGTCACGCGGTAAACGTTACCATATAAGGCTCGATGATTTACTTGACACTACATAATGGCGGCTATATTAAAAACAATACGATAACACTTTAGGATATGGTTTTGCCGAGTAAAATATAAGCAGATAGACGTCGACAAAAACTACTAATGTAATTTTGTTAAAACTCCCTTCTCTATTATTTTTAATAATGATTTTATACCCCGCTATATTTAAATGAATACTAATGGACTTTGGAAGGTTAACTAGAAGAAATCCTTAAGCCTCGCCTTTTTACAGCCACGTTTTTTAAGCGTTCTTTTCTTTTCTGCGAAATATAAGTTTTAGTTATATATCTAAATACCGACGTCCTGTATTTCGTCCATTCTTAAACAGTATTTAGTCCAGAAATATTTAACAGTATTGAGCTAAAAAGATGTAGGTAGGTTTTGAAACCTAGGATAGATGAATTGTCCAACCACCATAACCTTTATCATATATCGAGATGAATCAGATGAAGAAATATATTATATTTAGCTACTAGTTATTAAAGCAAGTTTTTTTTTATTCAGCCGTTTACTATTTTGCTATCAGTACTCTAGGTATGAAGCTGTGTATGTAATCGTTAAACTCAACTTTAGCTCAAGGTATAGAATGAACATTATATTTCATTCGTCTCTTCTTCATTGTTCCTTATAGCTGAAAGTTGTGACTCAGTTGCTCTGTGGCTCACTTGGATTGAGGCCAGGCTACTCTTCGAGCCTGATGAAGTGCAGACTGTGTTGTAATTCAGGGCTTTTAGTGACGTGAAACAGTCCAGGGCATTGGTGTCCTTCTTGTCAACGAGTTTTTATTTTCTAATTTGTTATTCTCTCAACGCAGTCGAAGAGAAATAGTTCCTCGATAAGTCGTACCAATAAGAGGCGGGTCCATTATTGACCGAGCGAGCCCGAAGCGTTTCCGTTTAGCTTTGGCAAAAATGCTTTCGTATGTCAAACATCTGTTTGTCCGTTCGGATGTGCTCCTCGGTGGAGGAACCGGTAGGTCGCATTTCTTAACAGAATCCCGTGAAATTTTGTGTCCAACCTTAATGTTTTTTTTTGTCGATTTAATTGTGAAATTTTTCAAAACCATTTTTTTAGTTGAGTGTTTTTGCGATTTCAAACTTAATTGCGGTGTTGGAAAAGTGCTGACCGCGACCTTTGTCGGTGTATGGGGATGACAGTTTTCCAACATAAAAAGTAAAGTGTGCCGCGAGGTTTACAGCTCACAGAGCCAATAGTTTAATTGGTAATTACATGGTATTAATTACTAAAACTATTAAATACATAAAACTGACAAAACGATTTTTATCGAACCACTAAGAATCGATAGTTTAACTAGTTTTTAAACAACAAAATCAAAATTGATCTCGCGCACCGACGGTTTTGTGTCGCCGCACAGTAGGTATATATCATATCCCGATTGGAATTCGAGCCGAGCGAGCCGGTTAGTACTATTTACCAAATTGGACGATTGTAAGTTTTACCGTTTCAACAATACAACAAAAATAAAAATGCGTTAAGAGCGTTTATTGTTTGTCGTCCATTCTTTAAAGTTCACTTTTTTTTTGTTAGAAAATCCGCCGGTACAACATATTTAAAAAAAACCCGCTATCCCTAACGGATCAAAAAATACAGCTCTTTACAGTTAGGACAGACGGACGACTCACAGTGTAAGCTTAACAGGGTCCTTCGGGCATGAAAACCCTATATAAAAAGTAAAGTAAATACATCCACCGTTTCTACATGCTAGTATTATGGCATTAATTAAATATCACGGCGGTGTAATATCTCAAGCGCATTTAAAATAATCAGGCTTCGTGCCCTCGGATCGCGTAAGCAAAACAACTTTAAGAAGCGATTTAAAGTTCTCCGTACCTGCTAAGAGGCAAAGTTCCGCACGTGGGAACGCCTTATCTATACCTATATGCCCTTATTAATAAACGTGGAGTAACTGTGGGGTAGCTAAACCATGTTTTATCCTTATCTGTCATTGTGACATTTGATTATGACAGATAAGGACAAAGCATGGTTTAGCTACTCGACGGTTACTCCACGTTTTTTTTTTTTTTTTTTTTTTTATTACTCAATATAACACAGTATAAATTACATGGCATGTCAAATTATATGCAGTTACATTGAGGTCGTCAGAAATAGAATTAAATGATAATAATAGAAAGTCAACACAAATACAGAGTACATTAAAAAAAAAAAAAAAAAAAAATTAAAAAAATTAAAAGTCAATCCTATTTATAAGTCAAGTTCCATATACTCATTCACGGAATAGACTGGGTTATCCAACAAAAGATTCTTAAGCCGGCGCCTAAACATGTCGTCAGATGGTTCGCGTTTGAATTCGGCGGGTAGACGCTCGTAGTAGTTGGGACCGATGACGCGCGGGTTCTTACCTGCAAGTGCCATGCGACGAGGAACAGTTCTCAAACGCCCTGTGTGGCGGAGTTGTTTGCCGACGACGTTTACTGTTGGAAACGAAGATATATTCGATCGGACAAACATAATAATTTCGAATATGTAAAGTGAATAGTGCGTCATTATACGTTGCGTTGTGAAAATGCCCCGACAAGTATGTCTTGGCTTCGCCCCGACCAGCGTACGTACGGCACGTTTCTGCATCAGCATTACCCTGTTGGCATCCGTAGAGTTTCCCCATAAGAGTGTGCCGTACGACATCAGTGAGTGAAAATGTGCATAATAGACCCGTCTTAGAGCATCGTCAGATATAAGCAATTTCAGCTTACGCAACGCAAACACCGCACTACTCAATCTTCCACACAATAGGTCAACATGGCACTTCCAATTAAGATTCGAGTCCAGAGTGAATCCGAGAAACCTACACTGATCGCACACAGGCATCGGACTGTTTGCGACGCACGGAGGAACAGGAACACTACGCCCCGAGAAAATCATGACGCTTGATTTTGTAATATTTAGGAGCAAACCGTTACACTTAAACCACTTCTGCAGTTGATCACATGCGTCATGAATTTTCTCAGCGAGCCGTTCATACGTGCGCGCGCCAACTATGACCGTCGTGTCGTCTGCGAACTGCACAGAAACACCGGCTGTGATGCTGGTCGGCAGATCATTGACGTAAGCCAGAAATAGGGTATTTCCTAAGGCGGATCCTTGGGGGATCCCTATTCTCACGGTACCAACATCAGATTCGAGTCTCTTGCCGCCCGCAGACAATTTAACTACTTGTTTCCGGTCGCACAGAAATGACGTAAGTAGACGGTGGGAGGTGTCCTGTATACCGTAATAGTGCAACTTATCCAAAAGCAGTTCGTGGTTTATTACGTCAAAGGCTTTGGATAAGTCACAAAATATACCTGCCATCTTATTTTTATCGTCAAGACCGGAAACGATTATATTAATAAGGGCAATAAAGTTCATTTATTTTAGGATGAGAAACCACAACAACATTATATTGCGTTTGGTCAACTATTTATTACCTAGCAAATAGTACAGTACAATAGTCTGGGAGCCGCAAAATAAAATTGTTTTAATGTCACTTTATTTGCGTGTCGTCAATTGTTACTCTAGTACAAATTGTAAAGAGATTACAGTTCACGAGCCGCAATATAATGTTGTTGTGGTTTCTCATTCTAAATTAAATGAAGTATATCAAGGTTGCGTTTGAACGTCGTTGTAAATAGTTGAGAATATTGTACACCGTGTTTTTATTGATTTACGATAACTTCGGCATATTACTAGGTACATCCATAGAAACTAAGTGGTAGATTCTTTTTTTTTATATTGCAAAAAAAAAAAAAAATCTCTATGGAGCAAAGTAACTAAATGAACTTAGCTCCATAGAAAAAAAATTTTTTTTTTTGCAATATAAAAAAAAAGAATCTACCACTTAGTTTCTATGGATGTACCTAGTAATATGCCGAAGTTATCGTAAATCAATAAAAACACGGTGTATACACACATCATCAATAGAATCTCGGTAAAATATCAGTATCAGTATCAGTATCTTTAGTATACATTGTCTTTAACCCTATGGTTATTGTGTTGTTAAGACTAAGCTGTCCGTCTGTCTGTCTGCCTGTCCGTCTGTTTGTCACCAGGCTGTAACTCACGAACAGATGATGTATTTCTGTTGCCGGTATAACAACAAATACCAAAAACCAGAATAAAATAAATATTTAATACAACAAACGTGATTTTTGGTACGGAAACCTTCGTGTGCGAGTCCGACTCACACTTGGCCGATTTTTTTCATCTCAAGGAAAGTTACTTTTCTCAAACATGCTCGGAAAAAACGGTTTTCCGATTGAAACACAAGGACGGAAAGAGCCTCATTTTACTCCTAGGAGTAAAAAAACCATATGAAAACACTTTCCGTCCATGTCCATATATTTCTTAAAAATGCTGTCAATTTGCATACAAAATCAAAAGGACCAAGACAAAAATTAAAAACAGCCAAGGTAACTGCTCGCTTTTTTAGCACAGTGCGTGTGTTTCTTTTTGAATTTGCATTCCAATGTCTATGGTTAGTATTTAAAAACAATTGACAGTCGGTAACATTCGTTTATTCTGCATAATATAATTGTGAAACCGAATATTAAACTATTTGTTGTGTGAAATACTTTTTAGAAATGTATTGGTATTATTTCCTCACAATATGTTTGAGAAAAGCATTATGTATGCCTCGGCGGAAACGAGGATTTCCTGACTCGTATTTTAGCAGGCCTCGCTGTTGCTCGGCCTGCTAACCACCTCGTCAGGAAAACCCTTACTTTCCGCGCCTAGGCAACAATGTACTATTCCGTTACGGGGGTGGATTTAAATGACATGCTCTGGTGAAAACCATTAAACCAGCTATAAATATAGTAAGCCAGAGTTAACAGCATAGGTAAATAATGCTGTTAAGTGTTTTTGCATGAACCTTTCTGGCATAGTTTAATGTTTGTGGCAGCTTAATGTTGCATACATTGCTATGTATTTTAGGAAAATTGTTCAGAACGCATGTAAATATGGTGGAATAGAAATTTGTTAATTTAAGTGATGGATCGAGACTCATAAGAAATAACCAATAATTAAAACTAGAAAGGTTTTTTTTTTTCATAAAATGTTCCTTCTTTTCATTTCAATTTCCACTATCGAAGTACGGTGATTAACTTAAAAATATATCGTAACGAGGACGGCTGACTACTTTGTAATATTTTTACCATATTCTCTTTTTTGAATAATATATTAGCCGTGTGGTTGCCGGGTTAGAATAGTGCCACTCCATTGTCTCCCCGTGGATGTCGTAAGAGGCGACTAAGGGAATAAAGGCTTATAGTACTGTTAGGCGATAGGCTTGCCACCTGTCACTAATACACTGGGAAATCTAATATTAACGGAACTGCTAAAGGGGGTGTTTTTTTAAAGTAGTGATCATTATTTACATCTTTTTCCTACTCCTGTACTTTTATCTGTCATTTATATAGTCACGAACACTAATATAAGAATATAGATAATATGTCCGCAGAACATTCCGTAGAAAAGTCTATCTAGTCTATTCCCCTTAACAGCACTTGTGCTTTTTTGAGCCAAAACGATATGCCTAGCTGCCAAAGCTTACACCTAGGTTAATTTGACCAATCAAAATACTTCACCAAATTAAACCACCAATCACAATACACATTGACTGTCAATCGGAACGTTAGGTTCTTTTTGGTATGTAAACTCTTTTACTAATTTAACTCTTTAAAAAATACATTTTATTTGGTATCAACCAACCAGAACGCAGCTATATTAAAATCGACCAATCAGGTAAAAGAATTCATTTCTCAAATCATTAGGTATTTTTTAGTCTCTATTTCACAAGTTAAATCGATTGAGCAACTTTAAAAAAAAATATGAAACCTGGCAAGTGCACATCAATTTAAAAACAAAGTTAACCATAGACACATATTTTGTTGTTTTCGAATGTTTCTCGCTCGTTTGTTGTTCTGTGCTTCGTTCGTTCGTATTCTAACCTAGGTATATTAATTTAATTTTGCATTTTATTTGAAACCTAGTCGTAGAAAAAGTATTGTATGCAACGGTGTATAACTAAGTCAAAAAATACTCGTGGCGTATTGCTTTACGATGTTCGCCTGCGGCTCACATCGTAACCACACCACTCGTCTTTTTTGACCTCTCTTATACAACTGTTGCATAAACTACTATAATATTTGAGTAGCTTAGTTTTGTTTTAATTTAAATTAGTTTAGTTTTAACGTCTCAACCAATCGATATAAAATTGATATAGAGACAGTTTGTAACGCGGTAATATAAAACAATTTCTAAAGAAATAGTGCTGACCTTTTGCGAGTACAGATTCGCCGTCAAAAACTGCTATATTTATAATGGTTTGGAATATTTTCGTTATTTCTCATGCAGATACAACTTACCTTTATGAGACACTTGTTTTGTATGTCACGAAATAGCACAAGGCATTCCATTCCCCCGAGATATAACATTCCCTCTACCAAAGTAAATAGAGAAAAGTACGTCGTCTCCGTCATGCATGTTATTAATTTTATGCTATAAAATTACATTGACCTTGTAAGGATCGCGGGAAAGCGGTGGATGCGAAAAGCACAAGACCGGTCTGAGTGGAGAGCCTTGGGGGAAGCCTATGCCCAGCAGTGGACGTCTTTCGGCTGACATGATGATGATGATACAATCTGAATATGAATCCGTGTATTAGCCATTGTTACCTACCGACGTATGTGCATGCTCGGGTAATTTATGAAGGTGCGTTTCATTTCAAATTAGTTTTAGATAACAGTTGATCTATTGTTATTTTACGATGTAAATACTACTTGGTAGTTTTTATCATTATACCTACTTGTTAACTGGATTTCATCGAATAAGTACCTAAATTATATTTCCTTTACATTATTTAAATATGGATGTTTACTATGTATTTAAGTATATATTACTCTATATAAGTATTTATATCGTTGTCTATACATATAGTACAAGCCTAGAGCTTAGTTTGGGCCCTAGGTCAATTGGTGTGACATTGTCCCCTGATATTTATTTATTTATTTTCATTCTCATAAATATCATCCCTTCAGCCTCCAGCCACGCCCTATCAAAAAAAAGTTTGGGAACCGCTGCAGTATAATATATTTGCGCGCGTTACACTACTAGCGATTGCTATATAGTAGCGCGTACGTATAACGCTCACAAGGATGTTCTACTGCAGCGGTTCTCAAACTTTTTTACCACGGTGCAGCAAAATAAGCAAGACCTGGCATTACAGGAAAAAAAAGAAGAAAAAGATCCATATTGTTGATTAGGTTGATTTTTCAGCGGAGCCCTTGCAGAACCCTTGCTCTAAGGCTCCGCTGGAGCACACTTTGTATATTATATTCTACTGGATTGGTTTTACTATGGCTTTACTCTACAATGGGCATGACGAATGGAACAACTACAAGCAAGATAGTAAAACGTACCGCCATAAACGTACGTAAAGCCACTCCAGTCGGTATATGGGAAAATAATGACCGACGCTCCCTCGACTTCAAACTTTACAGATAAGAAGGAAGCGGGACTCAAATCAGTAGCACTTATTGTTATGTAAATAAGACCTACCATCAAGTTTTAATAAGATTACAATACAGAAGCAAGATGGGCTTAAACAAAGTGTCATAGATACATAGTTATACAACTCGTAATGAAGATGGCGAATGGCGAAATACTTATTAGAAATGATACAATATAATACAATACAAAACACTTTATTGTACACCAAACAAAAACATAACAGAGAAGGAGCACAATAAAAATAATACAGGTAAACAACAGGCGGTCTTATCGCTAATTAGCGATCTCTTCCAGACAACCTTAAAAATGAACCTTAAAATTTCATCCATAACAATTAAACTTGATTAAGGGAATTAGAAAAGAAAAAAAAAAGTATTTATTAATTTGTTATCCCTCGTTCCATCTACAATCTGTTTCCTAAAACATTATTAACTAAAACTGAAATATACGGCTATAAACGTACGGAAAGCCACTCCGGTCGGTATATGGGAAAATAATGATCGACGCTCTCGTGACTTCAAACTTTAAAGATAAGAAAGGACGAGGGTTGGAAATAGCACGTACTGTTAAGTACATAAGAGCTAAAATAAAGCTGCAATACGATTACGATATAGAAGTCTCTAAGTGTTGAATCCAGAGTCATAACAAAGATAGCGTATGATAAAATGGTAGAAATTACATGTATTTTTAATTTTCACCCGTCGCAATTTAACTGATAAATAAGCATTTTTTATTTTTTGGTGCACGTACGATATGTTAACCAGTACATAAATAACTAAAACCAAAACATGTCACATAAACGTTACAAGGATGGGGTATGATGAAATATTTTATATTTTTTTATTAATAAGAAAAACATCAAGGAACACCTTGCATTTAAAAAAAAAACTGTGGGTTAAAATTCTGCAACACATTAGTAAACCTTTTGACTATTATAATCCTATGTAGAACAATCTTTTACACAATTCACTAAAACCAAAACATGCAACCTAGCCACTCCGGTCGGTATATGGGAAAATAATGACCGACGCTCCCTCGACTCGCAACTTCGGAGATAAGACGGACAAGGGACTCAAATCAGTACGGCGGTGTTATCTTTTCATTACGCTGTGGTCCTAAATAAACACGCCTTCAGCCGTCGGTGCCAGGGCCTAAATAACCCACTAATGGTTAAAAAATCAATAGTGTGACTGAATGGCCCACGAGGCAGAAAGTTTAAAAGGAACTGGTTCTTTAATTAGCTGCAAGAAGAAAAAATATATATTTGTATGTTGGTTTATATTCTTCTAAATTTAGTCGTTTATTCATAAACGATACTCTGTCCTTATCTGTCATTATGACATTTAAATTAGACCGAAAGGGACAATGGATACTGTAACTAAAATTGGTTTATTTTGTTGTGCGATTATGAAAAAAGTCATTAAGTCTTCGTAAATATCCTAAGGTTTTTGTAACACCAAGAAAGCATAAACACACGGTTGCATTAGCATTCCTCAGAGATTTTAAACATGAGTCAGGAGAAACTTCTGAAGCTGCCTAAAAATAATACCCTCAACTTATACGAGTATGAGCGCGCTTATAATAACATATTCTGAAAAAACTTCTCGTAGATCTAACTAGACATCGAACATAAAAAGCCCTGGCATGTATTTAGAGAAAAACGGACATAGCGGAAGTATGAGCCGGAGATAAACTAGTCTAAAGTCACCGACACCGAGTAAAACTAGGTCAGCAAGTTATCAATTACCTCACCGCCACAAAGCGTCGCGGGATAAAAGGAACTTGTCAGGGACAAAACACGCCACGTCCTGACACAGTCCCCTATCATTTGCATGGAATCCCCATCAATCCAGTGAAAAAAGCGCCACTCGATCCTTAATAAATCATTTTATCTCTTCTAAAGAATGACTAATGAAGACCGTAAGAAATCCTAAGAACGGGAAAAAGATTAAAGTAACAATCTGTTTGAAGAATTTATGCCACGGACGGGAAATAACGCTGTGCTAGAGAAATTAAACGCATTATGAAGTCGGTTAGAATTGATATTTCAATGGATCGGTCGATGTCTATTATGTGATCTTTATTATTATATCAATTACCTTTATGACAGATCTACATGCATGGCTGTTGCATCTACCCTTTTACTCTGTAAATGAGTTCATCAATAAATAAGTTTTCTTGTACTTGCAAAATATTCGCGCGCCAGCAATGGTAAAATTTTGGAAGATCCCTGTAACCATATTACGGCGAATAAATGATTTTTGATTTTGATTTTATTACGTACGGTGGTGATCAGATTGACGATTGGCGATGTACTGAATAAGGGACAAATAAAAAGCACCCGAAACCGACGTACTTGCATGAAGAGATTGATGAATGTAGAGGAAGCGAAAGTTGTATGTTTAGATCGGTGCACTTGGCGTTCCATAGTCGCTGCCTACCCCATTAGGAGACAGGAGTGAAGTTATGTATGTATGTTATATGACATGAAAAAGTGTAGAGGTGTCATACATAAATTATAACTACATAACTTAGAGATCCTAGAGCTGGTGCTTACCTCTCCCAAAAGATTGGGCTAGCTATCCAGAGAGGTAATGCAGCCAGTGTCAAAACTGTCAAAGGGACCATGCCGCGAGCGGACCTGCTAGAGGGGTGTTCTTTTTATAATGGTGATTATTATTTACATCTTTAATATTTGAGTAACTTAGTTATATTTTAATTTAAGTAGCTTTGTTTAATTATAATTTTAATAAGTTTAGTTTAAACTTTACATTGTAGTACTTATATTGAATGACTTTATACTATTTTACAAATTTAATTTTACACAAATAAACGAATCTTTTGATTAAATTTGACAGTAACGTAATACCTAGGTAGTAAACTAAGCGGGTGTTACATAAAATACCTACGTATTACAAACGAAGGTTCTAGTTATTTAGTTCAGTAGGTATTTGACTGGATAAATTTAATCCGATAAAGGATCAGAACAAATGCTTTTAATAAGATTCTTGTCTGAAGTCGAAAATACTCATAACATTAAGATGTTAAAAGAAAATCCCAATAGATAAAATAATCTATTACCGTAATACGTTTTTGGACGCTCGCGGCGAATTCTTCATGAAATATTAAAATAGACTGGTTTAAGCAAATTACTAGCCATAGCTTCGTTTTGATTCTATACAGTGTGTGTCCTCAATACGAATATACATTTTAACTGACGATAGATTTAAGTACTGTTCAATTTCATAGTGAAAATATAATAATGACGCTCGGTTTAACGTAAAAAAAAAAGTTTTCTCGAGCAGCAATGTAATGCAAAGTTCATTTAACACTTCTGATCCGCAAACTAAGGTTCATTTCAATTTGTAATGTGAACCTTAAAAAGAGATATCTGTTGTTAACTTGTTATTGATTGATACGTACATTGCGTGACGAAATAATTTGTATGAAAAAAAAGGATAACTTTTTAACAAAAGATATCAAACTATTATAATTTCAGTCCTTAAAGTTCATATGCAAGACATACACTGTATTTTAAAGGTTAGAGTAAATACGACTTAATAGGTAGTAGGTGCCCAGAATAGAGTAGAGGTGAGTGCTTGTCGCTCGGTGCGTCTCTATCGTACCTGATTAGATGGAAAGGGAGATCCGAGCGACAAACAAGTTGAGGGCAACTTGTGCTAGCGACATACTATAGGTAGAGTGACCTATAATCTTCCGGCGACGATTAAGACAGCACTAGGGAATGCAATTTAACCGGTTATTAACCGATTTTGTATGAAAATAACCGGTTAAAACCGGTTATAACCGGTTTTAACCGGTTATAACCGGTTATTTGCATTCCTTAGACAGCACCGAGCGAATGCCGACCGTTCACTGTCACCTTCAATACCATTATGGGATTATATAAAAACCGGCCAAATGCGAGTCGAGCTCATGCACGAAGGGTTCTGTGGGTGAATCAACTTTTAAGGTACTCCTTTTCTTTTGCGGTATCAAAACTTTCCTGGTGACTTATCATTAATAATAATGTATGAATATTAATATCAGACCACCAAATTTACAGACCTTACACGTTAAACACCTCAAATATTATTTAATCTTCGAAAAAACCTGGTAACTCAGGGGAAAATGCACATTTTCCATACAAAACCTAGGGACAACATCGTCCGCTGCGTTACCAACTATATTATTATTTCAAACTGTACTATTTTTAAATCAAATCATTTCAAATGCTAGCCTAATTGTCTGATTTAATAAGCGTGTAAGCGACGTCGTTGGCAAATATATAGTTTTCTAAAAACATATAATTTGTGAAACATGTCGAAAAATGGGGAGTACCTTAGAAGTTGATTCACCCCTGTACCATTATCTTTAAAAATACACGTTTGCTGTTGTATGGGAGCCCCCCTTAAATATTTATTTTATTCTGTTTTTATTGTTTGTTGTTATAGCGGCAACAGACATTCATCATCTGTGAAAATTTCAACTGTCCAGCTGTCACGGTTCGTGAGATACAGCCTGGTGACAGACAGGCGGTGATACACATACACACATACATCAACTCACGCCTTCATTCCCAAAGCAAAGTGGGGTAAGCAGAGCAAAAGAATTAGCAACAACTTTTAAAACTTGTTGATAATTCTGTAACCACACTTTGCACAATTAGGCTAAGATGTTTACCAGGGTCTTAGTAATAGGATCCCGTTTTTACCCTTTGGGTACGTAACTCTAAAAACTAGCGACCCGCCTTCACTTCAGTTTTGTTTATGTGAGTTTTCTGCAACACTTGTACATAATTCAGAGTTTATTATACATAAAAACCTTCCTCTTTAATCACTCTATCTATTGATGAAAACTGCATAAAATCCGTCGCGTAATTTGGAAGAACTAAACGTACAGGGGGACAGATTGCAGAAATCGACTTTGTTTTATCATCATCATCATCATCATCAGCCCACTTCCGTCCCCTGCTGGACATAGGCCTCTCCCATGGCACGCCACTGAGCTCGGTCCTGAGTTTTTTGTTTCACCACACTTTTTTTATGTCATCGCTCCCAGCTGGAGGGCGTCCCACACTACGTTTGCCAAGCCGTGGTCTCCACTCAAGAACACGTCTTCCCCAACGATTGTCGGGTCTGCGACAGATGTGACCGGCCCACTGCCATTTCAGCTTGCTAATCCTTTGAGCTATATCGACAACCTTGGTTCTCTGTCGAATCACTTCGTTTCGGATTCGATCCTTCAGAGATATTCCAAGCATAGCCCTCTCCATAGCCCGCTGAGCAACCTTAAATTGGTGAACCAATCGCGCTGTCAGTGTCCACGTCTTTGTTTTATACTATGGACAAATTCCATACATTTTGACAGTTTTCGAAAATCCTTTACGTTAGCGTTAATCAACTTTTCGAGCCACACAGAATAGTTACATAGGGATATCCGAGCCCCAAACAAGTCACGTTATTTTATAATGACCGGGGTTACTCGAAAGGAAAAGTTTTAAACAGCAATAATTCCGCTAAACGGCCGACAGATGGCGCGGATCGTCACTGCTTGAACCCTTACAATGAAGACTAGAGCAAGTTCGGGAATGGACGCTAAAATCGGGATAATACCCCTTTGACAGCCGTCATTCGAGTAGTTGATGGGTGGAATTATACTCGGCATTATTAGCTTAAGTTTAGATGAACAAATCAAACGGATGCTGATCGACAGGAACGTAATGTGTTGCCTCAATCATAGCCTGTTCATAAATTGAGTATATATTAACCTTATATACTTTTTCTGGTACGTACGATCACGAGATTAAATTTGGTACCCACCTTAGGTCCAAAGTCAATCTGGCATTCTACAACAATAAGGTTGAGTTTCCTATAATTTACAAATGACTTGACATCTCTAATGACATTGACGACTTCAAGCATATTTCTCTCGAAATGGGTCCCAAATTAATGCTCATGACCGTACTATAGGAATTTGGAATGAATTTCTTGCTGAGACTTTCCTAATGCGCTACGTCATGGGGTTTTTAAAAAGGGTATCATTCAATTTCTTCTTTCTTAATCAAACTATTTTTCGTATATTGATGCAACAGTTCATTGTCAATTTGAAAGGCGAGGCGCGCTATCACCGTTTTCTGGCGAACCAGGGAGCGACAATGTTCGCTAAGAGAATACCGAGCGGCCGGTCCGTCATCCCTCGTCACGTCTCGACCATTACTCCGCGCCGCCTGCGCCGGGCCATAGCAACTAGGGACTCCTAATCGTGTGGACGCTTCAGGTCCAATTACAATTACAGACAGCTGCGTTTTACAAGGGGGATGAATCTGAGAGTTAAGAGATAAAGCAAGTTCTGACGTCACTCTGAGCTAAATGATAGATTTACGATTTTTTAATGTATTTTTAATAGTAAGCCATTAAAGGTGAATATTTGAACTTTTCTGAGACTTATGTTTAATTTGTTAGCGGAAAAAAATATTACTCTACAATGTCATCCTTATAGCTATCTCGGATCGGATGAGTCAGTTAACAGTATCTTTTGTTGCATCTACAATCCCAACACGTGATTAACTAAAACAGAAACGTACGGCTATGAAAGTATGTAAAGCCACTCCGGTCAGTTTTTTTAAATTTCATTTATTATTCATAAGATGTTTAAAAAAATACAAAGAAATTGACTTAATACAGCGATCGGAAACCGTATGCGGGTTATTTGTCGCTGCCATCGCTCAGTACTGGTTGACTTATTTTAATTTTAATAACGAATTTTAACGAAATTTATTTAGCCCCGTGTGGTTGCCGGGTTAGAATAGTGCCACTCCATGTCTTCCCGTGGATGTCGTAAGAGGCGACTAAGGGAATATAGGCTTGTAGTACTGTTAGGCAATGGGCTTGCCACCTGTCACTAATACACTGGGAAACATCTTAGCCTACTTGTGCAAAATGTGGTTACAGAATTGTCAAGAAGTTTTAAGACTTGTTGGTAATTCTTTAGCTCTGCCTACCCCACTCTGGGAATGAAGGCGTGAGTTTATGTATGTATGTAATATTTAACGAATTTTTTGTTTAGTGTGTGTGGTTTTTGTTGTCAACACGCATCTTATACCTACAAATTATAACTGTACGTTTTTCATATTCATTTGCTTATAAAGAATATAAGAGTTTAAGGTGAATAGTTAGAAAACGAATTTTAACTACCTATGTCGATACCTTTATTCCAAGAACACGACCGTTTACCATAAACTCATTTTCATTTCTACGAAACGTACTTTTCAGGAATACAAGAGATCTATCAGTTTATTTCCATTTGCGACCCCGACGACTACAGTTTCGCAGGTGTACACTAAAATGAACTGTCTTTACGCGGTCTGCATTGCGATTCCGCGACACGTATAATAAACGAGAATAGAAAATAATATTTACCGTAGTAGCTTCTTAATAGCTTTCGGCTGGCTATCGCTATCACGCTTGCACTCGCAACTCACAGTATATTTGTCACTCGTGTGGTCGTGTGTCATGGAAAAGCGAAGAGTGCCGATCTTTACTAAGGAAATGGTACAGTCTGTGAGCATTTAGAAGAGGCTTCGGTTTAGTACTTTTCTCTCACTCGCTCTTAATAAGATCGTATGAGAGCGACTGAAACAAAATACAACAGTGATACACTAACGACCGAACCCTATATTCAAACCATGGATAGATAAGGCTTACTTCAGGTTAAAATTTGTCATTTGTCTATGCAAAATGTGTCAAATTTTAATGCGAAGTAAACCTATCTGTCCGCGGTTTGAATATAGCGTTCGGCCATTAATGGTTGAAACACACAACTGAATCACGACGTGACGTAACGTGTCGATCGACACTCGATGTGTAACGTGTTCATGACCTACGACGTCGTATGTCCGTAAGATGATTCTCGTCACAGAAAATAATATGACTTGATTTGACTCAACACATGGTTAGACACCGTATTAATAAACTGATTTTGGCTGAGATGCCCGTCGCAAGATGACACAGAAACAAAATTGTCGTAGGTGGTATGCCGCCATTTTCCATAAATGTATGTATGTATGTAAGTATACTCTTTATTGTACACGAATAAAAACGAAATACAAAACAAGTACAAAGGCGAACTTATCAACTTACCAACAGCTACATAATCATCCTAATAATTTTAGCCGAAAAACGTCAACTGCTGGCTCCAAAAGTTTGCCACAAGGACCGGTTCTGCACCATTAACCAAATTCCAGGATTAAAATTAAACTTTAACGTCATTTATAAAAGAACATACCAAAATGCTAAGCACATTCACAACCGCTTCACCTATAAATGCATTAAATTTTGCACACGATATAATTTGCACGATAATATGATAACGAGAAGGGATAACTTACAAAACTGATCATGTACTAATATCGTTAACGTACTCGTTCAGAGATCAAAGAATACCTATAAAGAGTAAAGCACAAAAATTACCGGAAAAGTTGACATTACTAACTCCATACTGAGACGCGAAGTACATAGTGAATACATAGTACTTAGTAGTGTTCTATGAATAGATATGACTGAGATGTGATGTTGGCATGTCTGTTTGTAGAGAACGGGTAGATTCGGGTAGGTACATAATAAGATATGTAAGTGAGTGCATTACTCGCCAATAAACATTATGTTTGGCGAATTTACAGTTTAAAAAGTGTACCTATCTTTTTCTTAAGAAATAAATTAAAAAAAAAAAAGTTTACAGAGAGAACCCAAATTAAAAAAAAATTACATTGCGTGCTCGCTACACAAGCCCGCAATGTTGCATACAAATTTCATTGTTAGGCTAGTTTGTAACTTTAAAAAAAGTGAAAAAGGCCATAATAAAATAAATGAGGGCACAAGTCTTATACATCCATATTTTATTCAAAACGTAACTTTTTTATCTGTGTCTGGAATAGCTTGAGTTTTTTTTTCTAAAAAAACTCGCAAGCTCGTCTGTTTAAACCAATACTCGGCCCGCAATTGCCTGCTTCACTGCCTAGGCAATAATGTACTATTAATAACCCACAACAATGTCTAGAGATGCGCCACAAAAGAGCCCAGAGTCCCCGCAATTTCCGTAAGCCCCATATCGACGTTCCACCGCCAATAAATCATTTGAACCGTAAAAAGAGGTATATTAAATCTGAGGAGGCTGAAGTGAAGGGCGGTGTGAAAAATCGGGTAGTAAACCAGCGGTGTTAATTTCTGCTCGGTAAAGGCGATCTCGGTTAAAACTTGCATAACTTGATCCCTGCGCCGACTAAGATCGTGCTGCGTTTTTTATTTTATTTTATTTATAGCTCCGTCGATACATTCGATGATTCCGCCAATGTCAGGGTTTTAAGAGACACGTGGATACTGATGTGTATTTGACCGGTAATTTTGATAGCGGATTGACCCTGATGAGGATCTAAAACAAAGGACAAAACATACATTTAATGTTAGACTACCTACTTACAGTTTTTTTTTTTTTTTTTTTAATTTACACAGAACGTATATAAAAGGGGAGTGTACTAGTGTTAGGAGGAATTCAATATTTACAGGGCGGGGAATATAAGGGGGAGGATATCATACAGAGGAGTTACAATACGATTACAATAAAAAAATAAATGCTCGAGGTCACCCTCCGCGATCGTGCTGCGTTACATCTCTACCTTCTTGGTTTAACCCGAGGCTAGATGTCACAGATTCTGTTTAACCAAGCAATGCTATCGCGTGGGCACTCGGGTCAACTCAAGCAGGTTCGATAAAACCACCAAGATTTTTTGCTTTTGCAGTAAGAGAATAACCCCGTAGCAACCCAGAGCAGAGTTATTTTCAATTATTCCTGAGGGTAGTTCGTCTTAATTGTCCAGAACGGTTCGCTTTCAAAGTGGCTTGATATTACAGGGCTTTTCTTTGCCGTAACCTTTGTCAACTTTTGTGATTTTCGCTTTGGTGGCGGCGTGTTCTTTAGTGCCAGTTTGATATTAAATAGACTTTTATACTTGGACTTTTTATAGGAGATTGACCAGGTACTAGCGATTTTTGAATAGGTCTATGTCACAGATTAGATGATTCATTTCTTCTTATTATTATTATTTCATTATATTTCGACAAAACATAATCATTATCGTTATACTATGTTGAGCTGATTCCTCCGTCGGTTTATTTATGATATCAGGGGTTATTATGGCATAGCTATGCAGTTCATTTTGGGTAAGTAATACGAGATATAAGAACTGATAATATAACACTCATAATATATACGCTCACTTTGTGTAAACACGTTTAGTATAAAGTTCACTGGATATAATGAACGGAAGATATAATTTCAAAATATCTATTTCCATACAGTATAACGTTATTAATATATAATATCAATTTATATAACTATTATAAAACGTATAACGTTCATAACACCTAAGATTTAAAAGATATATTAATCAAATTATCTAACATCAAAAAACATAATACACGTATATGTAATATAAATACATGCATATGTTATTTGAAATTAAATTCTATTTTCAGTATTAAGTGGCCTTCTTTATTAACAATCAACCTTACCTTACTAACTTTACTGGCAGCAGTCTGAATTTTCTGGGCAAAAAAAAAATAACCTCGAAGGCCTAGGCGGGAGCAAAGCTAACCTCTAACCTAACCTAACCGAGTCGGTTCTGCTCAGAGAAGTCTTGCTCGCTCGCTTCGCTCGCTCACATTTATATCATACGATATTATATCTTGTAACACTTATACTAAAAGATAATATGTATTATGATCGCTATATGTCATGTATGTTATACGAACTGAAATTAGTCATTGTGAGTGTTATATTAAAAAATATTATATAAAATGAATATTATATGACTTGACCGTTATTCCTTATAAAAATATTGATTTTGTTATTATAGCTAACGTTCATTATATCTCGTAAACGTTAGTAACATGAAAATAGTTATTATGTAGTTATATCTCGTGGGACGCACCCGTTCATTTTACGGTCATAATAACCCCTCAGGCTTCACAACAAAATGTATTTTACTTGTCATCTGAATTTGTATTGTGTGAGCGTTGAACAAAATATTTAAATTATGACAACGATTATGATTTAAGTAAAAGTAAGTCACTGCTAAATTCACGCAACACGTATATTAAAAGTAGTTAAAGTTCTATCGTTATGTTAGCCTAGTGTTACACTATTAATATCGAATTCTACAACTTATGATCCAAGGAAAAAAACAAGGGCGCCCACCAGGCCGACGTAAAATTTCAGGTACAGAATGATCATAGGGTCGTAATTTAGACCGGCTGTAGATGAGGTCAATAGCCATGATGATCGCCAACCTCCAGATCTGCAGGAGATGGCACCTGAAGAAGAAGAAACCATAACGACTACATATAAGAAGAATAAAACCGGCCAAGTGCGAGTTGAACTCGCGTAAAGAGGGTTCCATACATACGTTTTTTTTTATACAACTCTCATAGATTTTTCTGTAATCTACAAGTATGCTAATCATGGGAGAGCGGGGTCTCCTGACACAGGTATTCTTATACTTAAAAGGAGATCTCAACCTTGTCTTAAGCTAGGTAAGAAAAAAAAAAACATTTTATCATTTTTTATCATTTTATCAATGAACTATATTTAGTATTTATTTCAAAATTTTAGGATCAGTAGTTTCGGAGATCTATGGGGGAATGGTGACTTTTCGTCTTCTTTCATGAATTACATCAAAACCATTTGTTTTACAATAGTAACAAAAATATATTTGAGATCCTCATAATGAGCCCCTTTATTTGATATATGTGGCTGAAAGGGTCACTTTTTTTTTTAATTCCCTAATTGGTCCCCCTAAAATGACCCTTATTTAAAATAAACGTAAATTACTTTGCACACCTGTGTTTGGGTCATAGGATTACACCATCCTACCAAATTGAACCTGATTTGGTCCAGTAGATTCGGATTTCGGATCGAATTGGCTGTGACAGACAGACGGCCAGGCAGACAGACGCACGGGTGATCCTATAAGGGTTCCGTTTTTTCATTTTTTGTACGGAACCCTAAAAATATAACAAAATGTAAAACCACGTGCAAGAGCAAAGTTAAGAATAAAACGACAGTTAAAATCATAAAGTCCTAAGCGATCCATTTCTTGACTGCAAAAGATACTACAATAACTTACAATTGCAATTTTAGTTGTCCAAGTATAAGCAAGAAAGTTGTAAAGTTAAGAAACTGATTCTGGCAAGTATTCTCCAACTGCGGGCACCGGTTCGCAAATTTTAATGAATACTGCAAGAATACCATTATGAAACACTTAATTTGAAACTTTGAATACCCTATCCTGCTCACTCCTAACTCATGACAAAGTTGAGAGTAAGAGATGGAGCTATCGTAACTACGAGTTGAGATTTTTGGAATAGCCCAAGGAGTCTAAATAAAGATAAGACATTCCCAATCGCATAAAAGACAACTTTGAATCGTACCGATTCTGAATTCTAATGAAGTTAATCGAAGTTTTCATTGGGATGAGTTAAAATCGGTAACTATTTTCCGTCTCGCTTTTATATTTGGCTTGCAGTTTCGGAGTTGCCGAACCAGCCAATTAAGTTGACAGTTGCAATGGCTTTCGCGTAGATAATTTGTATAGTTTTTAGGGATCCGTACAAAAAATTAAAAAAACGGAACCCTTATAGGATCATTCGTGCATCTGTCTGTCCGTCTGTCACAGCCAATTTTTTTTAATTTTTTAATAAGTGTCATTTTTGGGGGACGAATTAGGGTATTTAAAAAAAAGTTTTGTAAACCTTACCGTGTCATATATCAAATGAAAGGGCTTGTTATGAGGATCTCAAATATATTTTTGTTATTTTTGTAAAATAAATAGTTTTGATTTTATTCACGAAATAAGGCGAAAATGGACCTTCCCCCCCCAGTCTCAGAAACTACTCAGCCTACAATTTTGAATAAAAATACAAAATATAGTTTATTGCTTGTAGATTATAGGAAAACTTATGAGAATTCTATCAAAAAAAATTACGTTTGTACCCAATAACTTCTTGACTTTAAACGAAAGATGTTACCACTAGTACCGTTTTTTTCAAAGTTGTATAAAAAGTCTATTTTTTATTACCACGGAACCATTTTGAGATTTGTCAGAAAAACGTTCCACCAAGAAGTTGACATGTGATTGTGTAGGTAGGTAATGTCATTATACGGCTTTATTCGCCTCACTATTGCCGTTTCATTAAATTGGCATTGTACTGTTACTTTTCCGTTCACTTTACTTTTTCCCATACAATGGTAGTAGTCCATTTCAAATATTACAGAAAAAGTAGTGGTTGATTAAATGTTTCTTCCAGAGTATGTATAACCTTGGATGTTTTTGTAACAATATAATACGCTATAAGAGAGAGAACAGGTTAAAATTAATAATCACAAAAAGTATAGTCATAAAAATAACATATGATTTTAAAAATTCGCGCGTATCTGCAACATTAGTGGTTTGTAATTTTTTACCTGCTCCACTAATCTGTCAAAGGCGTTAAAACGACAAGGTAATACAGTGTGAAGCTACTTATATGGCCAACTGGGGCTTAAAAAAACAACCGCCAAGTGCGAGTCGGACTATTCACATATGGGCCTATTTAATTACCATTTCATCCCGGAAAATTTAAAAATTCTTGTTAATATAAATCTACGCGGATGAAGTAGCGTGCAGAAGCTAGTATAAATATATACCTATAATGGTTAATGATGTACAGCCCGCTGTCAGACAGGCACGATAGACGGACAGACAGAGAGATAGACGGACAACGGAGGCTTAGTTATAGGGTTCCGCAGGCCCCTTCTATTTACGGAACCTTGAAAATAGCAGCGCGTTGCTAACAACTCGCTTCAGGATATTTTTACAAGCAGAAAACACAAGTATTAAAATTCGTTAAAGGATTTTGTGTAAACATTTTACGTAATGCTTCCACCAAACTCGTTTTCAACGAGATCAGGCGAATCTTTTTTGCTGCCATTTTCCGCTCCAAATTCGGCATTGTTTGAATACTCGCCAGCGAAAACAATGCTCCTTGTTTTACAAGAGCATTTTAACTAAAAAACAGCTAAAAGTAAAATGACTTTGCGTTAAGTATAGGTAAATAACTTTTAAAAAACAAGTCTTTTGTTATTATCTTGTCAAAGGGACTCTTTATTTTGTCAAAGGAACTTTTAAACGATTGCTTATAATATTATTATATTTTATATTAATAATTCTTTGCCAGAAATAGACGCGTTATTATGCGTTGAAGTTAATTCAGCATTTTTTTTGTTTTTGCACGCTTTATGTTAAAATCAGTAAAACTATTAGATGCATTCAAAAAATGCCGTAAACGCCGTTTGTAAAGGTTAACCTTTTTATTTGTATTCTACGGTCACGGACGTTAATTTGAGACCCATTTCGAAGGAATTGGCTTGAAATCGTCAATGTCATTAGAGACGTCAAATCATTTGTAACTTATAGGAAACTCAACGTTATTTTTGTAGAATGTCAGATTGACTTTGGACCTAAAGTGGGACCCAAATTTAAGTTCTTGACTTCGAATTATTGGCTGTTTGTACTTAGTGGAGCTAGTCCGAACATAGTTTTAATAAGTAAAAAACGCCGCATATAATGAAATTTCCTAAATTTCCTAAATTTTTCGCGGCCGCTGCCATTGTAATTGATAACTGTTTTTTTAATGTTACCATTGCCTGGAACGCAGAACTTGGCGGGCTGTTTTTACAACATTAAAGTGAAACATTTCCTTGAATTTCGGAGAACAAGTACGTCATTAATTAAAGTTGTAAACAAACGTCACATGGGTAAAAGCTCTTAACAAGAGAAAAACGTGTCGTTAGTGAAAATTCATCAACCACTAATGCCCGGTTCCTATATTCAAGAAACGAATCGTAGCGTGCTACGTACAAAATGTGTCAAATTTCAACGAGACGTCACAATTCTACCAACGGTTTTGAATACAGGGTTATTGGTAAGTCGACCTATTCCCGTTAGGAGGTGATAGGGGTGACTATTTGCGATAATTTTGACCCTCATATGCATTATGCAAAAGTGAACCATTTTTGAGTTATCGCGTTTTTTAGTTTTTTTTTAAATTTGTCAGAAATTCAACTTGAAAAATTTATTACAAAAAAAGTATCAATTTAAATCTTATTTTTTTTTCTGATTTATAAATACTATTAAACACTGGTTATTTTTCAATATTAAAACAATAATTATCGGTCCAAATTTAAAAAACCGAGACGGAAAACGAAAATTTTTCAATATTTTTTTGCGATCGCTTTCCACTAAAATGCCTTAAAAACAAAAAAAACGTTATGAAACTTGGCTTGCAGATTATTTTAAAACTTAACTGTTTTCTTAGCTCTCCAAAAATGCATAACAACTAGGAACTTATTTTAAAAATAACTGAAAGAAATGAAACTTCAAAAATTAAAATAAAAAAAAATACCAAATTTATATCAACTTTTTTTATTTGCTTTTGTACAAGATGAAATTGTTGTTCTTATGCAATATTAAAAAAATATTATCTGTACACGTTTGAGAATGCGAGACCAAAAACTAAAAAATACTTGATTTTTTATCAAACTCCAACATAAATTATACGAAAACAGAAAAATTTACCAATAAGTACATTTGGCGTGCAGATTACACGTTGATAAAAAAACATTTATTTTTTAGTTTCTGGACTCGCATTCTCAAACGTGTACAGATAATATTTTTTTAAATATTGCATAAGAACAGCAATTTCATCTTGTACAAAAGCAAATAAAAAAAGTTGATTTAAATTTGGTATTTTTTTTAATTTTTATTTTTGAAGTTTCATTTCTGACTTTAGTTTAGTTCGAAGACGAATTTCCGCCCGCTTCCTTTGTGATGATTGAATTGAATTTGTGACAAATTTAAAAAAAAACTAAAAAACGCGATAACTCAAAAATGGTTCACTTTTGCATAATGCATATGAGGGTCAAAATTATCGCAAATAGTCACCCCTATCACCTCCTAACGAGAATAGGTCGACTTACCAATAACCCTGTATAGGAACGCACCATCAATCATTGTTTGCCCTATATTATTACTTATTAAATAAAAAATTGTATTATGTCATGTTAATTACGTCCGGGTCGATCCGCCCGACATCAGACGCCCAAGGCAGGCACGTCCGATGCCACGTGTCAATAATAATGAGTGGTAACCGAGGAGACACGTAGGGCGTGTCATTATGAGTAACAGAATAATGTAAGATGGAAATAATAAATGAAACTCGTTAAAGGGGTGTCATAAAAGGTCGTTCACTGAAGTTAAAGTCTTCAAAGGATAATAACACAACGGTTTTTCCTCAGCACTATGTCATGTCCTCCTTTAAACTCGGCTTAAAAAGAGTATTCACTGAAAGGCAACAACTTCGCTGTGCCCCTGGCATTGCTTATGTTTATGGGCGACGGTGACTGCTTACCATCAGGAGGCTCGTCGGCTTGATGGCCTTTTCCGTCTACAAAAATACATACAGTTGTAAACACATATTAATAATAATGCGTGTGCGTCAATAACTAATAATTATTCAAAAATTATGACACTGGACTACCTAGATATTTTAATAATACGCAATGGAACATTCTTGCCAGGAATGTTTCGTATGTTTCTTTAAAAATTATCTTCAAAAAGACCTAGGAGGTTATTATGACATGGCTATGCAATTCATTTTACGGCGAGCGTAAAGGATTGGAGCGTAAAGGAAAGGAGTTATATAGCTCTGTCCTTTTCTCTCAGCGTAAACTAAACTGCGAAGTTATAAGATCAAAGTTAAACCAAATGTAATAAATTAATGGATCCCGCAGGATGGCTACCGGAGCAATGGCAGAAGAAAATGGAGTTGGCAGGATGACTTGGAAGCGTTTCAAAACGATTTGTAGGAACATGCATTTATTAGGAAAATAGCAAAAAAAGAAGAGAGGCCTGGAGTACATTAATACCAGTTAGTTAAGAACCGTAAGTATTTTTAAGATTTACCTAACCGCCATTAAGAGCATTTTTTACTGCCCCCGACTAAGATATAAATAACAGTAGGTACATTCAAATTGTTATTACTTTTTAAAGGCCGGAAATGTGTACAACATTTGTGTAGTGAAGTGTCAACGCGTTTAGTAATTGGTTAAAAATAGCACATGCTTAATCTGGTTTCAAATTATTTAGGTGTGACGAATTGATATCAATTGGTCGTAGCCATATTTTTCCATCATCATAAATCATGGGTTACTCCAGTTTTTTTACGATATGTGGTTTTATTTACTTATTTATGCATTTTGTATTTAGGAGATAGGTAACATAGAAACATACATAGAGTGTAAAATAATATATAAAATGGTACTATAGATACAGATGCTTCCCTGAATGTATGAGCATAAGTAATACTACGATAAAAAACCGGGCAAGAGCATGTCGGACCATGCTCAGTGTAGCGTTCCAAAGCCGTTACTACATACAAACATAATTAGACCTCGCGACAAACTTTACTTTGCCGTTGGAAAACTGTTATTCTCATACATCGACATAGGTCGCGGTCAGTTTACCAACACCGCAAATTAGTTTTCGGTAGGTATAAACATTTAAACCGTTTGTAATATTATTCAGATTTTTAGCATTTGTAGTTCTGGCTAATATGTATATTTATGCCAAATTACAGCTTTCTAGTACTAAGAGTCTCTGAGCTAGGTTGTGGACGGACGGATGGACGGACGGACGGACATGGCGAAACTATACGGGTTCTTAGTTTGACAACGGAACCCTAACTAGTTTGACTACGGAACCCTAAAAAATACAGCATGCAAAGTATTTAAGTAAAGCTCAATTTTCTCTAAAACGTAGTGCAAAGAAGGTCTCCACTGCCATCAAACTAGGGATGCAAAGGTTCGGCCATTAGGATTACGATTACGAAATTATTCGTTATTTTTTGTTACGATAACCGATTACATACGTACATACCTTCACGCCTTCAGTTCCCTGAATACATATGTACATAGTATGTCACAGAATTACCAACTACTCTAAAACACTTGTTGTTAATTCTGTGTCGATAACCGATGTTACAATTATTACATTATTATATTTTTACATTCAAATCAAATCAAAAATCAAATCAAAAAAAATTATTTGCTGAATACAGTATCTTAAGTGGTAGTAAACATTATTATAAACGTCCAGTGTATTCAGCCTGCATGCAGGCGTGCAAATATTAATAAAATGTCAAGTTAAGTTCTAAGATATAAATGTAAAGTTGTAAAATAATAAAAATATAATAAAATTATAATCTAATGTCAACAATTCAAATAAAATTACAAATTAACATTAATATTAATATTACGCTCGAGAAAATCCTTAACATTGTAGTAGCACTTATCAAATAGCCAGTTTGTCAACTTATTTCTAAACATATTTCCCTGGAGCAACCGTATGTCCTCAGGTAAGGCATTATAGATGTTAATGCACATGTTAAATACATTTTTGGAGTAGATGGCTTTAAAGCAACGAGGTTTATACAACCGGTTCATAACGTCCACTCTCGTCCGACGTTGCATGACTTCGCCCCGAGTTTTAAAGAAAATTGGTTTGGACTTAACAAATATACATATTTCCCTTATATATAAGCACGGTAATGGCAGAATGTTAAGTTGTTTAAATAATGGGACACAGCTTTCGTCAAACCAAGCCCCGCAAATGACCCTTACACATTTCTTCTGAATTTTAAATACCCTGTCCACGTCCACAGAATTTCCCCACATGATAAGACCATAACGAAGCACGGATGACACATAGCCGTGATAGGCTGTCAGCGCGGCCTGAACCGAGACCGTGTCCCTTAATCTCCTTAATGCGTAAACAAACCTATTAAGATTTTTACAAATTTGATCGATGTGATCCTTCCAGTTAAGGTGTTTATCAATCATTACCCCAAGAAATTTAAATGTATTTACCTCGTCTACACTTTCATTTTTTTATTTTAACAATAAAGGAATATCGTTGCAATTGTACGAACTAAACTGCATAAACTTTGTCTTACTGGTATTAACACGTAAGTCATTTATACCCATCCAGTCCGTAATTTTTAATAATGCAGCGTTAATTTCCTGCTCAAATGTACCCCTCCTATCGCACTTTACCACAAGGGTCGTATCATCGGCAAACATGATGGTCTTGTGTGATGAAGCATTGGGTAAGTCATTTATATATAGAAGGAAAAGCAAGGGGCCCAGAATGCTGCCCTGTGGAACCCCGATATTAATTTTTTTAAATTCTGATGTTCACTTGTTTTTAAGAATTATCCTTTTTGTTTCTGTAATTTTACTTATTTCAGTGCACTGCATTCTATCTTCTAGGTAACTTTTTATCCAGTCAAGCGCCTTCCCTCTAACACCGTAAATTTCCAGCTTATAAATAAGTTTACTGTGATTTACAAAATCAAACGCCTTGGTCATGTCGACGAAAATTGACATGACCAAGTACATACATTACAATACATTGAAATCTTGTACCAATATAGGCCAGACAATATTAATTACTTTCTTTCTTTTCTTTATTCTTTACAATGTGATAATCGTGATCGTGACGGTTCTTACTACGATTAATCGCTTCGTTATTATTCGTAATTATTAAAATTGGGATTGTTCATATTTTTTTAATTATTCTAATTTAAAAACCATTTCGAGGAATATGGTTTTAAAGCCGTTCTGCATTATTAAGTTTTGGTAATATTTATTTATTTCGGACATTTCGACAAAAGTATATTTGACCTTTGTTTGACTTTCGTTTTTGGCTTGAAGCCCTCCTAGGTGTATTTTACGGGTTAGGCGAAAACCGCTTGAAATACTATGTTATAATACACTATCACAATCACTTTTTATCATTAGATATCATTTAATTGTTGTAATTTATTTGAAAATGCCACCCCAATTTTAAAATAATCATGTCATCCATAAAATGTCAGCTAAATAAACAAAGATATTAAAACGAAACTATTGGGTCAAATACAAAATTAATGAAATAGGTCTCTTAAAATTACCTATTCATTCGAATTAGAATGTAAAAACCGTGAGTTATATTTTATGGTCTATCCCGATTACAGATGTAAAACCGATGCACCGCTTCGTAATCATTACATCCGTAATTCAAACTAAAATAAACCTCGACCCGAACATGAATAATAACCATACGTCGGCAGTAAAAAGACAAACAGCTACGCCAGCGCCCTCCGGCGGCGAACTTTCTAATTTGTACATTGTTTGCCAAAGACCAGCAGCGAGCGTAAACAGCCGTTGTTCGCAGTTGCGATATCCGGTGTCAGGTTGTTCAACCCCTTACAGGCTCCGGGGAAACTAAATAAATAAATATCAGGGGACGATGTCACACCTACCTAGTCCCAATTTAAGCTCTAGCTTGTATTATGGGTACTGGACAACGATATAAATACTTATATAGAGAAATATGTACTTAAATACATAGTAAACATCCATGACTCAGGAACAAATATTCGCGCTCAACACACAAATATTTGCCCTTACCGGGATTTGAACCCAGGACCGCTAGCATCGTAGGCAAGGTCACTACCAACTAGGCCGGCGCGTCGTCGAAAACTAAAGAATTGTTTAATACGGGACTTACATTAACCCTCTGCAACTGTGGTGACTTTTTTAGAAACATTCTACTGAGGTGTCTGTCAGACGTCATTTTTGATAAAATGTAGAAAAAATACCAATGGTTCAATGATAAATATTGTTTATTGAGTGCATAGCATGATTATTTAATTTTAATGCCGAATTAATAATAAACATGCTATGAAGGGTCCACGGAAAGAACATGTCTAGTCACTTTTTTTTGAAAATGAGTTTTGAATCTCACAATGTAGAGGACGAAATCTACCACTCAGATTCAGATATAAATCTTCATATAACTTGTATCTTTTCACTCTTAAAAAAATGACATGGTTCTTAACTTTCAAATCGCGATATCTCAAAAAGTTACCAATGTGACTAGACATGTTTTTTCCGTGGACCCTTCAAATGAGCTTTTAAATAAAAAAATATGTAATTTACTTGAATAAGGTAAAAAAATCAGGTATTTTTCACTTACAATGCCGCGAGTCGTTAGAAGAAGGTACTGAGCGATACAGAGCTACCTATATCACGGTATACGGCGATTATTTTTTGGCTACGTCTGTAAACGTCACGTTAGTCGCAGAGGGATAGGTCGGTCCCCAATAAGGCCTCAAGCTTGGTTTTTTTAGAAGCCAAGGAAACGAGGTTGTATCGGATATAAAGTGAAAAATTCCATGTGCAATTCTTTCCTATAAATAAATACATAGCGACAATCTCACACTAATTGACCTTTATTATTATTATTATGGCTGACTTATGTAGTTGGTAATCTATACCGTGACTACTTCACCCGGGCACGGGTAGCGATGCCCCAAGGGGGGGCATGCTGAACCCTAAGTTAGAGGTGCGGTGGTGGTCGCACCTCTGGAGGGGTGCCTCCGTCGGGTGTCAGGCCGGTCGAGCGCAGCTCGGCCGGCTGAGTATCTTGAAGGACTTCGTTTTCTTCGGTTGCTTCAAAGTGTTCGGATTCTTCGGTTTCTTGAATGTGTTCGTTTTCTTCGGTTTCTTCGATCTTCTCGATCCCTGCAGTGATGCTATGAGGCTCAGGTCCGGATCTGGGAGGGCGGCCACGTCGTCCCTGGCGGCGGAGCTTCTTCCGGTCTTCAGTGCCCTCATCCACTGCGAGTTGGATGGGATCGGTGGGATCGAGCAGGATGTGCTTGGGGCGCCTGACGGGTACCCCGAGCGCAGCGAGCACGTCGGGATCGGATGGGAGTAATTGACCTTTTCCGAAACTAAGCTCTAGGCTTGTATATCGTCGGTGATACTGCAAAACCTCGTAACTAACATATTTACGATAAAGCAAAATAAACATTACTGTCTTATTAAAAAGGTGCATTTTGCTACTTATGTAAAACTAGCTGACCCGGCAAACGTTGGTTTGCCTTATAAATTAGAAATGAAAAATAGATAGTAGCCGATTCTCAGATCTACTGAATATGCGTATAAAATTTCATAAGAATCTGTCAAGCCGTTTTGGAGGAGTACGGTAACTAACATTGTGACATGGAAATTTTATATATAAGAAGAAGATAAGAAGAAGATGTTACTTACGCGTTTTTGCAGTTTCACCGACGATATTATCATTGTCTCGGGAATTGAACCTGGAACTGCTGCAGGGCCCCTATTCCAGGTGGTCAGAACCATGTCGTCTGTGACCTGTCATGGTATTGTCTTAAACTCGGCCGCCATTACTGCCGAGTAGATAAGAGCCATCAAACCGTTAACAATACGATAACAGATCAAAGACGGCAGTTGTTTTTACCACCTATACTCGAAACTGTAATTAGATTCCAAAATCCTAACCTCAACCGACGCACATTCGCTGTGATTACTGCATTTTGGTTTAAGTGTAGGTATTTTTATCAATTAAACTGACCCTAATATTACTGGTTACACGAGTTCTCATTGATATGTTTATGAAATAATATTTTAATAAAGAAATAATCAAGATGGGAACTGTCAGATTTTGGAATCTAATTAGATTTTCGAGTATAGAATTTATACCGCCCGCCCAAGTCAGTGTCTATAGTATACAGATAAACGCGATATTAGGCCCCCAGGGCGGGCCCCCCTGTGTCTATAGTACCATTGATTTGTACCATCAATGGTACAAGTGATACTACTATGTGTCCTTAGTACCGTTGAAAAAGATACTAGTTTATACCGTGTATTTACTTGTGAAAAAAAAAAACAAATTAAAAATAATACTTAAAATGGTACTTTTTTGTTCTGTCTAGTCATACATCTACACGATGTGTACAAAACGAGTTGTTTAAAATGAGGTAGGTTTAGGTTATGTTAGTTTTGCAGCAGGCCCGGAGGGCCAAACCACCCAGAAATAGGAGCTCCGCGTCAGCGGAGCTCCGTCGACACTCTTATTTCAAATCAATCAGACAGTGTCTACACGTGACACTGACACGTGCTAGTATCGGTAGTACCATTGATGGTACTAAGGACACATAGTAGTATCACTTGTACCATTGATGGTACAAATCAATGGTACTATAGACACAGGGGGTCCCGCCCTGGGGGCCTAATATCGCGTTTATCGCGTGACAAAATTTGGATAAAACATCCGTCTCTTTTTGACACCTAAATAAAACAGGGTCGAATGCTTCATCCACATTTTGTCACGCGATTAACGCAACAAATACTACATCCACTGTGCTACAGGTTCGTAGGTGAGGTCACTACAAACTAGGATAACGCGTCGTCTGAACAACTATAAATTCAGTGGAGTTCAAATGGCTGCCTATATCTATAGTAGAAAAAAAAGAACGTGCCAAAATAGATTAAATGACTTGAATCTGTTGACATTCAGAGCGTTTTTACGTATAGTCCTTTTATACCTTGATTTTATACAACGTACCAGGCCCAGTCTAGGTAGAATAGGTAGACTTTTTATTTTTCTCTGCCAAGTCACGAGAGATCGCTATAGGTATATAGCAGTAAGATCGTTTGTTGTAAACGTATGCCTTGGTTTATAAAATAATTTTATGCAATATGTGAAATTGTAAACACTTCATTTACAGAATTGGAATGTACAAAGGTGAGCTTACTCCTTTAAGGAATCTCTTTCAGGTAACTTTTGGATAATGGTGTTTAAAAAAGTACATACATACATACATACATTAAATCACGCCTGTTTCCCAGTTACTGTTACTCAGAGACCACTTCTTTCCACTTGCTGCGATCTTGACAAATCATCATGATCAGTCATCACGCGCGTCGGTTTCGGGTAAAAAAGTAATCGTATTAAAATAATATTCTCGTATTGTAATAGGCAAATAAAATCCTCTGTTCCGATCAAAATTGATTAATGACTATACTCAGGTTTTATTAAAAATCATCCATTATCACGAAAATGTTCCCCCTGATCGTTATAAGTATTGGCAGGTTCAATAAAATTGACAAAAAGATTCATTAATCAGTCTCGACGAACTGACAAAGTAATTTTATGGGACGTTGGTTTGATAAAACACGTTGTTCCTAATATCGATACCTTTAGACTCAAAGGGCGTAAAAGCCATTTTGGGTAAAATCACTTTTTGATGCTGTTTTGTTCAGTTTTTTTTTCTCTATCGATGTATGTAGTTAAAATTGAGAAATTCACAAAATTAAGGCAAATACGACCCAATATTTTTACAAGTTTTTACTAAGAATCTGGTCGTAATTGGTATGATTTTTCATTTTATTAATTATTTACGTACACAATGGATAAAAGAGCACAAAGGTCGTATTGACAGTCGTCAACTAAAAATTGAGCATACGCCCTTATTATTCTTGTATAAAAATTAAGTTGACTCATACGACCAAACATTAATGTCGCTAAATTTAGGTCGTATCATCGCTCCTAGACAAAAAATTGTGCATACGCCCCTAATGTTCTGTTATAAAATTGAAGTTGACTCATACGACCCAACATTGCTTGTATCTAAAAACCAAGTGTGCCCTATACTCTGATAATTATGTTACCATAGTTATCTTTTAACGTTTTACGACCGACAATTTTTTATACAAAATTTGATCAAGTTAGGGTCTTATGAGCGAGAGTTGTGTTTGCCAAATGAAATACGACTCTCATTCTGGCGTTTGATCTCAATTCATAACAATTTGAACTAGTATTATATCGTTGTCTCTCTTACGTCCGCGAATACCGCCGATTTAAATTAAATAATAATAATTATTATTATTATTAATTATTATTTATTTAATTTAAACAGCGCATGAGCGACGGGCAATTGAACTGCGACGGAAGATAGCACCTAACCTCGATGTCACGCGCCGGCCGGCTTTTAGTTGTTAGTAAACAAGCGAAGAAGAAACTTGCGACTGTGTTCTGTAAATTAGTTTTGAATGATTAGTGTTAAAAGTATGTAAAAATGGAAAAAGACAATACAAATAAACTGGATGCCTTAAAACGGCGCCGTGAACTGCTAGCTTCGTTAGCTGCCCGTCGACGCTTAAATATGATAAGGTGAGTTTAAAGTAGGTACCTACTAACACTACTTTATGGTTAGATGAAGTTTTACATTGTCTGAGTAGCTATTATAGTATCAATATTTATAAAATTGTTATAAGTAGTGTTTGCAACATAGTTGGTATTAATTTAACATTGAGAGATTACATTTTATGTCTATTATGTAAACATTAAAATGATAAACATTAATGTAGTGTGTGTATTCGGTTTATAGTCTTTAAATTATTGTGGTGGTTTGAGTTTTTAAATTTCCTTGGTGATACTAAATAATGCTAGCAGTCTTGGGTTCGATTCTCGGAATCGGAAAATATTTGAGTGATGAGCGCGATTCTGAGTCTTGGATGTATTCTATGTATTTGAGTATGTATTTCTCTAGTATCTACCCATAGTACAAGCCCAGAGCTCAGTTTGGGACTCGGGCAATTTGTGTGAAACTGTCCCTGATATTTATGTATTTATTTCATTTAGTTACGGTAACATAATGCTTAGACCGGAAGTATTTAAGCACTTCACATTTAATTTTATTCTTCGTAATGATCTGTTTAAGTTTGTAACACCCTATTATTTTAAATGACTTCATAAAATATTTTGGCCTAGACACCCCACCACAACAAAACTTAAATCAGTGGCGCTTACGCTCGAGTTTTTTGAAGTCCGTGACGCTTACAAACTGCGGAAACCATTTATGCGGCAGAAAATTTTCTTTCAATTTACATAATTATTTTTGTAAATATTTTAAAAAAATATGTTTAAATCAATTTTGTAACATATATTTGTTCATGCACAAATTCGAAGTGTATTAAGTATACGCTTTTAACTATTTTCATGCTATTTAATATCTAAAAACCTGTGCACACTGGCATTCATCGCTGTCGCAAAAAGCCAATATGCCCAAGCACAAAAACACACCACATTACGGATTGGAGAAGTGTTAAATAGATAAACAACACACATTTATTGCTGTTCTGACACGTAGTTGAACATTCAGACTAATTATACCTAGTTTATTTCTGGCGTTTAAGACGTACAAGGTGTAAACCACTTTACAACTTGTGGCGTATACGACCCAAGTGTACGCCAATACCACTATTTTGGCATAGTCACGTATGACTTCATAAAAAGTTAAAATGAACATTCTACTTGTATGATTTAAGTCAGAAAAAAAATATCTACCGACTATTTGCATGGTTATACTGTAATGATTTAATTTGTTTAATTTTAGCTCATCTACACGTAAACAATTTGAGGAAGGAAAAGCGGTAAATACGTCAAATGCAAATGTCAAGCAAGTTTCATCTGTACACAGCAACAGCAGCGACGTAATAGAGGATAGCGATGTAGAGAATGACTACCATGTGAACAGTAATATAAACCGAGTTGTTAATTCTAGCGGTGACAGTAACGACAGTTTTAATACTTCAACGTTTTGTTTGCCGCTGGCACATGCGTTTTTCGGAAGTCCACTTAAACTTAATGACAGTACTAGCTTTCATTCGACCAAAGCTAAACCAAAAGTTCGTATCATTTCTGAAATAATTATACCACCACCCGGCGCTACTGCAACGACATCCATTTCTCCTGCAATGTCAGATAATATGCCCAACAATTCCCGAATCTTTCAGTCACCGACAATGGTCAATTTGAGTACCAAATCTGAAATTGATATGCTTCCTGACACCCAGCATCGTCTGCAGCATGTATTACCTTCAACTGCTAATAACACAATTCTGTCAAATACCTCTCCTGGCACTGAAAAATGTGTGCTTGAAGCAATATCTCAAGACCTACACCCTGTCGCATTAGCTACAGCCGCAATCGATGTCATGTATGTATCATCTGAAGCGAAACATGGTATGGTAGGAACTGAGCTTGAAGACACAAGGCAACATTCTTCACAAATAACACCAACTATGAAAACTGATGTTAATATCCACTCGTCTCTTGAATTTACAAAAGATACCATTAAGGATTCTACTAAGACGACTCTTATGGCTGATAATACTGCACAGATAAACACGTCACATGATGTCCAGGATATAACTGCTAGTCTGCAAACAAGCACGTTTCCTTTGGATACTGACATCGATGGTCAAATAAATTCCCCACCTGACATGCTTGAGATGGGTATACAAAAGGTTAATCAACAAGCCGTAGCACTGTCTCCACTTACCAACGACGATATCGATAGTTATGAACCTACACCCGGATGTTCATCTGAAAATAGAATCTATAGTAACGTAGAAGATGCAACGAATATAAGAAAAAGACACATTAGACCGACAATAAATAAAGCACATGTTGACTATTTATCCGATGAAGAACAAAATGACTTTTCAGCAGGAAGCTCTGATTTGTGGTCGAATTATGAATCAGATATTTCAAGCGACGATATGAAAAAGAAAAAAAGAAAGAAGAAAACAAAGAAAACGCAAGCTGATCATAATGAAGTTGACGACAAGGAAGCTGCCACTTTGATTAAGCAAAAGGAAAAACGCTGCAATGTTAATAAATTACGCAAAAAAAATAAAGCTGAAGGAAAAGCTTACAAAACTAAGACAGGCGCTAATATACCAGAAAAAAATATGAAAGAGAACCCTTGCGTCGAAAACAAATGCGTTAAACGTTGTTTTGATATCACAGAAGAGAGGAGAAAATCAATATTTAACCATTTTTGGACTTTAGACAGTCAGCGAAGAAGAGATTGGATTCTTAGATGTATTCAAAGAGTTCCAATTAAGAGGAAGAGGACAAGTACACCGGAAAGTCGTCGAACCGCCACCTATGAGTACTTCATTAATGATGGCGAAGATCATAGAAAAGTGTGTCAAAAATTTCTTATTAACACTTTGGACATCACTCAAAAATACCTAACGTATACTATACATAATTCTGAAGATGACATGGCCAAGCAGGATATGAGGAGACCAAATGTGCCGCAGAAGTATACCGAGGGGACTAAAAATCATATCGCAGAATTCATTGAGAAACTACCTGTATTGCCATCACATTACAATCGCCCAAAAACCGGCCGTATGTATCTGCCCCAGGACTATAAAAGCACGATGCACATTTATCGCCAGTACTTAAAAGACTGCAAAATGAATGGATTTCAAACTGTTAGCGAAGCTGTTTTTAGACAGATATTCAGTCAATACAACATCAGCATTCATATACCTAAAAAAGATAAATGCCAGGTATGTACGAAGTATGAGAACAACAAGGAAACGAATGCCAGGGATGAGAAACTTCAATCACATTTAGAAGAAAAAAAAGCAACATACCGAAGATTTAAATCCCATCAAAATATAAAGTTATCGAATAATGACACCATCACCACATCTTTCGATTTACAGAAAGTTTTAAATACTCCCTATGGAGAAAGTATGCTTCTTTATTATTCGCGTAAATATGCAATGTATAATTTTACACTCTACGAGAGTGGGACGCAGGACGTATTTTGCTTCACCTGGGGGGAAAGTGACGGTAAACGTGGCAGTAACGAAATTGCCACTTGCTTATTGAAATACCTGAAAGAAATAGATCTCAGAGGCGGCGTAAAAAACCTCCTACTATATTGTGATTCTTGCAGCGGGCAGAATAAAAATAAAACAGTTTTAGCTGTGCTTAATTTCTTTTTAAAGACTTCTAATAATCTGGAAGTGATACAAATAAACTTTTTACTGCCGGGACACACTTACATGCCGGTGGATTCCGTTCATGCAGTCATAGAAAGGGAGGTAAAGAAGCTAATAGTATGGAGCCCATCTCAATGGCCCACATATTTCCAGTCCGCCCGGAAGAACCCACGACCCTACCGAGTAGAAGTGCTCGATCACACAGACTTTCTTGATTTTGAAGAGCTTGCTGGAAAGACATTCCCAACCTCAGGGAGTTTAAAAAAGGTGCGTATTCAACAGATGAGAACAGCAACGTTTAAGAAAAAGTATCCTGATGAAATGAGACTGAAATATTCTATGATTGAGGAAGCAGAGGAAATCAGAGTTATATTGCATGAGGGTGATCTAAAAACAAAGCATGTTAAAGGAAGAGGGAAAGGACCAGAAAAAGGCAAAGGTAAGTTTAAGGGCAAGGGTAAAGGAAAGGGGAAATCAAAGGCAAGTACAGACAATACACAGGATACTGTTGATGATTCCAAACAAGATGTTCCAGGCTCTATGATTAAGCCTGCCTACTATGCCAGATTGCCTATATCGATGGCTAAATATAAAGATCTCATGAGACTTTGTGAAAATGGGACTATTCCGAAGACTTATCACGATGAGTATCGTCGAATTCCTTGTAAAGATACTGTTTGTGATTTTTTTCCTCATAGCGATGACGAAAAGAATGAAGAAGTGAATGAAGATTAGGGCGTAAATACTGTAAATTGACATTCATAAAAAATAAATACGCTTATTGTTTTTTTTTCTTATTGTTAACGTTTCTAGTTGGTAATTTGTCATACCAAATGATAATAAAGGTTATCTGATGATTAATTATATTTTAATGGTTGGACAGGCGTGCAAAGGGATGGTTATGAATCGGTACTGGGTAAGTATGGTGATGAGCGAGTGAACGAGAATGGCAAATGCCTTCTCAATGTATGTTTGGCTAAGAATCTCTGCGTGACAAACACTTTGTTTGATCACAAAGAGATTCATCAGTATACGTGGAGACGTCAGAATGAGAAGTCTATGATAGACTTGATGATTGTGGATGAACGGTTGCGTAACAAAGTTGTAGATACCAGAGCATTTCGAGGAGTTAGCGTAGGTTCAGATCACTACTTAGTGGTAACACGAGTAAGGGGTCTGTTCACACGTTGGCGCCATCGTGTTCCCGTACCGACAACTGCGTTAGAGAGGATAAAAGTAGAGAAACTGAATGACGAAGTTATACAAGATGAATACGTAAGAAAGCTGAAAGATCGTTTTGAATGTGTTAATAAAATGAATGACAGTGAAGTCGAGAATAATGTAAATAATGTATGGGAGATTATGAAGAATGGCATGGTCAAATCGGCCACTGAAGTATGCGGTGTAGTAAAAAGAAGAAAAAGTAAGAATGAACGTCCGGAATGGTGGGATAGAGAGGTAGATGATGTCGTGAAAGAGAAGAAAAAGTGTTGGTTGGATTTTGTAGCTGTAGATCCAGGACAAGATCTAAGCGACAGAAAGAAAAAAGAGTATAATAGATCAAAGAAAAGAGTGAAAGAAGTTGTGGCTAGAAAGAAAGATTTACTGAATGAAAAGTATGATAGGAGTTTCTCTGACAACTTCCGGTCGAATATTAAACTCTTTTGGAGCTTGATTAAATCGGCTCGGGGGAAATCAGAGAAAACTAAATTAAGCGCGGTGAGGGATGAGTCTGGAGACTTAATATGTGAGGAAGAAAAAATGCTTGATAGATGGAAAACTTATTTTGAAAGCTTGTTTGAATGCGAAGATATTTGTCGTGAGCCAGAAAGCATGAGTAAAGATGCAAGTAGCGAAGATGAAAGTGTGATTAGTATGAGTGAAATCATGAAAGCTTTAAAAAGTATGAAAGCGGGAAAGTCAGCAGGTTGTGATAGAGTGTCGATAGAAATGCTGAGGAGAGGAGATGGCCTGGTGGGTAGTCTGTTGTACCGTCTTTTCAATGCATGTTGGAATAGCGGCCGAGTCCCAGAAGATTGGGTCAAGGCCGTTATCGTCCCTCTGTATAAAGGAAAGGGGTCACAGCAAGACTGCAAAAACTACCGCGGTATCAGCCTCCTTAGTGTTGTCGGCAAAGTATATGCGAAGATTCTAATAGAAAGGGTATTGAATGTTACGAATGACAAAATCTGGGATGTACAAGCGGGATTTCGAAAGG
This sequence comes from Acleris emargana, assembly GCA_927399475.2. Lineage (NCBI taxonomy): Eukaryota > Metazoa > Arthropoda > Insecta > Lepidoptera > Tortricidae > Acleris > Acleris emargana. The sequence goes on along the minus strand of OV656844.1, from coordinate 4,914,553 downwards.
GAATGGGATGTACGGATCAGGTCTTTTCACTACGGTCCATCACAGAAAAGTTCTTGGCTGTGAACCAAAAGGTTTTCTGTGCTTTTGTGGACCTGGAAAAGGCCTATGATAGGGTAGATAGAAAGGAGTTGTGGACGGTGCTGTCTATGTATGGAGTGAGCAGCAACCTGGTGCAGGCTTTGAGGTCCCTTTATGAGGGCTCCAGAGCCTGTGTCAGGATCAATGGGGCATACTCGGCCTGGTTTAATATCTCTAAAGGTGTTAGACAGGGATGTGTTGCCTCACCATGGCTGTTCAATCTATTCATGGACAGTTGTATGTGGGATTTGAAAGAGTATGATAAGGGTTTGCGTATGCAAGAGTTGCTAATCAAATGCCTCTTATATGCCGATGATCAAGTTATACTTGCCTCATCGGTACTTGAGTTGCAGGAGATGGTGACAGTAATGAATGAGGGATTTAAGAAAAAGGGGATGAAAGTAAATGTTGCCAAGACCAAGGTCATGGTGATAGAGAAGGATGAGGAGATGACTGAGTGCGTGATAAATATAAATGGTGAATTAGTAGAACAAGTGAGCGAATTTGTGTACCTGGGAAGTATGTTTACAAGAGATGGTAAGTGTGAGAAGGATATCGAGAGGAGGGTGAATGCGGGGAATCAAATTAATGGGGCCCTGCACTCCTTTGTGAGCAGACAGGGCGTTTCACAAAAAGCCCGGCTGGCTGTTCACAATGGAGTGCTAGCCCCTACCCTGATGTATGGTAGTGAATGTTGGGTGTGGCAGGACAAGCATGTTAGTCGTGTAAATGCAGTTGAAATGCGTTCTTTGCGTAGTATGTGTGGTGTGAAACTGATTGATAGAGTTAGAAATGAAAAAATCAGAGAGAAATGTGGAATGAAAGAAGACGTAGTGACTAAGATTGAAAAGGGCATGCTTCGATGGTTCGGTCATTTGGAAAGGATGGATGAAAGAAGATTGACGAAAGAGATATACAGATCGAAAGTGAGTGGAAGGGTCGGAAGGGGCCGCCCTAGGCGTACTTTTTCGAATCAAATCGGAGAAATACTGGGAAAGGGCCGAATCTTAAGTACCCGAAACCGACGTGCGTGCATGACTCGATGTATGAATGTTGAAGAAGCGAAAGAAATTTGTCAAGATCGTAGCAAGTGGAAAGAAGTGGTCTCTGCCTACCCCTCTGGGAAACAGGCGTGATTTAATGTATGTATGTATGTAATTATATTTTATTATGTTTGTTCCTTTAACTATACCAATAGTGAAAATATTAGTTAGAGTCCTTCTTTAGGTTCTAGCTCTAGAAAATACACAATAAATTATAGTCATGTTTTTCCTATGACATGTTTTGTATTTGCATTAACCAAGTAGAAGTTTTTACGAACATAAGTACATTAAGTACTGTAATAATTTATTAGTTTTATTTTGGCTATTCATCAATAATGACCAGGATTATGACGTTGATGCAAAAATATAAACTAAAAAGTGATATTCATACCGAATTATTAGCTTATTACTTCTCCAATGACTGTCGTATACACCCCTTTTTGACAAAAAAGTAGGTTTCAGTAATATTTACACCCTAACCATATCACAGATACTGCGGATTTATGGGTTGTAAATGACTTTTTGTTTCATATTCTGGGGCGTATAGGATGCGTATTTTCTTTATTTATTATTTTTTCCTAAATATTATATTACCATGTTATTTATCTCCAAAATCTAAGAATTAGGGCCCAAAATGAACTTTATAACTCTAAAAACAAAAAAGTTATGTATTTTTTTTTATTTTTTTTTTGGTTTTTTGCTTCCCCTGAAAAGCGGCATTTTGGCATTTACGCCCTTTGAGTCTAAAGGTATCGATATTACCTTCTTACACCAGGCCTTATATTCCATTTTGGCATAAAATATCACTATACTCGTTTGCTGCCATGCTGTCACAGCTTCCTTACTCAGATCAAACAATCAAAAAGCCATGCGTATGTCCATCGGTACGCATAATTTGAAATGGAGATGGTTTTATGAACAAATATAAAGTTATAAACTAAACTAAAAATCAACCGTAGGGTTTTGAAGTGTTAACCAAATACATGCGAAAAAATAGTATGACTGAAAATTGAAGTAAAGAGGTTTTGTGTTGTGTTTGTGTTTCACGTTTAACATTTTTACGAAAATAATAACATACACATTGTTGTTATGGTTATCGAGATAGAAATCGCCATAAATATTATTTACTAGCTGTCGGCCGCGACTCCGTCCGCGCAGCAAAATAAAACCGCCTATGTTTCTCAGGGATAATGTAGCATTCTAATGGTGAAATAATTTTTGAATTTGGACCAGTCTTTGGGTTTATTCGTTACAAACATACACACACAAAAATAAAAAATAATCCTCTTTATAATATAAGTGTAGATTAACTTCAGTAGTGTACAGTATTTTAAGGATGGCATGTATCATCCTTAAAATACTGTAAACTGTAGGCTAGATCTTATAATACTTCCTTTAAAGGGTAAAAAAAAAAAGATAAAAGATGTCTATTCAGTAAGTAGGCCGCACGGACACTTTTACACGTCAAAAATCTACCAGCGCTTCACAAGAGACCACTGCTGAGAAGAAACGCCGCAAGAAACTCAATAGTCAATGGTCAATTTTGTATGGAGCCCGTCCTTCCTACAGTCACGGGATGCATGTTTATAATAATATGTTCGTTAGGACCCAAAAAAGGTCAAAATACCTATTTTTGTAACTAAATTGATGGGATTTTTTCTTTGAAAAAAACCTTTCAAGAGTCATGCAATGCAATAATGTGTTAATTTTTATACAAATTCCATACGATATGATAATGACTTTCTAAGAAAACCCCATACGTATGGCGATCGTCGCCATAGTAAAAATACATCATATTGCCAAGATGTACATACTGTACTGTGTACTGGGGCATATTTCATGTCTGTTGGTGGGTGGGGACAATTTTGCCCATTGTCCTTTAAAAACCATTTTGTGTACATTTTAACCTCTACATCCATCAATTTAACAGCAGGACATTTTCGTTTATCGCCAAAGCTATAGCCTAACGCGCTATCGTAACGGGCATAAAATTCGGCGATTCATGTAAAATGGCCTCAGGGATTACCCCCAGTGCATTCTTTTAGGGGAGTAATATTGGATAATAGGCCATAATTATAATTTTGTTCGCAATATTCAGGAAATATCAATACATATTTCGCGTTTCATGTTAACTTATTACTTTTGTCAATTTATAATAAGTCTGAAATTGTATGAATATTAAAGAGATTTTACTAATTGGTAAAGTTTTATTGACTGTGACTAATTGCTGTAAATAATCGTTTATACTCGTGAATACTATCGAAACTAAACATATAACTTTGTCATAAAAAATATTTAATCATTGTACCTTGAACTTATAGGGGAAACGGTTTACGTAACGTCTTCCGTTACGGTAAAGCGATACATAGGTAAGATCACGTATAGAAATTGCTCGTGATTCTTTTACCACCGTGAAGAAGGTTATTACAGTGTTACATTTGGCTTCTTGTTTTTTTGGCAAACGAGCACACAGGCCACCGGTAAGTGGAAACTGTGACCCATAGACATACGCATTCACAAGACTGCAAATACGTTGCCAACCCTGAGGTCGACTAAGATGGAATACCTCTATGCTAGTCATTTCACCGGCTGTCTTATCCCCAAACCGGAACACAACAATGCGAACAGGCAATTATTTGAATTGAGAATAATTACTCGGTCCTTGTCGTATCTCTGGTTTATTTTTATCCGTAATTTTCCACTTCCAGGGGCCACCTACGTATTGAAAGTTGAAGGAAGACTTAAAAAGTTATTCCCTAATTTGAGTAGAAATAAGTTATTTGAAAGAAATTTGACTCCCTAAGTAATTTAATTCTCCCTAACAACATTTGCTGTTTACTCGGCATCGTTAAAATTTCGTGTATTTTATTTTTGAAAAGAACATTCTATGTTTAGCGAAAAGAAGTAAGTACAGTCAAATACTTTAATTTGTGACTCATCTTAGGTCCTAAGTCAATCTGACATTCTACAACATTAAGGTTGAGTTTCCTATAAGTTACAAATTACTTGGCATCTCTAATGACATTGACGATTTCAAGGATTTTTTTTAAATTGGTCACAAATTAACGTTTGTACCTAGTTAAGAACCAATTTCACCAAACGATGTTAAATTTAATCAATGTTAATCGACTGTTAGTTCAGTCATTTTGATGGCTGTTAACGCTCTAATCGTCTGTTAAGTGGTTAACATCGTTTAGTGAAATTGGTAATATAATCTTTAAATGATTAACCAATCTCAATCTTCAGGGTGCACTTATATACATTATGTAAAAAAGATTTTGAAAACCCTTTAGTTAATATTGTGAATTGCACTTCTTTATAATAGTTATTTATGTAACTGGTTCATAATTAACCTTTTTTTGTGATAATGGTTTTGCTCTTGCCTAATTCTTGCCTTTAGAGGACGAAGATTATATCGACAACGGAGCAAGCTCATCCAGAAGATGTCTTTTCACCCTAGCTGTATCTAATGTTGCATACATAACTTTTTCTACAAACTAACAAGGGAAACTACAAAGTTTGTCGTTATTAGTTTAGTTCTTTCTGGCAGTTTATAAATTGACAGCGACAACAGACAGAGAAAAACTATGGCGTCATACGTCAGACAGCCTAGTAGATTTGTGTTATTTATCGTTTCTGTGTGATTAATATTACGCTATTTGGTTAGCTTCTTAATTTAATATATGTTGGAAAATTATTGTTCTTTTCAAACACATGAAGAAAAAAAATTGGAGTGGCAATTTTATTCACCAAGCGACATATGGTGCTGCCATATTATTATAATATAGGAATATTTAAGACGTTTTTTCACATCTTCAATAAAAGTTAAGCCATTGTTCATGCACGTAACCATCATAATAACAATACTACAAAAAATATTAAATAACAGTTATAACCATGGAACGCTATAGGTGGTATTCTGATACCGTTAACAATTTACAATCTTAATTTGCGACGCACTGCAAAAAAATAGCAAACTTGACCATTTCACCGAAATAAAATATTTAATTCTTCTTTACCTACAATTGCAATGTAAATGAGACTATTTAACTGCGAAATAGTAAGATATTAAGGTGCACAAATTTATTTGGCCAGCAATCTACTATTTTTCCTTGGGATCCTCCGCGCTGTACTAAATGCCTTATTCCGGCTCCAAATTAGCTTACTGTCTGTTCGCCGTCACATGAGCGTCTCCGACCCCATGCATGCACTGGCTAAGGACCCAGTTATACAACCAGGCTTGGGTTGTTCCAGGAAAGAAAATACTACATAGCATGGCAGGAGGTACAGAAAAAAAACAGCGGTAATTGAAAAGTAGCGTTGATTGAATATTGGTTATGATGTCGACAATCGAACTGGGGCACTTTATTGCATTTCACATGCTATCGCGTTGTCAACGTTACGAAAGCTCTCGTGTGGTTGCCGGGTTAAAACAGTACCACTCCATGTCTTCCCGTGGATGTCGTAAGAGGCGACTAAGGGAATAAGGCTTGTAGTACTGCTAGGCGATGGGCTTGCAATCTGTCACTAATAACCTTAGCCTAATTGTGCAAAATGTGGTTACAGAAATTATCAACTAATTTTTAAAGTGGTTGGTAATTCTGTGGCTCTGTCTACCCCACCCTGGCAATGAAGGCGTGAAGGTATGTATGATAACTATTATTTAGATAGTAATGGTGGCCGAGTTTAAAACGATACGATTACATGTCTACAGCAATATGATTTTACAGAGAAGAATATATCTGGAGGAAATCAATCACGTGGAGTGGAGTCTTCTAAGCACACTCAAAGACTCCACTTTGAGGTTCTCTCGTAGTAAAGCTAATACAATATGAAATCAAAATTAACATACACGAGACTTGGTATCATGGTGTTTGTGTGTCATTTGCGCTTGACATCTATTTTTAAACTACCAACATTGATTTGTGACCCATTAAAAAAAAGCTTGAAGTCGTCAATATCATTAGAGATGCCAAGTCATTTGTAACTTATAGGAAACTCAACCTTGTTCTTGTAGAATGTTAGATTGACTTTGGACCTTAGGTGAGTCACAAATTTAAGTCTTTGACTGTACCGAATTCAAATCCCCGCGGTCACTATGTACCAATGAGTTTTACTAACTTAAGTTCACTACCCGTCACTTTTACGGTGCAGGAAAAACAAGTGAAGAAACCTGGACATTTGAACAGATGAGTGTGTAACTGCCGCAATCAGAGTCGTCGATTAAATTTAATGCTTGTTTTTTGTCGTGTTGTCTTATTCTATTGCTATAGCAAAGAAAGTGACAACAGCAACCTTAATCAAGCATTAAATTTAACTGACGTCTCTGAGTGCGGTAGTAAGAGAGTAATTGCACAAAAGATCCTAAAGGGGTCAAAGTGTACTGAAAGGGCCCATCTGTACTGCCCTCCTAGGCTAATACGCAGTATGTCAGATAAAAATCCTTTAGCAATATCAACCTTATTACTAAGAGAACAGAACTAAAACTGCTTTGGTTATTGATTTTGGGATACTGCTTATTTGCTTAGGAGGGCAGAACAGATAAGATAAGATATGTCCAGAGATTCAGATTCACTCTGATTAATGTATGTAAATTCGAAGTTATGTATGGTCACGAACGTTAATTAAAGACCCATTATAAAAAAAATGCATGAAGTCGTCAATGTCATTAAAGATGCCAAGTCCTTTGCATCTTATAGGAAATTCAACCTTATTGTCAGAATGTCAGATTGACTTTGCACCTAAAGTAGGTCACGTCTCGTCTCATACTCGTTCCCAAGACGTCAAAGATACACGTCATCTCATATTTGGCGCGATGGCTGTATAGATCAAAGTGATTTTGACTGAACAGTGTTGCCGCAAACATAATTGCAATTAAAATCCAATAAACAGGTCACACAGCGTGTCTTAAACTCTCTGTAGCTCGAGTCTTAATTCGTCTCTCGAAAGTTCCTCTTTCTTCCAAAGAGCCAGTGAGCCGATCATAATGAGACGTTGCCACGCTCCGCGTGTTACTTAGCCCGAGTTTGGGACCTCAAACGGCTTAACATGATGTGCAGAAAATTGGAGTGGGAATGAAGCAATTTGAGGACATGAGAGACATTATGTTTCGTAAATTAATTTACGCACCGGCGCACATTTTTGTAAGGTTATTAAAGGGCACAAAGGTTAATTAAAACGAAAGCATTCATAATAATAATGTTAAAATCGTTTATTAGCGGGCGAAAGGTCCGGAAATACAGACTATTGCGTAAAAGGTACGCCTCACCTAGGGGATTTTTATTAGGTAATTTTTTATTGCTTTTGACATGTTATTTATTTTGATAACTCTTGTTCACTTGACAGTAATGGCGGCTGAGTTAAAAACAAATGAAGGGTCCACGGAAAGAACATGTCTAGTCACATTCATTAGTAACTTTTTGAGATATCGCGATTTGAAAGTTAGGAACCATGTCATTTTGTACGAATTTTCGTGTAGAGGTTTTTTAAGAGTGAAAAGATACAAGTTATATGAAGATTTATATCTGAATCTGAGTGGTAGGTAATAGTTCATTTCGTCCTCTACATTTTGAGATTCAAAAAGCATTTTCAAAAAAAAGTGACTAGACATGTTCTTTCCGTGGACCCTTCAAATAGATAACGTGTCAAACGCATGTTTCCAGTTTGCCCTGACCTTACGCCATTATAATTGTGTTCCATTTTGTAAACATTGTATTTCGTTTTACAACTGCAGTTGCAAAATACCCGTACAAACAAAGTCATGAGTATTTCCGATTCTTGTTCTGAGCACAAAGAGCCAATAACGGAAGATTGGGGTAAGTAATACGAAATATAAGAACTGATAATATAACACTCATAATATATACGCTCACTTTGTATAAACACGTTTAGTATAACGTTCACTGGATATAATGAACGGAAGATATAATTTCAAAATATCTATTTCCATACAGTATAACGTTATTAATATATAATATCAATTTATATAACTATTATAAAACGTATAACGTTCATAACACCTAAGATTTAAAAGATATATAAATCAAATTATCTAACATCAAAAAACATAATACACGTATAATATAAATACATGCATATGTTATTTGAAATTAAATTCTATTTTCAGTAAAAAGTGGCCTTCTTGATTAACCATCAACCTTACCTTACTAACTTTACTGGCAGCAGTCTGAATTTTCTGGGCAAAAAAAAAATAACCTCGAAGGCCTAGGCGGGAGCTTTGCTCCCGCCTAGGCCTTCTAACCTAACCTAACCGGAGTCGGTTCTGCCCAGAGAAGTCTTGCTCGCTCGCTTCGCTCGCTCACATTTATATCATACGATATTATATCTTGTAACACTTATACTAAAAGATAATATGTATTATGATCGCTATATGTCATGTATGTTATACGAACTGAAATTAGTCATTGTGAGTGTTATATTAAAAAATATTATATAAAATGAATATTATATGACTTGACCGTTATTCCTTATAAAAATATTGATTTTGTTATTATAGCTAACGTTCATTATATCTCGTAAACGTTAGTAACATGAAAATAGTTATTATGTAGTTATATCTCGTGGGACGCACCCGGAAGATTGGGCTATCTAGGTCCACCACCACAAGTACGATGTAAGATGTGGTTACCAGAGTGCTCTTGCCTCTCCCAGAAGCAAGCCATTCTCGCCCTTATTACATGCATCGTTATCATGTTCTGCGGGCTCATTATGGTTGCATTTATCCGACCGAAATATGTTCTCTCAGTGTCATTACGTAATACAACAAATGCGAGTTCTTTTTTGACTGTACAAACCAGTTAAATTTGATTCTACACAACTTGTAATTTACGCTTAGCGAACCGTGTCTAGAACGTTGGTTAGCCTAAACTCACTTCAGTAATCTTGAAACAAGTCGCTAAGGGTGTCTTGTGAATCCTGGGGTTGATTTAGGCTGCTAGTACGCAAGCAGAGCCTGCAGCCCTTGCCAACAAAGGCGTGGAGGGATAATCGTTGGGTTCTGTCGGTATTCCTTTCACTCTCGGTTGGTTTGTCCCACATTACTTTAGCTCCCCCCGGCCCAGGTGGTAAGAGTAAAAGCATTTTGCAAGCCTGAAAAACAAGGCTGCTAGTTCGTGAAGGTCGACGATTTTTTTATACGAGTGGGAGAAAAACAAGCATGCAAATTACTTAATAGGAAGCACCACAATCCATGAACACCGGCACCTCCAAATGAGTTTTCGTTTGGAATTCCGGGAAATGACAGCTCTTTCCTTGAAGGCCGCCACGTCATAATTGGTCGAAAACACCGCAGTAGTGGTAGGCAATGTAAATAACCGGTTATAACCGGTTTTAACCGGTTATTTTCATACAAATACAGTTAATAATAAAATTCAAAATTCAAATTCAAATCATTTATTCTGTAAGTAGGCCCTGTAGGCACTTTTACAAGTCTGAATCTACCATCTACCAGCGCTTCAAGAGACCAGTGTTGAGAAGAAGCGCCGCAAGAAACTCAACAGTAAGCCATTTTTTTAAATAAATAACTTATTACAATACTAAACTTAAGCTATCTAATTTAAATGTCACAGGGATGTACAGGTCATCGGTTAAATTGCATTCCCTACGCAGTGCGGATTTGTTTCCACGGCTTTACCGTACGATTAAAAAGTGTGCTTGTAATGTTAGTTTGTCGGAGAATAATACCACTAAAGAAATCTAAAACGCTTTTATATTATATAACATACGAGTACCTACGTCACTTCAAGTTTGCCTACAGGTGGGGTGTGCTGAGACTACATGGAACGCCAGGTGCACCGGTTTAAACATACAACTTTAGCTTCCTCTATATTCATCAACCTCTTTATGCACGTACGTGGGAGTCGGGTGCTTTTAATTTAATGAAATATTTTTTAATTATTTTAAAATTGTAGACCGACCAATCCAGGAAACCACAGAGCCATGAGATTATGTGAAAATTTATGGAAGAGGCTTACATTTAGCATCTAACGATGATGATGGTGGTGTAATTAAGTTGATTGTTTGCTAGGGAAACGTATTTGAATCGGTCGAAATGTATGAATATCAATTTATGTAGGTACGTAATTATCTATCGCATATCGTAAACGAAGTTAGAAGCCTTTGTGTAATTTGCTATATTTTGTAAATATTGTATTTGAATTTCTGTATTTTGTACATTGAAGTGTTTACATACATAGATACAGTGCTACCATTTTCTTAACAGCGATCGGCAATTTTCGTTTATCTATGACACACGAGTGACAAATACGAGTACCTATACTGTCAGTTGCGAGTGCAAGCGTGATGGCGATAGCCAGCCGAAAACTATTAAGAAGCTGGGTATTCCCTGTACAGTCAAGGACTCTAATTGTTGAGCCATGGAACCCTGTCGCATAACGTTAATACTTAATTAATTTAAGCGTAATTCCTTTCATATGGCTTGACGCTGTCGCTATGACAGGGTTCCATAGTGGCTCCACAATTAAAGACCTTAACTGTACATACATAAAATGAACATTTAGCAGAATGGATTTGTATTTAAATAGGGATAAAGCAAAGATAAACAGGTACTTCGCGCTAAATCACCTCAATAAACATGGACCATTTTCGCTTTACGAGAAAAGTTAAGTATTCGATGCAGATTTTTAAGAAGTAAACTTTGGCTTTCGGTTCGGAATATCAATGTGGTATTATTATGATAACTGCGCGGCGAGAGGAGCGCAAAATCAAAGCAACTACTTGGATACCTGGTGGAATGGAACGATACGGGTTGATATTTTTACGACCGGATTTTGTTTTTGTTTAATTCATAGGTACATTTTGTTTTTGGCCAGTTATGGTGTTGTTATGATGTCAACCGCCATTACTGTCAAGTAAATAAGAGCGGTCTATTCCGACTAGTTACATTGTTAGTTCCATTGATGTAACTAGATGGACTTTTTTTTCCTAGTAGTTACATTCAACGAAGATGGATTCCGTAATGGAACTACATGGACTTTTTTTTCCAAGTAGTTACATTAATAATACTTATAATAAATTTATATAAAACGAATGCAATCTTATAGAAGGTACTTATTTTCAATTTCTTTGCCTATATTAAAAAAATGCTTTTTTAAAGCGAGTCGAGTCCCTTATGGCGGGAAATTAAAAAAAACGCAGTTAAATAATGATCATTTGATCTAGTAATATTTATTATAAGTATTATTAATGTAACTACTTGGAAAAAAAAGTCCATGTAGTTCCATTACGGAATCCATCTTCGTTGAATGTAACTACTTGGAAAAAAAAGTCCATGTAGTTCCATTATGGAATCCATCTTCGTTGAATGTAACTACTTGGAAAAAAAAGTCCATGTAGTTCCATTACGGAATCCATCTTCGTTGAATGTAACTACTAGGAAAAAAAAGTCCATCTAGTTCCATCAATGAAACTAACAATGTAACTAGTCGGAATAGACCATAAGAGCTATCAGAACGGTGACAATACCGTGTTGAATAGAGGCCCTAAAAGCAACATTTTCGACGTGTATCCGAACAAGCTGAAAAGTCTATACAAAAATTCGAGTTATCAGATTGACAAAAAGCCTGTATGAAGGTTAAAGATAAGTAGTATGATGTGGTAAGCCGTCCATTATCTTGTTAGGTACTGTTGAGTTGTTTTCACATTTGCTTGTGATTTAAATACACGCTAACCCTGAGGCTAAAGGGCTGGATAAATAAACTGACCTTGAGTGAAATATCAGGAAGAACCTTAATTTTAGCATTATTTTTTAATATGTTTCGTTTTCAAATTGATTTTAGATATTTTTCTTTCCAGAAAATAAATCTTGGCAAGGAAATGTTTATATCTTAAAGTCTGGCTAGGTTTCATGGGAGAGAAACGATGCCGCATTTTGTATAGACATTTCACAATTATCTGAAGCAAGCTGGTCTTTTGGTGTAAATTCATCAGGAATTCTAGATTTTACTGATGCAAATATTAACAAACCTTACGCAAGAAACTCTACAAGGCCTCTTGAAACTCGGGAATAACCATAAATGTAGTAAAAAGTTTCGTTATTCGTATTACGACAAATTGTTTCCTCAAATTTAACGCAATTAATGTTTCGCGTTGGTCGTTTACACTTCCCTAATATCCTGCTTTAATTATTTTTTTATTAATTTGAGTGTGATATCCTTCATGTTTCATTTCCTATTTTATTTAATTTTCGCTTTGATAAGTAAGTTTTACTGTGAGAAAAAAAGAATGAATAATGTTTAATTGGAATGAAAAGAGCACCTCCACTAATTGAAATAACTTATCATTATGTCAGCCGAAAGACGTCCACTGCTGGACATAGGTCTCCCCCAACATACAACAACAACAAATAACTTATACTGACTTAAAAAACTTAAAATAACATACCGTACCGCTAATAGGAGGCCCCACTCAGCATGGTTTTGTGCCACGTATTCACTTATTCACTTTCTCAATATGTATTTCAAATCCCGACGAGATTTTCGAGTGATGGAAACCAGTAGAAGACTACTTTATTTTATTGTTTAGTCTTACTTCGAAATATGCATCCGTATGTGCCACTTACACGAAGTGGCTGAAGTCTGACTGCAAATGCTCCGGTGCAACTACCTCCGAAGCAGCGAAATGCAAGTGATTTGTATAGAGTAAGAATTTTGAACTCGCTACAGGTTCCAAGAGGTTAAAATTGTAGCGTCTGACTCAAGTTTCTACACATTCGAAATGCTATGAATTTTTAATAAAATGTGCAAGTTAGTACGAGTTTCTTTATAAAAGAACCGAACCCTGGAGATCGCGGGAACGCGGTGGATGCGAAAAGCACAAGACCGGTCTGAGTCGAGAGCCTTCGTGGAGGCCTATGTCCAGCAGTGGACGTCATTCGGCTGACATGATTGATATAAAAGAAGGAACTGACTGATTGCTGACATATCAACTCACAGTCCAAACTGTTGGGTCCAGAGATTCCGAATTTGGCACGTAGGTTCCTTATGAGGTCTAGAGATACTAAGAAAGGATTTTACGAAAATCAAACAACAATGGGAAGAAATAGGGAGAGTGGTGGAAAAATAATTCTACGCGTACGTTGCACGTGTCCTGTAGTAATAATATAAGTTGATGACTTTACGACAAAATTCCTACTTTGCGAAAATGACACTGGTGATAAAGTCTGGGAGTTATTATGACGTAACTATGCAGTTCATTTTACGGCGAGCGTAAAGGACAGAGCTGTAGCAGTTATTTAGCTCTGTCCCTTTCTCTCAACGTAAACTGAACTGCATAGCTATGTCATGATAACCTTCCAGTGCGTATAACCTATATTTATGCCCGTATTTTGGACCTAATAAGGTTCTTAGTATTTAACACTGCATAAAGTATTTTTTCATCACACTTACTCGGAAAGGGTTTTATAACACGCAGGCGTTTAGGGCAGTTATAGCCGACTTAGCTCCCGCGGGAGTTATAGATTTTCATAACTCCCTAGGGAGTTATGAGTTTAGTTTTAAAATATAGAATCCACTTGTACATCATTTCAGACCAAGGAGGTGTAAAATCAGCCAAGGTTTATTTCCTATATTCAAAACTTGGCTACAAACCAATTTTACCGTATAATTAAACTTATACGGCACATTTATCTGCATTATATTTCAGAGACATTCGCAATTATTTTATTAAATTTCATTTTGAAAATTTGTACAATCTGGCAGAATGGCCTGTATTTGTCAAGTTTAAAAAAAAACAATTGTAAGCATTATCTGTGGAAGACTAAAAAAAAGTTGTCAAACTCTTTTAGCTTAGCGAATCGAGTTCGTTTAATTTGTACAATTACTTACTTTCATCTTTATTAAAGGTTTTTTTTTCTATTTGTTTTTTATTTCCTCGCTAATGTGATGAAAATCATTGTATGTATCATGGGCAGTAAGGAGATTGCAAACTCGAGTCATTAAAAGCCCTCCGCCTTCGGCGTCGGGCTTCTAATAGTCTCTCGTTAGCAATCCTCTTCTTACCGCCCTTGATGCACAATGTACTATAGCTCATGGCTGATTTTATAAAATTGTTAATCGAAATGGGCGTCAAAATTAGGTAAAGATGATAACATTTGTGGCGATTCTTTAAGAAGTAATTAAGTGACTTCTAGAATAATTAACTCACACCGACAATTTATTTATTGGGTACTTTTCTTAACAAAACAAGCTGCTAGTCAGAAATAAAGACTTTTTTACCGTTTTGACACGGAGCCCTTACAGTAGCCATTCTTGAGTCTAAGCTCTCCGCCTTAGAGCCCTTTCACACTATCGTTTTTGCCGGCGGTTTCTCGGCGGAGCGGGAACGCGGCGTGCACGCGACGTGCACGCGGCGTGCATGCGGCGAGCACGCTGCGATATCTTCGCGATTAAATGCCGCCAGCGTGCCGTCGCGGTGACGCAGCGTAGACGCGGCGATCAGGCCACGTACGGTCACTACTATTGGCGTCTACGCGGCGTCACCGCGACGGCACGCTGGCGGCATTTAATCGCGAAGATATCGCAGCGTGCTCGCCGCAAGCATGCCGCGTGCACGTCGCGTGCACGCCGCGTTCCCGCTCCGCTGAGAAACCGCCGGCAAAAACGCTAGTGTGAAAGGGCTCAAGCTCCTTTTCCACCGAAGTGGCAAGGCCACAAAAGGCAGCGCGAGATTTTTATGTCTTAAAAAACGATGCCCACCGAAGATGCGCAAGGAGTGATTATTGATTTTTTTCAAAACAAATTTCAAATTCTCGTCTCACATTGTCTGCCCACGCCGCGTCGGTGGAAAATCACTTTCGGATGTAAAATGAACTGCATAGTTACGTCATAATAACCCCCCTGATTATCAATAACAATGGAGTCAAGGGTGCAGTCCGCTGGTTGTGAGAATCTTAATCAACTCGCTTCAAATAGTGGATGAATTAAACCGCTAAACTAAATCCGTTTCGTCCACTTTCACAACTAAGATTTCATAACTGGTTATGGTTAAGGATTTTTATTTACTGTTTCATAACCAGTTATTAAACAAGACAGCCACCCAGAAATAGGAGCTCCGCGTGAGCGGAGCTCCGTCGACACTGTCCAATTGAATTGAAATAAGAGTGCTGGTATCTAGGTTCTGGTTATGAAAATGGAAAAAAAAGTCTTGTTTAATAACTGGTTATGAAACAGGGACTAAAAATCCTTATTCATAACCAGTTATGAAATCTTAGTTATAAAAGTGGACGAAACGGATTTAGTTTACCGGTTTAATTCATCCACTATTTGAAGCGAGTTGATTAAGATTCCCACAACCAGCGGACTGCACCCTTGACTCCATTGTTATTGATAATCAAGGGGGTTATTATGACGTAACTATGCAGTTCATTTTACGGCGAGCGTAAAGGACAGAGCTATAGGAGTTATATAGCTCTGTCCCTTTCAGCGTAAACTATATATAATAACCCTGCAGGTAAATAAAATCTCAATGGATTCTTTTTTTTAAACATGTTACTTTAATCACGAGGTCATAGCAAGACTTGTGCCATTCATGAACATAATCTTTATGCTAAAAGAACCCATCCTCGCGACTTCTTGCGGGGTTCCCTCAAAGACTCACGGTTACGTGACTAGCCTGTACCACCCAGAATGCTGTACTTGTTGGCAAAAGGAGCGCATCTATTATAGAAAATATAATACAGAATACACCTTATGTGTCACACTTGAGGGTTGTATATGCTTTGGTTACAGATTACAAAATATGCCCTTGATACTCAGAAGGGACCAATAAATAGCGGTTTTTCTCGCAGCTTTCGCGTATCAAACAGCCAATCTATTTGGGCGGTATTCTTTACCAATATTGGCTTTTTAGTTTCAAAAATACCGATGGTGGAACTAATTTATTTCATACCTGTGTCCTGTGTGGTTTTAATACAAATGGCTTTGTCTTTGAGAGTTTCATGTTCCTTATACGATATTGGTGATTCATATTGCAAACGTGTTCAACATGTTTTTTAGGTCTAATGATTGACTGGTAGACATTGCCTAAAGGCATTAAATCGGAAAAAAAAATATGCCTGATCTTGATTAGCAGGGTTCGGAGTTTTCATAATATAAATCAATCATATTCTTCAAAGGAGCACAAACAAATGAGATATCGTAGAGTACAAGATAACTTTTTAGATGATTAGGATTGATTTCCGAGGATCCATATTGGCAAATGTCATACGAATTCCTACTTTTATGCATTAAGATATCATGTGTCATACTATTTTAGAATTGGCATAAAATACGCATGTTTTTAAAGTTATTTGCTCATTTCGTTTGTAGTAAAAAAAAGTTTTGGCAGGTGTTCAAAGTTTAAATTACTATGTTGATGATAATTTAAGTCAAGTTCATTACAGTATTTTTTCAACTTTTACATTAATTATTGACATAATAATGCTTCTATCATCTTAAATAACTATTCATAAACACGCACAAATAAAAAAAACTAAATTCTAAAGCTATCCCAGTAAATGCGAGCACTTACAATGTCAAAAGAGGTGAAAATTTGGAAAAATCTTTAAATTGGTATAACTCGAAAACGGTGCAACTTTTACTGAGGTCATGTTAGGCTGGTTTGGTTTGTCCGAGGCTGGGAAATCTCCAGTGTCACTGTGACGTGCTATTTCTGGGACACCCTGTATAGAAAAATATATACTTAAATACATAGTAAACAAACATCCACGACTCAGGAACAAATATTCGCGCTCATCACACAAATATCTGCCCTTACCGGGATTTGAACCCAGGACCGCTAGCTTCGTAGGCAGGGTCACTACCAACTAGGCCAGTGCGTCGTCGTTATTATGCGCTTTCGTTGAAGATATTTTTGTTGGTGTTGTTGGCGTCACTAATATGTATATTCATGCCAAATTACAGTGGACGGACAGACGGACGGACGGACGGACGGACATGGCAAAACTAAAAGGATTCCTAGTTTGACTATGGAACCCTAAAAATAACTTGAAACCGTAACGTACCTCATCCTAAGGAATTTTCCGCATAGTTCCATCGAAAGTTTACAAGCGATGTAAAGTTAAAGCATGCGTTCCAGGTGTGCTCAAGCAAGACAAAGTCGGGGACACATTTTCAGATAAGAAGTTCCGAAACTAAAGCAGAACATTAATATTGAGTTCGTGGGGCAACTTCCATGAACTTTGCTTACGATCTGACACAAATCACCGCCTCGGTCGCGCGCTGTTGTGTTGCTTCTATATTTATAATAATAGAGAAAAAGTTTGTATTATTATTATTATCTTTGACTATGTAGTTGGTAATCTATACCGTGACTACTTCACCCGGGCACGGGTAGCAATGCCCCTAGGGGGGGGGGGGGGGCATGCTGAACCCTAGTTAGAGGTGCGGTGGTGGTCGCACCGGCCGGCTGAGTATCTTGAAGGACTTCGTTTTCTTCGGTTGCTTCAAAGTGTTCTGATTCTTCGGTTTCTTGAATGTGTTCGTTTTCTTCGGTTTCTTCTGTCTTCTCGATGCTATGAGGCTCAAGTTCGGATCTGGGAGGGCGGCCACGTCGTCCCTGGCGCCGGAGCTTCTTCCGGTCTTCAGTGCCCTCATCCACTGCGAGTTGGATGGGATCGGTGGGATCGAGCAGGATGTGCTTGGGGCGCCTGACGGGTGCCCCGAGCGCAGCGAGCACGTCGGGATCGGATGGGGTGAGTTTGGGAGTGTAGGAGGTGGCACGGACGATGAGCGGGTTGGGGTGGTGTGAGCCTTTATCAAAGAAGCGCCTAGACGCGTCCTTGATAGTGTGTCTGATCGACGGGACGCCGAGGTCCCTGTGAAGGTCCGCGTTGCGAACAAACCAAGGGGCCCCCGCGACCGATCAGAGAATGAAAAAGTTTGTATTGATTGATAGTCTTTTTAACTATCTTCTAAGAGCAAAGTATAAATAGAAAAGTAGGTCGTCTTTGGCCCTTTAGGGGTTTCATTTACCTTTTGCGCTTACTGAATTATATTTTTGCCTTATTATTTTCTATGCAACATTATGACCGTGTCGTATCCCGGGGTTGAGGCAGAATACCAGTGTTTTGCTCACTAGAGTAATGCTAATACACGCTGAGCCATGACCTTTTTGTGCTTGACGCACACATGTGATTGAGATTGTACCTAGTTTGTAAGTTTGATATTGTTCTTTTCCACTAAATGTGACAATACTAACACTAAATGTGTGTGATTGAAGCATCAAATAAACGTTTTATCTATCTATCTATCTATCATATATATCATCTATCTATTGCCGCTCGGGTCACGTCACTCTATACTTAATATACACGCAACCAAACGCGGCACCGTCTAATCCGGCTTGGTCCGCCAACAAAGTTTTCACCGATGTATGTTACACGTTTAGGAATTAACTACACAAAGCTAGCCACTTATATTAAAACATGCACTTAATAACAGTAAATCTCTAGACATGGAATGAAATCAAATAGTTTTCACAACTTAAGATAAAAGGTATTTATAACTAAATTATAAAGTCCTATTAACTGCACTTACATATCAAAATAAAACCGTCTGTATTGCCAGTTTAGGATTTAAATTCAGCCCGAACAAAACAAATTAGTACCCTTCTGTGATATGTTTTACCTGGGTACCTATTGCGAACCTATCATTACTTACTTAGAATTTAAATTACATCGAAAGGCATGTCGTTGTATTTTAATTTTTTGATAGTCATGAGTCTAATACCGTCTAACCATGCATTGGTATAATCTAACCAAACCTTCATAATTATTTTTTAAATATCCTGAGAACATTAGAGTTTCACCAGAAAGTAGCGTTCGATGTAACAAAAATATAAGAAATGTAACAACTCGTGTATCGGTCAAACGACTAATAGTTTACTACAAAAAAACCAAACGTACGTGTTTAATAGAAAACTCACAAAACCGTTACAAGCTTCACCTAATGACAGAGCTTTTTCATCTTTACAAGATTAACAAAAAATGTTTTCAATATTTTATTCTTTGCCACGTCTGATGATTACAGAAAATGTTTTCTCCCTTAAGCACGTTCCGAATCGTTATGAAAGCGCTTAGAAAAAGATTTATTATAATATTTTTGATTTAAAATAATTGTAGTATTGAAATTGTTTAGTGTTTGCTTTTGTAAAGCCTATTTATTTAGGAATCTCGTCACTAATTACTTTTCAATTTGAATATCCTGAATAATGCCTGATGTTTGAGAGAGGATATTAATACATATCTTTTATTTTAAAATTAAAATAAAAACGGTCATATTGACTATATTGAGTGAGTGTCATATGATTATAATTGAGAGTAAAGTTCCGTGTAAGTTACATTAATAAAAAACTGTTTTTTTTAATCTTTGCCGCGTCTTTTACCAATTTTTCCATTGAGCTCGCAATAATTCATTTTCGCAAGAGGTACGTGCCTCCACCTACAGAAAAAAACTACAAATAACGGACATCTGAAAATGTCTATCTTAATAGAAAATATACACCGTGCTTTTTTTTATTTACGATAACTTCGGCATATTGCTAAGTACATTCATAAAAATGAAGTGGTAGATTTTTTTTAAATTCTGTTTAGAACAAAGTAATTAAATGTTGTATCTTTGGTCATTCCAAAAGGGCCTTTAGAGTTAACTAATAGTCAGTGTCAAATACGTCAATGTTGGCGTGACATACACAGACGGTAACAGCCTTTTACACTACTTAGTTCTAATAATAATAAATAAAATCATTTATTCTGTAAGTAGGCCCTGTAGGCACTTTTACAAGTCTGAATCTACCATCTACCAGCGCTTCAAGAGACCATTGTTGAGAAGAAGCACCGCAAGAAACTCAACAGTAAGCCATTTTTTTAAATAAAGAACTTATTACAATACTAAACATAAGCTATCTAATTTAAATGTCACAGGGATGTACAGGTCCCAGTAGTAATAATAATTAAATTAATAAAAATGTCAGGTTAAAATAATAATACAATTCCGGAGATGTAAAGAGTCTCCAAATGTCAAATTAAAATTAAATATAGGTAAGTAGGTAATTAAACAAAAAAACAAAACAACAAACACAAACAAGGGAGATGTAGAAAGTCTCCACGGTCAATTTTGGAGATGTAAAGAGTCTCCAGATGTCAAATTAAAATAATAAGCATACAAGGAGATGTATATAGTCTCCACGGTCATTAATAATTGTAATACAAATAATTCAGTCCCAAGCATTGTCATCATTTATATAATCTTTAATACTATAATACGCTTTAGAAATTAGTTGACGTTTAACGTAACTCTTAAATTTATTTACTGATAAATGAGTAACACTACTTGGGAGCTTATTATAGAACCTTATACAATTACCCATGAATGAGTTTTTTATTTTGTGAAGCCGTGTAAAGGGCACTGCGAGCTTATGTTTATTCCTGGTATTAACATTATGTATGTCACAGTTCTTTCTAAAACTACCGATGTGTTTATGAACATGCATAATATTTTCATAAATATATTGACTGTATACGGTTAATATATTCGTTTCTTTGAACTTATCTCTAAGCGAGTCTCTATGACCCATCTTGTAAACAGCACGAATAGCCCTCTTCTGTAGAACAAAGATGCTGTTTACGTCAGCACCACTACCCCATAGTAAAATACCATATGACATAATACTATGGAAGTAACTAAAATAAACTAATCGAGCGGTTTTCAAGTCTATTATATTCCGAATTTTATTAACTGCAAAAACTGCAGAACTTAGTCTATTCGCTAATTTAGCCAGATGAGGACCCCATTGGAGTTTGGAGTCTAACGTTATTCCAAGAAATACTGTATCATTAACTAGGTCTAATCTATCATTTTTTATAGTTACAGTAGTTTGTCTATTTTTCACATTTGTAGTCATAAATTTAATACATTTAGTCTTTTTCTCATTCAGTAATAAATTATTAACACTGAACCAATCTACTACTTTTGATATAGCATTGTTTACATCGATATTAAACTCCTGTTGTCGTTTGACTTTAAATACGAGTGAGGTATCATCAGCAAACAATACTATATCATGTTTGTCCTTTATAAGGTATGTTAAATCATTTATGTAAATGAGGAATAAAAAAGGACCCAAAATTGAGCCCTGTGGTACGCCCATTTCGACCAAAGACCCAGGTGATCGTTTTCCATTCACGTCTACCCTTTGTATTCTCCCGTATAAGTACGTTTTTATTAAGTTTAGCGCAGTACTTCTAACTCCATAATGGTGTAGCTTCCTGACCAATGTGTCATGGTTAACGCAATCGAAGGCCTTGGACAAATCACAGAAAATACCTAAGGCATCATGTGACCCCTCCCAGGCTTCAAAAATATGTTTAATTAACTCAACACCAGCTTCGGTTGTCGAGCGACCCCGAGTAAAACCAAATTGTTTGGTGTGTAATAAATTATTATATTGAAAATGTTCCATTAATTGTGATAAAATTAATTTCTCAAAGATTTTACTGAAAGTGGGTAGTATGGAGATCGGTCTAAAGTTAGTGGGGTCAGAAGTACTACCCGTTTTGAATAATGGAATTATCTTGCTATGTTTCATAAGATCAGGAAACTCGCCACAGTCAACACAGTGATTAAATATGACCATTAAGTCAGATGCTATGACTTCCAATAAGGATTTAAGGACGTAAACCGACACCCCCCAAAGGTCATTAGTTTTCTTTATATTAATTGACTTGAATGCCTTAATTACATCCAAGGCAGTAACGTGCTTGAATTCAAAGTGTATACTGCATTCAGACACGTTATCTTCTAATAATAAAATGGCAGACGCCGGCGAAGAGTTCAGACACTTAGTCGTTGACACTGGTATGTTGGTAAAATAATTTTCAAATTGAATTGCGACATCTAAATTCGACTCTAGGATTTTACCATCTACTTTTAAACGAAAGTCATTAATTTCCTTTTTCCGGCGACCTGTTTCTTCATTAATTATTCTAATAACTGATTAAATTTAAAAATTAAATATCTTTAAAACCGTTACAGTTATCATTGGTCTGTCTTCGGGAAATCAACTTTATTCGACCTAAATAACGTTAAAGTTATCGTAGATCAAAACTCGGTGTATATGTATACAATAAAATAAAAACGAAAATAATAACCGAGTAACTTTTATTAGTTCTTGAAGTCAAAGGCGTAGCAACAAATACAAACTTTGTATACGCCTGCCCCTCCCCACCCCATAATAAATTCCTAGCTACGCCCTTGCTTGAATTACAGGCAGGAATTATTTACAGCTACTTACTGAAAATCATTAATGTAATCTACACTGCATTGAGCACAGCCCGACTTGCCCTTGGTTGGTTTCTAGGGTTCTGTTCCTAAAAGGGTGGCAAAAGGGTCATAATAGGTACAGTCAGCTGCAGAGAAAAGGATACCCCCCCTCCTGGTAAGGATTGTTTTTTTTCGAAAACCTGTGGTTAGATTTAAATGATTTTGAGTTTATGTGTAGAAAATAGTAAAATCTTCAATTCACCGAAAAAACATACCTATAAGTTTAACCACATGTTTTTGAAAAAAAATGATCCTTACCAGGAGGGGGGTATCCTTTTCTCTGCAGCTGACTGTACCTTCTATCAGCCCAATGGAACCCGGATCCACCATAGAACGATGTCACAGTGATATTATAAAACAATTTGTTTGATACTTCTTCCGACTTTAATCATACGTCACTGTGACACAGTTCTATCCGTCTGTCTATCAACGAGCTGAGGCTCATCACTACATAGTATAAAACAAAGTCGCTTGCGCTGTCTGTCCCTATGTATGCTTAAATCTTTAAAACTACGCAACGGATTTTGATGCGGTTTCTTTTAATAGATAGAGTGATTCTTAAGGAAGGTTTATATGTATAATACATTCCACGCGGGCGAAGCCGCGGGCGGGTCGCTAGTTAGCTATAATTGGGAGACAGTTGAAATTTTCAGTGTTTATTTTTATTGCAGCTTTATTTATTTATTTTATTAAAGGTGGCCCCCGTACAATAACTTTCGCAAAATGCAACGTGTCTTGTCTCGTCTTGTCTTGAAGTTATCTCAGTACCGTAAAATGTGCCTACTTTGCTCCCCCACGGGTAATCTTGCTCCATCGTTATATTGAGGTATTTTGTATTGTAAATCATTCTAGTGCTTTCATTCACTGCGCAGCTGGATGTATACATCAATTATTTTTAGAAAATTTGTCATCGGCCTTGTCTTATAAGTAACACAAAAAAGTCACTATGGAGCATAGTTACCCATGGGGGAGCAAAGTAGGCACATTTTACGGTACTACGTTAGATTGTGTGCTGATTCAGAAAAGGAATGGAATGCATAAAACAATAAGAACGTATTTCATAGCACGATATAAAATTGCGAGCAGCTTGCGCTCACAAAGGAGCTCGATCCAAATTGAAACTGAGAATAGAGTATCGGAGATACTTCGCACTTTGCAATCTTTTTGAAAGCGATAGCGATGTTCCTATCTATTACTTCCGTGCGAGGATTACTCTGAGATTCTTATGTTACACGCGATACATTTTTATTTTATAAGCTTTTATTTAACTTGCAACGTATGTATGTAGGTACGTATGTATATAGGTACCTATGTATGTATCCCTTTACACCCGAACGATTCAGACAATGATTTTTTAAGTATATGAACTGTGTAAAAAAAATACGAAAATTTTACCTCCATTTTTTTTTGTTTGGTAAAAAAATTCCTTATTTTTTTTACATGGTTCATACTCAATTAGAAAAAAAAATTACAATCGGTTAACTTTTTTATTTTATTTTACACGGTTCATATTCAATTAGAAAAAAACCCTCACAATTGTATCAGCTCGGGTGTAAAGGGTAAAATCTTGAATGTTAAATTTTACCCACTTCCCGTTAACGGAAAGGGCTGACATTTGGACCACATATGTAAACCCGATGACAATGCAATATTATGGAATGTAATAGGTGATCTGATGATGAAGATAGAAGGTGGCGAAAGGTGTTAGACCTATCGTGTTAGGATTCAATAGTATGGTCTTAAACGAAGATAATTTTTTTAAATTAAAAAACATACAGTCTACAAAAGCTTGACCCAAAAATACCTTTCTTAGTTAGAAACTTATTTAGCTTTCGTTTAACTATCTTCGTAGTCTGTTTACTTATCTATTTGAAACAGTTCCCGTACCCGGAATGAAACGTTCTCATGAGTGAACTAGATGACGATGTTACATTATGGTATCTATGATCTAATCCGATGACGGAGTCGAGAGGTGGAAATAATTCTGTGTTAATTCGAGTATTAATGGTAATTTCTGAAGCAAATGCGCTATTTTTAGAAACTTCTCACGGAAATATTAATATAATGAGAGGGCAACCTACGCAAAATGTCTTCAGCCTATTATAATAAACCTTTTATCAAGGGACTGAAATAGGCTTAATGGCACGAGGTGTTTAGCCACTCGAGCAAATGAATGGTGGCTATAATTAGAATGTTAAAATTATGGCTTTTTCATCTAAACAATTTAATATTCACTTCGACTGTGAGAAAATAATAAAATTGAGAGAATAATTTCAAAAACGACATACGACATAACTCATAGCGCAAAAAAGCAAAAAGGGACAACTAGGTACACAGTTATCTTTGTGATTACCTAAGGAACCTAGTAAGTGATACAAGTTTTCCAAAACGCGGCGAGCAGCGAGGCGGCGGCAACTAAAGTTCCTCATGTCTTCAGAGGGGGCGGTGGACTGGCACTACTGGCAGGTTGGACCAACACGGGTTTCACGGCTGATCTACACCGCCACCCGAATATGTAGCTGGCTTTTTGTGGCTTTCTAAGGTAATGAAAAAGTATCACCTAGTCCCCAGATACAACCCTAATAAATGGGTAATTTTAAAGTATGATTGTAGGATTTTTTTCCCGGTTATTATTTAATAAAGAAAGTCGTGTCCTTGATAAAAAAAAAAAGGGCAG
Source organism: Acleris emargana (assembly GCA_927399475.2). Lineage (NCBI taxonomy): Eukaryota > Metazoa > Arthropoda > Insecta > Lepidoptera > Tortricidae > Acleris > Acleris emargana. The sequence goes on along the minus strand of OV656844.1, from coordinate 4,889,399 downwards.
GTATTAGATACAGTGCTTGCTATATTTTTGCAGACACGAATGAAAACAAACGCATTTTTAATACCGCGCCACTTTTTCCTTTGTGTAACAAAGATTAGTCATATAATCATATGGATAATTTTCGTTACACAAAGGAAAAACAATTGAAGAAAGTTAACGTTATCTCAATTAACTCCTTAACTATGTACAATATTTTTGCAATTTACCCTTTTAGCTGACAGACACTAGTAATGGACACTAGAATAAAATTAGCTTGATTGAGATGCCCGTCACAAGATACGTCATAGTAAACGTCAAGCTATAGAAAACTGTAATTTTTGACGCATCTTGAGACTGGCATTAAAGTCGAGATCGGTTAATTGATTGTTGCAAAACAAATGAATAAAGATAAAGATAAAGACATTTATTCAGTAAGTAGGCCGCACGGGCACTTTTACACGTCAAGAATCTACCAGCGCTTCACAAGAGGAGACCACTGTTGAGAAGAAGCTCCGCAAGAAACTCAGCAGTCAGTAATTTTTTTAAATATATTTAATATACCCATTGTATACATTGTACTACTTAGTCTAGCATTATATAAATCTATAAATAGCAAATTAAAAAATATTTCAAATATCCTGCGTAGTTTCCGCAGGAAAACACACCAAAATCTTAAGATAGAAAGAGAGAAAAGGAAAAAAGAACTCCTACGTATGTGTATATAAGACGGTGCAAGATGACCACATAAGATTGATATGTTTTCCTACATCAACGGTGTCCCCCAGACAAGATAAAGATTTTGAATTTGAAAAATAAAATAAAAATATATTATTGATTAAGTTTCGGGTTTAGGCCAAGCATTTTTGTCTATTATATAGTCCTCGATCCTATAATACGCTTTAGACATTAACGACTTTTTCAAGTAATTTTTGAGTGCTGGAAAGGGTAACTTTAATACTACCTCAGGTAATTTATTATAGAAATGAATGCATTGACCAACAAATGATTTATGTACTTTACGGACGCGGAATTTTCGAATAGCTATTTTATTTTTATTTCTAGTATTTAAATTATGTATATCAGATTTTTTTGTGAAAGAATCCAAATTTTTTATAACATAAATAATATTTTCATAAATAAATTGTGACGCTACAGTTAAGATATTAATTTCCTTAAAAAGATCTCTTAAGGAGTCACGGGAATTTAAGTTGTAAATAGAACGAATGGCCCTTAATTAAAATAATTTATCCTTATCTTCTGTAAAATAAGAATCAAGTGTCTACCATTGGGGTCTTGTCGATTACTGGTACCGCCACCCTAATTGACGAAGTTTTATTTTTCAACAAAACATGAGAATAAGTAAGACGAAGGTTTCATTTGATCTTCCAGTTAAAAGATAAAACCGAAACTCGACCCTACAATTTCCGCATGTTAATTTAAATTTAAATTTCGTTGGCTGAACTATTATCATATATTTCGTGTGCAAATTCTCGTCTACATCACACTCATTTGTCACCCGAGGAGGTACAAGTTAGTAGTTTAAGTGACATTCGCGCGAGTTATGGTGGCCTCGACCCCCATCTCATTTGTAGGGGGCGGTGCTCGAAGTTGGGCTCGTATTGTATTACAGATAGGTAATTAAAAACGACAAGGGTTCCCTGTCATACATAATGATTAAATAACATGATAGTTTTTTTGTAAATTCGGATTATGTATTGTACAGTCGACGCTAAATGACGTCCTCTATTTTGCGTTAAAAGCCCGTAGGCAATGACCAGAATTACCTGTGGTAATAAGTGACAGCGTTGACAGCTGTAACGTAATTTTGTAATAACGTTATCGAATATTGTAACGTAATGTTCAAATTCAGAACATCTTCCAAAACTAACACAATTTAAATAGGCCCAATTCTAGTATCAATTGAAACGTCAATTCATGAGGATGAGGATGAGGACATGAAAAGATTGGGCCGAATTGCCAACCTACTTATTTTGGAAGTTCTTATTTATAATAAAGCGTTCTTACTGATTAGATGCCATGTAATTATTTTATTTTGGTTGTTTTTAAATATAAACAGATACTAAGGCATTTGGCTCAATGAGGCAGACCCACTGTAAACTATTGGATACCGTTAAGCACAAATCATCCAACTAAAATTCTTTCAAAAAAACGATAATGTTTCCATCTTAAAAAAAGAGCAATGTAAAAAAGTGTAATGCTTTTTAAATTTAAGTTGTGAGCAAACGCTTATTTAAAATCAAAATCTAATAATCTGTAAATCATACAGAATCATAAGTGCAGTATCTCGTATAAAGCTGGTGCCACACAATAGTATTTAGCAGGGATAATCGCCTTCCACTGACAGCGAGTGGAGCGAGTTCCGTGCCGACTTCCACCGCGAGCAAACCTCTAGCAGAGTTTCTTAATTGTGTCCACTTTATTAAAAACCGACTATTACGTAGAAGGAGTCACGGGAAAAAGCTAGTTTATTACATCCCATGGTCATCACAAGCATACCGAATCATAGTACGTACCTTGCATAAAGCCGGCGCCACACAATAGTAATTCGCAGGGATAACCGCCTTCCACTGACAGCGAGTGGAGCGAGCCCCATGCGGACTTCCACCGCGAGCAAACCTCTAGCAGAGTTTCTTAATTGTGTCCACTTGATTAAAAACCGACTATTACGTAGACGGAATCACGGGAAAAAGCTAGTTTATTATCCCATGGTCATCACAAGCATACCGAATCATAGTACGCACCTCGCATAAAGCCGGCGCCACACAATAGTAATTAGCAGGGCTGTCAAACACAGCGGTATCTGAGGACGGCCGTAAGAGGCGTGTCCGGTGTCTCTGAATATCAACGAGCACTATTAACATATCTTCATGCCCCTGCCGGCGTTTGCTTACCGAGAATATCATATAGAGCGGGTATGACGCTGCTAAGGATATAATTATTTACTAGTTTCTGCCCGGGTCTTATTTTGCGTTGATGCCATGGTAACTGTGCTTTTTTTAGAGATGTGAGGTAACTTACTTACTATGAGTTAATTCAGAGTATAGCTACCTCCATTTTGTTCCTATTTCAATACAGATACAGCCTTAAGATTTGGTTGAAATATTCAACAAAAATAGTACATTATTGCCTAGGCGTGGAAACTAAGGGATTTCCTAAGGAGGTGGTTAGCAGGCCGAGCAATATACGAGTCAGGAAATCCTCGTTTCAAACAATGCGAGGAAATGAAACAAATACGAGATTATAAGTATTTTTAAAAACCTTTGAGAAATTTGGAGAAAATGTTTGTTTGAAAACTACGAGTAATTAGTTAAGTTAGTTCAACGCACAACGAGCCGCCGCCGCCGCCAGCACCGCAGAGTCCCGCCGCCGCACCACACGTGGGGACCCACAAACGGGGTGTAAGTACGAGATTTTTTTCATGATCATTTCGATTTTATACGCAATAAAGAGCACTTTTAAAAAAACAATATGGACATGGACTCAAAATGTTTTCATATGGTTTTTTAGTCCTAGGAGTAAAATGAGGCACTTTCCGTCCTTGTGTTTCAATCGTTAAAAATTTAACCCCATTTTTAGACTTCTAGACATGCATAATAATCCTTGGGCAGGTTGGTAAAAAACGATAAGTGCTACCCACTGTCTAGTCTCTGATAAGTTTCTTTGACGCAGCGGTATTATCTACTCCCGTTATATCCATGGTCCATCCCGAAAGCCTGACTAGTTAGGTTAGCATTGCAAACCACAACTCGATGTAAGATTCAATCTCTTGATTGCACCGCATCCATTAGCACTAATGCAGGCGCTTGAGATGTTCTATATTCATAGGTCTTAAGTCGTATTAAGGGTCTTTGAACTAATGCTCTTTTATTTCTAGCTCTAGTAAAAACCACTAAGTATGCATTTTAGTTTTGATAGCCAGTGGTGAAGTAAATTATTCTTTGGCATAAATTAAGGCAACCATTTTAACAAAAGGTTTTATTTTGTTCCCTTATGGATCTGTCAGAATCGTAGCAGGTGGAAAGAAGTGGCCTCTGCCTACCTCTCTGGGAAACAGGCGTGATTTAATACATTAATGTTGTTTAATTTATGGTACCCTGACTTTTACCAAATCATCATTTGACAAACAATGACAAAAAATGATATCATTTTACAAACTTTGATTCCTTTGATTTTTTTTTATTAAAATGCGGCGGGAAGTATCTCTTTGCGAAATTAAAGTTTATATATAGAATATTTAATATCCCTAATCGTCATTTCTCCCAATGCATCGTTTGTCCGAATGGTCGTTTATCCTAAAGCTATTTCTGCCTATATTTAAAACGTTTTAATGTATGTAGTTACTACTCTAACCTAACCTAACCGCAGAAATATTTGTAAAAATTAAAAAGTTGTCTGACTCAGCTGAAAATCAGTTTAGGTCAAATGATAATTCGGTCAAAGGATTCGGTAGAACAAATAATATTAGGGACTCTGAATGTCAACTGTTTTATTAAAATGTTATAATTATTGTCAAAGTTACGGCCGGCCGGTTGGTTTTTAATGTTATAATGTTATTTTAGTGAACAAAAGCCGCAGAGACCAAAAAATTAAAGTTGAACTAATCTTTAAATGTACCTACCTGTTTAATAAAGATTCATGCTTAGTTATTAATTATTCAGAATATTAATGATCCATTAATCGACTCTGAATAAAACGTTCTAATGTCATTGAAAGAAATTAAGTCGGTATAGTATAAGGTAGGTAGAAATAAAGATGGAGTGGGTTTTCCAAAGTTTAAGCAGGGCGAAGGGGAATTTAATTTGGTAAATGTTACTTATTTACTAGGTTACTTTATTTACTATGTAACTTATTTACTAGGAACATCGAGGTTTAGGGGATTATCGTGGTCCTTTGGGGAGCAGCTGTGGCCTCGTCGAATATATTTATTGCTTAAAAATATCTGGGGTGTCATTCTCTTAAAAACGGCGTTCGATCGGTCGAACGAGTGAACGCGGTGCAGCTAATATAAACCGGAAGGTTTAAGTAGTCCGTCAGAGCGTACAAAACACATTTTAGGGTGTGCATTCTCAGGTAGGCGGCAGGGCTTCTGTCGATAAGATCGAACGTATAAAACTGCCCAAACTGTCCTCTGGCTACTAAACATATGTCCAAAAAATATGAAAAAAAATATCAGGCTTAATAAATAATTTCAACGAACATTATTTTCAACATGAGGGAATTACGTACCGGTATCGCAGAGAAATTGCGCTTCTTGAATAAATAAATAAATAAATAAATATAAATGACACTTTTTTTTATCGTGGCCGGTGTACGCGGTGGCGACCGGTGGGTCTTCGTCAAACCCCCAATTACATAAAAAAAACACAAAATAATATTTTTTGTGTTAAAGTACTGGAATAAAATTATATAAAATTAGTATAATGCTGTCGGGCTTTGCTAGATTAGGTAGGGGAGACCGGGGACAATTGAAACGATTTGACTTTGACTGCCTGTTGCCGTTTTATTTTTAAAGTTAGAAAGATGTTTGCCATAATTATTTCAAGGTTAGTTATCTGGTTCCTAAATAAAGTATATTTGGTAAGTCTATCATTAATAGTTATTTTACAATAATGTAATAAAGAGAATGGGGGAATGTGGTTCAATTGACCTCACACCGTTGTTAATTGAAACACTATGTAAGGTCAATTGAAACACCGTAATATCTTTGACACAATGAAAGTAATGTTATCAGTCCTACTCGTTTTCATCGCTATATTGGTATATAATACGACCATCAAAAGTTCACAAGCATAACATAAACATATCGTCATTTATAAGCATCAGAAAATCTCGATCATCAAACGCAGATAAAAAAAAATATATGACTTGTAGCTTTCTTTGTTGCTGGCTACCTTATACATAAAGCTTAATAGAAAATAGTTTGAATGTTATAATAAGCTATAATGATATGGAATTGTGTTAAAAATACATAATTATACTACATACAAAAATGCTTGTTTCAATCATAACAGTGTTTCAATCATAACTTAATGAATGGATAAACTTGAAACGTCGGGATTTTAAATAATATACACAATATAATCGGTTAAGATCGTTTTATTATAAAACAAAAACAGTTACAATAAAAATAATACCACGGCTACTTATATGCCGAATTAAAATAAAATCAAAAACGTAATTCCTCTTGCATGTAGTTGTAACACATCAGCTGTATGGGTGAATATTCGGGCGTTTCAACCGCCGTCATTGTTGTCTTCAATATATTGACAAAAATAATGATAACTACCAGCAACTTTTGATGTCAAAATCAACGGACCCGGGGCTAGTATCCATTCCATTTAAAAGAACAAGAAATTTATAAAGTTTGTCTTGAATAATATGCGAAGACAATAATGACGGCGGTCAAAACGCCGAATAATCACCCGTATAGACTGTTCGACATTCTATATTTGAAATTTGACATAAATTCCATTCTAGTTTTGTACACAACTTCATGCAAGAGGAGCGTTACTTAAGTTTTTCACCTATTCGTCAGAATGATAGTAAGTAGTAGGTACACATACCGGACTAATACCAAAAGTGGCACCTATATCTATACTTCTATAATATTAATATGAATAAAGTAACTCTGTCTAGTGGTTTATTTATCCAAATCACGGGCAAAAGTTAGTGTAGGTATAATAATTATTGACCATGAAAGAAATCATTATAAAAAAGAAGCCATTTGCGCAAATTCATTTTCACATTTATTAAATAAAAACATGCGTCAAATACAGAACCACCTCATATTTAAAGGCGACTATATTTGGGGACGATTAAAACGCCAGGACGAATGAAACGTTTCAATCGTCCACACGCAAGTTGTTCCTACCATCCCCAAATCACAGTTTTTAATTCAAGGTCAAATATTAAACGCAAAAACAACTCGAACACTGATAATTGGCAATAATAAACATTCGTTAATTTATCACAATCACGCTAAAATAGTTAAATCAGTTAAAATACAAGAACAAACAAAGTTATTAACAAATATACAAGATGAGAAATACTTACTTTTGACCGCGAAAAAATTAAATCGCACCGTGACACCGCTGCGTTGCTCGGTCGCTCGCGCTCTACTGACCATAGATTAAGATATGGCCGGCGGAGTCCTGAGTGTTGCGTCATACTCGTAGGTATTATAGTTTTTGAGAAATTTGACTTGTTTCAGTCATGACGTGTTTCAATTGTCCCCGGTCTCCCCTACTCGTGGATTTTATTATAGAATAATTAAATTTACTTTTGAAATAATTAAATACGCTATTCAGTCAATTGAGTTTTTTTTTAAATAATAATTACGTACGAAAAAGTAAGGAGATTCTTACATAAGTTTGTACTCACATAATTTTGATCACTATCTCAGCCGGAAATTTTCCGGGGTATAAGTTTTTTAATCACTATGCAGAATCTGCCAAGCTACGTCGAGGGTGACCAGAAGTTTTTAAAAGTTTAAACAGTATTTTTAAATAAAAGTGGTACTTAGTGGTAAGTAGGACCTTGTGCAGGGTTTTTCCAGATTGCTACAATCTACCGCCATGCAGTGTTGTGTGTATGGATAAAGCAACCAGTGAAATTACTAGAGTAAAGGCATCAGGGCCAGGGTTGCTTCCCCGTTAAGTCTTAGGATTGCCGTCTTAAGATAGTAGGCTTGAGAACACAAATAAATATGTAAACATTGTATATTGTCTAGGGGACACGGTTTCTGTAGGAGAATGTATCGAAACTTTTTATGTGTGTGGTCTTGCACCGTCATAGGTAAGTATAACATGTATATTTTTTATTTTTTTATTACTATTACTTATAAGTTCTTGTGAAAATTCTGAGCTTTGACACATTTTCCTGCTAAACTACGCATAAATATGTTTATTTTTTGTTAAATGTGAGATTCAGTGTTTTATATAATGCTAGGTTAAGTTTATTATTGTATAATATCATTAGTAATATTTACGGCGTTTATTCTCAGCAGTGGTCACTTGCGAAGCGCTGGTAGATTTTTGACGTGTAAAAGTGCCCGTGCGGCCTACTTACTGAATAAACATCTTTTATGGTTTATCATTTTTTTTGTGTATTTAGATCTCATATCGTACTTACCACCAGGTCGTTTGTGTGCTCGTTTACCTTCTCTGTGCGATAAAAACAGGTAAGACACATGATTGAAGCCTAAAATGTTTTCATTAACCTCCTCATTCATAAACTCTTAGTAAATCAATTTTAGTTAAAGTATAATTTGGTCCATTTCTGTCCGATTCGAATATCATAATGACAGATAATGACAGAGCATACTTAAGCAAACTTTAGCTATGGCGTCGTTATGAATAACTGGGTTACATTCTACAAATGTATGTTCCGTCTCACTCTTAAAGTCCTGAAGTCCCCACAGACGGAAGAGTCCCAAATGTATGAGTAAATAAATCGTTCCTCCACGCTTTGATCACGGTTGGCGGTTGGAATGCAACGTAAACAGCCACGTTTTCGGCTGCGTCCATGATTCGTTTGCTTTTCTATTGAAATCTAGGTGCATTTCAGACTTCTGGTCAAAGAGTTGCCAAAACGAAGTTTGTTAAAAAAAAAACTGATATTGATGCAGATGTTTTTGCCGATCATAAAACAGTAAAATACGTTTTTTTTTACTGTTATAATATAAATATAAAACGGGACTTAATCACGTATTTATTTTTATTTACCTCGACGTTTCGATCGTGTTGCAACGGTCGTGTCAAGGCCTCGAGTAGACTGTAGATAAAAAAAAGATAAAAGTTTCAATTCGTTTCGTTTTTAGGGTTCCGTAGTCAAACTAGGAACCATTATAGTTTTGCCATGTCCGTACGTCTGTCTGTCCGCAGCCTACCTCAGAGACTTTTTGTACTAGAGAGCTATAATTTAGCCTGAACACATACGTCACGCTAACAAAGTGGTAAAATAAAACCTGTATTTTTTTATTTTATTAGTGTACCTACCCTACACGTAACTTGGGGATGTAATTTTTTGTTCTCCTCTACCCCATAGTGTGGGATGTCGTTGGATAGGTTATTGTTAGAGTCAAGTGTCCCCCCCCTGCAGCTAAAACTACAAATACAAAAAATCAGAAAAATATCTTAAATTAAAGAAAATATTATGAATTTAATAGGAAAACTATCACTACTAAGTAGACTTCAGTGGTTCTTGAGTTACAAACTGTTTAAATGTTTATACCTACCGAAAACTTATTTGCGGTGTTAGTAAACTGACCACGACCTATGTCGACGTATGGGGATAACAGTTTTCCAGCGGCAAAGTTAAGTTTGTCGCGAGTGCAAATTTGTTTGTAGTAACGGCCTCGGAACCCTACACTGAGCATGGTCCGACATGCTCTTGCCCAGTTTTTTTTATATAAAAGTTAGTCTCCCTTACGTAGAATTTGCTATTTCCAATATGTTAGGTAGTCGCTGTGCATTGTGGAATTCGTTTTTTCCATCCTGTATATCACGATTAATTACACAACACCTTTTAAAAAAGTTTCTGTTGACATTTGGGGTGCGCTTCAATCAGAATTAAAACATGTTGTATAAAATTTCATTTGATTAATCACGAAAAGCGTAATGAACGTTTAGCATAAAAACCAATTGTGTCATTTTATCTGGCTTACGATCGAATAACATAACACTCATTTAGTATAACTATCATTTTCTGTAGGGTAGTAGGTTAGGTTAGGTTAGAACTGTGACCACATTAATAGTAATGAAAGCAGTTAGAAACATTTATATTTTAATTTATAAACATTATAGATTTTGTAATTATACATTAAATTTTATGCGTCATGACTATTTTATCGATGGTTTATTATACAGATCGAAATTATGCAATTCGCGTTATGTAAAATGATCATTAGACCATTTGTTTTTATGCTTAACATTACACACCTTTTTATTTACTTATAGCAATGACATTTTGTGGATTTGGTAATAACACAATTGGTAATATGGTCTATAATGGCAATACATGGAATTCCCTAATTGAACATTGTCATCGGCGGCGATGACATTCTGAAGCCTTGTTGCCATCGGCTCGTTTGATGTACCAATTAACTCAGGGTTGTAGGAATTAGGTTGCTTTGTGTGTTTGAAATCGAAGTGAATATCATTGCGTTCGATAAATATATTACATTTATTATGGAAATAGTCATTCCATTTTTCAGTTGCTTTTAACGTACATTAACCTATATTATGCATTGGATAAAGCGTCTCTCTCGCACACGTATTGGTAAGAAAGTGACAGATATTTTATCCACTTCTATCCACATCACATCAATAAACACGACCATATGGGGCAGATATTTGTGTGATGAGCGCCCGTGTGTCGTAAGTCTTGGATGATTTCTATGTATTTCTCTATGCAAGTAAGTTTCTCGTTGTCTAGTACCCATAGATAAGCCTAGAGCTTAGTTTGAAACTAAGTCAATTTATGTGAGATTTTCCCTTGATATTTATTTATTTTATTTTGGCCGCAGTGGCTATTTCTACTAGGGCTACTCCTACTTTCTTTTGATTACGTTATCGCTTTGTCAACGGCCGAGTTTAAACCAATATGATAACACGATAAATGGACTCTCTAAGCCCGAATAGAATAGAATATATTAAAGCTTTAATATAGTTTAGAATTTCGTAACAGACGTTTCTGTTAAATTAAAAATGTTTAGAATAAAATATTTTCTATTCCATTCAAAGCTGATATGTATCAGTTAAACAAACATTTTAGAACTTTATTGACATTTTAAGTCGATGCTGTCCCTTTCTACCTTGTTAAATTAGGAAATGACAGAAGACGTCTTAATGGGACATTACCTAGTTGGTTACACTAAGTTCTGTTACTAAGGTTGATGCAAATAAAACTAACTTATGTTTATTTTTTAATTTCAATATGTATAAAAATTAAAAGCTTAATTAATATAAATTTTGAAAAACAATTAATCATTTTTCTTAGTTTCCGCAATTTCCGATACGATCTTTTAACATTCACAGCCGGCATCGATGAAATTACGCATGACTTTTCTGTAAATTTCATTTTTTGAAATCGCTTAAAAGTTAGTCTTTGTTTACCAAAGAACTTTTTTTGTATAATATTATAAAAAATCCTATCTCTGTATATATTTAGAGACCAAAATTATATTTCTCAACATGACTTAATTCCAACTTATGAAGCAAGAGATTTGGTGTGTTGTCGTATTTCTGCAAAATCATGTGAAATCTTAAAGTCGATTTAATGAGTCATCAAGATTGACCGGTGTCCATGCGGATCTTTAGTTGCTTTGAATACATTCGTATCAGAATTTAAAGCTAGAAGTCTGTTCAATATGTCACGCAAATTTGAACTCTCTACAGGAACTCTTACAAAAGTTGGGGCCGTTATCAGTATCATCGTCGTGCGTGATTTTAACTATGATTTTATCGTCCGAAATGGGAATACTTCAAGCTCGTACATCAAATAATTGCAATAGTTTAGAATACATTATTTTTATTATTATTCTATATAAATCAAAGTTTTGATTAATATACAGGTTTATGCAAAACTGCTTTAATTATTTTTTTAATTGTAATTAATCTCTGTAACAGAACTTAGTAACCGACTAGGTAGTGTATTAAGTTTGTGCGACTGTGCAATTACATTTTGGTTCTTGCGTAGGTATGCCTTTTTATACGACTAGTTTATTGCTATTTCATCTAAAACTGTCTAATTTTTCAGTATCAAAAGTAGCTATCTCATGTTTTTCCCTAGCCAACTTGCATCAAGATCCATTTAGTCGTTTTGTCGTGATAAGATAAGAAACAAACAAAGTTACTTTCGCAATTCTAATACTGTTTGGAGGAACACCTTAAAATTCCGAATTGTTTTTCTGAATATTAATTTGTTCGAATTTTCATTTTTTCGCATACCTTTTCTTCTTTTTTTTATTAATGGCGGTCCACCGCGGTATTCCGCAGTGATTTCGCCAGTGTCAAGTGAGTAGAGTATATCAGTAAACAGAATAAATCAAAAGTAGAAGCCGGACATCTTTCAATCGGCCATCTTCCGTCCCCGAAGGTTACCGGATTCAATAGTAAGTTAGGTTAGGTTTGATTTATAAGCGATATCGAAAACATCAAAATATAACATTTGGAATTATGACTCTTCTCAGTTATGTAGTTGTACCCTTAGTTTGGTATAACATAGTATGTACGAGTATATCGATGGATGGATAGAAGGGATTCGATATCAGAGCGACGGATATTATAATGTTAAAGTGACTAATTAGTGAAGCTATTATTATGTGATGTTAACAATTAAAAGTTAAAACTAAATTTATTAAAATTAAAATAAAACTAAGCTACTCAAATATTAAAGATTTAAATAATAATCAATACTATAAAAAGAACACCGCCACTAGTAGGTCCGCTCGCGGCATGTCCCTATGACACTGGCTGCATTACCTCTCTGGATAGCTAGCCCAATCCTTTGGGAGAGGTAAGCACCAGCTCTAGGATCTCCGGAGGTGTATATGAGCCGGGATTACAGAACCTTAATAGTTAAAGCCTAAATTAAAGCGCTGGCCTAGTTGGTAGTGACCCTGCCTACGAAGCGAGCGGTCCTGGGTTCAAATCCCGGTAAGGGCAGATATTTGTGTGATGAGCGCGAATATTTGTTCCTGATTCATGGATGTTTTCTATGTATTTAAGTATTTATTTCTCTTTATAAGTATTTATATCGTTGTCTTTAATTAATATTCTTTAGCTCTGCCTACCCCACTCTGGGAATGAAGGCGTGAGTTTATGTATGTATGTATGTATATCGTTGTCTAGTACCCATAGTACAAGCCTAGAGCTTAGTTTGGAACTAGGTCAATTGGTGTGAGATCGTCCCCTGATATTTATTTATTCATTTTATTTAAAGCTTTTCATATCGGCTGACCAAGGTCCCATGGTCTCCACTGCAAGTGATGTGATTGTTTAAAGATTTGAAACTCAAATGTAACTTAACAATTATTTCACCCACGAGCACATAACACAACAAACATAGTCTATATTTACATGTGTTTATTTTTATTAATCCGAATCAGTGTAGCGGTGCGTGTTTTTATTTAAATAGGTTAGCCCATTTTCGTAAAATATAATTTCAATTTCAAAAATAATCTGACATATCGTTACTACTTTGAAAAAAACTCGTATCTGATATTTCGAGATGTATGAGTTTGGACTTAATTCTTTTCACGTTTAAGTTTAAAATTGAACGTCACGAAATATGAGGTCGAGGTTTTTTCAAAGCAATGACGATATGTACCGACGATTTATAATGGAATGGTCGACAGCAATCTTGTCCCAAGCACCAATATTTCGGTAAAAAGCTCATATGAAATTTAATATTCAAGCATACTGAGGGTGAAAAGGACTTCTGCGTATTCGAACAACGGTAAATAATATTATATATTCGGCGTAATAATCGCTTCGTATATTATTCAAAGACAAAATTAATAATTCTCTGTTCTTTTAATTGGAAGGGATTATTACTACCACTTAAGGGGGATCTAAGGCGCTCGCAATCGCAATCGTTTTCATTTTGAAAATCGAAGGCTGGTGTGCATACAAAATGAAAACAATTGCTAATACGAGTATGCCTGCATTTATCGCGTGACAAAGCGTGGTTCAAACATCTGACACTTTCTGAAACGTATATAAGTACGAGAGTGACGGATGCTTTGTCTACCTTGCACCTCGCACGCGACAAACGCAACCATTTTAGGCCCGCTGAGCCCGTATATGGTTGTGTTTTTCACGGTCGGTAACACTGTAGTGACTACTGATGTGCAAGTTGCGGAAAGTTTCCAAAAAGTTGGAAAAGTTGCAAGAAATTTCCGGAAACTTTCACAAGAAATGTAGGATATTAAATTAATTAATTTAAGAAACGGAAAGTTTCAATCCCCATACAAAATTGTGAGAAGTTTCCGAAATTTTCCTACATGAAATTTTCCGCAATTTTGGAAAGTTTCCTTTGGCACATCAGTAGTAGTGACTGATATGTTATCCACGTTTATCCACATCGATAAAAACGACGATAATAGGCCTCCAACGGGCCTAATATAGTTGCTTTTATCGCGTGTTTTTTTTTGGATAAAGCATACGTCGTCGCTGTCGTACTTACAAGGGTCAGAAATAGTGATGGGCGGCTAGTAAGTTTCAAAAGTGAAACTTTCGCTTAAAGTTCTGCAATACTCTGTAAGTTTCAAAAGTGATAATTTTCACCTAATATTTCACGTAATATTCTATAAGTTACCAAAGTGAAATCGACTAATTTCTAAAAATTATTAAAGTTTTGTAATGTAAAGTAACGGAAACTTTTCATGAAATTAAAATGAAACTTACTTGTGTCAGAATCATTTCCATCTAATTATGTAACTTTCAGATGCTGTAATTTCCGCAATTGGGATTGTTAATATTTTTTAAATTACTCTAATTTGAAAACCATTTCGAGGAATAGGGTTTTAAAGCCGTTCTGCATTATTAAGTTTTTGAAATATTTATCTATTTCGGATATTTCGACAAAAGTAAATTTGACCTTAGTTTGACTTTCGTTTTGGGCTTGAAGCCCTCCTAGGTGTATCTTACGGGTTAGGCGAAAACTGCTTGAAAGGGTATGTTTTATTACACTATTATAATCACTTTTTATCCTTAGATATCATTTAATTGTTGTAATTTATCAGAAAATGACAACCCATATTTAAAATAATCATGTCATCCATAAAATGTCTGCTAAATAAATAAAGATATTAAAACAAAACTATTGGGTCAAATACAAAATAATTAAAATTGGCCTCGTGAAATTACCTATTCTTTCGAATTAGAAAGTGAAAATCGTGAGTTATTTTTTTTGGTCTATCCCAATTAAGGAAAGTTTTATAATGTTTCAGAAATCGTGAGCCACCACTGTATATGTATACCTACATATTATAGTATTTATAGTATACACATATAAAGTTAAACAAATAACAGATTTGTTAAAAAAAATTGCTCGGCTTCATGTGGTTTTGAACTTCAGTCCGTTGTGAATCAAACGGCCACAACTACCCCTTGGCCACGCGGCTGTTGTCACTTGTTGCCGAATTTTCGAATCACTATTCGCTCTACTGATGTCAGAAGTAACTAAAAGTTAACATATTTTTTTATTTTTTTTTATGGCATAGGAAGGCAATCGAGCACACAGGCCACCTGATGGTAAGTGGAAACTGTGACCCATAAACATTCGCATTCACAAGACTGCAAATGCACTGCCAACCCTGAGGACTAAGATGGAATGCCTCTATGCTAGTCATTTCACCGGCTGTCTTATCCCCAAACCGGAACACAACAATGCGAACACTGCTGTTTGGCGGTAGGTTAATGGTTAAGATGGTGGTAACAACCCGGACGGACCCTGCACAAGGTCCTCCCACAAGTAAAGTATGCGGTAACTTAACAACAACAACAAGTTTTTAGAGTGGTTGATAATTCTGTAGCTCTGCCTACCCCACTCTGGGAATGAAGGCGTGAGTTTATTTGTGTGTAACTTCTTTAAGAAAAAAAATCATTAATTTTTAACAGCTGAAATATTTCACCGGTAAGGAAACATCTGAAATGTTTCAGAAATTGCCCATCGCTAGTCAGAAAGTGACGGATGTTTTAGCCACGTTTTTTCCATCCTGTATATCACGATTAATTACACAACACCTTTTAAAAAAGTTTCTGTTGACATTTGGGGTGCGCTTCAATCAGAATTAAAACATTTTGTATAAAATTTCATTTGATTAATCACGAAAAGCGTAATGAACGTTTAGCATAAAAACCAATTGTGTCATTTTATCTGGCTTACGATCGAATAACATAACACTCATTTAGTATAACTATCATTTTCTGTAGGGTAGTAGGTTAGGTTAGGTTAGAACTGTGACCACATTAATAGTAATAAAAGCAGTTAGAAACATTTATATTTTAATTTATAAACATTATAATTTTTGAAATTATACATTAAATTTTATGCATAATGACTATTTTATCGATGGTTTATTATACAGATCGAAATTATGCAATTAGCGTTATGTAAAATGATCATTAGACCATTTGTTTTTAAGCTAAACATTACACACCTTTTTATTTGCTTATAACGATGACGTTTTGTGGATTTCGTAATAACACAATTGGTAATATGGTCTATAATGGCAATACATGGAATTCGCTAATTGAACATTGTCATCGGCGGCTATGACATTCTGAAGCCTTGTTGTCATCGGCTCGTGTGATGTACCAATTAACTCAGGGTTGTAGGAATTAGGTTGCTTTGTGTGTTTGAAATCGGAGTTAATATCATTGCGTTCGATAAATATATTACATTTATTATGGAAATAGTCATTCCATTTTTCAGTTGCTTTTAACGTACATTAACCTATATTATGCATTGGATAAAGCGTCTCTCTCGCACACGTATTGGTAAGAAAGTGACAGATATTTTATCCACTTCTATCCACATCACATCAATAAACACGACCATATGGGGCAGATATTTGTGTGATGAGCGCCCGTGTGTGCGTGTGTGTGTCTTGGATGATTTCTATGTATTTCTCTATGCAAGTAAGTTTGTCGTTGTCTAGTACCCATAGTATAAGCCTAGAGCTTAGTTTGAGACTATGTCAATTTATGTTTATTTATTTATATTATTTAATATGCATGAAGAGATTGATGAATGTAGAGGAAGCGAAACTTGTATGTTTAGATCGGTGCACCTGGCGTTCCATAGTCTCTGCCTACACCATTGGGAGACAGGCGTGAAGTTATGTATGTATGTATGTTATTTTATTTTGGGCTATTTCTACTTAGGCTACTCCTACTTGCCTTTAGTTACGTTATCGCTTTGTCAACATTGCCGAGTTAAAACCAATAGGTATGATAACACGATAAAAGGACTCTCTAAGCCAGAATAGAATAGAAAATATTAAAGCTTTAATATAGTTTAGAATGTCGTAACAGACGTTTCTGTTAAATTAAAAATGATTAGAATAAAATATATTCTATTCTATTCAAAGCTGGTATTTGTCAGTTGAACAAACATTTTAGAATACTATTGACATCTTAAGTCGATGCTGTCTCTTTCTACCTTGTTAAATTTGAAAATGTCAGAAGACGTCCTAATAGGACATTAGTTTATTACGTTTGTGCGACTGTGCAATTACATCTTGGTTCTTGCGTAGGTATGCCTTTTTATACGACTAGCTTATTGCTATTTCATCTAAAACTGTCTAATTTTCCGGTATCAAAAGTAGCTATCTCATGTTCTTCCATTAAGATCCATTTAGTCGTTTTGTCGTGATAAGATAAGAAACAAACAAAGTTACTTTCGCAATTCTAATACTGTTTGGAGGAACACCTTAAAATTCCGAATTATTTTTTCGCCAGTATCAAGTGAGTAGAGTAAATAAGTAAACAGAATAAATCAAAGTAAAAGCCGGACACCTTTCGATCGGCCATCTTCCGTCCCCGAAGGTTACCGGATTCAATAGGTAAGTTAGGTAAGGTTTGATTTATAAGCGATATCGAAAAGAATCAAAATATAATCTTCTGTAATATAAGCTCTGTCTACCCCACTCTGGGATTACAGGCGTGAAGGTATGTATGTATGTATGTATAATATATATAGTAGGTATGTACGAGAATATCGATGGATGGATAGAATGGATACGATCAGAGCGACGGATATTATAATGTTTAAGTGACTAATTAGTGTTAACAATTAAAAGTTACTAAACTTATTTAATTAAAATAAAACTAAGCTACTCAAATATAAAAGATTTAAATAACGATCATCACTATAAAAAGAACACCCCCTCTAGAAGGTCCGCTCGCGCCATGGTCCCTATGACACTGGCCGCATTACCTCTCTGGATAGCTAGCCCAATCCTTTGGGAGAGGTAAGCACCAGCTCTAGGATCACCTGAGGTTTCTATGAGCCGGGATGACAGAGCCTTCATAAAGCTTTTCATATCGGCTGACCAAGGTCCCATGGTCTCCACTGCAAGTGATGTGATTGTGTAAAGATTTGAAACTCAACACAACAATTATTTCACCCACGAGCACATAACACACCAAACATACTCTATATTTACATGTGTTTATTTTTATTAATCCGAATCAGTGTAGCGGGGCGTGTTTTTATTTTAATAGGTCAGCCCATTTTCGTAAAATATAATTTCAATTTCAAAAATAATCTGACATAATATATCGTTACTACTTTGAAAAAAACTCGTACCTATCTGATATTTCGAGATGTATAAGTTTGGACTTAATTCTTTTCACGTTTAAGTTTAAAATTGAACGTCACGAAATATGAGGTCGAGGTTTTTTCAAAGCAATGACGATATGTACCGACGATTTATAATGGAATGGTCGACAACAATCTTGTCCCAAGCACCAATATTTCGGTGAAAAGCTCATTTGAAATTTAATATTCAAACATACTGAGAGTGAAAAGGACTTCTGCGTATTCGAACAACGGTAAATAAAAGCATTCGGGAAAACAAGGGTGATTATTCGGCGTAATAATCGCTTCGTATATTATTCAAAGACAAAATTAATAATTCTCTGTTCTTTTAATTGACAACATTTCAAAAAAAAAGCATTATTGTTTTTTCGCGTTTATAATAGCTGGTTAAAAATTAGACTACCCGTATTTCTTGGTTTTTCTTTATTTAACTTAAATTCGTCGTTAATAATTTATTAAACAAATAGTCATTAAAAATACCGTATAAAAAAAGTTAGGAATACTGATGTTGTGATCTTAGCCTGATATATTTATTTATTTATTTATTTATTTATTAAGGACATCAACAGCACAATACAGAAAATATAAAACCGATAACACCAAATAGCAAACAAAGCCAATTATAGATATCCACAGATTAACCAGATAACATATTTAACAACACTGGTGCGATTAAATAATAAAAAGAGTTGACTGTGCTCGTGCAAACCACAGGTCAGGCAAAAATAAACTTGAGTAAACTAACAGTAAACAGAAAACAGAAACGGCAAAAAGCCAAAAGCCGCGCTAGTATGTCTATATGTGTGTGCGTGGGTGTGTGTGTGTGTGTGTGTGAGTGAGTGTGTGTGTGTGTACTACTACACTAATTTATGACGTGCAACATTTAATTACTGCTGTTTTAAAGGAGGATTTTGACAACGAAAATGGGTCTAAATGACTAAATGTTTTATTATATGTGTTAGCCAATCTTAGCAATGGCGAGTTCAGGGCGTATTTAGTGTGAGCAAAGGGGACATGGAACAGTATTCGTTTTGCGTGACGCGAGCGGAAGGTTGGTGTGCTATAAGACCGCTCCGCCGTGAGCTCGGGGCTATCCAGTCGGCCGTTTACGATATCATGCAGCAGGCACATGTCCATTAATTGACGACGCTTTTGCAAGCAGAGGAAACCATGCCGCTTGCAAGCAGTTTCATATGCAAGATTTAAATGTCCTAGCCCAAGCCTAAAATTTAGATGGCGGATAAAAATTCGTTGAATACGTTCAATTCGTTCAATGTGAACAATATATTGAGGTGACCAGACAGTGCTCGCATATTCTAGGACGCTACGGACATAAGCAGCATAAACTGCCTTAAGACAATCGAGGTCTTTAAAAGGCGAGCAAATACGCATAACAAAACCTAAATTCTTATATGCCCGATCAGCCACAGTATCAACGTGTTTTTCGAATGTCAATTTAGAGTCCAGGGTTAGACCTAGGTCACAAGTTGAATCGACACGTAACAAAGGATGTCCGTCAATATTATAAATAAAACTTAGCGGTCAAGGACTGCGGGTAAAAGATATCTGGACGCACTTGGAGACATTAACGGATATTCTGTTTAGTTTATAATATAACGCAAGTCTATCAAGATCGTATTGAATTGCTAAGCAATCCTCTATAGTGGTGATATGTGAGTATATTTTTTTATCGTCAGCGTATAATAGGAACCGACTACTATGAAAGACCGTATATATATCATAAAGGTAAACTCCATACAACAGAGGTCCCAAAATAGACCCCTGGGGGACGCCTGAGGGGATAGATGTAAAGTTCGATCTATGACCTCCAACGACCACCGCTTGTTGTCTCCTGGAGATATAAGAAGTTATCCATCTGTACAAGTTCCCTCTTAGACCCAGTCTGTACAACTTTTGAAGCAGGATGACATGATCGACCCTGTCAAAAGCTTTTTCAAAATCAGTGTAGATCACGTCAACCTGCTTTCGCTTGTCCATCTGACGTAAAACAAAATTTAAAAATTCGACTAGGTTTGTCGAAGTTGAACGACCCTTATAAAATCCATGTTGTTGAGGAGGAATCCCTCGAGATAAAACAGGATAAATCACCTCATTAACCGACCTTTCGAATACTTTAGCAAACACATTCAAAATGGAAATTGGACGGTAGTTCTGGATCTTAGTTTTACTACCCTTCTTATGAATCGGGAAAATGTGGGCCTCTTTCCACTTCGAAGGAAAAGTAGCCTCAGAAAGAGATTTACTAAATAGTATACTTAGCGGAAAACAGAGGCACTTAGCGCAATTTACAACACAATAAGAAGGGATACCGTCACTGCCAGCACCACCGTTTACATCTAGGCACTTAAGGTTCTTCAAAACGGTGTCAGGAGTAATCGTAGCACAACTAATTATGCTACCATCGTCACAAAATGGAGGTGCCAGTGAAAGCTCCGGATAGGAGGGGGCAGGTGACTGAAAGACGGAGTTGAAGTAGTTATTGAAGCCATCACAAATGTCAGGCCCATCGGCATAAATGTTACCATCAAACTCTAAAGACCGGGGGTACGAGGAACCCTTACGTCTAGTTTTTACAAAAGCCCAGAAGTGCTTTGGATTTATTTTTATGCTAGACTGTACCTTATCTAGGTAATTAAGGTAACAATCGTTTTCAACTTTTTTTTGTCTTTTGCGTAATAAGGAGAACTCTTCGTAATCACGTGGATTACTATAGCGTTTCCACCTTGAATGTGCTTTGGCTTTCTCTTTGGTTATGTTAATTAGCGCCTGATTAAACCACGCCGGATATGACTGATTATTTGTATATCGCTGAGGAACAAATTTTATGATGGCTTCATTAATTACTTTATAAAAAAGTTCAACATCCATATTAATGGTCTGACTAGTCAGAATTTCCGACCAGTTGGTTTGATCTAACACGGCGCAAATCGAAGCATAATCTCCTTTCCGGAAGCAAAACTTCGGTATATTCGCTTCTTTAAGGGGCCCCGAGAATATATCCATAACATTTAATTCAAGTGAGGGGTGATACAAATCTTCTTTTAGTAAAGGTGGAACTGATCTTCGTATTTCTAGAGAGAAGTTACTGAAAATTAGGTCCAAAGTGTTGCCACTGGTATTCAGAATTTTATTAAACTGATTAAATTCTAAATAATTAAACTCGTTAGTCAGTTTATAAGCCGCGTCCTGCACCTCAATGGAGCCACGCCGTAAGTGCAGCGGACCGTCGGCCGTCCATTTAATGCACGGCAAATTAAAATCACTAGCAACTAAAAAATGAGCGTCGCAGTCCGCTTCTCTGGCTGTAGATACACAGGAAATAATATTAGCTATATGAAGTGATAAGTTTTTGTCAGGTGGAGCATAAGCAGCCGCAATGTGCAGGTTTTGGGCAGAGCCACGTAAAGAACGAGACGGAACTGTAACAAAGAGACATTCAGTGCCGGAGCGACACCATTCGGAACGCAAAAAGACCCCAAGCGAACGCCGGGCCAGTATCATCACGCCGCCTCCGTCCGCCTTCCCAGAAGTTAGTCTATCGCGATCGAGCCGAAAAACGTCATATTTATCGTTGCATAGTTCCGAGTCTAACACGCCATCGCACAGCCAACTTTCGGTTATTATAAGTATGTCATAAGTACAACTTAGAACGCTATTATAGAAATCATGGGTTTTAGATCTTAAACCACGAGTATTTTGATAGTAAATGTATAAAGATTTATTTATATTGAATGTGGGTAGCATTGATCCGAGAATTAATTATTAAGTCATCAGGTATAAATAAAACCACTCCGAGACGCGAATAAATCAGAATAGCAATAGCAGCATGGTGCGTATGGTTGCAGTGTACATACAGACAATAAGTGAATAGGTTTGTGTATAGTGAGTGTGTAGTGTAATGAGTGAGTACAAGCGGTGGTGCGGGCCAGTTGTCTAAGGTAATCACGTCAAAAGTAATTTTAAAATCTTTACTAAACTGTAAACTAACCTCTTTACTTAACCTTAATACATTGAACAAATAACATAATCCGTTACTCGAAAAAGTGTACAAAAGAATAAAAATGACAGCAATACAAGGAACCAGGCTGTACGATAAACAAACGCAGTGGACTGTAGAACTATTCTAGATGTCTTGCATGCATCTCTTACCTTGTGGTGGCTTCATTCGACTTTACCTAGGGCCCTGGTTATATCCTGGCTTCTGACACACAATCTGCTCAGGAGTACTCCAACCACAAACAACAGCACATAGACGCTTGCAAGCATTAAACAATATGTAATTTATAAGAGTAGATCTCGAGAACGTGACCGAACTCAATCATTCAAAAAAACGGAAGTCGCCATTACGGAAATACGTCATATGGCAAAACGATTGAAAAGCGTTCCTAATCACGCATACAAAACTATATACTAAATTACTATACATACCGGCCGCCTTAGAGTCACTATCTCTAAAAAATAATGGACGGTAACTAAAACTACTAACCTAACATCCTAACTCTAACATGAAGATGAGTCCGGGAGCGGACAGATCTTCACTACAGCGCGCCGGACCACGCCGTGTGCTGTGCGCACCGTGACCACGCGCACCACGCCGTCGGCGCCGGGATGCGTCTCCGCGATAACTCCGAGTCGCCACTGCATCGGCGGCGTGTTGTCCTCCACGAGAACCACTACCGAGCCGACCATAACATTATCCTTAGACACTTGCCACTTGGGTCGCTGCTGCAAAGTGTGCAGATATTCTCTGCTCCAGCGTTTCCAATAGTGCTGAATCATGTTAGTTAACAGTTGCCACCTAGTTAACCTATTAACGTTTGTTTCCATCAGGATCGGTTCCGGAATAGCCACGAGCGGCTGCCCTATAATAAAATGCCCGGGTGTCAGCGCTTGCGGATCACTCGGGTCGCTACTCAGAGGACAGATCGGCCTCGAGTTCAATATCGCCTCGATCTGACACACGATCGTATGAAATTCTTCGTAAGATAACGTCTGTTGTCCTACTACGCGTTTTAGGTGATATTTAAAACTACGCACTTGTCTCTCCCACAAACCTCCCATATGTGGGGCATAAGGGGGATTAAAATGAAATTGAATTTTTTGATTAACGCACTCACGATTAACCTTAGTCTTAAATTCATCCGTTTTGCATAGCTCATGGAACTCCGACAATATTTTGTTCGCCTTAACAAAGTTACGGCCACAATCGCTATACAAATCTGTACAAAGGCCTCGACGACTGCAGAACCTTTTCAGAGCTCCTATGAAAGCTTCAGCGGTCAACGCATTGACCATCTCTAAATGCACAGCTCGAGTTTGTCCGCAGATAAAAACACAAACCCAAAACTTAGTTAATTTGGAATTACGTTGTCGACTTATAATAAAAAAATGACCACAATAGTCGATGCCAACCTTCAAAAATGCACGACATTGTTCTACACGAAATGTTGGTAAGTCACCCATCATGGGTGTTACGTTTTTAGGTTTATTCCTAAAACAAATGACACATTGAAACACTCTACTTTTGATAACACTTCGAGCTGACAAAATCCAGTACTTCTGTTGTAACAGATACTGCAACGTTTGAGGACTGACATGCAAATTAATTTTATGAAAATAATCCACGATAAGAACCGTCAATCGACTCCTTTTAGGAAGAATCAGTTGATGTTTTGAATCAAAATCCAAAGAAGATTTCGACAGCCGCCCGCCAACACGTAATAAGCCGGCCCCATCAACAAATGGCCTCAGGCGCTGAACAGCTGTTAAACACGGTTTATTATTTTTTAAACAATCAAACACATCGCTAAATTCAATTCGTTGCACAACTCTAACAAGATGCAATAACGCGTTGTTTAACTCCGGGACAGAAATAAAATTTGATTTGGTTTTGACAACATTCAAACAATTACCTTTAAAACGTAAACACCAAGCAGTCACTTTCAAAAGTTTAGTCAAGTCTGAGTACCTATTGATTAAATCCGTACAATCAGCAAATGAAGAAAACGATTTCACGGGGCGCTTTTCTCCGTTAACTACGTCAATGTCTACGTCAAACACATCAGACCTAGACACGGACGTAGGCCACTCATAATCAGGCTGCGACAGCCACTGAGGACCTCGCCACCACAACTCATGCTGTACTAGCTGCGACGGCAACACTCCGCGCGACGCGCAATCAGCCGGGTTGTATGCTGATGGTACGTGAAACCAGTTCTCAGGGGAAACATTACTCTGGCATTCACTTGCCCTATTAGCCACGAAAGTCTTGTACTCATACGAAAGTCCTTTGATCCATGCTAACGCTATTGTGGAGTCAGTCCACGCACAAATCCTATCGATTTTGAACTTTCCCTCATAAACAGACAATACATATTTCAATAACCGGGATATGATCACAGCGCCACACAACTCAAGACGCGGAAGGCTAATACGCTTAAGAGGGCTAACGCGTGACTTCGAAATTAACAGGTGAGTATTCCACACACCATCTCCTGTAAAAACACGCAGGTACACAACACCTGCAAAACCTAACTCGGAACTATCAGAGAACGCATGAAGTTCGGCTTTCACAAAGTCCTTCAAAATAAACCGATCTATCGAAACATTCGATACAAGCGATAGCTCACCAATATATCGCAACCATACATGTTGCAGGTCATTAGGTAGAGGCTCGTCCCAAGTTACACCTAAAACCCACAATTTTTGCATCAAACACTTCGCAAATAGTGTAATTGGACATAACCATCCCAACGGGTCATAACACTTGGCGATCTGTGACAACACTGCTCTCTTCGTGCACTCCTGACTACCAGGCGAAAAATTGTAAATAAACTGGTCGCTCTGCGGTTTCCACTGCACACCCAAGACTTTGATGACACCTTCATCATCAGCGGCTGAAAACGACACACAAGTTTCCTTGTCGCAATCTGGAACGTCATCAAGAAGAGAGGGGACGTTACTAGCCCATTTACGTACGGAAAAACCACCCGCAGCACACAACTGTACCAGCTCGTTCTTCAGCTCTCGCGCAGAATCCAGCCCCGTCGCACCGCTGACCACGTCATCGACGAACACATCGTTGATGAGTACAGCGGCCGCGCGCGGGTACTTCTGCTTCTCATCAGTGGCCAACTGCTGCAGCGTCCGTATCGCGAGATACGGCGCTGAGGAAAGACCATAAGTGACGGTACGCAGCCTAAACTCTTTTACTGGGTCAGAGGAACACTCACGCCACAAAATACGCTGATAATCACGATCCTTTTCGTGCACTAGAATACCACGAAACATCTGTTTAATGTCGGTAATAAATACGACATCATGCAGTCGGAAATTAAGCATAATTTTCTCAATATTCTGCTGAAGCTTTGGACCAACCAGGAGTTCATCGTTAATGGCTACACCGTTACTCGACTTCATTGAACCATCGAACACGACACGCAGCTTCGTCGTTGAACTTGATTCCTTTATAACACAATGATGAGCGATGTAAAATGGCTTCGAGTCACTTTCTGAATGATGTTCCACAAGTTCCATGTGTCCTGCCTCTAAATAATCCTTCAGAAAATCGGAATACGAATGCTTTAAGGAATAGTCACGAGCGAGCCGTCTCTCAAGAGAATGAAGACGCGACAGAGCAATATCTCGAGATTCACCGAGGTTTGGTCGATCAGTTTTAAACGGGAGTCGAACCACGTACCTACCCGTCTCGTCTCGATGGTGACCATTACCAAAAATATATTCGCAACGCATCTCATCAAGACTAAGAGGAGGCGCGCGCGTCGGCTCTGACTCTACTTCCCAAAACTTCTTCAAAATAACATCGAGGCTTTCCTCAGATGTCACCGAAGCGAAGGAAACGCTTTCAAGGGACTTTAGGCTCTTGCCGGAAGTTCCGCCCATCACAAGCCACCCGAACACACTATTGATGGCAGACGGAAAGCTGTCACGACCTAAAATACGCCCGTCACGTAATAACTGCGGATATATCTCCGCTCCTAATAGTATATCTATCCCAGCAGGGCGATAAAATTTAGGATCAGCAAATTTTAAATTGTCCAAATGTGACCACTTGTCACGAGGTAAAATCGAACTAGGTAAATAACTAGTGATTTTATTTAATACTAAACACTGAACAAAAAATTCATCATCACTGTCAGTAGGTAAGATCATACACGAAACAACACTTTTCGCCTTACCCACATCAGACATACCGAGACCACTGACCGGCACACACACACGCCGACGCGGTAAATCTAGACAGCTAGCGAATTTAGACGTCATAAACGACGACTGAGAACCGGGGTCCAATAGCACGCGAGCAATGTGCGTGCCGCCATCACTACGGCGCACGCGCACTACGCAGGTCGACAGCAGCGCGGCCGAGCTCACTGAATCAGAGCCCTCCATGGCCGCATGGTTCATCACACCCTGCTGCGTCCGCGATCCAACACTCGCCTCGGACTTACTCCCCTCGGTGCTCGCGCGAGCCACATTGGAGTCACACTTGGCCCCGGACTGGGACCCCTCCTGCCCGTGAGCACCTTCACGCGAAAAATGCAAGAGTTTGTTATGAGGCCTATCACACTTGTCGCATAACGAACCCGACTGACAACCATGCGACGCATGTTTGTCACTAAAATAATTAAAACATAAGCCAATACGTTTAACTAAATTCATTCTTTTGAATGGGGCTAAGCTCAGAAACTTCGAGCACTTACTCAACGGATGCTCAGCACCACAAGAAATACACACTCGATCGTGGTCGACATGAGTCGCAAAAGAATTCGTGCCCTTAGCCTTACTCGAACCCGCGTGACCACTAGGCTGTGGCTGTGACCTTCGTGAGACCTGGTGAGATGCTTCACACGCATGCATCTGTTTCGTCAGGAATTCCATGAACTTTGCATAAGTCGGATAATCGCGGCCGTCGTCTAACGACAATTCATAACGACGCCTCGTTTCACAATCTATTTTCTTTAAAACAATATGCAACAATAAAAAACACCACTTGTCTGTAGGAAAATCCAATGCCTTTAACGCACCTACATTTTCAATTAAAGTATTTGTCAGGCGTTTCATCCCTTCGATATCAGTATCACTGCGTAATGGCACTAAATTAAGCAGAGCGTCCACATGCTTGTTCGCTATGCGCCGCTTATCAGAGTACCTATCCTCTAACGTTTGCCAAGCAAGATCAAAATTTTCACTCGTTAACGGCAGACACTTAACTAAACTAAATGCTTCGCCTCGCAAACTTGAACGAAGATACTGGAATCTTTCAATGTTCGACAAACACTTGTTATCTTTTATCGTTGAACAATAAAAATCATTAAAGCTATTCCATTCTGAATAATCACCGGAAAATATTTGTAAAGGCAATTTCGGTAATTTAATATTACTTCTATTGTCACTCGAGTGATAACTGTCATCCAACTTACGATCACTAGTTTCTAAATTACGTTTTATGAGTTTCGCATACTTTGCCCGAATGTCATATAATTTAGTAAAAAATGCATCACGTATTTCTTCCTGATCAGCTTCAACGAACTGCTTATGAGATATAAGTTTTTTCTCGATTGACTTTTGAACATCTTCGAACTGCGAGCGAATCATATCTAAGTCACCATAACCGGCTTCCAATTCGTCAAAATGGTTCGTTCTCTCATACTCTAATAGCCGATCCAATTGTTTAGAAATGAATTTTCTATGAAATAACAACTGTTCTATCTCCATTTTAGCGAAAACAATCGTTTACAAAATACCATAAATAACTTACTTACGTGAAAGTTGTAAACAATCCAGTCAAAGGATAATATAACACGGCTCAGTATTATTGATATCACATCACTTCAATACTAATAATTACGGCGACACAACACAATTTAGTCGCGTAATGCTTAGGCGAAAACTCAAATAATTAACCAGTATTACTTTATTTTATACTTGTTCAGTAATTAATATCGAAAATAACGAGGTCACAGTACGCATTAAACACAAAATTAACACTACGTATCGCGTTATTACACCTTTAAACACAACTTTAAAGATAACAATATAATAACCATAAGCGATTAACGTCACAACTTCCCGTTTGACTGACTAAGTCACCTCAATCACTGCAGCGCAGTTACAAGAGTCTACCCTACATTCAAAATATAAAAACTACTTATTTTTGTCGTGTCAAATATCTATCCGTATTTAGATAAATTACACTAAGATTATTCCGTACTAAATAAGTAAATCATGAATCCTGATGCTAACTATCTCAGCTTTTCAATTATTTAGCGAAATACACACACAACGTATTTATTAACTAAATAACGACACACGAAAAGTTCGTGAGCTAACGAACAAAGACTCAAGATGGACGTCGTTTCACACAGTTCAATCGTATCACCAATGACCAAACGCGACGTCAAATTTAGAAATAATGGAATTCTAATTTTAAAATAACTAGTTCCAATTTACTTTCGGATCGTAAGGACCAAATTATGTACGATAAACAAACGCAGTGGACTGTAGAACTATTCTAGATGTCTTGCATGCATCTCTTACCTTGTGGTGGCTTCATTCGACTTTACCTAGGGCCCTGGTTATATCCTGGCTTCTGACACACAATCTGCTCAGGAGTACTCCAACCACAAACAACAGCACATAGACGCTTGCAAGCATTAAACAATATGTAATTTATAAGAGTAGATCTCGAGAACGTGACCGAACTCAATCATTCAAAAAAACGGAAGTCGCCATTACGGAAATACGTCATATGGCAAAACGATTGAAAAGCGTTCCTAATCACGCATACAAAACTATATACTAAATTACTATACACAGGCTAAGATGAGTTATTAGACTATCTTTATTAAATCTGACTGAGTTTTTATATGAATGTAAGGACTCGTGTCGTTTTTTCGCACGTAAATGTTGCAGTTTTTTACCCAAAAGTATTTAAAACTCTTTATTTTGCACAAGTCCTTACAAGATTTAAGCAGTTTCTTGTTTTTTGGAGTCAAATGATCGTTGACATAAATTCGCCGCGAGTCGCCCACCATGTTTATGTCACTGGATGAAATTCCTCTGCGCCTGCGAATGCCAGCGATGATGCTATCCTTGAGAGTCCGCTGTTTCAACTTAACAATTATGTTCTTGGGGAGGCCGCTGGTCGACTGCGCTGGTTTTACGCGGTTGACGAATTCGATGTCCGCTTCACGTAAACCTACCCCGGCCTCTTCGGCAACCCGGATCGCCAAGTCAGTGAGGGACTCATTTTTTAGTTCAGGGATGCCAGAAATCTCTAGGTTATTCATTCGGAGCCACTGCTGATGAGCATCAAACTGAAATTCCAGCTCCATTATGCGTTGTTTAGATTCAGTAAGGTCACTCTCAAGTTGATTTATTTTCTCAACTTTACTCTCCAAAAGGGCAGTTTTTTCAGCTAATTGTTCCTGAAATGACGTAATGGCTGTTCCGATCTCCGATCTTATCAGCTGAGTGATTTCTTTTTTCAAAGATTCATTGCATTGGATGATAAGAGAGTGGAACTTAGCCTCAATGTCAGGTGGAGGTGTCGAGGAAGCCTCTGGACGCTTAGGAGATGCCGCCGATGGTGTCGACGAGTTAGAGCTAGATGGCTTCGCAGGCAGAGCCTTTTTTACAAATGTGTGTGCGCTATCGATGGTAACTTTGATCGGCGTATCGTTATTATTACCTCTAGTTAGCTTTGATATGCAGTTAGGGCACTTCCAGCCGTAGGGCTTAGCACAATCAGCGCCCAGGTTAACACATAGGGAATGAAATGAGGTTTGACAAGACTGTTCGGAGCATACGATGCTTTTAGAACCCATCAAGATTTCACCACATGCATTACAATAATCGGAAATACAGCTCGGACATGTCCACTGAGCTGGTTTCTTGCTAGTGGGAACACCCGCACATTTGTAGTGAAAGCGATTTGGACAATTTTTGCGAGAACAAGTTAAAGCACTGGCGTCAGACACCGTGCGATTGCATTTTTTGCAAGTGCTCATTTCGTACGGGCAATAATGTAGTTTACCCACAGAAGTACTCTAAGCAGTGTGCGAACAGGCAGAGTATATTAAGACACACGCGCGAGTAAGCGGGACGGGGCAACTGATAAGCCGCACGGAGATTTACGCGAAAGCCTGCGGTAGGTGACTCGACGTGTGGTCTTAATTGCCGATGTTTATGCTTATAACTCACGGGCACGTAGTCGTCCAACAATCCCAAAATATCAGACACGAAGCACAAGAACTAAGCTACACAACGGAGTAACTTTCAAGTGTAAATAATGTAGCTATACTCAAGAAATTAAATATAAAACGCGGAGTGAAGTTTAACTGAGTCGACAGCGACAGGTGAAATAAAATAAAGTAACTTTAAACAGAAACAGAACTGACTGTCATGTCATGTCACTCACTTGTCAATCATTCGCTGCCGTTCGTTTACAAATTTGTTATTTTGCGTAATTTAATTAATTACGTAATTTGTAGACGCAATTAAAATAAATTAACTATTTTGCGTAGAATCGAAAGCGTGTCGTTAGAATCAAGTAATCCGTAAGACAGATAAAAAATGAACATGACAGTTCTATATTTTTTTGAATTCCTTTGGTAATAAATGGACTAAGGGCACTATAAGTGTATTCCTAACATTCACAATCCAACTTTTTTTACTGTTTTTCCTAAATATAAAAAAAACTACTGCATAAAAAAATCCAAAGATATTTTTACTGTAATCAGCAATGTAAAATCTAGAAACGGTATTTTATTTTACTACCTTAGCACAAAATGAATTGTTGTCAATTGGAAGGGATTATTACTACCACTTGAGGGGGATCTAAGGCGTTCGCAATCGCAATCGTTTTCATTTTGAAAATCGAAGGCTGGTGTGCATACAAAATGAAAACAATTGCTAATACGAGTATGCCTGCATTTATCGCGTGACAAAGCGTGGATAAAACATCTGACACTTTCTGACACGTATATAAGTACGAGAGTGACGGATGCTTTGTCTACCTTGCACCTCGCACGCGACAAACGCAACCATTTTAGGCCCGCTGAGCCCGTATATGGTTGTGTTTTTCACGGTCGGTAACACTGTAGTGACTACCTGATGTGCAAGTTGCGGAAAGTTTCCAAAAAGTTGGAAAAGTTGCAAGAAATTTCCGGATATTTCACAAGAAATGTAGGAAATTAAATTAGTTAATTTAAGAAACGGAAAGTTTCAATCCCCATACAAAATTGTGAGAAGTTTCCGAAATTTTCCTACATGAAATTTTCCGCAATTTTGGAAAGTTTCCTTTGGCACATCAGTAGTAGTGACTGATATGTTATCCACGTTTATCCACATCGATAAAAACGACGATAATAGGCCTCCAACGGGCCTAATATAGTTGCTTTTATCGCGTGTTTTTTTTTGGATAAAGCATACGTCGTCGCTGTCGTACTTACAAGGGTCAGAAATAGTGATGGGCGGCTAGTAAGTTTCAAAAGTGATAATTTTCACCTAATATTTCACGCAATATTCTGAAAGTTACCAAAGTGAAATCGACTAATTTCTGAAAATTATTAAAGTTTTGTAATGTAACGTAAGTAACGGAAACTTTTCATGAAATTAAAATGAAACTTACTTGTGTCAGAATCATTTCCATCTAATTATGTAACTTTCAGATGCTGTAATTTCCGCAATAAGGGATTGTTAATATTTTTTAAATTACTCTAATTTGAAAACCATTTCGAGGAATAGGGTTTTAAAGCCGTTCTGCATTATTAAGTTTTTGAAATATTTATCTATTTCGGACATTTCGACAAAAGTATATTTGACCTTAGTTTGACTTTCGTTTTGGGCTTGAAGCCCTCCTAGGTGTATCTTACGGGTTAGGCGAAAACTGCTTGAAAGGGTATGTTTTATTACACTATTATAATCACTTTTTATCCTTAGATATCATTTAATTGTTGTAATTTATCAGAAAATGCCAACCCATATTTAAAATAATCATGTCATCCATAAAATGTCTGCTAAATAAATAAAGATATTAAAACAAAACTATTGGGTCAAATACAAAATAATTAAAATTGGCCTCGTGAAATTACCTATTCTTTCGAATTAGAAAGTAAAAATCGTGAGTTATTTTTTTTGGTCTATCCCAGTTAAGGAAAGTTTAATAATGTTTCAGAAATCGTGAGCCACCACTGTATATGTATAGGTACCTACATATTATAGTATTTATAGTATACACATATAAAGTTAAACAAATGACAGATTTGTTAAAAAAAATTGCTCGGCTTCATGTGGTTTTGAACTTCAGTCCGTTGTGAATCAAACGGCCACAACTACCCCTTGGCCACGCAGGTGTTGTCACTTGTTGCCGAATTTTCGAATCACTATTCGCTCTACTGATG
This sequence comes from Acleris emargana, assembly GCA_927399475.2. NCBI lineage: Eukaryota > Metazoa > Arthropoda > Insecta > Lepidoptera > Tortricidae > Acleris > Acleris emargana. Next base: position 4,856,625 of record OV656844.1, on the reverse strand, counting down.
TCAGAAGTAACTAAAAGTTAACTTTTTTTTTTTTTATGGCATATGAAGGCAATCGGGCACACAGGCCACCTGATGGTAAGTGGAAACTGTGACCCATAGACATTCGCATTCACAAGACTGCAAATGCACTGCCAACCCTGAGGACGAAGATGGAATGCCTCTATGCTAGTCATTTCACCGGCTGTCTTATCCCCAAACCGGAACACAACAATGCGAACACTGCTGTTTGGCGGTAGGTTAATGGTTAAGATGGTGGTACCAACCCGGACGGACCCTGCACAAGGTCCTCCCACAAGTAAAGTATGCGGTAACTTAACAACAACAACAAGTTTTTAGAGTGGTTGATAATTCTGTAGCTCTGCCTACCCCACTCTGGGAATGAAGGCGTGAGTTTATTTGTGTGTAACTTCTTTAAGAAAAAAAAATCATTAATTTTTAACAGCTGAAATATTTCACCGGTAAGGAAACATCTGAAATGTTTCAGAAATTGCCCATCGCTAGTCAGAAAGTGACGGATGTTTTAGCCAAATTTTGTCATGCGATAAACGCAGTCATATTAGGCCCCCAGCAGCGCCCGTATTATGGTCGTGCTTATCGATGTGAATAAAGCATGTTTCTCTCTTATACAGGGTGACTTCAAATTGGTAATACAAAATAAAAGTTTTACTTTCATTTTCCCTAAACTAAACCCCTCTACTTTAGTCTCGTGCTGCTAATTTACTTAAAAGTATTTTTGTTTCAAGTTTAAATTTATCCCATTTTTGTTTCCTTAATGCTGTTACCATCCCTCCTTATGTTTAAGGCTGGTTTACACTTTGTGAAGTAGCGAGCGCAGGTGAGAGGTGCAGGTTTAAAGTGAGTAGTAAAACCGTTTACACTTTGTTAAGTGCATGTGTTAAGTTCATACATTCACTGTCAAATGGCAAGTAGCAAATGCATGAACTTCACGCTTGCACTTAACAAAGTGTACACCAGCCTTAAATAAGATTGATAACATCGAGTGACAGATAAGACAGGTAGGTATTAAATGTAGGGTAACCATACTTTAGGACTTTTATTAGTTTTATTAGAAAATGAATGATAGTGACAGAAGGCTAATGTTAACAACTGTGTTAGTGGAATTCATTCTGTTACCTGTTTCGGACCCTATTTTAAACTGGTCAATCAGTTGTACACTGTGCTGTTGTCAAATTAAGTCATTGGCAGAAATGGTCGCACACCTATTTGTGACCGATTGCCATAAAACCAAGATTGGATTGGATTGGATAGTGGAATTCATTATCCACCACTAACCAAGTCATAATCAAGTGTTTTGTATTACCAATTTGATGTCACCTTGTACTGATCAGGAAGTGACAGACGCTTTAAGATAAAAAAAAGATAAGAGATAAAAGATGTTTATTCAATAAGTAGGCCGCACGGGCACTTTTACACGTCAAAAATCTACCAGCGCTCCGCAAGAGACCACTGCTGAGAAGAAACGCCGCAGGAAACTCAACAGTCACTCGTTTTTTAAATATTGCTAATGATATTAAACAATAATAAACTTAACCTAGCATTATATAAAACAATAAATCTCACATAAAACCAAAAATTAATATATTTATGCGTAGTTGAGCAGGAAAATATGTCAAAACTCAGAATTGTCACAAAACTAATAAGTATTAAAAAATAATAATAAAAAAATTATACAAGTTATACTTACCTGTGACGGTGCAAGACAACCTGCATAAAAGTTTCGATACAATCCCCTACAGAAACCGAGGCCCCCAGACAATAAACAATGTTTTCATATTTTTTATGACTAAGTTACTATTACGTTATTTAGGTGTTTAGTTTAGGCCAAGCATTTTTATCTGTTAGATGGTCCTCGACCCTATAGTAAGCTTTAGACATCAACGACTTTTTCAAGTAAGTTTATCCACATAATCCAACCGTAATAGGCCCGCTGGTGGAATAGGCTCTGCTTCAGTGTGTACGCACAGTGACAGGTGAGACACGTTAATTATCAACACAAGCCGAACAATAACAAGATGGCACGCCGCGCGCGATCCCGCCCGGATCAAAGACAACAGGTCGACAGGGGGATGAGATTACATTGTAAAGGAACCTGTCGCCGCTGATGGCAAAGGATGTTTCAGATTGTTTTTATTGGAGCTTGTGGTCTTTTACACTCAAAATATAATATAGGTAATACAATGAAAAGTTAAAACTAAACTTATTTAAATTAAAAACAAACTAAGCTACTCAAAACTAGTGGTCCTGATATCCGTGTTACACGCGGAACCGTAGCTCCGTGATCTTAGCACCGGCGGTGCTAAGTTCCCGAACTACACGGTCACGCCAAGATACGTATCCGTGTCTGCGTTCGGCTACGTATCTGCGGATCTCGGCTCCGGCTCCGCTCCGCACGGTTATTGAATGAAATCTTGTCAAACAGAGCCTTATTAGATATGTGGATATGTGTTCTAGTTTATAGCCTCCAACAAAATATTTATATTTATATAATGACTCATTAAACCAATTTAAAATGCAAAAGCAAAGAAACTGAAATCAAAAACACGACTATCGCATTACATTCGGAGGTCTTAAAGACACACATAAAATCTTCATTAAACGTCACGGTCACGGGCGGATCGGATCTACGTGTAAATAAGAAACGTATCTCCGTGTAACACGGAGCTACGTATCTTAATTACACGTAGCCGAATTTCACGTGTCGAACGGGCCGGATCTCCGTTGCCGTGTTACTCGGTAACGGAGATTCGGCTACGGGTACACGAAACACGGACACGACCAGGAGCCCTACTCAAAACGCGGACGCGGAAACGCGGGAACAAGGTGGATGCGAAAAGCACAAGACCGGTCTGAGTGGAGAGCCTTGGGGGAGGCCTATGTACAGCAGTGGACGTCTTTCGGCTGACATGATGATGATGAAGCTACTCAAATATTAAAGATGTAAAAAATAATCACCACTATAAAAAGAACACCCCCTCTAGCAGGTCCGCTCGTGGCATGGTCCCTTTGACACTGACTGCTTTACCTTTAAATTTGGGTACAAAAGTAACAATATAACGTTTAGTTAATTGAACTATACAATATAGTGTATATTCCTCAAATAAAGGCCTTAAATCTAGCCTCAAGTAAACTTCAATCTAGCACCAACTAGTAAAGTAAAAGTAGTTGAATAATAATTGTCATCATTATTAAAACAAATATTATTACTTTATTAAATATTGCAAATTATAACATTATATGGTTCCAACATATAGTATCGTACAATTCACAGTTAACCGACAATTTACAAAGTCGCGAGGTAGATTATAAACTAACCCCGTTACTCATAAACGTACAGTAATTCTTAGTAAGAAATGTATAATAAAAATAGTTATGTATAAGTAAGAGATGTATAATAATTAGCGTGTATTTATTATGTGTTTATTAGCTCATTAACTTTATGTATGTGTGTTTTTATATGTAGTTTATATATGTGTAAGTAGTTTTTACAATAACAGAAGTGTTTCTTGTAGTTTAGTTTGATTTCTGAAAAATTTAGTTTACACCACCTGCCATGTATTTTTGTCTTTTATTATTTCTCTGACCAAGGTTGTGTGGAAGAGATCGCCTGTGGTATACCTATAGTTAAAATGTACTGTTCCGTGTTTTGTGTTTTTGGTGTTCAATAAAGAGTATTTATATTGTATTCTACAACTGATGCCGGTTCTACTTTAATAAAACATATATTTGATGCCTGGGAAAAATCACTAGATGTTATTGGAGTTTTTTGTGATCTGTCCAAGGCATTTGATTGTGTTGATCATGTTACGTTAGTGCGAAAGTTAAGCCACTATGGCATCAAAAACAATGCACTTGATCTTATTGCTTCCTACCTCGCGCACAGAACTCAGCGGGTAGATATTAACAGAACACAATCCTCTGGGTCATCTGTAGCTATGGGAGTGCCTCAAGGATCTATTCTGGGTCCGTTTTTATTTTTGATCTATATTAACGATCTCCCGTATGTAGTGCGCGATAAACATGAAATAGTCTTGTTTGCTGACGATACCTCACTAAAATATTCAAAGCGGATAGGAAACAGGATAATTTTAATGACATCAATGTTGCGTTGTCTACAATTGTTGACTGGTTTACAGCCAACAACTTACTTTTAAATGCCAAAAAAACCAAGTGCATTAAATTTTCTTTGTCCAACGTTAGGAGTATGAATGCGGATAGAATAAGACTGAAGGATGAGACACTGGAATTTGAAGGTAGTACAGTATTTTTAGGTGTCACTCTAGACTCGAAACTGCAATGGAGTGCGCATATATCCACACTTTCAAGTAAACTAAGTTCAGCGGCTTATGCGGTAAAGCAAATCCGACAACTTACTGACGTCGAGACGGCGAGACTTGTGTACTATAGTTATTTCCATAGTGTTATGAGTTACGGAATTTTACTGTGGGGAAGAGCGGCTGACATCCAAACCATCTTTGTATTACAGAAGCGGGCTGTACGTGCTATTTACCAATTGGGGTCTCGTGTTTCGTTAAGGGATAAATTTAAAGAAATCAATATTCTTACAGTCGCGTCTCAGTATATCTTTGAGAATATCATGTATGTACGCAAACACATACATGAGTTTAGGCATAACCGCGACGTTCATAATTTAAATACTAGAAATAGGGATAAGCTCGCACTTCCAGGTCACCGTCTCCGTAAGGTAGGCACTTCGTTTGCGGGGAACTGTATACGTTTTTACAACAAGATACCATCCGAAATCGTCAATATGCCGTTCAATAAATTTAAGTCTCACATCAAGCGCTGCTTATTGGGTAGGGCTTATTACACTGTAAATGACTTCATTGGTGACCAAGATGTATTTTAGTAGTGTCTAGGATATTTACAATATAAAGTAGTCTCTAAGCAAATTTTGTATTCAAGCACTGACTCAGTCAGTCGACTGATTTACTAATTGTATTTTATCTTTTCTACTCTTGTGTGTACAAGAAGATTTTAAATGAGAACACACTGTGATGTTTCTCGCCGGACAGCTGTTTCACACAATATTACTTTTGTTGTCCGGCAGCATGAGCATGTCATGCTCGCTCAAAGGTCTTTGCTTACGGCGGCGTCGTTGATCGGGTCGCCACTTTCCCGATCACATGGTTGAGAGAGGCGATGGCTGAGATACGCGTCATACTCGTGAACGGGTGCTGTTTGTGGGGTCCGGTCTGTTCACGTTTGCAAGGACTTGTTGTTCAATTTATTATCCAAGTTATATGGCTTTTGACGTAGAGACCTCGTTGTGTTGTTCTCATAGTCATTATTTTATTTTAAGGTTTATTGACCTAATAATTAATAATTAATTAATTAATTAGGTAATAATTTTATTTTTGCTTGTTTTAAGAATTTATTGTTTATTACTTTATTACCTTAATATTACTTAATGTAACTTACTTTTAAGTATAATTATGTTTTTATGATTGAAAAAATTACCTTCTGCTGGAGTTTCTTGCGGCGCTTCTTCTCCGCAATGATGGTCTTGTCCGAAGCGCTGGTAGATTCACTGTACATTTCCGACGTGTAAAAGAGCACGCATGTGGCCAATTTACTGAATAAATATTTTGAATTTTGAATTTTGAATTGTATTGTAATTATAAGTAAGTTAAGGTATTACCTACTATATGATAATTTGGTAAAACATTAGTGAACCCTAAAAACCGTGAACACCCTTTTTATGTCGGTAGTTGGATAAGTATTACCAAGAAAATATTATTTGAAAATTAAATATCTTCGGTAAACAGGGATAAATTTTAGTTTGCACATAAACCTCTATCTACTGGCGCTGCCTTAACTTCTCATAAGTTTAACGTCACTAATTAATAACTGTAAACTTACGATGCCGCGTAACTGAACACTCCTTTATTAGTACAAACTTCAAATAACATTAATTAGTTTATTTGCGGTTATGCGGGGGTGTTATTCTTTACCTACTAAAACCGCTGTGTCGACGTCCTCGATTTACCTATACAGGGTGATTGGTAATATGACGTATTCCTTTTAGGAGCGTAGGGTACAGTCTCGTTATATGTGTACATAATATCGACGGAGAAAAGGAGCAGCCCCTTAAGCGACATTTTTCTAACTTACTATTTAACCCGGCTCAAAAGACGCAAAAAAAGAAGCCGGTTCTAATGATAAATATAAAACTCAATTTCGAAAATCATGTCGCTTAAGGGGTTTCTCCTTTCCTCCGTCGATATATACATATTAGTACCTTGTCATCGCTGTCATAATCTATACATGGCAGTTTAAACACATGTTTATGAACTCAACTGTACAGCTCATTTGCAAGTAATAGGATTACTCTGTATATAATAAATTGGACTAGTCGACTACCTAAATAAATACAAGTACAACACTTTGATCAAACCTTTTAGAACTGTCATACACCAATGCAGTAATATGGCATTAAAAAAATAATTTAAAAAAATACAATTCTGCTAATGGCCTAGTGGTTACGCCACAACTAGCAGAAAGCTTAATATTAAATTCTTTATTTGTATTTTTGCGCGCTCGTTGATTGTCTCAATATGATCAGGTATTTAACTGTTCGTAATGTTGGTAATCGAGGGTCTTGCCTATGAAGCGTCGCGAGCGCCCTCTAGTCAAGATAAATCCACCGCGCGACGGACATCATCAAACCTCGTGTCCGTCTTCTTTTCGTTAATTATCCGGCCGGGTGTGGTGAAATACAGCAAGGATCTTCAGGAGAGCTGGCATTACTCGCTGGTGAGTACCTGTTCGCTATTTTGACTTTTCACGAGGGCGAAATCATGTTTTAAGGTAACCGAACCAGTGCACCGCATGAAGGCGCTTTCTGCTAGCTTAAAGTGATTATTGATTGAAGGATTGATTCGAAGGGTAAAGCTGGTGGCGTCTACATAATTATTGTTCCACCGAACCGGATTGAATTCGGTACTTTGTAAATTGTGTTATCGAATAGTGACCGTTTCGCCTGTAACAGATATATTAATCAAATAGCGACCTTATTACAAGGGGCATATGGTTTACCCGAGCTGCACATTATATCTTGGTAAACATTGTTTTTTGTAGAATTTAAATCTTGAATGTTCCTTGCTTGAAATATATACTAAATATAATTCTTTTCACGCTAAATACTAAGTTATAGTTACCCCGGATTGCGCAAATACATGATTTATATTCATCACGTTTATTTCTAACAAAATAACGGTACTTGTGCATGATGAAATTTCTACCGCGTAGGGTACTTACGTTCACAGAGTAGTAGGTGAGGTGATTCCTTCCTTTTCATATTATTTAACTAACAATTGCATTTTGGTATTTAATTGCTCAGGTATTAATATAAAATAATTATTAGCACATATTTTAATAGGTTCAGACACAGTAAATTGTTCTGTGTTAAGTTTGCTGTACGTAACTGAGCACTTGATACGGCAAAATATTGTAGTTTAATAGGTATTTGACCAATTAAAGAGGTCACCTGACGCTTCCTGTGACTAGGTATAATTAAAATAAAATAAAAAGGTTAGTGTTCATTTTATTGCTGCAGTTGCTTACACCGTTAGTGGTTTGTTAAATCAATTATTTGCTAAGGTTATTTATTAGTAATTTAATTTAGCATAAGTTGTTTGTTTTAATTATTACTTATATTCGAGACAGTAGGTACCTACTTAAAAAGGGGCCTACTTGTTGCAATCTAAAGATATTGTTCAATAATTGGAAGCATAAGTTACTTGCTTTTGATTGTTACTATACTTAGGTACTTAAATAGGGGTGCCTACTTGCTTATAGTATTATACTTTAGGTTTAATATTGGAAAACGTAAGTTATTTGTTTTTCAATTATTATTATTTTTCCATAACTATTACTTATACCTACGTACTAAATAGGTAAGTACTTAAATAAGAGTACCTATTTATTGCGTTCTAACCAGTTCTTATAGTTTAGAGTTATTTGCTTTTTTTAAATATAACTCATTTGGTAAGTACACTAGGGGTACCTACCTCACCGTGTTTCTCGTATCCGTCGCGAGTCGCGAGGTACCTGTTTAGCCGTGCGTCTGCGGCGCTTATCGTCAGTTCGTCCGCGACGTTACCATTATCGCGGTTATTATTTACGCGCCAAACATCGCTGCGTCGTTTCTATTAAACTTATTAAGTTTAAGGTTTTTCAACATATTAATATTTATGTTGTAGGCTATAGGCGTTGTGTCGATAGCTACTTATACTTAATCAAACTTATTTATTTGAAGTTAAACGATGGCTACCGAACGGAAGCTTAAACTTGCGGAGGGCAAACGCTCTCAATGTTTTTTACGTATGCAATCTATTTACGATCTACTTCCAACATTGGAAGATCAAGCAGTCTGTAGACAATTTATTTCTCAAGCTCGTATGATCGACCAATTAAGGGCGGAATTTGTAGACTTAATGGATGATATAAATTTATTGAATCTGGAGATAAAGCCAGACTACGTCGTTAATTATAAATCGATGAACGCGTTTGATGACCTTTATTGCGATGTAAAGTGTAGATTAACAAAAATCGATGCAACGACATCGAGTGTATCGACTATAAAGAGTGAATCGTCTCATGTATGTAGGGAAGAATCCATTAAGATCCCGAGAATCGAACTTCCGAGTTTCGATGGGGAAATTCAAAACTTTCCTTTCTTTTATGAAACTTTTAAAAGAGTTATTCATGAAAATAACAAACTCACTGATTCAGAGCGTGTTCATTATTTGTTTAGTCATCTCACGGGCAAAGCTAAATCTATATGCGCGGGTATTATTCCTGCCGCGGAAAATTATAAAACGGTTTGGGATGCATTAATTGCGAAATATCATGATAAACGTGCGTTAGCTACGTCTTACTTGAACCAATTGTTTTCCATGAAGCCCGTCAATGGTCCTTCGGCAATTAACTTAGAAAAAGTCATTGATAAATTTGCTGCTACTATTTCAGCAATAAAACAACTTAAAATCAGTGAGTTGAGTGAGTTTATTTTCGTTCATTTGGGTCTTAAGTTATTAGATTCGGATACCGCTAAAAGTTTCGAAATGTCTATTCGGGAGTCGGAGACTATGCCTGTATATGAGGATTTTGTTCGATTCGTACGAGAGCAAGTAAAAATTTTACATCGAACGTCACAACGGTCGTCCATTAAAACGGATAATACTCCGTCGGGTGGTAGCGGCGGAGGACGCGCCCCCCTGCCTCGCGCACCGCACGCATACGTCAGCACGCAAGCGCAGCCTGCTGCTAGTCCGTGCGCTATGTGTAGTAGTCCTGAACATTCGCAACTTTATAGTTGCAACCAATTTTTGAAACTTTCACCTAATGAAAGGTTTAACTATATTAAGCAGAACAAATTGTGCACTAACTGTCTTAGTATACAACACACTTCGTCGAAATGTCATTCTAAAAAATCTTGTCGAAAATGTAATGGCAAACATCATTCTTTGCTACATTTTAATTCATCGCAGCAAAGGCAAGTGCCTCAACGTGAAGAATCGAGCACTGGTGCTAGTGTTGGTAACAATAGCATGAAATATGTGTTAGCTACCAACAGGAAACCTATTGAGGTCAGCACTGAAGATGACCATGCGTCTAGCTCGAAACAAGTGCCCGTATGCACATTGTCGGCAACCGGACGTATGAAATCGCCTGTGACAGAGATTCTTGCAACTGCCAAGGTCCTGGTAGTCGGTCGCAATGGGAAGGATAAGATGGTGAGATGCCTATTAGATCCTGGATCTCAGAAACATTATATGACTTCCAAATGCAGCCAAGCTTTAGGTTTGACCATTGAACGCGGTTCCATGACAACGGTTAAGGGCATAGGCGGAGCGACTCAACCCGTTCGAGGGAGAGTCAATATTACATTTAAATCACGGTTTGACACTGGTTTGCCATATAAAATTGAGGCTCTTGTGTTAGATGAAATCACCTCACATTTGCCAATTAGCCACGTTGATGTATCATCTGGGGTTATGTTTGATGATGTTCCATTAGCAGATGACACCTGGGCTATTCCAGGTCAAATTGATCTTCTTCTAGGAGTAAAATTGTTCGCTGAAATGCTAATGCCAGGGAAGGTTATAAACCAACCTGGCCTACCTGACGCTTTAGAAACGGCGTTAGGATATATTGTCTTAGGCGATGCGCCAGTTTTAGCGCCACCCCCCGACTCTACCGTGGGTTACTGCGCTACATACGACATTGAAAATTTAATAAAAAGATTCTGGGAAGTGGAAGACCTTGGCGAAGATGTTATGCTTAGCGCGGAAGAAAAACAGGCTGAAGAAATATATAAGGCAACTGTCAAACGTCTCCCAGATGGACGCTACCAAGTAGCTCTTCCGTTTAAATTACCTCCCAGCAATCTGGGTGATTCGTACAAGTCTGCGGAACGCAGATTTTTGGCCTTGGAGCGGAAATTCGCAGCCCAGCCGGAAATAAAAAAGTTATATGATGAGGTTATGCTAGAACACCTACAAAAAAACTACTTGTCTGAAGTGTCTGAGAAACATTCTAGCAATGCTTTTTACATTCCACACCATCCGGTCTGCCGCTTTGATAAACTGACCACAAAAGTGAGAGCTGTGCTGGATGCTAGTGCTGCATCTTCCAGCGGCTTCTCGTTAAATGATGTGCTCCACACAGGACCAAGGCTTCAGGCAGACTTGTTTTGTATATTACTAAATATGCGTCTTTTTGAAATGGCTATTACTGCGGATGTTCGACAGATGTATCTTTGTATAGATGTCTGCGAGGCAGATCGATCGTATCAGCGAATCCTTTATAGATTCGACTCTAATTCGCCATTGAAGGTTTATCAATACAACCGTGTTGCATTCGGGTTACGTTGTAGTCCGTTTTTGGCTCTGCGCACCGTTAAGGAATTGGTAGATAATGTAGGAGATAACTTTCCCTTAGCGAAGGAAATAGCTTCCCGGGATATATATATGGATGATATCGCCTGCTCAATTATGAATGAAGCTCAAGCTGTCACGGCAGCTCAACAACTGATAGAGTTCTTTCAAGGTGGTGGTTTTCAATTGGCGAAATGGTCTTCCAACTCGGTGCTTGTTATGGATAGTATCCCAAAGGAATTGCACTTATCACAAAGCGTAGCATTTGATGATGAGACTATACTCAAAATACTAGGGTTACGTTGGTACCCTTCTGATGATGTTTTTGGATTCGAGGTCAGTCCGGATGAGCGGCCTTGTACAAAACGTAACATTTTATCTTCGGTAGCACGATTATTTGACGTGCTGGGTCTTGTTGCCCCGATAATTGTATTCGCCAAGCTTCTAATTAAAGAGCTATGGCTTCAAAAAATTGATTGGGATGAAATTCCTCCTGATCATATAACGCGTCAGTGGCACCAGTTTCAAACTGAACTGCCATTGATTTCAAAAATGAAGTTTCCGAGACATCTTGGTGTAGTAGAGTCGTGTTCGGTTACCGTTCTGGGTTTCGCCGATGCTAGCGAAAAGGCTTATGGTGGTATGGTATACGCGTATGTAACATGCTCAAATAAGGAGCCTTCCATACAGCTAGTGTGCGCGAAATCGAAGGTTGCGCCGTTGAAGATTGTTTCCTTAGCACGACTTGAATTGTGTGCTTCATTGTTGTTGTCTCAACTAATGAAAAAGGTTCTAGATACTTATTCATCTAGATACCCCATTGATTCAGTTTTGGCTTTCTCGGACTCTACGGTGGCTCTTTGTTGGATTCACTCATCACCACATCGGTGGCAGACCTTTGTGGCAAACCGAGTGGCAAAGATACAAGAAAACTTGTCAAGCAGTCACTTCTTTCATATCAAGGGAACGGACAATCCAAGTGACTGCCTATCCAGAGGACTGATGCCAGCACAATTGATAGAGCACCCCCTTTGGTTACACGGTCCTCCTTGGGTAAGCCTACCTAAATGCGAATGGCCGGTTACGCCGTTCCATGTAGATGACTATGAAGCTCCAGAAGCCAAATCTGTTTCACTAGTGGCCAGAGATGATGCTACTACAAATATTTTATACGAGATGTCTCGTCGATTTTCTTCATGGAGCAAGTATGTGAGAAGCGTGGTATACGTTTTGAAATTCACAAAGAATCTGCCAAAAGGTCCTATTCCTATTACGGCCGATGATCTCATAGTGGCTGAATCCAGGATTTTACTTGCATTACAATTGGTTTATTCTGGCCAAGATATGGCCAACTTAGCAGCTGACAAGCCTTGTTCTAACGTAATGTCCAGACTCAAACCGTTTTTGCATAACGGGCTGATACGTGTTGGGGGTCGTTTGACTAATTCGAATGAAACTTACGATTACAAACATCCAATGCTATTACCTCGTAGCGATCATATTATTAATTTACTCGTTGATTATTATCATCAACGCAACTTTCACACTGGTCCAGAGACTTTAATGTCAATATTGCGACACCGTTACTGGATTATTTCGGCTCGACGGATCATACGTCAAAGGATTCACCAGTGTAATTTCTGTTTTCGGACAAAACCTCACGCCACGCACCCAATGATGGCAGACTTACCTGCGTTAAGGGTAAATCAAGTGGAGAAAGCTTTCATCCATACCGGTTGCGACTACGCCGGTCCTTTATATTACACTCCTATAAGGCGAAGAGGTGTGAGGAGTCAGAAGGCGTATTTGTGTCTCTTCACATGTCTTACTACACGTGCGATTCATGTCGAAATTGCTTCGGACTTAAGCACAAGCAGTTTTTTATCTGCCTTTAAAAGATTTCTGTCAAGACGTGGACCAGTCAAATTTATGTATTCCGATAACGGCACGAATTTCATTGGCGCCAGAAGTTACTTGAAGGAAATATACGATTTTCTCTCAAATAAATATCGAGAGGTATGGGAAAACGAATTGGCAGATAACAATATAACATGGAGGCTTATCCCACCGAGTGCCCCTCACTTTGGTGGATGCTGGGAAAGCAACATAAAATGTGTAAAAACGCATCTTTTCCGTACCATCGGTAAACAAATATTGTCGTATGAGGAACTATCTACAGTTCTAACGCAGATAGAAGCGTTATTGAATTCGCGTCCGTTGTCAGTACTCAGCTCTGATCCTACAGAGCCTTCTGCTCTAACGCCCGCCCATTTTTTAAACACAACCCCACTTACCTTCCTTCCGGCGCCGCCTGTAGCCGATATATCCGATCATCTTTTGCAAAGATTTCAACTTTTAGATAAATTAACACAATCTTTTTGGAAGAGGTGGCGTGATGAGTATTTGCACACGTTACAAGTTCGCCAGAAATGGAATACTCCTAGTCAGCCTGTCAAGGAAGGAACAATCGTAGTTATTATGCAGGACAACATTATGCCGTTACAGTGGCCTTTAGGTCTTATTGTCAGGCTTTTTACTGGGAAGGATGGTGTTGCCCGGGTAGCCTTGGTAAAAACTAAAAATGGCCTGTTGAAGAGGCCCCTAGTTAAGTTATGTCCTCTTCCTATGCAATAACTAGTGTTAATATGCAGTTATTTCATTAATTTAAGTTTAGTTATAGGATACTTAAGGCTCTTAGTTTTATTATACGATAGAGTCACCTATTGATAACACAATTTATTTTCAATTCTGTTTATTGGAAAGACCATCCCTTCAAGGCCGGGGGAAATGGTTACGCCACAACTAGCAGAAAGCTTAATATTAAATTCTTTATTTGTATTTTTGCGCGCTCGTTGATTGTCTCAATATGATCAGGTATTTAACTGTTCGTAATGTTGGTAATCGAGGGTCTTGCCTATGAAGCGTCGCGAGCGCCCTCTAGTCAAGATAAATCCACCGCGCGACGGACATCATCAAACCTCGTGTCCGTCTTCTTTTCGTTAATTATCCGGCCGGGTGTGGTGAAATACAGCAAGGATCTTCAGGAGAGCTGGCATTACTCGCTGGTGAGTACCTGTTCGCTATTTTGACTTTTCACGAGGGCGAAATCATGTTTTAAGGTAACCGAACCAGTGCACCGCATGAAGGCGCTTTCTGCTAGCTTAAAGTGATTATTGATTGAAGGATTGATTCGAAGGGTAAAGCTGGTGGCGTCTACACCTAGTATTTTCTCGATTAAGATGAGTATTTTTTTTTATTTAATGGATGGATTTCATACTAATCAAATTTTCTTAAATGATTCGACATTATTTTTAAAACACTTCGTTTCCGACCTTGCGCTCTTTTGTGACTCTGGTAACGAAGTCTGCGCGGTAGCGGTAGTAAATACCACCACACAGTTACTTAACTGTTGCCAGGGCAACATGAGTGTTGTCGGTAGTTTGTAATAGATACCAAATAGATACCACGTTAATGACTTAACATAACTAGTAAGTGGGTCGATTTCAACATTTCTGGTTTTTGTCTCATTTCGGTGCAATTTTTAAGTTTTGTGTATTTTGAACGTTTATCATTTTAAACTATGCATTGTTATATATTGTAGACGTGGTGTTAAGGGACACTCAAAGTCATAAATAGTTTATGAAATATACGAGAAAGAATATTTGATAAAACTATGGAATGATAAATACACACCGAAATGATAAAAAGTATCCACCGAAGTGATAAATACCCACTGGAATGATAGAAGCGACCCACGTAAATGAAATCTTAACCACCGGAATGAAAATAAATGAAAAAAGTCAATAATTATCATAATTATCGCTGATTATTGGTTGTTGGTAATTCTGTAGCTCTGCCTACCCCTCCCCGGGAACGAAGGCGTGAGTTTATGTATGTGTATGTTATCGCTGTTTATTTGAGTAAAAATGACATTAATGTTATTAGTAACTAACATAATTAGAAGTCTTTATTTGAGTAAAAATTAGATTAATGTTATTAATAATTACCATAATTATAAGTCTGTTTGAGTAAAAATGACATTTATATAAAATGTTTTGATACATTTCGCTTATAAAATAAACATATTTTTTAATTAAAAAAAAGTACTTTACATTTTTTTTATAATGTACCGGATTGATTTATTACTTATTTATTTAATATGGTTTTCAAAAATTTTCTAAATATTGTGATTTATTTATGATAATAAACTAGTTATAAATTTTAAAAAAATAACAATCTTCTATGTAAATCTAATAGGAAAGGTTCGCTGACCAAGCAAAATATAACTCAATAATTCTAATATTACAAATATCCCAGTGGCAATTATATCATTTATCACTGACTTTAGATCACTTAATGCTTAATAATTAGTGCGTCATAAGGACGGCCTCAAAAATATAATATGAAATACCTAAAAATCTCAGTCAAAAATGTAACATTATGAAATTATGATAACGTGCAAGACTAGATGTGAATTTACATATCCCAGATCTTAAAAAAAAAACGTAATACTAATATAAATTTAAACCTTTTAATGTTTTTTAAACTGAATATCACGTCCAATGTTAACACTAAGCATTGTCCTTTATAATTATAATTAAATTGAAAAAAAAAACTGTAACAAATATTTTTTTCCATCTGTGAGAACTTTCTTCATTATAATATTAATATTATATTGCAAGTTGTTAGAGTTATTGGTAATAGCTCTGCCTACCCAACTCTGGGATGAAGGCGTGACGCTATGTATGGATGCATATTATATGCTTAGTAGTACAAAATAACTGACATTTGGTTATTGTTAAAAGCTTAATTATTTACGTTTAAACGCTTATAATATTTATACATTTGCTTTGACTTCATAAAATTAAATAATAAAATTTGATAATTATTTGGATAACTAAGTGAAGCTACTTTTGTATCATGCCGGTGTTGCTTATCATTTCTGTGGGTATTTCATACACCGGAAACATCGGAATGAGAACCACGGAATGATAAAACCTGTACAAAAATATTTTTAAAAAAACAACGGAGTCTGGTTTTTTTAAACTAATGTTACTCCAGAATTAAGAAATATTACGTACGTGTTATACATAAATCTTAAACTACCCACACAAAAACTACAAAAAATAAATCAACCGTCGGAATGAGGATTTTTTGTCCCCACCCCACCGGAAGCAAGAATTGACCTTTATATTTTATCGCTAGAAACGCGTACAACACAACCGCTAGCACCAAACTCTTGCGCGTGACTAACTCTACGAGTGCGTGGGAGGTGGGTGGCGTACATATTGAAGCTTAGCAGATATAAGGCACAGAACATTTGACGGTGGTAATGATAACGTTTCTCCGGACAAACGTATTTCCTCGTACCGGACGGTATGTGTGATAGTTAAAAAAAAAGTCAGGGCTTCTTTTTGTACACTAACTATCTAGTATTTTAAAAAAGGTAAATGCTTTTCATAATCATTAATAGTTTTTGATTTATTCCACGTTTTGCAATCAAAACTGGGTTGCGGACAGCCCACCGTGATGAGAAATGAGGTCTTAATTATTATTTTTTAATTATTATTTCCATTAATATTTTAATTCTACTTATTGCCCAAAATAGGCAACAGCGTGAAGTATTCAGAAAAAAATAACAGTTTAATTTTTAACCATAGTTCACCCCGGTTTTCAGCGCCGCCAGCTTAAAATATTGCTTGGGAAATTGACCCAAGTGAGTTCTCATGGCAACTAAGATGATTTTAACACGTTCATGGACAGTAATAAAAAACCATTTTAATTGGACCCCCGTATTTATGACGGCCATGCTATAGCCGGTATGATACACGACTGCTATAGCATCCGCGTCCATGAACGTGTTAATATTTAATTACTGTTCCGTTTCATAGATTAACTCATTTCTACTTCTGCAAAAAAAGATAAAATAAGCCTATTTAATACTTTAGGGAGCGGCCCGTCATTCAAAGCAGATTTGAATATTTAGCGATTGGATACAAATTAATTAAGGATTTCTCGACTACCCCATAGCGTGGGGTGCAGGGACCGGAACCGCTTACCCTTGAAAAGGTTTTCGTTAGGGTATATAATTGACTGGTTTTTACAAACCCTAACGATGCGATAAGCATATCTTCGACTTACCCCAATGAAGAGCTATCCCATACGATACAATTAATTCGACTAAGCGCTTACCAATTCCTTAAAACCCTCGTTAGGCTTTCCCTATGAAGTGTTTATTGAACGGCTTCAAGCTATTTTAATCTCTACGCGCAGTCCATACAAATTATTTTTGCACTACTTAGCAATTGATTGGCTATCCACACACAGGCTTGAACCAACCAATCACACGAATCTGCGAAACAGAGTCAACGGAGAGGGAGCATTAATAGGGTAACACTAACGTAATGCTAAGTGCTTAAATCCGAAACCCTTACGAAACTGGTAACCTCAATGGTTAATCATTCATTAGGGTAAGCCTAACGATAGGGATACGCTAACGTTTGGGAGAGCATATGATGTAGTTACCCGATCGATAGACTTAGTCGAATAAAGGGGTTTTCCGGTCCCTGGTGGGGTGTCGTTGGATAGGCCTTTCTATAATATTGCGGGTTTATTAAAAGTATTTTTCGATTCAGGGATCCGGTTATGAAATATTAAGCTTTAAAGCGCAAGTTTTTACTTTTTGTACTTTCTCTTTAAATTGGTCTAGGTAAGTTCTTCTGGGTGTAGGAGAAGAGTAGTTAAGGGTATTTTTAAGATATGAGCAGGATTGGTGAGGGGATAACGGAGATCGCGAGGCCTCTCTCTTCGGTCTAGTTGTAGTCCATTTGCGTAAGTCATAAAGTGGCAGCAGGTTTTCACGACTAATGGGGAAATAAATGCTTGTGAAAGTTTTTTTTTGTTTATGGCGGCATGGGAAGGCGAACGAGCACACAGGCCACCTGAAGGTAAGTGGAAACTGTGACCCATAGACATTCGCATTCACAAGACCGCAAATGCACTGCCAACCCTGAGGACTAAGATGGAATGCCTCTATGCTAGTCATTTCACCGGCTGTCCCCAAACCGGAACACAACAATGCGAACACTGCTGTTTGGCGGTAGATTAATGGATAAGATGGTGGTACCAACCCGGACGGACCCTGCACAAGGTCCTCCCACAAGTAAACGAGTCTCCCCCCTAATAGCCAAAACTACGTATGTAACGAATTTAAAAGAAAAACTATCACAACTAAGTACAGTTGAATAATTTTTGAGGGTTGATGCCTACTAAAATCACAATCACATTATAGTTTTAGTACGTGTAAAAATCGTGTTAGTTTAAACCGAGGTTCAAATGCATAGGTTCGTAAGTATAGGTTGGTTTAAAATTTGACGCAGTGATATGGATAGATTATAAACTATCGAAAATGTATACACTTTATCTTAGGCAGTATATAACAGTTCACAATTAATCGACTGTTTATAATCTCGCGAGTTAGATTAAAAACTAACGTTGTTCACAATCATACAATGCAGTTTTCCAGATGGATTAAATGCAACCCTATTTGTTTCACAAAATTCAAGGAGATTGACAAGATTTGGACCAAATGTTTCCCAGAAGTGAAAATTCCACTAAAGAGTTGCTTACGTTACTATTTATAAGAAAAAACTACACATATTTTTAAAACATGTTAAAAAAAGCGTTTGTTCAAATGACAAAAAAGTATTTTAAATCATATACCTACTGTCCTAAGTTTCTTAGAGGTAATCAATCATAGAGCATGTTCCATATCGGAGTAATACCGATATCAATTACTCAATAACTTAAAGGTATTAGACGCAAGTGTAGAGTCCTTTGAAACTAATTAATCAAGTCCTCGAGGCAGTAACTGGCTAATACAGTGCTGGCACTAAGTTTATATGTGATTCCGTCCATTAAATGTTCAATAATGTTCGTTAATAAACCTTTCGGTGTTTAAATTATTATCAGAAGCATAGTAGGTACCTTAATTGTATATTTCACTTCGTATAAAATGAATTTAAAAAAATGCATCCAACAAATAAAAACTAAATGTCTATTTAGTGTTATTTTTGCCATTTTAGGGTCTCCCCAGACCTATCGACGCCGAATCGGCTTGAGCAGGTAAGAAAAAGTTTCATGTCCATGCAATAAGAGCAAAAACGACGTCGTTCCGATCGCAACGCCGAATCGAGCCGAGTCGAGCCGAACCGAGCGACGTCGTTTTCGCTCTTATTGCATGGACCCAAAACTTTTTCTTACCGGCTCAAGACGATTCGGAGTCGATAGGTCTGGGGAGACCCTAAGGAGCCTTTTACAAATGGTTAATATTAGTGCT
The DNA here is from genome assembly GCA_927399475.2 of Acleris emargana. Lineage (NCBI taxonomy): Eukaryota > Metazoa > Arthropoda > Insecta > Lepidoptera > Tortricidae > Acleris > Acleris emargana. The sequence goes on along the minus strand of OV656844.1, from coordinate 4,837,365 downwards.
TCGGACAAGACCATCTTTGCGAAGAAGCGCCGCAAGAAACCAGCAGGAGGTTATTTTTTTCAATCATAAAATAGGTATTCAAATAATAGCTTCGAAATTATTTAATAATTATTACTAGGAGAACAACACGACGAGGTCGCTACGTCAAATTATAAGTTCAAGACTTGTACTAGAGGACGCTCTCGTTTATGTTTTTTGTGGCAAGGAGAAGGCACCCGAACACACTGTTAAATGGAATCTGAGAGCCATGGAAAATTGAACCCTGAAGACTAACATTGCTTAGTAGTGCAATCTTAACACTCCAACCCTAAAGACTAAGATCGAATGCCTCTGCTTAATACGCACATAAGTTTCGCACTTTATTTGTCCCCTTTAGGGATCGAGTTTTGAAAAGTCTTTTTCTAGTCACCCCTAGAGTACCAAAAAAGGTTTACACCATAGGTCAACAGGTTTTTTCACACCCTGTATTTCCTCTTAACATAATTAAAATTATCAAACTACTTAACATCTACATTTTCCTTCTGAAGTATCTTTAATCGCAATTAATTGATAAAATTCGAATTTTCTGCGTTGCGTTATTTACCGAATTACTAAGAAATGTAATATAAAATATTGAAATCTACATTTTCAGTTCGAATACTAGCAAAGCCTCCCATTGCATTAATAGGCAGACGGGAAATAATGAAGGAAATTAAATACCGCATTCCACTTCGAGTAGTAATTGGCGTCATTTTGAACCGTGCCTGTATAACATGGTAGAAGGTAGCTGTATAGTGTATACATATACGGTATGTAACGATGTCGATACTAGGAATAGAGCCAACCAAGCGGATGCCGGCTTAGAACAAATTAGCCTCGATACCATTTGGAGCCTGTCACACGGAATGGTACTAATGTTACACGTTTCTATACCAAATGAGAATGTATAATTAATAGAAATAATCAATTTATAAACTATAATGTTTTTGGAAGAACCGTTATATAGTAATCCAGTCCTTATACCACTTATAAGGAAACCAAAAAACAAAATATAAAAAACAAGTGTGGCTTTGATTCAAGTAAAACTAGGGTACTTTTTTCCGAGAATTTTGTGTAAACATGCAGTTTTTTATGAAAAGAAGACTTGTGACATCTGTGTTGCTTTCGCTTTATCATTAACGCCATTCTTCATAAACATCTTTGCCTTTTATAATTTTCCCCTCGGCCCTACGTTGGGCGCCAATTTATAAAGGGACTACTTCAAAGTTAAGTCATTAGAAGTCAGTAACTGAACGTTTATATATGATAGTTAAGTAAAATAATAGAAGAGCAAATACAAGACAAGAGATGATTAGAGTGGCGGTAAGGAAGAAAATAATAAGTGAAAAAAATGAAAAATAACAGAGTCAGCCAAAACAACAAATTTTAAAAGAAAAGAAATCTTATTAATAAAAGTGGTAACAATAACACATGGTAAACATCTCAGCCTGATTGTGCAAAATGTGGTTATAGAATTAACAACAAGTTTATAGGGTTGTTGGTAATTCTGCAGCTCTGCCTACCCCACTCTGGGAATGAAGGCGTGAGTGTATGTATGTATGTATGGTAACAATAAAGGGAGAATTTAACACCCTGTGCTGCTTTCGTTCGACTCTTTTAATTCTTTTCACTTATTCCTCACCACCATTTTATAATCATCTCTATCGTGTTCTATGTTTTCTTCTTTTAAAACCATACAACTTTTAAAACGTTTAAATCTTGGTAAGTTAGCCTATACATTTGTTCAAATATAGTGTATTTACAGTCAAGGAAATCTAACCATATTACTACTTAACGCTAGCGATAACTTTCTTAGCTTAGTTTTAGCTAGCATTAGTTTAAAGAGGAGAGCCCAAATAAAGTCTTCAGTTTTTTTCTCGGGTCGCAAAAAGAACCTAAGTATATTCACTTTTGTAAAATAGATAAAAACGCCCGTATTAATTGGGAATATTCATGACTGTTTTTTCAAAGCAGTGTTTTTTCCACACAACCGCTGTTTAATACATTCGTGATTGTACACAGCCGTTATTTTAACGCAATCGGGATTCTTCCTATTCGTGATTCCCATACAATATGGATTCCACACAACCGCTGTTTAATACATTCGTGATTCTACACAGCCGTTATTTTAACGCAATCGGGATTCTTCCTATTCGTGATTCTACACAATATGGATTCTACACAACTGCAGTTTACTACATTCGTAATTCCACTCAGTTGTTATTTTAATGCAATCGGGATTCTTCCTATTCGTGATTCCCATACAATATGGATTCCACACAACTGCAGTTTACTACATTCGTAATTCCACTCAGTTGTTATTTTAACGCAATCGGGATTCTTCCTATTCGTGATTCCCATACAATATGGATTCCACACAACTACAGTTTACTACATTCGTGATTCTTCTATACAGTTGTTATTTTTTCATCGTAATCAATTAATTTATACTTAGTATCGGTGTATACGAGTCTAGAATCCGTAAGAAAATAAATAAAACAAAGGCCGTAGCTGGATAAGGGAACAACATCTGCCTTTGAGCTATTTTGACTTGATTTTTTTTATAAAAAAACCGAGTGGCTCCGTAGTAAGTCAAACCATTTTTTTTTTCTGTCAAAGTTCAAAGTCAATCTGACGTTCTACTAATGACATTGACGACTTCAAGCCAAGCAGTATTTTTCAATTTTGACAAAGTTGAATTCCGTTTTTTTTTTTAAAGTTATAGAAGAATCACGAATGTAGTAAACTGTAGTTGTGTAGAATCCATATTGTGTAGAATCACGAATAGGAAGAATCCCGATTGCGTTAAAATAACAACTGAGTGGAATTACGAATGTAGTAAACTGCAGTTGTGTAGAATCCATATTGTGTAGAATCACGAATAGGAAGAATCCCGATTGCGTTAAAATAACAACTGAGTGGAATTACGAATGTAGTAAACTGCAGTTGTGTAGAATCCATATTGTGTAGAATCACGAATAGGAAGAATCCCGATTGCGTTAAAATAACGGCTGTGTAGAATCACGCATGTATTAAACAGCGGTTGTGTGGAATCCATATTGTATGGGAATCACGAATAGGAGGAATCGCGTTTGTGTAAACGATCGCATAATTCTGACCATAAATTTGTCATAAAAAACAAAAGAAATTCCACTTTACTTCGTTTGCACACGTTACGTACGTTTCGTTTTTTTTACGGTTTTTAGTACTAGAAACCTCGTGGTTACAGAATTATCAACAAGTTTTTAGAGTTGTTGATGATTCTGTAGTTCTGCCTACCCCACTCTGGGAATAAAGGCGTGAGTGTATGTATGTAATGTATATGAGCATGCTTTGTCCGTATCTTTCATTCTAAAATTTTAATTTGTCAGAAAGTGACACAAAATAATATTAAGTTTATTATGTGTTTATGAATGTGAGGGTTAATTTTTTATGTTTCGTAAACTGTGTTCATAATTTTATGTATGTAAAAAAATAAAATAAAATTCCCTCCTTTCTGTCTATTCATCCTGGTATTAATCTTGTAGATATTTATTTCTTCTATTTAATCTACGTGAGTATCTCTTGAATAGAGTTAGCGCATTCAGTCAAGTTATTCAATAATTCTGAAGAGCGGTTCTGTTCAAGTTACTAATTGGCATGCGGGCGTCATATTATAAGGGGGTAAAGGAATCAGAAAGGAGACGTCGAAGTAGAAGATATTGCATCATTATTCTGACTAGAGCCCTGCTTTAATAAAATGAAGATGCATCACATTAAATGAACAGACATAATATTTGGCGCAAAATCATTTCACAAGTGGTGATTTTGTGTATCGATAAAATAACTTATCGATGCTTATCATATCGTTATTCCTCTCCCTGTCCGGCTCCGAGATATAAAATTTATTTACCTAGTACAAGTAATAGCAAACTTAGAAAAAATATCAAAAAAGGCTAAGGAAGTAGTATAGTTATTCTTTTAAAAACGGCGCTCGGTCGATCGAACGGGTGAACGCGCCACACGGCGAGTTTAAGTAGTCCCGTCAGAGGGCAAAAAACACATTTTAGCGCGTGCATTCTCAATTAGGTACTTTATACGTTCGTCAATGGTGGTAGATTTGTCCAGGGTTCGTCCGTTTGATAAATCTTAGGTGGCCTGCCTGCTCGTTTGCCAGACTTGTCATAAACTTTGGAAAAACAGGATCACGCTGTCCCACCTCGGGATAGTTTTAAGTTTTTTATTATGTATGACGACGCGCTGGCTTAGTTGGTAGTGACCCTGCCTACGAAGCTAGCGGTCCTGGGTTCATATCCCGGTAAGGGCAGATATTTGTGTGATGAGCGCGAATATTTGTTCTTGAGTCATGGATGTTTACTATGTATTTAAGTATATATTTCTCTATATAAGTATTTATATCGTTGTCTAGTACCCATAGTACAAGCCTAGAGCTTAGTTTGGGACTGGGTCAATTGGTGTGAAATTGTCCCCTGATATTTATTTATTTTATTTATTTATTTATGTTAGTTTGTAAGTTAATAAATTTGATAAGTAAAGTAAAGTAAGAAAAACAGTCAGGATTGCCGTAATGGAAATCGTTGAGGAGGACTATATACAGTACGGAAAAAATATGAATCCTATTTTTATTGTATTTTTTTTGTAAAAAAGTCAGTTAGGTACAACGTGCAGGTACAGTCGTACTGTACATCATGAACTTTACTCATAACAATTTAATAAAAATGTTTAAATTATAAAGGGAAACTTAACAAGGTTTAAGCCAATTAATCTTAGATTAAGACTGAGTATTCGACTTAAAAGGCAAAGAAAGGTGAATGCGAAAGGGAAAGGGGGATAGTGCAGATGCTGACGACTGTAATCTGTCAAATTCAATTCAATTCAAAATCTGACTTAATTTGTTTGACTTCGAAAGTCGTAAACCTTTAAATGCAATAAAACTAAGCACGAGGCTAGCTTTCTTTACCTAAAATAGGTAGGTACTGTAATATAATACTGAAGTAGGCATTAAAGCCAACCTCAAAATTAGCTATTAGCATAATCTTTTTAGCCTATACGCTCTCGATGTTCCCTTGCACCGTGTATTCAGAGCAGCCATTAGGTCTAATTGCCAATTAACACTGCCCGGCCAAACTAATTTCTTAGATTCTGTATCTTTGGGATGTTCACGTCACACGATTGATAAAATAACGGACTTACATTGGTGTAAAAGTGGGTTGTTTGAAATCTGTCAAACGAGTGAAAGCGCCACAGCGGCGAGTTTAAGTAGTCTCGTCAGAGCGTACAAAACACATTTTAGCGCGTGAATTCTCAATTAGATCGATAAGATCAAACGTATTAGGCGCCCATTTTTTTTTATGGCATAGGAAGGCAAACGAGCACACAGGCCACCTGATGGCAAGTGGAAACTGTGATCCATAGACATTCGCATTCACAAGACTGCAAATGCACTGCCAACCCTGAGGACTAAGGTGGAATGCCTCTATGCTAGAAATTTCACCGGCTGTCTAATCCCCAAACCGGAACACTACTGCTTGGCGGTAGGTTAATGGATAAGATGGTGGTACCAACCCGGACGGACCCTGCACAAGGTTATCCCACAAGTAAATTCACTAATTGAGAATGCACGCGCTAAAATGCCCTCTGACGGGACTTCTTAAACTCGCCGTGTGGCGCGTTCACTCGTTCGACCGACCCAGCGCCGTTGTTAAGTGAATAATACCCCTGAGAGTAAGTGGCATCTGTGACCTATAGACACTGTCATTCTTATAATCTCTTATAATTTTGCTATTTTTGCTATACTTCTACTAGGTAAATACATTTTATACCTGGAAGCCTGACAGGGAGGGGAATAGCGATATGAAAAGCATCGATAATCTATTTTATCGATACCCAACCACCCACCAACACTTGTCAAATGATTTTGCGCCAAAAATTAAATGTCTGTTCATTTAATGTGATGCATCTTCGTTTCATAAAAGCAGGGCTCTGTTCGGAATAATGATGCAATATCTTCCACTCCCACGTCTCTTTGCCGATTCCTTTACCCTCTTATAATACGACGCCGCAGGCATGCGCCTGCAATGCATTTCATTGGTGTAAAACTGGGGTGTTTGAAATCTGTCAAACAAGTGCACAAGTGAGCGCGCCACAGCGGCGAGTTTAAGTAGTCTCGTCAGAGCGTACAAAACACATTTTAGCGCGTGAATTTTCAATAAAATCGATAAGATCGAACGTATAAAGTACCTAATTGAGAATGCACGCGCTAAAATGTGTTTTTTGCCCTCTAAAGGGACTACTTAAACTCGCCGTGTGGCGCGTTCACCCGTTCGATCGAACGAGCGCCGTTTTTAAAAGAATAACTATACTACTTCCTTAGCCTTTTTTGATATTTTTTCTAATTTTGCTATTACTTGTACTAGGTAAATAAATTTTATATCTCGGAGCCGGACAGGGAGAGTAATAACGATATGAAACGCATCGATAATCTATTTTATCGATACCCAACCACCCACCAACACTTGTCAAATGATTTTGCGCCAAAAATTAAATGTCTGTTCATTTAATGTGATGCATCTTCGTTTCATAAAAGCAGGGCTCTGTTCGGAATAATGATGCAATATCTTCCACTCCCACGTCTCCTTGTCGATTCCTTTACCCTCTTATAATACGACGCCGCAGGCATGCGCCTGCAATGCATTTCATTGGTGTAAAACTGGGGTGTTTGAAATCTGTCAAACAAGTGCACAAGTGAGCGCGCCACAGCGGCGAGTTTAAGTAGTCCCGTCAGAGCGTACAAAACACATTTTAGCGCGTGAATTTTCAATAAAATCTATAAGATCGAACGTATAAAGTACCTAATTGAGAATGCACGCGCTAAAATGTGTTTTTTGCCCTCTGACGGGACTACTTAAACTCGCCGCTGTGGCGCGCTCACTTGTGCACTTGTTTGACAGATTTCAAACACCCCAGTTTTACACCAATGAAATGCATTGCAGGCGCATGCCTGCGGCGTCGTATTATAAGAGGGTAAAGGAATCGGCAAAGAGACGTGGGAGTGGAAGATATTGCATCATTATTCCGAACAGAGCCCTGCTTTTATGAAACGAAGATGCATCACATTAAATGAACAGACATTTAATTTTTGGCGCAAAATCATTTGACAAGTGTTGGTGGGTGGTTGGGTATCGATAAAATAGATTATCGATGCGTTTCATATCGTTATTACTCTCCCTGTCCGGCTCCGAGATATAAAATTTATTTACCTAGTACAAGTAATAGCAAAATTAGAAAAAATATCAAAAAAGGCTAAGGAAGTAGTATAGTTATTCTTTTAAAAACGGCGCTCGTTCGATCGAACGGGTGAACGCGCCACACGGCGAGTTTAAGTAGTCCCTTTAGAGGGCAAAAAACACATTTTAGCGCGTGCATTCTCAATTAGGTACTTTATACGTTCGATCTTATCGATTTTATTGAAAATTCACGCGCTAAAATGTGTTTTGTACGCTCTGACGAGACTACTTAAACTCGCCGCTGTGGCGCGCTCACTTGTGCACTTGTTTGACAGATTTCAAACACCCCAGTTTTACACCAATGAAATGCATTGCAGGCGCATGCCTGCGGCGTCGTATTATAAGAGGGTAAAGGAATCGGCAAAGAGACGTGGGAGTGGAAGATATTGCATCATTATTCCGAACAGAGCCCTGCTTTTATGAAACGAAGATGCATCACATTAAATGAACAGACATTTAATTTTTGGCGCAAAATCATTTGACAAGTGTTGGTGGGTGGTTGGGTATCGATAAAATAGATTATCGATGCTTTTCATATCGCTATTCCCCTCCCTGTCAGGCTTCCAGGTATAAAATGTATTTACCTAGTAGAAGTATAGCAAAAATAGCAAAATTATAAGAGATTATAAGAATGACAATGTCTATAGGTCACAGATGCCACTTACTCTCAGGGGTATTATTCACTTAACAACGGCGCTGGGTCGGTCGAACGAGTGAACGCGCCACACGGCGAGTTTAAGAAGTCCCGTCAGAGGGCATTTTAGCGCGTGCATTCTCAATTAGTGAATTTACTTGTGGGATAACCTTGTGCAGGGTCCGTCCGGGTTGGTACCACCATCTTATCCATTAACCTACCGCCAAGCAGTAGTGTTCCGGTTTGGGGATTAGACAGCCGGTGAAATTTCTAGCATAGAGGCATTCCACCTTAGTCCTCAGGGTTGGCAGTGCATTTGCAGTCTTGTGAATGCGAATGTCTATGGATCACAGTTTCCACTTGCCATCAGGTGGCCTGTGTGCTCGTTTGCCTTCCTATGCCATAAAAAAAAATGGGCGCCTTATACGTTTGATCTTATCGATCTAATTGAGAATTCACGCGCTAAAATGTGTTTTGTACGCTCTGACGAGACTACTTAAACTCGCCGCTGTGGCGCTTTCACTCGTTTGACAGATTTCAAACAACCCACTTTTACACCAATGTAAGTCCGTTATTTTATCAATCGTGTGACGTGAACATCCCAAAGATACAGAATCTAAGAAATTAGTTTGGCCGGGCAGTGTTAATTGGCAATTAGACCTAATGGCTGCTCTGAATACACGGTGCAAGGGAACATCGAGAGCGTATAGGCTAAAAAGATTATGCTAATAGCTAATTTTGAGGTTGGCTTTAATGCCTACTTCAGTATTATATTACAGTACCTACCTATTTTAGGTAAAGAAAGCTAGCCTCGTGCTTAGTTTTATTGCATTTAAAGGTTTACGACTTTCGAAGTCAAACAAATTAAGTCAGATTTTGAATTGAATTGAATTTGACAGATTACAGTCGTCAGCATCTGCACTATCCCCCTTTCCCTTTCGCATTCACCTTTCTTTGCCTTTTAAGTCGAATACTCAGTCTTAATCTAAGATTAATTGGCTTAAACCTTGTTAAGTTTCCCTTTATAATTTAAACATTTTTATTAAATTGTTATGAGTAAAGTTCATGATGTACAGTACGACTGTACCTGCACGTTGTACCTAACTGACTTTTTTACAAAAAAAATACAATAAAAATAGGATTCATATTTTTTCCGTACTGTATATAGTCCTCCTCAACGATTTCCATTACGGCAATCCTGACTGTTTTTCTTACTTTACTTTACTTATCAAATTTATTAACTTACAAACTAACATAAATAAATAAATAAAATAAATAAATATCAGGGGACAATTTCACACCAATTGACCTAGTCCCAAACTAAGCTCTAGGCTTGTACTATGGGTACTAGACAACGATATAAATACTTATATAGAGAAATATATACTTAAATACATAGTAAACATCCATGACTCAAGAACAAATATTCGCGCTCATCACACAAATATCTGCCCTTACCGGGATATGAACCCAGGACCGCTAGCTTCGTAGGCAGGGTCACTACCAACTAAGCCAGCGCGTCGTCATACATAATAAAAAACTTAAAACTATCCCGAGGTGGGACAGCGTGATCCTGTTTTTCCAAAGTTTATGACAAGTCTGGCAAACGAGCAGGCAGGCCACCTAAGATTTATCAAACGGACGAACCCTGGACAAATCTACCACCATTGACTAACAGATGGCGCTTTATAACACATTTTTATAGTTTTATGCCCGAAGGGTGCCCAGTACGATCCTGTTAATATACCTCCGCTGTCCGTCCGTCCGTCCTTACTTTAAACAGCTGTATCTTTTGAACCGTAATAGAAAGCAGTTTTTTAAATATTTGTTATAACGGCGATTTTAATAACAAATATAAAAAATAAAGAAACCGAAATAATAACGGGCCTACAAGGAAATGTTAATATCAAAAGCGTCAAAATACTCGCGAGGTCTGCGAGGGACAGAACTGTGACTCACTAGCGAGTGCGTTAATTGTAACTCGTGGTAAGGGTACAGAATACCAGAGACAGCTCTTAAGTCATAGTTTAGGTACGAGTAGGTGCATATAAAACGACTCTCATCGATCCCGGTTCATTATTAGCAAAATCTATTCAGTTCATACGCTGCCAGTGCTCCCTTGTACCTCGTTTATGCAAAACCTCCATTAGGTTTAATTGCCAATTAACACCAACCAGCCAAAATAATTTCTCATTTTTATCCTATCACTATTATTAACGGCCTAAATATAGATCTAAAGTAAAAGATGTAAACAAATCAGTACTGTTTGACACGTAACCTCACTATTTCTGCAAACGAGTTTTTATTTAAAAAAAACTTTTTTTTAAGCACAATTTGAAAATAACGATCAAGCGTGTAAATAATTAAAAAATACCTCACGAGATGTCCAAAAGTGCGTGATTATGTAGTAAAAATATTAAATTGGTCCGTTTGGTTTTGTTCTGTTGTCATTTCTATTGACCGCGACTATATATAGGCTTGTATTATAAGACCTAGTTTAATTGGGTTACTATCGCTATATTCGTAGGCGAGCTAGCCGCCTCAAAGTGGCATGTTTATGAATGACTAAGCTTCAGATTTATTAACGTCACCATCCATGCTTCATCTGGTATTCATTTGAGAAATACTTTACTACGCAATTAAAATCCCATTTTAATTAAATTTAAACGATCGTATGCACAACTTCTCTCGCTCGTTACTTGAAACTTTGCTCGAGGGTAAGTAGGTGTTGGGAGTAAGTCACGTGTCCGAGAGACCGGACAGTGATCGATCGGACCGCACTCGCCATATTAGCGGCGTTTAGGACGGTTTAGGCAGGTCAGGCAGGATAAGTTAAGGATTGGTGAATTTTGGTAGTAACTGTAAAAAATAATGAAATGAAGAATGCTAGAAGACCGAAAGAGATGAAGACAAAGACGTGGAACCTGCTGAACATAATGTAAAAGGTTATTTTCCAGAAGTTGGATATTTCAAGCTGTTAAAATAAATTAAGTAGTAACTATTTGTAAGAAAGACCAGAATGCAGCAATTGCACCACATCTGTTCATCGTAAAAGCTAAGTTAAACTACGTTTAAAAAGAACTAAAACCTTGATCATTAATAAAATTTTGCTTTTTTATACTCATCAATTGCACTTTTGTATAAATAAAACACCTTATAGGTTACAAAACGATTGAATTTAAGCTAAATACGAGTATCTACAAGTTTTTTTTAGATTACAGAACGTACTCGTTAAATAAATATGTATTATTCAAATCTGTTGATTTGTCGAAGGTACAGTTCGTCAATAGGCTAATGGCGATTTTTATGAGACGCCATTCAAATTGACTAGAACCACATCGACGACACGAAGATTCTACACACAGCATGCGAAGCAACTCTATTATTTCATATTAAATACTCATGTCTCGACATAAATCCGCCTGCTCGCAAAGTTTTCTTATTTTAGTGGAGTTCAAAAAGTTAGACATATTTGCTTACGTTATTAAATTTTTCTATTTAATTTTACGTTGTGCAGTATAATAATGCCATACTTTTAGTTTGCTATTTGGGTCAAACGCACACAAAAAAACAAAAGTTGTCTCTCCTGTGGTCAATAGTTAAAGGCTTGTGTGCATATAAGATATGTTTTTATCTGATCGGGCCAAAGTAGACCTGACGCCGTATAATTATGCGGATATGGGTTCAGCTAGAAAATTAGGCCTTAAAAACGTTAACTTCGGGTATGTCCACAGGAAAGACGCGAACCTAACTCTGCTAGTTAGTCAATATATAGTTATGTCAAACTTTTAACTTCATTAATTTACCTCTATTTGTATGAAGTCAAGTCAAGGTCTAATAATCAGGAGAAGGGCAGAATCGAGTAAAGCGTACAGGTATTTGCTTTTTTGTAGGAGTATTAAAAATACCAAGTGTATAAATATAAACTTTAATTAAATTATTAAAAAAACAACCAAACCAAACCAAACCAACCAACCAACCAAACCAAACCAAAGCAACCAAACACACACACACACACACACACATTGACATATGCTCAGTACCTCTTTTCAACGCCATGACGTAACTTGAATTTCATGGCGATCAAAGTTCTTAAGTAACAAGTCAGGGGACTTGGAAAAGTGGCCATGCGGCCTTCTACATTCCTTTGTGTTCCAATTGTTATACTCCTGTTGTTTGTTTTCGTAGTAATAAATAAATAAATACATTACTTAACAGTTGTAGTATACCATATGAAAATACTTGTAAAAGTGCCGTTGTAGCCTTCTACCAGATTTTTTAAATTGATAATCGCCTAGCATGGTATCGCCTACTGTGTGCGTTAGTCCAAACGTGCGGTCATCGGTGCCTAGCGCAGTCACAAGCTCAATTTCAACTTCGGCTTTATTCGATTTCTGCCTTTTAAATGAATCCCTTTCTGCGGCTGGATCGCTGTGAATGACTGGCGTTGCCAAATATTTTTTTATTCTCTTGATATGGGTTTTAATTAGTTCGGTGTCAATGTTGGGTTGGACAAATTACATAATATGCATAATTAAAGTTTTCTTCATGAAATTGGATCTTGAAGCAAAAATATTACGGTAACTGCAACGATACTCCTGTCGGCTAGTTGTATTTCAATTTATAATTTTAAAAGGTTTTGCCCGCCACTACGTCTGCATAGTAGTAAGTTATCGCTAGTCCCTCGAGAACTGAACTACGCTTTTACCTAAATATATACTTGTCTTATTTATAAATGCGCATTAGCTAAAGTATGCATAAAATATGATTTGGCCTGATCTGTCACTGTGTCATTTGAATAAGACGGAAAGTGAGAATATATTAACTAAAATAGGTTTATGAATAACGGGACAATATTATAGTTTTGTAAAAGTGCTTGGTAGGATTACGAAGTTATTATTCAGTTTATTATTTTAAACAAATTTTCTTTCGTTCGTAACTTACAAGTCGTGGCGGTCTTTACTTTACTCTAAAAGCATAGAGTTCAGTCATTGATTGTAAATAAAATAAAATCACACGGATAGAATACGAGTACCTATTACATCATCATCATCATGACAGCTGAAAGACTGCTGGACATAGGCCTCCCCCAAGGCTCTCCACTCAGACCGGTCTTGTGCTTTTTGCATCCACCGCGTTCCCGCGATCCTTACAAGGTCGTCACTCCATCTTGTTGGAGGCCTACCTACAGCGCGTCTCCCGGTCCGCGGACGCCACTCAAGAACCTTCTGACCCCATCGGCAATCGGTCCTGCGAGCGATGTGCCTCGCCCACTGCCACTTAAGTTAAGCTATTCTTCGGACTATGTCGGTAACCTTAGTTCTACTGCGGATATCATCATTTCTGATTCTAACACGCAGAGAATAATAATAAATAAATAAATATCAGGGGACAATTTCACACCAATTGACCTAGTCCCAAACTAAGCTCTAGGCTTGTACTATGGGTACTAGACAACGATATAAATACTTATATAGAGAAATATATACTTAAATAAATAGAAAACATCCATGACTCAGGAACGAATATTCGCGCTCATCACACAAATATCTGCCCTTACCGGGATTTGAACCCAGGACCGCTAGCTTCATAGGCAGGGTCACTACCAACTAGGCCAACGCGTCGTTACAGTGGCAGAATAAATCAAGTATAATTTAATTTGCACTCAGCTCATTCATTTAAGATCAGAACGGTATGTTTCTTTCCCACACAAGTGATTTTTTTTAAAGAAATTTCCATTACTTGCCGCCGTTATTGCAAAGTCATAAATAAAACTGCAAAACAAGCAAGCTAACGCTAAAAGTATTATATATCATTAGCATTTAGCAACTAATTAGCGAAACTAAAGCCTTAATGAGATATAGTTCTCTTTTAGTTCCAGTTGCTTTGAAATACAGGTGGCTTTTCAGAAAACATTCGAGATGCAGTTGCTATGGACAAAGCGCTGAAAGGAATATTTTCCTTCAACTTTATGCAGCTGCAGTGCGCATCTGAATTCGTTAGGCGACGAGAGTTTTTGGTAAATTTATAAACTGGAGCAACCTGTAGGTTGAATAAAAAAGTCTATTAATAATAACCATGTTGCTTTTGAGATGTTATCTTATTGTTTACGATAACCGGCAGCCATTAATATCTAGTTCATAAGAGCTATCGTAAAGATGACAATAAGACAATATGTTCAAATTCAAATTCTTTATTTTTCTTTAAATACATACATACCTTCACGCCTTCATTCCCAGAGTGGGGTAGGCAGAGCTACAGAATTACCAACCACTCTAAAAACTTGTTGACAACTCTGTAACCACAATTTGCACAATTAGGCTAAGATGTTTAACAGTGTATATTAGTGACAGGTAGCAAGCCCATCGCCTAACAGTACTACAAGCCTTTAAATACATAGTACTTATAAAATAGGGGATGGAGTTTCCTATTAAACAATAATTGTGCTTGTGTCAGGAGACTCCATAGGTGTGGAGCGTTTTGGCCGAATGTTTCGTTCCCAGCATTTTCATTTACCTACCCACTTTTTTTTCTGAAACTATAATTATTTCAGGATTTATTGCAGTACCATCGTGTAGAACGATTCGATGAAATTATACAATCGATGAAGTGAAATTCGACAAAATGATTTAATGTTTTAAATGTGTTCCTTCGTACACATCTTGTTTATATTATAACATTACGAGGACAGTTTGATAAGTCAGTGACTTTGAGAAAAAAAAAACATTTTAACATAATAAACTTTTTTTTCTAATTCTGAATTCCTTGGTAGCTGGGAAAATAAAAAAGTTATCGAGTCATATGTCAGACGAGGTCAGAAAATTGTTGGAAAATGGAGAAAAGCGAATTTCGTGTACGAGTTTGGTGAATACATACCATAAAACCAAGTCGTTTTCCACGTCTGTCGGTCTGTCTGTCTGTATATCCACTAACTCCTCCTAAACCTCGAAACAGATTTTAATATATTTTTTAGTTCTTTAGATTCTAATGATTTGAAGCGTCATACATCACATCCGATCCATAAAATAACAAGCTGGGTTTAATTACAACCTCACAATCGTCATTATTTGTTAATCTGTAAGTTAAGTATGTACTTAATGACGCAATGATGCCCAATTAAATATTACTCTATAAATCATAAATGAAAATGTATGTATTCGTTTTAGTCAAAACCTGTATAAATGAATTCCGGGAGTACGTAAAACATTAAAAAATTATAATTTACAAATGGAGCAACAATATCGTTATTTTTGGGGTTTCCGTACTCACAGTATAAAAACAGGACCCTATTACTAAGACTCCACTCGCTTAGAATACACACTGTTTAGAATACACACTGTGAAAATTTCAACTGTCTCCCCTTTACAGTTCATGAGATTTGGTGATCTTTGGTGACAGACGGACAGTAAGCAGAGTCTTAGTAATAGATGACCCTATTCGCATTTGAGTACGCCGGAACCCTAAAAAGTAGTCAGATGACGTCATAATGTGTTACAGCCGATTTGTTATATTATTTTCACAAAAGCATTATTTCATAGGAGCGAATTTTCACATCTCGTTCTATCATGACCGCAAATTTAATTATTCGTCATTCTTCATGCAGCGAATTTTCATAAAGCGTTTTATAATGTTCGCGTTCATTTTCTTTGTATAATTTACCAGTAGATTATTTTATTAGTAGCATTTTTTCCCTACCTAATTTGAAACGAAGTTATTTTGAAATACGAACGAAAATTTGCGATAGGGAAAAATCGCGAACGGAAAATATGCGAATAGTTAAGTCACCAAATATTAAATAACGCTATAAGAAAAAACGCTACATGAAGAAAGACGGAAAATTAAATTTGCGATCAAGAAAGAACGCGATGTGAAAATTCGCTAATATGAAATAATGCTTTGTGAAAATGATCTAACAAATCGCCTTAAGGACCCTCTTACACACTCAGCTATTAGAACGTGCAGGATTCCTCACAATGTTTTTCCTCCACTGTCAGAGCATTGGGTTCACTTCATCATGGAATGTCCAGACGTGGCAATATACCGGGCGCCACACCTCGGACTAGGACCGAGGTCGCTACCAGAAGTCGTCGGCAACATCAAGGGTTTACCAGGCTACCTGGTGGAACTGGGTTGGCAGGAGTAGTGCCACTAACCCACACGCAAAATAGGACCATAGGAAAAGAGCCCGTCACAACCTATAACCTATATAAGAGCATCGGAAAATGCATATAAGTTAGAAAACTCATTGGGACATGGTGACCGCGGGGGTTCGAACTCGGTACCTTACGATTACAAGTCGACTCCCTAAGTTACTAGGCCACTGGCGCTTTGTGTTATAAAAATACAAAAATATGAAGCAAGTGCAAAAAAACTATTTGCTGAATAAAGTGTCTACCTCTAGTTCCTCGATATAACCACGTACTCACCATTATTCCAGCATACAAAATAAAAACGCTTCTCGCAAATGTATTTATTATTCGCTATCCTTTCTTTAAAGGTAGACGTTAGCATTGTCGAAGTGTCGATTATATTTGGCTCGGCGTGAACGTTTTTGTTACCTACACGTAATCTCATAGTAAGCAACAGCAGTTATACAGTACAATAAACAAACAGTAGGGTAGGGCCGTATTAATAAACTCATCTTGGCTGAGATGCCCGTCACAAGATACGTCAAAGAAACGTCAAGCCATAGAAAGCTGTCATTTTTGACACATCTTGAGACGAGCATTACAGTTACGATCGGTTTATTAATACAGTCCTTAGTCAGGAGTAGTCAAGACCACATCAGGGATTCCAGACGGTAAAATAACATATCGTCGGTGAAACTGCAAAACCACGTAAGTCACATTTTAAAGAAGAAGCAAAATGCACCTTTTTAATAAGACTGTAAGGTTTATTTTGCTCTATCTTAAATTTGTTAGTTACGCGGTTTTGCAGTATCACTGACAATATTGTCTTTCACCTGCACAGGTAGCACAAGTTGTTTTTTCTCGCTTGTCTCTCAGTGCGTCTTTATCGTTACTGCCTAGATAGAAAGGGAGATCGAAGCTACGTCATAGCAATACCATAACAGGTTAACTACGATATCGTTTTAACCGCCTAGAATACCGGCCCTACGGGAGGCCCTACTTGTATGGGACAAGAACGATATGGCCACTTTCGTGTCCGACTCAAACCAGCGGTCAAGTAAATAAGAGCTATCAAAACGGTGACAGTGCGATAGCAGTTCAAACACGATATGGGTTTTTACCGTTTTGAATAGAAGCCCTGGTCGGTTTTATCTTTATTGCTATCTTAAGGTTGGCAACGTACTTACAGTCTTAAAATTGCATTCTTAAGAATCATTAGACGAGACGAAGAGACGACTATGTCTATGTCTTGAGAAAGCAAATATCTATGGATTTTAAATCCCACTTATCGTTAGACGAGACGAAGAGACGACGACGAGAGACGAGATGGAGTGACGACCTTGTGAAGATCGCGGGAACCCGGTGGATGCGAAAAGCACAAAACCGGTCTGAGTGGAGAGCCTTGGGGAGGCCTATGTCTAGCAGTGGACGTCTTTCGGCTGACATGATAATGATGATGAATCCACCGAGAGCGAAAAGAATACCCACTCAGGGTCTGTGTGCTCGTTGCCTTCACCTTGCCCCTAAAATCATAACCTTCGTAATATTTTTCCACAATGTCTGGAGGCTTTCCGTATTATGGTATTTGTTAACCTGTGATACGAGGGGAGCGATAGCGATGCTGCTCACGTATTTTGTTTGCGTTTGCTTTCTCCATACATGGCATAGAAATGAATATTTCTGCGAAAACTACTACTCGACATGGCTTTTTCATGTCATTCGTTAAAACGAAAAGGATATTTCACGTGGCCGTTTTTTAAATAATTTCGTTGAATAATTTTACAAAAACCGCTTTGACATAGATTGCACTAGCTGAATTCTACTTTTATGTAGATAAGGACTTTTTAGTACAAAAACGAACGATTTTGGTTTGTAAAGGAGAAAGCAAATGAGCACACAGCCGGTATTCTATGCGTTAAAAACGATATTGTAGTTAATCTGTTATGGTATTGTTATGACGTCACCCGCCATTACTGTCAAGAAAATAAGAGCTATCAAAACGGTGACAGTGTGATAACAGTTCAAACCCGATATGGTTTTTACCGTTTTGAATAGAAGCCCTGGTCGGTTTTATCTTTATTGCTATCTTAAGATTGGCAACGTACTTACAGTCTTAGGATTGCATTCTTGAGAATGTATGTCTTGAGAAAGCAAATATCTATGGATTTTAAATCCCACTTATCGTTAGACGAGACGAAGAGACGACGACGAGAGACGAGATGGAGTGACGACCTTGTGAAGATCGCGGGAACGCCCATCACATGCGAAAAGCACAAAACCGATCTGAGTGGAGAGCCTTTGGGGAGGCCTATGTCTAGCAGTGGACGTCTTTCGGCTGACATGATGATCATTAGAGGTCTGTGTGCTCGTTGCCTTCACCTTGCCCCTTAAATCATAATCTTCGTTATATTTTTCCACAATAATGTCTGGAGGCTTTCCGTATAAGGGTCTCCCCAGACCTATCGACGCCGAATCGGCTTGAGCCGTTAAGAAAAAGTTTTATGTCCATGCAATAAGAGCGAAAACTCCGTCGTTCCGTTCGCAACGCCGAGCCGAGACGAGCCGAGTGGAGCGACGTCCTTTTCGCTCTTATTGCCATGACATGAAGCTTTTTCCGTTCGCGATTTGCCGAAACGGCGTCAACTGGTTTGGGGAGACCCTTATGGTACTTACTGTATTTGTTAAACTGTGACACGAGGGGAGCGATAGCGATGCTGGTCACGTATTTTGTTTGCGTTTGCGTTCTCCATACATGGCATAGAAATGAATATTTCTGCGAAAACTACTACTCGACATGGCTTTTTCATGTCATTCGTTTTAGGATATTCCACGTGGTCGTTTTTTAAATAATTTCGTTGAATAACTTTACAAAAACCGCTTTGACATAGATTGCACTAGCTGAATTCTACTTTTATGTAGATGACGACTTTCCATACAATATTAAACGATTTTTGTATGACAAGGAGAAAGCAAACGAACACACAGGTCACCTGATGGTGAGTGGGATTGGAAACCCATAGATATTTGAATTCTGAAAAATACAATTCTACCAGCGTTATTTAAAACGTGGAACTTTGATGACGTTGTCCTTATCTGTCACTGTGACATTTGAACTTGACAAATAAGGACAAAGCATGGTTTAGCTATCCCACGGAAGATGGCCGATTCAAAAATGCCCAGCTTTTAATTTTGTTAATTTTGATTTACTGTTCTATTTACTGATTATACTCTCTCACTGATACTGGCGAAATCACTTGGTGGACCGCCATTAATTTAAAGAAGAAGTAATTTAAAGAGAAGAAGAAGTACCCCACGGTTATTCCACGTTTATAAGTTTTTTTTTTATGGCATAGGAAGGCAAACGAGCACACGGGCCACCTGATGGTAAGTGGAAACTGTGACCCATAGACATTCGCAATCACAAGACTGCAAATGCATTGCCAACCCTGAGGACTAAGATGGAATGCCTCTGCTAGTCATTTCACCGGTGGTTGTCTTATCCCTAAACCGGAACACAATAATGCAAACACTGCTGATTGGCGGAAAATAAAGAAATAAAGTAATAATTGCTTGAAATAAAGTAAGTAATGCCGTGTGACTGCAAATGTGTTGCCAACCCTGAGAACTAAGATGGGATGCTTCTATGCTAGTTATTTCACCGGTTGCCTTATCTCCATACCGGAACTCAATAATGCTAACACTACTGCTGGGCCGTAGGTTAAAGGATGGTGGTACTCAAAGAAATGAGAGCCAACAAAATATTTACTTTTAGTTGACAAAAATTTAATACATTAGTATATTAGTATCATCAACCAAAGCTGATAGTAACCACAGCAATCCAACCAACATTGTAGTTGAGGTATCTAACGTCTTCTCAGGCTCGTATGGAATCAAGAAGCTTATACACAATAATCACAATCTTGTTAGAAGCGAACAATTATTTTCTTACCATGATAAAAATTGGTACGATAAGAAGTCAATCCTGTCACGTTGCACAACCATAAAGTTTCTGAAAATTGATAATGTTGACGGCCGTAAAACAATCAAATCAATTCAAAATTATTTATTTCACAAATTACTTTACCATATTGCACACACATTTAAATAAACATTAAAATTAAATTTAAAATCGAAAATTAAAATCAAAGTTAAGGTTAAAAATAAAATCACAAATAAAATTAAATTACACAAAACTTTCACAA
The DNA here is from genome assembly GCA_927399475.2 of Acleris emargana. NCBI lineage: Eukaryota > Metazoa > Arthropoda > Insecta > Lepidoptera > Tortricidae > Acleris > Acleris emargana. The sequence goes on along the minus strand of OV656844.1, from coordinate 4,817,096 downwards.
CTAATATTTGCAGAAGTCATCTATAAGAATCCTCATATACTTCATGGTTGCGCAATAGCACAGAATTGACTTCTTGTCTGCTTAAATGGTAGGGCAATAAATAAATACGAAATATGAAATTAAATATTATGCGTAAATAATGTACCCTTATACAACTTTCACTTCCAGAATACAAATTGTTTGTTCAATGTTATTCCCTCTCTCGCATTATTTTCTGCATCAAAGGTGAGCCCGTAATCAGCATTCAAATAATTCTCACGGACCCGTGGGGAAGACCGGTAGTAAATCGACTCCTTCAGCGCACTTCATGACCCCAATAATGGCCTTTTCGTACGAAAATGTGGCCCTCAAATGTACCAATTTACCCTTTCTTCCAACCCCCGGGCATCTTGGGTAAAAGAGGCCATTCCATCTCCGGTATTATGGTCGGGTCGCGATGTTTTTAACGAAATACTTCAATGGCGGCGGCTGTCTATGGGAGCTTGGTTTTTTGGAATCCAATTTCCGGTGATGGTTTGAAAAACGAACAGGCGTTGAGATCAGTTTGATGGTTAAAGTTTCGAGAGTCGGTTTTATTTACAGCTTTTTGAAAAAGGATTTTTTTTTGTTTGCAATAATGTCAAATGCAGTTCAATATTCGTGATTAAGTCTGTTAGTAATATATCAAATATTCTTAGAATAAAGTAGATAAAAATTCAGAGCCCTTAGTTTGCTTTGATAATGTATAGTAATAGGTACCTAATTATGCTGTACATTTTAGAATAGGTGGTGTTTCTTTTTGTTTGTGTCTGACAACTTTTAGAACTATGAAATAAAGTACTTAAGTGAAAACCGGGGCGGACATCATATTTAAAAATAAATACACCAAGAGACAATCTCACACAAATGGACTCACAGTTGGTCACTTTGACTACGCTGCCGTCCTACCGAAGAAGACGGCTAACTGCATAGTAATAGTATAATTAGCCATATATAGTTAGCCACCTTCTTTGGTAGGGCGGCAGTACGGGTACTAGGCAACAATAAAATATACCTACTTAAATTATGTAAAAAATACATGCTTAAATTAGTAGAAAACAAGTGTTGTGTCTTGTTGTGTAATGTTCCGGTGTGGGATAACACAATGAGTGAAATTACTAGAATAGAGGCATTCCATCTAGGTCCTCAGGGTTGGCAACGCATTGGCAGGCTTAGGATTGCAGTATTAAGATTGATTGAGCCTTAATAATTGAAATGCCTATGGGTCTCACATCTCTCTTACTATCAGGTGGCCCGTGTGGTTGTTTGCCTACTTATCTATACCATAAAACAAACAAGCAAACAAATAATGATGTTTTCGGCAGCAGCGACACTTCACGAACTATCAAACGCTGCAGAGCCAGATAGTGCAATTCTCTAGTGTGCTCTCCTGAGGTTTGCGTACCCACTAGCCAATATTTGCTGCAAATGTACCAACCCTATTGAAGATATCAGAAACTAACATAAGTTCTTATTAAACTAGGCCCTAGCAAGATTTATTTGAATTGAATGCTTCAGAGTTATCAACAAGTTTTTAGAGTTGTTGGTAATTCTGTAGCTCTGCCTACCCCACTCTGTGAATGAAGGCGTGAAGGTGTGTGTGTGTGTGTGAATGCTTCTAAAGCATTTGCTGGAACAAGATGTTGCGTAAAATTTAGGTGGCTACACATCATGGAATATCATTTGGTCTTTGGTGTAATTTTTATAGGTTCATATATACATATTATTGTATTTATATTAATTTAAAATATTAACATATTTCGCGTTGTTTAGGTACTATTGTTTTGTTAATTATGTTCTTGCTTTGTTTTGTGCCTTTTTATTTCAATGCACCACTTTTGTTCGTTTCTGTATGATTTTTTGGTTCACTGGTAAATCGATGTATAATTAAATAATATACAGGGCGACTGCGGGGTCGTGTAGCATCAAAGTAAACTAAAACTCACTACACCATTAGCAACATAACGTAATAGATTTAAAGGTGTTAAGACAATTTATTTATTTTAATTTAATCAAGAATTAAATGTCATGCATGATCATAGCCACCATAAATCTCAATTTCTTACTTGTGAGATTGGTTGATATTTAAATTGGTTTCATCATGAAAAGTATAAGGTTATAATTTTAGTATAAATGAGGGATACATAATATTATTTTAGTAAAATCTTTAAATGTTTCTCAAAGTACTATACTAATGGAATTTCAATCATGTACTGAGTTGGGAAAATTAGCATCACGACCCCACAGTCACCCTGTATATTTTTTTACAAGCTCATATGTATATCCATATACATATCACGCTCCTTGAACCTAAAGCTATTTCCCAGTTGGCAATTACACACTCAATGTGTTTGGAAAAGGGTGTTCCTACAAGCCTACATGTAATTTTCCCCGGATAAGAGTTCTCTGAGTTAACGCAAACACTTAAGTTAAGCGGCTGAAGCATTAAACAGTTAACACTCGGCATTTCGCAAACAAAGTTTTAACATTGTGCTGTGTAATGGACTTTATGTTACGTAATGTGTTTAAGAATAAAATATAGAGTCGTGCAGTTTACACAAAACCGAGGAATAGGTAAATTCTATCTCTATGTTGACCTAAGTATTGCAATTGCGATTGAGCTTTAAGCTTGCAATATGGATAGAACACGATATACTTTATTAACAATTAAAAGTTAAAACTAAACTTTTTTAAATTAAAATTAAACTAAGCTACTCAAATATTTAAGATGTAAATAATAATCACCACTATAAAAGAACACCCCCTTTAGCAGGTCCGCTCGCGGCATGATCCCTACGACACTGGCTGCATCTAGCCCAATCCTTTGGGAGAGGTAAGCACCAGCTCTAAGATCTCCGGAGGTGTCTATGAGCCGGGATGACAAAGCCTTAATAAAACAAACATCATATTGGCTGACCAAGGTCCCATGGTCTCCATTGCAAGTGCCAACGTTCTTTGTTCTTTTTTTTTTTGCACACTAGTGTCGTCAATATGTAAATAACTCGAAGACGCCCGCGACGTACACGTATAATTAGTTTCCCGTTACTCCCCCTATTTTTTCCTGTTGGAGGTCGAATTTTGGAAATTACTTTCTTTGTGCAGCCCTAGACCTCATAAGGAACCTACGTGCTAAATTTGGAATCTCTAGACCCAGCGATTTGGGCTGTGCGTTGATAGATCAGTCAGTTTCTTCTTTTATATATACTCAGGGGCTAAAAAAATCTGGTCAGACGATGCGCTGGCCTAGTTGGTAGTGCTTACGAAGCTAGCGGTCTTGGGTACAAATCCCGGTAAGGGCATGTATTTGTGTGAAAAGCACGAATACTCGTATTTTGTTCCTGAGTCATGGATGTTTTCTATGTATTTAAGTATTTATTTCTCTATATTAGTACCCCCTGGTAAGGAACCAAGGCTTTGAAATAGCCTCGTTTGTATTTTTGTAAACGGAATACGAGCAAACATTAAAACTAGACGTAGGTTATGGCTCTACAAGTTATGTAAATGTGGAATGTCATTAATAACTCAAATGCATAGAATGCAATAAAATTTTAAAGGTCCCATCGAGCAGCAATGTATACTGTAATCGAAGATTTAAGTCTCACTTAATTGCAGGTTAATTGGGCTATTTTTGATACATTGCGCGGCAAATTAATTTGTATGAAAAAATAAATACAACTTATATTAATAATATACATGTTTTTATGTTAATTAGGATGCATATTAACCGTCTTTAAAATGTTTGTTCGTATTCCATTTACACAAATATAAACGAAGCCGAAGCCTTGATTCCTTGCCAGGGGTTGTTTTGAGTGAGGTTTCATGGTGGATACTTCGAAGTTCTTATATAATAATATCATCTGTTATAGATTATCTTTTAACCGAACTCAAAAAGGGAGGAGGTTCTCAATTTCTCCGCTATCCGTCAAAGGATCCTAATTATTCATTGGACGACGACACGCTAGCCTAGTCAATAGTTAACCTGCCTATGAGGCTAGCGGTCCCGGGTTCAAAGGGCAGATATTTGTGTGATGAGCGCGTGTTTGTTCTGAGTGTGCATTTTAAAATATAAATAAGTTTATCGTTGCCTAGTAAGTACCCCATAGTACAAGCCTAGAGCTTAGTTTGGGACTAGGTCAATTTGTATGATTTAAAAAGTAGTCCCAATTTTAATTTCGTGAAGATCTGGTCATAGGATCCATGGAAATCTACGGAGCTCTTAATAAATTTAAGTCGGTTCATTTTTTATTTATTTAATTATTTTGTTATTTATTGCAGTCTTCAGATTGCCTCAGCGCCCATTGACGATTCTCGGTTTTGAATTAGTACCAAAAACATCACGATGGATATCCATGCTTCTGTTTAATACATGAATCAAATAAAATTTTCAAATAAAACAAAGTTTCGTTGTTTGAATGCAAGCAGATTTAAAAAGACTTTGAAGAGATGGAATCTGAAAATAATGCAACGATAAAAACATCAGAGTTCCTTTTGTAACTGTTCAAAATTGTATTTGACTTCGTTGATACATTTTACGTCTATCCAAAAATTAAATCGTGTCACATTTTGTACTCCTATCAAAATGAACAAAAGCATGTGACAAGGGTACAACGTTTATTGTCACAATTTTATTGTTCCATAGGTTTTAAGGCCGGTTGGCGACGGCTGCCCCTAAAAGCCTGTCAGGCTTGCTTTAGTATCGAAACTTCTGAAGCCACGCATGTGTTGCGTACCTCCTACCAATTCACAATACAATCTCTCATTTAATAGGATATGTAAACAAAATATACATTAGCTTTCAAGTCCTCAATACATTGCGTTTCCAGACGGAGCATAGAATTTACTTATTTTTGTAGACAGAGTAATGAATACGATACTACAAAAAAGGTCGCAAGTCGGGTGAGCGGGGCGGCCATTGTAATCGTTAGACTTTCTTCGCATGAATATTATTTTCTGTGGGGTGACCCGAAACATTTTATCGTCACCATATGTCGCTGATGATGCGGCTATGAACTGAATTGTTTGAGACACGTTCAATGTCGTTTTTTGCGTGGATTTTTGTGTGATTTTATTACGAATCTGTTTATTTTAAATTTTATTTGTCAGGGTTGCCTTTGTCGTTATTATAACGCGTCATGGCAACTCATCAGGCATAAATTAATATTTGATGAACTCATTAATTCTTTTAAAGTTCATACTTTAAAATAAATTGAAGATCATTAAATTTGTAATTTTTTGTTACGAGTATAAACATTAATTTATACTAGTAAGTGGTTACTCTCACTTGTCCGCACTCTCATGTTCGGACTTTGAAGTAGTGTTTTTTTCCAGCTGTCCACACTCTGAACAGATGTGAAAACCAATTCCCACTAGTCCACACCTTGACCTTGAGTGTGAATAAGTGAAACGTTCAGGGTACGGGCGGACTAGATGGGAATTTAATTTCTGTTTGCATTGCAGAGAATTGGGAAAAAACCCACTAGTTCACAGTGCGAACAAGGGGTTGCGGACAAGTGGGAATAGCCCTTACTAAGCCTTTGTTGTCCATCCATCTTAATCTTAACTTTAAGGAGTTGTATCTTTTGACCCGTAACAGACAGTTTTTTTAAACAGAATATTTATTGTAACGCTGAAATACCTAATAATAAATAAACAAATTAATTAGTTGAACAATATTTTGCTCCATCGTTAAACCGGCAATGCTTACAAGGGTCAAATGTGCTAATTTGTGTTGTTGTTAGGGAAATACATAGGCACCTATAAGAAACTATTACATGTGTAATCCCAACGACCACGGCCCAAACACCTTTAGTTTATATAACCCACACATAAAACCTTCGCGTAAGTAAGATGGTAACATAAGGTCAGAACCTTTCTGACTCATCAGTACACAAAGTAAATCGCTGAGCCAGACACATAAAATTTACGTCTGTTTGCTCACTTATTATGTAAGCTCTAGGAACTCAGTGGCTTGTAAAAAACTTTTCTTTTCAAGTCTAAGTCAAATATAATGTGGTCAGGGCTTTTTAGTCGGTTTTCATACAATGCGGAATTATTTGACATCACATTTTACTTAGTTTAAGAGGATACTGTGGAAAAGAGCGGGAGCTGGAGGACCTACGCAATTTTCAGGTCACTGAGCATTTAGTCTTATTGTTATTTGATCATTTAGTTCACAGGGTGTTAAGAACTTAAGCCCTAAAAAAACATACTCAAGGGTGTTTTCACGACGACGTGTACCCCAACTAAGGGCTTAATTAAGGAACTTAAACTTTGTCCGTTTTGTGACGTAAATTTGCTGTACATTGACGGCCGCAACTGTGTGGTTAATTTTCGTCACAAAACTAACAAAGTTAAAGTTCCTTAATTTTTGTCCTTAATTGGGCTACACGTCGTAGTGAAAACGCCCTCAAACAGAGTTGCTTTCGCATTTATAATATAAACATTTATTATTATGGATAAAAATTGAAAAATAAATAAATTAAAAAGTTGATTCACTCTATATTACCATCGCGTCAAAGAGCCCGTATGTGGCCCATTTACTGAATATATATGTTGATTTTGAATATAAGCCAAATTAAGTCTTTAACTATTTGATTAAGTACGTAACTCTATCACAACTACAGGTTCTATGGTGGTTAATGAACTCAACATTAACTCAACTGTGCCTACATTGAAATTGGTTAGTGGGTTGGTTGATCCACGTATAAAAGTTTTTTTTTTTGTAAGGTCTTTTGGTAGAGATCGCTATTTAGCGATAAGACCGCCTGTTGATTCACTCTGTAGCATTTTTTTTTCTATATTTTTGTGCTGTAATTATACGTGGTGTTTCATAATGATTATTTGGATTGTAATATTTACTTCAAGTTCATTTAAAAAAGTCAAAAGTGCATCCTTCATAAGATATTGCGTAAAGTCTTCAGCACATAAAGCTACTTGTTATAAAACCAAAAGAGAATTATCATATCACAAGAAGCCGCCGGGCTATAAATCTTTTTTTTCTATTCGTTATATGCTTTCTGCGAGTCATATTGCCAAGAAATAAAATAATCGTAAATATATTTTATTTATTCTAAGAGCCTTTGCTATTGCGAAAATCTTGGTACAAATACAAAGTCATTTATCTACTTTTGCTCCTTATTCCATTGAAATAAGGTGCAAAAGTGGATATATGTATTTGTAGCCGACTGTACCAACACGTGCTATTTACAGCGGTGTTTGCAGAGTATACTTTTCTTACCTACGAGGGTGCATTGAAAAGTTCTGAGCCTAAGGTTGAATATAATAAAAAAAAAACAAATAAATACTGGCAGGTCAAAGTGCCATATTTAGTCGCCATTATGCACTATCTTTTGTTTTTTTCCTGTCACAATTTTGCATTTTATGCTCGAACTGCTACATAAGGTCACTGATTTTTCAAGTAATGGATAAAATTGAGCACCGTTCTGTCATAAAATGTTTGCAAAAGAAGGGGTTAACACCAAAACAAATATTTGAAGATATGAATCAAACATAAGGGCAATCTGCTCCATCGTATGCTACCATAAAAAGATGGGTAGCTGGTTTCAAACGTGGCCGGGAGACTGTTCAAGACGAGCCTAGGAGTGGGCGGCCGTTGACGGCTACTACGGACGAAAAGGTCAATAATATATTAGATGCGATAATGAAGGATAGGCGATTGAAGATTGTGGAGATAGCGGAAGCAATGGGTATTTCTTATGAGCGGGCACAGAACATCATCACCGATGTTCTTGGATTTTCTAAGGTGTCAACCAGGTGGGTGCCTAGACTGCTTTCAGTCGAGAACAAACGAGTACGTGTTACAATTTCCCAAGATTGTTTATGTATGCTTCAACGTGACTCCGACGATTTTTTCAATCGTTTTATAACTATGGACGAGACATGGATGCACCACAGTACACCAGAATCGAAAGAACAATCCAGGCAATGGAAAAGACCAGGTTCACCACCACCCAAAAAAGCCAAGGTCATTTTGTCAGCTAATAAGGTAATGGCCTCAGTTTTCTGGGATTGCAGGGGGGTTATCATGAATATCATGATAGACTATCTCGAAAAGGGCAAAGCAATAAATTCGGACTACTATTGTGCTCTTTTACGTCATCTGCGTGAGGAAATTAAAATAAAGAGACCTGGAATGCTGTCGAAAAAAGTACTGTTTCACCAAGACAACGCTCGCGTTGACACTTCGGCGAAATCAATGGCACAAATATATGATTGTGGATTTGTAGTGCTGCCGCATGACCCTTACTCGCCGGATCTAGCTCCTCCCGATTATCATCTCTTCCCAAACCTCAAAAAACACTTGGGAGGACAAATATTTTCGACAAATATGGAGGTACAAGAAGCAGTAGACTCATATTTTAACGACCTCAGCGATTCTTTTTTTTTTGATGGGATAATGAAGTCGGAGGCGAGGTGGACTAAGTGCATTGACCTTCATGGAGAATATGTCGAAAAATAAAATTGTTATAAAAAGTGAGCCCGTTACTTTTTTTTACCAGGCTCAGAACTTTTCAATCCACCCTCGTATCTGATAAAACGAGGAGTTATAATACTTTAGTTACCTACCTACATACATTATATTGAAAAGTATTTCATAATGCTATTTTCTTGTCGGTGAGGTTATTTCCATTCTTTCCTAATCCGAGCCTTCTCTTTAACACACCACGCCTAACTTTCTCTTACAAGAAGGTTTTACATTATGTTACAGTTTAAAACAATTTTTTTTTAAAGAATTTTCTATATTTAATATAATAAATGTAATAATTATAATTACGAATTTGTTGCACTTGCAGTGGAGACCATGGGACCTTGGTCAGCCGATATGAAAAGCTTTACGAAGGCTCTGTCATCCCGGCTCATAGACACCTCCGGAGATCCTACAGCTGGTGCTTACCTCTCCCAAAGGATTGGGCTAGCCATTCAGAGAGGTAATGCAGCCAGTGTCATAGTGACCATGCCGCGAGCGGACCTGCTAGAGGGGGTGTTCTTTTTATGGTGGTGATTATTATTTACATTTTTAATATTTGAGTAGCTTAGTTTATTTTAATTTTAGTAGCTTAGTTTTATTTAATTTAAATAAGTTTAGTTTTAACATTTGATTGTAGTACTTTCTCTTTAAATTGGTCTAGGTAAGTTCTTCTGGGTGTAGATAAGAGTAGTTAGGGGTATTTTTAAGATATGAGCAGGATTTGGTGAGGGGATAACGGAGATCGCGAGGCCTCTCTCTTCGGTCTAGTTGTAGTCCATTTGCGTAAGTCATAAAGTGGCAGCAGGTTTTCACGACTAATGGGGAAATAAATGCTTGTGAAAGTTTTTTTTTGTTTATGGCATGGGAAGGCGAACGAGCACACAGGCCACCTGATGGTAAGTGGAAACTGTGACCCATAGACATTCGCATTCACAAGACTGCAATTGCGTTGCCAACCATGAGGACTAAGATCGAATGCCTCTATGCTAGTCATTTCACCGGCTGTCTTATCCCCAAACCGGAACACAACAATGCGAACACTGCTGCTTGGCGGTAGGTCAATGGATAAGATGGTGGTACCAACCCGGACGGACCAAGTTTGCCAAAAGATGCAGACTTCGTGCAAGTTTTTGGAGTAAGCCAATGAGGTACCAATTTCATTCGTCAAGAACGTATGAAAGTCAAGAGATATTATAAAGAATATAAAGGTGCGTCATGCTAGTATTCAGTTGTTTTAAGTTTCAGCTTATCTTGTACTGAACCATTAAGAAGCTACAGGAGTACTGTAATTACATTGTCTTTGATTTCGGTGGTAATGTGCGCCAATGCTTATGCAAATCAATTATTCGTTTCCCACTATTTACTCTATAAACTATTTTTTTTTCTTGCCGAATGTTCTATTTCTTAAAATGAAAAATCACGCCATACTTTTCTTAAGTTTAAAAATCCATTTTGCAATTTCTGCCGAGTGAAGTGACAAGCGGGTAGTCTAACCTCATTAACATTCGACACAACGGACCTCATTAGGCGTCCTCTAAATGTCTGAGTACCTAGATACTGTAACAAAACTCACTTTATTTTCATTCTGCATGGAACGCTTAAGTTTTGCTCCAGTGCTTTAAATGCTTCTCGGGTTGCATTTATAGTATCATTCTTAACGTGGTTTATTGTCTGTACATTTAGTCTCTCTTGTAGTCGTCTTCATCACCTTCTCTTATTTGTTTTCTGCTTTTAGAAATTATTTCGCGTCACTATATTTCTCGAAGCCCTCTTTAGTTGACTTTCTGCATTATAACAACTATTTTCATAATTTCATATGAAATTTCTTCTTGCACTACCGAAAAATGAGCCTACTTTGCTCCCCCATGAGTAACTATGCTCCATAGTGACTATTTCGTTTGTTACTTATAAGACAAGATCGATGACAAATTTGCTAATTTGCGCGGTGAATGAAAGCAATAGAATGGTTTACAACATAGATTACCCCAATATAACGATGGAGCATAATTACCCGTGAGGGAGCATATTTACGGTACGCAAATATTAAACATAGCGTGGTAGAAACCTTCCTTTTGCAACGTTACTTACTAGGATAAGAAAGACGAATTTAAGAATCCGTTTGTTATAATATGATTTTTTTAAACTGTCTCGATCTTCTAAGCCGTGTGTAAAGTAGATCACGCCACTTTAAAAAAGTCTTACTATACCTACTTGTACTACGGTTCATTTGATCTAATTACACGAGATATTTCTGTTATAAATCTGAGATAGTACAAGGCGTCCTTTTTACCCGACTGCTTCAGAAGGAGGGTTATTTACTACCATTGTAAGAGGTAAGAAATCCAAACCTGTTTTGCCAGGCTGTAATTGCGACGAGGGTCCGCTAAGATAAGCTCGTTTCTTTTTAATTTTCCTTCTGGAAATTACTTTAGGTTTCTTCGTTGAATAAATGAGGAGTGCACTAGCCAGCAGCTTTTTTAAATTTATTTCATTACTCCGAGACTCGGGCGGTTCGCGAGGAAATGCTGTGGCGGGTCAAAGGTTCACTGAGGAAAGGAGGAAACTATAATTGAACCAAATGGTGTAACGGAAACTTGCTTCAAATAGCTTTCATAACAATCAGTCGAAGCAAATAAGTATTTTAATCTAAAAACTCATTTCTCATTTCGCAATGATGAAAATCTTGTAATAACATAACATAGGGTAAAGTCACCGGTGGTCAGAAGAGACAAGTCTGTAGTCGACCTTATATGAGTGCGAAGAGTGGAAAATATATCTTTCGTACTCTTCTAACTCATACAAAGTATAGGCAGAGGATCACTACAGGTCTCTAGCCCCTACCCTACCCTACCCTACCCTACCCTACCCTATACGTAATTATAAAGATAGCAATAAAATGACAGATTAAAGAAACACTTTTTTTTATTAAAATAAAAATAAGCTAGTACTTAAATAAATAATAATAATCCAAACATACCTATACAAAAATAACACCCCATCTAACAGGTCTGCCCCTGGCATGAACCCTATGACAATGGCTGCATTACCTCCCTGGGGCCCTAGCCAAGATGCTTTACGCTAACTAGCGTTTCTATTCCGAGCTGGGGCCCCAGACCAGGGGGCCTAGACAAGAGGCAAACGCCGTTTTCGCTTTTCTGTTGAATCGCTGTCAAATGTATGAGATCACGAATTGGTCACGTGGTTTATCGAAGAGAATAGCTAAGTGGCCAGCCAACGTACTTGTTTTCGTTTTTCTGCAATATTTCTAAACGAACAGAAAAACGAAAAGAGCTGTCACAATGACATAATCCATACAAATGGCTAGTCAAGTGGCCCTTTTGACGTGCATTCTGTTCTGTATTCTGCCGTACGATGTAGAAAACTATTCGCACGCCGAAGACTTGCAGAAAAGCGCTAAGCGTTTCGAGTAAACAATTCAAAATGGCTGATACTTTGTAATTTGCTTGAGAGACAATAGTGTATTACTGTTTTAAATCCAAAATGCATTCTTTGCGTTTGCTGTGGGCTGCCCGCAACGAAGCTCGGAGGTTGAGGCGCCAACAAAGATACGAATCGCGATCAAATTTGGAGCTTATAGAAGAAATGCCCGAAGGTTTGTTCGCTGAACGGTTCCGGATCGATAGGGGCACATTTCGGCGTCTATGTGACGAGTTGAGAGCACAAACCTCGTTGAGAGGAACCAGGGAGATTCCTCTCGACGTTAAGGTAGGAATAGTGTCTTATAAGTGACCAGGTATATTATGCATAGCAACTATGTTATGTTGATGTGGATGCTTATTTCCTAGTTATTTTTTCAGGTTCTATGTGCTCTCACGTTCTTTGCGACGGGGTCCGACCAAACGGTGGTGGGGGTTTCACAACACTTGACGCAGCGGACACCAAGTCGCTGCATCAGGCAAGTGGTGCAAGCCCTCAACCATCCTAGTGTTGTGAGGAAGCGGATAACATTTCCCCAAACACAACTGGCGAGGTCGGCTTGCAAACAAAAGTAAGAAGTAAGTACCTATATTCTAGACTGGAGCCCTATCCCTTTGATAATATGATACTTAATCACCTATTGTAAACTAAAGCCATTGTACCTAACTATAAAAATATTGTACAGGTTTCAAAGAAAGTTCCGCCTGCCAGGAGTAATTTGCATTGATTGCACCCACATTGCCCTTGTAAGGCTAAGCGTGGATGAACACCAATATTATAATAGAAAAGGATACCATTCATTAAATATTCAAATGGTAAGTTCAGACAATTTACACTATAATACAGATTCTATGAATAGGTAATTTACTTTCTATGTGTATGGCTTCTAGGTAAGAATTCTTGTCTGTGTGGTTTTCTCATTACAATCCAAATAACAATAAACAATTTGAAGTGATTATGTATATTGAACAAGAAATGCACCAAATGATTAGAGTCTGGCAGAGCTAATTCTGCAAGTTGGACACCATTATAAGGATAAGTTACTTGGTTATTATTGGTTGGTATTATTTTATTATGTAAGGGATAAATATTTTCCAAAAGGTCTAACTAATTAATATAAATGTTAAATTATGTTAGTTCAATAAATTGGTTTAGCTCCAAATATCACCCTGTTATATGAGAAGAAGGTAGGTAGGTATGTATTAATATTAGTAAGCTCAACAGTATGTAAAAAAATGGTTTATTAATTGCAAGTTAAGATTGATTGATTGATTGATTGTTTATTGTGGGGTAATTGTTGTGAGGTAGATGCTGTATTTATCCTGCAAAAAAAGTGTGTCAGAATACTGGCAAATATTGATCCTAAGGACTCCTGCCGCCCCCACTTTAAAATGTTTAAAATACTGACCCTTACATCCATGTATATTTTAGAATCTTGTAAATTTATCAGAAAACATTCAGACTTATTCCGGACTCTCACAGAAACAAAGAGAAATAAGAAATCTTAATAAACTTAAACTACCGTTAACCAAATTAGTTGCGTCCAGTCCACACCATATGATGATTAAAATATACAACTATGTACCAAATTTCATCAAAAGTGAAAATAAAAACCCTTTATTTATAAGCAAGTTAAAAATATTTTTAAGTGATAACTGATAAGTGATAATTTTTAAATACCGAATTTAGAGATAAATGAATTCAAGTAGGTAGGTATAATTCTTTATAATGTACAAGTAATATAATTACAAATATATGGGAAAAATATATATATAAAACTATACATAAAAAATAAATAAGTTATGTAAGAATTATTGATATGTGCAATATTCGTAGCTTTTATTTTATTCTAATAATTAGGTCCTAGCCCTACTGTCCTATGTTGCTAGGCCCTTGCAGGGTGTCATATGTATACCTTTCATGTAGGCATGTAATTCCATCTATATACCTGTAATATGACTTGCAATAAACGAATTTGAATTTGAATTTGAATGTTAAGATTTGGTGAAATAAAACTCAACTAGGTACATAGCTACATATTATTATTACATACATACATACATACATATCCTCACGCCTGTAATCCCAGAGTGGGGTAGGCAGAGTTACAGAAATACCCACAACTTCAAAAACTTGTTGATAATTCTGTGACCACATTCTGCACAAATAGGTATTATTAAAATAATTAATTATACACTGCTCATACATAACAATCAATATATTAATTTAATACACATTGGGGGAAGCCTAATTATGCAAAATGTGGTTACAGAATTACTAACAAGTTTGTTAGTGATTCTGTAGCTCTGCCTACCTCACTCTGGGAATAAAGGCGTGAGCTTATGTATGCATGCTTTCTATAAGTCTGATCAATGTTAAACAATATTGATTTTTGTTTATTTGAGTCCACATCTTTCCAGGAGTCCTGCAAATAGGTACATTCATTTGATTGCCCCTCCATTACATTGCACTTGTATTTTTTTTTTTACAAAAACCTTATCAGTTCTTAAGTCTTAAGCCAAACAATACAAGTCTATATTGTTACTAAATAATATGAGCATGAAATAGACCAACAATAAAAATTGCAGAAGTTGATTGCTGTCCTGCTTCAATCAATACAATCTCACACATTTACTTAGTCCCAAACTAAGCTCTAGGCTTGTAATATGGGTACTAGAACAATGATAAACATATTATGTAGGTATATAGAAAATTAAATATTTCAAAACTTTTTTTAATTTGCTATATGGTATATAATATAGGGGGGTACTTAACACTAACGTACACTCGTACGACATGAACCCGCAAAATGTATAAAGAATTGCATAAATATATAAAGTGCCTTTTTTATGTTAAATATATTATAATTTTACCTTTTCAAACTATCAAGATGCGATGACATTTAGGTACCTATATGCTTGGTGAAGATATTAAAAAGTCTCGAGCAAAACCTGGATCGATCGAAGGCTTCCTAGCGTTCAAGTCACTATCTTGTAGTTGTAAGCTAACCGTGCTGTCTCAATATATTTTTTTTAATTGTTGTGTATTTGTTCAAGGCGACTCGGGGTATCCACTGCGACCCTGGTTGATGACGCCTATTTTGGATGCCGCACCATGGTCAAGGGAGGAGACTTACACTAGGAGGCACGTGCAGGCCAGGAATTGTATCGAACGTTGCTTCGGCCTGCTCAACTTATTTTAATAAATAGTATTGTTTACCTTCATAATATGCTATAACCATTGTGAGATTTTTGTATTGCATTTGCATTTATTTAGCTAATTAAGATATTATGAAGGTTGGGTGTGTTGGCAGTTAGGCACTGCATTAATGTGGATAACCATCATCTATTCAATAAGCTCCTACATGTACAGAGTTATTTTCATATTTATTAAAACATTTGGTAAATGGTGAAAATTTTATAAAAAATTAAATGTTTGAATTTAAAAGTATTTTAATTGTTTACCTTTATATATTAATATAGATAATTTTGCCATGCTCAATATTCTTTATTTATTAAATTACCTAAAGTAAATGCTTATAAGGAGTGCTCTGTGGCCACAGCCACCTATTGTTTGGCATCGACTTTGTGCAGATTTTTTGGATCCACTACATTAGAAGGACTTAAGGAAACACAAAAAGAATTGGTCTTTAGGTAAAATCATTGAGATTTCAGTACCAATTTGTGACCTGAAAGGTAGCAGTCTTGCATTGTAGACTCTCGTTCGAAGCGACGAGAAGCTAACCTAACTACTTAAATGTGGTTTATTTATTACGCTGTAACTGGGATCCGTCGCAATGCCATGTAAATTAAAATAGTAGATATAGCTTTTTGGGCCAGAAACCCTCGAGGGCGTCCTCAGGAACATCCTACCAAAGTTTGATCACAATCTGATCAATGGTTTAGGAACGAATATAGAGGACAAACGTACAAACATTCAAGTATTTTTATTTAACAATTATAAACTCGTAGTCCCATGTCACCGTCTTCGTAAAGTCAGCACATCGTTCGCGGGGAACTTTATACGCATCTACAATAAGATACCTACTGATATTGTCAATATCAAATATGCCGTTCAATAAATTTAAGTCTCACATTAAGTATTAAGTGCTGAAATTTTACCTCCTAACCTAACCTAAAACTTTGACTGACAGTTGTTGTCACTATAACGTTTGACATTGACGTTTAAATTTGCGCTAAGCATAGACAATTTAAGGCTAAATTATTATTATAGCGCACAATGAGCGTAACGCAGAATCGACAGCACGTTTCTCTATTCTAACTCCTCTTGTCTGACATATGTTGGACGCTAACGCCTAGGCGTTGAACTTTATAGAAAGGAAAACGCCTGGAAGCGTTTGCCTCTTGTCTGGGCCCCCTGATGCATTACGCCAACTCGCTTTTCTGTTCGTTTCGTTTTTAAACCAATCGCGTCACTGCTAGATCACGTGACTTTTCGTATCACGTCATCTACAAGTGAAGCGATTGGTTTAAAAACGAAACGAATAGAAAAGCGAGTTGGCGTAATGCATCTTGTCTGGGGCCCCTGGGATGACAGGGGCCTTATTTAATTTTTTCATTATAGCAGGTCAACTGGATATGGGGAAGGACGAATGTGTGTAATTAAATGTAATAAATAATACAAAATAAATTATAGCAACATACATACATACATACATACCTTCACGCCTTCATTCCCAGAGTGGGGTAGGCAGAGCTACAGAATTACCAACAACTCTAAAAACTTGTTGATAACTCTGTAACCACAATTTGCACAATTAGGCTAAGATGTTTAACAGTGTATATTAGTGTCAGGTAGCAAGCCCATGATTATAGAAATACATATTTTTATACAGTTTTAATCCACGTAGGGGCCATTACCTATTTTTCCTTACATCGATGCAACTACGCAACGACTATTTCAATAGCAAGGCGTGCCGTATTGGATTGAAAACACTATAAAAAACCACTTAATTAAGTAATGAACCAGATTTCATTTTCACCTTATGTTCTAAACAAACTGAGTGAAACGTGAGCGAATGTTCGGTAAACGTACCAACGTTTACCGAACATTCGCTCACGCAAATCTATAACCTATAAACTAGTCGTTGCACATGTTATACAAGCACCAGGGACATTTTCAGTCGATGTGAACGTCGCGGTAACTGGAGCTCGGTCTTGTGTAACAACGGAGCACGCGGTCGGACTTACAGCTCGGGTTAGACCACGTTAATTATTGGGTGGCGATGCAATTTCGCTTTTGTTGCAGCTAAAGGAGGAAATGTTTTTCGAATTGAGGCTTCTAGCTCGGTTCAGCGGGTGTAGACGATGCATGTAAAATTTACTAAATTACAGTTTGTAGTTTTAGTGCAATGGAACCACGTACGGAATGCAAATGAAATGTTGAGGACAAAGTTAGTCAATTCGATAGTCGCACTTCTTATAAGTAAACCATATCTGAACTGTGTTTTTGCAACTGGCATACCCAAAAGTAAACATTGCTTTTGTGCATTACCGTCATAACAGGATATTGTTGATTGCTAAACTTGAATTGCTACCGGTCTTAGCATTGCTTGCAGAAATATTACTCTATAAGAGTCCCCGAAACGGTCATTTGTAAATGACAAAGTTTACGTGATTGATACCCCATTGATGCAAAAAATGATCGTTTACTTTTGATAATTGAAGCGATTGTCAATGATATTTAATTTGCTGTTTAATATTATAGACTGCAAATGATGAGCCGTGCATAACCGATAACAGCCGATAACTGATAACAAATGACAATGGTTTTCTTATAGGTACTTGATTGCACCCTCAAATATTTCATATGTGACTGAGCTCGACGCGACGTGGCTAAACATACGACTGCAGCATGCGCGAATGATACGCCTATATTTGAAGCTAGGCCCTTGTCAAGACGTACTAAGCTAACTAGCGTTTCTATTTGTTTTTTTCAAAACAATCGCGTCACTGGTAGATGACGTGATACGAAAAGTCACGTGATCTACCAGTGACGCAATTGGTTTAAAAACGAAACAATTAGAAACGCTAGTTAGCGTAGTGCACCTTGGCAAGAGCCTCATTTGCCTGTAATTTGAAACGATTAATCATGTAGACATTGTCATTTGGAAATTACTACATACATACATACATAAACTCACGCCTTCGTTCCCGGAGAGGGGTAGGCAGAGCTACAGAATTACCTACAACTCTAAAAACTTGTTGATAATTCTGTAACCACATTTTGCACAAGATGTTTAACAGTGTATATTAGTGACAGGTTGCAAGCCCATCGCCTAACAGTACTACAAGCCTTTATTCCCTTAGTCGCCTCTTACGACTTCCACGGGAAGACATGGAGTGGCACAATTCTAAGCCGGCAACCACACGGCAATTATTGTTTCGGGGATTCTTCGCGCTATTATTAGACTTATTTGTAACGGGATATTGACCGTGATTGATAAACCTATTTATTATGTTGAGTCTCCTATATACTGATGCTGTATGACTTGACTTAATTTTAAAGGTGCATGTCACTGCATTAGAATATTGGGATCACGGTCACCCTTATAATTAGCTGCTCACTTTAGTGTTTGTCACTTTAACTAATCTAGCTGCATTAGTCTCTCAAATGCGTTAAAACGACAAGATGCAGTGTGCATGTATCATTTGAAACGGCAATGTCCAGTAGGTAACAAAAATTGTGAAATAGATTTTAGTGCATTGTTTGAAAGAAGATTTGGGAATGTGAGCTTTCGGATCGAACAATTAAAAGTAATATGTAATTTAAACGTATTTTTATTATTATGACAGCACGACTAACATTATAAGACCTTGTTTAAAAATTCAAAACTTACACTCGTACTTATAACAATATTACTCTTAAGGTTCACAATATTTACAGCAACTTTTTATAATAGTGTACTTCACGTAAAAAGGCTAAATCGCTTAGTTACCAGAAAAAATACCTTCAAAGAAAGGCGTAAAGTCATTTCCACCGGGTAAGTAATGTTGATAACTAGTGCTAGTAAATGATTGTCCATTAAGGAAACTAGTTGCAGGATGGTCATTATGTCTTACTGGCCATTGATTGTTTGACTGGCCTTGTTTTGTGCCATCTTTTTGTTTAGGCCAATCAGTTTCGTCACCAAATTTACCATTGTTTTCTTGTATAGGAAGAGGTTTTTCTGCTTTATTATTATTTTCATTACGTGGTTGATATTTTTCTTCTTTGTATTTACCATCGTCATAAATTGGAGATGTAACTTCTTCTTTATATTTGCCATCATCATAATCGGTAGACTTAAGCCCTTCTTTCATACTCCAGCGTATTCTGGTACTTTGTTTACTGTCTTTATTCATAGGCCAATGAGATATTTCTCCACGTTTGCCATTTTTATCCGTAACTGTATGAAGTTTTTGGTCCTTTTTGACTTCTTTTTCAAAAGGCCGGTTTTTATTATCTTCGTGTTTGGTAATCTTATTATTTTCAAATTTATTACTATTGCGTCGGCTCTCGTCGTAATAGTATTTGTCGTTGTAACAGCTGACATCTTTCCATTTTGTGATGTCCAAACCAGGAATATGAGTACAAGGGACGTGTTTGTTACTAAAAATCATTAAAAAAATCATATAATAAATTAAACAAATAAATAAATAAGTCTCGAGGATAATCTCGCACTTGTACTATGAACTAAACAAGGATACCAATAAGTAATTACATGGAAAAATACATACATACAAATATTTGCTTATACCAGGAATTGAACCCAGAATCGCTAGCTTCGTACGGTCACCACCAACAAGGCTAAACACATCTTAAAAAGTATAATGAAGCAGAACAATAGTGATCAAAATATTTAAATTACTTTGGTGCTATAAACCAAAATGATTTATCAGAAATTTGCTGGCTTATTGGGATTGATACATTTTAGTACGTCTATTAAATAGGTGCTTACTGCGGTCCCACGTTCTCAAAGGCCCGGCGTTGTATAAATTTGATTGCATCAGCGTTATCACATGCAAAACGAGCAATATTAGTCTTCCTGACCTCGTGTAGTTGGGCTGCAACAAAATACATTTTTATTCCATCAACTAGAATGCACATGTAAAATTCAAACGAAATTGGTGTCGGCCTCGGATGGAATTGAGTTAATCGTTGAATGTTCAATGAAATTGCTGGTCTTTCACAATGAAAACTAAATTGTGTAGATGTTGAAACTGGTAAATCTATTGTTCCTCTTTTATTCATAAACGCACAGTAAACCTATTATATTTGAATTATACTTTGTAATATCTGTAAAAAAAATACTACGCTTACAATTAAATAAAGCAAAACAATAATAAATGAAAATATAGGATTAACTTTACCTAACCTAACATATTCCTACTAAGCCTCGTCATTATAACGGTAATGGTTTGCGTATCTGGTTCCAAGTTGCCATCTATTCTATTATTCTATCCTAATAATAATCTTTCATTATATTGTATCCTATTTTGCTCAATATCCATTTATTACTCATTCTCATTGTACGTGTTTCATGCATATAACAACAAAACTTAATTAATTTTGTGAAGTACCTAATAATTTATTCAAAATTATTAGCAGTTCCCGGAAACGTTTTAGGTTTGACAAGTTAATTTGGTCTTACTTATATGCTGACTTTTTACTTTTGAATCAACGATATTGAACTTTTAAGGTTCTTTTGACAGGTAATATAAGACACCCTGTACATACTGATCAATCTAGTAAACCTAGTGGTATGAAATACCGCAAATAACATTAAGCATATCGTATACAAGCAATAATAATTAAATATATTCGTAGTTTTACTTGCAGGGAGACAATGGATGCGATTAGCTAAGGACCGCGGACAGTGACTTTATAAGGCCTGTACCCAGTAGGTAGATACAGGCTGATCAGATGGGTGGATGGAATGTACTTACCTAATGACAGACTGTGGAACTGGTCACCCCTCTCAAACCAGAACCGGTCAGCAAATCTGAACAGCTGCAGCTGTTTGGTTATAATACAGAAGAGCGTCGGGCCCGCGAACGTGCCAGGGATAAAATTCTCACTCATTATCCCAGCTAAAAGGTCAACGTCTTCTATTTCAACGTAAAGTTTCTTTAGGGATTCAATTTTCTGGAAAAACAAGTTAGAAATTTGTGAATGTCCTCCGGAGACAAAATATTGCTCAATCGTCATGCTCTGCATTTAAATTAGTTATTTACTACGTTCGTTATGAAAAATTCGTCACGGCAATAAAAATTCCTGAGGACTAAGTGCGTTGTTTTATTCATTTTTGGAATATTCTAGCAATTCGATATTAAAACAACATTGTCTTTAAGTTTTACTTTCACACCTCATACCTAATAATATTTTGACCATTGAGCCAATACCACAACCAACGCAACCAACGGAATTCCTTATTATAGTAAATTAAAAACATTATCAAGCCTTTAAAAATATTTCAGGCTTCCCCGCCGCAGATAGGCGTTATTTAGAGTTATTTTTAGCCAACAATTTCACTCGCTAAATGAGAAAACTCTTCGGAACCGTTCATTAACTATTAACAATGAATCCGAATAATCCCACGCATTCGGCGGGAGGAAAGTTTTGTTTCTAAGTTGAGATTGAAATCAAACAGTTACTTCGTGGTCCATCACATCTGCGAAGTCCTCGAACTTCTTGGCAGGCTTTAGTCCACAGATGTGTCTGTAGTCGTTATACCCTCGTAAACCCAAGTCCCTTCCCCTTTGTATATCCAAAGCAGGCAGGTCAGCGGCCCGCTGCAAATCTCCGTAGTATTTCTCAGAAATCTAGAAGAGAAAATAATTTGTTAGCAAAAGTTTGAAATCATTAAGATTTCTATAAAGTACTTTGAAAAGTTTAAAGTACTAAGGATTAAGTAGAAGTAGTAAGTTGGACTGCGGGTTCATTTCTTTTCATTTTAAATGATATTTGAGTTGGATAAGTAATTCGAGCAAATTACAACATTAATGTGCATTTGATCAACTTTTGCGCAGTTTTTTGTGTAAACATTACACCACATTATGTTGGGAATAATTAGCTTGAAAATTGTAAATGCGTAGATAACTGAATCAAATCGGAGAAATACTGGAAAAGGGCCGAATTAAGTACCTGAAACCGACGTGCGTGCATGACTCGATGTATGAATGTTGAAGAAGCGAAAGAAATTTGTCAAGATCGTAGCAAGGGGAAAGAAGTAGTCTCTGCCTACCCCTCTGGGAAACAGGCGTGATTTAATGTATGTATGTATGTATGTATATAGATAAGTACGTTATGTACGAGTATATTGTGTTTTTTACCTCGGGATCTTGTATATCGTCCACTTTGGCCGCTGGTTGGTAAAATGTTCCTCGGTTAATCTTCTCTAAATTCTTATCCATTTCAATGAGGTGTTGTCTATAAGTCGTATTGCTGACGGATAATTCAGATTCATAGCGGTATTTTTCATCGTACAGTCTGCAAAGTTTATAAAGATAAAATTGAATAGAGATGTACGTACCTATTCAATTAAATGGAAAATATTTTGTAAGAGGATTATGTAGGACACAAAAAATATTTTTGCCTTGAATGAATGCTTGAATGAGAAGCCAGGTTTTCAATTGCTAAAATGCTAAGGGGAGCGAAATTCCTATGTATGCTTGTAATATAAAAATTGTGAATACAAAAAAATGATTAATGACGAATAGTTCATGCTTTATAATGAAATGGTAGTTATGGCATAAGTATGATTGTTTTGCCAAATACAAAGAAAAGTATGGAATGAAATTAACACCGAGCAATGTACACGTGGCAGAACATTAGAAATCTTATCAAAAAAACGGAAGATTTTTGGATAAAAAAAAGTTGCTTTTCATACTCGCACGTAGCATAACAATTTTCTTGAAAGTTTCCTAGAAATCCTCATATGAAATTTTAACAATTACAAGAATGCTATTGAAACCACAAATTGCTTCAAAATGATCACTCGAGCTGATCTTTGAAAGAGTTAATAAGAGATTAATACCATGGTATTGCTTACTTGATCCTCCCGTCCAGTAGCGTGTGATAGTATCTGACGGCAATCTCAAACTCAGCGTACACCAATGGAACAGCATCCTCGTCGTATGTTGTGACGTGTCGTACGTACTCCGATATTAGTCCGTATCTCAACATGTTCCTATAGCCTGGCGCGGAAAATATTTACAAACCATGAGCGCATATTTTTTTTTGTGAATTTAATACCACACATGATTTAATCGTTCCAACTTACCAAGTATTAACGGAAGAAGTTCGTACATAAGTATATTTGATGCAGTAGCAATATTAATCTGCCTTGCCACTTTGAAGAGGCGGTCATCCTTCCAGCAGGGATTAAGGTGGTGCAACTCCTTTGCTAACCGGTTGTGCTCCCTCATGAAGAATATTGCAATTGTCGTTGTCCGCAAGTCAAAATTGCCTGCTTCTGGATACCCTGTCAAATACAGAATGATAAGAAATGTTATGCCATTGCTTATCATTGTCTTTATATCGTCATATATTTTGTTTGTCTTACAGACTTACCGAAAATATAGCACCTTGATTCATTATTCATGTTTTGTATGCATAATGTGTCATTGTCTGCTGTTATGTTAATAGCACCCATTACAGGAGTCATCACCTCATCAACTTGTGCCTCGATGGGGTTTGAATCGACATTGTTCTGTCTGCCTGTATTTGGTACACTCACCGGCACTGTTTGTCGTCGACGTCTGTTTGATGTTCTACTAGTCCCCAACACTGACAGGCTCCCCAGGTTTGACTCATTTTCCGGTATCGTCGCATTTGGTACTATTGTCATATTTCCCAGTACCTGTGATATATTTGCGAAAGTTTCTAGATTTGTAAAATTCGATATTAGTTCAGGAGTCATTGTTGATGTAACGGGATCTGGGGCGGCCGAAGTATTTGCCAAAGGCACGTGCCGAAAGTTTCTATATTCGAGTTTGAGCAACCCATGCTTGTATAGTCTCACTGAATTAAGTTTTTTCTCATCCGTACCGTATATCGTGGAAAGATCAATAACGGGGGTTTGAAAGTTTATCTGAAACAATTAAACTTTTCATGATTGTGTTCATGTCATTTTGACACATTGCATGTATTTTACTTAATAAGCTTGTGTGAATTTTGAGCTTTGACTACTTCTAAAGGGCCATTGTAGTCATCAGTTTAGTAGGTTTTATATTAGTATTTACCTTTGCAAATTCCCGTGGAGGCCTTTATAACAGTTTTCCGCTTAATTAGAAAATTAAATCCGCAATAAGTTTTAATGTTGGCAATACACGAGTGCTAGCGTTTCCAGAAATTGATTAAGATTTTACGACTTGATGAAAAATAAGTCGTAGATCAGAATGAAATGAAACAAATTTCATGTCGGTATAAAACTTTGACGCTTTTATATACGTGGTAATAAAGAAATAGGTATCTTTTGTCTTTACCTGTTCTGGACTTATGGTTTCATTGACACAGCCATTGTCTTGGAAGGTCTCCGCTCTGGAGAAGTTCAGACAACGAATGTCAGTCACTCTGAGGTAAGGGTCATCGTTGGGAACCGGTATAGGCTTGCACCGCGAATCCTGCTGGCCTTCAGGCTGACAGCAGTTCTGGCGATCCCTTAGGTAATCCACTGTAATGATTAAAGTTATATTAAATGTAAGAAGTACGAGTAAATGTAAAAATCTATCAAGTCTACAGTTAAAATTTTGTTAAAATCTGTTACTATTTTTTTTGTTAACTTTTAAGTGGTTATATTAAATATATTTATTAGATTTTGTTGGGGCATTTTTTTGTTCGTTTTTTTATTGCATGGAGAAGACGAAGGCGGCATACATGCCAGCTGATAGTATGTGTAATCTGTGACCTATAGACATTTGAATTCTCAAAACTCTATGCTAGTCATTTTACCAGTTGTTAACAATTAACTTTTGACCGTGACTTCCTTAATCATTACTTGATTTTACTGGTTTTTTGTTAACGGTAAAGCAAGCAATTGATTTGTTTATGAAAACGTACGAATTCGAACGCATCCCTTTCTGGAATCTGACCCTTAACCCTGGCTGTGATTGTTAAATTGAATGGGCAAACATCACACACACGTAAATCGTAACGTGGTAACTAAATTTGCTTAACTTTACATATAAATAAACATGAACCTTATGCTAATGTAGAAATTTATGTATTAGTTATGGAAACAAATCTTACAAGGTCCGTTGAGCGCACTGACATCGAGGTGGATGAACTCCAGGAAATGGTAGACGGCTACTGTAAACAGATGCTTGTCGACCACTCGCCCGTCTGACTGTAGGTTGGTGCGCACCCGTCGAGCGGATGGTAATTCATTGTGGTTCCGGTCTTTGCGGATATCCTTCTTGTCTACAAGTAAAGAGAAATGTGTTAGTTATAACGCGAATTAAATCATCGATTTTGCAAAGGAAATATAAAGGGTGATAAAATAGCTACCTGTTTCCGATTTGACGATCTTTAACATGTACAAATCTCGTAAACATTGATATTGAGAATGTGTTAACAATAACCATAAGAAAGTTTAAAAAAAAGGTTCGGTTCATTTCTCGAACTATAATATAGTAAACCAGGTAGGTTGTACAGTCGAGTTCATAAATAATAATATGTATACACTTTAGTACCTTGTCTATTTAATAGCATGTTTAAACTGCCCTACATGACTTGTCACAGCGATTAAAGTGACAAGGTAAGGTACTAAAGTGTACACAAATTTATGAACTTAACTGTACGAGTATTAAAAATTACTCAGAAAGTTTGCCTCAGCACTTAAGACTAATAATCTCCCGATTATCCCATCTCTAGTCACCATTTTATAACCAGCCTCATTCCTCTCGTGGGTTTAATTTCCACATAAATCATTTAATTTACAAAAAAATAGTACCGTTAGAATAATCAGGGTTCAGCAGTCTCAAGTAGGGACCCCGCGCAGAACCTCTCGTAGGGTATTTATAGTTGTTGCAGGTTCCGTCCACCCGGCTCCCTTCATGCGGCGCGCAGTGCTTCACCGCGATTGTGCAGTTTCTAAACATTTGCCATCAATATACTTAACACCTTCAAACATGTTTTTGAAAACATTGCAAAATAATGATAAGTGTGAATATAATAGGATACGGAGATAGCTCCTTACGCTTCTGCGAAATCCAAGGTACTTAAGTATTCATTTCCTTGTGATTGCCCATAAGCTATATCTTTAACGTTTGATCCTCAAGTAGCGATGCTGTAGAAGTAATGTCGGATTTAAGGATTCACTTTAATTTAATTTAATTTAATCATATGTTTGACAAAAAAAAACTTATTCATTTGCCAATAATAAGTTTAAATAAGGGTCAACCAACTAGGTTAACTGCGTCAAAGTCCAGTCATGGTCAAAATTTATGAGACTAACAACAGTCATCCAGATATAAAATGAAGTTTTTTTTAAATTATAACTTAAAAACAACTTGTTTTTTTTTGTAGATTGTCATATTAAACACTTTTTGAAAAAAGAACTAAAATAATGATCAAAATTTGCATTAACGTAAGTCGGGAGATAGTGTCACAAAATTTCTGGTCATTTTTCATTTTTCAGGTAATTAGATACCTGAAGGGCGCCATACTTGGTACAATTGACCGGAAATTTTTGTCACTATCTCCCGGTCCAACATATAGGTTCGTTGAACTGCTAGTTATAAAATCCTAAAAAGTCAACTGATTAAAAGGAGAAACTCTTTTAAGATCTCTACTCTTTTTTTTTTTCGACGCGCTGGCCTAGTTGGTAGTGACCCTGCCTACGAAGCTAGCGGTCCTGGGTTCAAATCCCGGTAAGGGTAGATATTTGTGTGATGAGCGCGAATATTTGTTCCTGAGTCATGGATGTTTACTATGTATTTAAGTATATATTTCTCTATATAAGTATTTATATCGTTGTCTAATACCCATAATACAAGCCTAGAGCTTAAATTGGGACTAGGTCAATTGGTGTGACATTGTCCCCTGATATTTATTTATTTATTTATATAGAACTCTTATAAGTCATTCGGACTTTCGAAACCTTAGCATAAACGACGTTGATGGAAAACCTCGGGTTTTTCTGAAAACGCACTTTATTTTGCGGTGATACAGTTAATAATAAAATTACTTTCAAAACCTAACGGCCATTCTTCCTTGACCTACTTTAGAACCTTGTTCATATAACATAACATAAAATTACAACGAAGGAATTAATCAAAGTTAAACATCGATTGTCTGTGACAAAACTCTAAACTGGATAAGGAATTAATGTTCAGAAGCTCCGTTTATTAGACGCGTTAATAGTTGAGTTCCCCACACTACTTTACTATTAATCGAAGACTTCCGTTAGCAATTTATTTGTCTCTCGAGCCAAGTTAGTTAACTTTGAACTCCGCTAGACGGTACCTAATTACTTCTTGCTTATTTATACGTTTAACTTAAGCCTTAGTAGCATTTTTCGTTCGCTAATTTATCACAATTATTTTGATATAGTCCTCTTATATGATGAATACACTTTAGCATATGTACAGATTTTTATGACAAGGAGATTGCAAACGAGGACACAGACCATCTGGTAGGAAGTGGGGTCGGATCCCGTGAGTAATAGGACCCGCAGATATTTGAACTCTAAAAACTACCATCTTAAGACTGCAAATGCTTTGTCACACCTGAGGGCTAAAATTGAATGCTTCTATGCTGGGCAGCATAGAAGCATTCAATTTTAGCTTTTTACTAAACTTAATGGCAATATCTCAGCCAAAACACCAGTAGAAATTTTAACCTAGTTTCAAACAGAAAGAGTTGAATCTGTTTTGACTATTGAATTTATATATTGCATTTTTGCTTGAGAGGGCAGTATGCTAGTCATTTCACCGGTCGTCTGATCCCAGCTTGAACAATGCTTAGTAGACCCGGCATAAGGTCTTCCCACCGCTGAACTGATCTATCTAAAGCATTATTCGGCCTCACTCAGAATAAGAATGTAAAATCTCGATAGCACAGCAGATAAGTTATTAACTGACATAGTTATTTAACTATCTTTTCTCTTTGATTTTTTTGGAATTCAATATTTTAATGTTAGAATACGCGGCGGAATATTAAAATTGTTAATAATATTGTGGATTATCTTATGATTTAACCAGAACACAATTTTTAAATTAAACATTTTGAGTGATGGATCATCAACATATTATTTAATGAATATAAATTGATTTCGGTTCTTCGGATCTTTAGATAAAAACATTTATTCAGTAAGTAGGCCGCGCGGGCACTTTTACACGTCAAGAATCTACCAGCGCTTCACAAGAGGAGACCACTGCTGAGAAGAAACGCCGCAAGAAACTCAGCAGTCAGTCTTTTTTTTATATATATTTAATATTACAATGGTACTACTTAGTCTAGCATTATATAAATCTATAAAAATTAAATAAAAAATATATCAAATAATCTGCGTAGTTTCCGCAGGAAAACACACCAAAATCTTACGAGAGAGATAGAGGGAACATGACCATGACACATATTCTATTCGTCCGTCCGTCTGCCCTAACTGTACGGAGTTGTGTCTTTTTAATCGTAATAAATAGCGGTTTTTTTCATATGTGTTCTTATAGTTGATTTTCTAACAAAAGAAAAGTGATGTAAGTTTAAAAAGGAGACATCTCCTTATAAGAAACTTTCTTTTTCAACGTATTTTTATTTTTGCTGTATCGCACAAACAATAAAACGTACAAGCGTCAAATTTGGCGTGATTTATTAAAATCCCTAAAAAAACTACAAATACCAAAAACCAGTCAAGTGTGAGTTGGGCTGGCGCTAATTCGATTCATCGAATTCAAACCAAATAATACCAAATGCGCGGCGGTACGTACCCCTAAGTGCCGAAATCCGACTCGCACTTGACCGGGTTTTATACAGTAGAAAAAAAAATACTTACGTGTTATCAGGCTTTGTCCCTAAACTTTCCTTTTCGATGTCTTTCCCACTATACCTGTCATATCGATCATGTGCACAAACTATTGTCCCTAAAGAAATAAAAATAATTATATGTTGAACGGACCCCATGTTGACCACCGCGCCGTGTAAATCCGCGTGTTGACTACCCAACTGTGAACTGTGGAAATCGCGACATCGATGTAGGTTAGCTGCGTGTGAGCAATACGACGAAATTGTGAAAGAAAAATTGATGTGTTATATCCTTTTTAGGGGTCCGTATTCACAGGGTGTCACTGGGACCTCCGCTGTCCGTCTGTCTGTGTATCGGAATATCTGTCTGTCGGTCTGTCTGTTTGTTTATCTATGATGCGTAATAGTTTTAACAACTTTGACAGAGTGTGTATATCTATATTGCCAATATAAGAAATACACGGAAGAAAGTATAATTTGGCGTTTCTTGCTCGTCCTGTGTTGTCTTGTTTTATCTCTTGAATCTTAATTGAAATGAAAGAACATGTTTTGTACATAATGTGAGTGACAGTTCTGCCGCTATGACAACAAATATTTAACAAGTCTAACCAAAATCAAGATTTAAAAAAAACTCAACAACGTCGTCAAAGTAATGTTACTTATCATGTTTTAATTTTTTATTTCGCTAATTTCACATTTAAATAGTTTAGTATAGCCTATGACACTTAAGTGTTTAATACGAATCTAACCACGTATTACTTATTAAAATCGGTTTAGCCCTTTAGTATTACGAGCGGACGTTGAGTCGGACATATATACAAGTCAAAAACATAACATTCCTTCTGGGCTTTGCCGCAGTTGGTATAAATTAAAGGTAAGTACGGAATTCTTCGTGTGCGTGTCCGCCTCGCAATTGTCCGGTTTTTATAATATGAACAACGCAATCGAAATTTCGCGTGTTTCGATTCGCCTAATTTTACTTACAAAATCAAATTACTTATGGATGTACCTAAAGGGCTTATGTGTATAGCCAAACGCTTCTTAGAACTACGCAATGCCTAAGGGTGGATAGGCAAGGGGCAAAGGTCTCTTCGAGCGATGTATGTTTCTGCGTTTAACACATAAACATCATTCATTCATTTATTTTCGTTCATTTATTTTGTATTTGACCCAATAGTTCTTGTTTAATATCTTTATTTATTTAGCAGACATTTTATGGATGACATGATTATGTATAAAATTGAGTTGGAATTTTCTAACAAATTACAACAATTAAATGATTATTCAATGAACAAAAGTGATTGTTATAGTGTATTAAAAGTTAAAACATACTATTTCAAACGGTTTTCGCCTAGCCCGTAAGATGCACCTAGGATGGCTTCAAGCCGAAAACGAAAATGAAACAAAGGTTAAATATACTTCCTACTAAGATATCCGAAACAGATTAATATTTAAAAAAAAAATATTAAAAAAAATTAACTCCCTCGAAATGGTTTTCGAATTTGAGTAATTATAAAAATAAGAGCAATCCCAATTATATAATATTAGGTAGATAGGTCATTTAATATGAACATGTCCTAGATGAGACCATTCAGTGATCAGATCATTATCGTTATCCAAATTGTATAGAGCTCTATTATATGCTATTGTAGACTCTACCTTACAGTGTTAACAAATAGTAAACTTCCAGACCTGTAAAACGACTTTGTCCCTAGAAAGTATTTAAACTCCTGCAACTTCAGCCTTTTTAAATCGAAATAGAAGCCGTGAATACACAACCAGGCATATAACCTGGTCGGAAATGAGAGCGGCTGTATAAAAATACAGTTATTCCAGCTTAAAATGGGCAAAGTTTTATTTACAGTGTAAGCGTCACGGATCCAACCGCACTGTCTCGTTTCTGAAAAAAGTTTTAATGAGGTTTTTCTGGTTCTGGCAACTCTCTAAGGTAATGAGACATTACGTGGACATTTAAATGTAAATGTACGTCGGAAAATTGCGTATTTTGAACGGACGTTTTATGAAGTTGTTTGTGTAACTGGGCAGAATATAGGTGTCTTAATATTTTTTTGGATGATTATTATTGTCATTTGTAATGTCACTATAACTGGTAAAAAACCTAGCCTAATTGTGCAACATGTGGTTACAGAAAAATCAATATTTTTTTGGAGTTGTTGGTATTTCTATAGCTCGGCCTACTCTACTCTGGCAGTGAATGCGTGAGTTTATGTATGTATGTACGAGTATTGTATGTATTAATTCGTTTGAAGTTTTAGTTTACCATCGATGAATTCTTACTATCTTAAATCTTCTACTACTATGAAGAGGCTCATGTCTGATATCGAGCTTCTTTATAGTAGAGGATTTTAAATGAGTACATGTATAAATATATTGGTATCATATCCCTACAACATTCGAATTTGCACACGTCTGGTCATAATGTATTTTACATAATTATTTAAATTGAAATATCGCTGGAACTGTAAACTTTACAGAATTTCTAGCTAGGTTGGCGACTTAATCATAAGATGGATGGCTTGTAAAATAAATTTGATTATAAAAAAAACCACCTATGTTCGTTTAGGTTTGTTTTATAAAAATCATGAAAAAAACAACGAAATTATCAAAAACTTCTTTACGACTTGCGATATTAGGGAATATGAGATATTAGGGGATTAATGTTCTTGGTAAGGAGCTCCGCCACACCGGGCGTTTGAGAACAGTTCCCCGTCGCATGGCACTTGCGGGTAAGAACCCGCGTGTCATCGGTCCCACGTACTACGAGCGTCTACCCGCTCAACTTAAAAATGTACAATCCGACGAAGCATTTAAACATCGACTAAGAAACCTTTTATTGGATAATCCATTATACTCCGTGGATGAATATATGGAGCTGGACATGTAAATTTATTATTGTGTTGAAATTTATTAATCATTATATGTATTGACATCGGACGATTAACCATTATTCGATATTTAATTGTTGTTGTTTCAATTTAATTAATTATTATTAAATTATTCTTGTATTTTTTGATTATTAGTATTTATGTTTTGACGATCTCAATGTAATTTCGTATTTTTTGACATGCAATGCAATTTATATTGTAATATTACATTGATGAATAAATAAACTAAACTAAACTATTCATGTTTTTTACAACTTCAATAAAAGTTGATTCTTGTAACAAACAGTTAAGAAAAATAATTTCTTGAAAAGCCAATAAGAATAACAAAGATATAAGCAAACAAAGATTCCTTACTATCTCTTTCTAGCAAAACAGAATTTAACATGGAGTTCATATCGTCGGTGACAAGTTACTGCAAAACCGCGTAACTAACAAATTTATGATAGAGCAAAATAAACCTTACTATTTCATTGAAAAGGTGAATTTTGCTCCTTATTAAAATGTTACTTACGCGGTTTTACAGTTTCACCGACGATATGCCATGGCCGACCTTTACATGACGTCACAGTGCATATTCAATTTGTATAATCCCTATCAAAGAAACGGTTTAAAATGCTCGTATATTCCGTATTTCTTGGCCGATTTTAATTTTAATTGTTGGTGATCTCATTTACGGTATATGCATGTTTTGTTGAGTAATGCGCTTTAAAATATCTATGCATATTCCCTATTATAGCTTAGATTAATTATGGCAGAATAGACGCTCGCTAGTGTGTGTGAGGCGAAGATGTGTAACGAACCGTTTAAGTTCACTTATGCCTATCCAGCCTTGACATGTACTAATTAATTACGAGTAGTAGAGCGTATTTGTAATTGTACCATTAATTAACAGTATTTCTGATAAAGTTTAGGTATCAGACAGAGTATAAAATATTTTAAATTTGGACAGGATTTATAGACACATACATACATACCTTCACGCCTTCATTCCCAGAGTGGGGTAGGCAGAGCTACAGAATAACCAACAAATCTAAAAACTTGTTGATAAATCTGTAACTACAATTTGCACAATTAGACTAAGATGATTAACAGTGTATATTAGTGACAGGTAGCAAGCCTATCGCCTTTTAGTACTACAAGCCTTTATTCCCATAGTCGCCTCTTACGACTTCCACGGGAAGACATGGAGTGGCACAATTCTAAGCCGGCAACCACACGGCACGGGTTTATAGATTTCTTGTTATTACCCGTATTGGTACTAATTGTGAGTAAATGATTGATTTTCGTTGTAACTCCTAGGACCTAGACTGTCATTGAGCATGTAGTAACACCAAGCGATATAAATAATAATATCAGGGGACAATGTCACACGAATTGACCTAGTCCCAAGCTAAGTTCTAGGCTTGTACTATGGGTACTAGACAACGATATAAATACTTAGAAAACATCCATGACTCAGAAACAAATATTCGAGCTCATCACAAAATTATCTGCCCTTACGGGGATTTGAACCCAGGACCGCTAGCTTCGTAGGCAGGGTCACTACCAACTAGGCCAGCGCGTCGTAAAATGTCACCGGATTGGTTATGTTAAGTTCTAAAACTTTTACTATGGCGGGTGGTCCCAAATGTATGTATTAAAAAAGTTATCACCACATAAAGACATTGGGAGAGTTCAAATATAACCACATGTGACCATTTAAATTTTATACAGGAATTTGGCATGACCCACCATAAAAAAATGTATAAAAATACCTATCGGATACGATGTCGCTTATTGCTATTGGATATTTCTGCCAATCCTCCTGTGGAATCTGGCAACGAATGTTTTAAATGTAATAATGTACGAAACTTTATTTCGTCTTAAAGTGACTTTAACTCGAAAGGAATACCAATTCACGCTTGAACTATTATCGAAATGTTCTATGTGAAATGGGCTGTTAAGGTTGGACAATTATTTAATTAGTTTATTAGCGTTAACGCCGAAGTTAATTGAATTTTAAGATAGCTCTTTGCTTTATAAAGTAACTAGACTTTACTTTCAAGTTTGTCGATGTAGAATTAGTTCGGAGTTCGATATTTTTAGATAAATTTCAGTGATAAAAAGTGATAAGTGTTGAAATATAAATTTTGTTCATCTTATAAGTAGGTAACTGTGTAAATGTAATCGTGGTTACAAACAAAGAGTTCAACTTAACTTAATCTTATTACAGGTAACTAAGCACACGTATAACTATGAAAC
Source organism: Acleris emargana (assembly GCA_927399475.2). Classification (NCBI taxonomy): domain Eukaryota; kingdom Metazoa; phylum Arthropoda; class Insecta; order Lepidoptera; family Tortricidae; genus Acleris; species Acleris emargana. Next base: position 4,783,040 of record OV656844.1, on the reverse strand, counting down.
GTTCAATTCCTCCATAGTTTAGATTAGCTAAGTTTATCAATGTAATGTTACAAATATAAATTGCATGTCAATATTAATACTGATGTTTGTGTAATATTAATAATACAAACAACATAATGCAACTTAATAAATAATTAAAGCAAACGTCACAAACAACTAATCAATTATCCAACTATCCAACGTCAAATTACATTAATTAATAATTCTAAACTGTAATAATTAAATTTACAATTTAAGGTCCATTTTGCAGTGGATATTTAAATGTTTCTTCGAATGGTTTTTTTTTTAGTTTTGCAGGCAGACGCTCATAGTACGCGGGACCGATGATACGCGGGTCATATGATAAGCCTTTAAAGACACACAAAATATTCCCGTCACTTAAACAGTCGACTACCAAGATGTATCCACTCTTGGACCTAAATAATAAGGTGTAAAAGTGGATAGGTATAATGATACGACCAACTTACAACTTAACTTTTAACTCGCGGACACTCTCTTTGATTTAAAAAAGTAAAACAGATGAAGACACCCAAATATAACCAAAGCTATTGCCTTAATTATTTGGGTTATAAGATGAATTCTGGGGTCCTAGTGAAAAAGGGAACAAGTCGACTTAACTCGTTATAAAAAGGGATTTACTCGTATACATAGTATACTAAACTTAAACTCTTTTTCACTTGATCTTCAGAAGCCTTACCCTTTTTAGGGTTCCGTAGTCATACTGGGAATCCTTATAGTTTCGCCATGTCCGTCCGTCCGCAGCCTAGCTCAGAGACTCTTAGTACTAGAAAACTGTAATTTGGCATAAATATACATTATAAGTCACACCAACAAAGTGGTAAAAATCTTGTTTTTTTTTTAGTGTGAGTTTACACTACACGTTACGTATGCACATTACGGATGTATTTTTTCTCGTCTACCCTGTAGTGTGTGGTGTCGATGGATAATATAATATAAATATTCCGGGTTTGTGAAAAGAAGTTTAGAGTCAATTGTCCCCCCCCCTACAGCCATAACTACAAATGCTAAAAATCTAAAAAATATCTTAAATGAAACCACATAAAATGAATTTAATAGGGTTACAAACGGTTTAATTTTTTATACCTACACAAAACTTCTTTGCTGTGACGGCAAAGTTAAGTTTTTAGCGAGGTCTAATTTGTAGCATGGTCCGACATGCTCTTGCCCGGTTCTCACTATAGACAGCTCGTCTGATAGAAAAGGCATTAACAATTAGCGGCGATTGATATGAACAGTTCGGGTGCGGACCCCGCAGACCGCAGACCGCAGTACTAAGACGAATAGTGACTATTAATTAAACAAAGTTAAAGCGATCTATCATTGAACTGCTAGGTCATTTGTATCAATTATGTAAATGGGCTTTAGAAATCATTTGAAAATGTGATTTGTATAAAATACTTGTTACATTTTCAAGTAAGCTGTATTTTTTATAAGTAATAAGTGGTCGTGCACAGAAATCTTACTGTGTCTGACAATATTTATGTACCTGTAAAAAAGTATCGGTTAATTCCGTGAAAAAAATAATATATATTCCTACATACATATTTTATCAATTTAAGCAGCAGAGGTAATAAAACTACAAAACCAATGTATACTCCATATTTTAAACGCAAAACGAAGCTTAATAATGCAGCTCAAAAATAATTTTATTAAAACGCTGTACTTACCTCCTCTAAAGGCGTGATATAATGTCTTCGATAAAGATTCAAAGTCGTTACTTTTTTTAGAATACTATTTTAAATAAAAATTGTTATGGTTTTTTTATTTTAAAATAATAATTGCACTAGACTGCATTCACTTGTCATCTGCCCACTGACGAAATTACGAATTATTCCAAATCTACTCACTCAAGCGCTATGAGACTTTTTCCAACAAAGAAGACTAATTACCACACCATAAGGTTGAATTTAAATGATACTTTTAGTAGCTCGTGTAGCTCTACAATTAGTATGAAACATGGTATCACGGAATTATCAGGATCACGTAATTAGCCGAGTTTACCCTACCCAAGCAGGGTAGCTGCTGTAATACTAAAGACGGCGGCTTACTGCAATGTAGTAGTCGAAGCATTATATACTCTATTAAATACTACATTAGGTTTCAAATTATTAAGTGTACTATACTATTACTATGTACCTAGTTAGCTACCTTTTTAGAGTTCCGTAGTCAAACTAGGAACCCTTATAGTTTCGCCATGTCCGTCCGTCCGTCCGTCCGCAGCCTGGCTCAGAGACTCTTAGGCTGAAGCCAGACGAGCGTATTTTTTGAGTTGTGAGTCGCGTAATTTCTGCTCCTCCATTCATCAAACTACTAAGTACTACTACTATGAAACTGAATGGAGGAGCAGAAATAACGCGACTCACAACTCAAAAAATACGCTCGTCTGGCTTCAGCCTTAGTACTAGAAAGCTGTAATTTGGCATGAATGACATATAAGTCACGCCAAAAAAGTTTTTTAGTGAACGTCCCATACAAGTAACTAGGTTAAGATTTTTTTTATTCGTCTACCCCATAGTGTTGGGTATCTTTGGATAGGTATTTCAAAAATATTGCGGGTTTGTTGTCATAACAAGTTTTCGAATATGGGCTCCGTTTATAAAATATTTAGCTTTAAAGCGCTTATTTTTGTTGTCCCCCCCCCCCCCGACCCCCTACATCCAAAACTACAAATACTTATAATCTGAAAAATATTTTCAATGAAAGCGCATATAACGAATTTTAAAGGAAACTATCACAGACAAAGTAAAGTGTATTTCTATGGAACTTGCTAACTATGTAAACAAAAGACTTAACTTTGTTTTGTCACTGTTTCTCCTTGAATTTTCACACCACCTCATTAAACACCATTGAAACCATAAACTATTGAAACGGCCGTTACTTTAAAATACAAAATCACCAAATATGTAACTCTATCTTGGATATTTCATTAAAAGTTTAAATGTTTTCATAAGTTAGGTTATTAGGACCTGATGGGATGACGTTTTTGTTTCTTTTAAAATCTACAATTGTCTATGATGGGGAGTGTTGTGGCTAAAGTTGGCGATATATTAAGGCCCCTACACATTACCTAACTCACGCTGATCACACTCACAGATGATATAACGGCACCTTTTGTAATAAATACTGGTGATATAAGTAAAAAACAAGTAGTTACTTATTTCTAATTTGTTTAATGACGATCTGAAGAAAAATCGGTACTTGAAGATGATGATGTTTTTTACTTTCGGTTTAATATTCGATATGGATTGACATTTAAGTAAAGGAGTATTGACCATCACTAGTAAATTCATCATTCAGAGACAATTTCAATATGGCGGTTTGTTTACATAGTTAGCAAGTTCCATAGAATTAGACCTTTGACATGATTGGTTCCTGAGATATAGGCGACTAAAGTGTTTATACCTACTAAAATCGCCTAAGACAGCACCAAATAACTTTAAATAGAGAATTAGTACATACTTTGTTTCTTTGTTATTTTTTAAGAGTTTTTGTGAAGTAACGGCTTCGGAACCCTACATGGTCAGACAGGCTCTTGCTCGGTTTTGTTATTACGGCAAAATTGGACCTTTTGCAAACTGCCAAACACCATGCAGCGGAAAGGAGGGAGTATCAGCAGTTACGAGCTGGTCCTTTGTGTTTCTGGAATTTGGCAGGCTTCGAAAGTTCAAACGTTTTGGGAATCTAGAGGTTTTTGACTGTTCAAACCAGCCATAGTGTAAGGAAAGGATCATAGTATGAGTGTGATGAAAAATTATTACACATTTCTTATTTGTGTTTATTTATATATGTTAGTTTGTTTGTTTCTTTTACCTTCACTGTCCAACCCCTCAACCAACGGACGAAAAACTCGGTAGATAAATAAAAAAATATAATAAAATTAATGGTCAATCTCAAATGAATTGGCCATGTCCCAAATTAAACCGTAGGCTTGTGCGAGTAAGTGGTAGACAACGATAAACATACTTATGTACATAGAAAAATACATATTTTAAAACATAGAAAGTACTCGCGCTTATATCAGGAACATTTTACCATTCCGGGTATCGAACCCAGAACCACTAGCTTCATACGCAAGGTCACTTCAAACAAGGTTGAACGTGTCATAAGTTTATATCCAGGAAAATTAGATAGTTCTCAAGAGATCAGCGATAATCGAATTCTACGCATTAAATAAAAGACATGTATACAGCTTGTTGCGTCATTCCACTTTGTGTTCACCAAGTTTGATATCTCTCTAAACAGATTACACAAGTATAACCTCAACTGAGCAAATTGCCTGAACTGGCGTTAGATAACATTCAATACGAATCTATTTGCAGAAACTATCCACCCTGTAGTTAATTACTTTAATCAACGCATAATGGCTCTGATTACGTTTGCTGGGACGGTATCTCCGGCCCATTGCCCGCGTCGCGAGCCAATAACAAATACCAGAATGTTAATTACGTATCCGTAATAGCAAATTGTAATTTGATTAAGCTCAACCTGTATTCGATTACTGTCTGGGTAGTAATGAAATCGATAGGTTTGTATACTACGTATTGTTTGTCCCTCGTCTAAAACACAAATTATGGCGATATGAAAATTTACCGATTGGTAATAAGGACCTGTATCACACAAAATGTACTTAGATAAATATCATAGTTGGTATATTTTACTGGTTCTCAATTAAAAGTAAAAACTAAAATTATTTAAATTAAAATTTAAAAAAACTAATCTACTCAAATATTATACTAACAATAATATTCATATCCCGGATAAAATATTGTGGTTGATAAATATCCGGGGACAATGTCACACCAATTGACCTAGTCCCAAACTAAGCTCTAGGCTCGTACTATAGGCATGAGACAACGACATAAATACTTATAAAGATAAACATTTCAGTCAGCAAAAAAAAACTTTTTTAAAATGGTAGGTAATAAATAGGTCAGTCTAACTGAAGTCTGCTTTTGTTAAAATTATTGTGAGACGCCGAGTTCAGTTAGTATTATTTTTTGCTTTTTAGTGATTATAATTAGCTGTTATGTAGTTCCATACATACACATACATAAACTCACGCCTTCATTCCCAAACTTTTAAAACTTGTTGATAATTCTTTAACCACACTTTGCACAATTAGGCTAAGATGTTTACCAGCGTATTAGTGACACGTTGCAACCCATCGCCTAACAGTACTTCAAGCCTTTATTCCCTTAGTCGCCTCTTACGACATCCACAGGAAGAAATGGAGTGGTACTATTCTAACCCGGCAACCACACGGGGAATGCTTTGTCATAATCGCTCAACTATCTTTATCGACATATCGATATCGACACCGGTGAAATGTAACTGTTTAGTAGTTCCGGTGACCACCTGTGGTCTTCATCATCAGCTCCATTTCACCAAACAGTGCTTTCCAAGAGCAAATGCAAGAGTTACAATGAAAAATACCGAAATCGAATCGAATATTTGAGGAGTTTCGTCGATTCCACATGGACTCCATCATCAGATCTTCATTTTGATAAGAATGGGACCAATCTGAAAGTATAAGCATTCAAATTAAAAATTAATTTTTCGAATTGGTTCATAAACGCCGTTAATCTAAGGTAATAACACTAAAAATAAAAAATAAACAGTTGAACTGAGAAACTCCTCCTTTTTTTGAACCCGGTTAGAAAGAATAACAGGCGAATTGAGAACCTCCTCTTTGTTTTGAAGTCGGTTAAAAAAGAACTTTACTGCATTGTTTAAAATAAAAACAATTCATAATCCTCTTTTGATTGCAGTCCGACCAAAGCTTTTCGGTATTTTCATCACTACGGACAAGGGTTAAGTAACACAGACAGCGGAGCTTTATCTAGATTTAACTAAAATAGAGATTTATTTAAACGTTGCACTCTGGCCTTTGAACGACAAATCGATACAGGCTGTTACTTAGATGTAAAAATACGAAATAAACACTAAATATGACATCAAAAACTACCCAGATGCATCAAAAAGTTCAAGTTAAAAAAAGAAGATGGTAGATGGTGCAAACTACATAAAAATAAAGTAAAAATTGTAATTAGTAATTGCTGCTACCTACTGTATATACAATAGGTAGCGGCGGTGTATATACATACATAAACTCACGCCTTCATTCCCAGAGTGGGATAGGCAGAGCTAAAGAATTACCAACAAGTCTTTAAATTTCTTGATAATTCTGTAACCACATTTTGCACAAGTAGGCTAAGATGTTTCCCAGTGTATTAGTGACAGGTGGCAAGCCCATCGCCTAACAGTAGTACAAGCCTTTATTCCCTTAGTCGCCTCTTACGACATCCACGGGAAGACATGGAGTGGCACTATTCTAACCCGGCAACCACACGGTAACAGTTAAAAAAAGGCTAACATCCTCCCAAAGTAATACGGAAATTTAACAATTAAGGGGCACTTGCAGGAAAAATGTTAAATCAAGATTAAGCTTAAATCTATATTTGGGACTGACAGTTCCATACATTTTGACATAGCTAAACTGAACTTTAGCATTAATCTCGATTTAAATTTTTGCTGCAAGTGGCCCTTACTGTGATAAGAACTAAATTTGAAATTATTTGCCAAACATAATCCACATCAAGTGTACTAATCAAAGCTTCATATCTACGATAAGAAAGCCCTTGATCTATCAGAAGTCAATATTTGTTTCTTGTTCAATAATTAGGTACATATCATGATCAAAGAATGTTTACATTTGTCAATAAGTGCTAAGCGCTGGTATTTGAGAGGAATATGATATACATATTGACATAGTCTGACTGAGTTGAGAGGTAATCATTTTCCATCTTAATTACTAGTATTTTCCTTTGACTTCGGTTTTCTATATTGTTGTAATGTAAGTTTGAATTGTATGTATGTATGTATATAAACACATTATTGTACAAAAGGAAAACCAGAACAATACAATTGTTATAAAAATATGTACAAATGCGAACTTTCCCGTTTAAGAGATCTCTTCCAGCTACGTAATAATGGTGATGAAAAGAAGTAAAAATAATGTATGAAAAATTATCCAAATAATATTTTTTTCTCTTATAAACAATATTCATCAACCTGTATTTGAAAAATAAACTGTAACTTTTACCGGCTCTTTATAAAAACAACTGTCTTGTTTGACAAATACTGCTGTCACTTCTGTCTCCCGTCAACCGCAGTACAAGTAAAGTACTGCTATATTACAAACTACACCAGTACCTATACACGCTCTAGGCGTGCCAGCGAATCCAAAGCACCTATTTAATTTTGCATCAATTTCATGTCCACGTCATGACTATTATCTGGTGCGTGTTGTAAGGCCATCGCGCTGAAAATTCGAGCGTTTTTTATGCATGTGCGTACTAGAAATAAAAACGAACGAGTTATCTCGCAAACGTGGGACGACGCGCCCTGTGAATACGCAATGAAGATCGAATTTATTTGGAAATACCTTAAAATCCAAACGAAAATGGTGAAAACGAAAATCGAGAAAGCAGAAAGTTTTTAGTGGAGGTTGTGAACTTTTTGCTGAAGACTCATGAATAAACTGGGATTTTTTGTGTTTGTTGAACAAAGTTGCTCTCTAAGGTAGATTGTTTATTATTTACACATATAACTATAACAAACATAACAGAAGGACGTATTAGGTATAAAGAACGCAACAAAATGCTGGCTTTTCTATTTTATATCATTTTCGTAATATCAAAAACTACTTAGCAAACGCAACACATAACAAATACGTTGAACTGATCCACTATATCAGTCTTCCAATATAATACAAGACAATTGTGGTTTAACTAAGAAATCAATCAAAAACCTCTAATAATCCGAAACATTTCAAGAGTTCCTATTGACGTAGGTAACGCAATCTTTCAGTAATAAAGTAAGAGGCCGGAAAACTTCACTCATTTTCGTCAAATGGATGATTGATCGACGACATTTGCTACCCACGTCATCATATCTACAGGGTGACGTAAACGAATCAGTGAATTCTACTACTGAATCGAAATATTACTTACTGCGCAAAAAGAGAGTTGTTTAAAATTTAACGAATATATCTGTGTCTAAAAGTGTCTATTTGTTTATTTCAGCATAGCCGCCGAGTTTATCAACCGATTCAGACACAATTTATTTTAAAATAAAGTTAATTTGATGGCGATGGTTTTAGCTAGGTTTCATGAAAATTGGTTAGGTGGTTTAAGAAATACCAGAGGCCCTAGCCAAGATGCAAACGCCATTAACGTTTTGATTTTATGTCGCTCAAAATGTACGAGTATGGGAGGACAGTTGACCATGTGGTTTATAGTATCGCACGAGAATAATAATAATAATAATAAATCATTTATTTCAGACAGCATAAAGTCCATACATTCATAATTAATGATAATTAATTGTTGAATGTGTATTTATTATAATAATTTTGTTTTGTTTAGGTAAAACATTACTGAAACAATGTATCTGTCTTCCATCTTCAATAATGTACGTTATGTTTTAGGAAAATAAATAAATTTGAATTTTGAATTTGAATTTGAAAAAATAATATGTTAGTAGCTTAGATCTAAGTGTTAGTAATTAATTGACAGGAGCATGTAACCCACAACGATGACAGATGTAGGGGCAGTCGTACCTGTCCCCTATCATTCTCAAGATTTTGTTGGGACTGCCACGCACTCGGCGCACCAGGGATGCGGCTCATTTGCGCATAGCCACATAAAAGCAGTCTATTCTTGCTTCTGCAAACATCCCTGATGCGCTACAGAATGTCATCCTACTTTACTCTAAGGATTAGTTCAATAATACATTTCTCATTTCGACCTCAATCTGACGAATTAAGAAGTATTTCATCAAGATAAGAATCATTATTAGCTTCACCAATCTTGCTTCATCTAGCTCATCCCCAACAGCGAGCTATCTAAATTAACACCACGACCTTTACGAAACGAAATGAAAGCACTCTCAGGGAAGAGTCCAATTCATTTTGTTTTATTGCAGCGCGGTTGCCACGAGCGCCTTGGGAACTTTTCATAAGGTCGGGATGAACTGGTTCTAACGCAGAAATGTAGTTTCTTTAGTTATTCAGGATGCGATGCAGTAAAAATGCCTTAAGGCCGTTGACGTTTAAAGCCCATTCATAGCCTATTCCGGTTTACTCTTGTATCACCGATACTAATTTTATAGGAAGTTTTACTTGGCCAACCTTTAAAATTTTTCGACCTTTTAAGTTAATTTTTTTGGTAATTACAGGTCTACCATCTCAGATTGATAGGAAATGTCGAGGGTAGCCAATGGAGGGGGGGGGGGGGGTATGGCGGACTCTCGACCACCTCAGTCTCCTGCGAGAGCTGAGCTAAAACCTCTCCGTTGTTAACCTCCATTGGGCTGTTAACGGGAGCACCGTGGGCTGATGATGTGCACCACTGGGTGCCCCCCAGCCGCCCATCTAATTCCTGGGTACCTAACCTACGTAACCCATGATTAAGATAACCTCAAAACAATAAGTTTCATCAGAAATAGCTTTCGATGAAATGAAATTCTATGAAATGAAATTCGATGGAATAATACATTCGATCAAATGAGTGTCGGTTGTTTAAGGGTATCCCCTCCATTCCACTTAGTGTTTCGTGTTTACCGCATAATAACTAATATGTGCACGCGACTCTGTCCGCGTAGAACGTTGGTCGAGGGTAGGGAATGGGAGGAGGTAGACTGACATTTTTATACCATATTTAAAATATGACCTAATTTTCTTGAATCTCAATCGGAGCCGACGTGAAAACGTACCTATCGTATTTATAGGGTTAAGCACAGTTTTAACGCGGGGTAGTTGAGCACCTTGCCACTGTTCGTATTTTGGCCCTGTAATGCCAATCGGTTTGAGTAGGTGATACTCTTATATGTAGAATGTATTACTCGGCTAAATTATGAAGAGTAACAAGTGGCTTACAAAGTATCCTTAGGTACCTTTCTTTCAATTTTCAGTAAGATTTACCCAGCAGTGTTATTTAAAGGACTGGGCAGAGACTGTTAAAAACAGGGAAACATGGAAAAAGTGTCGGAAGCCTTTTCCTGTAATTATTATTGGTAAACAAGGAGTATTTACCTATCAATAAAAAGTTTAAACAAACTTATTTAAATTAAAATAAAGCTAAGCTTCTCAAATATTAAAGATGTAAATAATAGTCACCTCTATAAAAAGAACACCCCCTCTAGCAGGTCCGCTCGCGGCATGGTCCCTATGACACTGGCTGCATTACCTCTCTGGATAGCTAGCCCAATCCTTTGGGAGAGGTAAGCACCAGCTCTAGGATCTCCGGAGGTGTCTATTAGCCGGGATGACAGAGCCTTCATATACTCTTGTATATGTAGAATGTATTAAAAGTATCCTTAGGTATCTTTCTTTCAATTTTCAGTAAGATTTACCCAGCAGTATTATTATTAAGAGGACTGGGCAAAGACTGCTAAGAACAGGGAAACATGGAAAAAGTGTGGGGAAGCCTTATCTTCTAATTATTATTTTTCAAACAAGGAATATTTACCTATCTATTGGTGAAATGAAAACTTTGAGTAGCAAGTACACCAAAAAAAACAGAAAAATGATATTTTATTAAATTTTTGACAAGCTAATACTCATCAATCAGAGATCCCTGGCAGCTAGACCGTAAAACATAACTCCACTATTTCAACCGTTTACGTTGGTCCATCCGATGTTTTACTACACAAAAGACAATACCATGGGGAACTTTATATTACATTGCTCGTTGTCTGATACCAGAGTAAAAGAATTTAAGAGCCCTCCAGGGCGCTATACGTTTTACTGGCACTAAACATCCCCCATTACATAGCTTCACTACAAAAACACGATACATTGTGCATTTAAAACTTTGTTGCTGGCTAATTCTGGGATCCCATTGGAAAAGGGTATAAGTCTTGTGAAGATCAAGTGAAAAAGGGTTTAAGTCTAGTATTCTCCATTTATGTATCACCCTTTTTGATAACGAGTTAAGTCGACTTACACCCTTATTCACTAGGTCCCAAGAATTTTGTTAGCAACTTACAACCTACAGGGTGCTCTAAAACAAGGTATAGTTAACTCTATTATTACAGATACGGCTGATGTTGCGAATTCAGGTCAAAGAAACTGAGAGAAAGTAATCAGTGGCCGTGCAAAAACTTGAACATTTAGGATATTAGGACTGCGATCGTGAGATTTTAGTCTAGATAATTCAAATGTCTGTTCGTTTCAGATCACAGTTACGTTCAGGGGGGCTATTATGAAATAGCTATTCAGTTCAGTTTACGCTGAGAGAAAAGGACATAGTTATATAAATGCTATAGCTCTGTCCTTTACGCACACCGTAAAATGAACTATGCTTTGTCATAATAACCCCCGAGGCGGCCTCACCGTCATCATGCCATAAAAAAAAACAAAAGAAAAAAACGTGTGTATCATACAAAGCTGGATGAATAGGCATCTTCTGCGCGAACTCGCTTCATCGTTGACAAAATCATCCTCCAGGGTCGAGAGCAAACCTTAAAAAAAAATACTGTAATTTAAAACATGTCTAAGATTACCGGGTTTTACACGTAATGAAATAATTGATTCAGTAAATTGGCCACATCAACCCTGATAATTTAGCACGTCGGTAATATGGAGTGGATTTACCAGCTCTTTGAATCTTGTGATAAGGTAGGATGACTAACATAGAGAAATTCCATTAAAGTCCTTAGTGAGAAAGTTATCGTAAGATGTCAATCTTGAGGTTTAACAAGTCTACGGGCTTCAGAATAACTTACTATCAGGTGATCTGTATGCTCATTAGCCTTCTCCATTCTCCATGTCAAAACAAATCATTCCACCATTCATTCCTTCGAAGGCCTTGTATTAACCAAATCCTAAAATTAGAATGAACGAAAGAAAAAAACATTTATTCACAACAATAACACACATAAATATAACATAAAAAAATGAAAAGAGACAGTCGTAATTGTTGCAAAAAGGTCCCAACTCAGCATGTGCTGGCTGTGAAGCCAACGCTGGTATTCCGCTGGGACCGCTCGGTGTAAACACGGAAGGTGATACAGGCATTTTAGACATTACGGAAAGATCGAAATAAATAAATATAAACGAGTGTGTCCGTGTTTCATTGGAACAGGCAGCGCTCAGGTGGCAACCAGAGGAACTAACGTATGCAAGTATAATATTTTACTACAACTACATTAGCGCGTTCGCGCCCTACGCCATTTTATTTAGATAAAATTGTTATTTTCAACTTGAATCATTTGTTAAACGTTATTTAACTTAATGGCTAATAGTTATCCAGACAAAGTTGTTCCTTTACACAAACCGCAAATTAATTACGGTTATTCATAGACACCCCGACAAAGTTATTTTACCCAATTTGGACGCTCGCGTTTATTTTTCACAAAATTCAGCTATTGCCGTTCGACATCTTTATTCATGAACTTTGAAAGAAGATAAATTGTGTAACTCGAAGGGTTTTAATTGAACTTTGTTTTTAAGAGAAAATTATTAGCGTAGGTACCTTAATTGGATTTTTTGATCGTTCACGAAATCTGAAAAGTTTTCGTTTTGTACTACTGCGCGTTTGTTTAAGTTTCGGAGATTAATTTCTACTTTCTATGTTATTTTATTTCCGGGTGCATTTTCTTATTGACATTAATTAAAAAATCATTTGTTTAATTTTTCGTACATTTTCGGATATTTTAATATTTTCCCTTTCAAACGACACGTTTAGCATTAACATATGTACATATAAGTTATTAGAATCTTCCCATTTATAATTAAGAGGACTATTAAGAAACAAGATTCATTTATTTTTTAAGAAAATACTAATCCATAACATTATTAGAAAAAAAATGTACTTAATACGAGACTGAAAGTAATCTTCCATTCAATCTTAATTTCTTTCTTCAATCATCCCCATGTCTTGGAACGTTCCACTCATTTACAGTTTTGTCGTCTGTCTATAGCCTGCTATAAATTTAGCAGCTTAATATTTTATTCAAAATATCGTAACTTTTTTAAAACCAACAGACAGGGGAATTTGTTTCACTTGCTTTTGTTTTGTACTCGCGGCTTTCTTCGCATAGAGTTGGTATTTTCGTTAAACACTAAACATATTTTCTTTGTACCCTTTCATTATTTGTATTGGGCTTGCTCTTGACTAACAATTGCCTTTAGACTACGAAGATTTTGTCGAAGATTAAGCGAGAGAACTTAAAAATATAATTCCTTTCCTTTTTTCAAAAATGCCGTAAGTGATTTTTGTTTAAAACATATTCCGTACTCAGAAAAACTATCCACCCGGCCTTGTAAGGTTATATTTAGTTATAAACATAAGCCTAAATAATAACTTCCATGTTTCTTACTTCAATAATATCAGAATCCTCGTACAAACTTTCATCAGTCTGGTGTTTCATCTTTAAGTAATGTTTTGTTTCCCTAAGGAGGATACAAAATACAAACCGTGCATAAGCGTGTCGGGTCATGCTCAGTGTAGGGCTCTGAAAGCGATACTATGAACACAAAAAAATATCTCGAAATCTGTCTTAGATGAGTTTTACTGGGTCTGAATAAGGGTTTTTTAATTGTAGGGGGACTTAACAACTCTAGTGAATATTAAACTTTTCAAGTTCAATATGTCCTAAACAACGGTCAACTAAATTTAAAAATTTATAATAATATAATACACAATGTTTTTTTAAGAGCTATCCAATGATAGCTTATTCGTGTTATGATAATGATCGGAGGGTCAAGAAAACAATGGTCTTTCAAGGTTTTAGTTTGGTAATTTATCGGCGTATAACTGTGCCTAATTACCAGTGATGGGAAATAGGTGAGCTAAAATACCTATTCTTCGCGAGAGGACATAATATAGAGTGGTTACAACCGGATAATTTTTTTTTTTTTTCTGTTCCGGGTATTCGATATTTATTCGGGTAATTATCGTATTGTAAAACATGACATGTTTTGTTTAAAGTACGGCATGTTTAATGTTAGTTTTTAGTAAAAAGGGCTAGAGAAAAGAAGGAATGTACAAGATTTCTAAAAAGTAGTAGCAGGACTAATAATATGGGTTTTCCCACGCATTGTTTGTTTATGACATGCAAATGGGCGTTCACATTTTCGGATTACTTATAATTTTAACTTTATGGCAGGAATGTTACCATTTTTACTACAAACTTTACAAACATTCTATAAGGAAAAGAATGTATGTTCAACATTACGGCTAGTATTCGCAGTGCCCGGATAAATATCAAATACCCGGAATCCAAAAAATATATACTTTTATCCGGTTGTAACCACTCCATATTATGTCCTCTCGCAAAGAATAGGTATTTTAGCTCACCTATTTCCCATCACTGCTAATTACAGCTTCGTAGTACCGATAGTCTCGGAGTTAACCCCTCGGACGTCAGTGGCATCGCTGGTGCCGTCATTGTTGCTCGTTCCATACTAAAAATGTATGAAAGTCTAAAATCGCCGATACTCGAGGGGTTAAATCGCAGATTGACGGACTTGGTGAAACTATAACGGTCCTGGTTTAATATGGAACCCAAATAAAAAAAACAAAATGGTAGGTAATAATAGGTCAGTCCAAATTAAGTCGGCGGCCTACAATATTTTAGCAGACTTTTTGAAGTCGTTTTTCGTTGTTTTAAACATTTATTTTATTTTATACTTTTTAGTGATCATAATTATGCTGTTACGTAGTCCTACTTCGTAATTAACAAGAAACTATAGAACATTTCAATCTCGCCGTGAACAACGCCGTGGGAAACTAATATTCGTATATTTAAACATAAATATGCTTCGTCATAGTCGCCCATCTTAATCGAAACATATTGTCGCCACCCTTGAAATTTATCCGGTGGTCTGCCTATAAACTTTGAAGAGTTCCGTCATGGATTCCATCATCAAATCTTCATTTCAAATAAAAAAAATAATTAAAATCGGTTCACCCAGTCAAAAGTTATGAGGTAACAAAAGTAAAAAAAAAAAAAAGAATAGAGAACCACCTTTTTTTAGGTCGTTTAAAAAGTGATTAAAACACAAGTTTCAATGTCAATCTTCCGGTTTAGGAACAAAGAGGCCTTTAATCAGAGCCTTCTTACTAGTTAAAAAGTAAGGTAACACTAATTTATTTCTAGATCCAAGATCCTACAATACGAACGATCAGAGAGAGTGAAGCGCTTTTCAATTTGTAATAGTGAGCGGCGTCACTAGCCATGAATGAAAAACATCAAGAGCACGTTAATAAATGTCACTCGCTTCGTCGAAAAAGATTTTTCGTGACAAACATTCCAAGGATCGCAAAAACGAAACACAAGAGCGCTTTTTTCGCACAAGTATGATAAATATTCGTTTATGATACTTGCTTACTCTGAAACATGGGCTATGAATGCGCGAAGTATGTCTCGCTATCATTTATACGCCTTTTATGTTTGAGGTAACATAAATTATTCGTAATGGTGGGTCATGTGGCAGGAAAATGGACCATAACCAGTATCTATACTTCTTATTTATTGTAATTTTGCTGTGAAATGTGTAGCTTTCACAAATAAACAATGCTTTTGTCGTAACCTTGGGATTGTTACATTTAACTTGTAATAATAAGGTTTATTTTATCAGGCATTCTTTTTTTTCATTGAGTTTTGGTCACGATTTTTTTATTGATGAGTACAAAGATTTTTTAAGACGTTATGTAAATTATGTTATAAATATGTCGATCATAAATAAATGGTGTGAGTTGATATGAAATAAATGTTTTGTACGTATCGGAAATAATGTCCCTTGAGAGTTTTTAAGGTTAGCAAAACTAGAAATATACAAAGCAAAGAAATGTAAGGAAAGTAAGTGTTTTAGTACCTTTCTGAAACATCTCCGTTTTTTATTTATTTGTTGTTACAAATGAATATTATCTTACCCTTATATTACCAAAAACATAAATTTTGATCGCTATCTTAAAACCAAAAGCAATTCACTCCATTGGGGCAAAAATTAACGTAAATTATGAAAAATCAGCAATTCGCAGTTTATGTTTAGGATTTAATAGTAACAATTAAACGACCTAATTTCATATCAAAGGAAACCTAGTTAGAATTAAGTGGCTCACAGCTACATCAAGTCCACTTTCTCATAACCAAACGCTTCAAAGTCGCTTTGTGACACTACTGAAGTGCCGCTGGATATGGTCTTACTCTACAAAAAAGAGCACATCTGTTAAACAATCACAATTGTATTAGCAACCATATCCTTAATCTAATAGAGTTAAGTCTGCTTTGTCAAAAAGTGTATTTAAGCCTTTTATATTTGAAGGGGCAGTATTCTTGACCCGTTTTTACAACAGCTTTAGTTAGTAGGCTGACTTAAAAGGGCTAGCCTGAAACTAGTCCAATAAGATTGGCAGCCGACACAGGGTACAGCGTTTACTGGAGAAAATTGTTGGATAAATGTCATGTTTGATATGTTTATACAACAGTATTATAATGTTAAAGCTTCAAGCTTCGTGTTTAATAGTATTAGGGGTTTGATACTCGTATTTTAATCTACATAATGTAGTCACTTTTTAATCTCTATTTAATTAGTCTTGGCCTTTGTTGTCCCCATCCATATTGCACAAACAGAAAATTTCCAGGTAAAAAATAAACAAAACACAAAAGGTATGTTTGGTTTGTCTTATAAGTAGCTGTCATTTTACCGTCATTTTTGAACTGCGGTACAGTTGCCGGCAAACTTCTTGAACATTAGGCGAGGTGGTGGGGGAAAGTTCACGCATCGTACAATACGTGAAAAAGTACCTAATTTTTTGTTACAGGATATTTTCAAATCTTAGGATAAATGGTACCTACTTGGTACAAAAGTGAAAAAAAAGTGTCTTTCACCGTATCCGCTAAACTCTTTCCGTCTTTCTCCAAGAAATCGATCTTTCAACGGTACGGTCGTAAGGTACTCGTTCGTGTAAATATTTTGAATTTTGTAATTAGAGCGCTCGCAAACTCGCGGTCTAACTTCGGCACTCGTACCTTAAGAAGCTTCGGTATATACAAATTACATAATTAACTATTATCACTACGTAAGTGCGATAAAACATTTTGAAAATGAATTATAGTTATAGCCATAACAAAAATTTCAACGTCCCCCCCACCCCAATAATGGCAAAACAAACGCGCGTCACCAAAATTTTACTAAATTCCTAATGAAGTCCCAAACCCATTGAATATTAAAATAACAATAAGAGACCGGAACGAACTGTTTCAATTCAGTTTGCATACGAGTGAGGTACGGATGTAGGTTGTCTTCGGCTCGGGGATGAAATATGCAGAGGGTGAGGAGGTTGAATCCGAGGAGCATCCTACGTCACGGGGCCTGAAATGCAGAATGCAGAGAGTAATTTTCGAAAATCAACAAACATACATACATACGTACATACCTTCACGCCTCTAATCCCAGAGTGGGGTAGGCAGAGCTACAGAATTACCAACAACTTTAAAAACTCGTTGATAATTCTGTTACCACATTTTGCACAAATAGGCTACGATGTTTACTAGTGTATTAGTGACAGGTTGCAAGCCCATCGTCTAACAGTACTACAAGCCTTTATTCCCTTAGTCGCCTCTTACGATATCCACGGGAAGATATGAAGTGGCAAAAAATAAAATCGTCAAACAATAATATTATCAAGCAAGCTCCGAACAAATTTGCCTTTAAAAACTTTTTACTTGTGGGAGGACCTTGTGCAGGGTCCGTCCGGGTTGGTACCACCATCTTATCCATTAACCTACCGCCAAGCAGCAGTGTTCGCATTGTTGGGTTCCGGTTTGGGGATAAGACAGCCGGTGAAATAACTAGCATAGAAGCATTCCATCTTAGTCCTCAGGGTTGGCAACGCATTTGCAGACTTGTGAATGCGAATGTCTATGTTTCACAGTTTCCACTTACCATCAGGTGGCCTGTGTGCTCGTTTGCCTTACTATGCCATAAAAAAAAGAAAAAAAAAGTTCGCTAATTTTTTTGTAGGTACAAATGACATCATCTTGATTTCTGATGGCGGCCTCTGTAATGTTTTATGCTTATCCTCATGTTTACATTATGTATTTATGTAAGTGTTTATAATAACGTAATATAATTATTGGTATGTAGGTATATATTATTACTTATAAGTTATATATATGTTAGACCCTATGTTACACCGCCACCAAAAAATTATTAAATAAATAAAATGTGTAGGATTGACGTACACGTAAGCTGATGACAGATCGCGTTGACCGCTTCTGAAAATTCCATACAGTGCGTTTTTTTTCAGTGGGACATGAAAGGGAAATCCGAAACCGTAAGAGATACAAATAACAGGTTATAGCAAACATGAAGTCTTTTTTTGTTAAAACATTTAAGGCATAGTCATTTTTGGTCAAGTGAGAAGCAAATCGTCTGAGTTTCATGTAAGGATCATTAATTTAGAAAAAAAATGGAATTAAAAAAATTACTTAAAAATTGTATGAACTAAATATACTGTTATTTTTTTTTCTTTTCTCTGGTATGATTCTCGTCTGTTACCTGTATCTCCTATGGTTTTGGATTTCACCTTAATGATCCAGTTATAAAAGTATCCAGTATATTTCGAGTCGATTGATAGCAAGGCTAGTAGCATTTGCATCTTGGCTACCGGAGGGAAATTAGAGGCTGAATAACGTTACGTTACGTAGGTATCTATTGTTTCGAGTATGAACTTTAGATTGCCCTATATTTGATGACGTGTTCTGTCTGTCAGCCAATATTGAGTTCTAAGTTTATTGTATTACAACACAGACTATGCGTTTCTTTTAAGGCTTTCTAGTTTTCTCATTAAGTATAAAATAAGTGTAACAATTTTTATTTTTTTTGCAAATTCCGGTTCAATTTGAATTTATATCGTGCTGTTTTAATATTTCTAATGTGGTTTGGTTATTTTTCCGTATTATTTAAATCCTAGACAATGTATATGTTTACTTGATCTCAGAAAACAACCACCTCGGTCGATGATCTGTGCGGTTTTGATGAACAATAGATGTTTGCCCTTGGTCTTTGCACAGAATCTGTACTTCAAATAAACCTTATGAATAGGGTTCGGAGACTTTGGAGTTTTTATAGCATAATGAGATTAAAGGGTATGTAAATATGGTTTGGATATTTAGAAAGGACGGGTGAAAGAAGAGTTACGAAATAGGTATGGCGAACGAGAGTGAGAGGAGATGGCGGTAGAGGACTCCCAAGAAGCTCATACAGTGATCAGAATCATGCTGTACTGAATAAAGGCTACGTTAAAAGTATCCGAAACCGACGTACGGTAGAGGAAACGAAAGTTGTATCTTTAGAGGTGCACCTGACGTTCCACAGTCTCTGTTTAAAGCGTTTGTTTGTGTGTAAAGCAAGACATGGATTCGATACATACATATGGGCCTGAAATGCAGAATGCCGAGAGCATTTTTCGAAAATCGACATACATACATACATACATACATACATACCTTAACGCCTTCATTCCCAGAGTGGGGTAGGCAGAGCTTTTATTCCCTTAGTCGCCTCTTACGACTTCCACGGGAAGACATGGAGTGGCACAATTCTAAGCCGGCAACCACACGGCAATGGATTCGATATTAATATTAAAATTCTGCTGGTCCAGATTCTGTATGTTTTCTTTAGTAAACGTGGTGTGCGGCCGACCTAACACCGCCTCAACTTTTTTTTTGTCTTTTAAATTCAGCAATTCAATTGAAAAATGTAGCTCGTGAACAATCAGAATCACCAATAGTTGCGCAGGATGGGTAATATTTTTTTTTAAGAAAGGTTTAAAAAAAAACAAGTTTAAAATTTATAAAGCTCAGGTAATGATCTCACATAAATTGACCTAGTCTAAGCTCTAGGCTTGTACTATGGGTATTAGACAACGATACACATTCATACTTAAATAAGTATAATTATATAAAATATGTTGGTAATTCTGTAGCTCTGCCTACCCCACTCTGGGAATGAAGGCGTGAAGGTATGTATGTATGTATGTATATAAAATATCCTGACTCAGTAACAAATACTCGCGCTCGTCAGACAAATATTTGCCCACACCGGGACACGAACCTACGATCGCTCGCTTCGTAGGCAGGGCCACTACCAACTAGGCTGAATAGTTTTTGTAAGGATAGGTATAGTCTTTATTATTTCTAGCGAGCCGATCTTCTACACAAAGGCCATTGTTTGTAAACAATACCATTGTCTTTCTTTGTGTCCGTAACACCAAGCCGATTACATAAAAAAAAGTTAGAACTACATTGAATGTACATTGAATTATCAACCCTACTCTCTTAGTCAGTAGGTTTAAAATGTAAAGTGTCAGGATACAGATATAAGTCTTTATTATTTGAACTGTGCTTATTCTTTACACAATACTATCATCTACACAAAACTTATATCTGTATCCTGACACTTTACATTTTAAACCTACTGACTAAGAGGGTAGGGTTGATAATTCAATGTACATTCAATGTAGTTCTAACTTTTTTGTATGTAATCGGCTTGGTGTTACGGACACAAAGAAAGACAATGGTATTGTTTACAAACAATGGCCTTTGTGTAGAAGATCGGCTCGCTAGAAATAATAAAGACTATATGCAAGTAGTTTTAGATTTAGGCTTAGTTTACTTAACTAGGTTTCCATTCCGTTTCATATTAATATTTATAATCATTATAATTCATGGCTTTACACGGCTATAGGAAGTTCTTCACCTTGTAAAAAAAACTGCCATATTGGTAGCACTGCAGGACACACAACAGTTATTTTAACGTATCATATTGCATTGAAGCGGTTTGTGGCCACTACAAACTATTATTAGCTAACGCGTCACTAATATGCAGGCTAATTACGATAATTATCCAGTGTGTTTGAGTATAATTTGAATGCCCTAGTTGCCAGTGTCAAATTACGAATTACACAAATGGCTAAACTGGAAAATCAACTTCGACGACGACGCGTTGGCTTAGTTGGTAGTAACCCTGCCTACGAAGCTAGCGGTCCTGGGTTCATAACCCGGTGAGGGCAGATATTTGTGTGATGTGCGAAAATATTTGATTCTGAGTCATGGATGTTTTCTATACATTTACTTAAGTATATATTTATCTATATACCTCGTGTGTTCATAAGTTTTGAGACGAAACTTTATACTTAATAAATAAAGAAAATAATACTGGCACCTATTTTATTATTTTTTCAATTTTGAATTTGGAATGTTAGTGTGCTATTGGTATGTTTTTAAAATTCATTTCTCTTGTTTTTCTCGTGATGGAGGGAACGAAAGAATTGCGTGCGACTGTCATTTCACTACATATGGCGGGGAAAAAACCAATGGAGATATTCCGTGACATAAAATGTTTTGGGGTAAGCCGCAACTTCGTATATTATACCATTAAACGGTACAAGGAAACTGATTCTTTGAAAGATCGCCATAGGAGTGGTCGCCCGCGGTCCGTAAGGACGGCTGCAAACATCAAAATAATCAGAGAGCGACTTCGCCGAAATCCATGTCGCACCCAGAAAAAACTCGCTCTGCAGACTAAAATTTCGCGTATTTCAGTCAACAGAATATTGAAATATGATCTCAAAGTAAAGGCTTACAGCCGTAGAAAAGTTCATTTTCTAAATGATCGCCTTCGTAAATTACGTCGCGAACGTTGTCCGATGCTGCTCAAGAGACACGATGCGAAAAAGATACTCTTCACCGACGAAAAAATCTTTACGGTTGAAGAAAAGTTTAACCGGCAAAATAATAAAGTTTATGCCAAAAGCAGCAAAGATGTTCCTGCTACAGCACGAAATGTCTCGCGTGCTCATCATCCGGCGAGTGTGATGGTATGGTGGGGGGTTTCGTACGAAGGTGTCACTCCGCTCCATTTTTGCCAACAAGGTGTCAAGGTTAAAGCAAAAAATTATCAAAGTGACATTTTAGATACTGTAGTGAAACCCCTATCTAATAGTTTATTTCACAACAAAGAATGGATTTTCCAGCAAGACTCAGCACCCGCCCATAAGGCTAAAACGACTCAAGCTTGGTTAAGGGAAAATTTGCCGGGCTTCATCGCGGCGGAAGAATGGCCTTCCTCCAGCCCTGATCTCAATCCACTGGACTATTCTTTGTGGACTGAATTGGAACTCAGGGCCTGCCAAAAGTTCCACCCAAACTTAGATTCTTTAAAGCGAGCCCTCATCAAAGCAGCGAAGGATATCCCGCTGGAGAAGATTCGTGCCGCGATCGATGACTGGCCGGAACGTCTAAAAGCTTGTATTAAAAATAGGGATGGGCATTTTGAATAGTAATTGCTTGTGGTTGTTGGTTAATGTCTAATTATCATTATCTGTAAATTTTATAAATATAGCTTTATTCTTTAAATTTTTATGTAATATTTATTTCGTCTCAAAACTTATGAACACACGAGGTAAGTATTTATATCGTTGTCTAGTACCCATAATACAAGTCTAGAGCTTAGTTTGAGACTAGGTCAATAGGTGTGACATTCTCCCCTGATACCTATTTATTATTTTTATTATTAGTGTGTAAGAATCACGAGAACATGGGAGTCCCGGACCTTTGGAAGGCGTACATGGAGCCGATGCCATCACGCAGAGGCCCTTTAGACAAGTTTAATTTAGTAAAAAGTAATGGGACACCAACTGGCGATTGTCCCTGAGTTCAAACTATAATTTTAAAAATAGACTGAATTAACAGATATTGGTGAACTAAGTTATTGACGAAAATACGGCGCCTACATGGCCAATGCTAATTACTTTGGTTGAAATGGCAGGCGGTGACTCGCCAACTCAATGGAATGGGCCTCCCAAAATAGCCGCATACACGTAGCAGCAGGGAGGTAACAGTTACAAAGGAGCTAAGGGTGGGGAGGTGCTTCTGGACTTTAAACTCACTCGCCACTTATGCAACACATCCGCCCTTCGAGCATATAGCTCTTGCGACTCCACTCTGATCAGCAGTGATCGGATTTCACGGTGCAACACTGCGGGATATAGAGTAGAAATCTTAATATGGATATAACTTAAATCCCGGGATCCGGTTTGAAAAGAAAATGCGATTGTTGGGATATTTATAAATTGGCATTAGGATAGGATTTTAGACGTGTAAAGAAATCGATTAAACATATAAAATATTGAGAAAATAATTGTATGCTATTTCAATTTCATACAAACTAACAAAATATAATATCTGTGTGTAGTGTGGTGAACTGATAATGCGTACCGTATTATATATTTTATTTATATTCATACCCAAAGACTATTTGGCCAATCAATTTTCAACAGAGCATAATAAAAACTAACTTTTTTTATTTTTTTACATAAGTACCTAAATTACTTTTGTCAAAATATTTATTTTACATGTTTAAATTGTATTGAAATTTATTTGAAGTCATAAAATCAGAATAATATTTAACAACATAAGTCCCGGAACCCCGGGGCATATCCATATTAGCATAATGTTTGAGGCCATTCACCCCGTGTTGCACCGGGATATCCGATCATTGCTGATCAGCCAATAAAGATCATTATACGCTCCAGCCGGCTGGTGAAGGTAAGTAGTTTTGAAGATCGAACATGTTTTTTAATGCTTAGAAGTATTTAGTTTCATAATCTATGTTAGATCACATGTCATGGGCCACGATGAAAAGTCTGCATTAAAATATGACTTAACATGCATGACACGATAAAAACGAGATTACAAGTTACTCGTTCAACATTTTTTCGGCTTTTATCTGATTCTTAACTTTTAAAGATGGCTACCTGTTTATAGTACTGAGTTTTAACTTTCAAGATGGCTTATTTCATCTATTTCACATTGTAATCCAACACGAAGTATTTAACTACGTGCTCACTCCATAAGACTCGATAAAGACAACAGGACGTGGTTATAATACTGAAGACAGTACATTTACATACGACATTTTATACTTGCGGCCTTGAACTTTGGCTAAAATAAACCTGGTAAAAAACTGGAGGTTACAATAGTAAGATATACTGGTATTAAAGAGAAGTGGTATTTTTGCTATTCATTCTTTACAAGGTGAAATATTTCCGCATTCTGTAAAATGAAAAATTGAATTTTTTATTAATTTGGAATTTTGACTCTTCGGAATTGGAATAGACAAAAAAAAACTCACGGTTTTTTAATTGTACTTAATTCGAAAAAAATAGATATTTTAAAGAGACCAATTTCATTTATTTTGTATTTGATCCGATAGGTACTTTTGTTTTAATATCTTTATTTATTTAAAATACATTTACGGATGACAATTATTTTAAATTTGAGTTGGCGTTTTTGAATAAATTACAACAATTAAATGGTATCTAATGATTAAAAGAGATTGTAATAGTGCATTAAAACATACGGTTTCAAGCGGTTTTCACCTAACCCGTAAGATACACCTTGGAGGGCTTCAAGCCGAAAACGAAAGTCAAACAAAGGTTAAATATTATTTTGTAAAAATATCCGAAATAGATAAATGTTTCAAAAACTTAATAATACAGAACGGATTTAAAACCCTATTCCTCGAAGTAGTTTTTGAATTAGAGTACCTAATTGTAAAAAAAATGTCACGTAACCGTATTTTTATCTTTGTCTGGTACCCGTGCTGGAGATTAGTTTGGGACCAAGTGGTACGGATATTTATTTTATTTGATTCTTATTAATTCAGTTAAACTCAACTCAAACATTAATAACTCAAATTCAAATAAGCATTCTGTTTACTGTAGGGTTTTGATTTGACTAATTCGTATTTTGGCATGTGCAAGTTTGTCAAGTTTATTACAGACGTCAACTGTCACAAAGTTATAAGTCTCGCAGGACTGATGGCCGATGGGGCCAAAAGGTTCTTGAGTGGCGTCAGCGGACCGGAAGACGAGCTGTAGGTAGGCCTCCAACAAGGAAGGAAGGGTCTTTGTAAGGATCGCGGGAACGCGGTGGATGCGAAAAGCACAAGACCGGTCTGAGTGGAGAGCCTTGGGGGAGGCCTATGTCCAGCAGTGGACGTCTTTCGGCTGACATGATGAAATCTGTTTTTAAAATCGTCTATTCTTTCTTCCTGCTTTCCAAGAAAAAAAGGGCATCAAATATTGGAATTATTCTGCAATAAAAAAACACATTCTCAGACTTGCTAATATTATAATTTCAAAAATGTGTTTGTTTGTTTGTTTGTTTCCGTCACCACCGTTAAACTCCGCAACCTATCGACTTGAAATTGGTACAGAGATAGATTATAACCCGGAGACGGACATAGGGAGTAGTAGTATTTATCCTGGAATATTTAGCCATACCCGTGATAATAGCGATGTACTAGTTCTGTGGGACACAGTAACCGAAAAAAAAAGATAGAAGTTAATCCTGCTATATAGCACAACCATGAAGTTGCCGAGTTGTTATTGTTGACAGCATTAAACAATGCTGATATTTGATATTTTAATATCGTAATGCCGACGTTTTGATAGCTTCTCTTACTTACTTGACAGTAATGGCGGCTTTCAGACTAGCGTTTTTTATGGTTTACTCTAAAAATATCGAAACTTATTTCATAGAACGGTTCACTTCGCTGATTTTTTATTCCATCAACAGGCATTTCCACATGCAGGAGCTTTATTTTTTAAAATTACCAGAAAACCATAAGGTTTCAGCAGAAATTAGCTTTCAATGAAATTTAGTTCTGTGAAATGACACATTCGATGAAATGTTTGTCGATATTTTAAGGGGATCCCGTTTTTTATGCGCGTTTGACACGCGCGCTTGCACGTGGGATACATTGCGCATTATAATAGGACGAACACCGCGTATGCGCATTCCAGCGTGTTCACTGAATTAGGGCCGTATTAATAAACTCATCTTGGCTGAGATGCCCGTCACAAGATACGTCAAAGTAAACGTCAAGCCATAGAAAGCTGTCATTTTTGACACATCTTGAGATGAGCATTACAGTCGAGATCAGCTTATTAATACGGCCCTTAGTGTATTTCAGATTTTTGTGGCTCGCGCGTCAACGGCCTT
Organism: Acleris emargana; assembly: GCA_927399475.2. NCBI lineage: Eukaryota > Metazoa > Arthropoda > Insecta > Lepidoptera > Tortricidae > Acleris > Acleris emargana. The sequence goes on along the minus strand of OV656844.1, from coordinate 4,756,937 downwards.
CCAAGCGCGCCTATGCTTGTATGAGGCACTGTTGTTACTATTCATTTAGGTACACGTAACAAATCGGACTGCTAAATCAAGACAGTATCAAATCAAAATCATTATTAGTTTTGTTTCAAGCTCATAGACGTTGTAGTAAAGTTCATTTTAAGATACAGTTGTATTTTGAGTTACTACACTTTTGATCTGGCAGTGCAAAATAAGTTTAGCATTTTTTTTTGCTGTCAATATTATCAATATTTAGAAACTTCATGGATGTGCAATGTGTCAGAATTGACTTCTTACATGCCTAGTACTATAGTACCTAATATATTTCGACCGCTAAGGTCCCCTTGTTTTATCAGTAGTTACACTAACTAATCACTAAAAATACTAATGGTTAAGTTTCTTGGTAATAATGTCAAAGTTTCGATTCCATTTTCAAATTTTAAAAATTAATTAACTACTGATTAAACACAAGCCCTAAGCGATCACCTGCCGTTAAACTTGGATAGAACAAACGTGACACATGTTCGATCTAGACCCTACTGTTCTTTGATCCGCCAGTCCAAGGCCTCCTGAAATCTGGGGACCTTGTGAAAAACGGTATAAGTCCACTTAACTCGTAAAAAAGGGTATATGCATAAACAGAGTGTACTAGACTTATACCCTTTTTCACTTGATCTTCAGTTGACTTATAACCTTTTTCACTAGGAACCCAGAAATCTGATATGAAATATGCAAAAAGCGTTCTTGGCCCTCGCATGAATCCCGCATACAAACAACATTGTAGGTAAAGTATGTTACGATGCTGTTATCGGAATTAATATACCTGCTGGTGTTTACTGGTGTAGTTTAGATGAAATATAACGTCGCCACATGTGGGAGATGTCTTTTCGTATCGGTAAAAAGCGATTGCGTTTAGGTATTCTTCGGGAAAGTAGATTTTAGTTAAGTAATGGTTAAATAAGATTGGGTTGATGATTTATTAGTTAAGGGTTCTGTTTTGGACTTAGAAGTATTTAGAAACATTTGTGCACTTTACGTACATTACATTACCAAGACATTGGCAAAATTGTCTCCGCAATGGATACCATAAACTAAAAAGAGTGATTTAATATTTTTTCCTTGATACTACTGGCAGTCGAGTTAAAAACAATACTATTTATTACATGTAAAAAGGTTTTATTGCGCAGACTTGTTGACTTTACAGTGGCATCAAACAAAACTCTAAATACTCAAATATTAAAACGTGAACCTAAATGTTAGAGAAATGATAAACCTTTACATGATTTTTCTAAACGCAATGTAATTTACTATTCTTGACATCTGTCATCTCAGCAACCTTTAGCCTCCCAGTTAGAATTTTAATGGTTTGACAGGTGTCAAAACTACTTAGCCTGTCATCAAGTTTTATCAATAAAGCTACGAACACATTTAAAAAATACTACGTTTTCTTCAATCATAAATAATAAATAAGTATATTCTCGTAAAAATAGGGGCTTATTTTTTACAGCTTTCGAAGAGATGGATTGCTTTATTCTAGTTTGTATTAAATCAAAGATTAAAATGTGTTTATGATTTTATAAAAAAGATTTTTGGTATCGGAGTTACGTAAGTCAAATCCTGGAGTGTAAAGGACACGACGCAGTTAGTTTACATTTATCAACAGAAAACCTGTTAAATAATAAACATTCTTATATTCAAGTTTTACATTCAAAATATTTATTGAGTAGTAAATATGACGATCAGGAACTTACGTAAAATGTTAAGATATTTTTTTGTCATTTGCGCCCAAATTTTTAATCGTTTATTTTTCAAGCACCTCACATAGGTAAGTAGAAATCCGAGTAGAAAAAATATATTCCCCCCTACACGTAACGTGGGGATGTATTTTTTGTATCGTTGAATATGTCTTCCAAAAATATTGAAGGTTTGCCAAAAAAATAAAATCGGTTAAGGGATGTGAAATATTAAGCTTTAAAGCAATTTTTTTAGAGTCAAGTGTCACTACAGCCGAAACGACAAAAACATCTTTAATGAAAGCACATCCACTTAACAAATTTTAATGGAAAACTATGACGACTAAGGGTCTCCCCAGACCTATCGACGCCGAATCGGCTTGAGCCGGTAAGAAAAAGTTTTATGTCCATGCAATAAGAGCGAAAACTACGTCGTTCCGTTCGCAACGCCGAATCGAGCCGAGCCGAGCCGAGTGACGTCGTTTTCGCTCTTATTGCATGGACATAAAACGTTTTCTTACCGGCTCAAGCCGATTCGGAGTCGATAGGTCTGGGGAGACCCTAAGTAGACTTCATTGGTTCTTGAGTTACAAACGGTTTAAATGTTTATACCTTCCGAAAGCTTATTGCGGTGTTGGTAAACTGACCGCGAACTATGTTGATGTATGGGGATAACAGTTTTCTAACGGGAAAGTTAAGTTTGTTGCGTGGTCTAATTTGTTTGTAGGCTTTGGAACCCTTCACCGAGCATGGTCCGACATGCTCTGGCCCGGTTTTATAACGACATTTAAAAGTTGCTCAACACATACAGTTCTTGAAACTATACTTACTCGTACTACAAACGTAAACGAAACGTATACGGTATATATGCTAATAAGTCCACTATAGAACTAAAACTACCTGTAAAAAGCCAGTAGAAGCTATCTTAACGCTAGTTAGAGCGCCATCACGCTTGGCCGTCTTTTTTAATTACCCTGATTACCCCAAAACGACCCGCAAGCAGCGATCGTGTTTCACATCGGCCGATATCGCCTTTAACAGCGCTAAATGGCCAATCTCGTTCCGTTTTCGTGATTGGCAATTAGTACGAAGCTTGGCCTCTTGGTGCTCTTTGTTCTGCAAACCCGTATTTGCGGAAGGTCGATTCATTTTAATAGCCGTACTCGGCGCTGCGCTGCTGTTTTGGGGCGTACAATAGGGAATATGCATGCATTTTAAAAATCGCATTTCTCATCAAAATTTGAAAATACCGTAAAAGAGATCACCAAAACGGAAATTAAAATTAAAGTCGGTCAAGAAATACGGAAGTTATAAGCATTTCAAACTTCTAATTAGACAGAGAGATCCGATGTGCACCGTGACGTCATTGTGCACTGCGGCCATATAAACTCCATGTAAAATTCCGTTTTTCTAGAAAGAGATAGGAACAAATCTTTGTTGGCTTATATCTTGGTTATTTTTATAGTTATTCAAAAAATGATTTTTGTGATCTGTTTGTTACATGAATCAGCTTCAATTGAAGCTGTAAAAAAAAAACATGCATATTCCCTATTGCCGTGTCAGATGCTTGATTGGGACTGCTGGCGTGAGGTAAATTAAGAGGGTTTTACATTGGATGAACTGGCTTTTTCGCGTTTTTTTATTTATTTATTCAAAATTGACTGAAACTCTGCTATGTTTCAATGTCTGTGGAACAATTTTTTTTTGTCATTATATGAGTTTTTATTCCAATATTTTCAAACTTTTTTATTATAACGTGATAATTTGACTACTTCCTGGCCGCATCATTACTAAATATCGACATATACACCAGATTCACAGCGTTAATTAATCAAATTTGAAACTTTCATTCAATTTCATTCTAGTAGGTTAAAAAAACGAATAAATTTGACACTCATATTGAGTTATATGCTGCCAGTTACATTTTAAATTTGAATAGTAAAACCTTCATTTCATTAATAGCGCGTAACTGGCAGTTCTTGGTGCCATTAAATGAAACTATACTACACAATAAAACAAGGAATATTCGGTCAATTGTGATTACGACCAAAGCATGTCTCATGCTGATATCACGACCGAGTCGTGACGAAGCAAACCAATGGAGAAAATGTGAATGCGCATTTAAGACTGCAGATACTGCAGAATATGACACGCAGCGCAGTGTGTCAAAAGTTTATGAATAAGCTAAGTCAACGCCATTAATGCTCGTTTTTTTAAAATTAATATGTAAGTATGCAAGTATTAGGGCCAATTCGGATCAATGGTCTATAATTTTAAATATACTAAAACCTAAATTTATATCGAACTTGAACTTTGATCTCCATCTCCATAATTAATCTTCAGAATTGGCAACGCATTTCCAATACTGCCTTGCTAAAACAAATCACGGTATTTCAGACAAAACTCTTGTAGCAAGAGAAACCTCATTACTAACGAAATAGGATTGTATCTGCTGTGGCAACATAATTTGAGATACTGCATTTTGGTTTATGAAGGCAGAATTTTGATATTGCAAATATCTATAGGTATCAAAGCCCACTTAACTAAATATGACTTCTGTGGGCTCGTTGTGTGTGTTTTTTCTATGCTACAATGTGGATTACATTATTGATAAACCTTTAAAATTACTATTACTTTTTTTTATAGAAAACTACACTCCTAAATATTTTTCCTTCAAATTACATTAATCTATTTTTACTTAGGACCGATTTTATTTGAACCCCTCGGAGAAATCCCTAATTGATAAAATCCACGAGAACGAAATGGAAAATATTTTAACTTAATCGTCAAGAGACTTTTTTTTATGAACACTTTATGACAATATGTATTAACATCCGTTACTATAGTAGAAAAAGATGTTTATTCAGTAAATAGGCCGCACGGGCACGTCAAAAATCTACCAGCACTTCGCTTCCCAAGAGGAGACCACTGGCTGTGAAGAGACGCCGCAGAACAAGGGAGTTATGGGCTATGGCTATGCAGTTAATTCTACGGCAAGCGTAAGGACAGAGTTTTAGCAGTTATAGGCATAGCTCTGTCATATAGTACATTACTACAGACGCCGGGAAGTAGGTGGTTGCAGGCCGAGTTCATATAGACGGCCGAGCGAAGCGAGGTCGGATAGTTACGAGGCTGGCAACCCCTTTTTACGGCGAGGTATGTATAGTGCTTTTCTCAAACATATGCAAAGAAATAAAAAAAAACATCACTCAAAAAACATTTGTGTAATAGGCATTAACGCGGATATTTTTGGTCCGAACCACACAGATACAAAAAAAAAACGATTTTCAGCTATTCAGCCTGTTCATAAAACCAGCTGTCATGGCCATATTAAAATTAAAAAAAAATTACTTCCCGGCCTAGGCCTTCAATTTTGTATGAAATTCCTTTACAGTTCTCTCGAGTTGTTCCGTCGGGAACGTGGCACTTTGAAGCCTAAAATAACTAACATAACGCCGACATTACGTAGCATGTTTGAGAAAAAGCAATACCAAAACACGTCAAAAGCAATATAGTTTTACCGAGCTGAATAGACGCCATGTAGAGTGTATTGGTTTAGCAATAAACATAAAGTAGGAGTTTTACTGGTCGATAATCATTACTGTATATAAAACATTACGGTGACTGCGTGCCTGACGGACAGACCAAACACAGCCTAAACCGCTGGACTTGAAATTAGGACGGAGTATGCTTTTAGGTACCCTAGGGGAGCACTAAGAAAGGATTTTCCAAAAATCGACCCTGAACGGGAAGAAATAGCGGAAGGAGTAGCAGGAAACTAATTCTGCACGTACGAAATTGCAGGCGTCCTCTAGTTTACAATAAAAGTACGATAATTTAGCATTATGCGCTGTTGTTTACGAAATGAAAAAACATTAAAACAGTTCAAGCAAAAGCAACGGTTTCAAAAAACATAAAGCAATGTACATAGTAGCAGGATGTAAACAAAACATCGCTGTTTACGACTGCAAGGATTTCATTTCGATATCGCGATACCCGGGATTGCCAGTTAAATATTTATTAAAGCCGTTGCCAACCAGATATCCATAACGGCTTATATTTTATTCGAAGGTAAACATTTAATGGCATCCTAAATTGGAAACAAATGTGCTGCTTTAACATTAAACACATTCCGGCCAGTTATAAAAGCAAAGCGGCCATAAACGGTTTACAAATCTGTTCTTTATTTGAAATATAAATTCTTCAACATGATGAAAATTTGTTACACTTAAATGATGTTAAATGCAGAAATGTACATTTTGTTGTACAATCATTTCACTCTTGCGTTTGCAAATACGTCTATTTGCTAGTATCAATGACAATATCGTAACTAACATTAGATCTCATATAAGCACCTAAATATAAGCGGTGATCACTTCTCATTTGGTGTCGCGATGGCTAGTTTGCTTTGTCTAGCATAAAAAAATCTTTACATGTTTTGTTTGTTTGTTACCTATAGAGATAATGTTATGCGGTGCTAGGAGCAAATTATACATAACTACCTACCTATTTAATTCCTTCTATGTATATCAAAAAATATCTACATATGGAAAAAAGGATTATAAAGTATTAACTTAAAAATACGACAAAAGTAAAAGTAGAAGCTGATTTAATGATAAACGATCACTTTCTTGCCCACCTTTACGCCTTTGCTATTTTTAAGGATTTTAATTACCTTTAAATACTAAAACAATTGCAACAGCCGCAATAGTAGTAGTAGTTTATGCAACTGAAGGATAGTAGTAGAAGTTGAAGGATAGTCTTTGACGCAAGACCGATAACATTCATTTATGTCGATCCGAGTTTCTAAAATAAGATTTACCTGTTTAGTACTTTAGATTTAGTGCTAAAATACGAAAAGTGGCTAAAGTCTATTTTAAATAATATCTATTCAAATCCGTGCATACGAAATAAGTTGTTAAATTGCTGTGATTGAGTAAAACGGTGATAATATTTGTGGCTTATACGAGCATACCCGCCGATTTCTAATTAGTGCAAGTGATGTGCCGTTCATGCGAGTTCCACGGTTGCGCTTAGGGCGTAAGTACCATTTCTGCGTGCGCGGTCTCGCCGCGTACTCACATTTTTGATAAAATCGCCTGCGGCTCGGATAAGCAGTCCGCAGACGCGACGTTCCTGCATTGAAGCTCCCTTGCCTCTGAGAGAAAAGTTGCAATTTTGGTGTTTTTGGAGCATGGCGACTATGTCAAATGTATGTGCTGGCTGTCGAGGTGTGATCGGTGATCTACAATTTTTAAAATGCAGTAGATGTGGCAATGTCTCTGATCTGCTATGTGCAAATGTTTCGGAGCAACGGTTTACTAGTATGTCAAATGACCATAAGCTTTCATGGCGTTGTCAGCTTTGCATATGTGAGCAGCCTAAGGTTGGTAATACGAACACGCCTGTAAGAAATGCAATGGCCGAAAATCTTGGGGAAACCTCTATTGCTCATAATGAGTCATTGGATGTAGGTTACCTAAATAAAACATTGACTGAACAACATGTCAATATCGCGCCTCGTCGACAGCTGCGCAGCCTTAATGTCTCCGATGCTTTAAATAATTCGGGTGTGGATGATTCGGTATATCTCGACACGATTAGAGCCATAGTCAGGGAAGAATTGCGGATTTCATTCAATGAGTGCCTGCCGAATTTGATTGAAAAATCATTGCGAGATCAGCTTGCGTCCTTAATGACATCAGTAGAGCAATTAACTGCTAGGGTGGACGCTCTCGAAGGAAGGTCGAGTTTTTGGCCTGACTTACAGACAGTAAACACACCAGCGCCTATAACGCGCTTCGCACAGGTGAAAAAACGGCAAGAGAATCCCCCGACATTTCGAGCTATGGCCAAGTCTATTTCCGACGCAGATATAGCTCCTGCAGTGATGCACACGCCTACTCTGCCTGCAACTGTGATTGAACAAAATGAGATGAATCAGTTAGTACCTCCTGAAGTGAATAACGTAGAAGCAACTGACGACGGTTTTACTACGGTGCGCAGACGCTCCCGCAGGCCCGTCGATGTGACCCGGGGTACAGCGGCGCCGGGCGCCACGCCGCTTCAGGCTTCCGATAGACAACGTCATATTCATCTGTATTACGTGAAGATCGGTACAACTGACGATCAGGTTCGTGCTCACTTGTCAACTATTTGCGGGCAGGATGCTTGCTCGGTCGAGGCTCTTAAAGCACGGGGCAACTACGCGTCATTTAAACTGACTGTCCCGTCTAAACTAGCCGAGCAGGTGTTAGACCCTGCAAAATGGGCGGAAGATATCTGCATTAAACCTTGGCGCCAGATTTTTCGTGCCCAAGCCCAAAATAAAAAGTAGCCGGAGTTTTAACATCAGCCTGTATTACCAAAATGTTAGGGGCCTGCGTTCAAAAATGTGAAAAAAGTGTTCTACAGTAATTTGGAAATGGCACTGCCAGATGTAATTGTTTTGACTGAAACGTTTTTAACTAGTTCTGTGTGTAACGGCGAGTTGTTTCCCCCCGGATACGAGGTTCTTCGGAAGGATCGCTCTGGCGAGTCGGGCTGGGGTGGTGTGCTTCTGGCAGCCAAAGATTCTTACCGTCTTCATTTGATTGATGACGTGGACGGCCTGAGTGAAGACAAGGAAGTGCTGTTCGCAATGTTAACTGTTAAGAATTTTAAGTTGCTATTATGTGTAGTTTATGTACCTCCTAACTACAATGAAAGTCAGTTTATTAGTATATTGGACTGCATTGAAAACTTTGTATTTTTATTAGACTTCAACTTAAAATCATTCAGCACGCATGTAGTAAGCGAATTTGGATGTTTCACTGATTTTACCCAATTTCAACAATGCAATAATATTAAAAATATATACGGGGGTATCCTGGACCTCGTAATGACGAATATGAGCGTAAATGATCTTGTTGTCCAAGAATGTTTAGACCCGCTGGTTCCCCTGGACGCTTATCATCCAGCGCTCAGGGTATCTATTCGGGTTGACAAGGGTAATGGAATAAGCGACCTAATGAAATTCCCTCATACCACCTCTCCGCCACAGTTATTTTCCTGGAATTTTAAGAAAGCTGATTTTATTGGTTTGTATAGTACTATGGCTAATATGGATTGGTCGCTTATGCTTAAAGAAAAAGACATTAACGTAGCTACACAGTCATTTTACAATATCTTAAATGATGCTATAGCTTCTCACGTGGAGAAAAAAACTATGCCTTGTGGCCCTACCCGTTACAATTATCCTTCGTGGTATAATTCAGACTTGATCAAAAAGATCAAACTAAAGCATTTTCACCTTGTCAAATATAAGAGCCTTGGATTAGAGTTTAATAGGCAACTGTTTCGATATTATAGAACAGAAGTTAAGATTCTAATAAAATTAGCTTACCAGCGGCACCTTTCATCCCTGGAGCATAATATCTGTTAAAATCCTGCTGAATTTTGGAAACACGTCAAGAATAAACAAAGCGCTAGGATGGCTAAAGGCATGTATTCGAGTCGCGGCGTTACCGTAATAGATCAAGAAGCTGCCGATTGCTTTGCAGACCACTTTAGCTCCGTTTTTCACCCTGAAACTCCACTTCTTGACGCTGTCAATGCAGCTGAGTATGAGTCTGTCAATCATAACCTAAACGTTGCCCTTTGCAGTATCACCTCTGACGACCTCCGTCATGCAGTTCGTAGATTAAAGGGTTCTGCTATCGGACCTGATGGCATACCTCCGTTTTTGGTGAAGGACTGTTTATCTGTTTTGGAGCAGCCCTTACTCTTCTTATTTAATTTGGCCATTCAGCAAGGCGTCTATCCATCCATCTGGAAAGTATCCAAAGTTACTCCGGTCCCTAAAGATACTTTATCTGTTGACATATCGTCCTTTAGACCAATAGCAGTCCTTTCCATTTTTGGAAAGCTTTTTGAGGGTCTGATTAATCGACAAATCACTGCACAAATATCACCGTACCTTTCTGACTCGCAGCATGGTTTTCGTGCCGGAAGATCAACCGTCACTAACAACGCTAACTTTGCGGATTATGTCCACCAGCATATGGATGTCGCCCGTCAAATAGATGGAGCCTATTTTGATTTTCGGAAGGCATTTGACCTTGTCGACAATGACATCCTGTTGAGGAAACTTTCTGCTTTTGGGTTCTCCAGACTGCTGCTGGTATTCTTTGCCAGCTATTTGCGAGATCGCAAACAGTATGTCGTGATACGTGGGCGTCCATCTGGCCAGTATTACACTCGTTCTGGTGTGAGCCAGGGAAGCACGCTTGGTCCTACCCTGTTTTTAGTCATGGTCAATGACCTCCCTAACGTTATTGCAAAGTCCGGGTGCCTTTTATTTGCCGACGACTTGAAGTTGTATTTGGCAATAAATAGTCCTCTGGATTGTGATACGTTGCAATCTGATATTGATTCAGTGGTAGGTTGGGCGTACGCAAATAATCTAATGTTTAATGAGGGCAAGTGCAAAATTATAACCTTTACTAGATCTTTCTCTCCCATAGCAGCTGCGTATCGGTTAGCCGGATATCCACTAGAGAGAGTTTCAAGTATCCGTGATTTGGGATTACACCTTGATACGAAACTAGACTATCATCAGCATATTAATTTAACCTGCAATAGGGCAAACAAATCTCTAGGTTTTATTATGCGTACCGCAGCACAGTTTGAAAGCGTGACGGTCTGTGTCATTTTGTACAACGCCTTTGTGCGAAGCAAACTGGAATACAACTGCATAATATGGGATCCACTTGAAATCAAATATAATTTGCAAGTCGAAAGAGTTCAACGTAAATTCGCCCGATATTTGTATAAAAAAATCTATGGATATTATCCATTTTTGTTTCCATCGTTATTTGTGTCGGGAATGGTAGGGTTGGAAACGTTGCAATTTAGGCGTAAGGTCCATCTCTTGACGTACTATTGCTCTATACTACGGAACAAAATAGACAATCCGTCGACTCTTGAGCAGCTTCGCTTATTCGTTCCGCAGCAGTACGTGCGGGCTGGGGCGCGGCGTCGCCGCCAGCTGTTCGCGGCTCTCGAAGGAGTTAGGACTCGTAGAGCTAGCAACTCTCCCACGGCTAGGGCGCTAGCGTTATTAAACACTCTCGTCTCCGAGGCCCAGGATGCCGACGTATTCGCTGATCCCTGATTTCGCCATTGTCTAAATATATATTTTTTCGACACATTATTAATTTAGTTTCTAAAGTGTTTAACTTATCTGTTTTTCTTTTCTTTTTGTACACTCACTTTTTTGTGCTAATAATGTAGGTGTTTTGGTATTTACTGTTAACCTATTATTGTAATTGTTAAATAAATAAATAAAAAATAAATAAACTGATGCATAATGAGAGGCCTTAAAACACGAGTGAGGTTTTGACGGCTGACGCTCGTTTCATAATAGGATCACACGAGTGTTTTAAGGTCTAATTACATACAGTTGTATACACTACTTTATCTACACATATCATAAGTTAAGAATTATCCTACTTTTTAAATCATAGACAAACGAATGAAGTCCTTATTCTCAAGTCACTCGAGATAAAATGACGTGCGGTTTATATTTTAAAATATACTGAATTGACGTTTCGAGTCGATAACTGTTTTAATATCTATGAATACTATAATAGAGACCCTCTTGAGTTGACAGCTGTTCCAAATTTAAACTTTACCGTACAGATTTTACATACTGCCACAGACAAGAAAGTTTTCATAGTAAAATTGGTTGTAATAATGCTGGTCATTTCCTACGGGTTTTGAAAGCTTAATGTTTAATATTTATTTGGGCACAAACGGTACAAGTAAAGAAAAAATATTACAGAACATACATAACACATTGACCAGTAATAACGTATATAGAGGACTTATGATTTGCGTGTAGATAAACACTATAACGACCTCAATGTAGCATCACAGATTAAATAAAATTGACGTCCTAACGAAACCCAGTGTCCAGTATAAAAAGGAAACATCCATTTCGCCCTGTTTTTACCGACGAGATAAAAAAAGCACGTCGCTGAAGCCATTTACGCCCCAATTTCTGTCGGAGACGGACGATGCGCAATAAAACTCTATGTTATCTGGTTAATTTTTTCTTCCTAAACGGGACCGTGGGGGCCTTGTTCCCAGGATCTTAAGGTATAATAGGTAGATCACTTGAGGCATGGGAGCTTTCAATGTAGTAGTGTACACGGCATAGATTCTGAACAGAATTGACGCACACACGTCATGATGCTTATGTGTGATTCGTCAGTTGCTAGTGTTGCCAGGATTCCCGATTTTCAGGCGTCTATGGATACGTCCCGATTTGCCCTTGATTGGGACGCTAATTATCCCAATTTTCAGCACATCACTACAGCGATTATATATGTGATTTGCCCGATTTATCAAATATCTCATTTGTAATGTCCTGATTTTTAGAAAGAAGAAAAGAAAGAAGATTCGCTACACACATAAGACACACAGAAAAAGGTTAAAACAGAAAACAGATATAATAAGTTTCCGTCAAAAAAATCATTTTTTGGACAAGCTTTTGTTGCCAACTCTCCTTTTATTTTGCAAAATATTTTTCTGCTTATCAAGCATTATTTCGTATTGTTTTTTGTAAGAATGGACCTGGCCACACTGATAACCCAATCATTTTATCGAATTTCACTTCATCGATTGTATGATTTCATCGAAAATATTTTCTGCTGTACCCATAATGTTTTCAGAATATCTTAAACATTAATTAGGTACGTACCTACAGTGCGACACAAAAGAGTAGAAATTAAATAAAGTGGAACTAAAAACCACACTACACACTAAATTGTTGCCATGTTTAAGCATTTTACGTCAATAATGTGACAGTTACGTAGAAAGTGGCGCCCGCATTTAATTTCTACTCTTTTGTGTCGCACTGTAGGTGAGGTTCGACTTATAACTACAAAAAAAATAACGCATAACGAGAAAAGCCTTTCGATGAAGTGAAAATTCTGCGTAAAGATACATTCGTACACAGATGTTTCGATAAAATACACTAGTTGCGACTGTCATCTGTTTTTACCCGCTTTATACACGATTGCAAATGCAAGGCTTAAGTGATTTAACTTTAATCGATTATGATTCCCTTCGTGGAAATTGCTCAAAAGTCGATGTCTTATCGCCGAGATTGCGCTAACACCTGTTTGGGTAACAAGGGGATTACGCTCCGCGGTTTTGTCAGTCGATGGAATTAATAATTGGATAGCTTTTTGTCTTTTATCAACGTGTTTTTCAGATTCCAATTATATTGATGGTTGGTAACCAATATTTATTATGCGGTTTTGTTGAGTTTATAAATTATTGGAATCAAATAACGGGATATTTTTGCAATATTTACTATAGTGTGTTTTTATTAAATTTGAGAACAAAACAGTGACTAGTTATCGGAAAATGGATTAAAAATAACCTATTACTTTCAGTTTGATACGTATACTCGTACGGTCGAGTTCATTACATACACGTACAACAGTACACCGACACCTAATCCCGAGTGGCATACGCTATTTGGGATCCCCTTGAAATATCGACAAACATTTCATCGAATGTGTCATTTCACCGAATTTAATTTCATCGAAAACTAATTTCTGCTGAAACCTTATAGTTTTCAGGTTATGTCAAGCATTCGCTACGTAGGTTAGGTTAGGTTAGACTTGTGACCACAATAAAAATAAAGCTCCTGCACGTAGAAATGCCTGTCGCTGAAATGAAAATTCGGCGAAGTGAATCGTTCTATGAAATGAGTTTCGATATTTCAAGGGTAAACCGCTATAGCTATTTTTAATCCCGGATTTTTTCGTCTAATTTGACGTGTGTCTGTGTATCTATATGTCTGTTAAGGGCATCATATGTTGCTTCAAAATAGAATTATCGACTCGGTAGTTTTTTTAAAAATAAAACTGGTTTAATCGGGATGGGTTAACTATATTAAGTTCGTATTGTCATTCGTCCGAAAAAAAAATCTCTGAATTCGTTTGAGTTGTATGGATTGTTTTGAAACTAACTTAACCTTCAGGTTTTTACTTTAAGCATTTTGAAAATTTAATGGGTTCACAGAAAAATTAATTTCGGACAAACAAAACAGCGGAGATTTTTTTTTCGAAATATCGGTAGGTTACCATCGCCATTTTATCGGATTTTTTATCTGTTTCATAATTATTTCACATGAAGTCAGTCCCAAGTCGGACTTAATGAAATTACTTTTAACAAACTGAATACATTTTCCTAATGTAACATTCAAAGACACGCCCGATATCATCACCGTACTCCAATTTTTATTAATTCGCCTCTCAAATGGAGCTCATAAATTTTTCAGGATTAAAGTAAACAAATCATATTGAAAGAACCCAATTTTATTATATTAAGCTCCCAAGAGCCCTTCTAAAAAGTTAGCTTTAGAATTGCCAAAGGTCTTTAGTTTATATGGAGAACGGACGCTTATTGGAGCCATAGGTAATCGTCGAGTGGTTAATCAAGAGGGGAACGTGTTTCGAGAAATTTGTAGACCAATTTGACCCTTATAACGATCAACAGGGCCCTTTATAACGTTGTCATTTTAAAAACGTGTTATTGGTAGAATTTTATTAGCATATTTCCAGTGCGTTTACAATGACTTATAAGTTAAATACTTAATGGTACTATGATAAGCAAAATACACTTAGTACACTCGCGGTCAAATAATACGGTTCAGAGTGCGTTTTTCATACTAAAGAGGCCATTTCGAAGCCTTGGTTCCTCGCCAGGGGATGCTTTTAGTAAAATCTGACGATGGATACCCCGAGCATTAATACAGGACTTCCAGAGTACCTAAGATACCTAACTGATTGAGTCTGCGGTTAACGCCGGAATCGTGCATATTCAGAAAAACATCTAAAATGGCAATAAAATGTAAGGAATAGTACATTGTGTATTAAGGTCGGTAAGTAAGGAATTACGATCGAGGCTCTAGTAGAAGCCCGAAGTCGAAGACTGAGGGCTTTCTGAGTCGAGGTTCGTAATTCCCGTACCGCCCGTGAAACATACAATGTTTTTCATCACATTTGCGAGTAAATAAATACACAAGTCAGCACAACTATTATTACGAATTACTTGAACTTTTTTTAAGCGGATGGCTGGCGGACTCCACAGATTATAAAAATGTTTCGTTCAGAAACGTTAAGGGCAAATACTTACGTAGTTATACATACAGCCCTGAAGGAGTGTAAAAAAAAACGACGTTTTGATACAGAAAACTATTAAAATCGGTTATTAAGAACATTAATTGAGTGTTTAAGTAACATGTAGCGAGATTGCAATGAAATTCCTGTTTAAATAACATTTTAAGACAATTTTTCAATTGCGTGTAAACTCTTTGCTTGAACTTGCATGACATGTGTGCTGCACCATAAATTAAAAAAAAATTACTTACCGACCTTGGGTTTCATGGTAAAAGGAAAGGTCGAGGGTTTTATATGGGGCATTGCGGCCAAGTTAACCTGTATGTTTAGATACTGTTTACGTGCAAGTGTGATGAAAAATACATTGCACTCGACGATTTTCGAAAGTTTAACAGCCATTTAAATGTTTATATTAATTATAATAGTAAAATAAAAAATAACATTTCAACTGTTAGATTGTTGTATAAGCCCAATGGGACCCTCGACGCACCATACAACTGTGTCACAGTCACGTTATGATTAGGCATCGGAGTTTTTGTCGCACGGTAAGACTAATGGCAAGCTCTTATTCATATTCATACTCATTTATTTAGGTTTTTTTTTATAATCAAGGACAACAACGTTGACGAGTTTAGAAACGATTATTTAATGTTATATTTGGAAAATAAATATTACAACAAAAAATAATTACCATTTTTATACTGATTTAATTACGAAATTTTATAAATAAACAAAAGATACATTAAAACACGGCAGAAGGGAATGTTTTAGTCCACACTAGTGGCGAATTGTATGTTAAAATAGTTCAAGTTGTAAATTTATAATCTAATAGTTTTTTTTTTTATATAACTTGACCTAGATAATTATACACGACCGACCGCTATAGAGGCATTTTAAGATAAATTAAATCAATGAGTATGAATATGAATAAGAGTTTAGATTTATGGCAAACGACGACTCCATAGCTTGCTATTAGTCTTACCGTGCGACAAAAACTCCGATGCCTAGTTATGATTGAAGTCGTAAGAAGTGTTTAACACAATTATTTATAATGTCACTGTGACACGTTGTCTCCAGCAGTGAATGTCTTTTGGCTGGAATGATGTTGACGATAAAAAGAGACGATAACTCTACATCCACTATGTTCCGATAACTGGTACGAATAACTGGCCGGTTACCGTATATAAAACGTATCTACTGTGCTACTTAGTCAATAAGCATGGCGGCAGTGACGTTTTCAGGTTGATGATGCTGAACACCGTCTGCAGCAGTGGAAGTCTTTTGCCTGTAATTATGGTGATGATAAAAAGAGACGACAGCTTTACAATCACTAGCTACTGATAATTGGTTTTTCGATACTAATAACTGGTTGGTTAACCTGGTATAATAAAAAATATCTACTTAGCTCCGTACTCAATAAACTTGGAGAACTGTTTAATGATGAACAGGTAAGTGGTGCACATGCTGAAGTAGCTCAGAGGCAGTGACATATCCAGGTCGTTGACGCCTCACAGTACGTTCGCAAAGCTGTCTCTAGCAGTAATGTCTTTTGGCTGTAATTATGATGATGATAAAAAGAGACGACACCTTTACAATCACTAGCTACTGACAACTGGTTAGTTAACCCGGTATATAAATAATATCTACTTAGCTACTTAGTCAATAAACTTGGAGAACTGTATAATGATGAACAGGTCAGTGGTGCACAGGCTGATGTAGCTCAGAGGCAGCGACATGTCCAGGGTGTTGACGCCCCACAGTACGTTCGTGAACTCGCCGTCTCTAGCAGTAGATGTATTTTCGCTGGAATGATTATGGCGATAAAAAGAGACAACACATAGCTTTACAGTCACTAGCTACCGATATCAGTTTTTGATACTAATAACTGGTTAGTAAACTAGATAAATAAATGATATCTACTGCGCTCCTTAGTCAATAAACTTGGAGAACTGTATGATGATAACCAGGTAAGTGGTGCACAGGCTGATGTAGCTCAGTGGCAGCGACATGTTCAGGTTGATGACGCCCCACAGCGCGTACGCAAACTCGCTGTCTCGAGTCAGCTGGAAAAAGGCCTTCAGCTTGCGGCATTCTATTCTATCTGTAACATAGAACATAATGCTGTACCGGAATATAAGCCTTTTGATACAACAAAATAAAAGGACAGTCCCTAATCCCGTTGTCGTAATTTTTTTGTAATACCTCATCATGTGACTATATTGGATCTAAAATTGGAAGCAAGAAGAGCAACTGCAAATACTTTAACCTCAGCTACTGACTCTGCTACTCGAAAAAAACTTAAGGTAGGTACTTTAGAATGTAGTATAACTGTCTACTTATATACTTCAACTCTCCCTCTCTCACACTTGATATTTAGAAACGCATAAAACAACCAAGATCCTAAAAAAAAATTATGCATAGCACAAAACTCAATGTTCAATTATTTTATTTTTTCCCAAATTGTGAAAGTTTCTTATGAGAAAATCTCGGAAAATTCTAAGAATATTCTTACATTTTGTATGGAAAGAGAACACTCTCAATGCTCTCAAATGTTTCCGATGATATCCTCAATCATTTCTTGAGAAAATTTCTTAACTTCTGAGAACGGTCTGCAACTTGTACATTGCTGGGTGCTGTTTCAGTTTTATGTTCCAATTAAAATATGCAATTAAAGATCCCTAAATGACCACGGTAGTTCCCTGTTTAGTTGTAGTTTGAAAATAAGTATGTTTAACATAAGCAGGTACCAATCGTTGACGAAATAGATATAAACATACAATTAACACACCTGTGTCCCAGAGGAGTAGGTAGAGACCACTTCTTTCCACCTGCTAATATCCTAATAAAGCTGTGTACAAATCCTGTTCATGAAATAATAATAGTAAAATCAGTTACTTTATCACTTCGCTGCAGCTTCGCAGGTTATTTATTTCATCAAATAATGGTTTGTTGTACCAGGGTCTCAGAGCATACAAAGTATGCGAGTATGTGAGCCAATTAACGCAGTCACTATGCATTCAGCCCATTAAGCAAACGATTCCATACGTTTCACTGAGGACGGAAATTATGAAATTGTATTTGCGATTCAGTAGCGGAAAATGTTAACGACTCAGTTAAAATGCTGTTTATATTGGTAAACGCAATTCATGGAAATATGGGAAACAATGTGTATCAATATAAAAACTGTCCTACTTTATTCTACTGGATAAAACTGTAGACAAATTTCTTTCTTTCTTTCGGTTTCTGGGATAACCTGTATAAGGGATTAAAAAGGGACTCTATTTATCTCAGCAAATCACATGTATCGTATTAAACGTAAAAACAGTACGATGCGGTGTCAAAGGGAAAATAGTTTTACCTAGTTGAATTGAGGACCTGGATAAAAATAATAGGATAGTTTACGCTGAGAGAAAGGGACAGAGCTATAGCAGTTATATAGCTCTGTCCCTTTCTCTCAACGTAAAATGAACTGCATGGCTACGTCATAATAACCCCTCTATTAAGCTAGAAAACTGATGGATCTGATAGTGCGTTTCCGGAAAATACTTGGAAACCATTAAAACATATTCATAATATTTTCCTTTCGATCCATAACTGGGATTTACTCGCCTTACATGTGATTGGCGCAGATTCGTTTAACCCGAGCATTCTAGCAAGAACTCAAACGCATCAATTTGCCAAGCCATTGGCCTGGCCAAGCCAGATCTCTACCAGCCTATACGAGATGTATTCTGCGAACCGACGACGAACAACCAATTTCAAAGAAACTAGGATTATATGATTGAAGTAAACTCTGCTCTCTCGCCCGTGTGATTGCCGGGTTAGAATGGTGCCACTCCATGTCTTCCCGTGGATGTCGTAAGAGGCGACTAAGGGAATAAAGGCTGGTAGTACTGTTAGGCGATGGGCTTGCAACCTGTCACTAATACAATGCTAAACAACTTAACCTAGTTGTGCAAAATTTTTTGCTTTGCCTACTCCACTCTGGGAATGAAGGCGTGAGTTTATGTATGTGTGTATGTATGTATTTAAGTAAACTGCTGGACGGTAGCGTCTTGATAGATTTCAACAGTCATGTGCAATGGAGAAGACTAGGTTAAATATACACCTGTGATGTTTTGATTTATCTATTATTTAAAGTCGCCGTCAATAGAACTTGCCAACGATGTAAACAAATTAGTACTGATTGACACATAACCTCAAATATTCACCAAGCGTGTTTTTATTAAAAATAACGTATAAATTAATAGTTATTTCATCTTGAAATTAATATGAAAATAATGATCTAGTGTATAAATCATCGCAAAGACCTCACTTGATCTTGAAAAGTACGTGATTATCGAGTAATCATGGTGAAATGGTTTGTTTAGTTTTGTTTACATCTCTTGCAAGTTCTATTGACGGCGACCTTAAGTAGTAGGACATAAAAAACGGCAAATTCTTGGTGCTTAGTTGCAGGTTAAACAAGTCGAAACTAGAGGATAGCGAATACTTTTTCAAATTCAAATTTTGTGCTCATACATCTTTCTCTGGACATTATAAACATCATAAAACTGAAACTTTCCTATGCCAAAATCAACACAATTCCTTGTTAATTTGTAATTTTATGAGATTTGAAATTTAAGAAGCTAGTTGCATTTTAGGGTCAAAAGGAGTATCCAAAGGGTAAAAACCGAACCCTTTTACTAAGATTCCAATGTCCGTCTGTCTGTCACCAGGCTGTATCTCACGAACCGTGAAAGCTAGACAATTGATATTTTCACAGCAGATGTATTTCTGTTGCCGCTTTAACAACAAATAAAACAAATATTTAATGGGGGCTCCCATACAACACACGTGTTTTTTTCCCGTTTTGTTGCTAATGTTTTATAGATAATGTTACGGATCCCTTTATGAGCGAGTCCGACTCGGACTTGGCCGGTTTTTTTATATGCACAGCTAAAAAAATAACCTATTGACGTACTTACCGAACTGGGTGTTGTTCAGCGCATCGTGAAGGGTCTTACGTATCACTGTCACTTGGGTGGTGGTAGTACTCGAGAAATAGCACGGCATTACCACCTGCGCCGTGTACTTCACGCAGCGAATCACGATAATTATCAGCAACGCAGTCTACAATTAAAAACACATCAGTAAAATATTTTAAATGAAACGTAAGAAACTTTAAACTTCAAAACACACAGCAAGCGGGGCGGGGCATGATCCGTCGCACTATGGCCCAAAAGTCCGATCTAGCTGGACAAAAACGATCACCGCATTTCTACAAAAGTACTAGTTAAAACGATAGGATATACTCCCGAGGTCACAATTCCGTTGATAATTTTATGTAAGTACCCTCCAATAATGCAATATTATAATTGAAGTGCCATTACGAGCGTTGTCGTGCTTATTAAAGTGAGTCACTTTCCGTATTCAGTTGTATGTATTTCTAACTAGTTTTAAGATAATTAAGTTCCTAATTTTTTTAACCATGGATCGTGAAGTTAATGGTAAGTACTATGTTTTGTAAATATTACAATTGTAAACAAAGTCGCTTTTGCTGAGAAAAATACTGATGAACATAATCTATATGACATTTTTAGTGTATATTTCAACTTTATTAGACCAGAAACTACCTGTAATTTCATGTCCCATAGCTGTATTTTTTTTATGTCATAGTCTCATTCATATAGTATTGGCTTATGTAAATTTGAGACTGCGGACGGCTGCGGAACCGCGTCATATTTATAGTTAAGCTAAAGCTAAGTTTTTCTTTCAGAAAACGTAATTACTATACCGAGGAGAGTTTTTTATCATAATTGGGTTAAATGCCCAAAAAACGAAAAAAAACTTCGTTTGTTTGAATTAATTTCGACGAAATTTTACTCCAATAAAGTTACGGAGGAGTCCATACGAAATATCAAAATTAACATTTCCCGAATTTGTCAACATCTGGATAAAAAGTGGCTGGCTTGCGGAAGAACGACAAACCGTTTTGAGACAACGTCGGCGGGTATTGACTGGCTGAATGGTGAAGATTTAAGATTTGCCGTTACATATTACCTACAGCCAAAACCAATTATAACTGACCTCTTCTGCCGTAGTAGTTCTTCTTACACAAAGGTCAAGATACACTGGAGATTTAATTTTCACGTTAATAATAGAGAGAAAAAAGGCCATATGATAATAATTTGCTTAATTTAGGCAAATCATAAATAAACAAGTCCCTTGGAACTCATTAAGAGTATAATAGAAATTTGTCCAGTTAGATCATGCTTTTGGACCATAGTGTGTCGGCGTGATTTCTCGATCTTAAGCTCGTAAGACCCAGTTTGCAATAGGATGTACAAAATCAAGGCAATTTACTTTGAACTCTATTTTGATAATAATAAGGTTTATTTTCCTATTTCCATAAACTGAAAATAGCATTTTCGAACAATCGTAATTGAACTTTATTCCCTTGATTGTAGATTCAAAGTCCCAGTTACAAAAAACTCCCATTTTGCAGTATCGTGGGCCTTACGAAGATAAGGCACTGGTCCCATCAAAGAGCGAGGAAGTGATTAGTTACCGACTATTTTCTTGCTCAAGAAATGAACACAAGATATAGATCCCGTGTCAATAAAAGAGACACGTATATTAATAGTTGATCGCTGGCTGTTAACACCGCCAGCGAGAACTCTTTCCACTCGTTTGTCGAAACAAAAAATATAGATCCCGTGTCAATAAAAGAGACACTTATAGTAAACAGCGAGCGATCAACTATTAATGTATGTATGTGTCTCTTTTATTGACACGGGATCTGAGAAAATACATACATACATACATACCTTCACGCCTGTAATCCCAGAGAGGGGTAGGCAGAGCTACAGAATTACCTAGAACTTTGTTGATAATTCTGTAACCACATTTTGCACAAATAGGCTAAGATGTTTACCAGCGTATTAGTGACAGGTGGCAAGCCCATCGCCTAACAGTACTACAAGCCTATATTCCCTTAGTCGCCTCTTACGACATCCACGGGAAGACATGGAGTGGCACTATTCTAACCCGGCAACCACACGGAGTAAATAGTTGATAGATAATCGCTTCCTCGCCAGCAGTGGGACCATAAATACATAAAAATGTGTGAGTTGGGCTTCGAACCCTCAGTGCGCGACTCCGACTCGCACTTCACCGGTTTTTTAAAATAATAATCGTTCATGCCCTGAAGTCGTATAAAATAACCTGGTGTCCCCTATTTTTTTTCCGCCCGATGTGTGTTTTGACCTATAGGGTTTAGTCCTTACGTCCTTTGGTTCGTCGTTAGTTTGAAACATTGCGAATGCGTACTTCAGTAAAATAATTGTTGATAACCCTGACGATAGTAACATTGTCATCATCTGGAACAAGTTATAACGAATTTGATTACAATTTAAACTTTGCCTAAGTCATCAAATTAAATTTACTACATGATATTAAGATTTCCCTTAAGACGATTGTGAAAGAGAATTTCATACGAAATTCGAAAACATTGAATGTCCTGTAGATATTAAAAAATATTAAAAAATGATTTTCGAGAAAATATTTGTTCG
This sequence comes from Acleris emargana, assembly GCA_927399475.2. Lineage (NCBI taxonomy): Eukaryota > Metazoa > Arthropoda > Insecta > Lepidoptera > Tortricidae > Acleris > Acleris emargana. The sequence goes on along the minus strand of OV656844.1, from coordinate 4,734,485 downwards.
GGAAGAAATAAATAAAAAATAAAGAATAAATAACGTTTAGGCCTAGTTTTTCATAATAACGACAACATATTGCAATATCGTGAAAATCGGACTTGATTTTAGGGGATGAGAAATTTTATGGTCCGCAGGTTTTTTTCACAGATACACGATAAAGGTTCGTCGGGTCACAATCCTCTTATGGTGCGTTCCATATTCAAAACCGTTGGTAGAGTTGTGACGTTTCGTTAAAAGTTGACACATTTTGTACGTAGCAAATGTCATACCGCTACTGCCCGTAGGGGAAAAGATTCGTTTCTCGAATATAGGAACCGGGCATTAACCATTACAACAACGGACAATCTTTGACTAGGTTATCGGTTTTCTAACTTTTACACACGCTCGCTGTGTTTTCCGTTATGAGAAAGTAATTTATATAAAGAAGAAGCCAAACCGGAAGTGGACATGGATTTCACCTGATTAGAACACAAAAAACGAGATCGATTTTATATTAACAAACCAACCTCAACAATTTAATAACAAATATAGAAGTATTAAACAGAGTAGAATTTTAGACTGATCATAGAATGGTTAGAGCGACATATAGCATGGACAACGTCAAAAAATCGAGAAAATCTTTTAGCACTCTTCCAAGACCACCATCCACAGAAAAAGATATAAAGCTCTATACAAACAACCTTGAGAAAGCAATCATGGAAACAAACACGCTACTAAACATCGAAGACCCACAAACTTACTACGATAGACTGGAATCTATAATTAAAACAAGCCTTCCAGCTACAAAATCACACGACAGAGACGAACATCAAAAGGGCATCTTAAAAGACCACACCAAGTACCTTATGAAAAAACGGGCAGACCTCCTACTAATCAAAAACAAGTCAAAAGAAATGAAACAAGAACTAAGTAATCTATTTAAAGAAACAAACAAAGCAATAAGAACAGATTACCAATCCCACAGAAACAACATCATTGAAAAAAAATTAATAAGTCACAAAAGTACTAAAAGAGCGTATAAAGAACTAAATACTCATAAATACTGGATACCAAGCCTCGAAAATATTGATAAAAAAGAAATTACCGACAGAAAAGACATTATTGAATGCGCTACGGCTTTTTATAATAACCTATACGCGAAGCAGCAAAAACAACACAACCAGGAAACGTCTCAAAACGATACAGTATTATCTGACATTCAACCTATAGACCCACACGAAGTAGTCGACGACATCAAAAAATTAAAATCTGAGAAGAGCCCCGGCCCAAACGGTATACACAACGATGTACTAAAAATTGGTAATCATCTACTAGCTGCACCACTGGCTCACTTGTTCAACATGGCACTTCGAGCAGGTCGCGCTCCCAAACAATGGAAAAGCTCTGACATAATCCTGCTGTATAAAAAAGGTAACCCTAAAGATATCGCCAACTACCGCCCGATCAGCCTGCTCTCAAGTATTTATAAACTATTTACCTCAATAATGCTAACTCGAATGAGCCCAACAATAGACAAATTACAGCCAATAGAGCAGGCGGGTTTCAGGAAAGATTTCTCTACTGTCGACCATCTTCAAACTGTTGAACAAGTAATAGAGAAGTATAAGGAATTCAATAGGCCATTGTATCTAGCATTCATTGATTACACAAAGTCGTTCGACAGCATATCACATGACTCCATATGGAGGGCACTATATCAGTGTAATGTCAACCACACATACATAAGAGTCCTGAAAAACATTTATGAGGAAAGTTATAGTAGAGTGAAATTAGAGACAAGAGGTCAAGCGATCCTGATAGGTAGAGGCGTGCGACAAGGAGACCCGCTATCACCCAAGCTGTTTATAGCAGTGCTAGAAGGTGTCATACAGAAAACAAATTGGAGGAATGAGGGTATCCGAGTGGCAGGCCGGTATCTGGGTCACCTAAGGTTTGCAGATGACATCGTTCTCTTCGCCGAAACCAGTACAGGGATACAGAAAATGATAAGTTCGTTGAGCGAAGAAAGCCTCGAAGTAGGATTGACAATGAACGAAAGCAAAACCAAAATTATGTCTAATAACAAACAAGACCCAATCAAACTTAATGAGAGATGTTTAGAGTACGTGAATAAATACATCTACCTCGGAAAACAAGTATCATTTAGCGAAAATAGTAACGAGGAAGAAGTCGACAGAAGAATAATAAGCGGCTGGAATAAATTTTGGTCACAAAAAGAAATTTTGAAGGGAACATATCCACTGCCTCTGAAGAAAACCGTACTCGACACTTGCATACTACCAACTCTTACTTACGCGTGCCAGACATGGGTGTACTCGAATAAAGTCAAAACTAAAATACAGACGTGCCAGAGCTTTTACCCGACCTTGCGCCAGTACCCCCTTGAGAATATCGTTCTTTTCGATAGGCCCATTCCTTGGGTACCAAAGGTCAAATACCTCGGCGTGACCCTGGACAGACACCTGAGCTTCCGTCATCACATCCAAATTGTACTAAACAGGGCCAAGATGATCAAGGGTCGTCTCGGTCCCCTTATCAACCGACGCAGTAAACTCAGCACACACAACAAACTAACGCTATACAAAGTATGTATCAGACCGATTTTCACATATGCCAGCGTGGCATTCGCACACGCCCACGACGTACACATAAACACTCTACAGATATTTCAAAACATACTTCTCCGATCGGTCGCGGGGGCCCCTTGGTTTGTTCGCAACGCGGACCTGCACAGGGACCTCGGCGTCCCGTCGATCAGACACATTATCAAGGACGCGTCTAGGCGCTTCTTTGATAAAGGCTCACACCACCCCAACCCGCTCATCGTCCGTGCCACCTCCTACACTCCCAAACTCACCCCATCCGATCCCGACGTGCTCGCTGCGCTCGGGGCACCCGTCAGGCGCCCCAAGCACATCCTGCTCGATCCCACCGATCCCATCCAACTCGCAGTGGATGAGGGCACTGAAGACCGGAAGAAGCTCCGCCGCCAGGGACGACGTGGCCGCCCCCCCAGATCCGGACCTGAGCCTCATAGCATCACTGCAGGGATCGAGAAGACAGAAGAAACCGAAGAAAACGAACACATTCAAGAAACCGAAGAATCCGAACACTTTGAAGCAACCGAAGAAAACGAAGTCCTTCAAGATACTCAGCCGGCCGAGCTGCGCTCGACCGGCCTGACACCCGATGGAGGCACCCCTCCTGAGGTGCGACCACCACCGCACCTCTAACTTAGGGTTCAGCATGCCCCCCCTTGGGGCATCGCTACCCGTGCCCGGGTGAAGTAGTCACGGTATAGATTACCAACTACATAAGTCAGCCATAATAATAATAAATAATAATAAGACGTGCCAGAGAGCAATGGAAAGAAGCATTTTGAAAATAAGGAAAATATATAAAGTTAAGAGCGAAATCATTAGAAATAGGACCAAAATAATAGATGCGCTCAGATTTGCTCTCAGACAAAAATGGAACTGGGCGGGACACCTCGCCCGCTACACCGACGAACGTTGGACTAAATTGTGCACGCCATGGAAGGGACCTCCTGGTAAAAGAAGAGTGGGTAGACCAAGAAAGAGATGGGTAGACGACATAGTGTCTACAGCGGGAAGTCTCTGGCTCAATAAAGCTCAGGACAGAAAAGGATGGAAGAAACTGGGGGAGGCCTTTACCCAAAAAGGGGTCTTTATTCAAAATAATGAAGATAACCAAACTAACATACCTATTAGCATGTAAACAAAAATTACTAACACATTTGAAATGTATACAATTAAGGGATAAGGAAATAAAAGGCTTAAATAAATTAAATGTTTGAATCCATATTCCGGGTCCGTCCGGGTTGGTAACACCATCTTATCCATTAACCTACCGCCAAGCAGCAGTGTTTGCATTATTGTGTTCCAGTTTGGGGATAAGACAGCCGGTGAAATGACTAGCATAGAGGCATTCCATCTTAGTCCTCAGGCTTGGCAGTGCATTTGCAGTCTTGTGAATGCGAATGTCTATGGGTCACAGTTTCCACTTACCATCAGGTAGTCTGTGTGCTCGTCTGCCTTCCTATGCCATACAAAAAAAAAATAACCTCTATTTAATACATACCGGAAAACTCATTACGGAATTAATTTGCTCCGAACACTTATGCAGAGCCTCGTAAACTTCATGTAGTGAGCTGATGTTTAGCTGCGCATTCTTAGACAATGCCTCTACTTTATCCAACTTCTCCGTCTTTTTAGTTTCTTTTGGATCGTGGCACACTCTCACCACATGGGCTTTGACCGTTCGAACTCTAACCAAAATTGTCTTTAACATAGAACAAAAGAAAATTAGTTCTGCATCATGAATCAAAACGGTTAGATTTGTCAAAGAAAACTTAAGGTTTGAATAATAAAGAACAAGCTGTTCACCAAGCGTTATTACAAATCCAAGTATCAACCACCATATAGTTCTGTGCATAGGCAGCAATATAGCGATATCTTTTTCGATATTCAAAGATCTATCGAAGGCTTCAAGATTTTTGAAGCATTCCCTCAGTGTTCTCCTTTGAAGGAATATGGAAGTGAAGATTAAAATGAAAAATTCGATGAAGGCTGTACATTTCAATACGATGTATGTCGCGCCAAAATAGTTGTGTTGGAATAAGGAATGAAACAAGATTCCTATTGTAGCGATGCTGTAGCAGTAACTCATCCACACAATGATTTTTTTGGGTTTTAGCAAATACAAGCGGTTCAGTCCGAGCATGGCTTGTGCACTAATAAGGTATCTTATCTGATGAACTATATATCCACTTTTATAAAGATAATTATTTTGTTTAAAATTTTGTAATGGGGTTACTTTTGCAGTATGGTGATTGTACATGGTTTTTTTTTCAACTGTACTTTAGCTGAGGTACTGTCTCTTCGAACTCCAGATACTAACTAACAAAGTGTATGGTCCAGAAATATGAAATGTATAATAATTGGCTTAGTAAATTACTGTGATAAAATCGTCCACTTAGCAAAGTGGTCCTGAATAGCTTTTATATCAATAAATACACTTTTATCGTGATTAAACTGAAACTACGGCACGGACCCTAAAGTTATCGCGTTAAATTAGTTTATTTTAATTTAAATACCAGTTGAAGTTGCTTGCAAAAATAGTGAAATTACTTGGCTTTTGAGGTTTTGAATGCAAACAGAAGCTGGGTTTTAATCAAAACTTTAAAACCGTGTTGACTCATCTAGTAACTTGAAACTTATTTACAGCGCAATTGGATAGAATTATTCGTTAAAAAATAATTAAAACTTTTGCGTTTTAACAGCCACACTCAGAGTTTTTCATACACAACTTTGAAAAAGGAAGGAATGTCTTTAATATGTTTCTGAATAGGTACCTACGGCTGTCATTTTTTGCTTGCAGAACTGATGACGAAGTGCTGCTGGTTGGTTGAAAAATGCGGACCGATGATCGACGTTAAGGTGAAGAAAAAAAAAGAAGTGACGTAACTAATGCTTGTTGTGATCCTTGGAGAAAGCCTACGTCCTTGAGCTTAAATGACGACGATGTTTTTATTCTTATAGCAAACAGAAGGCAAACGAGGACACAGGCCACCTGATGGTAAGTGGAAACTGTGACCCATAGACTGACAGAACTGGCAGTAGACTGCAAATGCACTGCCAACCCTGAGGACTAAGATGGAATGCCTCTATGCTAGTCATTTCAATGGCTGCCTTGTTCCCAAACCAGGACACAAAAATGAGATCACTGCTGTTTGGCGGTAGGGTAATGGATAAGATGGAGGTAGCTATCCGGACGGACCCTGCACAAGGTCCTACCACCCGTAAGTTAATGGATACGATGGTCGTAGCGATCCGGGCGGACGCTGTACAAGGTCCTATCACCCGTAAAATGATGACTCGAGACGAAAAAATGGGAGCCCGTCGTTTTTGGACATATTACTTTAATATAAGTAAAAATAGATTAATGTAATTTGAAGGAAAATTATTTTGACGTGTGGTTGCCGGGTTAGAATAGTGCTATTCCATGTCTTCCCGTGGATGTCGTAAGAGGCGACTAAGGGAATGTAGGCTTATAGTACTGCTAGGCGATGGACTTGCAACCTGTCACTAATACGCTGTTTAACATTTCAGCCTTTTGTTTGTGCAAAGTGTTACAGAATTATCACCAAGTTTTTAAAGTTGTAGGTAAGTCTGTAGCGCTGCCTACTTTTGTATGTATAATTTAATATCGCTGGAATTTTTAACTTTTCAAAATTTGTTAAGTAACTAACGTGAAGATAAGGTTAGTTTGATTTATAAAATAAAAGATGACATAAAATAAAAAGCATGGAATATCAGGGGATACCTTAAAATACCCAAAATTGTTTTCCGAATATTCACTTGTCCGAATTTTCATTTTAGGCTGAAGCTATTTTAGATTAAATGCAATTTTTTATTGCTAGACATCGGTTAGGTTCGATATGTTTTGTAAGCATTACCAAAAAATTAAGTCTTCTATCAAGCCATTGCATTTGGTATTTTGATATTTGGGATTTTGATCAAATCGGAATTATGTAAATATATGTAAATATATGCCTAAATATCATTATAATAACTGTAGAGTAAGTGTAACGTGAAGTGTAAGGAGACATTACGGAGGAATAATGATGAGCTACCAGCATAAAGTAATGCAACGACGTCACGACCGTGCGTGAATATCCTATTGCAATTTACGCTTTAATGTAATAATATTACCTGTGGTGGTGATTGATGGGAAATTCCATGACTACGTGAAAATTTCACGCTCATATTGTGTGGGAATTAACCTTGATATCTTTTATGTCAGGGAAGAGATTGATAGCACGACCGGCACAAAAAGGTTTACAAAGGGCGGTATACACTGCTATAGAATTTGGCCCTAAATTGTTTTGCACCTCTGGCTTCCCCGTTTAAATTTGAATTTTGATATTCGACGTTAAATGACGGTTAGTAAATTTAAACTTGGGTGAGATTTAATAGGTTTTATTAATTAAAATAGAATAGAAGTTATTATTATGTAAGGTGACGACCTTGTAAGGATCGCGGGAAAGCGGTGGATGCGAAAAGCACGAGACCAGTCTGAGTGGAGAGCCTTGGGGGAGGTCTATGTCCAGCAGTGGACGTCTTTCGGCTGACATGTGATGGTGATCACTATGTAAGGTTCAATATAATACAAAACTGTTACAAATACATCTGTTTCGTTTCTAATAAGGTGCTTGAATGGGTAGGTCTTACATTAATTATCATATCAGCCGAACACCGAAAGACATCCACTCTTCAATCTTCATGACTTACAATAATTATTTAAAAAAAACTCCTTAATCAAACCTGAAATCATTGTAAATGTAAAATACACAAAAAACAATAAAGCTTCATGCAATCATGCAAACTCTTTGTTTTCGTTCACGTTGCGTTCATTATCCTTCTGAAATACACAATATTGAATTTACGTCGCAAAATATAAATTCACGGTTTACAAAGTTAAAGAACCCAATTTACGTTTTTTTTATTTATTGCTTTCGCAGACAATATAGGGGTCACTTTTAACTTCAGATTATTGAGTTGAAACATAATTTTTGCATTAAACTTGTAAAAGATTCATCTTTCGCATTTGAGCAAAAATAGTAAAAGGGGCAGGAAAAAGCGAAGTCTAGTAGCGGAAGACTTCGACTGAATAATAACGTTGCGGTGAATACATTTCAATATGAATGTAGTTTCCACCGCATCGAGCTAGATTGGCAGAGCTTGCTGCTGCGTTTCACAGTAACCAAATGGATGGTAATTCTTTTACTATAATTTATTTAAAATATCACGAGCCTGGAAAATTCCTGAGTTATCTCATGTTTAATATATCGCAACATCTCTGTCAGGTCACTGCCCTATTATTCGACACCTCCTAAGTATACTGATGCAAGTGCAAAATCACGATTTTCCAGGAGAGCCGTGCAAAGGTAAATACATGTTTAACTTTTTTTCCTTTAAAGATAATGCAATGAAATTTTAGATTTATCCTAATGAAAGCGCTACGTTTTTTTCTACATCAGTAGAATTTAAATATCTTTGGTAGTTTTTTAGAAAAGCGCAGATAAACTAGTATACGCGTATCACGTGTGTTTCCATTTATAGTACACTGAGCTAACTAACACTTGATCCAGTATACATCGTTTGTTGCAATTATCACAATTTAGCATATATTCATTATTTTTATAGGTAATTAAGTGATTATGGGTGATATCTTTTATAAATAAATATATTGCTTTGCTCTGTTACCCCTTATTATTATTTTTAGGGCATTAATAATTACTTGTACCAGTTGACAATAAAAGTCATGTCACTTGAACCAGTATACTTTTATAATATTTTCATGTTTTATGTATAAAAATAAAAAGGGTTGATTTTTAAAAATATGCTTTAACTTGTGTTGTTTAAATGAAAAGATAGAAATATGCAAAATAACGGTTTTATTCTGGTATAAACTTACTTTCATTTTTATTACAGCCATAATTATTTTAAGTAATAGAAACGAATTTCCACCTCTTTACTAGTAGTAAGGAAATAAAGGAACTTAATTAAATTATCTTTAAAGAAAGTCTTTGATCATTTTGGTATTCATAATGTGTTCAATTAACCCTAATAATAAAATATTATTTAAAAACAAAACAAAAAGTTGGTCAGCGGAGTCTTAGTAATAGACTCTAAAAACAACATTACCCAATATTTATTTATAAAAAATACAGAGTATGAAGATTTTCACTTGAAAATTTCATTTTGATCTGTAATTACGTTTATCTCTCTTGGCATACGGATTATAATTTAGCAAAAGGGCATTCGATTGCGGTCTTCAGATTATAGTTTTAAGAATGCTAATGGCAATAGGTTCTAGATTTATCTGCTAATTTCCCATTAAAAAAATACTTATCTAAAAATAAATGACTTCGTAAACTGGGGTTACTTTAGCCCTAGGGGTAACATTAACAACGCCAAAAACTATCTTTATATTTAATCATTCTTTTAAATGCTACATCAGGACTAAGCTACATACATTTATTTAACCAATTTCAAAATGGTTACCACTAAAATAGTCACAGTTTTAAAGATGGGTCAATTTTACCCTAGGGTTAAAGTAATCCGAGTTTTTTGAAAGCGATATCTGGTTGTTATGCAAACGTTAACTAAACAAAATGGCGTAACGTTATTAATGTACATTACATTTCGGTCGATGGGTTCGTTCATAAAAACCTCGACTCCCCTACTGCACTTAAGAGCCTTAAAGCAGAGACTTTATCAGAAAACGAAAGAGCTATTTTCTGAAATTAATTTCTGTGCAGTGAATCCAAGACAATATTATAGACCTCTATCGATACTAGGTTACCCGTCTCTGAGCCGGTCTCGACGGCTGTAAGACAGCTTGAGACTTCACACCACAGGGTATTATTCAATCCCCTACTTTTGCATGTGGCCTTGAGGATGGTTCGACGGGCCACATTTTTTTTCAATTGTCCTAACCGATCAGTTCCTTCATATGATATTCTTCCTTGCTCCATCCCGAAACCTATTCATTTCAAATATCTTCTATCCCTAGCTTTCTCTAATAAAAAACCGTCCACACCTCTCAGGACTGACCCTGCACTAGGCACCAGCACCAAACACTATCCACTAAGACCAAGATACACTATACTCATAGGAAACACCCAAGACTAGAAACGAATACATGCGCTCATCACACAAATGTTTGCCCTGACCGGGACTTGAACTCGGGACCGCTAGCTACGTAGGCAACCGGCCAAGTGAGAGTCGGACTTGCGCACGAAGGGTTCAATACCATTATCTATACAACATTAGACACTCTACCAGTTGCCGTTATTTATTAATACCGAACAAAAAACGGCAAAAAAATCACGTTTGTTGCCTTAAATATTTATTATTTTAACCTGTTTTTAGCATTTGTTGTTATAGCGGCAATAGAAATACATTATCTGTGAAAATTTCAACTGTCTACCTATCACGGTTCATGAGATACAGCCTGGTGACAGACAGACAGACGGACAGTGGAGTCTTAGTACTTAGGTAGGTCCCGTTTTTATTTTTTTGGGTACGGAACCCTAAACATGTATAATTAAAGCGTAATGTCATAAAATAAACTTAATTATTGCAGTAGTAAAAAGAAATTAACACAATTACTTAGCACTCGATTCCCTGTCCTCTGATTAATTTAAAACCATTGCAACTAATTGTTTTCCTCTCGTTCGCTTCATTTTGATTTGTTACTTGTTTTATTATCATTAATTAATACGAACAAATTACTGATTAGAGACAACACAAGTATTGAATATTAAAATTAAACTTAAAACCGAACTTAGTAGGTACATTACACTTATATTGCGTCGCCACAGACGCGAGCATACTGAGCCAACGTCCGCTCGCGTTAATGGTTTGCGAGCATACTGAGCCAACTGTCAGTTGTACCGCTCACACGCAGCCCCTCCACGGAATCGGTCCCGCGTACTGTGGTGCAAGCGGCTTGACTCAGTATACAACGTACCGATTTACAAAATAGTGTTACTTGCATTGGTATACGTCACTTTATTTCAGAAAGTAGTAGGAATTTCAGCACAAAAAAATTGTGGGAGGTAAATATAAGTATTATAATCACAAAAATGCAAAAAAACTAAAATCGCAAAAAGACCACTTGCATCAGTATACTTAGGAGGTGTCGTATTGCAGTCTGCGTTGTACTCCGTTTTATTTAATGGCATGGAGAAGGCAATCTTGCGCTAGAACTGTACAAAAATTAATACAAAACATTACAGAGTAGCAGCACAATTAAAAATAAAACAGATAAACCACGGGCGGTCTTATCGCTGATTAGCGATCTCTTCTAGATAACAAGACTCTGGAATCAAGACGAAAGACTGCTGATATTATATATGCTCACAAAATACTAAATAATAAGATAGACCTCCGATCTGTTAAGATACTTTTCTATACGAGCAACCAATAGGCCCAGTCACACACAAAACTTATTAGCGGCCTGTACACGTAAAGTTCGGACCGCGGGAAACGCCACGCGCCGTTCCAATCTTCGTTTCGAACCATGTTTATACGACCTTTTAAAATTATAGTAAAACGGCGCACGTAAGAAACATTGTTTGGATCATTAATATCATTAAAAATATATATAGATATATATACAGTTGTGGTCAACTAATTAGGGACACTTGGTGATGACACAGAGTTTTGAATTTCATAATTCCTTTTTAATATTTTTTTCTTAAAACTTCAATGATTTATTTCAATAACGGGTAGCTAAAGTTATTTTCTTAACTAAAATAATAATTATGATACATGAGTTAATTTACACACCCTATAAATATCGTCTCATAAAATACAATACAAACCTTTTTTGTCAACCCGACTGGCCGGTCATATAATTAGGGACGCACTCACACCCGTATTTATAGACGAGTAAAAGTCATTACTTGAGTAAAAGTAATTACTAAAGTAACGATTTTTATTCTATAGTTAAGCTATTGCTTAGAAATAGAACTGACAAAAGTTAGATTTCTCGGCCAAGTAATAGTCACCATTTTCTTTACTTAAGCATTTACTTCTGGCTACGACGCTGCTTGTCAATATTGTGAGGTTACCTACATTTAATAAAATGGAATCTTTGGACAGAATCGAAGAAACTTTTTCTGTTGTAGACGATTTGGATAATGAAATGTTTGGGAAATAGAAATTAGAAATCCCAAAGTTTACTTTCGTGATGTGGATCCATTCCATGATTATACGGAAGATTTTTTTTAAATGAGGTTTCGTTTCTCCAAGAACATAGTGATGCATGTGATTTTACCGAAAATTATTCACTCTTTACAATCGGAGACCCAAAGAGGGCTTCCTATTAGTCCACTGTGTCAGCTGCTAAACGTACAGACAGCAGAAACACAAACAAATCTCATATAATCCTACTTAATAACAAATCACTTGTCAAGTTGTCAGTACATTATTTAAGGCTTAAAACTAAACATTCAAATTGAGTAGGATAATATTGTGTCAAACGTTTTATTTTTGCAAATTTTAGTATTGTGTTTGGATAAAGTAAAATTATCTTTTACAGTTGAAATTACTTTCTAAAACGATAACTTTATCAGAATTACGGATTTAATTGAAATTAGATGTTATAAGATGAGTACGTAAGAAAGCTGAAAGATTGTTTTGAATGTGTCGATAAGATGAATGACAGTGAAGTTGAGAATAATGTTAATAATGTATGGGAGATTATGAAGAATGGCATGGTCAAATCGGCCACTGAAGTATGCGGTGTAGTCAAAAGAAGAAAAAGCAAGAATGAACGTCCGGAATGGTGGGATAGAGAGGTAGATGATGTAGTGAAAGAGAAGAAAAAGTGTTGGTTGGATTTTGTAGCTGTAGATCCAGGACAAGATCTAAGCGACAGAAAGAAAAAAGAGTATAATAGATCAAAGAAAAGAGTGAAAGACGTTGTAGCTAGAAAGAAAGATTTACTGAATGAAAAGTATGATAGGAGTTTCTCTGACAACTTCCGGTCGAATATTAAACTCTTTTGGAGCTTGATTAAATCGGCTCGGGGGAAATCAGAGAAAACTAAATTAAGCGCGGTGAGGGATGAGTCTGGAAACTTAATATGTGAGGAAGAAAAAATGCTTGATAGATGGAAAACCTATTTTGAAAGCTTGTTTGAATGCGAAGATATTTCTCGTGAGCCAGAAAGCATGAGTAAAGGTGCAAGTAGCGAAGATGAAAGTGAGATTAGTATGAGTGAAATCATGAAAGCATTAAAAAGTATGAAAGCGGGAAAATCAGCAGGTTGTGATAGAGTGTCGATAGAAATGCTGAGGAGAGGAGATGGCCTGGTGGGTAGTCTGTTGTACCGCCTTTTCAATGCATGTTGGAGTAGCGGCCGAGTCCCGGAAGATTGGGTCAAGGCCGTTATCGTCCCACTGTATAAAGGAAAGGGGTCACAGCAAGACTGCAAAAACTACCGCGGTATCAGCCTCCTTAGTGTTGTCGGCAAAGTATATGCGAAGATTTTAATTGAAAGGGTATTGAATGTTACGAATGACAAAATCTGGGATGTACAAGCGGGATTTCGAAAGGGAATGGGATGTACGGATCAGGTCTTTTCACTACGGTCCATCACAGAAAAGTTCTTGGCTGTCAACCAAAAGGTTTTCTGTGCTTTTGTGGACCTGGAAAAGGCCTATGATAGGGTAGATAGAAAGGAGTTGTGGACGGTGTTGTCTATGTATGGAGTGAGCAGCAACCTGGTGCAGGCTTTGAGGTCCCTTTATGAGGGCTCCAGAGCCTGTGTCAGGATCAATGGGGCATACTCGGCCTGGTTTAACATCTCTAAAGGTGTTAGACAGGGCTGTGTTGCCTCACCATGGCTGTTCAATCTATTCATGGACAGTTGTATGTGGGATTTGAAAGAGTATGATAAGGGTTTGCGTGTGCAAGAGTTGCTAATCAAATGCCTCTTATATGCCGATGATCAAGTTATACTTGCCCCATCGGTACTTGAGTTGCAGGAGATGGTGACAGTGATGAATGAGGGATTTAAGCAAAAGGGGATGAAAGTAAATGTTGCCAAGACCAAGATCATGGTGATAGAGAAGGATGAAGAGATGACTGAGTGCGTGATAAATATAAATGGTGAATTAGTAGAACAAGTGAGCGAATTTGTATACCTGGGAAGTGTGTTTACAAGAGATGGTAAGTGTGAGAAGGATATCGAGAGGAGGGTAAATGCGGGGAATCAAATTAATGGGGCCCTGTACTCCTTTGTGAGCAGACAGGGCGTTTCACAAAAAGCCCGGCTGGCTGTTCACAATGGAGTGCTGGCCCCTACCCTGATGTATGCTAGTGAATGTTGGGTGTGGCAGGACAAGCATGTAAGTCGTGTAAATGCAGTTGAAATGCGCTCTTTGCGTAGTATGTGTGGTGTGAAACTTATTGATAGAGTTAGAAATGAAAAAATCAGAGAGAAGTGTGGAATAAAAGAAGATGTAGTGACTAAGATTGAAAAGGGCATGCTTCGATGGTTCGGTCATTTGGAAAGGATGGATGAGGGAAGATTGACGAAAGAGATATACAGATCGAAAGTGTGTGGAAGGGTCGGAAGGGGCCGCCCTAGGCGTACTTTTTCGAATCAAATCGGAGAAATACTGGAAAAGGGCCGAATCTTAAGTACCCGAAACCGACGTGCGTGCATGACTCGATGTATGAATGTTGAAGAAGCGAAGGAAATTTGTCAGGATCGTAGCAAGTGGAAAGAAGTGGTCTCTGCCTACCCCTCTGGGAAACAGGCGTGATTTAATGTATGTATGTATGTAGATGTTATAATGCCAGCTTTTGCTAAAATAATCTACACCTCACATTTGTCTTTTCATGAAACGAAACGCAGTAAAGAAATGTTGCCAGACAGAAACAATCATCAAGCGTCGAGTCTTACTTAAGCAATTGCTTATGTAAGTAATGTGTATTACTTAACTATAGAATAAGATTCTGTTCTGAAGAATTCTATCATCAAGTAATGACTTAATTAAGAAATTACTTAGCAACAAGTAATTACTTCTTTATAAATACGGGTGTCAGACTCTGTGTTCTATTTTCGAAATTTAAAAACTTTGCTTGGATTATTTTTTGGTGTTCTAATTTTCTGTTCCTTCCGCGGCATTTGAGTTAACAATTTTCCTCTTTCGAGTGTAATTTATTGAAAAAAGATGGGTAAAAACGAAAACTGTGATGAAACATTGCGAAATATTGTTGTTAACTTTGTTAAGCGTGGATGGTCTCATCGGAGGATAGCAGACCATTTAAAATGCTCTAAGAACTTAGTGTATAACGCAGTGCAACATGTGCGACGCAATAAAACTGTTCAAAATGTGCCCAGAAAAAAAAGATCAAGAAAAACAACTCCCCAAGAGGATAGGATGATGGTAAGATTGGCTAAGGCCGATCCTTTTAAAGGCTCAGTTTCTATAAAAAGCGAATTATATGGGGCACACATAACTGCAGGCGTGTCAGTGAGGACAGTACAACGGCTGTTAGAAGAAACGCGGCTACTTGGAAGAATATTATAGCTCGCTTTATTAAATAAACAACATCGGGACGCACGTCTGACTTTTGCTCGTAAATATGAACATTGGACTTATTCCCAATGGCAACATGTTTTATTCTCTGATGAGACCAAGGTCAATCTGGTTTAATCAGACGGCAGACATTATTTACGGCGACCAGTAAACGCAGAAATGAATCCAAGATTCACAAAAAAACAAGTGAAACATGGCGGAGGAAACATAAAAATTTGGGGATCATTTTCTGGACTTGGATGCGGGCCCATCAGGAAAGTTGAGGGCAATTTAGACCAGTTTCAGTATAGAACTATATTGGAGGAAACCATGTTACCCTATGCCGAGGAACACCTTCCGGTTATTTGGACGTTCTAGCACGACCCAAAGCATACTGCACGATCTGTTAAGGCGTTCCTTACCAGTCAATCCGTTTCGGTTCTAGACTGGCCGGCAAATAGCCCAGATCTTAACCCAATCGAACACCTTTGGCATGAGATTAAGAAAAGGTTTGCTGGCTATCGCTCTAAGTCCTTAGATGAGCTTTACGAAGCCTTCAATGAAGCATGGACTAACATTCCTGTGGAGATATGCCGTAAACTGATATCGTCCATGCCACGCCGATGTCAAGCTGTCATTAAAAATAAAGGCTTTCCTACTGGTTACTAATTATTTTTTAATTTCAGCCGGGGTTGTTTAAATTTCTTATTTACACAATTATTTATATGTAAATACTTCTGTTTTTGTTCATTATTTAACGTTTACCCCCGTGTCCCTAATTAAATGTCCAGCTGTACAATGCCTAAATTAACCATTTGTTTGTTATTTCGTATTAAATATTTTATTTACTATACTTTGTTTTTCATTGTGTATCTGTAGTATATAAATGTAAGCAAACACTGAAAATTAATTGAGCCGGGAAATTACCCAATTTCGAAATTTGTAAGAATTTAAATAAACGTTTACATAGTTTGCCTTGTGTTTCCCTAATTAGTTGACCACAACTGTATATACAGGGTGTAAGGGACGGCTCACCGAAAACTGAAACCATAGCTTCAGACCATTGTACTGAACTGAAATTCAGTGGAAATTTTCCCGGGAAAACGAAAAATTTCTGGTTTTTTTTTCCTTATTTTTGCATAATATATACCGATCTAGGACAACATTATTATGACATACTGAAGCTCATTATGTAAAAAAAACTGTGAAAACGGAATTTTCACGTAAAGAACGAGAAAATTTTCATTTTCCCGGGAAAAATTCCACTGGATGTCAGTTCAGTACAATGGTCTGAAGCTATGGCTTCAGTTTTCGGTGAGCCGTCCCTTACACCCTGTATATATATAAAAAAAACTTTATCATACAGCGATAAAATAAAGTATACTGTAACAAACGAACTCACAAACTTTTGCATTTATACAGGGTGAAATCTAAGTCGTAGTACAAATCACCCTGTGTTCTACTACGAATATGAACAACTTTCAATACAGGACTAACTGTGAAATCACGAAAAATAATTGGGCCTTAACATGGCTGCATTTATCGCGTGACAAAGTTTGGACAAGGCATCCGTCACCTTCTGACACGTAAATAAGTACGAGAGGGACGGACGCTTCATCCACATTAGGCACGCGATATAAACGCAACCATACTAGGCCCACAGGTTGCCATAAGTTAATTGCAATTGAAATGAGATTCGGTGGAAACTGACAAAATTTTGCTATCACGGAAATATTGTTAGCACGCCCTTAACTTAATGTATAACATAACGGCTTCGGGTTTGGCTCCTCTTGAGCTGACCTACCTCCGGTGTCACTGTGGCGTGGTACTTTTGGGACACCCTGTATATTTTATAGTTGTATAATAATATGTATTTAGCGTGTATTTAGTATGTATTTATTAACTCATTTACTTTGTGTATGTGTAAATTTATATGTAGTTTATATATGTGTAAGTAGTTTTTACAATAACAGAAGTGTTTCTTGTAGTTTAGTTTGAGTTCTGAAGAATTTAGTTTACACCGCCTGCCATGTATTTTTTCATTATTATTTCTCTTTCCAAGGTTGTCTGGAAGAGATCGCTATTTAGCGGTAAGACCGCCTGTTGTATACCTATAGTTAAAATGTACTGTTCCGTGTTTTGTTTTTTTTGGTGTTCAATAAAGAGTATTTGTATTGTATTGTACCGGCATTTTTTTTGATTCAAACCTAATTACCAAAATAAATTTAATTAAAACTGCCTTAAAAAATAATTGGCACGTTTAATAAATCAGTGAAATTAATTACGTTTTGTACAGAAGCGCGCAAAGAAATGTAAAAGCGAAATAATTTCGACTTTTATCATCAAATTATGGGACAATACGGTTTGATGAATATTCGCGAGGAACTGATTAATTTGGCGAAAATTCTTTTTACAACTAAATTATTACCTTAACGAGTACTCATTAGCGGTGGGTTTTGTTTTCTTAGGGACGAGATTTGCCTTTTTTGTCCATTCTTCTCCCTTGGCTAATTATTTTATGCTAATTTTATTTGTACTTTGGATAATTGTCTCTTGTCTGGTCCCACCTGTTTTAAATTGTGGATGCTCAGATTTTTGAAGGACTTGATCTTGATTGCGGAGATGACTGTCGTAATATAATCGCTCTCTGGTTTAGGGTAGAACAGAGTCCGTATTATGAACCTGAGCAAGACACTGACAAGGTCCAAAGAGTAAATGCGACAAAGATATATCTTGTCCTATAGCACTATCATTGTCACTGGCTGGAACTTGGCAGATTTTAATAGCCTATACCGCCTCAGGACTGATTTTAATGGAACTTTATATCGCTACCGTATATTGATATAAGTATTGTTTGTTAATATGCAGTGTGTATTTATGCCACTATATATGTTTGGCTCTCAATTTATCTATATCAAAAAAAAAGTATGTTTGTCCTCTATGTGTTCCTAAACCATTGATTTGATTGTGATATAAATTTGGAGGGATCTGCGTATGCTCGCAAGGATTCCTCGACCAAAAAATCTATGAAAATTTGTCCTCTTTATTAAATGAAATAGTCTATATTTCTCTGTAATCATAAAATACCCTATTCACTAACAAAACATGAAAAAGAAACTCAGTTTTATAACGAATTTGCAAACAATCTAGTTACTGCGACCATTTTATATCAAATCCGGTTTCATCCGTGGTTTATCCCGAATTTCCATTTCTCAGCTGAACGCGGGGCGAAGATTTAAGTTGGGCTCCGAATAATACTCCTTAGAACACGGCTTAGTCACAGTTCCCTCCTTAGCCAATAAGTAGTATCTCAAATTCAATAGTCAAAGCAAATTCAATCATCTCCAGGTAGTAATGAGGTTGAAATTGCTACTAGTGTTTTATCTGAGTTGCTGCCATTTGGCTTAGCAAGGCGGCACAGTTCCCGAATAAACACGTCTGCCGTGTGAATATTGCATTTAACTACTATCTTATTGTTACCTGTTTAACTTAAGTTTTCTGTTCTAGCCAAATTTAAGAAGAGGCTGGAGTTGGGTCAAAAACTTAAGAAAGGGAAGTTTTGAAAGTATTTGAGTAGGTAACCAATTTTTTTTTTACTCGATTGCATCATTTCGGTGACGACTTAAATTCAATTCAATTTTTATCTCAGAATGGCTTCTTCTTCTTCTTCAAATTAATGGCGGTCCACCAAATGATTTCGCCAGTGTCAGTAAGAGAGTATAATCAGTAAATAGAGCAGTAAATCAAAATTAATAAAAGTAAAAGCCAGGCATTTTTCAATCGGCCATCTTACCTCTACTTACCCTAAGTTTACCGGGAGGAATGGCTTGTGTGGACAACTTTGCCATTGTCAAGGTTTGAGGTTACAGGTGATCGGTAATTTATATCCCGTAGGTACAGATTCAAAAAGAATCTTTCAGTTGAAGATCTAAAACAAACAAGATAACATGAGGGTAGTATTATAAATACAAAAACTACTTGTATTAATGTTATGAGAAGTGAGCATGCACATTGAAGCGGACATAAAGCGGACAATGCAGAGGCCAATAAGATTACCATTTAATGTTAAAATCGGTAATACGGTTATGATGTTCGAGTGTATGATTTCAGTGTCACTAGAGATGTCAAGTCATTTGTTACAAACAGGAAACTCAACCTTGATGTTGAAGAATGTCAGATTGACTTTGGACCTAAGGTGGGTACCAAATTTAAGTTTTTGACTATACTAGTATCTGCTCGCGGCGTCGTGCGCAGAGATTTCAATTATCGATATTTACTAGAAAATTTAAAAAAAATCGCCTTTGTTATGTTAGTAGGATGCGAAAGTTTGTGTTTGTTATACTTACACGGATTTTAGGGTTAAAATGGAGGTAGCTTATACCCTGGGTAAACTCATAGGCTACTTTTCATCATGACAGCAATCGTAACCACGTACAAACACTTTGTTTTCAATTTGAAAATGTCTATTCGGGAAAATGTGAATCTTGATCTGTTTCGTATTTAAGTTTTGGTTACTAAAAATACAGAAAGAAAAAGGAAAGAAGGGCTCCGATGTTGAAACGTAATTTTATTTTTTATTTAATAAAACTTTATTGCACATACATATTAACATAACAAACATACGGTAGCGTTTGGCAAAAATATGTTTGCCAAATCTATAATTTCTCAACTTTTTCATTTGCCAGTGTTATATAATTTTTTTCAGAATTTATGTCAGTACCCTGTGTACCCTTTAGGTTAGGTTAGGTTAGTTTTTATAAAATCCTGAACTATTTACGGTTACAGAAAACAAAGCGGGTTGGCAAATGATAAGTTGCGAAACGGTACATTTGGCAAAAATATTTCACCGAAACAAAGGTAACCCAACATACACATACACACATAAATAATCGTTGCTGCTTATAAAACATGCAGCACCTTAATCCTGGAGGTTATCGAAGTAGTGCTTACGCAACAAACGCTTAAAATAATATTCTCTCTGAGCTTTCCTCACTCGAAGCGGAAGTTCCACATACGAATTGCCTGGTAGGATTTAGACATTTTAAATTTCAAAAATAATCAAATATTAAAAATGCAACTTCTTACTTCAAATAAATATGCCTTAACGCGAACCGTCATCGTGTCAAAGTACTTAATTTAAATTTTATACGTTTTACTAATCCACAAAGTAAACGAATTCAAAAAAGATAATCTAATTATTATTTTGAATATATTAGCGCTCCGCCCTCGCTTTGCTCCGGTGTATGCGATTTTTCAGTTATACCCGTAAATAAACCAGCATTTATTATGCGTAAAAACCTTCTTGTGAAAATTACCTCACTGATACTGAAAACCGCGTCAAAATTCGTTGAGTGGTTTAGGAGAAGTTAGCATATATACAGAAAGACAAAACGCGGAATAGTACATTACTGCAGAGACCGGGAAAACGGCTGTTGTAGGACGAGTAGAGTTAGCGTGGCCGAGACGATATAATAAGAGTCCAGCAACCGCCCTTCCTTGCTGAGGCTTGCATAGTGTTTTTCTCCAACAATGCGAGAAAATATAACACAATTGTTAATATATTATAAACTGTCCCATAATTTCCTTGAAAAAAAGAACAGAAACAGGTAAGATTTAGTATGACCTTTTAAATGAAGCATTAAATCACACATTTAAACGTAATAAATTCAATTTAAATAAAATATAATTTAAAATATAACATTAATTACACGTTTATGTTATTTCGGCAATTTATTTTGTTTATGAACACAAGTTCTTTATAACAAACGTCAGACTATTTTATACACTTTTAAATTAAATTAAATACGCTGTAAACGCTGTTTGAAAATGTTTAACTTTTTAGTCTATGACATTTAAAAAGTAAAATACCTATACAAGGAAAAATGTTGATTGCACGAGTGTTTGGCTGTTTGGAGTTAGTTATCCTAGTCCAAACATGGTTTTAAAAGTACGTAATGACATTTGTATACATTTTCGCAGCCGCTGCCGTTTTTTAAATAATTTTGCCTGGACTTGGAACCTAGAACTGCGCGGGCTGATTTTACAACAGTATGGTTAACATTTCCGAGCATGTGGGAGAAAAACGACTTATTTTTATAGTATGTAATAATAACGATAAAGAAATGACTTAAAACCGATCCATGTCACAAATACTATTAACATGACCAGGACCTCTATTCAACACGGTAAAAGCCATATCGTTTCTGATACGGAAATAAGTGCGAGAGTGACGGATGCTTTATCCACATTTGACACGCGACATAAACGCAGCCATACTATAGTGTATTTCTATGGGACTTGCTAACTATGTAAACAAAAGACTCAACTTTGTTTTGTCACTGTTTCTCCTTGAATTTTCACACCACCTCATCAAACACCATTGATACCATAAACTATTGAAACGGTCGTTATTGTAAAATACAAAATCACCAAATATATAACTCTACTTTGGATATTTCATTAAAAGTTTAAATGGTTTCATAAGTTAGGTTATTAGGACCTGATGGAATGACGTTTTTGTTTCTTTTAAATTCTATAATTATCTATGATGGGTAGTGTTGTGGCTAAAGTTGGCGATATATTAAGGCCCCTACACATTACCTAACTCACGCTGATCACACTCACAGATGATTTAACGGCACCTTATGTAATAAATACTGGTTATATATCATCTTCAAGTACCGATTTTTCTTCAGATCGTGATTAAACAAATTATAAATAAGTAACTAACTACTTGTTTTTTACTTTCGGTATTTTATGATTCGATATGGTTTGACATAAGTAAAGGAGTATTGCCCATCACTAGTAAATTCATCATTCAGAGACAATTTCAATATGGCGGTTTGTTTACGTAGTTAGCAAGTTCCATAGAATTAGACTTTAGGCTTGCAGGTCAAATACGAGTTGGGTTTTACCGTGTAGAAATAGAGGCGCAGAAAAATGAAAGTTCCTTATAAAATTTCCAAAGTAATATAATATCACGAGAAAGATTATTTTGCAGCCAATTTTACGGTATTTCATAAATCAAACAAAGTGTTCTTATCTCTAAAATATATCTATAACGAACTATATAAATAAAGAAGAGATTTTTCTATCCGCAAATTCAGTTTGCGGGATAAAC
Organism: Acleris emargana; assembly: GCA_927399475.2. Classification (NCBI taxonomy): domain Eukaryota; kingdom Metazoa; phylum Arthropoda; class Insecta; order Lepidoptera; family Tortricidae; genus Acleris; species Acleris emargana. The sequence continues at coordinate 4,712,244 of OV656844.1, read as the reverse complement.
TCCCCGTACTTATGTAACGGACAGCGTTATACCCTTATCAAGTATTTATTAGGAATCGTATAGAACAAATACAGTAGCCGTTCGGCGCGAAGATTTCTTGGCTTTGCTATTTGATGTACGACTGAGAGGTATTTCTACACAGGACAAATACAACATAATATTATTAACAATGTCAAGTTTTTTTAATACTATTTCGAGAATAAGGCAGGCTTCCGGTAACCTTGGTAACGCTAACCGGAGAGGGAAGATGGCCGATTGAAAGATGTCCGGCTTTTAATTTTGATTTATTCTGTTTACTGATTTAACTCTACTCACTTGACACTGCCTAAATCACTGCGGAATACTGCGGAGAAGAAGAGAATAAGAAATTTTAGCCCACATTATATTGATAGATGACATTGACATTGCGTTATAAAAAAACAGGTCAAAATTATATTGAAGTCTCTGAACTACAAAGTTGTAAGTTGGTTTCTAAAAATTATCTAGACACGCGGGAGCGCGTCAAGCCAAGTTCAAGAAACAGAACTGGCGAGGCGCACCGTGTGTAATATTACACGAACCATTTGGAGCCACTTTTGACCCCCTCATAAATCAAAAACTATTTTACATAAACGTATCAAATTTTGCTCATATATTGAGACTTGCGAGATACATATGTGTTCTAAATTTCATAAGCTTATCTCAAACGGTTATTTAGATATTAATGTCCAAAATTCCTCATTTTTATCATTGACTGACCTATAGACCAAAACTCTAACCCAGTTCCAGATGACCTAGAGAGTTAAAATTTGGTATGCAGATAGGTAATTAGATGAATACAAAGGAATAAATAAAAAACTGGCAATTTTTAAATAATTAGATTCTATTATGAACGCTTAACATAAATACCTAATATTACTTAGGGTACCTACGTTATTAACTGGGATTAATTATTATTTTTATATTTAGCGCACATCAATAGTGTAAAATCATTACCTACTCATAAATAATGATAAAATAATAGGCATTTAGATTTTCGGTATATACACGACGCGCGCGCGCCGAGTGACGCCGGAGCGGCGCGGGCGCTGTGACGATCGAATCGAACCGTTGACGCGAACGTGGCCGAGCGAGCGGCAGCCGCGCTCACAAGCGCGAGCGCCGGCTTGCTGTCCGTCCGGTTGTCTCTCGATATCTGACCTATAAGGTTGCAATTTATGCTGCGAAATTGCTAAGTTTTCTTAAGGAAAACTTATAATTTGTAGTAATATTATTATTACAATTTCTTTAATAAGTTGGTACCTACGTACGTATAGTATTATAGTATAGGCTATAGTTTAAATAAATAATAATTTTATAGTTATAAGTAGGGAGGTGTATATACTTATTATTATTACAATTCCTATAATAAGTGGGTACGTAGGTTTAGTATAGTATAGGCAATAGTTTAAATAAATAATAATTGTATTTTTTAGTAAGTAGGTAAGTTAAGTATAGTTAAAAGTAAGTAGGTGTATATACCTACTTAACTCTGAGTTTGAGAACTTGTTGATAGTAGCAAATAGTTTTATCTTTTTATTACGTAGGTAGGTACCCACCAAAAACATAAATGTAAAAAAGGAGAGCCAAGTTCAATACAAAAATTATTCTCTGCTGTGGGCTTGGCAATGCAATTGTTTTATATTTATAAAGTCTACTTTTAGTTTTGAATTTGTCCTTTTAAAAGGACCCACGGCGTTACGAGGATATGTACTTACCTACAAAAAGTAATGATATCCCACCAAAAACATAAATGTAAAAAAGGAGAGCCAAGTTCAATACAAAAATTATTCTCTGCTGTGGGCTTCGCCGCAAAAAGAATGGAGATCTGAGATTGAGTGCCAAGTTCTATGCAAAATCCAAATATGTAGTCTAAGGGCTCACTTGGCTGGTTTTCCCATACTAATTATATAGCCTTCGCATGTTCTAAACCTGTTACCTTTCGGTTCTTATTTTATTATTCCGAAAATTTGGCTTGCTGGTAGAAACTACCCATCGAACATAAGGCTCTTCCATGACTGTGTAAAAGTAGGTACTTAATAATAATTCGTATGGGAAAACCAGCCAAGTCAGCCCTTAGACTACATATTTGGATTTTGCATAGAACTTGGCACTCAATCTCAGATCTCCATTCTTTTTGCGGCGAAGCCCACAGCAGAGAATAATTTTTGTATTGAACTTGGCTCTCCTTTTTTACATTTATGTTTTTGGTGGGATATGTTTTACAACGTAAGCCATAGCATAAAACACAGTAACTGCAAATGTAACTTTTTTAAATGTACATTATTGCCACCCCGTGACATCCAAGCCTTTGAAAAATTATAATAATTTACTAGAATTAAAAGTACGAGTATCCATGTGGTCACCGGGTTAGAATAGTGCCACTCCATATCTTCTCGTGGATGTCGTAAGAGGCGACTATGGGAATAATAAAGGCTTCTAGTACTCTTAGGCGATGGGCTTGCAACCTGTCACTAATACACTGGTAAACATCTTAGCCTGATTTGTGCAAAACGTGGTTACAGAATTATCAACAACTTATTTTAGAGTGCTTGGTAATTCTGTAGCTCTGCCTACCCCACTCTGGGATTGAAGGCGTGAGTTTATGTATGTATGTATGTAAAAGTACGAGTATTGAACTGTTAATGGATGAACATTCTCTACCAAACAAATAGGTTTTAATATCCCTAGCGCATATTTTTGCAATTGTTTTATGAGTTTAATTAACTTAGCAACGAACCTAGTAAATTAAACATCTTTCAAAAGATAAGCATGTTATATTTAACTACTCAATCAGCTGACACCAATCGCTGTCAAGCATTTATTGTTCTAATAGCATTAGTCTGACGAATATTAGATGAAAAGTGAAAACTGAACTGAAAGCTGTCAAAGAAATACGAGATCTTGAAAAGCCCTCAGCCATATTTTACAACAGAGAATAAACCCGATTATTTTGTGATAATTTACTTCGGAAAAACATGTTCAATTTACTGTCACGGGGTTTATGTTGAAAAATATTATATTTATATTATCTTCATAACGTTACTTATAGTTATATGAGAATGATTTTTTAAAGTTTTTGGATATTCTTACTGTCTTAATCCTATTGTACTTCATTATATCAATCAATATCACTTTGAATGCACTGCTGTGGAAATTTGTTGTTATAAATTGATAATTATTGTTTTATATAGAACTGGATTAGGTGACTTCAACATTTATTTAGAGAAATTAGAATTATTATTGACTAAGATAACTGACGAAAAGAAAAGGTTTCTTCTTGTTGGTGATCAAAATGTGGATTATTTATCTGATAATTGTTTGAGGCGGCGGGTAGACGACGTACTAAGTTGCTACGGTTGTGCCAACCCCGTGAATTTTCCAACTCGCGTGACTGCAGACTGTGTATCGTCCATTGATTGCGGCATTACTGACCTCGCTCGCGACGACCTAACGGTATCACCAGTGGACACTGCCATAAGCGATCACAACGCACAGCGGTATGAGTTCGCCATACGGCATGAAAGTCCAACAAATGACACAGTTCAACGTCGACTATTTAATGACGAATCTATCTACTTTTTCTATTATGACATTTCTAATTATGACTTTTATTTTATTTAAGATAAAACTATTGACATTAATATTAAATTTGATAAATTATTTTCGGTTATGACGCATTATATTAATATTCATTTTCCTGTTAAAACTATCAAATAAAAAAATAAAAGCAGTGCCGTCCCATGGTTGACCGACAAACTATTGGAGTACACTCGTAAACACACCGATCTACACGAAATACGGCGCCAGTACCCTAATAATGACATTATAACAGACTGTATCAATAAATATTATAATTTAATTAAATCAGAAACGTTGCGTGCTCGTCAAACCTTTATCGAGCAAAGATTGGCGGGAAGCCGAAATCCTTGCAAGGAAATCTGGACCATAGTAAATGAAGAGATAGGCACAAAAATTAGGTCACAAAATATAAAACTTAGAGACCCGACAACGCAAACTATTATATCTGATAATGACATTCCTAATACATTTAATTCCCATTTTTTAAACATAGCCTTAAATTACACCGTTGACAGTGATAAGTCGTTAAGCCAACAATATCTCTGCAGACACCTGCGCGCCGCGGACGTGCCCGCGCTCTCCCTGCCCACCGTCACCAGCGACATGCTGGACCGGGTGCTGCAGTGCATGTTAAAAACGCGAAAAATTTCTGACACCTATGACATATCACTTAATATTTTATTATGCATTTGGCCGATTATTAGCAACGTATTACTTAATTTAATTAATGAAGTTTTTGTTTCTGGTGTATACCCTGACGTACTTAAAATGACCAGAGTGTGCCCTGTGTTTAAGGGAAAAGGGGACAAGTGTGAGGTCAACAACTATAGGCCGATAACGATAGTTCCAACCATCTCTAAAATAATAGAGTCAATCCTGTCGTCGCACATAATGAGCCACCTCGAGGATAACGACCTACTGACGGACCAGCAATTTGCGTATCGGCAGAAGATGTCAACGACCGAGGCAGCGTGTAAAATTTTTGACTGCGTTGTTACTGGTCTGGATGAGAGGTACAAGGTGGCGGGTATCTTGTGCGACTTGTCCAAGGCCTTTGATGTGATCAATCACGGAATGCTTCTGGACAAGTTGCATCACTACGGCATCAGTGATGTCAGCCACCGTCTACTCACGTCATTTCTGTCGGGCCGTAAACAGGCAGTCAAGTTATCCGCAAACGGAATAAGGATGCAGTCTATGACCGGAAGTGTGAGTCTAGGTATCCCTCAAGGATCTGCTTTAGGAAACACACTATTCCTAATTTACATTAATGACCTTCCGACAGCCATTACAGCTGGCCTGTCAGTGCTCTTTGCGGATGACACGACTGTCGTGGTTAGTGCCCGCACGTATGAACAACTCGGGGAGAAAATCCATAGCGCGTGCCTTCAGTTGCAAACGTGGTTTTCGGCAAATGGTTTGGTTTTAAACTTGTCGAAATCCAATACTATGGTTTTCTCAGGCCGAACTATCTCACTTCCTACGTGCGTGGCAAACAGTCCGATGCCGATATGCAATGAGTGTAGGTTCCTCGGCTTCACACTTGACTCTAACCTTAACTGGAAGTGCCATGTTGACAAACTTTGTGGTAGACTGAGTGGTGCCGTCTTTGCGTTGCGTAAACTGGGCAGGCTTATTGCAAATGATGCATTAATACAGGTGTACTTTGCACATTTTCACTCCCTGATGTCGTATGGCTCGCTCCTATGGGGAAACTCCACGGATGCCAATAGGGTGATGATAATGCAAAAGCGCGCCTTACGCACGTTAGCTGGGGTGAAACCTAGGCACTCTTGCAGGGGCCTTTTCGTAACGTACCGCATATTGACGCACTACTCAGTTTACATTTTCCAAATATTGATGTTCGTGAGACATCATATTTCCTCCTTTGCACGCGTTGATATTCTTGGCAAGGAGCTCCGCCACACCGGGCGTTTGTGAACAGTTCCTCGTCGCATGGCACTTGCGGGTAAGAACCCGCGTGTCATCGGTCCCACGTACTACGAGCGTCTACCCGCTCAACTTAAAAATGTACAATCCGACGAAGCATTTAAACATCAGCTAAGAAACCTTTTATTGGATAATCCATTATACTCCGTGGATGAATATATGAAGCTGGACATGTAAATTTATTATTGTGTTGAAATTATTAATCATTGTATGTATTGACATCGGACGAGTGACCATAATTCGATATTTAATTGTTGTTGTGTTAATTAATTATTCTTGTATTTTTTGATAACTAGTATTTATGTTTTGACGATCTCAATGTAATTTCGTATTTTTTGACATGCAATGCAATTTATATTGTAATATTACATTGATGAATAAATAAACTAAACTAAACTAAACTTATTTTTCATTCGGTGGAAAATTTCCGGTGCGTCACGAAATTGACCGAATAACCTAGTAACGTACAGGAAAAAAAATGAATGGACATAAAACCTACCTACTAAGGTCCTGTTTTGAGTGTCAGTTACCTTAGCAGTGTCTTTTTAGCGCATTGAATTATCGAGTAACGTCTCGAGAAAAGAAGTAGGTAGTGCAAGCATTTACCTATTGAATTGTGCTTGACTTTTGCTGTTGCTATTTTACTACAGTTTACTGCAACAAAATCGGGTCACTGTACTTATAAATTTATATACACTGTAACCCGTTAACACTGCTCTTTGATGTATAAAAAGAACACGTTTTACTAACTAGCTCTAATAGCCCTCAGGAGACGCATCGGCCTTGTGATTTTTGCGATAATCTCTGTAGTCTCAGTTGCGCTTATAAAAAAGGCTTGGGGAATTGTGATTTGTGCTGAAAGGAACTTCCAACCTTTATTTATAAAAACTTTTTTTTATGCATTTACTGAAACTTAAATAGGCTGTCGTCGATTGCGTTTGCGATGAATCAAAAACAGATTAACTAGGGCCTCTATCCTAGGAGGCATAAACCATATTGTGTTTGACCTGGGGGGTTATTATGACGTAACTATGCAGTTCACTTTACGGCGAGCGTAAAGGACAGAGCTATAGCAGCTATAGCTCTTATCTCTCAGCGTAAACTGAACTAAATAGCTGTGTCATAATAAACCCGCTCTTATCGTATTTCCAACGTTTTGATTGATCTTCTTTACTTGACAGTAATGGCATCTCTGCTGCATCAGGTCTAAGACGATATGGATTTTACCGCCTAGAAATAGAGGCCCTGTGAAACAGGTCTTTAAATGTTGTTATTTGTGTCTTGGCAATAAATAGTTTCATGTTGTATATTTTGTGTTCTTTTTATCGTTTTTATAGTGGTCCCGGCTTCTAATCCCGGTAACGGCAAATACTTGTGTTGTGACTTCAGCTTCTCTACGAAGTCGATAGCCAAGCCCGGAATCATTCAGCAAAGAGATATTTTTTTTTTTTTTTAAGCAATATTATTATTATTTTATTTGTCAAGATCGTAGCAAGTGGAAAGAAGTGGACTCTGCCTACCCCTCTGAGAAACAGGCGGTATTTTTATGTATGTATTAAAAACAAACAACATGGTACACTATCTCATACAATTTAAAATAAAAAAGTCTTATCGCGTTTTATTGTTGTGAGTTCTTTCTTTTTAGTCTCTATAGATTTTAAATTGATTAAGATTGAGTTGCTCTTCGGCGTTGAGTTACTAACTCTCTGAGGGACCATCGGTTTACAGTCACCATTTTGTTTTATAAATTTTGGACAGTCTCGTCGATCAATATCCGTGAGTCGTGAGATTTTTCCGTCACAATAAAATCTTAATGAACAGTGAGTATTTATGTCTGAATCGTGGAAATTGTCTGTGTACACGTATACTGTTGACGATGACATTGTACTGCATGATAGTTCAGTTATTTTGCGGGTGGTAGGACCTTGTTCAGGGTCCGTCCGGATCGCTACCACCATCTTATCCATTAATCTACCGCCAAACAGCAGTGTTCGTATTGTTGTGTTCCGGTTTGGGGATAAGACAGCCGGTGAAATGACTAGCATAGAGGCATTCCATCTTAGTCCTCAGGGTTGGCAACGCATTTGCAGTCTTACGATTGCATTGCAGTCTTGTGAATGCGAATGTCCATGGGTCACAGTTTCCACTTACCATCAGGTGGCCTGCGTGCTCGTTTGAATACTCTATGCAATAAAAAAAAAAAAAAACTCACGTAAGTGTGTTTGACATTCGTTTAGTTGTAGCCCGTATTGACACACACGCTACGGTGTAGCCCAGAGATGCATACACATGCATTTACACACACAAGTATAGCAAATCCGCTTTCGTGAGATAAAACAACTGTACAGATGGTAAAGATGACCTAGATTACGGTGAGTCTCACCAAATCTTTTTCCTACTACATATTTGGTACCTAACTTCAAATACTTGTGGGAGGCCCTTGTGCTGGGTCCGTCCGGGTTGGTACTACCATCTTATCCATTAACCTACCGCCAAGCAGCAGTGTTTGCATTGTTGTGTTCCGGTTTGGGGATAAGAAAGCCGGTGAAATGACTAGCATAGAGGCATTCCATCTTAGTCCTCAGGGTTGGCAGTGCATTTGCAGTCTTGTGAATGTCTATGGGTCACAGTTTCCACTTACCATCAGGTGGCCTGTGTGCTCGTTTCTCGTTTGCCTTCCTATAAAATATTTTTTTTAAAAACCACCTCGATTAACAGCAAAAACTCAAATTATTCGAAGCGAAGCATAAATAATATAAACGTCAATATTTCTGTCATTATAAACATAATTTGTCATCACTAACCTTGGCCTTCCCCGGGCGGTTTTTGCTACGTAATGAAGTTTCCAAAAGCAATTAAACTACTTTGTTTATGTTGTCTCCAACTCGGGTATATAAATTTTAATACTTAGGCTTAAGGGCAAAAAGGGACGAGACCACTCGTTAATAATAGGGATAGACCATCAAAAATAACTCACGGTTTTTACATTCTAATTCGTAAGAATAGGTAATTTTAAGAGACCAATTTCATTAATTTGGTATGTGACCCAATAGTTTTGTTTTAATATTTTTATTTATTCAGCAGACATTTTATGGATGACATGATTATTTTTAAATTTGGATAGACATTTTCTAATAAATTACAACAATTAAATGATATCTAATGATACAAAGTGATTGTAATAGTGAAATAAAATATACTATTTCAAGCGGTTTTCGCCTAACCCACGGGTCGGCAACCTGCGGCTCGCGAGCCACATGCGGCTCTTTGGATGTGAGGCTGCGGCTCTTTAGTTCCATTCGCAAATATTATTTATTTTATAAAAAAACAACAAATATCAACAAACTTTATGAAAGTATAGAGGCTATTTATTGTTGGCAAGAATTTTTTTTGTGGCTTTTTTAAAAACTTCCGAATGAAAAGGTGGCCGACCGATGGCCTAACCCATAAGATACACCTTGGAGGGCTTGAAGCCAAAAACGAAATTCAAACAAAGGTCAAATATAATTTTGTTGATATTTCCGAAATAGATAAATATTTCAAAAACTAGACCAGCTTTAAAACCCTATTCCTCGAAATGGTCTTCAAATTAGAGTAATTTAAAAAATATTAACAATCCCAATTAAAGGAATCAAATAGTACACAGTTAAAGCAAGCTACATTTATACGTGTATGAGAGCATACATGCATACATTAAATCACGCCTGTTTCCCAGAGGGGTAGGCAGAGACCACTTGTTTCCACTTGGTACGATCTTGACAAATTTCTTTCGCTTCTTCAACATTCATACATCGTGTATGAGAGCAATAAAGAAGAAAGACGTCCTTGAATTGACCATTGGACTCTATTTTCGAACGTTCATTAAAATAAATAATTGTTGCAATATAATATTACATCGAAAATTATAAGTAATAACAAAACTATTCAGATTACCGCTGGAATCGCTCGAATTACTATAAAATATTTCGTAGAATGTATCATTTCCCCGAAAACTGTTTTTTCTGTATCGTTGTTTTCAGATAATCATGAACGTTCACAACGTAGGATGTAAAACTTGTAGGTATTACTATCAATTTAATGAAAATTCCACTTATAGATAAATTATGACTCTTAATTGCTGATGAATTATAATGCTGATAGTCTTTTATACGTATCTGACATAGGTAGCTTGTTACGGATTTATTTTTGATATATTCTATGAAACTAAAGTTGATATAAGGTAAGGGTGCACTGCAATGAAATTAATTTAATAAGACTGTACCGAGCAAATGTCGAGCGTCCAGTGCACCCTCATCAATATTACTATGTTTTCTAATTAACTAAACAATTTTCTTGGAATCGGACGATGCTTATTTGTAGCGCAAGTAAAAACACAGGTTATGGAAAACGTAGCAAACTTTAATAAGAGTTACCCTTTGAGAAGTCAGCTCAACGGGAAAAGGTGGCCACTTTTTTCTGTTAAGTTGATAACTCGAAGGTCAATTGTTAGTAAACTATGTGATATATCCTATAAGTTGTGTTTTCATTTGTAGTACAAAAAAGCACCGTCCGATTTCAAGAAAATACTTTAGTTTATTAGAAAACTCAATAACAGTAATGAGGGCGCCACTGTACATATGGCGTAGGCTCAGTGCAGTATTAACGCAATGTTCAAATAAAATGGGCATGTATTTATAGTTAACTATAGTAATTGAATCAAGGTTAAGGGTTCGTTTGTTTTAATTTTGTTGTAAAGACTTTTCTCAAATATTCTACATACATACATATGTACATATACATAAACTCACGCCTTCATTCCCAGAGTGGGGTAGGCAGAGCTAGAGAATTACCAAGCACTCTTAAATAAGTTGTTGATAATTCTGTAACCACGTTTTGCACAATCAGACCAGTGTATTAGTGACAGGTTGCAAGCCCATCGCCTAAGAGTACTAGAAGCCTTTGTTATTCCCTTAGTCGCCTCTATGAAATCCACGAGAAGACATGTCCTGGAGTGGCACTATTCTAACCCAATAATATATTTTACAAAGGCAAAGTTTTTGAAACAAACATGCTTACAAATCTAATAAGAAATAAGCTTTAAAAATCCAGAGTGCTCTTTGGATAATGTCTTCAATATTATATTAGTTATCGTGATATTAAAAAAAAGGGTACAAAGAAGAACCATACATGCAGGTCAAAAACATTACACAGGCGGCGGTCGTGTAAAAAACCGGCCAAGTGCCTGTTGGACTTGCGCTCGAAGGGTTCCGTACATTATCTATAAAATATTAGCAAAAAACAGTAAAAAAACCACGTTTGTTGTATGACAGCCCCCTTTATTATTAATTTTATTCTGTTTTTAGTATTTGATGTTATAGCGGCAACAGAAATAGGTACATCATCTGTAAAAAATTCAACTGAGTAGCTATCACGGTTCATGAGATACAGCCTGGTCAGACGGACAGAACGGACAGACGGACAGTGAAGTCTTAGTAATAGAGTTCCGTTTGTACCCTTTAAGTACATAGCCTTAAAAACATAAATAAAATGCCTAAATCATAAACATAACTTTTCACTTCAAAATGGCGACCTAAATTCCAAATTTAAATTGGAAACGGCTGCTAGAACACGAGGCTCTGACAACTAAGCATACTGCCTAATTGCGTATAAACCACACGTCATAATAATTTACGCTGATAAACACGAAACCTGAAAACGGTCGTAACCGTTGTTAGTACGCTACTGGAGACTTTAGTTAGGTAACGTAGTAACAGGAGATTAGTACCCTTGGACCGTCTTGCTTTGTTACTAAAGATGCCTAGTTTTGTTTCTTTCACTGACAAGACAATAGCGCTGCTGCGTTAACTGAACTATTTTTCTGTAAACCGTCATTAGGTATTAGTTGATTATAAAATTGTATTTTACTAGCAAAGTTGATATTTAGGTTAATTTCAACGAAACGGTGCTGTGTAAGAAATAGGGTTGTTCTTCTTTAATATAAAAATGCATAAAGTGCGGGCTTTTGACTAAACGAATTTATTTTTTATTTTAAGAGGGTTTATAAATAATGCCACTCTTATTAACCATTAATTTTTATTTCATTCCAATCATAAATAGCCTTAACTAAATTGTTAAGTAAATCAGCCCCTTGGGAAATTGGTAATTGCCAGATGCGGCAAACTTGTAACATGAAACACAATATTAAAAAATCGTCACAAAATGTTGCGTAATAAGTATGGAATCTTTATTAAATGTTTACCAGCAAAAAAAAAGCTAGATGCAAAAGTAAATAAAAAAAAACTTTTTTTTTATCGGTGATTTTTCATCTTGTTTCATCCTTATTCGTCTGTTCACTTTATCCAGGGAATTACTGTATGAATAGTAAATATCTAGGATTCCAATTGCGGAAACTACTTATAGGGAACTTATATTTATACAGGTGCTTTTCCACCGGAGAGACGAGGCAAGACGAGAACTTTTTATTTTAAACATTCAATTCCCTCCTTGCACATCTTCTTTGGAAATGGTTCCTTCCCTTATAGATTCCGAATTACCCATACTGAACCATACGGATTGATCACGATATCATAAAAAAAACCCTTTGCTTCAAGAATAAATTCAAATGCATTACATACTGATGTTATTTTCCTATTGTTGTATTCATGCAAGAACCGTTGTATCGTGACCTCTGGAGTTTTACTAATTATAGGAAATTGGAGAGCGTATTGCGCTGGTTATGGGTTTAGATGAACCAGAATTTCTGAACTCGGTATTATGGTTATTTCTACAGGTCTATGGGTCTAAGCAAATTGGATTTGGTGAAGCCATTGTGATAAAGAATGGCTCGGCTGGCTTAGTTCAGTGCGGGTCAGGATTTGCGTTAGAAGCGCCTTAATCCGTAAAATTCCCCTTTAAAAAGCACTTTTGTATATTGTGACGGTATTTTCCGTGAGGATTTTTATTGTGGTAGTAACTTGAGAGTTTACGATAGTTTTATTTTGTGGTATAAAGAATACATTGGTATTAGAGCTGTAACGTTGTTTTTTTTTGCTGAGATATTTCAGGATAATTCCAATACATGTAGCGTGAATACGTATTCTTTAAATAACTTATCAAATTTTTCCAGTAACTTTGGTAAAAAATCTAAATATTTCAGAAAACGCCGATGTATTTTTAAAGTCATATTTGGATAGAGTTTATACGTGACTTTTAGCCGAATATTTGCCTATAAATTTTACTAGGCCTCCATAACGAAACACAAATATAACCTTAAAAATAGTCGTTCCGTCACTACGTTACTTAACTGTTTTTTGACCTTTAACGATCTACTGAAGCGTATGTTGATATAAGCTTACTGAAGCAGGAGAACCTTAATAAAGCAAGGCCTTTTCTGGAGCTACTTGACATACGGTATCCAGTTCTATTAGTGATAAGCCACTTTTCACGGCCCTAAGCCTTGAGAAGCCCCATACGAGAAAAGGCGTGGCTACCGTTGGATTTACAACCTCTGCACAGATAAAAAATCCCTGCACTGAATGGATCAAAATCTATAGTATGGTAAGCTAGACAAGTGGCAAGGATATTTCTGTCTCAAGCTTTTACACATTACCCTATCCCGTCGTCTCCTGGGCCTCCTAGCCAGGCCTTTGGATGGATTAGAATAATATTAAAACCGTCCAAATGCCGGCTCAATATATTGCCACACAATAAAAAACAAAATCTGAAAATTGGCCTTTTTTGGAAATTGGACGGACAGACGGACGGTTTCTTATTCCCTTTTTTCACTATCTTTAAAATGATTATTTATTGGTTGGCTTTATGTCATAAGCAGCTATATCGATGTCGAAAGCACTCATAATCGTTATTTTCAGTCAACTTTAGTTTTGACCAAACTTTATTATAGACTAACAGGCCGTATTGTAAGCTATCAGAACCTGGCATGTTTCATACTGCCCTCCATAGAAAAAAGTGGTATGTCTCACAGAACCACGTATGTATCAGTGATCTTATATCTTAATAAGCTGGGTTAAGTTTGCTTTGACTATCAAATTGCTCATACGTCTTTTATATTCAGAAGAGCAGCATAGCGTAGCTTTATCCCTTTCATTGACCCGCTTGGTCTAGTGGGTATTGACCCTGCCTACGAAGCCAGCGGACCTGTGTTCGATCTCCGGTCGGGCCAAGTATTTGTGTGATGAGTACGGCTATTTATACCCAAATCTTGAATGTTTTCTATGTATTTAAGTATATTTTTCGCCACCTAGACCCTATAAAAAAAGCAGAATAAACTTAATTTGGGATTAAATAAATTCGTGTAACAGTCCCTTGATATTTATTTATTATGAACTGGAACTTGGCAGGTTATGGCAGCTTATACGGCCTATGTCACCTCAATTTTATGTCAGAAAATCAGTCAGTATTCAGTAACCAGACAATTTAATTCATGTACATATCTGAAGACCTTTTCATTAAACGTACAGATCTAATTCGAACCGCTCTGTTTTAAATATAGGAGCTTGAATACCAGACATATACGACTCAGACTCGTGTAATTCTCATGTATGCCATTCAACGAACGTCTACCTTCAACCTTCATCAAGTGTTTATTGGTCGGAGAATTAGCAGCCCCCAAAGATATCCTTGGGGTTCGACACAAGTCGGGGGCGCAAGTGAAAATAAATCATAGTTAGAAGGAAGAAAATGTTTTGAAAAATTAGCAAGGGAAATGGCCATAATTTTATAGAATTTCGAACGATATTTTCTGCTGAAACCATGATGGTGTCAGGATATCTTAAACATGAATTACGTAGGCTAGGTTAGGTTAGAGTTGTGACTACCACAAACCAAACTCATACATACATACATATACTCACGCCTTTATTCCCAGAGTCCAGTAGGCAGATAATTCTGTAAAACAAAACTCACTCAGTGAAAAATGCCTTCCGATGAAATGAAAATTCTGCGTAGTGATACGTTTATTGAATAAGCTTGTACAATATAATTGCAGCTTTCAGATTCAGATAATCACATGTAATGCAAGGCGGTTGCACTAATTGCAGCACATGCTTCGAAACGGAAAAATAGTGTTATTTAACAGATAATGAGTTACGAGGAATTTAAAAGTTACTTTTGATGACTGACACAATTGCAACTATATTTTCCTCTTTTCTATCTCGACCTTTTCCACGATTTTTAAAAAAAGTAACTAAATCCTTACAAACAAATAAGCCAACAGTTTCACCAGAGACGGCTAAAACGGTCTCACATCTTAAGTTATATCATATCACGCTTATTAAGTAATATACTGTAAAATAACTTTATGATTACTGGGACTACTTGTTGTTTAAAAATCTTATCTGTATCTTATATGCTCGGGTGGGTTATTATGACATAGCAATGCGGCGAGCGTAAAGGACGGAGCTACCGCAGTTATATAGCTCTGTCCCTTTCTCGCAGCGTAAACTGAACTGCGTTGCTATGTCGGTAATGCTTGGGAATTAAGATCCCAGTAACACGCCTACGTATCTGTCGATGAAGTTTATTAGTTGAACCAGTTTGACAGATATCGTGTTTCTAGCTGTAAGAAATTTTAAATTGATATTAGAAGGTCGACCATTTCACCCTTTCCGTGCGTTTTGACTCGACATCATACTTATAAGTCTTACTAAAGCCGGGAGGAGAACATAGATCGGTTACCCTAACTGACTAATTCCACAAAGTTTGCATTCGCATTTTTCCCCATTTATTTTTTACTCTAAACGCGTTTCTTCCCATTGCTTTTTTTACCAATTGCATGTTTTCCATTTCGGATTTTACCCACTTGCATATTTTCTCAATTAAAAATCAGAGCTGCAGAGCAGTTTGTCGGCACTTACTCCTGGAAATAATTTTATCAATAATGCTCACAAGTACCACTTAACAGAAAATTTGTAATCCACGCACTAGTCAATTTAACCTAATTTAGTTTGAGGATGTATGTATGTATGTATGTAAACACTTTATTGTACAAAAGGAAAAACTGAACAATATAATTAATATAAAAATATGTACAAAGGCGAACTTATCCCTCTAAGGGATCTCTTCCAGCTAACCCTTGAGAGATTGAGAAGATCGCTGCTTTACCGACGTGAGCAAGCCCAGTAACGCCATCTATTATACTTTTTTGGTAAAATCGATTATTCTTCTTACTTTGGTTATGCATCTTTCCCGGCTTCTCTATGTCAATGACATTATTTGCCACTTGCTGTATTTTGATACAGAACGAATTTATGCCGGCACACCTCAGCCGTGCGCCGCAGTGGAATTCAGGATTTATAGTTTTAGTGTCCAATACTAGGTATGTTTATAACCATCGAAAATGTTACATCATACTTGTAATTATTAAGTAATGAAAAATATTGCCAAGCCAATAAACATTATCTCAGATTCAATCCTCTCCTGCTAGTAATAAGGTTGTGATTGCTACAGGAGTTTTATTTGAGATGCTGCTACTTGTCTTAGCAGCGCAGTATTAATGAATTCAAATATGAATATTAAATATCGTTAGTAACAGCTTTATCCGTACAATATTTTGTCGTAGTAACATTGTGCATTTTTGTCGTAGCTAGTTATCATCCTAAATTTCCACGTTCACCTTTAATATTAATTCTAGTTTAGTTTACTCGTGGGAGGACCTTGCGCAGGGTCCGTCCGGGTTGGTACCACCATCTTATCCATTAACCTACCGTCAAGCAGCAGTGTTCGCATTGTTTTGTTCCGGTTTGGGGATAAGACAGCCGGTGAAACGACTAGCATAGAGGCATTCCATCTTAGTCCTCAGGGTTGGCAGTGCATTTGCAGTCTTGTGAATGCGAATGTCTATGGGTCACAGTTTCCAGTTACCATCAGGTGGCCTGTGTGCTCGTTTGCCTTCCTATGCCATAAAAAAAAAGTTTCAATACATCGTCCGTGTTTGGACCACACCCTAACAGTACCGAGGCATCGGCGGGCGGATTTTCAGGAATCCCGTGAGATCTTGCGCCGAAGCTTATTTGTCTGCCACTCTTGATTAAAGAGAAACCCTATTAAATACAACAGTCGGGACAGACGGCAGTTCCGCACATGCCACGGACTCCATATGAACAGCATACTGGCGGGTTTTCAATTAATTTTGGCACTGAACACGGTTATTTCATTGCAAAGCCGGGAGCCGATGAGGTACTATTGAAATGTTAAGATTGATTGTGGGAAATTTACGCACACGTGTAGTTTTCAATGGCAAATGATGAATGTATCTTCATTTTAGGTTACATTTTAGGGGATGTAATTAATTGGATGTAATGGCGGACTGCGTGAATGGGACCTCAATTCCACTTTGTTCTAGCTTACTTTGTTTTTACATCGTCATCATATTGTTGACGTTATGGTAGCTCTTATTTATAAGACAGACAGATCTATAACGCAGTTAATGGTGTCTTGAGGGTTATTATGACATAGCAATGCAGTTCTGTTTACGCTGAGAGAAAAGGACAGAGCTATATAACTGCTATAGCTCTGTCCTTTACGCTCAACGTAAAATGAACTGCATTTTACGAAGTTTATTTCGCTTTAAATACGAGTATTACATTGGTTACGAGTATAAAGACTTAAAACAACACACAAATGGTTTACCCTTGTTTCGCCGAAAATTATTTAGCAAATTCTTAACTCCCCAAACTACGTACCCCATATTTTCATTTGGTCAAATTTTTATTTCCCAATTCAACGTTTCGCACTGATATCATTTCCCAACGAATGATTTGATAAATTATTGTTAGACAAATTATTACCTAGGATTCTTTTAAGATGTCAATTATGTTTTCGTCAAATGTATTGATTAGCATAAAAATTAACCATAACCTATCTATATCTGAGAGCAGTTTCATTCTTAGGGTCATAAAAAAAATAACCCTAACCTACCTATCTCTGGGAGCAGTTTCGTTTTTAGGGTCATAAAAAAAATACACTAACCTACCATATCTCTGGGAGCAGTTTCGTTTTTAATCCAATTTATATTTGTTTCAGACAACACAATTATTTACCACATAAAATTTGACTATGTTATTTGCCTTAGCAAATCATTTGCTATACAATTATTTACCACATAAAATTTGACGTAATAAAATTTTGCAATATAAAAATGTAGCGAAATAAAAAAATTACGATGTAAAATTATGCCAAGGATTCATTTGCCAAATAAAACTTCGGCGAAAAGTTGATTGCCAAATGAAATTTGACGAAACATAATTCGGCAAAAAGGCAGTACACCCACACAAATACTGCAACAGGAGTCATATATTTGCCTAAAGTAAATTTTGTACAATGAAAAACAATTCCGGAAAAAAAAGAGATGGCGTGTATTGAAAGAGACCTACACTCAGGATTGGGTGGCGACACGTTGAAGAAGAGAGAGAGAGAGAGTTTTTCAAATGGTGATTTCGTGAAACATCCCTCCTCTAAGTTTTACTCCAATTCCTACACAATCCAGGCAATAAGGCTATGGAACGCTTTACCTACAGAAGTAAGGCGTGCTCAGTCTATTTTAATTTTTAAAAGCAAGCTAAAGGACTATTATTTATCGCTTCCGTAGTTTTTCTATGATTTCCTTTACTTTTATTTTTACCATCCTACGACCTCGTGTGTTATCTTTGTTTGGCTGATTTCTAGAGTTTATGTATATATATATTATAGTTGTATAATAGTATGTATTTAACGTGTATTTAGTATGTATTTTTTAACAAATTTACTTTGTTTATGTGTATATTTATATGTAGTTTATATTTGTGTAAGTAGTTTTTACAATAAAAGAAGTGTTTCTTGTACTTTAGTTTGAGTTCGGAATAATTTAGTTTACACCGCCTGCCATGTATTTTTGTTTTTATTATTTCTCTGTCCAAGGTTGTCTGGAAGAGATCGCTGTTTAGCGGTAAGACCGCCTGTTGTATACCTATAGTTAAAATGTACTGTTCCGTGTTTTGTTTTCTTTTGGTGTTCAATAAAGAGTATTTGTATTGTATTGTATTGTATCCCTATCACGTCATCAATATAATGTGAAACTACTCGTGCAATAGAAATGAAGAGTTGTTTGTCATTTTGTCTTGTGTCAGGAATAAAATGTTTTCGTTTATTTCATTAAAACAAATTGTTGGAGCGTTGAAGTTGAATGTTTGTTTGTGTCATTAACGATACAGATGCTAGATGGATAATGACATCCTTTACATCCACGAGTCGTTTTAAAAGCTATCCACGACCTTTCTAATTATTTTAATGAATACGTTATCTTTAAAGGCCTTTAATTTAGTGACATAAAGTAGTAGAGCAATATGATAACATCCGGTGTCGTCATTTATCCGAATGGATACTACGGACTCATTTAGGAAATGGTTTTCCCGGTGACTCATACGAGTTTCATTAGATTAAATGGTGGTATTTTAAGTTTTGAACAGATAAAAATAAATTATTTCGTTTTAATACATTACGAAATGATGATTAGTAATAGATAAACTTATGAGTACGAGTAGATAGATATCAATCTCAATATTTAAAAAAAACGGCCAAGTGCGTGGCGGACTCGCGCACGAAGGGTTCCGTATTAATAAAAATCACGTTTGCTGTATGAGAGCCCCCTTAAATATTTATGCCTGATTTTAGTATTTGTTGTTACAGCGGCAACTGAAATACATCTTCTGTGAAATTTTCAACTGTTTAGCTGTCACGGACGGACAGCGGAGTCTTAGTAATAGGGTCCTGTTTTTATCGGGTGGTAGGACCTTGTGCAGGGTCCGTCCGGATCGCTACCACCATCTTATCCATTAACCTACCGCCAAACAGCAATGTTCGCATTGTTGTGTTCCGGTTTGGGGATAAGACAGCCGGTGAAATGACTAGCATAGAGGCATTCCATCTTAGTCCTCAGGGTTGGCAACGCATTTGCAGTCTTAGGATTGCATTGCAGTCTTGTGAATGCGAATGTCTATGGGTCACAATTTCCACTTACCATCAGGTGGCCTGTGTGCCCATTTGTCTTATCTAAGCCATAAAAAAAAAAAAAACAAAAAAAAAAACGTTTGGATATGTTTTTATTTATTGTTATTTATATATACATACATACATACGAGGGTGGATTGAAAAGTTCTGAGCCTGTTAAAAAAAAGTAACGGGCTCACTTTTTATAACAATTTTATTTTTCGACATATTCTCCATGAAGGTCAATGCACTTAGTCCACCTCGCCTCTGACTTCATTATCCCATCAAAAAAAAAAGAATCGCTGAGGTCGTTAAAATATGAGTCTACTGCTTCTTGTACCTCCATATTTGTCGAAAATATTTGTCCTCCCAAGTGTTTTTTGAGGTTTGGGAAGAGATGATAATCGGGAGGAACTAGATCCGGCGAGTAAGGGTCATGCGGCAGCACTACAAATCCACAATCATATATTTGTGCCATTGATTTCGCCGAAGTGTGAACGCGAGCGCTGTCTTGGTGAAACAGTACTTTTTTCGACAGCATTCCAGGTCTCTTTATTTTAATTTCCTCACGCAGTCGACGTAAAAGAGCACAATAGTAGTCTGAATTTATTGCTTTGCCCTTTTCGAGATAGTCTATCATGATATTCATGAAAACCCCCCTGCAATCCCAGAAAACTGAGGCCATTACCTTATTAGCTGACAAAATGACCTTGGCTTTTTTGGGTGGTGGTGAACCTGGTCTTTTCCATTGCCTGGATTGTTCTTTCGATTCTGGTGTACTGTGGTGGACCCATGTCTCGTCCATAGTTATAAAACGATTGAAAAAATCGTCGGAGTCACGTTGAAACATACATAAACAATCTTGGGAAATTGTAACACATACTCGTTTGTTCTTGACTGAAAGCAGTCTAGGCACCCACCTGGTTGACACTTTAGAAAATCCAAGAACATCGGTGATGATGTTCTGTGCCCGCTCATAAGAAATACCCATTGCTTCCGCTATCTCCACAATCTTCAATCGCCTATCCTTCAGTATCGCAACAGCAACAGCAACAGGTGGAGAAACTGTCTCATCAGGTAGACTCCCTTGATATGCGTTCTCGCAGCAAGATGCTGCTATTGCATGGTGTTGCTGAGTCTCCCAGTGAGGACACCACAGCTCTTGTTAGTGCAACGCTTCAAAAACATCTCAAGAGGGAGAATGCAGGTGAGATTGCACGTTGTCACCGCACTGGTCGGTCTCGTAGTGATAAGCCTAGAGCCATCCTTGTCAAGTTTCGTGACATCATAAACCGGGACAAGGTATGGTTCGGCAAGACGGCTCTAAAAGGCACGGGTATCACGGTGTCGGAGTTTTTGACGAAGTGTCGCCACGATACTTTCATGGCGGCCCGTGAACGCTTCGGAGTCCGGAGCTGTTGGACTCGTGACGGAGTGATGCATATTCTGGGCGCAGGAGGTGTGCGGCACCGCGTTACCTCTCTTGCGGAGGTCAGCGCCATCCCAGTCGTGCCTGCGGCCCCTGCCGCTTCATCTCCTCGTGCCAGCGCTAGTGGTACCTTGCAAACTGTGCCGCCAGTCAAGAAGACCAGGAGAAACATTGCGAAGCCGGCCGCTTACTAGCTTTGATGCCGTATAGTTAGCCATTATTTGTTATATTATCTTATTGTCTTCATCTTTGTGCTTCGTAATTTGGTAGTATATTGTACGGGTTATTTTTTAGACCACTTATTTTTGTTGCATGTCATTTATGTATACCCTCAATCCTTTTTATTGATCGATCGATTTATTTCTGTAAATGTAATTTATCAGTTTACTGTCACTTTGACATGACGTTTCTTTCTGACACTATTTGGGTCTGTTCAGTGTTGCCGACTTATACGTTGCGTTTCGTTATTCGTAAACAAACTTTCGAGATTACGTTATTATTTCTTATCTTTGTTTTACTGCTGGCAGGTAGTGTCTACTAAAGCGCCTTTTAATATTTATATATATTAATTATAACTTATTTATTATTTTTTATATTTTTTAAATACATATGTCTTTTTCTAGCCAAACTGATAGTAACGATAGTAATAATTACGTTTCTTTTTCTTCTAGTTCGGTCAGCGATGATAGTTTTCATAGTCTTCCTCTTTCTCTCCACGACTATCTTGATGCTCAATTTTCTGATGTAACTAAAAATTTTAATGTCGTTCATATAAACGCTCAAAGCATTCCTGCTCATTTTAATGACATGCTACTAACTTTTGATCTAAAAAATGTGCACGCAATTTTAATTTCAGAGTCATGGCTTAAACCGTGTTTACCAACTTCTTCCTATTCTCTACCAGGTTTTCATTTGATTCGCAATGATCGTACAGGGAGAGGCGGTGGAGGGGTTGCCATCTACCTTCGTTCCCATATTCCTTACTCAATTGTTTCTACGTCAGCGCAAAATTCTTGTGACGCCGCAGAGTATATTTTTCTTAGCTTAACTTTTTCCCACACTAAACTCCTACTTGGAGTATTTTATTCCCCTTCATTACATGTTAATTATTTTGACGCTCTTGAAAAGCTTCTCGAGGATCTCATGCCATCTTTTAACCACCACATCTTAATGGGTGATTTCAATACTTGTCTCCTTAAAAATGACTTTCGTTCAAAATCACTTATATCTCTCGTGACTGCTTGCAACATGAGTATTCTTCCTGGTAATGCCACTCATTATTTTCCCAACTGTTCCCCATCACTCTTAGATCTTGCTTTAACTTCTTCTTCTACTCTTGTTGCGAAGTTCGGTCAATACTCTGCGGATGCCTTCTCGTACCATGACTTAATTTATCTATCGTATAAAGTCCGGCCCCCAAAGTCTAAGCCCAACATTCTCCTTCAGCGCAATTTTAGTAGGTTGGATGTAGATAGTCTCCGTGAGGACGCGGTTAAGGTTGACTGGAGTGTTATTTCTAGTGCTAATACCGTAGACGACCAGGTCGCATTGTTCAACTCCCAACTTACTCAGTTGTATGACGTCCATGCTCCGGTTAGGCCAGTCAAAATTAAGCATCTTCCTGCTCCTTGGCTTACTGATGAAATAAGATCCCTGATTCACAAAAAGAATATTGCAAAATCTAGATACAAAGTTGACTCATCAGATGAAAATAAATTTAAATACCACACATTGCGCAACCGATGTGGCACAATATGTCGTGACGCACAAAGTCGTCATATACATAAATCCGTGGAAAATGGTGATCCTGCTAAAGTATGGAAGTTTCTCAAATCAATAGGAGTTGGAAAATCTCAAGTTAATTCAAGTAGCAACGATGTTGACATCGATCAGCTAAATCAGCATTTCTCTTCTTCTACCTTATTTAATGGTCCGGCTAAAGCCGATACGCTTAAATGTCTTTCTAACATCTCAACTCCTGATACTTCAACTTTTTCCTTCTCTCAATTCACTGACAGTGATGTTAAGAAGAGCGTACTATCCATCAGTTCCAACGCTGTTGGTGTTGATAGCATTAGTCGTAACATGATCCTTCCCTTGCTTGACCTTCTCGTTCCTATCATTTCTAGTATCCTTAATAGGTCCATTATGACCAATGAATTTCCTTCGTTATGGAAGGATGCTGAAGTTGTCCCTCTCCCCAAAAAACCAAATCCCGCTTCTTTTTCTGACTATCGTCCCATATCCATTCTTCCTTTCTTATCCAAGATCCTGGAACGCCTTGTTCATCAGCAATTGTCTTCCTACTTAAACAGATATGACCTCCTTAACTCCTTTCAGTCCGGTTTCCGTCCAGGTCATAGTACGGCTACTGCTCTTGTCAAAATCACGGACGACATTCGCGCTGGCATGGATAACAGGAAACTGACGGTTTTGACGCTGTTAGACTTTAGCAATGCTTTTAGTACCGTTGATTTTGACATAATGCTTGGAATTTTACGCTCCCTTAACATATCTCCTGCAGTAATTGAATGGTTTCATAGCTACTTAATCGGTCGTCGGCAGCGAATAAAGGTGGGTGATTCCCGATCTTCATGGTGCGGCACGCTAGCCGGCGTTCCGCAGGGTGGCGTGCTGTCTCCGCTTCTATTTTCTATTTTTATTCATTCTATTACGCACAACCTTCTCTCTTCTTATCACCTTTATGCTGACGATCTTCAAATTTATTCCCAGGGTACGCTTGACGATCTTTCTTCCGTAGTTGACGCTGCTAATGAAGATTTAAACCGTATATTACTCTGGTGCAATGGGTTTGGGCTAAAGGTAAACCCTACTAAAACTCAGGTAATCGTCATAGGCAGCTCCAACCTTATTTCTAGAGTCAACTTTGAAAATCTTCCCCCAGTTTTTTTCGACGGTGCTCTTATTCCTTACTCTCTACAGGTTAAGAATCTTGGTGTCATTATGGACCGCTCTTTGTCATGGGCACCTCAAGTTAGTGAGACTAGCAGGAAGATGTTTGCAGCTGTAGGATCTCTAAGACGACTTCAAAACTTTCTGCCTCTTTCTACTAAAATTGCGCTTGCTCAAACTTTACTCCTTCCTATTTTAGATTATGCTGACGTGTGCTATCTGGATCTTACTGAGGAGCAACTAAATAAGCTTGAGCGTATTCAAAATTTGTGCATACGGTTCATATTTGGGTTACGCAAGTATGACCACGTCTCCATTTTTCGCAATCAGCTCAAGTAGCTCCCAATCCGTGCTCGTCGTAACTTTCATATTTTAAGTCTCCTCTTCAGCGTTCTTTTCAACCCTGCAACCCCGTGTTATCTTAAGGAGCGTTTCAATTATTTTAATTCAGTTAGAGCTTCCCAAAACCTTCTTCTGTCAGTCCCCTTTTCTTCCACTAAGTTTTACTCCAATTCCTTCACAATCCAGGCAATAAGACTATGGAACGCTTTGCCTTCAGAAGTAAGGCGTGCTCAGTCTATTTTTATTTTTAAAAGCAAGCTAAAGGAATATTATCTATCGCTTCCGTAGTTTTTCTAATATTTCCATTGATTTTATTTTTACCATCGTATGACCTCGAGTGTTATCTTTGTTTGGCTGATTTCTAGATTTTATGTATATATATATTTTATAGTTGTATAATAATATGTATTTAGCGTGTATTTAGTATGTATTTATTAACTCATTTACTTTGTGTATGTGTATATTTATATGTAGTTTATATATGTGTAAGTAGTTTTTACAATAACAGAAGTGTTTCTTGTAGTTTAGTTTGAGTTCTGAAGAATTTAGTTTACACCGCCTGCCATGTATTTTTGTCATTATTATTTCTCTGTCCAAGGTTGTCTGGAAGAGATCGCTATTTAGCGGTAAGACCGCCTGTTGTATACCTATAGTTAAAATGTACTGTTCCGTGTTTTTTTTTTTTTTTTGGTGTTCAATAAAGAGTATTTGTATTGTATTGTATTGTATCGCATCTAATATATTATTGACATTTTCGTCCGTAGTAGCCGTCAACGGCCGCCCACTCCTAGGCTCGTCTTGAACAGTCTCCCGGCCACGTTTGAAACCAGCTACCCATCTTTTTATGGTAGCATACGATGGAGCAGATTGCCCTTATGTTTGTCTTCAAATATTTGTTTTGGTGTTAACCCCTTCTTTTGCAAACATTTTATGACAGAACGGTGCTCAATTTTATCCATTACTTGAAAAATCAGTGACCTTATGTAGCAGTTCGAGCATAAAATGCAAAATTGTGACAGGAAAAAAACAAAAGATAGTGCATAATGGCGACTAAATATGGCACTTTGACCTGCCAGTATTTATTTGTTTTTATTTTATTATATTCAACCTTAGGCTCAGAACTTTTCAATGCACCCTCGTACCTTCACGCCTTCATTCCCAAAGTGGGGTAGGCAGAACTACAGAATTACCAACACCTCTAAAAACTTGTTGATAACTCTGTAACCACAATTTGCACAATATATATATATTTATATATGTAACTCTATATTGCACGTAAAACCAAAGTATGTACAGGAAGTCCCATAAACCGACGCCTAGTACTGATAGAGCAGCTAAAATCCATAAATTTAACCCCTAAGTATGTCCAGCAATTTTTACTAGTTTCGGAGATATTGTTTTGTTTTGTAAGTAATCTCTAAAGAGTCTGTTTCTCCATATTAGGTGTCCCAGTGTTTGCTTTTCACTTTGTATGGAAAAAAACTTTGTGATTAATTTAATTTAAAAAAAAAACGGGTAGATAGGTTTAAAAACTTTCCTGATTTGTAATAATTCTAATAATGTAAGAACCACTGAAAAACTTCTAAAATAAAACATGGAATTAAGGATTTTTCGTAAAATGAACATAAGGGAAAGAGATTAAATTAATGATGAATATCTCCGAAACTAGTAAAAATCGCTAAAAATACATAGGAATTAAATCGATAGATTAATAGCTCCTCTATCAGCCCTAGGCGGGTTGGCGTCGGTTTATGGGACACCGTGTATTATAAGTAAGTACAAGTACTATTTATAATCAGGGGTCCGCTCTAAATACTGAAAAACAGATACCCTCCGAAACCGCAGATGATTTTGTGGTCCGACTCTACCAAATTACAAAACAATTCCATTTAGATTAGTTTCTGAAAATAGTTTGATTCTTGATTCGCTGGAATTACTTATTATACAATAAAGTCAGTTGTAGAAAGTGGTCACTTTTACTTAATTATTTTAACAGGTATTCGCGACTTCAACCAAAAAGGTCATAATTATCACGGTTCCTGCGGGAATTGTGTAAACTTTCTTTCTTTTAAAATATCAACCATAAATACAGGGTGTCCGGGATATAGTGGACTGCCTTACAGGGCTAGATAGCTCAGCTCAGGAGTGGCCAAAATTTGATAAATTATGTTTAGTAAAAGTCGCACAAAAAACGAGATATGTCAACTTTTCAAAATTTTGGAAATGCGGTACCCTGGTTCACCATTTTCGATGCCGCGGCCACATTTATTAGAATTTTTCAGTTTGGTTTGCTGTGAAAGATAGCTGTTTAAATTTGCTATAAGACCCTATCAACGGAATCAATAAAAAATTAGCAGTTTTTTTATTTTTTTCAAATCAAATTTTAAGTTTAGGAAGTTTACGAATTCGCAAAGTTCTACAAAAATAAAAAACTATAAAATTTTAAACATGACTAAACGTTTTGTATATCCGCAAAATGCTAAGGCGACCAGCACAAATAAACCCAGCAAACACTACGCTTGAATAACTAAATAATAACATTAGCAATTGCCTTCTCAAATAAAGCCTTACCCTAATTAATTATTAAGTTTCCTGTAATCGCTACGAATAAAGTAATTGGGGCAGAAACTGGAAATCTCTCCGAGAGTTTTGCAATAATTCCGAGAAAAGCTACTTAAGTATGTTACGTGAGCACAACATTGTTGCGCGAACTCTTGGATCATTGACTTGGTATAACTTGTCTGTTTGCGTGAATTAATAATAACTTGGTAATTGAGAAGCGGGTAAAATAAATCGGTTTTGTATCGTTGGCAATGACAATCAAACTGGTGCTTAAAATGAACATACATACATACAATCACGCCTCTTTCCCGTAGGGGTAGGCAGAGACCACTTCCTTCCACTTGCTACAATCCAGAGAAACTTCTCTCGCTTCCTCCACACTCATAATAGTCTCTTCATACACGTGCGTTGGTTTAGCTCTCCTGACCTGGCCCTAACAAGTCTAATGAAAAGCAAGCTTTAAAAAAATCCAACTGCTGTTTGGATAATGTCGTCAAAGTAATGTTACTTATCGTGCATGTATTTTTTATTTCGCCAATTTTGCATTTAAATAATTTTAATGTAGCCTATGACACTCTAACGACGACGACAGCCTAATACGAATCTAACCACGGATACATACATACATACCTTCACGCCTGTAATTCCAGAGTGGGGTAGGCAGAGCTACAGTATTACCTACAACTTTAAAAACTTGTTTATAATTCTGTAACCACATTCTGCACAAATAGGCTAAGATGTTTACCAGCGCATTAGTGACAGGTTGCAAGCCCATCGCCTAATACACGTATAACCACGTATAACGTATTAAAACAGGTTTAGCCGTGTAGTAGTTGCGACTAAGGGAATATAGGTTTGTAGTACTGTTAGGCGATGGGCTTGCAACCTATCACTAATACGCTGGTAAACATCTTAGCCTATTTGTGCATACTGTGGTTACTGAATTATCAACCACTTTTTAAAGATGTAGGTAATTCTGTAGCTCTGCCTACCCCACTCTGGGATTACAGGCGTGAAGGTATGTATGTATGTATGTATGTAGTTACGAGCGGACATTGAGTTAGACATAATACAAGTCTACACACATAACCCTCCTTTTGGGCTTTGCCGCAGTCGGGTAAAATCGGTCACCTGTTTCAATACTAAGTCTAATCTGAAACCCATAGGCATTTTTATTCTGAAAACTACAATCTGTACTGTACCCCTACCATGAGTTAAAAAGAAAGAAAATCATTTATTCGTGACATGCATATCGAAGAACAGATTAACAAATACAAGAAGAAAGTAGCCACGAAATCGTCCCAACTCAGCGTAATGCTGGCATTAAAGTCAGCGCTGATCTTCCGTTGTTAGTTAGAATTACCGTACTCGCTAGAGAGTCGAATGTTCTGTCCTTCACACTCTATAAGAATACTGCTACGTTGGCGAGCGACAGAGCATTTGACTCGCTAGCGAGTACGATAATTATTGTAACTCACAAGAGTACTGAAGACTGCAATCCTAATACTGCAAATACGTTGCCAACAATGTGCTGGAGTTTATTGCGGCGCTTCTTCTCCGCAATGATGGTCTTGTCCGAAGCGCTAGTAGATTCAATTTACTGAATAAATATTTAAAAAAATTTTTTTTTTGGTTTCCATATGGTATAAACGGGACCCTATTACTAAAACTCCGTCCGTCTGTCCGTCTGTATGTCACCAGGCGGTATCTCACGAACCGTGATAGCTAGACAGTTGAAATTTTCACAGATGATGTACTCGTATTTCTGTTGTCGATATAACAATAAATATTAAAATCAGAATAAAATAAATATTTAAGGGCCCATTCATACGGAACCGGAATGGTATGGTTGTTTTAAATTTTGTACCTAAATGCTTAACCTATAGTAAATATTCTAAATAAATGAAACGGTCATCACTAGAGCCCGTTATCTTGTCGCACAGACGTCACTTTTTTGTAGGGATTGAATGTTTATTTTATCGACTGTATAAATGTCGATAGTATTGTACTTAGATTTATATGTCACGTCACTGGCAATGAGTCAAAGACAATCATTACTAAAAATGTGATAAAAAAGAACGGGAATAAAAGTTGAGGGTGTTCGTTAGTTAAAACCGTCAATCATAGTTTTTCCACTATAATTACATCAGGTTATCGCATCTCATAATACTAATGAGGTTATCTATTTCTTTTTAATATGCTATACTGAAATAGAGCAGAGATTTAAAAGGAAAAAATCAATCGCTTTGTGTCATTAAATAAACTACAAATATCGATATAGAGACGGTCGATAAAATATGCAATCAATCCCTACAAAAAAGCGATGTCACTGCGACAAGATAACGGGGTCTAGTCATCACACAAAATATTTCAAACCTGGCACCGCTAGCTTCGTAAAATGTTAATTTAAATTCTAATAAAAAGAAAACCTTGTTGATAAAACCTAGGTATTTCTCGGCATGATGAAAACATGCGCTTAAAGGTCGTTGTAGGTACCTTAAATTTTATTACTTGCTACAAGTAAATTATATGTTTGTTCATCAACAAAATTCACCCTAAGAAAAACATGAGCAGTTTTATTATTTAAATAGTCTAAACAGACTATTTACACACGTGTAAACACACGGTATTTTCTTCCTAAACAAGTAACGTACGTCAATGCCCCACTCAACGGTGTAGAAACCTATTTATTGAAAATTATTTGAGTTTATCCCTGTGGGTGTCATTAAAATTTGTAGCTTTCGGTGAATTATTTCTAAAGGAAAAATCCATTTTTCATAAGGTTACCTCAACCTATTCATATTTTTTTTCATTTCATGTAGTCCTGTTAATTTTTTTTAGCGTACGTCCCCTACACGTATCTTGGGGATGTTTTTTTTTCTCGTCTACCCCTAGTGTGGGGTGTCGTTGGGTAGGTCTTAAATATTGCGCGTTTGTTGAAATAATGATTCAATTAACGTATCCGTTTATCAAATATTCAGCTTTTAAGAGCACATTTTTGTTGAATTCACGTTTCAAGACATTTATTTTATTTTATAGTTTATAGTGATCATAATTATGCTGTTATGTAGTCCCACTTCTCAATTAATAAGAATCTATAGAACATTTCAAACTCGCCGCAAGCAATGCCTCGGGAAAGTCATAGTCATATATTTAAACCTAAAAATGCTTCGTTATAGTCACTCAACTATCTTAATCCAAATATCTTATCGCGACCCTTGAAAAAGATACCGTTTAGCAGTTCCGGTGGCCATCTGTGGTCTTCATCATCAGTTCCACTTCACCAAATAGTCTTTTCCGAGGGCAAATACACGAGTTACAATGAAAAATACCAAAATTTATGTAGGTGTGCCTATAGCTATTGAGGACTCCGTCGATTCCTCATGGACTCGGTCGATTCTTTATGGACTCCGTCGATTCCTCATGGACTCCGTCGATTCCTCATGGACTCCGTTACGAGATCATCATTTTGATAAAAATGGGACCAATCTGAAAGTATAAGCATTCGAATGAATTAAAAAAAAAACGGTTCATAAACGTCGGAGATTGAGGTAACAAATCCTCATTTTTTTGAAGTCGGTTAAAAAAAAGACTTACGAAAACTACATAGAGGTAAAAACATGCGACCCTCAAGAATAAGTGGCCACTATGAATTTAAGTATAACCTGTATAACCAGACATGGAATTTACCGAAACCGTCATATAAATAAAAAAGATTTGATTGACCTATTAACGGTTCATGAGTTTACAGCCCGCTGACAGATAGACAGACATTGAAGGCTTTGTAATAGGGTCCTATTGGAATCCTAAAATAGGCATAATATTATTACTATATTTTGGCCAAGTTAAATATATTACAATACGCGAAGCGACGGTTTTCCCCTTCCTACAAAATGTTTTATGTCGGTGCGGAAGTCGTATGATTTAATTCCAGGTTTTATGGGAGCAATAAAATTTCACGCAATAAAGTGTCGTATCCTGGCACTCCCGCGCAAACAACGAATTTAAATCACTCCACCTTTATGCGAGCCTAAATGATTCCCATTCACAACGGCATGCAAGGAATTCGATTCGCGGATACTTTTGTAACAGAAAATTGACGTAGCTAACTCATGTTGCAGAGTTGATCATTGCATGTTGACAAGTTTTAGCCTGGCCACGAAAACATTTTTGTTGCTCATTATCAATTCTGCTCAACTGCTACCATTTGACATACTGAATGACAGCGATGCAACGATAATGTTTGACAAACCACAACCAAGTGATATAGTTCGTCAGCTCGTGTGGTTACCGGGATAGAATAGTGCCACTGCATTTCTTCCCGTGGATACCGTA
Source organism: Acleris emargana (assembly GCA_927399475.2). Classification (NCBI taxonomy): domain Eukaryota; kingdom Metazoa; phylum Arthropoda; class Insecta; order Lepidoptera; family Tortricidae; genus Acleris; species Acleris emargana. The sequence goes on along the minus strand of OV656844.1, from coordinate 4,681,151 downwards.
AAAGGCGACTAAGGGAATATAGGCTTGTAGTACTGTCAGGCGATGGGCTTGCAACCTGTCACTAATACGCTGGTAAACATCTTAGCTTGATTTTGCAAAATGTGGTTACAGAATTATCAACAAGTTATTAGAGTTGTTGGTACCCTTGCTCTGCCACCCCACTCTGGGAATGAAGGCGTGAGTTTATGTATGTATGTATGTATAGAAAATACAAAGTTATAGAAGCAACACCCTAAGACGTCAAAACTCGACAAAACAGTTTTGATCATATACAATCCTCATGAACATCGTGGATCCGTAAAAACATCTAAATCACACACTAATCTTGCCCATTTTTACGATTGAGTGTTTGAAAGGGATTGAATTGTTCAATCTGTCTGTTTTACTGTAGGATGAAAACCTCTTAAGGCTTAAGGCTTAAGACCTAACCTAGATGTTTGAGACTACAAATAAAGATTCCAAGCAAAATATTTTTGATTCAATATTATTGGGTGTGCTCATACGATAAAGGCTCATATAATATACCTATATATCGATTTAGGCTTTAATCATTCAATATTCAAATACATTGCTGATGCCAATATTGACTCGTCTGTTAATTAAATTAATTTCGAATCAACAAATACAGTTTATTCAAACGCAACCCGAACGTAACACGAATCTATAGTATTTCGCACATGCCCACCGGCGCATGTAGCCACCAGAACATTTCAAGCTTTATACCGTTTAATATCATTTAGCGTTAAAATCCCAAATTCTAAAACAATGGCCGACATGTCCGTAAGCAAACCTTACCCGTTATCTAGGGGTCGTTTAATTTAAAACTTTGCATGTGGGACTAATCTTGCGCTGGCGTCAAGGGACACCCCGAACCCCTTCTCAGGGTCACTGCATGGATAATGACCACGTTTCACAATTACAATTTCACACATCCACGTTCTAACTGACCAGATAACTTGGACCTTTAAAAGTTTCAGCGAAGTTCGAGAGTTATTTAAAGTAATGGCTCAGTTGCTGATGGTCGTTCTGCAATTTTAAAAGGTCCGGGGTCAGCGCTACTTTATTGTCTCCGCTGGCGTATTAACGATGGTGTTTGTTTCGGAGCCCGGAGAAATGAACTGGAAGACAATAGCTTTACAACGTTTTAATTTTGTGAAGGTGCTACGTTAATTACTTTTACACGTGGATTCCGTTCCTAGAAAAGGGGCGGTAAAAACAATGAGTAAATAACTTACAGTTTTACCGCGTTTAGCAGAGCTGAGTATAATCGTGGATTCTTGGAAAAGAGGTTTATATAAAAACAATTAAAGTAAATATACAGTTTAAGACTTTATCAGAATAAAATCTTAGTTTCTTGCGTTAATTAACTAAGATATTTAAAGTCTAAAATAAAATCACCAAGGTTTATTTTAGCTGTAAAAAAATAATAAAAATAAATTCTCTTTTGCTATTTTTTATTATAAGCTTTCCGTCCGACTTCCTTTGAGTAGATTTTCACTCGGGACAAGTGCGTTATTCCAGTGAAATTAATTTGTACCTGTCCAATTTTTTTCTACTTTAGCTCATGGACATCCGAAGATAGGCAACACAAGCAGAGGAATTGCTGCAGATGCAATGACGGCCTTTGAGAAATGAGTGTGTTCTTAAAGATTCCTATCAGCCATTTAAATGTATGATATGTTTTACAGTCACCTACAATAATATGATATCCATCCATACATAATTTAGAGCCCAATTGTACTACCGTACTTGATTAGAGTTTATATATAATGTTATTTTTGAGCAAGTGATCTCCTATTTGGCGCTTGATTTAAAATTTCTCTCGGTAAAATGGACCGCGAGTGTTGGACTAATAGAAAAAGGCAGATATGTCGAGATGAAACGAAATTTATTACGATCCATAAGCCCGAAGGGAACGTGTAGTTTCCGCGGAGAAAAATAGTAGCTATCAGTGCAGTATAACAACCTGGAAATATTTTAGTAAGGGTTAAAATATCTTTTTGTAATTTAACTTCAACAAAGAGCTTATTTTAATGAAAGAAAGAAAATACATTTGTAGACTCAAAAACGGCACGGTTTACTGTAAACAAAGAGTTAAGGCAGAAAATATATTTTTTCGTTTGAGCCGTTGGGTCAATAAGGAAGGGTTGCTTTTCATTGTCATTTAATTAGGGAAATTGGAGCAGGAGATAACTAAAAACATAATAAAAATGGGTGATATTTTACATTTCTCGATTAAAGACAAACACTAGAGCTATTATAACACCACCGAGTACCGCAGGCGTTTATCGTATATCTCATTCTACTTGTTCTCTCTTCACTTAGTACTTGAGAAGATCAAGCGTCGCTCGGGTTGACAACGATTTTTCCCGAAGATGACATCTAATTGACAGATTTATTTCTTGACCCGGAAAACCCAGTGAAAAATTGCGAAACGCTAACGTAAACGATATTCGAAAACTGACAAAAGCTTGCGTCAGTCCTATATATTTTGGATAACATTAACGAACGCCGAATGCATCTTGACCAAGGCCTTGTACCTTCATTTTCAACAATACCTCTAGACCGGTTTTCGAGAAGTTACGTAATAACAAATAATACTATTAATTTTGCTCGTGTACAGGATTTAGTGTATTGCTAGCCTCAGGGTTGTAGCAGAATGCCAATGTATTGCTTAGTTGAACGAAGCTATTAGCTAAGCCATAGCGTTTTTGCTCTGCTGCAAGTGCTGCATTGAGTGCAACGCACGCATTCTCTTGGCAAATCGTCGGTGATGCTGCAAAACCGCGAAAATAACAAATTTACGATAGAGCAAAATAAACCTTACCGTGTTATTGAAAAGGTGCATTTTGCTCCTTATTTAAAATGTTACTTACGTGGTTTTGCAGTTTCTCTGAAGAAATTAATTCTAATGCTTTAGTGTTGTTCCGTTATGTTTTTTCTATTTTTCAATAGAATTTTCACGTATCTTATTTGTGCAAACAATTGCGTAAAAATACATGATTTTAACCTGTCTTACAAATGCACAATAAAATTAGAAGTCACAAACCTTCACAATATTTACACACGAGCGGATGCGGATTCGGTCGTCGGGAGGGGTGTTTGGTTCACTATGGAATGTGAGAGGACCAGACATGATGATTGGATTCTATTTAGGCCTTACTTCGTTAAGTATAATTTATTAACATCTCCTTTAATGTATTTATGAAATTTGACCATATTGTCCTAAACGATACGGAAACATTATCATTCTAAAATTTAATAGCTACATAAACCGCCATGCCGTGTGGTGGCCGGGTTAGAATAGTGCCACTTCATGTCTTCCCGTGGAAGTCGTAAGAGGCGACTAAGGGAATAAAGGCTTGTAGTACTGTTAGGCGATGGGCTTGCAACCTGTCACTAATACGCTGGTAAACATCTTAGCCTACTTGTGCAAAATGTGGTTACAGAATTATCAAGAAGTTTTAAGACTTGTTGGTAATTCTGTAGCTCTGCCTACTCTGGGAATGAAGGCGTGAGTTTATGTATGTATGTACATAAACCAATGTCTGAACAGTTTTATTTATCAGCTCTGTCACTAGATAATAAATACCAAAGAGCCTGTCCAATCGTTATGGTTTCAACGGCTTGCATAGGCTCCACTCGGTTCAGTGAATCGATATGCATGTTTATCAGATATACTCGGCGATCCGAAGGTAGACTTTTAATACTTTAAGCTTGAATTATACAGTTGAGTTCATAAGTATGTGTACACTTGTCTATTTAATGATATGCTTAATTGCCGATTGCGATTAAAGTGACACGGTACTAAAGTGTATATACATCTTTATGAACTCTGTCTAATTCCGAATAAATGGGATTTGATAATTTCCTACTAGATGCCATTCTGTTTTTTTTTAATAGCTAACGAGCACACAGGCCCCCTGATGGTAAGTGGGATCTGGGGGGTTAAGGCTTATTATTACCTAGCTATGCAGTTCATTTTACGGCGAGCGTAAAGGACAGAGCTATAGCATTTATATAGCTCTGTCCTTTTCTCACAGCGTAAACAGAACTGCATTGCTAATTTGCTATGTCATAATAACCCTTCAGTATAGTACGCCAAGTTTCTTAATAGCTCTTGGCTGGCTATCGCTATCACACTTGCACTGGAGATTCCTGGTACATAAGGTTCCTTATGGTGCACTAAGAAAGGATTTCCGGAAAAGCGGGAAACTAATTTGACGCGTGCGAAGTCGCGGGCATCCTCTAGTATTTAATAATTAACATTAATAACTTTTTTTTTTAAAGCGTAATTTAACCGCGCAGTTTAGATAGCTAAAATGTACTAATTAAATGGTTGTATGGTTTAAGTCAAAAACACTGCCCATAGCCTCTTTGTTTTAGAAAAAAAAAACATAGTACCTATTTACACTGACACCAAATTAAACTTATACTTAAGCCAAAAGGATAATATTTGTCTAACAACTGTTTTGTAATTTAACACTTAAATAATAGCCCAGGAAGGTTTATTATGGTGTAACTGCTAAATTGCAAATGCCCCGTTTTAGGAGGCAGTATGATTGTACAAAAAGTTAACAAAGGCAGAAGCGTTTTCTGGAATCCTCCAAACTGATGTTTTAATTACACGGACTGGCGGTTACGTACCTCGAATGTTGCATGGTCACGGGGTAGTGTGTTGGCCAAGTCCAGAAAATAAATGGTTTGATGTTAAATTTACCCCTTTGTAACCCTTACAATTACGCAAAAACTTAACATAGATACCTTATTGTGTTGATTCAGTAAGTATATGAAGGTTATAACGCTAATAATATAAATATGGGTGTATATATATATAGGTTGATCTAAAATTGTTTGACCTATTTTTGTTTCGCCACGTATAAATATAAAGTTAATTTGGTAAGTAAATCCATTTGTAATAAAGGGGTAAGCATGTATTATTTTATCGGAACACGTTTCTACAAACTTATCATTACGCAGAATTTTCATTCTATCGAACGGCATTACTCGCCGCATGAGTTTTTTTTTTTTGTAGTCACAAGTCTAACTTAACCTTACCTACGTAATCAATGTTTTGATATATCTTGAAAACGGTTAACTCTTGTTTTATAGACATTCATTTCATAGACAGACACTTCACAGAATTTCATTTCATTGAAACTATTTTCTGCTGAACCTGTGTTGATTTATCTTGTGATGGTTACAAGTCTTACCTAACGTAAGCTACGTTAGTCATATTTAAGATAACCTGAAATCAACACAGGGTCAGTGGAAAATAGTTTTCTATGAAATGAAAATTATGTGAAGTGATAGTGTCTGTGAAATGTTTGTTTATAAAAGAAGAGGTCCCCCCTGAAAACATTACGGTTTCAGTAGAAACCAGCGATCGATGAAATTATATTCGATGAAATGATACAATCGATGAATGTCATTCGATAAAATATAAAACAAAAAAATACATATTTACGAATATAATGTGTGAGCCTTGCATTTTATCAATTTCTGAGGACTTGGTCTATTAACCCCCCTTGTATAAAAGTGGCATGCCCAAAGTTTAATAAAAGTAAGTACGACCTTAAGCTTATTTTCAGCACGTTGCCTATATTAACCCGACTACCCAAACATATCAAATAATTAAAAAAGGTGATCATTTTCGAGAATATAATATTGTATCCATGTTTCTTTGTGATCTCCTGAAGGATAAACACCTTGACAGAACACAGATTAGACTTGATTAGATTAGATACTTATTCGCCATATATTACTTAACATATTAAATTTTATATAAAATAATTTTAATCGAATAAACAGCCCGTTGAAGGTAATCTTAGACCATTATATTAAAATGGGAATAAAAGCTTGCTAACCCAATTTTTCCCTCCTCCGAACTTGGCCCTTTTTTCTCATATATGTTTTGACAAATGTTATCTTTCTCTGTTTCGCATTAATTACCCACCCACGTGCACTAGCGGGCCCTTCAGACCCTCCCTTTCCGTGTACAAAAACGAAATTTTCCCCCGAATTTGTACGGATTCAACAAGACCGAAGATATTGGAATCCTTATATTGGAAACTCTGTTTTCCTGGATTCAATTTCACTGTTGTTTTTTTTTAGGCTTTCCAACTTTTCTCTGCTCAAATCTATTAATGGGTAGCGATATACTACGATACAATTAGACTGATATTGTCGGTGAAATTTATGATAGAGCAAAATAAACCTAACCGTCTTATTAAAAAGGTGCATTTTGCTCCTTATTTAAAATGTTACTTACGCGGTTTTGCAGTTTCACCGACGATATCATATTTCAAATGCAATGTATTTTTTTTCTAAATAAATCATTATGATTATGATGAGTCAGCTAGTCTGTGTTGGCTAATTGCTTCATGTCTAACTAGTAAATGAAATAAGTGATGATTAAGATTTCAAGTGGTATTCATAATTGGATACAGGTGAATTTATATATTGGTTTATTTACTTTTTCTGCTCATCTTGTAATAGGGAATATGCATGTTTTTTTTTTACAGCTTCATTTGAAGCTGATTCATGTAACAAACAGATCACAAAAATCATTTTTTGAATAACTATAAAAATAACCAAGATATAAGCCAACAAAGATTTGTTCCTATCTCTTTCTAGAAAAACGGAATTTTACATGGAGTTTATATGGCCGCAGTGCACAATGACGTCACGGTGCACATCGGATCTCTCTGTCTAATTAGAAGTTTGAAATGCTTATAACTTCCGTATTTCTTGACCGATTTTAATTTTAATTTCCGTTTTGGTGATCTCTTTTACGGTATTTTCATATTTTGATGAGAAATGTGATTTTTAAAATCCATGCATATTCCCTATTTTGCTCGTACAGTTTTATCAGTCATGGGCAGGTTAACTGGACCAGGGGGGTTATTATCGCATTGCCATGCAGTTCAGTTTACGCGAGAGAAAAGGACAAAGCTATATAACTGCTATAACTCTGTCCTCTACGCTTGCCGTAAAATGAACTGCAAAGCTATGTCATAATAACCCCTCCAGAACCCTTAAAGGGATTAGTTTGCTAATGTACACGTTAATTTTAACTTTGTGTACGTATTTATAATTGGTTTTTTGTGGATAAAAGAGTATACATAAATACAGAGGTACATATTTATTTTATAGAAACCATCCAAATCAGGGAAATTACTGCTCTTGCAGATGTAAATTCATTACAATTAAGATAGACGTGGTAAACGCAGGGACCGGAACCGCTTACCCTTTAAAGGGTTTTCGTTAGGGTATATAATTGACTGGTTTTTCCAAACCCTAACGATGCGATAAGCGTATCTTTGACTTACCCATATGAAAAGCTATCCCATACGATACAATTAATTCGACTAAGCGCTTACCACTTCCTTAAAACCCTCGTTAGGCTTTCCCTTTAAAGTGTTTATTGAACGGCTTCAAGCTATTTTAATCTCTACGCGCAGTCCATACAATAGTTATTTGTTCAACAAGAGAGCAAAGTTGGTTTTTGCTGCGAGTGATGATTTTGAATCCCGAGTAAGCGAAGGATTCTATTATTGAATCACGAGCTTAGCGAGTGATTCTAGGTTAGAATCCTGAGCGTAGCGAGGGATTCAAAGATACGAGACGTAAAAAAGTTTGGTCTCGTGTGAGACATACAACTTTTCACCTCAGCAGCGAGAACAACACAGCGTGTAGCTGGTAGGGCCAACGCAGGTCTTCCGTTGTGACCATTTGGTGAATACACGACTAAATAACGACACGATCGCATATGCATCAATCACAAGCATTTTCGCAAAATACTAATAAAATAAAAAGTGGAAAAAATAAACATGAAACAGATAATACCTGTCACTCAACTTGATAATGCCGTAGTGCAAACACAACTTTATACAGCTTTATGTAGTATGTGGCTTTAAAAAAAACCTAACTAGGCCTTGTCTATGGCTATTGGCTACAATAATCCCGCTATTTTTGAAATGCGTTCTGAAACTGCCCCCGCGGTTTATGTCACGAAATTAAAGATTGTTAAAACGATAACAAAATTATGTAGATACATGATAAACTTCTTATTTTTCATTAATTTTGTCTTCAAAACATTAAATTAAAAAAAGTGATTGTACCTACTGTATAAAATAGTTATAATAAACACATTTCCAACTTTAACAGATAGTTTTATTTGCAATTTTACGGTAATGTGTGCATCCGAACGTGCGTTTCTTTTTGGGCCTACTATGTGTGGAATATGAAAATCGAACTTCGAATCAAGTTGTTTCTATCTCTCGCTTTTCTCCTATCGAAGTGAAAGTGACAGAACAAAGTGAAGTTAAATTTTTTGGAATGTTGTGAGTAGCGCCAGCACTGCTCACGGCATTTAAAAAAAATAATTAAAAAGCTACTTTGCCTCTCGCTCGCAGCAAAATTGAATTTTGCTCACTGTTTTTAAGCAGCAAAACCTGCTTGTTTGAGCTGCTGAGGTGAAAAATATTTTTGCACTACTTAGCAATTGATTGGCTACCCACACACACAAGCTTGAAACCAACCAATCACACGAATCTGCGATACAGAATCAACGGAGAGGGAGAATCGATAGGGTAACACTAACGTAATGCTAAGTGCTTAAATCCGAAACCCTTACGAAACTGGTAACCTCACTGGTTGTAGTTTACTAGTTCGAAGCAGTTTCCATATCATAGGGTAACCCTATCGATAAGGATACGCTAACGTCTGGGAGAACATATGATGTAGTTACCCGATCGATACACTTAGTCAAATAAAGGGGTTTTCCGGTCCCTGGGTAAACGTCCAAAGGCTAAAATTCGTGTAATGGAAATGTTAGACTAGTAAAGTAGTGTTTCGACGATGTTTGCGGAGGCACAAACAGACTGCATTTTTGCGATTTTAAGAAAAAGATGTGCCTCGCTTCTCAGTCGCAGTCTCCGCAGCCCTAACAGTATCCTGAGGGTGTTGGCGCAGCGCTTGGACGCGCCGCTGCTGCAGCGCTACGTGCAGCTGCATGCGCCTGTAGTCGCCGCGCCCCGCCGGTTTTTTTTTCTTTCTATTTTATTATGTACTAACACTAGAATAAGACATTTTTAGTAACACCCATATGAATTCAGTCCGAAATAAAAATATTGAATTTGAATTTCAAAAGCGCCCAACCGCTTATTCTGTTCAGCCAGTTTTATTTAAAACTATAATAAAGCGAAAAATGATCGTCAGTCTTAGGTAGTATTCGAACCTACATCTCCTCTATGGCTATACGGGCCGATGCAGGAGCATTACCACGTATGCCATCGAGAGGTAGGGACCTATGATCCACGAAATTAGTGATTTTGGTTGCTTTTTCTTACTCGGAGGGTATGCTGCCGCCATCTATCGGTGTTTATTAACAAACGATACTCATGTTTCAAATTACATTGAAATTAGCATGAGTATAATGTTTTATTTACCAATAAATGCTGGCTGGTCACAACATTGAACACCAAACAGGCCGGGTTAAACGTCAACCATTACTCAATGTTGGTAATTCTGTCCTCGATACCGAAATATTCCCGCTCGATCCTGGAATTAAGTTCGCAATTTAATATTCGGCCTTTTCGTCCTTAATTTTCTCGAACGCCTCTTCATTGGTCTGTCGCTTTGACGTTTGCAAGGAATAATGAACGGTTTTTTACGATGCTATAAGTATCTTATTTTGAATGCCAAATGTATTTTGTAGAAGAACCTATTTAAAGTCGTTCTGCGTCATTTTTATGCGCATGTTACTTTGAATATAAAAAATGGTGTCGTACTTAATAATTGAATGTTTTGTAGAAAAATTGTTACTTTTGACACTTAACTTTTGGCCCAAATTGTGTACCAATTTTTAAAAGGAGCTATACATATAATATAATATCATTTAAGAGACTCCTTAAAATATTTAAAAAAAACGGCCAAGTGCGAGTCGGACTAGCGCACGAAAGGTTCCGTACCATTAGTATCTAAAATACACAGATTTTATGTATGGGAGGCTCCCTTAAATATTTATTTTATTCAGTTTTTGTTGTTATAGCGGCAACAGAAATACATCATCTGTGAATTAATAGAAATTTATACTGTCTAGCTATAACGGTTCGTGAGATACAGCCTGGTGACAGACAGACGGACAGACGGACAACAGAGTCTTAGTAATAGGGACCGGTTTTAACCCTTGGGGTACGGAACACTAAAAACATAAAAACGAAATGTCATCAAATATAAGTAATCCGTTGAAATTTCAGCACAATCTAGACGTATTGAGAACCCATATTACCAACTTTTCACACATTGAATTAGTTGAAAACGCCCGTATAAACAATGCGCTGTAGAAGTTAGTAAGACTGTAAGTAAGTCCATCCTTTTCGCCGTCACTTGAACCTGCTCCTGCACAAAGTTTCCTCCCTGCTGTCGGCTGGTGATTGAGTACAACTTACAAACTGTATAATCCGTTATAAGTTATAAACCTGGGATGCGGTTTTTACTTTTCGCTTTTACAACGTGTTTTTTTTTTTCGATAACTTCGGCATACTACTATATAGGTACATCCATAGAAACTAAGTGGTAGATTCGATTTTTAAATATTGCAATAGTTATTTGTTCAACAAGAGAGCAAAGTTGGTTTTTGCTGCGAGTGATGATTTTGAATCCCGAGTAAGCGAAGGATTCTATTATTCACTTCGAATCAAGTTGTTTCTATTTCTCGCTTTTTTCCTATCGAAGTGAAAGTGACAGAACAAAGTGAAGTTCAATTTTTTCGAATGTTGTGAGTAGCCCCAGCACTGCTCACGGCATTTAAAAAAAATATTTAAAAAGCTACTTTGCCTCTCGCTCGCAGCAAAATTGAATTTTGCTCACTGTTTTTAAGCAGCAAAACCTACTTGTTTGAGCTGCTGAGGTGAAAAAAAATATGTTTTCTTCTGTATAGAACAAAGGAATTAAATGTTGTTTCTTTGGTCATTCTAAAAGGGCCTTTAGAGTTAACTAATAGTCAGTGTCAAATACGTCAATGATGGCGTGACATACACACACAATTTAGAGCCTTTTACACCAGTTCAACGTGATTAGGTAACTGATTAGATTAAAAAAAAAAATATCTTGTTATTACAAACATCTATCTTGTTATTGCTCTTGTTAAGTCTGTTCCACCTACTGTATGAAATATATTAATTTGACACCTTATCCCTACTAAGGTTGTCTGGAAGAGATCGCTAATCAGCGATAAGACCGCCTGTTGTTTACCTGTATTATTTTTAATTGTGCTCCATCTCTGTTTTGTTTTTGTTTGGTGTACAATATAGTGTTTTGTATTGTATTGTATTGTATCTTTAAAACCGTAAGGGTTATCATTTGTCTGTCTTCGGGAAATTTATATTATTTGACCTAAAGATCGTTCCCTTGAAGTTACGGTTAATAAAAAAAACACGGTGTATATTATTAAGATAAAACGAACGCATACGGTGCGTTCTAGACAATCTGTCAAATTTTAAGGAGTGGTATAACCGCTCTAAGTGATCTTCCGTCCAGCAGCTAGGGTGGTATTCTCTTAAAAACAGATTTGAACGATTAAACGGGTGAACGGGTCGAATCGGCGCATTTATGTGGTCCTGTCAGAGCGTACAAAACATACTTTAGCGCGTGCATTCTCATTTAGGCAACCTTTTTACGTTCGATCATTCGGCAGAAGCCCTGCTGCCAAATTGAAAATGCGCTAAAATGTGTTTTGTACGCTCTGACGGAACTACTAACTAGCCGGTGAGCCGCACTTTTACTCGTTCGACCGAACGAACGCTATTTTTAAGAGAATAACACCCCTTACGTCAACTCTTTACATTTTGAATAGCGATCACGTACACCAATAGGATCTTTTCTAGGGCCCAGGGGCTCCTTTCAACACAGTAAAATAATATTGCTTTTGACTTGTTATCGTTTTGTTTTCCAATAAACAAGAGTAGCGTTGACGATACGATAACTAGTCAAAAGCAATATTGTTTCTCCGTGTCGAAAAGAGGCCCTAGTCGTTTGCCCGTTTTTTTTCAAGTTCACAGAGAGACATCAGCTCTATTTTGTATAGTAACCATAGGAGCTCTTCGTTAAACGTTTCAAAAGATTTATTCTATTGCACTTCACAATTACAAAACAGTCTGTTAAGCAGATTTACTCGAAACTCGTTTTGTTCCATGCAAAATGTAACGTTAATTACAACGTCCAGGCTGTAAATCAGGACAATCGCGGGGCCTTCTGTCATGATTCTGTCACGGGAACAAAAGGTAAGTGTTCACAAAGCTTTTCAATGCCGCCATGCGAAATTCAACAGTAGGCGAGCCGCGTGTTTTACCAACCACGATAAAGGGGAGAGGCTTTTGATGCATTTGTTTTTTTTAACAAGGCTAACGAGCCAGCTGTTTGCATGATAGTGTCCTACTATCACTGTCTATTACATACATTAAATCACGCCTGTTTCCCAGAAAGGTAGGCAGAGACCACTTCTTTCCACTTGCTAGGATCTTGACAAATTTCTTTCGCTTCTTCCACATTCATGCATTGAGTCATGCACGCACGTTGGTTTCGGGTACTTAAGATTCGGCCCATTTTCAGACTTGTTAGATAAATTTCACATAATCATTATTTCTGTGAAGCGATATTTCTTTTCGCATTTTTTCCCTTTCTTAATTTTACCCAATTTTGTTTTTCCCCAGTCGATTTTACAACCGTCGCTTTTGTTCACGGTCGATTTATTTCCCAGTCGCATTTTTTCCCGATCGATTTCTATCCCAGTCCCAGTCTCTCTTTCCCAAAAGTAATTACATCGTAATGTAGGTAGGTTTAGGCTATGTTAGTTTTGCAGCAGGCCCGGAGGGCCAAATAATCTAGAAAAAGTACGCCTAGGGCGGCGCCTTCCGACCCTTCCACTCACTTTCGATCTATATAATCTCTTTCGTCAATCTTCTTTCATCTCTCCTTTCCAAATTACCGTCTATTAACAAATAAAGTCAAAGTTGTACGTCGCAGGAAAGATAGAAGTGGACTGTAGGAGAGGAGAGCTAACTAGGTTCTTTCATTCTTACTGATCTGCTGATTCTATCTTCGCGAGGAATGGTAAGTAGTGTAAATAAAGTTTTATCTGTAATTAACCTCTGCCGTGACTCGCCGACTGACGTTTGTGTTTAAAACTGCACCGAGCAAACTTACTACCGACATACTATTATTATTGTGGTTTTCTGATAAACTAAAGAATTTCCATTAAATTGGACGATATTTTTTTGTAGCGCAAGTAAAAACACAATTTATGGGATACGTCACGAACTTTGATAACAGTTACCCTTTGAGTAGTCAGCTTAACGGGAAAAGGCGGCCACTTTTTTTCGTTAAGTTGATAACTCGAAGGTCAATTGTTAGTAAACTATGTGATATTACCTATAAGTTGTGTTTTATTCTATTTTTTATGTAAAATGAAATATTGCGGCTAATTCAGATTTAATTTTAAAAATATCAATCTCAATCAACAAGAATAGAATTTGCTGTATATAAATTAAGGTATACAGATAATTAAAATTACAGAACACTGATTCGAATTGGCTCCATTGACAATGTTTACTTTTTTTTTATAGATACATGCGAAAATTATGCAAAAAGGCTGAAAAACCTTTTACACTAAAAAAACACGATTCATAAAAGTTAGAAGAGCCTGAATGATTTGAAACTTTTATCGTTTATTGTTATCTTTGGGAGCCAGGCACGTTTTAGATGAACTGTGCCCATATCTAAAGTTTTGAGTTAAGTCAAATGCAAAGATAAGGGGTGCGCAAGTTTACAATATGTGCGCTCTTAGATTATACAGGCTAATGGCCTTACGTGTGTGAGCAGATATTCTTCTTGAAGTTATCGAAACGCAGGAATTAATAATCTACTTATTTACAATAATGCGATGTGTCAGGAAGACGCATTTTTGAAATTGACACTTTTTCTGTTATCTTGCATTTATAATTTTTAGGTTTTAGACTTGTTAGTACATACTTAATTTGCAGGCCTTTTATACCTTCTGCTTTATCCAAGTGTATCTAATCAAAACAGACCACTGGTTGTCATATAATTTCATGAACGAAGTTAGGCAGTGTATTCCAATTTTATCACAATTATTTACTTGATAAAGAACAAAATGTAACTAAAACTGTTCTTACGTCCATTTCACTTAAGTTAATCTTGTACAAACCACAAAATCCACGCACCAAATATCAGGAAATCCCCAGGCGAGCAAGAAAATAATACCCTTATTCCCAATCGCCAATGATCCGAAAAATACAGGAAAATTTACTAGCAAGCATTAGTTTTAAGACGGCAATATCCTAAGTACCAGCCCTCTGGGTAAATCGAGCGTGGAGATGGTATCAACCCGCGCCGGCTTGGGGTCATTAAAATGAAATTTGCTTTCATGCGAACCGGAATATCGTGGTAGATACGAGGATTTGAGCGTCAAATGACACCGTTTATAGTGTGTGGTAAGTTATAATGTACTTAGTGATTTGGGACACCATGTATGTATGTATCTACTTGATTAACTTGAGTATGTTTGTTGATCCAGTGAGCTTAGTATGGTTGCGTTTATCGCGTGATAAACTGTGGGTAAAGCAGCCGTCTCTCTTGTACTTATACATACATACGTACCTTCACGCCTGTAATCCCAGAGTGGGGTAGGCAGAGCTACAGAATTACCAACAACTCTAAAAAAATGTTGATAATTCTGAAACCACATTTTGCACAAATAGGCTAAGATGTTTACCAGCGTATTAGTGACAGGTTGCAAGCCCATCGCCTAACAGAGTACTACAAGCCTTTATTCCCTTAGTCGCCTCTTACGACATCCACAGGAAGACATGGAGTGGCACTATTCTAACCCGGCAACCAAACGGGAATTGTACTTATATATATGTCAAAAAGTGACAGATGTCTTATCCTCATTTTGTCACGCGATGAACGCAGTCATATTTGGGTCCCCGAGATTCTAGACGGGAAAAAAACATATCGACGCTTGAAAGGCGAAATCATCTAAGCGACATTTTTTAAGGACTTAGAGTTAAATATATTTTCGGAATGTGTAAACTTTACTGGTTTTGAAATATATACTAACTTAATGTCGTAAAAAATGTCGCTTAGATAATTTCACCTTTCAAGCGTCGATATCGTCTTTGAACGGTTATCGTATTGTCAAATTTTGATAATTCTTATACAGGCCCAGTCCATACTGACATCCACAACAGGGGGGTTATTATGACATAGCTATACAGATCAGTTTACGGCGAGCGTAAAGGACAGAGCTATAGCAGTTTTATAGCTCTGTCCTTTTCTCTCAGCGTAAACTGAGCTGCAAAGCTAGGTTATAATAACCCCCCAAGTCAAAAACAATATGGTCTTACCGCCACGAATAGAGGCCCTGATAAGTTACAAATTATTACAACAATAAGAAATTTTATACAGCAATCTTTTTAAATATTTATAATTTTAATTGCTACACGTAGTCTGTGAGCACTTAGAAGGTACTTCGGGTTTGTAGTTCTGTCTAACTCGCTCTTACTAAGAGCCTATGATAACGAGTGAGACACAAGTACAAACACGAAGCGCCTAAAAGAGCTACCGCATTGTAGGTTAGGTTATCTTTGATTTATAAACGATATCAAAATAATAAGTCTTCCATCAAAATGTTCAATTCGGAATTCGGATTGTTCATATTTTTATAATTACTCTTATTCGAAAACTATTTCGAGAAAAAGGGTTTTAAAGCCGTTTCGCATTATTAAGGTATTGATATATTATTCTTTTTCAGATATTTCGGCAATAGTACATTACTACAGACGCCGGGAAGTAGGTGGTTGCAGGCCGAGTTCATATAGACGGCCGAGCGAAGCGAGGTCGGATAGTTACGAGGCTGGCAACCCCTTTTCACGGCGAGGTATGTATAGTGCTTTTCTCAAACATATGCAATGAAATAAAAAAAAACATCACTCAAAAAACATTTGTGTAATAGGCATTAACGCGGATATTTTTGGTCCGAACCACACGAAACAAAAACAAAACAATTTTCAGCTATTCAGCCTGTTCATAAAACCAGCTGTCAGGGCCATTTTAAAATTAAAAAAATATTACTTCCCGGCCTAGGCCTTCAATTTTGTATGAAATTCCTTTACAGTTCTCTCGAGTTGTTCCGTCGGGAACGTGGCACTTTGAAGCCTAAAATAACTAACATAACGCCGACATTACATAGCATGTTTGAGAAAAAGTAAATTATGGTAAATAAAATAAATTTGAAAGGCCGGCAACGCACCTGTGACTCCTCTGGTGCTGCAGGTGTCTATGGGTGACGGTAAACGCTTTCCATCAGGCGATCCGTCTGCTCGTTTGCCTCCTATACCATAAAAAAAAAAGAAGTATATTAAACCTTCGGTTGAATTTTGTTTTTGGCTTGTAACCCTCCTAGGTGCATCTTACGGGTTAGGCGAAAACCACTTGAAATAGTATGTTTTAATACACTATTACAATCACTTTTTATCATTAGATATCATATAATTGTTGTAATTTCTTAGAAAATGCCAATCCAAGTTCAAATTAATCATGTCATCCATGAAATGCCTGCTAAATAATTGAAGATATTTAAACAAAAGTATTGGGAAAAACACCAAATTAATAAAATTTGGTATCTTAAAATTACCTATTCTTACGAATTTGAATGTAAAAACCGGGAGTTTTTTTTTTTTGACAATCCCAATTATGATTATTTTTTCTGATATTTATGTATTAATTCAAAACAAATAAAGTAATTGCACCAAACCTCTCTGCAAACAGTGTTCAGGGTAAAACCTTAGCTTATAAAGCTCATTATTAACTCCATTCTAAAGTACGCTGCTTGTGCCGGCGATACACAAAGCCAGCTATTAAGTATGTTATAACATATTCCCTTGCTGTCTGACGAAGCTCTTGCCACGACCTGATAATTTGCACTAAACTAAAGCGAGCAGCGGTTCCGCGCCGGAATATTGGTGTTACCTGAGACGAACAAATTAGTGAGAGCAGCACGGGGTCTTTGAGAACACAGGTTAAATTTAGTTTCGTTTAGAAATTCTTGCGGTTATTGAAATAGAGGGAAGTATTTTCGGTTATGACTTTATTCTAACCCCGTTCATAAACTTAGAATAAACCTGTTTTTGTTAAAGTATAGGTTGCCATTTTTTGTCGACTTCAAATGTCACAAAGGAAGATAAGGACAGACTTTACTGTATTTTAAGCGTACTTAAGTTATAAGTTATAATTAAAGTAAGCTACTCAGATATGATAATATATAAATAATAATCACCACTATAAAAAGAACACCTCCCTCTAGCAGGTCCGCTCGCGGCATGGTCCCTATGACACTGGTTGCATTACCTCTCTGGATAGGCTAGCCCAATCCTTTGGGAGAGGTAAGCACCAGCTCTATGATCTCCGGAGGTGTCTATGAGCCGGGATGATAGAGCCTTCATAACATAAGCCTTTTCTTTTCTTTTCTTAAGTTATTGTGCCTTTTGGCTTTTGTGCTTTTATGTGTAGGTATACTATACATACATATGTACATACCTTCACGCCGTCATTCCCAGAGTGGGGTAGGCAGTGCTACAGAATTACCAACAACCCTAAAAACTTGTGTAGTATATATAGTGTAGGTATATTCCTTATATACTTAAAAATACAAATTAAAATTGTCAATGAATGGTGCAAGAGTCTTAATCTACTGCTGCACGTATGGCTTTCGTATTGTTTTCAATTTGGCCGCCATTGTTGTAATGTAAATTAGAACTATCATAACGATGACAATACGATAACACATCAAAGGAAGTAGGTTTTAATATCCTGAATATAGAAGAAACCCATAACTTGTATGGTTATAGTGCCATCCAAAAACCAATGATCCAACTAAGTATATTGAAGTTACTTAGATTTGCTTTACGGAAAATTTATGGTTTTGTAGCACCAGATATAATATAAATGGTCCATCAATGCATAAAAAGAAACCATACCAACCATAACCTTGCTCCCTTCTTTGCCACCATTCGTCCCTATTTAGGTAGTGCATGCTCCCACTCGTTTTGAAAGGCGTCTAAGGGCCCCAAGAATGTTATTAGCGTTTGCTATTGGCTAGGGCCCCAAGTCATCCCGCCATATTTTGGTCTACCTCTACTCCGGTGTCCATACTAAACTAGATTAATTTAAACAAACACGATTTTCACACATCGTCGGTGAAACTGCAAAACCGCGTAAGTGACATTTTAAATAAGGAACAAAATGCACCTTTTTAATAAGACAGTAAGGTTTATTTTGCTCTATCATAAATTTGTTACTTACGCGGTTTTGCAGTATCACCGACGACATACCTAATAAACATTAAAACGGGACTTAAGAGGATGGTGACGCGCCGACGTCGCTAAAATCGCGTATCTGTCAAAAAAAAACCATACTAATTTAGCTCCGGCCGTTAACGTTGCTCACCTCCTAAATCAAATCCGATTTCCACGATTCTTGAATATGTTGTAGTTATTATAAAGAACTTGGTCTGTACGTTTCTGTTTTTTTTTTATTGTTTCATTCTAAGATATATTTTCGTGAAAAGGAAAACGGACAGACACAGTTTTTCATGATATCTACAACATATTCAAAAATCGTAAAATCGGACTAGGTTTAAGGGGAGTGAAACGTTTTCGCATTTTGTATGGAAATTTTTAGCTTCACAATCTTCTTAACGTCGAGGTAAATGTTATTTATATTTTTTTTTTTTTTTATTTTTTTTTTTTTTTTTTTTTTTTTTTTTTTTTTTATATCATAGGAAGGCAAACGAGCACACAGGCCACCTGATGGTAAGTGGAAACTGTGACCCATAGACATTCGCATTCACAAGACCGCAATCCTAAGACTGCAAATGCGTTGCCAACCCTGAGGCCGAAGATGGAATGCCTCTATGCTAGTCATTTCACCGGCTGTCTTATCCCCAAACCGGAACACAACAATGCGAACACTGCTGCTTGGCGGTAGGTTAATAGATAAGATGGTGGTACCAACCCGGACGGACCCTGCACAAGGTCCTCCCACCTCCAACACACACACACACTGACACATTTTGTTATTAAAGATACAAAGGGTCCGTTTCACAATCGACACGTAAATCTATCTGCCACATAAAGTTGTCTCTCTCCTTAACGCAGTTAAGTCATTTTTCACAGGTTTGGCAAGTACGTGTACTTTTACCGTATTTATCTGTGGCAACCCTCAGACTTACGTTTCCATACATCATTCGTCATAAGTCAGCGACGAAATTATATTTAAGTACTAAATAAATTGTCCGTGGGGCGCAGATTACAATGACATTACAAATTATCTTGATTACGATGTTACATTAACTTTATACTTACATCAAAACCTGAGTAACTATAAGACACTTGCCTCACCCCGGCGATGAGCGAGAAAAGAGTAGAGCCAGCGAATGGGGATCTATTATATATGCGTCTCTTTTATTGACACGGGATAATTATCTTTTGTTGGAGAGAGTTCTCGCCGGCAGTGTAAACAGCCAACTATCGCCTATTCATATTTGCGTCTCTTTTATTCAAACCAGATCTATATCTTTCGTTTGTTTCTTGAGCGAGAAAATAGTCTAATCACTTCGTCGTCAGCGGTCGGAAAAGTGCTTTAATAGTGTTCGGCAATATATCGCTTTCACGCTCTGTCTCGCATATCAAATACAATGACACACGCCAGAGAGAGTGACAGCGATAGAAAACCGAGGACTGCTTTTACTCTGGCGTTACTGTACTCGATAGTAGGAAATGTTTGTGGTCGAGGTTTAGGAGGAGGCTTTGTTCCGCATTAAATCATACTACATAATTATTACTTCAATAAATTTGTCAAATAAAACAAAAAACATATTTCTTTTAATTTTTTATTCAATTTGTGCACAATTAACGAGTAGCTCTGCAGTTTCCAATTAACAGCTTACAGTTATTACAGGGTTCTGTTCAAATTAGAGAGCGGTAGGCAAGAAGGGTACATTTTGGGTTTAATAATGACTAGTTTAATACGAACTGTTTATACTTATAAATTAATCGTGTCACTTATGAGCAGCCAGTAATGTACTAGTCACAATATAAATCGTCGTTTACATTTATAAATCACAACAAATTATTATGTATTGACGAACTAGGTAGTAAAATACATTTTTCACAAAAACAGTAGCGTTATACTGGTTAACTGGTATATTTACAAAATGTTCAAAATTTAATTTATGCAACAAAAAAGAGTTTTCTGAATTTGAGGCTTAAACAAAACATGTATTATTTTTTTTAACGCATTTTTGTTCTTACAACATCTTACATATTTACTGATACAACCAAGCACAGCTGAGCTTTACTTACTACAGTACTTCGTTTTCATAGAAAATATTTAAATAATAATTATTATTATTCACTAAATCATAATAGTTTTCATAGCTCAAATTCCTTTTGCAAAAATATTTTATCACACCGCAATTGTCTTGCTCATATCCCAATAATGGCTAACATAGTTATCATAGGTGTTCGGGAATACATTAATATGCTTAAGCAATTAACGATACAAAGCAGGAAGGGCGAACAAGGAAATCAGAAACGGGAAAATACCTTTACAAGACTTATGCAAGTACATGTATGTATGTAAGACCAAAACAAAACGTTGACATGCTTCGGCTCAATTTCAATGTATTAATGCAAGAGCCTATATTCTTAGAGCACTTTCACAGTAATAAATGAATAAATATTTTAGGTACTGGATGTATTAATTTAAAAACAATGAACAGATACACCTAAGTTTGAATTTAAACGATATTATTCAAAATCATTTCTAACTAACAGCGGTCAAGATTAATATTAGGCCTGTAAATAATTCAGTTAACATTATCCTTAAAACTATTTTTTCTATTTTAATCTTATTAAATTTTCTTACGTACTAACTATACAATTTTACGTTGATACAAGATAAAAATGCTATTCAGATTCATATTTACAAGAAGAGAGATTAAGTTCTACTAATGCATACACGTATGTATACCCTTACAACTAGAATGGCCGTGAAATAAATAAAATATTCACTTTTTTAAGTGTATAAAATTCATTTGAATTTCAATGTGAATATTTTATTTTATTCACGTTTGCCGTTAACCTGGAAGCACACACCAATATTGATAGAATAGATACACTTGTTTTACACAATTTGATTCTGGTTACTACATAAATCTGACAGAAATTTACGAAAAACAAGCCTGGTTTGAACTTGTTCGTCGCACAACATTCGAACCCGCTCGCATGAATTCTGCAAGATTATTGACATTTAACACTTTATTGTAAATCGCACATTGGGTTTTAAAGACCAATTGAGAATGCGAACGAATTCGAACTTGAATTTCGAATTGAGAACGCTGAATAACTAAGGCATAAAACACGTCAGCAGAGATAATTTACAACGGCAAAATGACACGGCATTATGTCATTACAATTCCACGATATGTTCACGCTTACGTGAAACTACAATAAGAAAGATATTAAGTAGTTTTATCACGATAACAACGTCGTGTCATGCCGATGTAGTTATCTTTCTAGACCAGTATTTATACCTTTGATGTACTCTCTTTCACAGACACTGACACTTGCAATCGTTGTTACAATTACGAGCATTCATTGCCAAGAAGCGTAATAACAGCGACTAGTATTTGCAATCCCGGTATCGGTTTTATGCAATACGATACGGAAATTAGTTTCATTCAATGCTGCATACAAAACTGTACCGGGATTGCATACCCGAAACGTGAAGCATTTCTTCGCTTAATGCTAGGGCCACACTAACGGGACGCGTCAATACAAATCATCGCGATTAATATTGCGTAAATTATTAACGCGATATGTGTGTGAGTGGACACATGCCTCACTTGAATATTCAAATATCTTTGACGTGCCGCCACTGGAGCTATCGCCTAACGTCACACGGCAATGTGAATGCCGTTGTCAAATTATTGCTACAAGTCGTGGCCACCTACGTTAATCGCGATAATTAACGGCGTTTTCCGTTAGTGTGGCTCCAGCATAAGCTCTAGCATGAACATTTTTATTTAACGTTCCATTTTTGAATCGCCTTTACACTTTCTCGATGGCAAATCGTTATCGTCACTTACTCGATATAGGGAAACTGTTGGAGCTCGAGATATATAGTAGGCTGTAAATGTGTTAAAAACTATATTTTCGTGACTAAAGTCTCATGTTTTTAAGGTTTATTAATTTACTGTTACTGGTATTTTTGTTAAAAGCCTATGTCCATGCAAGACGAGTACATTATATAAGTGTTGTACATGTTTTTGGTTCTAAAGTTTGAGAAACTGTCCTCGTGACCATTATTTTACCTGAAAAAGAAACAAATTGTTACTTTATGTAGGCAACCTTAATCATTATAAAGGGCTGATTGATTATACATTTGTTTTCATAAAAAATGATTAGAAAAACACAACATTTTGTTTTTTAATAAAATCGCAGGCACGTGAGATTACAAGTTATAAAAAAAACACTCCAAATTATGATGGTTACTTATTGAAACAATTTAGCGTTTTAACAAGAGATATTTTAAGTGTGTTACTTGCGTAGCAAAGCATTTTAGGACCTACTTTTGAATTGAATTCCGAATGCGAAAGTGCTTTTTTAGTTTTTTGTCACAACTCAACAAGGAAAAATTTATTTTGCAATAAAAATCGTCGTCTTCAAAGGCTATGAAATGAAACAATGAAATGTTGATTTTTATCAGAAATAAAAATGTTTTGAAGGTACATTCAAGGCAATCAAAAGGAACTCTGGAAATAAAAACTTCTTGAAACTTAAGCCGCTGTAAGCTGAGCCAATCAAAGAATGTCTGCTCTGTAAGAAGTTTCGATTCGATCATGAATTGGAATATAGACGGATGCAGATTCAGATTACTTTTTAACGGGATAAAATTCTAAGCGTTTCAATTTTCGTTTCGCTGGGGTAAACATGTTCTTAAGTGGCGACCGCGTCTTGGCAAACGTAGTGTAGGACGCCCTCAGGCCAGGTGGGATGACGATCTGCGAAAGACTGCAGGCAGTTTTTTTTTTTTATGGCATAGGACGGCAAACGAGCACACAGGCCACCTGATGGTAGGTAAGTGGAAACTGTGATCCATAGACATTCGCATTCACAAGACCGTAATCCTGAGACTGCTAATGCGTTGCCAACCCTGAGGACTAAGACGGAATGCCTCTATGCAAGTAGTACGAATCAACCAGGACTGCTAGCTTCAATGGCATTATTAAACCGACTAAGGCTAACTACAGTCATTCATAGTTAAACTTGAGCCATGGATTTGTAAACAAGAAGCGGCCTTTGGAATCTGGTCGGGTGGACCAGTGGCCTAGCAGAGATACGCTCGCAACACAATGCTCGCAAATGGATTGGAGGCTAGTTTACCTCAAGATAAAACCAGGCTACGATATATAAGCTTGATGATTACAACGCTACGGGGATAACATAGTTTAGGTGAATTCTACATCAATCACAAAGAGTACCATACATGAATTAACGAGAATTTGGAGTGGCTTGTGTACTATCAGCCCATAAGAACCCGACCCACTAGAGAACGGTGTCACAGTGACATTATGAAACTATTTGGTTGACAGTTCTATGTTGGGTAATTATTATTAAATAACGCAATTTTTTGATAGAAGTTTATTTTATTTTATCGTTTAAGTATAATATAAAACAAACCTAACGTAACCTACGTACTACAATTAAATTATACATTAAATTTAAAATAGCTCCAGTGTAATATAGCTTTCGGAAAAATTAAAATTTGGACAAAATTAATATTCAGATAAAAGTAATTCCAAATTTTAAGGTGTTCCCGCCTACAGGATGTCCAGAAATTAACGAGGATCCAATTTTACACCGGTCTATAATATAGTTTTAACTTTCTTAATTAACCCGTCGAGCGATATGTCAAAATTGATGTACATCAAAATTAAACTTTATGTCAAATGAATAAGTCACGTAATGTCAAAAAATCTACGCACACATGTTGTGCGTAGGACACCTGAGGGGTTAAGTAGTGTAGGAGTTAATATTTTTTCAGTTCACCTATTTTGTTCAAATTGCAAGAAATTACTTCTATTTACATCTATCGGATCCAAATTGTAATCATTTTGCTAAATTTAACCACTTGAAAGAAAAGTAGGTCCAAATTTATTATTTTGGCAAATATATTACTACAAGCTAACACGTAAGTTTACAAATGTAAGTCCGAAAAAAAATTAACTTTAACTTGCAAGCAAGTCTACAAGGAAATCCTCTAGCACAGTTGAACGGTGAAATAACGAGACGCACAAAGTGAACAAGCTGCTGTCGGTATTAAAATGAAATTTAATCGAGTTCTGCATATCTAAGGTTTTCCTTTTAACTCCGCTATTCAAAGGGCAACCATTGAAGTTTGAACTTAATGAAACAGAATGCCGTTATTTCGTGATGTTTATGTAAATTTGATATTATATTGTTGGGAAATTTCAATATTGACTCAAGTTAGAGCTGGAATTAATAAAATATGAGCTTCAGCTTGGATAGTAAGTAGATATATTTTAAATCTCTCGGACTTTTGAACAATTATTCATAACTATCTCACATATATTTTACTACCAATCTTAGACAAAGTGGAACTATAGCCACCGTATGCAGACTTACCCTTCTGGATAGTTATTAGATTAAATCTATAAAATTTTGCAGGTGTACGTATATTTTTTGGTGAGTAACAAGCTCCAAGAAGGAACAATAGTAATCATAGAATTTTAAATGAACTGTTTGCATTTATAATTTAGCGTTTGATAAGTGTTACCCCTTAGAATTATTCGCAGACAGAGAGGAAATGTTTGCAAATATATCGCACTGCTAGATGAAGAAAATAATTGTTCATTTATTTCAAGCTTATAGACGTTGTATAAAATTTGATTTATAATACAGTTGTATTATGAGTTACTACACTTTTGATCTGGCAGTGCGATATCGTCTCATGTGCTCCAAGTTACCAAGTAATAAGTGAAACTTGAACTAACCTTGTTCAGAACGATCACGGCCCTATCTTATTTATTGTCGCGTATAGACAACGCTTCAATGGTCCGGGTCTTCAGATGGTCCTCATTAGCTACATTGTCGGGATATGTTGAACTTCTAATAACAATCTATAAACATATGGTACAGGGTGCTCCGTAAGTTCACGTGGGGGAGCACGAGCCCTCGAAGCACTGGAGCCCGCGCTCACAAGTCCCTTTGAATTCACCACAGTCTTCTCCTATCGTTCTCGCGCATACTTTGCAGCATCTGTAAAAAAAACAAGTGTTACTTTTGAAATTGTGAACCATTTTCAATGGCCATGGCCATGTCAAGATCCAGTCGCAAATTTCAAGTTAATTATAAGGACAGCCTGTATGAAGACCGTCTACTTGTTAATATTTTATTAAAATATTAGAGAATTCTTTATTGTTTCTGTAAGGTTTAGTAAAATTTGCACGACGATTTGATCTTGTACATATAAAGTAATTAAGTTATATCCCAAACATATATTTTTTGTTGCTTTATTTTTTTTTTCTTTATTCGTACATGTCCTTGAACATTTCTCGTATTGTAAGATATTCTTGGAAATCTCTATATTAAAAGAATACCGAACAGTCATTAATTAAATCTCTTTATACGATATCTTTTCTCGCTAAAGTTCCTAAGAATCTATTAATTAGTAATCTTTTTCACAAATCAAATAAAACTAAGTCGCGAATAGCAATCTATTTGCTGTATGAACATACAGATGAATCTTCTTTAATACATTATTATGGTAACGGTATCAAATAAACTAATAAAGAATCTTAGACAGATTATTACATCCTGTATTTTCTTAAACAATCCTTAATGTTCTGCGTTTTTTGCTGTCTCTTTCTTACTAATACATTAGTTATGCTGAGTGACAAGTGAGAAAAGAATGCAACCGATTCATCTGCAATGTCTGCCTAATTTGCTCCAAAACTACTGGACCGATTGAGATGAAATTTGGTAAGTACTACGAGTACTTACGACTTACGAAGTCGGTGATCCAAAAAGTCACGATAAACGAAACGAATGAATTTCAAAAATGAAGCCAATTTCAGGGGGACATTAGAAAATTAACAAAACAAGTTCTTCACACAATATCGTGTGACATATCAAATGAAAGAATTTGTAAGAATCTCAAATATATTTTTACATAAATGAATAATAAGTACCTACTTTTGAAGTTATTTTAGAAAATAGGAGAAAATTGTCCATACTCCCCTTATATCCGAAACTACTGGGCTTAAAATTTTGAAAAATTTACCTTTTTTAGTTTCTACGTATAATTACAGGAAAACCTAAAAGAAGTCTATCTATATGTATTAAAAGAATCATATTTTTATCAAAACATACAGAATCCTCTTCACGCGAGTTTAACTCGCATTTGTACATTTTTTTACTATTTAAAAATACGAGGAGATAAAATTCCATGAAAAGCATTCGAAAGGCTAACTTGCTTCCACTTAAAAAAACTAAACTTTTTAGTTGCAAGCTTCTGTAAAAATGTTTATAAACATTTCTGTTAATTAAAAACTTTCCTTTGAATGCTGTGTTGTACAAAAGCGATTATTCGAAAAAAACTTTTTTATTACCTCGTCTCGGTTCGTTGTTATAGTATAAATGGCGGAAGAAAGTAAAGCAAGTTACACGAGAACTTTCGTAATTGCATTATTCGTCCGACCGAGTCCCTTATTTTGAAGTTCACGGGCAAACTAAGTGGATCAGTCACTTGTTCACCGTCTAATAAGAAAACAACAAATAAAAGTTTTAATCCTAAAACCATTTGAAATTACTTTACGTAGTTTTACCCGGCAGGGAAGTTTCGGGAGAGATTGGAATTAAAATGTCTCTCGCAGACAGTTACCGACTTACACCGCGAGCTCATTAGCTACTAAATGGAGTCGACAAGGAAATAAGATAAAAGTCTCTCAGGTGTTTATATAAAGAGTAAAAGACAATAAAGGCTTGTAATGCTAGTAGGTGATCGGCTTGCAACCTGTCACTAAGACAACACGAAGAAACATGATGTCTTAAATAAATAAAATGCATTGTTTACATATAAACAACCACAGAGACAATTGCCAAATGCCTGAATTTGTTGAATATTGTAACGGTTGTCACTTCGAACACCTACTAAAATAAATTAAAGTATGTGAAAACAATGCATTTTATTCATTTTAGACATCATATTTTAAAGAGCCATTGACTGCTTAAGACCTACACAATTGATATCTAAATAGAAATAGTGTTAGTTTATTTCTTTCAAAACAACTGGGTTTGATTCCCGAGATAAGTACCTACACGTTTTTTTTAATATATGAATGCAGTTTTTATTTTTATTAAAATCGATGACATGGTTCCTAAGAACAGATCTTCGTATGTCTTATAGTTTCAGACTCCCTTACTGACCGATTTAAATGAGACACCTTGTATATCAGAACGTGACGGATTTTTATCAAAAAGTATTATAATACATTAAATTTATCTGCACGGTAGGTATTAGTTTAACTAGCCTTAATTACATTGTTGTTGACACCAAGAGTGTCTTAATTATCCACAACTGCACGGCAACTTGGCCTTCCTACTGCAACTTTACCACAACCAGAGTTACAAAGTACTTGACATGTTGCTCCTCCTGTTAGGAACTGAGTGAAGCCCGCGGGACCAGCAGGATGATGGTATTGAAATTGATATTATTAAACTGTGATGAGAATAGGAGCACATATGTATCGTTATTAATTATTAAGACACATTTTCCTGCTCAACTGCGGCGCATGAATGTATATTTTTTTTGTTTTATGTGAGGTTCATTGTTTTATAATTTTATTATAATGCTAGGTTAAGTTTATTTTTATATGATCAATATTTAAAAAAACAACTGACTGTTGAGCTTCTTGCGGCGTTTCTTCTCAGCAGTAGTCTCTTGTGAAGCGCTGGTAGATTATTGACGTGCCCGTGTGGCCTACTTACTGAATAAACATCTTTTTTTTTTTATTAATACTTTAATTGACATCAGATTTGCAGTGATCAGATTCGCGATGTACTAAATAAGGGCCAAATAATAAGCACCCGAAACCGACGTACGTGCATGAAGAGATGAATGTAGAGGAAGCGAAAGTTGTATGTTTAGATCGGTGCACCTGGCGTTCCATAGTCTCTGCCTACCCCATTGGGAGACATGTGTGAAGTTATGTATGTATGTATGAATTGACATTTTCAATGGTAAAGTGTGTAGATAAAAGAGTAGTACATTACTGCAGAGTCCAGGAAAAAGGCTGTTGTGGGACGAGGATGAGCGTGGACGAGACGCAGTCGAAGCCGCGATATATACGAGTCCAGCAACTTCCCAGCTGAGGCTTTTATAGTGATTTTCTCCAACAATGCGAGAAAATATCACGTGGTTAATAATATTGAAAAATATATCAGGGGACGATCTCACATAAATTGATGGAATAGTCCCAAACTAACAATGGTACAAGTACTTATTGGGAAAATAAAAACTTAAATACAAAGAAAATACTCAAGACTCAGAAACGAATACTCGCGCTTATCACACAAGTATTTGCCCATTGAATCGAACGTGGGACCGCGAGCTTCGAAGGCAGGGTCACTACCAACTAGGACAACGAGATGTCTAGTAGGTATAGGCAGTCAGTTTGTTTTGGACTGTTTGACTGCGCGCTGAAATGTTTTTATTTAAAATTTGTATTGAGTCAGATTTAGCCCTGGAATCGGACAACAGGACAGGAACATTCGATAGTTTCAGACAGTTTAATGATAAATTCATGACAAATATTTCGTAACTTTGGGAAAAAATATCTGTTTCTGTGTCCTCGTTAAGTTTTATTTGTATTTAAATACACAGTTAAAATGTATATATATATATATATGTAAATATATATCTTCATAAATGCGTTTGCGCAAACGAGTGGTAGTTGGTCTTAACTTAAGGAATACAATTTGAATGAAGACTTTTTCCTGCGTCATGTATCTTTGTATATGTATTTCTTGGGCATGCTCTGCAGCCTTGAAGGCTTGATGGATTTTAACATAAGGTGTAGTTAGATTCGTTTGGGTTGTAGAATTATCATTGCCTCTTATATTTTAATCGAACTTAGTCAGTAATACGAGGGAAGTTTTGTTTCATCATAATTATTATAGACGACCATATCAAAAAATGCTGTTGGGTTATCAAAGCTTGCTTTTAATTACACTTGTTAGACATTATATTCTGGAAAACTTTCAAGAATACTTTCGAGAACTGAAAAATTCTTTCAAAGCATTCGCCGCCGCCATCTTAAAGTGCATGCTTGACTGGCTAAGTGTTACAAATTGTTTTTACCAGTATCACTTCTCAGAAGTTTCGTTTCATAGTAGATAGCAATTTTCTGCTGAACCCATGTTGATTTCAGGTTATCTTGTGCAGGTTTCAAATCTAACCAAACCTCACCTACGTGAACCATATTTAAGATAACATGAAATTAACACAGGTTCAGCAGAAAATAACTTTCAATGAAACTAAAATTCTATTGATACTAAGAAATGCTGTCGGTGAAACAAGGCGACACCGTTAAACATACTTGCACGGATCCCACACGACCATGCCCAGCCCTGGGCAGCCACTGGGCTCCAGGGCCTCGCACTCCCGCGGGTTACACACGCAGTCCCACCCCCGCACCGCCCCCGCCAGCATCACCACTGCCACCATCGCCAGCCACCGCATGCTGCTCACATCACCCACCGCCTCGGGGCTACTATCCTAGCGGGCATTGTGACGTCAGTGGGGCATTCTGAATCAAAAGAGATTTCATGGTTGTAACACAATATTTCAAGGTCATTTAACTTAACCTTGACCTTTAATTACAAGGTCAAGGTCGAGATAAGGTCATTTTTAGAGATACGAGTATCATCCCTATTTAATTGGATGACAAAATCAAAATTAGACGAGGATTAATACATGTGACACGGAACCAAATTTTTGAAAATGCAAAATTATTGACTGATATTAAAATTTAATATCAGTCAATAATTTTGCATTTTCAAAAATGGTTCATTAACACGTGACGTGGTACAATATGCAATTTATATTTAATATAAATTGCATATTGTACCACGTCTTGTGTTAATGAACCACTTAAGACTTTTCTTTTCATAGCTTACAATATTTTTGACATTTAACTTTCAGTATCTGTTAAGTAATATAAGCAGGTACAGTAATAAAAACGTAATTTCCTGCTTCGATGTCGTTATTTTGGTTTGCCATGAATATTATATTTCCTATAAAAATATCGTTGTAAATTGCAGATTGGCAAAAAAACCAACGCAATTTTAAATTCACTTTCATTCATATTTGATTTGAAAAATCGTATCACAGCTTTCAGTCCAAAAAATATTTTTTTCTACTCGATATACTAATGACAATTAACATCATTTAACTAGATCTTTATATTGGAGTTTTATCATTTAAGTACTCGTACCACTGCCAAATAAGAATTCAATCAATTTTCGACCAATCTCGCGAATAGTAGGATCGTTTACAAAAAATCCGAAGGATACCCTTTATTCCATTAGAGTCGTTCGTCAGAGTTCGATTTCTATTAGCGTCCCGTCTATGGAGCGGCCCGACGGTTGATTATCGATGGCCTATCCACTCTCTTGCCTTTCAGGCAGAGTCATTTATCTCCAGCGAATTTATGCCTTGTCCGACGCTGGAAATGTCAATCTTTGTAGATTCATGTTCTCGTGAACATTTTGTATAGAGTGAAATAGGCAGAAGGCCATTTCTTCTTTATATAGCTACGTCGTTGCTTTCCACGTCTGTCTGTCTGCCTGTGTATCCACTAACTCCTAATACACGCAGCAGAGTTTGATGCGGCTTTCCCATCAGTTTTCCCATCAGGATTATCCCACTTATTTGTTTTTGTGTGTGTGTGTATAGATTGTTAGTTTATTCACGCTGCAATGGATTGATGATACCCTAGATTAACACTTACTTTTT
Source organism: Acleris emargana (assembly GCA_927399475.2). Lineage (NCBI taxonomy): Eukaryota > Metazoa > Arthropoda > Insecta > Lepidoptera > Tortricidae > Acleris > Acleris emargana. The sequence goes on along the minus strand of OV656844.1, from coordinate 4,649,966 downwards.
TTCATTTCGAAAATATTAGATGAAATAACGATCATCGAAATCTACGAAGACGAAATCGCGGAAGAAGGTATAAGGCACTACTATCACTAAAGAAGAAACTTGGAATTGACGAGAAAGGTAAGCTTATTTTGATCGTTGTTATACCGTCAGTTCCCAGAAGCGCCGGTAGATTGCTAACGAGGAAAATTGCCCGAGTAGCCTACTTACTGAATAAACATTTTTATATTAAATCTTACCTAGCTGAGCAGAATTGTAAAAGTTTTACAATTACCTACATTATAATAGGTACAAGAAGGTACCTACGATACAATATTATTTTGATATTAATCCATGAAAAACTGTTTTACCACTTAAATTGGCGTAGTAGCAGCGTAGTTCATTGGGGATAGTAGCAAATAGTAGCAAATAGCTACTTTGAAAAAATAATATTTTTTTAACCCATCGTAAGAAGAGGCCTGTTGTAAGTTTTATGTGTGTATTTGTGTGTACGTGTCTCTTTTATGGCATCTTGGCTCCCAAACAGATGCACCAAATCGGACGGGTCTTTTTTTAAAAGAAGTTTTGCTAGGTTTTCTCGAAATCGGTTTGTTTTAAGAGAAATCGGCTCGAGAATTAGCGGTTGTCTTATATCCAAGGCTAATCTACAGGATGTCCCAAAACACAACGATAACCTGGTACTGGGTAAAAAAAAAGTGATCGTTTTTTTTCTTTTTTTTCCAGAACTCTGGTATAACTTGGGCTCTCGCCGGTTACCAGACACCCTGTTTATAGATATTAATAAGTGATTCTTACTAAAATAAAATGCTACCTTTTACCAAACACATACTAACCAAACCCATTATACCTAAACATAAGCTATAAGCCACGCTATAAGTGATTGAATAAGGAACAATAAAAGCCATTATAATTCCACAAATAGCCTGACGTGGCAGCCCCGGCGCCGTCGATCAGCCCCGGCATTAGCATCAGCAAACCGCTCGATTTGCTAAACTTGCTAAATGTCAATATTGTGATATTCAAAGGGTTTGAATATAGAATGAATAACGTTAGTAGAAAGAAAGAATAGAAATTACTGTGAGAAAATAAAGGTTAAAGTCGTGACGTTTCAGTAAGCAAAGCAATTGACAGAAGACCAAAGCGATTGGCGCGTCTCACTTCGTTTGTCCGAATTTCCATTGGGATTGTCCAAAAAATATATACTCCCGGTTTTTACATTCTAATACGAAAGAATAGGTAATTTTAAGATTCCTTTTTCATTATTTTTGTATTTGACCCAACAATTTTGTTTAAATATCTTTAATTATTTGGCAGTCATTTTATGGATGACATGATTAATTTAAACTTGGGTTGGCATTTTCTAAGAAATTACAACAATTAAATGATAATGAATAATAAAAAGTGTTTTGTAATAGTGTATTAAAACAAACTATTTCAAGCGGTTTTCGCCTAACCCGTAACATACACCTAAGAGGGCTTCATGCCGAAAACGAAAGTCAAACAAAGGTTAAATATACTTTTGTCGAAATATCCAAAAAAGAGTCGGTAATATATCAAAAACTTAATAATGCAGAACGGCTTTAAAACCCTATTCTTCGAAATCGTTTTCGAATTAGATGGCTTTATGGCAAGTCAATTGATTACTTACCATATTAAGTTTGATATAAAATACTTTTTATCGAAACAACAGCTGGGTGAAGTTTGTCCCCTATTCAGATCCCCGACTACTAGCTTTCACCCTCATAAGCCTCTCCACAATTCGTTTATTGTAAATACGTTCTTTGTTAAACTATGAAATAATAAATAAAACGCTATTTCATCTGATTTCCTTTTAATTGTATACCGTTATGTTGAAATTATTCGATACCATCCATAAAAACCAGTTCAAATTGGTTCACAAGATGTCATCTGCGCATCACGAACATCTACAACCTTTATGGAATGACCTATATTCTAATGAGCATTACAGGAGCATGCGCGTATAATATAAGATGCAAAGCAAACATGTGTTCCGTTGAAGCATTAACCTGCTCAAGTTACTTAAGCAAGCTGGGCGTAAGTAACTTACCAGGTAGGTAACTGTTACTTGCAAGTTTAATCGCCGCGGTAGGGGCTTAACACCGTGTTTAAATTTGCATTAAACACACGGATACTAAAAAATATACGCGCAAAATTAACATTGCTTTTATTCCATGGATAGTGATTCTACACTATCTTTACTCTAAGCTTCATAAAGGGGAAAGCTAGATAAAAACGTTTGCACGTTGTAAACCGTGAAAATCCTGTTTGTAGAGGGATTTGAAAATTGTTTTGTGAAAACGTGTAATATTTTATCATTTCCTATGTTTGCGTAGAGACTTAAGAAGTGAAAAGGAGGTTTCGTGGTTATGCTATTGACATGTCACACAAGCCGTTTTGCCTCTATTTTCATCATAATAAGTCCTCAACGGATAAAAGCTAAGTAAGTATCTAGATCTGTATATATTTGAGTTAGAAAAATCTGGAATATGACGAGTCAGGAGTATGAGCAGTTGGGAATTTCTCGAGTTTGGAAGATGACTAATTTAGAACATGGCGAACCAGGAACAAATCATCTCAACAGTAAAAACCTTTTTACAGCACGCTCCTCTCCTCACACCCCTGCATTAGAGGGTCTATGAATTTCGTTCAGTTAATAGAATCATTGAATCGGGAAAATCTTTAATGTTTTTTGAGCTAGATTAAAAATAACACAGCATGTGTTATTTGATTAGCGAAGCAAATATAAAAATTTGTGTACCTATTAAAAAATTACCCTGTATATTGTTATTAGATTTTTCCACAGTTTAAAATTCTGCATGACCCCGTGTGGTTGACGGGTTAGAATAGTGCCACTCTATGTCTTCCCGTGGATGTCGTAAGACGCGACTAAGGGATAAAGGCTTGTAGTACTGTTATGTCGGGTTCCTATATTCAATCCGGGGATAGATAAGGCTTACTTCGGGTTAAAATTTGACATTTGCCCATACAAAATGTGTCAAATTTTAATCCGAAGTAAGCCTATCTGTCCGCGGATTGAATATAGGAACCGGACGTTAGGCGATGGGCTTGCAACCTGTCACTAATGCACTGGTAAACATCTTAGCCTAATTGTGCAAAATGAGGTTTCAGAATTATTCTGTAGCTCTACCTACCCTATTTTGGGAATAAAGGCGTGAGTTTATGTATGTATGTTTGTAAAATTCTGCATTTGGTACAGTCAGCTGCAGAGAAAAGGATACCCCCCTCCTGGTAAGGATCGTTTTTTTTAAAAACCTGTGGTTAAATTTATATGATTTTTCGGTGAATCGAAGATTTTACTATTGTCTACACATAAACTCAAAATCATTTAAATCTAACTACAGGTTATCTAAAAAAAAAAAACCTTACCAGGAAGGGGGTATCCTTTTCTCTGCAGCTGACTGTACATCTCAAGTGACAGACATAATTCATACGACCCAACTAAAAGTCAAAGTTAAGATTAGAAGCAAACTCACGTCAGTTGGATTTGAATATGAATTATGCTTGCAAATTTGCTAAATTATGTGCAAAAGCTGAGATGAGCTTGAATAATACACGATACACTGGAAACTCATATCGCAAGAAATTGCTGTTTCGAACTATAATGAACAATTTTGCAGTGCAGCGTTCAAGGTGTTTCGGCCGTGTTTCATGAACTACGGGTATTATAAACAAACAAACTTGAAACAGAGGAGTAGGAACTTCGTCTGTTCGGCTGAGCAAGGAGGATATTATTGACAATGCTTGGTGAAAATGTAAAGAAAGGTATTAGCTATAAATACGAGGGGTGATCCAAAAGTTTTGAGAATAGGTATGAACCATCCTCATAATGATATTCTTTTAATGTGGAATGTACCACGGCACTAATCAATATTAAATTATATAAATAATATATATACATTGTTCATTTGTTTTTCTGTGATAGCTAAACAAAATACATGTGTATAAACAATTTCACAAGGCGGCAAAAATATGAGTTAGTTTTGTAATAATTTGGAGCGGTGTGGAGAAAGTTCAGGTACACTAATAAAAAATATAGTTATTGAAAATGAAACCTTGATTTATCATTATGATTTAGATGGTAAATAAGTTATCTTTGCATTGGATTTTTTAGCTCAAGGTCTGTCACCAAAATTTAGGGTGGTTTTTTCGGCCTTTTCCGGGATTATTGAATCCTACAAATATATACTGTGACATTAGCTTTTAGAAATTGAGTTCAAATAATCTAAGAGAGTTATATAACATTATTCTATCACAGTTATGGGAAAATATTAAAAATAAGCAATAAATAAAAAAAAAACTAATTTGCGGCAGGAATTGTGCTTCAGAGCCTTCGAATTGACAAGGATGCTGCTCTTCGAACAACGATGAGAACTGATAACCGCTCACCCCGTTATTTAGACCTAACTTTCGACTACTACTTCTCATTCAATAATGTTCAAAAGCAACTATAAAAAAATCACGAGGTGGTGATGACTTAGTGAAGGTATAAAATTTAGCCTCCAAAAGTAAAATTATTTTTATAGTGGTAAAATAAAACAATTGAATGACGTTAATAAGTGATTGCAAATATAGAAAGTGTGCATATTCCAATTAAAATATAACGATTTACATAACTCCCATTTTTAATACCAATTATCAAAACTTTTGGATCACCCCTCGTACACTACTACACTACTAAACTAGTATCTGACGCATGTTACACTATTGACGACTTTCGCAAGGGCTAAACTGACTGATTACTGGTTCGCTGCCCAAACAATTGAATCCATTTATTGAATTACATATATTGTCATACTTCGTACATACACATACATACCTTCACGCCTTCATTCCTAGAGTGGGGTAGGCAGAGCTACAGAATTACCAAAAACTCTAAAAACTTGTTGATAACTCTGTAACCACAATTTGCACAATTAGGCTAAGATGTTTAACAGTGTATATTAGTGACAGGTAGCAAGCCCATCGCCTAATAGTACTATAAGCCTTAATTCCCTTAGTCGCCTCTTACGACTTCCACGGGAAGACATGGAGTGGCACACACAATTCTAAGCCGGCAACCACACGGCACCGGCAACCACACGGCACTTCGTATAGATAATTTAATTTAATATTTATAGAAATTAGTGAACAATTAATGTTTTGAACTTTTGACATGTAAAACTCTGTTTTATAAAGGAATAAATAAATAAATAAATAAAGTACACAGAATAATTTTATAAATGTTGAAAAAGCATGTTAGCCATTAGTCTTGAGCCAGCGACGTGTGGCGTGATCAAACCGCCAAAATCTTGAAAACTTCTTCTTCTTCTTCGTACGGATATTCCTGCATTTTTCTATGAATTAAGTTGGTATGAATCTTATCATGTTTAGTTACAAGTTTTGCAGTTTTATTTTCTGATAATCGTACGTTACTTTCTACTTATTTTAAATAACACATGAGTCTTAGCTAACACACGCTCATTTGGGACCGTTTTGCAATATTTAAGTCACTCCGCTGCAGTATCTGTAGTCTCTTTTTTTTCAGTGTGTTGTGAAAATTATTAGTTTTTCTTTTATTCTTACTAATCATATAAAAGAGAATGTTTTTGAGGACGTTTCAATGTTAAAATTCAAGTTTTAAAACTGTTGAACGCATTCAAATATATATTACTGAATACAAAGTATACTTTTCCTTGGGAATAACGTAGGGGAGGTTAACATAATTTTCCACTTCCGTGACATTTACTACATAATTGGCAGTTCGCCTTACGCTTTACCTTGAGTATTACCCAATAAGTTATTTTCCTCCGGCCTCAATCCTACTTACGTCTGATGCGTCTCTCACGCCGACCTCTCATCAAATATGTACTAACCCCGAATGCCTATTTTATTCGCTATACGCTCTAGTTCCATTGCTTGATCTCGAGGCGTGTCTCCGATAAAACACCATCTGCGATCTCAAGTATTCATTGGCACTTGGTACCGACCGCCAATCAGTGCGGCGATTCTCTAGAGCCGGCGAACCAGCTAACTGGGTTGCTCAAAATCAGACCATTACAGTTGCAAATACGCTAAATTATGTGCCGACTTGGGTGCGCGAGCTAGTGGAATAATAATCAGGTGAAGGCAACAGTTTTGCATTAGGTCGCTTTGGCTTGGGAAGATTTTATCTAATGGGGAGTCAATTTTATCTCGCTGATGATTTGATTAGTGAGTAAAGGCCAGTTAATTCGCGCGCGTTCGGAGTCAGTTAATGACGATTAAGTCCGTCCTTAGTGATGGTTTTTTTGTCTCCGTACCTCAAAAGGAAAAAAAACAATAAAGGCTCACTTTGTTGTCCGTCTGTCCGTCTGTCTGTCAAGACCCTTTATCTTGGGGACGCGTGGATGTATAGAGCTGAAATAAAACCATATACTCTCAAGTCTACAGTCCACTGAAGCTGTCAAAAAGTCAAACTTCTAAGTTAACGTAAAATAATAAAATAAACGGCCTTTAATCCGCAAAAAACGTATATTTCGACACTCTCAAGGGAATCAAAAGCGTATTTTCCGTTGACCTAGCTAGAACTATGAAATTTTCCAAATACTTAATACCGTCTTATACTACAAGTATAGGGAAAAATCTGAAAACTATTGTATTGTGTTAGTGTTAATTAAATCAATAAAAACCGAGTATTTATGTATGTACTAACAAAAGTGTACGGAACCCCCGGTCCAACTCCAACTCCAAATGAGTCCAACTCGCACTTGACCGGTTTTTTCATACACAAGTTTGAAAAAGGAACGAGTCAGTCAAGTACATAAAAAACATCCATGACTCAGAAATAAATATTCACGCTCATCACACAAATATCTGCCCTTACCGGGATTCGAACCCAGGACCGCTAGCTTCGTAGGCAGGGTCATTACCAACTAGGCCAACGCTTCGTCAACTTTAAAAATTACAATACTTACCTACTACTTTATAGGTAGTTATACAGTAAATATGATACAGTATACCGCAGATCAGCATCAAAAACAAAAGGTTTAAAAAATAAATAATAATATTAGATGAATACCAATTTCAAACAACTAAATCTTCTTACAAATAAAGCTATATTATAGTTAAGACTACCATAAGAGTGTATGAGCGAGTTTAAGCGAGTGAAAGAGAAAAACAAATCCAAAGGCTATTGAACTGTAAATTTAATGTGAAAAATAAGAGCTTTAGGCTCTTGTTTAATAAATACGCAAAAGTTCACGGCACTGAAATGTGTAGGTCATTTTCCACGTAAAAAGTCTTGAACCATTTCGACAGTAATGAGAAATAAATAATGACGGTCTTGAAATATTCAAATCACATTTTCTTTCTCTGATTATTCGTTATTTCTTTTAAGTAGTAAAACACTTTGAATTTGAACAAGTTGACGTTTCTTTGTGTTTGGCTCTGGCTTGCTTAGCCAAAAGGCAGCATCTCAGTTTCCACCTGTGACAATGGCAACCTTATTACTACTGGGAGAGGATTGAATCTGCTTTGACTATTGGTTTTGAGGTACCGCTTACTGTCTCAGGAGGGCAGTATAGCTTAACCCTTTCACTAACTCGAATTTGAAACGAAACATAATAATTATAGTTTTGAATGAAGTTAAAAAGATACTGTGAGTAACTCAACGGAAAAAAAGGCCGCTTTTTTTCATTAAGACTACACAAAGGTTAAAGTTAAACATTATTAAATTGTACAACAACAAACCAACCTTCAATTTTAAGACAATAGGGTGATGGAACCAGTGATGACAAGGACCAATAATAGACGCTTGAGATGTCGCAAAAGATAAGGGTTACTCATTAGTTTAGCAACAATCAATTTAGGACTGTAAGGTCTTTAAATTAAGAGTTGTGTCCATTATTGGTGCTTGTCAGCTTAAAGTGTCTAACACTGGTGCCATCACCCTACGCTGGTTAATTACAAAACACAATAATAATACCGAGGGCGCCACTGGACGCTCGGCGCAGTCTTAATGCCGACCGTACGGTTATGTCGGCCTTGAGGAGTTACATTTGTAACTAAAGCCGATTAAAAATGTATAATACAGCGTTTCCCGCGGCTTACCGGAAAGTTAGCGTTCTGGCTCATCCTCGCTTGCAATTAACCCAGTTGTTTTAAAGTGGCTTCAGCTCTTACTTTTTAATATCAGGGCGCTTATTACCTTAACACAATATAGCGGATGAAAAATATGCTTCAGGAAAATTAATTTTCAAGTGTAGTTTATTATCTTTTCTAAAGTATCAAGATAAAATTAAAGTCATCTGTGGTCCTTTAGGAGTTTCTGTTACTTATTGCTGATTGGGCGGGCAACGGCGCGACCCCGATTAAACCGGCTCGGTCCGTCCTGTTGAGTTTGCTTGTGGTGGCTCGCAGCGCGTAGGGTAAAGGCACACACACATGCAAGCCACAATATATGTATATTTTAAAGATGTCCCATTGTTTGTCCAAAGAGCTTGATATTTATTTATTTTGAACTTATTTGCACTAAATATAATAAAGTACAAATGGCTGACTTAATGCCTAATGGCATTCTCTACCAGTGAACCAATAGGCAAAACAGAAAAAGAAGACCGGTGCGAAGAAAAAAAAAGCGTTGAAAAAAAAACTGTTTAAATAAAATATATACAAGATACGTAAATACGTAATATAAATATAATAAGACATATAAAATATATAAATAAACAGATATGGCGATTTGTGTTATTAGGGCATCGTCACATTACGTTTTGTCCGTTTTTTTAAATCTTTGATGTCAGTGTTATGCTTCGTGCCTAGAAGAGAAGAAACAGAAGTCCCTTGACGAATTGACGAAGAAAAAAGAGAACTCGAGTATCTTAAACAATATTAAAATAATCCCAACATTCAGTTTATACTCAATTTATTCTAAATAGAAATATGTTAATCGTTAGGTTTTACTCAAGGCAAGAACCGACACGAACAAGCACTCATCCGAACAAATGTTGGGAACTTTTGACGTAACTCCGATTACCCCTAAGGGGGGAAAGTTGAGCGGTTCTAATTATACGTATTATATAGTTCCAACTTCAGCATTGAAAATTGCTTGCGTATTCCTACAATTACATTTCAAAAATTTGAGGAACAATATAGACAGAGGAGTAATGGGTACGAGTATAGTTAACGTTTTAATTTTTTTATTGAAATTGAAACCCCGTATGATTGCCGGGTTAGAAAAGTGCCACTCCATGTCCACACGTGGATGTCGTAAGAGGCGACTACGGGAATAAAGGCTTGCAGTAGGTACTGTTAGGCGATGAGCTTGCCACCTGTCACTAATACACTGGGAAACATCTTAGCCTACTTGTGCAAAATGTGGTTACAGAATTATCAACAAGTTTTTAAAGTTGTAGGTAATTCTGTAGCTCTGCCTTGCCTACCCCACTCTGGGATTACAGGCGTGAAGGTATGTATGTATGTAATTGATTTTCATTATACAGCCAGGTCTATTGTAATCGGTAAAACAATATTGCTTTTGACATGTTTTATGGATTGTTACTCGGCCGCTGTTACAGTCAAGTAAATAAGAGTTATCATACATACATACATTAAAACGCACCTGTTTCACAGAGGGGTAGGCAGAAACCACTTCTTTCCACCTGCTACGATCCTGATAGATCTCTTTCGCTTCTTTCACATTCATACATCGAGTCATGCACGCAAGTTGGTTTTGGGAACTAAAGATCGGCCTATTTAAAGTATTTCTCCACAGAGAGTTATCATAAAATAGTTATATTGTATTTTTACACTTAAAAGAACAGAGCCTCAATGATGTTTTATTTTATTCTGTCTCCGGTCTTTTTCCACATTGATTTAAGTAAAATTAATAAACTTTTTTTTATTCTAGGCTAAGCAAGTAACTACTTCCTAACATGTTCCATCTAAGCTAGGAAACAATAAGCATTCTTAATTGATCAGCTTATACATAATTAACTTGCCATTCGGTAACACTACAGTTAGATACAAACAAAAATATAATAATACTAGCGGACCCGACAGACGTTGTCCTGCATGATATACGAAGCGATTAGAATAACCTAGGTACCGACTGCAGCACCATCTGCCGGGTTTATTTATGAATCTAAACCATCCTCGAATCTACTTGAACACACACAAAAAATAACATTCACATCGGTTGAGCCGCTTAGGAGACACGGACAGAAGAATTATATTATTATATATAAGGAGTGGTCCGGAAAAAAAGTAGCAGCACATAATATGGAATTTATTTTTATTTTGTGCTAATTTCTAAGCAGTGCATTTGTAATAGTAATCTGTAGATACTAGTAAATAAAATAAACAATAAGAATGGTAAAAATTAAAGAGGGATTTCAAGTTTTCGCCTTTTACATTAAATCTCACCTAAAACTTTTTGAACAGTGTCTTTTGAGAGAATTTATGAGGTGTTTGTCATAAACATAGTTTTTTTCTTTAAGTTTGATGGGCTAGTTAATACCTTATTAAATTGTCTTTTGATCATTAGTTAATATTTTTGATTTGACTTTAGGTTGAGGTAGATTTTCAAAAATGGTGTATTTGCCATTTTTACAGAAATTTGTCTCCCATAGAAAAACCCCTGTCAGAGGTTAGATTGGAGAAACTTCCTTACTACTCAACGTGAAATTTAGTTTATTGGTATAGCTTATTCGTATAATACTATTCTTAAAAGCATAAAACAAGTTCTGAAAATGGAAATTCAATTGTGGTATTGTAGAAAACGGCAAGCGAAGATTGTCAAATTGTGTTGTACAAAAAGTTATAAAGTACATTGCAATAAATATTAAGAAAACTCAAGGAATCTTACACATTTCAATATTATTGTATTTTTATTTGATAGTAAGATATCTACACATTACTAAAAAGAATAAACTGCTTCATAATAAGCAAACAATAAAAATAAAAATCTGATAATTCCTTGCTACTTTTTTGATGAACCACTCCTTATAAAGATGTCGATTTCTTGGTAGGTACTAAATCATACATAATTTAACCCTTAATAAGGCCTCGTTAACTAAAAATACTAGACCAACATCAAATACAGTAATGGAATCGCAAGTCTCTAAAGAGTAAAAATACATGAAGTTATTTTTCGGGAAAATACAATTAAAATTGTATCATAAAATGTAGGTAGTAAAGTCAAATTTCAGTTTATTGATATGTGGTAAATATATTGCCTCTGCCTTATTAAGGGTTAAAATAAAACGTTGTAATACATCCTGTCAACAAAATGTGCTAACCATACTTTATTGTATTATCATATTTTTCAAGCCTGTTTAAAAATTCTAGGCATGTAATAAAATTCGATATACAATGTCAACAAAAAAGTCACAATGCCCAATCCGCTAGGCTCACTGGAGTGACAGATGGACAAGGGCATAAAACGCTTTCTATCCGACCCGGGGAAAAAACTCGTGACATGACATAGTTCCCATTATTTTGTTTTATTTCCTTTTCTACGGCAGTTTACGGCCTGTGTTTTGTTACTTGAGGGGCCATTTAATTCCAGGTTTATTGTCATTGCATCAACCTGAAAGGGAAGGAATCTTTTACGGTTCGTGCTCTTTGTGTTGGGACATAGTTCCAACAATAATAAAGGTGGTTTCTTTGCTATTCCTAGTTGAGAAGGGCGGTGATTTAGAAGGATATAGTTCGGTTCTGACACATACTTCACTGTAATTTTAGGTTTATTTTTTACTGAGGAATTAGGCCCGAATCTATCTAGACGTTACTGCGGAAAGTTCTTTTAATTTTTTGTACGGAGATAGTTTAATTTATAAAAAAGTTTGAAGAGTTATTTTTGTCGAAAACGATCAACCAGTTATATAGTTTTTAATTTAATTCTCATTAAGCCAAAAGTTAAAATAAAATATAAAAAAATTACTATCATACTTTAAGATATAATAATAATTGAAACATGCTAAAGAAGGAGATCAAACTAAGCAAGTATTTAATTATATATCCATTATAAATAAGCTGTGTCTGTTACAGGCTTAAATCACCATTTAAATAAGCAAGTGAAGCCAGTTTTATTGCTAAAAATATCGAATATTAGTCTAAAACCTTTTATAATTCTCGATTCAACAACGAATATTACGTAAGTCAAACTAAATCCTCGAATTAAATTTTGCCATTAGGTTTAAAGGTTCATTTGACCCCGGCTCCATCTCCAAGCAACAAATCGTTGCTATTTATAACTGACCAAGTTTCGTTATCAGGGGTTGGCTGAACCATTTTAACCTTTTACAGAAAAACGGCATATCAACAATGTAATTGCCAAAGGTGTTCTAACTTTGCTATGCTGTTAATAAAGACGCATTTAAAATAACATTTGTGAAACAATTGTGGTGTTACGTCTATGGAAGGTAGTATTGCACGCTAAGGGCAAATAATTACTTGTCAATGGGGCTGGTCACGCTTACGATTAGGGATGTGGAATGGTTTAGAGTTTGTAACAATTGACTACATGTATTTTTATAAATGTGTTCTAAAAAAAAACTCGAAAGCCTACAACAGCATCTTTTTCTTCATTATTTACTAAGAACATACATACCTTCACGCCTGTAATCCCAGATTGGGCTAGGCAGAGCTACAGAATTACAACCTTAACACGTTCACGGACAGTACGTCGAGAGACGTAAACTGAGACCCTCGTGATATGGCACTACGGCTGTGGCCGGTGTGTTTAATCTCACCAAAAACGGAACTCCGTCCACGGCCGGCTATTTCCCATAGCATTTATAGGAAGCGCGGACTCTGTGCCGTTTTTGGTTTAAACACAAGCTGCTAGTGTCACAGCAAAAAAGCTCGAGGGCTACATCAACCTCATGCACTACTCTTAAACGGGAACAACGCGTGTTGTGGCACATCACGGCTGTGGACGTAACGGCTGTGGACGAGCTGCCACATTTGGTAAGATTTTTATTGTACTAAATTGCATACTTATATTTTCCGTCATAAAGTGGCACAATGTTTGACAATCGTTAAATGTGGCAGTTCGTCCATGGCCGTAGAAAATTTTGTATGATTTTTTTTTGTGCCATATCACGCAATTTCGAGGATGGTGCTGTGTCCGTGAACGTGTTAAAAAGCTGCTGATAAAAAAAATAAAAAAAATAATTAAAGAAGATTCTGCTAATGGCTAAAGAGCTTAAGCACCAAAAGGTATTTTTTAAGTCACACCCTAGCTCTGCCCTCCATAGCAAATAAGCAGAAACCCAAAATCAATAAACAAAGCAGTTTTAGTTCTCTTCTCTTAGTAATAAGGTTGCTATTGCTACAGGAGTTTTATCTGACTTACTGCTTAGCTTAGGAGGGCAGAGCTACATAGCGAGGTTACAAACAAAATAACGTCATTCCGACCAATAGTTCAAAGTTTGCAAAGCAAACGCTGATAATATTCAATACTCTTATCCTCAGTAATAAGAGAAGAAAAAAATGCTTTTGAGACAAAGCCCTACACATGTCTTTTTTTCAGAATACATACATAACTTCACGCCTGTAAACCCAGAGCGGGGTAGGCAGAGCTACAGAATTACCTACAACTTTACAATCTTGGTGATAATTCTGAAACCACACTTTGCACAATTAGGCCAAGATGTTTACCAGCGTATTAGTAAACAGGTTGCAAGCCCATCGCCTAACAGTACTACAAGCCTTTATTCCCTTAGTCGCCTCTTACGACATCCACGGGAAGAAATGGAGTGGTACTATTTCAGTGCCTCCAGTGAATAACGGAATGAGACGAGTTATGCCCTTTTGTTTTTATTGTACCATTGGATTCAGCTCGTCAAACTACACAACATATCAAAAGGACATATCTCTAGCTGCCTTCTAACCTGGTTTTTTCAATGACCCAAAGGGTATAAGTTCGGTGTTCTTAAAGTTATAAGTTATTTTATCCACCATTTTAGATGCTTACAAAGGCATTAGTTGTCTCGAATCAAAATTACTCACGAACCCGAAGACATATGTATAGTTATATTTTTGAGTAAAGACATAATTCATTTTGTGCTAGTAACCTAAACACAACTATTGACATAAACAGAGTTATGTCATTAATTCTAATATGAGCATAAAGAAATAACTCGTTTAGGTGTCGTTGCTCCCAGTAACGCCATTGGATATTTTCGCATCCATGCCGTTTCTTTTGACTTTTTGTGCGATATTGTACAACAACAAATATTTTTTATTTTCTTCAAAGTTGTTTTTGATATTATAATTGTTAAATTTACGACCATTGTTATAAATAAATAATATTAAACTGACGTTTCGTTCGAACTCACTGTATTGTCTGTCGTCGTAACGTGTTAAGAAGGTGATACTTTAGTTGTGTTTTTAAATACAAACATGAATCGCGGAAGGAAAATTGCGAACTTAGTGATAAATCCACCCAAAAAAGTAAGTACCTATTGCATTTCATATTATTTATCTTTCGTCTGTTTGGCCTTCAGTTGGCGACGACCGCAATGAATGTTTTACTAACTAATTACCTACCTACTCAAAAGTTGTTAGATTTATTGTTATTCTATCTGCAAAGTATTTTATGAAGAGGATAGTTTAAAACCTCAGTTAAGTAAACAGATCTTGATAACAAATGGTACGATAAAATTAGGTATTAACACTTTTTGCCTACTTTTTCTCGTTTTCTGTTGGGTATGCTCATGTGTGCATTTGAGAGTGAATATATTGAGATAGATTGAATTAGGGAATTACCTGGGTAGATAATAATTTAATAATTATATTGGTGATTTTACTTGTGTCATGTCATGACTAAAGTGAATTGTTTTTTTTATTAGATTCCGCCCGATGATCACATACCTACGTAAAAAAGCTTGTAAAAAAAGTGCTCAATGTGAAAATGAAGAGGTAAAAACTGAGGGTAAAAAGGATGCAGATACATACATTTTATTAAATATAATGTGTCCAAAAATTAAAATTTCTTACTTTGTAAATTTCGCAGAGCCGGCTTCTTATAACTCTCGATGACTTGGGAATCTCGGAAGCTAATGCAGATGGCGTGAGAATATTAAATTCACTCTTTTTATTATATTGACATTCAACAATACTATTACCGGCAGTGTTTTCTAAGTTTTCACATAAAACTGTATTTACATAATTTGAGTTATGCTCCTACGTGCAAAAAAAATGTTTTTCCTTGAGTGCGTTTTATTCCATTTTACGTGTTTTTTTTATTCGATTTGAATACGTTAATGAATAATTTTGATGAAGACCGCGAGGATGATGATAATACTATTTGATTTATATACTGCAAATAAGTGAGGCTGAGGGTTACGGTTATTCTGAGGGTAGATTGATTGTAATTAATATTACACTAGTATACAACACTGTTATTAACATTACAGTTTTTCAAGTTATATGCATGTTTGTTTTATTATACAGCCTCAATTAAATCCTTAAGTAACAAATGTCATGCCTTATAAGTCGTCTTATTTCTATTAGACTAAAATTTAATTATAGTATAAGTCGTGTTCTGCGTTTACGCACATCGTGCGTAAGGGTATAAGTCGTTTTGTCGCTAAAAGGTCAATAAAAGTTAAGCGAATAAGTTGAGTTATTACCTAAAGTACACATGAGTAAGGGCATAACTGCAAAAAAACAGAAAAAAAAAAAATTTAAAGGGTCGGGTCATTAGACATGTATATATAAAACTAAAGCTAAACACGATAGCTAACATAATCAAACATAAAAAGTTCAAATTCCAAACATCTTGTATCAAAATATCGTTTTCTTGCTCTCCTGAAAAGTGCCGTTTTTGAGTTATTCCCTTATTCACTGGAGGCACTGATTTTAACCCGGCAACTACACGGGGAACAAGTTACACAGGTTATGACAAAATTTATAAAAAGTCAAGACAAAAGGGCGAAAAACGGTTAACGAAAGTGCTAGTGTGTTTTAGCTAATTGTCGCCAACTTTTAGCTGGCTGGGGTGATGTTTATTTTAGTTTAAAAAAGGTCAGACCTCATGAAAGCAACGCCGTGGCTTAGCAGGCTAATACTAAGCTAAAGCCATGTTTAACAGCTTATAATTTCTAATTTTGAATGTTGTGTTAATAAAAAAATGTGAACTCGCAAACGAAGGGTTCTGTACGACTCTTCTATGGACCTCTTTTATATTTTATTTTATTATTACTTTATTTATTTATACTAGCCTTTACTACAAGCCTTTATTCCCTTCTGAACACCTTTTACAAAAAAACATATTGGCAATAAATTTTGTATCACAGACACGCTTGGAGCTAGCCCTATGTGCAGTGCGATAGCTCTTAGGGTCTCCCCCAGACCAAAAGCAATGTGTGGTAACTATACCTGTTTTACTCTTACTTTGAATGTTAGAGCAAGACGCCCATATATTGCTTGTCTAACCGGCTCCTAAGGCGATAATAGCTGACTTATACCTACAAAACAAAAGCCATCTCCTATTGAACATCTGAGGAAGGTATGTGCAACGTTATAGCTAACAAGAAATAATCGAATGTGTTTTAAAAGTTGTATTTGTGGCACCACCGTCTCTTTGCTTGATTACAAAAACACTATCAAAAATGCTATATAGAAACTAAAATTCGTGATCTTCCACTACCTTTTTTATGGCGTAGAGAAGGCAAACTAGCGCACAGGCCACCTGATGGTAAGTGGAAACTGTGACCCATAGACATTCGCATTCACAAGACTGCGATCCTAAGACTGCAAATGCACTGACAACCCTGAGGACTAAGATGGAATGCCTCTATGCTAGTCATATCACCGGCTGTCTTATCCCCAAACCGGAATGCGAACACTGCTGCTTGGCGGTAGGTTAATGGATAAGATGGTGGTACAGTCAGCAACGAAAGTCCATGAACACATCCAAATTTTCAAAACACGTGCACACTGTTAAGGTCCATATGTGACTGAACAGGCTGTTGTACAAATCTCTGTAGACATTTGGGAATACCAAAGGTCGATGTACATTATTTTTACAAAAGTTGCTGAACATGTTTAATTACATAATTAGCCTTATCTGTAAAATATCAAAATTAGCTGAACAAGTCTGACTACATAAATCCACTGATATGTATACTACTCAAAACTTCCTGAACATATTTAATTACATAATGAGCCTGATTTGTAAAATATCACACCGGCCGGACCGGCATCCAGTGTTTGTTAATCCAATTATACAGGGTCCAAAAGAAACGTTCTGAGAAACTGAGGTCGAGTTAATGTTTATAAGTATTTCTGTATTGGAATATTTTTTTTAGTTGATAATTGACTACTTGTCAAAAAAAAGGTTTAATAGAAAACAAACAGTTCAACGGAAAAATCTCTTGAAATACTGCTTGAAATAAACTAGAATGCTAGGAAGATTAGGAATATCAAAACTCTTTATTTATTTATTTATTTATTAAGGATATCAACAGCACATTACAATTCATAAAAGTAGTAAATTAACAAGAGAATAGTGCCAATTACAGACATCCACCAACGAGCAATGAATAAAGAACAACAACTACAGATACATGCAAGTAGTTTAGTAGTAAGTAAATAGAGACGATCGTTACAGTTACGTACAGAATAGATGCGTGATGCGACTGTGGTCGCATATTGTGTGTGTGTGTGTGTGTGTGTGTGTGTGTGTGTGTGTGTGTGTGTGTGTGTGTGTGTGTGTGTGTGTGTGTGTGTGTGAGAGAGAAAGAGGCTCACGAACGGAAACTTTTAACAACTGCTGATTTGAAAGATGTTTTCGACTGGAAAAATAGATCCAAATGGTTGAACTTTTTGTTATACAAATTGGCCAAACGTAACATTGGGGAATTTAGGGCATATTTAGTATGAACGAAAGGGACGTGAAACAGTATACTGTTAGAGTGACGAGTACGAAAGATTGGCGTATTAAATGTAAGTTCCGCAGTAAGCGCTGGATTGTCTAACCGGGCATTGGCAATGTCATGCAGCAGGCCCATGTCCGATAGTTGCCGACGCTCGTGCAAGCCAAGCAGGCCATACCGCTTGCAGGCTGACTCATAACTGAGGTTCCTCTCTTTTGATATAAAATTAAGGTGTCTAATAAAAATTCGTTGAATACGCTCAACCATTTCAATATATGTAATGTATTGAGGTGACCAGATTGTGCTGGCGTACTCTAGAGTGCTACGAACGTAAGCAGCATACACCACTTTTAAACAAGAGATGTCTTTAGTCTCGTCGTCGTCGTCGTCGTCTCGTCTTTGTCGTCGTTATTAGAGAAAATATTAAGCGTAGAGCCACTTTACATGAAGTGCTTACTCTTCATAGGACTCGATTTTGATTAGCCCGACACACATGAGTAATTATAACTAAGGCAATAAGGTATATCATTTAAATATCCTGTTCGGTACAGTCACCTTCAAAAGTCGCTGAACATTTTAGTACAGTCAATGTCATAAATACCTGTACAATCAGTACAATCACACATAAATAGCCGTCAGGTAGAACAATATTTTCGATCCTACCTACAGTTCGATCGATACGCATTTCCGAGAACACGATATCAAGGTTTTTTTTTTTTTTTTTACTTTTGAAATTATGTTATAGACGTAAGTAGATATTAATAATTGAGTTCAGTCATGTTTCAGTGGCTATAAATTGGAGCTATAGGAACGATCTACAAGTAACACCGCGAGAAAACCTTGTATGGTATGAAGTAAAACAATTAAATTAAAAATTTATAAAACTGACTTCTACAATCCTGAATAGGGCCACCACCACCCCTTGGAGTGTAACTTATCCATTAAAGAAAAGAAATTCGTAAAATCTATTCATAAATAACGTGAAACACAATTTAATTGGGAACCTTCTCTTTTTGAAGTCGGTTAAAATCTAAAATGGTAAAAAAGTGTACCTAAGAAGCGAGAGGCTGGCATAACCAAATGACATGTCAATGATGACACGACCAAAATGAAAGAGACAAATGTATTAAATGACAGTGTTGTACTTTTTTCGGTGATTGTCATTCATCAGTCTAAATTCGAAAATTGGTCCGGGTATTATCTAACAAATCACTTTTAGACGATACTACGTCCAGCAACTTTTGGAAGTCTACTGTCCAGCAACTTCTGGAAGCCTACTGTCCAGCCAATTTTGGAAATATACTGTCCGGCCACTTTTGGAAATATATTGTATAGCTATTTTGGAAAATTTATAATGTAAATGGAATTTTGTTAGTAACTATGTTCAGTAACTAATGTACAATTCATGTGTCTAGTATCTTTTGTAACGTTATTTTGTTCGGCAAGTTTCGTTGCTGACTGTACCAACCCGGACGGACTCTGCACAAGGTCCTCCCACCCGAAAAATAATTACATTTCTTTTTATTACGCAAAAGTTGGAACATGATTTTTTCTTCTCGAGCAAAATTTTTAACGGTATTTGTATGGTAAAGCCTGCACAACAATAATCTTGGTTTTGACGTGTTACCGTATAGTTTTTAACTCAGCCGCCATACTTTAAAGTAGAATACACGTCAAAACCAATTATGTTTAATGTCGTAGGATAGAGGCCCTGAGGGGTTATTATGACAAAGCTATGCAGTTATTTATACGTTGAGAGTAAAGGACAAAGCTATGGCAGTTATACAGCTCTGTCCTTTTCTCTCAGCGTAAACAAAACTGCATTGCTATGTCATAGTAACCCCCCAGAATATAGTTAAGGACCCTTAACAACTGACATTCAATGTCACACATTAGCTATATTATATCTGACCTTGAAAGTAAGTTCTGAACGTCATTTCACATCTTCAATTTCTAAACATTTTGTAAGGTCTGCTTTGACCTTGACTAGCGTGGGAATGTCAAATTCAAGGCCGAAGCAATCCTTTGAATATATTTAAGAACTGAGGATATTACAATAAACTTGTAAACGGGTTAATTTCTTATTTAACAAGGTTTCAAATCCCTGATTAAACTTAGTTTTAATTGAATGTTAAAAGTTTGAAGAGCTAAGAACAATTTATAATTGTAATAACCGCTTCAAGGTCTTCGCGTTGTTTGAAATAATTGAGGATTTCAAGATTAATAATACAAGACGAACAGTTTAGTTCTAATAAACGGGGTTTGGTTGATTAAAGGTAATTTTGGAAATTACTGGTTTTTAATTATACCTGCTTTGATAGGGTAGGGTTATTTTATAAAAATCCTTAAAAGGGTAAGCATTGTTAAGTACATAGTGAAATTAAGCATTTTTTTTAAATGTCATAACTTTTTGTGGTACATAATATATCATTAGGGCAAACTAGATACATACCACCCAATGGTAAATTGGGTCCATAAACATTCGGAATCCCCCCTGATTAGCATTGTACCAAAAAGTAACGTCTCAAATTGTGAAAGTTTCTTATAAAAAAATCTCGGAAATTTTAAGAATATTCTTAAATTTCGCATGGATAGTGAACATTCTTAATGCTCTTAAATGTTTCCAATAATATTCTCAGTAATTTCTTGAGACTTCTTAACTTCTGAGAGGGTGCGCTTCAATCATTATAAAAACATTTTGTATAATTTCATATAACTAATCACGAAAAGCATAATGAACGTTTAGCATAAAATCCAATAGTATAATTTTATCTGACATACGAGGGGTGGCTGAAAAGTTATCTACCTAGCCTATGTGTAGTAAAAAAAAAAATACTGGCCACTATGAATTTTTATTGACTGTTCTTTTTTCAAAATTTTGGACACTCATTTGTTTGTTGCTTTTCATTTGTTTTTTGCTCGTCATTGCTTGCATCGTGTCGCTTGAAAAAAATAATTTGATTAAAATTGAGCAGCGTGCGTTATAAAATTTCTTTCTAAGAAAGGTAATACGCCATCCCAGATCAAACAGCGTATGTTACCTGTATTTGGTGATTTGTGCCCTTCCGATTTTACCATAAAGTTCTGGTGTAAACAGTTTAAATCGGGTCGTCAGAGCCTAGAAGATGATCCTCGTAGCGGACGACCAATTTCTGCTGCATGGCGACATTTTTTTGGGATTCAGAAGGAATTTTGCTCATTGATTATTTGCCAAAAAAAATGACAATGAATGCCAATTATTACGCAAATTTACTTTGCCAGCTGAAGCACGCTATAAAAGAAAAAAGGAGAGGCAAACTCGGCAAAGGAATTTTGATTTTGCACGACAATGCACCTGTGCATACGGCTCGCACAACACAGCTCGCCATGAACAGAAATGGCTTCGATGTCATAAACCACCCCCCTTACAGCCCAGATTTAGCCCCCTGTGACTATTTCCTATTCAGACTTCTGAAGAAAAATCTCAGGGGACGTAGATTTTCTACCGATGATGAGGTGATAGCCGCCGTGAACGACTATTTTGACGAGAAACCGAAAGTTTTTTTTTCAACGGTTTAATTTCATTATTTGACAAGTGTAACAAGTGCATTTCGGTAGAAGGGGATTACATAGAAAAATAAAAAAAAACCAGCCAGCTACGTCTTTTCTTTCATAGTCAGGTAGATAACTTTTCAGCCTCCTTTCGTACGATCGAATAACATAACACTCATTTAATATAACTATAATTTTATTGTTATTATGCATTTTAAGTCAATTGGTTCTAACTATGTCAGATTATGTTAGAACTGCGACCACATTAATAGTAATTATAGCAGTTAGTTTTTTTTTTAAACATTATAGCTTTTCAAATTATGCATTTTGTTTTATGGATCATGACAGTTATTTCGATGGTTTAATATACAGATCGAAATTATGCGACACGACCGTATGTAAAACGATCATTAGACCATTTGTTTTTATGCTAAACATTACACACCCCATCTGAGCAGGTTCTGCAACTTGTAAATTGCTAACACTGAGGACTAAGATGAAAGGCCCCTGTTTAGTCATTTTCACCACATTGTACCACCACACCAAAACATTACTGCTGCTTCACACGTAATTATCGCTTTATATACATATATTTTGAATACCTATTACTTTGTGTGTGGTTTTACCAAAAACCCTAGTGAATTTCGTAACCCCTTGGTGATTTGATCTACCCTACACCAACATCAAAGTAAATGAAGGTCCGAAACCTGAGCGATAATATTGCCTTAGAACTCCACGAAGCTAAACTTTCGTGGCGGACCATAATAAATTACCCATTGCAAGGTAATTCTCAAAGTTTATCAATTTGTAGTATAGGGTAAAGTCACCAGTGGTCAGCCAGAGACCTGTATTAGGCCTCTGTCATTATTTTGTATGACTGGGAAGAGTACGAAAGATATATTTAACACTCTTTGCACTCATATAAAGTCGTCTAGTGGTCTCTGGCTGACCACTGCTGAATTTACCCTACTTGTAATCTCAAGATACAACATCTTTCAGATAAATGTTTCCTTTTTTTAAATATAGTCAGCCTACTTACTTTAACTGAGTCTTGTTTTTTATCTGAGAGTGAACAATTGAATCTGAGATGCAATTCATCATTTTTTGTACGTTTTTTCTAACAGTTGGTCTTATTGCCTGACGAAAATAATCAACTGAAAACGTTAAATATTATTACAACGGATAATAAAATTAATAAAATTAATGAAACCCAAAATAAATACTATGGACCGCGAATAAAAGAAGGTACGGTCACGGATTTTAAATGACGAACCACTATGGACCCTTGTAGCATAAGACGCCGTCATTATGACAAAGGTTCTATGGAAGACCAACTTTTTAACTCCTATGATGGTACATGTTCTAAAAACGAAAAACGTTATATTTAACGTCATCACTCAGTCACAGAAATTAAGAAATTTATATATTTGCAGCATAGCGTTTTATCCATGATGACCTAATTGCTGAAGCACGTTTTGGGTATAATTACATAAATCATTTTAATGTATATAAGTACAAAGTAAGATTGAGGACCTATAATGAAGTCTGGTTATCTTAAAAGAATCAATGATCTGTTTCAACAATCATTTTTATTCAAATAAATACCTATTAAATATTCTGTATCTGGATTATGTCTTGATACTTTGTAGAACCTGGTTAGTAAATTTCTGAGAATTTTGCCTTTAAGTAGGGTTCTTGACAAAGAGTTACGTATATTTTTCATGTTATACATGTAGGTAGGTTATAACTTTGATAAATTATTAATTATTTCATAACGCAAAAAGACGAGTTTGTCATGACGAGTCTTATATGTGCTTTTCTAACTTGCACCAAGTAGAACAAGAAGAAGGAAGTTGCATCTGCAAAAAAAGGATCTAAAAGCCGTGTAGAACTGTTCGAACCAGCCAAAATGCAGTAAGGAATACAGCTATACAAGTCAAACATCACTGTCTCTTTCACTTAAATATACGCCTAGCGTCCAGTGGCGCCATCATTAAACTATTATTGGGTTTTCTAATAAGCTAAATTATTGTCTTGAAACCAAAGGCTTATTTTTATTGTACAAATAAATATACAATTTATTGGGTACCGTAAAATGTGCTAATTTTGCTCCCCCACGGGTAATCATGCTCCATCGTTATATTGAGGTAATCTGTATTGTAAACCATTCTATTGCTTTCGTTCACTTCGCGGCTGGATGTATACGAGAACATCCAGTCTTTTTTGAAATTTTTTCATCGACCTTGACTTATAAGTAACAAACGAAATAGTCACTATGGAGCATAGTTACCAACGGGAGAGCAAAGTAGGCACATTTTACGGTAAATTACATAACTTAATTTGAATTGAACTATGGGTGAGTACTGGGTTACTTAACGGAAAAAGTTGCCATCATAACTTTTTCATATAAAAGTTTCTATTTACTTATCAATAAAAACCATCCTTTGATTTCAAGACAATACTTTGGTTGGTAAAATATCCAGTAATCGAGAGAGCGCCACTGGACGCTCGGCGTAGTCCTAAACTCGTCAGGTTTGGACAGTTCAGTCTAGTATTTAACATTGAAAAAGTCTAGCCCTCTCAAATCATAAACGCACAATAACTAAAACTTGCTTAAATATACTTTGTCCTTAGTGGTCCTTGTGATTGTTGCTGCTGTCAGAAAGTGACACGGCATACTTTAACTTCTTCTTCTTCTTCATCAGCGTGTATTCGCCCACCGTTGAGCATACGCCTCTCCAATTTTCCTCCATCCAGAACGGTTTTCCGTTTTCCTTGGCCAGACTGGGCCTGCTGTCTCCTTGATGTTATCGGACCAACGGGCAGGTGGTCTACCCACACTTCTCCTGTCAGGGTTTCCACTCCAGAATGCGCTTGCTCCATCGCTCGTCGTGTCGTCGGTACACGTGCCCTGTCCAAGCCCATCGGTCCCACCTACTACGAGCGTCTACCCGCCGAACTCAAACGCGAACCATCTGACGAAATGTTTAGGCGCCGGCTTAGGAATCTTTTTGTTGGATAACCCAGTCTATTCGGTGAATGAGTATATGGAACTTGACTAGTAAATAAGATTGACTTTTAATATTTTAATGTACTCTGTATTTGTGTTGACTTCTACTACTATAATTTAATTCTATTTCTGACTGAGTTGTATATAATTTGACATTCCATGTAATTTATACTGTGTTAAATTGAGTAATAAAATCTGAATCTGAATCTGAATCACCTTAACTTAACAAGTCGGCTGATGAGTTTTAAAAGTAGGTTTATTGTGCGTTTATGAATAAGGGGGTTAAACTTTGAAACCGTGACTAGATTGAATTCATAACCTTAACGAAAGGGTAATAAAATATGATGATGGCTCGCAATGTATGTACCTTAAGAGGCTAACGGGTCCAAAACCCACCAAAATACATCTAAGGCGGCTAAATACACGAAGTTTCTTTGTACACGGGGGCCCCATATCTTTCAATATTTAGTACGGTCCAGGTTCACCTTTGAAGATACGTCGCTCGTATGCCTTGTGTATTAGGGTTGAAACTTTCTTTTTGGCACTTGCGTTGTTCATTTGGTAAGGTCCACCTGTAAGACTGTATTATATCTCGTATTTTCTGAGCACTACGGTTGAGAGTTTTCTGTTTGCTTAAAGGTCGGCTAAGGGTTGGCCCTTTGAACTTTGCGACCGGCACCTAAAGCTATTGAACTTGAAACTAAGTTGCACCACAAATTATTGCCCGGTTCCGCACGTGTTCTGAAACTACAATCTGACTTATTAGCAGTGTTATGTATGGTACAAACTACCGTCAAGTGTGGCAACTTTCCCTCGTCGTGGTAACTTCCCCGTCGTAATAATTAGCTCGTACCTACAAATAAATTGACTGCCGAAAGAGATAAATTACTGTCTTAATCCGTCAAAAATGACATTTCTGGGACAAGCTTTTGTTGCCGACTGCACTTTTTTTTGCGGAATCTTCGTCTGCTTACGTCGTAGACCAAAAAACTATTAAGTCCTAACACGATGGGTCTACGGTAAGTGTAGCGAAGATCCTGTCGCCACCTTCCGACTCCATCATCGGATCAGCTCTTCGAAACCATCATATTGCACATCGCTCATCCAATAGAATAATGACATAATTGCATTTTTAGCATGCATGTTATGTCATTGTTCCACGCGATAGACCTGACCTTTAGAACACTTATGACGGTAGAATCTCATAACCCTATTTTTTGCAATTATAAATAAATAATAAATAAATAAATAAATATCAGGGGACAATGTCACACCAATTGACCTAGTCCCAAACTAAGCTCAAGGCTGGATTATGTCATTATTCTATTGGATGAGCGATATGTGGTTCAAATTTCATCCCATTCGGTTGACAACCCTAACATACATACATACATACATTGCAAATTAAATAAAAGCTTGTAAAATTATAAGGTTAAGCTAGAATTTCAAGAGTCTGGGCGAGTGCGGTCTAAATCAAATAGGAGAATCATTATTAAAAACGAAGAAAAGTGTCCAGTTACTAAGTCAATAAAATTGTAGCAAACAAAGTCAATTAATTAATGAATAATTATTGATAATTTATCTTTAGTAAAAACACGTTGACTTTTTTTTATTTAGTTTAACAACGTTTGATTACTAATGAAAGAAAATTGTACTCAACTAAAAGCGACAACATTTTCTTTCTATGTAAGTTGATTTTAAAATACGTACAAATAGTTTAATCAATATTCAATTCAAATACCGTAAAATGTGCCTACTTTGCTCCCCCACGGGTAATCTTGCTCCATCGTTATATTGAGGTATTCTGTATTGTAAATCATTCTAGGGCTTTCATTCACTGCGCAGCTGGATGTATACATCAATTATTTTTAGAAAATTTGTCATCGGCCTTGTCTTATAAGTAACATACAAAAAAGTCACTATGGAGCATAGTTGCCCATGGGGGAGCAAAGTAGGCACATTTTACGGTAGCGTATTCAACATAGTATATCAATAGCAATGTGAAAATTTCAGAACATTCTCAAAATGAACTAAGAACATTATCGGAAAAAATAAGACTATTCTTAGAAGTACCCGAGTATTTACTTAACTTTTTAACGTTGACAATATAATAAATTTCTTGTTGGTATAATGCTAACTGCAATTAGATGAAAATATAGCATCAACGAATGTTTGCAAAACCGTTAACGGTAACCCTTTCAAAGGTATGTAAAAATTTCATCGCGCGAATTTCCAAAATCTTATCAATAATTATGTTAATGGCGGGGACTGCTGTAATTTCAGTAAATACACACATAAGCTAATTGGAATAATTACAGAGCTGTTTTGCGAATGTCTTCTGAATTCGAGACTCATCAAAATTCAGAATAAATTAGAATAATGTGCCTATTATTCGACACGGGCAGAAATAAACTAGACACTAGGTAAAATTAAACTCGGTTTATGTTAACATCCTAAACAAATAATGATTGGGGCAAAACTTTTGTATTACTGTTTTCGTTTATGGCTCAAGTACACAATCAATTTAACTGAAGTTGGTTCGATAAATTGAAGGCACGAACTAACTTTATTTGATGATACTTATAGAGCAACTGTTTAGAGCTAACTCATGGATATTTTATAGTAGATAGATAGTAGAGAGATGAAAGCGAGCAATTACATCAGATATATTCAGCCCGTATGTACAGTAGAGTTCATAAATACGTTTACACTTAACCTTGTCACTTTAATTGCCGTGACAATTCACATTATGGCAGTTTAAACATGACATTAAATTAAACAAGGTACTAAAGTGTACACATATACAAGTGCGAGCGAGTGCGTCTATAGTTAGAGGGTGCAAACTATACATTAACCATAGTTTCATATCGGGTAAAAGGAAAAAAGAACTATCTCTTTTACTGTCACGAATTAAACATATATTTGTTTATTGACATGTTTTACCAGTCCGTTTGTTATCGCCAAGCTCATTTAAAGATTTGAAGCAAGGTCATCAATCATTTTAATTATTGTCATTTAAGCACGAACGTAATTTTATTATTATATACCTAGTTAGAAATGCCCGAGTTATTTCAAAATTACTGCCATAAATTATTTTATTGTCAACTAACGTTACAAGACGACACATTTACGAGTGCCAGAAAAAATATATAACTGCGAAATATTCACATAAACATATATTTACGACCTTTACTTGGTTGAGACGTGAGTCTTAATGTGATCAAAGCTAATGAAACCTTATTAGTCGTATTACAGATCCAACCATAAGATAATAATTACTACCAGGTCAACATAATTATTATGTACCACATCAAAGTAAATGGAACGTGGTAGTAAAAAAAAATGATTTACTCAGAGGGTGTAAAGGATGGTGTACCATAAACTGAAATGAACAAAAAAAAACGCAATCAGTTCATTTCATTTCCATTGTTTAGTCGTTTGATGTTTATGGGAATTTCCAGTAATTAATAGTATATTGTTCAACAAGGGACTAAAACAGGCCATAATGAGCGAGGGTGGCTATGGTTCGAGTGTCATTACGGTTGTTTAGTCTTGCGTTAAATACTATACCTACTTTTCACTTTCAATGAGTGGAAAAAAAACGACGCTCTCTATACAAATTTACAATATTTATTATACTCGTAACAACGTTTCTTACAAATCAGTTCCGCGGTTATTTATTTTGTGAATTGACGCTTTAGATGCTTGCATATTTAGCCTTCAGATTCAAACTTGATAACTATTAAATAACTTACTTACTTGCTTACTATTCTAAAACGAATTGGACCACGTATTATAAAATCAAATAATCCTTTAT
This sequence comes from Acleris emargana, assembly GCA_927399475.2. NCBI lineage: Eukaryota > Metazoa > Arthropoda > Insecta > Lepidoptera > Tortricidae > Acleris > Acleris emargana. Next base: position 4,621,726 of record OV656844.1, on the reverse strand, counting down.
ATTATTAAATAGATTCATATTCGTAATTATTTTTGCTCAGTTGTCATTTTGAGGTTATTTCCACGCCCTAAAAATTGTCAATACACTCAGACTGAAAAGAGCAATAATCCTCCATTCACAAACACCGTGATTGGTTGTTAAGGGGATTCCAAAGTAAATTTAAAAAAAACCTCAGTCCCTAGAGACTAATAAGGAGCTTTAGCCCCGAATGTGCAGAGACTAAAGTAATATTTTCAGAGCATGAGAAGTGAAAATAATATTTTTATATTATACTGATTCGCTGATCCTATGCTACCAAGTACCTACATTAAAGAAACATTAAATTGTGTTTAGATTTAAAATTTAGTTCACGTAGTTTCTGTATATTACACTTTTGTAACACGATACTCCTTTTTTCCTATTTTCCTCAATCACCCAAAGGAAGAGATCCTTTAAAAGAGTAAGTTTGTCTTTGTACATCCTAATTTTTGTTAATATTGTATTTTGTAGAATAAAGTTTCAACATTTTATATGCATGCATGGAAGGTAATAACAATTAAAAATACACCAATATTGAACCTTACGTTTCTTAACAAAAGCCTTGGAATCTCAATTGAATGAAAAGAATGGAGTACAAATAGAGTTTTCACTTTTGGTAGACCGTCCCCTTACTTCCTGTGTATAAGCACACAGAGTACCTACACTCAAATTTTATAAACATCAATTGCCACAGACATTGTTGGTCGTAAATTCATACAAATAACATGGACTAGCTCTGAACGTATCAAAGTAATTTACTAAGTAATTTTAGTAAATACCTTTCCGAGAATGTTTTTTGTTTACCAACTCATCAAGTTGTCACGAAACTGTGCAATTAAGATAATAAAAATGTCCTTTGTCCGTTATTACTCTATAAAATTGTTTGTTTCACGAGAACACGTATTTAATTTACATAATGGCTTACTCGCCATTAAAATTTTGTTATATTGTGTTGGTTTTACTTTGAACTACTTTAAAGTTAAAAGATAAAATACATTTATTCAGTAAGTCAACCGCATGGGCACTTTTGCACGTGATAATTCTACGCTTCCCAAGAGGAGACCACTACTGAGAAGAAACGCCGCAAGAAACTCAGCATTCAGTCATTTTTTTAACATGTTTTTCATTACAATATACCTACTTAGTCTAGTGGTTACATATAATATCAAATATCACGCGTGGTTCAGCAGGAAAACATTCCATGAATTTCACTAGAGAGAACAGGGAGAAAAAGGGATACACCTACTTATGTGTACAAGACGGTTCAAAACTACCACATAAAAGTTTCGATGTTTTCCTATATCAACCGTGTACCCTAGACGAGATACAACTTTTGCATTGCACAAATTATTAATGACTAAGTTTCTGGTTCAAGCCAACCATTTTTGTCTGGTATAAGATAGTCCTCGACCCATTGTCGACTTTTTCAAGTACCTCATTTTTAAGTGCTAGAAGTGCTAGAAGGGTAACTTTCAAAGTATTTCCAGTAATTTATTGCAGAAATGAATGCATTGACCACCAAAATGATTGATATACTTGATGGACGCGAAATTTTCAAATAATATTTAACGTTTTCGTATAATACTTTTTTCTTAGGCTTGCAAATAATGAGTTGAGTGAAAAACTTTTTGTGTCGTAAACCATTTGTATTTTTAAAAGTATTTTAAGTCATCCACAAAAATTGTTCTGTTTCTAAGTTCTAAGCTTGAAATTTAGTTTGAAAGATTATTATAGCCTAATAAACCAGGCTTTTCCTGAGGTTCCTGTTACACAAAACCACTTTAAGCCATAAGGGCGTATGTGCAGAACAATGTGCTGTTTATAAGCCCTTCATGGCTTAAAGCCTCCGCTATATAGGTACAATAATATAACTCATATAATCACAGCTGACCCAAACCCAAAGTATAAATTATACTCCGTAAAAGGTCGCGACCCACCGTGCAAGAAAACCACTTTGTGCCCAATTTAATTAAATTAAAACACGTTGCGTGCGCGACGGCCTTAAAGCCTTAAACGACTCTTAATTTGCGTTTCTAAAAGCGTACACAATGTGTATACTACAGGACTAATAAATCTTATTATCGGAGTACGGAATCGGTTATTTGGAACACCGTCGTCCAAAATTTAAGGCTATGTTAGCATATGGTTGTTTTATTAATATACTTAGGCTGGCAGCATGTTGTATGATTGTTCAGACAGAAGAGTTTTGATCCCGTCCTGAAATCTATGCTCTCACCCTGCAGAATTACGTATTTCATTTTGGCTGGACGATGACTGGGGGCTGCAATAACTGCATTACCTTCATCATCATTTCCATTTATATCCCCTCTTGTAAGGTTCGTCTTGTAAGACATAGCTCTCCATCTAGAATGATTTTGTGCATTACAAGTTTCCTGTCCCTTTCAGTAGTTTTGTTGCTGCAGTTCCTATTAGGGTCTTATTTCTACTTTAATTAAGACCACGCTGGTTATGCCCAGAAGCACAGAGGCCCAGTTTGTTGTAAGTCTTTTTAAAACGTATATCTAAGGTCTAATTCTATGGAACTTGCTAACTATGTAAACAAACCGCCATATTGAAATTGTCTCTGAATGATGAATTTAGTAGTGATGGGCAATACTCCTTTACTTATGTCAAACCATATCGAATATTAAAATACCGAAAGTAAAAAACAAGTAGTTACTTATTTCTAATTTGTTTAATGACGATCTGAAGAAAAATCGGTACTTGAAGATGATATATCACCAGTATTTATTACAAAAGGTGCCGTCATATCATCTGTGAGTGTGATCAGCGTGAGTTAGGTAATGTGTAGGGGCCTTAATATATCGCCAACTTTAGCCACAACACTACCCATCATAGACAATTGTAGATTTTAAAAGAAACAAAAACGTCATCCCATCAGGTCCTAATAACCTAACTTATGAAACCATTTAAACTTTTAATGAAATATCCAAGTTAGAGTTATATATTTGGTGATTTTGTATTTTAAAGTAACGACCGTTTCAATAGTTTATGGTTTCAATGGTGTTTGATGAGGTGGTGTGAAAATTCAAGGAGAAACAGTGACCAAACTAAGTTAAGTCTTTTGTTTACATAGTTAGCAAGTTCCATAGAAATACACTATAGGTAAGTCCATGCGATACCTTAAAGGGTACTTTAACACGCTTAAATTTAATAAAAATACAATAAAGCTTCTAATATAACAATGACAGTAGCTTAAGATTTACCATTGTAACCATGCTCTCTTTCTCAACAGTGGTCTCCTTTTGGAAAGTGCTGATAGACTCAGACATAGGAAGGTGTCTTCTTACAGAATAAAGACTTCATTTTCATCTTAACATCTTTGTATTCAAATTATTAGCACATACATACTTTCACGTCTGTCTCTCAATGGGGTAGACAGAGACTATGGAACGCCTGGGGAACCGGTCTTAACATACAACTTTCACTTCCTTTAAATTCGTCGACCTCTTCATGCACGTTGGTTTCCGGTGCTTTTGATTTGCGTCTAGGGCGTTTCCTACCAACATCTCCACTCACTCTTGCTTGCCATATCTCTTTCGTAACTCTTCTTCCATCCATCCTTCCTAATTGACCAAACCATCTTTACCATTTCAACCTAAGTCACTACATCTCTTTCAATCTACATCGTTCTCGAATCTCGCTATTTCATCATGAGAATTTTCGCAGTACGTGGCAGGCATGATACTGTCGTCTTCATTTACAGAACGCGTATGGGTTTATGATGCATTGCCCCGTGGCTCGCCTCGGGCTGATTACGCGTGACCCTAATCTGACGTGACCTATATGTGGCTCACGGAACCAGCGGCGGAATAATGGTTTCATTTCATTGAATATTAATGTTTATGTTACGTTGATTGTGGAGTTCTTGTACGTTTGTACGATTATTATTTTTATGACGCTTTAAGGAAACTGGGTATTTACTCTGACATAGTTGATAGTTACTAGGTATATATATATATTATCATATTGTTCTAATGGCATAAAGAAATGGCAGACTGTAGCTGTAGGTTAGGTAGGTATTTCCAATGTTTACGCACTGTATTTGATGTTATAATTTTTGTTTTAATAATTTTATTTAAATTTAAATAATTTTAGACAGAACGTGTGCACACGTTAAGCTCACTTCAGAGGTCCGGGGGGAAGAGGACAGATACACAAATACCCACATACACAAACACAGATAAACATTGTTTCGCAAAGGTATTAAAAACGTCGTCGAAGCGGTTACTACAAACAAATTTGACCTCGCGACAAACTTCGTGTAAGGGAGGTACAAAAAAGAACCTGATATATTTATGCCGAATCACAGCTTTCTAGTACTAAGAGTCTCTGAGCTAGGCTGCGCACGGACAGACGGACGGATGACGAAAGGATAAGGGTTCCTAGTTTGACTACGGAACCCTAAAAAAGGACCCGTATCTTCCCTTCAACATAATAATACTGTCAACATTGAAACTATCGCTCTTAATGCAAATATATAAGAGGCAACGATATATCCTTCCCACCTTTGGTTAGGTATAACCAATGTTAGTCGCCGTGAAAGAAGCGTGCGGTCGTCAAACACGTAAATAGCTAATGTACCTAAACATTTGAGGCGTTAAGTGCTGACAAAAGGTCAGTACAAAGGCCCTTTTAATAATAAATCAACCGAGTTAATCGCATGGGAGCCAAAGAAGCAAAATAAATGGTCTCGCTGTTGCATTTACTGGAAGAGTCAGAAGAAAAGTCGGGTCGCACTCAATGTGTGTTGATTTACGCACTTGGCCTTTTTAGATTTAGCATTTTGTTTTTCTATGGGATCTGAATGGATTTCAAATGCTCCGTTAGAGTGGGGTGGCTTATAATCTTGCAGCTTGCCGTGAATATTTTTTAACAGCCGACTCAAAAAGGGGGGTGTTGTAAGTTTGAACGCTATGTATGCGTGTGAACCGATTTCTCACGCGCGCATACGCACGCGCGCACACACACACACACACACACACACACACACACACACACACACACACACACACACACACACACACACACACACACACACACACACACACACACACACACACACACACACACACACACACACACACACACACACACACACACACACACACACACACACACACACACACACACACACACACACACACACACACACACACACACACACACACACACACACACACACACACACACACACACACACACACACACACACACACACACACACACACACACACACACACACACACACACACACACACACACACACACACACACACACACACACACACACACACACACACACACACACACACACACACACACACACACACACACACACACACACACACACACACACACACACACACACACACACACACACACACACACACACACACACACACACACACACACACACACACACACACACACACACACACACACACACACACACACACACACACACACACACACACACACACACACACACACACACACACACACACACACACACACACACACACACACACACACACACACACACACACACACACACACACACACACACACACACACACACACACACACACACACACACACACACACACACACACACACACACACACACACACACACACACACACACACACACACACACACACACACACACACACACACACACACACACACACACACACACACACACACACACACACACACACACACACACACACACACACACACACACACACACACACACACACACACACACACACACACACACACACACACACACACACACACACACACACACACACACACACACACACACACACACACACACACACACACACACACACACACACACACACACACACACACACACACACACACACACACACACACACACACACACACACACACACACACACACACACACACACACACACACACACACACACACACACACACACACACACACACACACACACACACACACACACACACACACACACACACACACACACACACACACACACACACACACACACACACACACACACACACACACACACACACACACACACACACACACACACACACACACACACACACACACACACACACACACACACACACACACACACACACACACACACACACACACACACACACACACACACACACACACACACACACACACACACACACACACACACACACACACACACACACACACACACACACACACACACACACACACACACACACACACACACACACACACACACACACACACACACACACACACACACACACACACACACACACACACACACACACACACACACACACACACACACACACACACACACACACACACACACACACACACACACACACACACACACACACACACACACACACACACACACACACACACACACACACACACACACACACACACACACACACACACACACACACACACACACACACACACACACACACACACACACACACACACACACACACACACACACACACACACACACACACACACACACACACACACACACACACACACACACACACACACACACACACACACACACACACACACACACACACACACACACACACACACACACACACACACACACACACACACACACACACACACACACACACACACACACACACACACACACACACACACACACACACACACACACACACACACACACACACACACACACACACACACACACACACACACACACACACACACACACACACACACACACACACACACACACACACACACACACACACACACACACACACACACACACACACACACACACACACACACACACACACACACACACACACACACACACACACACACACACACACACACACAATAGATATAAGTCACTGAATATGAATATTTGTACTTACCCACAAGGAAGAGCGGCTGCCTCTTAGCACAGGTATATTTTATACTTAAAAAGAGGTAGTCAACTACTGTAATTACTATGTACTTATGGAAACTAAATAAATGATTCGATTTGATTTGATTTGGATGCAGTTTTTTTTATTATAAAGCCGGTTTTGTTGCGGTGATTTGTAACTTAATTTAATGAAAATCAGTCAAGCCGTTTAAGAGATATAAGCTTTGAGAGAAGGGGTCACAGCTAATTGACGGTTAGCGGGACGGACAGACAGATGTACGAGTAATCCTATAAGGGTTCAGTTTTAATGTTTTTGTACGGAACCCTAAACACAAAAATACCAGGACAACGACACCTTTTACATTATGACTTTAAAAAAAACGCCAGCGTTAACATACCATTCAATAAGAGGGTCAGCAAAGGCCGTTTCATGTCGCGTTTAGTTCAATTTTACTCCCTGGCCAGTAGTAGACCCGCCAAGGTTGTAAAGTGGAAGTTTTAAGGACGCGTTAAATAAGGAACATTACAGCGATGTGGGTGTTGTCATGCTGAGAATGAAAATGTTTTGTTTCGTTCCCGTGAGGCGCTGTGATTAAACCATTGCTTTGAAGTTTATATCAGGTCAATTATTATTAAACATTTGGGGTATGGTTTGTTACATGTAAGATAATCGAAACAAATAAAGTAAAATACAAAAAATAACACTATACATAATATACACTAAACAATATTGTTACATGTTATATTTATTTTAAAAAGATTGTGGAGCTCAAAATAAATATACAAAATGTGAAAATGTTTATCTCCCCTTATACCTAGTCCGATTTTTACTTTTTTTTTCTAGCCGATTTTTTTTTTCATAGAATTCAACAATTAAAATAAAAACAGAATCGTACAGACCTATTTATTTATGTATAACAAACATATTCAAAAATTGTGGAAATCGCGATTTCAGCAGCGCTTCACCATCCTCTTAATAATTTGACCTTTTAAATATTTCAAAACAGTTTGTAGTTTAGGAGTCATACATATTTAATATATATTTGTAAAAATAAGACAGTCTACTTAGCATCTGTTTCACAGGAAATTGGAGGTAGGTCTTTAAAACCATAGATATAATTTTATATTCTATGATTGTAGCGAATGCTTATTCTTCAAAACCATTAATACTTAACTATTCTTTAATACTAAAACAAAGAGGAATAATTTGATTTTATTCCCAATGTAGGTAACTTCCCAGGGTGTACCTATGTCAACAATAACAAAGGAAACTAAATATTATTGCTAAGTAACAAAAAATAATAATCGTGTATTAATTTTACTAGTACTAAAACAAATCTGATATAATATCAAACATAAAATTATTATGTTCAATGTTTTTGCGTAATAGAATACAATAAAAATAGAGATTTTAGTATCGTTGTAAAGATCTTGCAGCTTAATGAAAAGATTGCAGAAAAAGTTGTTTCGTATTTTCTTGCAGCTGAAAGTCCGCTTAAAATTTTGCAAAAAATATGCTTGCATTAAATTTGTTATACTTAAGTAGATATTGCACATTATGTCCAAAAACCTTTAGTTAAGTTTTGTCACAATTTTGCTTTTTTTTGTTTATAAATTGTCATTAAGGTGAATCCACAACAAATGTAATAAAAAAAAACTGTGTTTATAATTTACAATAAGGTCTTATGTCTATTTTATGGAGCCGTTAAACTGATACGCTGTTGTATGTTCGCGTGTTTGTCTGTCCGTCTGTATGTCCAAGATCTCTAGCAAGTAATTTACATTTTGAGGAAAATCTCATTTGTAGGAAAAATTCACTAGACAATAATTTCATGAAACCCAAAAACAAGCTACTTTAGACGTACAAAATACAAATACACTTTTCTCCCCGACCTTCACCTAGTAAATAATGCTTTAGAAAAGTAATTTATTTCGTACGCACGTACCTGTGCGGCGTAATTGAAAATCGCCTTTGCCTCAATAATGCCGTCTAGAGTAGAAAAGCAGTAAAAGTATAAGGACTTCATACTCGAATACGGCCTTTTTCTTTTGGAGGGTAGTATCCTGGGATACTATGATAAAAGGAGCAAAGAGTAGCTTTGGGTCCAGTATGTACGTGATCGGATATATAATGACTCTTTCTATTGCCGAAAGGATTCGATTACTCTGTGCCAGAGTTTACAGGTGTACAGTGTAATAGTAAGGGAGGTCACTGGGATCACTTTGTTTGCCCGAATTTCATTTGCCATAATAGTATCACTTGCCATAATGTTCATTTGCCATAAAGGCATTTTTTCTGAAACTGTAAACCTTTCAGGTAAATTTTACATGCCATCGTATAGAGCCCATTAGGTTAGGTTTGATTTTGAACAATTCTGAATAGTTCACGGTTTTAGAAAAAATGCATTTATGGCAAATGAACATTATGGCAAGTGATACAATTATGGCAATTGATATTCGGGCAAACGATAGAGAACCCTTATAACGATTAAAAGTTGGTTAACAACAGTCGCGTTATCTAAATTTAAACTCGAAATTACTTTTGAATAACCATATTTGAACGAAAATAAACAGATCCAATAGTGACCTGGTTCTCTATCGTTTGCCCGAATATCAATTGCCATAATTGTATCACTTGCCATAATGTTCATTTGCCATAAAGGCATTTTTTCTATAACCGTGAACTATTCAGAATTGTTCAAAATCAAACCTAACCTAACCTAATGGGCTATATGGTTATTCAAAAGTAATTTCGAGTTTAAATTTAGATAACGCGACTGTTGTTAACCAACTTTTAATCGTTATAAGTCCTAAATAATCATGCATAATGGAAAATGATGAAATAAACTTTATAATTAATTTTAAATACCTATTCAATGATACCTATGTTATAGATCGTCGACTTTTTTTTTTTTTTTTGCCCCCGCGGCGACTTGAACAGCTACTACCGCAGGGATAATGGCGTTTCCACGTGAAGTGATTTCACCAGTGTCAAGGTTTATATGAGTATAAAACAATATAGCAATAAAACACAATCCAATCTTCTCTAGGAAGATTGGGGGCAACGTTGTACGGTGATTTGTAGGTCAGAGGTCAAGATAGTTTTAACCTCTGCACCACTGCGAGTCCACTTGAAACGAGAAGAAAGATGCCAGATACACGAAATAAGTCCAAGTCTTCAATCACTGTGCGACACAAAGGCATAAAAAGTACAAATCACTATCAGAAAAGAACTTTGAACACCTAATTACCCAAAAATTAAAGTCTAAAACAAATTACACGTCCGCCATCTTTTAACGTTGCAAATGGCCACCTTTTTTTTGTTCCTTGTTACAATGTCTTTTCTGGTTGCCACCATATTGAATTTCGATTACTGTCATATTTTTAGTGACACGCACAAGGTTAAGACAAATCGATTGATATAAAAATCATCGTAATCAGTCCACGCGTTTAGTTTCTAGAGCGCCAAGATACATTATATTCAGGCTTATAAACACATCCTCTTTCGGCAGTTGGGGAAAAAGGTCTATTATTCAATATTTTTATAATATACTAGCTGTTCCCTAGGCCACTTCGTTGGGCAATAAATATTTTTTGGGTTAATATATAGCCTATGACACTCACAAATAATGTGGCTTCTATTGATAAAAGAACTTTCAAAATCGGTTTTAGTAGATCCAGAAAACCCTTTCGACGTCACAAACTTAATATTAAATAATAAGTTAAATTATTGAAAAGGACGAAGGTTTTTTGGTTTTTCGCCGCGTAAGATATATGTGTAAGTTTTTTTTAAAGTTAAATAATTAGGGCAGAAATTTCTGAACGATTACTTGGACTACTTAATTAATTTTATGTCAAAACCAATATCGTTTTACACAGTAGAATAGAGGTCCCAGTATGGTTGCGTTTATCGCGTGACAAAATGTGGATAAAGCACCCGTCACTTTCGTACTTATGTAAGTGTTAGAAAGTGACAGATGTTTCATCCACATTTTATCACGGCTACCTGATACGTTAAGATAGTTGCTAGGGTGTTGTGTTATATTTGGAATCCGCATATCCGATTAATAATAGACCCCTTTGAAAATCGCTTGTTAGGTAGTCTTTATGTCTGTCTGTGATATCTTTGTCACGGACTATATTTATAAACAATATTGTTTAGGTAATGTTTATGTTACGGGTAAGTCAGCCGTTGATCCAAACGTTGAGCAAATCCCGTATTTTGATTAAAAGAGCTATATTACCAAAATGCTAGCTCAATTTCCCTTTCAAATTACTTCTTAGGAAACATAGCCTTTAGCTTAAAACAAATCCAGTACCACTTCACAGTAAAATTGGATAAATAAACGATGAAGGTAACTTAGAAGAGGCTGAAAGGAAAGTGTATATAGCGCTCAAGAAGCGTTTTCTGGCAAGTTTATTAGTGTTTTCATAAATATTCTATAAGAATACGGCATGTTGTGGGATTATTAAGAAGTTTCGTAAACAAATCTAAGCCACTTTGAGCACCTTTTGAAAAATTGTTTCAAGTTACGTATGTAATTTTGGCTAAGACCAAAAATCTGCCAAGTTTGTGGCTGTCCTTTTAACTGTCTAGCTGGCAATTGAAAGGTGTTGACAAATGAGGCCTGTGTGTGTATAAGAGTTTAATGTGTTTGTCTTTCTTTACTTATTAATTACGTGGTGTTTAATAAATGTTTTTTTTCTGTGGTGTTGTGTTTTTTGTAGGTATAAAATATTTCGTCGCCGTTGTCATTGTTAATGCTAGGTCTTAATTGAAGCGATTCAACACGTGCTCGAGCATGTCTGTCTTCGACCTTGTACGGAGATATTTCGACGCAGTTTCGCAGTATACCTAAGGGTCTTACTGCGCTAGGTGATTATTTTAAACGACAAGTTTTTAAAGTTGTGTGTAATTCTGTAGCTCTGCCAACCACACTCTGGGATTACAGGCGTGAAGGTACGTATGTGTGTATTAAATTAACCTTAATCACAAGAAATTATTAACACCTCGTTATTAATTCAGCATTGCGTTAATCACAAAACAAATTTGATTAAATCGGCACCTTCCATCGGCATTACTTTCCCACACAAGCAAGACCTCCACTCAAAATTAATCCTTAATGAAGAGAAAATCGTATTCAAAATGTGACCATTATCGCTTGCGTTTCCTTCATTTGGACAAAATAAAACGGTACACAAATCAGATTACATTTCGAGTTCGTTAAACTTTCATCGGACGAGGTGCGGGGCTGATTGAAATTCCCTCTATACAAAGCGCAATTCTAATTCAGCGTTTTTTCCGGTGGCAATAAAAATGGCGACGGAAAATGGCAGTTTTAGAACATCCTGTCATATCTACGAGTATAAATATGAAATTGTTGCTTTTGTTTAATATTAATGGGACAATATAATTTCAAGATTTATGTGAAAGCTTTGTTTAAAGTATTAGCTCCTTATTTATAAAAGCAAAATAAACTATTTTAGTTAAATATCATTTTGTATATAGTGGCTACTTTTATTTAGTTTAATCGCTTAGTTTAATTTAAGTTGAGGCATGGTTGTATTTTTGTGGTCTCTTTCTGTCAAATTCAAATGTCAAAGGATAAGCACAAAGTATTATTTAAGCCAACTTTAGACATTTAGCGTTTTTAAATACAAGGGTTTAGCTTTACGTGTCATTATATTTAATGTAAAAAATAGAAGAATGTTAAGCCAGTTGCTGTTCTCCATAATTTAGCCGAGTAATACAATCTGGATATACGAGTATAACCTACTTAACCCCATTTGGATTACACGGGCAAAATAGGCACAATCCGGTATTGTGACTCAAATTTCTTTAAGTGGTTTGTAATTTGATTTAACACGGCAAATTTCCGTGGTCTATCAATGTTGTTATAAATAAATTTTATAAATATCAGGGGACAATGTCACACCAATTGACCTAGTCCCAAACTAAGCTCTAGGCTTGTACTATGGGTACTAGACAACGATATAAATACTTGTATAGACAAATATATACTTAAATACATAGTAAACATCCATGACTCAGGAACAAATACTCGCGCTCATCACACAAATATCTGCCTCCACCGGGATTTAAACCCAGGACCGCTAGCTTCGTAGGCAGGGTCACTACCAACTAGGCCAGCGCGTCATCAAATGTTTTAAGTACTAGTTTTCTATTAGGCACAAAAGGGCAGTGCAAGTTTTTGTCATACAAAACTCTATACTAGCAATGTACAAGTTTCAGAACATTCTCAGAAGTTATAAAATCTTCTCAAGAAATTACGATTATATTATCGGAAACATTTGAGAGCATTGAGAATGTTCTCTTTCCATACAAAATTCAATGAACATTCTTAGAAATTTCCGAGAATTTATCATAAGAATCTTTCACAATTTGAGAAGTTACTTTTTGGTACAATGCCACTCTATACTATATCTTTGACGTTTCGCATAAAGTAATTGATTTTACTGCAATTAACTACCCAATTATAGCAACTTTTATTAAGTTATTATGCGCATGCATTTAAAGCATTGCTTAGAAGTTAATAGCAAGATATCGACTTTTCCCCTAACCTTCGTCCGAGGCTTATTCTTACTGACCCAATTTTCTATTCAAATTGCTCCAGTTCTTGGTTGACGAAGTATGGAAATAGAAATCTATCTATGAAGTGATTTATTTGTTGTCTTCTAAAAGTTATACCCTGATTTTATTTTACTTTACTTTTCCCGTGACTTTTTCGGATTTAGTGTCATTAGGTACAAATGGAAAATGGTACAAATAGAAAATGGTCCAAAAGAAATAACCATTCTGAAGTTGGATCAAAAGTAATAGTATCCAAAGTGAATTTAGTCAAAATGTAATTGTGCTGAAATGTATTTTTAACCAAATTTATTTTCGTTGTAAATTAAATAAGTCTGAATGGAATTTTGTCCATTATAAATTATGAGCATAATAAAATACGCATAAGTGAATGTATTCTAATATGAATTAAAACCATATAAATATAATTTTTTCATATTTCATGTAGGTCGTATTTACAATAGGTCATATTTCTGAGTGTAAGTCAATACAAATAGACATTTTTTTCGACCAATATCACATTGGACAATTTTACCATTGGACATGATTCCATTTTAGACGTTATTAAGGTTGGACAATTTTCCCTTTTCTTAATTTTAAATTTTTGTATTTCAAATGGTAAATTTTCTGAATTGGCGTACAATTTCAAGTGGAAGATTTTCCATGTGTACCTAATGACACTAAATTCTTTTTTGGACACAAAACCGTGACCTATGTTAGTCTTTGTGTAAAAAACTATATGTTTGTCCATTTTCATATCGATTGTTTGAAACGGATTACGGATCACACTTACATTTTATATTTTAAGCGATATGTTTAAAAAATTGTAGGTTAGAAAATGTATAACAAAAATGTGACTTTTACGAATCGATAGGTTTCAATACGGTGGTAGCGCTGAGGTAATTTAATGGGTAAACTTTAACGTATTCAGGTTAAATTCGGAGCGATTCGAAGTTAATCCATGTTGCTGCACGAACATTAGTGATTTCTTTTAAAACGTTTTGAAACTTTATTATTAAAAACAGATGGTAGGCTTTCTTTGTGGTTCAGTTTGAATTTTATATCTCTTAGTTTCTGCCCGTGACTTAATCCGCGTATATTTATCGTTATTCTCTCGTGAACATTTAAATTTTACGGGATGATGATTAACAGTGCCGTGAAAAAGTCGATTGGATTCGGGTTAAGTCGGGTAGACAGCATAAAATCGTAAGGAAGCGATAGAGAGAGAAGTACAAACCTGATGGTATCGCACCTTATCTAGATCTAGCACTATTACCTATCTTTACTATCTTTAAAGAATTTTTCTAAGTGGTCTTTGTTCAATTTTTTTTTATTTTTTTTTATGGCTTAGAGAAGACAAACGAGCACACAGGCCACCTGATGGTAAGTGGAAACTGTGACCCATAGACATTCGCATTCACAAGACTGCAATGCAATCCTAAGACTGCAAATGCGTTGCCAACCCTGAGGACTAAGATGGAATGCCTCTATGCTAGTCATTTCACCGGCTGTCTTATCCCCAAATCGGAACACAACAATGCGAACATTGCTGTTTGGCGGTAGGTTAATGGATAAGATGGTGGTAGCGATCCGGACGGACCCTGCACAAGGTCCTACCACCCGCAAACCACCAGATAACCAGACTATTGATGACCAGTAACCGATTGACATCTTTCAAAGCAGCCAGCTATTGAGCTCTCATATCTAAATATCGTATTTTTAATACGCACTTCATTATTATTTAACCAACAACAGCTAAAACCACAATTAAAAGAAAATAATTTAGATTATCTTCTTAAAAGAATCACTCAACGTTCAATAATTTAAACACAATCACGAATTCATTATGCTCTGGACTACTCACTACCGACGCTTGTGAACTTGGAGTGGGGTTCGTATTATAACCAATCTAAAAATATATGAAACAGTTCTCCCATAGATGAATATATCACTAGCCAAATTCGTAATTCGGGGACCTGAATATGTTACGCCCCAACCTGGTATTTTAATATTAAAACATGCAAATCACAGCATTACCATGTTCTACTTTCTTTCCCCAGACCCAGCATATAAATGCACCTGTGTATTATAATATAGCTTATTGAATGTTCTTTATTGCTGTCCTGATTTTTGTTATTGTCTTAAGAAGGTTTTGGATTTGGCTGTGCCATAAAAAAAGGGGTACGTTGTTACGTCTTCACAGAAAACACACTTGATTTTTTCGGATTTACCTTCGTGGAATAGAACCCAAGTAGAAGTCAACTTTGTAAAATAGGTAATATTGTTCACCCAGTGAGTTATCCTGATAATCTCAATTTGCAACAAAAAAAATGTATTGTTAAAATTCAAAAAATGTTTTTTTTGACAAAAATGGGTTTGCGTTTGACCTCATCTCTCATCTGAAGTTAAGTAACGACGAGAATACATGCTTACCCTGAAAGTCCTATTGACTCTTGCCTAGAAAACTTCTTTTTTACACTGTCGTGACTTTGTTTTGTATAGTCAAGCGTTAATATTTATATCCGACGGACATTGCACCAAATATATATATATAGACTTGTGACATAGCGGTTGATATTTTAGTATATATATTTATGATTTTAACTAAATAGTGTCCCTTATGGTACTAAAAATTAATAGACCGTCAATTTTAATATAAAGTTGCATCCAGTTTGAAAATAAGGCTAACTTGTTCATTTTGTAAATGCTGTATGTTAACCGCAATACTTATTGTTAGATTAGATTTCATTATTATTATTTATTATATTTATTTAATCTTTTTTTGCGCAAAAAACACAAATGACAGGATTCATGCCTTGTGTCATTCTCTACTAGTCAACCAAATAATCAAACAGAAACTAACATATGTGGTGCTCATAAACAAATACAAAGCAAGACAGAAAGCAAAGCAAGGAACCAATTTAAAAAAAAACTACTTTATGCAAGAAATACTTAGGTATATTAAATATATATCTATGCCTACGTAAATATAACTTTTGTACAAAAGCTATATTTTCCTCGAAAATATTTGTTTTTCAGAATGTTTTATATATATGAAACTAAAAAGTTTCAGTAATTAGAGTAATAAAACAATACTATGTAAAATAAAACCACACTACAACAAAATTAAAAACAAGAAATTACTTAAAAGTCAAAGCAAATGATGAGAAAAAAGTTACATCATTTAACATACAAAATATTAAACTTCGTTAATAATTTAAACAACTTAAAACGCCATAACGACAGATAAAAGTATTAAAAATTCAATCATAAATAATCACCCTGTTGGTTCAATTAATAATAAATATATCGAAAATGTTAATAATTATCGTAAACAATTTCATTCATTGTAATTAAAATAATATAAACCTGAGTCAGGAAAACATACTTCGATACACACCAATTATCTATCACGTATGGAACGAATTGACGATATATTTTAACATTATTTTGTAAGCTTCCATTCAACCTATTAATTATTTTTCCGATAACAAGCAATTTATTCTCTTTATTTCTCATTTTGAGT
Source organism: Acleris emargana (assembly GCA_927399475.2). Taxonomy (NCBI): domain Eukaryota; kingdom Metazoa; phylum Arthropoda; class Insecta; order Lepidoptera; family Tortricidae; genus Acleris; species Acleris emargana. The sequence continues at coordinate 4,604,613 of OV656844.1, read as the reverse complement.
GAAACCCACGCAAACAATAACTTGTATAATTTGTACAAGAATAATATCAAATCAAATGGGTTACCTATGGGTTATCTATGGAAAAGTTCAAATCTGGATTACAACACGATAAAAACCATATCGTTTTTGAGCTGTTATTGTATTGTCAGCGTTTTGATAGCTCTTATTTACTTGACAATAATGGCGGCTGAGTTAAAAACAATACCGTAACAGGTCAGATAAGATTTGTATTTTACCGCCTTGAATAAGATAAGATAAGATTTCTTTATTTATAATAATCATACATAAGGTAAACTCACCAGTGGTCAGCCAGAGACCAGTAGCCGACCTTATAATGAGTGCGAAGAGTGGGAAATATATCTTTCGTACCCTTCTCACTCATACGAAGTATAGGCAGAGGCTGACTACTGGTTTCTGGCTGACCACTGGTGACTTTACCCTAGTCAGTTTTACTTTAGGAATAGAGGCGCTGTAAGAGATAAGGTAATTTAAACACTGAAGCGTAGCCGCGTATCGCAATTATAGGCTACGAACAGATATGGCGTAGACTTTTGTATTATCGTGAACCAAACCCGGTAAACGCCGAGAATTCAATTATTTTAAGACGGAGAGTTTATGAAATTTTTGAATGCTGTGTTTCTCTATTATAAAATTGCACGAATTTCGATTGAACATCCTGTATAGTCGGCAACTCGCAATAACTCTGAAGAGGATCCCATGGCCTTTGTATTATGATTTGCATAATGTTTTTTTTTTATTGCTAAATGTAGTTTTACTTGTTTGTAAATGATTTTTAATCTCAGCATGATGCATGAGCAGAAGTTATAGCGTCTTACGTAAGAATCGCCGGGATGATCGCGTTCCAATACAAAAAATCTTTCGAATTAAGTCTTAAATGCTTTTACGTATAAAGGCTGTAACTTGGCTGATAGTATTTTTAAGCTAAGAGCCAAAATGTATGACGGAATTTGGTCTCAATTGAAAAAAATGGAAAACAACGTATTGTTGACAAAGAAGAAATACCTATACCGTTTAAAAATTAAAAATTAAATCCATGATAAACTTGAGGCTGTCTACGTATTCATTATCCGGTTCTTTAAATATTCACTTTTTTCAACGATATTTTTTAAAGTTATTTGGATTGGTTTCTTACCTCATGCCTTGAAAAAAGCTTGAGAGATATAATTAAAGCGTAAATAATAATTTGACTAAAAGTATCAGTTATACCGGTAATGAACCTTCATATATTCTTTTCATTATAAAATGCTAATCAAGGTTAATAATACCTTACACGGTAAATTATAATAAAGGTTACATTTTTAAGTCGAGTAGGTTTCAAGGTCGAACGTCTAAAAAGGTCGAAAAAACTAAAGGTCAATGAAGACCCCGAATTATGAACTTTCGTAAAAGGCACCTTTATGACAACATTTTAAGTACAAAACAATAATTATCAAATAACATTATGTTAAGTTACACAATGCTATTAATTTAAATATTCCCTTGAAATACATTTTAAGAATGTGTGAGATTCTGAAACACCCTTTGAAGTGAAGCAAAATTATTTACGCATGAGCTCAAACTCAGTCTCATTAGGCAGAACCATAAAAGCCTTCAGGCATGTCCACATAAACGTCACAGGAATTATCATAAACGCAGTATCCTTATATACCTAAGCCTACCTACTAACTAAAAAAAAGCGCTTTCGGCATCAATTCCTTAAACCAAGCACAATTGAAAAAAAAAGAATAAAAATCTTAATATATACTTTACCTTATCTCAATACATTCCTCAGCGTTCCCAAAGACAGCACAAAACAAACACAGACAAAAAACGTTATATAATTTGTGTGTATCGCGAAACACGTCAGTTTTATAATCTAGCGAAGCGTCCTACCCCCACGACGTCCGTTTCGGTACTGGCTCGTCAACAGACTTGCCGGATAGCTCGTGAGTGTGAAATGCGCAAGTCACCCGCCGCTTAACTTATCCTACTTTCCAAATTCAAATTGTCATATTATTCTTTCTTGTAACGCTCGCATAGGGGACTAAGTGTGGGCCGGCGGCAAATTTCCGGTGTTCGATGTTTCACGCGTCATCTAGCTTCGGTGTATGCGGATGAGGAATTCTCTAGCAATTTTCGTGAGTGAGCATGACGCGTCGATAGATTAGATATTTACTTAGGACTCTGGTTTTTTTGGTGGATCAATGAGAAGAGAGAATGTTTGATGGATTAGGTACTATAGTTCATAAGGAACTACTGTCTATTAGTTTTGAAGATTTTTTAACCCATTGGAAGAAAAATAAATGAATTTTACTAACGGGCTCGAAACTTAGCATAACAAAAAAAACTCTACTTTTGTATTTGTTTGATTATGATTTCTTTTTGTTTACGCTTAGTATATTTTAGTTTGCTAGTTAATAATCGAACCTTTGGTGAAAGGTTCAAATTCTATTAAGTTCGTCAATTCTGACATGGACGGTAGGAAAAATCATCGAGTAACATATTAGTATGACAAAATCTATTATATTTTTTTTTTTATATCATAGGAAGGCAAACGAGCACACAGGCCACCTGATGGTAAGGTATGGTATGGTTGTTATAACTATTTATTTGTCTGATTATTATTTTATACTATTCTAGCATATTATTTTGAGCAATACCCACCAAATTCACAATCATAAAATAACATTGACATAATTATCAATTTTTGTAATAAATAGTGAAAAAAAATGCTACAGCTTTGATCTGTATTCTGATTTCAAATTGTCTGTATTTAACTCTATTTTTTCACCCATTAATATCCAAACACCTGTTAAATGAAAATACCCTTTGTGAAAAATTTACGTCATTTTGACGTCATCACTAAACTCTGGTAAATAGCCTACAGTCATTTTTACAAATTTAATAGATATCCGACTCCTCACAAAAGTGCCGGGGGCCAGGAAGTTAATTTTGAAACCTTTTGTACCTCGGTAATAAAATTACTTTTACACCTCTGGCATGAAAGGCTATAAAGCCACTTTGAATTTTGACAGTTTGATTGTGACACCGTGCCGGGAGAATTTGTGACGCATTTTATGGAGTTCATTGCTCGGTTTGTAGGGTAGGGTTATATAATATGTGTATATAAAGCGATGAATAAAAGCAATGTTTAGTATATAAAGCTATATACAGGGTGAAATAGGGGTCGTGGAGCAAGAAAGACGCATTTAACTTACTTTCACCTAAGGATCACGATAGGTTAGGACTAACAGTTATTAAAGTTAGTTATTTAAGTCAGTACAGCAAATAATAAAAAAAACTGGGATGATTTGAGATCATGGTCACCCTTCTGTTTCCCAAGAAAACTTATGTCAAGTGCATGTACTTAACAATCATCGCAGTAAGTATGTAAAGAGGTTGTTATGACGATACTGATAGACAGATAAGAAAAAATCCTTTGTTTGTTGTTTGTTTTCAAAGAGGTTGTAATTGGAAAAGTAGGGTGACCACGCATTTTAGTTACTTAACGTTTTTTTAATTAAAATAAGTAAATACCAAACCATCTTTGTTTCAATTAAAATATATACAGGTAACATCGCAATCGTTTACTGAGTCAGAAAAAAATGGTTGGGATCACGACCCCTATTTCACCCTGTATACACGAGGTCAAAATTTATTATAAATTGAAATTGCACGTCGCGACGAAAGTCACATTCCGCCGTCTGTGTGTACCTTTAGAAATATCAAACTAGGCAACAGATTTAATTTCGATTTACATCAATATAGTGATTTAAGAGGAAGGTTTTCATGTACAATTAAATTAAATCAGGTTTATTTATTAGTATGTATTATATTACAAAAAAAAACACATAAGCCGAAGCGAAGGGAGGGCAGATTGCATTTTATATTAAGTTTGTTTGACAGTAAGTTCTAACCATGCAAGTTAATTCAAAAGTAATGAATTATAGAACTTGTTGAAATGTTTAAAACATTTACCTAAACGCAAGCAAAAAATACTATACTTATCAAGGTGCTTAAGTGCTAATCGCGATCAATTAAGATATTCATCTAATATTCAAATAAAACAAAATAAAATACAATAAATAAATAGTTTATAACGAATTAAAACCAGCTAAAACAAGAACTACACTCGTAAATACACCTAAATGAAAATATCCACAAATCTCAAGGGAATGGTACTGAAAATACTGGCAGCATTTCCTCTTTGAATAGCTAAGCTCAATCGCTGAGAAAGGAAGCTTCCAACTTTTTATCCCCGTGACGCCGACTAGACGTTTGCTGATTTCGGTGGCTAACTACCGCAAATGACCCTTAATGACATTTAAATTGTTCGTTAGTGACAATTTTGTCATACAGAATTTTGAAAAAGGAACGAGTAAATGGTCTCAAAAATGTATCAGAAGCCCTTGCCAAGATGCACTACGCTAATTAACATTTCAATTCGTTTCGTTTTTAAACCAATCGCGTCACTGGTAGATGACGTGATACGAAAAGTCACGTGGTCTACCAGTGCCGTGATTGGTTTAAAAACGAAACGAATAAAAACGCTAGCCAGCGTAGTGCATCTTAGCTAGGGCTTCTGTACCCCTACCATGAGTTATAATTACCGTACTCGCTAGCGAATGTTCTGTCCCTCGCACTCTATAAGAATACTGCGAGGTCTGCAAGCGACAAAGCATTCGACTCGCTAGCGAATACGTTAATTGTAACTCATGGTAAGAGTACTGAGTACGACCGTAAACGCGCAAAACGTTTAGTTCCCGTCCGAGTTCCGAGAATCGTCTGTTGGTCAAGCGACGACAATCAGACGTGGCATACGACTTAACTTTGCCTTTGAGAAACCGACGGCAGTTCCTCGAAGGTACGAACACGACGGAGTATTACAATAGGCAGGATACGTATGGGAACAATTCTTGGCATGGGAAAATATTTATATGTTAAGCTCTAGTTGTCTCTGAGTCTTTGATGTTTTCTAAGTGCTTAAGCATGTATTTCTTTATAAGTAAGTTTATCCTTGATAATACACTCAGCAACGACACTTGCCAAAAATATCGTTACAAAAAGCACTAAGTGTACATAAGTTACTGAGCAGAGATACAAACAAAATTCCATTTACATCATACATTTTCTTAAAGTGTCTGCATAGTATACTTACTGTACATAAAACATAGCATGGTGCAAATGACGTGTGAGGCTAGTGAGGTGGAGTGTTTAAAATTTTAATCGATAAAACTATTATTTAGAATTAATAATGCCGTCATAATTCACATTTATTTCTATTATTACTTACTCTAAAATCAGATATAGAATCAAGATGTCAAAATCAGATGAAGAATCAAGCGAGTTAATAGATGAATCAGACTCCGTCATAAATCTCAATTGTTACCCTCTAGGCCAATAAAATAGATGTTAATAAATACATAGTTTTTTTTTGACACATTTGCCCTTTCCTACGTCCAGTCACCCCGTAATCGGGCTGGTGCAGCAGCTGATCAGGCCCAAACCATCAAGCGCCGCAAATATTCATCATTATTAAATAATTACGAATTTGTGGCACTTGCAGTGGAGACCATGGGACCTTGGTCAGCCGATATGACAAGCTTTATTAAGGCTCTGTCATCCCGGTCACAGACACCTCCGGAGATCCTAGAGCTGGTGCTCTCCCAAAATATTGGGCTAGCTATCCATAGAGGAGCCAGTGTCATAGGGACCATGACGCGAGCGGACCTGCTAGAGGGGCTGTTATTTTTATAGTGGTGATTATTATTTACATCTTTAATATTTGAGTAGCTTAGTTTTATTTTAATTTAAATAAGTTTATTTTTAACTTTCAATTGTTAACATCAATAAATTCTTAAAAATATAAATATAAAACCTGATAGTTACGAAGTTTCTCAAATCATACTTGTTTCTTTTATTTTAATAGAACCTTACTGAAAATAAAGCACACAGATCCCACAGGATGAAAGGCGACTTTACACATTTTAATTACTTACAAATTAATAAGTATCGATAAACACGTGGTACAGTGGTGTCGCATTACTAAACTAGTCTCTTAAGTTTAGTTACATGCTTATTATAGTTTGTTATTTTGACGTACTTTTTTTAATTTATAATAAAAAATACAAGATTTCTTTAAGTTTTAATATTTTAATTCAGACATAAGTATTTGGTCTGCAAATTAATTAAAATACCAAATGTATAAAACGCAGCAACTTTCTTTGAGTATAACGAAACGTGTCAAATGTCATTCGCACCAAGCTAAAGTGCTATCAATGTAGTACAAGCTTAGAGATTCAATTCATTCGGAACGAGGTCTATTTTTGTTCGTATTTACATTAATGTCGTATATTGACTCTTAGCTTTGACGTACAGTATGATACATTATATATATTCGTAATAAATGACTACTTAGAAGATGCAATAGGAGTGCCACCTCCTTATGCCTATGGCCACGGGTTTAATTTCCAGTAGAAACCAACTTTTAGCACTATGATTTTTTTCTGTATTTGTTTATACTAACGTCGCCGTTGTCTGTTTGGACATAGCATTTGATTATAACCTTATCGGTATTGAAATTAATATTACAATTTTTTATTGGATGAAGTTGGACACCCATTGTTTTTTTTATCCGAATAGAATTTCCGGCGGCGTTTAAATATTGAACATTTTGTTCTGACAGACTCATGCATATTTATAACGTTTCACCAACACACGTATTTGTTTATGTTATGTTAATTTAACGAGTTCAGTGTTAAATAAACTGCTAATGTGCTTTTCGTAAAATTAAATATTCATGCAACATTATTACTTGCTCAGTCAAAGCGTAGTTCAAATTAAAATTAAAATGTAATAACATTTCCAGGAATTTTGAAAATTAAAGTAAAATAACCTTGCATTGCCTAATTGCACCAATTAAAAATACAGTTTTTTAGGAAAATCAAAATATGAAATATATGAAATATATTTATTGAAACAGTGGCTTAAGTGGCTAGTTGTAACTTAAATAAGACCTTAGTACATATAAAATGTCATCTATAAACTGCACTGTACGGTAATTTAACAATATGTTTACCCAGTCATCTGTACTAAGCTAAGCCTGTCTCGCAGAATGACTGATTTTAGTTTACCGTTTTTAATTAAGATTTTAGCGTTAAAGAATTGTACAATTTTTTAATTTTATTTGCTAAACTAGAAATAAATCGGCCTCATAATTTTTGTAATTCATACTTTATTATTTCCTGTATTCATTATTTACCAATGGAATTTGCATATTTTATAACAAATTAGTATTTCAATCGGCTATTACTATTTCAAAACAAATCTAAAACTCATTAAATTTCCAACAAACCAAAACAATTTAAACTGTTACATAACCGGAATACCGATAACAAACCGGGGCAGGTACAACATCATTAACGTCGTAGACGTCTTGCCGTAGCCCCGCGTAGCCTGTAGATAGCGCTACGCTTCAATATTTAAAGGTCATTGCAAGCATGACCTTAAAATGAAACGTGAAGGTTCACTTTTTTTTGTTAATGAGCGCCCTTATTCTTTTTTAAATCTAGTTAATATGTTTTTGTATGAACAACTAGTTTGGTCTTTTAACAAGTTTCACTTGTTATGGTTAGGTATTAAAATCTAGCAATTTAAAATTGAATGTCACTTCCCGTTATTGTGGCAGGGCTGGAATTTGGAACAAATATCTATCTATAATAAATGTTAACTCGATAATATGGTATTTAAGGGCTGTTCTGATGATAGCAAATAAGGAAAATATGATTTTTGCTGTTCTTAATGTAGAGTTACCGAGTATGTATGTATGTATGTGAGTATGTAAACACTACTCTTTTTGTAAGGAAAACTATTTCTCGACGAAATTCAAAAAAATAAAACAAATACAAATTATAATATTAGTGTTATTTATCATCCTAATATAAAAACAAAATGGTTTGAGAAATTACTTAGTTTTTTTTAAGTTAAAATCTTCTGATTATTGCTGCTTTACGGTCAGATATAAAAAAATATACAATTATTTTCTTACTAATTTTTAGGCACAAAATGCAAACTTTATACCTAAAAGAAAGTCTACGGGCAAAGTTTTACTTTACTACTTTAATACGACCAGATATGAACGCACAAAAAAAACTGTAGGTAACATAGAACGGTAAACCGTAAAACCTTTTTTTACCCCAAAACTTTCCTCACCGAACCATAAACTCTATTTATCGCCGAAGAACACCGAAATACAAATGAAACCGTTTCAAAAGCAATGTCTAATATTTTCCCCCAAGATAAGATACAAGCAATAACACCATTTTGTTTATGTTGACGTCGGTCTGAGCCCGCGGGAGCGTAGGGATCGACAAAGGCAAGCAAGAGCCTTACACAACTATCGAGACACATCACCAATCATCCAGGAACCACCGCTCTCCCCACACCTGGAACACTCGCGCCCCAGAAAGGGTTGTACTCTTATTACCCGAAGACCTATTTACACTGGCCACGTAACTAGCCCCTTCGACGTAGGTACGCGGTATACCCACGGGAGAAATCCCTCTCAACCACCAATAGCATGATACCACAATGATAGACTGCCCTTCCCTATTCCCATTTCGTTTTTGTGCATGAAAGCTATTCGGGAGCCACGTAAATATGTGAAAGATATCGAATCCGGATTACCTATGGACAGTTTTGCTTTAGTAGGAAGATTGGAATATTTTTTTTATCGTTTAATACAGAAGGAGCAATTTTTGTGTTGGGAAAACACGACGTGGTCTGTAAATAATAGAGGCTGTCAGATATTTTCATAAGAGAGGAGAATAGATGTCAGTACCTTATTCACTTGAAGATAAAAATACTGCTCTGCCTAGCCCACTCTGGGATAACAGGCGTGAAGGTATGTATGTATGTATGTATAAAAATACTTAAAGGTCAACAATAAGAATCAAAGTAGTTTTGATAAAAGATGAATATAAATTTAGAAAAACTGATTAGATAAGATATAACAACTACTCGACAATGCCTGCAGAAGTGCAATAGGTCGCTGCACGTCTTGGGTCCGCTAATATTTAATAAAATACCGATCTGCAGGTCCATTCCTTGTTTTGACCGGAGACTTAAAAACTGGTTGGAATGCTTACTATTCTGTCAATGAGTACGTTGATGATATTGACCTTAATTTATTTTATTTTGAAACATTATTAATTAACATTAATTTTAGTGATTGACTGATTGAATTTATTTTGTAAGTATTGATATTATTTATTATTATGATTTATTTTTACTGAATATGAATGACAATGCATAATCCTTACTGAATAAAAAATTATGAATAAATATGAATAATTAGACATTTATACAGGATAATGCAAATCCGGGTCCCATTTTCCAATAGCTATATGCGTTACATCATTGGATAGGTATTGTTGAGCTTAATAATAATTTCTATGTCGCCAAGTTCCAAATCATAGTTCATTAAGAGTTACTCTAGTTTTGATAAAGTTGAGCTCAAAAATGCCTATCTGACACATAACAACACACAGCTATTAGAGAATGGAACCAGATTTCATAGAAACTCTGGCATCATCCTTAGATATTTCCTACAATTAGCTGGTAACTATTTATTACGAGAACACGAACCTTTTTCATATAATTACAAAAACCGATTTTATAAAGTAGGGTAATGGAACCAGTAAATGGACAAGGCACCAATAATGGACAATTGATTCTTATTTTACAGAAGAAAAGGGTTATTCATTTGTTTTGCAACAATCAGTTTCGGCCCGTTATGAAATTTGAATTAAGAGTGAAGGGTCTATTACTTGTGCTTGTCAGCTCAATTTTTTTCAACATTTATTAAATTATGTTTTAACCACTCAAGTCTAGTACCTACATATTATATACATACCGTCACGCCTTCATCCTGAGTGGGGTGGGCAGAGCTACAGAATTACCAACAACTTGTAGTTAATTCTATTAGCACATTTTGCACAAACAGGCTAAAATGTTTACGATGTGTATATAAGTGACAGGTTGTAAGCTCATCGCCTAACAATACTAGCCTTTAATCCCTTAGTCGCCGCTTACGACTTCGACATGAAGACATTGAGTGGCACTATTCTAAGCCGGCAACCACACAGCATAAGTCTAGTAAATAAAATATAGTTAAATTGTGAATGAAAAAAAGTATAATAAGTCAGTTAAAATAAATAAATAAAACACACATTAAAAAAAATACAATAAATAATAAAATGTACAAAAATAACAAAACTGTGGAGCTTTTTCCAGTCCTTAACTGGATACAGGAGTATTTGCGGGTAAACGGCTCTCAAAACGAATTACACTTTTGAGTAGTATAACTTGAAACTTAAGCTCTAATAGTGTAAAATGTAAAAACACAAAACGGTAGTAGAGTGAAGGAAAAAGGCAAAAGATACAAGGTAAAAGAAAAGTGATCAAATGGAATATAATAATGTACGTAATGGCTCTAAAATCCCAGTTATGGGCACCTAATGATTTTTGAATTATCGTCTCGTTTACCTTATGTTAAAGTTCATTCAATTGTAGGTGGCCAACAACAGGGCATTTCACCCTACATTACTATTAATATTATTCCCTACTTAATTTATACTCTTATTTGTTCTACGTTTAAAATAACCTTTTTTCCCTCGTGACAAGGGTCCGGCGTGTTTATCATACCATGTGTATGTATTTAATCAAATGAAGGCTTTTCAAAAAGGGATGTTTTGCATTAACTTTGCCTATTATTCAATCGTAAAGCATTTTATTCAGAAACGACACTATACTCAGTCTGTGTTTTGTTACAGTTCATATTTGACTTTGACCTGTTATCGTCCATATTGGCAACGTTTTGATAATTCTTATACATATACTTGACATTTGTTATGTGTGGGTAGTTAACATACAGTAAAGGCGGATAAACCAGTTTTTTACCGTTCAGAATGGAGGTCCTGAGATTTTCCCTGGCCGTTTTTGTTTAATAGTCTTTTTTAAAATATAACTATTTTTCAATCAGAAAATTGCTATTAGGCTAGACTTGCAAATTTCAATCCAAGTAAGGAATTACTCTGACTGGTTTTTTTTTCTCCAAAAGTTATTATTTCAAGGGCTTTATTCTTCGTGGTAAAACCATATTGCTTTTAACATGTCATCATACTGTCAATGTTACTAGGTCCATTTGGGACTAGGTCAATTGGTGTGGCATTGTCCCTTGATTATAATATTATATTATAGCGGTTGAGTTAAAAACAACACTAGGACATGTTAATAATATAATAGTGTATATCTAATTAGGTATTAATTAAGTACTTTTATGTAGTGATCAACAAGCTGGACCGAAGATTCCGCAGTCAAACTGTGCAAACAGTTTTGTGGAACAATGAATAATCACTACATAGTATAAAACAAAGTCGCTTGCGCTGTATGTCCCTATGTATGCTTAAATCTTTAAAACTACGCAACGGATTTTGATGCGGTTTTTTTTAATAGATAGAGTGATTCTTAAGGAAGGTTTATGTGTATAATACATTCCACGCGGGCGAAGCCGCGGGCGGGTCGCTAGTATATTATAAAGTTTGTGTTTGTTATAATAAATAAATAAATAAAATAAATGTAGAATCAAAATTGTTTAGAATAAAATAGAACCCCAGCATCAATCAATTAAGCTCAACTACCAATAATGTTTTTACAAACCAGGGCCATATTCACTAGTTCTGTGTATCTATGTATCCATAGAGTATTACGCACGTTACAAGACATCACGTCCTCAAACCATCGACTAATCCCCCGCGTCGCAAATTGGTGTAATTTCCGGGAAAAAGAGGCCATAGAGCGATGTTGTTTTTTCTGACGCTATGACAACAAAGATGTATAAGGGTACATTGCCAATTTCCCGGCCACGACTCACCTCGCGGTGGCAATATCCGGTTACATGGGCAATATACCTATGTCATTGTAATTCTTTTATGGTTTCAAAATGACTAAGGCAGGAATATAAAGCGTAGAGGCCTAATTAGTAAGCGTATTTTCGTTTATCAAATTAATTATTGCTGCACATTCAACGACGCGTTGGCCTAGTTGGTTATGACCCTGTCTACGAAGCTAGCGATCCTTGGTTCAAATCCCGGTGAGGGCAGATATTTGTGTGATGCAAGCGAATATTTTTTCCCGAGTCTTGGTTGTTTTCTACGTATTTAAGTATATATTCCTCTATATATTTCTTTTGGTTCCTCGGTTTTTATTTTGTTTCATTATTATTATTACTTTTGTACACATTGACATTATTTTATTTTTACTTTTTCATATTATTATTTTTTGTACACTTACGATCTTATTGTGAATTTATTATAAATATGCGACTTATAATAATGTAACTTCCAATATGAAATAAATGACTAAGAAATAAATGATTAGGTACTATAAGTATTGATATCGTTGTCTATCGTATAAGTCAAGAGCTTAGTAATTGGGACTAGCTCAATTGGTCTGACATTGTTCCCTGATGTTTATTTAATTATTTATAGTGTTACATAATTAGAGTGTCATTGTGTTTAATCTACTTTTTACTTGAAGGTCATGTTTTTGCCCTCTATGTATGTATGTACGTATTTATTTATTTAATCATTATTGCACAAAAGAATACACTTTAAATACTAAAGGCGAACTTAATGCCGTCAGGCATTCTCTACCAGTTAACCTTTGGGCAAAGCAGATATTGTGGTGGCGGTATATGTAACTTAAACGTAATAATATATACCTACATACCAATATATTAAAATTAATAGAAATACTTACATAAATACATAATATAAAAATGACTTATGTACTGTGAAAAATAATATCTTTAAACGACAATTAAAAACCATGTCGTTTGATTATTCAATAAAGTCGGGTATTTAATAATAAACTTCTCTTAATTAAATAAAACGAGTTTAATCTTAATTTCAAACTAATTTAGTCGTTTATGCTTGAACAACATCACACGGTATGAAATTCAACTCCCGTCAGTTTCAATTTTAGTATCAAAACTTTTCTTATTACTACCGGGCCGGAGCTCGTATAGATTAGATAGTCATATTATTATGCAACGGAGAAAAGTTATAACAATGGTAGTACTTTGTTATTTTTATTTTAATTTTAATGTAAATATTAGGTTAGAACCTGTTGCAACTATTTTTTTTCTTAATATTGTTTTAATTATTTTGTTCGGTCGGTGGATTAAGAAATTGAAGAGTCTGATTTCCAATTTTTGTTGGGGCTTGGGATGCGTTTTCAGCTGACTGAAAAATCGTTACAGGCCGTTTAAGGGATAGCTCTGTCACATACCAGATTATCAAAATTTCTACCAATTTGCTGTCGTTTTCAGGCACCAGAGGGGTTATTATGACATAACTATGCTGTTGATCTTACGTTGAGCGTAAAGGACAGAGCTATAGCAATTATATAGCTCTGTCTTTTTCTCTCAGCGTAATCAGAACTGCATTGCTTTGTCATAATAACCCCCCTAAAACATGCTTTCAGTCCGTTACAGGTGACTCTCTATTTGTTTCAGATTATGCCATACCCTGAAAACCTATTGTCAGGCGTTTTCAGAACCCCTTCTGGGCCTTTGAAAGTGAAAGAGAGCATGAATAGAAAGAAACAGCCATACGCAGAACATTAAAAAAACTTTGAGCCAAGGACATCGCGTATGTAAACAAGGTGGTAATGCGTAAAACATTCCAGCACTTAATAGTCTTCATCATCCCTGGCGGGGCGAAGTCCATTCGACTTCATTCGAATCCAGAAGGTATTCTGGAAAGGTCAGAACGTGGGACTATAAAAGGCGGGACAATTGCGGGTACGGATCATTCTCAATTAGGACAGCGAACAGGGCGAACAAGAATTAACTGAGCGATCATCTCAGTATTTGAAGTTTATTGTACGAAAATGGTTTGTGACGGTTAATTGAGTGCGTTAATAAAGTATAGCTCTTAATGATCGGTATAATTGTGTATTTTTTTACGTACTTAAACATTATTTTATATTTATATTTCTGTTGTATCTTTCTGTTCATAGTAAACTTATTTCAGTTACTAAAATTATTTATCTATTCTATTAAATTCAATTCTATTGTGTTTAGTAAGAAAACAAATTATTAATACCTCTATAATGACAAACGGTAAAGTAATAGAACCATTTTAAATACATTTATCTAACTTACTGTCGCAATCAGAGACTTCAATTAAATTTAATGCTTGATTAAAGTTGCTTCTGTCACTTTTATTGCTACAGCAATAGAATAAGACAACGTCTCTAAACCAGTATTAAATTCAATTGACGTCTCTGAGTGTGGCAGTTAATGTACCTGTTGTGACTGTTTTGTTTGAATTTGAAAACATGTAACAACACAAATTAGGAACCTTTTATCTATACAGGGTGTAAGGGACGGCTCACCGAAAACTGAAACCATAGCTTCAGACCATTGCACTGAACTGAAATCCAGTGGAAAATTTCCCGGGAAAACGAAATTATTCTCGTTTTTTTACGTGAAAATGCCGTTTTCACCGTTTTTTTTACATAATGAGCTTCAGTATGTCATAATAATGTTGTCATAGATCGGTTTATATGCAAAAACATGGAAAAAAAAACGGGAATATTTTCGTTTTCCCGGGAAAATTTCCACTGAATTTCAGTTCAGTACAATGGTCTGAAGCTATGGTTTCAGTTTTCGGTGAGCCGTCCCTTACACCCTGTATACCTCTATACATAAAATAATCTTCTGTGACTGACAGACAAACGCTCAGCATATACACTGGACCTGAGGATTTTTTGAAGAGAACTTTCCTTGGGTAACGTAACACTACACGACAAAAGGATTTTTCAAAAATCGAAAACAAATGAAAACTGATTCTACGCGGACGAAATGGCAGGCGTTATTTTATATGAACATACATACATAGACTTACGCCTTCATTCCCAGAGTGGGCTAGGCAGAGCTAAAGAATTACCAACAAGTCTTAAAACTTCTTGATAATTCTGTAACCACATTTTGCACAAGTAGGCTAAGAGGTTTCCCAGTGTATTAGTGACAGGTGGCAAGCCCATTGCCTAACAGTACTACAAGCCTTTATTCCCTTAGTCGCCTCTTAAGACATCCATGGGAAGACATGGAGTGGCACTATTCAAACCCGTCAACCACACTGCAAACACGGTATATGAACATAAGACGATAAAATGTCGTCGTTTGATAAAATAAATTTAACAGCCCAACTTATTTATACCCGTAATACTTTACATTATAAATCATACCTAACGTCGCGCTGTCACCGGCCCGCTCTCCTAACTTCAGTAATTTTATGCAGAAAAATGTGCAAGAATGGGGAAGTGGAAATTCCTCCTGCGCCGTCAACTCGGGTAGACGTTAAGTAGGTAAGCTAAATAAACAGTTGAAGAGCGAGTGGAGGGAGAGTTTTTACCTGTTTGTAGACCTACTAGATTTTATAGACCTACTTTATTGATCAAATGTGCAAATTAAAAAAAAAAGGTTAGTGACTACGGGCCAGCTGTTTAGTAACTGACGTAATGGTTAAATAAAATTCAAAAATTCAAATGGAAAATGTCTGTTTTTCGGATGTATGTGTGTACCTTTTTTCTGTTATTTTTTAAATTGATCTATCCTTTTGCATTGTTCTTGCTTAATATTGATTTGATGAATATTTGACATAACGTAGCGAAATCTACGTGTGGCATTGATGAATTGAAAAAGGGGTTAAGAAACCAAAAACAAACCGATCCGTAGGCTACTTGTGTAGCAGTGGTGTAATGAAAAATAGGCTTTTAAATAAAATACGTAACAATACTAGGTCGTACCTACAGTCATTCATCGGTGACAGGAATAAAATCCTGAAACATTTATTTTATCTTCGGTAATAACTTTATACTTTGCAGTTCTTATTTTTAACCGACTTCAAAAATGGATGAGGTTATACGTTACGTGTATGTAAAAAATATATATTTATGTATACCGATATCACAGATGGCCAACGGAACTCCTCAACGGTACCTATTTCATGGTTGGCGATAAGATATATCGATTAAGATTGTTGACCAACTACAACCAAGAACGCATAAATATGACTATGACTTTCCCGCGGCGTTGCTTGCGGTGAGCTTGAAATGTCTTAAGTTTCATATCAAATAAGAAGTGGGGCTACGTAACAGCGTATTATGATCGCTAAAAAGTATAAAATAAAATAAATGTTGAAAAAAAACAAAAAACCTACAATTTTAAAAATAATTTAATTTATTCCGCTTTTTTTTTTTTTTAACATTTTGTCATGGTCAATTATTGGGAAATTAAAGCATTTGGCTGGTGTATACCAGTACAAAATAAGATTGAGAAAAAGTGAAATCATGTTAATAACGCAATGATTTATTTCTGTCTATAGTTTTTAAATGTTAAGGACAAACCGCTGTGTATATTAAAACTCATAATCAATCAACATAACAATTCGTTCATTGAATACAAAATGGACATATTCCAAAATCAGCCAGTGTTGCATTTTGAAATTAGAAGCTGTTCTTATAAGATTTTCAATGCAAGAGAAAATTATTTTGGAATGTGTCCGTTTTGTATTCAATGAGCGAATTATCTAGCCGTGATTAGAAAGGGATTACAGGTTTTACCATATCCTTACGTCTACTTGCATATGAATTGGCTATTCCAATCACAAACTAATCGCGGTTCCATAGTAGTTGTAGTCAATCGCATTTCTTTGTGAAATATTGACATGGTAATCTGTCTAAAAGTGTTTACCACTATGACATATTTTAACGCAAACAAAACTACCCATCAATAACCCACCGATATCATCCGGATTTAACAGTGTTTTCGATTAAAGTTTTAATGCTCATTTTAAAAGCGAATATTAATGCAATACAGTGTTTAAGCTCCACGGTCCGTCTGTAGTTAATGTCTGTTTAAATGCCAGCCAGTGGCGAGTCCTTGTTTATTTTGTACGTAAACACTGTTTTAAGGGACGTATTATATTATCAGACAGGGCGTTTCACAAAAAGCCCGGCTGGCTGTTCACAATGGAGTGCTGGCACCTAACCTGATGTATGGTAGTGAATGTTGGGTGTGGCAGGACAAGCATGTAAGTCGTGTAAATGCAGTTGAAATGCGCTCTTTGCGTAGTATGTGTGGTGTGAAACTGATTGATAGAGTAAGAAATGAAAAAATCAGAGAGAAATGTGGAATAAAAGAAGATGTAGTGACTAAGATTGAAAAGGGCATGCTTCGATGGTTCGGTCATTTGGAAAGGATGGATGAAAGAAGATTGACGAAAGAGATATACAGATCGAAAGTGAGTGGAAGGGTCGGAAGGGGCCGCCCTAGGCGTACTTTTTCGAATCAAATCGGAGAAATACTGGAAAAGGGCAGAATCTTAAGTACCCGAAACCGACGTGCGTGCATGACTCTATGTATGAATGTTGAAGAAGCGAAAGAAATTTGTCAAGATCGTAGCAAGTGGAAAGAAGTGGTCTCTGCCTACCCCTCTGGGAAACAGGCGTGATTTAATGTATGTATGTATGTTATATTATCAAATCGCTCGCTGTGGTAATTATAGTGTACAACTTTTATTGTTGGAAAAAGGCAATTACGTCCAACAATAATAATATGTTGCTACATGCAGTGTCCTTTAAACGCTCTTCAGCTTTGTATTTCTCTCTTACTCGCTCCTATACATTCTCAAGCTAGTCTAACAAACTCTTTTTTAAGTCGTCTTGGAATATACAGGTTGGAATTAAGGAACGCCACATGGACAGCAAGAAAATAGCCAATTGTACACAAAGGAGACTTGGATTTTTGAAAATTAGCCTGACCCAACCGGGACTCGAACCGGTCAAATATGACAAAATAATAAAGAGGGGTTAGGTATATCATTAATTTAAAATTGTATTATGTCAGCCGAAAGACGTCTACTGCTAGACATAGGCCTCCCCCAAGGCTCTCCACTCAGACCGGTCTTGTGCTTTTCGCATCCACCGCTTTCCCGCGATCCTTACAAGGTCGTCACTCCATCTGGTTGGAGTCCAAAAAGTGTATTTGCTATAGATATAAACAATCACTATCAATGACCCTTTCGATGCGTATCATAAAACATGCCTTTGTTGTTTTGTCATTCTAATAAGGGGTTTTTCTTTTCAAAAATCCAATAATGTAGTTTTTTTTAATAAAAGTAGTCTTGTTTGCGTAGAATTTCCTATTTCCAATATTTAAGGTAGTTGCCATCCATCTTTCGTTTTTTCCACTCTGTATATTTTAAGTTTTAATATAGGCAAAATCGTAAATCTACTTGGTAAAATCGTATTGCTTATTATGTTACTAAATAAGAGCAATAGTAACATTGACAATAGGATGACATGTCAAAGCAATATGGCTTTACCGGCTTGAATAGCGTTCTTGATCGTCGCTTAAGCGGGACAATAATCATCCCGGTCCTTTCCCCGTTACCGCAGTAACAAAGTGGAACATAATAAATCCCGTACATATTAACAAACCGTAATTAAACTCGAATGATAAGTTCTTTTGTAAATGCGGTTTATCAATAATTGAATGACATGACATGGACGTCATTAAAGCCTAAAGGGTGCTCTACAAATAATGAAGTTGTTTACGTCGTATAATTAAACGCTTAAAACTGTTAAATTATGTATGTCATGCATGTATGAAAACGCGTGAGCATTTATTTTTAATAATTCACAGTTTATATCAACATATTGGGGACAACCCGTTAATTTTAATAAAAAATAATTAAGTTAAGAACAACGTTCAGAAATATCAAACTCGTCTTGTCTAAATAAAGACAGCTTTCCAAACTTAACTTGCAACATATGTATTAAGATTCAGGATTTAAGCACTTTTTATCAATTAAAATAATGCTAGGTTAATAGTGCTGTCGTGGTAGGTATTACCCACAGATCACAGAAACAAGGGAGATATGTTATGGGGGCGTGGTTCGTGACGCCTCGATATGGTCAAAATGACCATATCGGCACGAGGCGTGTCAAGCGTTGAAATAGTCACCCACTGAACGCTGTCAGTATAGAAGCTTCGTTTAAATGATAAAATGACTATATGTAGCGTGAAAGTGTGCAACAATCGAAGTGCAAACGTTAATATAAAATCAAAGGGCATAACTTACCACCGGTAAATTTAGTTTTTAAGCATTATTTATATTTTTAAATGAATATTTTATATTTGAATAGATTTCAGAGCGTAAGGTTGTGAAAGTTGTGTTGACGTGATTTCTATCGACTATCGATAAATGGCTTATTCTACAGCTATCAATAGAATTCAATGTGTTAATAGTTCTAGTTATTTATCACTACCAAAACACGCTTAAAACAGAAGAAAAATAATTTTAACAAATTTTCACGTTATAAATTTTTTAATTTTCTTTACAATATTAACGAACGACGAAGGACTCTAGCAATTCAAATATAAGTAGACGAATCATACAATTAAGATAAAAATAAATTAACGTCAAACAAAGACGTGGCGTTAGCGTTCGAAAATTATTTCTCAACCATAGCCGTTAATACCACGAAATGTCTTCAATCATCTGCAATTGAAGCTCAAAAATTACTTTGTGCTAATGTTACTAAATGTAACGCAAGCTTTGATTTTAGCCACGTAGATTCTGTTTTAATTGTTAAAGTATTCAAATCAATCAGTTTAAAAAAAACCGAGGATTTATGGGGAACGTCAGTTAAAGTCATCCATCATATCATAGATATAATTGCACCTCACTTAGCTTTAATCTACAATAATTGCATTTCAGAGGGGGTATTTCCAAATCTTATGAAATATAGTAAAGTCATACCACTTTTTAAATCGGGCGATATGAGTGATTTAACGAATTTCCGTCCCATTTCTATTCTACCTGTTTTAAGCAAAGTTTTTGAGAAGTTAATGTTAAAAGATATGTTAGGTCACTTCAATAGAAATAAACTGCTTAACAGTAATCAGTTTGGCTTCACCAGAGGGCGATCCACAACAGATGCAGCATCTGTACTCATTAAATATATATACAATATTTGGGAGAAATCTTGTGATGCTATATGAATTTTTTGTGACCTTTCCAAAGCTTTCGATTGCGTAGATCATGCGACTCTTATATTAAAATTAGAACATTATGGTCTGTCAAATGATTCTCTAAATCTTATGTCTTCATATCTTAGTGATAGAACACAAATGGTTGTTGTAAACCAAACAAAGTCTATTGGAGCAGCTGTTAAATTATGTGTGCCTCAGGGCTCTATATTAGGACCTTTCTTATTTTTGGTTTATATTAATGACTTACCACCCACGGTAGATAACCTTTGTGATATTGTGCTATTTGCTGATGATACATCATTAATTTTCAAGGTAGACCGAAAATCCGTCGATTACAGTAGGATAAACGCCACACTAGGTAAAGTACTTAATTGGTTTACTAGTAACAATTTGCTACTCAATGCTAAGAAAACTAAATGTGTTAGGTTCGCTTTGCCTAATGTTAGACCGGTAGAATCTAGTATATTTCTTAATAATGAGAGATTGGAAATGGTAGATAAGGCGCTTTTCTTAGGGATAACTATAGATAAAAACTTGCAATGGAGTCCCCATATAGCAATACTAGCAGGTAAATTAAGTTCGGCAGCTTATGCTGTTAGGAAAATCAGGCAACTTACTAATGTTGAGACAGCTCGCTTAGTTTATTATAGTTATTTTCATAGTGTTATGTCGTACGGTATTCTGGTTTGGGGAAAAGCTGCTGACATACAGACTATATTCGTGTTGCAAAAAAGAGCCATTCGTTCTATATATAATCTAAACTCCCGTGATTCCTTAAGAGTACTATTTAAAGAAATTAATATTTTGACAGTAGCATCACAATTTATTTATGAGAATATTATTTATGTCATTAAAAATCAAGACTCTTTTGTTAAGAATTGTGATATAAATAATTTGAATACAAGAAATAAAAATAAAATTGCTATTAAAAAATTTCGTGTCCGTAAGGTTTATAAATCATTTGTAGGTCAATGCATCCTTTTCTTTAATAAATTACCTGACGTTGTTTTAAAGTTACCATTTCCAGTACTTAAAACTTACTTGAAAAAGTCGTTGATGTCTAAAGCTTACTATAAAGCATAAAAATGCTTGGCCAACACCTAAATAATTTAATAATAACTTAGTCATAAAAATATATAAACATTTGTATATTGTCTAGGGGACACGGTTACTGTAGGAGAATGTATCGAAACTTTTATGCAGGTTGTTTTGCACCGTCACAGGTAAGTATAACTTGTATACTTTCAATTTTTTTTTTATTACTGTTGCTTATTAGTTTTTGTGACAATTCTGAGTTTTGACACATTTTCCTGCTCAACTACGCATGAATATATTAATTTTTGGTTTTATATGAGATTCATTGTTTTATATAATGCTAGGTTAAGTTTATTATTGTTTAATATCATTAGCAATATTTAAAAAACGACTTACTGTTGAGTTTATTGCGGCGCTTCTTCTCAGCAATGGTCTCTTGTGAAGCGCTGGTAGATTTTTTTGACGTGTAAAAGTGCCCGTGCGGCCTACTTACTGAATAAACATCTTTTATCTTTTTATCTTTTTTTTAACCAACCACAAAGGCAAAGGGCTCTGGCTCAGTATTGAGCTGTGCTTGCACACAGCGCTGATTGACAGCTCACGCCGACTCACTCTCAAAAGGATTCAAGCCTAAAGGTTGGATGGTAGAGAATGCCCCAAGTATTAAGTCTATCTCTCTGTTTTAAGTAATTTGTACCATTTATGAAATAAAGTTTACATAATCAAGTCGGTAAACTACTGGTTTGTCCCAAACTGAGATCTCGTGACGTGACACTCAACCGAACCCATTTTATTAGTGTATTTGTATTAACATCATAAAGTCCAAGTTTACAATTTAGACTTTTATGTACTAATCATAGTAACGAAAATCTTTAACAGCTCCAGAAAATTTAACCATTGAAATTCGGCAATTTTTTTGTTACGTTCTAATATAGGTATCGTTCCCAATTTAAAATCTTATGTATCAATTTTACGCAAACCGTATTCTTGCTAATAAAATATTATTCTATTCTAACAATAATATATTAAGTTTAAATGATGTTATTGTATTTACCTAGTAGTAAAATAATAAAAATAGTACTTATTGCCTGTAAATTGAATAGTAGGTACCTATATTAACGTTGCAAACAAGTTTGAATTGTTTATCGATATATTTTGAAACATTCCTTGTGGCATCCCTAAGTGGACGACAGGAGAGAAACGCACACCTCTTGAAAAAAGTATAACTAGATGTCGCTGTGTGTGAGTAGTCCTTAACCTGCTGAACATAGGGACTACTATCTTAGCGCCATCTAGCTCTGAGGAATTAATTAATTACTCGTCGCATAGATGGCAGCTAAGTGACGAGTAAGCGCTACCTTACGTTCAGTGACTGAACTACGATGGAAAAAAAACGATCTTTCAGCATTTTTCAACCTTGAGAACTTAGTATAAAGCTTAATTTTCTGCTACTATCAAAACTATGTTACGGCGTTTTTAGTTCGTAAGCTGTGACCAATTATGAGGAGGTTGTTTTTGTAGTAGTTAATAGAGCGTAAGCGTAAGACGCACACATGTTTAAAAGTGGCGACACCGGGTCTTGTACGAATTGGCGTTCATGACATATCTCCCTTGTTTCTGTGATCTGTGGTATTACCAAATTTGCACCACCCTTATGGCCCCTCTACATATTATTAGCAGATCATGGGCGTGCGTAAGTGATGGAGCAATACGTAAGAGTGAGCAACATATTCTTGCATCTCACTCTTACGTATTGCTCCGTCCCTTACGCACGCTCATGATCTGCCAACGTGTAGAGGGGTGATTACACATACAGTTATTTTAACCGGTGGAAAAAGCTTGTGCAAGGTCCGTTAGGAACACTGTCACCGTCTTACCTTTAAACGTACAAACAAACAGCAGTGTTCGCTTTGATTGTGTTCCATGTGGGGATAAAAAAAAAAAAAAAAACATTTATTTCGGACAAATTATTACATCCATATTAAGACAACCGGAGAAATGACTAGCATAGAGACATTGTAAGTCCTCATAGGCAACGCATTCTCATAAGCAGAGATTGTCACAAGACGTGTTTTTTCTATCGTAAGATTGCATTGTCTAGTACTTACCAGGTGGCCGTAAAGATGGCCCGAGAAGCCTACAGTCTTGAGATTGCAATCTTAAAACCGCACATACGTTGCCGACCCTGAGGACTAAGATGCTAGTAATTTCACTGGTTGTCTTTTCCCCACACCGGAACACAAGAAAGCGAACATTATTGCTTGCTTTGACGTTTCCGTGCTATAAAAAACGGAATAACCAACTTTGTACTCTTTTTACTTATACTTACATGCTTTTAAACTCTTTAGTAGTTCAAGCAGCTCCTCTGGACCGAGGTCTTTACGCATTCAAGGAGCTCAAACTAAATTAAGTTTAAAGGAACAACTTTGCGAGTTTTACAAAAATTATTTTCTTAAAGTCACTGTTTAAAACCAAATTTCCTTTGAATTTTGTGGTGTTCAAGTAAATAAGAGCTAACGTGACGTTAAAATGAAAATAACATGTCAAAAGCAATATAGTTTTACCGAGATGAAATCAGGTCCCGGTTTTATCTATAGGTTGATTGATTACTTGTGCAAAGTGTGGTCACAGAGTTGTCAAGAAGTTTTAGGACTTGTTGGTAATTCTGTAGCTCTGCCTACCCCACTCTGGGAATGAAGGCGTGAGTTTATGTATGTATGTATGTATGTTGATTGATTAAAAATGCTTGTAGCATCAATCGCAATTGTAATTTCAAAAGCTCAAAAGTAAACCTGTATGAATAAGTAGCCCCATTTAATCATACTGTTTTTTGTTTGGCCAGCTTAATTATATACAGGGGAAAGTGAGTGTTTAGTTGGGGGCTAGTTTATGGCCGGGGACAAGTTTTATTGTATCTTTAGTGTACCGCACATTATCCTTTCTCTGACGCAGGGAGGAGGCGTAAGAGGTTAGTTGAAGGCGTTCTACGAAAGTGGTAATTTGCGTTAACTATCACTAAATTCTGGGATCCTAGTAAAAAAGGGTGTAACTTTCCTGTAGATAAAATGGAAAAGGGTTTAAATCTTTTATACTCGGTTAGGTTCACTATTTTTTCACCGAAAATTGTTTCACAAATGTTCATTTCACCACTAACGTTTCATATACTATTAATTTCACAAATATATTGTTTCACAAATGTAACAGATTTCAATACTCCGTTTAACAACCAATCATACCTATAGCAAATATGTAGTACACTTTAAAAACGTTTTAAATAGTTCATAATAAGGCTTTTAAAAACTCACACTTTACAAAGTAACATACATTACATCTACCTACTTTTTGCATTTGAATCGACGGGTCCCCGCTACATATAAAAAATAACCTTACCTATTTGAGCATCTCAGCCAATTTTGACTTTTTTTTGGGCTCCAATTTGCCCAAATATTTACATACATACTCGTACATACACTCACGCCTTCATTCTCAGAGTGGGGTAGACAGAGCTACAGAATTACCAACAATTCAAAAAAATTAAGCTAAGATGTTTGCAAGCCCATTGCCTAATAGTAATACAAGCCTTTATTCCCTTAACCAAATATTTAAACAACTCAAAAAGATTTCTTAACGAAACACACATGTCAATTTCCATAAAACTAATAATAAATAATATACTAATAAAATTTAAATAATTAAAAAAAACACGTTTATCATTAACCTAACAGGGCCTCCATTCTAGACGGTTAAAACCATACTGTTGTTATTGTTAACATGTTATGCTGGTGTGTGTAGTATGGTAGTTTTTTATATGGCATCGGAAGGCAATCGAGCACACAGGCCCCCTGATGGTAAGTGGAAACTATGACCCATAGACATTCGCATTCACAAGACTGCAAATGCACTGCCAACCCTGAGGACTAAGATGGAATGCCTTTATGCTAGTCATTTCACCGGCTGTCTTATCCCCAAACCGGAACACAACAATGCGAACACTGCTTAACTCGGCCGCCATGACTGTCAAATAAATAAGATCATTCAAAACGTTTACAATACGATAAAAGGTCAAAGACGATTTGGTTATTACCGGCTAGAATCACGGCCCAGTTCATTTCCCGCTACCGCTTCTATCTTCCACCCGACCCTAACCCCACATTAACAAAATGAGCGCCGTCTTCCCAAGGACCCGTGAAATTAATTTAACGAATTGCAACAAGCGTTATTCCACGCGAAGTGCAGGCACGTGCTAATTCCGAGGTTTTCTAAACTGACACTCATTCAGTACCAACTTGCCTCTCCCCTCACTACATAAACTCAACATCGTGTACTTGGTACTGAAGACGTCACGGCGTTCAAAGCCTGAATTTTCCGTTCCAAAACAAAATAGACACGATTCTGTGCTCTTGGCAAATAACGTGTTAAGAAATGTCACGAGAGTTCAGACGCTTTGCTCAAAGGAACTTGAGCACCCTTTACGGAATTTACGAGAAATAAATGCGATGTTGCACGTTAGCTGTACGTTTAACTAGGTAAATGTGTTCCAACTGGGATTCGTGTTATTACGTGTTTAGTCAACGTTAAGGAAATAATAATATAGTACATTACTGCAAAGACCAGTAAGTGAGCCTTCCTGGACGAGTAGGAGTTAAAAGGCCGAACCGCCAGGTGAGGCCTTTTATAGATACGAGTCCAGGATGGCTCTTAATGGGCGAAGCATGTACCTATAGTGCTTTTCTCAAAAATAAAACAAATATAATGATTTAAAAAAAGTTAACTAAATTAAAGTTGTATAATATTGATGACTACATGTGCACAACCCTCAGAGCGCTAGTCCAACTCACGTTTAGCCGGTTTTTTTAATTAATTTAAACGATTCACTTTCGATGTACTATAGTTAGGGAGGCGAATAGGGGAATTTTCGGTAATACTCGAGCGTGGCAGTTTAAGATATGAGAGATACCTTAGACCTAATAGAACAACCTTGTAAAGTATTTAGCTCTGTATGTAGTGACGCGCGCCTAGGATAGACGATCAGATTAGTAAAAAAAAATCGATAGTCTGAAATACTCGAGCGCGTCAGATTAAGATATTGGGGGTTGATTTTAGTGTTTTAAGACTAAATTTAACTAATCTGACGATAAGTCCTTGACGCCGCCGAGTTATAGGGTTGCGAACTACTTGTAAAAAAAAACGTTAATCCGGCATTACCGAGCGCGATTTTTTTTTTTTTGAAGAATATAATCTAAAACTTACTAAAAATACAAAATCTGCCGGTTTCCGCATGACCGGAAGTGTGGAGGAGCCATTTCGTCTTCCGAAAAACGCGTTGCGGCATATAAGTCGCGAACGATACATTTTACAAAAAAAAAGTTTAAATAAACAGTAAAGGGAATATCTATCGCTATCTTAATATCAAGGAGAAAGGAAGGAAAAAAAAGAAACCAAAAAACCTTTTTCGGTCAGATTAAGAGAACCCACCAACATTTTTGACAGTTTAAGAAAATATGCTTTCAGGATACCGAGATAAACCTCCCCTATGAAAATCTGACGCGCTCGAGTATTTCAAAAAAACTTCTTTTTTTTGTATTTTTCAAAATTCATCGTAACTTATCGTCACGCCGAAATCGTCAGTTTTTTTAAAGGGAGCTTCCTTGGGGCCTACTTAACACCCCTTCCAAAAATCAGACGCGCTCGAGTAAATTTTTTTTTTTTGCATTTTTGACTACTTTATATGCCTACCCCCACCACGCAAACCGGCAGATTAGTATACCGTTGTTATCAGAGGCACTTGGGGCATACGTAGTATGAATATCTGACGCGCTCGAGAATGCCCAAGTAACTGTTTTTTTTAACATTTTTGAAAAACCGTACACGCCAAACCCACCGCTAAAATGGTTTTTACCATACGAGCTTTTCTTTTCGAAATTATTTTATCTTTCGATTTTGATAGGTCTCGACGGCGCCGTTGAATTACGCCATTTAGCTACCTCGCCTCCCTAACTATAGGCGCGCATAAAACTGAGATGGTGCGAGTGACGTTCTTGTCAGTAAAGAGAAATCGCGCGATGTCTGCTCTGGACGAGATAACGCTTTTGGTTCATGATGCCTTGGTACTTATGCAGATATCTTAATGGCGTCAAAATTGTTTACACTTTCATTTTTTTGTGTCATGTGACCTTTTCTTGCTTACCTCTGTGGTCTGTTTGAAGGTTGTCGCAGGTCTGTACAGATAGTTCCAAATTCAAATAATATGGTATGTTATGGATTTTCCATACTTACTTACTGGACACTTTTTGGTTTCCTAATTCAAAATCACTCTACTTACTGGACACTTTTGAGAGTGCTCCAAGAACTTTAACCTACTGGCTCCTATTTGATGATGTTATGACAAGATTACATAGCATTTTTGAGAAAACACATATAACTATAGTTTCACACTGCCGACGCATCAAACATGAAGCCACAAATGAAGCATGTATGCAGGCACGTCCGGGTACGTAATTCCGAAGAGTCATAATTCCGAATTGATCAAAATCCCGAAATGCAATGCTTTGTTTTTTTTTTATATCACTTAAAAAATATAACCTAACCTACGTAAAGCAATAAAATTATGCATTTAGTCTAAGTAATATATAGCTCCAGCATAACCGCGTTCTAAGAATTTAAAATTCAGAGAAATAAATATTCGGAAACAAGAGCACAAATGAAGTCGTACAGAATTGACGAAAGGATCGGATACAGATGATTATAAAATAGTGGTGAGGAAGAAAAGTTAAAGAAGTGAAAAGAGTTGAGCGAAAGCAGCACAGCGTGTTATAATTAGTCCCTATATTATTAACACCATTATTAATAAGCCTTCCTGTCTTTTAGTCGAGTATGATCTCGGACAGATCTTTTTCAATTCTTCCACATTCATACATCGAGTCATACATGCAGGTTGGTTTCGGTTACTTAAGATTCGGCCCTTTTCCAGTATTTCTCCGATTTGATTCGAAAAAGTACGCCCAGGGTGGCTTCCTCCGACACGCCTTCACTCACGATCACCCTGTATGTATCTTTCGTCAATCTTTTTTCATCCATCCTTCTAAAATTACCGTAACATGGAAGCATGCCCTTTTCAATCTTTTCATTTCTTACTCTATTAATCAGATTCATAATACACATACTACGCAAAGAGCGCACTTCAAAAGCATTTATACGACTTGTTCTGCCACACCCAACATTCACTACCATACATCAGAGTAGGGGCCAACACTCCATTGTGAACAGCTTTTAAGTAGTTTTTGTTTCAACTGGTATTAAAAACGTACGCGTTTATAGGTAGCCAACCATTAAACAAGCAATCTCACTGACAACATATTTAATATTTATAGGTACATTTTTGTTGATACTGTTGGAGTAAGCACAAACGCAAAAAACCTATCCTACTATTCTTTATCAAATTCAAATGTCACACAAACAAATAAGGGCAAACCATATTTGAAGTATACTTTAGTTATTGTGCGTTTATGAATAAGGGCCCCTTAAGAGGATAAGTGGAAAACAGCTTAAAATAAATAAATTATGAAATTTCGCAAATTGTAATTTTCTTATTTCCCGGAAAATCGCGTTATATCTTTGGAAACAACGTTAAACAATGACTTTACGGACAAAATTGTGGACACAAGCTAGTATGAAACGAGGAAAATATAATGTAAACAGGTAAAGTTAAAAGTTTGACGTCATTATCAGATTTCAAGTTTGTTGTTAAGCTAATTAATGAAGTTTCAGCGAGGAAACGAAACCTAATCCCAATCAAAATATTTTTGTTCTTTCGGAAAATACACCTTAAGTATTTAATTTTAATCGTTAACGATCATTCCCTGAACGTTTTAGGTTACAGAGTCTGTAATTTTCCAGACTTGTGACAAAACAATCGGTCCGTTAAGAGAGAGTTACTGTTCTTGAAATTTTGTTAGTGGGAGGACCTTGTGCAGGGTCCGGCCGGGTTGGTACCACCATCTTATCCATTAACCTACCGCCAAGCAGCAGTGTTTGCATTGTTGTGTTCCGGTTTGAGGATAAGACAGCCGGTGAAATGACTAGCATAGAGGCATTCCATCTTAATCCTTAGGGTTGGCAGTGCATTTGCAGTCTTGTGAATGCGAATGTCTATGGGTCACAGTTTCCAATTACCATCAGGTGGCCTGTGTGCTAGATTACCATCCTATGCCATAAAATAAAAAAAAACTATTTAGTTCTGTAAAGTTTAGCTTTTCTTAGTCAATAGACGAAAATAAAATAAAAACATTTTTTGGCAACACTATATTTAATATAATCGGAAATAGAGGGTTTTCTAAAATATCTACAGAAGCAAGCAGCCTCCTTTAAATTTTGTGAACAGTTAAAATGAAATCTAATAATAAATATTTGGTACAGTACGGGTTAATAATATATTACCTTATATTACCTTACTTGCATCTCATACGATTAACAACAAAATGTTACTCACCAAAATTGACAACCAATAAAAAACTAGTTGACCAATTGTATAGCTATTATTTAATTCGTTAGCTGATCAATAAGGTTCGAAGTGGTATATCACAAATGTTTGTACATATCGTAGTTTAAAAACATTTATAATAAACCATTTTGAACCTTATTCAATCAGATTACGAATTGAAATGTAGCAATACAATTGGTCAACCAGTTGTTGATTGGTGGTCAATTTTCATAAGTAATATTTGTAGGTAATCGTATGAGATGTAAGTACAAAGGTATAATTATATTATTTGTCGGTACTGTAACCCGGAACATTTATATCCTTTCGGTTTCGGCTGGAGCCAGGTTAGGGACAAAGTTGCTCTACCAAAACTTTCCTATTACGCCCACTTATGTTTCCTGGGAACGAGTACCTACTTTCCTTTTACCCAAGCGCTTTAAACAGTATTCATTTGTTTGCTGTCGAAATTAAACTTTAAGGATTAAACCTAGTCCATTCAAGTATTTCACAGTTTAGTCACTGTAAAAAACTATTTTGAAATGTATTTTTGCGAAGTGTTTTTTTTATTGCAGTTATCAAGAAATTAAGAACTTACCAAGCTCTAATTTGCTGGTCTACCTCGGAATAATGTGCACATTTCAATGCAATTTCGCATTAGCCTCATTCGTATCTAAACTGGAAGCAGTTGTCATAAATTGTTGTCGTGTGTTTTTACTGGTAGTTTTTTTTAACAAAGTGTGCACATTTCCAAACAATCCCGAATTAGCCTCATTCGTATCTAAACTGTATAAAAGTTAATGTCAAACCTTTTGTCATGTGTTTTTACCGATTGTGTTTTTTTTGCCGTTATTAATGACTACTTATTAAGTTATCAACAAGTTTTTAAAGTTGTCGGTGATTCTGTAGCTCTGCCTACCCCATTCTGGGATCACAGGCGTGAAGGTATGTATGTATGTATTATGTAACGAGCGAGCTCAAATTTGCTGACCAACCTTGGAACCACGTGCACATATTATTTAAACACATTAGCCTCATTCCTCCACAGCAGTTAGGTAAAAAGGAATTATTTGTGTTCAAAGCGTATATTTTAAGCAACTCCGATAAAAAAGGCTATAAATCGCGAGGCCATCAATTTGCATGCTAATACAGCGCAAGAAGGCCTGGCCTAGACAAGTGAGTGACAGGGGCGCAACTTTCTACCCTTCGAGCCTGCCTAAACGACCCCTTGGGTATTAAGACATTTTTCTTCTTCTAAGCAATTATATTAAATTTACAACCCGCCTTTAAAGCGCCATCTTAAGTATTTTAACCTACATTTTTTCCTATTATTTCCTACATTCTTCTCGTTATTTTTGAGCTATCCGTTACGAGTAAGTATCTGAAATTAATATCATTCTCTTGTTTGTTCAAAGCAATTTTCTTTGAGAATGACAAAGAGGTTTTTTTGACACAGAAAAGTAATTTGGTTTATGTAATTTGTTATGATTTCCTTTTGGTGCTGTCGTACACGAAAACATGCAAGGGTGCTTTAAAACGTTAAAGTTGTTTCATAACAGAAATATAAAAAAAACATTGGAATACAATAAACATACTAGTATTTTCCAACCAAGGCGGCGGCGCGCCCCGCAAATTGAACCATTATTGGACGGTCGCGACCGTCTTCGAAAATGTAAGTAATTGGGCTTTCAAGCACGATTCCTACAAAATTATTTCAAAATGGTGTAACTAACTATTTTTTTCATGTTAATAGTGTCATCACTCATCAGTCAAGTTCATAAACATTACAAACTGTTAAGCGTAAAGGCAACAAACAAAAAAAACCTGGCAAGAGCATGTCGGACCATGCTCAGTGTAGGGTTCCGAAGCCGTTACTACAAACAAATTAGACCTCGCCACAAACTTAACTTTGCCGTTAAAAAACAGTTATTCCCATATATAGACATAGGTCGTGGTCAGTTTACCAACACCGCAAATAAGTTTTCGGTATGTATAAACATTTTAACCGTTTGTAACTCAAGAACCACTTAAGTCTACTTAATAGTTATAGTTTTCGTACTAAATTAATTATTATGTGCTTTCATTTCAGATATTTTTCAGATTTTAAGCATTTGTAGTTTTGTCTTTAGGGGACGCTTGACTTTAACAAAAATTTGCGCTTTAAAGCTTAATATTTCATAAACGAATAAATTAATCCTAAACTGGCTTTCGCAAAACCGCAATATTTTTGAAAGACCTATTCATCGACCCCCTACAGTATGGGGTAGACGAGAAAAGAATTACATGCCAACGTTACGTGTAAGTAGGGGTAGGTAAAGTAAAAAAAAAAACAAGATTTTATTTTACCACATATTTGGCGTGACTAATATGTATATTTATGACAAATTACAGCTAAGAGTCTCCGAGCTAAGCTGTGTGGACGGACGGACGGACATGGCGAAACTATTAGGGTTTCTATTTTGACTACGGAATCCTAAAAGAGGATAACACACGTGGCAGTGCCGTAGCCATCTAGGGTTTGAAATCATTAAAAAAACCGGGCAAGAGCGTGTCGAAACATTCTCTGTGTACGGTTCCGAATTTGTTACTAAGAACAAACGCAAAAACTATCACAAACAACAACACAACGAATTCTGTGATTAAAGTAATGTAAATTTACTTTTCTCAAACATGCTATGTAATGTCGGCGTTATGTTAGTTATTTTAGGCTTCAAAGTGCCACGTTCCCGACGGAACAACTCGAGAGAACTGTAAAGGAATTTCATACAAAATTGAAGGCCTAGGCCGGGAAGTAATTTTTTTTTAATTTTAATATGGCCATGACAGCTGGTTTTATGAACAGGCTGAATAGCTGAAAATCGTATTTTTTTTGTATCTGTGTGGTTCGGACCAAAAATATCCGCGTTAATGCCTATTACACAAATGTTTTTTGAGTGATGTTTTTTTTTATTTCATTGCATATGTTTGAGAAAAGCACTATACATACCTCGCCGTGAAAAGGGGTTGCCGGCCTCTGTAGTAATGTACTATTTCTCAAAAATGACCGGAAAAGTTGACATTACTAACTCCATACTGAGACGCGAAGTACAGAGTTTACAGACAGTTGCCAAATTTAAAAAAAATTACATTGCGTGCTCGCTACACAAGCCCGCAATGTTGCATACAAATTTCATTGTTATCTAGTTTGTAACTTTTTAAAAAGTGAAAACGGCCATAATAAAATGAGGGCACAAGTCTCATACATCCATATTTTATTCAAAGCGTAACTTTTTTATCTGTGTCTGGAATAGCTTTAGTTTTTTTTTCTATAAAAAGCTTCCGTTGCGTTTCTCCTTGTCATAAAAATAAAGGCGGTAAAGAGTGATGTTATTTCACGTAAAGTTTCTGTTTATATGCGATTTGTATCTTTCGATTTTTGAGAAAAGCACTATATATGCCTCGGCAGGAACGGCAATTGCGGGCCTCGTATTTTTAAACGGACTCGCAAGCTCGTCCGTTTAAACCAATTCTCGGCCCGCAATTGCCTGCTTCACTGCCTAGGCAATAATGTACTATTAAAGTCTTTTATGATTTTTAGTAGTGTACCTAGAACCTGAGCAAACATTTTTGCCTTTACTTTTCTTGTTATTTTACAACTTCGTCAGCGTAACTTAAATGTATAACTATCACAAATAACAGCTTTGTAGTAAGTACTAAGAGTCTCTGAGACCGCGGACAGACGGACATTTCGAAACTATAATAGTTTGACTTCGGAACACTAAAAACGATTCATTATTGTTAAGTAAAAGTCACCCTGTGTAATACCTACCTACATACCTCAGTATAGGAACCTAGTATAGCCACACTCTCCAATATTGCCAAGCGAGAGAACCCTCGGTTACGCGAACTTTGCAATAATGATTGCCTTCAAAAACAAATAACAACCGAACCGAGAAGCAAATAAGTATCTCATCTGAGATATATTGGCTCCGTCTCATAGTATTTGATACACATGAAAGATTGAAACATCCAGCCAGTGTGGCCATGTCTCTGGTAAATTTAAATATTGTTGGTTTTTTAAAACACGCTTTATAAAATGAAAAAAATATTTTGAAAGTATATAATAGAAAAATAGAAAGAAAATAGAAAATATTTATTCAATGCACACAGAAGAAAAAAGAAAAATATAAACTAAAAGGAAGACATTACGTTGAATAGGATCCCTCTCAGCTTTGCGCTGCAGTGAAACTGCGACGCCGATTTTTCTGACTTAAAAAACTAACATAAATTAGACATAAAACAGATAACAGTAAACAGGTAAACAAGCGAGGTAACATTACAAACACTAGCGACAATATATGAATACGAGTACAACTATAAATAGACCTAAAGAGACCTTTTAATATTAAAGCTAACATGACAAAAGTACAAGTAGATAATGGTGAAAGAATAACAAACGAAACAGGACAGGTATCAGTCAGGACTAATCTTGTCTTGGTATAAGAATTATTTTTAAAGCTAATCTAAACGTTAGAATGGTTTTATTGAATTATTGAAAGTGAAGTACAAATATCTACTGTTAAAATCATAACCATTCTTTAACTTAGCATACTTAATTGGGTAAAACAAAGAAGTTTAATGTGCTTATCCTAACACAGAAGGGATAAAAACAAGAGAACTCTTAACACGAGTTTTGACAGTTTTTACGAAGCATCCTGTAGGAGATATTTTAATGCACCTATTAGATATTACGCAGTAGATAGATAGTCTGAGTCAATCTTTGGGTTTGGCGTATGTCTCCAGCATTGGACGTCATTTCGCTTAAATGTATAAATGCCTGAATTAAAAAAAAAGACGTGTGGCACTCGGGGACTGCCGCGGTAAAGCTATTGCATGTCGTACAAACGCACACAACGCCGTGTCGAAGACTGCCGAACTGAAACGACGTTAGACGATGCACGGCCTTCAAGCCACACCTCCTTGCCCGTCGGAGTGGGGAGCGTGAGGTTTTTTCGTTACGGAATTTCTGGATTCGGTCCCCGCGCTCAAGGCCCGCGATAGAAGCTATGCAATAGCTTAAAACACAACTAACAGAAACCTATTTTAAAGGTTACATGCATTGCATACATAAACTCACGTATTTGTTCCCAGAGAAGGGATAGGCAGGGCTACAGAAATACCTACAACTCGTCTAGCTTGATGATAATTCTGTAACCACATTTTGCACAAGTAGGCTAAGATGTTTACAAGCGTATTAGTGACAGGTTGCAAGCCCATCGCCTAAGAGTACTACAAGCCTTATTTCCTTAGTCGCCTCTTACGACTTTCACGGGAAGACAATGGAGTAGCACTGCACTATTGTGACCCGGCAACCACACGGGGTTTTAAAGGTTAACAGGTATAATACATCCTCTGCCTACTTTGGATTAACGAGATCTTTTGTAAATTAATTAATCTATTATATTTTAGTCTTATAACTAAATTAGAAGTTGCCCACGACTCCCTCCACGTAGAAGTCGGTTATTACTTTTCCCTCGGGAACTGTTCAAGTTTCAGATTTTAAAAATATTATTTGTCCCTTCCCGGACTCAATATATACCGAATTTCACTTCAGCGGTTTAGCTGCGTTAGAAAAAGACAGAGTTATTGTCACATGTATCGTAAATTATGGTTAGATTTAGTTCAAAAACGTGTTAACAACTTACAGTTCAAAATGGAAATGAGTATATAGTGTAGTATATAGCATTTATTTTGTGAAACACAGATATATATTTTTTTGTGAAAGAAGTAGATAGGTATTTGATGGTACTGTAATGTACTCTTTTTCAGCAATCATTAATAATTACATTACACAATAATGTTCTAATACATAGCACTGACCATATACATGTACCTTAACAGGCGTCGCGACAAACACCAAAGTTAGATAAGGTAACATTTCACCTTTAGCGCAGTTAAAAATAATTCTTGCAAATTTATTTCGTGTCGCGTACGTATTTTCGGTTCGGTTCGGTTCGGTTCGGTTGTTCAGGGAGATTTATTCCTCCCGCAAAAAACGCTGGCCGTACTAGCCTGTAATAACAGGCAAAGTTGCTACTTGATCCAGCGCAGCGCTTTGTTTCACCAAATTTCCATTTATATTACTTTGAGTTTTAAGCAAGCAATACCTCGCGCGGTCTCCCCGTGCCTCCGATCTGTTCCGAACAAACTTCAAAGCCTCGAACGGGAATTTTAATAGGATTAGCTGGTTTATTAGAAATAGATCGGAATTCGATCGGTTTAGCGATGATTTGAAACTGTCGGATGTTGCTTATTGCTGTTAAACACGACCGGATAAATTGAAGCTCCTTTTGTACTTGAATATTTTATATGTATGTGCGATAATTATTATAAGAGCCAATAAAATAGAAACGAAGTAAGCGACGTGTCAAACGTTCGTGTACTACTTCTCCTTCTAAAGTCTGCATAACAGGTTTTTTTTTCTCATTTCAATCTTTTTTCAAACTGATATTTTTATTCTGATAGTTACCAGTAGTTACTAGTAGATCAGGTCCAGATCCTCAAGCGTAGCAAATATTCATCATTAATTAATGATTACGAATTTGCGGCGCTTGCAGTTGAGACTGGGACCTTGGTCTGCTGACATGAAACGTTTTATAAAAACCCTGTCTGCCAAACTTATTGACGCCTCCGGGGATCCAGATCTGGCGCTTACCTCTCCCAAAGGATAGGTTTAACTATCCAGAGAGGCAACGCAGCCAGCATCATGGGTACAATGCCGCGAACGGATTTGTTAGAGGAAGTATTTTATTTGTTTCTCATTTTTATTTCTTTTTGTAGAAGTGTACACATTTTTTTTTAAATAATTCTAGGTTTAGATAATAGGTTACATTAATTCTTAATTATTAAAATTATTAGGGTACTTATAGTGTATATATATATTTTTTTAATTTTGTGCAAAAATAAATAGTTTTGTAATCATATAATAAAAAATAAACTAGTAGTTACTACTCTTGATTACAGGTTCCGTTGTTTACAAGTAGCGACCCGCCCTCGCTTCACTTTGGTTTATGGGAGTGTTAAATAAAATCTTCCTCTTGAATCACACTACGTGTATCTATTGATGAAAACCACATTTTAACCGTTGCGTAGTTAGAAACATCTAAGCGTATACGCAGAGGGACTGATGAGGGAGTTTTGGAGACGTACTAAGGCTATGTAAGTATCTATATAGAATTCGAGTGTTGTAAAACTTGTAAAGCGAGAAAATGCTAGTAGAAGTTTTACGCTACAGTTCAAGTTGGTTATTCGATCCAATCTGTGTACATGTTCTGTAAATATGAATAGTTAGCTTAGTTTTTGTCTTGATTTTGAAGGTAAATAAACTTCAAATGAACCTATGTTATGAAAAAACGCATGTTATTTGAATGGTGTCTAATTAGTGATATCGAAAAAGAACAACATCTATTCTATATTAGTTCAGATTTTACGTGATTTTCAGCGGGTTTACTTGAGATATTCACTCAAATATTTAGTGATTTCAAAGTCCCCCCATTCGTAGTTTAACTTTGATCATAGTGTTTTTATTTTGTTAACGGCAAACCTAAAGGTCTCAATTTTTCTAATTAGTCAAGTCAACAAAACAAGAATAACCGTTTTTTTTTTTTTTGTCTTTTAGTTTTTTTAAATACTCTTGTTAAACTTTGAATTTGACCCCGGTTTACCGTTACTGTACTTATAATTCATCCAGCATTATACCGCTCATTTTATAACCTTGAAACATGAAAAATAGAGTTGTGTTAATTAAATGGTCGCCCTCGTTCAAAGTAGTTGTTTATGCTTATCTTATTCCTTTTGAGTTAATTAAAAGAGGGTTTAGAGCTGTAAACAAAAAGGGCTAATTAACATCGTGTTTAAAATATTAACAAGAACCCTAGTATTCAAAAGACCGTTGTTTAGTTGGTTTATCTCTTTGCTGTTATTTTCTCTTTAATATATTAAAATAATGCTAGGTTTTGCAGCGTTTGACTGACAAGGTTAGGGTCATTTTAATGTTAATCCACATACAATACAATACGAACAAATTTGATTTTGGATTAGCGTACAATTTTATTTCAAAAATCATATATATCACGAAAAATATAAGCATTGTTTACATATTTACTTCAATTTCATGGTTTATTTTAATATTTTAAATGCATTTTATGCATTAAAATAACTAAGCAGGATTTTTTTAAACATAAAGGTTAAATTACCATGACATGTGGAATTACTACCTGATACTACAGGCATCACCAGATTCATTATCATCATCAGTGCATTTGCAGTCTTGTGAATGCAAATGTCTATGGGTCACATTTTTCACTTACCATCAGGTGGCCCGTGTGCTCAATTGCCTTCCTATGCCATAAAAAAAAAATCATATCAAACTGGCTGGTTACAAATTTGAACTAGGAATACCATATTCCGCTCTCAATTGGTATCAATACGCTAATGATGCGCCAATGATTTTCAAACTGTCGCGGTAAATGTTGTAGATGTTTTATTTTTGTATAATGGTTAAAGGCTCTATTAGAAGCTGTAAAAGCAAAAGTTTCAAGGGTATCTCAATAGGTTTCTATACTTTTCCACCAAAAGAATCGCTTGCCAATACACTGGGAATCATCTTAGCCTACTTGTGC
The DNA here is from genome assembly GCA_927399475.2 of Acleris emargana. Classification (NCBI taxonomy): domain Eukaryota; kingdom Metazoa; phylum Arthropoda; class Insecta; order Lepidoptera; family Tortricidae; genus Acleris; species Acleris emargana. The sequence continues at coordinate 4,566,314 of OV656844.1, read as the reverse complement.
AAAATGTGGTTACAGAATTATCAAGAAGTTTTGAGACTTGTTGGTAATTCTTTAGCTCTGCTTACCCCGCTCTGGGAATGAAGGCGTGAGTTTATGTATGTATGTAGAATCGCTTGCCGATTAGTGGTTGCGCTATTGTGGGCCTAAAATCACGGTTAAATAAGGCAAGTACTATTTTATGTTCTGGAGGGTTATTATGACATCTCTATGCAGTTCACTTTACGCAGAGAGAAAGGGACAGAGTTATGTAGCATCTATAGCTCTGTCCTTTACACTCGCCGTGAATTGAACTGCATAGTTGTACCTAAATGGCATAATTGGAAAAGTTAATACGAAATCAGTATATATCGGCAAAAATGGAGTAATTTAGACCTAGACTGCAGTATAGTTGTAAGATTATTATGTTTTATCTACTAATTGTATCTTCTAGGCGTTCCATATCGGTTGCTGTCGCACACGATTTGGGCTTCACAGAATACCAGCGTCACAGCACTGACAAGTACAACACAATGCTGAGTGAACACCCATATTGATGTTAAGATTAAATAATAATTAAATTATACGTTAAAGTTGGCGATGGTGTTGTGTGTGAGATTGATTAAGGTGTACTGCCTTTTTCCGAATTATGTTTCGTCAAATTTCATTTGGCAAGCAACTTTTCGCCGAAGTTTTATTTGGCAAACCGATCTGTGGCATAATTGTACTTCGTTTTTTTTTTTTTCGCAACATTTTTATATTGAAATACTTTATTACGTCAAATTTTATGTGGTAAATAATTGTTTAGCAAATGATTTGCTAAGGCAAATAACATATTGTAAAATTTTATGTGGTAAATAATTGTGTTGTCTGAAACAGATATAAATTGGATTAAAAACGAAACTGCTCAAAGAGATAGGTGGGTGGGTTAGGGTAATTTTTTTTATGACCCTAAAAACGAAACTGCTCCCAGAGATAGGTAGGTTAGGGTTATTTTTTTTATAACCCCATGAACGAAACTGCTCTCAGATATAGATAGGTTATGGTTAATTTTTATGCCAAATAATACATTTGACGAAAACATAATTGACATCTTAAAAGAATCCCAGGTAATAATTGGTCTAAAAATAATTTATCAAATCATTCGTTGGGAAATGATATCAGTGCGAAACGTTGAGTTGGGAAATTAAAATTTGCCCAAATAAAAATATGAGATACGTAGTTTGGGGAGTTAAGAATTTGCTAAATAATTTTCGGCGAAACAAGGGTAAACTATTGATTAAATACTTTCCATTTCATTCCATTTCAAATCATTATTATGAACATTATACACCCTCAAAACATTAACGATGTGATATAAGCACATCGGCCCTGGACCCCATCTAGTTATATATTCTCGCTTGTCGCTTATTGCGTCTCTATCGCTGCAGACTAGTTAGAAAGGGAGATACAAATGACAAACATATAAAGGACAATTCGCCCCGCGAATCCGCGATAAAGTGGCGTTTAAACGAATAACGTAATAACGCTTATAATTCCGCTATGTCATACATGTCCGTCGTGATCTGTCGGCTGTTTATTTTTTATAGAGAACAAAATATTTTAAAATTACCCCGATTTTAAAGTTTGGAAATCTTCGGCTGCCGGATATGACGTAGTACGTGTCCAGTCACGTGACCACTGCTTCTCGGAAGAGAACACAAGGCGAAGTATATTATTGTACCATGATAGATACGACAAATTCTTAGAACAAAATAGTATTTCGCTATGTAGTTTCGTGGTACGCGTATCCGTTACAAGCTCGCATTCGTAGCAATAAAATAAAATCTGGCCACAGAGTACTTTTTGACAGAAAGCACACATGTTCGATTGCAGAACAGCTTAATTTAATACTTTTATGCCTACAACACGAAACGACTTTGTATCAGCATCGTACTTATATCTTACTATCCCACTAATATTATAAATGCGGTAGTTTGTGGGTTAGTTTGTTTCTCCTTCACGCTGCAAAAGCTGGACGTAATTGGATAAAAATTGAATTGGAGATAGCTTGTGCCCTGCGTATAGCGTATTGTAACATATGGGCTACTTTTTATCCCGGAAAATTCAAAAAGTTCGCGGGGTAATAACGATAATCGAAATCTACGCGAACAAATTCACGGGCAGAAGCTAATAATTAAATAATTGGTCGGACTCGCGCACCGAGGGCTCCGTATTTAAGATACCATTCTGTTAACCACAAAAGAAAATACTCATTTTGTTATGAACTTTATTTACTACGCAATAAGGCCCATTTTGAGTAGCCTAAATTTTAATACAGATTTTCTTTTACTTTTTGCAGTAAATATAAGTAATACGGCGGGTTTTTTTCAGATTTATTGAAATAAACTTCGGAAATAAGGGGGGGGGGGGGGGTCATTTTTTATACATGTTTGACTATATTCTATGTATTTAAGTATATATTTCTCTATATTAGTGTTTGTATCGTTGTCTAGTACCCATAGTATAAGCCTTGAACTCGGTTTGGGACTAGGTCAATTTGTGTGAGATCGTCCCTTGTCCCTTTATTTACGTAGCAGCTGTCCATTAATATACGTATATTGACCCTTGTGGACCTTCTTATCCACAAGTAGCTGTGCGCTCGGCTCCACTGGCAGCAATAAACTTGTGCCATTCCAGGTAAAACTAGACACGGCATGCGTTTATTTTCCTATTCCGGTAGGTTTATGTCGATCGCGCTCGCTATCCAGCGGTTAGGAATCACTAACAGAGTTATTTAACTCGTTTGAACAAAAAATGCTGTTATATTCTAATTGGGATTGTTTATATACTTTAAATTACTCTGGTTTGAAAACCACTTCGAGGAATAGGGTTGTAAAGCCGTTCTGCATTATTAAATTTTTGAAATATTTATCTATTTCGTACATTTCGACAAAAGTATATTTAACCTTTCTTTGACTTTAATTTTTGGCTTGAAGCCCTCCTAGGTGTATCTTACGGGTTAGCCGAAAACCGCTTGAAATAGTATGTTTTATTACACTATTGCAAACACTTCTTGTCATTACATATCATTTAATTAACCCAAATTTACAATAATCATGTCATCCATAAAATGTCTGCTAAATAAATAAAGATATTAAAATAAAACTATTGCGTGCGTAAAATTACCTATTCTTTCGAACTAGAATGTAAAAACTGTGAGTATTTTTTTTGGTCTATCAAAATTTGTCATTGACTTTTTTCTGAGTTTTGGGGGTAGCACGGTTCTAGTCAAAACTAATTTACGCTAAATTATCTATTATCGAAAATCGACTAAACGTAGGATTGACGTAAGCACGTCGTACGTAACTCTTCGTATCACATCATCTAACAGGCACTTGGTTGTTTTAAAAATGAAACGAATAGACACGATAGTTCTCGTAATGCATTTTGGGTAGAGATGAGTGATTCTAATGGATATATTCATTAAAAAAAAGAAAAGCTGTCTTACAAAAACTGAAAAATGCATAATATTAAGTATAAGCAATACAATATCAAATTTATTTAGTTTAAGCTTACTTTGTGATATCTGAGTTAGCTTTTATTAATTGTTTCCCCGTTAATTAAGTTTCCATTGTCAACCTCTTATGTTTATGTTTATTAGTTAAGTAGATACTCGTAACAGTTGTAGTCTCAACAGTCAACTAACACTATACTTTCACTCTGTGGATGACGTTGTTGATTGTACATGTATTTAAAGTATATTTCTAATCAACTTTTGTAATTTTTGAGTGCAATTGTTTGTTATCCCAATAAAATGAATAATGAAAGAAATCGAGTAGAACGCTTTGGCCAATTCATGTATTTCTCTATAGTTATGAGTAAGTTTTTCGATGAGTACCCATAGTACAAGCCTAGAGCTTAGTTTGGGACTAGGTCAATTTGTGTGTCTATGTCATTTGTTTTTCATACTAATGAGGCTATTTCTAAGCCTTGGTTCATCGCCGGGGATGCTTTTAGTGAAATCTGAGATACAGGACTTCCAGAGTGCCTAGGATACCCAACTGATTGAATCTGCGGTTAGCGCCGGAATAGAGCATGTTCAGAAAAACATCAATAATGGCAATAAAATGTAAGTAAACCCAAATGCTGACCCAAACTCTCTCGCTGTGGTGTTGAATGATTGTGCGATAAGTTAAGTATCTTAAGAACTTTTGATTTCCTCCATTTAACCTCGGAGTATCCACCATTAAACCTCACTCAAAACAACCCCTGGCAAGGAACCGAGGCTTCGAAATAGCCTTGTTGTTTTTATTGCATAGGGAAGACAAACGAGCACACAGGCCACCTGGTGGAAAGTGGAAACTGTGACCCGTAGACATTCGCATTCACAAGACTGCAATGCAATCCTAAGACTGCAAATACGTTGCCAACCCTGAGGACTAAGATGGAATGCCTCTATGCTAGTCATTTCACCGGCTATCTTATCCCCGAACCGGAAAACAACAATGCGAACACTGCTGTTTGGCGGTAGGTTAATGGATAAGTTGCTGTAGCGATCCGGACGGACCCTGCACAAGGTCCTACCACCCGCCAAAAAAAAAACGAACTCTGACACGTATTATTTGATCGAGAGTGTATTTAGATTCAAAATACAACAAAGCTAAATGAGTATGTGAGCACCGACATCACCCAGGCATAGAACTTCTGTAAAGTGGCAGAAGAAGCGCTCCTTCACTGACTCTGACCCGTTGTTTTTGCCCATGAGGGTAGTAACCGTATCCACAGCCACAAGTCCTCTACGGTACTAGGATCTCAAGAATTGAAGTAGTGTCCGAAAGAGCCCTAGACTAAATAAACTCCCCGTTTATTTGTACCTTGGTCGTCCTTGGTGCTTCCCGTAATTACGTAAACTGTTGTCGAACGGAATTAAAACCCCGTCGACTCAATTGTCTCAGTAATTACTGTACGCTTCGGCGAATTAATGGATATAAAATTACATCATTGTCCCGAACTGATTGGATATTGATCGTCAACCCCGTGTTTGTTATAGATAAGATTAAATCTTGAATAGCTTGGAATTGGTTGTGTTTAAATTTAGAACTCGTTTGTGACTCAGTTCCTAGTTTATCAAACGCTGGCAACATTTGCTAACGTATTTTGGTTTTAGAACTATAATTATCTATTGTTTTTTTAAGATTTCCCCGCCTTTACTGATAATAAGGAGTGAATAGGTAAATAGCAGCAACCAACACGTTAACAATAAGATGCGGATGTACTCTAAGACAGTGGAATAGAAGACTTGTATCCATCAAGACTGCGTCGAACATACGCCGGATGTACCTACAGTCAAAAACACTTATTTATATTCGGAATTTGCTTCTAATATATGTATTGCCTTATAGGGGCGTGTTGATATCTTTAACGTCTTAGGAACGTTTAATATTTTACGACTTCAAGTTTACGTATAGTGGTGCACTAAATACACGGTGCCCGTGAGCATTGCGAGACATTTTAACAGCATATTCCTGACCACATTTTAAGTTAAAAATGTTAATTAACGTCTGCTGAATTCGGCTCGGTTTGAGAGATATTTCGATTTTTGTGTAAAAATTTTGTACTGAAATCTCCAGTATGAAACACCTTTATGATTATTTTTTCTGTAAAAGTCAAATCCAGTTAACATTACTGGTTAGAAAAGGAAACAAAATATCATTCATTCAATGTCAAGGGTAATCCCCATAATACATAAGAAATGGAGGAAAAAGCGTTGCCAGCTCGTACTAAAGCATTGTTTCACTAGAGAAGCGAAAATAGTTGATTTATTTTGTATGAAAAATCGAAAACTTAAAGAGTTTGAATTGGACCTAGGGTCATCCAACATTTATTACTCCTTATGACCTCAGGAATGCGTGGTTAAAATCTCTCGCAATGCTCACGGGCTCCGTGTATAAAGTTAATATTTAAAGGGGGTCCAAGAAACGAGTAAAAACAGGTACGGAACCCTTGATGTGCTAGTCTAAATGGCTCTTGGCGTTTTCTTATTATATTGCAACCAAGATAAAGTTTAATTTCCAATGTCCTTCTTTCCCAGGACTATGTACCTAGAAACTACAGCGTAAATTTAAAACCGACCATTCAATGAAAATAAACCATTCCGCAGACCACCTCATTAGACGTTCATTACAGGCGATAACTCTGAGAATCGCCCCCGATACCCAGTTCTACACTTTTATCTCAACAATCGACCCCCGAGATATCTTGTAATGGATTGGCTCGTTATTTGAAATAGCGAGCGAGAACGATTCCACAATGTAGTGAGAAATGTGTCATCATATTGCAATGTAGTAGATATTATTATGTACACTCGACAAATTTGATTCCTACACCATGGGACTATGTCAAAGTGATGTTATAAATAAAATCGTATGAAGTCTATTAGAAAGGGTGATGGGAATTTTATATGAGAATAGAAATGCAGCAATAACCGCATATCATGGATACGAAGCGTCAGTCCTTAGCAATAACCGCATATCATGGATACGAAGCGTCAGTCCTTGGTTACGGGTTGTTATTGTGGGGAAACGCAGTGGAAGTGGACAGAGTTTTTAAAATACAAAAAGTGTGTCAGGGTCATTAGTGGTGTAATTTAGGCCCGCAATATCTAATATTTGTTTGTGGTATTGGGGGCCTTTTGTCTATTAGGTGATATGGAAGACCGAGCTATACTAATAAGATACAACTTCAGCATCCTTTCAGTAGTCACTTCAACATACATGTTGATTCTTAAGTTTGTCTTTGGCGTCGTCACTCCTAAACTGATGGGCTAATATAATTTATTCGCGGTTTTTATTAATACCGGCCAAGTGCGAGTTGTATTCGCGTAGAGGGTGTTCCGTACATACGTTTAAAAAAAAAAAAAACTTATAGGTTTTCATGTTATCTACTAATAATGAAATATATTTAATATTTTTTTAAACAATTTTAGGCTCAGTGGTTTCGTAGATCAAAGGTATGGTAAATTTTTGTCTTCTTTTAAATAATAAAATCAAAACTATTTATTTTACAATAATAACAAAAATATGTTTGAGATTCTCACAACGAGCCCTTCCACTTGACATATGACACGGTAAGGTTTGTGTAACTTTTTTTTTTCAATTTACTAATTTGGGGCCGGAAAATGACACTTATTTAAAAAAAAAATACTTTGCACATCTGTGTTTGGGTTATTATTTATTTATCATCAAGGATAACACCATCTTAACAAATTTCACCTGATTCGGTCCAGTAAATTCGGAGCAAATTAGCTGTGACATACAGACGGACAGACAGACAGATGCAGGAGTGAACAAGGGTTCCGTTTTTCATTTTTTGTAAGGAACCCTAAAAATAGTTAGTTTAATCATGGTGGTTCTTAGCTAGGTTTCATCAAAATTGATAGAGCCTTTGTAAAGATATCGCCTCGCCAAGTCGCCATCGTATCGGTGTTGTTCATTTGTTTAATACCGCGTTACTTTGACGGGTTACTTTGATCAAATTCAAAGTTTAACACGAGTTTTTAAAGAAACTAAAAGACGAAATAATAAAATAAAAATATTCAATAATCGGTTTTTCTTGTTTTGTTGACTTGACTAATTAGAAAAAAAATGAGACCTTTAGTTTCCCGTGAACAAAATAAAATCACTATGACCAAAGTTAAACTACGACTGACGAACTACTTTGAAAACACTAAATATTTGAGTGAATATCTCAAGTAAACCTGCTGAAAATCACGTAAAATCTAAAGAAATATAGAAAAGATGTTGCTCTTTTCCGATACCACTAATTAGATTTGCTTAACATATGACACCATTCAAATAACATGCGTTTTTGCATAACATAGGTACATTTGAAGTTTTTTTGCCTCTAAAATCAAGACAAAAAGCACGCTAGCTATTCATATTTTTTTCTATATGAAAATAGGCAGTAACATGCGCACTACTTTAACTTTCGGAAGGAGCAGCTATCGTCGCTACCAGTGGCGAAAAAAATATTATGGGAGCGTATTCCAACTCCTCAAAAAATACATGTTTATGTAGAATGGTAGTTGCTATCAAAGTCACCCCGTAAATTAAAGTAGCCCCATCCAAAGGTAATTGTTTTGATAAAAACATTAAACAACTCCATCATTTGCAGTACGGTTTAATTTAAATTACCAGCAAGAACAACGATTACTGTACAAATTACATGTTCATTAATTTAGCTGCGTTCTATCCCAAACTACGCCCTCGAGCGATCCCCCAACTAACCAAGACTGTCCTATACAAATAACGGCAATTTGTATTAATTCTGCGACCAAAGGACTAGGTTTACTACATATCGTCGGTGAAACTGAAAAACCGCGTAAGTTACATTTTAAATAAAGAGAAAAATGCACCTTGTTAATAAGACAGTAAGGTTTATTTTGCTCTATCATAAATTTGTTAGTTACGTGGTTTTGCGGTATCACCGACGATATGTACTATTACTAATAGACTTCATTCTTAAAACTTGAGCTAAGGGCCTTTTCAACGTTGCCTAAGCAAATACTATTTTCGATCGTTAGATAAGGTATGTTGGGGTAACATCGGACTAATTTTCGATACTTTGGTAAGCTCTCGGGGTTTATTTTTTTTGACTAACATATCTAACGATTCCTTGAATTGTTAGTAATTGTATATTTTTTTCAACGTGAAACATCGGACGTACTCGGGGTAACAACGGACTATGTTCAAAAACGAACTCTGTGCAGTTACGCGTATGGCTCATAAAAATAAATATCCGTTCTTTTTTTTTTTTTTTCGTAGGAAGGCAATCGAGCACACAGGCCACCTGATGGTAAGTGGAAACTGTGACCCATAGACATTCGCATTCACAAGACCGCAATCCTAAGACTGCAAATGCGTTGCCAACCCTGAGGACTAAGATGGAATGCAAAATACAAAATACAAATACAAAATATTTATTCAGTAAATTGGCCACATGCGGGCTCTTTTACACGTCGGAAATGTACAGTGAATCTACCAGCGCTTCGGACAAGACCATCATTGCGGAGAAGAAGCGCCGCAAGAAACTCCAGCAGAAGGTCATTTTTTCAATCATAAAAACATAATTATACTTAAAAGTAAGTTACATTAAGTAATATTAAGGTAATAAAGTAATAAACAATAAATTCTTAAAACAAGCAAAAATAAAATTATTACAAATGTAAGGTCAATAAACCTTAAAATAAAATAATGACTATGAGAACAACACAACGAGGTCTCTAAGTCAAAAGCCATATAACTTGGATAATAAATTGAACAACAAGTCCTTGCAAACGTGAACAGACCGGACCCCACAAACAGCACCCGTTCACGAGTATGACGCGTATCTCAGCCATCGCCTCTCTCAACCATGTGATTGGGAAAGTGGCGACCCGATCAACGACGCCGCCGTAAGCAAAGACCTTTGAGCGAGCATGACATGCTCATGCTGCCGGACAACAAAAGTAATATTGTGTGAAATAGCTGTCCGGCGAGAAACATCACAGTGTGTTCTCATTTAAAATCTTCTTGTACACACAAGAGTAGAAAAGATAAAATACAATTAGTAAATCACAGTCGACTGACTGAGTCAGTGCTTGAATACAAAATTTGCTTAGAGACTATTTTATATTGTAAATATCCTAGACACTACTAAAATACATCTTGGTCACCAATGAAGTCATTTACAGCGTAATAAGCCCTACCCAATAAACAGCGCTTGATGTGAGACTTAAATTTATTGAACGGCATATTGACGATTTCAGATGGTATCTTGTTGTAAAAACGTATACAGTTCCCCGCAAACGAAGTGCCTACCTTACGGAGACGGTGACCTGGAAGTGCGAGCTTATCCCTATTTCTAGTATTTAAATTATGAACGTCGCGGTTATGCCTAAACTCATGTATGTGTTTGCGCACATACATGATATTTTCAAAGATACACTGAGACGCGACTGTAAGAATATTGATTTCTTTAAATTTATCCCTTAACGAAACACGAGACCCCAATTGGTAAATAGCACGTACAGCCCGCTTCTGTAATACAAAGATGGTTTGGATGTCAGCCGCTCTTCCCCACAGTAAAATTCCGTAACTCATAACACTATGGAAATAACTATAGTACACAAGTCTCGCCGTCTCGACGTCAGTAAGTTGTCGGATTCGCTTTACCGCATAAGCCGCTGAACTTAGTTTACTTGCAAGTGTGGATATATGCGCACTCCATTGCAGTTTCGAGTCTAGAGTGACACCTAAAAATACTGTACTACCTTCAAATTCCAGTGTCTCATCCTTCAGTCTTATTCTATCCGCATTCATACTCCTAACGTTGGACAAAGAAAATTTAATGCACTTGGTTTTTTTGGCATTTAAAAGTAAGTTGTTGGCTGTAAACCAGTCAACAATTGTAGACAACGCAACATTGATGTCATTAAAATTATCCTGTTTCCTATCCGCTTTGAATATTAGTGAGGTATCGTCAGCAAACAAGACTATTTCATGTTTATCGCGCACTACATACGGGAGATCGTTAATATAGATCAAAAATAAAAACGGACCCAGAATAGATCCTTGAGGCACTCCCATAGCTACAGATGACCCAGAGGATTATGTTCTGTTAATATCTACCCGCTGAGTTCTGTGCGCGAGGTAGGAAGCAATAAGATCAAGTGCATTGTTTTTGATGCCATAGTGGCTTAACTTTCGCACTAACGTAACATGATCAACACAATCAAATGCCTTGGACAGATCACAAAAAACTCCAATAACATCTAGTGATTTTTCCCAGGCATCAAATATATGTTTTATTAAAGTAGAACCGGCATCAGTTGTAGATCGTCCCTTGGTAAATCCGAATTGACTGCTATGAAGTAGCTTATTCTGATTAAAGTGTGAGGATATTTGATTAAGAATTAATTTCTCAAAAACTTTACTTAGAGCTGGTAGTATCGAAATCGGTCTAAAATTTGTGGGGTCTGATTTTGTCCCTGACTTAAACAAGGGTATGATCTTACTATGTTTCATCAGATCAGGGAATACTCCAATATCGACACACTTGTTAAACATGGTAGCTAGGTAAGGCGCAGTTGACTCTAAAATGGACTGAAGTACTGTAACAGAGAGGCCCCAAAGATCTTCAGTCTTTTTGATATTAAGAGACCTAAACGTTTTAATCACAACTTTAGAGGTGACATGGTAAAATTTGAAAACATTCATGCATTCCTTAACATTAGATCTTAATAAGATTTCAGCCTTATCAGGAGATGATAGTAAAAATTTAGTGGTCTCTAAAGGTATGTTCGTAAAAAACCGCTCGAATTCTTTAGCTACATCCAGGTCCGAGTTAACTAGAGTATCGTCAACTCGCAAGCTGTAGTGCGGGTCTCTAATTCTAGTTCTACCAGTTTCCGTGTTAATTACATTCCAGACGGTTTTAATCTTGTTATCAGATTTGCAAATTTTATTCGAATAATACTCGGACTTCGCGGCAGCACAAATCTGCTTAAATTCCTTAGAATAATTTTTAACGTACTCTAGAAACTCAGGCCTATGATCGACAGCTCTTATAGCATACAACTCATATAATTTGTACCTCTTTTCATGAATCGCTGGTGTAGCCCAGTCACAAAATTTCGTACCTTGCTTGACTTTTACCTTTTTCAGACTAAAGCAGGCATCAAATTCCTTGATAATACAATTAAATAAAGAAGTACATAAACTGTCTGGGTCTTTCCCAGCACACGTCATATAATTCAGTTGGTTAGTGACCTTATTATTAAATAATTCTAATCGATTTTCAGTAATATGTCTAAGTATAAACTCTTGGGGCGCATAATCAGTCTTCCCCTTAAAGGAAGCTTGCTGGCCACAGTGATCTGAACTTAAGTTATTGATTACGGATTTCTGAATAGGGTCAAAATTACTAAATATATTATCAATACAAGTAGCGCTAGTTGCTGTGATTCTAGTTGGCTCATAGAACAGATTGACTAAATTGAAAGATTTAAAAGCACTCAGTAAGTTAATAGACATAGGTGATTCGTCTAGCAGATTAACATTAAAATCACCACACACAATAATACACTTTTTAGAATTAAAAACAAAACTAAGAACATTTTCCAAAACGCTCTCAAAAAGCCTATAATCCGCCGTAGGGGGTCTGTATACGCAAATAATAATATATTGTTCCAATTCAACACACGCAAGTTCAATATGACGTTCAACTGACTCTTTTTTTTTGCTTTTAATGTTTCGATTTACCATAATCAGGGATCCACCCCGACTGCAAGATTGCCTAGCAAACATGCTAACAATGTCATGATTATTAAAATGAAACATACACTGATGCCCTTTTAGCCAATGCTCAGTAACACATAAAACGTGTACATTAGCACTATCCATAAACAAACTAATTTCTAGTTCCTTACTAGAAAATCCTTGTATATTCTGATGAATTATATTTATTACACTATTACCTAACTTATTTTTAATGTTCGTCGGCCTGTGGGCAGGCACGAGGCCGCCGCGGCTGTCGCCGCGAACGACGACAGCCGCGGCCGTTGTCGAAGCTGTCAGTTTAAATCAACCGGCAGCTCCGGCGCGGGGCCGGCGCTTATAAAACTCAGCGCAGGCTCCGTTCTACAGTCACCCGCTATGCTAGCCATAGCGGGGTCTAAAATATTATATGCTAACAACTTAGCACACTCATCTAAGTACCTATTTGGTAAATAACAATATTTACGCGTCAAATCGAATTTGTTTACAAATTTATTTGTATCGAAATATGAAATTTTGGAATTATATAATGACACTTTATATAATATCGAGTTAAAATAATCAATATTTCTATTACCTTTATTTGTTAATTTGTGGGAAAACAGACAAGCACAAATAATTATTTTACCTATACCGCCTTTGCTAACTTCTGTGAGGGCCTCAGACAAATTACATAAGTCATATTTACTAAACATCAAACTATTTCCTAATAATACTACCAACGTTGTCTCGCGACTGAATGTGTCTGCAGAAATTCGGGAGATAAGGTGGTCCATAGACACTCCCGGTAAGCAGTTGTTTACTACGTTATTATGACCAAGGTATTTTACAATTTTGGACCCAAACCCAATACCTACCTCATCCGTATATATGACAGTCCGGCATACCGGGGTCGGCAAAGCACTAAGCGAGGCTCGCCCAGTAGGTGGCACGCACGGCGCGCGCGGTCCGGGCGGCGGCGCGGGCGCGCAGCTTGGAGTGTCCCCTCGCTGCGCTGCAGCCGCCGCCGCCGGAGTGCGCGCCCGCCCCGCGCCCGGCGCTGCCCGGGGGGCCGCGAGGGGCGCGGGGGGCGTGAGGGGCGCGGGGCGGGCGCGGCGCGGCGCCGGTGCCGGTGACGGCGAGGCCGGCAGGCCTCTATGCTAGTCATTTCACCGGCTGTCTTATCCCCAAACCGGAACACAACAATGCGGACACTGCTGTTTGGCGGTAGGTTAATGGATAAGATGGTGGTACCAACCCGGACGGACCCTGCACAAGGTCCTCCCACAAGTGATTATAAAGTTTAACGTATGTACGGGAATCTGTGTGTTTTACTGTTGCACCTTATCTCAGAAACTCTTTGTACTACAAAGCTGTAATTCGGCATTGTTATACATTTGAATAACGCTGATAAAGGGGTTTTTGGTAAAAGTGTTGACATAATTTGTAAAATGTGGTTACAGATGTGTAAAATGTGGCTACAGAGTATCAACAAGTTTTTAGAGTTGTTGGTAATTATTTAGCTCTGCCTAACTCACTCTGGGAATGAAGGCGTGAGTTTATGTATGTATGTATATATCTTTTATATCTCCGCTCTGATATTATTTAACGCATTTATAGATTTATGTTTATGTAGAATGATCCGTGGCCACTCCAAAATAAAATGACAATAATGTTCATACAAACTTACCCATGCCCTTTGTGAAACGAAATCTTGCAAAAATAATAAGCAAAGGTATTTTTTCTCATTATTTCTTCGAGTAAGGTGCCATTGAATTGTTCTTTCAAAATCATTAAGTTCATGTTATTATTAATTTTAAGAATTGGGGAATCGTTTAGGAAATATTGATCTAGAAAAGTTTAATCCTATGGAAACGTTACCCTAATAAAATGGTTGTTTAGTCATACATTGACACACACCTGATCTATGTGGAATCAGCTCGCAGCGTCTGTATTTCCAGATGAATTCGATTTGAGGGCCTTCAAAAAACAAGCTTACTGTTTTCTCAAAGGCCGGCAGCGCTCTTGGTGTGGCGGAAGTTTATGGGTCGCGGTGATCACTTACCATCACTGCCCTGCTAACCCAAAAGGCCGTATCTCAGACAAAACTGCTGTAGAGAGCAGAACCTTATTAGTAACAGATCAGGATTGAATCTACTTTGATCATTGATATTGAGTTACCGCCTTTTGGCTTATGAGGGCAGATCAGGTGACCGCTTGCTTTGAGTGCTAAGTGAATGTACAATATTTATGAAAACACCCTTAACTAACCTTCTAAATTTTTCTACACATTTGTATCCCAAATACCTAGAAACGCTTAAATGTACAGGATGCTCCAGCGTTAATTTACCCGGGTGGCCATAAAACGGGCGACCGTTACGGAATATTGTGGCGAAAGACCGCAATTTGCTGGGGAACCCAACACCTCACAATTACGGGTTGTATTAATGTGTACTTCATTCGCGGGGACATATGGAACGTAAACGCTACAGTTTATGGCCTCTAGAAGTTGCGGAATGAAATGTTTGGCCACGTAGGCTGCATGTTACATGTCGGCCACATCTGGACTTACCCACAGTCGTAAATAGGTAAGGATCAACAAATTGGACCATAGCTAAGCGCAGTTAACCATGCAAACAACGATGCCGAAAAAAGTTACGTTGTGCGACGAAAGGTATCCCTACATTCCCTACAATGGGTAATTTTCGTATCACAATGGAAAAGTATCATATAAAATTGAATTTAGTGAGTTAGCGTTGCCAACCTTACCTTACCCGAAATGGCATACATTGCATTAATCAAAGTAAAGGTAACTATTGAAAGAATACATGGACGCTTTGTGTTTTTGAAGGTAGGCCATACCTAGTTGGGTTAAGTGACAAATTTAATACTCTGTTAGAAACTGAATGGTCAGGTTACAGTTGATCGCAAAAATTGCTACTACATAACAGATAAGTGACCTATGTTACGGTCGATTTTGTAATGGAAAGTGGTTAATAGAGCAAAGTTTCTACTCAGTAAACGACGTCCTCCACACAACTGGCCGTAGATTCAGCAAGTATGCAAAATAAATAAATAAATATCCTATAAATATTTAATTAAAATATATTATTTATTGGATTTAATTTAATATAATATAGGTAATACAATTATGAGTTAAAACTAAACATATTTAAATTAAAATTAAACTAAGATACTCAAATTAAAATCAAACTAAGCTATTCAAATATTAAAGATGTAAAATTCAAATATTAGAATTGTGGCTTTGTGTTTCTGTGTTTGTTTTGTTTATCTTGAAACAAAGAACCATTGACAACGATTTATTTTTATTACACTAAAACCACAAACTACGAAGTATCTAAATTCATATCATTGTCTACGTCTCGCGACTAAAATGGTGATTTACTTGCGCAAGACCTTTATTTAGCTCCAAGTTCAGCTCATTCCTCCGTAACTCAATAAAGAACATCACTGAAGATATAAAATGTTCATACTTAGAGGTAAAACACATTATCTTGAATTAATGAATTTGACGGATATATGCAGGTTTTTAGACTTCGTTGTCTGTCTGTATGTGACAGAAGCTTTTCTCAGCAACTTAAATGCTATCAATTTGAAATTTTGCATAGTTGTATAACTTTCATGCCTGCATCTGTTTATAATTAAAAAAAAAACAAAAATTGTATAAATAATTGAAAAGGGGTTCTAGAATAGGATTCAAAAGTGAAAGTGGTTTGATTATAGAAAATGGGGTGTCAAGCAAATGTAAGGGCTTAATTTACACATTTCAAAACTACTTTTTATTTTTTGTAATTTACTTTTTGATGTATAGCCGAAAATTTACAAAAATGTATGGATGTATGTATGTAACTAAAATTAAAATTAATTAGTTTAAATTTATGTTCGTATGGAAGACACACTAGCATCAATAGACGTTCCTTTTCAGCAGTCGGATAAAAAACCAGAATTTGGGCTACGTGCTACTAAATCCAACGGGGTTCCCCAATTTTGCTATTTCTCACAAATTAGTCAGTTTAAACACCCGCTCGGTTCCACTAACTCGGCTAGAAACAAGTTTTTGTTTGGAGTGTTTCATAACAATATTATCTGAGCTGAGTCAATTAAAGTGTTCAATGGAAACTGTAGACGATGCAAAAAACTATTTAGTGCTTCCAATTTAAATATTTTAAAATTTGAATCGTGGATCGTGTAGGATAATGGCACCAGTATTGGATACTAACTTAGCTGACAGGCACATTGGACACTTCACTCTTAATTCAAATATCACCCTTATCTCATGTAAAATAAGAATCAAGACCATCATTGATCCTTGTCCATAACTAACTGCTTCCATCACCCAATGTATGTTAAACTTAATGCAGTCTGTATGTGGCATTGTAGCTTCCAAATGGCTAGACCAATTTGGATGGGTTTTTTTTAAAGAAAGTTAATTTAATCAAATTCAAATCATTTCTTCTGTAAGTAGGCCCTGTAGGCACTTTTACAAGTCTGAATCTACCATCTACCAGCGCTTCAAGAGACCATTGTTGAGAAGAAGCGCCGCAAGAAACTCAACAGTAAGCCATTTTTTTAAATAAATAACTTATTACAATACTAAACTTAAGCTATCTAATTTAAATGTCACAGGGATGTACAGGTCCCAGTAGTAATAATAATTAAATTAATAAAAATGTCAGGTTAAAATAATAATACAATTCCGGAGATGTAAAGAGTCTCCAAATGTCAAATTAAAATTTAATATAGGTAAGTAGGTAATTAAACAAAAAAACAAAACAAAAAAAAAAAAAAACAAGGGAGATGTAGAAAGTCTCCACGGTCAATTTTGGAGATGTAAAGAGTCTCCAGATGTCAAATTAAAATAATAAGCATACAAGGAGATGTATATAGTCTCCACGGTCATTAATAATTGTAATACAAATAATTCAGTCCAAAGCATTGTCATCATTCATACAGGGTGGTCCAAAGATTGACGTCTAAAAAAAAAAATTAGATGCCTCACATCCAGGGCTATCCGAATATACCCCATGTATGTTGGCCGATTTTTTGTTGTTTTCGAGTAATTAATTTTTAAAGATTTTTTCAAGAATTTTCGGGCCGGGCCGTTTATTAACATGTAACTTTTTTTGGTTACGTTTTTTCTGGATGTTTTATTTTGCGACATTATCCTCACAAACTGTACTTTCACACATACAATAATCAGCTTCCCAACCTTAACGCAAGTTACAATAAAATTGACCGAAAGTGAAAGTTTTACCTTTGAGCAGATCGAAGTATGATTTTGTAAATTAAAAAAAACCTAAAAATCTTAGAATTCAAAGACCAGAAGTAATTTTTAAAACTTTGCCAGAGTCTAAACTTTCAGAATAATACAAAAAAAGTGACACTTAATAGGTCATAATTTGCTGGATTCGACTTTCAAACGTACTAAGGTAGAATGTGTAATAAAGAGTCTGTAACATAAAAACTGTTTTTTATTTGGTCGAACCTAATTTGGTACTGGCCATCAATAAAGCCATGTAATATTTTTTATGAACAAATAAATTTGTTCTTCCTTTGTCTTAAGAAAGGAATCACGTCTTTTATTGTGAAATAACTAATAGTTACTTCTGCTCTCGTTACGTTTAATTTCTGAATTCTTCTCGCTTTGTTAACTGGACTCTGATTGATTTGCCTTACGACCGACCTGTGCTTGTTTTTTGGACTTTTGAACTTAGCCTAGTGATTGAATTTACTTTCGTGTAGAAACATGAACTACACTCTTAGTGATTATGCAGAGATGCATTATTATTATGGTGCAGCTCAAGGTAATGGACATTTAGCGGCAAGGCTGTACCGGCAACAATTGGAGCACCGGGAAGCCCTATGGCAACATTACCCGGACCACAGAGTATTCATAAACACACATTTGACACTGATGGCTGGACGTGATCCTGGCCATCCAACTCAAGAAGGAGTTCCCAGAGTGGATCCAGATAGGAGGGATGAAGTCTTGGCAGAAATCTAAAGAGACTCGTCTACAAGTTCAAGGAGGATTAATAACAGAACTGGAAGCTATGCAAGCAAGCTAAGACCAGAAGTAATTTTAAAAACTTGAATTCAAACCCGGCGGGATAGGCGTCGTTAGCATTGGGCTGCTACCTATCTAGGAGAAGGAAAACTCCAATTTCAAACCCGACCCTGCAAAATGGACCATGCGAGCACCATTTAAAAAGTTTATACCCCAGGAGGGTACTGGCAATGCCAGAGAATCCCTCCCCAGGCCTAGCCTGGGCAGCCCTTCGTACTCTGGGGGGGGCAAAATAGTGCGCGTATGTTCGGATCCCTCCGGGGATCGGAACGGCGGCGATGCCGTTTGCCACGCGTCACGCTGTGTTCGCAGGGGGGTTGGCAAAAAGTGGGCCGCTGAAAGCCGCCTTGCTACGATGAATGTTTGTGGAGGGATGGAACATAAATTAGATGAGGTATGTATGATGATGAAAGAGAGAAAGCTAGATGTTCTATGTGTGACTGAGACGAAGAAAAAAGGGGTGAGTACGTCCACACACGGAACCTTGACGGCATTGTGGTCCGGAGTTCCGGTATCCGAGCACGGTCGTCAGGGAGTTGGTATCGTACTCACAGAGCGAATGGCTGAATGTATGCAAGAGTATGAATGTGCGAGCCCAAGACTTCTCTGGGTGAGACTCAAGGTAGGTCTCACCCGTTTATTCGTAATTGGGGCTTATGCCCCAGATACGAATAAATCGAAAAAAGAAAGGGAGGAGTTTTGGGAAAGTTTGCATGAGGTTTCAACAAAATGCAAGGAGAATGAAAGGATGATTTTGCTAGGTGATTTTAATGGTTGGACAGGCGTGCAAAGGGATGGTTATGAATCGGTACTGGGTAAGTATGGTGATGAGCGAGTGAACGAGAATGGCAAATGCCTTCTCAATGTATGTTTGGCTAAGAATCTCTGCGTGACAAACACTTTGTTTGATCACAAAGAGATTCATCAGTATACATGGAGACGGCAGAATGAGAAGTCTATGATAGACTTGATGATTGTGGATGAACGGCTGCGTAACAAAGTTGTAGATACCAGAGCATTTCGAGGAGTTAGCGTAGGTTCAGATCACTACTTAGTGGTAACACGAGTAAGGGGTCTGTTCACACGTTGGCGCCATCGTGTTCCCGTACCTACCACTGCGTTAGAGAGGATAAAAGTAGAGAAACTGAAAGACGAAGTTATACAAGATGAGTACGTAAGAAAGCTGAAAGATTGTTTTGAATGTGTCAATAAGATGAATGACAGTGAAGTTGAGAATAATGTTAATAATGTATGGGAGATTATGAAGAATGGCATGGTCAAATCGGCCACTGAAGTATGCGGTGTAGTCAAAAGAAGAAAAAGCAAGAATGAACGTCCGGAATGGTGGGATAGAGAGGTAGATGATGTAGTGAAAGAGAAGAAAAAGTGTTGGTTGGATTTTGTAGCTGTAGATCCAGGACAAGATCTAAGCGACAGAAAGAAAAAAGAGTATAATAGATCAAAGAAAAGAGTGAAAGACGTTGTGGCTAGAAAGAAAGATTTACTGAATGAAAAGTATGATAGGAGTTTCTCTGACAACTTCCGGTCGAATATTAAACTCTTTTGGAGCTTGATTAAATCGGCTCGGGGGAAATCAGAGAAAACTAAATTAAGCGCGGTGAGGGATGAGTCTGGAAACTTAATATGTGAGGAAGAAAAAATGCTTGATAGATGGAAAACTTATTTTGAAAGCTTGTTTGAATGCGAAGATATTTCTCGTGAGCCAGAAAGCATGAGTAAAGGTGCAAGTAGCGAAGATGAAAGTGTGATTAGTATGAGTGAAATCATGAAAGCATTAAAAAGTATGAAAGCGGGAAAATCAGCAGGTTGTGATAGAGTGTCGATAGAAATGCTGAGGAGAGGAGATGGCCTGGTGGGTAGTCTGTTGTACCGCCTTTTCAATGCATGTTGGAGAAGCGGCCGAGTCCCGGAAGATTGGGTCAAGGCCGTTATCGTCCCACTGTATAAAGGAAAGGGGTCACAGCAAGACTGCAAAAACTACCGCGGTATCAGCCTCCTTAGTGTTGTCGGCAAAGTATATGCGAAGATTTTAATTGAAAGGGTATTGAATGTTACGAATGACAAAATCTGGGATGTACAAGCGGGATTTCGAAAGGGAATGGGATGTACGGATCAGGTCTTTTCACTACGGTCCATCACAGAAAAGTTCTTGGCTGTCAACCAAAAGGTTTTCTGTGCTTTTGTGGACCTGGAAAAGGCCTATGATAGGGTAGATAGAAAGGAGTTGTGGACGGTGTTGTCTATGTATGGAGTGAGCAGCAACCTGGTGCAGGCTTTGAGGTCCCTTTATGAGGGCTCCAGAGCCTGTGTCAGGATCAATGGGGCATACTCGGCCTGGTTTAACATCTCTAAAGGTGTTAGACAGGGCTGTGTTGCCTCACCATGGCTGTTCAATCTATTCATGGACAGTTGTATGAGGGATTTGAAAGAGTATGATAAGGGTTTGCGTGTGCAAGAGTTGCTAATCAAATGCCTCTTATATGCCGATGATCAAGTTATACTTGCCCCATCGGTACTTGAGTTGCAGGAGATGCTGACAGTGATGAATGAGGGATTTAAGCAAAAGGGGATGAAAGTAAATGTTGCCAAGACCAAGGTCATGGTGATAGAGAAGGATGAAGAGATGACTGAGTGCGTGATAAATGTAAATGGCGAATTAGTAGAACAAGTGAGCGAATTTGTGTACCTGGGAAGTGTGTTTACAAGAGATGGTAAGTGTGAGAAGGATATCGAGAGGAGGGTAAATGCGGGGAATCAAATTAATGGGGCACTGTACTCCTTTGTGAGCAGATAGGGCGTTTCACAAAAAGCCCGGCTGGCTGTTCACAATGGAGTGCTGGCCCCTACCCTGATGTATGGTAGTGAATGTTGGGTGTGGCAGGGCAAGCATGTAAGTCGTGTAAATGCAGTTGAAATGCGCTCTTTGCGTAGTATTTGTGGTGTGAAACTGATTGATAGAGTTAGAAATGAAAAAATCAGAGAGAAGTGTGGAATAAAAGAAGATGTAGTGACTAAGATTGAAAAGGGCATGCTTCGATGGTTCGGTCATTTGGAAAGGATGGATGAGGGAAGATTGACGAAAGAGATATACAGATCGAAAGTGTGTGGAAGGGTCGGAAGGGGCCGCCCTAGGCGTACTTTTTCGAATCAAATCGGAGAAATACTGGAAAAGGGCCGAATCTTAAGTACCCGAAACCGACGTGCGTGCATGACTCGATGTATGAATGTTGAAGAAGCGAAGGAAATTTGTCAGGATCGTAGCAAGTGGAAAGAAGTGGTCTCTGCCTACCCCTCTGGGAAACAGGCGTGATTTAATGTATGTATGTATGTATGCCTTTGCCAGTCTTCATCCCTCCTATCTGGATCCACTCTGTGAACTCCTTCTTGAGTTGGATGGCCAGGATCGCGTCCAGCCATCAGTGTTAAATGTGTGTTTATGAATACTCTGTGGTCCGGGTAATGCTGCCGTGGGGCTTCCCGGTGCTCCAATTGTTGCCGGTACAGCCTTGCCGCTAAATGTCCATTACCTTGAGCTGCACCATAATAATAATGCATCTCTGCATAATCACTAGGCTAAGTTCAAAAGTCCAAAACACAAGCACAGGTCGGTCGTAAAGCAAATCAATCAGAGTCCAGTTAACAAAGCGAGAAGAATTCAGAAATTAAACGTAACGAGAGCAGAAGTAACTATTAGTTATTTCTAGGCTTGGGACTTTTGGATGCTCGCTATTGTTCTAGAATCCACGGAGTCGCCATTATGTTAAAATATATTTTTAGAAGTCAAAGTCAAAGTGGATAAGTACATATAAATAACTTGTATGTATATAATTATTGATTATTCACGAAGACCATATTTGCTAATGTGTCGAGTCGTTGAAAAGGTAAATAGCGAAGTAATGTCAAATTTGGTGAAACAGAGCTTACGATTTTTATGGCAGGACGATTACTTTAATAAAATTAACAATTTTTCTGTGTTTTGTACGGATGCAGCTGCTTACATGATCACCACTGGAAAACTTTTGAAGAAAAACCATACCAATTTGAAGCATGTAACTTGTCTAGCTCATGCCTTTCATCGAATTTCAGAACAAATTAGGTCGGAGCATGAACTTGTAAATACTTTAATTACAAAAGTAAAGAAAATATTTTTAAAATCACCGCAAGGAGTGAGATTTTTCAAACAAATGGCTCCGAACGTACCCTTGCCACCCGAACCTGTAATAACCTGATGGGGCACTTGGCTAACTGCAGCTTTCTATTACAGTACGTATTTTGAGGACATAAAAATATTGTTGCAAACTTAAAGCCGAAAGATGCCATATCTATTAAAAAAGCCGTACAGGTTTTTTCGAACACCAATTTGAGAAGTGAACTTGTTTTTTTTTTAAATGCCTACGAAATAATACCAGTAACTATAACTCGATTAGAATGTACTAATATTTCTCTCGCTGACTTTTTACAAGTTGTTGACGAAGCATGTATTGTTTTACAATGGTGTGCCACAGATACTGTCCTAGATAAACTAGAAAAAGTGTTAGATCGGAATCCTGACTACGACACTATACGGAATTTTACCACAACGCACCACAAAGATGACGAATCGGCAAAAAATCTCGAGAATACAACTTTAACATCAGTGGACGTGGAGAGATCTTTTTCAACACACAAAAGAGTTTTTGATAGGTCCAGAACTCGTTTAACCCCGCAAAATATAGAAAAAACAATAGTGATCCATTCTTACTACCATTTTAATGATGAACATGAAATAGTAATAGATGATGATTATGATGCACTGATTCATCAAAAATTTAGAAGTGGCGACTAATATTAGATTGAAAAAGACATTTTTGCTATTGTTACTTAAAGTATTTGTTTTAGTTTATTTTGTTTACTAGCAATAGAGTATTTTATTATTGGTAAATGTATACATACAAGTTGTATGTACTTATCCACTTTGACTTTGACTTCTAAAAAAATATTTGAACATAATGGCGACTCCGTGGATTCTAGAACCATAGCGAGCATCCAAAAGTCCCAAGCCTAGTTATTTCACAATAAAAGACGTGATTCCTTTCTTAAGACAAAGGAAGAACCAATTTATTTGTTCATAAAAAATATTACATGGCTTTATTGATGGCCAGTACCAAATTAGGTTCGACCAAATAAAAAACAGTTTTTATGTTACAGACTCTTTATTACACATTCTACCTTAGTACGTTTGAAAGTCGAATCCAGCAAATTATGACCTATTAAGTGTCATTTTTTTTGTATTATTCTGAAAGTTTAGAGACTGGCACAGTTTTTAAAATTACTCTTGGTCTTTGAATTCTAAGATTTTTAGGTTTTTTTTTAATTTACAAAATCATACTTCGATCTGCTCAAAGGTAAAACTTTCACTTTCGGTCAATTTTATTGTTACTTGCGTTAAGGTTGGGAAGCTGATTATTGTATGTGTGAAAGTACAGTTTGTGAGGATAATGTCGCAAAATAAAACATCCAGAAAAAACGTAACCGAAAAAAGTTACATGTTAATAAACGGCTCGGCCCGAAAATTCTTTAAAAATTCTTTAAAAATTAATTACTCGAAAACAACAAAAAATCGGCCAACATACATGGGGTATATTCGGATAGCCCCGAATGTGAGGCATCTAAATTTTTTTTTTAGACGTCAGTCTTTGGACCACCCTGTATAATCTTTAATACGCTTTAGAAATTAGTTGACGTTTAACGTAACTCTTAAATTTATTTACTGATAAATGAGTAACACTACTTGGGAGCTTATTATAGAACCTTATACAATTACCCATGAAAGAGTTTTTTATTTTGTGAAGCCGTGTAAAGGGCACAATCGATAATGTTCATGAAAATCGGCTGGGCTGTTTAAGGGATATCAGGGGCCTATTGCATAATAAAGTGCAAACCCATAGGTACTATTATAGTTCATTTATTTTAGGATGAGAAACCACAATAACATTATATTGCGTTTGGTCAACTATTTATTACCTAGCAAATAGTACCGTACAATAGTCTGGGAGCCGCAAAATAAAATTATTTTAATGTCACTTTATTTGCGTGTCGTCAATTGTTACTCTAGTACAAATTGTAAAGAGATTACAGTTCACGAGCCGCAATATAATGTTGTTGTGGTTTCTCATTCTAAATTAAATGAAGTATAGTAAAAATCCATACGCAACGACTTGTACTATTATCTTGTACTTTATTATGCAATCGGGGCCCGTTATATTAGTTTTAATAGGTAGTTATATCCATTTTGATAGTCCAACTGTTAAAACAAACATTATTTACGTTAAATGAAAAAAAAAAAAAAAAACAACACAATAGTTTGCTTAAATGAACTGACTTAATTGCTTCCATTGCTGTGGTTTTTCGAAACAAATTAGTTTCCTAATAAAAACTCAGCTGCGATAAAAAGGGTAATATTTGAACAAAGCAACTGAAATTGCTTTGAATTAGAGTTAGTAAGTAAACGTGGAACGGTACAAATAACAAACGAACTTCCAGCGGCAACGCGCAGTAACTTCTAATATCAGAAAACAGGGCCTCATAAAAACTCCTCAATTCCGTTCGTACGGAAACAAGAATAAAAATATACGGGTAACTTTCAGACACTCGACTTTTGCTTTAACTGTAGCATTGAAATGAAACCGTAACGTTGGGAAATAAGGATGATTTTTCAAAAATTTAAAAAGAGTAAGATACGAATTTGGGTAAGTAATAACCGATATCAAAGTTACACGGCGATATGTACAATGGTCGGTGTAATGGGATATTCTTTCACTTGTTAATAGGTAGAAAAACTTTTGCTGCATGTTTTTATGTTTGTTTGACGTTTTTAAAACAGTTCAGGAATAAAACCTGTAATATTTTTCCTCTTTCACATACATCATGACGTTGCGGTTTAAATTAACTCACGGCCCTACCAGTGGTCACACACTAATGGCAATTAATTACATTTAAACTATAAAGGGAATTAGTAATGTTTTCTGCCTATTCACTCATAAATATGTTTGAGTGTAAATAAGTATCAAGTTGCAGTATCTTCAAATTGTTTTCATTTATACAATTTTAGCTATTTATAAAAACGCAATAAGATATATGACACGTATGAATATTTAATACTAAAACATAATTGGTCACTTCTTACAAGATTGTGTTTTTGTGTATAAGCGTCTTGTTTCCATACGAGCTTGACAAGACTGTTGATACATCAACTAAGACGGTAGATTCATCAACTAAGACGGTAGATTCATCAAATAAGACGGTAGATTCATCAACTAAGACGGTAGATTCATCAAATAAGACGGTAGATTCATCAACTAAGACGGTAGATTCATCAAATAAGACGGTAGATTCATCAACTAAGACGGTAGATTCATCAACTCAGATGTTAGTTGAATCAGTAAAGAAATGGCTGTTGTTACTATCAGCTTGGGTTGATAAAACTAATATCTTAACGATTGTATTTATTTTTTGTCAACTAAGAGAAAACCTCTCTCAGTCGGCTCTCATTCTGTTGAGTGTAGGTATAGTTTGTCGATACCTACTGCTCTAATAAAGCAAAAATTAGGCAAAGCAACACTTTAGATAACTACTCGTACTCGACGACGTTCGTACTCACCTAATATAGAAACAAACCCTGATTATCGTAGTATATTTCGTAAAACCAAACGTACTTTCTTTTATTTACCTACTACTTCTGTTGAAAAAAACACAATCGTAATAATGGTCTTACTTCTATGCCTGAAGTGATTTTATTGACTATTTTCAAACAATAAGCCAGGTTTAATGAACACTGACCGAGGTGACAAAGACTAAGACAAAGAGTAAGTACATCTCAAGTTTTCGCCATACTAATTAGATTGCTTACATAAGCCGTGCAACGATAATTTGACAGACGACGGGGCGAGCCGTCGTAGATTAAAAAACCGGGAAAGTGCATGTCGGACCATGCTGTAGGGTTCTGAAGCCGTTGTCCGAAGTCAAAGTCATATTGCATTGCTGCAATTCCTCGGAAGAAATCCTTATCATTTTAATTAAAAATGGCGGAACAATTAATATGTAAGCCTTCGTGCGGAATTAATGCCGATATGCGTGGTGCGAACATAGTCGGGACGTTGTTGATTATTGTTAATTTTCATCTTCTGTCTGCTCAAAATGGTAAATATTTTCAAAAACATATTTAATACTTAACGCCTTGCAAGACTAAAATTAAAAATGTTCAAAAACGATGACATTCTAACCAAACGTTTTGGAGGTGGGAGGACCTTGTGCAGGGTCCGTCCGGGTTGGTACCACCATCTTATCCATTAACCTACCGCCAAGCAGCAGTGTTCGCATTGTTGTGTTCCGGTTTGGGGATAAGACAGCCGGTGAAATGACTAGCATAGAGGCATTCCATCTTCGGCCTCAGGGTTGGCAACGCATTTGCAGTCTTAGGATTGCGGTCTTGTGAATGCGAATGTCTATGGGTCACAGTTTCCACTTACCATCAGGTGGCCTGTGTGCTCGTTTGCCTTCCTATGATATAAAAAAAAAAAAAAAAAAAAAAAAAAAATCATACCAAGTTTATCTTTGACATTTTTTTAAAAACAAATAATTAATTTCGCAAGCCCGACTTGTACATATTAATATTAGGTATTGTTTTTATACATCACACTCAAGCCATCACAAAACATTGCAGCTTAGTAATATAACAGTCCCCATGTGCTATTGTTTAGTCCACAAGAGTAACACACTTTTTTAAATGGACCAATTCTGCCCTCCTAAGCTAATATCAACCTAATTACTAAGAGTAGAGAACTAAAACTGCTTTGGTTATTGATTTAGGGTTATTGTTTATTTGCCTTTAGAGGGGAGAATTGTCCTAGCGTGTGATATCCAAGTAGTGTTGTTAAAAGACTAGTCTTGAAGACTTTTAAACCTTAAAGACTCGCTAGCCTTGAAGGTTCAAGCTTTGAAGCCTTAAGCGTTGAAGGTTTGAGCTCAAAATCTGTTCCGAACCCTAACGATTCAAGCTTTTTACGAGCTCTTAAGAAAAAGTCTAAGACTCGGGCTTCATAGAGAGCTCAAGTTTTAAAAACTCGGGCCTATTGAAAGCCCTAGCCTCCAAACCTCGAAGCGTTAAGAGCTCAAATAATGAGCGTTCTAGGCAGAAAGTATTTTTGTGTGTGTATTTATTTAAGAATGTTATTACGTGCATAATATTACTTCGAAATTTGATATCTGGAGATCGGTGTGGTCTCCTACATTTAACGCGATTTTATTTTCTTAGATAGATGATACGAGATAGCAAAAGTTACTTCTCAATAACACTTCCAAACATCCTTGTCTTTCTAGTGACGAGTTACAAATGAATGACAACAACTCTACTACATTGAATCACTTAGGTATACTATAAATCTACATGACGCGAAGTCTTGAAGAAGTGTGCGAAAAAAAAAAAAAAAAAAACCGAATGAGAAAAAGTAGCCGCCATCTTCATTCATATTATTAAATTACAACGTACATACATACATACATTTCTGTTAATAATATAGCATCGATTGATCTCATTTTTTAAAAGCTTTTAAGACTTTTAATGCTTCAAACCTTATAGACTTAAACCTTTAACGCTTAGGAGGCTTTACAGCTTGAGGCTTAAAGACTCGAGGTTTCAGTGATCGTAAACCGCAATACGAACTTTTCAACTTGAGGCTTATATGGTCGAGGCTTTAAGGTTCGAGGCTTCTAGACTCAGCAGTCGCGACTCGAGTCTTGTAGTTTACGCCTCAAATATTAAATTCACAACACTATATCCAAGGGCTTGTTTCTCTAATAAGTCCATGGTGATTGTGTAAAACTCGATATAAGCAAAATAAACCATCTCAAACAAAAAAGTACAATCACTTTTTTCATTAAAAAAATGTCTGCATACTCTGCATGCCAATTGTATGAACATGATAGAGATCAGACGCGTCACAACACAACACCTTTAAGACAAAAAAAAAGTCTATACTAAGTTTAACCTATACTGACATAACCTACATGAGGTTACTTAGCTACTTACCGTCTAATCCTTAATAATATTGATAATGCGAGAGTGTGTGTTTTTAAAACAATATAAGTTAAATAAAAAGTTAAGGTACAATTAAAAAAATAATTTAAACAAAAAAGAAAATACAAACAAGATTTACTGTAAAAACAAACTTATTCCTAGGCCAATCTCTGACGGGCCCTATAGTCCATATTGGCCAAGGTTTATGAGGAGCTCATATTTGTATGGTACCTTATAATCCATTATTGACTATTAAAAAAAACTGGGCCGTATTTAAATAAAAATAAAACTAAGCTACTAAACTATATAAATAATAATTGTAAGTATTGGGTTAGCTATCTGGGCGGATCTATTAAAAGGGGTGTTCTTTTTATAGCCGTGATTATTATGTATGTCTTTTAATAACTGTACTTACCTATTTGTACTGTACATAATTATTTATTTGGTATTTACTCAGCTTTTTCTAATATTTTCCAGATCCTACACTACCAGGTAATCTAATTTTAACTTGATGAAATAACAATTCCTTTAAGTAGCTATTTATGCAAGTACTATATATTGTTGACGAGATTTGTTTTGAACCTTTTACGAATTATTAGATCTTGAATGAACCTAAAGCATCTTCGACCAAAACACGTGACATTATTTTTTTTACTTTTAAACTAATTAAAACTAAAAACATGATTAGGTACAATAAATGTAACGTAAGTTACAAAAATGCAAACGAGCAGAAAGACCACCATGGTAAGTAGGATCTGAGAACGATAGACATTTTCATTCTTAAGACTGCAATCCTAACACTGCCAATGCGTTGCCAACCCTGAGGACTGAGAGGGCATGCCTCTGCTAGTAAATTTTGGAACTAATTAGCAGAGCTTGGCAGGGGTGAGCCAATGTACGTCATTAATGTCAAGTGTAGATATTAATATAGATACACCACAACCATACAAGTTTATTTATTTATTCTAAAGTTTCTTTGTTATTGTAATAAATAACTATAAGTATATTTTTTGTGATATCATGTATCAATTATTTAATATAATATAGGTACTACAGTTAAAAGTTAAAACTAAACCTATATAAATTAAAATAAAACTAAGCTACTCAAATATTAAAGATGTAAATAATAATCATAACTATATTTTCAATTTTCAACGCATTTCTTCTTGAGTTTCATATCCATTAATAGATAGAAAAAGATTTTTCTACATCCACTGAAGTGAGTGGAGTGAAATTGTTCATTAAAATACTGTCCCCATCTGTTCCTTTTAAGAGGTTTGCTACAAAACCTTTTTTTTATGGCATACTTATAAAACAATTTCATTAGTTATTAAATTACACCACATCTACCACTGTACGACAAAGTATGTCCATGTTATGCAAACTCTGAAAAAAGCTCACCCCTGCCGAGCTCTGCTAATTTGGTATGTCCAACTAAATATCATCAAGTGTCATTTAAATGATTAAGGCCGCATTTCACCCAATTTCAATAAGACCTACTCCGAGACTAGTCTATACAAATTCGGCGTCTATGCAAATCTAGGTATAAGACCTTATTCCAGTTTAGTCGAATGCAACCTTAAATGACTAAACAACATCAAAATACACCTGGTTTTCTATTAAATTATTGGTTTGTAATTGAACTTTTACTTATTTATTATAATTTCAGAGCCTCCTGTATCGGAAATCGAGGATCATGTTGGTCTACGAGACCATCACAGTTTCGTCGCCATTCTAGAGTAAATAGCTAAAATTATTCAAAGATATAATAATTTTAGAATCATGGTAATGTTTCAAAATACTCCGCATGATGAAAACCTTGTAATGATTAAGATGAACAAGCTTAGCAAGTACGATTAGCCTAGGGAAGGGGTCGGCAACCTGCGGGTCTAGGATGTGAAGCTGTGGCTTTTATAAAAAAACTTTATTTATGCAAGTACTATATATTGTTGGCAAGATTTTTGTTGCGGCTCTTTATAAACTCTGAAACTATGTAAATTGTATTTTTTGACTCTTTCGACTCAAAAAGTCGCCAACCCCTGGCCTAGGGCAATTAGACTAGCATTAAAAAATGCAGAAGTTGATGGCTGTCTTACTTTAACTTTAGTTCTAGAGTAAGAAGCACAATATTGCTGTATTTCCCTAACTATAAAGTTAAGCAGCTTTAGTGCTTTGTCACTGTAACGTCAATATGTCAAAGGCGCTAAACCGGCAAGGTTCTAAATAGTGCAGCTGCTTATAAGCCCGACGTACCTTTACTGGCTTGATTAGAGTCTATATTTAGGTTCCATAAAATTCAAAATCACTTGTTGACTCGCATAATGGCTTTTGTCGAAAGTTATACATAATCGTAATGTTTTGGTAGTAATTAAGTCATGACATTATATTTTTAAACAAATAAACCAATGAATGTAATCTTTATATTTTCAGCATATTGTTTAGGGACGGTGTAAAAAAACAATGTTCGGGGGCCATAATACACGACTACGTGGTCCTCACAGCTGCACACTGTTTGTTAGTATTTTATATAATATACTTTTGATATAATTCAAAACTAAGTTTTAGATATAAACCCCTGTAGGCTTAGCCAAGAGCCAAACGGTGTTAGCGTTTTTCCATTCCATCGACTTTTAATGAATGGGATGACAAGTTGGTCACGTGGTTTATCACAAAGAAACGCTAAATGCTAGCCAAACGGCCTCACGTACGATCGCCTATGGAATATCGAAACCCCCAAATTAGCGATTAGACGGCTCAACCGATTGTCAATATACCTAGGTAATGATCATTCCGATGAAACTACTTAGTAGGATTCACAAATGATTCAAGTATCGAACTTAGAGAGCAAAATAAATCCATAGAATAATTATTATTGTATCATTCAGTTGTGAACGACAAAAAATTAAAGATGTTCTTAAGAGGGTTATGTATGAAGTAAACAAAACCATATAAAATGCAATAAGGTTTTGCTCCCCTGAAACCTAGTGCGATTTTTACGATTTTTAAATGTCTTGTTGATATTATCATAAGAATTAGACTTGTACGTTTTCCATTTTAATACAATATATCTTGGTAAGAAAAAAAAAGATAGACCTAGGTTTTCCTAATAACTACAACTTACAAAAATCGTTAAAATTGGGCTTGATTTAGGGGGCGAGAAACTTTATGGCCCGGAGCTAAATTATTATGGAATATTTTTGATATCAACGGTATTTAATCGTTGGGTCATAATCCTCTCAAGCTATTAGGTTGAAAAAAAAGTGTCTGTACAAAATATCAATACCAAACTAATGAGTTCCAATACGGTATTACCACCTTCCGACTCCATCATCAGATCAGGTCTTAGATGAACCATAATATTGCATTTTTATTGGGTTAACATACGTGGTCCTCAGCTTATCCCATTAACGGAATCTGGTTCAAACTCGACTTACATTTTGACGGACAATTTACAAACATACATACAAACAGTATAAGTTAAATAGAAGCATGTAATTTATTTATTTTTAAACTCCGCAGCATGAGTCCGGACACTTTTCCGGAACTGACGCTGACATTCGTAGTGATCGGCACCAGCAAGATGTACGACACGGGATATGAACAATACCTACCCTTGGAGCGGTACAAAATCCATCCCCGTCACAGAGGCTGGACAGCAGACCTCGCTTTGGTGTACACGTACATGTCGATGACCTCGGGAAAACCAGGACAAACAATCATGCTGGCTCCAGAGAAAATCAAAAATCCAATCGACACTTCGATCACAGTTCTAAGTTGGGGTCACGCTGTTTCAAAGAAAATTGAGAAACATGAGGTAATTTTTAGGTTATAGCAAAGTAGCAAAAATATCGACGGCGATACTGCAAACAAATTTATAATAGAGAAAAATAAAATAAATAAAAGAGAAAAACAAGTTAGTTAGTTCTTTAGCAAACGAGACGATCTGCCCACAACACGACCAATACGCCATAAACACAAATTATTATTGCCCTCCTCTCGCTTAAAAATCCATTCCTCCGGTCCCGTCGTAATGTCAGTCAAAATTTATAATAACTTACCTGAAACAATACATAAAGAAAAGAATCAACACCTATACATAAATAAACTAAAAAATATTTTATATGAAAAAGCTTACTATAATAATAGCAGAGTATCTAAGCGATAAATTATAATATAATAAATAACTGAGTAATATTAAGAAAATAAACAGATAGATAGGTATATAGATAAATAGAAAAATGGAAATATTTAATATTGATTACTTATAAATTGGATAGTCCTCCTCTCTCTTATATTGCTGCGCCCAACAGGGTCCATAGAGTACGAATATCACCTATACAGTGTGTGACATCCATACGATCATATATTTTGACAACAGTTAATATGCATCCTAATTATCATAAAAACAAGTGTTTTGTTAACATAAGTTGTACTTTTTTTTCATACTAACTAATTTGCCACGCAATGTATCGGACATAGCTCAATTATCCCTTAATTAACTTGCAATTAACTTAGACTTAATGTTATACATTGCTGCTCGTTGTACCCTTTAAAAATGAATTACACTAAATGTAATTTAGCTAATAACTTAACTCCTTCTTTAAACGGCTAACAACACTTCAAGCTATCTTTACGTAAAATATATGTTCTTATGGATGTCACACACTGTATAAGTGTATTATAATTTATAATGTATTATTATGAGTGCAATAAATATATGAATATGAATAAATAAATAGTCGAGGCATTCTAATTTTTTTTGGTAATCACATTTAATTTTAAATTATTTTAAGTACTTTTACAATGCAAGTAGCCGCCTTTTTTAATTAAGCGACTGCCGTCAAATAGGGTTTTAAATAAATACCTATAATTGGACTAATTTGATAATTTCTTAGTTGTTTTAATTTTAATCGAGAAATTCTGAAATAAATATAGTTTAATTTCTTACGAAGAGTAATTATCCAAAGTTTCAATTGACAGGTCGACCCGGTAAGTTTGTTCCATACTAACTTTGACCCCTATTTTTCCCCCTTTTACTATCATATCTTGGTTTTTTATTATAAATAAACCTGGACACAGTTTATTGAAACCTTTTAGTGAAAGCTGCATTAACATTGGTTCAGTGGTTTTTAATTGATGCGAGGAGAAACAAAATGAAACAGACAAACAGAAAAACAGATACCAACTCAAAATAATGTTTTCTGCTGCTCTTTCTGAAGCCCCCTATAGTATTTTTAAGTTCATATCTCAAATGTACAGATTTTTTGCCTCCTGCGACTTTTAGTATTATGTATAGAATACAAAAGTAAGTACAAATGGCGAAATGCCTAATAATGGCATTCTACCTACCAGGCAACCACTAGGCCAAGTTAGTTGAGGTAGGTTTGAGCATTTCAGCAAGAACCTTTACTTGTTTTTAGGGCTCCTCACCTCAGAAAAAAAAACGGTTCCCTTATAGGATCACTTTGTTGTCCGTCTGTCCGTCCGTCCGCCCGTCCGTCTGTCTGTCTGTCTATCAAGACCCTTTAACTCCGGAGCGCGTGGAGGTATCAAGTTGAAATTAAAACCACATACTCAGGTTTACAGTCCCTTGAAGCTGTGAAAAATCAAAATTTATAGGGTATTTTGCATTGACTTAGAACTTTGAGAATTGGCAAGAAATACCGTCTTATACTACCAATATAGGGAAATCTGAAAACTATAAATTTTTTATTAAATCAGATAAAACAGGGTCTTTATCCAAGGAACGGCGGCCCAAATTTTGATATGAGTTAACCGTGTCATGTGCCCTCGTGTCATGTGTCATGGGACCCTCGGGGGGCAAGTCGGACTCGTACATGTCCGGTTTTTTAAATTACATTACATTGAGTTTGTGCTTTTTCTATATTAGGTACTAATACTTGTTTTTTTTTTGTTGAAGCATGAACAAATGGTAAGAGCATATTCCAAACGTATTTAAATGGTCCATTAAGAAATACACACCGTGTGTTAACATATTGTTGTAACGTGCGGCTCATTCTGAGGCTCCCTATACTGCCCTCCTACGGAAAAAAGACACATCTACTATTTCTTTGCGGGTGGTAGGACCTTGTGCAGGGTCCGTCCGGATCGCTACCACCATCTTATCCATTAACCTACCGCCAAACAGCAGTGTTCGCATTGTTGTGTTCCGGTTTGGGGATAAGACAGCCGGTGAAATGACTAGCAGAGAGGCATTCCATCTTAGTCCTCAGGGTTGGCAACGCAATTGCAGTCTTAGGATTGCATTGCAATCTTGTGAATGCGAATGTCTATGGGTCACAGTTTCCACTTACCATCAGGTGGCCTGTGTGCTCGTTTGTCTTCTCTATGCCATAAAAAAATAAAAAATAAAATTGTATTGCACTTCGAACCTTATTTATAAGCCCTGAGAGTTCAATATGCGTCTTTAACTGAATTGTACTTGTGCCTTTTCTCCGTAGTAGGGCAGTATAGTATGTTTAAGTCCGTGTCTCAGATGTACAGTTATTTCTCCTTCTACGATTTTAAAACTACACAAAAAAAACTGAAGATCAAAAATATCCCTAGGTACATTTTGATACTTTGAAATGTATGTAACGTACAGATCATTGCGAAATATGAAAATGTTGTATGCATGTTTTGTATAGATAGGTAACTAAAATTGGCCCGTGCATTTACAATTTAACGTTACGAATATGATCAGCTGTATTTTTTTTCCATATTAGGAACTACTTGTTACATGATTTCTGAATTTTGATTAAGTGCGCCAATTTTTAAGACACCATACTACCATGGTCTAAAGTCTAAAGCCTTTTTTTTAGTACGAAGATTCAAATTTGCAGAATGATAACCGAGAATTACTTAAGTGGCTCAGAATAAACTCGTATTATGGATTTATTAACGTGATATTTTGGAATTATGGAGTACATTTTACGTTGCCACGTTATTAAGGATTAAATAAAACATTTTATATTAAAAACAATACTAGTTATTTTTAGCCAAGAGCGCTAACGGTAGTTTTCTTTACCAGTATCGTTAAATCATTAATAACATCTAATGTAAATAATAGATCGGAAAAATAAACCTATTTTCTAGACGTATAGAAGTAGCTTTCATATTCTTTGTTAAGATACCATGTAGGTCAACGCAATACAAAATATAACCTCAAACTTTGTACCAAATTGACAGCTGTCAGATCAGGCCTCTAAAACGGCGCGATTTTGGTTACCTGCGCGATTTGATACGCGTACGCGTAAGCAAATAATGTGATTAATTGGTAAGTATTAACTATGAATTACGAATGTCTTAAATGATAATAGTACTTTCTGTGACTAGCGCATAATGAGAGGCATCACGAGTATTTGAATGCCTTATTATGAGTACAGTCATACATAACTTTGTCTACATGTATGTCTACATGTATGTATACCATAAGTTTTCTTCAATAAGTAAGAAATTTGTATCTTTGGGTAGCACTGTATAAACATTAAGATAGAGTGCTACCCAAAGATACAAATTTCCGATACTTTAATGTGAACATTAAGATGCAGCTACATCGATAAGCGATACTTTAATGACATGCAATACTTTAATGTTAATATTAAAACCCAACCACATATACAGGTATCTTAATATATAGGCCATTTGCTTATCCATTCTGAACATAATATAGCAATGTTATGATGTAGATAAATATGTTTTCTGTTTCGCAGGAATGCAAGCCAACAAAGGGTCGAACGGTAAACCAATTTACGTTACGTTTAGTATAGCAGAAATCCTGTCACCACCTTCCGACTCCATCATCAGATCAGCTCTTAGATAATAATATTGCATTGTCATTGGATTCACCTATGTCGTCTTTTCAGCCATTCTCTTAACGGGAACTGGTACAAAATTGATTCGCAAAATTTTGACGGACTACTTACAAACATACATACAGACAGTGCAAGTTAAATAATAGCTTGTAATAAAAGCGGTCCTAACCAGCGTTGGCTTCACAGCAGCACAATATGCTTAATTGGTTCCGTTTCACAAATACCACCGTGACTGTATTCTCTTTATTTTTATTTTTTACTATTTCAGTGTGTTTATTGTTGTGAATAAAATGTTTTTTCTCTTTCTTTCTTGAATTGCTAATAATTCAAATAGGGATAAGACGGTTCTGTAAGACGACGATATTCCGGGCTCTTGAGGTAATAATTAGGGTACAGTAAATGTATGTCTTGAATCAGACATAGTGCCCAAAAACACCTGTCCTCAAGTCAATGCGTTAGAAATTGCTCAGATATTTCTGAGCACCTTGCCTTCAAATTATTATGATGATGACTGAACTGTGACAGCTCCCTAACCTCCTAGTTCTATAGTCTAACAAGCAACCCTTTCCCCTTCTCCATCTCTGTACGTATGTCTGACAATTTTTTTCTTAGAAACTATCAAAGTCACAGAGCTTATGCACACGTATTGTACTTATACCAAACAAATATCAAATGAGAAAAAATTTGTTTTCAGGGATCCCGTTCATGTACAGCACAGGTAATAATTTTTTATTGAAGAAAAAAAGTGTACGTTATCAATGTTTTTATTTATTTAGTGGTCCGTTTATACAATATTTAACTCTAAAAGTGTAATTTCTTTTAAAGTGACGTGTCCCAACCTCCTACAGCCAAACTTAAAAATGCAAAAAATCGGAAAACTATCTTAAATTGAAGCACTATAGACTTTATTCTAGACACTAAATCGCCTAAGATACCTACCAAATATCTATAAGCAGAAAGTTACTTCTCAATTGTGGTTTGTGAATATTATAATATTATTTGTGTTTGTAGTAACGGCGACGAAAACGTTTTCAGTTAAAATGCACATGCCTTTACGGCTAGAACTTGTTTTAGTAGATTATTTAGCTGATCATTAATTATTATCTATTATTTTTTTACATTATAAAGCGGGCTGACGAGGAAGAGCTTTTGGATGCCGCACAGGTGAGCAATCATTGAGTTCAATACCAAAACACAAAACGTGACGTCCACTGCTGGCCTTCCCCAAGGGTTTCCACAACGATCGGTCCTCTGCTGCTGTCATCCAGCGGGTTCCCGTGACCTTTATCAGATCGTCGGTCCACCTTGTGGAAGGCCTGCCGACACTTCGTCTCCCGGTTCGCGGTAGCCATTCTAGAACCTTCCCACTCAAACGGCCATCGGTTCTACGAGCAATGTGCCCCGCCCACTGCCACTTAAGGTTTGCAATTCGGTGAGCTATATCAGTAACTTTAGTTCTCCTGCGGATCTCCTGATTCCTGATTCGATCTCGCAAGGAGCCAGCATATAGGCACAGAACAGATAAGTACAGAAGTAAATCACATGTATGTACTTCACTTTTCATACCTACGCTCGGCGGTCGCTCTAGGGTTGTCAACTATGGCTTATGCACAAAAAACTATCGCGGTAGTGGCACTCGTATCTAGTCGTTTGATTTATTGTTGTGAGATGCTTTGTGACAGACAGACGGACAGCGGAGTCTTAGCAATAGGGCCCAGTTTTAACCCTTTGGGTACGAAACCCTAAAAATACCGTAGGTAACTTCAAAAATAATCGACCAGACGAATTAATATTAAAGTGGAGGGGGTGACTGGAGGGGCTAATCCAAACCCGCAGTACCTACCTATAGCCCGTAATAGCAAAAAACTTATCCTACAACACAAAACAATAAACCTACCTACTAGGTATTACAATACAAAAAGTTTACAGAGCAGAAACATACAAAATTTTACGTTTGTCAATTTTCATTATCGAAAATTCCTTATAACTTCTAAACGGATTACCCTAGTTACACAATTTCCATTACCATATACGTTTTAGACCTAAACCTATCAAAAGACACTAAAAACAACACAATATCTACACAAACAAAAAAACATGTTTTCAACTTACGTAAGGTGGCGTGAATTTACCTTACAAAAATATAGTTAAGTACTTCGTTTATACTGATTCAAAATAGGAAACTATTATTTAAATCGATCTTAGATATATTCTTCGGGGGCCGGGGCGGGGCGCTTACCTACCTAACTCTTCTGTGTAAGTTTAAAACGAACCATTGAAATACAAGTAGATACCTACTTACCTCTCTGAAGCCACTGGTAGCTTGAAAAAGGACAGTTCACCGTTTAAAGTGGAATTTAAGCAACCGTCCACTGAACAGTTATAAAAAGTTATTTTTTGTTGCTCCATTATACCTAATTATCGCACAAAAAAGTCCACGGACGCGACGCGTGTCAAGCGGACGGCACTCGCGCTCGCACTTGTCCCAACTACTCCGAGATATCGTGTCCGTGAGCGGTGTCTATGTGTGCGTTGCTCGAGCGCACTTTGTATGTAGATTGCTTTCTGTACCTATCTGTTCTGTGATATAGGTCTTTCTATTGCGCTTTAAGTGACCTTGAGGCTTCTTATTCTTATGAAGCCCATTGTGAGCGACCATGTCTCAGATCCATACGTCATCCATCACAGGCAATGCATGCCATGCCTGTGCATTACTTGGTAATTTTTTTATTATACAAATCTTAGAAGAATACAGTAAAGATAAAAAAAGAATGTTCAATGGCGACTCTGTAACCAAATGAGTGTGTTAAGTGTAACAGGATTTAAAATAATACATAGTAATTGAGAAATTATTACAGCCTGAAACGTCCAATGATCCGAACGCAACAATCAATAACGTGAGTATGAAGTAGCACTTACTAAGCTATTCATTTTAGACATCATGTTTCAAGACCTACACAATCGATATCTAAATAGCAATAGTGTAAGTTTTTTTTTTTCAAAACAACCGGGTTCGATTCCCGAGCTGAGTACAGGTTTTTTTTAAATGTATAAATGCTGTTTTTCTTCGTATTAAAATCGATGACATGGCTCCTGAGAACAGATCTTCGTATGTCTTATAGTTTCAGACGTTCCCATACTAACCAATTTAAATCAGACACCCTGTATAAAATAAGGTGCCTAACAAATTAGGTACCGATATTTTTACAGCTAATAGTACTCGGCTCTCGGACTAGATCAAAGGCTAGGTAGGCAATAATCTCAGTTTTCCCGCCAATCTGGAGATAATAATAATGACATATGAGTATGAAAAACAACTGTTTACATGATAGTGTCATCATTTTGCAGCATCTTGCAACATCTTGTCAGTTAATTGCACAGGATGATTATGTATAGACACAATTTTAATTTCTTTTTTTTTGTTCAGTCAATGAAAACTAAAAAACATATTAAAAAAATTCTTACAAAAGTCTCATTTAAAGTTACTTGTTTTGATGTATTCCATCTCTTAAAATATCGGTATCTAATTTGTAAGCACCTTATATTTAAAGATAATAACAATAATTGAGTAAATTTTTTAGACCACCTGTGTGGTCAGCGGGTTAGAATAGTGCCACTCCATGTCTTCTCGTGGATGTCGTAAGAGGCGACTAAGGGAATAATAAAGGCTTCTAGTAATCTTAGGCGATGGGCTTGCAACCTGTCACTAATACACTGGTAAACATCTTAGCCTGATTGTGCAAAACGTGGTTACAGAATTATCAACAACTTATTTAACAGTGCTTGGTAATCCTGTAGCTCTGCCTACCCCACTCTGGGAATGAAGGCGTGAGTTTATGTATGTATGTATGTATGAGTAAGTTTTTTGTTTACTGTAGGTGCCATCACAGCTGCAGCCGCCGCAGCCACAGGGGCATAAAGTAAGGCTAGGGGGCAGTAAGTTTGTTACTATTCTGTTTTTCTAAAGGAACGACCCCATTGAGACGTGTGACACCTGAAAATATAGAGCTTTGGGTTTCCAAAATTTGTGCAATATTATATTGACGTTGTACTGTAGGTACCTATATTCCATACAAGAACTGATTTGGATTGAAAGCATTCGCGTTAATATTTGTGAATATCTACTTGTGGGAGGACCTTGTGCAGGGTCCGTCCGGGTTGGTACCACCATCTTATCCATTAACCTACCGGCAAGCAGCAGTTTTCGGATTGTTGTGTTCCGGTTTGGGGATAAGACAGCCGGTGAAATGACTAGCATAGAGGCATTCCATCTTAGTCCTCAGGGTTGGCAACGCATGTGCAGTCTTGTGAATGCGAATGTCTAGGGGTCACAGTTTCCACTTACCATCAGGTGGCCTGTGTGCTCGTTTGCCTTCCCATGCAATAAAAAAAAAAACAAAACTG
Source organism: Acleris emargana (assembly GCA_927399475.2). NCBI lineage: Eukaryota > Metazoa > Arthropoda > Insecta > Lepidoptera > Tortricidae > Acleris > Acleris emargana. Next base: position 4,525,682 of record OV656844.1, on the reverse strand, counting down.
CCGAATCTGATCTCTACTAAGTTAAGTACTGTTCTATAAACGGTTGTGTTATTTATTTCAGAAGAAAAACAAGTAAATATACAAACTTTTTTGTTTTTTCAGGCATCCAATAAAGCTTCTATACAGCATAAACTCGTAAGGAAACTTTTTATCGATTACGCTTTAATTCTAGTATTCTTAAATCATAATGTTATCAAATAACCATCCGCGGCAGCGCAGCAGCGGTCCCGGGTTCGATCCCCGGTACGGTCAAATGTTTGTGTGATGAGCGCGAGTATTTGTTCCTGAGTGTTGGGTGTTTTCTATGTCTTTAAGTATGTATTTATCTATATACGTAGGTTTATCGTTGCCTAGTACCCATAGTACAAGCCTAGAGCTTAGTTAGGTGCTAGGTCAATTTGCTTAAGATTGTCCCCTGATATTTTATGTATTTATATTATTACTAGCGACCCGCCCGCGGCTTCGCCCGCGTGGAATGTATTATACATATAAACCTTCCTTAAGAATCACTCTATCTATTAAAAAAAACCGCATCAAAATCCGTTGCGTAGTTTTAAAGATTTAAGCATACATAGGGACAGACAGCGCAAGCGACTTTGTTTTATACTATGTAGTGATAGTGAAGAATGCTCATTCTTTAATTGTTGTCCTAACTATTTTGCATTGTAACGTATTTTCACAAAATTGTTGATTTAACGCGGTATATAATTAGAACGGTGTCCCCTTGTTTTACAGACTGAAAAATTACAGAATTTTTATTCACAGAAAATGTTTTATATACTATTTGGTCCTTATATTTTTGCTTCGTATATTATTATTTTTTAACTATTTACTTGAAAGAAACAAATTCAACAGAAAATCAATTCAATGAATTTTGTAATTTTATTTTTTCATTACACAAACTTATCAAACAATATAATTATTTTTCAACGAATATTGTTTGGTCAGTGTATTTTTTCATACTCACTCACAACTCATTAGAAACTCATTAACGTACAACCTATAAATATGAGTGAGCGAGCAAGACCTCTCTGGGCAGAACCGACTTGAATAGGTTAGGTTAGAAGGCTATGGCGGGAGCGAAGCGAAGCAAGCTCCCGCCTTAGCCTTCGAGGTTATTTTTTTTTTATATTCCTTGAATAAGCTATGCGATATAATTTGATTGTAAATCAAATAATATGAGAACAAAGAATATTTAATTTGCCATTCTATGATATGAAAAAAGAAACATTGAATTTTATTTGAAATAAAAAACGATGATTTAAATGTCTTCAAAGTAATTATTCTACATAATTGATTATTCTATGAAATGAAATTCTAAACAACTTCAGTCTGTAAAATAACGTTCAACCAATTAGAACACATATAACGACCCCTCGACAGCTTAATGTCATTAAAAATAACGAAATTAATACATTTTGCTTCATAATTTTATTTGTCTTCGGATACATGTGATTTAAAAGCTTAAAGGCTTTGATGGTTGATTTCTCCCGAATTTATTTTATTTTGAAATAATCGAAAACCAAATGTTTGTCAATTTTCTTTTATATTTTAATTTTTTCTCTCTAAGTTTATGCATATAGTAAAAAACGCAACCGGTTCTAGAAAAGGTTCTTTCAAAATACAATAAAAACACAAGCGTTTTTTCTAAGTGTTTTTCAATTAAGTTAAGATTATGGGTAGTTGTTTTATCTCACGAAAGCCGGGTGGTCATTGGCAACACGAACACTACAGTGATGTTTAAGCTGATAGACTTGAGATAGCAATAACTCGAACATAAATTTTAAACAACTAATCAGAACACTCATTTCGTTGAGCAGTCAAGCCAATGTACAGTCTGTGAGTATCATACGATCTTATTAACCAGCGAGTGAGAGAGAAGTACAAAACCGAAGCATCATCTAATAGCTAATAGTGCTGATAGAATTGAGTACAATGCTATAGCTATTAGATGATGCTTCGGTTTTGTACTTCTCTCTCACTCGCTGTTAATAAGATCGTATGAGAGTGAGTGAGTGAGAAGTGCTAATAAGCGACAGCTACGCACACAAAGACAACGTTAACGTCACGTGCATCTACACATACAAGTATAACCCACACGCTTTTATGAGATAAAACAACTGGGCTATTCTACGCGGTAAACACCATATCGTCGGTCAATCTGCAAAACCGCGTAAGTGATTTTTAAAATAAGGAGTAAAATGCACCTTATTGATAAGGTAGTAAGGTTTTTTTTGCTCTATCATATTTTTTTTAGTTACGCGGTTGTGTAGTATCACCGGCGATATTATTATAGTCTTTGACATGTTATGTTATTGTTTTTAATTCTGCCGCCATTACTCGGCAGAAATTCGAGGCGGCTAAAACCATATCGTCTTTGACTTATTATTGTGTTGTCAACGTTTTGATAGCTCTTATTTCGCACCTCCGACAAAATAGCGTTCTAACTTGAAAAAGATTTTGAGCTAAATATGCAGAAAGATAGCCAACATTTCATTTTATTATCTCAAAAAGAGTCATAACTGTAGTGCGGCTAGTTTGCGACAGATGGCGTTTGTATCAGTTTAACATTGTCAATCTGTTGTATGGGGCCTCTTCGCGGGTGTTCTCTTTTAGTGTGCCATATGAAGTTGTGACGGGCGGACGCCAAGCCCGTGCAAAATAAAATGTTTTATCTCAACAACATTTTTTTTTATTAAAATTAATTAAAATTCCTTGTAAAATAGGGTTATAAGTCGCAATTTCTTTAAGAATATATTTAGGCTCTTATTTTCACCTACTAAAGCATATAGTGAGCTTTAAAATGGTATATAACACTCAAAGTTATTTGAAAAATTATATGTAGAAAATTATTTTTTTATAAATATAGCGACACATTGTGACGTATACTGAAAATTACGCTATTTCAAGTTAGAACCCTATTTTTTCGGAGGTGCGATTTAATCGCCAGCAATGGCGACCGAGTTCAAAACAATACCATACTAGGTCAAAGACAATAAATATCTGTGGTCCTAGTGAAAAACGGTATAAGTCTTCTGAAGGTCAAGTGAAAAAGGGTTTAAGTCTAGTACTGTCCGTTCATGTATATGGGTAAGTAATACGAGATATAAGAACTGATAATATAACACTCATAATATATACGCTCACTTTGTATAAACACGTTTAGTATAACGTTCACTGGATATAATGAACGGAAGATATAATTTCAAAATATCTATTTCCATACAGTATAACGTTATTAATATATAATATCAATTTATATAACTATTATAAAACGTATAACGTTCATAACCCTTAAGATTTAAAAGATATATTAATCAAATTATCTAACATCAAAAAACATAATACACGTATAATATAAATACATGCATATGTTATTTGAAATTAAATTCTATTTTCAGTATTAAGTGGCCTTCTTTATTAACAATCAACCTTACCTTACTAACTTTACTGGCAGCAGTCTGAATTTTCTGGGCAAAAAAAATAGAATTATAGCGCGTAGAATTTCGGCCCTGTACGAAATATTAAAATTGTTATCTTAAAGCTTTGGACTTTTTTTGTCAGTATCGTCAAGATGGCCAATACAGACCAAGGTCTCAAAATAACCCGGACTTGTCTTATCTGAACGACCGACTAGTAAGCATATTTTAAATTATTCTATTTATAGTTCCGTGCAAAAGAGTGCCAACAGAACCCTAGTCCTAAGACTTCGTTGTCCGTACGTCTGTCTGTCTGTACGAGTCCAGGCTCGCACTTGCCGGTTTTTATTATTCTTATAACAAGGCTAGCAAACTATATAAAGATGTCGGCACATTTTCTCTCGGATACCACTCTCTAAAAAGTCTGCAATGATAGAGAAGCACTTATTTTACAGTTTTCTTAAATTGGTATCATTAACGTTAAGTAATTGTCTGTCAAAATGTATGGAATTTGTATAAGCGCTCGACCGGACCGTCTAACAGCTTACGTCAATACGTTTTAAAACGATAATGTTCGTGGTAAGTTTAAATTGTAATCACTAAGTATAATAGATGAGTGACATTTTTTAATTTAGAAACTTCAAACTCTATTTGCTACAAATGAATCGAGTTTATAATAAACACCGGACAAGTGCGAGTTAAACTTGCCTGGAGAGGGTTCCGTACGGTTAAAAAAATATCAATGCTACTTTAAATACCATTGATTTCTTTTATGTTTTCCTTTAACTACAGGTAGGATTTGGAAAAAAAAAAATACCCGGTTGTTTTGCCAAATTTTTTGCCTTTTTCCTTTAACAATTATTAAAATAATACGTCAGTCAATATAGTTTATAAAATATATTTTTCCTCTAAAAACTAGCAACTCAACAACAAATCTGATTTTGGGTCACCCACTTAGATTATGTGTACCAAATTTCAAATCAATCGGTACAGTTAAGTAGTTTTGGAGCAAATTGGCTGTGACAGACGGACGAACAGACAGACATATGAGTAATCCTATAAGGGTTCCGTTTTTTCCTTTTAAGGTACGGAACCCTAAAAAGAATCGTCTGAATTGAATACCACCTCATTTTATTATGTAGCTTAAAAAAAAAAAAAAACAATCGCTTATGATTCTTTGATTACTTAATAAATAAATCGTGTCTTATTTACTACGCAGGAAAACATACAATCAAGACTTCGTTCCAAAAATTCCACCACCGAAAAGTATCTCCTTAGTCTATTACGAAAAAGCATCAACAAAAGAGTTCGGAGGCAAGCTGTAAAAAAAGCAGACGTAAGTAGGTAGTGAGTACTAGTAAAATGTCACTGTACATACATACATACATTACATACATACATACACATACATACTCTCACACCTTCATTCCCAGAGTGTGATAGGCACAGCTACGGAATTACCAACAACTCTAAAAAGTTGTTGATAACTTGGCTAAGACGTTTACCATGTGTATATTAGTGATAGGTTGCAAAAACATCGCCTTACAATACTACAAACCTTCATTCACTTAGTCGCCTCTTACGACTTCCACGGCAAGACATGGAGTGGCACTTTTCTTAGCCGGCAACCACACGGTCAATACTCTATTTGATTAGGAAATTAACTGAATAAAAACAAACATAACCGCGTGATTATAGTACGTTAGCCAATAGAAGCAAAACACTAATGAAAGTTTGACAAAACAGTTTATGTTCCTGAAGAAATGAAGTATACATAGATCCTATCGTCATTAGCCCCAGGGTTAGAAAATTACCAGTTTGACGGTTTTTAATGTATGTATGCATACTCTTAATTGTACAAGAATAAATAAAAAATAACACAGGCTATAAAACCAAACAAAAACAAGTACAATGCCGAACGTTTCAGGAATTTTTGACAGTTAAACTTTGAAAAAAATATGCTTTAAGTAACTACCCTTATGACAGAGCAACAGTCATGAAAAAAAATACCAGTAATAATTATTGCCATTTCAACCAAAGTAATTAGCATTGGCCAGGCAGGCGCCGTAGTTTCATCAATAGCCTAGTTCACCAATACATATCTGTTCAATCTGTTCATTCATAGAGCCTATTTTTAATACTTCCATCCTTCTGAAATGGTCCTACACTAACCGTTGGTTGTCCGTGGGAGCATACTTCTATAGTTTGAACTCAGGGACAATCGCCGGTTGGTGTCCCGTCACTTTACTAAATTAAACTTGTCTAAAGGGCCTCTGCGTGTTGGCTTCGGCTCCATGTACGCCATCCAAAGGTCCGGGACTCCCATAGTCCCGTGATTGGTAAAAAAAAACAATAATATTTATGTCACAGTCTTTGGGTATTGTGGACGGTGATGTCAAGCAGTCAGTGAAAGATTACCTCGTCTGCTGCTTGACAAAAGTTCTTTGCAGACTTTTGTCGGGTGGCAATAAGGTGGCCTTGTATGACTGGGAGATGTTGGTGTTCACATACTCCTTTAGCTTACTTGTACTTTGAATCTAATTACACTCTCGGTCAAATAACACGGGTCAGTGTGCGTTTTTCATACAAACGAGGCTATGTCAAAGCCTTGGTTCCTGGCCAGGGGTTTTTTTGAGTGAGGGTTAATGCTGGATACTCCGAGATTCAATAGAGGAGGTCAAAAGTGCTTAAGATACCTAACTGATCGCACAATCAGTTAACACCACAGACAGGCGGTTAATAAATTTAAAAAAAGTATTTCCAGTGCGCCGGTATTGGCGCTGTACAGTGAGTCGCTGCCGCTAGTGCTGTCGGTCGACGCCAGCGCAGTAGCCTTGGGGGCTGTGGTGCTGCAGGGCGGCCGCCCCGTGGAGTTCGCCTCGCGCACGCTCACCGACACGCAACGACGATACGCGCAAATAGAAAAGGAAATGCTGGCGATCGTCTTTGCCTGTGAGCGGTTTCATCAGTATGTATTTGGTAGAAGGGATGTTACTGTAGAAACCGATCACAAACCGCTCGAGGCAATTTTTAAGAAGTCTCTGTCGGCCGTGCCTGCCCGGTTGCAGCGTATGAGGTTGCGTTTACAAGGCTACAGTTTCCAGGTAAGGTATACTCCGGGTAAATACATGTACATAGCGGATACCCTGTCGCGCGCGGCATTGCCCGAGCTTATGCACGAGCGGTTGAACGACGAAATGGAGGCGCAAGCATGCTTTTTACTAAGCAATGTTCGGTTTAGCGATAAAAAAATAGTGACTGTAATGACACACACAGAAAGTGACAGCCTAAGTAAAAAAAATATTACTCTTATTAAAAGTGGATGGCCTAAGAGTAAGCATGAAGTAGATAAGGAGGTGAGGATTTTTTGGCCATATCGAGAATGCATGCATTACGAAGACGGTATCCTTCTAAAAAGCAACAGGGTATTTATTCCGAAATCACTACGCGCGGACATGATAAGCCGCATCCACGAGGGGCACCTAGGCATGGACCGGTGCAAGCGGCGCGCGCGCGACGCGATATTCTGGCCGGGCATGGCGCGCGACATCGAGGCCGCCGTGCGCGCCTGCGCCGCGTGCGCGCTGCTCGCCTCCGCGCCGCCGCGCCAGCCGCTCATGCCGCACGCGGTGCCAGACCAACCCTGGTACAAACTAGGATCCGATATTTTTGAACTAAACAAAAAACACTATTTGATCTTAATAGATTACTTTTCCAACTACGTAGAAGTAAATCAATTAACTTCAATAAACAGCAAGTGCGTAATAATGGCCATGAAAGAGCAATTTGCGAGACATGGAATTCCAAAAGAATTGATTACAGACAATGCACCGAATTATTCTTCAAAAGAATTTAAAGACTTCATGTTACAGTGGGAGATAACACACATCACTTCGTCCCCGTTGTACCCACAGTCTAACGGGAAAAGTGAGAGGACTGTACGTACAGTGAAAAAAATGATACAAAAATGTTTAGCCTCCGGGCAAGATTATCATTTAGGGCTATTAAATTGAGTGCTCCGAGGGACGGAATGGATTCTCCTGCGGAGATATTAATGGGAAGAAAATTTCTACGCGCCTGCCGGTCTATCAAAAAGACAAAAACAACAGAAATTTTAGACATTTTCAGGCAATCATGAGTAAACAGGTGCAACAAAAATTTAATTACGATAGATCGGCACGAGATCTCCCACCACTACAGAATAAAGACGTGGTAGTTGTAACGGACGGTCACAAGCGGGAGTTTATGCAAGTGGTAGGTAAGGCTGCAGAGCCGCGTTCTTATATTGTAGAGGACAGTCTCGGTCGTCAGTACCGGCGTAACCGACGCCATATCGTCCGACGACAGGGGCAGCTCACTCGCGCTGGCGGTGCGCAAGGCGCTGCTGGCGGTGACGTCATGCAACCCGGCGCGGGCACTAGTGCGCGCGCGCCTCAAATCGCACCTGGGTCATCTCAGCCGGTACACGAGCCAGATCCACAGGTAAAACCGGAAAACACGTTACCATCCAAGCATACTGATTGTTTACCGGGGCCGACAACTAGAAGCAAAGCTCGCAAAATAGCTGACACAAGAATTCCCGAATTTGATTAATGTTTTATGAGGCCATAACTATTTACTTTATTGTATTATTATTTCTACCATAGTTTATTGCCTAAGGGGGCTAACTCCTAACTCGTTGATTTAGTTATTAGAATATTAGTAAGTAAGTATACCTTTTCAATATAAATGATTTTTAAGGGTTTTCGTTCTTAACAAGAATGAGCTGTCATTCGTAAAGGTTTGTTACGTAACCATGGTACTTGTTTATTTAAAAATAATAATAATTAAGACTAGATATAAAAATAAGATGTATGAAAAAAAAAAAAAAAACAGTAATAATATACCTAAGTAAAAAAAAAAAAAAAAAAAAAAAGTTGGAATGGAAGATTATAGTTAATAGTTAATTATATGTAGTATGAGTACTTATCTGGAATTACAAGAGAAACGCAACGGATAAATTAAATAACTTTAAGGCATGCTTCATCTAGATTTATTTATTAGTATATAAGTACCAATGTAAATTAAGTTACAATATTATTGCTTCATATATCCATAAGAAGGAAGATGTTGTAGATATGTTTTATGTGGGTAGATGTTTGTATTTACATATGAGGGTAGCTTGAATAAAATCAGTGTATGACCTAGCAGCTGTGTTTCACTACAGGTCAGCATTTGGATTTCCTTACATTTTATTGCCATTTAAGATGTTTTTCTGAACATGAACAATTCCGGCGTTAACCGCAGATTCAATCAGTTAGGTTTCCTAGGCACTGTACTAGACCTGTATCGATGCTCGGGGTGTCCATCATCAGATTTCACTAAAAGCATCCCCTGGCGAGGAACCAAGGCTTCGAAATAGCCTCTTTAGTATGAAAAACGCACTCTGATCCGTATTATTTTGATCCCCAGTGTAATTGTTATGTTTTACACAGGATAACGTGACGTTGGACGCCCTTGCCAGCACTTCAACGACTGAGAGGAATTTCTCTATAGCCTTACAAGGGGCAAGAAGGAAAATAGAGGTAATTGTAGTTAGAAAAAACAGAATCCGAGAAGACCTGACTAGTTCTAGGCAATAAAAAGGACGGAGACGTTACTGCTATATCGCTTGACCATTTTCGGCCTAGAATTTAGCATGTTTACTTTATTATGGCCCGTGGTCCCACTTTTTCATTATCAGGGCATGCGGATCCAAGAAATACTCCCAAAGCAGTTTTTTAACATCATCTGAAGCCATTGTAGTAGTTTAAATTGTGATTTTTGCATTTTTGGTTTAGCTACTAGATTAAAATAAATAAATAAAAGACAAGCTTTAAACCCCAACTGCATGTTTTCATAATGACGTCAATATAAGTATAATTTCTCAAAATCAGTAGAGCCGTTGACAAGTATGTACTTACATAAATGTCAAACGCATGAACTTTTGGGCTTGTTGATGATTGTTAACTCTGTAAGCCCGACTGATACTTAACCTAGTCAAAATTGTTTAATTCACAATAACAAATTACGAAACCTTTAATCAGTAACTATTTATTTTTAGTTCACTGATGCATTACCGAATCATAAAATGGAATAGGTATTTTATCATATTTTCTATCTTGTAGTACTTCTCGCTACTCTAGATTAAAGACTCTCATCCGCTTTTAAACCGTTTTTTTTATCACAGCACCTTCGGTTGACGGTGGAGATGTTCGGCTTCACGAACCTTCAAATTTGCAAGCAATTAGTCGAGAAAGCGTTGCCGCCAATTTATTCAATATGTAAGTATTATACATATGAAGGGTCCACGGAAAGAACATGTCTAGTCACTTTTTTTTGACAATGAATTTTGAATCTCTAAATTTAGAGGACGAAATGAACTATTACCTACCACTCAGATTCAGACATAAATCTTCATATAACTTGTATCTTTTCACTCTTAAAAAAACCTCTACACGAAAATTACGTACAAAATGACATGGTCCCTAACTTTCAAATCGCGATATCTCAAAAAATTACTAATGTGACTAGACATGTTCTTTCCGTGGACCCTTCATATGCTTATCATCAGTTCTTATTAATTCTTCTACCCCTTGTTGAGATGTAGGGCTCGTAATATAGCGCTTCACGTGAAACAGAACAATAGGCTAGACAGAACAGGGGGGCTATTATGACATAGGAAGGCAAACGAGCACACAGGTCACCTGATGGTAAGTGGAAACTGTGACCCATAGACATTCGCATTCACAAGACTGCAAATGCACTGCCAACCCTGAGGACTAAGATGGAATACCTCTATGCTAGTAATTTCACCGGAACACAACAATGCGAACACTGCTGCTTGGTGGTAGGTTAATGGATAAGATGGTGGTACCAACCCGGACCCATAGCAATGCAGTTCTGTTTGCGCTGAGAGAAAAGGACAGAGCTATACAACTGATATAGCTCTGTCCTTTACGGTTACCTTAAAATGAACTGCATAGCTATGCCATAATAACCCCTCTGGCAGAAAAAAAGGGAGGGCGAGACGAGCTAATAAAAAAATAAGCAGGTTTCAGAGTCCTGTGGGCTTATTGCCTAACGCACTCGCAATTGCAATCGACTTCAAAGTGGAATAATTGTTTTATTTAGTATGCAGACAAGCCTTCGATTTTCAAAATGATACAATGGCGGTGCGAGTTCGTTAGGCAATAGCTCCTCTGGTCATAAAGTGGTTTTCAACTGAGTCAGATATTTTTTTTAGTTTTCCAAAAATACCTTCGCTAAGGTTAGGTTAGTAGGGTTGTAGATAAAAATACCCCACTTAAATATAAATTTTATTCTGTTTTTAGTATTTGTTGTTTTAGCGGCAACAAAAATACATCATCTGTGAAAATTTAAACTGTCTAGCTATGACGGTTGAGATACAGTCTGGTGACAGACAGACGGACAGCAGAGTCTTAGTAATAGGGTCCCGTTTTTACACTTTCTGATTAAACATAATGCTGATCAGCCTAATGAAATCCTCACCCACAATAGAACGGTGTCACAGTGACGTTTTGATTCAAGTCGTAAAAAGTTTTTTTTTTTATAATGTCACTGTGACACGGTTCTATGGCGGATCAGGGTTCCATTGGGCTGATTGTATTTCTGTTATTTTACAGCTGGTGACGGTGGCGATGTCATTTGTTATTCGAGCGATGATAACTACATCTCTGAAGTAAGTTTTTCTATGACCTTATAGCCCATGTAAATCGTGTAATGATATTCGTACCTAGCTTGAATGATATTCTTCGGTTTTTAATATTATATTTGAAGTGGTTACATAATACCCAATCACAACCCCAAGTTTTTCCTAGGCAAAAAAGCCTTGAGGGTCATTAAGAACATTTGAAAAACGTTGAAGTATCAGTTTTTTTTTGTAATTTTTTACCACCACGTTTTATGAACTTTTTAAATGCTTTATCATAATAAACATTTCGCATAGCATTTAGCTCTCTCCTATTCTCTCAGCGTAAACTGAATTGCATAGCTATATTAAATATTTAAAAATAATTAGCATTGGCCAGGCAGATGTCGTAGTTTCATCAATAGCATAGTTCACCAATCCATATCAGTTCATTCATAGAGCCTATTTCTTAAATAGTCCTACACTAACCGTTGGTTGTACGTGGGAGCATACTTCTATAGTTTGAACTCAGGGACAATCGCCAGTTGGTGTCCCATCACTTTACTAAATTAAACTTGTCTAAAGGGCCTCTGCGTGTTGGTTTCGGCTCCATGTACGCCTTCCAAATAGTGTTCCAAAGGACTCGAGCCTTTTAACTCTTTTTTTTTAAGCCTGGCTCCGATTTTGACGCCTAGAGGGCTAAAAGCCTATAAAGCTCTTTAGCCTACAAGCCTTGTTATATTCGGCAGCCTTGACTCTCGGAGCTCGTAACCTTAATAAAAGGCTATTTATTTTTAGACTTAAAGTCCTTGTCAAAATATTGAAAATTAAAAATATTTTGGCCTCCAAGCTTCTTTAGGCTCGGACGCTAAAATATTTTTGAGTTTATAAAAATATGTTTTAATATTTTTTTTGAGTTTAATTATTTGTTGTATAGCGGCAACAGAAATACACAACTGATTATTACGAATATGATCCGAACCGCGACTGCATTCATAAAAGTTAAACATTTTATAAGGCTCAGCTCGGCTCAAGTTAGCACCTACAACCTTAAAAAAAGGCTTAAGCCTTTAAAAAAGCTAAAACCAAAAAAGAAAGCCTACAGCCTTTTTTAAGACAACAGTCCTATTAAAATCACTAGCTCTTTGAAACCCATTCCATTAAGCCAGCTCTAAAAAGACCTCCGGAGCTTAAAAATTCGGGCTAAAAAGGCTCGAGTCCTATGGAACACTACTTCCAAAGGATCCCATAGTCCCGTGATTGGTAAAGATATTCAAATAATAATAATAAAAAAATATACTTACCTATGACGGTGCAAGACAACCACATAATAGTTTCGAAACGTTCTCTTACAGAAACCGTCTATGTATGTATAACGCCTCTGTTCATTGATCAGGAAGACTCGGGGTCACCGGTGGTTCGCCACGGGTTCCTGCTCGGCATAACCGTGGGCGGCGTGGAGGTCGGCTCGGAGCACGTGGCTGTGGCAATGCGCATGTCCTGCTTCTGCAGCTGGATCGCCGCAAATCTACCGTAAGTATATTCAAATTCATGCAAACATGGTATTAACAAGTTTTTGATGTTGAAGATTGTGTTGATGTTAAAACCACAATGGCGACGCAGTTAACCTAGCACATTAACACCACCCGCTAGTCGGGTTTCTATTCGTAGGCTGTTTTCGCTAAAAAGCTGGGATCATCTCCGAGCGTAGTGCGTAGTGCGTAGTACGTAGTGCGTAGTGCGTAGTGCGTCGTGCGTAGTGCGTAGTGCGGTCCAGAGTTAAAGGGTCTAGCCGCATTCCTATAGTGAAACTGCCCCTCGCTGAAATATATAGCTTTCTTTGGTGCGTTTGTTTGTTTTGTATTAAGATGTCGTTTTACCAAATTTCAAGCTCAGAATCCTCTTGGTTTTGCTAAAAATAAAAAAATAAAAAGTTTTAATTTTTTTATAGCTGAAGTTATGGTTCGATTTCATTCAAATTTAGATATTTTTTACACCTAATAGTAATTCATTTATTTAAAAAAAATTAAGGTTCTAACTTGTTTACAAGGGCCAAAATTTGATTTTTGAATTTTTATTTTTTATTTTTTTATTACTTTAAAGAGGGTGTGTAAGAAGTTTTATACCTTTTTATTCAGAAATAATAATTTATTGATTCCAATATATGCACGCCATTTCATTAAAAGAGAATATATTTTTAATGCAGTGAGTATTAGTTAATTTCAATAGAGGAATAGACGTAATTTTGGTAGGGAAATATATCAATATCTTAAAGGTACTTGTCCTTCTAGCGTAGTAGATACACCCTATGGTCGTAAGACGGACGGCCTGTATGCAAATGTAAGATATTTTTACCTTGATGATGCCACAAATGGTTTTTTTCGGAAAAAAAATATTTTGTGCAATGTTATATTGTGCACTAAATAACAAAAAATTGAGGTTGTCACCCTCTTTAAAGTAATATAAAAATAAAAAATAAAAATTCAAAAATCAAATTTTGGCCCTTATTAACAAGTTAGAACCTTATTTTTTTTCAATAAATGAATTACTATTAGGTGTATAAAATATCTAAATTTGAATGAAATCGAACCATAACTTAAGCTATAAAAAAATATATTATTTTTTTTAATTTTTAGCAAAACCAAGAGGATTCTGAGCTTGAAATTTGGTAAAACGACATCTTAATATAAAACAAACAAACGCACCAAAGAAAGCTATACATTTCAGCGAGGGGCAGTTTCACTATAGGAATGCGGCTAGACCCTTTCTGTTAAAGCCATAAAATTGTTCTTACTCGAAATAACGGCTAATTTCGCTCGCTGATTTGTGCGCACCGCCATCGTTTTCTCATGTTTGCTACTCTATAAGCTAGCTCTTTAGTTGCATTTTTACTTGCTCAGCTTGACGTCAAGCCAGGCTTATCATTTTAATCGCGACGCCATCCAACTGCAGGAAGAATCAAAAACCAAAAACCAACCATGAAATTTAATGATTCCGCTCCGAGCGAGTGTTTACGAAAAACCTGGTTAGGATCCATTTTGACGACGCGGTAGTCTAGTCGGTAGTGACCTTGCCTACGAAGCTAGCGGTCCCGGGTTCGATCCCCAGTACGGACAAATATTTGAGTGATGAGCATGAGTATTTATTCCTGAGTCTTGGGTGTTTTCTATGTATTTAAGTATGTATTTATCTATGTACGTAAGTTTATTGTTGCCTAGTACCCATAGTAGCCTAGAGCTTAGTTTGGGGCTAGGTCAATTTGTGTGAGATTGTCCCCTGAGCCTACTCGTGCAAAATGTGGTTACAGAATTATCAAGAAGTTTTAAGACTTGTTGGTAATTCTTTAGCTCTGCCGACCCCACTCTGGGAATGAAGGCGTGAGTTTATGTATGTGTATGTATGTTTAATTCACTGGTATTTTTCGAAGCGTTCCCAAGCCCTGCATTTCACCAATATACCTACACCGTGCCCGGGACGTACCCGAAGGATTTTAACAGCGCGTTATATAAATACTCATTAATTTATCCGAATTTTTTGAATGCCAACCTACCTGATTTCTTTATAAAAATGGACCCAAAATCGAATCCTACGGTACCGAATTTATCCCGATTGTGCTGCGAGAACGCATTCAATCATAAAAACCGACGTGTTAACTGTTCTGTGAATTGAAATACCTTTGCAAATTACAGTGGGAATGCAACGCCGGCTTCGTACCCCTTTATTTTACTTTACATAGTTTTTCCCCTGGTTTTGCTACTGTGCAATAAGAGAGATGCGTATCCAACTCTGCAATAAAAACTGGGCCTGCTTTTTTCGCATAATTATGTTTCCCATTTAACTTATATCATTCGTAATTTTTGCTATCTATAAATGATAGACCGTTATTAACGTATAAGTGCATCTGAGAACTTGTATGTCTGCGGCGCCCTGGTTCCTAAACGGATAAATTGACTCAGACGCGGTTTTTTTAAGATAAAGCTAGTTTCATCTTATTATCTGGGTTTCGTGAAATTCTGTGGAGCCGTAAAAGAGATACCTATTACTAAAAGTGGGAGTTGCCGCTGTCGTGTCAGGGTTTTTACCCAACTGAGGCAAATTCCATAAGGAGGGTTATGGGTTTGACTTGTATATATGTCCGACTCAATGTCCGCTGGTAAACGGCTAAATCGATTTGATTCGTATCAACCACTAGAGTGTCATAGGCTATATTAAAATTATTTAAATGTGACCGTCGCAATAAAAAATATATACATGATAAGTAACATTACTTTGACGACATTATCCAAACAGCAGTTGGTTTTTTTACAGATTGCTTCTCGTAAGACTTGTTGTTTTTTTAATTAATAGTTACTATCTATCTTACTAATTTTCCCGAGTAGTTACCGGGTTAGAATAGTGCCACTTCATGTCTTCCCGTGGATGTCGTAAGAGGCGACTAAGGGAATAAAGGCTTGTACAGTCAGCGTCAAAAGTAACTGGTCACTTGAAGCTACTTTTGTACTTTATCGCATTTACACATTAGACAATCTTGTTTGACATTGCTTATGTGACAGTAAAGCGACAAGGTATTTAAGTGATCACTTTCTTTTGACGCTGACCGTAGTACTGTTTGGCGATGGGCTTCCAAGCCTTAGCCTAATTGTGCAAAATGTGGTTACAGAATTATCAACAAGTATTTAGAGTTATAGGTAATTCTGTAGCGCTGTCTGCCTACCCCACTCTGGAAACGAGGGCGTGAGTTTAGTGTATGTATTTAATTAATATAGTTATTTATAAACCATGACGTAATGTGCGCAAATTTATTGTGTAACCAATTTATATTAACTAACTGAATTAAATCAATGAATCTAATTAAATGATAGGACTCGCAGCTGTTTACTGGATAATCAAATATAGCACCTTCATAACAATAGTGACCTAATTCAAAATTTCAGCTTTAAAACTTCAAGTCATAAATTTATAGTTATAGAGACCTAACTCGAAATATAAAATTTCTGGATTATGTCACTATTGTTCTAAAGGTGTGATATACACCGTGTCCAATATATTTGGATACAACTATGAAATATCATAAAAATAACTACACGATACCAAACGACATGAAAAGTATATCATATTAAAAAGAACCAAATAACAAATATTTACAATAAATGTTTTGGAATTACTCCGCCTTTAAGTTTCCGAACCAGCCTTAAACGTTTCTCAAACCCGTCACATGCGGCACGCACTGCTTCCATAGGCATTTCATCCCAAATAAGCTCGATATATTTTTTAATTGGTCCATATTTGATATTTTATAATTATTCAGTTTAGACAGCATATACGACCATACAAAAAAATCCAAACAATTGAGATCCGGAGAGCTGGGAGGCCATTCATTCTTGGGTAACAAATCGGTTAAATTTTCCTTACACCAGGCTTGAACGCTGTTTGCGGTATGCCATGCGGGGTCACAAAACCGAAAGAATATTAGAAAACCGGTTTTACGGTTATGATTCAGTGACAAAACCGGATTTCCGGTTTTTCGGTGATTTCGATTATTATTAATATTTTTATGTAAATTTACACCTATAGTTCCTGTTTCCTATAAAGATACAAAGTTATTGCCAATTCTTCTGACTATTTTGAATAGATATTTGAGCCTATTTGTCTAGAATTTTATGATTGTATTTTGTAAATAAAACAAGTTTTTTTTAGAAGAAGAACTTTAATATTCAGTCTTTAAATTAGCAATCAGTCAATCAACTTACATGGAAGAAACAGTTAATACAATATTACAGAAAACAAACTGCCATTCTGACAATAAAATAAACAATTATAATGAAATAACGAAATTTGTAACTTGTAAATAAAAATAAGGAACCAAAAAAACACTGAATTAACTTGTATTTAAGTTTCACTACAACCCTTTCTTATCTTTGGTTGATTTAATTGGTAATGCGATCGTAACATGGACAGGATATCCAATGTATCATCACTCAACAAGGTTCTCAAGTAACTGCACAGGTACAGTCGATGAAAAGACTGTAAGAGTGTAAATATTAAAAAAATGCGTTCTAATTAAGCTTAAGATGCGTTCTAATTTAGCAAATCAAGTATAGGCGAGTATCGTAATGTACAAATGTGTAAAACCGTAAACGTTGAAAAAATCGGATTTGCTTTATTTTAAAACCGGTTTTGGAAAATGATGGTAAAACCGGTTTGGCCGGTTATTTCGATTTCGGTGAAACCGGTTTTGTGACCCCTAGTATGGGAAGGTGCTCCATCCTGTTGAAAAATGTAATAATCATCTCCAAACATGCGTTGCAAATTAGGAGCAACAACTTTCTCCAGTACTTCGGTTTTGTAATATTCAGCGTTGATTTTAACACCTTTATCGATGAATATCAAAGGAAGTTTGCCCCGCTTACACACTGCTCCCCAAACCATTACTGAGGGGGCACCCTGAAATCTTGGAACTTATTTCTGATTCTCTGGAATATCTGCCATCTTTGCCGCCCACAACCGATCATTTTGAGCATTGTGGGATTGCTCTAAAACAAACAGTTTTTCTGCTGAGAAAACGAACTCATCCCCAGCGTACCACGAAAGTATCTCTCGGCCCTCTTCTGCTTAGACGCCTGGGAAAGTCCATGAACTTTACGTTTCTTGTACGCGTAACACCCGAGATCATATCTCAAAATGTTATGGACAGATCCTCTTGAAATATTCAAGTCGGCTGCTAGTTTTCGAATGGAGCGACGGTTTTTACGTCTAATTCGCTCCCTCACAATTTTGACTACCCGATCTGTTCTCGCTGATCGTGGCCGACCCAATCTCCTACGATCTTCCGTTGAGGAGGTTTCTTTGAATCGTTTTAATGTTTTATAAACAAAATCACGTTTGATTCCAAGACATTTCATCGCTTTGAAAATGTCACTAGGGCACTCGCCATTACGGTATTTGGTAACAATTATTTCTCGAAATTGCTTCATCGTGTTTTAATCATGAATGAAATGTGGTAGACATTTGACATTACTGTATCTTGTTTCTGTAAATATATATTACAATTTTAAAAATAGAACCATTTATTTCGAGCTTCAGGTATTTTATACCAGTGCGAAACATATTGTATCCAAACTTATTGGACACGGTGTAGTTGGCAAAACCTCTTTACAGCCACATTATTATTGTGACTGCAACTTACTTAATAACAACCAAAAAGTCTTGCACCGTCTTATTATACACATAAGTAGGTGTTCTTTTTTCCTTTTCTCTCTTTATCTCTCTCTTAAGATTTTGGTTTGTTTTCCTGCGGTAACCACGCAGGTTACTTGATATATTTAATAATTTAATATTTATAGATTTACTAGCTGACCCGGCAAACGTTGTTTTGCCATGTATGTAAAATTTAGGGGTGGACCACCCTTATCACTTAGGGGTATGAAAAATAGATAGTAGCCGATTCTCAGATCTACTGAATATGCATATAAAATTTCATAAGAATCGGTCAAGCCGTTTCGGAGGAGTACGGTAACTAACATTGTGACATGGAAATTTTATATATTAGATATGTAGGTATAATGCTGGACTAAGTAGTACCATTGTAATAATAAAGATATTTAAAAAAATGTCTGACTGCTGAGTTTCTTGCGGCGTTTCTTCTCAGCAGTGGTCTCCTCTTGTGAAGCGCTGGTAGATTCTTGACGTGTAAAAGTGCCCGTGCAGTAAGTAGGCCTTTCTGAATAAATGTATCTTTATCTTTATCAAGTCAGTGATTTAGTCCAGCAGCACGATGTTAGGGAATATAGGGCTTCACATTCATGTAAGTGTAAGGCCCTTGGGATTATCTAACAATGATCGTTGACAGCCACATATCGAGGAGCCGCATCAAACCGGATAACGTCGGAGATCGATTTACGATTTATTCCTAGATCGTTATAGATACAAACATGACAAATTGATAAGTAGTCTTTTTTAAGCCATAGTCTAATATAATTACTAAGATTTTATACATTGCAAGTTAAAAAAGTTAAACATAAAAAACCGAGCAAGAGCATGTCTGACAATGCTCAGTGTGTGTCCCGGGTTACTTTACAAAAACTATCTAAAAATATACAAGTATAGATTAATTATCTATTTAAAGTTATTTTTTGCTGAAGAAGGCTTAAAAAGACCTATAAATGTCAAAAAACCATTTACCGTGATGTTATAAACACTCTCTTCAAATAAATAATAAAACACTTATAGGTCTTTCTCTAACAAATAAATAACTATTAAAATGTATTAATACTCTATAAAATAGGGCTTTGAAGTCAGAAGGTTTACATAGACATATAAATGTCAAAAACCACTCACCATACACACTCTTTTCAAACAAATAATACAGCACTCTTTGACTTGTAAACCGCTTCCTTTGACATGGAAATTGTTATAGAATTAGTCGTAATAAAAACAAGTAAAATACGATATCTTTGACTTAAACCCCAAAATAATGCCTAATTTTTTGCCCTTTTCGCCGGGTTGAATATATTGTTATTTAGAAGGCTGAAGTAAAGCTGATGGCGTAGGTTCTTACAATTACTAGCTTATGTTAGGTCTAATTTAATTATTTCGAGGAAAATATACCTATAGCAGTAGATTTTTCTCGCGATTTCGGCGGTGTTGACCATTCTTTGATTCTAAATGATACGCAGGGTTTAAGCTATCCGAATTCTATCTGAATCCGATGAGCCATTTCGGTGCGAATAAATAACAAATGTCATCATCATCATCATCAAGCCCTCCATGCCGAGTCCAGTAACGGCTAATCCTGTCATGTGTCTGTCTAGACAGGAAATACCTTAAAATTCCGATTTTTTTTCCGGATATTAATTTGTCATAGGGGACATGCCGCGAGCGGATCTGCTAGAGCATGTTATTTTTATAGTGGTGATTGTTATTTATCTTTCATATTTGAGTCATCATCATCATCATCATAGGCCTCCCCCAAGGCTCTCCACTCAGACCGGTCTTGTGCTTTTCGCATCCACCGCGTCCCCGCGATCCTTACTAGGTCGTCACTCCATCTTGTTGCATATTTAAGTAGCTAGCGTTTATTTTTATTTTTTTATTTTATTATTGTTGAATTTGGTATTGGATAAATGTTAATATTCATTTGTACGATTTTTTTTTGTCCTAATGCTATGTTACGCAGGAGCTATTTTAGATTAAATGCATAATTTAATTGTCATAAGTAGGTTAGGTTAAGTTTGATTTATAAGCGACATCAAAAAGTGAAGTCTTCAGAATTATGTAATGTACCCGTCAGTTAGGGTTACATAGGGAGCGTAAATGTAAAAAAAAATAAGAGGTTTATATGGACAGATAGATTAGAAAAGGATAACTTTGGCCGGAAAATTACCCAAGAAAATTGATATAGATGGAGCGCAAAAAAGGACCAGAAACATATTGAAAGAAGGTAAAGGATGACGTAGGTAATATTGTAATGGTGTGGACAGCTCATGGATGACGTCAGCGATCTGTTTGCGATTAGTCCACAATTTTACTAATATCGGTGAAAATGTACCTACTTGCGTCATTTTAATATCGATATGAGAGTTCATTTTATTATGAAACTGCGATTAGAATGATCTCTAATTCAATTCACAGTAAGAGCTATTTTAACGTCAACAATATGAAATACGACATCTTAGCAAGATGGGCTGATCAATGTTATTTTAATTGTATTGGTATTTATTATTTTATCAAAACACGTTTCGTCGAACGTAACATTACGTAGAATTTTCATTATATCGGAAGCCGTTTCTCACCTAACTTGTTAATGTCTTAACTATCTTTCATTTCATTGAACGCTATTGACTACTGAAACCATCATGTTTTCAGGATATCTTGAAAATTAATTTCGTAGGTTATGTTAGGTTAAGGTTAACAAGTTAGGCGAGAAATGGCTTTGGATACAATCGATGAAGTGAAATTCGGTAAAATAATGGGTTACCTTTTAGTATTCCATATAACTTAAATCAATTTAATGTTAGGAATATTAACATACCTATTTTTTTTCCGTGGAATCCTGAAATAAATAGTTTTGTTTTTTTTTTGTACACCTATACCACCACTACTAGCGGTAAAAAATAATGAATTAACAAATTGTACAACACGGTTTTTTATATACTCGTAAGTACGAGTCTTTGAAAGGCGTTACCACGGGATTCCACTATTGAACCATTTCTTGCCGCCATGTTGCCGGCAGGATTGCGTGACGTGAGAAATAAATCGATCTCCTGTCATGCCGGTTTCAGGGGGCCTTATTCAGAATTTACCTGACAAAAGATTATTTAAACACTGAAAAAAGTTTAAAGGTACTTAGATTTATTCTGTAATTGATAACAGTACCTAAACCAAACGAAAGAAAGTGAAAATAGTTAATGTAGAATTTTACCAAGCAATTAACAGACGATTAGAGTGTTAACAGCTGTCAAAATGTATGAACTGACAGTCAATTGACATTGGTTAGCATTTAGCATCGTTTGGTAAAATTGGTAATATTTAAGTCGCACAAATACCTGATGTTTACTTGTCTTGTTTTATGAAAGATAAAAGATGTAAAAAAAAGAGTGCTGTCTTCGCCAACAAACTACTTTGCAGTTTGGCGAAACTATTCTGAATATTTTTACAATGTGTATCCTTGCAATAATAAATGTGGAAAGAAAAAAATATATATGTGTAAATCAGTTTACAAGTGTTTGAGTCAATATTTAATAATCTTTATGAAAGTATTTAGTAGCAGTAGAAAGTACGATAAAATAACATCATTCCTGACATAGTCTCTGCCAATTGAAATTCTCAATGGTGTCATCATAACACAACAGGCAGGGGATAAACAAAGACTTTTAAAGATCAAATGAGGTCCTTGCAATGATTTATACACTTGATCATTACTTTTATATGAAGTCCAAGATTAAACAATTATACGTTATTTTAAATAAAAACACGCTTAATGAATATTTGAGGTTATATGACAATCAATAATAATTTGATGCTTTTAAGGCCAATTTCAATTGACACAACTGGCCAGTTAGACCATCAAAATTATTCAAATATGTTCTATTTTTAAAACTCCATTCGAAATAGGTCCGCGGCTATCACTGTGACGCCGTCAATTACGTGTTGTTTTGTTCACAGCTGCTCCCGCTGCAACGGCAATTGTGTTTAAAAAATCCCTCAGCCATTTTACATTTTAGTCGACTATAGTTTCGCGCCGAGTAAACAGTTGTATTCGATTTGCATTCGATTTAGTTTGACGGCTCGAGTGTTTGATGGCTGCATGGATGTGAATGGGTGATTTATGCGTGAAGTAACGAGTATTTGATGATGGAATAAAAGCTGTGGGATTTAAATGGTTAACTGAACTATTGTGACATATTTGAAATATTAAAAAAATATAAATTGTCATATAGAACAATTATTCTGCCCCTACATTGTCCTTTATTCTATCAATTTAAACTAATTCTCGTTTATAATTATATATATATATATAATTTATTAATATATAGACTGCGGAATCCTAAGTACCTAAACAAGCTTTACTATTTATTTTTAATTTTGTCACTTTTGTACGAGGTAAATTGTCTCCAAGAGTAATTTTAAAAATGTTCTAGTTTTAAAAAATTACGAAGAAATTAATTTTGAGAAACGGCTCTAACGGCAAGATATAGGCGAAGTGAGAATAATAATTCAACTCGTATAAAACCGCGAGTGTCCTCTAAGTATATCTTAGTATTTTTAGTCCAGTATATCACACCAATACTCTTGTTCTTCATTTTATTGTCATTTCCAAAATCAGACATCATGATGTGGCAACATCTACAACGGGGAATATGCATGGATTTTTTAAATCGCATTTCGAAATAAAATATAAAATACCGTAAAAGACATGATCAAAACTGAAATTAAAATTTAAATCTTACAAGAAACACGGATGATACTAGAGCATCTGCTAATTAGACATCGATTGGCGATTACACTGAGAGGTCCGATAATTATGCACTGTGACGTCATGTAACAGGTCTGCCATTATACTCTATGTTTAATTCCGTTTTGCTAGAAAGAGATAGGAACAAATCTTTGTTGGCTTATATCTTGGTTACTATAGCTATTTTTTTTATAAATCACTTTTTTTTTACTCGGATCTTTTTTTATTAAAGCTGTGAAAAAACAGGTCTTTAGTTTTCCTTATTATACGATGACGATAGGAGAGTTTTGAGATTCAAAAACATTTAAAATCTTAGAATTTGGAAAGATAGTCTTTCAACTACTCTTACTTGTCAGACGATAATCGTTTTTTATAGTAAGTGGGATTTGAAACCAATAAGTAAACATTCGCATTTTCAAGACTACAATCACGAGACTTTAACCCTAGACTGCCAATGCATTCTCGACCCTGAGGACTAAGATAATGGCTAGATTCGTTAGGTACAACATAAAAAAATATCCTAACCGGAAACTGACCCGCACGCGACTGGGATCTACCAATCGACTACTTACGGCCAGCTCCAGACTGACCAAGTCTACCAAAACCATGAATATTTTGGGACCGAAGGTTTATAACAACAAACAACAAAAAGCCCGGCTGGCTGTTCACAATGGAGTGCTAGCCCCTACCCTGATGTATGGTAGTGAATGTTGAGTGTGGCAGGACAAGCATGTTAGTCGTGTAAATGCAGTTGAAATGCGCTCTTTGCGTAGTATGTGTGGTGTGAAACTGATTGATAGAGATAGATTGACTGATGATTAGAAATGAAAAAATCAGAGAGAAATGTGGAATGAAAGAAGATGTAGTGACTAAGATTGAGAACCAAGGGCATGCTTCGATGGTTCGGTCATTTGAAAAGGATGGATGAAAGAAGATTGACGAAAGAGATATACAGATCGAAAGTGAGTGGAAAGGTCGGAAGGGGCCGCCCAAGGCGTGCTTTTTCGAATCAAATCGGAGAAATACTGGAAAAGGGCCGAATCTTAAGTACCCGAAACCGACGTGCGTGCATGACTCGATGTATTATGAATGTTGAAGAAGCGAAAGAAATTTGTCAAGATGGTAGCAAGTGGAAAGAAGTGGTCTCTGCCTACCTCTCTGGGAAACAGGCGTGATTTAATGTATGTATGTATGTAGGTTTATAACAGACCTAAAAAATAAACTTCAAATGCAGCCCTGCTGAAGACTGCTACATTATTTCATTGCACTTACTTGTTTCAGATACGGAGGAAACGGCATGAACTGTTGCAAGAGCTGCTGTTCCCTCGCGTTAACTACAGTTAAACCTAGGGACGGCAAGAAGATTGAGGTCTACAACAACGGCTAATATAAGTAAACTAATTATATGAATACCTTGTTTTGTTTCACTGATTTTGTAAATGAACCAAGATTTTAAAACTATTGGTTTAGGCAAGCATGGCATGGCTGCATGGAAAAAAAACATAATATTTAGCACATTGTTGGCTATAACTATAAATCAAAAAGTACATAAGTACCAAAAATTAATTTAAAAAAATGGTATTGAAATGTGCAGAATGAGACCTTTCATATGACAGTCCTTTTGCTATAATCAAACCACTATAATTTTTTTAACCCCCCATTCTAGCCCTTTTTTTTTTACTAAAAACAGATGCGGGCAAGCAAGTTATACCACCATGCCAAATTTCAAGTTGATAGCATTTATAGTTGCTGAGAAAACCTGATGTGACATACAGACAGACAGACAACGATGTCTCACCAAACCAACTAAGGGTTCATTTTTTTGGAACGGAACCAAAATAAGCCAAAAAAGCTTGTCGGTAAAAAAAATGGAACAGAAATTAAGTTCACGTCAAAGAACACGTATTCATCTATCAATTTTATCGGATCTCTTATTACTTTAATTATGTACATAGGGTTCCGTTCCCCAAGGCAGCCTAATGGGGCATTATTAATATGCCTACACTAACCGTCCAAAGTTAGGACTAACTTTAAAGAGTTGAATCTTTTGAACAGTAATTTATAGGGTTGATATTTTTTCGGGTGTATCCCACTATTTCTTTTATGAATTTCTATTGATAGAAATACTGGGACAAATTCTCCACTATTTTATGGCGGCATTACCTCTTTCAGGTATGTACTAGCGCGTTTTTTGACAAAATAGAAATAATGGGATATAATTTTGGAAAAAACGCTGGCCCACTTATTCTATTTTGTATTTCCATGAAAATAGTGGGATAAGTACATCTTTTTTTTCAGAATTATGTGATATTACTTATAACGGTGCATTTAATAAAAAAAAAACCAAGAAAGTGAATTAATAAAGGGAGTGGCCTACAAGAAAGGTTTATCTTTAAAAAAAAATATTATTGGTAAAAACGATCAAACATACAAGCGTCGAATTGGTAATACTTTAGAACAAACCCTGAAAAAAAACAACAAATCCGCGTAAATAACATTTTTAATAAGGAGCAAAATGCACCTTTTTAATAACTTTTTAATAAGGTTTATTTTGCTCTACATAAATTGGTTACTTACGCGGTTTTGCAGTATCAACGAAATACTTAAAACTGGTAAAGTATGAGTTGCGCTCGCGCTGATTCGATTCGAAACCGAATTTAAATCGCGAGCCCGACTCGCAATTACCCGGTTTTTAAAACTAAAGTAGAAAATTCAAAATATTTAAAGTAAGGTGGGGTAAGTGCGTCTACGGGGCAAGTGCGTCAAACCAATTATATCTCCTAAAAATATATAATTTCTCGCACTTGCTAAATTGACGCACTTACCCGAAAGTGGGGCAAGAGCATCAACGGGGAAAGTGCGACAAATTATATATTTTTAGAAGATATTATTGATTTGACGCACTTGCCCCGTAGACGCACTTACCGCACCTTAGCTTATAAGTAAATAAAAAAAATGTTTTTTCTACTAAAAATCTACTAGAAGAGGGACTTGTCATATTTATACCCGTATTCCTATAACAGTCAAATCACTACAGCAAAAATAATAAGTTAAATGTGACATAGATTCTATAGACTTAATTACACGGAACGTGTTAGTAAAAATACCTACAAACAAGTTATACAATGCCAATTTAGTTTGATTCGATCATTTAGGCAAACACGAACAGGCCGTATTGGAAATCGATACAACTAAAATAAACATTTGAGCGGGGCACAATCGCTGTCAATTAATGTTTCGCCGAGTCAATACTGGGCTGTTTTATTTATAGCCAAGATTTATTAGGAAAAGAAGATTTATGAAGATACGAAGAGTAGGTATCTGATGAGAATAGGGGACTTAAAGTTCTAACAGCTATACGGAAATGACAACAAATATAATTATATAACAGACTGTGATACAGTCATTATAGTACATTTTCTTTACAGATCATTTAGAGGAACACCTTAAAATTTTATTCTTTCTCCAAATATTCATTTGCATTTTTATAAAACTATGTTATGCTTGAAAGTGAGTGGAAGGGTCGGAAGGGGTCGCCGTACTTTTTCGAATCAAATTGGGGAAATACTGTGAAAGGGCCGAATCTTAAGCACCCGAAACCGACGCGCGACGTGCGTGTATGACTCGATCTATAAATGTTGAAGAAGCGAAAGAAATTTGTCAAGATCGTAGCAAGAAACAGGCGTGATTTAATGTATGTATGTACATATGTATGTTATGCTCCAGTAATTTTAGACAACGTTTAATTTAATTGGTATACGTAGGTTAGGTAAGGTTTGATTTATAATCAATATCAAAGTAAGTTAGTTTTAATTTTTTGGAGAAGCTTTTGTAGCCGACTGTACTTTTTCGTGACAAAGTGTTTATTTGCCTGTCAAGCCTAAACTAATAAGTCCTATCACGGTGGGTCTAAGTTAAGTATCACCTCTTAGATACTATAATATTGCATAGTCATCGGGTTTACATGTGTGGTCTATTATTGACAACGCGCTGGCCGAGTTGGTAGTGACCCTGCCTACGAAGCTTGTGGTCCTGGGTTCAAATCCCGGTAAGGGCAGATATTTGTGTGATGAGAGCAAATATTTGTTCTCCTGAGTCATGGATGTTTTCTATTTATTTAAGTATATATTTCTCTATATAAGTATTTATATCGTTGTCTAGTACCCATAGTACAAGCCTAGAGCTTAGTTTGGGACTAGGTCAATTTTAAGTGGGTCAAATTTAGATTATATATATTATAGATTTGTAGTCTAAAAATCTAACCTTACCAATCTCGTAATTACCGTCATAACAATATTTTTCATTTCGTATAAAGTTGCTAATTTAATAAAAAAGGAATAAAATACTGAGCTCAACTTTTAATAATATTCATCAATGGCAGCCGCCTACTCAAATCTCAGCGGCGCTTTAATAAAAACAAGCTCCCGTGTCGAAACAAGATTTACAGTGGCAATTTACGTATTTCGCGATTCAAAGTAATCCGATTTATTTATATTTATCTTAAGTAACTCACTCAGAGCGACAAGCCCTTTCAAATCTAAATCAAATGTGCGAAGACTTCATAAATTTTGTTAAATTACTCACAATTGAGGTTAGAGTAAATAACACTTTAACTACTTTTTAATTAACATTTCACAACCCTTTGAATTTGGTTTCGGCGTTTTTTAATTACGTCTCTTTGTCTAGATCTGGGTTATTTGTCGCCGCAGTGTTCATTAACATTTTTTAATAGGGTTTTTCAAAAATAAAGGTGGCGTAATTGCGGATGGGCCTTTATATAACACATTCTTCACTACTAAATAAAACGTTTTATATTTAAAAAAAACTTTTAACAGACCATGCATATAGTTAAACATACCTAAATACTTCATCATCATGTCAGCCGAAAGACGTCCACTGCTGGACATAGGCCTCCCCCAAGGCTCTCCACTCAGACCGGTCTTGTGCTTTTCGCATCCACCGCGTTCCCGCGATACTTACAAGGTCGTCACTCCATCTTGTTGGAGGCCTACCTACAGCTCGTCTTCCGGTCCGCGGACGCCACTCAAGAACCTTCTGGCCCCATCGGCCATCAGTCCTGCGAGCGATGTGCCCCGCCTACTGCCACTTCAGTTTAGCTATTCTTCGGGCTATGTCGGTAACCTTATTTCTACTGCGGATATCATCATTTCTGATTCTATCACGTAAACACTTAATGCAGTAACTAGTGCTTGCCGGCTGTGCTCCCCGTGAGGTTGCCGGGTTAGAACAGTGCCACTCTATTTCTTCCCGAGGATATCGTAAGAGGAAATATAATGAGATTGTATGCTACAAAATGAAGAAAGTATTTTTCGTGGAACTATAGTTATTATAAATAATATTACTTAAATAATGTAACATAAAATTTCCTTACGCTATATGTAAGCTTCTCGAAATAATCGTAATTGCTCGTTTTCCTTGCAACAGAGTTTAATTTAAACCCATAAGTATAATGAACAATCGATTGACCCTATTAATTTCCGTATCAAAATAATATATATTTAAAGTTTCATTTAAAGAAATTAAACTTGGAAAATTGACGAAGAATATCTCACTAATTACTCTCTGTTACTAATTAGTTCAGTAAGACTGAAACAAGGTCAAGACTTGAAACAAGGTTATAACGTCGTACGTTCGTTACTTTTAAAAACCAACGATTCCAACGAAGAAAGAAAGGTACTGAAAGCATCCTTGAATATTTTCTATTATAACATTTATAACCTAAAACATCATAGCTTCTAATATATTTAATGAGTAGCCATTAACTCTCAAAGCATCAATATATTTTCAATATAAATTATTCAAATTTTACATTGTGATAAATAATCCTTTGCAAAAAGACATTTTCTTTTTCAATCAAAATCGAAACAAAGGCGCCGTTTATATCAAAGTAAGTAAACCTTTTCAATATCTTCGTCTAGACGAATAATAGTATTTTTCACAATCGTGTTATAATAGAGAGCTTTTTAGTCGAGTACCGTGTTTAGGCCACGAAGCTTGCTGAGTGGCCTAAGTAAGGTACGAGATTAAAAAGCTTAATTATGACACTATTGTGAACAATACTTTTTGTACGAGTTCATTAAAATTAATAATTTAAGTCATTAATACGAGTATACAAGAAAACTAAATATCGTAAGTGTTACTATCCGACTTCTTTGACACAAGATAATTGAAAAGTAGATTTTTGACAGATGCCGCGACGCTGCTACGTTCCGAAACGCCACAGATTGGCAATTTTGTATCGGATCGAGTCTCCTTAAACAAGGACACATATATGGAAATCCAAAGTTCTATTTTCAAATTTTTTTCGGTTGTCTAGAGCGTATCGAAATAGTTATTTCGATTGTTTCGGAAGTAACAACGATGAAAAGAGTGACGTTGCAGTATTCTCTATGAAATCTTAATACACAGATTTTAATCGACGAGTATAAAAAAGAACTAACGTGCAGTTTTACGATTTCAAATTGTTCTAAAACACCAGGGAAATGAGAACCTAGAAATAAAACTTAGATTATTGTACTTTGAGAGCGTTCACCGAATTTAAATCTGGAAATGCAGGAGATGAAGTTAAAATGAGTTTGAAGGAGTTACATTTCACAAAATGAGGCGGTACAATGTTACACAGTAGTGCAAGAGGTCTTAGAAGGTATTTTGGTGTCGGGTAAAGTTGATTAGACTCGCATGGGAGCATAAAAGAGAGAGGGAGAGAAGGGTACAAATCTGAAATTCCATTATGAGCATAACAGCTTCTGCCCGCGACTTGTTTCGCGTAGATTTCGATTATAATCCCTCAAAAACTTTAAAATTTTCCGGGATAAAAACGATCCTATGTGCGACGTGCCATCCCGATCCGATTAGTAGTTGAAGCATGATTGAGTTACAAACATCCAAACATCGAAAGTTTCTCATTTATAATATTAGTCAGATTATCAGAATGAGCATGCGCATGCAAGCCCTCATTGCTAATAAATTTAAAAACATACGACTTATGAGTGAGTAACTTAACGGAAAAGTTCACGAATATATTCACACTTCGAATTGAAAATAATACTTTAGTTTATTAGAAAACACGGTTAGTTCCCGATTCGCCGGATTCTTGTTTTGTCGGATTCCCGTTTCGCCGGAATTTCATAAATAAAATATGTGCCAGTCTGAACTTTTCCCTCAAGAATCCGGCGAAACAAGAATCCGACGAAACAAAAATCCGGCGAATCGGGAACTAACCGAAAACACGGAACATTAGTGATGAGGGCGCCACTGGACGCTCGGTTCTAAGGTTTTTTGGTTAAGGTTGAAGATCAAAGTCGGTAACGGGAGGCCATTTGCAACGTTAAAAGATGGCGGACGTGTAATTTGTTTTAGACTTTAATTTTTGGGTAATTAGGTGTTCAAAGTTCTTTTCTGATAGTGATTTGTACTTTTTATGCCTTAGTGTCGCACAGTGATTGAAGACTTGGACTTATTTCGTGTATCTGGCATCTTTCTTCTCGTTTCAAGTGGACTCGCAGTGGTGCAGAGGTTAAAACTATCTTGACCTCTGACCTACAAATCACCGTACAACGTTGCCCCCAATCTTCCTAGAGAAGATTGGATTGTGTTTTATACTCATATAAACCTTGACACTGGCGAAATCACTTCACGTGGAAGCCATATCCCTGCGGTAGTAGCTGTTCAAGTCGCCGCGGGGGCAAAAAAAAAAAAAAAAAAGTCGGTAACTTTAGTGCCTCTGCTGCAAAAGAACTACAGTTACCGACATAACGCGGTGAGTAGCAAGGAAGTTCTGCATGATGTCCTCATTTCTAATTCCGCAACGACGAACGATTCACGAACGATGCTTTAAACAACTCAAATTTATGCCTCAATAGTCATGCTCAAAGGTTTTTCGGTAAGTCAGGAATAAATGATTTAATAGCCCCGACAAATGGAGTGGAAGGGTCACACTATCTTCCAACTTGTATTTGATTACAGTGACCTTTGCAAAATTCACACATTTTATTAAAGTTTAAGTAAATTTTCTATGAGCATATCATGTAAATCTATGCTTGGACAGCGCCGATAACATCTAAGCCGGTTGCTTTTGATATAACAGTCAGAGAGGTTATTATGACATAGATATGCCATTCAGTTTACGCTGCCAGAAAAGGGCTCAGTGTAAAGAGATTTTCTCCGTGTTGCCAAAAAAGTAATACAATGTAATGTATTACTTTTTTGTGAGTGTGTATTTTGTCTTCTTCTTCTACTTAAGGCACTTGCAACTACTTACATAAGAAGTTGCACTAAAATATAGTATTATATTGTTATCTATTTCATTTGGCAACGTATTTAATTATCATATTCATAATCATAAATCTATGCTTGAAATAATGTTGTTTGGTTTTAATAAATAAGCGTAAATCTTAGTAATGGATGTTTTCAATATATTTAATTTAAGTATGTACTTTTTTATAAAAAGCTGTTTATTGTTGTCTAGTAACGATAGTACAAGACTAGGGCTTAGTTTTGGATTAGGTCAATTTGTATGAGGATGTCCCGTGATATTAATTTATCCAATAAATTATTTGTAATCTTACCGATGGGGGCCAATTGAAATAAAACACAAAATATTGAAGCCCAAAAGGACATTGTTAATATTATGACAGGTTTTACTGCCAAGTAAATATGAGCTACATAACATCAACAATACTACTGCAATTTAAGAGCAAGATCGGCTGAACTAAAAGTAGAATAAAGACACAGGATACACATATTCAGCGCATGTTAATAAATAAATCATATTACTATGGACAAAGAACGGGCTGCCTTTGTTTCGGCGAAATATGTTTGCCAAATGTATCGTTCCCCAACTTTTGATTTGCCAACCAGCTTTTTTCTGTAACTGTAAATATTTCAGGCTTTTATTAAAACTAACCTCACCTAACCTATAGAGTCCTACACGATGGTATTGAAATAAATTCTGAAAAAATTATATAACATTGGGTTGGCAAATGAAAAAGTTGGGAAATGATAGCTGCAGGTGGTAGGACCTTGTGCACTTGTGCAGGGTCCGTCCGGATAGCTACCACCATCTTATCCATTCACCTACCGCCAAACAGCAGTGTTCGCATTGTTGTGTGTGTTCTGGTTTGGGGATAAGACAGCCGGTGTTATGACTAGCATAGAGGTATTCCATCTTAGTCCTTAGGGTTGCCAGTGCCATTGCAGTCTTAGGATTGCGGTCTTGTGAATGCGAATGTCTATGGGTCACAGTTTCCACTTACCATCAGGTGGCTCGTTTGCCTTCTCTATGCCATAAAAAATATAAATTTGGCAAACATATTTTTAACAAACGCCAAGCTCCCCATTGAACGTGTCACGTACAACCAAAATTTGACAGCAAGTGATTACGAATACTGAAACAAAAGGGTTAGAAAGATTTTATCTGACAGACGTACAATGCGACGTTATGTCACATTTCGCAGTAATGCGGCAACAATGGAGACAATCCAATCCAAAGACACGATTTAGACCTCCAACTTTATTGTCTGCTTATAATGGCTTGAGATAAACGGATGTTCTGCAGCTGTTGTATTTTCTCCTTCTCTATTGAGCGTGCTACAAGTAACAGTTTTGAAACGACATACATTAAAATCAGAATACATAACGTGTTTTTATGTTATTTCAACATTTCTGCTAAGTAAATTCTCTATTAATCTCTATTCTCTATTAATGCATTATGACAATACCTTTGCCCACAGGAATTGATTAGTAAAGATTGGTTTTAAAAACGTTAAATTGAAAAAAAATGGCGAATTGAAGACTGAAGGTATAATAAGGTATAATATAGAAGCTTAACATAAATACATTATGACAATATTAAACAATACAATCTGGCCCCTATTTCACCAAGTTACAATTGTCAATGACATAAATGTCTGCTGACAATACGACATATCTCGCTGACAATTGATCAAGTGACAGGTGACAACTTACAATTTCGTAAATTATTTTGTATAGAAATGCGACGTATGCGTATAAACATTACTAACATTTTGTTAAAATTGTCATAATCTTAATAAAATGACAATTATCTTGTGAAACAAGAATAATTTTTCCGACTCGACATATTTGTAGATTTGTCGGTAATTATTGACATAAGATCGAGGCTGTGTCAGCCTAGCGTTACAATTCTGTGGCCTGGTGCTAATAGGGCCAAAGTCGGTATTAATACTGATAAACTATTAATGCTGATGCATGGTAAAAACGCTCATTACGGAAAACAATGATAATTGATATTGGCCCTATTAGCTCCAGGCCACAGAATTGTAATTTACCTCTCACCTCAAAGGCAAAAAATATTATAACGTTTCACTTAATCGCATTTCACCCCAACTGTATAATTATTAAAAGTATCACTTTTTGTGTCTTTAAAATTGCCGCTAATAATTTAGTCACATTTGTCTTTTATATTAGTAACAAAGACAATATTCCAATATTAAAATGAGATGAATTTGATATCCCAAAGAAAAAAAAAGGAACAGTAACTTCAATATCTCGCGGTCATTCATTCATTACATATATGACATGTTTTAATGTTGTGTGTGAGTGGCCTCAACGCTGCTACCGATACCTGCAGAGTTTTACTGCAAACGTCAATTAATACGTCAAATATAATAGCGTTCCAAACATACATCGATCGCGATGAAATGCAACTAAGTAAAACACTATACGGAAATTTAATGTATATGCTACAAAATTCAAAAGTACTACTTACAAATTAACTCAACAATTGCTTGGGGGTATTAATTTTTTTAACTCGGTACTTACTATTGTCCTCTTTCGCCAATTTTGCCATGTGATATATCTTAAGTACCTACTTTATATATCGTATGTCTACTTGTGATTTTTGAGCAATTTCCTTCCAGTTTTTGATCTTCCTATCAAATGTTACGTTATTTTCCGAAATTAAATTCAATATCGTAATTTCTTTGTCATATCCACTGTTATTGTTTTAAAATCGAAACACTCGCTTGTGTGTTGTCATTATTGGTGGAAGGAATTAAAAATGATTTGTGTTTAAAACGCGGTAAATAATTGAGTAGTTTTAAATAAGTTAAAGGAAAATCCTATTTAGCCAGTGATACCTACATTTTAAGGCAAAAAAAAAAAAAGTTATTTCCTTAAGTCATGTCTTCATACAGTAAGTACCTAAGTAAGTACTAGTCAAATTCTATTTTTTCATAAATAATTAACTAATACCGACGATAAAATAGGCTTCTTAAACTTATCCGTATTAAAAAAAACAATACGATAATTACCTCCTTTTGTTTCGTTGTAAATGTAAAATTTTAAAAATACTTACGTTTGGAGCCAAGCAAAGAGAATTAACATTATAATAAGTAGGTACATTTGGTGTAGAGCCAACCAATAATTATTTATTTTTAAAACAAAGGTTTATTTTTTTTAATTATGAATAGGTTTGCTGAATATTATTTAATACGTGACGTGTGTGTGAATGAATAAATGGTAAGATACTGTCGTCCTTATTTGTAAGTCGTCTTGTCCTTCCCGCAAAAGGTACAGTCAACCAATTTGATCAACAAGCCACTGTGGACTATGTCAACTAGACGTTGTAAAGCAAATTAAAAGAAGTATCTTATGTTTTGGGTGACAACGTCACTTTGACATAGTCCATATTGGCTTAGGAATCGAATTGGTTGATCATAGGTATTATAAATCTTGCAATGGTGGACGCCTGTCAACAACCGACATACGGTGAAAAAGATAAGAAACAACAATTGTCCTGACATATTTACAATTGTCATCTTACTTCGACAATGCCTGTTTCACAATTTACAATTGTCATGTGTTCTTGACAATTGTAGCACTTGTCAAGCTTGGTGAAATAGGGGCCTGGTATGGCGCTGCCATAGATAAAATAGGTCATGTTGGTTTTCTCTGCTTGTTCCATGTCATGTAGGGCTAAGGGACCGTTGCCCTTTCCGCCATTTAAGAACGGGCATGGAAAACTTTTTGCGAACCTCGGAATTTTGCGATTGTTTTTCTCGTTTTTTTACTCATGTTTTGTGTTCAAATAATTATGTGTGTGTAACCTTCCGTGGTTTCACCTGATGTTTCCAGCGAAAGACCAGCGCTGACTTTATTGCCAGCATTACGCTGAGTTGGGATGATTTCGTGGCTACATTCTACTAGGGAGTGCAATTTAACCGGTTAATAACCGTTTTTGTATGAAAATAACCGGTTATAACCGGTAATTTGCACTCCCTACATTCTACTTGTACGTGTTAATCTGTTCTTTGTTATGTAGGTCTCGATAAATTCTTTTATTTTTTTCTTCTTTCTTTTTTTCTAAACTTTTTTTTTGTTATAATTGTTTTCAGGATAAGTACGTCAGTAGCTAACCTAACCTAACTTAAGTTCAACTCTGGGTTTACTATCACTGTTTTTTTTCCAAATCTTACATCGATTGGTTAAAGCGTTAAGCCACAAAGACGGAACAAAAACAATTTAGCATTTAAATATTATAAGGTATCCGTACATCACTACATAGTATAAAACAAAGTCGCTTGCGCTGTCTGTCCCTATGTATGCTTAAATCTTTAAAACTACGCAACGGATTTTGATGCGGTTTTTTTTAATAGATAGAGTGATTCTTAAGGAAGGTTTATATGTATAATACATTCCACGCGGGCGAAGCCGCGGGCGGGTCGCTAGTTATATTATTTATTACAAATGCTTATAGGGCACTTTTTATTCCACCAAAAAGAGATAGTTCCCGAGGGAATAGTAAAACAATTCTTCGATAAGTTGCGGGAAGCACCTAGTATACTTACGTTATACAGTATGTCTCTGACCTTGGGGCTTTAAATTCAACGATCGATTCTACTCGCTAAACTGAACTACTTTTGTTCAGCAACATGAAAAAATTACTTAAATTTAGATAACTAATTGATGTTAAAGTCTAATTGTAAAATCAGTGTATTACATACTGGCCATGTAATCACTATCTCATGGTACGGGGGCGACATTACCTTGGTACGGGGGCTAAAGGAAAATGGAGAGAGTACATTGAAAATTAGATTTAACTTGTATGATAAAAAATAAATTTAAACTGAACATATTTTTAACAACTTACAGAACAAAAGAAGTTTAGTTTCAGGAGTAGAAATGATCTATGCATTTAAAGCCCCAAGGTCAGAGGCACCCTGTATACATAAACCCTTTGTCAAGGCTAAATGACTCGCAGATAACCCGAAGATCATAATTTACAAAGGTCAATTTAAATCGATCTCCAACCTCACTCCGTCCCGGATGTATCCGTCGATCGGTCCACCAATTTGTCTATTAAATAATCGGCGGCTTAAGTTGTACCACCCAATTAACGTTTCGGGCTTAGACCCGCGAATTAACAGATTAGCAAGGCTATTCCTACAATCGAATCGAAATCAGTCCCCGTCTACCCTCCGTGTAATGGTTAAAGTGTGAGTGAGACGGTATATGTTAAAGTAACCTTTTTGATGCTACAATACAAGGAACTGACTATTCTCAGATTATTAAAGCTCTCTTGGCGTCAAAGTTTACGGTTAGAGCTGTAATTCAACTTTTGTCATGTCGACGTGAATGCTTAAGAGTAACTTATTTGCTGCCGCGGTAGGGAATTGTAAAGTTATTAACTCTTAAAATATGTCCCTAGTTACGATACTGTATTTGTCTCTCTTTAATTGAGTTGTGATTGTGAACAATGAGAGTGATAGAAATGTTAAATTATAGTTTTGATTTAAGTGCCTCAGCATAACGTATGTACCTGCTGCAGCTACAGAGTAATATAACTATTGAAAAACCACAAATTAATCGAATTATGTCATTTGATACATAAGTATCGATTTGTTGATTTCATAATTCGATATTACATTAAAATATAACTCAGCAATCCAATGATTCAATAATCATTAACTTATTTAATGTCGCGCATTGCGGTGGATGCGAAAAGCACAAGACCGGTCTGAGTGGAGAGCCTTGGGGGAGGCCTATGTCCAGCAGTGGACGTCTTTCGGCTGACATGATGATGATGATTGCGACTAATATTATAAATGCGAAAGTTTGTGTGTTCATTTGTCACTCCTTCGCACTGCAAAGACTGGACGGATTTGGAAGAAAAATTAAATGGAGATATTTAGATTAACATATACCTAGTTGGTTACTAAGGTTGATGCAAATAAAACTAACTTATGTTTATTTTTTCAATATGTATAAAAATTAAAAGCTTAATTAATATACATTTTGAAAAACAATTAATCATTTTTCTTAGTTTCTGCAATTCCCGATACGATCTTTTAACATTCGCAGCCGGCATCGATGAAATTACGCATGACTTTTCTGTAAATTTTATTTTTTGAAATCGCTTAAAAGTTAGTCTTTGTTTACCAAAGAACTTTTTTTGTTTAATATTATAAAAAATCCTATCTCTGTATATGTTTAGAGACCAAAATTATATTTATTAACATGACTTAATTCCAACTTATGAAGCAAGAGATTTGGTGTGTTTTCGTATTTCTGCAAAATCATGTGAAATCTTAAAGTCGATTTAATGAGTCATCAAGATTGACCGGTGTCCAAGCGGATCCTTAGTTGCTTTGAATACATTCGTATCAGAATTTAAAGCTAGAAGTCTGTTCAATATGTCACGCAAATTTGAACTCTCTACAGGAACTCTTACAAAAGTTGGGGCCGTTATCAGTATCATCGTCGTGCGTGATTTTAACTATGATGTTATCGTCCGAAATGGGAATACTTCAAGCTCGTACATCAAATAATTGCAATAGTTTAGAATACATTATTTTTATTATTATTCTATATAAATCAAAGTTTTGATTAATATACAGGTTTATGCAAAACTGCTTTAATTTTTTTTTTTAAATTGTAATTAATCTCAGTAACAGAACTTAGTAACCGACTAGGTAGGCTGCTTTCGTCGCGGAAACTATACAAGTTTTCCAAGAGAATAGCGATAATCTAAATCTACTTGGACGAAGTCGCGGGCAGAAGCTAGTATTATATATCCTCGGGGGCAGAAATAACGGGTCAGAGGACATTTTTCATGCAAACAAGGCTATTTCGAAGCCTTGGTTCCTTTTCAGAGCCAGTTTTGAAAGAGGTTTAATGGTGGATATACCGAGTTTCAATAGAGGAGGTCAAACGTTCTTAAGATACCAAACTTATCGCACAATCAGTTAACACCACAGTGAGAGAGCTTGAGTCAGCATTCGGATTTCCTTGCATTTTAATGCCATTTTAGATGTTTTTCTGAACATGCACAATTTCGGCGCTAACCGCTGATTCAATCAGTTGGGTATCCTAGGCACTCTTAAAGTCCTGTATCGATGCTCGGGGTATCCGTCACCAGATTTCACGAAAAACATCCCCTGGCGAGGAACCCAAGGCTTGGAAATAGCTTCTTTAGTATGAAAAAGGCACACTGGCCCGTTTTTTTGCCCCTGAGTGTACTTCCTTTTACATAGTACAAAAAAAAATACTGACGTAACGAAACATGACTAATAATAATAAGTCCTAGTGAGAAGCGAAAATGTATAATTCCTCCCGACTTATAATCTTGAGTTTCGGCTGTTATTTCCATTATAATAATTCCATATCCAACAGCGTTTTATATAAAGAATGTTGAAACTATTTCCTTCTATAATTATATTCTACCTCGGTTGTCTGATTTGACGTCATAACGTCAACCAGAATTAGTAATAGCACCACTAAACAGCAGCTCTAATACTAACCTAATCCTGCAAATATTGATCTACCTAGTTAGCCAGCATTGAAACCCGGGCCATTGTCTGCGCGACACGTGTCACCGCGATACCTACCTGGCGATCGCCAGATACGAGTATGTCAAGCGAAGTCACTCAATTTTATCCCTTAATGAATCCGTAGCGTAAATATTCCAGAGACAACACAGCCCAGTTAATTCACCACCCTTCCTTAAGGTTCGTAATCCCAGGTGGTTGTCAATAATCCCGGCGATGTCGAACAAAGGCTGTAATCTCGGATTACCAGGCAATTCCTCGGCGAAGTATCAGCACCCTGGGACCGGTTGGTTGGCAGCCAATTTCAGTAGGCTTCTAAGACTAATGTAATTAAGATTATTTTTGAGTGTTTAAATGATTTATATAAGTACTACAATTAAAAGTTAAAACTAAACTTATACATACATACTCTCACGCCTTCATTCCCAGAGTGGGTTAGGCAGAGCTACAGGATTACCAACAACTCTTAAAGACTTGTTGGTAATTCTGTAACCACATGTTGCACAAATAGGCTAAGATGTTTACCATGTTTATATTAGTGACAGGTTGCAAGCCCATCGCCTAACAATACTACAAGCCTTTTTTCTTTGTTAAGCCAATACTAAACTTATTAAAATAAAAATAAAACTAAGCTAAGGAAATAAAGGCGTGAAGGTATGTATGTATGTATGTAAAACTAAGCTACTCAAATATTAAGATGTAAATAATAATCACCACTATAAAAAGAACAGAACCTCTAGCAGGTCCGCTCGCGTTATGGTCCCTATGACACTGGCTGCATTACTCTCAGGATAGTTAGTGTTTAAATGGAACTACAAAATATGTTTTTGCAATCAGGCCTCGCTTATTAATATCCTACGATCCGACTAATCCTACCAATATCAATGTCGACTACTATTACATGGCGAAACTATTAGGGTTCCTTGCTGAAATACGGAACCCTACAAATGGTATAGCGATTGGAATTAGCGCCCTGTGTACGTATTTAGTATTACAATTTCTTAGCACTTTGATATTGACGTTGACTTTCGTCATCGAAGTCAACGTAAAATAATAAACGGAAACGTGATTTTATTTTCGTACAAGTAACGTCCACGTTCTCGAATAATATAGGCGTTTCGAAAACGTGACGCATTATCGAAATATTCGTGCGAGAGATACCGGTGTCATAGGAATACGACGGACGTGTTTCGGCTAGGAAGTCGGATACTCGATGGATCTATTAACTCTTCAAGGTATATCAAGAAATACGCATTTTTAAGTGAGTAGTTTTGGATTTTAATTAAAAGTAAACAACCGGTGCGATTTTCTTGAAAACCTTCTATTCGTCGTATCTATACACGCAAAAATTGAAACAAGCAAGTACTCCATTATTTAAAAAAAACTTTCAATGCTGGTCGTATAAACTGGTCCGTATTTTAAACATTCAGCAGGTCCCGCATTATTAACGCGTTCCTATTTTTATGCAATCGAAAAAAACTCCGTGTTTTATTTGCATAAAATGTTAATTCCCGCACCTTTTTGCTGTTCATTTTTGTTTTACTCTTTTTAATCGTGTCCTGCCACATGTCGCTTGGTTTGCTACATCCAAAATGGTTTTGTGGAAAAAACACTGGAATTACCAACAACGATATTTATTAAACGTACAATCGGCAAAATAGCACCCTGACCCGTTATACAACTGTTTTGCAGTGAGTTACAAATCAAACCGTAAGAATTGTTAAACGAAATGTCACTGCGAAACAATTCTAGGAACTTGACAAAAGCGCGTCGAGCTAACCCCATTGCTTCTGTTTAGGCTACAAGAGTAAAACAAACAAACAATTTACCGTAAAATGTGCCTACTTTGCTCCCCCATGGGTAACTGTGCTCCATAGTGACTTTTTTGTATGTTACTTATAAGACAAGGCCGATGACAAATTTTCTAAAAATAATTGATGTATACATCCAGCTGCGCAGTGAATGAAAGCACTAGAATGATTTACAATACAGAATACCTCAATATAACGATGGAGCAAGATTACCCGTGGGGGAGCAAAGTAGGCACATTTTACGGTATTTTCAAATCATTACGTAATGTAATATTAGTTTTTAACAGCAATATAGTATACATTTCTGTATTTATTGTATAATATAGGTACTACAGTGAAAAGTCAAAATTAAACTTATTTAAATTGAAATTAAACTAAGCTACTCAAATTAAAATGAAACCAAGCTACTCAAATATCGACGACCGTAATCTAAATTGGCGTAAGGGACAAAAGGGCGAAAATGAGTTATGAATGCAGTTGTATTCAGTTTTTTTTCCTCTTTCGAATGGTATAGGTTACATCTCGATAACTTGAAAAAACATGCCCCTTACACCCTTAAAAAAAGGTTACTCTGACGCATTATTTGAAACAAATCAGACGTATCAACAATAAGGAAAAAATATTCAATTTCTTCTTGGTGTAACTGTCGCCTTTGCAATTCACCTAACGTCGTAAGGAGCCATCAAATAAGTAAAAGTACGATACGCCATTTTATGTTCTCAAAAAGTATGTACAAAAATACATTTGATTAAATCACAAATAGATGTAACTATCATTTTCTTCATTAACCTGCGTCGTAAGGGACTATTCTGTTAGCAAACGTCTCTACGATACGCTGTTTTGCTTTCACAGATGTAAGACAACACAGACCTTACAGCGATCTGCCGTTGTTTCAAATATGTTTTCATGGCATATACGTATTTTTTTCACTAGTATAAACACTAAACTACCGGCCCTTACGTTAAAACATAACTACCTAATTTGAACTATTCCATAGATATAAGCGTTATCTCTTTCATTAGATGACAGACGCAGTGTTCGTTGATATACTTAGCTGAATTACTCACAATCGCAAGCATTTAAAATTGCTTTAGGGTGAAAGAGATATCACTATGATTGGCCATGTGTACCTACGCAACAAAAAAATATGTAAAGTCCCAGATAGACGTGCGAGTAAGTACGTCGTACTTATGGCTCGGCGACATTACTCGCCCGAGTGTCACCCTACGTACGCGAACTTCTAAAGGTAAACGCGGGCAAAAAGGTCGTCGAGCTTTAAGTACGCGTACTTACTTGCATGTCTATTTGGGACTTAAGAGCATTTTGCAGCTGGTTGTAGTTGAGTGCTGTGATGCTCAGTTCTGTTTTGCACGTATGCTTGTAAAGACGCACGCTTCAAGTACGTTTGGACAAGAAGGCAACCGGATTTTGTTAAAAAGTAATGAGAACAGTACCTATTACTCTAAAAAGGAACACTCTTAGCTCGAAGAGATAAATTACTCCGTGCATGAGACAAGTTATTGCAGTAAGTATCTTATCTTACTAATATTATAAATGAGAAATTGTGAATGTTTGGATGTTTGTTACTCAATTACGCTTCAACCACTGAACGGATTGAGATGAAACTTGGCACACATACATATAGGTTAGGTCCTGGAATAGGACCTAGCTTATATGTGTAGTTTTTATGGACTATGGACCGGATAGTTTTTTATCCCGGAAAATTTAAGTTCCCGAGGGTATAACGATAATCGAAATCTACGCGGACAAAGTCGCGGGCAGAAGTTAGTTTTAAATAAAATATTTCATTTTCGACGGCACGTTATTCGGGTAAACGGGTTTGTGTTTATTTTGCGAGTCTTTTAGTATACAAAACAAGTTCCCAAAGCGTTATCACAATGGATATATTCCCAAATGATGACAGATAGATACTTTAGCAGAAACTGGTGGCGACGAGAGCAGTGGTGAAACTTAAAACTATGGCCCAGTATGTTCTTTGATGAATCAGTGTTGATACTTATACAATTATGTTTCTTTTTCGATATTTGTACTCCCTTTTACATAAAATGGCGTATTTAATTTTATTTTGTTACTAGTTACTGGCATATTATTATGATAATATATGTACCTGTGCCATAATTTATCTCTTAAATTGTTCAATTCTCTAATAAATAACACAATTACATTTATAATTTCGTTTATTATTTCACCAAGCAAAAAACCCATGTACCTTTTACACCGTGTAATAGATCAGTTTAAATGGAGTTACGTCCATTTATTTTTTATTTCTCTCAATTTAGTTCTTGATACATCAAATTTACTCCGAAGTCTACTATTAAAAAAGGGTTTATTGGACATTATTAGTATTTTTTTTGACGTAAGGGACATGCTATCTCAGTAACTAAGCGTTAAATGATAAATTGAGTTATTTGTAGTTAA
This sequence comes from Acleris emargana, assembly GCA_927399475.2. Lineage (NCBI taxonomy): Eukaryota > Metazoa > Arthropoda > Insecta > Lepidoptera > Tortricidae > Acleris > Acleris emargana. The sequence goes on along the minus strand of OV656844.1, from coordinate 4,482,564 downwards.
AGAGTGAAAAAATAATATTAATTGGCTATTTTTAGTTATATGATACGTAAACAAACAACAAAATTATGAATTTAAAAAGAAAAAAAAAACTGTTTTTGGCTCTCCTGAAAAGTAGCCATTTGTCCGTTACGTCAATTTAGATTACGGTCGTCGATATTAAAGATGTAAATAATAATCACCACTATAAAAAGAACACCCCCTCTAGCAGGTCCGCTCGCGGTATCTTCCCTATGACACTGGCTGCATTACCTCTCTGGATAGCTAGCCCAATCCATACATACATAATTATATTGCTGTTAAAAACTAAGTAATATTACATTTCGTAACGATTTGATAATAATTTTTTTTTAACGGTCATATAAAGTTGTAAAGCTTTGAATAGACGCGTCAGCTCTAAGTTTTAAAATCCCTATAAAATTAAATATTATTTTTTACCAGCGATAAATTGTGCATAGAATTTAAATTTATTTCATTAGTTAACTAAAATAGGTTCAGAACTTTTAGATTGGTTATCAAAATTGAAAAGTCATATTTGTAGGCAACTGTACAGTCAGCGTCAGATAGATCGAACCGGACAGCGTGCCCATAAAAATGGGATGCATTGGATTTTCAAAAAAAACGAACCCGCTAAAATTTCAGAAAAATGTGATGTGACGGGATGTTTTAAGTATCGGCTTGGATAAAATGTCAAGAAGATGTAACTGCATAGATTACCTAAAAGATTGAAATGGTCAAAATATCAGCCGTATCGAAGCATTCAAAATTCCAACAAGATGGGATGGGATAGAATGCCTAAAAGGTGTAACCATTCGAGAAAAATGAACTTAGTCACAAGAAGTTAAGGTTCCTAATTGTTTGCCACTTCAAACGCAATGAACAGCACAATATTTGCCTGGTATGACTCTTAAACCTTGGTAATAAGGGTTAATGTGAAACTACAGATAATGTAACGCGCGACTGAGAGGCCGTTCAGCAGCATGTTGTCCTGCTCTTCGCCGTCAGTCATTCTGAATAAAAATGTCTTATCTGTTATGTCTGTTGAGTAAACGTATCAACCAGACATATCCAATCTATTATGTAAATACTATGCATTCCGATATCGAACGCTTAAAAATAGTTATAGCACAGCTTTATGTTCCCAAATGAAAAGGACGACAGTACGGCAGCCAGTACACTAACGGAAATATTTCGAATTTGATGTTCATGCAAAAACCTATCGCGGCAGATTCAGCCATATTGAGAGGGCGTTTGTCATTTTCACCAGTAACTGATGGGGCTGTTACTATATATAATATATATAATTGCTACTTTGGATTTAGGTGGAACATTGTAATATTAAGCGGTTTGTATTTTATTGTCGCCTCCTCCTTTAACCAGCTGGTACGGTGCACTGTCCATTTCGTCTAGTCGCTATTTCTATCTTAATATCAAATTTAACAGTCTGCGGAGCTGCGCTTTTTTCTGCTGAAGAAGTAACATAACCTAAACCTACCTCTACCTATTTATGATACCAATTTTGGTAAATTAGTAATAGAGCAGCGAACAGTGAAAATGAACAGAGCACCTATCCCTACCGGTAGAAATAAATCTACAAAAACGTGCACTTAGAGACTGTTGTGTGATCATTAGTAAAACTAAGTAATCGTTAAAAAATTGTAACTTATGGTTAAATTCCAAGGATACCTATGTGTCAAATTAACATATTTTTTTCGAATTTTCACAATGAGTAGAGTTAACCCTTTGAACGCCTCTGACTTGATACAAACGTCGTCCTCACACGCCAATGACAGCTAATGTCAACCGTACGTCACAAATACTCGGGGCCATTTTGCTACGTGTTTTCTCGTGGTCCCATTATATTTGTCCCATTGCACAAAAAGTGTAAAAAGTGCACCTAGATTTGATCACCAAATACGCATTATGATTGTAAAAGTAGGTAGGTTAGGTTCGTTAGGTTTCTACAAATGCCCGAAGGGCAAAACTACCCAGAAGCAGGACTGGAAACTACCCTGGCGGGGCTCCGTCGAAAGTCAATGGGACAAATATAATGGGACCACGAGAAAACAGCCATTTTGCTCTGTATCTGTGACTACTAATGGGTCGATGGCGTCGTAGGCACGACAGTACACGACCACTTGTGGTTCTTGGCGTTCAAAGGGTTAACTACTGATCAAACAACAGGCTCTTAAAGCAACAAAGTGTAATAGCTCAGCGGAGCTCCGTCGAAACGGATATACCCGCTACGTCCACGTTCGTGACTACGATTTCACAACTGAACAAACGAGAAATAGAATCCCACTAGTTCAGTCAACTGAACTGGACAACTGAACTAATGGGAATAGAGGCAAAATTTAACGTCCTTTTTGAAGTCTGTCAAAAATAAAAACGGTGCGACGTCGATGCCGGTGTGGGTAGACAAGTTCAAACGTGTTTTGTATTGCCGGCTACTTACTCCAAAAATCTTCACACCACGTAGTCACACCACTGCTATTCGTTTTCATCGGAATCGGTCATTTTTATTCCGCAAAAGTAGGTAGGATAGGTTCGTTAGGTATCTTTACGGGCTGACTCGTGATCACGGGCCCCGTTTTTTCGTGGTCCCATTATTTTGTCCCATTAATGGGACCATGAGAGAGAACTGTTTCTCATAGTCCCATTAGTATTTACGGTTGTGAAGATTTTCGTCTTGTATAATAGAATACGAAGGTAGGTTTCCGTTATGTTAGTGTTGCAGCAGGCCCGGAGGGGCAAACCACGCAGAAATAGGAGCTCCGCGGCAGCGTATCTCCGTCATCTCTAATTGATTTGAAATTAAGATTGTCGGCGGAGCTCCGCAATCGCGTAGCTCTTATTTCTGAGTGGTTTAGCCCTCCGGGCCTGCTGCAAGACTAACATAAATGAAACCTATCTACGTATTTAGATTTTTAGCAAACCACGCATCATTATTTTAGTATACAGGAAGTAGATAAATAGTAATGGGACTACGAGAAACAGTTCCCCCTCATGATCCTATCAATGGGACAAAATAACGGGAACACGAAAAATTGGGGTCAAGGGTGCAGACTCGTTGTCACGCCAGGTTGTCACACCAATGCTATTCACTTTGGTCGGAAGTTCGACAGAAATAATTTTTATTCCCCAAAAGTAGGTAGGTTAGGTTCGTTAGGTGTCTTTAGATGCCCGAAAGGGCAAATCACCCAGAAATAGGAGAGTTCCCCCAGGCACGGCTCCGTCAAATAGCAGTGGTATGACAACCTGGTGTGAACACGAGTCTGCACCCGTGCGGTGGACAAGCGGCCATAGTAAATGTATGTGTCGCTACTTCGGCACCATTTTCTCATTATCGTTGTCGCATCGTTGATGGCGGCGGGAGACAAACGGTCATACATACAAGTTTCGGTTGTCCCCATTTGGACAGCAATTTTTGAGCTCTTTCCCTTTAGCTAGATCGATGGCCAGACTAGTCTGGTCAACGGATCTTTTTTTCGTTGGCCAGAGCTACCCTAGGTAGGTTTAGGTTATGTTAGTTTTGCAGCAGGCCCGGTGGGCCAAACCGCCCAGAAATAGGAGCTCCGCTTGAGCGGAGCTCCGTCAACAATGTCTAAGATAAAAACATTGCGAACCTTTTTTACTTTCATTGTATTTTTTTCCAGCTGTTAAATAAATCTGGCTCACGGGAAAAAAAACCCGGTGGCCAGACTACTCTGGCCATCAATCTAACCAATGGGAAAGACTGGATTTTTGATTACACTTTTTAAACACCGATGCAGTGCTTCCTCATAGATACCTTTTTGGGTACAGTTGATTATTATTATTGTTACGGTGCATTAAATGGTATCTGGTACGAGTATGTGGACAAAATACGACGAGATGTTCATGTATCATACTCCTCGCCTCGCAATATAGAGATCTTTATAACCGGCATGTTTTCTTACAAAAAGTATATTATTTATTTAGGTTGAATTCATACACCGTTATGCTAAGGTATTCTAAAAACAATTAGGTATCATTAACTCTAAGTATAATAAACTAATTAACAACATTATTATCATCTTTTTTTTAAACAGCTTTTATACGACACTATACATTGGCCCAGTTAAGTCGAAAACATTTAAGTTATAAAATAATTGAAAAAAACAATCATAATACAAAACATTACACATTATTATTACAAAACGATGGGTTTATCGTCGTGACTCGTATAAATATATCTATTGCTGAGCCTTTCCCAACAATTTCCACGACGCTCGGTTGATAGGTGTAGCTAGTGTAGCTACTCGCAACCAGCGCCTTCCCGCGATCTTTACCATATCCTCGGTCCACCTTACGGGAGGCCTACCAACCGAAAGCCACGCTGCACCGCGCCAGCAGCCTGCACGGGGACCACGTGAGTACATCATCACCATCATCATAACCAGAAGCGTAGAGGCGTGGGGTGCGCGTGGCACCGCTGCTTGCCTGTTGGACGCCGCCACGCTGCACCGCGCCAGAAGCCTGCACGGGGACCACGTGAGTACACCATCACTATAACTATCGTCATCATCGCCATCATCATTATCATCATCATCATCATCATCATCATCTCAATCATCATCATCGTCACAATTAGTAGCCTAGAGGCGTGGGGTGCATGCGGCACCGCCGCCTGCCTGCTGGACGCCACCGCGCTGCACAGCGCCAGTAACCTGCACGCACTGAGTATATTATCATCAACATCATCATCATCACAACTAGAAGTCTGGAGGCGTAGGGGGCGCGCGGCACCGCCGCCTGCCATCCGGACGTCGCCGCGCATTACAAGCATGGGGTGTGCGCTGCACCACGCCAGTAACCTGCACGGGATCCACGTGAGTACATCACCACCATCACCATCTTCATCATCATCATCATCACAATTAGAAGCCCAGAGGAGTGGGGTGCGCGCTGCACAACGCCAGTAGCATGCACGGGGACCACGTGAGTACATCATCACCATCATCACAACTAGAAGCGTAGACGCGTGGGGTGCGCGTGGCACCGCTGCTTGCCTGTTGGACGCCGCCATGCTGCAACGTGCTAGAAGCCTGCACGGGGACCACGTGAGTACATAATCACTATCACCATCATCATCATCATCATCATCATCATCACAATTAGAAGCCCAGAGGAGTGGGGTGCGCGCTGCACCACGTCAGTAGCCTGCACGGGGACCACGTGAGTACATCATCACCATCATCATAACTAGAAGCGTAGAGGCGTGGGGTGCGCGTGGCACCGCTGCTTGCCTGTTGGACGCCGCCACGCTGCCCCGCGCCAGAAGCCTGTAGGGGACCACGTGAGAACACCATCACTATAACTATCGTCATCATCGCCATCATCATCATCATCATCATCATCATCATCTCAATCATCATCATCGTCACAATTAGTAGCCTAGAGGCGTGGGGTGCATGCGGCACCGCCGCCTGCCTGCTGGACGCCACCGCGCTGCACAGCGCCAGTAACCTGCACTGAGTATATTATCATCAACATCATCATCATCACAACTAGAAGTCTGGAGGCGTGGGGTGCGCGCGGCACCGCAGCCTGCCATCCGGACGTCGCCGCGCATTACAAGCATGGGGTGTGCGCTGCACCACGCCAGTAACCTGCACGGGATCCACGTGAGTACATCACCACCATCACCATCTTCATCATCATCATCATCACAATTAGAAGCCCAGAGGAGTGGGGTGCGCGCTGCACAACGCCAGTAGCATGCACGGGGACCACGTGAGTACATCATCACCATCATCACAACTAGAAGCGTAGACGCGTGGGGTGCGCGTGGCACCGCTGCTTGCCTGTTGGACGCCGCCATGCTGCAACGTGCTAGAAGCCTGCACGGGGACCACGTGAGTACATAATCACTATCACCATCATCATCATCATCATCATCATCATCATCACAATTAGAAGCCCAGAGGAGTGGGGTGCGCGCTGCACCACGTCAGTAGCCTGCACGGGGACCACGTGAGTACATCATCACGATCATCATAACTAGACGTAGAGGCGTGGGGTGCGCGTGGCACCGCTGCTTGCCTGTTGGACGCCGCCACGCTGCAACTGGGCACTGCGCCAGAAGCCTGCACGGGGACCACGTGAGAACTCCATCACCATCACCAAAGGCATCATCATCATCATCATCGTCATCATCATCATCATCATCATCATCGTCACCACCAACATCATCATCATCACAATTAGTAGCCTAGAGGCGTGGGGTGCATGCGGCACCGCCGCCTATCTGCTGGACGCCGCCGCGTTGCACCGCGCCAGCATCCTGCACGAGGACCACGTCAGTACACCATCACCATCATCATCATCATCATAATTAACTAGCAGTCCGGAGGCGTGGGGCCTGCCTGCTGGACGCTACCGCGCTGGATCGTGCCAGCAGCCTGCACGAGGACCACGTCAGTACACCATCACCACCATCATCATCATCATAACTAGTAGTCCGGACGTGTGTGGCGCACGCAGCGCTGCCGCCTGCCTGCTGGACGCTACCGCGCTCAGCCAATAGAAGCAGAACACTGATACTTTTAAGTTCGACTAAACAGTTTTGATTAGCTGTGTAACCGACGTAACGTGTGTGTGTCACGCGGTCTGATTTATTAACATTTAGTTACATGATTGGTGATTGCTCCATTGCAGCATTGCTACTTTGGGACGAGAGGGTTTAACAACAAACTGAAAAATTCACTTTCGCAGTAATGAGATAATAAACTAAAATACATATGGGGCCCTAGACAAGATGCATTACGCCGAGTCGCTTTTCTATTCGTTTCGTTTTTAAACCAATCGCGTCACTGCTAGATCACGTGACTTTTCGTATTACGTGATCTAGCAGTGACGCGATTGGTTTAAAAACGAAACGAATAGAAAAGCGACTCGGCGTAATGCATCTTGTCTAGGGCCCATGGTATGAAATCTTGCTATAGTGACATTAGTGACAGTGCTGACTTCTTATCTCGGATGCCAAGGGGCACTTCGTGTCGCTGCATCAATGGAATAAGTACTAATCTGGAACTTTTACGAGACTAAATTACAACCAACACACCTAACCAAAAGAGTTTAAACCTGACCACCGTCTAACACCATCATCAGACCCTCCTCGTCACCAAGCAAAATACTACAACAGCAACTTGTGAAACTTACAGCATTTTTCTCCTTCTTTTCTTATTAATGGCCGTCCATTGCGGTATACCGTATTTATTATTTAATATTTCCATAACATATTTTGTAGGAATTATTCTGTACGACAACTAAGTGACATTTGTCATTTTAGATTTGCAAGCCGTCAATATCAAATACTACTTTTAAATGTATTGTCAATATCATTAGTAAACAAAAAGGTTTGTTACAAAAAGAACTTTTAGTTGCAGGTTCCGATTCAATTTATTTCTTATAGGCCTTAAGAGGCCCCCAGACGGGCTATACTTTTGATGAAATATGTGGCTACAACATTGCCGACTATATCCCGGCAATACAAAAAACATTTTAATGCAGCATATGGCTGGAAAATGTATATCTCGGCAATATTTCTGCAGCAGTATATGGCTCATTATTTTGTCTTTACATGGGCTACATACATGGCTAGTATGGCTACAATGGCTGACGAACTCATACGCGTTGCAGCAGCTTACATTGTTTTAAAAGCAAAGTCGAAACCAAATAAACCAAGAAAAATGTGGATTCGACCTTATTTCAATAAGCGTGATACGATAGATATTTTAAGTCTGGAAATAAGACTCGACGAACAATTATTTAAAAACTTTACACGAATGTCAAAGAGTGACTTTGAACTCATTATCCACAAAATTGGACCAACGATACAAAGAACAGATACAAACATGAGGAAAGCTATACCTGTTGTTACAAGATTAGCTATAACTCTACGATTTTTAGCGACCGGAGATTCATATAAGAGTCTAAGTTATCTGTTCAGAGTCTCGGATTCTTCAATATCTGCTATTATTCCAGAAGTTTGTGCGGCCTTAACAGAAGGATTAAAAGAATACATTAAGGTAAGACAATTTATTTATTAGGTAATAAAAAGTTAATCATCTCCAACAGTAAAGGTCACAAGTTCCTCATAAGTTAATCGGGTCGGCTGCGTTTGATCTGGAGCAGCTAAGTTTTGAGACACATCAGAATACTGGCTAAGGTTTATTTGTATAGGCTGCAAATTATTTTCCATTCTTGAATGTGAAGCCGGAGGAGACACATCAGAATACTCGCTGCTTGCTCCAGCTCTGCTTTGTGTAGGCTGCATTTGATCTGGAGCAGCAAAGTTTTGAGACCGAGGAACATATACATGCTGCAAATTATTTTCCATTCTTGAATGTGAAGCCGGAGGAGACACATCAGAATACTCGCTGTTTGTTCCAGCTCTGCTTTGTGTAGGCTGCATTTGATCTAGAGCAGCAAAGTTTTGAGCCCGAGGAACATATACATGCTGCAAATTATTTTCCATTCTTGAATGTGAAGCCGGAAGAGACACATCAGAATACTCGCTGCTTGCTCCAGCTCTGCTTTGATTATCCGGACTAGGAGTAAATGCAGAAGATACTGAATTTTGGCGAAACCTTGCCATGTCACAATCATATAAAATTTGCATGATTTTCATTTCTGCTTGACTTCGAGTGTAAGGATCATATTTTGTTAACTTATTTGCTATGTGTTCTCCGAAAGCAGAGTATTCATTTTTATTTTGGTTCCCAGATTGAAGTAAAATTTGTTGAGCTTTTTCAAGAAATGGATCAGTATTATTTTTTGATTTGGACTTCTTAGAGTTCGGTGGTTTTGGAATAGATTCTGATGAAAGCAAAGAGTCTGTTGTCTCTGAATTAACAACTTCTTGTTCTTGATCAACATCGGCGGCGGTGTCTAGGGTTTCAGTCACCTGGAAATTATTTAATTAATATATTATTTACAAACTTTTTTCAGATGCCATCAGGAGCGGCAGAGTGGAAAGAAGTTGCGAAAGATTTCGAAGATCGTTGGAATTTCCCTCACTGTTTAGGGGCAATGGATGGCAAGCATGTTGCAATTACTTGTCCCCCCAACAGCGGCAGTCAATATTTTAATTATAAACATTTTTTTAGCATAGTGCTATTCGCTGTAACAGATGCACGATACAATTTTTTGTATGTGCATGCTGGAGTTCAAGGAAGAATATCCGATGGGGGAGTTTTTAGACACACAGCCTTCGGGAAAGCACTCCTTGACCAAAATCTTAACATACCCGATCCTGAAGCCCTCCCCGGACGAGAAATGTTGACACCATATGTTTTTCTCGCAGACGATGCGTTCCCTTTGACAGAGAATATTTGCAAGCCCTATACAATAGATTTAAATGTAGGATCTCCTAAACGGGTTTGTAATTACAGAATATCAAGAGCACGCAGAATTGTTGAAAACTCTTTTGGAATCCTAGCTTCAGTTTTTCGTATATTGCATACAACTATTGATGTTGAATTGAAATATGTTCAACATATAGTTTTAGCTTGTGTGTATTTACACAATTTTTTACGACGAAGCACAAGAGCCCAAGCTTTGTATTCACCACCAGGGTCATTCGATTGTGAAGATATTGATGTTGGAACATTAATACCAGGGTCATGGAGAGCTGATGATCATCGTCTAACAAATTTAAGAACACTGGGGAGGAACGCAGCCACTCAAGCAAAAGCAATGAGAGACGAGTTTATGCATTATTTTATGTCAGAGCAGGGTCGAGTAGAATGGCAAGATAAATATTTAACAGGAGCAAGTTCTAATCCTTAGTCTGTATGATAATATAATAATGTGTAATACAAATAATAAAGATACTTACTACGTTAACTGAAGAGTTTTCACTGTCCAGTCCCGTGTTTGGAGTATCTTGCGTAAGGACAAATGAAATAGCGTCAAAAGCAAACCATTTTACTGGTTTACCGCCAGCGCTGCCACTTTTCTTTTTCCTTTCCTCAGTCTTTGCGTATGTCCTTAAACTTCTAAATTTTTTGTACGCCTCATCAGTCGATATATTAAATTTTTGGGCAACATCTGCCCACCCATCTTTCTTAGCATTTCTGTCATTGTAGGTTCCGCATTCCACATTCCACAATTGAGGGTACAAATGCACTTCATTGATGAAATCAATAATTTTTTCATTTAACCATGTACCAGTCATTTTGATCCGTATTTTAATTTATAACCTCAAACTTTAAACACGCACCCGAACCAAACCAAACAGAAACAAACACGAACATAGCTACTCTACTCGAACGAATCGCGGCAAACTTCACGTAGCATGAAAAAGGGACGCACTTATGCCGTATAGCGAGACAACAATAAAAGTGGCTGAGAAATATTGCAGTATTTTCGATTGCGAAGCGATTACTCCGGCAATATAGCTGGGACCCTTGGGATTCATCGGCTACACTAAAAATATGTGACAACATATCCCGGCCATACTAAAAATATTGCAGAGTGTTGCATAGTCTAGCCGTAAATGCTGGCTGATGCTGCCAGCCACACTATTGCAGCTATACATTTTCGTGAAAATATGGCCCGTCTAGGAGCCCCTTTATAGGTCGTATTCGAGTACAATTATGTCTGCCGAGATTTGCGGGGGGTGAAGAAATAACACATGCAAATGATTGAAGAAATGTAATACTGCCGTCCTACCAAAGAAGGCGGCTAAGTGCACAGTAATTGTATTAGTATTTTAAATTCAAAGTGGTTACCAATAGAGTTCAAAATGGTTCGACAGCTACATTGCAGTTAGCCGCCTTCTTTGGTAGGACGGCAGAATATCTATCTCCACACACGCACATTTTGACAGAAATCTAACACATAATATATTTTGGTTTATTTAAATAAAATTACTTAGTTGTCTAAAATAAATAAATACAAAAAGAAATGCGCGTGCATGGCGCGGAATCGATCCCCGAGCGCCATGCACCGTAGTCTCACCTTCAATCCCCTGCGCCACTGAGACAGTTATCACATGGTTTGAATTAAGCCTATGCTTCTAGAAATGAAAGATTTAACCAAGGAAGTATCAAAGATGACCTTTATCATCACAACTTAGATTTATGTTATAAATTATCACGATTCGTATTTGCGCTAAGACGAATTATAAAAAACACCTCAGAAAATGCTGGATTGATGGCTTACTATGGGTTTGTTCAATCTAAATTAAGCTACGGTCTCGTGTTTTGGGGAAATTCTACAGATTTTTTGAAAGCGTTTAAAATGCAGAAGCGCTGTGTTAGAGCTCTCGGCGGCATATCCCAAAGGGATTCGTGTAAGCCTCTTTTATATATAAGAATTATATAAAAGAAGTTGCAATGTTCGTTAAAAAACACCCGTCACTATTTGAAATAGCTACTCATAACATCAACCTTCGTAACAAACATAAATTAGTTTATAATTCTAGTCACCGCACCACCCTTTATTCGAAAAGCATGTACTACTAAGCATGTAATTTTTAATAACAAATAAGACAGATAGTTTCAAATCGTACGAATTGTATAAATTTAAGAATTGTTTATTGAAATGGCTTTTAAAAAAACAATTTTACCTGTTAAAGACTTTTTTGAGAACAGCGGGTGCCTATAGACTATTACCTACCTACTATTATTATTACTTTAGACTTTTACTTTATTACTTTATCTGCTTAATTAGATTAGCATTGATGCATTTATGTTTAGTGATAAGATAGAAGAATAAAAACACCAAAAAGTAAATAAAGTATTTACTAAGACAAAGGACAATGGGCAAAATGTCCCCACCCACCAACAGAAACGAAAAATATCTCATTTGATAGATCTTGGCAACCTGATCATTATTTACTATGACGACGATCGTCCTATGTATGGGGTTTTCTTGGAAAACCATTATCATATCGTATGGAATTGGTTTAAAAATGAACACATTCTTGCATTGCATGACTCTTGAAAGGTTTTTTCATAGAAAAAATCTTATCGATTTAGCTACTAAGTAGGTATTTTGTCTTGTTTTGGGTCCTAACGAACATATAAACATGCATCCCGTGACTGTTGGAGGGGGGGGACGGGGTCCATACAAAATTGCCCATCACCCTTTGTTAATACAAATATAAAAGGTGTATAGCTTAGTATGTAAGTAGCCTTTAAGAGCATAGTTTTCTTTTTTTTTTAAATATTGGTTACATTTTTCGCTTAAAGATTTCCTTATAAAATTAATCAACCCATAATTAATAATTGTTTTTTTTGTAACTACCTATTGTTTATTGGCTTATGTCAATTATTGTACACCATATTTATGGTAGATTGTATTGATGCACACACACATTTTTTTAACAACTTTATAATATTATTATACTTTATACCTACAGTCATGCAATAATAGTAGTTTATGAAATTGTTGCATAAAGAGGGGTATTAAAACACGAGTGTGTGTTTAAGAACCGAGCCGCAAAATTACAAATCAATATGTCAAAGCGAAATATTAATGAACTCGTTTTAAGCTTATTGCGATGCGTTCTCTGTAAAATAACCACAGCGTCTAAATGTTTTTCACAAGCCATTTGTAAAGTTTGACAAATATAACAATTTATTTCATATACCTATTGTAATTTTAACAAAAAATACAAGCATGAAAAATGAAACAAAAAATTAAAGCTTTAAAACAAAATCTTGTATTAAGTTGTCATTCAAGTGTCAATTTCGAGAGTTAGGTAGGCAGGAGACCACACAGACCCCAAAATATTGAATTCGGACCAAAATCTGGAAAGTTTTATATAGGTACTACTACTTTTTCCCATAATGTCAACGGATTTCTTGTTGGAGACCACACGGATCCCCACATATTGATTTTGGTAGCAATCAGTCAAATACCTAAAAAGTTCAAGATGGCGGCTACTGTTTCCCAATCTGTCAACGAATTCGTTGTCGGAGACCACACAAATCTCCAGATATCGATTTTGGAAACAATCAGTCGAATAACTAAAAAGTTCAAAATGGCGGCTACTGTTTCTCAATCTGTCAACGAATTCGCTGTTGGAGACCACACGGATCCCCACATATTGATTTTGGTAGCAATCAGTCAAATACCTAAAAAGTTCAAGATGGCGGCTACTGTTTCTCAATCTGTCAACGAATTCGTTGTCGGAGACCACACAGATCCCCAGATATTGATTTTGAAAGCAATTAGTCGAATAACTAAAAAGTTCAAAATGGCGGCTACTGTTTCTTAATCTGTCAACGAATTCGTTGTCGGAGACCACACAAATCTCCAGATATCGATTTTGGAAACAATCAGTCGAATAGCTAAAAACTTCAAGATGGCGACTACTTTTTCTCATTTTGTCAACGAATTCCTTGTTGGAGATCATAATCATAAATATCGATTTTGGAAGCTATCAGTCGTATGAACTCTAGGGACATTACGTCGTCCCCGGCGAATAAAATAGTAATAGGAAAAAGTAAATTTTACAGGAAAAAATAAAAACCAATTTTGTTCAATATCTTCAGACCTATAAAAAGTTTACCAACTTGGCGTATATAAAATGAATGGTATTTTTTTCAGGTTTAATGTTTATAATTATTTGATAATTTTTATTATTTTCGTTTGTTTGTTATAAGCTAAAATGTATATTACCGTAAGTATACCAAATAAATAAAAATTACATCTTGCATAATTTCGTAAAAAAATAAAGGAAAAATGTGGAAAAAAATCACTATATGCATTACATTACGGAGAAGAGGAATATGCAATTACACGAAAACTATGGTATTATCGCATTACCATTTTATTCCCCGGGGACGACGATTATACCTAGCAGATCAACTGCGTCACAGGACGTTTAGCTCTCAGTACGACCCGATCTGAATTGGATATACCTATATAATCTAGTGACAGACAAGAGAAAGTCAAAATTTCAAAATGTCGGAATAAAAACTATACCGATTTACCTTCAATCAACAATACCAACTAGATAACAAGTGCCATACAAAATCAAAGCTAAATGCTGTTCGCGTGAACATACCTTTCAGTTGCATTTGTTTACCAACGGACCGAAACGAACGTTTTAAAACAGTTTTTAGTTCAACCTAGTAACAACCATGGTACCTAGTAATAAAGTTACAAATCTTCAAAATACAATCCCATACTTACGGCCAGTCGTTTCATAAAACGAACATGGTAATAAATGACATTTCAAACGAAAAGACTAAGATTCAATTAAAATTGATTGTAAAATCAACCTTATACAGCAAGTAATAAAATACTTTTCTCATTATTGTTATATTTCTCATTATTATTGCGCGAGGCACGTGAGTGGTTATCCATTATTTTTGCTTCCTCGAATTTAAAATCCCTTCGCCGTTTCGTCGTTGGATATCATATTCGCAAATACATCATATTCTAAAAAATATCAAATAAGCAAAACATCATATTCGCAAAATATGACATTCGCAGATTTTCATGGTAGCAAAACATCACATTAGCAAAACATGATTAAGACATGAATAAGACAGTGTCGACGGAGTTCCTATTTCTGGGTGGTTTGGCCCTCAGGGCCCTCAGGGCCAACTGTAAATATAACATGAACTAAACCTTCCTACGATTCTATAACAAAACCCGACTACCTATTTGTCAATATTTTGTTTTGCGAATATCGTGTTTTGCTAGTATGATGTTATGCGTATAATTGGGATTGACCAAAAAAAACTACTCACGGTTTTTACATTCTAATTCAATAGAATAGGTTATTTTAAGAGACCAATTAAATTAATTTTGTATCTTACCCAATAGTTTGGTTCTAATATCTTTATTTATTTAGCAGATACCTATTTTATGGATGACATGATTATTCCCTTAAATTGGCAACGTATCTAATAATGCACATACCGTAATGTTCACTTTTTTTATTTTTTGGTTACTATATTTTTTATGCTGATTTCAAATTAAATAGGGTTTGAATTCACGACTTTTTTTATGTTTGCCAATTTAAGGGTTAAATTTGGGCTGTCATTTTCTAATAAATTAAAACAATTAAATAATATCGAATGATAAAAAGTGATCGTAGTAGTGTATTAAAACATACTATTTCAAGCGGTTTTAGCCTAACCTGTAAGATATTTCTCCCACGACCTCTAGGGACGAAGATAAGAATCATCTATGGAGAGCTACCGTATAACCTAACTAAAGTTAGACTTTTACACTACCAAAAAAAAACACATGCGGCGAGAAATGACTATCGTTGAAATGAAAATTCTGTGTACCTAATGATACGTCCTTCAATAGCTGCTAAGATAAAATAATAGGTTAACCGTTAAAAGGATAAAGCGTTTGTGTGTATTACAATCAGAAATGGCAATAATTCTCAAGAGCATTAAACATTTAATTGCACGTTGTTGTTTTTTTTCATTAGAAATGATGTGCATGAACGCTGTTTGCAATTTTGTGGTAGAAATGCCTTTCAACATGGTTTTTCATCGGAATAGGATTTTTCTTGTAAATGTCACACATTAAATGTCCTTGCTTTTCATATACCCAATTATTTTTACTTATTTCATCACCTTAATCGCGCCGTGCGGCTTAACCCGTGGAATGATAATGTTATTAGTTCAAAGAACTGAATTCCAATTTTAAATTATCAAAACTAACGTAGTGTCCTACATACTACGTTAGTATTTAGGCCACTTACTCCATGGGTTAAATATCTTTAAGTATGTTTACAAAATTTTAGTTTTCTAACTTTGATATATTCTGAGAAAAAGTGTGTGACATACAGACGTCCAAAAAGAGGAACATGGCGAAACTATAAGTAAGGCAAACCTTGGCTATTCGGTGATACGTGTTAAGGTTTCTAAGCCGTTTTTTGATTAGGTGAATAATTTCGGTAATAATCTCTCCGAAAGTTGCATAAATTGTGTCTGCCCCCTTTATGTTTTAAACTGTATATCCAAAAAATATGAAAGAAACACACAGGGGACACTTAAAAAATAATTTAAACGCACAATTATTTTTGCTTCTCAGCAAAAGGACGTAAGTTTTGTTGGTTTACTTCGTTTTTTTGTTGAGATAACTTTTTTGAAGTTACAGCTTCGGGGCCCTACAATGCGTATGGTAAGACATGCTCTTGCCCGGTTTTTTTTACTTTCTTTAGTGCGAATTTATTTCCGTAAAGGGATACATTTGGTAGATCTTTTGTAAACTGACGGCTAAGCTTCGCCCTTGGATTCGCGAGGGTTGTCATGGTTCCTCCGTCCGGTTACTGGTAGAGGTCCTTGTAATTTTCCTCAGTCACTAATTCGGCTCTGTCGACTGTAGGGCTTCAGTCATCTTTCGTGAGTCTGTATATTTGAGCAGTACTTTGCTTGAGTTTCCGTCTAAAATATCTTTGGGCCACGATACTGCTCAATAGTTTTCGAATGACGTTAAGGTCGTTCGGTCTGAAATCTATCCGAATGGATCTCCTGAACCTCTTGCTCAAAAGATTTGATTGCTCGAGCGACCGAGAAAGTATCGGTACTTTATTTACCTCATAATCTTCATGTGTTCGAAAATTGAAACGCTCAGGGGCAGAGGGTAGATGTGGGCAATATTTGACACACGGGTGATTTTCTACAAGCGTCAAATTATTCTAATTTTGTAGTTTTTATTTTTCATTTTGTTAGTAAGGTTTACAATATTATACGTTTAAAGGGCGTCGTCGTGACCAATGTCATACTACAACAGTCTTAAAATAGCTACAATAGTGTTGAAATTTTGTTTGGTACCACCAAAAGTTTTTTTTTCGTTTTTTTTTATTAGAAGCGAATCTTTTAGTTGAATACCAATTTTACTTATTATACAGTTAAAAATACACTATAAAAACATACACACTTGAAATAACATTCACACAGTAAAGTTTTTGCGAAAATAATTACAATCAAAAAAATGTATTCCATACCACCAAAATTAGACGCAGCAAAATGGTATAAATCTTTCACCATCTATCGCTGAAGTGGAACTGAATGAACAACTGACACCATATTAATTGGTTTGTTTATACCCGGTTCCTATATACAGGGTGTATTGCAAGTCGTGTGCCAAATGAATAGGGTGGGTAGCTAAGGTCACTTGCAATACGTTTTGGGCCAATTAACACTCATCCTACCCACGGTGTTTTTTTATAATTTTTTTTGAAAAAAACTCGGAATCTTCAAAAAGTTAACCATTTTGTTCACCTATATTTTTTTTTAAATACAATACAATACAATACAAATACTCTTTATTGAACACCAAAAGAAAACAAAACACGGAACAGTACATTTTAACTATATGTATACAACAGGCGGTCTTACCGCTAAATAGCGATCTCTTCCAGACAACCTTGGCCAGAGAAATAATAAAAACAAAAATACATGGCAGGCGGTGTAAACTAAATTATTCAGAACTCAAACTTAACTACAAGAACCACTTCTGTTATTGTAAAAACTACTTACACAAATATAAACTACATAATAAATATACACATAAACAAAGTAAATTAGTTAATAAATACATACCGTAACCTCGGGTTACTTTAACCCTACGAGGTTACATTGCCCACCCTTAAAAGTATAACTATTTCAATGGTAATCATCTTAAATTATTAAAATAATTTTAGAACTATGTAAGTAACTTGGTTCTGATCTAACATTTAATGGAATAATTAAATTTTAACGATGGTTATGATGTTGGAAGATCTGTGGAGCTTCTACATTTTTTTTTATTGTGCCCTAAAGTTGACCGTGACGATTTTTTATTTTCTGTCCTTCACACTTTGTTGGCTAATATTTTTTCATTTATTTACTATATGAATAAAAATAACATTTCATTAGAATGCGCAAACATTAGAGATAATTAAACTACAAATACTTTTGTGCTGTCACATAAAAAAAAAAAGATAGGTGAACAAAATGGTTAACTTTTGGAAGATTGCGAGATTTAAAAAAAATAAAGTAAAAAAAAAACCGTGGGTAGAATGAGTGTTAATTGGCCCAAAACGTGTTGCAAGTGACCTTAGCTACCTACCCTATTCATTTGGCACACGACTTGCAATACACCCTGTATAAGAAACGAATCATTTTCCTTACGGGCAGTAGCGTTATGACATTTGCTACGTACAAAATGTGTCAATTTTTAACGAGCCGTCACAACTTTACCAACGGTTTTGAATTTAGGAAAGCATTAATCACGTTTTGTTCGATATTAAAATCAATTTCAATATTCACCACTAAAATGGACTATTTCGCTACGACAGTTTTATTTACACTGCTCTCAGTTTCCGGGTCTATCAGGATATGCGACAAGTACAGGACACGGCACCAAAATTTGATTTTAAATTGTTTTTTTTTTACGATTAATGCGATAAGTTAATAATAATTTTAACTTTGGCTCAACATGGTTGGTACTTCGAGTAAGATTATATAGAAAATAAAAGTTTTCGAATACATTTACTTTCGACCCCCATTAATTATTATTACGTCCGCCGCTCAAAAATGTGGTTGGGATAATTACCCACGTTTCGAGTGTTCTCAGGCGTGAAACATTTCAGCTAGGCAGCTGTTGAAAGCCTCATCCATACGAACTATCAATAAGATATTGGGATCTTATGCTCTTATAAAAAACATGGAGTATCCGTGGAGTGGCTAAGCGTAAGTGACATTTGAATTCGACCGTAAGGACAAAGCATGGCTTACCTACTCGACAGATACCACACGTTTATAATTGCATTAGTATCTAAGGAGGAAATTTATCCCATTTTTTTTCAAGTCAGCTGTCAAGGAAAGTTCCTGTGATTACTAGTGTACGATATTTATTATTAGATAGATTGTCGACTTCTGTTTTACTATTAGTAGGCCTACTGTTCTTTTCTTTCGTGGTACAATATTTTTAACACACTTATGTTAGCGTCACTTGTAACTAAGTAACTGAAATACTTATGCAATTTAGATGATATTATGCCTGATAACTATTGTACAGTCAGCATCATAAATATAGTGGCAGTCAGAGTTGGGCAAAAATTATCTATTTACGAATAAACGAGAAGTTAACTAAATCATCTTTTATTTGAAATAACTAAATAACCCGTCATTTGTTATTTTGAATTTATTTAGATGATTTTCGTTTTTATCTAGATAAATTAGTTGGGATTTTAAATAAAAGATGAATGTCAGTAGTACAGTCATGTAGAACTAGAAGCGGTTGGGCATGATGAAATGAAAATAACCTACAACAAAATTAATGAATGTTTTGTACATATTTAAATTAATGAAATATAAATATATGGGACATTTATTTTCGTATTGTTCGTCGACATATTTCCGCTACCGTTCTTTTTGTCTCTTTTACAACATTTAACGTGTTCAAATGCTCCGTTTCCATGCTTCCTTTTTAAATGATTTAGAAAATTTGATGAAGAAGTTAGAGATCCCTTTATATTCACTTCATTCAGCGGTAAACATAACATACAGACATCAGACCTTCCGGAATGGTATTTAAAAAACTTGCCGTCTAATGCTGAATTGGACCTAGTAGACGATATTGCAGCGTTTATGAAATTGCAAAAATAATTTTCTGATTTTATGAGAAATGTCAGTGTGACGGTTTGATCCGACGTGACATACTATATAAATTTATTTATCTAAGCTTACTTCAATAACAATCGAGGCCAGTTATTTTCATCTAGATAATTTATCTAAATAAAAAAGTTGTCAACGCATTATTTGTGATTGAATTTATCTTCGAATAAATTTATTTCGAATGATTTTATTTGAAATAATTATCTAGATGAGAAATTATCTAGATAACGCCCAACTCTGGTGGCAGTCAATAGTTCCAAATATACCGCACCATCCAAAATATTCATAAATACGTACTCATTTCAAGTGATCAAATTGTTCAGGCCATCCACTGTATACAAATATACCGGAGCATCCACAACGCCATATACTTGGTAACATTCAACCCGCCGTTAGCACAGCAACGTCCAGAACGCCGAAGGTTTCTAAGCATCCAAAGTAGCCAAAAATACGGGACACATAAGAAAATTGAACCTTATTTACCAGTAAGTACGGTTGAATAATCAGTCAAATCATTTTAATAGGTTAGCCAGTAAGAAATTTGACAAACCACGAAAACAGTACCATACTGTCATGGCATATATCTGTCTCACGTTTTAATTTGACACATTATTGCGTGGACTGCGGGGTTTTAAAAGGTTTTGCAATATTGAAGCTGCCAACTTAAACGCATCAATACGTTTCAATATTTCGCCAAGTTAGCCGTTAGTTACGATGGACCAGTGGTTTAGTAGTAACGCTATGGAGTCATGTGTTCTGGGTTCTAATCCCCGTATTAGGTGCTATTTGCATTTTTATTTTATATTTTTGAAAATTGCATCTTATTTTGAATGCAATAGAGCTCAAACAAAATGTACAACTACTCATTTGCAAAGCGGTTGAGTAGATACCCATTAAAACCAAAGAGGTTAATGCCCATTTTGCTTAAATTAAAAAATATAAATTCAATGTAATTTATTTGTTTTATAGTGTGTTTCATCTATGTAAACAAAACAAGTAATAAAGGAATACGGCCTTTTATGTATAAGTAGTTATTACAAATTAAAATAAAACAACGACTTTAAAAATATAAAATAAAAATGCAAAAACCTAATACGGGGATTAGAACCCAGAACCCATACTCGATAGCGTTACTACTAAACCACTGGTCCATCGTAACTAACGGCTAACTTGGCGAAATATTGAAACGTATTGATGCGTTTAAGTTGGCAGCTTCAATATTGCAAAACCTTTTAAAACCCCGCAGTCCACGCAATAATGTGTCAAATTAAAACGTGAGACAGATATATGCCATGACAGTATGGTACTGTTTTCGTGGTTTGTCAAATTTCTTACTGGCTAACCTATTAAAATGATTTGACTGAATATTCAACCGTACTTACTGGTAAATAAGGTTCAATTTTCTTATGTGTCCCGTATTTTTGGCTACTTTGGATGCTTAGAAACCTTCGGCGTTCTGGACGTTGCTGTGCTAACGGCGGGTTGAATGTTACCAAGTATATGGCGTTGTGGATGCTCCGGTATATTTGTATACAGTGGATGGCCTGAACAATTTGATCACTTGGAATGAGTACGTATTTATGGATATTTTGGATGGTGCGGTATATTTGGAACTATTGACTGCCACTATATTTATGATGCTGACTGTACTATCCTCGAGCTATGGTGATTGAAACAGAAGGGGACTAAAGGAAATCCCCAATGGCTGAATATTACATATAGATACCTTAAATTTCGATAAGAACAGCTGAGATAAGATAAGTGTCTGCGAAAATTTTATTTTTAGGACAAGTTTTCGTTGCGGTCTGTAATTTTTGGTGCGATGTTTATCGTCTGCTTATCGAGACTTATTCAATCATTTTCATTTTGACAGTATGAAGACGAGTCTGCTTACAAAATGAAATCAATTGTTCCACTTAGAAGTCGATTTCGATTGCGAGTGCGTTAGACAATAGGCCAGCTGCTCTCGGTTCGTTATTTACACACGTAAATAATACAGAGCTTACTATACATACAAAAACAACTACATGTAAAATCCGTTGCGTAGTTTGAAGGATCTAAGCGTCACACAGAGGCGGCGGCAGACGGCGGGAAGGGGCATTGTTTTATACTACATAAAGATATATGTAGTTCGATTGATTTTACCTATATAATTTACACATGATAAACACAATCTATCACAATGCCCAATGACAAATTAATTTAAGTTACCTCCTGTTTGCAATTCGCAGTACGAGACGATACTGCGTTAAGATTACGTATATTTGTAGAGGACGCATCACACACACAACCGTCGTGCTTGTATTGAAGCCTTTCATGTGATCAAGTTTAGGGGCGGTGCGACGAGAGTTCAACAGGAGACCTCAGCAACACACCGGCGACAACTCGACACGAGGCGATCAGCTGGCGCGCGGTCTACTTGCACTTACTTTGGACGCGGCGGCCACATGGTTAACAATTCCGCATAATATTAAAAAAACAGGAAAGATAACATTGATAACGGATTATTCTGACTCTTACATCTTTGAATATGTGAGAAATATGCATATTGTTTACATTTTGAGTTCAATGTCAAATATGGCATTTCATACCTTTACTTTTTCAACCTCATATCTGATCGAATGGTAAGATAGGGAAGTAGTCCTTATTATTTAAGTACATGCGTGCTTTTTCCTATCTAACTTTTCGATCAGATACGAGGTTGAGAAAGTAAAGGGACAATTTGTTATTGTTTTTGCTGCCGTCCTACCAAAGAGGTGGCTATCTGCATATTAATAGTATGAGCATTTTAAATTTAAACATTGTAGATACGTTTATTGATAATATTATAAAAATTACATTTCAAAGTGGATTTAAAAACCAAATTAATATTGAGACTAATTAATGTAGTTGCCAAATAGAGTATAGAATGCTTTGACTACTACATTGCAGTTAGCCGCCTTCCTTGGTAGGACGGCAGCTTGTTTTTTTAAACCTACCAAAATGTATTTTAACATAAAGAGGTGATTCGTAAGATTTTTTTGAACTTTTGATACGGCTGAATAACTTGAGTTAGCAATATTTATTTGACATTTCTTGTAAAGATCTCGGGAACGCGGTGGATGCGGCTGACATGATGATGTGATGATGATGATTTATTCAAAAATTGCTTTTAATTTGGTTAAGCTTGTTAATCTTTGGATTTAAAAATTCAAAGCCTATAGTGACAATAAATACAAACCGCTTATTACAATGTTCCACCTAAATCCAAAGTAACAATTATGGTAACAAATTACATAAATGGCCTCTCAATATGGCTGAATCTGCCGCGATAGGGGTTTTGCATGAACATTATCATCGTCATCATGTCAGCCGAAAGACGTCCACTGCTGGAGATAGGCCTCCCCCAAGGCTCTCCAGTCAGACCGGTCTTGTGCTTTTCGCATCCACCGCGTTCCCGCGATCCTTACAAGGTCGTCACTCCATCTTGTTGGAGGCCTACCCACAGCTCGTGTCCCGGTCCGCGAACGCCACTCAAGAACCTTCTGGCCCCATCGGCCATCAGTCCTGCGAGCGATGTGCCCCGCCCACTGCCGCTTCAGTTTAGCTATTCTTCGGGCTATGTCGGTAACCTTAGTTCTACTGCGGATATGATTTCTGATTCTTTCACGCAGAGAAACCCCGCGCATAGCCCTCTCCATAGCCCTCTGAGTGACTTTGAGCTTTCTTACGAGGCCTATTGTTAGCGCCCACGTCTCAAATCCGTAAGTCATCACTGGAAACACACACTAGTCAAAGACTTTTGACTTCAAACACTTCCCGAACGCTGCCCAGCCGAGTCGGATTTGAGGAGTGACCTCTTTCTCAAAGATGGGCCTACCTAACTGGACCGTTTGTCCCATGAACATCAAATTCGAAATATTTCCATTAGTGCGCTGGCTGCCGTACTGTCGTCCTTTTCATTTGGGAACATAAAGCTGTGCTATTAATATTTTTAAGCGTTCGATATCGGAATGCATAGTATTTACATAATAGATTGGATATGTCTGGTTGATACGTTTACTCAACAGACATAACAGATAAGACATTTTTATTCAGAATGACTGACGGCGAAGAGCAGGACAACATGCTGCTGAACGGCCTCTCAGTCGCGCGTTACATTATCTGTAGTTTGTGCTGTTCATTGCGTTTGAAGTGGCAAACAATTAGGAACCTTAACTTCTTGGGACTAAGTTCATTTTTCTCGAATGGTTACACCTTTTAGGCATTCTATCCCATCCCATCTTGTTGGAATTTTGAATGCTTCGATACGGCTGATATTTTGACCATTTCAATCTTTTAGGTAATCTATGCAGTTACATCTTCTTGACATTTTATCCAAGCCGATACTTAAAACATCCCGTCACATCACATTTTTCTGAAATTTTAGCGGGTTCGTTTTTTTTGAAAATCCAATGCATCCCATTTTTATGGGCACGCTGTCCGGTTCGATCTATCTGACGCTAACTGAACGAGAAAACGCGTTCATAATTATGTGGCCACCACTGTATACTCTCGAAAAACATAACCCTCCGTCAGACGCAGTCGAGTAAAAATAAACCATACGTAAGTGAACAGTATCGTGCAAACTATCCTTTTCTCCCTCTATCTCTCTCGTAAGATAATGGTGTGTTTTCCTGCGGAAACTACGCAGGTTATTTGATATATTTTTTAATTTCATATTTGTAGATATATTTATATAATGCTAGACTAAGTAGTACCATTGTATATCAAATATATTTAAAAAAATTACTGACTGTTGAGTTTTTTGCGGCGTTTTTTCTCAGCGTGGTCTTCTCTTGTGAAGCGCTGGTATATTCTTGACGTGTAAAAGTGCCCGTGCGGCCTACTTACTGAATAAACGTCTTTATCTTTATCTTAACTATTGGCCCGCAAAATATCTCGAAAGGACTTTCAGACACTCTGTATAACCTAACCTTACCATAGTTGTTTGTCATAACTTAGAAATGGCTGTCGTTGCTATCGTTACCAAAATACTGAACAATTAAACAGACTGGCGTACACTTAAATTACAGATGCACACTAACGGTGAACCTTATTCATAAACACACAATAACAAAGTATGCTTCAAAGATAAAGCTTTCATAATGACATTTGAATTTGACGGAAAGACAACAATAGGTTTGTTGTACGTTTATGAATAAGGAAGTTTAAAAAATAAATAAATTATAAAGTTGTATTTTTACTACCAACCTAAAAAACAATAGAGTCGACATATGTTTGTGTTTTCTAGAGAAATATGAAAGCTATAATGCTAACAGTAAATAACGTGTCCCGAGCAATATCCACTTTACGACTTTGACCGGGCAAGCAGGGTGGTGGGAAATATTCAAGAAAGCGGTGGCAAATGGCTTGCTAACGTTATGTCCGTTCAGGTAGACTATTCTCTTAAACAATTCGCTCTTGATCTCGACTGACGAAGTATTAACCGGCGAGTTGAAGTTGTACCGTCAGAAAGTAACGGAAACCCATTATTCGTGTATCTTTTTTTTTGGCAAGGTTTAGACTGACAATACTGAGTCTGGCTGCCTATCGAAACGTGATACTGAAAATGACGGCAAAATTAAAATTTGTAGCTATGTTCTGCCGGTTTTAGCTCTAGCTCATACAATTTGATGCCTTTGTCATTAAGCATTAAATTATTAGTTAGTAACAAAAGTACATACTATAATTGCTTAATTGTACCTCATTCAGGCATACTATAGCTACATTTTTTAATTTCGCGGTAATTTTCAGTATCACGTTTCGATGGCCAGACGTTTAAGTTAGAAAAATACAGCGAAATTAGCAAAATTGCGCATCTTGATCTTAGACATTTTTACAGCTAGCCTAGAAAAATCGCCCGTTTTAGAAAAATCCGTTAAGACTTTCGATAAGTATGACCTAAAACTAATTATAACGAAAAATAATTATGGCAGACGGTATAGACCCAAAAGTAACATTTAAGGGCGTGTATTCTCAACTTACCCGCTTTACCCGGCGAGTGAGCGAGCTCGTATGACTTCGCTCACTCAATCGACCGTTTAACAAAGACCCGTTTTTAAGAGAATACCTCAGTACCCTTACCATGAGTTACAATTAACGTACTCGCTAGCGAGTCAAATTCTCTGTCACTCGCAGACCTCGCAGTAGTCTTATATGCCCTTATTAATAAACGTGGAGTAACCGTCGAGTAGCTAAACCATGCTTTGTCCTTATCTGTCATATTCAAATGTCACAATGACAGATAAGGATAAAACATGGTTTAGCTACCCCACAGTTACTCCACGTTTATTAATAAGGGCAATAGATTGCGAGAGACGGAGTATTCTTCTCACTTGCGGTGATACGGCAATTCGTCCGTCGGTGAAACTCCAAAACCGCGTAAGTAAATTTTTAAATACGAAGCAAAATCCAACTTTTCAATAAGACAATAAGATCTATTTTGCTCTATCATATTTGTTAGTTACGCGGTTTTGCAGTACCTCTGACGAATAATTGTAAGGGTGTTATTAGATCAATCTAATACGACTGGTCTAATAGCTTTAATTGATCGACGGATACCGTTCGACTAACCAATCGATCGATTCCCGGTCGATGGTATTAGTCGAATTTGATTGTTTTGTGTTATTAGACCGATCGATCGATCGTCGATCGACAGCATCGATCAACGTCGATTGATGTCGATCGACTGGTCTAATAACGTCGACAAATCCATTCTGCCATCGATCGATGCCGTCGATCGACGATCAATCGATTGGTGTGATAGAAACTATCGATTGATGTCAACTAAATCCATTCTGCCATCGATCGATGCCGTCGATCGACGATGGATCGACTGGTCTAATAACACCCTAACTCGTGGTAAGGGTACTGTATACGTTTTTTTTTTTTTATTTTTTTTTATTATTTTTGGGGCGTGTGGTGAAAATGCATTATGCACACCTGGGAAGGGAGGCCCAGGTAGTGGTGGACTCGCACCCCCTAAAAACACCGCACGCCTCCATTTCTTTTCCCCCCGGTATTTATTTTCCGGGGGTTGTTTCTTTCTCTTTTGAAACCATTTTGTAATCTTTTTCAATATTTCTTACAAACTAACATGCATACAATATTTCATTTAAAACTAACATGCAATTATTCTATACAAATTTATCGTCTGTCTACAGACGCGAACATATATCTATTTTCCATTATATTTCCTCCGCATGCATAATCAATGGAGTTCATAACTTATCACTTAATACAATTAGTTATACATAATAATAAAATTCCCTTTAATACAATAATAAATCAATTAGAACTGGCAGAATAACTGATCAATAAAATAGTTTAAAATAAATTAGAATAACTTAACCTATACTTTAAAATAATTTAAAACAAAATAAAGTCATGACAAAAATCTTAAAATTCATTATAATTATGATGTACAAATTTTACAATATAAAATTCAAACTAAGAATAATCAATCAGAATATACAATCAAATAAAATAATCAATAAAATAAAAATAAATTTAGGACTGTCAGAGTAAAACTGTAAAAATATAATGTGTAAAAGCAAAATGTCAGAAAATTTAAACAGAAACTAAAATAAATCACACAGAAAAATGTCAATAGGCATGGTGTAATTTAAATCACAATAAAATCAAGCAGAATATACACACAAATAAAATAATCAATGAAATAAAATAAATTTAGAATGTCCAGAGTAACAATGTAAAAATATAATGAGTAAAGCAAAATGTCAAAATAATTTAAATCACAATAAAATCAAGGTAAAGTATTTTAAAAATCATTATATTGTAAAGAGTTTAAACCATTAAAATTCAAAAATAAAATAATCAATTAAAATAAAATACAAATTCAATTATGTCCAGAATAAAAATGTAAAAATGTAAAACTGTAAAAATAGGCAAAGGTGTAAAAAACCAATAGAACCAAATAAATAATTACAATAAAACCTTAACAACTAAAGCAGCTCGCCCCTGTAGACAGATGTAATATAGGTCCCCCCTGGCAGAAACCTGCCTACCCCCAAGGTGAGTAGCGCCCCCGCTATATGGCCGTAGCTCCATTAGCCCGCGCCGCCACGCACAATACTCGCTCTGCAAACCGCATGAATTGCTCCCTCAGGCCTCCGTCCGAGACAACCCGAGCCAGGTTGCCCTCTGTCAGGTCCACGCCTATGCGACACTCGCACTCCCACCTCGCGAAGCCGAATCGTGGGCATTGAGTGAGGATGTGGGACACCGTCTCCTCCGAGCCATCTTCACAGGGGCATAACGGGGAGTCTATAAGCTTAAACCTATGCAGGTACTGCCTAAGACCCCCGTGCCCCGTGAACAGCTGGGTGACGGTGCTCCGGTTCCCCACTCTCTCCATGACCGACTTCGCCGTGCGTATGTCGCGGAAGAAGAGGCGTGTACCCGACGCAGTCTCCGCTCCCTGGTACCGTTCCTGCCACAAGCTAAGGGTGCCCGCCCTGATGCTCCGCTTTGCGTAAGACAGCGGGAACTTGTCGTAGACTGGGGCCCTCTTATCCTTTAAGGCGGCCCTCTTCGCTAATTCGTCCGCTCTTTCATTGCCAGCCAGACCAGCATGTGCCTTTATCCACATCAGTTTTATGCAGTGACCACCGGCCTCCGCCGCCTCCATGTTTTCACGAATCTCCACAGCCAATGGGTTAAGGGTGCCCGGGTGACTCACGGCCTGTAAAGAGGACCGTGAGTCACAGTAAATAACGGCATTTCTCCTCTTTTTCACGGCGATCTCTGTCGCTCTGTGGAGAGCGGTCATTTCCGCCTGGTAGACTGTACAGTGGTCCCCCAGGCGGAAGCCAACGTGAGCCGTCTCCCTATCCCCCGCCCACACGGAGATCGCCGCCCCAACCCTGCCCTCTATCTTGCTCCCATCCGTGAATATAGAGAGGCCCGACATGTCCATCGAGGTCTCCTCGGTAGCATGCCCAAAAAGGTGGCGCTGCCTCCTCGCCGGGTGAGGAAGTGAGGATGGATGGATCCTTCGCTGTAGAACCCGTCCAGGGATCTCCGGGAGCCCTCTCCCCCTCTTCACCTCGTATAGCTCCCGCTGCTCCCGCAGCCTAAGGTCCAGCGGGATGATGCGGGCAAGGACAGCGCTAGAGACCATAGAGACCGTGCGATGGGCCTTCGAAATTTTTATTCCAAAGGCCCTAGTCACTCGGTCCAATCTCTTTTTCACGTATGCCTTGTCCGCAACACCCCCCCAGGCCCCGGCCGCGTAGAGCATCGTGGGCTCCACCACCGTGAAGTAGATAGTTCTAAGAATCTCTGGGTTCAGTCCCCATCTGACCTTCGCCATCCTAGCCACTACCTTGTACAGGCTTAAGGCCTTGGCTGTGACGATGTCTAGATGGGGGCTGAACCCGAGATTCTTATCGATGGTGAGGCCCAGGAGCTTGACCGTGTCGGTTAAGGCTATAGGAGAGCCGACGATTCTGAATGAAGTACTGTACACTAATGAGGTACTGTATACGTTGGACCACCCCGGCCCGCCGCTCCAGGCACTTTAAGAACATGTTGGTACGGTAAATGCTTTCAAACCGAGTTAAAATGAGAGGTTCTCTCACCCGTGGAGACTTGAAGAGCGAGCGCATAACCATATTATTTTACTGTTATTCCCTCTGCGTCGAATTCTGAACAAACAAAATTTATTTCGGCAAAGGAGTTGACATGAGTCTTTAAATAAAACCGGTCAAGTGCGAGTCGGATTCCGGTACCACCGCACAGTGCATTATTATATTCCGGTTTTAATTCGATTTCGAATCGAAACAGCACAATCCAAACTCACACTTGCCATTTTCTAGTATTTGTTGTTTTTTTCATGGTAAGTACTATAACCAAACCAGATTTGACGCTTGTTTGTTTGACCGTTCTTACGATACAGCTACTTACGACAATTTTTTTTTTTTTTTTATGCATAATTATTAATTATTTTACTTTCTCTACATTTAATTTATTGCTTTATTTATTTTTTCTTATGTGTTAGTAAATCGCTATCTATTACGGTTCAAAAGATACAACTCGTTAAAGTTAGCACCGACGGACATCGTCGGTATATTAAAACGGTACCCTAAAAACTAGGCAAGTACTTGTCAAGTCATCATTCAATTAGGTATTCAATTAGGTGCTTTGAGCTTAAACATATGTAAATACTACCAAACTTGTTACATATTCGATGAAATTATAAATCCACATAACTATGCTGGATATCGATATCTGAAAAAGTGTTTAAATAATAGCATTGAAAATATTATTCTCAATTCAAAAGTTTACGACAAACACACATGGCAAAAATTACTCGTTAAATTTTAGGTATATTGACGAACACTGCAAAAATCCGTTTATTTCCAAGCGAAGCTGCGAAACGGTTACTGCCATACACTATAAATTGACGGCATGCACAAGGCTGGCTCTCGCGATAGGTGAGCTTGTCCACCCATTCGCCGCGGAATATGCACTATCGACCCACACTAAGCTATCACTATGTTACTTTATAGCTCTGGATTTAAGCTAAAGTCGAGCATAAAAGCAATATTTACGTCAATATTTTAAAATAAGAATATTACTAGCGCGTGTAGTTTAAAGGTTTAATCTAGTAGGTAGGTAAGTAGAGTTCTATATTAGTGGATCTCCATTTTGGTTACCTTTGGTTCTATATTTTATGACGCGGTAGCCTAGTCGGTAGTGACCCTGCCTACGAAGCTAGCGCTCCCGGGTTCGATCCCCGGTACGGGGAAATATTTGCGTGATGAGCGCGAGTATTAATTGTTCCTCAGTCTTGGGTGTTTTCTATGTACTTAAGTATGTATTTGTCATTGCCTAGTACTCATAGTACAAGCCTAGAGCTTAGTTTGAGGCTAGGTCAATTTGTGTGAGATTGTCCCCTGATATATTTTCTACCTTGACTTTGTAATGAAAAAACACATAGTTCATACCAAAAAAAGGATTTAGGTTTTAGTATTCTAATGATTGCATGAAATATTGTCACGTATTCATATTTAAAGGGATAAATAATAAACCCCTTTGCAGAGAATACAGTCACGTACAGTTTTTTCGAGTTGTCTAATAAGAGTGTTTAGAAATGAGAATGCGAAAACGACAATATCATATTTCTTATGTACTCGTATCTATAGAAAGTATTTTTGTTCTTCTGTTCTTTTTTTGTCCTTTTCTCCCTCTATCTCTCTCGTAAGATTTTGGTGTGTTTTCCTGCTGAAACTACGCAGGTTGTTTGATATATTTCTTAATTTAATATTTATAGATTTATATAATGCTAGACTAAGTAGTACCATTGTAATATTAAATATATTTAAAAATAATACTGAGTTTCTTGCGGCATTTCCTCTCAGCAGTAGTCTCCTCTTGTAAAGCGCTGGTAGATTCTTGACGTGTAAAAGTGCCCGTGCGGCCTACTTACTGAATAAATGTCTTTATCTTTATCTAATCTTTATTTTGCTCGTAAA
Organism: Acleris emargana; assembly: GCA_927399475.2. Lineage (NCBI taxonomy): Eukaryota > Metazoa > Arthropoda > Insecta > Lepidoptera > Tortricidae > Acleris > Acleris emargana. Next base: position 4,451,438 of record OV656844.1, on the reverse strand, counting down.
AAATACTTTCCTCGTTTTACAGAATTAAATCTCATTTCTTTAAATACTTGTCTTATAATTTCTTGAACAGTAATTTGAAAGCGCCCATTTTCTTAGCAAGGGGGTGTATCACTAGCCGTTTCGACATTACAACCGCTTTGAACAAGATGGAATGTAGTTGAGGGAGATCTAATATCGGACACACGAAACGGACGTACGATGAAATGTTCAAAGACCATACTGCCCTACTACGGAGAAAAGGCACAAGCGCATTAATTCAAAGAAGCATATTGAACTCTCAGTGGTTATAATAAGGTTGGAAGTGCAATACAATTATAATAGTAGATGTGCCTTTTTTCCGTAGGAGAGCAGCATACTGCAGCCATAAATCTGCTATTTCCGAGCTGTATCCGCAGCTGAAACCATTTGATGGAGTTTCGCAATCCTAAAATTGTGTATCACGGATTTGATTTCTATTTAAGAGTTATATAAATACTATACTGCGGTGTGGCTGCCGGGTTAGAATAGTGCCACTCCATGTCTTCCCATGGAAGTCGTAAGGGGCGACTAAGGGAATAAAGGCTTGTAGTACTGTTAGGCGATGGGCTTGCTACCTGTCACTAATACGCACTGTTAAACATCTTAGCCTAATTGTGCAAATTGTGGTTACAGAGTTATCAACAAGATTTTAGAATTGTTGGTAATTCTGTAGCTCTGCCTACCCCACTCTGGGAATGAAGGCGTGAAGGTATGTATGTATGTAAATTAAAGTCATATAAGTTTAAGTGGGCGGGGCACATCGCTCGCAGGACTAATGGCCGATGGGGCCAGAAGGTTTTTGAGTGGCGTCCGCGGACCGGGAGACGAGCTGTAGGTAGGCCTCCAACAAGATGGAGTGACGACCTTGTAAGGATCGCAGGAACGCGGTGGATGCAAAAAGCACAAGACCGGTCTGAGTGGAGAGCCTTGGGGGAGGCCTATGTCCAGCAGTGGACGACTTTCGGCTGAAATGATGATTATGATGAAATTAAAGTCTAACACAGAAGATAAAGATATCAGGTCCCATGAATTGCAGTGTTAATTCTTAGTCAGCTAATATGCCTTATTAGCCTGTATTTTAGTATCTCTACGGTTAAACAACATAGGCCTCTTCATTTCTAACCTGGATTGTTTTATTTGAGCAAGTATTTTAGATATCCCGATGTCTACGCCGAGCCGGACCTAGGTCTGGGGGGTATGATAAAAAACTGGCCAAGTGCAGGTCAAACTCAGATGGAAGGACAGTGGACCTTAGGTAAAGGACCCTAAAAAAAATATAACTCGACAAGCATTTTAAATAAGATGAGTATTATTAAATTAAATGTACTGTCAACAGATATGCAAAATGTATGCAGAATTTCAAGTCCAGGTACGCGAAGGCGAGAATCCAACTATACTTTTCAATTTAAAAACGTTTAAAGTATAAACCCTTAAAAAGATTTAGAATGTGCAACATTCTAGTTTATTCTAAGTCAACATATTTCGAGTCGTATTGCGCTGTTTTACAGAGCATTTTTGTTTTAACTTTGACTCGAGTAAGTGCGTATGTCGTTAAAAATGTTTTATTGCTTCCATTACAACAATTGTAGCGCTTTAGCGGCTTAAACATCCCCTTTGTAAGTACGAATTTGTCATCGCACTACAATGGGCCTTTAATATGACTTAAACAAGGAAGTTGTAAGAAATACTCGCCGCCTATATGACTGCCAAGTATCACTTAACAAATTACTTCAGAACGTAAGTAACAAGAGCAAAGCGGTGACACAATTAAAAAGCTGTGATTGCCCTAATTAAAACAGTCATTTTCTAATCATTATAAATGTGAAAGTAACTGTCTGTCTGTTTGTGACATATTCACGACCTATCTTCTAAACTAATTTTATAAATCACTGCGACCCCACCCTCGCTTTACTTCAGTGCAAACAAAATAACATAGCCTTGTAAGGTTAATGTAGCTGTATATTGATTAAAGAATATTTAAATCGGTTCGAAAATTCCTGAGATTTCCCCATACATACAAACAAACAAAAATCATCATTTGTTAAAGGGGGTTCATTTGACCGAAATACGTTTGGCCGAATGAGTCGTTTGGCAACTGTTTCATTTCCCAACCCGCATATATTTCTGTAACTGTGAATATTTCAGGATTTATTTTTGTACCATTGTGTAGACTATAGGTTAGGTTAGGTTAGCTATTTTTTTTAAAATCTGAAATATTTACAGTTACAGAAATATAAGCGGGTTAGGAAATGAAACAGTTGCCAAACGACTCATTCGGCCAAACGTATTTCGGTGAAACATTAGTGAACCTTGTTAAAGACATAGGTATTTTAAGGTGAGCGGCCATTTGCAAAAGTGGTGGATAGAGCAATTGGAATAAAAAAAAATGTTATGTAATAGGTATAAGACTTAACATAGTGCACGTTACAGAGATAATTAACATTGATACCTGGGCGAACTTTTAGTTGCAATAACTTAATACTTACTTAAATCTTTCATATCTCCGCTCCGGTATATTTAACGCATTATATATTTATGTGTATTTTGAGGTCCTCTAAACCATTATTACAAAAACATCCATGGCCGCTAAAAAAGACAGTAATGTTCATTCCAACTTACCCAATGCCCTTAATTCTTCTAAACACAAAGCAGGGTAGGTACAAATTGTCTAAGTTGCTGCAACGATAAGCCAACGGAAGTCCGGTCTCTATCTCGTTGCCTAATACAGTGCGGCTTCAACACTGCACGACTATAATACAGTGTGGCTCCAACACTGCACGAGACTAACAGCTTATAATAGATTAACCGGATTGCAAGAACTTGGCTCAGCGCTGCCTGTAAGTTTTACTTAGCGTTTAACCTTTTTGGAAGAAAATTAGGGCGACGGGTTTTAAATAACGATACCGAATTGCGCGGAGCTAGACGAAGGGTTTTGAATTTAACATTAAATGTAGGTTCAACTCTAGTTAATTTTTAAGCTTTATCTACATTTTTACGTGTACAAAGGGGGGCTAATTGGGATGGTCCAAAAAAAATAACTCCCGGTTTTTACATTCTAATTCGAAATAGGTAATTTTAATATTCTAATTTCATTAATATTGTATTTGACCCAATAGTTTTACTTTTCACCCGTGTGGTTGCCGGGTTAGAATAGTGCCACTCCATGTCTTCCGTGGATGTCGTAAGAGGCGACTAAGGGAATAAAGGCTTGTAGTACTGTTAGGCGATGGGCTTGCAACCTGTCACTAATACGCTGGTAAACATCTTAGCCTATTTGTGCAAAATGTGGTTACAGAATTATCAACAAGTTTTTAAAGTTGTAGGTAATTCTGTAGCTCGGCCTACCCCACTCTGGGATTACAGGCGTGAAGGTATGTATGTATATATGTAAATATACTTTTCTCTTTTGTGAGTAATATATCAAAAACACAATAATGCAGACCGGCTTTAAAACCGTATACCTCGAAATGGTTTTCGAATTAGCGTAATTATGAAAATATAAACAATCCCATTGTCCTACATGACCAATGAGGCCAAGCGATATGTCACCGGATAGGTAATTCTAAGTGGTTGTGTTGTGTGTTGTTGTGTACTATAGCAGGTAGTTCGAAATCTTCGTGTGAAGAAGTCCTATCTATGGCCATGCAAAGACAGCAGTATTTCAAAGTAATTATGCTAACGTCGTCTATATAGGCGTCCCGATGTTCAAATAAATATTCCTCACAATTATTTGAGGTTTTTCGCACAAAATCTAGAATTAAAAACCGGTCAAGTGTGAGTCAGACTCACGCACGAAGGGTCCCGTGCAAAATTCACGTTTGTTTTAAAATATTTATTTTATTCTGTTTTTAGTGATGATTATTATAGCGGCAACAGAAATACATCTTCTGTGAAAATTTCAACTGTCTAGCTTTTACGATTCGTGAGATACAGCCTGGTGACGGACAGACAGACGAACGGACGGACGGACGGACAACGGAGTCTTAGTAATAGAGTACCGTTTTTATCCTTTGGGTACGGTACCCTAAAAAGTATATCGGATGTTTTTGGTAAAAAAACGATGTTCATTAGTGGTGACCAGTAGAACCAAGAGATCCCGAGATCAATTCCCGTTGTTCTGTTAGAAAGTAGGTAATTTTGTGCAAGATGTTCTCCTGATTATCTATAGTTATGTTCTCGTATAGGTACATATATTCCTACATTTAATTTCAGTCCTGACGTAGGTTTACTAAATTATAAAAAACTATTATCAACCGATCCTGTCGGGTATAATAGACTTAATTTACCTGTCTCCTCCAGCTCTGCGAATTCCACAAACTCAATTAAAGCCAGGTTTAGTAAAATTAATTTCAAACAAGTTTGAACTTTCCTATACAAATACTGAAGACAATAAAAATGGCATCATTTCGTCAACAACGCTACGATAGTTCTTATTTAACACGTTCACGGACACAGCACCATCCTCGAAATTGCGTGATATGGCACAAATAAATTTCATACAAAATTTTCTACGGCCATGGACGAACTGCCACATTTAACGTTTGTCAAACATTGTGCCACTTTATGACGGAAAATATATGTATGTAATTTAGTACAATAAATATCTTACCTAATGTGGCAGCTCGTCCACGGCCGTTACGTCCACAGCCGTGACGTGCCACAACACGCGTCGTTCCCGTTTAAGAATAGTGCATGAGGTTGAGGTTGCCCTCGAGCTTTTTTGCTGTGACACTAGCGGCTTGTGTTTTAACCAAAAATGGCACCGAGTCCGCGCTTCCTATAAATGCTATGGGAAATAGACGGCCGTGGACGGAGTTCCGTTTTTGGTGAGATTAAACACACCGGCCACAGCCGTAGTGCCATATCACGATGGTCTCAGTTTACGTCTCTCGACGTACTGTCCGTGAACGTGTTAAGTACTTGACAGTAATGACGGCGCAGTTAAAAATAATAACGACGGTGACAATGTCAAGGGCTATATGGTTTTGAAATAGTAGTATACACCTATAACTTTAAGGTAAAGTTCTCTAGGTCAAATAATGTTAATTTCCCGAAGGCAGACAACTGATAAATCTTACGGTCTTAAAGATATTTAATTTTTAAATTTAATCAGTTAATCACGTTGAACTGGTGTAAAAGGCTCTTAATTGTGTGTGTATGTCACGCCAACATTAACACTGACGTATTTGACACTGACTATTAGTTAACTCTAAAGGCCCTTTTAAAAAGACCAAAGATACAACATTGAATTACTTTGATCAAAACAGTTTTTTTTTTTGCAATATTTAAAAATCTAGTCTACCACTTAGTTTCTATGGATGTACCTACATAGTATTACGCAGAAGTTATCGTCAATCAAAACAAAAATGGTGTAGAGACATTGTAAAACTTAACCTAACTAGATGCTTAACTTAAGCGACTATGACCACAGGCACACAGCGGCCATCTTGTTAATGTCCAACATTACTAAATAGGCAAACCTTTCACACAGCTATAGTCATAAGTAGACCTAGAGATTTTCCTAGCACGAACGACGTGTTGTTAGTGCTTGACACAATAAAAACATCGACAATCATGTTATCGATAAGTACCACTTCAATATCTTTAGGGACTTTCATTGAAGTATGTAAAATGTTAATAAATTGATAGTTTTGTTAGTAACTTATTATTCGCATTTTATTTTTTAAAAGCATCACATTGTTTTATGAATCATATGGCACATGATTGTATTTTTTTCCTTGATGAAATGATTTCGCTATTTCCGTATTAGGTATTTCAATGCGTTTTAGGACATTGGGAATATTTTCTTAATAACTATATAATGTACAATTATTTCCTCTATGACGTTGAAGTGGTGTTTATCGATAACATGATTGTCGATGTTTTTATTGTGTTGAGCACTAACAACACGTCGTTCTAGGAAAATCTTTAGGTCTAGTCATAAGGTTCTAGTGTATGAAGCATAGTGATGCGTGTACGAGGAGCGGGCTACGGCGATGCCCGTCAAGGGGCGAGTTTACCCTCGGTCAGCCGCCCATTACTTGCGGGTAGGGTTAGGACGGCGCGGTTTGGACGAAAGGTTGAAGGTTATTTTTATAGTTTTTGCCTGAGTAACTTGAATGATGCTTTAGGAAACGGGGAATTTAAAGGAAAACTAAATAAAATACGAATCTATTCTGTTTTGGCAGCATGCCTTACAGTATCTTTTTTAATTATTATGATATTTTTGTAAATTGAGATAAAACAGCAAATTATAAATGTGTTGCTTAGACAGCAAAATGTGCACAGCACAGATAAAAAGTAAGTACCAAATTCTGCAAAGTTACGGAAAAAAAGGCACATCTACTATATGAATTATATTTCAATTTCAACCTTATTATAGCCACTGAGAATTCAATATGGTTCTTTATTTTAATTGCACTTTTGCCTTTTCTCTATAAGAGGCCAGAATTGCGTATTATAGATACTGATGTGCCAAAGGAAACTTTCCAAAATTGCGGAAAATTTCATGTAGGAAAATTTCGGAAACTTCTCACAATTTTGTATGGGGATTGAAACTTTCCGTTTCTTAAATTTAAATTTCCTATATTTCTTGGGAAAGTTTCCGGAAATTTCTTGCAACTTTTCCAACTTTTTGGAAACTTTCCGCAACTTGCACATCACTGATTATAGATGGTTTTTGGTGCGGGCTATGTTACCTAGGGCTAGACCCGAGATTATGGTACTGGACTAGTGATGGGTCGTTACCGGTAATATTTCCAAAGCGAGTATTTTCCCAGTAATGTTACCAGTAATATTACCACAAACCGGGAATTTCAAGAAATATAGAAATAGATAATTTTTTTATTCCTTTTTGTATTTAACATAGCAATGTGGTCCTAGTATGCACCATTTCACAACCATAAAAAATGCAAGGGATCCTTAAGGAAGTAAATTACCAATCTTACCAGTAATATACCCAATATTACTGAGTATCTTACCAATGTTACTGGAAATATTTCTATGCTGTATTTTTTTATTATTATCATAAAGTCTAGAAGAACACGTAAAAAAAAGCAAATCTTGTATAAATCATTATAATCAGGGATCGGAAATTCGGATCGATATTTACCTAAAGTTGGCAAAATCCCGGAAAAGGATAGGCAAACATGGCGTCGGCTTCTTAAAAATATTATTTTAATAATATAAGTTTCGGGATTCTGGGATTCTACAAAAGCTTAATATAATAATTACTTTGCATGTAGGATAAAACATTCATTTTTGCTCCTATAAATTCGGTAGGTTAATGAGTTACAGGTAAATTAAAAAACATTTGGTAAATCTATACATGAAAAATAACTTCAAACAGTTAATATAAATAATTGAGTATGAATTAATGCCGGTGCAATTTATTTATTTTGAAATCCCAGAAATTTAACTAATGAATTCTATGATTGAGTCCGCCTCCATACAACTGAACAACAAAGCCGGTGCGAAAGTATAGGTAAATATCGATCCGAATTTCCGATCCCTGATTATAATTTGGCATATTTTTGGCAAAAAACGTTACACATGTTTTTGTTTTTTTTTCTCGGTAAAATGATGAAACATTTTACTTTTTGGTTTCATTGTCCCGTTTCGAGAACACTAATCGCCACTTCACATACGTATACGTTCACTCCGTTTCGTGGTAAGGGCAAAACTAATCCTATTGTTCCATTTAAAATATTTATTCTAAAGGAAAGAGACATAAAATTGTAAGTGTGAAAGAGAAAGAGATATATTTCAATGTTTTACTTAATAAAGTAACAAAAGAATCATCAAGTCTTATACGAATTGATGATTTCCTATCTTACTAGCTTTTGGTAATATTACCGGTAACATTGGAAAGTTACTGGTAATATTCCCAAATGGAAAAATACTGGTAACGAGAATATTACCAACGACCCATCACTATACTGGACTTTATAATTTCAAATAAATTCATTTGACGACGCGCTGGCCTAGTTGGTAGCGACCCTGCCTACGAAGCAAGCGGTCCTGGGTGCAAATCCCGGTAAGGGCAGATATTTGTGTGATGAGCGCGAATAGTTCCCGAGTCATGGATGTTTTCTATGTATATTTAAGTATATATTTAGTATGTAAGTTTTTCTACCGTTGTCTAGTACGCATAGTACAAGCCTAGAGCTTAGTTTGGGGCTAGGTCAATTGGTGTGACATTGTCCCCTGTTTTTTTCTTTTTAAAGGAATTAAAAATAGGTAAAACAAAAGACTTTAATCATGATGTAGCATCAAAAACTCGGCAACAGGTTCTTCGTGAAAAAACGAGCGTAATCTCTATCACTCGCCTAACATTTAAACCAAACGTTCGCCGATATCTCCTCAGCGAACCCTCAACTAGAGCTCTAGTAAAGGATGTTGCAGGAGCCTATAATGTCCCCAGTGAACTTGCAATGTTTTGCTTGACCAGCGTTTATTATTTGGCCGGGGAGAGCACGAAAAACTTGAATCATTCGTCTTCGTCAAAGTACGAGCAGTCGCTATCTCGCCGAACATTTAAACCATATTTATAAACGGATCCTGGTAACACAGGGATCCCTTGCAGAGGGCCCACTGTATTGCTACTAATTCTTGTAAGGTTTCATTTATGCAATAAACATTTTCATTTCATTTCATTTTTCATATAGCCAAACGTTCGCCGAAACCTCTTCGGCGAACGCGCACCTAGAGCTCTAGTAAAGGATGTTTGCAGCAGCTTCTAATGGCCCCAGTGAACTTGCAATATATTGCTTGACCAGCTTTTATTGCACGGCGAGATTATTTAAACGGCCGGGGAGAGAGCCATAACTCCACGGAACACGACTCAAGCTTGCAATAGCGCCGTCTACGTAACGAGATGTTAGGATATAATTTTAATCTGGGAAGATTTAAATGACTGCTGACTCCCGAGATGAACTAGGTGTCGGAGGATTAAACTTAGTTTAGCGCTTGTTGTCTTGAGTGAAGTTGATGCCTTGCGCTTAAGACAAATGGGAAAGCTTACTAATTTAGTTAATGGGACTCTATTCTATTAAATAAAAACTTGGCTTTACTTTATTACTGTCAAGTATATGAGAGCTATCTCGATGTTGACTATACGATAGAATGTCAAAGACAATATGGTTTAATCGCAGTAGAATACACGCCCAGATTTTCTTTCGATTTAGATTGCAGTCTTAGAAGAATTTTTATGACAAGAAAATTACGTCAAAATGAATCATTAGGTTTTTGAGACAAGGATCTGTAATTAAAGTACATCCTGTGTCAAAAAAAGTATTTTTTTTTCGGTTCATAATATATATTGTTTTTTTTTTTTCGTGATTTTGAGACACGTGCATGCCGGTAACCTTTTATTTATCTCCGTTTTCAAATGTGCATGATTTGAAAATGTAGTATTTTAAACTTTTTTTGAAGCCGTTAAAAACATTAATTTTATGACACGTTACGCCGCAAAGTTTTGAAAATTGCAAACGCTTTGCAAATCATTAAAGACGGTTTTGAGATCACGAAAATACAAACATACACACATACGGAACAAACGTAGACGCTCATTTCAGGAACCCTGTTATAAAAACGCTATTCTTCTTAAGTGCCGAGGCTATTGCCTATCGCACTCGCAATCGTAATCGTTTTCATTTTGAAAATCGAAAGCCTGTCTGCATACAAAATGAAAACAATTGTTCCGCTATGAAGTCGATTTCAAAGGCGTTAGGCAATAGGCCACCAGGTTCAACATTTTAACAAGCTATTAAATCTTAAAACTCAATTTTTAATCTGCTGCGCCGTCACAGGCGCCTGCTTTTCGGAGACTGACGGAATCAATAGTCCCAAATACCTGAGTCTGCATTTGTCATGTCCGTTCTCTTTGAGTTGTATGTATATCGTTTTCCACTCACACCATCATCTGCATCAAGCGAACGCGATGGACCAGATTGCAGTTAAGAATGTGCTGAGTTATCAAAACTAACTAACTATGAAATCTTAGTCAAACAAAACCTCTTAAATACGTAGGAAGGTAACTTGAGTTTTCGATGGAGTGCGTGCCTTAGCCTACATTACCTACTTATTAAAGCACCCTATCTTCAAATTGTCTTTCGAAAAACACAACATAAATGTAATGAACAATTATTTTCATTGAGATAGGATTGCAGTCTTGTGAATGCGATTGTCTATGGGTCACAGTTTCCACTTAATATCAGGTGGGCTGAACGCTCCTTTGGCTTCTCTATGCCATAAAAAAAAACATTCAAGCGAATGCTCTTGACATTTCAGATGAATAAACTTGTCACTTTAGAAAGTTTTTCCCATATTTTCCGTATATTTTCGAGCGTAGGCGCGGCACAATTCTCAAGTCACTAGACTTAATAACTGCGAGACTTCAGACTTGTTTTATATTAAAAGTTTCTGGGAATGTGAAGCACTTTTCCACTGTGAAGATATTTATGGCTTCAGTAGAATAAAACTGTTAAATTAACTGTATAATGAAACACTTTTAAAACAAGTCATTTAGTAGCATGTAAGAGTTATAAAAATAATAATATCTACATTTAAGTTACATTTATTATGTAATTTTTAAGAAACGACCAGGAAACCTATGCTCAGAGTTCATCTGCGAGATCGAATCAGGAATCAAAAGCTCCGCCGAACCAAAGTTACCGATATAGCTAAGTGAATTCCAAACCTCAAAAAGGAAAGGTGGGAAACCCGTAACCGGAAAGCGGACTCTACTGAGCCTTCCAAAAGGTGGATCAACGATCTGATGAAGACTGCGGGAAATGCACAGATGTAAGTAGCACATACCGACCATCGTGGATATCCTTGGAGTAAGTTTATGTCCAGCAGTGGACGTCTTTCGTCTGAAATGTATGTATTTAATGTTAGATCCATCTTAGTACAAGCAGTAAGCAAAATCTACTAGTTTCATCAAGACTGTTATAGCTGGTATTATTGTTGTAAGGCTGGTATGGAGATTAGGCTGGCCACCTCGCTCTCTTCTTCCTGCGTCAGTCAAGAGTCAAGGCCAGCTAGATTTAAGGTAACTGATTTTAATAAATAAAGTTATCAATTTGTGTTTAATTAATCTCAAGGTATAACAAAGACGTTGTTAAGTTTTACTTTGAAACAAGTTCATACTTTTTTTTTTTTTATGGCATAGGAAGGCAAACGAGAACACAGGCCACCTGATGGTAAGTGGAAACTGTGACCCATAGACATTCGCATTCGCAAAAGACTTACGTCAAAGACTCGCCGATTATAAAACGCAACAATTGTACATTGTTTAAAATGTTCTTATAAAACCCGCGATGTCCTGAAAGTGATTAAAAGAACAAAGTACCTAAGCTTCTTAAGAATCTGGAGAACACTGTCAACCCCTTTTAATTCTTGCAAGAATTAGAATAACTTTCGAGAATACACGGGAAGTCCATTATTGGCGACAGCGCTTCGCGGTTCTTGTACGGCACTCGCTTCAAGTGTATTTAGGAGTTGGTATTCTTTAAAAGCCGCTTTTAGTTGGTGGGAACGGTATGAAGATTTATATTTAGATAGCTATTTTATTTTTCGGCTGAGATTGTCACAGTTAAAAGTTAACTAATTTAAATTAAAATTAAACTAAGCTACTCAAATATTAAAGATGTAAATAATGCTTGTGCATGTGACTTGTGCAAAATGTGGTTACAGAATTATCAAGAAGTTTTAAGACTTGTTGGTAATTCTGTAGCTCTGCCTACCCCACTTTGGGAATGAAGGCGTGTGTTTATGTATGTATGTATGTAAATAATAATCACCACTATAAAAAGAACACCCCCTCTAGCAGATCCGCTCGCGGCATGGTCCCTATGACGCTGGCTGCATTACCTCTCTAGATAGCTAGCCCAATCCTTTGGGAGAGGTGAGCACCAGCTCTAGGGCAGTGCTTATAACATTGAAATTTTTATCTTTAGGTATATTATAAACATACACCGGATTGACGGGGGCAAAAATGTACCAGTGCTAGTGATTCATTAAACATCGACAAAGTTTATCGAAAACTTTTGTCGTGACATATGGATCTTACATTTCTTGCAAAAGTAAGTCATACCTTTATCTTCTTTATCTGAATGATCAGCTTTCCATGAATATAAACAATCTTTGTTCATTCGAGGCATTTTTAACCGACTTAAAAAACAAAAAGGTTCTCAATTCGTCGGAAAGCTAAAGAATATTGTTGTAGTGAATGAATTGGTTATTCAACGTAATTTCAATGGTTGTCAAAAGTGACTCGAGTACAGGGTCACTACACTATCAGATACCAGTTGTTTAAAGTTGCGATAAGTATGAATAAAAGAGGTTTGCAAAAAAGGTATTCAAACTTGGCCATTACTTATGATAATGATGGATGATTAAAACTTGTTTTTTATCGACGTCGATAAACTTTGTCGATATTTAATGAATCACTAGCACTGGTACATTTTTGCCCCCGTCAATCCGGTGTATGATTATAAAGCATAGTCGCTTCCGCCGTCTGTTCGCTTAGATCTTCTAAATTGTGCATCGAATTTTAATGCAGTTTTCATCAATAGGTAGAATGATTGAAAAAAAAGGTTTTATGTACAGTCAGCTGCAGAGAAAAGGTACCCCCCCCTCATGATAAGGATTGTTTTTTTTCGAATACCTATGGTTAGATTATAATGATTTTGAGTTAATGTGTAGACAATAGTAAAACCTTCAATTCACCGAAAAATCATATAAATTGAACCACAGGTTTTTGAAAAAAATCGATCCTTACCAGGGGGGGGGGTACCTTTTCTCTGCAGCTGACTGTACCCATAATAAATCTGGTTAATGTACGGTGGTACAGAAAACCGAAGCAAAGCGAGAACGGGTCGCTTGTGATAGATAGAATTCATCAATTTAATAGTACATAGTATGATAATAGTACATTATTACAGACGCCGGGAAGTAGGTGGTTGCAGGCCGAGTTAATATAGACGGCCGAGCGAAGCGAGGTCGGATAGTTACGAGGCTGGCAACCCCTTTTCACGGCGAGGTATGTATAGTGCTTTTCTCAAACATAACAATGAAATAAAAAAAAAAACATCACTCAAAAAACATTTGTGTAATAGGCATTAACGCGGATATTTTTGGTCCGAACCACACAGATACAAAAAAAAACGATTTTCAGCTATTCAGCCTGTTCATAAAGTGTCGCGCGCGCGCTCAGCGGTGACGCACGGTTTCTCAATACGATCTCGGCGCGTGAGCGAGTGCCGTGAATATGGCGAATAAAGTGCAGTGTACTATGTGTAACATTATCATAGACGAATTATTGTCGTACATTCAAAATAAAATCTCGATAATGGACGAAGAATCTCTTGTGCGGTTGTGTACTACGTCGTTCACGAGCGTTGAAATTCAAAAGTCGAAGTCGTTACTGTTCGAATCCATACCAACAGATAAGCGAAATATTCAGCGTAAACGGGATGGAAAAGACCAACGTGATATTAACGACATGATACAGCTGTTTAGGGCGACGGACCCTGATGTAATACCCATTTTTGTAGCGAGGCAATTAGAAAAATTACCACCGGTGACCTTTGACCACCTGGACTGCACAAAAATACTTAAGGACTTAGTGCGCCTTCAAGCGGATATGGACATGATCAAAGCAACCTATGGAACATCTAAGGATCTTGAAGAGTGCAAAAATGGCTTACAAAAAAGCATTACAAATGTGATGCCACCACCGGCACGGCTATCGTCGTGTAATGTAAACAACAGACGAGGTGCCTGGTGTTTGGATAGTGGCCCGGTTGGGTTATCGCATACTCATACTTACGACTCAATGAGAAATGATAGTGAAACATCGTTAAAACTAGATGCATTATCTCCGATTCAAAAAAATGAGAACATGCAATATAGATCGATTGTAAGGGAGGGTAGTAAACCTACCGAGCAGAACGACGAAAAAACGGCGGTATCAGGAGAGGCGAGCGGGAGGACTCAGCGCAGCGATCAGCTGGCTCGGCCGTTTTGCAAACCTGTTATTTCTTCACCGTCGAGCGGAATAGCGAATAACAAAGACAGCGAGTTACGTTTTCCACCGTGTTCAGAAATACCAAAGAAAAATTCAAACTTTAATACCGATGAAAATGGCTTTTCAACGGTGATATAACTCTGAAAGCGGTGAAGTACAAAAATAACATGAGTCATACTTTCTCAAGTTTTAACTGTAAAAACGTTAAACGATCGGTTGACACTATAAAAGAGTTGTGCAAGGTTTCTCAAATAGTGGCACTACAGGAAACTTGGCTACTGCCGGATGAAATACCCTACTTAAGTACCATTGATGATGACTTCTGCTCGACGGGAACGTCTGCAGTGGACACAGCATCGGGTATGCTACGAGGCCGGCCGCACGGGGGTGTCGGTTTGCTTTGGCGGAGATCAGCGTTTGAGGATGTGTCTGTGGTGAGGTGTAGTAGTCCGCGGATGTGTGCAATTAGGGTAATGACGGGTGATCGGCCCTTCTTAGTGGTCAATGTGTACATGCCTACGGGTTGTAGTGACAACTTGCCGGAGTTTGCGGACTGCCTCGGTGCGGTGAGTGCGATAATTGATGATTATGACATTGAAACTGTGTATATAATGGGCGATTTTAATGCCCATCCCAATGAACTTTTCTACACAGAAATGATTGATTATTGCAATGAACAGAGGTGGTGTTGTGTAGACGTAAATAGGCTAGGGATTCATTCGGATACCTATACGTTTCTTAGTGAAGTACATCTGTGCAGGCGGTGGCTAGACCATTTTGTTGTTACACAGGGTGCGTTGGCCTCGGTGCGCAACGTTTATGTGAAAAACTGGGTCACCTGGTCTGATCATTTTCCTATATTTTTAGAGTGTGATATAAATGTAATTGGTTCTAGGGTATCTAGTGCATTTTGTGTAGCGAATAAGATGGTAATGTGGGGGGAAAGAACTGCGGAGCAAATTTCTTTATTTAATAAGGAATGTCATCAAAGATTACGATTGATTAACTTTCCCGGTGATTTGCTCCCCTGTGCGGACAGATATTGTAATGAGCATAGTCATAAAAGTGTTTTAGATAATTTGTATTATGACATAGTCAGTCAGGGACGCCCACGGGGTGGCTAGACAAAGGTTTCAGGAATGGAACATGTTTGGTAGACCCTCAGGTGGTATCCTATTCCATGAGATGTGTGAGAGTCGAAAAATCTTTAAGTCTCGATTAAAATGGTGTCAAGATCATCAAAGACAGATTAAATTGGACATCATCGCCTCTCACCACTTCAGGAAGGACTTTCGTGCCTTTTGGAAGACTACTAACAAAATGAAACCCTTGGTTGGCCGCCCGGATGGAGTTGATGGCGTGAGTGATCCCAAAAGCGTTGCCAACCTCTTCAAAGACCACTTCCTTATAAAATCTCCGCTAGGTCCGTCGAAGCTGGAGGGGTTCGATGGTGAGACCTGTAGTGAAACTGTCGGTCCTAGATTTACGGCCAAGGAGGTGGATATAGTGATTAAAGCAATGTCTAGGGGTAAATCTCCAGGTCACGACGGTCTCAGCATCGAGCACCTGCAGCATGCGGGTCCGCATATATCAAGAGTGTTGGCAATGTTTTATACCTTATGCGTGAGACATTCGTACCTGCCGGACGCCTTCATGCGCACGATCGTGGTCCCTGTGGCCAAAAATAGAACTGGGGACTTAACAGACAAATATAACTACAGACCTATATCTTTAGCGACGATCATAGCTAAAATATTTGACAGTGTGCTGAATTCACAGTTGAGCAGGTATGTAAAATTACATGATAACCAGTTTGGTTTCAGACCGCAACTATCTACAGAGTCTGCAATACTGTGTTTGAAGCATACTGTCAGATATTATGTAAACAGGAAGACTCCAGTGATCGCGTGTTTCTTAGACCTATCTAGGGCTTTTGACCTGGTGTCCTACGATATACTATGGAAAAAATTGGAGGGTACTAACCTTCCTCCGGAGACCTTACGTATTTTTAAGTACTGGTATGGACGCCAGGTCAATAGTGTTAGGTGGGCTAACGAGTTTTCTGACTCGTACAGGTTGGAGTGTGGGGTCAGACAGGGAGGACTGACCTCTCCAACTCTTTTTAACTTGTACGTAAACGGACTGATCGAGGCGCTCAGCAACACCCATGTAGGATGTCATATTGATAACACGTGTATCAATAATATAAGTTACGCGGACAACATGGTGCTGCTGAGCGCGTCGGTCTGTGGGGTGCGCAAGTTGCTTCAAATTTGTGAAGCCTATGCAGCTAGCCATGGCCTAATTTATAATGATAGGAAAAGCCAATATTTGATGTTTGAAGTCGGTCGCAATAAGACATTTGAGGTTCCCCAGGTCTGCCTTAATGGTACTCCAATGGAGAGAGTGGACCATTTTAAATATTTGGGTCATGAAGTTGCGGCTGATCTCAAAGACAATTTGGACATAGAGAGGGAGCGTAGGGCCTTATCGGTCCGAGCAAACATGATTGCGCGCAGGTTTGCCGGATGCTCTAGAGGAGTCAAAATACTACTTTTCAGAGCCTATTGTACCTCTCTTTATACCGGCAGCCTGTGGGAGCGGTACACGAAACGGGCCTATGGGGCCCTCCGGGTCCAGTATAATAATGCGTTCCGGGTGTTGATGGGGCTGCCTCGCTTCTGTAGCGCATCAGGGATGTTCGCGGAGGCGCGCGTGGACTGTTTCTACACGGCCATACGCAAGCGTTGCGCGTCCCTGGTGCGCCGGGTGCGCGACAGCCCCAACACCATCCTGCGTATGATAGCGGGCAGAGTGGACTGTGCATATATGTCTCACTGCGGGGGACTGCATTGCCCTACTAGTGTTATATTGTTTTAGTTTTGTGTAGTTTAATTAGTATCACTAACACCGTAGAATAACCGCCTGTTTCGCAATCGACAAGTAAAGCATGTTTGACAAATAAATTTAGCCCTTTCTCTTTCTCACACTTGAAAATAGACAAGGAGGGAGACAACTTTGTTTGGCAGATAGATTTACGTGTCGATTGTGAAAAAGACCCCCTTTGTATCTTTAATAACAAAATAATGTGTCATTTTGGTTACACGAAATAAATAAATAAATAAAATAAAAAAATATAAAACCAGCTGTCATGGCCATATTAAAATTTAAAAAAAATTACTTTCCGGCCTAGGCCTTCAATTTTGTATGAAATTCCTTTACAGTTCTCTCGAGTTGTTCCGTCGGGAACGTGGCACTTTGAAGCCTAAAATAACTAACATAACGCCGACATTACATAGCATGTTTGAGAAAAATCATATTAACAGCCAACTCATTGCACCAAAATTTTATTAATTATCCTCAATATTAGGTTATAATAAACCAAAAACCGCTGTTCAAATCCCTGGTACATACTGGAAATGCGGGGATAACAGCAATAAGGCTGTCCCACGCTAAATTATAACCGGCACGTTGGCCGACATGTTTAATTTCCTCATTAACTGTTGCGATAAAATGAAACGGCTGAATGCAGTGCTATTCCTTAACAGTAACGCTTAGAGTTTGTCGACGAGCGTGACAATGTATTTGGCTAATATTGATTATTACATACATACATACATTAAATAACGCCTGTTTCCCAGAGGGGTAGGCAGAGACCACTTCTTTCCACTTGCTACGATCTTGACAAATTTCTTTCGCTTCTTCCACATTCATACATCGAATATATTATTGATTATATAGAGATAATTAACACGTTTTTACAAGATTTTTTATAACTTGTTAAATTTGACCCACTGCCCGGTGTCCAATGAAGCTGAAAATTTGCATATAGGTACGTGTGTAAATTGGATGGCAATGCAATACTAGTATAATATGGAGCTGATCTGATGATGGAGTCAGAAGGTGGCGATAGAATCTCGGCTATAATTAACGTAGACCCGTTGGGACTCATTTGTTTGGTCTTGATAAGCAGATAGTAACTGCAAAAAAAAGTACAATCGGCAAAAAATGGTTATCCCAAAAATAAAAACAAAATCATCAAAACACGCGTTCTTAACATTTTTGAATTCATTATGTGAATCATTAATTATTTCTCAACTGTAATGAAATAAAAACAGCTCGAGTTTCTTGTGACGCTTCTTCTCAGTAAAATGTAAGTCTACTCCGAAGGGCAATAAGGCAATAGGATTGCGTCGATGCACGCTGCCCCGACTAAACCGGCTTGATGCTTCTTATTCAGTTTGCTCTTTTTTTTCTCTATATAAGTATTTATATCGATATTGTCTAGTCCATAGTACAAGCCTAGAGCTTAGTTTGGTGAATTGGTGTGACATTGTCCCCTGATATTTAATTGTTTGATGTTTAATAAGTAGCCCTTGCCTTAGGTAAGGATATAAATTATCTGTGTATTAAATCTTATGTCAGTCTGTTAAGGCGTTATATCGTGAAGGAGGGATAATAAAACAAAGTAACACTTTAACCTTGGTAGTGACCCTGCCTACGAAGCTAGTGGTCCTGGGTTCAAACCCCGGTAAGGGCAGATTTTTGTGCGATCAGCGCGAATATTTGTTCCTGATACATGGATGTTTTCTATGTATTTACGTATGTATTTCTCTATATAAGTATGTTTATCGTTGTCTATTACCCATAGTACAAGCCTAGAGCTTAGTTTGGGACTAGGTCAATTAGTGTGACATTGTCCCCTGATATTTATCATCATTATTTGTATGTCTTTACCATTCACGGGACTATGGGAGTCCCGGACCTTTGAATGGCGTACATGGAGCCAAAACCAACACGCAGAGGCCCTTTAGACAAGTTTAATTTAGTAAAGTGATGGGACACCAACCGGCGATTGTCCCTGAGTTCAAACTATGGAACCAACGCTTAGTGTAGGACTATTTAAGAAGGGTGAAAACATAAATAATGGGCTCTATCTATGTATGAACTGATATGGATTGGTGAACTAGGCTATTGAAGAAACTACGGCGCCTGCCTGGCCAATGCTAATTATTTTGGCTGAAATGGCGGGCGGTGACTCGCCAACGTATTATTATTATTATTATTGATAAAATTAAAATTAAAAAGTATGGATATTTTCACCGCTAAAGAATAACACCTCAGATGCACTACTAAGTTGCCGTTATCGCTCACTCTTGACCCAGTGCAGTCGATGCAATATTGCACTTCAGCGAATCTGTCTGTGGCGCGGTTTCTGAAGAGTGCGGATAAATAACTAGTTTCCAACTCCGATCACTAATGAGAACTTCACTACAAGTATACTTGTATTAGTGAGGTTCAATAAATGTAACTTTATAATTAAACAAGGCTAGCAAAATATTACCCTCCTTCTTACGCCTCCTATATTTGTTCCTAAGTCATGGATGTTTACTATGTATTTAAGTATATATTTCTCTATATAAGTATTTAAATCGTTGTCTAGTACCCATAGTACAAGCCTAGAGCTTAGTTTGGGGCTAGGTCAATTGGTGTGAGATTGTCCCCTGATATTTATTTATTTATTTTATTTCTTCAGCAAGTTAGTAGTTTGAATTGTATGTATGTAGGGTATATATTATTTGAAAGAAACACCTTTGAGAGAACGTACCTATCTTTTTCGTTTTATTGAAAGGCAATTCATGCCGCATGAGTTATTATTTTTAGTAGTCACAAGTGTAACCTAACCTAACCACATAACCTCCCCAAGGCCCCGGGTACCTCTTAGCTTCACGTGGGTGAATTGTCCACTGTTACTAAGCCCCACCGCCACGACAAGTAGTGCCCGCGCGGTACCAAATAGTGATGGGCGATTTCTGAAACATTACAAAACTTTCCTTAACTGCGAAAATTACAGCTTCTGTAAGTTTCTGACACAAGTAAATTTCATTTAAATTTCATGAAAGTATCCATTACTTACGTTACATTACAACGATCTAATAATTTTCAGAAATTAGGCGATTTTACCTTGTTAACTTTCAGAATTTTGCTTGACATTAAAAGTGAAAGTTTCACTTTTGAAACTTTCACAATATTGCAGAAATTTAAGAGAAAGTTTCACTTTCGAAACTTACAAGCCGCCCATCACTAGTAACAAACCAAACCTTTTTTTTTTGGTAATTTTTACTCAATGTCAGAGGTACCTACTGTTTTTAATGTTTTTTTTTTTAATTCGACCGGTTAATCGAGCGAGCGAAATCATACGAGTTGCTATTTTATTGAAAATGCGTGCCCTAAATTTCATGTAATATTTGTATCGATTATAACTTGCAGCAGACGTCGTTTGGCTGGCACAATAGCGCGTTGTTCTAAAGCCTAAAAAAATGAAAACTTTCCCCTGGCAACAATTTACCCATAAATATCATTTGTGGTTAACAATTGAGATTGTTTTTTTTTATTACTCTTATTTGAAAACCAATTCGAGGAATAGGTTATAAATATTTATTTCGGACATTTCGAAACTATTGGATCAAATACAAAATTAATGATATTGGCCTCTTAAAATTACCTATTCTTTCGAATTAGAATGTAAAAATCGTGAGTAATTTTTTTTGGTCTATCCCAATTCTTCCGTCGATTTGTCAACAGACGTTCAATATATGTTTATCTCCGCATATGATAACAAGTGGCTTCATATTGTCAAATCTTTACGATGTTTTTCCGTCACAGGCATGTTTCCAATTTCCTTGATGGCCAAAAATCGGGGACGCATGCAGTTTGCAATATCCGCCGCATCATCCGACCTCTTTGATGCAGGCTATCGTCACGTGAGCATCAGAATATAGCTCAACGTACTTATCGGGATTTCATCGCGTAGAGAAACATTTACCACGAGATGTTTTTCATTGTGTCATTTAATCGTGTTAGTTTTAATAGTTTATCTACACACTTATCATAAGTCCTCTATTATGCGTTCAAAATTGTAATGAGAACTTTCTTGTGTGTCGTTTAATAGATAGTAGGTAAAATCTGTACTGTAATAACATTACAGTATAGATTTTTGTAACGTTATGAGTTTAAATTTGGAACAGCTGTCAAAATTCAAAATGGGTCTCTATTCTAGTATTCGTAGATATTAAAATAGTTATCGACTCAAAACGTCAATTCAGTATGTTTTGTTAATATAAACCGCACGACATTTGATCGCGAGTGAGTTGAGAATAGGAACTTCACATTCGCCTTGGCGGAGGATCGAATTGCCGACATTATTGTTGTCATATTTGTTTGTTGGTATTTTGCTGTTACGAAAGTAGGATAATTCTAAGCGTATTATATGTGTAGATGAAGTAGTGTATGCAACTGTACATAATTAGTCCTTAAAATATGCATGTTGCATATACTACTTAAATCGATGTAACGACCCCTGTAAACATCCTTATATGATCTTCGGGTGTCCCTCAGAATTCATAATAACGTTTGATCTAACGCATCGTTTGTCCGAGTTATCATTTGTCCTAAACTGGTTTTTAGCTGAGTCAGACAACTTCTCAAGTTAGGTTAGATTAGGGATTTATTATAACAACATCAAAAAGTTTTTAAATTCAGATGCAAATGGCTTTATGATAAAAAAATAACGATGAAGGATTCCACAGGGGTACTTTTTCCTTAATAGTAAAAACTGGCCACCTTGTTATGATGTGAGTGATGTTATGTTCAAAGGCACACAACAAGCCACTTACAAATAATTGGATTACTTCCTAGACGTGTACAGGTTTCTTCATTAATTTTGCTTTTACTCAAAAGCTTGTGGTGAATAAATGGCTTAAATGAAATCTTCGTTTGAATGTTGTTTAGTAATCTCTCAAATCATTGAATCGATTATAACAAATATTTCACAGATAGGAAGCTACGCTATCATTGGCATGTTTTTTCTGAAGTTGGGTAGATAAATAAAATTCCTTAGGTCATTTCTCGTTGAATGATTCGAACCCAAAATCCGTTTTTGAACCACAAGGTGACTGCAACGATGATAGCAGTATCTCTCTAATTTCTATGCTTATTTTTTTACACTACTTACTGTATACCAAATTCCCTAGTAGCTAAGAATCACTTCGTAAATCCCATTACATAGTACATAAATTGTAAACTTGAGATCCAAATCTCAATCTCACTCATAAACACGCATACCTACACACATATACACACACTTTCCGCATACACAATATTAGACAGTCAACCATTCACATACATACATATATAAACTCACGCCTTGATTCCCAGAGTGGGGTAGGCAGAGCTACAGAATTACCAACAACTACAAAAGTCTGTTGACAATTCTGTAACCACATTTTGCACAGTCAACCAATGTTTTACTTGTGGAAGGACCTTGTGCAGGGTCCGTTCGGGTTGGTACCACCATCTGATCCATTAACCTACCGCCAATCAGCAGCGTTTGCATATCTGTGTTATGGTTTGGGGATAAGACAACTGGTGAAATTACTACACTCGGATAATTAATCTCACAGAAAAATTGTAAACAAAGTTACGTCAATGTCAAAGTGACATTTCAGGGGATGTGAAGTATTGGGCTTATGAAAGTAATGAATAATAAAAATTTACGGTTTCGCTCAATCCTATGAATATGAATAAAATTTATGTAAATTCCTTGGTTGGTTAGATTAAAAATGATATTAACCATTAAATGATCGTACATAAACACTATAGCAAATTTTGTCGAAAAAAGGAATATTTATTTAGTCTTTCAAATTTGTAACTAGATAGATACTAATGTATGTATATCTACTTAGTTACTACTTATTATTACATTAAAAATAAGTACTTAAAAATGTTAAAAAAGTGGTAAGTATAATAGAAAAGTCATAAATAAAATAAATTTGATGAAAAAATATTCATGCTTTTAAGGATTCAATCACTTTTCTAAAATAAAACAACATTATTTTTTTGTTATTATTTATTTTAATCCGAATCCGTGACATCAGTCCCACTAGATTCATTGTCCGATGAACAACTTAACAATAATAATATAAAACGTAACAAGAACAAAATAACAGAACAGAAGTAACAACAAAAAATAACTGGAAGCGAAAGGAAAGGAATACGGGAGCACTCAGTCTCAACTCTCAACAAGTCAAGCGAGTGAAGCAACCCACAGCTTAGACACCCGGGTGCATTCAGACAGTGTTACCAGTGCAATTTAAAATTTTGCATACGAAAACAGTATTTGATGTATTAATTAAAAGATAAAGATAAAAGACATTTATTCAGTAAGTAGGCCACACGGGCACTTTTACACGTCAAGAATCTACCAGCGCTTCACAAGAGGAGACCACTGCTGAGAAGAAACGCCGCAAGAAACTCGGCAGTCAGTCATTTTTTAAATATATTTAATGTTACAATGGTATACTTAGTCTAGCATTATATAAATCTATAAATATTAAATTAAAAATATATATTAAATAAGCTGCGTAGTTTCAGCAGGAAAACACACCAAAATCTTGCGAGAGATAGAGGGAGAAGAAAAAAAAGAGAACACCTACCTAGGTGTAAGTATATAAGACGTTGCAAGACGACCACATAAGATTGATATGTTTTCCTACATCAACGGTGTCCCCTAGACAAGACAAAGTTACTGAATTTGAAAAAAATAAAAAATATTAAGTTTCGGGTTTAGGCCAAGCATTTTTGTCTATTAGATAGTCCTCGATCCTATAATACGCTTTAGACATTAACGACTTTTTCAAGTAATTTTTAAGTGCTGGAAAGGGTAGCTTTAAAGCTATGTCAGGTAATTTATTATAGAAATGAATGCATTGACCAACAAATGATTTATATACTTTACGAACGCGGAATTTGCGAATAACGATTTTATTTTTATTTCTAGTATTGAAATTATGTACATCAGAATTTTTTGTGAAAGAATCTAAATTTTTAATAACATAAATAATATTCTCATAAATAAATTGAGACGCTACAGTTAAGATATTAATTTCCTTAAAAAGTTCTCTCAGCGAGTCACGGGAATTTAAGTTGTAAATAGAACGAATGGCCCTTTTTTGTAACACAAATATAGTTTGTATGTCAGCTGCCTTACCCCAAACCAGAATACCGTACGACATGACACTATGGAAATAACTATAATAAACTAGGCGAGCTGTCTCAATATTGGTTAGATGTCTGATGATTTTCCTAACGGCGTAAGCTGCCGAACTTAGTTTACCTGCCAGTACAGCTATATGGGGACTCCATTGCAAATTTTTATCTATAGTTATGCCTAGGAAAACTGCCTTTTCTACGATTTGCAAACACTCGTCATTTATAAAAATACTAGAATCTAACGGTTTAACATTAGGCAAAGCGAACCTAACACATTTAGTCTTCTTAGCATTTAGTAGCAAATTGTTGCTAGTAAACCAATTAAGTACTTTAATTAAAGTGGTGTTTATCCTACTGTAGTCTATGGATTTTCTGTCTACCTTGAAAATTAATGAAGTATCATCAGCAAAAAGTACAATATCACAAAGTTTATCTACTGTTGGTGGTAAGTCATTTATGTAAACTAAAAATAGAAAAGGACCTAAAATAGAGCCTTGAGGCACACCTATTTTTACTGTAGCTCCATCAGATTGCGTTTTGTTTACAACAACTGTTTGAGTTCTATCACTTAGATAAGAAGACATAAGACTTATAGCTTTATTGGACAATCCATAATGTTCTAATTTTAAAATAAGGGTTGTGTGAACAACGCAGTCAAAAGCTTTAGAAAGATCACACAATATTCCTACTGCATCGCAAGATTTCTCCCAACTGTTATATATAATATTTAATGAGTACAGAAGCCGCATCAATAGTTGATCGACCTCTGGTAAAGCCGAATTGTTTATTGCTAAGTAGTTTATTTCCATTAAAGTGACCTAACATATCATTCAAAATTAGTTTCTCAAATACTTTACTTAAAACGGGCAGTATGGCAATGGGACGGAAGTTCGTTGTATCACTCATCTCACCCGATTTAAAAAGAGGAATGACTTTACTATATTTCATTAGATCTGGAAAGATCCCCTCTGATATGCAATTATTGTATATTAATGCTAGATGGGGTGCAATTACATCTATTATATGAAAAAGTACACTAACTGATGTACCCCACAAATCCTCAGTCTTTTTCAAACTAAGCGATTTAAATACTTTGACTATTGAATCTGAATTTACAGGGCTGAATTCAAAGTTTATATTACATTTACTGACATTAGTCCAAAGTAATGATTGAGCTTGAACCGCGGATGATTTAAGACATTTCGTAGTATTAATAGCTATGTTGGAAAAATAATCTTCGAATGCTAAGGCAACGTCTTTATTTGACGTGATTTGTTTGTCACCTGTGTTTAGTGTGACTTGATTATCCCGAGTTTTATATTTCCCCGTTTCTCTATTTATAATATTCCAACCAGTTTTAACCTTATTGTCAGATGATTTTAGTTTAATACTAAGAAAATTTGCCTTAGCCGTTAAACAAACTTGCTTAAAGGTCCTTGAATATATCTTAACATAATTTAGGAAGTCCGCGTTCTTATTGTCCTCCATCTCTCTATATAGGTCATAAAGCCTATTTCTACTTTTATGAATGCCTGCAGTAGCCCATTCGCTAAATTTGGTTTTTGACCTAGTGATAGTTTTCATTTTAAAATTGTTATTAAATTGATGCAAAATTACGCCAAACAAGTCATTATAAATACTATTACACTCATCCTGTATGAAAGGTAACACTGAAAGATTACTCTCAACTTTATTTTTGAATAACTCCAAACGATTATTAGTTATAGGTCGATACGTTATTGTCTGAGGTTTTTGATAAAAATCATTGACGAAAGAAGCCTTCTGACCACTATGGTCAGAATTAAAACAATTAAATATTTCTTTATGCAAACATTCGCAATTACAAAAAATATTATCTAAGCAGATAGCACTACTAACACCTATCCGTGTGGGTTCAAAGAACAGATTACCTAAATTAAAAGATTTAAATAAACTTAATAGCCTAGTGGTATTATTTTAATTAATATAAAAAACGTTTTCACATTGAAATAAAGTTTGCTATTATTAAATTAAAATATTTCATCATGATTAAGATAAAGAATGTCTTTATAGAAAGTCAATATCTTGAAACTTTGGATGATATAAATATTCCGAACACTGTAAATGTTTTTCCCCAGCGGCAACCCCTTTGTTTACATTTTTTCTGTGAGATTAATTATCCGAGTTTAGCATAGAGGCATTCCATCTTAGTCCTTAGGGTTGGCAGTGCATTTGCAGTCTTAGGATTGCAGCCTTGTGAATGCGAATGTGTATGATTCACAGTTTCCACTTACCATCAGGTGCCCTGTGCGCTCGTTTGCTTTCCCATGCCATAAAAAAAAGTGTTAATAAAACCTTAAATTATAAAAATCTTTGAAATAATTTGTTAAAATTGCATTCATTACTTTGTTTCATGTCACTTTACATGTCCGTGTAAACCCTTTTGTGATTGTGATTTCTCTGTGTAAAGACAACCGACACCATGGGTTTCAAGGTACAGGCTCAGGGATACTACCTCATTTGTTACTATGTTACTTGTGTAAATAAATATTATTATATTCTATTGTCATGATTTTTATTATTTAATCGCAGTTTAGGGTAATTTTATTTTAAATAATGGCAACACCGGTATCGTGTTTCCGCCCCACCTACCCTTGGAAGGGAAACGAGGTTATAAAAGGAGATGTTCTCGGAGGATTATGTTAGTTGGTGTTTAATTCTTCGAAGTAACAAGACCTTACGAAATACTGTAAACTGTTAATTATAAGTTACCAAGATTCAATATAGTTTCTGCAACTACAAGTATCATAGTTTTATTTTACTATTCTATTATAAATGCCAGACATTGCGCAGTATTTATTATACATCTACTATCCTCCACTCGTACCCTCTCATCTTTGAAAGCTCGTTATTCCCGCGTCATGTGCTGTCTTTGCATAATTTGACAACAGTCCCGTGAAATTGGCATAACGAAGGACACTACAGGACTGCATCGTTGCAAGAGGTACTTGCATTTGCATACAACTAGAACAGACGCGTTTAAATGCATTTCTAGCTACAAACTAGAGACAAAGACTCTGGCGGTGGCTTTGATTGTGTGCATTTGAGTTATTGAGGTATTAATAATAATATCTTGCATACTGGAAGCGTCTCGAACTATGCATTAGATTTCTCGTACTATGAGTATGTATGTAAGTATGTATGTAAAACTCTTTATTGCACATAAACAATTACAAGACATGTTTGCATCAATATAAATAATGTACATAGGCGAACTTATCCCATACGGGATCTCTTCCAGTTAACCTTAGAGTAGAATGAGCAAGGACAATGCCGAAGGATAGACAAGTTAACAAAATTTCAGGAAATAACAAATAGTACATACAACAGGGAAATAGGAAGAAAATAAAATATCTTCCTTAATAAGATACATACCTAAACATAGAAATAATATAATATACAATATAATACTACCACAGATACGTAAACAGCAGTTAAAACCTACAACAGAAGGATCAACACTCCGGCTCATCCTGTTTATTTAGCCACAACTTTTTTAATCTTTCCTTCAATGAACTGACAGATTTAGATTGCCTCAAGCACGATGGAAGCTCATTCCACAATTGGACAGAGTGTACCGTATGATAGTTAGTATTGTCCCTTAATGACGTAAATAAATTAAAGTAAGAGTACCTCAGGGAAGTGTTTTAGGTCGCATGATATTCCCAAATTAGAAAGTAGGTATACTGAGGTCGTAGTTAAATTGTTAATACTCATATAATTATATGTCAAGCATCTCAATGTGTTACCTAAAAGGCAAGATCATTATTGCCGACAAAAAACGCGACCAGTAGCACAAGGTCAGTGTTGGTAATTGCCAAGCTGCACTTTTTCCTCTAAAATAAATCACGTAAAAAGGATAAAAACGGGATCGTATTACTAAGACTCCGCTGTCTGTCTGTCTGTCCGTCTGTCTGTCAACAGGTTGTATCTCATGAACCGTGATAGCTAGACAGTTGAATTTTTTACAGAAGATGTGATTCTGTTGCCGCTATAACAACAAATAGTGAAAATAGAATAAAATAAATATTTAAGGGGCTCCCTTACAACAATCGACAAGATTTCATATTTTCAAGACTTTAATTTTATTCGTTTTACAGATACTGTTTGGAAAGAGGAAGACACTAATAGTTTTATTTTTTCCCTAGGATGTATAATTATTTTATTATTAATTTATTAAGATGTTCTTATTCTAAAAGGGCGTAACTTCATTTCTACGACACAATGGACATATTACGTTAGTCCAATCTGTATAAAAAAAAAAGTTTTTCTTTTTAATAATGGCGGTCAACCGATCTCAAGTATCTATCCATCTGTCAATAGTGTCAATGTCAAACTTGAAGTATGACAGCTTTTTTTCTCGTGAAAAAGGCAATGGTATTATATCTATTCAGGCATAGTATTGGTAAAACTCGATTTTATTTTAACTTACTTGTAATTTTGTCAATAAAGAAAAATAAATCTAAATAAATATTTTGCCGTGTTCAGGAGGCAAAACCCTTTCGATTCGTATAGTAATTTGCAGGTGTCACCAAAATGAAATGTTGTCAATTGTGATTTTTTGCCGTTTTTTGCTAATATTCGTGATATTAATAAATAATATTCTTCGTGCGCGAGTCCGACTCGCACTTGGCTGTTTTTTTTATCGCGCTTCTTTATTTCACATCTGGCAGTAGGTACATTCCTATGTATAACAAGACGACTGCCAGTCTATATTATTAGGTACATTTCATTATCTATAAAAGTTCTAATAGCCAAAACAACTCAATAATCTACCCAATGAATATTATTGTTTATAAAGGGTAGGTAAAATACCCCTGGTTGCTTTAACTTCGTCTTGTAAACACAAAGACTTTAACTTAAATTGTGCATTTCAGATTATTTACAAGCGTCGTAAACTTCCACCAAACATCCCACAGGAGACTAAACTTCTTAACAGCAAGCCGTAAAATAAAATACATTTAAAACTACCCGCGGATAAAGCCCGCAAAAATTATACCAGAGCTTGTTTTTAAATGAACAAAGAACCCGCTTATCTTTTCACTTTTATCCATTATAGTTGGTTATAAACAGACCTAGGAATATACGAGGCAAAATTAAATGACAGCTAGGGATTGCCTATATCGATAAACTCAATCATCGATGCTTTTTCCATACACTAGTGATCGCTCCAAGTTTTATTTGTAAAAATAAAATTTTATTGAAAGTATGCAAATGAAACAAAATAACAACATAATTCTGGTTATTCTTTATTTTAAAAGGATTCTGTAACCTTCATTCTTCATCATCTTTTTTTTTTCTTCTAACAAATTCTTATCGTTTATAATAACAATAGTACCTAAATGGGAAAGGCACTCTGAAATACATAATAAGAAAAAAAAATATATGATGATGATGAGTGAAGGTTGAAAAATTCTTTTAAAATAAAGAATAACCAGAACTATGTTGCTATTTATTTTCATTTGTATAATGTCAATAAAATTTTATTTTCACAAACAAAACTTGTAGCAATCTCTAGTATATGGGAAAAGCATCGATAATTCAGTTTATCGATATAGCAATCCCTAGCTGTCATTTAACTTTGCCCCGTATATTCCTAGGTCTGGTTATGAATTAGAATTACTAAGTGAAACTCAAACACCGCGCAAACACTGCGAGATAATAAAAATGTAAATTGTTACAGGACAGGCCGAAATATCACGTTGGTGTATGCTCTTACAGTGCTACACATAATTGGCTTCCACTTGCAAAGAGAATGACGATCGTTGCTGGTATATTATGATAAGCACCGTGCCATGTACCCCCTCCTGGTACGGATCGTTTTTTTTCAAAAACATGTGATAAGTTTTTATAATTTTTCGGTGAATTTAAGATTTTACTATTTTCTACACATAAACTCAAAATCATTTAAATCTAACCACAGGTTTTCGAATAAAATAAATCCTTACCAGGAGGGGGGTATCCTTTTATCTGCAGCTGACTGTACACTCATAGAAATGGGAGCCAACTAAGAGAGATTTTCTGTTAGTTGACAAATAAAACATACAATAGTTAATATATTTCAGACAGTGGAGACCATGGGACCTTGGTCAGCCGATATGAAAAGCTTTATTAAAGCTCTGTCATCCCGGTTAATATACACCTCCGGAGATCCTAGAGCTGGTGCTATGCTAAACTATCCTGAGAGGTAATGCAGCCAGTATCATAGGGAAAATGCCGCGAGCGGACCTGCTAGAGGGGGTGTTCTTTATATAGTGGTGATTATTATTTTTATCTTAAATATTTGAGTTGCTTAGTTTTATTTTAATTTAAATAAGTTGTTTTTTTTTTGTTAATATCATTAAATTGTTAATATAAGTATTAGTTATATCAACCAAAGCTGATAGTAACAACAGCAAGTTCTTAAGTTATTCAACTACATCTTGGTTGATGTATCTGACGTCTTCGTTAATAATATATGGTATGGTATGCTTGTATGACATCAAAACGTTTATGAACAACAATCACAATCTTGTTAGAAGCGATGAATTATTTTTTCAGTGTAGTTAAGCATTAAATTCCAGACTCTTTTGTTGACTTTATATTTGTATCCTTTTCTTTATGTAAAGTTACGTCTTTATTGCAAAAACGCCTTATTTATAAACGAACAGTAATCCTATTTTAGTTAAAGTATTCTCCGTCACGTTCTGTTTCAAATGTCAAATTGAAATATATTCGTATTTATACGAGGGTGCATTGAAAAGTTCTGAGCCTAAGGTTGAATATAATAAAAAATATAAAAAAAATACTGGCAGGTCAAAGTGCCATATTTAGTCGCCATTATGCACTATCTTTTGTTTTTTTCCTGTCACAATTTTGCATTTTATGCTGGAACTGCTACATAAGGTCACTGATTTTTCAAGTAATGGATAAAATTCAGCACCGTTCTGTCATAAAATATTTGCAAAAGAAGGGGTTAACACCAAAACAAATATTTTAAGATATGAATCAAACATTAGGGCAATCTGCTCCATCGTATGCTACCATAAAAAGATGGGTAGCTGGTTTCAAACGTGGTCGGGAGACTGTTCAAGACGAGCCTAGGAGTGGGCGGCCGTTGACGGCTACTACGGACAAAAATGTCAATAATATATTAGATGCGATAATGAAGGATAGGCGATTGAAGATTGTGGAGATAGCGGAAGCAATGGGTATTTCTTATGAGCGGGCACAGAACATCATCACCGATGTTCTTGGATTTTCTAAGGTGTCAACCAGGTGGGTGCCTAGACTGCTTTCAGTCGAGAACAAACGAGTACGTGTTACAATTTCCCAAGATTGTTTATGTATGTTTCAACGTGACTCCGACGATTTTTTCAATCGTTTTATAACTATGGACGAGACATGGGTCCACCACAGTACACCAGAATCGAAAGAACAATCCAGGCAATGGAAAAGACCAGGTTCACCACCACCCAAAAAAGCCAAGGTCGTTTTGTCAGCTAATAAGGTAATGTCCTCAGTTTTCTGGGATTGCAGGGGGGTTATCATGAATATCATGATAGACTATCTCGAAAAGGGCAAAACAATAAATTCGGACTACTATTGTGCTCTTTTACGTCGTCTGCGTGAGGAAATTAAAATAAAGACACCTGGAATGCTGTCGAAAAAAGTACTGTTTCACCAAGACAACGCTCGCGTTCACACTTCGGCGAAATCAATGGCACAAATATATGATTGTGGATTTGTAGTGCTGCGGCATCCCCCTTACTCGCCGGTTCTAGCTCCTTCCGATTATCATCTCTTCCCAAACCTCAAAAAACACTTTGGAGGACAAATATTTTCGACAAATATGGAGGTACAAGAAGCAGTAGACTCATATTTTAACGACCTCACCGATTCTTTTTTTTTTGATGGGATAATGAAGTTGGAGGCGAGGTGGACTAAGTGCATTGACCTTCATGGAGAATATGTCGAAAAATAAAATTGTTATAAAAAGTGAGCCCGTTACTTTTTTTTACCAGGCTCAGAACTTTTCAATCCACCCTCGTATTAATTCCAATAGGATTTAAATATACAAGTGCCGCCGAATCTTTGAAACTGGAACCATTTCCTCTATTCCAGTAAAATAAAATATAGAAACATATTCTAATTATTTAATAACGGCAGAATATTATCTTCCTTGCGGCTTATCAGCTCGTTAATATAGAAATTTACATACATACATAAACTCACGCCTTCATTCCCAAAGTGGGGTAGGCAGAGCTAAAGAATTACCAACAACTTTTAAAAGTTGTTGATAATTCTGTAACCACACTTTGCACAATTAGGCTAAGATGTTTACCAGCGTATTAGTGACAGGTTGCAAGCCCATCGCCTAACAGTACTACAAGCCTTTATTCCCTAAGTCGCCTCTTACGACATCCACGGGAAGAAATGGAGTGGTACTATTCTAACCCGGCAACCACACGGGAAAAACATCAAATCTCTTTCGCTTCTTCCACATTAATTACATCGAGTCCTGCACGCACGTTGATTTTGAGTACTTAAGATTCGGCGATATTCCAGTATTTCTCCGATTTGATTCGAAAAAGTACGCCTAGGGCGGCCCCTTCCCACCCTTCCACTCATTTTCGTTCTGTATATCGCACCTCCAGCACGATAGTGACCTAATTAAAAAGGGTGATGGGCAATTTTGTATGGACCCCGTCCCCACCCTCCAACAGTCACGGGATGCATGTCCATATGTTCGTTAGGACCCAAAACAAGACAAAATAACTATTTTAGTAGCTAAATCGATGGGATTTTTTCTATGAAAAAAACCTTTCAAGAGTCATGCAATGCAAGAATGTGTTCATTTTAAACCAATTCCATACGATATCATAATGGTTTTCCAAGAAAACCCCATACATAGGACGATCGTCGTCATAGTAAAAAATCACCAGGTTGCCAAGATCTATCAAATGAGATATGTTTCGTTTCTGTTGGTGGGTGGGGACATTTTGCCCATTGTCCTTTCAGCTTTCAAATTTTAAGTCATAAATTGATTATGATAACTCGAAATTTAAAATTTCTGAGTTATGTCACTATCGTTCTGAAAGTACGATATCTCTATCGTCAATCTTCTTTCATCCATCCTTACTTTTCTTTTTTCATTAGCTTGAAAACCAATCCTTACCCGACGATACTTGAAATGAATCATAACTACTAAATATTTCCACTATAATTTATGCCGGAGACAGTGTGAGCCAATTGCAATGCAGGTCGGGTCCGCAGAATAAATCTATTCATAATTTACCTCTAAAACGCTTATCTCCACGCGATAAATAAAACTTACTTTATCAAGAATAATTCAGAGCCAGCTCTCTGGTTTAAGCTTATGCAGCTTATATTAAAACTAGATACTCATAACTTCGCAAGCAAACTAACACCTAACCTGATGAGTAGATTCTCGAGTCTTTTCAATAATTAATTAGGTAATAAACATCAGGGTCTTAAATTAAACTTTAGGCTTGTAGTATGGATGGGGGCCGTCATTATTCCGCAATATTATGCAAGATGAACTTTGTAAATTTCCTGTTCTTTTAAATGGAATGGAAACTACCCCCAGGTCAATTGATTTTGACATTAAAAGTTGCGAGAAGTTATCATTATTTTCATGAATATATTGAAAACAACAATGACGGCGGTTGAAACGCCCGAATATTCACCCGGATACTATACAAAGATTAATATACTGACGTGAAGAAATACAGTGCGATAGAAAATAAAAGATTAAAGATATTTGTTTAGAAAGGGCTTCGGGTTTGTACTTGTCTCTCACTCGCTCTTATACGCTCTTATTAAGAGCCAGTGAGAGATAAGTACAATTCCGAAGCGCCTTCTAAGTGTTCGCAGACTGTACGGAACTCAAATACATCGAAAACATTCAAGACTCGGAGACGCACTCAAGGTCAGTTAATGACGATTAAGTCGTCCCTGAAGCCCGATTTTCATTGGTCAAGGACAGTGGAAAGTACAGTGCCAAGGACAGTGAAGTGAGAAAGCGATTCTATTTGAAACCACTGGCAAGGCCGCTTGACTTGCTACTGTCCGACCGGTTAACACTACCTGGGGGGTTATTACGACATAGCTTTGCAGTTCATTTTACGCCTAGTGTAAAGGACAGAGCTATAGCAGTTATATAACACTGTCCTTTTCTCTCAGCGTAAACTGAACTGCATAATTATGCCATAATAACCCCTCTGATGGGTTATTATGACATAGCTATGCAGTTCACTTTACGGTGAGCGTAAAGGACAGAGCTATAGCAGTTATATAGCTCTGTCCTTTTCTCTCAGCGTGCAGTGAACTGCATAGCTACGTCATAATAACCCCCCAGTACTGTCCACTGTCCTTGACCTTGGATTTTTCATACTCAAGTTTGAAAAAGGAACGCGAGAATGACTCTTAAATGTTTCTTAGTACTTCTGTCACAAACAAACACGAGAAACCCTTGTAATCAAGATTAATCCGCGGTGTAAAAACCAGATGAACGTAACTACAAAAAATTCAATAGTACATTGTGTATTAAGGTCGGTAAGTAAGGAATTACGATCGAGGCTCTAGTAGAAGCCCGAAGTCGAAGACTGAGGGCTTTCTGAGTCGAGGTTCGTAATTCCTGTACCGACCGTGAAACATACAATGTTTTTCATCACATTTGCGAGTAAATAAATAAAATTATAGGACAGAAAACACTTATAATACTTACACAAGTCAGCACAACTACTATTACGAAATACTTGAACTTTTTTTAAGCGGATGACGGGCGGACTCCACAGATTATACAAATGTTTCGTTCAGAAACGTTAAGGGCAAATACTTACGTAGGTATACATACAGCCCTGAAGGAATATAAAAAAAAAACGACGTTTTGATACAGAAAACTATTAAAATCGATTATTAAGAACATTAATTGAGTATTTAAGTAACATGTAGCGAGATTGCAATGAAATTCCTGTTTAAATAACATTTTAAGACAATTTTTCAATTGCGTGTAAACTCTTTGCTTGAACTTGCATGACCTGTGTGCTGTGATATAAATTAAAAAAAAATTACTTACCGACCTTGGGTTTCATGGTAAATAAAAAGGTCGAGGGTTTTATGTGGGGCATTGCGGCCAAGTTAACCTGTATGTTTAGATACTGTTTACGTGCAAGTGTGATGAAAAAATAGTTTTTTTGCATAAAACGGTTCAGAATGAGCTCCTGCATGAAATGCCAAAACGACGTAATGGTATATATATATATTTTGTCTCGATAATCATTTTATTACCACTGAAAATGATATTGGAAAGTTGAAGACGCGAATTCTCACCGTTTTTTTGCTCTCCTGTAAAATCATTAAAATGAAGATACGTTCATCTGGTTTTTACACCGCGAATCTTATCCAATATTTAATAAGTCCTTTTAACCTCTTTACACCTCTTGCACGTTTAAAAGTTCCTTTACTTGTTTCCTGTTAAGAAAAGTATTTGAATAGAGAAAACAAAAATACCGACTTACAGAAAGAACAGCCATATAAATAATATTTATAAAGTAATTTAAGTTTTATATCTCTGCAAACTCATTAATTAGAGCCAGGAGTATTTCAAAATGAACAACAACACATTTCTGCGCGCTCATTTATATACTGAAAGCGTCCATTATCAACTTTACACTTAAAATTAACACGGAAGCCCCTTTGTTATTCAACGGTAAAGAACGGTCACCATTTTGAATTCATAGAGATAAGTTCTTGTTAAAATAAATTTTAAACGGTGCAAAATAATATTTTAATCATAACTTCTTAACGCTTCCGAAATATTGCGATGGTCACAGGAAATACTTTGAATTTCTTTTTCCACAAGATTTACTTATCTGTTTTAAAATCCATAGTATGATGCTTTTTATAATTTGGAAGAGTTTTTTGCGTAACAAGAGTGAATAAAATCTATTTTTCATCTATTATTTTATATTGTATATGTGATTTTCCTAAATAGACAATGTAAGTATATTATTTGTGTCTTGTTGCAGTGCCCTTGCTGGGTTTATGTTGAAGCTACCTACTGTATTTTTATGATCTCATTGTACAACATAAAGCAATAAATGAATATGACCATGACTATGACTACCCTTTCATTTTATACTTTTTTATTAAAGTATACATTTTACCGCGCAATTTGTTACGTAATCTATAAGTGCAGGACCCACATTATCAGATCTAGGAATATACGGGGCAAAATTAAATGACAGCTAGGGATTGCCTACATCGATTAACTCAATTATCGATGTTTTTCCCACATACTAGTGATCGCTCCAAGTTTTGTTTGTACAAATATTTTTTTATTGAAAGTATGCAAATGAAACAAAATAGCATAATTCTGGTTATTTTTTTTGGTTTAGGATAACCAGAATGAGGATTTTTTAACCTTCACTCATCATCATCATATTTTTTTGTGCTTGTGTATTTCCTAATGACCGTCCCACATCATTTACTATTGTTAAAATAAATTATCAGAAATTGTAAGGAGTAAAAAAAATATGATCATGATGAGTGAAGGTAAAAAAATCTGTTTAAAATAAAGAATAACCAGAATTATGTTGCCATTTTGTTTCATTTGCAGAA
Source organism: Acleris emargana (assembly GCA_927399475.2). Lineage (NCBI taxonomy): Eukaryota > Metazoa > Arthropoda > Insecta > Lepidoptera > Tortricidae > Acleris > Acleris emargana. The sequence continues at coordinate 4,414,675 of OV656844.1, read as the reverse complement.
TTATTTTTACAAACAAAACTTGGAGCGATCACTGGTATATGGGAAAAGCATCCAGCATTGAGTTTATCGAGTCTGCACATTATAGAACAATTAGCCCGTCCTTCCACCCGTGAAGTATTAGGAATTGGATAAACGATCAATTTTATCTCAGTTTAATGGTCCCCGTCCAAATTGTTTTCGAATTAAGGCCGGCCTCTGTATTACCCCGTTGGAACGGACTTGTTTGCGTACCTTGCTTTCGTTGGCGATTTGCGAAGGCTTTCAGCGGATTACTTACTTACAACAACATAAATAACTTTGATTGTGCACACGAGCGTTAAAACACTCCGGTTTGACAAACTTTTTGGATGTGTTATTTTAAGTTTGAGTCCTGTTTGTTTTTAACCCGCGACGCAAAAAGAGGGGTGTTATAAGTTTGACGTGTTAGTGTGTATGTGTGTGTGTCTTTCTGTAGCTTGAACCGATTTGGATGTGGATTTTTTTATTCGAAAACATGTGTTCTAGCGGTGGTTCTTAGACATATTTTTTTAATAAGGCCTAGTTGGTAGTGAGCCTGCCTACGAAGCTAGCGGTCCTGGGTTCAAATCCCTTGGGCAGATATTTGTGTGATGAGCGCGAATATTTGTTTCTGAGTCATGGATGTTTTCTATGTACTGTATGTATTTATATCGTTGTCTAGTACCCATAGTACAAGCCTAGAGCTTAGTTTGGGACTAGGTCAATTGGTGTGACATTGTCCCGTGATATTATTATTTATATTTATAATTATCTACAAGTTTTTAAAGTAGTAGGTAGTTCTGTAGCTCTGCCTACCCCACTCTAGGATTACAGGCGTGAAGGTATGTATGTATGTATGAAAAAAAAAAAGAAAAAAAGAAAAGATGTTTATTCAGTAAGTAGGCCGCATCGCACGGGCACTTTTACACGTCAAAAATCTACAAATAATAATGTATTTATATATATATTATTCTTTAGGTTAATGCATTTGAATTTAGTGGTCAGGTGAATATTTTTGTTTATTTTAATCTGGTCTCAACGCTCAGCTTGCAATGATGTGAGACTTGCAGAAATCTTCTCAAGAAAGGACTGAGAACGATCTCAAAAACCTTTGAGCCCTTTATTACTTTCATAACTTTGTATAATAATATCCTAGTAAATGAGTTTAAATCGGCATAAATGAATGGTTGTAGGTATTAGGCTGAAGCCAGACGAGCGTATTTTTTGAGTTGTGAGTCGCGTAATTTCTGCTTCTCCATTCAGTTTCATAGTAGTAGTAGTAGTATGATGAATGGAGGAGCAGAAATTACGCGACCCACAACTCAAAAAATACGCCCGTCTGGCTTCAGCCTTATCCCTTAATTAAAATACTGACCATATTCATATAAAGAATACTTACCAAGCCTCTATTTTGCTTCACGACGCATGAATCACGCAGATGGCCGCCATTTTCTTTTTCATCCCATTACCACCTGTCCCGTAGGTTAAGTAGCTGTCTAACCCGATTAACTAACGTTATCCCGAATTATCCATTCATAATCAACACCTCACGGCTCAGTAGGTTTATCACCGATCCCGGATTTCCCGGGTTCCGTCAGGGGATTGAGTGAGCCCTGCCCGGGGCTAACCTGTCAACCGTTATCCACTTTGCCACCTTTGGTATGGCTTATCCATTAATTTTTAATCTTTGGCCTACTTTTGTGGATCTGTAAAAATACTGTTGTATGCTGCTATTATATCTAAAACACCTGAATGAAGGTCCCAACAGAAACCAGTTTTGGCTTCACAGTAGGTAATACAAATAACCGGCTTTAACTGGTTATTTTCATACTAAAACTGTTATTAACCGGTTATATTGCACTCCTTACTTCACAGTCAGCATCATTACAGCATATCGTCTCTTTTCCTTTCTTTTTAAATGTTTATTTTGCCTGTGCGTTATTGTGGTGAATTAGTTCACTTAAAAACACGTTAAGTTATAATTTGTAAAAATTACGTAGTTTTTTTATTAAATTCTTTAGGCTTTGAAGGAAAATTTCTGAAACTATCTCCAAATTGGCACGGACGTACGAAGAAGAGAATTCTTACGAAGAAGTTAATTGTGTAATTATTGTTTGTGACGGTTAAGCGAGCGCGTTAATAAAGTTAACCCTCTTATTCATAAACGCAAATGCACCTATTTTATTTTTACCTCTTTCTGTCCAATTCGAATGTCATAATGACATATTTCAAGCAAGCTTTAGCTATTGCGCGTCTATGAACAGAAGAATAACTCTTTATTATCGGTTCAATTGTATCTCTCTAACAGCTACTGCAAGATGGAGTGACGACCTTGTAAGAATCGCGGGAACGAGATGGATGCGAAAAGCACAAGACCGGTCTGATTGGAGAGCCTTGGGGGAGGCCTATGTCCAGCAGTGGACGTCTTTCGGCTGACATGAATGGATGAACAGCTAATTATCCTGCGATTGGGACTCGTGCACCAAGCAAGGTGTCAACTGTCGAACCTGAGCCCTCAGACAAGATGTATTACGACAACTAGCGTTTCTATTCGTTTCGTTTTTAAACCAATCACGTCACACCTAGATCACGTGACTTTTCGTATCACGTCATCTACAAGTGACGCGATTGGTTTAAAAACGAAACGAATAGAAACGCTAGTTAGCATATTGTAACAATGCAGTTGTTACGCTGTTTACCTGTGCTGCATTTTAACATACAAACAAGCTTAATTCACTTCAATTTCACTTCATTTTCATTTAATTTCGTATTGTAAACATCTTTATGAATTGTTTACTAATAACTGTCAAACAGACAGCTCAATTCCACAGATTATTTTAGTTGCGTTAACCACAAATCGATGTTTGTCAAGTGTTGACGACACTTATCCAACAGATGGCGTTACTAGCCATTCTGTGTAACTTTACTTATATTTAAATCTTTTAATAAAATTAACTTCAACATAAATATAAATAACCTTTTAATTGTCACTCGTTAGTAAAATAATAAAATAATGTATTCTTTCTTATCCGATTCAGCGCATGAGAAAATAATGGAGGGTATGTTGGTGTCTTACCTACATGACCCGATATTTTCACTCATGACGCGAATTGGCTTTCTAACATTTCTTTGTTCGCCCTACTCATACTCGAAATTAACCGAAATGGGCGAAAGGTTATAAAAGGGCCGCGCTCATTTCATTCGTCCTCTTTACCGCCTCAACTACTACACTTGGAACACTTAGTGTTAACATTCGTATAGGTACTTAATACCTATCTATAAAATCGGTGCAAATCCCCAAATCGGGTAAGTTCAGTGCAACGAACTAACTGTCTATTCTAATTCTATATTGCTGTGTAATGTTATCGTGTTTTATATTTTCTTATTGTGTGTTCTTCTAGATTATTCCAAATTATTCTTTTAATCTTTTTATTTCTAATAACCGACCGTTACTTCATAACGGTCGTTAGTATATTAACTTGTTTAGTAAATTGTTATTTTGGCTTAGCTTTTCTTTGTTTTATGTAACTCCGTTCCGATAGTTCTTGCCACCGCCAATAATTAAAAGCGCTATTCCCTCGGGCTTCACCCAACGGCGGCTGGCATAACTATCCCAATACTGGACACCAGGCTCACACAGCCAATGCTTGGGTTTCCAGGGTTCACCGTACAGGGAGCACCGATCACCCATCATGAGCACCGATCACCCATCATGAAGCACCGATCACCTATCATGATGCACCAAGCACCGTTCACCGTACAGGGAGCACCGATCACCCATCATGAGCACCGATCACCCATCATGAGCACCGATCACCCATCATGAGCACCGATCACCCATCATGAGCACCTCATCTCATGTACTTGGCCGGCGCGGCGTCTATCTCCGGGACCAGGATCGTCGAGTGGGGTCCGGTGCTACACACCGGGTGCTACCCCCCTGACGCCAGGATCCTGGCATCGTACACCGTCGGGCTGCCGACGGGTTACATCCACCGCCGCGCCGCTCCGCGTCACTCTAATTACGAGGGAAGTGCTATCCACTTCACAGAATCAGACCACACCCTACGAACCTACTACCCTCTTCTGTTCACACTACCGGAGTTCTTTTCAATAAATTCTTTAAACTTTTATCGAGTTTTTCTTGCCACCCGGTAGGACGTGACAGTGGCGCCCTTTACGTGGTCTAAGTCTGGTTCTGTGTAGTGATTCATTGTTGGTGTGTGTGCTTTATTGTGTTTTTTGTGTTTTTTTGTGTTTTTATTATTTATATTCGCAGCAAGCTTTTTTTACCCCTGTGGTGTGCGGGTCAAGAATAGTGCCACCCTCTTTCTATCCGAGGAGTCGTAAGAGGCGACTGAGGAATTTTTGGGGCAGTTTCTTCCAAACTGTCCACGCTAAGCTCACACCATTACACCCGGTGTGAGCGGACGCGCCGCCTTCTGCGGATTTTTTTAACTTTGGGGTGTCGCCTTCTGCGCACTTTTACCTACCTACCTACCTACCTAACGTTTTTTTTTTTTGCCCTTCTGGTTTTTTTTTCATTATTACTTGCTGCGGGTTACAATAATTTCTACTCATTCATATTTTGTAACGGAACGGAGAGTAGTTCTTTTGTTCTCGTTAGTTCGTTGCACTACCTACTTACATTTTTGTTTTTTTTTTTTTTGTTGGGAATCTACCCACATATTAAGATCATGGCTGAGGTTAAATTTCTATCCTTACAAAAGGATGAGCTCACCTATGAGGTGGCCATCTGCGGTTCTACGCCGGCTCATAACCTAAAACTTATAAATTCTAAATGAGTATTTGTACTATATTATTACTATCTAAAATAACTTCTGTGCTGGCAGGATGATTTTTATGATAAGTACTCAATTTATTTATTTTTAAATCATTATTATTTTTGTTTGTTATTTGCATTACACCACCTAGTTGTTAAACGTTTTTAAACTCGATACTAGTCGAACTACAAAGCCTTACACTCAAGCGGTTGGTAACTTGATAAATAAGCCCTACCTTGACCACTATTTATCTAACATACGTGCCCCGAGCGGATAGTGACTCGTTAAATAAGCCCTTGCTGCATGTATTGTTAGGTGATCTATATAGGACGGGTGGTGATCCTAGGACGATGTTTCGAGGAAGGTTTAACAGTATTTTCATCCAGTTACATCTAGCCATTACTTTTTGCGTCAGGGTCAACTAAATTGCCTAAATAGTTAACCTACTTTGAAAGGATATTCTGTAAGTTATTTGTATGCGTGATGAATGAAAGGAGTTTGAAAGTGTAGACGTAAAAGATTTTCTTAGGCGGATTTTTCTCTTAGGATCAAAATCCTTACTGGAGAAGGGGGGGTACTGTAACAATGCAGTTGTTACGCTGTTTACCTGTGCTGCATTTTAACATACAAACAAGCTTAATTCACTTCAATTTCACTTCATTTTCATTTAATTTCGTATTGTAAACATCTTTATGAATTGTTTACTAATAACTGTCAAACAGACAGCTCAATTCCACAGATTATTTTAGTTGCGTTAACCACAAATCGATGTTTGTCAAGTGTTGACGACACTTATCCAACAGATGGCGTTACTAGCCATTCTGTGTAACTTTACTTATATTTAAATCTTTTAATAAAATTAACTTCAACATAAATATAAATAACCTTTTAATTGTCACTCGTTAATAAAATAATAAAATAATGTATTCTTTCTTATCCGATTCAGCGCATGAGAAAATAATGGAGGGTATGTTGGTGTCTTACCTACATGACCCGATATTTTCACTCATGACGCGAATTGGCTTTCTAACATTTCTTTGTTCGCCCTACTCATACTCGAAATTAACCGAAATGGGCGAAAGGTTATAAAAGGGCCGCGCTCATTTCATTCGTCCTCTTTACCGCCTCAACTACTACACTTGGAACACTTAGTGTTAACATTCGTATAGGTACTTAATACCTATCTATAAAATCGGTGCAAATCCCCAAATCGGGTAAGTTCAGTGCAACGAACTAACTGTCTATTCTAATTCTATATTGCTGTGTAATGTTATCGTGTTTTATATTTTCTTATTGTGTGTTCTTCTAGATTATTCCAAATTATTCTTTTAATCTTTTTATTTCTAATAACCGACCGTTACTTCATAACGGTCGTTAGTATATTAACTTGTTTAGTAAATTGTTATTTTGGCTTAGCTTTTCTTTGTTTTATGTAACTCCGTTCCGATAGTTCTTGCCACCGCCAATAATTAAAAGCGCTATTCCCTCGGGCTTCACCCAACGGCGGCTGGCATAACTATCCCAATACTGGACACCAGGCTCACACAGCCAATGCTTGGGTTTCCAGGGTTCACCGTACAGGGAGCACCGATCACCCATCATGAGCACCGATCACCCATCATGAAGCACCGATCACCTATCATGATGCACCAAGCACCGTTCACCGTACAGGGAGCACCGATCACCCATCATGAGCACCGATCACCCATCATGAGCACCGATCACCCATCATGAGCACCGATCACCCATCATGAGCACCTCATCTCATGTACTTGGCCGGCGCGGCGTCTATCTCCGGGACCAGGATCGTCGAGTGGGGTCCGGTGCTACACACCGGGTGCTACCCCCCTGACGCCAGGATCCTGGCATCGTACACCGTCGGGCTGCCGACGGGTTACATCCACCGCCGCGCCGCTCCGCGTCACTCTAATTACGAGGGAAGTGCTATCCACTTCACAGAATCAGACCACACCCTACGAACCTACTACCCTCTTCTGTTCACACTACCGGAGTTCTTTTCAATAAATTCTTTAAACTTTTATCGAGTTTTTCTTGCCACCCGGTAGGACGTGACAATATGCATCTTGTCTAGGGGCTTAGGGACCGCTGGATTCATGAGCAGGTTCACTAGCAACTTGGCTCACCTTGTCGTCAAAAGATTAGCAAGATTTCTCTAACTTCTTATATCATTATGTTGTACTCTTAAGCATTTACTTTGCATAATAATATGACGCAGGAGAAGAATTAGTTCTGATTGTGTATATTATTTGAATGATCGTAGAATTATAATGTCTTGTTCTGTCTGAGTTTTCACTGTTATTTAAAATAAAGCAACCCTTGCATTCATTTTAGATCGAAGCAATGTAGATTTGCAAATGGTTTTCACTGCTACAATACTATCAAAACATCTACGTCAACGCACCTAGTTACAATAGACATTATTATTAATCCATGTTTTCGCATAAAAACCAGACTTTACCCGTTTAAAATAATCATAATATAGGTATTCGTTAAATCAAAGAAATTGGATTGATTCGTAATTTTAAATCTGGCTTCTAACAGTTCAATCTCAGACACTTTGAATTTAATTTAGTTTGCTGAATCGGAATAAAATCTACTTAGGTACCTTTAAAAATTGAAGCGTATTAAATAATACCCTCTGCTTGCGACTTTGCCAGAATATATTTTGGTTGTCGATATTTCCTAGGGAACTGTATATATTTCTCTATATAGGTATTTATATCGTTGTCTAGTACCCATAGTACAAGCCTAGAGCTGAGTTTGGGACTAGGTCAATTGGTGTGACATTGTCCCCTGATATTTATTTATTTATTTGACGGTGCATCGAGGGAATTGGCTTGATGGCGCTAGTATTTCCTACTTGATTATTGAACAATCGCATTTTTAAGTGACGTAACACCGAGCGCTGAGGAGGCGGCCATAAGAAAAACAGAACTTACAGCGAGCTCTTTGAGCGATGGGGAAAAACGGCGCTCGCTCCTCACGTGCTGCGGTGTCTTTATATTTATAACTTTTAAACTTTCCAAGTTGACTAGTAGCCTATGTGTTAATTCAGGGAATAAGCTATATTCATTTCAAATTTCATCTCAATACGTCTAGCCATTGCAGCGGAAAGGAGTAACACAAACTTTCGGGTTTATAATATTAATAGGATTAGTGAGAGAGCGTGTCTTCACTCAGTAAAAAATATGTCTAAGGACCAGAAATATCCCTACATTATTTTGATATTTGCAATACATTGCTACATGCTTGGGCAATTTTGTTGTGTGTGATACTCAACAGTATGACTACCACACATACATACATAAACTCACGCCTTCATTCCCAGAGTGGGGTAGGCAGAGCTAAAGAATTACCAACAACTCCAAAAACTTGTTGATAACTCTGTAACCACAATTTGCACAAGTAGGCTAAGATGTTTAACAGTGTATATTAGTGACAGGTAGCAAGCCCATCGCCTAACAGTACTACAAGCCTTTATTCCCTTAGTCGCCTCTTACGACATCCACGGGAAGACATGGAGTGGCACTATTCTATCCCGGCAACCACACGCACACCACCACACCATTTCCTGATATTTTTGGTATGTTAGAGTATTTTTGAACTGGAATAGCGAGCGCATCTAAACTGTTTCGACTCGCTAAGGACAGACAACAATTCCAGAAGTTAGTAGCCAACCTTCACTAGTTGGAGAGGCACTTGAAGATGAAGAAGAAGAGTATTTTTAGAGCTGACTCTACCCAAAAACCGAATACATAATTGAGATACACTATATTTTCATAATGAACTTACTTACCCGGATCCAACCGACAGATTTTAAATTGCGGGTTGTTTTAAAGGTTTTTGGACTCAAATGCACAATGTAGCAAAGTATAATTTATTAAAGCAGGAATAAAAGTCATTGCAGTGCAAAACGGACGAAGAGTTTATTAAAGTGATCTATCATAAAGAACATATATTTTTATCCCTATCTTAATCACTTTGATATTAAAACTCTAGTAACATTTTTGCAATCTACTCAATCCCTTTTTTTTCACCCGACTGTACCTTCATTTTTCCCAGACTACCCGCTAATTTAAACCGAGGTGCAAGGCGTGGAAAATGCCATCTGGCTGCAGTTTCACATGCACCGCTCGGTAAACTCAGGTAATATAAATGTAAATGCACTAAAAGAAACGCACGGTGGCGGCACGCGATGCACCTGTAAAGTGTTATAGCTGTTTATACAAGCTATTCTGGCGTTATATCTAACGGTTATACAGCTTCGATAAAGATGCTAATCTTCTATATAATAAAAATGAATCGCTAAATGTGTTGCTAAGCGCAAAACTCGAGAACGGCTGAACTGATTTGGCTGATTATTTTTTGTTGTATTTGTCAATGTTAGGACAAGGTTTTTATGAAAGAATATAATTGAAAAATCTACCGGGAAAGTCAGTAATTTGCAGCAGGGCGAAGCCGCTGGCGGGCCGCTATATACAATACAATACAATACAAATACTCTTTATTGAACACCAAAAGAAAACTAAACACGGAACAGTACATTTTAACTATAGGTATACAACAGGCGGTATTGCCGCTAAATAGCGATCTAAAGAAACCGTATATAAAAGTATTATTGGAAAAAATCAAAGTCGTGCCCTTCACCCTGACCCTTTATATATCACAGGACAAAAGGTCATGCCAACCACCCGTACTGATAAATCGTAGTACCTATTTATCGGGTCCCATCAAACAGCCGATCTAAATAAGGAATTGCCTCCGGGTTTTTGACCGATTGTGACCCGAAAGTACGCCCTTAAGATCGGGCCCTGCCCGTGCCCGCCCGCATTCTTAGACATAAAGATTTATTCGGTCATAGACCTCGCTTATGCAAATTCCTGAAGTTTTTCCTTAATAAAGTCACGGAGAAAATACGAGGTGGATGATGAAAAAACATTATCATGTTAAACTTAAGAGCCCTTGTTATTCACACTTCTTAACATACAATAGCATACATACATACTTTCACGCCTGTAATCCCAGAGTGGGGTAGGCAGAGCTAAAGAATTATCAACAACTTTAAAACTTATTGACAAGTCAGTAACCACATTTAGCACAAATAGGCTAAGATGTAACAAACAATAGCAAAATAATAAACAAATAATAATAAATAAATATAGTAGCTATTTGAGCTAGTATCTCTGCCTAGCTCTGCCTACCCCACTCTGGGAATGAAGGCGTGAGTTTATGTATGTATGTATGTAAATAAATATCAGGGGACAATGTCACACCAATTGACCTAGTCCCAATTTAAGCTCTAGGCTTGTATTATGGGTACCAGACAACGATATAAATACTTATATAGAGAAATATATACTTAAATACATAGTAAACACCTATGACTCGGGAACAAATTTTCGCGCTCATTACACAAATATCTGCCCTTACCGGAATTTGAACCCAGGACCGCTAGCTTCGTAGGCAGGGTCACTACCAACTAGGCCAGCGCGTCGTCAGCAAAAACATCCTTAAAATATGCTTTGTCTATATCTATGTGCACACAAAGTTATAAGTAAGTACTTACAGTTAAGTTACTTTAAGTTATTTATTTTCAAAATACTGGAATAAGGGCAATCGGTCGGTAATTATACATTATCTAAGAATCACCTTTTTAGAGTTCCTTAGTAAACAAGGAACCCTTACATATAGTTAAGCTATGTCCGTTTGTCTGTCGGTATTAGGCGATCTTTTGCAGAGTCACCAGATCACTACCACCATATCCTTTCACCTACTGCTAATCAGTATTATTCACATCGTTGTGGTCCAGCGTGGGATAAAACAATAGCTAAAATTACTAGCATAGATAGAGGCATGCCTCGTTAGTTATCTTGGTTGGCAACGCGTTTGCAGCATTGTGATTGTAGTCTTAAGAAAGAAAACGTCTATTTGTCGCAGATCACATTTACCATCAGCGGGCTTATTATGGTCGTTTTTGTTGATGTGGATAAACAAGGACAAAACATTAATACAATAAAACATTATGTAATTGCGACGGGTGCTTTAGGGCGAAAGATTGTATCTAGTTACTAAAAATGAAGAAACGTTAACTTTCCGTTGCGTTACGAAAATTACTCGTACATCTATATACTACCCTCAACGCTAATAAACAGTATCTCAAATTTAATATATGGAGCAGATTAAATCGTCAACCCGTTAATATGCTTGCACTTGCTACAGGAGTTTTGTCTGAGATACCACCATTTGTCTTATAGCAGTATAGCTATTTTTCGTAACGTAACGGAAAAGTTAACGTTTCTTAATTTTAGTCCTTAACTAGGTATAATCTTTCTGAGATACCCCCTTTATCCACCGCAATATAGGTGATCATAATACGGGCCCAGTGGCCCATGACAAAGTGTGGACAAAGCATCTGTCACTCTCGTACTTATATACTCGTACGTGTCAAAAAGTGACGGAAGATCCACATTTTGTCACGTGATAAACGCATCCATACTAGGCGCCCGCTCTATACCCTCGCCATAAAAAACCATGATCTTTTTTTTATCAGATTGCAACACGTAATTTGATATAAAATAACAGACACATTTTCGCGAATTATAATATCTAAATCAAACAGAACGAAATCTCGTTTGAGCGCCAGACTTTGCGCAAATGTTTGATGTTGCCGAAAAAATAATACCACAGAAATCGCTCAAAGAAAGGAAATACCCATTGTTAATTACATTATATCCATTTACCTTTCATTCTTAAAAACATTTCTTAGAAAACTAAATTAAATAGCTCAGATCATATTAATACAGATAAAAGCCTTTGAAATCTTGAAACCAAAATTGATATTAAACGAAAAACAATTTCATAATAATCCCATAAGGTTCTGCAGCGTACGCAATATTTATATAACAAGGACTCACTTTGTTAGAAATTTCATAACGGATAAGTGTCTTTTGTATGAAAGGTATGCCCTTTATTAGATTTTATTACAAATGCGCTTTATATTATTTCATAAGCATTTATTAAAAAGGTTGTAATTTAAATGGAAATTTTGAGAAAAAGCGTACTGTTAAAAATGTTTAGCAGTAAAAATATTAAGAGAAAAAATAAGATAAGTTCATCGCCGAAACGAAATAACTTTTCGAGTCGGCGTTGTCGAAATTCGAAATAGGGTAAAACGACGGGCAAGGCCGTAAAAAAAAAAAAAATCAAGATTAAAAAATGTCAACTTAGTCTTCTCAGCGTCTGCTCAATTTTGACAAAGGTTGCGGCGTTACAGCGCCTGAGTCTGTCAATCCTTTTTATTTTTTTAAGATTTATTTTAAAATTCTTAACGTACTAATATCCCGACAAACTTTAATTTATGATAAGACTGCAAAATTTGAGTATATGTAAGCATAATTATCGTTTAACTCAAAGCCGGGTAGCGTAGATTTAAGATTTACACTAAATAAAAACCGGCCAAGAGCATGTCGGACCAAGCTCAGTGTAGTGTTCCGAAGCCGTTACTACAACAACACTTAAAAAAAACACAAATACAAAAAAATGCTCAAGTGCGCTAATTTAATGTCGAATTCAAATCAGAAATGATACCCACGGTGCGGCAGTACGGAACCCTCAGTGCGCGAGTCCTTATCGCACCCAGATCGGTTTTTTAAGAGTACCAACTCCTGCCAGAAACATTTTACTTGAACGCACAAAACATCTCTGATTACCCAACGACCAGAGTTTTTTTATTTTTTATTTTTTTATTGCCTTGGAAGGCAAACGAGCACACAGGCCACCTGATGGTAAGTAGAAACTGTGACCCATAGACATTCGCATTCACAAGACTGCAAATGCGTTGCCAACCCTAAGGACTAAGATGGAATGTCTCTATGCTAGTCATTTCACCGGCTGTCTTATCCCCAAACCGAAACACAACAATGCAAACACTGCTGCTTGGCGGTAGGTTAATGGATAAGATGGTGGTAGCAATCCGGACGGACCCTGCACAAGGTCCTCCCACAAGTAAAACGTGTAAGTAACGATTAAGTAAGTATCCATTATCAAGCGCACATCGCCTCTATTGCCTAAAGTTTACGAATAACTCTCCCGAATGGCATCTGGATGTGTTGTATTAAGGCCATTTTATATTGGCGGCGAGACGGGCGCGGGATTTGCCTATCGCACGCAATCGCGGACTATAAGCCGGTTTAAGCCGGACCCCAGAGATTGCAGATCTTTGTCCGGATCTATTCAATGAAATTCAATTTCGTTAAATGTGCACATTTCTTTTGTGAGTAACAAATTTTGTAAATGTATCGTGCATTTGCGTGGACGTATTGTGACTGTGCGGCGGCGCTTGGTTTTACAACGCCGTGACGTCTGGGATATAACAGGGATTTTCGGTTTTTCCATTGTGTTTTATTTGTCTTTGTGATTTTAAGACCGTTGTTGGCTTTCGTTTTATTCGTGGGTGTTTGATTATCTTGTGCTATAAAGTAGGTAGGTTAGGTAGGTAGCTATTGATGTACTTTTTTAAAACCTCTCTCACTTTAAACATAAATATAGTAAGAGAGAGAAGTAGAGTAAGGTAGGCAGAGCTAAAGAATTACCAACGACTTTTAAAACTGGTTGATAATTCTGTAACCACACTTTGCACAATTAGGCTAAGATGTTTAACAGCGTATTAATGACAGGTTGCAAGCCCATCGCCTAACAGTACTACAAGCCTTTATTCCCTTAGTCGCCTGTTACGACATCCACGGGAAGAAATGGAGTGATACTATTCTAACCCGGCAACCACACTTTATAAATAAAAAAACAAGAAACGATCTCACGTCAATTAATCTAGGTCCAAAACTAAGCTCTAGGTTTGTACTATTAGTACTAGACAACGACATAAATACTTATATCGTTGTTTTTTAACCTATCCTAATACTAATATTATAAATGCAAAAGTTTGTGTGTGTTAGTCTGTTACTCCTTCACGCTGCATCGGGTTGACCGGATTTAGATGAGATTTTCATCCCGGTAAATATTAACGATAATCGAAATCTACGTGGAGGAAGTCGCGGGTAGAAACTATATATAATAAATTAAAAAATATTAGGCGAAAATCTGACACCAACCAAAAACACCTAAGACTCAGAAACAAATATTCGCGCTCGTCATACAAATATTTGCCATATCGGGCATCGAAGCCAGGACCACTAGCTTCGTAAGAGGTCGCTCGTCGTCAAACTTTAATATGTTACTGAACTAAGGTACTTAAATGCATGTGTGCAAAAATTGACGAGGAGTTAAACGTAAATAATCTACACTTAACAAAAAAAAAGCTCCTTTAGTAAAAGTCTAAATACTACGAGTAAAAGTTAAGAAGCAATATTTTAATTTTGAAAATTCGTCGTAAAATACACATAGACAACTTAAACTTGCGAGAGATTCATTCGAAGATCTGCAACGCTACTAATAACTCCTTGCTTTGTATTAAAACCGCATCTGAGACACAGATACAAAGCTAAACAAGTTAACCTTATAACACCCTTCCATTGACGATGGGGGTTGAAAAACTCCACAAGCAATGTGACTCGAGGGGGAACACAAATGTAATTTCAATTCGTTTTATATCAAGATGTTTTTGAGATATTGCTTTTCAGGAAAAGATGAATAAGAGAAAGAATTTAGATACTTTCGTGTTCACACCATTCTTTGTAGCTTTTTTTACTTTTATGCTTGAGTTAACCTTGCATTAATTACATCAATAGAAGTCATATATAAAAACTTTTCCCCATTCAACATCCGTCTATTTATCAACTAATACTAATACTAACGTGCGTGCGTGTGTGTGTGTGTGTGTGTGAGTGAGTGTGTGTGTGTGCGCGTGTGTGTGTGTGTGTGTGTGTGTGTGTGTGAGTGAGTGTGTGTGTGTGTGTGTGTGTTGGTTTGTTTCCACATTCTTTATTTGAAATAACTCGTAAATTCCATATTCGTTGACACAACTTCATGCTTGAGGCGCTTTACTTAAGTTCACCTATACTGTCATTCATAATCTCAACTAGGTACTCGATTTTCTAGACCACATTAATAAAAAAAGCCGTCTGAAAAAGTTTTTGAATTGAATGTATTACAGGCTCCTGTTCACACAGGTGAAGGGTTGCTAACGAATGTGGTGTAAAGGCCCCGATACATCACTTCGTGTCCGTTAGCCTTAACCCGGGTGTAGATAGGTTGTTAATGAAAAATGACAGGTAGTAAGATAAAAGTAATCTGACAGTTGCTGTTCGGTCTTTTGGGGAAAACAGTTTTTTTTTAACAAAAGTTGAGAACCTGTTTCACATTTGCTATAATAACACAAGTACACATATTTGCTTTCACATATACATACTTAAACTTACGACTTCATTCCCAGAGTGGGCAGAGCTACAGAAATACCAACAACTCTAAAAATTTGTTGATAATTCTGTAACCACATTTTGCACCATTAGGCTAAGATGTTTACCAGTATTAGTGACAACTATCATATTAATGAAATAAAGCATACGTTAACTGTCTGGTTATCCAATAAAAAAGTGACTTTTAGACCTGTTGCATTTGCCACAAGTACTTTCAAAAACTAAATAAGACAAAAGCACTCGACGCGAACGCTCGCTAACTTGAGTTTTAAAGATTTAAAGATTTTTATTGCACAAAAATACATTTACATATTTTAAACATGCTAGATCGTAAGCAGCTGCATTAGTGTAAACTGTGTTGCAGCTGTTTACGCCCACCTCGGTGCAATTATATTCTAGGTGATTCATTTATACTTTAGTTATCCTAGGTATTACTTTTTTTCATTTGGACGGTCATTAAAATTTGTAAAATGCATCTAGATTAGACTCGCGCTCTGGAGTGAATAATTTGAAAATATACGAAATTAATCTTCCAATTTCATACCATTATTTTCTTGCTCTGGCATCTTCTAGAAGCCGATTTCCTAAATACTTTTCAGAATACTTAAAACGATAAAATACAACGTAGTTAAAATTGTCGAAAAAAAATCGTCAAAATAATTTGTAGGCAAAAAGTTATACACCACTTTACTTTTTTTTACTTAGTTAATAGGAAAAAAATACTAAAGCCCCTCTTCCACGTAGTTCTACTTACACATCTACGAGTAGGTATATAGACCGTTCGACATTCTATATTCGAAAGACGTAAATTTCATATTAATAATTGTATACAACTACATGCAAGAGGGGTTTACTTAAGAATTTTACCTAACTTACGGCAACGTATTGCAAGTTCTAAGTTTCGTTTACCTACCAATTGTACTATTAAAAAAAAATGCCTTTTTATTTGACCGGCCACATTTTCAAAATATTTAGTAAAGAAGACTGTAGAACCTTTTTTGGTTAGATTTGTTCTAAAATCATTCTGACAAATTGGAGAAAACAGTTGTGAAAAATATGCAGTTCTAAGTTATGATTATGAAGATTTGTCAAATTATTTAAATTGTTACTTTTAAAATCAAAGTTCACAAATACGTTCTACTTGGTCCTTTTAGTCAAATTTGTTACTGCTGAATACAGAATAGGGCATCAGAAATTTCAAATGTAGTCCTTTGAAGTAACCCAACTAGCCATAAACGAGCTGAGTTCTGTGGCGGCCCGCTGCAAATCAAGTTGCAAAGTGAAATATGCAGTCTATAAATTCAGCTTTGCAACGAAGATACTGAAACGTTATGTCACTGTGCAGTTCAGTTTTAAAGGAGTGTAAAGGACAGAGCTATCTAGCTGCTGCAATTCCCTTTCGCTCCCCGGGAATTGTATTAAATGGCTTGGAATTTTAGGAAACGGGTGATTTTTCATGAGGTAGCTCATTGATATATTACTAAAATGTGGGCAAATTTACAACTATTGCTAGAATGTTACACTTTTGGTAAAATATTTTCTCAGTTCAGATTATTTTGAATGCATGTTTTGAGTCGCATTTTTGTTTGTGATAAAATTTACAATGGCGTATTTTAAACAAGCTTAGTAGTGGTACGAGTACCTACCTTCTTACCTTGTATAGATAAAATATCATTATTTTTGTAATATTTTTCTTCCTTTTTAATTTTTAACTCTTACGGCGTTACTTATAAACGTGGAGTAACCATGGAATAGCTATGTCATGTTTTGTCATTATCTGTCGAATATCACAAGGACAGGTAAAGACAAAATATGGTATAGCTATTCCATGGTTACTCGACGTTGGTTTTAAAATCTTAAAAAGCTAGTTCTAGTTCCACAAATAACACAAAACTAAATAATTATTTTTTTTCAGATTTATTATAACAATTTATTCAAGCTGCAGTAAAAATTGCATTTATAATCTAAACACAACATAAAATGGGGTTACCTTCGTTTTGTCAAAAAGTTTTTGCTAAACTCATTCATTTCCCAAAAATATCATTTGACCAAACTGTTTTTTTTTCCGAAACTGTAAATATTTCAGGATTTTTATAAAACTAACCTAACCTAACCTATAGGGTTCTACACGATGGTCCTGTAAATAATCCTCAAATATTTACAGTTCCGGAAAAAAAACAGTTTGGTCAAATGATATGTTTGGGAAAAGAAACAGTTTGGCAAAAACTTTTTGACGAAACGAAAGGCTCCTCATAAAATGATACAAAAAAAATAACAAACCAAACAGGCTAAATAAACATTACCTCCTCACATCACAGTTTTAACATGAGCCCCGCAAAGTACCAGTCTAAAAGGTCCCCATAATTCCAAAAGCCCATAATTATTTTCTTGACCTTTTCTATCGCCATCGAAAAATCCGTTGACAACCTAAATGGCGATACCTTGCCGTAAATTTCTCCATCATGTACACAGTTCTTTACTGAGATCTAACGACTTTTAGACAGCGAAGCGTTATCCGACTACAAAATAGCCTGTCAATACCCGACAGACCCTCATCAGAGGCAGCTATGCCCAAATGCGTACTCGAACACTCTGGGGAGGAATTAAAATGCTCGGTGCATTCAGCCAGCCAGTGTCGACCTCACTGAGATAGACGTCGGAGGGTGTGAGATACGCTTAGGTACGTGGTTGAGTTTTGTAATTGAGAAGTGTTTTTATGTTGACGACACGCGGTAGTGCTGCTTACGGAGCGGGTTTGGTTTGATCCTCAATAAGAGTATATTAGTGTGATTGGAGAAACCCGACTGCGTGGTTTTTTTTTTTTTATATGATTGTTAAATGTCTATAAAATGCAATCACAGATAAAAACAACATAAATGATAGCTAAGTTTACGGGTTGTTTTGCGATAAACAATGAAGAAAGTACTTCATTTATGTTTGATAAATAAAATTGCTTCCCACCATTTACTCTATGGTCAAAAATTTAAAACATCCTTATTTTAAAATCTTTAGAGCTTGTTAAATACTACGTAATATCATCATCATCATTCTCCTGCCCTTTTCCCAACTTATTTGGGGTCGGCGCAACATGTATTTTTTCCATTAATATAGCCATCCACATTCATACTCAACACTTTCCTGATGATATTTTTCTCATTCCTCCGCATCACATGCCCATACCATGACAATTCTATCCATTCGCGTAATACCACACATCCCTCTCAGCATTTTCGTTTCAGCTGCATGCAATTGCCGTTTATTTATTCCTTTTGTGGCCTAACATTCCACAAGACAGCAGGTCTAACCATTTTATTATAAATCTTCCCCTTAAGTTTCAGGGGAATGCGGGACTCGCAGATTGTTCCCTTGACCTGCCGCCATTTCATCCATCCATCCAGTGTTAATTCTGTGCTTCACAGCCCTATCTACTTCGCCATCGCTTTGTACTAGTGAACCGAGATACCAGAAGTCGGAGCACACCGGGAGATTATGTTGGTTTGTTTGTTTGTTTGTTTGTATACTTTAGACTTAGTCTTAATTATACATAATATTTTGAAATGCGCAATAAAATGGAACCTGTAAATGTTTTCTGATCATAACTGCATCATTCTGTTTTAAAAATTTAAGCTTACTGTTGAAGTTGGCTGTCCTTGAGTAGAAATAGACGATGCCCTTAAGAGCTTAGATAAAACATATTTCATTCTTGTTACTAATAGCAACCTTAAAGGCATGTTTATAATATGAAAACATATTTTTATCATCTTCAAAGTTTGTCAAAGATAATTTTCAATTATTCTTATGCTTGACTCCACTGAACATAACTTCGCAAGACGCCCTGCGGGCTTTTCTACCGCACGATATTTGCATAAAAATAACTTTTGTCTACAACTGAGTATTTTCAACTCGGTTTTGTATCTCGAGAGCCATTTTGTATTTAATATTTCTGAAAGAAGCAAAATTGTTAATCCTGAGTTGTTTAGTAATAAGTCTTTGTCAACAGAGATATATTTGAGACAATAAGCTGTTTAGTTGACTGTATCGTTTTTTTTTTTTTGAGATGGTAACAACGTGTCTTCTAGCCTTCTAATACCATAAACGTGAACGTTAATAATGTTTGAATGTTTGTCTTAATCATTTAAAAAAAGAAAACGGAATTAAATAAAGAGAGATATTTTAAGTCCCAGAGGAACTAAACAAAGTCTTAAACAATACCTAGAAATAGTACTTAAGTTATTTTCTCACAATTTTACCAAAACCTATACACAGTTTAGGCACGTTAAATTCCCTATAATTTTCCTTTTACGAAAATACGGTCGACAATAATAACTCCTCGTAATCTCAGGTCTTGACATTAGATGTATTTCTAAACATTATTTACTACTCTATTTACAGTATTTTAGTGGCCAGTTTGCTTTGGATCATTTAGAGTTATGTCATTTGTGTTGTCCTTTACGTTTAAAGGTTAAGTTCTTTCAATGTCACCATGTCAGCCCTGACAATATGACATAAACAAATTTGGTCAAAGTTATGTTTAGGGGTTATAGAATATAAACGAAGTTAACCAAGTTCACTCCTTGAATGGTTTTTTATTATCAAAGGGTAAGGGATAACTAGCAGGCTGTTCGAGGTAAAGATGTTGAAAATTGCCGAACAAAAGTAAAATACATTTTAATATTCATATATAGAATATGCAATTAATTACGTAAGCTCTTTTAATAAGTGTAAAGCTGTTAAGGTAATAAAACATTATCTTTCTTACCACTTCATAAAACGCTTAAGTCACTCAGCCAAGAGCCCAAGACACTAATAATAAGATATTTTTTTTATTGCCTTTACAGCATTAGCAATTGCTGCAGATTTCTAGATCGTAAAAAACTAGCAAGAATTGCAGCGACCTAGTGTGAGAATATGCAGTCATTCTAAGTAGATTTTAACCATTACAAATGCGACAAGTGTTTCAAATGAATGTTTTTACACGCACCAAAATGCCGCACCCTGTCAGGGAAAGTAGGTCAAACCGAAAAATCAGGTTTAAAATGTACTCATGGGGATACAGTGGAAAATTAATCGCTTTTAAAAGTGGTAAAAGGGCGATCGGCAGATCAATTATGAACAACGCCAAAATAAAATGACATCAGGTAATTTTTGCTTCTGACGTGATTCACATTTTAAATTAAAATTGGAATACTTTTTTTTAAATTAGGTAGGTTTTATTTATTTATTTAATCTGTATTGCACAAAAAATACACTTAATATACAAAAGGCGAACTTAATAAAATCCGTTGTGGTAGGGCCTTGTACAGGTTCCGTCCCACTTGCTGGCTACCACTATCTAATCCTTTAATGTACTGCCAAGCAGCAGGAGCCAATTTGCTAGTAAATTCACAAGTCGGTTGTGTGAGAATAAGACATCCGGTGAATTTACTAGCATAGAGTCCATCTTGGTCCTCATATTGGCAACATATTAGCAATCTAAAGAATGAAGTCGTGAGCTTGTAGTCTTGAGAATATCTATGGGTATGACCATCAGGTAGCTTGTGTACCTTCACATTTATGCCAAAAACGATAAACCTTATTTATGGCATGATTTGCTTTTGTTCCTGTTAATATTTGTGAACGCCTGACTTAAATCCTTTACGGTATTGCGTCTCGCTGTGTTCAGCGGCGAGAGGTTAATGGCGGACAATTGCTGCTAATGAAGCGTCTCACAAGGCACGATGGTAGGTACTAAACTTTACCTAGGCAATTAAATTTTACACCGGTTTTATAGCTTGCTTATGTTTGTGAAGCTGTTAAAAACTATCGTTAGTACACGAACGAAGTGTAATACTTATTAGAGTTTTGATTGTTTTTATTGTTAGAAATGATGTTTACAAATTTTAGGGTGCTGCGAAGGTAATTAACAATCGTGTGGTCTCATCAGTCTTATCACAAATATCTCGGCTTTACGAGAACATCAAAAAAAAGTAGATTAATTATACTTAATATCTATGCTTCCATACTAGTTAAAGCATTATTAATGCGTGCATGCTTTTCATCCCGGAAAATTAACCGTTTTCTGAGGAATAGCAAAAAACAATAGTCACGTTAGTATTATTTATTATAAATTTACTAAGAATCTCTTTCCGTCGCAATCAAGATATACAAAAAGTAATTAAAAAGCTCCGGATATTTCTGTTACTGAAGAAGGCTTCCGGGAAAATCACCACTAATGGGGCATTACACAGCCGCGTTGTGGTAATTGAGACGGACGCTAGCGCTCTCTTTTCCTCTTTTAATGCAATTGCTTTTATGTTTCAATTGATGTCCCAAAAAAACCTTAATTTAGGGAGACTATTTTTTTCCCGTACATTATGTATGCTATGGAAATTATTTACTGTTCACATCGTAGAACAAAATACCTACAATGTTTACAAAATAGGATACAACGTATAAATGTTAAGCACTTTAGTGTATTGCCATAATAAACTTCAAACTGACTAAGTATTAGATGACAAGCATGACAAAGACAATGTCATTTACAATGACAAGGCTCTAAGCAGGCACTACATTTTTATTGGGTGACTTTACAAAATCGGTCTCATCCAGTTATAACGCTGTTATTTTGTTTATTTTTATTTGCCATTAGGCATGAACATTGATGGATATAGGGGTAGAGGAAGACGAAAATGGTGTGGGTGGACTGTGTGAAGAATGATATGCCTATGAAATGTGCGAGTACCTACTAAATTAAAAATAGATGGAAGAGAGTGGAAGAATAAGCCATGTTGTGCCGACCCCTTTTAAAGTGGGATAAGGGCAGGAGGATAATGAGGTATTTACTTTCATATCATACTTGTGTCATGTTTCTGTAATTTGACTGGAGCTGTTAAACTTCTTTAATCGACTGCTTATTGCTATTTTTATTTACTTAGTATACATCGCGTCAAACCAGATTTCATGTCTAACATGTGAAGTTAATGTTGTTTTTAAATTCCATAATGTTTGTTTATAACTTTTTTAAACCTATTGAATAATTTCTACCTGAAACCAAAATGTTAATAAAAACAGTACACATAAAATTAAATATAGAATACAGAGAGAAATAATAAACCCACAAACCAGTTAACAACAAAACCGCTGAATCACAGATAGCAGCGATTCCATTTTCACCAGAAGCAAACAAAGTAAAAACTGCAGTTTAGAGCAGACTAATGCAACGCATCGTTTATCCTGAACTTTCCGCGGAAAATGTGAATCGGTATTTAAGTGAGGAAGTTTGCAGCGAACGGCACTGCACAGTGGGCGCTTACTGCGATGGCTGCGATTGTCTCGCTTAATGCGGTTATGGGAATTAAATGCCGATGGAAATGGGTGTTATGAAGAATCAAAACCTACCAAATTTTTACTATATGGAAAAGGTAGCTAAGGTGTAGATAATAAAAGCATTTGACAACAATTTATATTTTATATTAAGGTACGTCATCTGCGCCCGAAACCGTCCCTCAAAAAGGAAGGTAATTTACCTTACTACTGTTTAGTTACGCCGCGGCAGCTGACACGCGCGCATCAAAGACAATATAATTTTACCACCGAAAAGGAGTAACAAAAATATTTTATAAAAATGTCGTCTTGAATTTTTCAAGGCCGCCGAAATTATACTGTATCTGTAAAATTAAGAAAGGATGCTCATTTCATTCGTAACTACCGAAAATATTTTTTACATTTTGTTTACATCGCTATCATTAAAATTTGTTTAAATTGTACCGGCGTCACTGTCACCTGTGAAACATGAGATACACAATTAGATATCGCATTAGTGAGATAAAGACGGGTAGCGGCCGTGAGCGGGCACTTGTCTTGGCGGGGATGGCGAGCAATTTGAAATTCATCTCTTTCTTACAATAGCGTTTTTTTCTATCGTGAACTTGTGCATGAACCTTGTATTTAAGTCTTACATGGCAACTTCATTTTGCAAAGACTCCCATGTTATATTATTCGTCTACGTAAAGAAAAAAAAACGTTAATTTTTCAATGTTTGTGTACGACTAAACTAAAACTTTTATAATCCTAATTATACAACGTCAGGATGGGAACTAAAATTAGATACTCTTCTGTTAATTTCCATTTACGAAAATACCGCAAAATCTCAGGAGAAATTCCACTTTTGAGCATTTTGTCTGTTTCCAACAGATTCATGGTAACTAAGCGTACCCCGGGGCTACACCTTGACGTACCAAATGATAAGTCACAGCGGACTGCATTGTCTGTTCGCACAATAGCACAAAAGCACGTCAAAATACACTAACCGCCTCACCCACACACAGGCATAAGTCTAATAGAATGTCATTCCCATCCTGCACCCTGTAGATGTTTGTCAAGATCCACATTGGATCGGGTGATTGTTTTGGCTTAAGTCGTTTTGTTCTTAGCTTTAGATAATTAGAATACGAGCCCGCATTGTGCGAGCTAACTCTTTCGCGCTCGGTCGGGAAGTTAAAGTTGGAGAAATTCAGAAATCGTGTCTAATCTGTAGTGAAATTGCCTATTCTAGCGAGCCGGTTTGCATATTTCATGCAAAGTGGCTATCTTAGACAAGAGATTGCTGTGCGGTTTTAGAAAGACAAACAATTATGTGTCGTCATTAGTTCTTAAAGTTCTGCAAGTACAACAAGTGTTTATGTGTTAAAAGACCCAAGATAATTATGTGCATTTAAGTTCTGGACGTCATGTGTGCTATTATTGTTAATTTAAATATTTACCCTTGAGATCAAACTGCTAGTAAGTACTAGTTGAGATGAATAAATGGGGTATCGTACGTTTTGTCAAGATAAGATCACAGCCTTACGCATAACTGCTAGCAGCGGCCACGAACGGCAAGCGAGGATAAACTTGTGGGAGGACCTTGTGCAGGGTCCGTCCGGGTTAGTACCACCAACTTATCCATTAACCTACCGCCAAGCAGCAGTGTTCGTATTGCTGTGTTCCGGTTTGGGGATAAGACTGCCGGTGAAATGACTATACTCAACGCCGTATATAGATTCCAAAAAAGTTACCAAAGACGGCCAAACGTCACGTTCACAAGTGTCATTGTCATTGTGACGTTCCAGATGTAACCAACCCATGCACATTTATAAAAAATAGGTAGTCATATAATATTTTGTTGTTATTTAAGTGTCAAGATTATCCCAAGTTTTTGATGTTTTCTATATACCAGCTCAAATACTTAATTTCGTACCCAATTACTAACTTTTGCTAGCGAGTTCGGTCGCGTTAATTAGGTTACACACAATAAATGTCGTGAAATACCAGACATGTAAACGCAAAAGCCACGAACAAAACACAATAACAAAAACTTAACAGAAAAAATAACAGCAAACAAAAACTCAACAACGAAAATTACCACGAATATAGAGATTAGAGACCATTCAATCAATCCAAAAGTCAGATGCCGAATGAAGTGTGCAGATGTCATGTCATGGTGATCCTGTGGCCACCATAAAGTTTGCCATACGTGATTTGTTATCAATATTTTTATGTGCATACAAAAAATATTGATGAATAGTATATACGCAAATTATAAGTTTAAAATAGTATCCAAAGGTTGTTAATCCCTTAAGAATTACCACTGTAATATGAACTTTTCTACAAAACACTTTCAACTAAATATATGTAGGTGAAATTAATATTTACATTAAATTATTTATTTGTGCGGTTGTATTTAATTTTAACTTTACAATTATATATAAATAAATTACATATGTACATTATTTAGAAAAGTTAAAACTTTACCAATGCAATACTTTTTCATTTTAGTGGCAACACATGAGTAGTTTTTTTGGAATCTAAATACGGCGTTGAGTTTAGCATAGAGGCATTCCATCTTAGTCCTCAGGGTTGGCAACGCATTTGCAGTCTTGTGAATGCGAATGTCTATGGGTCACAGTTTCCACTTACCATCAGGTGGCATGTGTGCTCGTTTGCCTTCCCAGGCACAAAAAAAAAAAAACGAATGCATTGAAATATTTATGAAGCATAATGAGTCCTTTTTTAAACTTGTATAAGGAAAATAGTCACTAAGGAACAATTTAATGTAATAAAGGTGCTTTTACGCTAAGCCGACGCAAGACATGTAACATTTGCATTGAAAAAATTTCATCGCACGTCTTCGGTGAAAAAACACCTTAAACATTCGTTTCCACCACCGCAGTCGTCGCCACACATTGTCATGGCTACGTTAGGCTGCCGTCACTAGTAAAGGTTTCAAATACAGAGAACTATTATAAAATATTTATAATTATTGTTAGTAAAATTCTAGTCACGTCTATCACTTCAAAAGCCTCAACCCCTTCAGTCAAGTCCAACAGATTTGAACGAATAAATCTTTTCTTAATAGTGGGCCACGTAAAATATTACCGCAGGGTACAACTACGAGTTAAAAGGCAATTCCCAGTCGCCAGCGTCACGTTCGAAAAGCATTTTCGCTTGCGAAAATAGAAATTAACTCGTGGGGCTTTCGAGTAACCCTGAGCACGTATTCCAAAATCAATACGCGAGCTTACAAGAATGAAACTAACAGTGCAACTGGGGTTAAATTCTACTCGAAAAACCATGTTGCTTTCGTATTGTCTATTGTTTTGGGAACAAGTAAACATAACTATTGTAACGTTGACAATGCGATAGCATGTAGGGAATACAATTTAACCGGTTATAGGCCGTTTATGTATGAAAATAACCGGTTAAACCCGGTTAAACCCGGTTATAACCGAATATTTGCATTCCCTAATAGCATGTCAAAAGAAAATTATGGTTTTATAGAGTAGAATAGAGCCCCTGTAATTTCATTGAAATTGTTTAAAAGGGGAGATTTTCATTAACCGTATTATACAGGGGGGTTATTATGACCTAGCTATGCAGTTCATTTTACGGCGAGCGTAAAGGATAGAGCTTTGGCAGTTATATAGCTCTGTCCCTTTCTCTCAGCTTAAACTGAAATGCATAGCTATGTCATAATAACCCTCCACGTCCTTGGTAAAAATGGCAGGCGGGTTTACGTATAACTACTTCTTTCTACGTATGGTATTAGAGAAGGACTAGGAAAATGTCTACTTACCAACCGAATAAATATGAAGTATTATTTAAAAAACTAGGTTTTCGCTTATTAGAGACGTTACTTGCAATCCTAAGATGTATATGAGTACCAGCATTTACTTAAAAACCTAAAATTGTGCTTGAAATACATTCTGTGAATTTCTGTGTCTTTCTTTATCTTTCATTGTAAGATTGGAATTGAGGGACTATTAAAACTTTAACTAAAAATAGGTTTAGTAAGACTCTTTATAGGGTTGGTAAGACATTTACAATGTCAAAATTAAAAATTTCGACGTGTCTCAGAGCCCATTACACTCGTGTGTCTGTTTGTCTTGTCCATGCTTTAAAAAAATCCATCTTATAACCTTAATTAAGTTTACTTTCCACTCAAAATAATCACAATACACACAAAAGACATACATAGACGTCAAACTTATCAACCCCTCCTTTTTTCATCAGTGGTCGAAAATAATACTAAATAAATAAATATCAGTTAACAATGTCACAAAAATTAACCTAGTCCCAAACTAAGCTCTAGGCTTGTACTGACAACGAAAAAAAAAAACGTATATAGAGAAATACATAAATACATAGAATATACGAGTATCCAAGACGCAGAAACAAATATTCGTGCTTATCACGAAAATATCTGCCCTTAACAGGAGTAGAATACAGGACCACTAGCTTCGAAGGCAGGGTCACTACCAGGCAAACGCGTCGTCAATAGAAGTCGCGAATGGATTAACGGTAAATTTTATTGTGGTATTTTTTTTACCTAGAGCAAAAAGTTGGTAGCTTTTTGTAAAGAAAGTTTCTTGGCTGAGTTTTATGAAAATCGGATGAACCGTTTAAGATATATCAGCTCTGAAAGACGGCGTAATCGACAAAGCCCTCAATAACTTCTCTATCCACTCGTGCCTTCAATATTTAGCAGTCGAAAGCCGCGCATTGTAGCCTACTGAGTTTTAGTTCCATTGTGCGCAGCGACGGCTCATCGTGATTTCCCATTATTGGGGACATTCTTGTGGATATTGTCACGTCGCCACGGTCGCCAGACCGGGCCCAATGGGCTATTCCGAGCATACCCTTGAGCGGGTTCGGACAACATTATCGACGGTTGTTACAGCTTCCTAGGCTATTATGTCGAAATTCGCTTATGAACACTGGAGCAACAATGGCTACCAAATGGTTGGAAAATGAACCTGCTCCCTAAGGTTTTAGACGAACGGCGGAGAAAACTGTTTCGGATGAGCTCGTTTAAAACTGTTAGCGAACTTAGTAAGGATTCGTAAAAAAGTGTGCGGAAGAGTCGATTGTTCTCTGTGTGTCTTCGAATTGTTTTCCTGTGGGTAGTTTCGAGCAAGGATTCTAGTTTTTTGTAGAAAAACGAGTATTCCACAAAGGATTTCTAATTTCCTGACCGCAGAATATTAAAATGGAAAACCGCTTATGCACCTGGAATTTTGCGGAAACGTTTCGCATTTTGACGTGCAGTCCCGCAGTAAAGTCCTTCTTCTTACTTATATTTCAAATGCATTCATTCTTGATTTTTTACTTAAGTAAAGAGATAGTTAGCTCGGAGGCGGACATAAGGCTGTGTGTTTTTTTGTATTCTGCTGGGTTAAACAATACTGTCTGTGACATGTTTACGTATTGTGTCAACGTTACGATTATTTACTTGACAGTAATGATAAACCAGTTAAAACAATACGATACGAAACGAATACGAGAGTATCACTTCCCGAGTAAGTTGCTTTAAACCAAAGCTAGCTTTTAAACAAAAGCTAGCTTTTAACAAAATTATCCGAGAAAATGTAATGTCTAAATTTGTTTTTCCGCAGCTAGTTAGAAGAGAAAAAGTTACTTGAATGTCTGCATTACAAAATATTTCCCGTCTCACAAGGAATAATAATAACAATTTTCACGGTAGCTTACTAAAGCATTTTCTAATATCTAAGTTCCTGCTCGCAACAGACAAGAATCCCTGAGTAATCAAACACTTTGAAGTGAAAATTCCTCCGTGCTCAACGGATGTGTCGTGTCGGTGGAGAGCACGTGGATTCCGGCGCTCAGCGATGGCGTATTTACTGAAAGCAAATAAATTCTTAGAATACAGTTCATTTGTAAGTAACCTAACGTACCTATGTGTGTGAAGCGCTTTATTTGTACATACAGAAATGTTAAAGGTATACACAAAGGTGGAGGAAAATTACACACGCTAGTTCAAAACATAAAGTCGTCTGTTATAACTGTGTCTGTCGGGCATGTTCGCACAAGCTCGCACTGACGACTTTTATGCAATTATGCGAAAAAGTTCTGCCTCACTTCTTTGCAGATTGCGTGGTAGCTCCAGCCCCGTCCTAAAGACCATTGTAGGTTCATACGACTCCTCCGTCATGCGGCATTTCAATCGTCTTATGACCGAAAAACGGAGCCTTATGTAGCCTTTTCTTTTGTGTGTTGTTAAAGTAGGTACTAATATAGTTCATGTAAGCTATGTTACTAACAAATTTCTTGGACCATTATGTTGTCTGATTTTTAATAATAAATAATTAAATAAACTTTTTGTTAGCTAGTATTTCTTTTGTAAATAAATTTAAAGGGTTCCGTAATCAAGAAAGAACCCTTATAGTTTCGCAATGTTCGCTTGTATGTCTTTTCGTCTGTCTATGGTTTCATTAAGAGGCCCTTGGTACAGCAAAGTTATAATCTGACATAGTTATACATTGCAATTACGCCGACAAATTTGGAAAATCAAATTTGGAAAAAAATACTTTTTCATGTACAGTCGAGTTCATGTATATACTTTAGTACTATGTCACTTTAAACGCTGTGACAATTTATGTATGGCAGTTTAAACGGCTCCCCCTGTTTACGCACATTTTTAGTCATAGTTACACTCGCGGTCAAATAATACGGGTCAGAGTGCGTGTTTCCTACTAAAGAGGCTATTTCGAAGCGTTGGTTCCTCGCCAGGGGATGCTTTTAATTAAATCTGATGATGGACACCCCGAGCATCGATACAAGACTTTCAGAGTAGCTAGGATACCCAACTGATTGAATCTGCGGTTAGCGCCGGAATTGTGTATGTTCAGAAAAACATCTAAAATGGCAATATAATGTAAAGAAATCCGAATGCTGAGCCAAACTCTCTCGCTGTGGTGTTACTTGATTGTGCGATCAGTTAGGTATCTTAAGCACTTTTGACCTCCTCTATTGAACCTCAGAGTATCCACTATTAAACCTCACTCAAAACAACCAATGCCCTAGAACCAAGGTTTCAAAATAGCCTCGTTTGTATGAAAAACGCACTCTGACCCGTATTATTTGACCGAGAGTGTATTTCAGTATTGCATAATTTATTTAAGCCGATTTGTACCTGTTTGTGCAGAAACTAAATAGCCAAGGTACTAAAGCGAAAACATATACGATATTATGAACTCGACTTTACCTACAAGTTTAAAGCAAAGGTTTTTATTGTTCCGTAGTCAAACTACCCTTATAGTTTCGCCATGTCTCCATGGCGTCCGTCCGTCCGTCCGTCCGTCCGTCCGTCCGTCCGTCCGCAACCTAGCTCAGAGACTCTTAGTACTAGAAAGCTGCTATTTAGCATGCATGTTCATAATAGTCACGCCTTTCTTGCGGCGTTTCTTCTCAGCAGTGGTCTCCTCTTGTGAAGCGCTGGTAGATTCTTGACGTGTAAAAGTGCCCGTGCGGGTTACTTACTGAATCCATGTCTTTATCTTTATCTTTAACCTAACTCTGAGTTTATGTGGACTGGAATATATTTATGAAAAGTTTTAATTTGAACTAATATTTTTTATGTATTTTTTTTCGAAATTTACTACAATCTTTCATGTTGAATGACAAGTCCCTTACTTATAAACAGTCGGGAATAAAGGTTGACAATCGATCAGACCTCTTTATCAATAAATATTACTTATTCCTGATTTGAGATGGACTCAGAATAAAGAGACCTGCGCCCCGCAATTCGCCAAAATTAAATCAACCCAACTATATACTGGATGTCCTCAAAGTGGATAGTTTCTTGATGTAGCATTACTACTAATGAACTAAACCAAAGAGAACTTAGTTTCGATGAAGCGAAAACGTTGACAAAGGTTAAGTCTATTTAGTTTGGGCGACCTGAAAGACCTTTGTTATGTAATAGTCCGATACTGTTTTGTAGACTTTGATCTAATTATTAATTCACCCGAGGCATGTAGGGCTGTGATAAAACTAACATTATATCAAGTTTTTATTATAAGTAGGTATTATGGGAATGAAATAATGTTGCGAGTCTACTCTTCAATGTTAACTAGACTGCTTGTTAGCAAATGAGGAACGCATTGGTCCTAGTTCACGGATTTATTCCATCTCATATTTATTTTGAATTCAGTTACGAATTAAGCTAAAGCTAATCCGTCTTGCTCCCTCGCTAGCTCGCTTATTGCCATTTATCATTGTGTAGTTATTGTGATTTTTCATATTTTTACAATTGTTCTGAGTCGAAAACCATTTCCAGGAATAGAGTTTTAAAGCCGATCCGCATTATTAAAGTTTTTGAAATGTTAATGTATTTCGGATATTTCGATAAAAATATATTTAACCTTTGTTTGACTTTCGTTTTTGGCTTGAATCCCTCCTAGGTATTAATACACAATTAAAACACTTTTTAACATTCGATATCATTTAAATGTTTTTTTTTTTTTTTTTTTTTGCCCCCGCGGCGACTTGAACAGCTACTACCGCGAGGATAATTGCGTTTCCACGTGAAGTGATTTCGCCAGTGTCAAGGTATATATGAGTATCAATCAATATAGCAATAAAACACAATCCAATCTTCTCTAGGAAGATTGGGGGCAACGTTGTACGGTGATTTGTAGGTCAGAGGTCAATATAGTTTTAACCTCTGCACCACTGCGAGTCCACTTGAAACGAGAAGAAAGATGCCAGATACACGAAATAAGTCCAAGTCTTCAATCACTGTGCGACACAAAGGCATAAAAAGTACAAATCACTATCAGAAAAGAACTTTGAACACCTAATTACCCAAAAATTAAAGTCTAAAACAAATTACACGTCCGCCATCTTTTAACGTTGCAAATGGCCCCATTTAAATGTTGTATTTTATTACACAATGACATTCCAAATTTGAAATAATTATGTCATCCATAAAATGTTGAGTCAAATACAAAATTAATGAAATTTTTAAAATTAGGTACCTATTCTTTCGAATTAGAATGTAAAATCCGTGAGTTATTTTTTTGGTCAATCCCAATTAGATACATAATTCTGTTAAGTGTTATAGTCATGTCATTATGAATCATGACATGACTATGACACTTAACAGAATTATGTGTCATAAATTTTGGCTTTGTCAACGTTATGCGATGCAACTATCGAACAAACAAATATTCGTGATGATTCACAACTACACAGGTACGCTTTCTGCAATGTTAAAATTCGGAGAGACAGGATTATGCTAAATGTGTTATGCAAAATCGAAAGCAGGTAGGGTAAAGACACCAGTGGTCAGCCAGAGACCAGTAGTCGACCTTATATGAGAGCAAAGAGTGGAAAATATATCTTTCGTACTCTTCCCACTCATACAAAGTATAGGCAGAGGCCGACTTCAGGTCTCCGGCTGACCACTGGTGTCTTTACCCTACTTCAATCAGACGGAACCCAGTACGAAACCCTCGGTTCGCGAGTAAGACTCTGACGGTGTAGGGTAAATATCGCTGAGACGTTGTGTCAAAAATAAATGAATCACTGTTTGAAATATAATGTAATATGTATTTTATAATTTATAGCTGAATACAAAATAAAATAATAAATTTACGTAGGTACAATATTACCAAGACACGATTACTCGTGTCTGGTTCTTCTGGAAAATATCTGGAGAATGATCCAAGGACCGATATCGGAATAGAATGTAATAAATTTGAATTTTGAAAGATTTAGATCGAAATGTAAGAGTGGCAGGAACGCAAACAAATGAGGTTGTAACAATTTCGTTACAATACTTTCACTTACTCAGCCTTAGATCGTTTATATTCTCAC
The DNA here is from genome assembly GCA_927399475.2 of Acleris emargana. NCBI lineage: Eukaryota > Metazoa > Arthropoda > Insecta > Lepidoptera > Tortricidae > Acleris > Acleris emargana. Next base: position 4,382,367 of record OV656844.1, on the reverse strand, counting down.
AAAATAACTACCGTCCCCAAATTTGTCACCAGAGCTCTCCTTTTTTTTGTTTGTTTTTGTCGGATTCAGTTTAAAATGTCAGCCTCGCTTTGAGCTAGCTTGCTTTGTCGGCTTAGCTCGCTGTCTCTAGTCTGGGGTTACCTGCTCTCTTCGGTGTTAACTAGTCTGCGGTTCGCTAGCTAATAAGGACCGCGTGTAATCAACGGGTTTATACTATGTCATGCTTATATTGAATTAAGTTATAAAACTGAGAGGTTTCTAAGTTTTATGAGTAAATCAAAAGATTTATTGTTTTTTCGTTTTTTAATAATTCCGCTAATTGCGATTGTGAACAATATATATTTTTACAATTAGGTACTCTAATTCGAAAACCATTTCGAGTAAAAGGGTTTTAAAGCCTTTCTGCATTATTAAGTTTTTGAATTATTTATGTATTTCGGATATTTCGACAAAAGTATATTTTAACCTTTGTTTGACTTTCGTTTTCGGCTTGAAGCCCTTCTAGGTGTATTGTATGGGTTTGGCAAAAACCGCTTTAAATAGTATGTTTGAATACACTATTACAATCACTTTTTATCACTTGATATCATTTCATTGTTGTAATTTATTAGAAAATACCATCCCAAATTTAAAATGATCATGTCATAATGTAAAATGTCTGCTAAATAAATAAAGATATTAAAACAAAACTATTTGGCCATATACAAAATTAATGAAATCGGTCTCTTAAAAATACGTATTCTTTCGAATTAGAATGTAAAAAAAGTAAGTTACTTTTTTTGGTATATCCCAATTGTTTCAACTTGGAAGTTAAACTTGCCATAGACACACATTTTAAATAAAGTTTTTTCATGGTCCAACGGACAGTAAGTAGGGACCTAAACGGGAAACAATGTTTAAACAGACACTGGAAGTCAGCCATTAATCATCTTTAAACCGGCAAATAATTGCACAATGATAAAGGGTTACCCTAACCCTTTTCTTTTGTTAACGTTTAACTTTCATATTTTATACACTCGTGGACAAATAATACGGGTCAGCGACAAAATCATCTGTATGTTGCAAATATATAATGTTACGTGCATGGAGCTAACTTTATATTAAAGATAATTTAATATCTTATGACATCATACCTTAAATGTTGCCAATTTCGACTTTTCAAATCACCATGAACTTAATAAAGAAATAAGTAAATCCATGACGAGCTGTAGGTAGGCCTCCAACCAGAACGAGTGACGACCTTGTAAGGATCGCGGGAACGCGGTGGATGCGAAAAGCACAAAACCGGTCTGAGTGGAGAACCTTGGGGGAGGCCTATGTCCAGCAGTAGCAGTAGCAGTAGTCCGTGTGGTTGCCGGCTTAGAATAGTGCCACTCCATGTCTTCCCGTGGAAGTCGTAAGAGGCGACTAAGGGAAAAAAGGCTTGTAGTACTGTTAAGCGATGGGCTTGCTACCTGTCACTAATATACACTGTTAAACATCTTAGCCTAATTGTGCAAATTGTGGTTACAGAGTTATCAACAACTTTTTAGAGTGGTTGGTAATTCTGTAGCTCTGCCTACCCCACTCTGGGAATGAAGGCGTGAAGGTACGTATGTATGTATGGAAGTCTTTCGGCTGACATGATGATGATGATGGATATCACACACTTCTGGTGGAATAAACAGAAGGACTCGGAATAGCTCCACGGATACTGTCAAGTCCATTTGAAGCATTGAAACAAGCAATTAAACTTTTGCATTTATAATGTTAACTAGTCATAAAGCAAAATAAAATTGTCAAGTGCGAGTCGGCCTCGCGCCCTGAGGTTTCTTGCCGCCACACAATAGGCATTATTATATGTATTCCAATTTTAATTTGATTTTGACTCGGATCAACGCGAGCCCAACTCACGCTTGACGATTTTTTTGTTGTTTTTAATCGGGGTTTTTACTATAATCATACCAAATTTGACGCTTGTGTGTTTTACCGTTTTTACCGTTTTTAGGGTCCCGTAGTCAAACTAGGAACCCTTATAGTTTTGCCATATGCGTCCGCAGCCTAGCTCAGAGACTCTTAGTACAGTCAAGGACTTTAATTGTTATGCCACTATGGAACCCTGTCGCATAACGTTAATCATTAATTTTGGCGTAATTTCTTTCATGTGGTTTGACGCTGTCATTATGACAGGGTTCTACAGTGGCATAACAATTAAAGTCCTTGACTGTACCAGAAAGCTGTAATTTGGCATAAATATACATATTAGTCACGCCAACAATGTGGTAGGTAAAACGTTTTGATTTACAATTGACAACATTCCAAAAAAAAAACATTATTATTTTTTCGCGTTTATAATAGCTGGTTAAAAATTAGACTACCCGTATTTCTCGACGTAGATGGAAACGTTAGTGATCCCACAGGTGGCGTGACCTATCAACTCCACCGCTCAAAGATGTCTGCCCCTCCGACCGTCTGTCAAAACCAACTACGTCACCCGTTTAGTATTGCCAGCCCACCATGCCTCCGTCACGCCATCTGTGATTTCACAGACCAACAGTCTGACGTTTCGATCCGTTTATTTTCTAAAGCAGATGACGTCAAATAACAGTGATGATTCGACATATGTATGTATGTATGTCAAATGTTCCGCTGATATATAATAACACATATTCTCAACAAAAAAAACCTTCTATCTAATTACACAGTTCAAAAGCTACAGCTCTTTAAAAATACGACGGACGGACAGCGTAGGCATATTAATAGAAACCCCTTTGGTTAACCTTTTGAGTACGGAACCCTAAAAACCAAAAAACATACTAAGCCCGCACTTAAAATAATACTACTCTTTTTTAACTTTAACTTTCAAAGCCTGTCAGCAGCACACCCAATAATGTCAGTGAATATTTTAAAAATATGCGACCGTCCTACAACCCGGATACCGCCGCAAAGACATCTGCGGATAACCGCAGATCCAATTTAATGCCTCACGAAATCTGCACAAAATAAATGGAAAAAGAATATCATTTTCCTAGCCAACAACGCGAAGAAGAAACTGGGATAACTATGAAGGGTTCTGTGAAAGAATGCGCACCGGTAAGATAAAATCCCGTTCTAATACAAACGTATTGACAATTCCCTAAAATAATTCGGTTTATAAATAAATAATAAATAATAATTAATATTAGGGGACAAATAAATGTCACACCAATTGACCTAGTCCCAATTTAAGCTCTAGGCTTGTATTATGGGTACTAGACAGACAAACGATATAAATACTTGTATAGAGAAATATATATTTAAATACATAGTAAACATCCATGGCAGGAACAAATATTCGCGCTCATCACACAAATATCTGCCCTTACTGGGATTTGAACCCAGGACCGCTAGCTTCGTAGGCAGAGTCACTACCAACTAGGCCAGCGTGTCGTCAAAATTATTGTTTATGGATGTAGTGATGAAGTTAACACGTTGTCAATGATAAAACTTTAGAACAATACATATTTTTTAGTAACAACAATGCTAGTATAATTTCTCCCGTCTCATTGCGTGTAGAATTACAACGCCACACGAGTTATGTGAGATATTTACGATACGATAGTGGATCGACTAGGGGGGGGGCGCATCTTACTCAATTTTCAATTTTCGAGGTCAATATATCCTAAACCGTCCGTCCCCCAAATACAAATAAACATAATCACATACACATAATAGTTTTTGAATTACTATCCAACAATATATCACATGATGTTGGCGGGTGGTAGGACCTTGTGCAGAATCCGTCCGGATCACTACCACCATCTTATCCATTAACCTACCGCCAAACAGCAGTGTTAGCATTGTTGTGTTCCGGTTTGGGATAAGACAGCCGGTGAAATGACTATCAAAGAGGCATTCCATCTTAGTCCTCAGGATTGGCTGAGCATTTGTAGTCTTAGGATTGCAGTCTTGTGAATGCGAATGTCTATGGGTCATAGTTTCCACTTACCATCAGGTGGCTTGAGTGCTCGTTTGCCTTCTCTACTCCAGAAAAAAAAATTGAACAAAAAGTTTTTTACGCTTGCGTTTCATGTACGGTACCGTAAAAAAAACGTATTTCTACATTGATCATAGTGCGCGTTATAAATATCTGTTACCTTTTTTCGGCGAAACATGTTTGCCAAATTGTATACCAACCGTTTCATCTGCCAACCTGCTTTATTTTTTGTAACCGTAAATATTTCAGGTTTTGATAAAAATTACCTAACCTAACTTATAGGGTTCTACACGATGTTACTGAAATACATCCTGAAATATTTGCAGTTACAGAAACAATTGGATTGGTAAACGACACACTTCGGCAAACATTTCGGCCAAACGACAGGCTCCCTAAATATCTATATGTGTACTAAATTTCGGCTTTGTAACTTTGATCGTTTCTGAGAAAAAGTGAGTTTGACATACAGACTGACCGACAAACAAAGTAACTTCAGAAACCTAAAGATCCGGTCGTTTTTATTTTTATGTAATTATTAGCTAAATTTATTCCTTGATATTACTAACTTGCTAATGAATTACAATAAATACTTTTACTGATACCTCAGCGAAACTTTACTTAGGTCACTTAACTTTATTTTCATGGTTGTCTTCTGTTAATACAGTTATCTAAAACCGAACTCTAACAAACTAAACTATCTCCCAACCTTCATAACTACGCCACATAATTCGAGACAACCGAATTTGGTTCATTCACTAATGAAACCTCAGCAACCATTTTAATCTGGACTAGAAGTGGGTCGGGTAGCCACTACGGAAAATTATCGCGGCTTAAATAAAGAAACTAGGTCGGGAGTATAATTGGAGCTGCCAGATATTCATTAAGCAATTGATATTATAGAAGACAAGGGTTACAAAGTAAACTATCTATAAGTTTTTATCTTTTTTTTGTATACAGTGTGTAAACGTTATACGAGCAAACCTTTTAACGACGGTTAATTTATACATCCTAATTAACTTAACATGTATATCGTACACATAACTTGTATTTTTTTTCATACAAATTAATTCGCCACGCAATGTATCAGATAAAGCCTAATTAACCTGCAATTAAATGAGACTTAGATCTTCGTTTACATTATACATTGCAGCTCGATGGGACCTTTAAAAAATAATGGCGCCCTATGTATTAGATCAGAGTTATTAACGAAATTCCACATTTACATGAGTTGTAGAGCCATAACCTACACGTCTAGTTTAAATGTTTGCCCGTATTCCATTTAAACACTGCATATGAGGAGACCATATAGGGTCTGGTGATTTTTCTTACACACTTAGCTATTCAAATGTGGAGGTTTCATAAAGAATAGATGTTTTTCATTGTAAAATATAATACTCAATACCCAATACTCAAATGATCATTGCATTCCACAATGTGTTGGCAGGTGACAGGCTAACTTAAGCTATTACAGTAAGTAATTAATATATAACTTAATCATGGACCCTGTTGGGCATAGCAACATTAAGGGCTTCAGCTCAAATATCTTACATTGTCAGTAGTCAACGGTTGTTTTAAGTGATTTAAAGTGATAGTTAGGTACCTACACATTATGTAAAGAGTCTGGAGAGAAGGAGAGAATCTGTGGTATAATATATCATATATTATAAACCCGTATATACATACCCCAGATTTTACATGTAGGTTTAGTTGTAGTAGACTAATACACACATGGCGGCCTACAATCGTGTTTTATATGTTTATTTCATCTGAATAACATCGGGGGACAATCAGGGGACCATCTCACATCAATTGACCTAGTCCCAAACTAAGCTATTAGTTACAGAGCTGGCGAGCATTTCGATATTTGATGTGCACATGTTTCACATGGAGGTGGATTGCAGTTTAGATCGGTATGGATTGATTTGGTCCAGTCAATTAAGGTCCTATGTCGCTGCGTTTTCGCGTTACAGCGGATTGAAGTTGCTTAAAAAAGGGGGTATTACATCATTTGCACATGTGTGCCTCTGGAGTTCATGGTCACAATCATCTATATACCTATGATTACAACAGGTTCACTAATGTTTGACCAAAAAATTATTGACAAATGATCATTTGACAAACAACGTTTCACCAAATGATCATTTGGCAAACGAGACATTTGACAAAAGTATCATCTTACAAAAACTCACTTAGCAATTGATCATTTAGCAATTAGTTTACCTATTTCTGGGCAGAAAAAAAAACAACCTCGAAGGCCAAGGCGGGAGCCAAGCTCCCGCCTTTGCCTTCTAACCTAACCTATCCGATTCGGTTATGCCCTGGTTCGTCTTCCTCGTAAAATGTAAATTTAAATGTTGATCATTTGGAAAAGTAAATCATTTGTAACATGACTAGTAATAAAATGATCAATTAACTTAACATTTTTTTGCAAAACGTTGTTTGTCAAGTGTAATTTTGACAAATGACTTTTGGTCAAACGGCAGGACACCTTACAACAACATCTGCAAAATTTGGAATGCAATAAATATATTGAGTATTGAGTATCTTGGAAACGAAGAAAATCGAAGAGGCAGACATTCAGGGCTTTGCATTATCATGTGACGGAGTTGTAAAACTGTAAAAAACTTTTACTATATGTTTTGCACACGGTTATCATTGCGCCCATTCGGATTAATTATGACTCCGAAATTTTTTTTGGCAGACTCTTTGCTCACTGATATTATATTCCTGCGGGGACGCAGTTAACAGGCAGAACGCAAATATTTCTGAAGCGTTTTGAAAATCGTTCGAATCGATTATATTACTTAATTATTTTCAATAATATTCAGTAGATGTAGAATTTTGTACTTGTAGCTTGGGGCGAGTGTCGGGTTGAAAAATAATATTAAAATTGTCTGCGTTTGGAAGATCAGAGGCCTGAACGTCTGCCTCATTGATATTCTTGGTTTTCATAAGAAATCCAAACATCAGTCCATGAGGCAGACATGTGCGCATAATATAGCACCACTTTTATTTTTGAAGTGCTGTCAATAGACAACGCAAAGGCAACATGCTGGCAGACTATTTTTCCGTGGGCCTTCTCATTGTTTTTAATCAAACAATTCAAGTCTGCCAAGAGTGCACTTCATATATCTACAGTTTTTAAATCTGTTTTTTTAGTCAGAGCCCTAGAGGCCTGGTTCTTCGTTTTTTTTTGTGTTTACAGAATGACTGTGATCACCAGCCCGAGAGGCAGACATGTCCGGATAATATAGCACACCATTTTACATTTTTGAAACGCTGTCGATTGACAACGCAGCGCCACCGTGGTGGCAGACGAGGTCCTTGATATTTCTTATGGTATAATTATCGCTATTAATAACATCTGCCACGTGTGCTGATAATATTGAAATTTTGCTCGCCAGCTTCCTCACTATCTAGACTTTTTATACAATATAAATATAAATACTTATTTAAAGAAGTAAATACTTAAATAGATGGATAACACATCCAAGACTTAGAAGCAAATACTCGTGCTCATCACACTAATATTTGTCCATACAGGGAGTCTAACCCGGGACCGTTAGCTTCGTAGGCAGGGTAACTACCTTCTGGGCTTACGCGTCGAATGAATGTCGCGTAAATATTAGGTAGGTACCTAATTATTATTAGCCAATAACTATTATTGTTAAAAAACTTACTCTTATAAGTAACTATTTCCAAAGTGTAAACCAAATCTAGCCAAATCGGTTTTAAAAACCGCAGCGCCACATAACAAAACCAAATAAATGTCCATTTACTCTCATAGTGAAGCCTCCTTAAAAACAAAGGCGTAGAATTAAAATTCCCCGGTAGGCGGAATAACTCGTGGCCGAAATTCATTCCCTGTGGGATTCACGACGAGACTGCAATGGCGAAAAATTTAATTTAAAAAATAACTCTGGGGGCAGCAGTATTTGCGAGCACGCAGCTTTTACCGACGAATACTAAACAGAGTGGGAATGGACCTTTTAAAATCATGTCATGGCTGTGTCGCGTGATTTTAGTCGCTTTGGCGCGGTCGGTAGGATTATTTATGCGTGTTTTGAACGAGAAAGTGGAATAAGGCATATGTCTTGGAGAAAATGAACTAAGTTAGCTGTGGTAAGAGAAGAATTATTTTTTTGTTACATGTGGAAGGTTGTTCTGAGGTTTAACCCAGTTGCACACAATGTAAAACACCTAAAGGTTGTTATCTTTCACGGTCGTTTTACTCGATAGAATAAAACCTAGATCTACAGTTTACAATTACTAACGAAAAGTCACTCGCAACTAGGTCAAATTATCAGACCCAACTATTTCACGCATAAGGTATAATGTCTATATATTTATATATTTTGCCAGATGTAATACAGTTTTTCCTTGTAGGTGCAATACAAAACAAAAAAAGCTTTAATGAACAACACGTAGGGAACAGTAAAATAAATATTTTCAAAAAAATATTATTACGTAGTGATCTCTTCCTGACTAACTTACAAAGAAGAGATATTTAAAAATATATGGTAACGACTCAAATACAACACTATCCATATCAATATGGGATAATTACGCCAATGTACCTACGTCTAAATAGATTTCTAAAAGAAGAAACTGACTGACATTAACGCACAGTCCAAACCGCTGGGTCTAGAGATTCCAAATTTGGCACGTAGGTAGGTTCCTTATGAGGTCTAGGGGTACATAAAGAAAGGACATTCCAAAAATGTACCCCTAACGGGAAGAAATACACCCCGAGGCAAAAATAACGGGTCATTGTGCGTTTTTCATACAAACGAGGCTATTTCGAAGCCTTGGTTCCTTGCGAGGGGTTGATTTGAGTGAAGTTTAATGGTAGATACTCCGTGATTCAACAGAGAAGGTCAAAAGTTCTTAAGATATCTAACTTATCGCACAATCAGTTAGCGAGAGAGTTTGGGTCAGCATTTGGATTTCCTTTAATGTTATTGCCATTTTAGATGTTTTTCTGAACATGCACAATTCCGGCGTTAACGGCAGATTCAATCAGTTGGGTATCCTAGGCACTCTGGAAGTCCTGTATCGATAAGATTTCACTAAAAGCATCCCCTGCCGAGGAATCAAGGCGAATCGAGTAAATTTTTGAAAAAACATTTATACCTTTATATGCCTAAAATAGATATTAGAAGAAACGATCGATATCTCAAAAAACTTATATTATCCTTCTTCAGAATGAAATTAGTAACACATAGACCCCACCACATGATGATAAAAAATTATAACGACCTAGGTACCTAATTTTATAAAAAATATAGAGAAACCTACTGCATTTATTAAACAACTAAAACTAATCACTATCGATAATGCTACTACACATTAAACGATTATTTTAATGAAAGTTTCTAAATCCTACTCCACTCCCCTGAAAACCACTTACTTAGTTACGTTATAAGAAGTGCAATACCTAGTTTTAAGAGAAAATGATATTTTCAGATTTGTAACGTAGACATGAGATAGTTATCTCGTGTTATGCAATATACTATTGAATTTGAATTGAATTTGAAGCCTTTGCAATAGCCTCTTTAGTGTGAAAAACGCACTCTGACCCGTTAATTTTGACCCTAAATGTAGGTTCCCCCCCCCTATTATAGCGAGAAACAAATCAAAGCGTACGAAATCACGGATTTCCTCTAGTTATCTATATACAAACATGCCTTGTAATTGTTTATGTGAAATCAAAAGTTTACATACATACATACATACATACTACAGTTTTTGTTTAAAAAAGCCTGAACTAAATTCTTCTGGTCATTACATGCAACCTTTCAGCGCTCTTTTCCGACATAGTAAAAAGTAGCACATTGCAAATAAGATTTAAGATTGTCTGCCTTAGCTGACCGCCCGACTTATTGCATTTGCCGAGCAGCTGTAGCTTTGAAATGAAATTGTACGGTTGTAATGGAACTTCGACCTTCTTTTAAGTGCATTCATGTTTTGTGCAGGGTACAACTTTAGCAATCTTTTAAAGTAAGGGAAAGTTTAAGGGCCCTGTGTATTCCGATTCTTACCGTAAGGAGGTTTGCTGGTTTAGTTTAAGACTTATTATTAAGGCATTTGCTTTTGAAGAGTTTTATCATCGAACTGGAAACAATTGGTACCTACTTTTAAAAAAAAAACAAATGTGAACTAGTTCAGTCGAGTTCATTAATATGTGTACACTTTAGTACCTTGCCTATTTAATGTCATATTCAAACTGCCATATACATATAAATTGTCACAGCGATGAAAGTGACGAGGTACTAAAGTGTACTCATATTTATGAACTAGACTGTACTCCAAATATGTTATTATATCCCCATATATTTTTTATTATTAAAAATACACTCTTCAATTCTATTAAAGTCGGTTGAAAATATGAATATCGCACAGGCAAACATGAAATCGAAGTGCATTTAAGTACAAAGTCGTGTGATAAAAGCTATAAAAATATAATAACAAACCTCTAGGAACGTATATTTAATTTTTACCAAGAAATTGCGGTAAAATACATACAAAAGCACTTCGGCAACAAATGACGGAGAACGCGAGCTAGATTGAACGTCGTCAAAGTGAGTAACTTGGAAAAACTTTAAAGTATTGCTAAGTTGTCCACCGAAGGCACTTTGTAACGGGAGGGCTTAGTACAACTTGTCCGCGACTTGATTATAGTACAATACCTCCCTTTCTTACTAGAGTTTGCTAAAAGAGATGCACTGATGCCCCAGTAGTTCAGAAGGCTTTATTTTCCCTCTTGTCGCAAGTATGTACGAAATGTGCCTTTGTGCCTAAATTTAGGAAGTATTTTAATTTGGAACTAGAAGACTGAGAAAGTTGTATTCGTGAACATTCTTGAACTCTTGTGAAGTCGTTAAGTTCTGAGGGGATGTGGTATGTTAAAAAAGATGTCATTCGTTAGGTTTTTATTCAATCTGGGGGGCTATTATGACATAGCTATGCAGTTCATTTTTCGGTGAGTGTAAGTACAGAGCTATAGCAGTTATATAGCTCTGTCCTTTTCTCTCGGCGTAAAATGAACTGTACACTGAAAAAAAAGTACTACACACAGGTAGAGCAAAAACACTTAAAGTAACTGATCACGAAAAGTATCATCAAGTGGTTGAAAAACAGTAAAAGACAAAACATTCAAATTTACTGATTGATTGATTTATTTTCAAAATTTACAATTCCTACACATTTCGATTAACCATTAAGACGGTAAAATTTGGCCGTAAGTTTTAACTGTTTGGACCAGTAACAATGACCGTTTCGATCGTTAGGCTAATATAGCAGTGAATATACATGTTTTTTCGGTTGGACATGGTGTTCTTTTTTCAGTTTAACCCTCTGCGACTGACGTGACGTCTATCAGACGTCGCCAAAAAAAAATTGCCGTATACCGTGATATAGCTCTGTATCGCTCAGTACCTTCTTCTAACGACTCGCGGCATTGTAAGTTAATCTTTGTGAAAAATACTAGATTTTTTTACCTTATTCAATTAAATTACATATTTTTTTATTTAAAAGCTCATATACATGTTTATTATTAATTACGCATTAAAATTTAATAACCATGCAATGCACTAAATAAACAATACTTATCATTTATCCATTAGTATTTTTTCTATATTTTATCAAAAATGACGTCTGACAGACTCCACCTCAGTAGAATGTTTCTAAAAAAGTCACGTCAGTCGCAGAGGGTTAAGCTAAGCAAAACCCACTGCTAGATCAAAACAGTAGTAACTCAATACAACAGTACTTTAAAATCAACTATATTACAATTTCTATGAAGTTAAAAACAAACTAGCAAGGATTTTGAGTTGATACTGTATTGACCAAGCAGTGCGAAATATCAAGGATGTTAAACTAACTTTTTATAGAGACACCTAGTAGCCTAACTTAACACATCGGCTACCTTTTATCATAAAAAAATGGTGGCCCTGAATAAGACGCATTGACATAGACCGTTATCATTATAGAAAATGTATATCATTGACGTAATCTGCGATAGTCGCGTTGAGAGCTTAATGTCAATTCCATACATTTTGTCAATGTTCGAAAATCGTTACTATAAGATTGCTTGGTTACTATTATACGAACAAAGTCGCGGGCAGAAGCTAGGAACAATTAATAAATTTATAAATAATTGGAGAAAATCTCACACAAATTCAACTCATCCCAAACTAAACTCAATGTTTGCACAATGGATACTAGATGACGATAAACATACTTAAATAGAGAAATACATATTAAAATCATAGAAAACATTGGAAACTCAGGTACAAACAGACCAACACCCATACCAGGAATCGATCCCGGTACAGTCAGCGTCAAAAGAAACTGATCACGTAAATACCTTGTCACTTTACTGTCACATATGCAATGTCAAACAAGATTGTCTAATGTGTTAATGCGGTAAAGTACAAAAGTAGCTTGAAGTGACCAGTTACTTTTGACGCTGACTGTACCACTGTACTAACTAGGTAAAACACGTCGTTACAATCCACGCGTCAGAAAAGAGAGCGATTGAAAAAAAATGAACGGAATATGCAAGCTCTGAGCTAGACTAAACCGGAAACACACCGATATGACGTCACAGCGGAGCGCCATAGATATTCGGCAAAAACCGTTCCTAAATGACACAGGATGTCGAGCTAAAAATAATCGAACAGCAAGCGGTATTCGATTTTTTTTTCCAAGCCGAGAAAACGTTCACGAATAATGGTTCTGAACGGGGAAAAAAACTGTGGTTGATTTTGTATTGGCAGTGCACGAACATTATAACGCACTACCCTTTGATCCGATTGTGTATGTAGGTGTGTAATAAAACAGATTTATTTATTCAACTAGTACGGTTAAAAACCACCTACACTAATTAATGAATCGATTAAAACGAATCGTTATACATTCATGTCAAATTATATATACCTACTAGCGGACCCGACCGACGTTATCTTGCATGATATCTGCCATGCAGGACAACGCCATCTGCCGGGTTTATTTGTGAATCTAAACCATCCTCGAATCCACTTGAACACACACAAAAAAACAAATCAGTTCAGCCGTTTAGGAACAGTTCACTGTCAACGCACGGACAGAAGAATTATATACAGGGTGTAAGGGACGGCTCACCGAAAACTGAAACCATAGCTTCAGACCATTGTACTGAACTGAAATCCAGTGGAAATTTTCCCGGGAAAACGAAAATTTTCTCGTATTTTTTCCATGTTTTTGCATATAAACCGATCTAGGACAACATATTATGACATACTGAAGCTCATTATGTAAAAACAACTGTGAAAACGGCATTTTCACGTTAAAAACGAGAAAATTTTAGTTTTCCCGGGAAAATTACCACTGGATTTCAGTTCAGTACAATGTTCTGAAGCTATGGTTTCAGTTTTCGGTGAGCCGTCCCTTACACCCTGTATATATACCTATACAGGGTGTAAGGGACGGCTCACCGAAAACTGAAACCAACGAGAAAATTTTCGTTTTCCCGGGAAAATTTTCACTGGATTTAAGTTCAGTACAATGGTCTGAAGCTATGGTTTCAGTTTTCGGTGAGCCGTCCCTTACACCCTGTATATAAAGAAGATGTTCACTAAATGTACAAAGAAAATTACAAGTCAAACAAGCACAACACACAACACAACACAATACACAACAGTCGAAGACAAAAAAGCAAGTTCAATAATACATTTAAAAAAAAACAACATTTATTCCATAACCTCACAAAACCTTAAGCATGCACATATAACTATCCGCCACTCATCTGCGAAAACGTCACAATGTAAGTTATTTTCCGACAGTTTGTTTAAGGCAGTGACGATGCGGGGTAGCGGAGAGTTTTAGTTATGTACATATTATATGTTGTTATAATGTATTTCTGCTGTTTTGTCGCCGTCGTGTCACCGAACTAACCTTTATCAAGTTAGTTTGAGTTTTAGTAGTAATTCCTAGTTGGAGACTGAAAACCAGCAGTGTTGCTGAATATAATCAATTTTACCGTACTTACTATGTATTAACTATTTTTGTAACCTACCTAGTTGGTTACTAAGTTCTGTTACTAAGGTTGATGCAAATAAAACTAAATTATGTTTATTTTTTAATTTCAATATGTATAAAAATTAAAAGCTTAATTAATATACATTTTGAAAAACAATTAATCATTTTTCTTAGTTTCCGCAATTCCCGATACGATCTTTTAACATTCACAGCCGGCATCGATGAAATTACGCATGACTTTTCTGTAAATTTCATTTTTTGAAATCGCTTATAAGTTAGTCTTTGTTTACCAAAGAACTTTTTTTGTATAATATTATAAAAAATCCTATCTCTGTATATGTTTAGAGACCAAAATTATAATTCTCAACATGACTTAATTCCAACTTATGAATCAAGAGATTTGGTGTGTTTTCATATTTCTGCAAAATCATGTGAAATCTTAAAGTCGATTTAATGAGTCATCAAGATTGACCGGTGTCCAAGCGGATCTTTAGTTGCTTTGAATACATTCGTATCAGAATTTAAAGCTAGAAGTCTGTTCAATATGTCACGCAAATTTGAACTCTCTACAGGAACTCTTACAAAAGTTGGGGCCGTTATCAGTATCATCGTCGTGCGTGATTTTAACTATGATTTTATCGTCCGAAATGGGAATACTTCAAGCTCGTACATCAAATAATTGCAATAGTTTAGAATACATTATTTTTATTATTATTCTATATAAATCAAAGTTTTGATTAATATACAGGTTTATGCAAAACTGCTTTAATTTTTTTTTATTGTAATTAATCTCAGTAACAGAACTTAGTAACCGACTAGGTAACTTACTGTTTTGTTTAGATAAATAAATAAACATTTATTTATTGATTGTGGTTACTGAATCATATATATCGCAGAGCCTGAAGACGAAAGTCTTTGTCCAGTGCGTCCTACCTGTCATGATGTACGGAGCCGAGACGTGGACACTGACTGTGGGGCTGGTCCATAAGCTTAAAGTAGCTCAACGTGCTATGGAAAGAGCTATGCTCGGAGTCTCTGTGAAGGTCAAAATTCGGAACGAAGTGATCCATCAGAGAACCAAGGTGACCGACATAACTCTGAAAGTTAGTAGGTTGAAATGGAAATGGGCTGGTCACGTATGTCGCAGAACGGATAACCGCTGGAGTAAGCGTGTTCTGGAGTGGAGACCGCGTCTCGGCAAACGTAGCGTGGGATGCCCTCTGGCCAGGTGGCGGGATGACTTGCATAAGAGGGCCGGCAGCGACTGGATGCATAAAACATTAAACCGGGCTCTGTGGCGTTCCTTGGGAGAGGCCTATGTCCAGCAGGGTATTACAACGGGCTGATAATGAATTATCAACAAGTTTATAAAGTTGTAAGGAATTCTGTAGCTATACCCCTCCGAGGGACTCGGGAGTGAGCGTATATAATATGTTTAGATATTGTATGTACCCTAGTCATTATTTATCGTGAATTTTATCTTATATACTTACATTAAATCACGCCTCTTTCCGAGAGGGGAAGACAGAGACCTCTTATGTTACCTTGTATTAAAATCAATTATTTGCAGATTCTAATCACTAAATATTCTGGTAAACATCTTAGCCTATTTGTGCAAATTGTGGTTACTGAATTATCAACCACTTTTTAACGTTGTTATTCTGTAGCTCTGCCTAGCCCACTCTGGGATTACAGGCGTGAAAGTATGTATGTATGTATGTATGTATGTAATCACGTATTTTTAAGGCTAGATAAAGACATAAGTTCGCCTTTGTACATAGTTTATTCTCTTAAGTGTTTTTTGTGAAACAATTTATTTTTGTGCAATATACAGGGTTGGGCAGATTAAGTGTCCTAGTTAAAAAGAGCCATAAAATTAAAACAAGACAGAAAATTTTAAAATTTATCACGTTTTTATTTTTAGCGTACTCTATACTTAAAAAAACTAATTCATAAGTTCAAATCGCTCGCCATCAGTTTTAATAACTTGACGCATTCTTCCAAAGAATGCATTGCACGCGGCACGCACTACCTCGTCTGGTATTTCATCCCATATCTTGACTAATCGATGCTTGAATGAGTTTAGATTCATGCCCTGTGTGCTCCCAATCTTGCTCAGCATGTAACCCCATATCGAAAAGTCCAAAGCATTCAAATCCGGCGATGATGCAGGCCATTCTTGCCAAGGTATAAAATCTGTCAAATTTGTTCTACACCAGTCTTGAGTGCGTTTAGCTTTGTGAGATGGGGCACTATCTTGTTGGAAGCAGTAATAGTCGTTTCCATATAATTTTTGAGCATTTTCTAGCAAATAACCCTGTAACACGTTCTGGATGTAATAGTCTTGGTTAATTTTGACACCTCGATCAATAAACAGCAGCGGTAACTTGCCTCTAGGCGATATCGCACCCCATACAATGACAGCTGATGCACTCTGGAACCGTTGTACGGCTAATTTGTCCACAGGAATATCCTTCAATGAAGCACCATAGACACGATCGTTTTGTTGGTTGTGACTGTCTTGTAACTGGAACATCTTTTCATCGGAAAAAATAATATCATCGCCGTCGTGCCAAGCTGGCAATTCCCTACATTTTTTCACTCTAGCTTTTTTCTGGGCATCTGTTAAGCCATGATTTTTTTGTTTTTTGTAGGCCTTTAGCCCAAGATCATATTTTAAAATACGACTCATTGTTTGACGGGATATTTTCATATCTTTAGCAAGTTTGCTTGCACTTCGAGCTGGATTTCGTCTAATACGCTCACGAATATTTTTAATGATGTTTTTGGTGCGAACAGATGGCTTTCTCCCAGGTTTGGGCCTGATTTGTGAAGATCCCGTTTCTTTAAATCGCTTGACGGTCCGCGATATAAACATTATATTGATATTTAAATGTTTCAGCGTCTTCAATATCTCACACGGTCGGTATTTTTTCTGGTGCAAATCGCACACGAGCTGGCGTTTCGCGTTCATTGTTGAAAACAATATAAAAACAAAATATATCAAGCTGACGTGTAGAAATCATAGAGAAGGTTAAATTGAAAACAAAAAAAAAATACGAAGTGAATAAGAAGTTTAGTTATATTTAAGTAAAAAAGCCATACACAACTAGGACACTAAACTTAATCTGCCCAACCCTGTACCTACTTACTTGCATTATAAAATTTAGACTTAAACTAGGTATAAACCCTGGTAGGACTCGCAAGTACAAAATAACGTATCTTCACACGCTATACTACGAGTACATTCAATTTCTACACGTCGTGTTCAAGAGCACCTACAGGGTGTAGCAACAAACCGGGCACGTGCCGCGAACGTGCCAGTGCCCTCTAGCTCTCGACCTGAACGCTTTGTTTGAATTATGCAGATGTTGAATACAATTTTAAATTGTCACTGTATGAGAATTGGACGCTTTTATGTTTCAGACATAAATGTTTTTGTAAAGGCCATTTGTTGTCACTTGTGTTTTGTTTGGCGTGTTACTTTAGAGAAGGCGCTACTTATTCTGTATGTACTGAGTTTGCAAATGTTTACTTACTAGCAGTGATTGGAATACTTAAAGCTAACATCATCAGAAGTTGATGTAAGTTAATTATATGTGCAGCAATTAAAACTCTTCTTCTTCTTCTTATTTTCTTTAGTGGCAGCCACAAGGCTTGTGCCAATGTCAGTTGCGAATTAAAACTCCCCATACCTAGGCTAGAAGCAATATTTATCATGTCAGTGGAATGTGATTTAGACTTCGACTGTCAACTCGTGATCGTGACGTATCAAGCAGACGTCATGTACCAATGAGTTTTTCTAACTTAATCGATGCTTTTTCGATGACGGTAAAACATCGTGAAGAAAATTGCACAAATTATCGTTTTGGTTCGAAATTTATTCGAAAGAGCCCATATTGTCAATAGGCAAGATAGAAAACATAAAGAAAGAAAAATTGGATCCCATATCACTTTCGCGTGATCGCTATCATGTGGAAGTTTAGGCAGATTCGCCTATTATGATCATTCAGAAAAACTGTTTATTCGAATCACGCTGTATTCAACAGTAGGACAACAGATCTAAACATTTCGTTGTATGAATGCTATCAAATCTGTAAGACTACGCGGGCCAACCAAAAACTTTGAAATTGACTAACGTCATCTGCTTTGAAATATAATTAAAATGAGGCAGCATTTAAATAAGCTCCCGGACTTGAACTACCGTCTCTTAAGAACAATAGACGCTCTCGGGAACTATTAAGTGCAGTCCAAGTCGCATTGAGTTATGTCTATCTTATATTTCGCACCGACCTCTCGTCCCATTACGTGTCATGATTTATTTCGACCTAAATTATAGTGGACGTTTTCTGCTCCCATAGATTCGTGGAACTTAAATAAAGGCTCGTAGTACTGCCAGGTGATGGCCTTGCAACCTGTCACTAATACGCCGGTAAACCTCTTTGTGCAAAATGTGGTTACTAATTCAACAAGTCTTTAGAGCTGTTGTTAGTAATTCTTTAACTCTGTCTACGCCACTCTGGGAATGAAGGCGTGAGTTAATGTATGTGCATATGTTTATTTTATGAAATCTGGATTTTTTTGCAATGTCGAATCTCCTACCAATCCCAAAGACTAAACTGGAATACTGTTTTTTCTCTCGGAACGACATAACCGACATCTTAAAGAAGGATAGCTGCTCTTTAAAGTCCGAGTCCATTGAGCTATCACTGCCTCATATTCCCCGCGACCACTCGCCATTATACGTGACATGATTTATTCCAAGTCTGGAATTTATCACTCTCATTACGTTTCCAAATTTCCCGGCGACACGTTCGCCCGACGTGTTGGAGAATGCGCAATTTATATCCTTATTATCTGGAGCACAATAGTTTTTTTATTATTATACTTTAAGATTTTGAAACTTTGTTACGTCGCTTTTTGTTATGGATATGATAAAACAGTATCTATAGTAAGTATCTATTAAGCATTTATATATTTGTGAGATCGCCGTGAGTATTTGATTTCTTTTTATTTGTACGTATGTTTTTCGTTGCAAAGTACGCATATCACAAGCCCCGAGCCTAGTTTCGGACTAGGTCAATTTGTGTTGTTTTTACTTGTGGGAGGATCTTGTACAGGGTCCGTCCGGATTGGTACCACCATCTTATCCACTAACCTACCTCCAAGCAGCAGTGTTTGCATTGTTCTGTTCCGGTTTGGGGATTAGACAGCCGGTGAAATGACAAGCCCATCTTAGTCCTCAGGGGTGGCAGTGCATTAGCAGTCTTGTGAATGCGAATGTCTATGGGTCACAGTTTATACTTACCATCAGGTGGCTTGTGTGCTCGTTTGCATTCATACGCCATAAAAAAAAATACTTTTAAAATCATTATTTTTTCGCAACCATGCACGTAATCACGTTGAATGAATATTCCTGCATACTTACGGTCTTATTTAATTTCACTCGTTAAGTACGTGAGAGAGGCAACTTGCAAAATGTTCGTTATTTTTGGTCATTCAAGTGAAATTGAGTAAATTATTTAATAAATAATTCTCAAATAGCTAATTAACCCAATTAGTTTAAATCATCATGGTATGTAGCTTTGCACATTCATTTTAATGATACATAAAAACTCAGATTTTAGCATTAACGGTAACGCTTAAGCTTGGTGGACATAAGAAGAACTTTGGATAGAGAAAATGACGTTTCCGCTAAGTTGTATGAATGTGCCCGCATGTGATAGTACTTTGGGATGCGATAGTACTAAAGGAACTATGTAATCCCGATACTAACTTTGATGAGCGTACTGTTTGGGGAAATATGACATAGAATGTTTTTTTTTCGAGAGGAGTAACTAATACAAAGGCGATAAAACAGTGTGGACCTGGGGGGTTATTATGACCAGAGATGGGCATTAATCGATTATTTTTTTAGTTAACTAATCAATCGATTGAAAATATCAATCGTCATTTTTTAATCGCGATAAATTTAGTTGCAATTAAATTAGTTGTGAGAATGTTCGACTAACAACTAAATTAGTTTTAGTTTCAATCGACTAAATTTCACGATTAAATCTATAGTAAAACTACGTAGTCGCCCGTTTTTGCATTTTTTATCTTGCAATATGTAACTACAAGAAGGTATGTATGTAACATTGGAGGTACTCGTATGGGGTAGATCTCACTATTCCCATTTCCCATTGCAGTGGTAATACTGAGACTGCACTTTTTTTTCAAATCAGTCTCACTATTCCCATTGAATTACGTAACGCCGAATGGTAATAGCGAGACTTATGTTCTCCTACAAAATGTCTCATTATTCCCATTTTGAGCGGTTTTTTTTAAACGTCGGGTGTAAAATAATACGAAAATAATAATAATATGGATACGTCATTGAAAATCATTATTGTCATTTATTTATTTATTTATTTATTTATTTATTAAGAGTCTATTCTTGTGAACTTACAGGTGAACCCAAATGCTCAACAAGATACACATAATTATAACATAATAAAACAGGTACAGATAAGGTAAAGAACAAACAAAAACAAAGAAATTACGTAATATTACAATACAAAACGTTAACATAGCGTTCTAAGGCATTTTTTAGAGCAGGCCAATTGCCGGCGAACACGTCAGCATCCTGGAACTGTGCGAGGAACTTGTTTATTAACGCAACGACTCTGATAGTTGGAGCGTTACCAGCTTGCAGAGTGCGCGCTCTAGGGATGGTAAACAGGTTACGGACTCGCCGCCCACTCCGGCCCACAGCAGTCGCGTAGTGGTCAGGTACGAACAAATTGAGCTTTTCCAAGATGGTGGGATTGTCTACTTTGTGTCGTAAGAGCAGACAATAATGAGTCAGTGATATGATCTTACGTCTCAGCTCAAGAGTCTCCAGACCGACCATCCCGGAAACAAATAAAGATGGGAAGAGATATGGGTAGTATCCATATTTCAATTTATAGAGGTACCTAGCGAATCTTTTCTGGACTCGCTCTATCATAGAAACATATTTTTGTTCACGAGGATCCCACACTATAGCGTTATACTCGAGTTTAGACCGAACGTACGCGTTATATAGAATGATGGCTACTTTAGGATCACGAAATTGAGACGCGGTCCTTATTATGAAACCTAGCATTTTAATAGCACTTTTACAGGTGTTAACGATATGCTCTCGCATGTCCATGCGGGTATCTACGGAGAGGCCTAGGTCCTGAGTTGTAGAAACGCGGGTAAGAGGGATTTTCGACAAATTGTACGTGGCATAAACCGGATTGTTTGAACGAGTGAACGTGATGACCTTACACTTAAGTACGTTTAGCTCTAACTTGTTAACTGCGCTCCACTGTGCCACAGAGTCAACCGCCTGCTGGAGCGGTATGCAGTCGGAAATGGCATTGACAGGATGCATAAGTTTGAGGTCGTCTGCAAACAACAGCGAGCGAGCACCCGTAATACAATTTTTGAGGTCATCTATCATTACTAAAAACTGTGTCGGGCCAAGATTACTCCCCTGACTTACACCGGAGCGAGTAAAAAAATCCTGTGATCTTAAATCTGCCAGTTGCACATATTGCCTTCGGTCCTTGAGGTAATTGGCAAAAAAAGCTAAAAGTTTAGGAGTAAATCCAAGAGCTGAGAACTTTTGAAGTAGGATGTCATTGTCCACAAGGTCAAACGCTTTTTTATAGTCAAAATAAACCGTGTCTACTTGTTTATGTGAATCCATGTGTTTCAGTACATAATCAAAGAAGCAAATGTGGTTCGTTGTCGTTGAACGTGCGCAACGGAAGCCGTGCTGAGAATCATCGAAGTACTTATTAAGTTGCGCCATAAGGCAAGAGTTTATTATGCTTTCAAAAAGTTTTCCGAAAACAGAGAGAATAGCAATTGGTCTGTGCATTAGTATATCTGCAGATTTGGTATCTTTGGGAATAGGAGTTACTCTTGAGACTTTCCATTTTGCGGGATAAATACCGGTTTTCAGAGAAAGGTTAAAAATAAACAATAGCGGCTTTTCCAGTATTGACATACAATCCTTGGCTAAATAAGGTGGAATGGTATCAGGTCCAGCCGAAGCCGATGGTTTGAGCCGTTTGGCTGCTTTACGCAATTCCGAAATATTAACATAGGGAATGTCTACTCTTCTTGAATCATTACGATTCCCTGCAAGTCGAGATGCCTCCTCCGAGTCCAGTTTCGGAATGTCCGTATGGAAAACTGAACTGAAGTATTCGGAAAACGCATCTACTGCAGCCTGACCTTCTACGCGCGTACCATGGTAAGTGTACTCTATTTGCTGGCTCAAATGTCGTTTTTTGGATTTAATGAATTTCCAGAATTTACGGGGGTCCGTGCAGATATTACGCCTCATAGTGTCCAAATATTCATTATAGTCGCGATCAATCAGTTCCAGTTCAGTCATTGTGACTTATTATTACTAATTGCCTGTATAGATATAAAAACAATAATAAAGAGGTCATAATATCCGAGCGTTTTATTGGTCGCGAATAGTAGCGGTTATATAAACGCAATGGGGATAGTGATACAAGTAGTATCACTATTACCATCAATGGGAAAGCTCAATGGGAATAGTGAGATCTACCCCTCGTATGTTGTAACTATGCTAGTTTGAGTTGAATTTTGCGACTTATTTTGAAGCAGATCTGAAGCAGATATCTTCATCCGAACCGATTGAGCTAAAATTATGTATGCACTACACGATACACATATAATTTGAAATGCTTGAATGACGACAAGGCAATATTGTGAGCCCATAATATTATAACGATATATTGGTAACGACAAATAGCGAAAAACTGCAGTGTTTTCAAGTCGCAAACAATAATGTATGTTTGTGCATTATTAATACTTTGAATTGAATTATACGATTCTGAGTAAATCTTACACATAGAAATTAACAATATTTTGCTGTCTCTATCAATAGTCAAAATCTTTTTAGTGTCCCGCGGTGACAAAACAATAGGATAATCCTACTTATCTGGAAGTTGTTTATTTAATTTTGAAGTAAGTGCCGACGCATCTTCTAAAAATTACACGTTCTATTTAATGACACATCTGCATGTTGTTTATTATCTACGCGGTCTATTTTGTTTACAACGTGTGGTCATTAAAAATATTTAAACCTCTTTGTAATGAACTCTCAGAGTTAATTATTTTACATTTTCCTTGCGTCATTGTACATTCAAATATATCAATTAACATACAAAGTTGATTTGTTGATAATTTTTGCAAGACTAAATACATATCCTGGTTGCTTTTATATTTAATATACAAAGTTTGATTTATATAATTGTTTTTTTTAAGTGTTATTTTACTAAGGCACAAAGTACCCAGTTCTTATTTACCCTAAGATAAGAGAAATTTAATCCAATTTCAGAGAGATGCACTACTTTAGTAGCAAAATTATAGTTAGTACAGAGATTTCACTCCATAGATTTATATCGTAAGTAATACATGACTTTTTTATTTTTAAACATCCGTTAAGATGTCCTAATTAATCTATCAACATAGCCATACCGAGGTTTTCTTTTCAATTGGCTTCTAACATTAGTCGCGAGAAATTAGTCTAACTAATTAGTCGATTACAAAATTTAGTTGTCTGAAATCAATCGGCAACTAATTTAGTTGCAACTTAATTAGTTGCAGTCTATACAACTAAGATTGATCAATCGTCGTTTTCAATCGTCCGTCGCAATTAATTCTTGTAATCTTAATCGTTAATCGTAAGTCGATTACATTTTGCCCATCTCTGATTATGACGTAGCTATGCAGTTCATTTTACGGTGAGCGTAAAGGACAGAGCTATAGCAGTTATATAGCTCCGTTCTTTTCTCTCAGCTTAAACTCTGATTTGAAGAAAGTTGCCAGAAAGGCTGCCCAGAAACTGTTGCAAGAACAGTCTAAAGGAAGGGCTCAATTTAACTAGCAAGATTTCGTTATATTGGCGAATTCAAAAATGGGTCCATATTGGCTCATATAAAAAAATTGTGCGCAATTTAATTCAAAACGATTTTACACTTTCCTCTTGGTTTTAATTAAACTGAGAGTACGAGTAGGCACTACAAACCAGCAATCGACCACTGTCTTATCTTGACAGGTTAAAAATATTCCCTAAAAGCTTGAGTAGACTAGTTTAGACAAGACGAGACAGACGTTGTTTAATTATGTATTCAAGGAAAAGTTAAGTATGATTCTTCCTTTGGAAATTATAATTTAAGTCTGGTTGGAATAGTGTTCATTGACATCGCTAAACATTGACCTTTGAACTACAATACTTTTGATACAAAAACTAATTTTGAAAAAACGCACGTGGAATAAACTTGTATTTAGATTTTTTTTATAGTGAACAAGCCTCTTATACCTATACATACATGTATGTATGACCATTTCTCATCCCGCACATTCCGTTTTAAGTACAACATGATTGCACGACGACGCCTAAAAGCCAATAATACTTACTACGTGACAACAACTTAACACGTTCACGGACAGTACGTCGAGAGACGTAAACTGAGACCCTCGTGATATGGCACTACGGCTGTGGCCGGTGTGTTTAATCTCACCAAAAACGGAACTCCGTCCACGGCCGGCTATTTCCCATAGCATTTATAGGAAGCGCGGACTCTGTGTGTTTTTGGTTTAAACACAAGCCGTTAGTGTCACAGCAAAAAAGCTTGAGGGCCACCTCATGCACAACTCTTAAACGGGAACGACACATGTTGTGGCCCATCACGGCTGTGGACGTAACGGCTGTGGCCACATTTGGTAAGATTTTTATTGTACTAAATTAAAATAAATAAATAAATATCGGGGGACAAAGTCACACCAATTGACCTAGTCCCAATTTAAGCTCTAGGCTTGTATTATGGGTACTAGACAACGATATAAATACTTATATAGAGAAATATATACTTACATACATAGTAAACACCCATGACTCAGGATCAAATATTCGCGCTCATCACACAAATATCTGCCCTTACCGGGATTTGAACCCAGGACCGCTAGTTTCGTGGGCAGGTTCACTACCAACTAGGCCAGCGCGTCGTCAACATAAATATGGGTGAATATTTGAAGATGAACATATTGGGGGTGTAACAAAAAAAAACGAAATATCGACTCAGATGTGAATATTTATTGGTTTAACTTGTCAGTTAACATATTAATATGAAAAAAAAGCAAAAGGGACAGTACTTACACCAATATATATCTATATTTTTCAGTTTTAAATTTTTCTGCGAACGGTAGTGAGAAATAATACGTACGGTAATGAGAATTTTGTGAATGGTAATTAGTACGTATGAATGGTAAGGATAATTATGGAAAAAATGGTGGATGGTAGTGAGAAATAACAATATTTCCAAGGGAATATCAAAAATGGTAATTAGAACAACGGCGAACTCGGCGAAGTAATATTCCAAAAAAAACAATAATATTTTCTTGAATCGTCTTTAAAAAGAATACAGGGTTCCATGATTTACTTTAAAAAAAAATAGTATAACAATTTATAATTTAATAATCCATAATTATTTCTTCTTTTCTTTTATTTTCTGCGGCATCTAAAAGAAGTTCAGTTAAGTAGTAGAAATTTAATTAAAATTTTGTAATTACCTCCTATTTCATTTTCATTTATTATTGTTATATGTATGACGATCCTGTGTGGAGATATATTTATTGTCATTTAAATAATATTGACCTATAATGTATCTTTTGTGTTGACTTTTAATTTATTTATTTCAGTGTTGACAATATATTTTATTTTATTTATTATTGTTATGATGTATATGACGATCCCGTGTGGAGATGTATTTTTGTAAAATTAATTTCAAATTTATAGATGACATCCATAACTTATTTCTATTTTCTTTTTTTTCGATGATCTCAATGTAACTAATTATAATTTGACATACTATGCAATTTATATATGACATTATATTGAGAAATAAATAAACTGAAACTGAAACCTATAAATTAATACTCGATCATATTACGTGCCGTCGTACCTATCGAAAATAAGCAAATAATACATTTTAATATTTAGATCCAGTATGACTTTATAAATTAAGTCCTTTTGGGTTTTTTCACAAATAGTTAAATAAAGTATCATGTTGATTCTCATTACCATTTCAACATTCTCATTACCGTTTGTCAAAACTAAATGGTAAAAAACGGTAATTATGAAAATGGTAATGAGATATTAGTTCATTTGTCGCCGTTGAGGATAATCAAATAAAATTAACAACATTAGGCGCATATCAAGGCAAATACGACCCAATCGCACATATCTTAGCATATAAATTTAATAATAAAATCTTAAAAACTGGTGGTTGCCGGCTTAGAATTGTGCCACTCCATGTCTTCCCGTGGAAGTCGTAAGAGGCGACTAAGGGAATAAAGGCTTGTAGTACTTTTAGGCCATGGGCTTGCTACCTGTCACTAATGTACACTGTTAAACATCTTAGCCTATTTTGTGCAAATTGTGGTTACAGAGTTATCAACAAGTTTTTAGAGTTTTTGGTAATTCTGTAGCTCTGCCTACCCCACTCTGGGAATGAAGGCGTGAAGGTATGTATGTATGTAAATCTTAAAAACGTATCTTGGAAATCTCGAATGGTGTGGAGAAAAAAATCGTACCAAACGAGTGCTGCCCGGTGAAATATCGATGTAACTCGGCGCCAAATCACTCGAAACGCGTGCAACTCACTTCATTCGCCAACGCAGACTGCCATCGGACTGCTATCGATCGGCACTTTCATCGTACGACCAACTAAGTGGCGCGAAATATTTTTTTTAGCTGCGTTCATTGTAACAAACGGTAATGAGTGTTAGGGTCTGGGACATTTTTCTAAGCGATAACAAATTATTTGAAAGTGTTCTTTAAGCTGCGTAATTAATGAAGTTCACTAAAACCACTAATATATTATAGAAATTACTGCATAAAAATACGATCTTCAGCATAAAAACGTATTATTTTTAACTGTTCAAATTTGGGATTTGGGACACGGCTGGTAATGAGATTTGACATATATTTGTGTAAATTAATAATATTTCTATTTGAAATTTAAGTATATTATGTAAAATATTATGTAAAACAAATGTCATATTTTGTATAAAACCCGAAATTGTATTGATTAATACAATTTTAAATAGGTCTTTACCAATCGCCGCGTAATATGTACATCTTCAAATATTCATCCATATGTATATTTTCCGTCATAAAGTGGCACAATGTTAGACAAACGTTAAATGTGGCAGTTCGTCCATGGCCGTAGAAAATTTTGTATGAAATGTATTTGTGCCATATCACGCAATTTCGAGGATGGTGCTGTGTCCGTGAACGTGTTAACAATACTAATTAAATTAAATATGTGATCTCCTGCCGCACAGCACATCAAACTTGTCGTGCAAAGTCTGACTTCTTTCGAGCTTATTAAGCTTTCACGTCCATCTCAACATCCATTAACCTTCAAGAAACAGCACACGTAATGGCGTAGACTTTATCACATACATTAAAGTAGCAACCTTCAGAGTTATCCAAACTATTCTAATCAATCAGTACACGGCCGGCTGAAAGTAAGTTTCTGACCATTCAGACTAATTTTATTAGGTTGGTAGCGAAAAAGTGCTTTCAGCGCCACCTCACGTCCGTTGTTTGTATTAATTTTGGGCTTATTGAATGATACGTGAGCCACATGACCAATCGGAAAGAAACTATCAAATTGATCCTACTTAAGAAAATTGGGTCACAGCGCTGATTACGGGTAACAAGTAATAAGGAAAATTGGACGGTTCGCGTTTCATTTCTTCCGTAAAAGAACTTTTCTATTATAATAAGCGTATTATTTCCTTATTGAGTAATAGTTATGATCAACATGTTTTTTACGAGATATGAACCTCAATTTTCTATTATAATGAGTAATTGGTATTTCGGCCACGGACCTAAAAAAAACCGGACGTAACCTCGTCGTCTAATCATGAGTGAAGCATGCAAAATGGCGCGGCTGTCTGTGTGCGTGCTAATATACTCACGTAACTGTCACTCCCTGCAATGTTGCCATCCTACAATAGATAGGCGGCTAACTGCAATGTAGTAGTCAAACCGATGTATACTCTATTGGTAACCATATAAAAATTAAAAGGCCCATACTAATAACTATCCAGTTAGCCACCTTTTTTAGTAGGACGGCAGTGTGGATCGGCGCGTTGTCTTACCTAGGTGTATCTGTGACTGTGTGCGTGCGGTAAGTCGTGTGTGACGAACGAAAGTGCCGACCTTACATGCTTCACATCTTTGTAGTGCAACGTTACGTCCG
Source organism: Acleris emargana (assembly GCA_927399475.2). Taxonomy (NCBI): domain Eukaryota; kingdom Metazoa; phylum Arthropoda; class Insecta; order Lepidoptera; family Tortricidae; genus Acleris; species Acleris emargana. The sequence goes on along the minus strand of OV656844.1, from coordinate 4,354,068 downwards.
TATTATTTTTAGGTCCGTGAATTTGGCACAGTTTAGATGCATCATGATCACGGATGTCTTTCAATCTCTTTATACCTGCTCGGTTCAATAGGTTGAAAAAGGCAGGGGCTCTATATATTCTATTAGGTAGAACCATATTGCCTTTGACATTGTTATCGTATTGTTTTCAACTTGGCTGCCATTATTACAATTGGCAAGTTGAAATAACATACAGTATAAGAGTAGGTACTGTATACCTGTCACTTTTATTTATGATTGCTATTATTTTTAAATATAATTATTATATTATTCCATATTTCTCATCATGTTAAATTATAATTAAATTTAATTGTGCCTGGTTTTGCAGAATTAAAATAATTCTAACTTATTTTATTATTAATTGTCCTTGAACTTAATTAACCGCTTTGACATTAAATACTACGATAGTATAAATTCTAAAGGCTAGGGAACACGGTTTTTAATAAGTATTTCAAAATGATCTTTACTATGTATAATAATTAATATATATTATGATCTAGTCATCACCTTTTAGAGTCTAGTTTATATTCAAAGGGACAGGTTTAAGATTTAAATGGAAAAAAAAATACTTCCAAGCAGGAATCGTCAACATTTTCGAGTTTAAATTATTATTTACCATGAAAGATGACTCGGCTGACAAAGTAAACGAGGTATTCCTGCCATTACCGCGCGCCGCGGAACAACAAATCAGGGACAAGCGGCTTTTAACGACGCCCGCCGGCGGAACCTCGGGAAATTCCTTTGAAAACTGGCGCTGTGCTGTTTTAATAGTTATGCGACTGTCACATAATTAAGGCTCTTGTGATACGAGTATTTGTATTTGCAAGAGTTAGTTTATGCAATGTTGTAATAAATTGTAAAAATCGCAGATACTTGCGATAAGTGGACTCAATGTGTTGAAAATACAGTTTCCTGTAGAGTTTTTTTTTACATTGTACATTTAAAAGCTTTTATTATGTTTCAGAGCATATATTTTATTTATAAATTTTAATTAAAAATAATATTCTTCCCTTGTTTTCTCCATATTAACAATTACAATAAAGTAATTCCACGTGGAAAAAAATATGAACAATGTCTCGTAGGACCATTCTTATTTTATTTTTCTTTCCTTAAGATGCTTATTACAAGGATAATGCCATGAGGTTATCACATCCCATTTTAATTAAAAAAAGTGTCACTCCCGCCCCGTCGTTTGAAATATTAAGGTGAAATGGTGCGTTAAAGCGTAATTTATAACCATAATTACCTAATTAATAGCGACCTACGTTTGCTGAAAATGCCTTTAAATCTAAAGGATATCACTAAGATGCGATTTGCATAAATAGGGGCGTAAAAAGCTCTCGGGTAAAAACTGTAAAAAGGTTTACGATGCCTCAAAACTCTGATGATTTTCAAATTCCGTTTGTAAAATGAAACACTATAAAGGATTATTTTTTTATATTGACGGGAAACCACTAATATATACAGTAAATGTGCCTATTTTGATAAAAAAAAAATATTCAGTAAGTAGGCCGCACGGGTACTTTTACTCGTCAAAAATCTACTAGCTCTTTGCAAGAGATCACTGCTAAAAGAAACGCCATTTTGGGGGTCCATTTCATTGATAATAAATACATACGAAAACAATGTGTGATGAAGACGACGACACTTTACTCAAGTTCCTGCTTGTGTAGATGTTGGCGAGGCTTACGTTTAAACACGAATTTGCAGGACGCTGCTTGTCGTAATTTCAAGAGGGAGCGCAGTCCAGAGACCAGCTTATCAAGCTTATCAATTCGTAACATTCCATCTCTTCTTTCCTTCATTTCCCTTTACTTAAGTTCTTATGTTTTTACAACATTTCTTTTCTACACAAACCGGACCTCTGAACTTAACATAAGCTAAGTGGAATAGAAGTATATAGTTTTTATTCCACTGTTTATGTACAAAAACCAGTACGCAGACAATGTTGAATATAGGACCATAATATTACTGAAACATAATTATATAATGCAATATAAAGGGCATTGGGTAAGTTTGTATGAAGAAAATTGACTTTTTTTTAGCGGCCACTGATTATTTTAGCTATTTATTTAGAGGACCTTTAAAACACATAGATATAATATATAATATACGGCGTTAAATAATATCGGAGCGGAGATATTAAAGATTTAAGTATTCAGTTTTTGGTAAGGATTTGTTAGACGTATTTTCTGATATTTTTATTTTCTTGTATTAAAAATTCCGATCGCCTTGTTTCCCTATAGACGTATATGTATACTGTTATCATTATTTTATTGTTTCAAAATTTCCGACGCTTTCTTTTTCTATGGACATATTTACTGTTATGTATTTGTCATGTTAGATCATTTTCACAGAAAACATTTTTATCACAGTAGCGAATATTTCCCTATAGTAATTACATCGTATTACGTGTGTAGGTTACGTTAGACTCGTTTTTATATCAGGCCCAGAGGGCCAAAACACCCAGAAGTAGGAGCTCCGCTTGGCGGAGCTCCGTCGACTCTGTCAAAGTATTGATTTGGAATAGGACAAAAGGCGTTCGGAATTTTTTATATAAGAAAATAAAAAAATAGAAAATAAGTCTACAGGGAAATAATGCGTTCGGATTTTTTTATACAAGAAAATAAAAAATATCAGAAAATATGTCCATAGGGAAAGATGGCTTTCGGAAAAGTGTCTAAAGGGAAAGAAGGCTATCGGATTTTTTTATACGAGAAAATAAAAATATCAGAAAATACATCTAACAAATCCAAAATGTGTTTATTTTGAATAATTCTATCATAATTTACCACTTTTACGAATGGCCGCTTACCTTGAAAATGTATCATTTTACAAATGATAACACTTTTACCCAAACCCCTTTTAGGTATTCATCAGAAAAAACGAACCTTGCTTAATATTATAAATGCAAAAGTTACACGAATAAGGATGAATTTGGCACAGAGATAGAACATTGTCTGGAATAGGTACGGTACTTTTTATCCTCGGGCGATTAACGATTTCTACAGGCGACAAATAGTTATATTATAAATAAGTCCAAAAATAGTATACTTAATCCACTCACAGGCCCTGTATTCAATTAGAGGGCTATCGTTAACCAAGAGGAAGAATACGGCCTAATTTGAGGCAAACGTCCATTGCCACCTCGCTCACGTCTCTCAAATTGATACACGTTACGTGAGCCACTCAGGGCGATGACGCTCATTTAGCCCTACACTACCGCCCAATGACTATGGAATAACGTGTCTATTTTCAGGGATCGTGCCGTACGAACGCCGAAAAGCTATGAAGGTTTGATAGCGTTGACATTTGCAAAATTCAATTATAATTCTGGCTGCCTTACGCGATGCGCGCGTCACTCGCCAATAGGGAGTGCAATTTAACCGGTTATTAACTTTGCATGAAAATAACCGGTTAAAACCGGTTATAACCGGTTATTTTCATTCCCTACTCGGCAACTTTTTATTCTTTTTCAAAATAGTAATAGACAAAAATGCTTGGCTTAAAACTAAAACTTAATATTTTTTAATTTTTTCAAATTCAGTAGGTAGCTTTATCTTGTCTAGGGGGCACCGTTCATGTAGGAAAACATTTCAATCTTATGTGGTCGTCTTGCACCGTCTTATATACTTACACCTAGATAGGTGTTCTTTTTTTCTTTTTTTCTCCCTCGATCTCTCTCGCAAGATTTTGGTGTGTTTTCCTGCTGAAACTACGCAGCTTATTTAATATATTATTTTAATTTGATATTTATAGATTTATATAATGCTAGACTAAGTATACCATTGTAACATTAAATATATTTAAAAAATGACTGACTGCCGAGTTTCTTGCGGCGTTTCTTCTCAGCAGTGGTCTCCTCTTGTGAAGCGCTGGTTACTGAATAAATGTCTTTTATCTTTTTTTTCAATTTTTTTTTCTAATTCTGCCGCTCAATTACTGTAAGGAACTACATCTTTATTTTTAAGGGATCCTTGCGTAGGCTGTGAAAACATTTGGTTTTATAGCATTGTATTTTTAAAATTCGAATTATAATCCCGTCTTTCAATGACTGACTATCAAGACTGAATATCAAGTAGGCTTGATAGCATTGGTGTTTTTGAATTTGGAATTATTATTTATACAGTGTGTGACATCCATAAGAACATATATTTTACGTAAAGATAGCTTTAAGAGTTGTTAGCCGTTTAAAGAAGGAGTTAAGTTATTAGCTAAATTACATTTAGTGTAATTAATTTTTAAAGGGTACAACGAGCAGCAATGTATAACATTAAGTCTAAGTTAATTGCAAGTTAATTGAGGGATAATTGAGCTATGTCTGATACATTGCGTGGCAAATTAGTTAGTATGAAAAAAAAAAGTACAACTTATGTTAACAAAATACTGGTTTTTATGATAATTAGGTTGCATATTAACTGTTGTCAAAATATATGTTCGTATGGATGTCACACACTGTATAGTACTGTCCTCGTTACAAAGGCAAACTGTGTGTATATCAGTTTTATACATGTTTGAGAGATTGACTTAAGTCGATTGTTGATAACTCGGCGGCCATTGTTATTATTGTCAAATAAATAAGCTAATACGCTAACATGTCAAAGGCAATATGGTTTTTTAGAGTAGAATAAAGGCCTTGGCCACAATCAAGATATGACAGAACCCTGCTCACTATCTAATAGTAAATAAAAAAGAACTAAAAAAATACAACTACGATAAGATCCTTTCACGAAATTAAATGTCGGTAAACTTAGTCTGATAAAATAGTACCTACTTTTATTGCAACTACTTACTTTATATTGCCGTCACAAGCAGTCATCTAATAAAGTATTATATAACATAAACTAATCAAGTCCTTATGCCTCTAGTAATAATGGTTTCGTGTTAATATTTTCATGAAAAATAAATTAGATTATGAAATTTAATCTATCTCTTTTTATTGGCCTTTGGGTTTTTACAAAAAGTATTGTAGATTAACTTTTTCAGACATAATAGAATGAACAAATAAATAAAGTTCTGTTAAGGTCGTCTTTGAAGACAACTAACGAGAAAAGTTTTACTAATCGTGATTCGAGTATTTAATTTGTCTAGATATGAAGTCTTCAAATTATGTTAGTCGATTTAAATACAAAGCTGTCTGTTTCTAAGATAGAAAAAGACTGCTCGTAATTTATTTATTATGACCTATTATGATTTTGGGCTTTTGTGACATAGGACTCATACATAGGTACATACATACATTAAGGCTGAAGCCGTCTGTCCATTCATCATACTACTACTACTATGAAACTGAATGGAGGAGCAGAAATTACGCGACTCACAACTCAAAAAATACGCTCGTCTGGCTTCAGCCTTAATCACGCCTGTTTCCCAGAGGGGTAGGCAGAGACTACTTCTTTCCACTTGCTACGATCTTAACAAATTTCTTTCGCTTCTTCAACATTCATACATCGAGTCATGCACACACGTTGGTATTGGGTACTTAAGATTCGGCCCTTTTCCAGTATTTCTCCGATTTGATATTAAGTGAAAAATTCAAAGCGAGTAAATTTTCAATTGAAATAAATAAATAAATAAATAAGTAAATAAATATCAGGGGACAATGTCACACCAATTGACCTAGTCCCAAACTAAGCTCTAGGCTTGTACTATGGGTACTAGACCACGATATAAATACTTATATAGAGAAATATATACTTAAATACATAGAACACATCCATAACTCAGGAACATATATTCGCGCTCATCACACAAATATCTGCCCTTACTGGGATTTGAACCCAGAACCGCTAGCTTCGTAGGCAGGGAAAGTTGAAAAGCCTTTATATTTTGGTACCCTAAATTTAAATGTGATCTGTACACTTATTCTGCCCTCCTAAGCTAATACGCCGTAAGTCAGATAAAATTCCTGTAGCAATATCAACCTTATTACTAGGAGAAGAGAACTAAAACTGCTTTGATTATTGATTTTGGGATACTGCCTATTTGCTGAGGAGGGCAGAATTGAGAGAATAATACATGACCTTACTATTTCTGCCGAAAGATGTCCACTGCTGGTATGTAATTCTCTTGAACTCAGACCAATTAACCGGCAAGTTTAAGCTGTCCCGTCATCGTCAGAGCGTATTAAAAACTTAAGGGCGTGCATTCTTAGCTTACCTGCTTTACCTGTCGATTGAGCCTGCTTATATGACTTCACTCACTCAATCGACCGTTCATTAAAGTTTTTTTTTTTTTTTATGGCATAGGATGGCAAACGAGCACACAGGCCACCTGTTGGTAAGTGGAAACTGTGACTCATAGACATTCGATGGAATGCCTCTATGCTAGTCATTTCACCGGCTGTCTTATCCTCAAACTGGAACACAACAATGCAAACACTGCTGCTTGGCGGTAGGTTAATGGATAAGATGGTGGTACCAACCCGGACGGACCCTGCACAAGGTCCTCCCAAGTAAAGTTTTTAAGAGCACCCCTCTAGGATCGAAATATCTAAACCTCTTCCCAAAGGATCTCCACAAGATTTTCGATTTTGTGCCACTCACATCTATGGAAGTAGCGTAATGATCTTAACAACTCCCTTTTAATTTGGTAAACCTACCTAGTCGGGTAATAGTAAAAATATTAATAAGACAATGGAATCAATTTATCGGGATGTTTTAATTATTTCGGTTTTTGGCCAAACATCAGATGGAAAAAAGTGCAAGTCAAGTCTATAATTTTTATTGGGCTAACAGTTCAATTTTCCAGGGTAAAAGGTACCTTATGTGTAAGCTGACAAAGCGTAACAAACAGATAGCTATTTTTACATATACGTATATTTATACGTATGATTCTGCTCAAAACGTGACTCTTTGAAACGTAGACGTAGCGCACAAAATAAGATATTCAAAAGACCAATTAAAAGTTATTCAAATAAACAAACGATTAACTTTCGGTCCGGATAGTAAGTACCAACTTTTTTTCTTCAAATCAGTAGCCCTAGTCAAAATGCAAACAAAGTTTTTCCTTTACCAAGAATTAAGTTATGTATTTAAGGTTTATGGTTCTAACGGAAGACCAGCGCTGACTTTAATGCCAGCATTACGCTGAGTTGGGACCATTTTGTGGCTACTTTCTTCTTGTATTTGTTAATCTGTTCTTTGTTATGCATGTCACGAATAAATGATTTTCTTTATTTCTTAACACGTTCACGGACAGTACGTCGAGAGACGTAAACTGAGACCCTCGTGATATGGCACTACGGCTGTGGCCGGTGTGTTTAATCTCACCAGAAACGGAACTCCGTCCACGGCCGGCTATTTCCCATAGCATTTATAGGAAGCGCGGACTCTGTGCCGTTTTTGGTTTAAACACAAGCCGCGTGTGTCACAGCAAAAAAGCTGGAGGGCAACCTCAACCTCAGGCACTACTCTTTAACGGGAACGATGCGTGTTGTGGCACATCACGGCTGTGGACGTAACGGCTGTGGACGAGCTGCCACATAGGTAAGATTTTTATTGTACTAAATTACATACATATATTTTCCGTCAAAAGGGCCCCAATGTTTGACAAACGTTAAATGTGGCAGTTCGTCCATGGCCGTAGAAAATGTTGTATGAAATTTATTTGTGCCATATTCCGCAATTTCGAGGATGGTGCTGGGTCCGTGAACGTGTTAAGTTAGATCAAGTTAGATCTAATAACCAAAAACCCTATACACATGTTCATATAACATTTTGTTACAGCAAAGCAATACAGAAACTCTTTGTTTACAATATCGTTAACACAACGCTCAGTTAAGGCACAGCTTTAGTCAATTGCCCTATAAATAAGATTTAGCTAACGTTATGCCACCGTTTACTAAGCGTTCCATCTTCAGCGGTATCCTCTTAAATAACTCGCCGGCGATCTAGTCGACGAGATACTGGCCAGCGTAACTTGACTCGTTAGTTAATGTAAATTGCATGTTGGTATATCTCGTTTTTTCTTGTATTTCGGCGCTGGTAGACCAACTTTTTTTAAATGTATGTATTGTAACACTATTATACAAACACAAAAATTAGATTTTAATATTTACAGCTAACTTTTAGCATGTAAGGCATAGTTAGTCGTACATACCTGATGGTGGTAGCTGATCTGAGACCTATAGACATTTGGGTAAACACCAAAAAGTTGGACCATAGCCAAGCGCAGTTAACCATACAAACAACTAAGTCGAAAAAAGTTCCGTTGTCCGACGAAAAGTATCCCTACTGCTATGGCTGATTTTCGTGTCACATCGGAAAAGTTTCATAGAAAAAATTGAGTAAGATAGCGTGCCCAAGGTTTTGGTCCTTATACATTTCAATCATCTCGAGAAATATGAAACTGAGGAAAAAAGACAGAAACGACTAGCAACAAGAACAAAAAATGTTTTTTTTTTCCTTTTCCCCGAAACTAAGACTGGCAAATCACTGTGCACGTTTCCAATCAGTAAAGGTTTTTAATAATCTGCCAATGGAGCTTAAGGCCATTACTAATCCTAATGTGTTCAAAAACAGAGCAAGACATTTTTTGCTGTCAAAGCGCTACTATAATATTTATGATTTTTTTAATTAGTTAATATAGGTATTTAATTTATTATAACTGACATTATTAATACTGCAATGTTATAGTTAGGTATCTGAGGTTACTTTTAAAATTTGTGCTAGCTTTTAAGAGTCGTTTTTCAAACACAATGTATATTGTTCCTGAAATAAACTTGAATTGAAATGAATTGAATCTAATCTCAAGTGCACAACCTTAAGACTTGAAATGCTTTGCCAACATTTGGGACTAAGAAGTGATGTCTCTATGCGAGTAATTACGCCAGTTGTCTTATCCCCACGCCGAAACACAACAATGCAAATACGGGGCTTGGCGGTAGCTGTTCCTGTGAGATGGTCTACACTTACAAAAGGGCAACTAAAGGGCAGAATATTTAATTCTGGAATTCTGGGGAAAAAGGGGTTACCTATCACAACTTCGAAAAATGTTTGACCGAATTTTGGTTCGACAAATACTTTTCGTCAATTATGGTTTGGGTTTTTTTACGTTTGGCCGAATGATCATTTCGAATAGTTTTATTTATTCATTACTTGTTTTGGTTTTTTAACGATTTGACAAATTATCTATACCTCATTACTGGTTTTGGCGTATCAATAGTTGTCCAATGTAATGCTTTGTCTATTTGTCTTTTTCCTATTTCTGATTTTACCTTAGTATCCTTTGCCCAATATTACGGCTCGGTTTATTCGTTTTTCGGGGCAGAAAAAAAATAACCTCGAAAGCAAAGCTCCCGCCTTGGCCTTCTAAACTGACCTATCTGAGTCGGTTCTGCCCTGACTCGTCTTGCTCGTTGCATTTTGTAGATAGTTGAAACTAATTACAAGCAAGATTTTTTGGCCGAAATGAATATTTGACGTAACGTAGCGAAATCTATATGTAACATTGATGAAGTGAAAAATGGGTTAATAAACAAAATACAAAACGATCCACAGGCTAGTTGTAGCATTGGTGTAATGAAAAATGGGCTTTGAAATAAAATACGTAACAATACATAGGGCACGTGACTACAAGGAGAAAAGTTGCTTGGACTAACGAACCATTTACTTAAAGTCAAATGGTGAAATAAAAAATTGACGAATCGTGCCATCGGAGAAACGATAAAAAACGAAACGTTTTCGGCCAAATGAAATTCGGTCAAAAAAAATTCGCGTTTGTGATAGGTTACCGGAAAAAGGGTATAAGTCGACTTAACTCACTATACAAAATATTTTATATACATAAACAGAGTATACTAGATAAACCTTTTTTCACTTGATCTTCAGGAGAGATATTCCTTTTTTCACTAGGACCTCAGAATTATGCGTACGAGCCGGGGGTCTAGTTGTGATTGCCAAACGAAATCAAGGCGAACTGAGGGAAGTTTCCTAAGAGAATACTTATAAGTATATGAGTGGATATAAACGTAGTAATTACGCGAACATTGCAGCCTTAATGTGAATATTTGGTTAAACGAGGTGGCAATTAATATTGCTTTCTGACATCCTCTACATTAATTTAACTTAACAATACAAAGATGGCGTTTTGCGTACGGAAATGGCTCGGAGAGATACGTTCTAAGTCAACTTGTGATTCATTAGAATTAAGAATGGAATGTTGTTTATTAGTCACTTGGGAGTGTATAATAAATAAATAAAAAAAAAAAAAAAAAAGCCTTTTATTTCTTGCAAGTAAGTATGTTACAAAGTAAAAAGTAAGAAATATTTTATTAAAGATATTTTTGATGCAAGAACCCCTCCTCAGGTGAAGGTGAAGGCCTCCTCTAAGGAATTCCAATTTTCTCTGTCTTGAGCTATTTGCGCCCAGCCGGGTCCAGCTATTTTTGTTATTTCGTCTACCCATCTCGTATGAGGTCTGCCTTTGAGACGCTTGCCGTGTGGACCCTTCCACTTTGTTACCCTGCTAGTCCACCTCTCGTCTACTAGCCTTGCTACGTGTCCTGCCCACTTCCATTTTAGTTTTTTAGCATAGCTTAGAGCGTCTTTGGCTTTGGTGATTTTTCTGATTTTTGAGTGACGAATTTTTTGCATTTTTTTAATATTCAGCATGCTTCGTTCCATTCCGCGTTGGCAAGTAATAATTTTGTTTTTGACTTTGGCTGTATACTTCCAAGTTTGACATGCGTAGGTTAGGCATGGTAAGAGGCATGATGACATAACTTTTGTTTTGATATTTATTGGCATGTTGCTTTTAAATATTTCACTCAAGGACCAGTACTTATTCCAAGTATTTTGTGCTCTTCGTTCAACTTCTAGTTCGTTCTGTTTTCTGTCAAAGCCAATTTGTTTTCCAAGGTAAATGTATGTTTCTGTATAATTTAAAGTTTTAGTGTCTACTGATATTCTTCTATTTATGCTGTTTGTCATGACCATTGTTTTGGAAAGATTCATTTCCAGTCCTACCTGTTTGCTGGCTGCATTTAGTGAATCAATCATGGTTTGTAGTTGGCTGCTAGATTCTGACAGGAGTACTAAGTCGTCTGCGAAGCGCAGGTGACTTAAATATTTGCCGTTGATGTAGAGCCCTGCTTTTTCCCAATTTAATCTGGATATTACCGACTCTAGAATAGATATAAATAGTTTTGGGGACAACGGGTCTCCTTGTTTTACTCCTCTTTCGATTGGAAATGTAGGACCAGTAGATTCTAGTTTTATTTTAGCTATGCTGCCCTTGTAGATATTTCTGATTATTTCTATATACTCTTGTTCAACTTCCTGAGCCTGCAGAGCAGTCCATATACTTGAGTGTGACACGGTATCGAAAGCTTTTTTGTAGTCGATATACGCGATGTAGAGGGCTCTTTGCTTCTCCTGGTATTTTTCCATTATTAGTTCTAGCGTATGTATGTGATCGATTGTCGAGAAACTCCTTCGAAAACCTGCTTGTTCTATTGGTTGTTTTGCTTCTAGTGTAACACTTATTCTGTTATTTATGATGGAGGAAAATAGTTTGTAGATACACGAGAGCAAGCTTATAGGTCTATAGTTCTTAATATCTTTGGAGTCTCCTTTTTTAAAAATTAGGATTATTTCTGACTCCATCCACTGCGTCGGTATTTCGGCAGTTTCTAATATGTGGTTAAATAAATGTTTTAAGGGTGTGGTCAGTAACGGGCAGGCGACTTTTATGGCTTCATTTGTAATGCCGTCTGGTCCTGGACTTTTATCTATCTTTAACCTTTTTATTTCTTTTATGATTTCGTTTTCAGATATTGGTGTTATATTTCCGCTCTTGTTTATGTTTATAGAGTTAATCTCACTATGGTTAATACACTCTTTTACCTGAGTACTATATAGAGCTTTGTAGAAATCAGTTGCTAACTCTATAATTTCTGTACGGCTATTTACGGTTCTCCCTTCACGGGTTAAACCATCTAAACAGTATTTATTTGTTCTTAATTCTTTAAAAGCTTTTTTTGAGCTTCCCGCTTGTTTCAAATGATTTTCGATAGTCTTAGATCTGTATGTTTTGTAGTCATGTTTTATGTATTTACTTATTAGTTTGTATAGTGCTGATAATTCATTTTTTGTGGCTCGAGTTTTTGTCTCAGCATGCTGCAGCTGTTGTCTTCTCTTGATAAGTGCCAGTGTGCGTTCCGTTAAAACTTTATGGGTATTATTTGATGTTTCGTTAGGTGTTCGATCGTCTTGTAAGCTCTGGGATATGGCCTTTGTTAATTTGTTATAATAAGCCTGTATTGATGGTTTTCCTTGCCCATTATTTATTTCCTGTAATTTGAATAAAATGTTTTGTTTATAATTTAATATTTCTAGCTCAGTTTTCAGTGATGGAAATCTATTGTTTTTATATTCTGTGCGTTGCTTCTTTTTGTGTTTTGTGATGGTCAGCGTTGCTCTGATTGGTCTGTGATCCGACGGATAGTTGAGATTTAAAACTTCCAAGTTTTGGAAAAGGTTAGGTTGATTTGACAGTATATAATCTATTTCATTTTTGTGTTTACCGTTTGGAGATCGCCAGGTCCATCTTTGGTTGGGTTTTTTGTGAAAGAAAGTATTTAAAATTGCAAGTTTGTGTTCAAAGGCAAAGTCAATTAGCTTCTGACCTCTCTGGTTTCTTTCGCCGTAGCCGTTTGGTTTCATTATTAAGCATTCGTTTTTTCTTGGTTGTCCTATTTTTGCATTTAAGTCACCCATTATTAGATAGTTCTTATGGGCTTGGTCGATGGCCTCGTTGACATTCGAGTAGAAGGTGTCAATCTGCTCCTCGCAAGCTGCTTCAGTCGGTGCATATACTTGTATAAGTGACATAGCCAGTCCTTGGATGTTTAAGTTTAATAATGCTACTCTATCACTAATGCCCGTGAAGCTTTCAAGCCATTCTTTGCGAACTATATTTATTATGAATCCGACTCCGTATTTACCAGGTGTGTGGCCTGTGTAGCATAGTATAAATTTTTTGTGTTCTTCTATTAGGGTGCCGCTGCGTCTTATTTCGCACAAACCAATAATGTCGTACTTAATTCCTTTAATTGCTTCGCTTAATTCAATTAAGCGTTCGTGAGTAGATAAAGTTCTGACGTTGTAAGTTAATATGTACAGTTCTTCTTTTGTTTTGTTCGTAAAGTTAAATATATCTTGTGTTTGTGTCACTTCCTGTATTTTTGATGAAGTATGAAATTTCTTCTTTAGAGGGTTTTGGTCTTGATCTTCCACGGTGACCAGCCGGGTTGGAAGATGAGGTCTGGGTTTTGTTGTTATTTTTTGCATGTTGCCTGTGTTGGAGGGGGGCGATGGTTGCTATAAGTTGTTGGTTTTATTACACTGTGAGCTGTGGGGCGTGTTGTTTTGATTTTTGTTTACTAAAAAGTTAAGCATGCTTGGTTTCATAATTCCTTCTGACAGACTAGAAGTTCTTCTTATTTGTGCCTGGTGTTTATTTTTCTTGTTGGCCTGTGCTTTTGTTCCGTCGTCTGTGGGTGTTTCAGGAGATGATGTAAGCATTCTCTTATTGCTGCCCGTGGTTTTGTTTTGGACTTGTATGACAAGTTTATCATACTTAATCGTTGCTGTATTGCCTTTCTCTCTCTCAATTTTAGCTTGCGCTTGTAGCTCCTTTCTTTTCTCTAATATTTGCTTGGGGTAATCTTCCGTTATGTAATATGTGGTTTCTCTTAGTGCCTCTCTTCTCTGTTTAAATATTTTTATTTTGGTGCCAAGTGTGGAAAATGTAGCAATTATTGGTCGAGACCTTTCTCCTTTTTTACCGATTCTCTTGACTTCTTGAATATCTCTGTGATCTAGGTCTAGAGAGAAATATTCCTTGATAAAGTTGATTATAATATTTTCCAATATTTGGTATGAGGTTTCGGTTTCCTCAATGCCGAAAAAGACGATATTATTTTTCCGTGCCTGCTTTTCCAGGAAATAAATTCGTTTTTCTTGGTTTTCCAGCTTTTCTTTGAGGTTTTCGTATTTCTCATCCCAATCTTTGAACTTTTCTTCCAGTATGTTATTTATATTTCGCGTTACCGTTTCTGTTACTTTTTCTCCGCTTATTAAGATTGTACTTTTTTGTGAGTCGAGCTCGCTCTGGATTTTACGAAGTGCGTTCATAACTTCTTCCATAGTTGTTTAGATAATCCGAGGTTGTTTTGGTACTACAGGTGCCCTCTCGTGGATTATCACGGAAACACTTATGTGGCAACTAACTAGCCGTTTCTCGATCTCGACTGGTTCAGTACTTGTTGTCTTATTTCCGGATTTTTTCAATAGATGGCGTTAGTATCTTAGAGTAATCTTGCCAATCATTCTGAGGTTAGGTTATAATTTTAATAATTTTAATAAAACAACACTATGATAGGTTATTACTCGCGGTTTGCATTCCTGTGACTTGTCTTTTTTGCCACCTGGATTCTGTTACTTCGGAATGTGGGCGAAAGATGCACTAAAGCTGCAAAAACACAATCGCGGTACCTATTTCACAGTTTTCCTTTGTTTCTATTAGTTTTTAGGATTTATCCACACTGTATGTTTTGAATTAATCGTTTCTTTACCACTTTTTTACTATTTCACTGAGTTTTATGCACAATATTTATTTTTTATTTCGCAAATAACTTGGAGTCGAGGTAAATCTTAGCTCACTAGCGCCACCTCCTCCAAGATAAACCTTAATACAACATTAAAGAGCTTGAAACAAAACTAACAATGATTTTGAGTTGATACTGTCTTAATGTAGTGGGAGTGTATACGATAGGTAAAAATGAACTTATCTTTATATTTAATGTTAAGAAGATCAACTCACGCACATGTAGCCAACGTAGTTAAAGTTATTTTAGATCTTACGTTTTAAAAGGATTTTCAACTTATGCTTAAATCGCGTAGCTGTCAAAATTTGTTAATAGAAAGCTCCGAGGGACTATGTTGGAGACATTACCTACCTATGCATGTATGTATGCATGATGTATACTTATGTATGTGTTTTTAATGACTGTTTTTTTTCTGTTATTCCTTTCTGCTGGTCCTTGATTATTCTACTCAAAGGTTAACTGGAAGAGATCCCATATGGGATAAGTTCGCCTTTTTAAACCCTTTTTAACTTTTTTAAATATTTAAACCGTTCGTAACTCAAGAACCACTGAAGTCTACTTAGTAGTGATAGTTTTCCTATTAAATTCATATAGGTATATGCTATCATTTAAGATATTTTTCTGATTTTTTATATTTGTAGTTTTGGCTGTACACTTGACAGTCGACTTCAAAGACATGCAATTACTTTTTCACCTTATTCTGAAATACTTATGCAAAAATGGATATGTCTTTGTAATCGACTGAAAATAACTTCTGAAAACTCTACCTACTGCAATCTTAGTATTTAAATCGTCCTACTCGCCTTTATGACCTTAATTTAAAAGTCAATCACCTCACATAATACCGTCTAGGCTTTTACTCTTAAATGTCCATTGCTTTTTAAACTCTAAACAAAAGAAAAATGTAAAAGGTAAAGAGTATTAATCATAGATTTGTCTGGGCCGATGCCCACTAAGCACTTTATTTTGCATAAAAAGTTATTTTTCTACTCAATATTCATTCTGAAACTTTAGCGATTGAGCATTGTTTAAAATTAATGGATAGACCACACCGCTACCCAAAATACGCTGACGGTGCGTAAACGCAGTGACATGACTTATGCGTCACGTTTTTAACGCATGTACTGTCCACGCCAAGCAAGTCACACTGCGTTTACGGTGCGTCAGCGTATTTTGAGCACCGATGTGGTCGATTCTTAAAAGGTTTTCAATCATGAAAATTATTTATTAAATAGTTTTTTTTTTCAAATCGGAATTTGTTCAGTGGATAGGATACATCTGGCCAATTTCACAGCTCAAGATGAGAAAAGAACTTTTGAAATAGGTACTAAAAGCTTTGAAATGATTTTAATAATGCCATTTATTAATTTTACTGTGTTATGAATAGTTTAAAACTTGGAAAAGTTAAGGGTTTTTCGTCATCGTTTTTTCAAGCTAAATTAACTTAAGTGTATCGTTTTGAAGCTAATTATTTAACATGGCTAATTTACATAAAAAAAAATTATCTTCTTAGAGTCATCAACTCTATCGACGCATTCAAATTATAAACAAAAACTTTGTTTTCTTGTTGATACTGAAACTGCACGCCAAACTTTGACAAACCCGAACTCTATGAAATAATATAAAATAAATCATGAATAACAAATGAATGTACAAAGTAAGTCAATTAAAAAGTTGGCAACAACCACGTTTCATTTAAAAGATATACTGTAGTTAAAAACTACACATTTGTTAAATCCGACTTGTAAATGAGGCCTGATTTCATTGTCTTGTAGTTTGCAAGCTCAGTTGTACAAGATGAATTCTGCAAAGCACGTGCCGGAGCGACGCAGTCTGCATTCGCAACATGCACGTATACCCATTTGTTTTTAAATCATAAAGGTGTAAGCGACATGTTCAACAAGATTACAGGAATTTCGTCTACAACTTTGTGGAAATAGTTATTTCTTTACGTGCTTTTTTTTTGTAGAGATGTCGTTTACTTTTATATGGCGGATCGGTACATGTGAAGAATTAAAGGAAATTATACTACCTTCTCGATCTCATAATTCAAGACTAAAATAAGCAATATTAAAATGTAATAGAGCACGCAGATTGAAAATGATTGTATGTATAGTAAATTCAGCTTTGTTACCAATAAAGTACCGCCGTGTACTTTTAAAAGCTACTCCTATTTGTTTTTCAAGTAAGGCAAGCAAGCATAAACACGGTTTAGTTGAGAGGTAAACAAAACTTTCTGACTCAAACTTTCTATTCAACATTCCGAAAATATAAACAAAACAAAATTCGCTAAGCAAAATGTTTGCCACCTCTGCCACAATATCAATATCGGCCATCGCCAACCCTGCGCGATTGGGCTTAAAATCAACGTTCGTATTTTAATGCGCGCCAACGTTTGCGAATTAATTAAAAGCAGGGGCGCTCATTTGTAGTTTTAGTTTGCGCAATGCGATGAACTTTGGAATCCCTGACCCCATTCAGCTGCGGTGAGCACTCATTGCATTACGTTACCATTTTGCTTCGTATCGCTATCTTTTGTTTTCCGATTTTTGCGCTCTCTGCTAATGAGGTGCCTCTGCTAAGTGGATCTTTAGTGGATCACAAAAAGATTGTCGACTACTTGCTGGGAATATTTAATTTTATCCACGACTATGACATAGATTTATTTTATTAATTTGCAAGCTTAATTACATTTGACAATGCTGAATTAATTAAACTTTATTGCAAAAAAAAAAAAAAATTAGACAAAAACAACATTTTACATAAGTGTAGATGTCCGTCAGAGACCAAACTAGGCCGAGCCTGTATCTTGGCCGTCTGCGAGTGCGGTTTACAAAATAGCTAAAGTAACAAATCTTTATCTTAAGAAGCTACGAGTTATTATTTTTGGTTATACATTAAATACGAGCTATAACGGGTTGGCTTAAAGTAATGAGAATTACAAAAACTGTTTTTATTTTTATTTTTTCACTTGTTAGGGTTATATAGCTTTTTATTACATAAAAACGAACTAAAACCAATATGATAATCAATCATTCCTATACAGCAAAAAGTCCCGCATCTTAAATTTTTCGTAGCTTTCTTGTTACCGTTCTCATCATACGTTGGACAACATCTATTTTTTCATTTTTTAGTTATTCCTTGTTTTTGTACCTTGCGCTTCAACTGAGTCTGTAATTTTGCTTCCCGCCCATCACTGTAAACTAGTCTACTGAGAATTACCAAATAATCCTCTATTGGACGAGCTATAGGGACGTTCGGATGGTTTGAATCCTTCGGTACAAAGTGAACGTCACGCTCTTTTAGTCAATTCTGGCTGCTCCCTGCATAGTGATACTTTCTCCGCAACTTCCTGCACCTCTTTGGAATATCTTCAAGCTGTTTGTTGGAATATTTGGGTATTTTTTGACACTTTAACTGTTCAACATTGTATTTCTCTAAAATATTCCTTATTCGCCCACGAAAATCATCATATTTTACAGCTAACTTATCTGGGACTGACCCACTTTGTTTTGTACAAACGTTGCCACCTACTTGCGGTCTCGATCATTAAGAATGGGAGGTCTTCCTGTTTTTGGTAAATCTTTAGTCCTAATACCAAGTTCCCACCGCTGGATCAAACATTAAATGGTAGAAGGAGGTACATTTTCAAATTTGTGATGAGAGACCACTTCAGATTTTTCACGCCGTCCAAGTAGGCGATAGACACGTTCACGTCATAACTTCCTCGCGGTCATTATTTATTAAACCAGTCAATCTTTTTTTGCCTTATTAACAAAATTTACATATTTTCTATTAATTATATCTGTCAAAATCCTTTTTGTATTTTTTTATTGCCTGCTATTGTTAATTGAATACATTCTCATTACTTTAAGCCAACCCGTTAGTTACAAATTCATACATGTATGTGTGCTAATTTGTTTATATGCATGCAGTAATTGCAGAAGTTTTCTTACCAAGTTTATAAATAGTGCTATTTAGGCGCGCTAAAACTACTCCGCCATTTTAACTACAGTATCTAACTAAGATTCTTGAGCCCATTCCAGCTTTAGTCGAGCCTAATATGCCTGTACAAATTGCCACCGCCTAACTTCGTAGACAGCGTTTCTTAAAACTTATTCGTACTTACTGCAAATTGGCTGCAGTGGTGTTATTCTGCTCAGAAGTTTTCACACAATCGAGCTGCCTCGAGTTGGCAGACAACTTGGTTACCATGGCTACACCGAAATATTCGCATAAAGTTAATATTATCCTAGTAAAGAGACTCAATGATCCCGCAGTCAACCCGTGCATGTAAACAGTTTTATGAGACAAAAGATAAAAAAGATAAATAGATAAAAGATGTTTATTCAGTTAGTAGGCCGCACGGGCACAATGTTCTATTGTTATATTGCAAGCAATTTTTTCAAAGCAAAAATTAGCGAGCTGTTAGTAAGTTGGTCGCGGATAAATGTATAATTACACACTGATTAGAAAAAAAACCATACAAATAATGTTACCTTTTTCCCATATCAAAAAAGCCAACTCAGATGAGACAAACAAAGAAAATAATAACTTTAAAACAGGGATTGCATAACCGTAAGGTAAGTGTAACGTTTTAAAACGTTTCGGGAGCGTAAAATATTTTTACCGGTACCGGAATATAACGGTACCGTTATTTGTTTTCGGTATCTGGCCGTTTTCGTAAAGTTATACCGAAATAACACCGATTGACTACCGTTTTAATAAAGGATTAAGTACACAATGAAAAATATCGATACCGGTATTTCATACCGGCAGCGTACCTTTATATTTCAACCTTTATAATTAAGCGGTATCAATATCCAAACCGGTACCATTCCGTTAATACCGTAACGAAAACGGACCCCGCTTTACAAACAAAACTCTTGTTTGGATAATATCGTCTATATAATTCTAGTTATCATGTACAGTCCGTGAGCTCTTCGGGTTTCGGAGAAAATCTTCTGAATAAATGTCTTTTATCTTTTTTTTTATCTTATAATCGGAAGGATTCGTGTAGTAAAAAATGACGATTGTCTTTTTGACTTAGTAGCAATCCATCACGCGAAGAGTGCGCTTGTTGTGTTTTCATTATTTATAAATAATAGAGTAGTTTATACAACCCCCCTATTTTATTTACTTAGTTTGTTATTTTTCGGAAATTGATTTCCACGGGAAGTCCATTTAAACAGGGTATTTTCATGTTTCACGAAAAGTGTTGATTGTAAATATTTTAATAAGGTTTAAGACCGTGTTATAGAAGCAACGGGGATTTTGAAAAGTACATTAAAAAATATTATATATGAATGTAGTTTCTAAGAATCCAAAGGTGAAGAATAACAGCTCTATATACTTCCCAACAAAAGTAGTGTGTGAAGGCGGGGTGTTCTCTATTTAAATGAACGATGGAAAAAGTCGTATTTGTTTAAATAAGAAAAAGATAAATAAGCGTAATATTATTACAGTAAGGTATATTTTGTACTGATGATTATCCTTTACATAACTTTTTACGGAAACTTTGAAAAGTTTTTCAAGTTGAACCGCACATCACGCGATGCATCTAATATCAGAAGGTTTTTAGTCGACATCTATAACTTGCGGGTAAGAACCCGCGTATCATCGGTCCCACGTACTACGAGCGTCTACCTGCTAAACTTAAAAATGTACAATCTGACGAAGCATTTAAACATCGACTAAGAAACCTTTTATTGGATAATCCATTATACTCCGTGGATGAATATATGGAGCTGGACATGTAAATTTATTATTGTGTTGATTAATCATTATATGTATTGACATCGGACGAGTGACCATTATTTGATATTTAATTGTTGTTGCTTTAATTTAATTAATTCTTGTATTTTTTGATTATTAGTATTTATGTTTTGACAATCTCAATGTAATTTCGTATTTTTTGACATGCAATGCAATTTATATTGTAATATTACATTGATGAATAAATAAACTAAACTAAACTAAACTAACGGAACTAAAATGGACGACGCGCTGGCCTAGTTAGTAGTGACCCTGCCTACGAAGCTAGCGAATCTGAGTTCAAATCCGGGTAAGGTTAGATATTTGTGTGATGAGCGCGAATATTTGTTTATGAGTCATGAATGTTTTCTATGTATGTAAGTATATTTTTCTCTATATAAGTATTTATATCGTTGTCTAGTACCCATAGAAGAAGCCTAGAGTTTAGTTTGGGACTAGTTCAATTGGTGTGACATTGTGCCCTGAAATTTATTTAAATTTTATTTTTTAATCTTCCGCGGCACACGTTATAATACTGTAGGAGTGTAGACGGTCTACGGCATAAATGAGAGAACAAGCTGATGCGATATTCAGCGTGATGCTGTGTAGGGGGATGACACTGTAAACGGGACACTAAGGTGATGTGGCATTCGTGATGCTGTAGCTGGTCGACAACATAAACCGCAGACCAGGCTAACGTGGCATACGGTAGAATAGTTTTGGGGTGGGAGGACCTTGTGCAGGGTCCGTCCGGGTTGGTACCACCAACTTATCCACCAACCTACCGCCAAAGAGCAGTGTTCGCATTGTTGTGTTCCGGTGTGGGGATAAGACAGCCGGTGAAATGACTAGCATAGAGGAATTCCATCTTAGTCCTCAGGGTTGGCAGTGCATTTGCATTCTAAGGATTGCGGTCTTGTGAATGCGAATGTCTATGGGTCACAGCTTCCACTTACCATCAGGTGGCCTGTGTGTTCGTTTGTTTCATAAAAATAAAAAATAAATACGCTGGAGCCGGTCGACAACAAGATTCCAAGGTCTAAAGATAATACCACCACAGGGCCGGCAGGCTGCTTCGCAGTAATAATAGTAACACTCAGTATGACCTAACGGGTTGTTCCCAAACTTGGGGAAAGGACGCGAGGGTGTGATGTGTAAACAGGAGGAACACTTATTTTTACGACGTTTTTGGTGTCAGTGGACTAATAACGCTTGGGCTTTGACAGTCAGTTTGTTATTAAGTACTAAGTAAGACTAACTGGCTTACATTCGTTTAAATGTGTAAAACTTACAAATATTTAAGCCTCCGACATGAAATTTGGTCACTAATTTTGAAACCTTTTCTGTCTTCCTTTCCTTTCCTTTTTCTTGCGTTAAATTAATATTAGAACGCGTGTTGCGAAAACTTTTCCTGTCTACCTTTGAGCTAGGTTAAGAAAAAATACTAGCTGTAAATCGAGCTCTTTTATATAATCTATATGTTATTATAATAGAAAAAACTGGCTGGCTGATCGATCAATTCCTCGGGTATTCTTTGAAGACGCGCTGGCCTTGTTGGTAGTGACCCTGCCTACGAAGCTAGCGATCCCAGGTTCAAATCCGTTTTCTATGTACTTAAGCATAAACACATAATTATTTAATTTAATAACATAGGTACCTACTGCAATATGTACTTAAGTATATATTTCTCTATACAAGTATTTATTTCGTTGTCTGGTACCCATAGTACAAGCCTAGAGCTTAGTTTGGGACTAGGGCAATTGGTGTGACATTGTCCCCTGGTATTTACTATTTATTTATTTATTCTAGGGGTGCACTAAAAAGGGTTTTTTGGAAATTCATCCATCAATTTTTTTTACACTGGGTAAAGACTAACTCGAGTTGGCAAACGTCGGATTCATACGTAAACTGTCATACTAACTCAAATGTCCTGACCCAGTAGTGTTGATTTTTGGTACAAGTGGCCCTTACGGGTTAACCTTTTGAACGCCACAGTCGGGTCTGGCCGACAACTGAGAGTCGTGCCACTGACGCCACCGTCGGCCTCAGCCGACACAAGTTAGAGATTAAAAGAGTCTTTGTTTCGTATGGATTAATTTGTAATTTGCGTAGCATAGCAAACATGTTTGGCGTGTGAGTGACGCATTTTGTATTTGACGTACGGCGTTCAAAAGGTTAAACTAGATGGAGTAGAGGGAAATTGTAGAATAAATAAAATATAATTTAAAATTTTACATATTCTCAAATACAGATTTGTTAAATAATTAATTTTACTCTATGCTGAGTAGTCTAGAAGTATTAACCCGTAAATGTGAATGCACCTCTAGGGAATAGACCGTACATCTGTCTGCCTGTTCCCACGGCAACAGCTTCCATGAAAACTCAGCGCAGATAGTTTTAGAGTTCAAAAGTTATGAATAACTTTAAATTACGGTTACCGGTAAAACTTGCCGCGTTGGTTCCGTGCGATTTCATCTCAACGGCTGAAGTTCGAGCTTAGTAGGAGTTTTACCGATCCAACACGCGGAAACTTCGTGTAGGCAAATATTGGAATTTGAATTTAAGAGTACTGATTGATGCCTTTTTAGTTTGAAACTTCCAAAATTAGTATAGATAGTCAACTCGTTGCTTTTTCAAACTTGTTTATGGAAAATTGACAATAAATATACATACAAACATTAAATCATGCCTGTTTCACAGAGGGGTAGGCAGAGAGCACTTCTTTCCACCTGCTACGATCCTGGCAGATCTCTTTCGCTTCCTCCACATTCATACATCGAGTCATGCATGCACGTCCGTTACGAGTACTTAAGATTCGGCCTTTTTACAGTATTTCTCTAACACATGTGAAAACAAAAATTGTAGCAACAAATAATCATAAATTACTTTTTAGTAGATAACAATCTTCAATATTAATGTCGACCCGTAGCTAAAAACCATCCTGATACTTTAAGTTTCGGTCCACTACGATGCCACAGACAGGCAGATACAAAGATATAGAATAAATAACATAGATAGGTACACCGATACTCACATTAAACTCATAACTAGGGTTAGGACTTTTGGTGGCATTTCGTGGTTCAAGATTCCATGGAGTCGCTATTTCCTAATTATTATAATACATGACACTTTGATTTTGACCTTCAGTATGGTCACATTTCAAAATGAACTAAATCAATTTTTAGTTCGGTTATTCTAAACCTACTAACATTTGCTTGTTTGTAATTGTAACGCTTTTACAGTAGAGACATCATCCATGCCAAAATTCATTTAAATTGGTTTAGCGATATAAATAAGAAAATGAGTTTTTAAATATTATTAAATACTGAAGGTCAAAATCAAAGTGATATGTATTATAAAAATTAGGAAATAGCGACTCTATGGATTCTACAACCACGATGTGCCACAAAAAGTCCTAACTCTACTCATAACCCTTTTTACCCGACTGCCGGACGAGGACGGTAATGTGTTTATCAGCTATAAATCGCACGGTGAGAACGAAAGTGACCTAATACGATAGTCAAGCTTTTTGGGAAATCAACAAAATGTGTTTACGTGTTAGGAAGTTTCTCCTAACTTCCCGAAATAAAGAGCTTAAAAAAAACTTATTTGTGTTATCCTTACGCATTTCTTAACCAATTCTATTTGTTTTTAATGTAGTAAATCTGAAATGTGCTTAAGTTAATATCTGTCCAAAAAACCTTCCAAAAGTAAGTCACTGTGTAGTAGTACGGAACTATGACCTATTTTGAATTAGGTCACTTTAAGACCGGAAAGTCATTGGTTTAGGCACAGTTTAAAATGAAAAAATGACTCAACTAGTTTTGTCAGACCGAACAGCATTTTAAAATTAAGGTAAATTCTAAAAACCAGAGTCTAAAAATTACGTGCATTATGGTTACCTATCTTAAGTTCGAAAAACTTTTGCTGGCTGTTTCGTTTGTCCGAAATTTTCATTTGTCCGAAAATCATTTTTCCCTGATTAACTGATTAACTTTCCTGGGTTGTTATAAAACTAACCTAACCTAACGTACATGTTCAGTAGGTTTTTAAACATTTTGGGTTCAGATAAACGATTTTCGGACTTATGAACATTTCGGTCAAACGTAACAGAGGACAAAAGTTTTTCGAAACTTCGATAGGTTACCAATAATATTAATAACATTGCTAGAAAATATAAATCCTACTTGGTTACTGGACCATTTTATAACTAAAATGAATATTTTGATAGGTTTTTTTTTATTTTTATAAAATATTTTTTTTTTTTTTTTTTATAAAGGTTGTATGAATAAATAAAATAGTAGCATTATTTTTAAGTTTAGATTAATATTTTGCATGCTAAATTGTGGCAGAACATACCTTCATGTATTTAAACTGACATGTATATACACGGTGATTTTTTTTTGGTGATCAGGAACTAATTTCTTCTTTTTTTATGTAATTTTTTTATTTCGAAAATAACTTTTAATTGAAATTGATTGTCACCCTACTAATTGTTCATTCTATGAGTTTACAACCTCTTAACTAATAAGATAACAAGTTTATTGACGTAATATCTGTCAAATTTCCCACCAAAGCGATATGGCACTTGACGTATCTACTTCACTTCAATAATTAATGTAGAATGTCCATGTATCCAGTGGTGATTGGTTTTAACAATATCATTAACTCAAATAAATTAAACAGTGAGTTAATTGTTTGAGACATCAACCATTAAATTCCATTTTTGTTGCTTATTAATAATTTTCAACTCCTGATCACCGATAAAATATCACCGTGTATAAATCAAACCTGTGTAGGTATGTTCTTACAAATAAATCATGTCATTTCATTTCATTTCATATCCCCAAACAATTTTTTTTGTGCATAATATAAAAAATCATATTAAAATATTGGCAAAGTCGCAGTCCAAACGGTAAACAGTTTAAGGGGCAGACGTATCGGGCCACGCCCCGGGGGAAATTTGCAACGAGCCGATACATAAATCTCATATTTCTGCATTACGACGTGCCATGCGGAAACTTAACAGCTAAGTGTTATGTAAATTTTGTTACTGAATTTTGTATGGGAAATAAGTTAAACTAACTTGCAGAAAATATTCCAGAGCCAATAGTCTTTTAAAGCATTTATTTTTATTATATTTATATGTTTATTTTGGCCTGGTACAGTATAGTTGCCAGCAATAATATATATTCCCACATGGGCGCAAAAATATCTGACACGTCTTTAATACTTGAGGTTTAAGAAGGTAGAGGTTTTTTACTTGAGCTTAGTTTGGGATTAGGGCAATTCGTGTGAGATTGTCCCTCGATATTAATTTATTTATTTATCTCGGACACTGTCCAATTTTCCGAGATAAAAAGTACACCTTGTCCTTACCCGGGGTTCAAACTATCTCCATACCAAAGTTTATTAAAATAAATTCAGCAGTTACTGTGAAAGCGTTACATACAAATAAAAAGAGCTACTTTCGCGTATATTTAAGATAAAGAAAAATGTTTTTTACAATAATGGTTTTAAATTGACTGAGACATACTGGCCAAACCAACAAAATAAAAATTGTGATCTAAAATAAAAAGACATTTTCACTTGTCATGCTCTTAAAATGCTACATAAATCTCTGCGAATCGGGACTAAAGCTCCTTATTAATCTCTAGGGATTAAAGTATTTTTTCTTTATTTACTTTGGAAACCCGTAAACAACCAATCACGGTGTTTGTGAATGGAGGATTATCGCCATTTTCAGTGACTGTGTATGGACCATATTTTTTGGGTGTCGAAATAACCTCAAAATGACAACTGTGCAAATATATAAAAAAAAAGGATTTAATTTCGTGAAACACGATTAATTATTACGAATATGCATCTATTTAATCATATTAAGGCCGAACTCTTTTATTATGCGTGGTCCAATTACTTTTAACATGGTTTCCAAGTTTAAATCTGTTGGCTAAATATGCAAGCATTTAAAACATCACTTTACAAAAAAACCGCGGAACTTTTTTTCCTATTTGTATTTTGAATAGATGTTCATAACTTGTATTGAACGTACGTTGTTTAAATAAATGTTGTAATTTTGTTTAGAACGTCGTTTTTTTCCTCGCATTCAAAGTGAAAAGTAGAGTGTTTAACGCGAGACTAAACAACCATAATGACACTCGAACTACAGCCACCCTCGCTCGCAAGCTCGCTCGCGTGGCTAAACATCTCGTGTCATTATGGCTTGCTTTAGTCCTTTGTTGAACAATCTACTATAACCACTCTAAACTAAACAAGTTAACTACCGTATTTAAACCAGAAAATATCAAAAGCGAGTACAAAGTTGATTGGTCTGTCCTGACGCGAATAGACAATAAAGGCACTTTATTGAGCACGCCTACATTTAAATTAAATCGTTCCGGCGCATTCCCCGCAGCCGGCGCGGCTACTGCCGTCGCGCGTCGTCATGATCCGACATGCAGCCACATGTTACAAATGCTTTAGATGTTACGATGCTGATACTTCAATAAGGTTTAGGGCTGAAGTTACGGGGTCGCGTTTAAAGACCGATTCACATTGGTCAAGGACAGTGGAGTGGAAAAATAGAAAGTGATTCGAAAATGCCGGAAAAATGTAATACTTACATACTTACTTAAATATTAATTTAACTAAAAAAAAGTAGTTTTTTTTTTAATTTGTTGTTTATTTTTCAATATATTGGTATAAGTAATTAAAAGTGCTATTATTTTAAATATGTACTTATGACAAATATTGTTCACCATTTTATGGTTGACTGTAGCGGAATTAACTCGTATAATATTTTTTATCATCTCTCATATGTACCTACAGTTAAACAATAAAATATTTTGATTTTATTTGATTTGATATTATCCACTGGAGAGGCAACTTGACTCGGTACTGTCCGATCGGTTTACACTACTGTACTGTCCTCTGTCACTGACTACTTTGACTAATGTAAATTCGGTTTGAGTCAAAATTTTGTGAAAGGATGAGGTTTTTCTGTTTAAATAGTCAACGTGAAAAGTAGATATGAACTTTTATACTCTGTCGCTTTTAAGTCACGTAAGTAATGTTAAACAAAATTGACAAATGTGTTAATGCGATAAAGTAAAAAAGTGAGCAGAGGGGCTAGTCGTCGATCGTAATCGTTTTCATTTTGAAAATTGAAGGCTTGTCTGCATACAAAATGAAAACAATTGTTCCACTTTGAAGTCGGTTGCGATTGCGAGTGCGTCAGGCAATAGCCCCTCTGATCACTTTCTACTTTATTACATTAATATTTTTGACAACGCATGTCGAGTGATATATCACGTGACTTACGTCCATATTTATATTCCATCATTCATGTCAGCCGAAAGACGTCCACTGCTTGACATAGGCCTCCCCCAAGGCTCTCCACTCAGGCCGGTCCTGTGCTTTTCGCATCCACCGCGTTCCCGCGATCCGTCGTTTCTGGTAGCCGGGTCTCTGCCGGAGATTACCTGAAGCACCCCCTGCCCCGCCGTTACCATGGCCGCTACCGGAGCCAGGAATAGCGGAGCCGCCGGGGACTAGGGGTTTGGGCTGTTGTTTGACATTCATATTAGGGAACCGTTGGGGGCAAAAATGCTGTAGCCGCCACGCTTGGCAGGCGGGTTGGCGACCGCAGTTATACCATGTATGTAGTCCGCGGAGGACGCTGCTGCCCATCCTCCGGTTTATCCCTTAGTCGCCTCTTACGACACCCACGGGAAGAGATGGGGTGGTGCTATTCTCGGCCGGCACCCACACGGCACATATTCCATACTTTTTTTTTTATTAGGTACTACCAAGTAAAGAAGTAGCTCTTCTTTACTTGGTAGTACCTAATAAAAGTAAGTAATCGTAACGTTGACAATATGATTGACATGTCAAAGGCAACAGGATTTTACGAGTAGAATTTTATTGAACTCCTGGATAATTATTTAGAATTTCTTATTAACGACATGATTATAATTCTAGATATCTTTTTTTATACTGTATTTCCAATTAATTAGATTTTTATAATAATTGTAATTACTAAGAGCTATATCTACTTGTCCTTAATTTTAATGATCCAACTGCTGGTAAATTGAAGTAAAAATTTGAGATTTTCTACTTGTAAAAATGTATTTTTTTGTATGATTTCAAAAACAAGATGGCTTCAAACAAGTATAAAGATCCAGTAGGTTGCCTTTTTACATAAGACATTATTTATTGACATTATTATTTTGATATATTGTATTATTATACTATATACCTACGTAAAACAATTTATATTTATGCAATAAATTGTTACTTACAAATTAAAACAATTATCCTATAAAAGAAAACATTAACCTATTTATTTCACAACGCCGTTTTTCACATCCCCTAAACAAACAACCTTCACCCACTATGTAACAAAATTAACTAATAAATTAATCAACAATATAGTTAGCCCGCGGGAAAACTTTCTACCCAAATATTTAACCGAATTAATGAATGGGTGAAATAATTTTAGGACCCGGTTAAATTAGGGAAAGCCATCATCTCGCCCCGGGAGAAATTAGGAGTCGGAACACGTCTGTTATTAATTTCCAACAATAGATTTAAATACATAAAGTTGATTGTGGGGCGGAAATAAAATAAAACTAGGCATTTTTTATTTAAAGGTCTTTTTACACGCGCGTCGACGGCTACCACCGACAAAATTAAATAGCAAGGGCTGCAGTGCTTGGTCTTCTTATATGCACCGCTGATATTATAAGAATCCTAGTTTGAACTTCAGCTGGCCTAGTACTAGTAGTAGTCTACTCTAATTGTCATGCGATAAATGCAACCAGTTTATCGTATGACAATATAGAGTAGAATAGAATAATTTTACATATTTTTTATGGATATTTTTTTGCTTTTTTTGTCGAATAATGTGGATAAAGCATCCGTCACTAGTACCTACTTAATACGTGTCAAAACTTAACGTATCGTTGCTTCCCAAGAATAGTGACACAAAACAAAATAGGTTAATTAGTAATTGATACAGATCGCCACCACCGTACCAATAGGGAATATGCATGTTTTTTTTTTACAGCTTCAATTGAAGCTGATTCATGTAACAAACAGATCACAAAAATCATTTTTTGAATAACTATAAAAATAACCAAGATATAAGCCAACAAAGATTTGTTCCTATCTCTTTCTAGAAAAACGGAATTTTACATGGAGTTTATATGGCCGCAGTGCACAATGACGTCACGGTGCACATCGGATCTCTCTGTCTAATTAGAAGTTTGAAATGCTTATAACTTCCGTATTTCTTGACCGATTTTAATTTTAATTTCCGTTTTGGTGATCTCTTTTACGGTATTTTCATATTTTGATGAGAAATGCGATTTTTAAAATCCATGCATATTCCCTATTGGCAGAGTGCAAAGCGGGTGGAGGGGGTAGCCTAAACGATCACAGCGCTCGCTACGGCTAAAATTGTCATTTTTGTCGCTGACTTGAGCTGTCAAATCCATATTGCAGTAAACATTTTCTAATCGTTTTTGAGATAAAAATATAGTGAATTACTATGTTACAGTCCCGATTGTGTAATATAGTAAAATAACACAAGATTTCATTAATATTTTTCACAATATTTACTTACTTCTTGTTTGACAGCGGTGACAATATTGTCCATAATGGCCGCCTGTCACGTGGCGCTGTCGTCGCGCTCGATCCCAATACGGCACATTTTAAAGCGATCTGTATCATACATACATACATACATAAATTCACGCCTTCATTCCCAGAGTGGGGTAGGCAGAGCTACAGAATTACCAACAACTCTAAAAACAAATATCATCAATTACTCAAAATTAACCTATTTTGCTTTGTATCACTATTCTTGGGAAGCAACGGTATGTTTTAGCCACATTTTGTCATTTTGTTCTTCTCGGTAAAACGACGGTCTTTACTTCAAGTAAATAAGGGCTATAATGATGAGCTATGATGATATATTTGACAATAACGTGTCAAAAACTTTTTACGTCGTAGAACAAGATTCCGTTTGTTTCGTGACATGGAAAAGGCGAACAAGGACACCATAGCCACAAATTAATTGTCTAAAGTGCGATAGGGTTTATATTTCTGTCATTCTACTGGGGTCACTACATAATTCCAAAGAGTCATAATTTCGAATTGATCACAATTCCGTATTTTCAATACCGAACGAATTTTTTTGATAGAAGACAACTTGTTATCGCTTATAAACCAAACCTAACCTAACCTACGTATGACAATTAAATTATGCATTTAATCTAAAATAGCTTTCGGACATATTAGTTAGGGAGGCGAGGTAGCTAAATGGCGTAATTCAACGGCGCCGTCGAGACCTATCAAAATCGAAAGATAAAATAATTTCGAAAAGAAAAGCTCGTATGGTAAAAACCATTTTAGCGGTGGGTTTGGCGTGTACGGTTTTTCAAAAATGTTAAAAAAAACAGTTACTTGGGCATTCTCGAGCGCGTCAGATATTCATACTACGTATGCCCCAAGTGCCTCTGATAACAACGGTATACTAATCTGCCGGTTTGCGTGGTGGGGGTAGGCATATAAAGTAGTCAAAAATGCAAAAAAAAAAAAATTACCTACTCGAGCGCGTCAGATTTTTGGAAGGGGTGTCAAGTAGGCCCCAAGGACGCTCCCTTTAAAAAAACTGACGATTTCGGCGAGACGATAAGAAGTTACGATGAATTTTTGAAAATGCAAAAAAAAAAAGTTTTTTTAAATACTCGAGCGCGTCAGATTTTCATAGGGGAGGTTTATCTCGGTATCCTAAAAGCATACCTATTTTCTTATTCTGACAAAAATGTTGGTGGGTTCTCTTAATCTGACCGAAAAAGGTTTTTTGGTTTCTTTTTTTCCTTTCTTTCTCCTTGATAAAACGGGGAATTTAAGAATGACAATAAAGCGATAGATACATTACATTTTTTGTTTATTTAAACTTTTTTTTTGTAAAATGTATCGTTCGCGACTTATATGCCGCAACGGGTTCTTTGGAAGACGAAATGGCTCCTCCACACTTCCGGTCATGCGGAAACCGGCAGATTATGTATTTCTAGTAAGTTTTAGATTATATTCTTCAAATAAAATAAAAAAAAATCGCGCTCGAGAATGCCGGATTAACGTTTTTTTTTTACAAGTTCGCGACCCTATAACTCGGTGGCGTCAAGGACTTATCGTCAGATTAGTTAAATTTAGTCTTAAAACACTAAAATCAACCCCCAATATCTTAATCTGACGCGCTCGAGTATTTCAGACTATCGATTTTTTTTTACTAATCTGATCGTCTATCCTAGGCGCGCGTCACTACATATAGAGCTAAATACTTAACAAGGTTGTTCTATTAGGTCTAAGGTATCTCTCATATCTTAAACTGCCACGCTCGAGTATTACCGAAAATTCCCCTATTCGCCTCCCTAACTATATGAAAATTCGGACAAATGAACATTCGGAAAAAAGTAATTCGGAATTTTAAGGTGTTCCCTATTTGCTCTTATAGACTCTTATGCGAGTCTACCTTTTTCTACTCGCGTACTATATAAACTAAAGAACTGTATTGCCGGCGTAATTCTTTAATCCACAATTTCCAATGTACCCACTATATGTCAAAAGTTTTATATCTAGTTCAAACTGTAACAGTTTTGTTTTTATTCAAGGATCAGATGGGTTATTATGACATAGCTATGCAGTTCATTTTACGGCGAGCGTAAAGGACAGAGCTATAGCAGTTATATAGCTCTGTCCATTTCTCTCAGCGTAAAATCAACTCCATATTTACGTCATAATAACCCCCCAGTTCCTCATTATTCAAGTTACTTTATTTCTAGGTAAAGTAGTCAATTTAGGGTCTTGGGTCAACCGGTGGTCGAAGTTTTTTTTTTTGCGCTTGTCAAAAGTGCAGTGCTAAGACTTACTTGGTTGTCAATTTATGTTCATAGCAAGCAGGAAAAACCATTCCCGGGTAAATTTACACTCGCAAATTTCTCGGTGTTGAAAATGCAACAAACTTGTAACTGTATATTAATTCCTTTACACAGCCTCCTGGATCCCTACGCCTTTTACAAAAATAAAATGGACAGCCGCGTAAGCGTGAGGTTAAAATTATGAATGGGGAAAAATGCGACCGGGTAAAATCACGAATAACGCGAGGGGAAAAAAATCTACGCTGAACTTTCGAGTTTGGGATACGGATCGATTCACTCATCGTATGATTACTAATTATTCCCGTATGTATTCACGGATCTATGGTACGTACATATCCTAGTTTGTTTACCTATTTTGTTAGAAATAATAATACATAATATAGAATGAATTTAATTATAAAGGAAGTGTATAGCTGCTGTCTTTATTTACTTTAAAACGAAGCGCTCTTGTACACTTCTGAACGCTTTTTTCCACTTTGACAGTTGTTGTTAATAGTTATGGCATGGTTATGTAGATTTAAATGGTTGATAATTCTATAACCACACTTTGCACAATTAGGCTAAGATGTTTACCAGTGTATTAGTGATAGGTTGCAAGCCCATCGCCTAACAGTACTACAAGCCTTTATTCCCTTAGTCGCCTCTTACGACATCCACGGGAAGAAATGGAGTGGTACTACACTGGTACTATTCCAACCCGGCAACCACACGGACGACGGTGTGGTTATAGAATTATCAACAAGTTTTTAAAGTTGTTGGTAATTGTTTAGCTATGCCTACCCCACTTTGGGAATGAAGGCGTGAGTTTATGTATGTATGTGTATGTATTTAAATGGTGGGGATGAGGGGCGGCACTTGACCTTAACAAAAAATAGCGTTTTAAAGCTTAATATTTCATAAATGAATCCCTAATGGTAAAATTATTTGTACAAACCCGCAATATTTTTGAAACACCTATCCAACGACACCCCACACTATGGGGTAGACGAGAAAAAAAAAACATCACCAAGTTACGTGTAGGGGAAGTGCAATAAAAATAAAAAAAACAAGATTTTATTGTACCACTTTGTTGGCGTGACTAATATGTATATTCATGCCAAATTACAGTTTTCTAGTACTAAGAGTCTCTGAGCTAGGCTGCGGACGGACGGACGGACATGGCGAAACTATAAGGGTTCCTAGTTTGACTACGGAACCCTAAAAAGTGAGGAATTGTATTTAAGGTACTTATAATACATTTTCTGTGACCTTTATTTCTTATGCAATGAAAACGAAATGCCAAACTACCGCAGATACGCCGTTATCTTACAATACAACCTCATCCTTGGAGGGAACTGTAGCGTTCCACGTAGGGTTACCATATCTCAGGATTTGTCCTGAGATCCTAGGATTTTTCGACTTTTCTAAGGATTGCGGCCGGATTTTACAAATCTTATGAAATCTCAGGATTATCAATAAATCACAGCTTACATTTTAAACATCTCTTTAATTCAAAGAAACAAACTAAAAATTATCTTCCTTTGGTAATTAATAATTGCACAGTTAAAATCCATACTTATTTATCCACGTTAAACAAACTAAAAAAAATCTTCCTTTGGTAATAATTGCACAGGTAAAATCTCAAACTGTATAAAATCTCAGGACTTTTCCATGGAAATCAGGCCTTTTCTCTGGACTTTAGATTTTTTCATCTGGTAACCCTAGTTCCACGTCCCATTACTCCGAGGCCACCTGAAATCATTACGAAGCCTTCCTCGCGTTTCTTTTGCGAATTCCATTCAAAATCAGCTAAGTTGGAATAGCAAATCGAAGTAGACGCGATCTGGAAACGATCTCGCCGGAATTACAGGAGCACTCCCGATATTACGGGTCTGATTACACATAGCCACGTGAAATATTATTATGGGGTTTTTTGTTTTAGTTTAAGGTTTTCCTACCAAAAGTGGTAAAGTTTTTGAGGAGTTTTGATGTCTATATACAACTGCGTTGAAATATAGGCTGAGTATTCAGCTAACAAGTTACGGGTTTGGGTGGTATTGCAGTGGCAGTGGGCGGGGCACATCGCACGCAGGACTGATGGCCGATGGGGTCAGAAGGGTCTTGAGTGGCGTCCGCGGACCGGAAGACGAGCTGTAGGTAGGCCTCCAGCAAGATGGAGTGACGACCTTGTAAGGATCGCGGGAACGCGCTGGATGCGAAAAGCACAAGACCGGTCTGAGTGGAGAGCCTTGGGGGAGGCCAATGTCCAGCAGTGGACGTCTTTCGGCTGACATGATGATGATGATGATGATCCCGTTGAAAATAAGTTATGTTAAGCAATGGATAAAAATATTGTATCTCTTTAAACTAATACACTCGGGGGCAAAAAAAAGAGGCTATTAGTGAAATCTGATGATGGATAGGATACCTAACTGATTGAATCAGGGGTTAACGCCGGAATTGTGCATGTTCAGAAAAATATCTAAAATTCCAATTAAATGTAAGTATTTAAATCCAAATGCTGACCCAAACTCTCTCGCTGTGGTGTTAACTAATTGTGCGATAAGTTAAGTATCTTAAGAACATTTGACCTCCTCTATTAAACTTCGGTGTAACCACCATTAAACCTCACTCAAAACCAAGGCAAGGAACGTTCGAAATAGCGTCGTTTTTACGAAAAGCGTACTCTGACCTCGAATCGGAAAGAAAGAATCGGTAGCGTTTTTTTTAAAATAAGCTTTTATTCGTATTTTACTGAATGTCTAGAATACTAACAGACAAAAAAACCATAAAGGTATACTCAAATTTCAAGAACAAAACTTTTTTCATTCTTTCCTTGCGGTGTACCTACAGGGTGTACCTACTTTATTTAAGGGAAAATGCGTACCTATATTAATGTAATCAAAGCACAGCAACGAATTCTCGTGTTTTTTTTTCTCAGGACTATTTGCTACGGGAACCCAATATGAACGCAGGGATAAAAAAATCTCTTCTTTCAAAATTCAAAATTCTTTATTTGCGATAAATATGGTTGGTACAGGTCTTAAATTATTATACATAGGTCAACATATTTAGCCATCGGTGACAGCATGCAAAACTTGAACACTTATATTGAAAAGGTCATTTAAATAACATTAGCAAAAGAATAAAGGGATTTACTTTAACGGGATCGACTGCAATACCTACTCATGCCTTATTTACGTAACACATACACACCTTAGCTGTTACAGACAGCCCCCTGTGCAGAACCTGCATGACGGCAGAGGAGACTGCTTCTCACGCCATCTTGGAATGCCCTGAGGTGGCAACGTACCGGGTGTGACTCCTCGGATAAGAACTGTAGTCGCTACCAAAATTCTCCGGCAACATCAAGGATTTGTGAGAGACTGGGTTGGCAAGAGTAGTACCGCTAACCCTCTACGCGAAATACGCGCACATTTAAAACTGCACCGAGCAACGTCGGGCGTCCTCAATACTATTACTTATTGTGTTTTCTGATAAACTAAAGAATTTCCATGGAATTGGACGATGCTTTTTTGTAGCGCAAGTAAAAACACAGTTTATGGGATACGTAACAAACTTTGATAACAGTTACCCTTTGAGTAGTCAGCTTAACGGGAAAAGGTGGCCACTTTAATCCGTTAAGTTGATAACTCGAAGGTCAATTGTTAGTAAACAATGTGATATATCCTATAAGGTGTGCTTTCATTTGTAGTACAAAAAAGCACCGTCCGATTTCAAGAAAATACTTTAGTTTATTAGAAAACTCAATATTATTAATGAGGGTGCCACTGTACATCCGGTGTAGGTACGCTCAGCGCAGTCTTAAGTTGTCGAGTTGCGGAAAAAAGCCCGCAACAACCTATAAACCTATACATATAACGGGGTAGACGGCAAGGTACCAAGTAATCCAAAACAAAAGTCGCAGAGAAGGCGAAGAATTATTTTATTCAGTAAAAACCTCCTTATAAAATTCATTTTATCGGAGGAAACTTTAACACATTTCAATCTTTGCTCCATAAAATGTTGCAGACAGCTTGACATGAATAGAATAAATCTTATAGCAGGAATATTCGAAGCGAACAACTTCCAACGTCGGCTGCCTTTTCATGGAACGCCGTTGCAACTCATACCATTGACAACTCCTTTTATTTATAAAGTTGCAAAGTTTTACACGTGTCTCCGTCCAGATTAAGGTAGATTCACAATGAACATTTATTTGCGCGCGATAATATAGCTACTATATATCGCGAGGTACATGTTATCGTTGCTTCTGATTGGTAGAGACGGTTATGAACGCAAATAGCCTACTATTCTAGCGCATGTAGTTCTTCATTGTTAATTTAGATTTTTAGTGTTTACAATACACGACGACGCGACCGGCACGGCGCACGTCAAATTAAGGGAGCGACCACACCAGAGATTTACCGTGCTTAAATTACGGTTCGTCAAAATTGACGCCATGTAATTACTAAGACCCATTGTTTTGTTTACGCAACGTCACCGTATTTTACGCGTCGGCGTTGCCGATCCTTAGCGTTGCAAAGGTTACGTTGTCAATGTATGAAAAAAGAAGCAGACGCGGGACGTCGTGATTTGAAAAAAAGCGGTAGCGTTAAAGAGTCGATGCAGCAGACCGAACTTGGCAAGATAAATCTCCTTAGCTTTACTACACCGAGTTTCTCACACAGCAATAAACGGCACGTTGTTTCATATTAATCTTACTGAACATTAACCGAATCCCGTATAACCAATTGAGGAAAACCGTTCTTTAAGCCTCTATTATTCGCACTAGCTCCAACCAACCCCAGCCATAATTGCACACAAAACTGGCACTAGGTATTTTAAAATTCGAATTTATTTTCTGCCAGCAACAAAGGAAATTATGTTCGGATACAAGCTCACTCAAAACTGCTTGCTTATACATTCAGTCGAAACTGTAGAGCGTTACCAACTTAACGGAACGTTCGGCTCTTAAACTTAAATGGAATGAAGTCGAACACTATTTGATTTCTGTTGAGTTTAAAATTTTATACAGAACTCCCAAATAGGAAAGGGTAGTTTTATACCTTGGGAGAGGAACGTTTTGAAAATTAGGCATCTGAAACTCATCCAATTTTAACTCAACAGCTATAGATATCTTTTTGATTACTGTAGTTCCACGTTTCAACAGTGACCACATGTATTTTGTGCCAAGCTATGTCTAACAATAAACAACCAAAAAAAATGGTACATGAATACAGAATATTTTAATGGTTAGATACATAAAAAAACAAGTTCTCTTCTCATTTTTTTATTTGTACACTTATTTTTTTACCTCCAGAATATAGTAATTATTACGACTCAGTAGCCTCACTTTGGAACAATAACAATGAACCGAGTTGTCGGTTTTCTACTAATCACTACTAAGAATTATTTATCTGGTTATTTCTTGATTTAACGCAACACTAAAAGCGCGTTTCTTCAAGAGCATTCGTCCGCGAGCGTTCGTAGGGGAGCAAACAAAGACCACTTGATGATAAAATGGCTTTGAGGCTGATGGATATTTACAATCTTAAGATTGATTGATTGATCAATCAACCCAACCGCGTTGCCAACCCTGTAGGCTAAGATAGAATGCCTCTATTCTAATCATTCCACCGACTCCCTTACTCTTAAACTGGAACATTACAATACTAATGCTGAATGGTGACAGGTTCAGATGATGTAAGCAACCCAGACGGACCAGACAGGTTTTAATACAGCTCATTCAGTCCAGTTCCACTAACAAATGCTTGCATCATAGCTCATCACGTCCAGAATAACCGAAATTCGTGCTCGCGTGCTCGCGTAATGTTCGCCTCAGAACCATACCGCCCGAATGCTCAATGACGAATGCTCTAGTAGGGACGCACCTTAAAATAAAATGTCAAAGATTCAGGTCATTGGTGACTAAAAGTTATTCTACTTGAGGATCCGTGTTGTCATCCTGAGGATTGTCCAACCTGAAACCGAAATAAATACAATCAGTTACTTATCAATATACAGGGTGATTGGTAGCTAAGTGCAAAGCGTTAAGAGGGTGATAGAGCAGCTCATAAGCTATCGATTTAACCACCATTAATGTTCAGCAATTGTTATTAGTTTCCGAGTATTTTTGTAATTTTTGCCTATGTCCGTGTTACGAAAAACCCCTAAATTCATGTATGAATTTAAAAAAAACAGTGTTTTCTTTCATAATTAGAATCACTATGAACTAAGGAAGTTTTTAAACCTACATGACAATTTTTTTATAATAACTTTTTGAGCAACCGCACAGAGTTACTTTCCCCATACTATTTAAGAGAACCCCGCGTTTGTTTTTTACCTTGTATGGAAAAACAAACTTTGTGCGTTTACTCAAAAAGTTGTAATGAAATGAAATTTGGCATATAGCTTTAAAAATGTCGGGTCAGGTGGGGTAAATATAAGACACGGGTAAAAATAAGACTAAGTTTTTAACACTCAAAAACTTACTCTACTTCATTCCTATTCCATTTAAAAGGAAGCATTGTGACAATGCTTCCTTTTAAATGTCTTATATTTACCCCACCTGTCCCTCATGCAAGAAAACACTGTTTTTTTTTAAATTAATACATGTACGGGTTTTTCGTAACACGGACATAACGAAAAATAACCAAAATTCCGATTAAAATGATCTCGGAAACTAATAACAATTTCTGAACATACATGGGGGTTAAATTGATATATTATGAGCTGCTCTATCACCCCCTTAAAGCTTTGCACCTAGCTACCAGTCACCCTGTATTCGTCTAAGATATTATGCTAATGTAGATGAGTTTTATTATTACCTATGAGTTTGGCCCCTATTTCCCGTAAGGACAATAATGCCCTTCTTCCCTGCAAAATTTATTTATGGTTGATTAACTTTGTGACGTCATGTAAAAAACCGGTCAAGTGCGAGTCGAGCTTGCGCACCGGGGGTCCGTCGTAGTGCCGCACAATAGGTAGGTCATATTATATTCCAATTTAAATACGAATTCGAACTACATGGCCAGTTCATTCTAAGTTATTATACCCTTATTAGTAAAGTAGCCACAATACTTTGTCCATTTCCCTATAATTATTCGTACCTTAACGTAATAATGTTAGGATGTATGATAAATATAAAATAATTTTAATAAAAATTACAGCAATGAACAGGTACAACCCTAAATCGCGACATGTGTGCATGTTTAACTGTCAAACTGGGCCGTTAAATTATGTACAGTGTCTGGTCAAAACACAACCTCCATTAAAAAATAAAACAAGTGAGTGTACTCTTTATTAGACAAAAATAAATCGTTTTACAAAAAAACGCTTATATAAAAATAAATTATGTACAAAAGCGAACTTATCCCTTTAAGGGATCTCTTTCAGCTAACCTTGAAACGACTGGGTGAGGACAACGCATAGGGATGGCAAAATACAAGTTGAGCTATAAAAATAACGTTACCAGTCAGTGACTCTAAGGTTTATTTTTACTGAGCCGGATTAGTGTTACATCCTGTTGTTACGCTCCATTGGGAAAAAGGAGCACTAACTGATCCTAGGACTGTGCCTAGGATAAACGTAGAAATTTATTACAAATAAAAAATAAATTGTAACCTAAAGATAGTTTATTAAGATTAATTAAAGGTGTCGAATAATAGACAATTGCGACAAAGATTGGTATAAAAAATAAATAGTAACTAGTTTAGGTGAGGTGACGATAATATAATAACAAAAAAATTTAGAGGTTAGTAAAGACGAAAAATTAAGGATTAACACAAAAATTTAGAGATAAAAAGGTATTCCAAGAATGATTTAAGTTACGTTACCGAATATTGGCCGAAAAAGAACAAACGTTCATGGAGCGCGCGGACTCTTTTAGAATTTGGAGAAACAATGCACGATAGCAATAATAATCAAAGGGGCCCTAAAAAAAATATGCGCATATCTTTTGTATTGAAGTTCGGAGATGGGAATTTTAAATGCTTAAATCAAAAATAAATTTAACATGTACGCAAATATAAAAAAAAATATAGAAAACAGTTTCTTATGCTAAGCTTATCTTGAAAAAAAAGGTCTCGTAGCCGAAGTCTCCGGAGTCACACGCGTGCGTTGTACACAACGCGTGTAAGTATATGTGTCTCGCTATACGCGTGTGATTGCACAATAATCGTCCGCAGTTCGCGTTTAGTGGACTACTTCTTCAGGGGGTAGGTGGACCGGATCAAGCCGGTATTATTTGGTGCGAATACCACTAGGAAGTTCCTTCCTTTCGCTCAGCAGATAGAGTGACCGTGCACCCAACTATGCGAACTAGGTCACTGTTAAAACTGCAATTGTACTTGTAATTGCAAATGTACGAAGTCGAGAACAAAAAATATATCCCTTCGGTTACGAGACTGAAGCACCAATGTCAAAAAGAAACATCTTACATCCATGCCGAACAATCTGACAACACATTCAAAATTTTAAAATAATAATCGAAACCATCAACAACGCAGGCCAGCAACTCTAACACACAAAAGAGTTCGACACCTAAAAAATAAACAAAATAAACGCGCGAATTTGAAGCGATTTTGTAGCGGTAACGCTACAATTATCTTCCAACTAAAGTTAAAAAAAAAATTGACTTCCCCAGAATTAATTAAAAGTAACTACCCTAAATATTTTACAAGAGGCAACCCTAATCATTACCATAAGTAACAACCCTATAATTAATCACAAGTTCATAACTAAACACTAAGACAACAATTAAAACCCTGTAGCATCAAGGTCAAGTTCACAAGGTATCGCCAACCCAAAACATCTTGAGACTAGACTAAATTAACCTATGAACAAAATTAACTAACCTAAGCAACCTAATACGGATAAGCTGTACACCATCACAGCAGTAACCGTGACCGGTTATCCACGTAAACCATAGCCAATACTCATGGTGGAAGTTTATATTCTAATTCCTAACATTAAAATCTAACAATTACATGACACTCAAAAAAGAAAACATTATTATCATCGATGCAGCAAAAAGATGAACTTAGGCACACAAGAGTGCACAAAGTTAAAGAAAACACGAAGAACAATTGGGATACTCTATTTGAAATTTTCAGGCACTAACACTTAAACAAAGGTACACCTCGTGCACTAAGTTCGCTGACCAACAAACCACTACAATACTAAAATCACTGGTTAAGCAGTTTGCGCAAACTACCTATCCGTTGATTCAGTAAGATAGCCCAACAAAATACCAAGCCAACCTGAAAAATTCAACAGAGTCTCGACACAAAAATCACGACATATCCAAGACGCTATAATATACATAACTACGCGGCGAGCGTAATATGTAATAAAAAACAAATGACTGGTGTTATGTGTTAATGATAAGAGATTGAGCGCCAAAACCATATTTTAACGAAAGAAGTACAGTGCGACCAAAAAAATTAGAAATGTCTACCGAGACCAGATCAACCTATGGCCTACTGGGAATAAACCTATGATATACAAAAAAATTAAGACCAGAAGATGAATCGAAAAAGGAAACGTTGACACATATGGGTCCTTTAGAATTTAGGAAATAAGGTGTACCGAAAAATACGAAACATAAGAACAAGGTACAAGGAACAACTTTTGATCTGTAAAAAGTACATTTAACTTTTTAAAATATCTTTAACGTGGTAGGTTCCCGTGTGAGACGTCTCTACGTCGGCCAATTCATAAACTTGTGGTGAAATAACACGGCTAACTGTACATTTTATAAAACGTGGCGCAAATTTGCCACCGAGAAACTCATCCTGACCTGATCGCGCAAAATTACGCCTCCAAACTAAGTCACCAACTCGATAGTGAACCTGAATCCTATTACGGTTAAATCTGACAGAATTACGTTGGAAAGCCAGACTCATTGCGTCAGACACCTTAGCATAGACTTCTTGAAGTGTCTCAAGAGACGCAGCGCGTTCATTCCGACTGTGTTCCACACCTGGGTCCACAGTCTGAACGTTATTACGCTCGTGAGATGAGAGAACTTCGCGTCCATACATAAGGAAATTGGGAGTATAGGAAGTCGCAAGATTCATACATGAGTTCAAATAAAGCGCAACCTTGGGAAGCATCTTAGCCCAATTACGATCGTCAACCGCCAAAAGTATGCTAAGGGTGGTAATTACACTCTGATTATACCTTTCGACAACGTTAGCCTGAGGCGAATAGCAAGGTGTAAAAATTGGATCGGGAATGCGATAACTCGTCAAGAACCTTGAAAACTCGGAACTATGGAACACCGTCGCATTATCGCAGAGGATATTTTGAGGTGTACCATATCGAAGAAAAACCTCAGATTCCAGAGCTTTTGAAATATTCTGAGCGTTAACGATTTTTAAGGGTACCAACCAGACGTATTTGGTAAAAACATCAACCATGGTTAAAATATAACGGAAACCATAATAAGCGGGAGGAAGAGGTCCGATAAGATC
This sequence comes from Acleris emargana, assembly GCA_927399475.2. Lineage (NCBI taxonomy): Eukaryota > Metazoa > Arthropoda > Insecta > Lepidoptera > Tortricidae > Acleris > Acleris emargana. The sequence goes on along the minus strand of OV656844.1, from coordinate 4,311,283 downwards.
GATAGAAAGCAGATCGAGTGGTGCATTTACCGACCTGGGATACAACCTAAGACCATGTGGTGTACCGTTAGCAATTTTGTAAGCTTTACATACTTGACACTCAGACAGAATAGAAGCGACTGACCGATACATCGAGGGCCAATAATATATATCCCTTAGTTTACTGTAGGTCTTCATGACACCAGGATGAACATTAGGAAAATTACTGTGAATCTCGAGAACAGCCTCCCTGACTTTTTCAGCCGGTAGTACTATACGCCAAGCGTTATCACGCAAAGGATTGTCGACAGCCATTTTACGTAAGAGGACACCGTCGCGTATACAATACGCATGAAACATCTGAGGGGACTCCAAAACGCCATTAAAAACACGCTCATACCATGGATCGGAAGAGGGATTATTACCACGACAGAAGGAAATAACACCAACTTGGGCTCTAGAAAGCGCATCTGGAACCACATTAAGAACACCACGCCTATGAACAATCTTGAAATTGAACTGGGAAATGATCGTTGCCCAACGAGCCAATCTACCGCTTGGATTATCTAGTGTCATTAGCCATTTCAAAGCGATATGGTCTGTAACTATAGTGAACTCCACACCATCAAGGTAACCGCGAAAGTGTTTTATTGAATCCAGTACTGCAAGAAGCTCACGCTCTGTGGTACTATAGTTTCTCTCGGCTTTAGAGAAAAGACGTGAATAGTAGGCTATTGGGTGCTCTACACCAGCTATCTCCTGGACAAGAACAGACCCAAGGCCTGAAAGACTTGCGTCGCATTGAAGAATGAACGGAAGGGTGAAGTCAGGACACGACATGACAGGTGACTCCATAAGAACCGCCTTCAACTTAAGAAAAGCAGAGTTAGCGGCATCATTCCACTCGATAGGGTCCTTACCCTTCCTTTTACCAATCAGCGCGGTCAAAGGTGCGATGATAGAGGAGAAATTATCAACGAAGCGTCGATAATAAGATGCCATACCAATAAAACCTCTGAGTGCTTTGGCTGTTGTCGGTACTGGGAATTCATTAATGGCATCAAGCTTCTTTGGGTCGGTCTGTAACCCACGTTCATTAACAATATAACCAAGGTACTTTAGCTCTGGCTTGCAGAATTCACACTTTTTCAAGCTAACCGTCAAACCGGCTTCCTTGAGACGATCGTGAACCTTGCTTATGAGGCGTAGATGACTATCAAAGTCTTTGGAGACGAGGATCAAATCATCGACATACCCGAAGACAAAGTTGTCCGAGTCTGTCGTGTATTCAAAATTCACGATGAGATCCGTCAAACGCTGCATCTCAGACGCTGCGTTAGTAAGTCCGAATGGCATACGGGTAAATTCAAACAGACCGCGTTGAGGAACAATAAATGCAGTTTTCTGGCAGCTTGCGTTATCAGCTAAAGGAATCTGCCAAAAGGCACTCCGAAAATCGAGGGTTATTATAAACCTAGCTCCACGAAGGTTGTCCAAGATATCTTGTATGCGTGGCAACGGGTAGGAATCACGGATAGTAACACTATTCAGCTTACGACTATCGACACAAAACCGAACAGAACCATCTTTTTTGGTAACCATAACTACTGGACTAGCCCAAGGTGACCTGGATGGACGAATGACACCCATTTCCCACATCTTATCAATTTCCTCATTAAGGATTTTCAATTTAACGGGTGAAAGTGGGTAATACCTCTGCCTAATCGGAGGTCCTTCGGTAACTATTTTATGGGATAGCCAAGACGTACACCCTAAACCTTTATTATCAGACGAAATATCATTAAACTGTTCGATGACCGATTGTAATCTAATTTCCTGGTCGGGAGACAATGTCCAACGAGGATGTATATAACGAGTTCCTAAAGAACCTATACAAGGTTTACTATAAGTTTCGACGGATGGAACAAAAAGAGTTTCGGAATCATCACATTCAAAGGCACGAGTTATTAGGGCTGTTAATCCAAAATAATTCCAGAACTGGATACCTAAAATTAACTGTGTCGGTAAATTCTTACTAACAAGACAAGGATGTTGAACCCACATTCCTCTAAAAAAAATAGGAAGGTCAACACTGCCAAGTATCTCGATAGGTGAACTATCAGCTGAAATAACAGTAGGTCGCAAATGGGAGTTAAAAGAAATTTCCAACTTATTTAATAATGAAAGATCGACAAGGGAAACTTGTGCACCACTATCTAGTAAAGCTTTAATACGAGAATTAGATAGAGTAATCTCTAAAAAAAGACGATTATCCAAAGAATTAGTTACGATGACAGGTGATACGTTAGATGAGCACGTATCACCTTTTACAACTTTTTTTGAGGTTGGGGATTGCAACTGGCGCAATCACGAGTGATAACGCCTGGTCGCTTGCAACTAAAACATAAGGTACCAGGGATAGTTGGACAAGCGCGGTATTGATGCCCAGAAGCATTGCACTTTAGACATAAAGGAGGCATTTGTTGTGATGAGACGGCTACGTTAGCCGAGCTACAGACAGCACAAATTGAATTTTGGGGTTGGAATGCCTCGAAATTTGATGTCATGTGCAAGAGTGCATCTAGGTCGATAATCAGGTTGGTACCTAGACACGGATGGTACCGAGAGTGAAGACCATACTTGACGATGGTAAATAGGTCAGTTTCCTCAATAGGATTACGGAGCTTGGAGTTGAGATCACGAGCAGAGATTATGAAATCTCTAGCAGTCTGAGTCGCACCCTGTCGCAATTGTCGAAGTTGACGTTCAACTTTAAAGTCGTAGTCAATAACGTCGAAGGTACGTAAAAAAGCGCCTTTCACTTGAACATAAGACAAGCCAGGAAATTTAATTGATCTGAAATACTTGAGAACACTATCTGAAAGGAGCTCATGAAAACGGCGAACCACGTAATCATACCCGACGTCTCTAGCTTCCGACTCTTCCTCTACGCGCTGAAAGAAATCTCGTACACAACCTTGTCCGTCGAAGGTGATTCCCCATTTGCATAAGGATTCCTGTTTTAAACAGCGTCGACTTGTGAAAGCCGGCAACGGAGTAGGTTCAATCCCACTCTCGCTGTCGAAGAATTCATCGGGATTCTTAATCGGAGGGTTAGGCGGTGTCAAACGGTTTGGGGTCTCCATTACGGGACAGGGATGGTCAGCGGATTCCATACTAAGAGAGTAACAATTCCAAGAACAAAATACCTCAGGTAACTAAAAGCTATAAGAAAGCGTGCGCTAAACGAAAAAATATATGCCTGTGAACAAACACAAACACATGGCAAAAAGAATTAACTGTCCAACGAGACTTACCTTAAAAAGAGCCTGCATACAACACACTAACAAAAGTCTATACTATGATCATTAAAACACAGATTTCAACTTTATTTGAATTGAGAAAAACAGTTTTAGAAGAAATGGTTTAAAATTATTTTTAAAGTTATGTAACAATTACAATTCACCACATTAAAATAATCACCGTCGAAGCGGGAACGACCCGACGAAGTAAGCGAGCGAGGTGAAACAAACACCTCAACACAACAGGAAGTTCAACGGGGACGCAAACCTAGAACACAACGTGAAGAATTAGTAGAATGGGTAAATTACTATTGGTCTTCTAGACCAATCTCACCAAAAAGGACACAAAAAAGAAAAGGAATCAATTAAATATAACGAGAAAAACAATGAAAAAAACTTACTTCGGGCGCCATTTGTTACGCTCCATTGGGAAAAAGGAGCACTAACTGATCCTAGGACTGTGCCTAGGATAAACGTAGAAATTTATTACAAATAAAAAATAAATTGTAACCTAAAGATAGTTTATTAAGATTAATTAAAGGTGTCGAATAATAGACAATTGCGACAAAGATTGGTATAAAAAATAAATAGTAACTAGTTTAGGTGAGGTGACGATAATATAATAACAAAAAAATTTAGAGGTTAGTAAAGACGAAAAATTAAGGATTAACACAAAAATTTAGAGATAAAAAGGTATTCCAAGAATGATTTAAGTTACGTTTCCGAATATTGGCCGAAAAAGAACAAACGTTCATGGAGCGCGCGGACTCTTTTAGAATTTGGAGAAACAATGCACGATAGCAATAATAATCAAAGGGGCCCTAAAAAAAATATGCGCATATCTTTTGTATTGAAGTTCGGAGATGGGAATTTTAAATGCTTAAATCAAAAATAAATTTAACATGTACGCAAATATAAAAAAAATATAGAAAACAGTTTCTTATGCTAAGCTTATCTTGAAAAAAAAGGTCTCGTAGCCGAAGTCTCCGGAGTCACACGCGTGCGTTGCGTGCTGTATACTAAGCTAAAGACAAGCTATTTTCCTTACATGTGGTACGGCTGTTTCCCCTGCAGCATGAGCGAGAGAGCAGTCTTCGAGCTGCGCTTGCTCGCTCCCTCCACCCACATGTCCTTGTTCAGCATGTGATCTGCAAATACTCACTCTTTTAATCAACAACGCACAATAGCTTCATTGCGCTTAAAATTCTGTTATGCCCTTGTCTTTCACTGTCACATTTGAATTTAACAGAAAGTGACAATGTTCACTTACTAAAATATACGTGAAATAAACCACGAAGATGAATTATTATTCTGGGGTTTTTCTGGAGTAGATTCATTAAAGGTGCCAAAATATTCTATACTCTATACTATAGGGTGTCATCGTGAACTCCCGCATTATACCAATAAAAACGAGAAGCTAGCTGTAAGTTGCAGAGTTTTTTTTTTTTGTAGTAAGTAAGTAAATAAAACATTTATTCACAACAATAACACACAACAAAAAAAAAGTAGCAATAAAAATTAAGAAAATGAGACAAGAGAATAGACATGTGCTAATGTTGCGAAACGGTCCAACTCAGCATGTGCTGGCTGTGAAGCCAACGCTGGTCTTCCGTTGGGGCCGCTCGGTGAAAACACGGAAGGTGATACATATATTATAAATATTAAATTAATGCAAACAAGACGAAACAAAAGCAAAATAAAAACAAAAGACAACAGTCATTAGAACAGGCAGCGCTCAGGTGGCAACCAGAGCAACTAGCTTATTAGCTTCGCTACACTTCTGTGCCAACTGCCATGCACGTTTACAAGGTATGACTTTATTCTTTCTTTGTTTTTTAAACAAGCTCAACCCACACCTAGCGAATGGAACATTTAATAGATATCTACCATCTTTATAATAGGGGCCAGGCTTAAAACCAGCGCTAGGATGTACCCATTGCATTGCATTGGATCTAAAACGACATATTTGTACGCCAGCCTTGGAAAAACAAGTAACGATCTGTGATAATTGTCACACCTTTTGTACAGGGATATTGGTAAGTCGACCTATTCACCTCTAGGGGTTATAGGAAAGGTCATTTTCAATCATTTTGGTACCATAATACCCTACGCAAAAGTTAGTAAATTATCCAGATTGGTCGAGTCACCAAACTGCTCGATGTGTGATGTGCGGGAAGATACCAACCACGCATTGGTGGAGTGTGCTCGGATCGGAGACGACCGCAGAGCACTTGAAATGCGGGCCAATTATATGTTAAGGGATGTTGGCACTTGCAATATTGTTCTATCCAATCCAACTTCGGAATTGGCGGTACAGTTGTATCATTTAATTTTGAAGTTGATGAAGCGTTGATAATCAGTGGGTTATTTATAAGTTATTGTTTTACCTATGAGGTTGACATGTTCGCTCAGCGATCTAAACCTTGATCTTATAAAAGATTTAAAAAAATAAACTTTTGATGTCTTGTGTGTACCTATGGTATCTCCTATTCACTTGATAGTACTTAGTAACATCACGGTGGCTGTATCGCTGAAGCTATATGATTATAGAACCAAATCGGTAAAAACAAAGTGGAATTTTATAATAGCCCTGACGGGTTAATCCTGCAGATAACAACTGTGTTATCCTTTATGCATTTTGTTAAAAAATAGCTTACCATGGCAACATTTATCTAGCCGATGAATAAACTGGATGCTGAGGATAGGACATCAAAATGCTTTTACTTTTAGGTCTCATGAAGAATAATGTTCTCGCATTTTTCTAGGATTCTCAATTTACTTCAACGTTCCTAAGGCTTTTATTTCTATTAGGTTCGGTGGCTTAAATTTTTCTTCTGAGTAAATAAGAAACCTGGTACACGATCAATACCTACTGGGTAAATTACTACATCTAAAAAATTACGTTCTGCGTAGATTTCTCAAGTCGTTTTTTCGCATTATATCCAATCTCGCATATAAGTAATTAATTCACAAAATAATGTAGCTGGGTCGTTCTTCTTTTTTACCGACAACAGCCTGTCTTCATCTTAGTTTGTTTTTGGAGGTGGGAGGACCTTGTGCAGGGTCCGTCCGGGTTGGTACCACCATCTTATCCATTAACCTACCGCCAAGCAGCAGTGTTCGCATTGTTGTGTTCCGGTTTGGGGATAAGACAGCCGGTGAAATGACTAGCATAGAGGCATTCCATCTTCGGCCTCAGGGTTGACAACGCATTTGCAGTCTTAGGATTGCGGTCTTGTGAATGCGAATGTCTATGGGTCACAGTTTCCACTTACCATCAGGTGGCCTGTGTGCTCGTTTGCCTTCATATGATATAAAAAAAAAAAAAAAAAAAAAAAAGTAAGTGTCTCATTAGAGTATTAATAATTATGTTTTTTCATGTTTAATATACGTCCATATTTTTATTTATCTACTAAATAATCGTGCTATTTCTTCAACCCAGTATTTTTTAATGATATTGTTTTTCATAGAATGCCGTGACCGAGTGGTCATCTAAAAATCGGTCTCAGCTCAAAATGGCCGCTCTGTCACAGTGTTTATGTGGCTATTTTGACATGATTATTGGCTCGTGTGGCTAACTTAGGTAAGTACTTAATAATCATCTATATCTTTATCTTATTTTATATATATTAAACGAGACTGCTATTGAGTGTACTTTATTCCAATCGCTATGCAGTGCGGGTCCCATTTGAGAAAACTGTAGTTCTTTCCATAATATCACGGCGTCAAACTATTTGCCATTTTTTTATACTAGACTACAGGGTTCCTCTGACCTTGGGGCTTTAAATGCATAGTTCGTATCTACTCCTGAAACTAAACTTCTTTTGTTCTGTAAGTTGTTAAAATATGTCCAATTTGAATTTATTTTTTATCATACAAGTTAAATGTAATTTTTAATATACGCGATCCAATTCTCCATTTTCTTTAGCCCTCGTACCAAGGAAATGTTGCCCCCGTACCATGAGATTGTGATTATATGGCCATAATTGAATACACTGATTTTAGAATTAGATTTTAACATCAATTAGTTATCTAAACTTAACTTATGTTTTCATGTCGCAGAACAAAGTCGATCGTTGCATTTAAAACCAGAGACACACTGTAGAGGACGCCTAGAATTAATTATTCGCTATTTCAAAAAAAAACCCTTCTTAATGACAATTCCCAGGATATCCAAGGAATATTGCCTCTAAATTTGAGGTCCTTAGATCCAGCGGTTTTGGCTGTGCGCTGACCGATACATTAGTCAGTTTCTATCTTTTATATTCGTTTATACAGACAGAGTTATATTATATACTTGCAGCAAGTTATACACTACTAATACTGCTACAATATTTTGCGTTGGGTTGCGTCGTGAATTTAAAATAAATAACCGTTATTTTACGAACGGTTTCGCCTATAACGAAGTCAAAGTTGGAAAAAGAATACCTTAGTTGCTCTATATATGTAGGTAATTAATAACAATAATATTCCTATATACGATATAAGAGAAACGTGTGCGAATTTAACCTTTATTATTATTATGTACAGTCAGCTGTAGAGAAAACGATACCCCCCCCTCCTGGTAAGGATCGTTTTTTTTCAAAAACCTGTGGTTCTTTTCTCTGAAGCTGACTGTACCTAAAAAAAAAGTGCAGATGACTCCTAATATGACAAGTGTGCTTATAACCGCGGAGTAATGTAATACAAACTTACTTTTGAAAACATTTCCTGTCCTTTTCTTATATTCTTGTTCGAGCACTGGCAGCAACCCTGGATACAGCTGCAGGGGTGTTCGATAAAAATCTGATAAAGAAACAACAAACAATTAAAATCTGTTCTCTAAATTCTGCCACGTTTAATGATATCGATATAAGAGAGGTGCCACACGGGCGTTGTCTGTCCGCTGCGTCATCGCCGCTGCGTTGTCCTACATCCTTATAAATTAGAACGACATGCCAAACGATGCGTAGAAATACGTGCGTCGTTCTATGTTGAAATAACAGGGTGGCGACGACGCAACACACCGGCTTGTGTGGCAACGCTTGTGTGGCAGTACTGGAAGGAGATGTTTCGTGTCCGTTCAGGATTCATGGTTAAATATCAGCAGAGCTAATCAAATTTAAAGTTTAATGAGTTTTCTTAATACCACATCTTAAGTTTTCAAGTAATATGATAAAAGTAATTAATAAATAAATATCAGTGGACAATCTCACACAAATTGACCTAGTCCCAAAGTAAGCTCTAGGCTAGTTATTTGGGTACAAGACAACGATAAATAAAGATACTTGTATAGACAAATGCATACTTACATACATACATTAAATCATGCCTGTTTCCTAGAGCGGTAGGCAGATACCACTTCTTTCCACTTGCTACGATCTTGACTAATTTCTTTCGCTTCTTCAACATTCATACATCGAGTCATGCACGAAATTCGGCCCTTTTCCATTATTTCTCCGATTTGATACGAAAAAGTTCGCCTACTACTACCATACTTAAATATATATATAGCATCCAAAACTCAGGAACAAATGCTCGCACACAAATATTTGCCCATACCGAGAATCGAACCCAGCGGGCTTAGCATCCGTCACTCTCGTACTTATATACGTGTCAGAAAGTGACAGATGTTTTATCCACATTTTGTCACGCCATAAAGGCAGCCCTATTAGGCCCGCAAGACCGCTAGCTTCGTAGGCAGGGTCACTGCCGCCTAGGCTAACGCATCCCAATTAATTCTTCTGCGTCGTAATTCTCTTATGCAATAAGATTAAAAATAAAATAAATATATAATACTTACATAGCATACGCTCAGCAGCGGCCGGCTCCGGCAGGTCGTCGGATCGGGCACGAAGATAATCTGTAATTATATCATTTCGTCGGTGATTTTGCAAAACCACGTAACTAACAAATTTATGATAGACCAAAATAAACCTTACTACCTTATTAAAAAGGTGCATTTTGCTCCTTATTTAAAATGTTACTTATGCGGTTTTGCAGTTCCATCGACGATTTGTCAAACACAACACAACATTAAATTGCTTAACAGGTGTGCAGTTATCCTCGCTAGGATTTTCCTCAAAAAGCTCATTTCCTAAAAATCTAGAAAAACAAGCCGGGTTCGACATAAAAAACCATGTGATGGATGATACTCATAACTTCCAAAAAATCAGAAGAAAGCAGGGTTCTAAGTTGCACTTGGCCTGAGGCGCGCAGGCCCAACGCCTAAACCACTAGTCAGGCTTACACATATATTTTTTTAGTTCGAATATTATTGGTTATTAAACCTGACAAGGTCAGAAATAACCATCAACTCATTTGTTTACTAAAACGTTTATTTCTGAACTCGTAGCTTAAGTTAAATCAGCGGGCCTAATATAGCTGCGTTTATCGCGTGACAAAATGTGGATAAAACCTCCGTCCCTATCGACACGTATAAGTACGAGAGTGACGGGTGCTTCATCAACATTTTGCCACGCAATAAACGAGAGAACTCAACCATACTAGGCCCATAGGGCAGATTTTAATACGTTTATACGTATTTTAAAACTGTCAATTGAAAACCTTCGATAAGCTATTATTGCGATTTAAAGTGAAATAAAACGCTCTGCCTTTTTTATTGTTCATTCATTAATTCAGTCAAAGTTTTTTTTATTTTTTTACAAAACGTTTTAATAAGATATTTAGGTAATTTATAAACGAAGAAGAGAGAGGATAAGCTGGTCATTATACATTCCATTGATAATTTAAATCTCAAAATTACAAAAACTTTACTTTTTAGAATTCATATTATAATTAGTTAAAAACAACACAAGCTTCTTATGTTTCTTTGACAGGCCATCTCCAATGTTCAAGGCCGTCGCGTGAACCAACCGGTGCTTATTAAAAAAATCATCCTGTATTTGCCCTTCCAACATTATTTTAACACCACATGCAGAAAAACATAATTCTAACCTTTATAGTAATTGACATCTTTCCCAAGGTCCAGGGCCCTCGCAGCCGACACCAGCAGCAGGATTGAGAGTAATGCTTCGCGCATCGTGCAGTTTATCAAGACTAATGGATCTGATGTTGGCCGAGGATGCAAGGGTACTGAGGGGATGAGGCGCGGAAACTCTTTTATAATTCCTCGAGGCTTTGCGCTGAGTGAGGGAGGAGGGGTGCGGGTTCGATTCGCGGTTACAAAGGGGTTTATTTAGGTTTATGTTTTTTTTTTGTTTTTTTTTACTGATGCATCTCTAGAAAATGTGTACATAATAATGTACAGGGTGTTCTAGAAAGGCATTTGTTATTTTTATTTTTATTTATAAAATGTTTTTAATTTCGGCTTTATAGCAGATGTTACACAAATTTTCTGATTCTCATTTTTTAATTTCGAGAAAAAAGATTTCACTGTGTCAAGGCCTTGCTTAGACAGGACAAATTAGCATGATGTTATGACAGGCAAACATAATTGACAAAAAGCAAAAAAGGAACGTTTCAATCGTTGAATAAACTTGTGTGAACACGATAGAAAAACAAAGAAGATCGTAGGTATCGCTCCTGTTATTCGATAAATTGCAGAACCAATTTTGCTTGTTTCATTTGTTTGAATCCTCGCTTAATGCACTTTTTAAGCATTATCAAAGTGTAGTTTCTTGTTTCTTAATAGTTTAAGCAAGTCTCGTTTGGAAGAAACAGTTTTTACATATGACAATTTTTCAATCGAAAGTTACAGACTACCTATAAAATTGTATTACAATGTCTGAAATACCATTCTTATCGTAAAATCGCAACCTCTTAAAATAGAACGACTCGTCTTCCACTGAATAAAGTAACGAAACGGCCGAAATTACGCCGACGTAGTTTAAAGAGTGGAAATAAACGTTATCCTGCCTTATATTATTCTCATTCGGCATCTCAAAAATATTACCGAGGCTGATATAAAAGTTCATTACCGTCCGGGAATCCCTAAATGGCGTCATAAAATCAAATAGCTGGAAGAAAGTGAAGCTACCACGGTCTGGAGGAATGAGGTAGTAATAAAATGGAAAAAATGACATAAATAGGGCTACTTGCCTCGGTGGGAGTTGTGCGGGTGACAGCTCAGCACGACATCGGTCTTAATGCAGATGACGGACTGAGTCGGGGCCCGATTGCGTACGCCGTTGTACAATGAATGGGAGCTTTAAAGGTGAAAGAGCGGGAGATGCGATATTTTTCTTAGCATTAATAAAGATTATATAATGAAAGATTTTTAAAGAGGTTGTTTGAATTTTTGTGAACAGATATGGATTAAATCTAACCATTTATACTCTTAGTCCGTGTCCAGAATTAGAAAAAAAGATACTTATACACTTTTGTACTTTATTTCTTTGAATTTACGGAAGCCTCGGGGCACGAGTCCGATTCGCACTCCACCGGTTTTTTAATGATCAATGAATTGACAAAATAAATAAATTAAATTTTTTCACAAGAACATGGACAACGAGCCGATTTTCAAACCAACAGTCGCGCTATTTGCAATTTTGTTAACTACACGTCTAGGGTTTTATTATAATTAAAATATAACTAGGTACAGTCACGAACCGGGATTGTGGAGCCACTTGCCATTGTTCGTAATTTAGCCGTGTATTCAATAACCGACGTCAACGCTGACAATTATTATTCGATTTGCATTACATAGCCAAATTAGAAACATGGGTAAGTGGCTTAACAATCCCGGTTCGCGACTGTACCTAAGTACATATTTACCTAATCGATTTGTTTCCTCAATATGAATAAATAATAAAGGTAATAAATAATGTTTTTTTTTAATAAGAATTACTTGAATCACTGTATCTTTGCGATATTTTAACAACTCTCTTTCAGAGTGAACGAAAATCATAAATCAATTGTCCGTTCGGAACGGAATCCGCATCCCGGTTATAATCGCGTTTTCATTCAATTTCAACACCTCTGAAATCGCATTTGACGCTTTGGTTTGAAAGCGTCCTTTTAAACCTAGAAGGCGAAATGGCCGGATTTCTGACGGCACTTCAGGGGGCTTTCAGCAAATGAGCGACGTGGCCTTACCTCAGTGCAACACGGACAAAAGGGTACTCACGTCCTCGGTCTTACGGCACGACCGACTTAAAAAGGCCTCCGCTACCTCTTACAACCCTCTTAAGATAACAAGAGGAAAGGCAGCGCCGGAGATCTCCTTATATTTGTTGTGTCACCCTGCTGCATATTTCTGCAGTCGGTGCAATAATCATCACAATTTTGCTCTTTTTATTTTTCCGCTCTACATATTTTTAATGGCCGTGAAGGTGTTACGCTTCGAAAGGCTTGTCATCGTGGTTATTTCGAATTCGAAGTATGCACGAGGGGTAAATTTTGACAGCTTGTATTGAGATTTTTAGTGACTATCTTTATTTTTAGACGACGCGCTGGCCTTGTTGGTAGTGACCCTGCCTACGAAGCTAGCGGTCCTAGGTTCAAATCCCGGTAAGGGCAGATATTTGTGTGATGAGCACGAATATTTGTTCCTGAGTCATGGATGTTTACTATGTATTTAAGTATATATTTATCTATATAAGTATTTATATCGTTGTCTAGTTCCCATAATACAAGCCTAGAGCTTAAATTGGGACTAGGTCAATTGATGGGGTGTTTAGAGTATCGCCTCCTAGTGTGGGTAGATGATAGGAAACCGCGAGGACCTAAAAACCCAAACGGAATACTACCAACTACCACGGCACACCCCGGGCAACAATGCTGGTAGACTGGTTGGAGCCCACTGCGCCCTCTCTCTACCAGCAATGGCTGAGATCTCTCGGCTCCATCGGGTTTGTAGGCGACCCGATGGACTACACAGCCTACCTGCGGCAGTCCACCGCAGTTGAGCGCCGCACGCGAGGATGCAGGAGTCCTGGGGGGTTGAGTCGAACGGAGTCGGGATAGTACTACCGGGAGACAACACGCCCTCTTTGGTCCGAATTTCTGGCAAAACGGTAGCCTTGTACGCTAGCCACTGCAAGGTATTGGACGCGCGCCCGTACGGTAGAGGTGGGTACGGTTCGCAGGCGAGATGTGTGGGGGCTCTCTGGGAGGGCGGGGTGTGGTGGGCCATGCTGACGGGGCAAGGGCGTGTGGAACAACTGGGGGGATCCGGATCGATCCACCCAGCCACACTGTCTGCAGCTCCCGATGTCGCGCATTGATACCCAACTCTGCACATCTATACCTCACAAGTAATCCTGGTGTTCTGTTTAAGACATCCCCGGTGCGGGCTCCGTGGAGGGTGGGAAACTTGTGAGGTGAAAAGAACAACAACGGAATATGGACAAACCAAGATCCGAAATACCGAGAATGCCGGAGGGGAAACCCAAAGGCGCTCTACAAGAGAGCGGTGCTCCCACGGGCGTGCCAGTCTCTCCACACACAACAGGTGAGGGTAGTAGTGGCCAAGGGCCACACCACACACAGGCATCACACAGAGGTGGCGGCAGGTCGCAAGGCCCGCCAGCTACCCACACACACCAAGCACAACGGAAGGGAAGTGGCACGAAAGTGACGCCGCCTTCCTTCACACGTGGCTTCGAGGCATCGACATCGACCTCGAAAGCCACAAGAACACACCCACGCGGGGGCGGTGCTACGGCACTGCCACACACTCACAAACAGTCTGCGAGGGGCGGGAAGTCTGCTGGGAAACCGGCGGGCTCAAAACCCCGAACGTGGACACAACGCACCCAACCCAGGCCACTACACAAAGCCAGCCCGGAGATCGTCCCGCCTGCACCTGCGGAGAAATCTGCAGACGCGGGGCAGACACCGACGCTGCTACCTACGCCTACAACAGCTTCCCAGCTGGACGCCAGCTGGAAACTTCCCGTGTTAACCACGTGGGGAAGAAGGGAGGAAACCGCCAAGCGGGACGCCCCAGTACCCAGTGTGACCGAACTCGGGAAGAGGAAGCACAGAAACCAGAAGCAGCGCCGCAAGTACCGTAGGTTACTGGCGGAACAAGCTGCTGCTCCGGTGCCTGACCAACAACCAGGTGCTCCCGGGACGGAGACGGTGCGAGGCGCTGCCGGTGACCCCGGTCACCCGGCAACAAGCCGTGCCGCTCCGAAAGGGAAAGGAGTTTTCAACAAGGCCTCGGAGGGAGGCCCCCCGGTGGCTCGGGCCTCTGCTAAGAGGGTGCGTCTGGACGAGACTCTGTCTCCTAGAGGCGAACCCAAAAAGCAGAGGATCGAGCCACCGCCGGGTACCCCGCGAGTAGCGTACGCGGACGCAGCGAAGGCGGACCTGATGGTTGCTGTCACATCAGCAAGCACAGGTCACCTGTCGGCTGAACTCGCTGAGGCCCTTAACCTCATCCAAGCCCGCGTGATGAGTGAAGCAGTCCAAAACCTGCAGAGCAGGGGCGGACCACAGTTCCAGGGAAAGCCGTTACACGTTAACGGCACCCTGAGGCTGTGGTGCGGGGACCAAGCAGCGGTGGTCTGGCTGAGGGAGTGTGTGGCCGCCATCACCCTCTCCTCGGGCGACCAGCTGGTGGTAAAGCGCCAGAACGAGATACCGCGCAGAATACGCTGCGGCATTCTGCTCCCAGGTGTTTACGACGACTTCGGCGTGGTGGCGCATTCGCTCCGCTACCAGAACACCTGGGTGCAGATGGACCGGTGGCTTCTCCACAGTGCTGACAGGCAGGGTAAGGAAACCTTTGCAATAGTCAGCATACCCGAAACGGAGGTGCAGGCCATCCTGGACAGAGGACGCCGGCTCACATTTTTGTGTGGGTCGGTGTACCTCAAATTCCAGGGGCCTCGGGGGAAGTTCGTGGAGACTCCACCCCACAACACCAACGACACAGCTCACACACAGCACACACCGAAACCGATGGACACGGCCACGGCGACCGGCGCGACCGACGACGTAGTCGAGGTTGCATCCGGGTCGCAATCCCCGACGCAAGACGCCCCCTGCCCCGAGCACGACGAGGAAGAGCTCCTCCGTGACCCGGTGGAAAGCGGGGAGGATTGCGCACAGGGGATTGGCAAGCTGGCCATCGGCGAGGATGGCGGCGGGGAGGGGTCATCGGGGCTTCGCAAAGATGACGGAACCCCCTTCTCCCGGCTGTAACATCCTCCAAGCAAACCTCCACCACAGCGAAACCGCAACGGCTCAGGTCCGGAAGTGGCTGGAGGTCCACAACACCGCCGTGGTCCTGATTCAGGAGCCGTGGATCAGGTAGGGGGTCATATGCGGGCTCCGGAACATCGGAGGTAAGCTCACAGTACACACGGGACCGGACAACCCCCGGACGTGCATTTACACCACTAGAAATATACATGCCGAACCCTTAACCAGTTTCTGCTCTAGAGACCTGTGTGCCATCAAGGTGCGAGGGGTGCAAAACTCCAGCCTACCGGAGGTGGTCCTGGCTTCCATCTACATGCCAGAGGCAGAAGACCCACCGCCACACGAAATGACGAGGCTGGTGACCTACTGCGAGGAGCATAAGCTGCAACTGATTGTGGCCACGGACTCCAACGCACACCATCCCCTCTGGGGCATGAAAACCGCTAACAACAGAGGTAAGCTTCTTCTAGAATACCTGATGTCAACTAACCTTAACATCCTTAATACAGGCTCTGAACCCACATTCGTAAACAAACGAAGCAGCACAATCATTGACTTGACCCTAGCAACTGAAGAAACCACACAATACATCATGAACTGGCACGTCTCAAAAGAACTGTCGTGCTCAGACCATAGATGGATACGTTTCGATATTCAGGTAAATACAATCGCAGAAACTCCTAGGCGAAACCCGCGTAGAACCAACCGCTCGCAATACGTCGAGCGGCTGGAAGATACGTTGCCGTCGGCGGCCCCACTCTGAGTCGAGGGCTGCGAAGCGATAGAAAACCAGGTAACTCTCCTAACAGAGGCCATAGTAGCAAGTTATCATCACGCCTGTCCTCTCTCTAACCCACCAGCCAACCGCATCAGCGAAGGTAAATTTTGGGGCCCTGAGCTGGAGAGGCTCAGGAAGAAGATGAGGTGACAACTGAACAGAGCAATGAACACAGGCGCAGACCACGACTGGGAAATCTACAAAGCGACCAAGTCTGGGTACAAAAGGCGCCTCAGGTACCGGAGTACGAGCTCATGGCGTAACTTCTGCAACAACATAGAAACATGTTCACAGGCCAACAGGGTAAGGAAGGTTCTCTCGAACCAGACCACGCACACCATGGGCTCCTTACGCAAGCCAGACAACACACTCACCAGCTCGTCAGAGGAGGCAGAGCGAGTCCTCGTGGAAACGCACTTCCCTGACTGCGTGATATCACAGTCGACCAGCTGGACGAACGAAGAGGCCCTCCCTACCACGGTAGACTGGGAACAGGCCCTCAAGGTAATCCACCCTCATAAAGTGAAATGGGCTTTCAACAGCTTTGACTCCTTTAAATCACCGGGTCTAGACGAAATCTTCCCAGCCCTTCTGAAGTGGGGCGGTGAGCGTCTAATCGGGACTCTTGCCGGGATTCTAACCGCTTGCCTGGCACACAGGTATGTGCCCAGACGGTGGAGGGAGGTCAAAGTAATATTCATACCAAAACCAGGTAAGAGCGACTACTCAGACCCCAGATCCTACAGACCCATCAGCCTAACCTCGTTCTTATTAAAGACCTTGGAAAGGCTATGCGACAGGAATCTCCGGGAGAACTGCCTGGTAAACATACCAATGCACCCAAACCAACATGCCTACAGCCAAGGTAAATCGACTGACTCAGCCCTACACGCAGTAGTAAGCAAGGTAGAGGAAGCCATCAAGAAAAAATCAATATGCCTAGGCGTCTTCATAGATTTTGAGGGAGCCTTCGACAAGACCAACTTCAACAGCATTGTGATGCTGACTGACTTACCGCACTAGTCAGACACGGGGCCAACCCGATCTTGGTCGAGTGGATAGGTAATATGCTCAGCAAAAGGGTCATCAGACTCAATACAAACAACAACCAACTAGCACTGGTGGCAAAGGGCTGTCCTCAGGGCGGCGTTCTCTCCCCGCTACTATGGAATATAGTTGTGAACGAGCTGATCGCCAAACTAAATGACAGTCACTACTACGCGGTAGGCTACGCGGACGACATAGCAATACTAACAAACGGCACAGTCACCAGCACGGTATGCGACGTCACACGCTCAGCGCTAAGCATCGTGGAACGCTGGTGCCTAACCAACGAACTATGTGTCAACCCGAAAAAAACGGAGATGGTATTGTTCACTAACAAACGCAACTTGGGAAACTATCAACTCCCCAAGTTGTTTGGAACAGATCTCCAGCTATCAAATGAGGTAAAGTATCTAGGAGTCATACTTGATAGCAAGCTGAACTGGAGCAATCACCTCAACAGCAAGATGGACAAAGCAACAATCGCTTTCTGGCAGTGTCGCAGGATGGTAGGTAAAACCTGGGGACTACAACCCAAGATCATCTTGTGGCTCTACACATCAGTGATACGACCAATCATAGCCTATGGTGCGGTAGTCTGGTGGCCACGCACCAGACTGTCCACTGTGGAAGCAAAACTACAACGACTCCAGAGACTGGCTGGTATGGCGGCCACCGGATGCATGCGGACCACGCCAACAGCGTCCCTGGAAGCTCTACTCAACCTACCACCACTGCACCTCTTCATACAGCAGGAGGCGGCGGCTGCAGCGGTACGTCTTAAGAATTTGAACCTGTGGAAACCTACCAGGTTACCACACACCGAAATATTCTACGAAGCGGTTAACGAGGAGCCGCTCATAGAGGCAGCTACCGACAGAATACCAAAACAGTTCATCTTCGACAAAAAGTACAAAATACAACTGCATGAGGACCCGTGGGAGGGCCTCAACCCCAGAGAGGTAAGGATATTCACAGACGGATCCAAGACAGAGTCAGGATCCGGAGCAGGTACTTTTTCGGAAGATCTGAACATACATATCTCAACACCATTAGGAGCCCATAGCACAGTCTTCCAGGCGGAATGCATGGGCATCATTATGGCAACAAAAGCGATCGAGCAAAGGAAGGTGAAGGATCTCCCTATCCGAATACTCTCCGACAGCCGATCAGTTCTCCAAGCCCTACAGAGCTACACTACAACGTCAGGGCTAATATACGAATGTCACAACGCCCTTTCCAAGGTATGTAACATTAACCCCATCACACTCCAGTGGATAAAGGGACATAGCAACTCACGCGGTAACGATGCAGCTGACGTACTCGCGAGAAGGGGCTCAGAAACGGAAGCGATAGGTCCTGAACCATTTCTGCCCCTTCCGACCAGCTGGCTGCGTAACAAACTGCGCCGAATTACCAAGGTAAAGCACCAACACTACTGGAGCCACCTAAACACCTGCAGGCAAAGTAACGAGGCCCTTCCGACGATCAATCCCGGATTGTCGCATAGACTACAAAATCTCAAAAGGGCCCAACTCCGATTACTAACTGGAGCCATAACTGGCCATGCCTTATTTAACAAACACTTGTTCACATTGGGTGTTACAGACAGCCCCCTGTGCAGAGCCTGTATGACGGCGGAGGAATCCGCAGCCCACGTCATCATGGAATGCCCAGAGGTGTCAACATACCGGGCACGTCACCTCGGAACACCGAGGTCGTTACCAGAAGCCATCGGCAACACAAAGGGTCTGCTAGGCTTCCTGGTAGAACTGGGTTGGCAGGAGTAGCACCAGCAACCCAGCACGCAAAAAAGGCGCAAATATTAAGTCGTCGAGTTGCGGAAAACAGCCCGTTGCAACCTATAACCTATAACCTATAGGTCAATTGATGTGACATTGTCCCCTGATATTTATTTATTTATTTGTTTTGGATTGAGTGTATGGGACTGGGGCTTTGTTATGTTTTGTGTGAGTAAATATTCAGCTGATGTAAAAGTAATAAATAGTCTACAGGGTGCCCATTTAGATCGGTCAGTATGGGCAAGACTGTAACTATAAGATACACAAAGATCTGTTCTTAGGAACCATGTCATGGATTTTAGTGACAAGAAAAATTGAATACATAGAATCGAACCCGGTCGTATTGAAAAATACAACTTACATTATGTCTATTTGTATTTCGATTGTGTAGATCATAATCAGTGAATGTTACTATGAAACATGCCGTTTAAAATGAATAAAAGGCATAAACGCAAAATCAAATGAAATCTTATTCAGTGAAGAATTAAGAAGTTTCTCATGAAAAAAGAGGAAAGCGAGCTTCGTAGTGAAATTACCACTATGCCAACATGATCTTAAAACTGATGCTTAACCTGGTAGTTGTTGGAATTTTAAAGAAATAGAAAATGCTTAATGAACGTAAACATTACGTCGAACCCCCTCAGTATTGTGCCGGAGTGAAACCACGGCGCTGATTTTCAAGGGGACCCTGTCTTCAAAAAGTAATCTAACTTAACTTAACCAGAGATACTTACAGTTAGTTTTACTACAGTTTTACTGGTCACCATGTCAAACTCTTTTTGGCAATCTGTAATTACTATTGTTTCACGACCAACTACGACTACGACCAAAGAAGCTTTCCAGTAGTGACCCAGATAGCAAATTGACGTCATCAACGTTTAGACGACGTTCTTTTCTTAGGTGAATTTGACGTCATACTTCCACTGACGTCACTGGTACGTCAAAATGCTACCTAGGAATGAACTAGTTTGTTCCATTTGCGAAAAGCAATAAAGAAACTTCGATGCGTATTCAAAATTGTGCAGCTGTCAAACTCGATGGGCTGCCAAAGGCTATTTGCGAGATGGAACAGTATTTCAAAAACGAGTTTTTAGATTGAGGTTCATTGATATTTTTGTGAATCGCTGCTGGGGTTTGGCTAACGGCTACAGGGTGAAGTTTATCTTTAGCCAGATATTTTTTATTGATAACGTTTTTTTGTCATCAACCATTTTAGGATTCCGTACCCAAGGGTAGCTCAACAGGACCCTATTAATATGCCTACGTTTTCCGTCCGTCCGTTCGTCCGTCTTAACTCAAAAGACCTGTATCTTTTGAGCCGTAATGGATAGCGGGTTGTTTTTTTATAATACGTCTATTTACGACGGATTTACTAACAATAAAAATTAAAAAAAAGAAGTGACATGCCGAGAGGGATCCTATTCAACGTAATGTCTTTCTTTTACTTTATATTTTTCTATTGTTTTTCTTCTGTGTGCGTTGAATATATTTTTTTCTATTCTATTCTACGAGTATATAATCAACGTGTTTTTATTGTCTTGTATCGTAAAACCGGTAAAACATACAAACGTCAAATTTGGTAAAATTGTTTATTATTATTACGGCCCCGTGTGGTTGCCGGGTTAGAATAGTGCCACTCCATGTCTTCCCGTGGATGTCGTAAGAGGCGACTAAGGGAATATAGGCTTGTAGTACTGTTAGGCGATGGGCTTGCAACCTGTCACTAATACGCTGGTAAACATCTTAGTCTAATTGTGCAAAGTGTGGTTATAGAATTAACAACAAGTTTTAAAAGTTGTTGGTAATTCTGTAGCTCTGCCTACCCCACTTTGGGAATGAAGGCGTGAGTTTATGTATGTATGTATGTATGTTTATTATTACTTTTAGCTCCATCTGGTGGCCGGGTTAGAATTGTGCTACTCCATGTCTTCCCGTGGATGTCTTAAGTGGCGACTAAGGGAATAAAGGCTTGTAGTACTGTTAGGCGATGGGCTTGCAACCTGTCACTAAAACACTCGTAAAATTCTTAGCCTGATTGTGCAAATTGTAGTTACAGAATTATCATATTTTTTTTAGAGTTTTTGGTAATTCTGTAGCTCTGCCTATACCACTTGCGAATGAAAGGTGGGTTTATGTATATTTTTAGTACAAATCCTGAGGAAAAACAACCAATACTAAAAACTAGTCAAGTGTGAGTCGAGTCGAAATCGAATTAAAATCGGTATATAATAAAAATAAACCTACATACATACATACATACCTTCACGCCTTCATTCCCAGAGTGGGGTAGGCAGAGCTACAGAATTACCAACAACTCTAAAAACTTGTAGATAACTCTGTAACCACAATTTGCACAATTAGGCTAAGATGTTTAACAGTGTATATTAGTGACAGGTAGCAAGCCCATCGCCTAACAGTACTACAAGCTTTTATTCCCTTAGTCGCCTCTTACGACTTCCACGGAAAGACATGGAGTGGCACAATTCTAAGCCGGCAACCACACGGCAATAATACCTACTGTACAGTCAACAGCATAAATAAGTGATCATTTATGTACCTTGTCGCTTTCAATCGTTTCACCATTTCGTATAACATTCCTAACACAATGTTAAAGTGACAAGGTACATAAATAAAAGATCACTTATTTATGCTGTTGACTGTACCAGTTAACCGTTTTTTTTCAAAGTCGAGCAGTAAACGTCGTGTGATTGCGACTCGTTAATGCTTATCGGTACCGGCATCCCTAAGTCTTTCCTAAGTGATGGACGCCATAGAATGTCGGACATGTCCGTCTGTCAGTTCAAAGGCCTGGAATTTGTTAATAAGAGTTGATTTATTGTCTCATCTGAGTAGGTTCCTTGTAATTTGCAGATTAATGTTGCCTGTCGGGAGTTGAAAGGGGAGAAGCGGTCAAGTGCGACTTGCACTCATTTAAATGAAATTTTAAAATAATTAATTTAGCCTAAAAATCTGGGACAGAAAAATAATACAAGTAAAAGAGAAGCATTTATACAGAAAGACATGCAAATAAAGAAGATGACATCTTTAATTTCCATCTCCCTCCTCGTAGGTATACGTTTAATCAAGGCCGACACAAGTTCTGGTGCCAAACAATGCAGCGAATTGTTGCTTTTAACTATTTTATTGTGTTTACCTGTGTCTGTTATCTAAATTCTAAACACACACAGTGCTCGAATTGATGAAAATATAACCCTGCCGGGAATAATTTCTCGTGATAAACCGCCTTAATAAGGTAGGCCGTCGGGTTCTTTGAATGCTATCTCAAAGGGTATACCTACGCGAGCTGCTTGTCTAAGTTATGCTCTATCGACGGCTTAAATTATAAAAACATGCAGTGCAACTAGGAAATGCAATTTAACCGGTTATTAACCGTTTTTGTATGAAAATAACCGGTTAAAACCGGTTATAACAGGTTATTTGCATTCCCTAAGTGCAACCCCTCTTTAAAAACCTTCGGATTTGTAGATACTTCTCTTTTTCTCCCTCCTGTTACGTACGCTTTTATGCTTGTCTTTCTGACTTTACTTAAACACTTGAATTACGAAACATATGAAAGCAATGTCGCGATAACAAATCAGACATTGCACAAAATTGATGATTCAAACAATGATCAAAGTCGCCTCGCGTTTCTGAAGTCACCCCATTTTACGGTAGGTATATTGATAATTGCAGGAAAAAATCCAAACATTTAACAGTAAATATCACAAAAATAATGACAATGACTTTGCAGACAAGTGATTTGTTAGCAAAAAAATCAAGGAAAGTATACAAGAAAAGTAAGCCATTGTTTATTTAATTTTATGTCATTATCATTTTAAGGTTGTAGAAAAACGTATACATGTACGGTAACTTTTAGGTACGGTAGCTCTAAAGATATTCGTGCCTTAAGAAGTTACATAAATAACTATTTCTTTATTACAAGATTTTAGAATCGTTACTATCGTATATTCCATAAAATTCTGTCAGTTTTCCAAAATCGTTTGTATAATTAAAAATGTGAACCGGCGTGTATAAATGAATTGAGTGGATTATTTGACCGTTGATAGCTATTTCCTGAAGTTCGTCGAAAATCAAAATGGCGGTGTACAAATCAAAGGTCCGTATAGAAATATAGAGGCCTGAAATCGAAGTCGAGCCGGTGACAAATGACACGTTTGGAACGGAAAAGGAACAACGTCAAATTATACTATTGCTTATTTGGGACCTTTTTATCATGGTAAGAGGCTTCAGTTTTGAATCATTTTGGGGTTGAACTTATGGTTATTTACTTTTGGTCATGTTAATGTCAGTCGATGTGAAGTGGCGTTATCCGATGCGACGTCGACTCGATATGACGCGTAATCGAATGGGGACAAGTGAAATGTCTTATTTATTGCCTTCGTCTAATTTCGGAGCAATTCCCTTATGGTGATTATGGCTTATTTCCGGATCGATTTCGTATTAAGTACGACGTTTTTACCTCTCGGATCGGTTCGGACAGTTATTTGATTACGAAAAATCACCGTAATTGGTTCTATTTTTGATGCAAATACCTGGCATAGCACTCTGTTTCATTTAAATAAAAAACTACTCGGAATCTGCCATTTGGGCAGAGTATTTTTCGTGGAATGTATTTATTTCCCCTTCCCGTTCATTAATTTTCCGAACAGCTATTTGCTCCTGGGTATTATTTTTAATTGTTTTCAGTAACATGGTTTCATGTTTAGTAGGTACTTGTCATGATGCAGTAATATACTTCGCCTGGTATCTTTTCCCAGAAGCGTGGTCACGTGATTAGACACGTACTACTTACATCATATCCGGCTGCCAAAAGTTTTCAAACTTTGAAATCAGTGTTTCAAAATAAAACCTTGTTGATAATATGTAATAGTGTATCTATTAAATACTAGTGCCAATTTTACACTAAATTAACGGAAACTCCCATGTTTTTTCAAAATACAGATTTTAGTGCTATACATACAAACCTACACGCCTGTAATCGCAGAGTGGGGTAGGCAGAAATACAGAATTATCTACAACTTTAAAAACTCAATATTTTTTAACTTTTCTCGAAAAGGGCTAATAGTGTAATTTTCAATATAGGGGCTTACGGGGCAAAAGCTGTTTTGCCAAGGTGTCATTTTCGGGAAAATTCGTTTTCAACCCGAGCGACCCTCGGTTTTCTAGATACCGTATAAGGGTAAATATCACCCGGACGGAGCCTGAGCCGGTCACTAGTTGCACTTAATTACAAATTTAAATAAATAATAACAAAGTCGTAAAAAAGCTTGAAAGATGTTTTTTTAGGGTACCTCCCCTACACGTAACGTGAGGATGTTTTTTTTTTCTCGTCTTCCCCATGTTGTTGGTTGTCGTTAAATTAGTGTTTCAAAAATATAGCGGGTTTGCGGAATCAATTTTTGGATTAAGAGATCCGAAGAGAATTGTGAAATAATACCTAAGATTTAAATTGCTAATTTTGTTAGAGTCATGTGTCCCCCTACAGCCAAAACTACAAGTACTGAAAATCTGAAGAATATCTTAAATGAAACATTTAACGAATTTTAAAGAAAAACTATCTCGGCTACTTAGACTAGATTGGTTCCTGAGATACAGGCGATTAGTGTTTATACCTACAAGCCAAAAATCATTTAAGACAAATAACTTTAAATTTAAAGTTTGTTCATATAGCGCTGACGTAAAGGATGTTCGAAAACTGTAAATATGTATGGCGTCTGGCAGGCTTATGTCGATCCCAACCATTTTCGATGACGATAACATTTGCCGAACGCATCTTAACTAGGGCTAGGGCTATTCTGCATACAGGGTGCCTCTGACCTTGGGGCTTTAAATGAATAGACCATTTCTAATCCTGAAACTAAACTTCTTTTGTTCTGTAAGTTGTTAAAAATATGTACAATTTAAGGTGTCCTGCCGTTTGACCAAAAGTCATTTGGCAAAATTACACTTGACAAACAACGTTTTGCAAAAAAATGTTAAGTCGATTGATCATTTTACTACTAGTCATTTTACAAATGACTTACTTTTCCAAATGATCAACAGTTAAATTTACATTTTACGAGGAAGACGAATCAGGGCATGACCGACTCGGATAGGTTAGGTTAGAAGGCAAAGGCGGGAGCTTGGCTCCCGCCTTGGCCTTCGAGGTTGTTTTTTTTTCTGCCCAGAAATAAGTAAACTAATTGCTAAATGATCAATTGCTAAGTGAGTTTTTGTAAGATGATACTTTTGTCAAATGTCTCGTTTGCCAAATGATCATTTGGTGAAACGTTGTTTGTCAAATGACCATTTGTCAATAATTTTTTGGTCAAACATTAGTGAACCACAATTTAAATTTATTTTTTATCATACAGGTTAAATCTAATTTTCAATGTACGCGGTCCAATTCTCCATTTTCCTTTAGCCCTCGTACCAAGGTAATGTCGCCCCCGTACCATGAGATAGTGATTAAATGCCCAGAATGTAATACACTGATTTTACAATTAGACTTTAACATCAATTAGTTATTTAAGTTTAAGTTATTTTTTCATGTTGCAGAACAAAAGTAGATCAGTTTAGCGAGTAGAATCGATCGTTGCATTTAAAGCCCCAAGGTCAGAGACACACTGTATAAATATACACATACATAAACTCACGCCTTCATTCCCAGAGAGGGGTAGGCAGGGGATCACCTGTTTTATCAAATTATGTTTGATAAATTATCACTTCCCAATATTTTTTTTGTAAAATTTCATTTGCCAAATAATTGTTTTCCAAATTAACTATTCACAAATAATAGTTACCCAAACCTAATGTTTGGCACATGAATGTTTAGTCATTGACTGGCTTACCAACTGGACATTTGACTAAATTTCATTTAGTCAAATGTTTTAGTTGGCATAACATATTTTACGCTTTTGCAATAAGGCAAATGATTTGTATGGTATAAAAATGGTGAATTTATTTTGGGGGTCGTTCTAACCTAACTTAACCTAGTTTACTGGTAGAATTTGTAACCTACTTACCTGGCAGCAGTTGCGTTCTGGCGCTTCGCCGGCCGCTGCCGCGGCACGCTCGCTTTGCTCGCTCGGCTCGCGCGCTATTATGGTCGCAGTTCTAACCTAACCTAACCTACTGTTCTTGTAGCAGTTCGTTTTTGTTGGGGGTCTAAGTTCTAACCTATCCTTACCTACTTACCTGGCAGCAATTCGGTAATAAATTATTATTGTTGTTCAAAATTATTACTTAAACTTTAAATAAAAATCAGACAAATTCAAGCACACATAAACTTACAAAAAACGCTAATGAGCATTGCAACAAACTTAAAGTTGTAAGTTACAAATGCAGTTGTAATACACAAATAAATGTATTTGTGAAAATAGCAGTGCATTTTGTATTTATGGGATCGTGCCGTTTTACCAATATTATATTATTTAAACAAACTCCGAATTTTGTCTTTATATGTATTGTCATATCAATTCATTTGCCTAAATGTTTATTATGTAATGTTTTTGCCTTAATAAAGCATTTGCTAAAAGACCAAATGCCTAAATGTCTGTATTCGAAGTTAAACTCTGCTTAATGAAAATTTGACGAAATGAAAATTAGCGTATTATAGTTATGCCAAAGATTGATTTGGCAAAAAAACAGTTGCGAAAATTTGTTTGGGTAGTGAAATTTTACCAAAATAATTTTGGCAAAACAGCAGGATCCCGTAGGCAGGCAGAGGCAGAATTACCAACAACTATAATAATTCTTTAACCACATTTTGCACAATTGGGTCTAGATGTTTACCAGTGTATTAGGGACAGGTTGCAAGCACATCGCCTACAAGCCTTTATTCCCTTAGTTGCACGATTCTAACCCGGCAACCACACGGGTAGATTCTACGTTGGAATAAATACATTTTGTACAGATAATCGTGTTCGGAATGCACACAAGCGACAAATAAAAAAGGGTAGGTAAATTGAATCTTCCCTCGAGTAAAATACGAACCTTGTCCTTACAATTTCTAGTTTCTTACAATACAAACCGTATATCCCGACGACGTCTTTATATTAGTGTCCCGACTTCGACTTAACTCACAATTGGTGGGGGAGTCCATTTGGTCCGCTAAATGGAAGTAATGCACCGTTTCTGTCCGCCTTATCGCGGTTAACGCTCGTGTGCCGAACTACTTTACGGAGTTGACTAACCATGAAATAATGGGAGGAAAAAACTATTTTACTCTGGCCCATAATATACTTCGCCTGGTATTCTCTTCCGAGAAGGATTAGTCAGTGGACACGTACTACGTCATATTCGGCAACCGAAGATTTCCAAACTTTAGGCAAAATTGGGGTAATTTAAAAATATTTGCTCGTATATAACTTAAAACTATCTTTATATTGTATATAGGTACTAGCGACCCGCCCGCGGCTTCGCCCGCGTGGAATGTATTATACATATAAACCTTCCTTAAGAATCACTCTATCTATTAAAAAAAACCGCATCAAAATCCGTTGCGTTGTTTTAAAGATTTAAGCATACATAGGGACAGACAGCGCAAGCGACTTTGTTTTATACTATGTAGTGATTTACATTTTGACCATTTACTGTCCTCTATAACAAAAATAACGTCAATACTTTTTGCTGCATTCCGACGTAGGTAGGTAGGGTATAAGTTTTACGAGCTATGTGCTGAGGCCCTGAGAGGCCCTTCCCAAGATGCACTACGCTAACTAGCGTGTCTATTCGTTTAGTTTTTAAACCAATCGCGTCACTGGTAATGTCGTGATACGAAAAGTCACGTGATCTATCAGTGATGCGATTGATTGGTTTAAAAACGAAATGAATAGAAACGCTAGTTATCTTGGCAAGGGCCTCTGCTTTCAAATAAGAGAGATAACCTCTCTTAAACTTAGCTGTTCATTCATATATGCAGGTCGCGATGTTTTTTGCTCACCTTAAAAACATCTGTAATGTACTCAAGTTAACAAACTCATTATTAGGAACTTCGCGACAGCTGATGAAGTTCGGCAAAGTTCCGCCACTTCACCCGGCATCGCTGGCGACACGTGTCGGGTTTATCCTATCGTGAATCCCTGGTTTAATTTTTACGCTGAGTTGGGACCATTTCATGGCCACGTTGTTCTTCTGCGAATTAATCTATTCTTGGTATGTGTCACGAATAAATGATATTCTTTCTTTCTTTCTTTCTTTCTTTTATGGGTCCCGAAGCCAAATGGCAGAAACGGAATACTTATAATGGGTAGTCCATCTGTCTACCATGAATGCCCTTATGCCCCAACCATTTTATACAGACACTATTTGGATGATGTACGACGATGACGTGATGTGAGACGCCCACTGCAGGACGAAGGCCTTCCCCAAGGTTTTCCATAACGACCTTTATCGGATCGTCGGTCCATCTTGTGGATGTGGAAGGCCTGCCGACACTTCTAATTTCTTCTAATTTGATAATTTATCGTATAAGTAAACAAAAGAAATTCCACTTTACTTCCTTCGCACTAGATCTTTATTTTAATGATCATATATGTACTAATATTAGTACAAGGAATCTCAGAAGGCTAACGATGTTTAATCAAATTATAAGAAAGATCTAGCAATTCATACCTGTATTAAACAGGACTAACAAAAACAAGCTAGTATCGCTAATACTTTCAACAATAAATATGATATATATATATCTATAATATACTAGACTACAGCAGAGGCAGACCAAAGAGATGGCGGGATGACTTGGATACCTTCCGAAGCGAGAAAGTAATGAAAAAAAATATAACATGGCAGAGAAGAAGGGGGGCCTTCGCCAAGAAGTGGGGCATTAATAAAGGCTAAAAAGTCTGTGCAAATCAAAAAATACTTTACAGTAGTTAAAAATCGAAGTTTTTGTTGCGTCGGTGTACTTTTTGCTTTTTGGCTAAGCAATTCTAATAGTGTTCTATCAAAAGTACTAATATCCATACGGCCAACGCGTCAAATACATACATAACATAGACCTTATTATTAGCGGTATAGAGACGTGTTGATATATTTGACGCATTGGGACTACTTAGTATTTAAAACTTCGACTGTACCTATTAATAATTATTAATTATAAACTCTATCAATTCTATAATAGGGGTAAATAACTGGATAATTAAAAACATTATTTTTCGATTTACTTAATAATAAAACTTTATTTGCGTATAAAATACTTTACACTACATCTTTCCAAAGCAATAAAAAACTCTAAATCTACTTTCTTAACGCATATTTTATAATGGCGCATGTACTTTGATGGTTGCTTTTGCAACTTCTTTTTTTTAGTGCTGAGTGTGCCATAGCGTATACAGTCAGTCTGATTGTTTGAATCTGTGTAAAAATCTGATTAAAGGTTTTTGAGGAATTATAAAAAATACTTTCTTGTAAACTTATTTAATGTAGAACATATTTCTTCCCAGTATCCAATAATAATACTGCAGGCCTATACAAGAAGAATAGAAGAAAGGGACCTATAGCCATGTAAGGCTGTGAGCAATACGATGTACATTATCAAGGCAATTTAATTTGAACTATCTAGCCGTGAGAATAAAGTTTAAATTCCTTTGATCATCAATTAAAAATGGCATTTTCGAACAAATGTAATTCAACTTTATTGCCTTGATGATAGATTCAAAGACCCACTGACAAAAAACTGGCTGTTTTTAGAACGGTTGGCCAAGATTGGCTTAACCTGACGGACGGTCGCGTCGGGTGCTTATGTCAGTTCCATACATTTGTCAATTTAAGAAAGTTTTTAGCTTCCATATTCTATGTTGTCTAGGCCCGCTGATTGTATTCATTAAATCAATATTATAGTCAATTCTTAGCATTAAAAATCTGGAATTCGTGAGTTTTATTTTATAGTCATTGTAGTCAAAAAAAATACTTTATTATCAGAATGACAGACGGAATGCTCTTTACATTAGTTTGGACTGAATTCAGGTCTTGATCAAGGCTTCGCGAAATATAATATAACAATAACGTGGCATTATAATACAAGTTTGTATGTTTATTTATATTCACAACATAAAAATACTGATTAATAAAAATACCTAAAGCAGATCAAACTATACATTCAAAAAATTGCTAATTATAATTCTCCTTAATTATTATCTAGTAGTTTGCACCAATGGAGCGCTTAAATACTTATGAATATTGTGTCGTTAAAAATTGTAAATGAAATCCCACGAATATAATTTCAATTCGAAATATAAATATCCGATCCGAGGCCGACGTAAATAAACTTAGCGCACTTAACGCTGAGTAGATTATTCGCAATGCATTATTGTGTGCAGCCACACTACGCGGTATTCATTTACTATAGTAAAATTCAATGATCCTACATCAAGCATTGAATGCAATGTGAAATATGAACAATTCTCACAAATAGAAAAATGGACTAAATATATTAAGGATACATCCAACGAACTTCAAATAATATATTTGAACATAAGATCATTAAGAAAAAATTATAGTGAATTATTAATACTGTTAAAGGGAAATGAATCCAAAATAGATATCGTTATTTTGAGCGAAATTAATATTAAACAACAGGAATTAGCGATCTACAATATAGATGGGTATGAAATGTATGCGTACACCAGAGAATCTCGTCGAGGGGGAGGTCTCTTAATGTACGTCAAAACAGAACTGTCTGCCGAAATAAATATTAAACAGGCAAGTGAAATGGAAATAATCTGCTGCCAAATAAAAATACGAGTATCAGGATCTACAAATTATATGTTATCAGATAGCATACATGTAATCGCATTATACCGACCGCCCAACACCAACAAAAACATTTTTATTGATCAGCTTAATTTGCTATTGGATAAAATACCAGAAAAACATACCATTGTCGTCGTGGGTGACACAAACATCAACATACATGACACAACTAATGTTGTCGAAAGGTATAAAAACACCCTGTGTGAGCGCGGCCTGCAGTGCGCGATCAATGAGTGTACGAGGGAAGAAATCGTCGCCGGAGTATTGTCGCGGTCGTGCATCGATCATGTGTGGGTGCGCAGCCGCATGCGCGCCACTGCACACATGCTCACGGCTAAGATATCGGATCACTACATTGTGGGTGCAAACCTGTCAGTCGACGATAGCAGTTTAGTGCGCGGTATGTCAAAGCAAAACAGTAAGGTGTGTGTTTTAAATAATAAATTAGTTAGGTCAGAATTGAATAAAATAGACTGGAATTATTTACTACATATAAACTGTCCATTAGTACTGTATGATAAGTTATGTGATGCATTTAGAAATATATATAAAAAATGTCAAGTCTCTGTAGCCCATAAAAAAAAGCGTGAAACTCAACCGTGGATAAATAATACGTTGAGCGCTATGATAAATCGTAGGGATGAACTATTTAGAAAGTGGAAAGCGTGCCCTAATAGTGTAGGCCTTAGGCTGGAATATACTCGACTCAGAAATGTAACTAATAAACTTATAATTAGAACCAGAAATAGATATAGAAAAAATGAAATTTTAGATTGTAAAGGAGACTGTCGAAAAATATGGTCGACTGTCAACGGGTGGTTAGGAAACAAAAAACCAAACCTGGATAATGTTATAATGAAATACCTAGGGAAAACTGATAGTGTACGTCAAATATGCACTAACTTTGCCAAAATGTTTACAGAAGAAATAAGTAAAATTAAACATCATTGTGGCCATCAGTTTTTGGACCGCTCCAAGTACGTTGTTCAGAGCAACGTTTCATTTCGATACCAAAATGTTTCAGCTCAGGAGATTGAAGTAATCATTAACCGATTAAACTGTAGGAAATCTCCTGGTTTAGATGGTATTAGAGTGCAAGATCTTAAGTTTATAAAAAAAGATATTAGCCCGGTATTGGCAAGCTTTGTAAATAAGTGCGTGGCGACCGGTTCTTACCCAGATCAATTGAAAAAAGCCATTATTCGACCTATTTTCAAACAAGGTAGCCACTTAGACTATGCTAATTACAGACCCATAGCCATTTTATCTGTTATAAACAAAATAACTGAAAAAGTAATCATACATAGAATTAATGCATTCTTAGATAGAAATAACCTACTATCAGATGCACAACATGGCTTTAGGAAGGCGCGAAGTACATCAACTGCTTTAGTTAAATTCACTGATGATATTAATGATAAGTTAGATAGTAAGAAGTATGTGGCTGCTTTATTTATAGACTTCAAAAAAGCCTTTGACACACTGGACCACGGGTTGCTACTTAGAGCAATGCACGAGTGTGGGATCCGTGGCCCGATGAGTCAATGGTTCAGTAGTTATTTAAAAAATCGAACACTCCGTACAATGATAAATGGGGAAACAGGGGAGGAATCGGACATTGTTTATGGGGTACCTACTGGCTCTGTGTACGGCCCTGTGGGGTACATCATGCACGTGAACAGCGTTGGCAGCGTCGCTGAGCACTGCTCCACGTATGTGTACGCGGACGACACGTGCCTGGTCTACGCCGACGGGGACATACACATCTTACAACAAAAACTACAAGCAGACTTCAATAACATTCTAAGGTGGTCCCATGACAATGGCATAATTCTTAATGCATCTAAGACAAAATGTATGCTGATACACTCTCCACATTTAAAAAAACCCCAACTAAATGTCGAAATCATAGGACACACCTACGAATGTCTTCATAATGGCTTGGTTAACTGTTACTGTTCCCCCATAGAGTTAGTAGAAACCTATAAGTATTTAGGGCTCATTATAGACCATAAGTTTAACTGGAAACCACACATTGACAGTGTGTGCAACAAGCTCAGAGCCATACTATGTAAACTAAACCACCTAAAACACATAGTAAATAAATCGACTTTGCGCACTTTGTACCACGCTTTAGCTGATTCGGTGCTGAGCTATGGACTTGTTGCATACGGTGGCACCTTCCAAACATATTTGGATAGAATCTTCAGTCTCCAATTAAGAGTTATTAAATTGTTAGTAGGTAAAAAAAGAAAAGAAAAATGTAAAGGTGACTATAATACTCTGTTTAAAAACTTAAAAATATTACCTGTACATGAAAAATTTAAATATCTGTTAGCAATAGACCAGTATAAGAGCCAAAAATTTAAAATATGTAAATCATATCAACCTAGCTTTAGAGTGACGACGCGCAAAAAATATGTAGAACCGAAGTCAAACAACTATTATGGACAGAGAACTAGGAAGTTCCTTATACCGCGCATCTACAACCAACTTCTCCTTAAGAGTGATTGCACAAGTAAGAATATGTTTAAATATAAGGTTAAAATGTGTTTAATAGATGACTTCCTCGGAGGAGGCAGGCGAATGTAAGGAAATTAATTGCTTGCATCTGTCTGCCTAGTCTGAGAAAGGAACCTAGGCATGGATTTTAGGTTAACATTTTTGTTTTTTTTAAGCTAATTTAAGTAGGTACACAGTAAATATACAGAGTGTTTTTAAAATTCGCCAACAAACTGTTACCGCAGTTTGGCGAAGAGTATTTTTGTAAAAAAGTGTACTTTATCAGGAAAATAAATGAAAAAAAAAAAAAAAAATTGTAAGCATAAATATATTAAATAACTTAATTTTATCATTTTAAATTCCAGTTTATAATTAAGTATAATTAAAATAATTTAAGAAAAACCATCGGCCATATTGTAGTCTCTGCTTAAATTGGACAGTACAACTGTCCAAGTCCCAGTAAAGCATGGATTGTCCATTTTTTTTAGTTTTTCCTAGTTTATTATTTTTATAAAATAAGGCAGTGAAATGGTTGCATGGTCAATTGTTTTTATTATATCGCACCTTCCGATCAATAGTGACCTAATTCAAAATTACAGCTTTCAAACCTCAAGTCATAAAGTTCTTATTATAGGGACCTAACCCGAAATTGACAACAATTCATTATGTGCTAAGGTAGTAAAATAAAATACCGTTTCTAGATTTTACACTGCTGATTACAGTAAAAATATCTTTAGATTTTTTTATGCAGTACTTTTTTTTATATTTAGGAAAAACATTAAAAAAAGTTGGATTGTGAATGTTAGGAATACACTTATAGTGCCCTTAGTCCATTTATTACCAAAGGAATTCAAAAAAATATACAACTGTCATGTTCATTTTTTATCTGTCTGACGGATTACTTTATTCTAACGACACGCTTTCGATTCTACGCAAAATAGTTTATTTATTGTAATGGCGTCTACAAATTACGTAATTAATTAAATTACGCAAAATAACAAATTTGTGAACGAACGGCAGCGAATTATTGACAAGTGAGTGACATTACATGACACATGTTACTTTTTTTAATTTTATATCAGGCTAAGATCACGACATCAGTATTCCTAACTTTGTATATACGGTCTTTTTAATGACTATTTCTTTAATAAATTATTAACGACGAATTTAAGTTAAATAAAGAAATACCAAGAAATACGGGTCGTCTAATTTTTAACCAGCTATTATAAACGCGAAAAAACAATAATGCTTTTTTTTTGTTAAATGTTGTCAATTCAAAATTTCTGAATTATGTCACTATTGTTTTCAAGGTGCGATATGGTTCAAGTTACACATAACGCCGTTTTTTCTTCGGCACATTTGACTATTATCCGTGCTGTACTACGAAGAGCAATCAAAATTAAAAAAAAAGGTTAAACCAAATGTCCGTTAAAATTACAGTACCTAAATACAAAATTCTGGGTGGCAGCATTGCAAAACGTCATAATAATATAAGATATTTTCGACATGCAAGGAAAAACATTGTATCTCAATTTACTGTGACTTCTAATTTCAAACGTATTTGAGCATGAATAAAATTGTATCTCAAGCTAACATAACATTTGAGATACAATGTTGTTCCTTGCATGTGTCGTTTTGATACTTGGGCATTTTTGATGTGTATAGTCAAAAGTATACCTAAAGGCAGTTTCTTATTTAATAACTTACAAAATATTCGGTTAGTACAGATAATATATTTTTGGACTGATTTACTAAATTCAAAATTTCGTTCCAACATAAACAATGGATACAACTCAAAATTAAAAAAACAGTGGTGAATTTTGATTACACAAAGGTATTTTTTCAACTAGTCATAAAATTGAGTCGCTTTTCAAGCTGGGATATCTTCGTGAAATTTGGTATACGAATTTAAAACTTAACTTATTTTAAAAGAGACGCAAATTCGTTGCCCTTTTGCATGGATTTATAGTTTGAAGCCCTTAATCAAACGGGACATTTTTTTAATTTATATTGGTAAATACAAATTAAGTGGGAAATAGTTTCCCAATATTTGATTAAGGGTTAAGCAACTCAATTGTAATGCCCTCGGTGTATCTTTATATAATCCGGTGTATCTTGATCCAAACAAGTACCTAACAAACATTTTTTTAATCAAAATTCACCGAAGTTTTTTTCATACGTTCTGTGAGGTGTCCTCTAGATTATAGACACGAATTGGACCCTTTGTGAAACTAGACAACATCATGTAATCAACTGACAGTTTTGTAAAACAGTTAATGTAAGGGAACAATCATACCGATACCAAACTAAGAAGGCTTTTACCTACTTGACAGGGTTACGTGCTTGAAGATAAATACTTAAATACACCTACAGTAAAATTAATTGATTCCTAGAGCACTTTGGACTGTGACAAAGTAACTTAATCGATCAAAACGTAAGAGACTTATGATTTTATTTACAGATCTGATTTACTTTGACATAGTCCAAACTGGTCTAGGAATCAATTTCCTTGACTCTAAGTCGAAATATCCAATACTCGGGAACAAAATATTTGCCCGTATAGATCGAAATTGGGAGGCTAGCTTCGTAGATTAAAATACTAGATTTAATTTGCGTATATTACGTCACTTAATGACTCTTCGCAACAAATAATTACGTCAAGAAATACATATTTAATGAATACGACAGATACAAATTATATACTTATATTCTTTAATCGTTTAAGCTACAATTTATTAAAATTAATCTACGTACAACAGAATTTTAAATAGTAGCAAATTTCACAGACTACGAATGTCCAATGTCTTTAAAATATACAAATCTAATAATACATCATTCTTAAATTAATTTGTGCAACGAATACTTGAGATTACCTCCAAGAATCACAACACTTAATACTTAATTGAGATAAATAAAATACAAAATTAATTAACTATTTAAAAAATATTGAAATTTTAACTTAGAATAATGAGTATTTACTTGCTAAGATTCGTTAGTAACTGCTTAAATAGTATATACGAGTAGTTATTTTCGTAGTTCTTATAACACTATAGTTCAGCCATTAGTCTCCTGCAGCTTCCAACCCCTCTCTTGACGACGTTAAGTTACCTAAAGCACTTTATAAAGCATTTGCAAGGCGTTAATACCTACCACGACTGTTTCACTAGAGGCATTGTAAGTCAACTAGATATATAACGATATTCCATCTTCCTATAGCCCTTCTAAACGGGATTATCTGCATTTTAAAAACCAAAGCACGAATCTCTATGAGATACGACAGTTTTCAGTGGGACCCGCCCACTGTCTACGGAAGCTTTATACCAGTCAAGATGATATAAAATTAAATTCAGAAATTGAGTTTTATTTTGTTACAATGCCCCTAGTGAAGTTCTCACTTTTACAAACAATTATTTAATTCTATACTTCTACTCTCACAGCTCTTTTAAGGCTAGTACAGTTGGCCAATTTATGAACACATTTGTTGTACAGTCAGTTTCAGTTATGTGGCGACGGCGACGGGGCAGTGTAATGTAAGTAGGTAAGACCAAAATCTACAACTAAAATTTTGAGATTTCTTTTTCCGCCGACGTAGTAATGAGAATATATCAATGTAATATATATGAATCTCACCTCTATCTTATAAATATATGTGTATTTTAAACAAGAAACTGACTGCACCTTGAGGACATTTACACATCAATCAATTCTTACAACGACGTCAACATTAATTCATAAACTTTGTCACAACGAGATAACTTCAACGATTATTTTGAAGAAGTATAGTGACAGGTTAGGAAGTGTTG
This sequence comes from Acleris emargana, assembly GCA_927399475.2. NCBI lineage: Eukaryota > Metazoa > Arthropoda > Insecta > Lepidoptera > Tortricidae > Acleris > Acleris emargana. Next base: position 4,274,226 of record OV656844.1, on the reverse strand, counting down.
AAACGTCAGTTAAAAAGCTATGAAAGATAAGTTTAAGATAAACAAGTAGTAGTCTTTCGACATCGGTCAAGTTATATTGGAAGCAGAGATTAGTCAAATTTATGGACACTGACAGTTAAATCTCGGTTCGATCCCACGTATAACCGATGTCGATTACAAGCCCTGGACCAGTTAAATCCGTATCTGTTATATTATATAAAAACACGTCTATAACCCTTTGTGCATGTTTAACTGGTCCTTTATACTAAGGAAAGGAACGTTTATTGAAAACAGCGCCATCTAGACTAAGCCTATGGAACTAGCAAGCGTCGCGGTAACTGGTCGTCCCGGGCGGCGCGGGCGCGTGCAGCGCGGCGTAGGGGTCGGGCGGGCGGCGCGCGGGGCGTCACACGGCCGCAGGAGGGGCTGATTGTCAGTGCCATTTAGCCTTCTGAGCAAAAATGTCGGCGCGCAGGTTTTGCGCGAAGCAAATTCCCAGTATCTATCGAAATGAGACAGGTTAATTTTTGCTAGCCATTAGAATAGTAAAAGTTAAAGCTGACTTTTCAGGAGGCCTAGACAAAAAGCGTAAACCTAACGTTAGCTATTTTTGAAAACGAATATACTGAATGGAATTGATATAAGCGGCCAACTCGATAGATCGTCAGCTTACGCCAATCCTTTACATGTTAGTTTTTGAAAATCGATTGTCTTGCTTTTGACTATGCCCACTTTTATCTCAAAAGTAAATATGTTTTTGCTCGAACGTGACAAAGAAACTGTCTGTATTATTTTCAGCCTTTGTTAACTTTAGAAAGTCTAAAGTCCTTAAGATATTATAATAATATTACTTGTAGATAGATGAACTGATTTTGATACTTGATTGACGTTACTCCAATCACTTAATCACATTCATCTACTATAAATATAGTCGCAATATCAAAAGTTTCGTCACTTTTTGACCTTAACTGCGTTCAAATATAAAGTGAGGAACCTTTTCATTTAGCGACTGTTACGGTCACCAACGTTAATTTGTGACCCGTTAAAAACAAAACATGTTTGAAGTTGTCATTGACTATGGACCTAAGAAGGGTAACAAATTTAAGTCTGACTATACATACATGCTACTAAATTACTCTCAACACACTCAATCCTCATGCAAAGCACTAAAACAAAAACGTAGCATCTACTTACTTGCGCAAAAGTAGTGCAAACAGCAGAAGTGGCAACAACCAAGAGGTTTCGGTCAAACCAATCCTCAGCCGCTTCGAGGCAGCCTTTGTCGTGAATTATCTTAGCAATATCATAATTCTAGAAAGAAAAAAAAGGAAGCGTAAAAACAAATGCAAAGGCAACTAGTCTACTTCTAACGTAAACCGTAACAGCTCGTGTTCACCTTAGGCTCACAGCTTGCAAATCCGAAACGCTAGGGAATGCAAATAACTAGTTTCAACCGGTTTGAACCGGTTATTTTCATACAAAAACTGTTATTAACCGGTTAAATTGTACTCCCTACTCAACGCAAAAGACATTTTTAAACGAGACACGGTTTCGTATTGTCGTGTTATCATACCAACGATATTTTGCGTAAAATGGTGCCTTGATGCGAGTGGAGCGTGAAACTGAGCTTTTATTCTGATGTGGCTTAGCCCATTTTTAACCGACTTCTTAAACGGGGATTCTATGTCCCAATGTTTGTTTTCCGTCGATATAGTAGTCACACTGTTTTATTTCCGATAGCTCTAACTGTCCAGCGGCTAAGAGCATCATAACGTCTGTGATATGATTACCTACGTTATCGAAGCAAAATTGGCTAAAAGAAAGTAGAATAGAGAAATCTAACAATTATTTGCTGCTAAACCGAAGATGTCGGACAGGGAGTCGATTTTAGAATCTTCAATGATGTAAATTAATGCTCGCGGTGATCTCGTTTCGTGAGTGGGGGCACTAGTATTTGATATTATATGCGTAGTATGTGAACTTCAGTCACCAGTGAGAATGACCTCAGAAATATACTCTTTTATAAATCACTAAAAAAACAGCTATTTTGGTAAGCTTTAGTTACCGAATGAGATTCAAAAATCGACACCCAGTCACTTTCTCAATTAAGCACCGCGATGTTTTTTTACGAAGTTATTCATTTGAAGGGTCCACGGAAAGAACATGTCTAGTCACATTAGTAACTTTTTGAGATATCGCGATTTGAAAGTTAGGAACCATGTCATTTTGTACGTAATTTTCGTGTAGAGGTGTTTTCAAGCGTTATGAAGATTTATGTCTGAATCTGAGTGGTAGGTAATAGTTCATTTCGTCCTCTACATTTTGAGATTCAAAACTCATTTAAAAAAAAGTGACTAGACATACACAATACAATACAAAACACTTTATTGTACACCAAACAAAAACATAACAGAGATGGAGCACAATTAAAATTAATACAGTTAAACAACAGGCGGTCCATGACATGTTCTTTCCGTGGACCCTTAATTTATAGAGGGATATTTATCATGAATGCCCAAACTGCCTTTGACTGATTTAACTGTGAGCCCAATGCGAAGATGACCTATTCTGCGGTTATACTCATAATTAATTGATATACGATCTAGATGCATTAAGTATTTCAAAATACGAGTTATCGAAATATATAATAGGTTAGGGTGACGGCACCAATAATGGACACTTTTAGCTGACAGGCACCAGTAATGGACACTTCAATCTTAATCGAAATTTCATACGGTCCTAAATTGATTGTTGTAAAACAAATTAATAACTCTTATCTCCAATAAAATAAGAATCAAGTGTCCATTTTTAATGACTTGTCCATTATTGGTTAAATCACAATTTAAAGCTGTAAGATTAATGTCGAATTTCACCAACTTACGGACTATAAAAGGCTTAACAGTATTTGCTGTTAAAGTTTTAGTATTTTCACTAGTACATCCTAACAGAACTTTTAGTTCATTTTGCCTTAAACACAACACATCACATTGCTTAATTCTGCCACTTTCCGAGTTCCTTTTTCTTGTAGGAGTATGAAAGTGATGGAACAAAGCAATTACATCAGAAATGTGGTACTTAAATTATTGACGGCTTGAATTTAATTAAATCGCTTGGTGAAACTCGTCATAAAGTTGCAACAAAACACGATCCTACAATGCGACGCCAATGCACAACTGTTGTCTTTCAGATATGCTGAATGACTGGCAGAATTCGTCAAGCAAGCATGCCACTCGACTTGAGTACACGCAAGACAAATTTGAAGGTAACTAGTGCAAGTTTCCGGTTTGTTTTTAAAAAATCTGCAGAGATCTCTGCTGCGAGGCAAGATATACAGTGTGGAAAAATTTGTCGGGCCCTGGAGGGAATCTACCTTAAATCCTTGACTTGGGTCATTTTACTTAAAGGAGACATTCCTTTATTTTTAATACGAAACAAAATTGCATTCAAATATATTCTACAGGGTGGAAAAAATCTATGGGCCCTGGAGGGGAACTACCTTAAATCCTTTAGTTAGCTCATTTTACTGAAAGGAAACATTCCTTTATTTTTAAAAAGAAACAAAACTGCATTTAACTTTTCTTTTTTTTTTTGGCCCGCCCGTGAACCGAACCTACTAAAAATAAAAAAATAAACCCTCGCTATTTTATTATACGAATCGGTAGGATTATTGTTCAGGATAAAATTTGTCTAATAAACATTTGGTCTTACACTCATCTGTTGTACGAGATGCCCATGAATAATATTTATTACAAGTTCTTTATTAACAATACCTAGTACTGTTCACTTGTAACAAGTAAATGACACGTTATAATTTTCTTATCTCTTCAACATCTAAAGACATCGTGTGAAGTACAAGCTTGCTAATGTTATTTATCTCTGAGTACCTTGTTGAAGTATTGGATAACAAAATCGGTAAATGGTAATAATAAATCTATGCACAGCACGATTCCTTCTTACACTAGACGTTCGTTCTGACGAAAAGTTTGATAATGGAACGTACTTTTTTTGCAACGCAGGGCAACAAATTTGAAATAACATCTTGAAAACTATAAAAAAGAAGTATTCGTTCGAATTTCAAATTTTGTTTTGTTTTGCTTTCATTCCGTAATTCTGTAATAATGGCGTACCAAGAACATTTCGATTTATTAGATGCTTACTTTTCAAACAACAAGAATTGACAATATTTCAAAAAAAAAAGCATTATTGTTTTTTCGCGTTTATAATAGCTGGTTAAAAATTAGACTACCCGTATTTCTTGGTTTTTCTTTATTTAACTTAAATTCGTCGTTAATAATTTATTAAAGAAATAGTCATTAAAAAGACCGTATATACAAAGTTAGGAATACTGATGTCGTGATCTTAGCCTGATATAAAATTAAAAAAAGTAACATGTGTCATGTCATGTCAATCATTCGCTGCCGTTCGTTCACAAATTTGTTATTTTGCGTAATTTAATTAATTACGTAATTTGTAGACGCCATTAAAATAAATAAACTGTTTTGCGTAGAATCGAAAGCGTGTCGTTAGAATCAAGTAATCCGTCAGACAACATGACAGTTGTATATTTTTTTGAATTCCTTTGGTAATAAATGGACTAAGGGCACTATAAGTGTATTCCTAACATTCACAATCCAACTTTTTTTACTGTTTTTCCTAAATATAAAAAAAACTTCTGCATAAAAAAATCCAAAGATATTTTTACTGTAATCAGCAGTGTAAAATCTAGAAACGGTATTTTATTTTACTACCTTAGCACAAAATGAATTGTTGTCAATTATAAGTTAGCTCTACAGTGGTACAGTGAGAGGTATCCAAACCGACAAAGACCATCTAGAAAAGTTTTGTCGCGAATGGTGAAAAATTCCGTAATTCTGTAATAATGGCGTATCAAGAACATTTCGATTTATTAGAAGCTTACTTTTCAAACAACAAGAATTATAATTTAGCTCTACAGTGGTACAGTGAGTGGTATCCAAACCGACAAACACCATCTAGAAAAGTTTTGTCGCGAATGGTGAAAAATTTAGTGAATATTGGAAGTTTCAAAATCGTTTAGAACGCCCGCAGCAGCGAAATCTAGACTTTGACTTGATTTAAGTGTTTTGACATACTTTGAATGTGACCCGAAAGCTTCTAGTAGGGAAGTTGCTCAAGAGATAGGCACTAGCCATGCTCGTGTACTTCAATGACCAAATAAATGTTTATTAGAAAAAAAATATCCTGGGTTTTAATTTTTAGTTGGTTCGATTCCCGGGTGAAACAAGCCCCATTAAAAAAATCGTTAAATGCAGTTTTGTTTCTTCTTAAAAATAAAGGAATGTTTCCTTTCAGTAAAATGAGGTAACCAAAGGATTTAAGGTTCCCCTTCCAGAGCCCATAGATTTTTTCCACCCTGTATATCGATGATCGATTGGTATCATAAAACAGCGAGTGTTTTTTTTTTAATTTTAGTTCGTTCGAGTCCCGGGCAAGGCAAGCGAGTTTTAGAAAATCTTTGAATACAGTTTTGTTTTTTTTTTTCAATAAAGGAATGACTCCTTTAAGTAAAATGAGCGAACTTAAGGATTTAAGATAGTTTCCCTCCAGGGCCCGACTTATTTTACCACACTGTATACATTAATTCATATTTTGCTGACCCACCAAGTCTACGTTTAACCTGCCAAGTAAGAGCTAGTTAAGGGATCAGCTATAGTAGTAGCTTGTTAGGATTTGATCGCTCATAATACCGCCGCAGCTCTTTGACACCAAATTATTGAATTGTATTGTTTTCAGTGCAACAGATTTTAAATCGGCTTTTGGATTTTTAATTTTCTGTCACTCTTATGCTAGTCTAGCCACTCTTTCTACGTTAGGGATGATTTAATTCCTTTTGTGTTTCTTAAACGTCAAAGTATCTACATTCCAAACCAATCAAAATTATTTTCCTTTCATAGACACGGAAACCTTTGCCAAAAATATGCCAAATTATGCCTAAGTCAAATAAAATCTTTCAAACATAGAAACTTGCACTAAGTCCCTTTCCAAAGTAGTCTTAGGACCTTCAGAGCTATAGGCGTCAGGAATAGTGCGGCGACGATCACGATGCGTCTCTGGAGCCAGTCCTCGCCAGCCGCCAGGCACCCCCGCTCGTGGATCACTCGCTCGCTCTGTTGCTACAATATTAACCCCTTATTCAGGGTTATTCCCACCCTTTCACGCACATTTTGTTGCCACTTTGAACTTTATTCATCGGTAATAAGCCAGCAAAAGTGGGTGATAACATATGGGAATAGCTCTCTTACAATCTCATACATATAAAGCTCTATTAACTAAACCATTGAATCTCGGGACTTGATATTTAGAAGGAATTTTCCTAGGGGTGCAGTAAGAACGGATTTTTCGAAAATCTTCCCTAAACAGTATGAAAAACCCCTACTTCCATAAGAAGCGGGAAACTATTGTATGCATACGAACGCTATATTAGTTTTAATGGCGATAGCATGGAGAAGACAAAAGAACACACCACCTAGGGCCCATTTCTCGAAACTCACTGAACCAATAATATTAGTCCATACAATACAATTTTTCTACAAGTCTACTAGAGAAAAGTACCCGCATGGACTAATATTATTAAACTAGTGAATTGCAAGAAATGGGGCCCTGATGGTAAATGGAACCTTATACACAATTATAATCTCAAGATCAAAAATGGGTTGACAACCCTGAGGACCAAGATGGAATGCCTCTATGATATTGTTTATTTTAAACTTTCGCGACGTTGACACGTTATATATATTTTTCCGCGATTAAGTCCCGTGCTAGATTCGTAACACCGGAGCAGAACAATGCGAACTCTGCTGCGGACCCTGCACAAGTTCCTTTCATCACAGAAAACTGCAAATGCTCTGCCAACTCTGAAGACAACTAATTAGATTACTTACATAAGTGGGTTTTCTGACATCATATCCGCATTGCTTGTTGTGTATGATATCCTGCGGCTTCGTTCGACAGCAACTAAAGGGCACTCCACACGCCTCGCGAGAGCCCACCGCGCCGCTTGAGCAGTTGAAGTAGGCATTACGGTCCCAGTCGCGGGGTCCTTCTACCCCACAGCACTGCAACTGGAAAAAAAAAAAAACATTTCAAACTTAAACCATATTTTGTGCAATAATCTTACTAACTCAGCTGTTCGAATGTGCAGGCTTCCACACGATGTGTCCTCTTCACCGTGGGACAACAAGGATAACATAATAATTATTAAGTTTGAAAACCGCGTAAGTAACATTTGAAATAAGGAGCAGAAGGCACCTTTTTAATAAGACAGTAAGGTTTATTTTGCTCTATCATAAATTTGTTAGTTACGCGATTTTACAGTATCACCGACGATATGGCCATCGCTGGAGTTCGAACTCCGTACAAACCATCAGGAGTCTACATCCTGAGCCACAAGGCCACCGATACTCTCAATCTTTATTGATACTTATAATATAAGTATTGTTTGTTTCTTCCATTTTCATAGTTCAACACCTCAACCGATCATACCGATCATAATTGGCACTTATTTTAAATGTCAACGGTCCATGATTTCAATGAGTTCTATGATGTACGGTTATACCGATGCGTCACTCGCAGGTTTAGGAGCTACTTTATGACAACATATTTACCCAGTCTTCTTGTATCCAGTCAATCAAGTTCTGTTGATCCGGATCCTCTCTGTAGTGAGTGATGAAGGACTGGAAACCGGTCGTGGCTTGTAGTTTTATCTGATAATAATAAGAAAAACGTATCTATAAGGTAAGGTAAAGAAAGAAACTGACAGAGTTACCATTATAGATAGGCGTACAAATTAATTGAGAGCCAGAGGTGCGAGGAGAGGGCAACGGTGACTAGTCTAAAGTGCCGTATTAATAAACTCATCTTGACTGCAAAGCTCGTCTCAAGATACGTCAAAAATGACATTTCTCTATGGTTTTACGTTTAATTTGAAGTATCTTATGACGGGCATCTCAGATAAGATGAGTGTATTAATACGGGCCTAAGAGTAGAGTAGGTACGCCTATAGAAATTGGGAGGACAGAGGGCCTGCTGGCCTATTGCCTAACGCCCTCGCAATCCCAATCGAATTCAAAGATTTTTCATTGTTTTCATTGCGAGTGCTTTAGGCAATAGACCCTGTCAAATTGCATATGCATGATGTAAGCTGATCGCGCCGACCGCTAATGTCAACTCCATACGTTTCGAGTCGGTAGAAACAGAAGTTAGCAGCGTTTATATATTGGCTAGGCCTTGTGTATTTTGCTTTAGAGCCAAAACAATACGGTACCGAACTAAAAAAAAATACCGTCTCCAACACATTTTGCAAAGACGAAATAAAGTAACCTAACCTAGATACTATTTTTTAATTCTACATGCTACATCATTTTCAATTGTAAAAGTATTTAAGAAATCAACTGACAAAGCAAGCTCGTTTTGACCGGTCTTCAATATAATATAGTTGTATAATGGCCCAGCCTGATAAAACAGATTAATGATAGAAACCTTGACTTACCCAGTCTTTGAAAACAAAGAACAATATCCCAGTCGTCATCTCAGCGAGCAATAGCAACGCGAGGAAAACTGCGTACTGTAACAAAACAACGGGCCGTTTATAAAATAATAATATATAGTAATAATTTAAGAAATTTTATTTCGGGCAACGAGGCCCATAGTTACAAATACCTTATAGACTAACATACATAAAAATATAAAACTTAAAAACTAACACCGAGGTGACAGAACAATGTGGTTCTGTTTTGCCAAACTTGGCGTGATGGTCGCTGTGGGTAGGTTGCCCCGAAACCGCCGGAACACAACACCTTTCGGCCAGAAGTCAGGACACTCGACGGTTCCCAGCATAAACTAAATAATATTCTCAGTGCAGGTATAGTCCTATATTTTCATTTGGCCTAATGGGTAGTGACTGTGCCTACGAAGCTAGCGGTCCCGGGTTAGATTTCCGGCATGGGCAAATATTTGTGTAATGAGTGCGTGAATTCGATCGTTTTGTCGTTCAGTCGTTAGGCTCTAGGCTTGTAGGTACCTACTATGGGAACTAGACAACCGTAAACATAATTATATGTATAAAGTAATACATATTAGGTCCTTACCTATTTAATTGGCGTTTTATATGGAGAATTTTATGAAAACGGTGGTTTTCATACATTTAATAATTTTGCGGATTATTTAGTAACGTCAAATGCAAACCAAGCAAAATTCTGTCAGGAATATTGGACACTTCTAAGCTGTATTATACATATCTTAGTTACTTAAAAATAGTTCGCTTCATAAAACTCTGCGTAATTGAAACACTTGAACTTGCAGCACTTAAAAAGAGTTAAGTTCACACTTTAATTTTAAACATTAAGTAAGAAATTGAACCATATTATTTGTATCTAAAACCTTTGTTGCATAGTGTATTAATGAAATTTAAAAATATTTTGGAAGTTAAAATTGAAATAAATAAATTCCGTACGAAATAAAACACGTAAAAAAAGCGCCAATTTCATAGGTAAGGACCCAATACTTAAATCATCATCATCATCATCATTCTCCAGCCCTTATCCCAAATTATTTGGGATCGGCGCAACGTGTAACTTTTCTCAACTGCTACAGTTTTGGCTTAGCTTTACGGCCGGCTGCCCGACGCCAACCCTAATTGGGCTCGTCACGATGACTTATGATGTTTACTCATGGTAGATCCTTAGTCGCCTTCTGGACCCGTAGATCGATAGGGATGGTGTTACTCTAACCTGGCAACCACATACTTAAATATATGTAATACTAGCGACCCGCCCGCGGCTTCGCCCGCGTGGAATGTATTATACATATAAACCTTCCTTAAGAATCACTCTATCTATTAAAAAAAACCGCATCAAAATCCGTTGCGTAGTTTTAAAGATTTAAGCATACATAGGGACAGACAGCGCAAGCGACTTTGTTTTATACTATGTAGTGAAATATCCAAGACTCAAGAACACATACACTCATGTCCAGGGACCGGAAAACCCCTTCATTTGATTAACCCTATCAATATGATTAGCCTATCATTCGGTTAGCCAATCGATGTGCTTAGCTATGATTGAGTCACCTTAACGTTAGGGCGAACCCCTTTGAAGTAGTTAACCGCATCCATAGAGCTTACCCGGTTCATTAGGGTTTCGGTAGTTTAATATTTAAGCGCTTAGCATTGACTGGGTATTACCCAATTGATCGCCTCTCTCTTTTTTGCGCATTCGGGCGAATTCTAGCCGTCTCGCTCAAGCGGCTACTGCCTGACGCCACCCTATCAATTGTTAGGTAATTCAATAATAAGTCTAAACTCTTGCGCATAGTGATTAAACCAGCTTGAATCCGTTCGAATAAGCTTGAATAAGGTAACAGACAATAGGGTATTGGGATAGGCTTAGAGCTTAGTCGAATTAACCGTATCGTTTGGTTGCCCTTTCGTTGAGCTAAGTCGACGATAAGCTTAGCGCATCTTTGGGGTTTGTAACAACAAGTCTATCAAAAAGCATATCGAAAACCCCTTTCGCGCTAAGCGGTTCCGGTCCCTGCTCATGTCACAAATATCTGCCCTAACCGGGATTAGAACTCGGGACCGCTAGCTTTTGCAGGCAGGGTCATTACCAACTTGGCTAACGTGTCGTCTAAAACCTTTGGATGGAAACCCCGAAATAATGGCGATCCCGTCTTTAGCGAGCTGATCTACTAAACGGCTCAACCGATTTCATGAAACCTAGCTAAAGGGGTTTAGTAGCGAGATGTCTACTATCGCACTTAATTGACTTTTTCACATTTTCATACAATTGGTAGCACAACGCCAACGGACCAATAATTTATATTTCAAAAAATTAAATCGAACGGAGTCGACGGAGCTCCGCTTTCGCGGAGCCCCTATTTCTGAGCGTTTTGGCCCTCCAGGCCTGCTGAAGAACTAACATAACCTAAACCTACCTCATATTTATGTTGTGCCGTGGGGAAGTCCCTGCTAACAAAATAGTAGTCATAGTGCGATTACGTCTATGGAGGTTTTACAATAGGTTGCGTGACGCCAACTTTATATGAAAATTTATAAAATTAAACTAAGTGCGATAGTAGAAATCTCGCTACTAAGACGCTACGCGACGCAAAATCAGCTGGCCTTTTTTATGCGGCAGAAATTACGCGACTCGCAACTCACAAAATTACAATCGTGGTGTGGCTTCACCCTAAGAACCATCCCAATCGAACCAGTTTTTTTTTAAAGCGTCGGTATTGGTCCATCTGTTTGCGAGCTACTCATCCACAGATAGACACAGATACACAGACACATAGATAAGAGCGTTAAACTTACAACCACCGTTTTTTTGACGGGGGTTAAAAAATAGTACTTACTGCTTTAGTACTTTGTCGGCCCATAAGTTTTGTCACTGAGATTTATTAAAATTTAAAAAGAAGTTACAAAAATATTAATCTGTAAACATGTACCTACATTAATCAAAACCAAAATATAGTTTTAAAAATCACATAATGAACGCTACATTATTGCTATAGATGCCTTAAGTAGGTTACTGTTTTCGTAAAAGTGGTCGCGGATGGCCCAAATTTGCAAGTCATATTAAACAGACTTACTTCTTTAAATCCGATATAAATATGTTGCAAAAAACTGAATATCTGCTTATACAATCGCCAATCTTCATGTCTCCCTAAATCGAGTAAACGATTTTGCATTAATTCTACACAAATTCGATATGTCACTATATCTCTTGCTTCATAAGCTGGGATTGAGTCCCGTTAATGTATCTAAAGCTAGTCTTTAATATGGCCTGAGAAAAGAGGTTTCGAAATATTATGACACCAACTTTCTTTCTAATTAAAGGATTGACATTCAACCACTTTTAAAAGCTAAAATTTGCTGAAAATTCCCTCGTATTTCGGACGATACCTACCGTAAATGAAAAAAATCGTATCATACAAGACAGTTTCCAGCTAATTTCAAAGCACACCTTTCTTAATGTTCTTAGTAGTTCGCTAATGATTACTAATTACTAATTACTGTAGTAGTACTCACGCAAGCCAACAAACAAGTGTTCTCACGCAATGCGCCGACGCAGCCCGTGAAGCCAATTATAAAAGTAATCGACCCTGGAAAGATACAATTAAAAGGTTTTAGACAATGCAATGGAATGACCAGTACAACCACCTATGTCGAAGAAAGAGTCAGATAATTAGATTAATCCGGCACTAGTTGTACTCTCCACAAATGTAAGCGGGTTGGAAAAAGCGAGGCCCTAATCGGGTCGCCCACAGATCAGAGGATATATGAAAAAATATATTAAGTACTTAACCTTTAACCTTCGCGTATGTACGTTACGGAAAAGGGTGGCATCTTTTTTCGGTTAAGTTACCTACTCACGTAACGTATGTCATATACCCTATAAATTGTGTATTCATTTATACAAAAAAAAAAAACCTTCGATTTAAAGTGAATAGGTACCTACTTTAGTTTATTAGCACACAATGATAGTAATGGGGGCGCCCCAGGACTCTCGGCGAAGTCTTAATCCTTGTCGTGTATGCTGTCATTTCTCTCCCCCAAAAGGTTAAAAGAACTGGCGAAATGCAAAATAGCCAACAACCCACGGAGTCAGCGCCCTTAGAAATCGAAGTAGGTACCTATATTGTGTGTTCTTGAAACAATGCCTAGCGATTCAAAACATCTGAACTTGTTTATTGCATGGTATTATTTCATCAATGACTCCACATGCGTAAGTAGACTTATGTATTAATTCGTTGTTTATATCAATGCATATATATAATACATATTTACCATAATAACTGGGTACCTAGTTTACTTTTCTATCCATAGTTCATTCAATTATCATTATGCTAGTAGCTACATACCTACTAGGGTTTGCACCATGATTGTATAATTCTTACAGAGATGGGCAAAATTTATTCGAATGACAAATAACGAAAAAGAATAACCAAATTATTCGCGAATAACGAATTAAATTCTCGAATGATTCATTCGTTGAATGAATTGACAAGAATTCCTTTGTTTATTTTACGAACTGGGTTTATGCAGTACCTCCTTATAAAAGAGTCACTTTATTTCTAAATCGTGTTAGTTTGAATGGAATATCAAAAAAACGTCAAATATGTTTCGTGAATTTATCCGAATAAAATAACGAATAAATTATTCGTTATTCGAAAAGTAGTCTAATGATTCATTCGTGGATAATTAATTCACGAATAAATTTTTCTGGAGTAAAAATATTAAAAATAATTTTTTATTTGATTAATTATTCGCATATGCCCATCTCTGTTCTTATATCGCAGTCCCTAGAATTAAAAAAAAATACGTTATTACTTAAGACAACGATTTAGAATCGAAATTAATATGTAGCTAATGGAGGACTGAGAACATTATTTTTGAAATCATTTCAACTACTGGCGCAGATACATTAAAACATTGTTATGTCCACTATGGGGTTGACCTCACAAAGATATTTCAAATGTTAACTATGTCACTAAATGCCTAGCTTCATGCACACAGATCACACATTTGCTTCAGTTGCTTAAAGGTAACGGAACTTATGAATGACTTACCAATACAAATTAGGATGAATGCGGGGTCCAGGGCTATGTTCGTCAGTCGAGACAGGTTGTTGAATGTGTCCTTTTCATTCCACGCCCAGATGCCCACCGCTAGCACTATTAGGCCCAGGAACTACAAAAAAAAACGAATTTTGCGACTTTAAGGGAGAGAAAAACTTTGTAAAAAGGTAAGAAGGTATGTTTATATTCAAAACACTCTAGTTTATTTATTCTTTGACCAATTCTGCACTAAGCCTAATAGCGATATCTCAGTTAAAACACCTGTAGAAATTGCAACCTTGTTACAAACAGAGCAGAGTTGAAACTGCTTTGGCTATTAAATTTAGTTATTGCGTTTTTGCTAAGGACGGCAGAATTATTCACTTAGGTTTGGTTTAATGTCAATTTGACATCAGATAAAGCTACAAACCCCTCCTCTACCTGGTTTAAGAGATAACAAACCTTTAAAGTTCAATAAAAAGTAGTAAAGATTTAATGAACTTTATAAAATTAGCTACCAAATCGAAACTATGGCTTCGGAAACCATCTATCTATTGAACAGCCACCGACAGACACGAAGAAAAACATACAAACATTTTATCTGACACATCTCTATTATTAGAAGCATTAGAGCATGATCATTTAGGCAATGATTTTTCAAGTTCATCATGCGCATAATTATCTTTATATCAGAGTTCATAGGGTGATGTAAGTCCAAAATTGTCTATTTATACCATAAGATATACAGGGTGTCCCGTAAGTACCACGTCAAACTTATGGGGGAGGTAGGTGAGCAAGCCACCTACCTAACATGGAAAAATCGCCTTAGTAAAAGTCGCACCGTTTTCGAGATATTTGAATTTTTCTGATTTTTAGAAAAATGTATACCCGCACTGAGTTTTTGATCTGTGGTATTCGGAATTTATTATTTTTTAATTTTTATTTTATTGCAAAACAATCTTGAATAGTTGTGTTATCAAATGGTAAAAACCATTGAAAAGTAACTATTGTAGTTTTTTTTTTTTTTTAAATTAAATTTAAAATTTGCCTCTTCCGTTTTATTTTGGTAAAACTTTAGCCCCTCCTGGTGAAAAAAAAATACACGACCACTGGTTAGCCAATTAGATTAAAAACATGCTCGTTTAATGGGCATTTAAAAATGATAAATACTTTATCATCAAAACACTAATAAATATTTTTTTTAAAGAAAAGCGTAAAATACACCGCAATTCACGTTAAGCCAGTACTGCCACCCAAGCTTACTTGCGACGCGAGCTGTATCAGAATTCCATTCTAGTTTCATTCAGCAGCAATGCAAAACTAATCGCTCAAATTAAAATCTTTAAATTTCGGTAACTTCGTTCGAAATTTAAAAATATTTTTTTGAACCCAATCTTACTGTTTATTTGGTGTGTGGTTAAATTTAATTACTTACTTTTGTGATTTTATCCACAGTCACAATTGTTACAAAGGTCAAATCGTTAAGCAAATCAGAGTCCGAAATACAAGCAAAAACAGTTAGTCCGAAAAACATCAAACATAAACGACAAATCACAAAAGTAAATAATTAGATTTAACCACACACCGAATAAACAGTAAGTTTGGGTTCAAATGTGACAATAAACAAATAAAAGAGGAACAAAATTATTTTTAAATTTCGAACGAAGTTACCGAAATTTAAAGATTTTAATTTGAGCGATTAGTTTTGCATTGCTGCTGAATGAAACTAGAATGGAATTCTGATACGGCTCGCGTCGCAAGTAAGCTTGGGTGGCAGTACTGGCTTAACGTGAATTGCGGTGTATTTTACGCTTTTCTTTAAAAAAAATATTTATTAGTGTTTTGATGATAAAGTATTTATCATTTTTAAATGCCCATTAAACGAGCATGTTTTTAATCTAATTGGCTAACCAGTGGTCATGTATTTTTTTTTCACCAGGAGGGGTTAAAGTTTTACCAAAATAAAACGGAAGAGGCAAATTTTAAATTTAATTTAAAAAATAAAAAAAACTACAATAGGGTAGGGGCACCAAAAGTTGAACGATTAAGCGACTACACCAACTTAAGACCGTTTATTCTCAGTGAAATTAACCAATTTCACCCTATTTTTTTTTGTTATGTGGTACTGTATATAGTCTAGATTGAAGATCACTATTATAAAGCCTGTTATTATAACACAGTATTTTTCTAAAAATCGTTGAAACCAAAAATGTGCCGATTTGCCCAAAACATGAACAGCGTGCCCTAATTCTGAACGGTTTGGACCCAAAAGTTGAACTAACATAATAAAAAATCTAAAACATTATAATTTTAAGGAAGTTTCAGAAATAAAATGCAACTTAACGAAATCAGTCTTTATTTTTTTATTGTTTACTGATAAATTCAGTGATCGGAGTTAGGTGAGCCAAAATACCTACTTATTCTTCGCAAGAGGACATAATATAGAGTTTTAGGGTTAATATTTGGTAAAATTATATCTTACAATGAGACAAATAAACATGTATACATATACAGTTCCGTTTCTAGCCAGGGTTTCGTGTCTAGCGGTAAAAACATAACAAACTGATAAACAGACAAACAAAGTTACTTTCACATTTAGAATATTAGTAAATGTTTCTATAAACACTAGTAGTGTTCATATTACAAAACGATGCCCAAAAGTTGAACGACTGAATTCACTTGGTTTAACTTTAGGACACAGAATTTGTGAAATGAACGAACAAAAACCATTAAGAGTTCACCTATTGGAATAGAATCCAAAACATGAACTAGTAAATTCAACTCGTTCAAGTATTAGGCACACATTTTATTATTGAACAGTGATAGTTTTCATAGTAATTGAAACTCCGAAATCTTTGGATTAGACATCAAAAGTTATGTTCATCTTTTGGTTTAAATATACAAGAGCATTGAACGATCACTTTAAGTTATAAAGATTCCAGCTGTCATTTCAGGACGATTTATTAAAACGCTTTAAAAAAAGTACGCCTTGCCTAGTAGCTGAACACCGTTCAAGTATTGTCTTGGGTATACATTTTTGAAACCATTACTTGAACGGCATATTACTTGCTAACTAACAAAAAAAATAAACAATTTATGACTCCAATAAAAGAGTGATTAATCAAGAATACATACTAAGCAAATCCTTCTAAGACTATCAATTATTGAATTTTATACGTAATTAAAAGCTTAAATTTGGAGTGCACTGTCCTTATCTATTCTCCCATACTATCGACGTTTTCAGCGGGAAGCACCACAACGATGACCGATCACGGCCGCGGCTGTGGCGTAACTGTCAGTGAGTTTGGATTACGGAGTAGACAAAGAGTTGCCGCTTAAGACAAAAAAAAAACGAACTTTGTAACACAAGTGACGATTTAATTATGTGATTATTTCGATCGACTGTTCAGCTTTTGGGTGGCGTTCATCTTTTGGAGCCCCTACCCTAGTTACTTTTCAATGGTTTTTACCATTTGATAACACAACTATTCAAGATTGTTTTGCAATAAAATAAAAATTAAAAAATAATATATTCCGAATACCACAGATCAAAAACTCAGTGCGGGTGTACATTTTTCTAAAAATCAGAAAAATTCAAATATCTCGAAAACGGTGCGACTTTTACTAAAGCGATTTTTCCATGTTAGGTGGGTGGCTTACTCACCTACCTCCCCCTTAAGTTTGACGTGGTACTTACGGGACACCCTGTATGCTAAATAACACAATAAATATCTAAAATAGCCTGATAGAACCAGATTTGGAGAGCTGTACAAGATTATTTTATATTTGTCTTTTTAAAAAAAAACAGATAACCAAGATACAGTCTCAGCGTAGTTCTGGGAACCGCCCGAAACTGATATTTTGTGCCCCACGGAACGTCTAAATGGAGCAAAACTGCTACATATTTCATGTCTGGAACTACAGCTAAAAGATGAAGCTTCAAAAAGGTTAAGAGTGAAGAGCGCTGCCTAAAATAGAACCACACTTTTAAAATTTTCCCATTGAAAGTCTATGGGAACAGATTTTAGGTGATTATTCCTCTGTGGTATTCTGAATTTAAATATTATTTTTTCTTAACCGTCTATGGCTAGATGTCATAAATCATTAATAAATAGATGTTGGCTTAATTTGATTCTGATATCTCTAATAGTTTGGGAGGAGTATGCAGACAAACAAAAATACAAGTGGGGGAAAAATGCAGCTTCGCTCACTTTGCTTGTCTCACAATTATAGAAACAGTATTACTCTGCATGATTACATTTTATAGGTCACATATGGACTTACCACAGGAAAAAGGAAAAATAAAATACAGTAATGAAAGCCATATTATGGAAAAATAAAATGTGTAACTACCATTTAAAAACACTTAATTACAAAAATAAATAATGACTAGACCTAGAGATTTTCCTAGAACGAACAACGTGTGTGTATAATGCTTAACACAATAAAAGTATTGATAATCCTGTGAGCGATAAGTACCACTTCAATGTCTTTATTTACATACAAGACAGTCAAAAAAAAAAAGAAGTAACATGTACAAGTACATTTAAAGTAAAGGGAATATAATCCAGGTACTCCTTTTGAAGTAACAACCAAAAATATGGTTTAGTACTGTTTCATAAGCTGGCTTAATATAAACTGAGTGTGTTTAATCTTGAATAATGAATAATAATAATACTTTATGTTATAGGTACATCCAAAAATACCTCCAATTGATTTAGATATCTTGCATAAAATCCGCGACCAACGCGGAGGATGTGTAACGTCATATACAGTTAGAATAATCGAGGTGGCCTCAATTTAGTACAACTAAACAAAAGAAAATACTGACATACTGGCTAGCTAACACCTTCGCAAATATGGAAATATTACCGCTCCCAATACGTAACAACAGACCACTTGTTTCTTTTTTGTTTTTATTAGCCTTGAACTGCAGTTGAGACAAAGTACTAAGCCTAGAGAAACTAAATGAGAACGTTCATTGACGATTTTAACACAGAATTTACCGGAATTTAAAAATGAAACTTTATTGGTAGCTTTTAAAATAACTGTTAAATATAGTAATATTGAAAATACTCACCCAAAACAGCACATTTACACCAAAAATAACATATTTTAGACAACAGCTGACTTCGCTGGTGTCTCGTCGATATTTTCTTATTCCAGGCATGTTTGCAAATATAATTTGTATGTCATTCAACTAGGCCCCACTTCATTTCAACTCAAAATTAATAATAACTATTATTAAAACATTATAACACGGTTTAATTAACTAAACACTAAACTGTCTCGTTGAGCGCAATTAAGCGCTCGCTTTGTGTAAGAACACACACTACACTGCGATGCAATCGACACGATACGACACGAACACAGAGATGGAAGGCCTC
Source organism: Acleris emargana (assembly GCA_927399475.2). NCBI lineage: Eukaryota > Metazoa > Arthropoda > Insecta > Lepidoptera > Tortricidae > Acleris > Acleris emargana. Next base: position 4,255,264 of record OV656844.1, on the reverse strand, counting down.
CGTGCCTGACAACAGGACAGCGAGATACAATATTCGTAGTACAAAAAAGGACAGCGCTATAGGAAAGTAGCTTATTTACGCTCCACTCACACACTGTAACACCTTGCATTTCTCTGCACGCCAAACGCCATGATACTGTTTTTGACAGTTGGCTATTGGGGTATTACAATATATTTTCTGTCAGGCGCTCAGAATAAAACATTAATTGATCACTGGGCGTTTACTTCAATTTTTTTATTTTATACGTCTGGGCGTTTATGCTAGGTGTCTCTTTGTACAATGTGATGTACCTACATTGGGCAGCACGAGAATAATAATTTGTATTAGCCATAAAAAGCGTATTTGAGTACCTACCTACACAAATATTTTGATATGTAATGTGGGCTACACACTACATTGGGCATGCACGAATTGCACAAAACTCTTTCCTAAATTCTTGCAGCCATTATTTAATCATTACACAAGTATAATAAAACAACATGACTAAAATTATTTTTAATTTATTTATGGACAAGTTTTCCCACCAGCCATCTGAAGATTTATCCAGTCTATGTAGTTGCTAACTTTCGTATAAACGCCTGAAACAAAAAGTATTTAAGAAAGTTTTCGATGACTAACTAAATCATTAGACGTAGCAAGTAATTATTTGAGTCATGATATTTTTATTGATTCATATAAAATAACGCACCAGGGTAGCGGGGATCAGCACATCCTATTCCCCAAGACACGACACCTGAAATAGTATTGAGTCTCAGTTGTTTGTTGCTGCTAGGATTCGAACAGGAGCACAAACATAGGAAAAAGTGAGGACTGAAACCATTATTTTCATTATTGTCCATTGATTTATGTTTCGTGTGTCCGAAGTATGCGTGAGACTGATCAAGTCACTGTGACGTCACGGAGCCACAGTTAAGGTGAACGCACACTTACCCGAGCCGAACACGTCGAACGAGTCGAACAAAACGAATTTTAGAATTCCGTCTATGAAATCTTATGAAACCTTGCACACTTCCAGATTCGGACGCACGCAAGTGTGCTAGGTGCGCGGTTTAGGACGCATTTGGCTCGGATAAGTGTGCTTTCACCTTTTGGATGCTGTCGTGAATGAATGTGTCAATCAACAACTATTTAGCAACTACTTAGAAGACGCTCGCGACTTCGTGCATAGAATTAGTTTCCTACTACTGCCCCTATTTTAACCTCTTGGGGGATGAAACCCTATTTTAACCCCTTAGGCACATGGCGTTTCCCGCGGTCCGAACTTTACGTGACAGGCTGCTATTGCTAATTATTTGTGGGGTTACACATTTTTGCATGACAGCATCCGTTTTTATATGACTCAGTTGACTGAGAAGAATGATAAAATGAAACCCACCCGCCTGGACGTATCTCCCGCTTGACTCGAAAACTAGAAAAGGTCCACCGCTGTCACCCTGAAACATAATATTTCGGTTACTTACTGAGCACATCCTAAACATTCAAAACAACAAAATTCAAAATATTTATTCAGTACATTGGCCACATGAGAGCTCTTTTACACGTCGGTAATATGGAGTGAATCTACCAGCGCTTCGGACAAGACCATCATTGCGGAGAAGAAGCGCTGCTGCAAGAAACTCCAACAGAAGGTATTTTTTTTAATAATACTTAAAAGTAAGCTATATTACAAAGTAATAAATAATTATATTTAAAACAAGCACAAATAAAATCATTACAAAAGTAAGGTCAATAAAATAGAGTTAAAAATAATGTCTAGGAGAACAACATGACGAGGTCTTTACGTCAAGAAAGATAATTAAAAAACTAAATTGGAAAGCAGGTCCTTGCAAGCGTGAACAGACCCCACAGACAGCACCCGTTCACGAGTATGACGCGTATTTCAGCCATCGCCTCCCTCAACCCTTGTGTTCGGGAAGGTGGCTCTAGTCGTCACTAAAAACAGCTTCATTAGCCTGCATGCTTGTAGCAATCCATTGACGAGTTGTTTTGACATTATCGAGCCGGAATCTGTTGCAGCGACGCTATGTATTACGAAAAGCATGCGAGCCTTCGAACAATGACACTGAGCCTTAAGAGAATTATGAAGCTATTTTTTTTAACTTTATAGAGCTGTATGTTTTGAATCGGAATAAAGCGGGTTTTTTTTTCAAAATATGTGTTATTACGTCGGATTTACTAATAAATTGGATAAAAAAAAGTAAATTAGAAATAATAAAGGGGGCCTTACAAGTAAGGTTTTTTTTTCAACGTATTTTTTATTGTAGGTATCGTAAAAAAGGTAAAACATACAAGCGTCAAATTTAGTATGATTATAACTAAGAAATGGACAAGTGTGAGTTGGTCTCGTTCTGATTCGACACGTTCCGTGCGGCGGTACCCTCGGTGCGTGAGTTTAACTCACACTTGACCGATTTTTAATGCTTTTGAAGGAAGAGAGGACAAATAGAGAGATCTCTCTCCAGGCGGGTGTTATGCCTGGGGACCGAAGTCCGTTGGGATGAAGTTGGAAGTGGTATATAATATGTCAATCGACTTTAGAAACTTCGTTAGCGCGTTGTAGGATCCTTAGTTCAACAACACAAGTTTCCATTAGATGTCGCTAGGTCGCCACACTTTTAAGTCACGTCCGATGAAGGCGACTAAGGGAACGAAGGCTTGTAGTATTGTTAGGCGATGGGCTTGCAACCTGTCACTACTACACTGGTAAATACGTTAGCCTGTTTGTTCAAAATGTGGTTAAAGAATTAACAACATTTTTTTAGAGTTGTTGGTAATTCTGTAGCTCTGCCTACCCTACTCTGGGAATGAAGGCGTGAAGTTTTTTATGTAGGTATGTAAGTCATGTCCAACAGAACGCCATGTACCTACTCGTATTCCGTTTTACGATTTTGTCGCAAGCTCGCAGCTTAATTTACGCATCTTCAGCGTACCTATTTTAATCTTCGGTATGGACAATCCAGGGCCAAGATATATTTTGTTGATGTAGGAAAACATATCAATCTTATGTGATCGTCTTGCACCGTCTTATATACACATACGTAGGTGTTCTTTTTTCCTTTTCTCTCTTTATCTCTCTCTTAAGATTTTGGTGTGATTTCCTGCGGAAACTACGCAGGATATTCAAAATATTTTTAAATTAACTATTTATAGATTTATACATAATTATAATGCTAGATTAAGTAGTACGATTGTAATATTAATTATATTAAAAAAAAAACTGACTGCTGAGTTTCTTGCGGCGTTTCTTCTCAGCAGTGGTCTCCTCTTGTGAAGCGCTGGTAGATTCTTGTCGTGTAAAAGCCTTGCGGCCTACTTACGGAATAAACGTCTTTATCTTTATCTTTATCTTTATTACGCTAACTAGCGCTTCTATTCGTTTCGTTTTAAAACCTGTCGAGTCACTGGATATGAAGAGTCACGTGAGCTAGCAGTGACGTGATTGGTTTATAAACAAAAGGAATAGAAACGCTAGTTAGCGTAAAACATCTTGGCTACTTTGGCTAGGGTATCTGTATACCTGACAACCATCCTTTCCCTTAGAGAAAGCACACATCATGGTCGGCTTAAGATGTTTAGCCAACTTGGACTTCTGGCACTCTTCGTCTGTGAGGATCTTCAGAGAAGCCTTCAGCAGGACATTGGACGAAGACTGCTCCACACCAACGCGCCCCCAGCCTACTATTGTGCCCGCCATGTTGCTAAAGTCCTGGCCTTGAAAATACATATCATTAAAATCACGGGAAAAGAATCACACAATGACATAGGATACATGTTTTTCCTCACTGGTCATATAACCCATTCTCCTTTAAGTATTGTCTCTTTCTTTGTTTATGTGGCGTCGTACCATAAATATTATTAATCTAAAAGTTATTCTGTCTGTTTGTTAACATGACAAATGTGTTAAGCGGATCGTGATGCAATTCGACAAACAGAGTTCTACGCGGAGGGAGTGGGCGACAGCTAGTCATGTTCTCGTAACTATTAGATAGATAAAAACCCTGTAAGGTGGGGTAAGTGCGTCTACGGGGGGCAAGTGCGTCAAACCAACTAAATGGGCCTGTACACATAACTGCGATGCGATGCGATGCGACGCCGCGATTATACGGATTTATACGGAAATCGTTCGCAGATATTTGCGATGCGATGCGAAGTCGCAGTTATGTGTACATCCCTTATCTCTTAAAAAAAATATGGCTAGTTGCCCTTACTCCGTTCACGCTCTTGCCCCACCTTGGGGTAAGTGCGTCTACGGGGCAACTGCGTCTAACCATATATTTTTTAGGAGATATTGTTGGTTTGACGCACTTGCCCCGTAAACGCACATACCCCACCTTACCTTATATAAAGGTGACCCCTTCTTTCAAAGATGATATGATATGTCTTAAACGGCCCAACCAATTTTCATGAAACCTAGCTAAGAACCACCGCTAGAAAACCTGCTTTCAAATAAAAAACATTAACTTACCCGGTGTCGGCAAACATATCGGTATTATCGTCTGACTGAACTCCACGGGGTTATCCAGAGTGGCGACGGCTATGTCGTTCTCGTCCCGAACAGCGGTCGAAGTGAAATGTTCATGAATGGCTACTTTTGAAATATTCCTTTTTTCCACTTTTCTTAAGTCGTCCATATTATCTAAGCCTATTAACACTTGCATCTGCGCTACGTTGTCCCTAAAGTAAATTATTACATTATTAGGAACTTAGTTTATCGATTTTAAAAATACATAAGTACCTACTGGACTGAAATTTTTCAGCTTACCTATTCCCCATGTATTATTTAACATATTAAATTTGATATAAAATACTTTTTATCGAATAAACAGCTGGTGAATGTCGTCTCCTATTCGGATCTTAGACCTGGGGGGTTATAATGACATGGCTATGCAGTTCTTTTTACGGTGAGCGTGAAGGACACTGCTACAGCAGTTATATACCTCTGTCCTTTTCTTTCAGCGTGATTGGAACTGGAAAGCAGTTATAATTGCCATTGCCGAAAACTCATTAATTAACTCCAAAAGGGTGATAACGAGCTTATCCTGAATCTCGCACGGTGTAAAAACTGTTAGTATTAAAACAAAATACCGATATCGCAGCAGTTATGCCTGATGCGGTCAGCACGGGACCCATCGTGGCGGTTATTGAAATGAAAAGAAATTTATTTATTTGCTGTAAATGTGGTACATTAAGATGTCGTTTAAATTGCAGTAGATCGCACACTTTGCTGTGTTCAGCATGCAAAAATTGTATTACTTAAAACAGTAACTATCTTCTCTCCAATCTTATCTCCAAAGGGATTTTACAACTCAAAAGAGAAAAGTCTTGCGCAGTGACTAGGATCCTAACTGGCCACTGCAAACTGAACAGACATCTGTTTCTAATGGGTATGAAACAAGACGCGATATGCAGGTTCTGTCAAGAGACAGAGGAGACAGCAATGCACATCCTTTGTTCCTGCGGACCACTAATGCGCAACAGAAGTATCTACCTAGGGCGACATATAATGGACCCACAAGAGATACAACTCCTCACTGCCCAAAGCATCTGGAAATTCCTGGACGCAACGGGACTTTGCGGTGAGCTCTAAAACAAAGGGCTGCTACAAAAGATCAGCAATGGTCGAAGTGGCTCACATGAAAATTGTTACATAGGCTATAACATGAAAATTGTTTTTATACAACGCACTTCTATATTTAGGCATTACCAGTTTTGTCGGATCTCTTGGTCTCAGTTGGGAATTTGCAGTAGAGAGAACAGTATTGAGAGAAGCCTACGATTAAGTCCAGCAGTACCATATCGGGTGATGATGATGAAGATGATGCTAAAACGATTGTTATTATCCTCTCTTACCACTTGAAGCAGTGCCCGGCGCTCAGCACATGCTGGTTTGTGATGATAGCTCCACCACAGTGCATGTGCTCATTCTTCATGATGGCCACCGCCCAGGGGAAGGAGTTGGGTTCCGCTCGCCTCCCTCCCACTATGCGCATCGATACAATGGTGTCCGAAGGTACTCCGCATGCTTAAAGGATAAATATACCTATTAGTGCTTGGGCCTCACCATACATGCTTAATGTAGTCGATGGTATTTTGAATACTGATTGATTAGTCAAAGTATTTTTAGGACTTAAAAGCACGTTCAATCGTAAATCGTCGGTGTAACTGCATAACCGCGTAAGTAACATTTTTAATAAGGAGAAAAATTGACCTCTTTACTAAGATAGTAAGGTGTATTTTGTTCTATCATAAATTTGTTTCTTACGCGGCTTTGCAATAGGTATTACCGACGATATCGTGCCTAGGTAACTATGAACATTTTATGCCCGGTTCCTATATTCAAGAAACGAATCGTTTTCCTTACGGGCAGTAGCGTTATGTTATGACATTTGCTTCATACAAAATGTGTCAAATTTTAACGAGACGTCACAACTCTACCAACAGTTTTGAATATAGGAACGCACCCCTAGAGAACAGCTTTTCAACATCATTGTTTCGTTATGAATCAACAGTATTTTAGCGACGAATGTGGACAAATATAACGAGATTAGAAAATAGTGGTGGCTTGCCGAATGTGTCAATATATATATTTGATACGAATTTTTGTATTTTCCTAACCTGGTCCACTACCTAAACTATTTCACCAACATGTTGCGTCAACCAGGATGTCATTTGATTTGAATGATAGCCTGTGTATTTACGGTTCGGTTTTGTTTGTCCAAGGGTGTAAGCATGCAACTATAAGACTGCGACTCTAATGAGGCGGAGACAAGCGGAGCGGAGAGGAGACGTGTAGGAATCAACCAATCATATATTAGTTGGAATCCGCACATCTCGTCTCCGTTCCGCTTCAGTGGAAACAATCAAGCGGAGTCTTGACACGCCCAGTATGCTGCTTAAGGCTATGGTTCCACTCAGCTCTGCTCGTCTCCGCCTCAGTGGAGTCAATTAACGCTTTTCACAGCTCTGCTCCACTCAGCTCCGCTCGTCTCCACCTCAGTGGAATCACTTAACTCTTTTCACAGCTCTGCTCCTCTCATATCAGTGGAGCCACAGCCTAATTGTACTTGGCATGACAAATACAAGTAGAGAACTAGAGAATTCTTGAAATTTAACCAAACTTATAAACGTAAGTAAATATTTTTTTATTATATGGCTTCTTTCTAGGATAATCCCTGAATCAACTCAGTGAAAGAAAAGTTTGCTGAAGTCATGCATGATGAATCGATGATTAATGCTATGGCTAGGGAGCGCTTTGTTTCACATGATTATTTTTAGTCCGAATGTATTGTTATTCATAATCATTGCAAGTCATACCGTGGTTTTACTGAAACTGTTTTTATTTCAGGACTTTTGAAATATGTAGATGGTAAAAGAGGTTAGGTTAGGTTAGGTTCGGTTTGTTTTACAAAAACACTGAAATAAAAAACGTTTCAGTAAAAATACGTTACCACCGAATCTCAAATGATGTTTTTTTCCGGAGATTAAAATTATTTTTTGAAGGAAGTTGTTGCAGCACTCGTATAAACGCCAGCGCAAAAAATTATAACAGAGGCGAAGTAACGAGGTCCCTCCTCATTGAATATTGTCCTTGCAATGTGGGTGACTCAATGAACTACTTATAAGGTTATTTTTACTTAATGCAGTTAGTTGTATTTAAAATAACACATTAGGATGAAAAGCATTATGTGATTGGCCACTGAAACATGGACGTGACTTAAAGGCCATCATATTTATAAAATTTCATTGTAATCATTGGCTTACGATTTATTCTAATAAAACTCTTTCAAGATTACCATTGTTTTAAAAAAAAAAATTACCTAAGGCCTAATTGTGCAAATTGTGGTTACAGAGTTATCAACAAGTCTTTGGAGTTGTTGGTAATTCTGTTGCTCTGCCTACCCCACTCTGAGAATGACAGCGTGAAGGTATGTATGTACATAAAACATACCTAAGCGACAGAAAGAGAAAATCTCGTGAACGGTCTCAAGTTCTCAACTCAGCATTGTGTTGGCTAGACGACGCGTTGGCCTAGTTGGTACCATGCTACGAAACTAGCGGTCCTGGTTTCACATCCCGGTAAGGGCAGATATTTGTGTGATGAGTGCCAATACTTATTTCTTTCATGGATGGAAAACTGGTCATCCATTAGGTAGCACAGCTCGATGACAATACGAAAAGCGACAATCACGAAAATACGAAACATACATACATACATAAACTCACGCCTTCATTCCCAGAGTGGGGTAGGCAGAGCTAAAGAATTACCAACAAGTCTTAAAACTTCTTGATAATTCTGTAACCACATTTTGCACAAGTAGGCTAAGATGTTTCCCAGTGTATTAATACTACAAGCCTTTATTCCCTTAGTCGCCTCTTACGACATCCACGGGAAGACATGGAGTGGCACTATTCTAACCCGGCAACCACACGGCAAATACGAAACAAAAGCAGTAAGTTACGAGTGTATTAAAATTGCACAAAACAGTAGGTAGATATTAAAGGGATATTATAATTTTTTAGATGGACGTTGAACATAACTTTTCTTAAAACACAACATATGAATTTATTTTCTTGTTTTTTTTTTGTAATATAAATGTATAACCGAACCTGCAGCAAGCTTGTTCGCTCAGTTCGCGCATATAGCCTAGCCTAGCCTCGCGAAACTGCATAACATAACCTTCCCTCAGAGTCTACTCATCGTTCTGATAACAAACGTGATAAGAATACAAAAGCACACAGAAATGAGGTTCTCCACCGTAAACCACTGATTCAACACAAACCCGTCCATGATGATGAGGCCTGCGCGTCACTTTTAGCATATTAACATCAAATTTCACCAACAAATTGCGACAAATCCAAATGAAATGATTGTTAAATGTTTCCCGACATAAGCGGTGAAAAACCAACATAAAGGACAACTCACAGCACTCTTGTCCATATATCGGCACCATCTAAAATGCAATAAGAATCTCTATGAAATTGCATTGAAAGAGTAACTTAGGACAAAAACTATTGTACCCACCTTGATTATTCCCAGCAGAATGCAACACAATAAATGCATTATATTTGTCTCTTAGAACACTCACTATGAACCACATACACTGAACTGGTACTTGGTCCGATCTTGGATACTTATTTACGCTCCACACAGATTTAACACGGAGGAATTAGGCACGCGATAATTTCCTTGTAAACTCAGCATACCAGCTGCTACAAGCCACTAACTCGACGACTTCGCTCCCTTTTGATTCGCTCCAATAAATAACAACCAAGTACGTAACTAACAACCCTAAAAGTACTCATGATGAAGCGTCATCCCCAAAATATTTCCCTTTACAAAATCGATATAAAGTTGTAATGTTTCGTATGATAACGAAAATTTGGAATTTTATCACGGCAACAAAAACGTACACGAATGAAATTATATTTCTTATCGGCTTATTTCACGTTATTACCAATCGTAACATTGCAAATAAATTTTTTCATTGCCTTTTGTTGTTTGCGTTAAGGTTTCCGGTTGCATGCGAGTAAATTAAAAATTCTGTGGTCGGGCATGAATAAAGTAAACGGGTGTGTCCGTGTGTGCTAAAGTTTAATCACATAACTGTACTATTGTTAAAATGTCTGTTAATTATATAAAACTAAGCACAATACATTCCATCGCTACTCTTTTCTTTGATCCAGTCCAAGTACTTCGTCACGATGGTGTAGACCCCTGTAAGATATTAAATGTTATAAACGCAATTTCTAAAGCAAAAAGTAAAGAAAGCGTTTTTTTTGTAGTTTCACCTGGGTAATCTGGCTTAGCGCAGTCTATTCCCCATGACACGACTCCTGGAAGAGAAAATCAGTATTGAGTTTGTTCATCCACCGTCCAGTAAGAATTCTAGTAGATTAGCAAGAATTCTAAAGTTGAAAGCTTACCGACTTGATACCACTTCATGTTTTTAGTGCGTGGATGAGTAGAGAAAAGAGGTCCGCCGCTGTCACCCTATGAAACATATTCGAGTTATTTATTTAGGAAATACAACATTTGTACTTATGTTTTTAGGTAGGTGTAGTTTCACTAAAAGCCAATTTAGCCTGGGGGGTTATTATGACACAGCTATGAGGTTGAGTTTACGCTGAGAGAAAAGGACAGAGCTATATAATTCATATAGCTCTGTCCTTTACGCTCACCGTAAAAAAAACTGCATAGCTATGTCATAATAACCCCCCTGCATAATAAAAATACCTTTGATCTTGACAATTGAGAAAGAAATATTGTTTAAGTATGTTTCAAAAGTACGAGGGTGCATTGAAAAGTTCTGAGCCTAAGGTTGAATATAATAATAAAAAAACAAATAAATACTGGCAGGTCAAAGTGCCATATTTAGTCGCCATTATGCACTATCTTTTGTTTTTTTCCTGTCACAATTTTGCATTTTATGCTGGAACTGCTACATAAGGTCACTGATTTTTCAAGTAATGGATAAAATTGAGCACCGTTCTGTCATAAAATATTTGCAAAAGAAGGGGTTAACACCAAAACAAATATTTGAAGATATGAATCAAACATAAAAAGATGGGTAAATGCTACCGTAAAAAGATGGGTAGCTGGTTTCAAACGTGGCCGGGAGACTGTTCAAGACGAGCCTAGGAGTGGGCGGCCGTTGACGGCTACTACGGACGAAAATTTCAATAATATATTAGATGCGATAATGAAGGATAGGCGATTGAAGATTGTGGAGATAGCGGAAGCAATGGGTATTTCTTATGAGCGGGCACAGAACATCATCACCGATGTTCTTGGATTTTCTAAGGTGTCAACCAGGTGGGTGCCTAGACTGCTTTCAGTCGAGAACAAACGAGTACGTGTTACAATTTCCCAAGATTGTTTATGTATGTTTCAACGTGACTCCGACGATTTTTTCAATCGTTTTATAACTATGGACGAGACATGGGTCCACCACAGTACACCAGAATCGAAAGAACAATCCAGGCAATGGAAAAGACCAGGTTCACCACCACCCAAAAATGCCAAGGTCATTTTGTCAGCTAATAAGGTAATGGCCTCAGTTTTCTGGGATTGCAGGGGGGTTATCATGATAGACTATCTCGAAAAGGGCAAAGCAATAAATTCGGACTACTATTGTGCTCTTTTACGTCGTCTGCGTGAGGAAATTAAAATAAAGAGACCTGGAATGCTGTCGAAAAAAGTACTGTTTCACCAAGACAACGCTCGCGTTCACACTTCGGCGAAATCAATGGCACAAATATATGATTGTGGATTTGTAGTGCTGCCGCATGACCCTTACTCGCCGGATCTAGCTCCTTCCGATTATCATCTCTTCCCAAACCTCAAAAAACACTTGGGAGGACAAATATTTTCGACAAATATGGAGGTACAAGAAGCAGTAGACTCATATTTTAACGACCTCAGCGATTCTTTTTTTTTGATGGGATAATGAAGTCGGAGGCGAGGTGGACTAAGTGCATTGACCTTCATGGAGAATAATATGTCGAATAATAAAATTGTTATAAAAAGTGAGCCCGTTACTTTTTTTTACCGGGCTCAGAACTTTTCAATCCACCCTCGTAGGTTAGGATGTCTAAAATATGACTGAATCCTATTTCTTTCTCAAGACTTAAAGCATATTATTTATCGTTTTAACTTTAAAAAACGGGTAAAATGCAGCATAGAGAGGTATTCCATGCCATGGTACTTCTCAATCTTGGCAACGCATTTAGAAATAGTATTATGTTTGCTGAGTTCACATTGCAAATGTTTACGGGTCACCAACCATCATGGGTCCCTGAGTTCGTTTGCCTTCACCATGGCATTAAAAAGGAGAAAAAATACAAACGCTTTTTTTTTTGTAATCAACGTATCACAAGATCATCTTGCGCTCAGATAGTCCGTCACGTGAACAATTAATACCGACTTTACCATAGCCCAAGGCCCCCTTCCTCAGGGGCCCCAAAGGTTCGAACATTTCTCCCACGAGATCATTGTAGAAAAATGTTAGTGTATAATTTGGTTTCTTTTCTCTCCAAAAGAGCCCCAATTCTAAGAGCCCCAAGCCCCAAGTTTACGACTGGCATGAGAACAATATAATTTCTTAAGTATTTTTAAGACTTTTTAAAGTAAGTAGAATTCTAAGTGCAGCTTGGGTTTGAAGCTACACTGTGCAATAATAGTTTTGCCACCGAAGTGACACGTCATACTGCTTTACATTTGGCCCAAGAGGACTCTTCAGTCCCGTCAGCTTCGGCATAACCCGTTGACCATGGAGACTGGCTGCACTATACAAACTATAGAATGGAGAGCAGCTACTTACTTTGTTTTTTTCCTATAATGAGTAAAGATAAATGTGTTTTATCGACCAACTATCTATCAACTTCATCACACTATTCATACCTGACAAGCGTCTTTTCCAAAACTGTACGCGCACATCATAGTATCGCTGACCAGGTTGTCCCGATAGATGGAGCTCTTCTTACATTTTTCGCCCGATACCTGTTTCACTTTAGTCTCCAATAGATGTCGCGACGATGTCAAAGCGCCTTGTCTCGTTTTGCCCCACCCAGCAACAGTTAGCGCTACTTTGCTAAACTCCATATCTACAAAAAAGTGAAACGATTTTTTTGCAATTTTTCGCATAACTTTATGACTGAAAATCGGTTGTTCCTGTACTGTCAAACAGATTTTAATAGACGTGTTGTAAAGTGATTTGTTAAATGTACGTGTGTGTATGTGGAGACTATAAAAATGGTTGCATCATGCCAATGTATTAGTTTTACCTTAATATTATTAATTTAGCTTTGGCATTGGTACCTTCATCGGGCAAGCAAATAGGTTGAACTTTATCTGAAAATGTTAGTCTTCGGTTTAACTTCAAGACAGCAATATCGTTGATATCTCGTACGGCATTGGAAGTGAAGCCTGGATGTTTGACCCCCTCTTCAACGTTTAGCTTTTGGTATGAATTGTCCAATCTGTCGTGCATACCCACGTACACTGTCAGATCTTTATAGTGCACCCTAAAAGATAAAGTTAGGGTTAAAACTTGTACTTATAGAGAGGTTACAGCATTAATACTGCACTTTCCAACTAGGAATTGCAATGTAGCTTTTAATAAAATGAAACGGAAGACTGTCTGTCTGTAAGACCTAGGTTGGGAAATTTATATTTTAAAAGATTTAAGGTTTATTGATCAAGTCCAGTGATAAAATTAAACTTATTGATGAGATTTCATGCAGATTTTTTTACGGCATGTTATAACTTTCCGAGTATAAAAAACACAACGGTGTAAAAATCAATGATGTAAAAAAATATGTAAAATAAACTCCTGCATTTTTTAATTATGAGAAGAAGAGAAAAGATTATTTTTTTACGGCGATGACGTTTCAAATTCACTGCTTGTACTGGTGTCTCTGCGTATCACTGGTGTACCAGCGCGCTTTGTCCCATTCATTACCATTTATTGGGGCAACTTTAAACCCCAAATAGACTTATTTATTAATTTAATCTTTTGTTTAATTTAATGGCGGACCTAGATAATGCCTAATGGCATTATCATAGATATGTTACCCAAACGTGATGCAATGGCCGGCGGTCAGTATGTGCAGGTCGCTGATGATGGCGCCTCCGCAGTGAAGCTTGGGACCCAGCATCAGGGAAACCAGCCACGGGTACTGGTGAGGGTGCACCGTCGTCCCTCCCACGATGCGCCGGCTCTTGCCAGCGACACCACATTCTGTGCAACATGAGAATCATCTTCGTCATTAAGGGGATGGCACAAGAATCGAAAGTAAGATAGGTCTCGTGACGATTCCTTCAGGTAGTGACCCAAAACGGGAATGAAGAGGTCTTAACGGAATTCTATCACTTTTCTCCGTAGGGATGGAAATGCCATGTTCAGACCCCTAATGAGATATGGAGAGGAAACGTCATGTTATGCCAAACCAGAGCTTCCGCGTCAACCTAATCGGTAAAAGTCATTTTGAAAAAAGTTATTGTACGCGTATGTTTTTTTTATGGCACAGGAAGGTAAACGAGCACACAGGCCACCTGATGGTAAGTGGAACCTGTGACCCATAGACATTCGCATTCACAATACTGCAAATGCACTGCCAACCCTGAGGACTAAGATGGAATGCCTCTATGCTAGTCATTTCACCAGCTGTCTTATCCCCAAACTGGAACACAACAATGCAAACACTGGTTCTTGGCGGTAGGTTAATGGATAAGATGGTGGTACCAACCCGGACGGACCCTGCACAAGGTCCTCCCACAAGTATGTAGTATGATAGGAACAAGCGCCAAAAACTAAGCGGCAAGTCGAAAGAATGTTGAGTTAATGAGCAGCCAGCGATAATCGATTACCATCGTGTGCTCAACCAGCTCGCTCATACATACGTCCGCATCGTAAATAAAGAAATCATCTGGGTGAATTGCAGAAATATTGTACATAGTTAAGGAGTTAATTGATATAAACTTTCTTCCATTGTTTTTCCTTTGTGTAACGAAAATTATCTATATGATCATATGACTAATCACACGTTGCACAAAGGAAAAAGTTAAGGATTGTTAAGGATTTTTTAGAGCCCTATAGAGTACAATATTTTGCAATTCACCCATCTGAGTTATCGGGTGTCCCGGTTTGTTTATTAGGTAATTTACTTGCCAAAAGAACCGAAAAAGACCGGTTATTTTTCTAATTTCAGTACCAGACGTCGTATGATTTGGATTTTCAATAACTCCAGACATAAGAAATTTACTGACAATTGATTTGGCAAATTAAATTTAAGTAATATATTTAGGTCATGATAGATTCTTGTCAAAATTTGCCAAAAATGTTTGTGCCAAACAAGTTTAATAAATTGATGTAATTATAATGTGTCTTCATTGCTATCCGTATCTCTATAAGCACTTGCATTTAAAGCAAGTCTAGTGCAGAGTCCAAATTGAAATATGCATCAAGTACATACTGTTAATAATTTTAGTTAACTGCATTGACTAGTGATAGCTTGGTCGGTTTATAAAACTGGATCAGGTAGGAATCTTACCACATGATGTATTGACTCTCTGTCCATATACCTAGAAGCAATAATTTATTTAAAGGCATTCTATTTTTCAGATATATAGCTAATTAAGTTTAATTTTAAGCACATTTTTGAAACGATCCAAAAAAAATAGTATTCAAACTCACCAACTCAATAGAGAAGTACAGAATAAACCAAATGAGTTTCATTTTATGGGTATACATATTCTGCGTTTATGATTGGGAGGAGCTCAGCCGAGATCGGCATCGCTGCAAACATTTCTATAGCAATAAATCGAATACATGCAGAATTTTAATTAAAAATCTCACGACGTTGATCAGAGTGGTTTTTTTGCGACTGATTACAGTTTCATTTGTTTCACAAAAATGCAAGGAAATTGACGAATGAATGAAATTTTTTACCAAGACCTGCCTGCCATTCATAGTGATCAAATGCGACTAAATTTAAACAGAGGTCAACTAAATCAATTGATATCGTTACATATAAAACCGCCATTAGCATATTCATTAGTTTTTTTGGCCTTCGCTGGGAAGCGCTGGTACTTTTTACCCAATAGCGGCAAAGCCCAAAAGGAGGGTTATGTGTTTGACTTGTATATATGTCCCACTCAATGTCCGCTCGTAAACGGCTAAACGGCTAAACCGATTTTCATAAGTTATACCTGGTTAGATTCGTATTAACCACTTGAGTGTCATAGGCTATATTAAAATAATTTGATTTGAAATTGGCGAAATAAAATACATTACCTACTTTAACGACATTATCCAAACAGCACTTGCGTTTTTTTAAACTTGCTTTTCGTTAGACTTGTTAGGTATCTAAAATCATTTTAAAAACATGGGTAGCATGTCCAGACACGCCCAAGATAAATTTTCCTAGCTAACCGTAGTAGCCAGCAAAGTTGTTTTACAATTGGATAATCTAGACCTCCTTATCATGAAAACTATTTTACTCTAGTTAGTACCTAAATTGTCTTGATGATGAATTTCAATGTAATTTTTTTCGAAGTTTCGAAATCGCAGTTACCTGCGCAGCTTGTCGACGTTAACATAAGCCAAAAATTACCACTTAAAAAGTAAAAAAGTTAAGACGTCAAAAAACTGTTAATCATCTAGCCATGAAATGTCGCCCCCGTGCCATGAGATAGAGATTGAATACACTGATCATCAATTTATAATCTAAACTTAACTTATGTTTTAATGTTGCAGAACAAAAGTAGTTCAGTTTAGCGAGTAGAATCGACCGTTGCATTTTAAGCCCCGAGGTCAGAGGCACCCTGTAGAGACAATTAATTCATTCCTTTTTCAAATTGTGTATGGTATTGTGTTGTGTTTACTTGTGGGAGAACCTTGTGCAGGGTCCGTCCACGTCCATCTTATCCATTAACCTACCGCCAAGCAGCAGTGTTCTCATTGTTGTGTTCCGGTTTGGGGATAAGACAGCCGGTGAAATGACGAGCATAGAGGCATTCCATCTTAGTCCTCAGGGTTGGCAGTGTATTTGCAGTCTTGTGAATGCGAATTTAATGGGTCACAGTTTCCACTTACCATCAGGTGGCCTGTGTGCTCGATTGCCTTCCTATGCCATAAAATAAATAAATAAATAATAAATGGAAAATCGTCACCTATGGACATCGCACACTACAGCGGCAGGGCGCCAGATAAGCACCGCCTCAGCTCAGCCAAGAAAAGAAATCGCACATCCGGTGTTTCGGGAACTAATTAGGCAGTCATTGTTTGGAAATTATAGACGATTTTCTAATTTGTTATGCCCTCCGAAAGAAAATAAAAAGTTGCGTTTTTTTTGTTTTGATCGTTAGTGTTTAGAGTGTTTTCTTTATATGCCTTCATTCGGGGTACTATATATGGTATTGGGGTTTTTTTTTCACCAATTATCATTTCCGCAAACATTCACTTAGCAACTAAAAGCTTTCCATATAATTTACCCCAACCCAAATGTTACGCAAACGCATATATTGTATGTATGTATGCATGCATGTGAATAATTTATTGTACAAACGGGATAATAACAAGCAACAAAATAGACAGATAGATAGATCGTAGCAAGTGGAAGGAAGTGGTCTCAGCCTACCCTCTGGGAAACAGGCGTGATTTAATGTATGTACGAGGGCAGAGTGAGAAGTCTGGTAAAAATCATATTAAAGGTATTTTCTTCACAAATTCATTAATGTCAATTTGTAATGCAGCCTTTTTGGAGGTAAATCGTATATTTTCAGCCAGTTCACACTAGTTTTTTTTTTGACAGCTGTCAAAAAGAAACAATCACTTCGGTGTTTGCAAACATGGAGAAAAGTGAGTTTCGTGTTCTGATTAAACATTATTTTTTGCGAAAAAAAACCGTTACAAATACAAAAAAAATAATAGACAAATATTACGGGAACTCTGCTCCATCGATCAAAATGATCCACAAGTGGTTTACGGATTTTCGATGTGGCCGTACAAGCACTGCTGACGCCAACCGCCCCGGACGCCCAGTTGAGGTCACTACACCAGAGATGATCACCAAAATCCATGACATCGTATTGACCGACCGAAGAATAAAGGTCCGTGAGATAGCTGATATTGTAAGCATTTCAGACGAACGGGTTCGTAATATCCTTCACACTTATTTGGATATGAAGAAGCTCTCCGCCCGTTGGGTGCCGCGATTGCTCACAGTAGATCAAAAACGCACTAGGGTGACCCTGTCAGAGGCATGTTTGGCGAAGTTTAGGTGTAATGAAAAGGACTTCTTGCGTCGTTTCATAACTGTTGACGAAACCTGGATTCATCATCATACACCAGAAACCAAGGAGCAGTCAAAACAATGGATTGCTTCAGGTGAACCTGCACCAAAGAAGGCCAAAGCAGTTTTATCGGCGAATAAAGTTATGGCTACTGTCTTCTGGGATGCTCGTGGTGTAATATATGTTGATTACCTTCAGAAAGGTAAAACGATTAACGGCGAATATTATGCCAACTTGTTACAGCGATTTCATGAAGTTTTAATGGAAAAACGACCCCATTTGGCGAAAAAGAAAATCATTTTTCACCAAGACAACGCACGGGTGCACACTTGTGCAGTTGCTATGGCTAAAATCCAGAGTTGCGTTACGAATTGCTCCCGCATCCGCCTTATTCCCTGCGACTATTTTCTTTTCCCAAACTTAAAGAAATGGCTTGGTGGAAAAAGATTTGGTTCCAACGAAGAAATCATCGCAGAAACCAATGCGTATTTTGAAGGGTTGGAGAAATCGTACTATACGGAGGGAATCGAAAAGCTAGAAAAGCGATGGACCAAGTGTATTGAGTGACCAAAAAAAAAAAATTGTTTAATTTTTCCAGACTTTTCACTCTGCCCTCGTATGTATGTAAAATAGACAGAAACCCAATAGGTATGTCATTAAATTTTTTGGTCATTCTTTCACTATTTTTATGTAGTCAATTCGGTTATCAAATGTAAGTACGAAATCCAAAATAAAATTATGGCAAATGACTCCCATCGCGACTCTGCCGAAGACTTATTTATTATTAGGCTGCAGACCGTGAGAGAAACATACTTACATAAGAACACTCGAAAACCATAACACTCCTTATGATGCAGTCGGTTAAAAAGCGGCTGCCTCTAATGACGAGGCTGCTCTGTGGGCTTGCCTTAAGCGGAGTAGACTACCTAGTCTAGTCAAGACAAAACTAGTGCAAGTCTACTCCGCGGAAGGCACGTTTTTAGGGTTCCGTAGTCAAACCCGGAACCCTTATAGGTTCGCCATGTCCGTCGTCCGTCTGGCCCTCTGCAGCCTAGCTCAGAGGCATAAATAATATACATATTAGTCACGCCAACAAAATGGTAAAATAAAATATGTGCCTCTTTGTCTGCCGTCTGGCAGCCTCCGACAATCCTATGCATTTTCAATAACAATAACCAATACCACCACCACCACTAAAGACAATCAGACGTCCTTGATACAATAACGGTAGATTAGATAGATCTTTGTTATGTGGCATATGTCATTTGTGTTGCCAAACAATAAAGTTGAGTGTCCTATAAGTTACAATTGACTTTGCATCGCTCGCTAATGACATTGACAACTTCTAGCATATTATTTTTTAAATGGGTCACAAATTAACGTTCGTGACCCTTGTTGCAGGTGACAGAACCGTTCTGGAATACGGGTTTAAAACCCCTCTATAATTTCCGCTTCACCAACTGATACTTTCTGAATGCAAATGCTGGACTGGAAAAATACTGAAATTGCTATATGTATGCCTATAATATTTGAGGAGTTCCCTCAACTCCTCATGGATCCCCTCATCAGATTACAAATTGGGAACAACATCAAAAATTTTGGACCACCTATACACTTTATTTAAAAAAAAAGAAATCGGACGAAATCGAACGAGAAATCGGTGAACATACTCGTACATTAAAAAAAAATACATACAGTGGGACGTATAACCTCGTCCGTTTTTGAGATCGGTTAAAAAAACACCAAAACAACTTATCAGTTATTCGAAATGTCGACGCCCTATTCTATTGTACGTGTATTTCATTCGTATAAATTAGAAGCCCAAGTTCACCAAAACAATTGTCTTCTGTGGCAACTGAAGTTAGCAAAGGTCAAGTTTTTGTTGCTCAATTAAATGCATTTATAGTCGATCGCAGATCCAACAGAGCCATACAATCATCTACATCAGTAGCAATCAGGAGATACCGCGCCAGTAGAATAGAATAGAAATGACTGCCGCAGACCTCCTGACCACCGAGAGCTGTGGTGACACAGTTTGTAGAGTAATGGAGTCTATGGATAGAAAACCAGAGGAAACACAGGAACAAACAAACCCAGTTCAACTGACGAAGGTCATTGGAACTGACTACTCATACAAACATGAAATAGTATGGAAGAATGCGATTGGGTTTTTGGTACTACATACATTTGCCCTGTGGGGCACTGGCATATTGGTGACCGGGGGAGTTTCTCTCAAAACAGCTTTGTGGGGTAAGTCAAGATATTTCAAAATGAAATGAAAATGAACGTTAGTCCTCTCCTTTGTAACTATAATTTGGTTAATTTTGAATTTTTTTTGGTGACATGGGGAAGGAAACGAACACACAGACCACATTTTCATTCTTAAAACCACAATGTTAAGAGAGCAATCCTAAAATGTCTCTACGCTTTTAATTTTACCGGTCTTGCACAATGCTATCAATGCTGCTTGGCTGTATGTAGGTCGAAGGGCAGAATGGTTGTAGCGATCAGATGAACCCTACACAAGTATCACCACTAAAGATTTCATATCAAAACACTGTAAGAGGATGACTTTGAGCTATATTTATTATTGTATGAATATAGCTCAAATTCATACTATTTCATGATAGCCCACCAGATTAATGTTTTTCTCAAACATGCTCGGAAAAAATGGTTTTCCGATTGAAACACAAGGACGGAAAGAGCCTCATTTTACTACTAGGAGTAAAAAACATATTTCTTAAAAATGCTGTCAATTTGCATACAAAATCTAAAGGACCAAGACATAAATTCCAAACAGCCAAGGTAACTGCTCGCTTTTTTAGCACAGTGCGTGTGTTTCTTTTTGAATTTGCATTCCAATGTCTATGGTTAGTATTTAAAAACAATTGACAGTCGGTAACATTCGTTCATTCTGCATAATATAATTGTGAAACCGAATATTAAACTATTTGTTGTGTGAAATACTTACTATAAAAAATGAGCTCAAGCGACGAAAGCGACGAACAAACATGACCAACATAACTTTTAATGTGAATTAAATTAAATTACTTGCTTTTTAGAAATGTATTTGTATTATTTCCTCACATGTTTGAGAAAAGCATTATGTATGCCTCGGCGGAAACGAGGATTTCCTGACTCGTACACACACCTCGTCAGGAAAACCCTTACTTTCCGCGCCTAGGCAACAATGTACAACGCTAAAGTAAATAAACGATTTCGGAAACTGTTAAAACGTATAGAATTTAAATAAGGCCACTGGCCTGGCCATAAACAAGATGTATTGCGCTAACTAGCGTTTCTATTGGTTTCGTTTTTAATCCAATCGCGTCTTTGGTAGACGACGTGTCACGCTGTTAGTAAAGGATAGCCAGGCGTCAACTTTGCGCAGCGGCGAAGGGTGATTATGATAATCTGAGGTTGGAATCATCCGTACGTTACTAGATTAAAATATTTAGAGACAGAATAAGTAATTTCCATACAATACGGATTATTTAGAACAGGCTTCAATAAAAGCCGGTTCATGTAACAAACAGTTAGAAAATTACTTGAATAGTTATAAAAATAACCAAGCTAAACAGAATGTAACATGGAGTTTATATGGCCGACCTGTTACATGACATCACAGTGAATATCAGATCTCTCGGTCTAATCTCTGTCGTATTAGCAGTTTAAAAGCATCCGAATTTCTTGGCCGATTTTAATTTTAATTTCACTTTCGGCGATCTCTTTTAAGTACGGTGTTTTCATATTTTTTTGAGAAATGCGATTTAAAACATCCATGCATATTCCCTATTCACTATCGGTGTTATCTGCGGTATCCTCTCATGCTATCGACAATCAATTGCCAATTTTTCATTTCACAACCAACGATCGGCAAAAGTATGATATGGCATATCAACGTAATGCAACTACGGGTGTATAAATGATTCATAATTTTAATGATTAATTTGACATATTTTTATTTTGCAACGTTTTAATTCTCAAATATATAATTAATAAAAGTTATATACTTACATTTATTGGGTACTTACATTTTCTCAAAGCGGGGCACAAAAAAAACAAAATTGGCTGACATATGGAGACTCAAATAGGTTAGGTTAGTATTTATTTATGTATACGCCCAAACAAACAAAACAAACCGACCAGAAATAGGGGCCCGCATAGCAAATATGTATGTTACTTTGTTTATTAACAATATGTAATGTAAAGAATACATGCAAGACATATAATTATAATATAACATTTTTATTTCACACCATTTTTCTTGTACAAAACTTCTGAAGTAACAAATCAAATTTCTTCTTCTTCTTTCCAGCCAATGCAAATTACATATCAAACATAAAAACTATTTGTTCGGTTCGAACATGCTGGCGCGGGCGCAAATAACTAAACCAAACATTAATGAATACCGGAAATAACAGAAGAAATCAATAAACATAACTAAAATCATATAAGAATCTTATTTAAATAACTTATTCAATAGGAAAGGGACAAACCTTTGTAACGCTTGTTTTTAAAATAAAACCTCTTGATGTCTTTACACTTAAAGCCCTAACTTTGCCATCTCGACCAGGGTGGACATCTATTATCCTACCAACAGGCCAATTCATAGGGGAAGCACAGTCGTCTTTTAACAAAACCAGAGCACCAACCTTTAAATTAGGGCACTCATTTTTCCATTTTGGTCTGCTTTGCAAAAGAACTAAATATTGGCTATGCCACTGCTTCCAAAAACTTTGCTGAAACTGAACACATTGCTTCCAAAAACTTAACCTACCTATATTTACATTCGTTACATCCGCTTCCGGATAAGAAGACATAGAAGCACCTGTCAGAAAGTGCCCAGGCGTTAGATAGGCCATATCATCAGGATCGCTAGATAAAGGGGTCAAAGGCCTCGAATTCAAAATGCTTTCTATTTGCACTAATATTGTGTACAGCTCCTCATAAGTAAGCACTGCATTAGTGAGAACTCGCTTCATGTGATATTTGATGCTTTTTATCCCTGCCTCCCACAGGCCACCAAATACCGGAGAGTATGACGGTATAAAATGAAAAGATATTCTTTCTGAATTGGCAAAATCAATTACAGAGTCATGATGCTGTCTGGCATTTTGTAAATCGTACAATTCTTTAAGTACGTTTTCAGCACCTTTGTAATAGGCTGCATTGTCACAATATATTTTAGAAGGCTTATTTCTACGCGCTATAAATCTTTTTAGGCACCCTAGGAACGTATTGGTCGTCATATCAGAGGCCAGTTCGATATGTATAGCTTTAGTTACAAAACATATAAAAATTACTACATAAGCCTTTGTTATAACTGGATTTCTTATTCTAGTTTGCTTTACATAAAAAGGTCCAGCATAATCTGTGCCAACTATTTGAAACGGACGCGTCATATTTACACGATCAAGAGGCAATGATCCCATTAACTGAGATGCACCTTTTGCCTTTAACCTAAAACATATAATACATTTATGCAAAACAGATTTTATTTCTCTATTAATATTAATAATCCAGTAAATCTCATTTAAACTGCCTCGAACCAACGTATGCCCTGCATGCTTCAATCTCAAGTGCTCTCTTAGAATAATTAATTTTGTTATATGAGAACCCTTGGGCAAAATTATAGGGTGCTTTTGATTATAAGCTAAAGTAGCATTATGTAATCTTCCACCAACTTTTAGCAACCCAGTAGAATCAGTAAACGGGTTTAAACTGCTCAAACCAGACTTCAATGGAACCTTAGACTCCAATTTCATTAGATCTTCATGAAAATGATTACTTTGATCAAATTTTATGATTGTATTCAATGCAGCATTTAACTCATCAGGGCATATATTGTTTCGCTTTTTGGCAATATTTATTTTTTTACAGTTATATACAAATCTTAGCACATACGACATAATCCTAGTCATTTTATCAAGACTTGAATATTTTAACATACAATTATAAACGGAGTTTACTTCACTACACGAATTACATGCCTTTGGGTGAGGTTTTATCTCGGGTAAATTGTTCGTTAAAAGTTTACATTTTGCATACGAATGCAAATAATCAATATTTTGCAAGTAATGCGGCCCCTTCCACCATAAATCACATTTAGCTAATAAATGGGGTTCGACACCTCGAGACAAGAGGTCCGCAGGATTATCAAGAGTATTTACATAGTGCCATTCAAATTCTGAAGTCAATTTTCTAATTTGTTCAACCCTATTTCCTACATACATATTGAGCTTTAGAGGTTGAGTGTCTAGCCAGGACAGCACGATCAATGAATCAGTGTATAGATACGTTTTTACTGCATATTTTAATGACAAGTTGGAGTGAACCTTCTTAGCTAGCATTGCTAATAACAATGCACCGTTCAATTCCAGCCTGGGAATGGTTAGAGTTTTATTTTTGGGATTGATACGCGATTTCGAACAAAGCAGATGAACAAATACGCTATTCTGCGTATCAGTTACTCTTAAATACAAGCAGCAACCATGCGCCATATTGGAAGTGTCACTAAAACCTATAAGCTCTATACATTTGGCCTTTTGAACGTTAATATTTCTAGGTACGGCAATGCAAGGCATCGCAACTAAACTTTTAGCGAAACTAACCCATTTAGTATTAAGAGAATCTGGTAAATAATCATCCCATCGTAAATTATCAAACCAAACTTGTTGCATCAAGATCTTTGCCTGGACTAGTATAGGACCAACAAGACCCAAAGGGTCAAAAAATTTACTGATAAAACTTAGCATTTCTCTTTTAGTATAGCGTTCTTTCACGAGAGCTTCAGGACACTTAACATTTAGCGTATCAGCCGCTACGTCATACGTCAAACCAAGCGTTTTAACATATTCATTGGTTTTTTCAAACTTTTTATCACCTAACTGATGCAATTCTACTGGTATGTCATTTAAAATATCTTTGTGATTCGAACACCACTTGTGCAAAGAGAAACTAGCTAACTCCATAAGCTCAATTAGTTCCTTTTTCATAGTAATTAACTCAGACAACTCATTGGAGCCGCACTGGATGTCATCGACATAACTCGTGTGAAGCAACGCAAAAGAAGCCAAGGGATATTTATCCTTATGTTTCCGTGCGAGCTCCACCAAACATCTGGTAGCTAAGAAAGCAGAGCTTTTCAAGCCATAAGTAACTGTCTGCAACTGAACGCATTTTACAGATTCGTTTTGCGAATCACGCCATAATATATTTTGCAAACTACGGTATTTATCTTCAATAAGCACTTGTCGATACATAGCCTTAACATCACACAATAGCACGAACTTGAAAGTACGGAACAAGACTAAAATGTCAAAGAGATCATTTTGAACGACCGGGCCGTTAAGTAAAACGTCATTTAGAGATATACTACTTTTAGTAATTGCACCACCGTCAAAAACAGCACGAACCGGCGTCGTTTTGCTATTCGGATTAATCACGGGATGATGAGGTAAAAAATGAACTTTACCCGACTGCAAATCATAATTGTTAATGTCATAATATTTGGCGTGACCCTGTTCTATATAATCATGAATAAACTTTTTGTACTTTTGATACAAAGAATCATCCTTGAGAAACCGCTTCTCCAAATTAAAAAATCGTTGTAGAGAGGAGTCAAACGAATTCCCTAAATTCAACTTTTCTAACTCTACTTTTAAAGGCAAACCAACAGTAAACCTTTTGTCTTCTAATTTAACAGACTCCTGAAACACCTGCTCAGCTAATTGATGTTCAGTGCTTGATTCCTTAATAAGGTCAGGAACCTTTTCGCATTCCCAGAACTTAGCAATGGTCTTTTCGATGCCCAAACTAAGAGCACCATCATTAAAATGTATAGGGTTACCTTCAGCTGTAGTGCAAAAATTACAAACTGAAATATTGCCAGAAGAAACTGGCAGCGTCCCGGCAACAATGTATCCAAAATTGGTGTTAACCAGGAACGGACCCGAAGGAGCGAGCGGTAGCGAGTCGCGCTGGAGCACCCGGAAGAATATGTCGCATCCAAGCAGTAAGGATATTTCATCCGTTTGGTTAAAATGCTCATCTGCCAGCTTGACATAAGACGGTATATTAAAACCCGATTTGTCAAATGTTTGCTGAGGCAGAGGGCAAGTTATATTTTTTGTGACACAGCACGAAACCTGCAATTGAAAATTATTTACAGAAGACTCAACAATAAAATCAGCCTTTTTTGACACACTATTAGAACTTTCACAAACCCCCGTCACCAACACATCAGCCTTATATACACGACAATCAATTTTATTTATTATTTTCTCTGTCACAAACGACACCTGGCTTCCTGAGTCTAACAAAGCCCTGGCGAAGGTATAAGTACCATCTTTATTTAATAATTTGACCATAGCCGTCGGTAGCAAAACGCTTTGGGATTGTAAAGCGTGTGGCATTGCAATATGGTGAGAGGATTTTTCTACTATATGACTAGTATTTACAGTATTTGGTACAATATTTACATTTTGACTAGAATCGTCAATCGTGCCAACATTAGACACTTCGCTACCAGCTGGCATGTGCATAAGCGTGTTATGCTGTTGGTGGCATGTTGCGCATTTCAACTTTAAAAAACATTTACCGTTATGAGCATTTAAGCAGAGTTTACAAAGACGATTGCTATTTACAAAATCGTCCTTCTCTCTATATTGAAGCATTTTAAACTTTGCACACTGAAACAACTTGTGAGGCTCTTTGCAAAACTTACAAGTCACCTGAGCGGTAGCCACGCCGCTGACAGAAGGCTTCACTGGCCTTGGCAGCTTGTCCTCCGCACTAGTTGCTTCCAACACTATCGCCCGTTTTTCTAAAAAGGTGAGAAATTCGTGCAGCGTAGGCACCTCCCTCATGTCGCGCTCAAGATGAAAGCCTCGGCAAGTGTACGCGTCGATCTTTTTGGTTAAAATACTTACCACAAGCGTACCCCAGTGCTCAACACTTTCACCTAAATTTTTAAGAGCAGCCAAATGCATATTTACATTAGATACAATCGAACGCAAGCCTAGCGCAGTGCATTTCGTCAAAACGGGCAAATCAAGTATGCTATTTACATGAAAGTTTACAATTTTTGGTTTATTGTTATACCTTTTATCCAATAAATCCAGTGCAACACTATAGTTAGCTTCGGTAAGCATTAGATGCTTAACCAAATCCAATGCTTCCCCCGCCAGAAACGAACGGAGATAGTAAAATTTTTCGCACGAACCTAATTTTGTATCGGAATTAATCACCGCATTAAACATGTTTATGAACGGAAAATAATCAACTAAACTCTTTCCGTCAAAAGTCTTTATATTAATGTTAGGCAACTTTTTAAACTCACGCGGAGCAGGAGCTGACTTCGAAGGTTCACCAGCATCCATGCTTTTTAACTGCCTGTTAAAAAGCTCCATACACTGATCGTGGCAATCCTCGACTAAACTGTAGTCCTCGGGATCCGAGGAGCTCAAAAGTAATATTTTTTTGTTACATTTTTCGTAATCACTGAATGCATCAGAAAGCCTAGTCATTTTTTCCCTAAGCATTTCTGCTGAAGCAGATTTAAATTTTTCATCTGTACAAAATTTATAAATACGAGTAATTGACCCTTTTAAATAGCCTCTATTGGCGACTATTTCTTTTAAATCCATCGCTTACAAATTAAATACACAACACAATATACATATAAGAAATCAAACTACTTAAGTACTTCCTTTGGCAATGACGCGGCGACGACTTAAACGATGACAACGACGGCCTCGTAGTGTAGGTAAGTACATAGGCAATCATACCCTGATAGTGACAATCTTGCAGGCAATCCGTTATTGGTATTCCGCTTGAAAGAATTGTTGTGTCGTGCGACTTGTGCGCGCCTTAATAATAATAAGGCAACCTTTAGGTAAGCTTTTTAAACATCAATATATTCTTCTGTTCGCCCGAAAGCTTAAACTTATATGAGAAATTATCCTCTTCTTTTTTAGCTCGAAAGCTTATACTTACTTACTCATATAATATGAGATATTATTTTTTGGCTCGAAAGCTTATACTCATTATGAGATATTATTTTCTTCTTCGATAGTCTCAAAACGTAGACATGTTTATCTTGAAGGACCAAATTACATGTAAAGAATACATGCAAGACATATAATTATAATATAACATTTTTATTTCACACCATTTTTCTTGTACAAAACTTCTGAAGTAACAAATCAAATTTCTTCTTCTTCTTTCCAGCCAATGCAAATTACATATCAAACATAAAAACTATTTGTTCGGTTCGAACATGTAAATTAAACCGTTTGCTTAACGATGAGTTTTTGAAAGCCGTGTTTTTAACCAAAACGTTTTTAATGTGTATTATTTGCTATATGATTAGTTGTTAAATGGCGTATTTTATGTATTTGTGAAATTAAAAGTATATGAAACTTTAGTTGTGAAATGAACATTTGTGAAACAATCTTCGGTAAAACATTAGTGAACCGTTATCTGCGCAATAATAAATACCTACTTAGGATAAATCGTCGTCCTTATAATCCTAATTACTACACAATTTTGCAGCCATTTTCTACGCGTTCGTCAGCACCGAAGGAGTCACTATTGGCGCCCACAGGCTCTACGCTCACAAGACTTTTAAAGCCACACCCTTACTGAGAGCCATACTTCTCCTGATGCAAACTACGGCGGGCCAGGTATGTGACTACAAACCTTTAGGGTGGTAATAATTCTTCCTGTGAGTACTTGTAAACAAATAAATAAACCCAAAAAAAAAACAGCGTTGAACTTTCAAGAAATTCTGGCAAAAATTAAACTAAATCATCAGCTATTTTATGCCTGGAATTTGTTTTTTTTTAATAGATTATATTATCTCAATAGATAAAAGGCTATCTAAGCACAGTCAAAGTCATAAATATATATACGTTTTAAAGGCGTCAAAAGTATCTACAAGCCCCTATGCTATGCTTCTGATACTGAATATATTTGGCTGTATAGATATTATACCAAGTAAGTATCGTGCTTCACCTCGCTACCACTACAATTACTTTTTCAAGGTATTTTATGATAACTTGAATATTTCAATTTAATCTCATCTTGATCTTTCACTAGTTCGTGTAGACTTCACAGAAGAATCGCTTCGCTTTTAAACGGTTGCCCTCCGTTAGTTCTAAAAAACATCTGTCCTAATTTGAATGAATGAATGAATGAATGAATTAATTAATGAATGCATAAATGAATGAATGAATGAATGAATGAATGAATGAATGAATGAATGAATGCATGAATGAATGAATGAATGAATGAATGAATAAGCTAATGAATGAATGGTTTATTTTGTACAATAACATGGACTGGATTGACTCACCTTTAATAAATAACCATATTTTTATAACTTTTCTCATTGTCAATAAGCCATTATTTTAGCATCCCGATTTTTATAACAACATTACTCATTTACTCACACGAATACTTTGGCTACCTACTTAAACATACCGCACATATTTAAACGTAACTCATATTGAAATTAAATTCCTATATTTATCGTGGGGTTTTTAAGATGTTTGTAATTTCTTTTTATTATATTCGAATAAGAAACTATGAACTTTTCTCATTCAAATAAATAATGTTGGTAATAAATAATGGAAGACATGTTTTTTTCACATTTAAGTCTGAAAAGCAAAAGAGCACGGATCAGCCGAACGCGTCAGGGGTAACCCTAAAGCGTCCGACGATTGTCTTCCATACATTTAAACGTATACTATTACAGAATTCCATGTTCATCTGGTCGCGCGACCACCGCCTCCACCACCGCTACTCGGACACCGATGGCGACCCCCACAACGCCAAGAGAGGGTTCTTCTTCAGCCACATCGGTTGGCTCATGCACAAGAAACATCCCTACGTCATCGAACTCGGCAGGAAAATCGACATGAGCGATCTGGAAGCGGACTGGATGGTTATGTTCCAGAAAAAGTACGTTTTAAATAATAAGTTTAGGTGCACGAGAACACAAACAAGCACACAGGTCACCTGTTGATAAATGAGCAAACAATCAATCAATCAACAATCAGCGCAATCGTAAAGTCGCCGTCAATAGAACTTGCTAAAGATGTAAACAAAGCCAAACGAACCAATTCACCGTGATTACTCGATACGAAAATCACGTACTTTATTGATCAATAGTGAGGTCTTTGCAATTTATACACTAGATCATTATTTTCATATTAAGTTTAAGATGAAATAACTATTTAGGTATTATACGCTTGGTGAATAATTTTGAGGTTATGTGTCAGTCAGTACTAATTTGTTTACATCGTTCACAAGTTCTATTGACGGCGACTTTAAGACTCAATCCTAAAACTGCAAATGCATTGTCAACCCCGACGACTAAGATAGCAGTCTCGATCGCCGACCACCGGTCATTTCACCGGTGGTCTTATCCCCACACTAGAAAACAACGATGCGAACATTCGTGCTTTGAGGTAACGTTATGGATAAGATGGTGGTAGCGATCCTGACGGACGCTACACAAGCTCCTCTGATCGCTAAATTGGGTCTTATATAACATTATTTATAATGAGCGGAGCTCGGCAGGGGAGAACGGTTTTCAGAGTTTGCATTACATGGACATACCATGTCATTCAATGGTGGATGTGGTGTAATTGAATCAATAATAAATTAATTTTATTTGGGCTGCCTTTCTGCTACGATCTTTACGTCACCATCAAAACAAATGAATTTTATAGCAAGCTTTTTTAGCAAATCTCTTTGAAGGAACAGATGTGGACTTTTTTTTTTTCATGTACAATTTCACTCCACTTACTTCAGTGGATGAAGAAAGATCTTTTTCTATTTATATGTGGATATTAAACTCAAGAAGAAATGCGTTGAAAATTTAAAATATAGAAAAACTTATAATAACAAAGAAAACTTGTATCTACTCGTTTTGTAGATAATGTATTGCCATTTTAGTTTAATTTTAATTAATGAAGTTTCATTTTCTTTTAATATTTCTTTTTTAGGTGTACCTATCTATATTAATATCTACTCTTGATATTAATGACGTAAAAATGGCTCACCCCTGCCGAGCTCTGATAATGAGGATTGAAAAACTTTAATTTTCTACATTTTTCAACCGCACCAATTTAACCATTATTTTCAAGTTGCAAATATCTGTTGATATACTCGTAATGCCCATCAACACGATTGGCAGTTCAGACCCTTTCCTGATTATGTTATGTTAACTAACCCTATTTCAGCCACATTAAGTTTAGTTACAATCTCAACCTTAGTACCTAAAGTTAGGGTTCAAATATGATTGATTTACGGTGAATGTTACTTGTTCTGCAATTAATTGCCAATATTTAAAGAGCTTCTATAGAATCCAGATTGGTGCGGCCTGGAACAGATAAAACACCTAGCTTTGAGTGTATAATTGCATTGTTTATCTTCTATTTCAGATACTACTATCCACTTTACATTCTCCTGGCGATCCTTCTACCTGTGTGGGTCCCAGTACATTTCTATGGAGAATCATGGTTTAATTCCCTTATGGTGTGCTATTTCGCTCGCTACCTGATTCAGCTGAATGGGACGTGGCTTGTTAACAGTGCTGCTCATCTTTATGGCACAAGACCTTATGACCAGTGAGTATTCATTTTGAAATGATGATGACATCACGATCACCAAAACATATTATGTTTATTAAGCCTGTTATCTACCATGGTCTACCCACTAGTTCCATTTGCATTTCCATTTAAAGGACTTCAGATAATGGAAACAGTGGTAATGTTTTTTTCTCAAACATGCTCGAAAAAAACGGTTTTCCGATTGAAACACAAGGACGGAAAGAGCCTCATTTTACTCCTAGGAGTAAAAAAACCATATGAAAACACTTTCCGTCCATGTCCATATTTTCTTAAAAATGCTGTCAATTTGCATACAAAATCAAAAGGACCAAGACAAAAATTCCAAACAGCCAAGGTAACTGCTCGCTTTTTTAGCACAGTGCGTGTTTTTCTTTTTGAATTTGCATTCCAATGTCTATGGTTAGTATTTAAAAACAATTGACAGTCGGTAACATACGTTCATTCTGCATAATATAATTGTGAAACCGAATATTAAACTATTTGTTGTGTGAAATACTTACTATAAAAAATGAGCTCAAGCGACGAAAGCGACGAAATAGGTACCACACCGCCTATATTAAAATCTGAAGCTGCCTCGGTTAGGCAAAACCTGCTTCCCGCTAAATCTAAGGAAATTAAATTACTTGCTTTTTAGAAATTTGCATTATTTCCTCATATGTTTGAGAAAAGCATTATGTATGCCTCGGCGGAAACGAGGATTTCCTGACTCGTATTTTAGCAGGCCTCGCTGTTGCTCGGCCTGCTAACCACCTCGTCAGGAAAACCTTTACTTTCCGCGCCTAGGCAACAATGTACTATTTCCCAGCAGTTCCATTTAATTAAAAATTAAAATTAAATGACGAATATTTTCTTTTATTGTTACGAATATTTTATATTATATTGTTATTGAATGCAATTATTTCAGTAACGGTTTTAGTGAGACTAAATTAGTTTTAAATAAAATAGAACTACCTACTGGGAAAAAATATTCCCACTAATTTCATTATCTGAAGTCCTTTAAGTAATGGAACTAGTGGGAATAGAACTAAAAGGCGTAGGGCTCGCAGAAGAAAAAATTGTAAATCGCTAACAATTTTTAATTACTTACACCCCTGCAACAATAACATACGGTTACAGTAGAACCCTTTTTTTACTTTTATATTTATATAGGTAAGTATCTAATAGTAGGTATAATCTGGTATGTGAATTTAATGGAAACCGCCCCTGACACGCCCGATGCGTTGTAAATCAATGCTTATAATGAACATGGGCGCTAAATATGCATATTACACATTAAGTACCAGGATCCCTAGACAACATGCACTGCGCTAACTAGCGTTTATATTTGTTTCGTTTTTAAACCAATCGTGTCACTGGTAGATGACGTTATACGAAGAGTCACGTGATCCACCAGTGACGCGATTGGTTTAAGAACGAAATGAATAGAAACGCTAGTTAGCGTAATGCATCATAACTAGGGTCTCAGTAGGCCCAACGTTTCCGTTTTCTATCAACTTACAATGTATGGAGTTGACATAAGCGGTCGACGCGATCATTCATCAATCCTTTGATTATGCACCTTGACTAACCACTTCATTCCCATACAAAGACTACGCAAAAATTCTTATAACTCTATCTGTTACCCTAGCCATTGAGGCTAACTATACCATTATTTTCAATATCAATAACTAGGTAATTTAATCCGGTTAGTGTAACTCCTCTCTGTGTGTTGTAAGGATCGCGGGAACGTGGTGGATGCAAAAAGCACAAGACCGGTCTGAGTGGAGAGCCTTGGGGGAGGCCTATGTCCTGCAGTGGACGTCTTTCGGCTGACATGATGATGATGATGATATGATGATGAGTGTAACTCCAGCCATCTATATTTTCTCAGGAACTTGCAGCCTGTCGAGTCGTGGTTTGTCTCCTTCATCAGCTTGGGAGAAGGCTGGCACAACTACCATCACACCTTCCCGTGGGATTACAAAGCAGCCGAGCTATCAACGAGGTTTAACCAGTCTGCGAAAATAATCAAGTTTTTGGAAGAAATCGGACTGGCGTATGATTTGAAGACTGCTTCTCCAGAAATGGTATGTTTTACTGATATCACCAACATCTGTTGTTGGGCTTAATCAATAATACAATTGCTATCATAGTATCATTATAAATACTTGAATTGGCGCTTGCTTCGATCTCTTGATAAGATCGTATGAAAGCAAGTGAGAGAGGATTACCAAATCGAAAGCCGCACTGTAGTTCTATGTTCCGACACTCTTCTGCAGTCCTAGACAAAAAGGGTATAAATCTTCTAAATATCAAATGAAAAAGGATACAAATCCATTATACTCCCTATATGATTAATACCGTTTTTTATTACGATAAATAAATATCACGGGACCATGTCACACCAATTGACCTAGTCCCAAAATAAGCTCTAGGCTGGTGCTATGAGTACTAGACAACTATATAAATACATAAAGAGAAATAAATACCTAAATACTTACATAGAAAACTTCCATGACTCAGGAACAAATATTCGAGCTCATCACACAAATATCTGCCCTTAACGGGAGCTTTCTAAACAGGGTCACTACCAACTAGGCCAGCGGGTCGTCAAACAAGTTGAGTCAACTACCTTTTTATTAAAACCCCAGCTTGCCTATTGGTACTAGAGATTCTTCAATGAATATCTTTATCTTCAGGTATCAAAGAGGGTCGTGCGAACAGGAGACGGCACGCACTACGAACTCGGCAACGACGAGGCTCGGGCTGCGGTGGCGGCGCCAGGCGTCCTACACCCCCTCAACCCCCTCTACAATGTCCAATACGAGCCACCAGCTGGGGTGCTAAAATACGCAGGCCTCCCTCTGTTCCATGAGAAAGACATTCTGAACGATAGTGATAGCCTTAGACAAAGAAGCGCTCGGGCGTAGTTTTGTTATGATCTCTTCAATATATTTTTGTATTAATTAAGATGTAGATAGACTATTAATTGTTTTATATAAGAGTGATTGTTGCTTGTGTATAAGGAAATATATAAACATTTAAATACAATTCCCCTGGTATAATTTGTCCTTATCAGACATGGATGTGATAGACTGTAGCTGTAAGACTTGCACCGTTTTATTCTAAAATTCAAATAAAATATATTTTGGGATGCGTATGCAAAATATAAGGATTACTTGAAAAACCTATAGGGAACAGTAAAGCATGCCCTAATGTCAATGATTTTGACCATTCTGAAAAGTAAATCCAATTTAATTGATTTAATTATTTCTGAACATAAACTGCAAGTACATATTTGATACGCTATTTCTAGATACGCATTTATAAGTAACGTACCAAAGAATAAGTCAGTTCACTAATTAATATATGTACACTTTCGTACCTTGTTACTTTAATCGCTGCAGCAGTTTAAACATGACATTACATAGACAAGGTACTACAGTGGACACATTTATGAACTCGACTGTACATATGTATGTACACAGTGTGGTCAGAATAATAACACTGTATAACTGAAGGCAAGACCGTCAATTGTTTATTTTTCATTAACATTTATTTATTGACAAAAAAACAATATTTCGCATGCTTAGTAATAAACGGGCCTAACTCAAAATTGGCATAATTAGTTATTGTATTAAAACGGCTTATAATTGACAGCACTTTCGGCTCTCTTTCTTAAACCAGCCAAAATCGCGTATTAAAAAGAGATGGCATGATTTACTACGTTTCACTTTCAACACAATTTGGTGCTAAAGCAGCTAACTTCAGTCATGTTCCGACCGGTTTTCGAGCAAGACATCGTTTTGGTGAGTCATTTGGAGATAGATCTTTATCGGATTCAGGATTACCTGAGTATTTTAAACAACTTTTTATCAAATATAAGCATATTTGGAGTTACTTCGTTTTAGAATAAAATCAAACGCAAGATAAAGTGATGTAATTCGGATTGCCTCGATTTATTACAAATAATACTTGGATACTTGGTGTACTATTTAGGCATGCATCAGTTTATTATTGCAAAGCAAGGTTCAATTATAGGACTATGTCTTGATGTATCTTTTTATCATTTTTACTGTCGTAAATTGTGTTTTTACATTAAGATATCAGCTTTTTTATCATGAAAGAGAACGCAAAGTATTTGTTTCATTTGTAGTTATATCAATTTATTAGTAAGATAAATGTATGGATGTCAAATCAATTAGATTTAACCTAATTTTAGCGTGAGAAAAAATACAAGAATAAAAGAAATTATGCGGCTTGCTGGTGCCGCCGATGAACAAAAACAAAATCCCGGTATACCGTGTTTGGATGCCGAAAACACTTTAAATACGTCTACGAATGATTTGGTAAGTGTGGATCATAAACTATCTTAGTATGAGTATGATTATCGTTTTAAAAATATCGATGTTTAATTTTGTAATTACCTTTCTTGTTTATGCAGTCGCTTAATATCACTCAAGACTTAATATTGAATTGAATACAATTCTAAGGTGTTTGCTAGGGATCTGTCTGTTGGCCAAAGCTAATTGATGAAGCTGAAGACCGACGACGGCAGAGTCATTTCATCCAAACCTGAGCTATTGGCGGAAGTAGAGAAGTTTTATGGACAGCTGTACACGACAACCCGAACACCCGTCGAAAATCTAGCTAAAGATCCGAGGGCTAGATTAATCCGACACTATACCGAAGATCTCCCCGACGTTCAGCCTGTACGAGATTAGTATGGCCCTCAAACAGCTTAAGAATGGCAAAGCCCCAGGTGAGGATGGAATTACAGCCGAACTCCTGAAGGCGGGTGGTAAACCCATCCTTAGGGGCCTTCAGACGCTGTTCAGCTCCGTCCTCCACGAAGGGAGAACGCCGAGAGCATGGAACAGAGGTGTGGTGGTTCTCTTCAAGACAGGTGACAAATCTTTGTTAAATAACAATAGACCCATCTCACTTCTGAGCCATGTTTACAAGCTGTTTTCGAGGGTCATCACAAATCGTCTCGCGCGCAGGTTTGACGATTTCCAGCCTCCCGAACAAGCCGGTTTCCGAAAAGGCTATAGTACCGTAGACCACATACATGCGTTGCGGCAGGTTATACAGAAGACCGAAGAGTATAACCGCCCCCTTTGCCTTGCATTTGTGGACTACGAGAAAGCCTTTGATTCGATCGAGACATGGGCTGTGCTGCTGTGAGAGATCCAGCGGTGCCAAGTTGACTACCGATATATCGAAGTGTTGAAGTGTCTGTACGAAAACGCCACTATGTCCGCCCGACTACAGGACCGGAGCACGAAGCCTATTCCCCTGCAGCGGGGAGTCAGACAAGGAGATGTGATCTCTCCGAAGCTGTTCACCGCTGCATTGGAGGATGCTTTTAAGGTTCTGGACTGGAAAGGACGAGGCATCAACATAAATAGTGAGTACATCACTCACCTTCGATTCGCTGACGATATCGTAGTCATGGCTGAGACCATGGAGGACCTCAGTGCAATGCTCGCTGACCTCAGTAGAGTTTCCGACCGAGTTGGCTTGAGAATGAACATGGACAAGACGAAAGTCATGTCCAACGTCCATGTGGCGCCAACTCCCGTGGTAGTCGGAGGCTCTGCGCTCGAAGTTGTTGACGACTATATTTACCTGGGACAAACGGTCCAGTTAGGTAGGTCCAACTTTGAGAAAGAGGTCACTCGTCGAATCCGACTCGGCTGGGCAGCGTTCGGGAAGCTTCGCAGCACCTTTTCGTCCAAATTACCGCAGTGTTTGAAGTCAAAAGTCTTTGACCAGTGTGTGTTGCCAGTGATGACCTACGGATCCGAGACGTCGGCGCTAACGATGGATGGGCCTCATAAGAAAGCTCAAGGTCACTCAGAGGGCTATGGAGAGGGCTATGCTCGGGGTTTCTCTGCGTGATAGAATCAGAAATGATGATATCCGCAGGAGAACTAAGGTTACCGACATAGCCCGAAGAATAGCTAAACTGAAGTGGCAGTGGGCGGGGCGCATCGCACGCAGGACTGATGGCCGATGGGGTCAGAAGGTTCTTGAGTGGCGTCCGCGGACCGGGACACGAGCAGTGGGTAGGCCTCCAACAAGATGAAGTGACGACCTTGTAAGGATCGCGGGAAAGCGGTGGATGCGAAAAGCACAAGAACGGTCTGAGTGGAGAGCCTTGGGGGAGGCCTATGTCCAGCAGTGGACGTCTTTCGGCTGGCGTGATTGATTGATTGATTGATTTTTTATAATATTGAAGTTATGGTCTGTTAGTCGGAAGAAAAGGAGTTTCTAAAAGTTTTATTTTTAATTATATTAATAAGGTAAAGAGTGATACCTACTAAATTGGTTGAATGTTTACCTAAGAAGCTAATAAAAATAATCTTAAAATTACCAAGTACGAGTAATGACGATCTCTTTTTGTGACTTGTTAAGACTGATTAATACTTTATGGTCATCAATAGTCACAGACAAGTAGTTTGCATGTTAAGTAATGCGGTGCCATAAGTTTTGATAATGTTTTTTTTAAATATGTATAATTATTATGAGAAAACTATGTTGATGTTTTATGTTTATGATGATTATGAAAAAAGTTCATACTGCATTTTCATTTATACTCCTCTTAATATTACTGAACGTAACTACTAAAACGTCATATTCATAATTGAATCGTCATATTCAATTCTAAAAGTATTTCGTAATAATTTGGAGTAATACGAATTATATCCCGATTAATTTTTATCGCTATTGTACAAAACAGCATTATTTGGACTTAATTTAATTTAAAAAATAAAAAACTTGCTACATTTGGTAATAAAGTGATTTATCACTGCAATGTTTTTTTAAAGCCTTGGCAATAATATTAAAAACATAAAAATATATGAATTTTACAACAAATGTTCTTTTAGGTATTATAAACAACGTCAGGAATTGTACAAAAACATATAAACAAAACTGAATCCTACCAAATAATTCAATGGAAACAAGAAGTGCCAATTACGAAACTTTAAACTCGATTTACCACAATTCACGATTTTTGAGTTAAGCCCGTTTATTACTAAGCATGCGATTTCATGTCAAAATTATAATGCTATTCACAAAGGATCGTAAAAAAAAAGATTGCATTATGGGCAACTGCGCTTTGCCGGGTATATACCGGTGCAAAGATAAGTAGCACTACTGCTAAGATTGGTGATCAATAGATATGTATAACAAGTAGTGTGTGTGTATTTCCACGAAATTTCGTTGAATCGATGCATGTCGTGGATCCTATATAAATTCATGTGCATTTGACCGTGACGGCTGACTCACTGGTAAGGGCTACAGTTTCGTAATAAAATATGTATAAAGATAGGCGAACTTTAAGGTAAGTGATGTTAAATTGGGGATTATGCAGCACGTAGCCAGCAAAGCGAGTCCCCTATTTCACCCTACTGTTCTCAAATTAGGCCTATAGCAATTTTGTAAAGAATAGAAAAGGTAATGGAAAAATGAATTGTTAATCAAATAGGAGAATACCTTTACTTCAACTCTATCCTTAATACTTATCAACACGGATTTCAAAAAAGGTAAAGGTATACTCTTCTAGCAAATTTTTAGACGAAATTAACTCGCATTTCGAAAATAAAAAAGTAGTGGCAGTAATATTCTTTGATTATAGAAAAGCTTTTGACACTCTTGTAACGGATACGCTTTTAAATGGGATGGACGAATACGGCATCAGGCCGCCGCTGAATGGCTGGTTCAGCGACTACCTGGTGTCTCGGCCTTATCGTGTGTAGGTGGGCGAGGTGCTCAGTGATGGGGTGGCGGTTGACTGTGGGGTTCCACAGGGCTCTGGCTATGGCCCAGTGTTCTATATGATGCATGAAAATAGTATAGATGGAGTCATACGTCACAGTACGCCTTACATGCTCGCTGACGATTTGGGCATTGTGTCTGCCGGGACTGACCTCCGGGAGTCGCTCTATTCAGCTGAATAGAGAGCTTGATATAGATGCAATAGTGCGATGGTCACATGACAACGGAATTTTGTTGAACGTAGAGAAGACTAACTGTAATACACTCGCCTTATTTTAAAATACCAGATCTTACTTTTAATTTGGTTGCCCATGGTTATCAGTGCTTGCATAATAACCAGGACAATTGCCGATGTAATCCTATAGATAAAGTTGATTGTGTTACATGTTTAGGAGTTAAAATAGATACAATTTTTCCTGGTCTCAGCATGTGGATTATATCTGTGACAAACCAAAAACGTATGATTCTTGATATAATGAGTAATTATTAATTGTTATTTCAATCATTTTGGTGGAATCTGGAATCTATAAAAAACCCTTCTCCATAACTGCTTAGAAGTACAGTCTACCTCTAGTAATAAAGGCGTGTCAGATTTTTTTGCGCCCAATGTTCTATAATATATTATTGCTGGTGACCGTCCAACCGTTTATGACGTCAAAAAAGTAAAAAAAAAAACAAAAACAATGAAGCAATCATAGTATTGACATAATCCCAAACATTTTAAAAGCACTGGCAGTCCGTGCGGGTGTGCTGGTAGATCCACGCTGCATGGTCCAGGACCCTCGTATACAGCGGGCTGGTGGCGTGCTCGCAGGAGGACGAGGACACGACGCCCAGGAGTCTGAAGGAGGAGCCAGGGTAGCACTGCATCACCGGAGCACCAACGTCCGCCTGATATATGAAAACATGTGTAAACTCACGCATATTCCCAGAGTGAGGTAGGTAGAGCTACAGAATTACCAACAACTCTAAAAACTTGTTGGTAATTCTGTAACCACATTTACGAAAATAAAGTTTATTTAGAGGAATGACTACATCATCATCAACATCATCATCATCCTTAATAGCAAAAACCACCTTCACTGCCATAAGCCATATCTAAGGCGCTCCACAATTTTCCTTCGTCTTCCACTCAGACCCTTGAACAGAAATGACAACTTCAACGAAAATCATGTATTGCGTGCAATATTGATGATGATGATGATGCCATCATTATCTTCGTTTTCGGCATCAGTAATGCTTCAAGATCTCTCAAAAACTGGGGAGCTAGGATGTGCAGGTATGTCCTCCAGTAGCCTGCGTAGCCCACACTGAAAGCTGTCACTAAGGATAGGGGGCTGTAACTGGTGCTCGGGTATTAAGTTAACCCTTTCCTTGAAGCTCAGACTTCCGCTCCTGTTCGAAGTCGATTACCTTGTATATAAACGAGTATTTTCCACTCAGCCCGAAAAGCTACCTACGTACACGGTTTATCTTTAGTAAAAATGAAGGGCGAAATCTGACTCATCTCAAAACTAACCTGACAGATTATATTCTTGACGCCCAAAGGCCCTAGACAACCCTTGTCAGGGGTAACCAAGTGGGAGTCGGTTGCTCCTTTCACACAAGACCTCTTTGGAAGTATGGGTAGGGTTGCGACTCTTGGGGTACAGGAGGAATTGCTGGAGAGACCAGCCCAAGCCACATTCCAGGCGACCTGACCAGATTCTGGGGCACCTATAAATATTTTTTTTTTGAAATTAACTATAGTTAAAGCAGACTAACACATACTTTTCGGAAATAATTGGATGGAAGGTTGGATTTTCGTGCAAAATTATCATGATCATTCGAGAGAGATAATGTTTTTAACTAGGATACAAATGAATTTGAAAAAAAAAAAAACTCACCGTATTGAGGCATGCATATCGGCGATATAAATTGGCTGAATGGCACCACGTGCCTAAGCCTTAACAGAGCAATATCATTGTCTCTGTTGGTCGGGGAAAACCCCGGGTGAATGAGAACAGCTGCAACACTTGAGTTTAGAGCTGGATCGCTACCATTACCACAGCGATCATGTGCTCCTAGTGACACACTGATTTCGTTTGGAGCTTTTCTGAAATGAAATCATAGCGCACAAATCTGTCGAAATGACGTATAGAATTGACATATAACACATATAAGCTAATTGATGTTTGATGACACATTCTTTGATATTAACCAGATATCATTTGGCTAGCACCACCGTTGCGTTGTTATTTAAATGAGGAAATAGGATGTAGATTTTTTTTTGTAAAGTATTGAATAAAAGCAGTTCAAGTATTTAAAACAAATCTTGTCAACAGGAATGCATACCCACTTATTCCTAAACGTGCAATAGCGAAAATTTGCTTAAAATATGACTTGTCCTTATCTGTCATTAGGACATTTGAATTAGTCAGTAATTGACCAACAATACTTTACCTAAAATAGGTTGGTTGTGCGTATATGAATAAGGCGGTAGAGTACTTACCCATAAAACGGAGAGGCGGCACTAACAACCAGTCTGTCTGATATAAGGGATCCTCCGAAGGTCTGCGAGCCAACATTCACGGCAGCAAGCCAAGGGAACTGATGAGGAGTAGTGGTTTCTCCGCCCAGGAGACGACCTGATCTTGTATATTCTGGAAGGAACCTATGGGAAATGCCGCATCCTGCAAAACAGATTATAAATCGGAGGGATATAATTACCTGTAGTGAAATATTTATTAAGCCTTTTAAAATGATGGTTGCAGTTTTATATTTTCGAAACGACACAGACCACCTTGGTTAAGTGGGCTTAGACACGTGTACAATCACGTGTTACGTACAGTTTTAATTTATACGTTGTCTATGCGAGGAACACCTGCATTAAGTAGATTTTTGGCATCCTGTCTGTCTGGAATACCGAGGGATATAGAGGGACAGATTGTGGTTTCAGGGTCTTTTCATGATATCGACTAATAAAACAAATAAAATCATGACTTACGACAAAAACACATTCTCTGGAATCCAAACACATATCCGAATAGTCCACCTGATATGTGAATCGCAGACTGTAAAGTTTAAGCAAAAATCATGTAAGTAAGAATTATTCAGAAAAAATATTGTAGCTTCATTATGTACTATATGTACTACCCTACTTATTAACTTACCACAAGATGTACAAAATATGCACTAAATAAAATGGGAAGAACAAACATGTTGGCAGTCTGTAAGCCCACTAACTCCAAGTGAAACTGAGGCCGAATTTAGGTGTAACGTAAAGCCGCCGACGTAAAACAAACTTTCCATTTGATATGCGGGTCCTTTATATTGTAGATAACTTTCAAGTTCTTGAAATACTGATATGATACCTATACGTTACAATACGTGTACAGGATGAGGGATTACTTAACGAACATACGTAGGAGCAATAAAAACGGGTCACTTTGTACGTAAATTTGTAACAAATGTGATCCGTTTTGAATGCGTTAGAATGCAGGTACTTATAACGTAAATCTATTCGAAATTTGAAGAATACTGTCACTACGAGACAGGCTTCGCTTAGTGGGTAATTTATAACAGAAATACACACAGTAACCTTGGGCCCTAGACAAGATGCATTACGCCGAGTCGCTTTTCTGTTCGTTTCGTTTTTAAACCAATCGCGTCACTGCTAGATCACGTAATACGAAAAGTCACGTGATCTAGCAGTGACGCGATTGGTTTAAAAACGAAACGAACAGAAAAGCGACTCGGCGTAATGCATCTTGTCTAGGGCCCCTTGTCTCTTTGATTAGGGAGACGTAGCGTTAGATCCTGGAGTTTTGATTTTTTGCTGGGTTGTTTAGGATCTTAAACTATTTAGCCAAAGAGAAGTATTTTATAAATAAAGACTATACACTAGTAGCTTTTTAAGTTTTTTTAATTTGCTCGTATAGCTCATAGTTTTAGTAAAGCTCAAACTTAAATTATTCCATGTATGATATAATGCGGTCAATTTTATAAAAGGGTTGCTGAATGGTTGCCTATAGTACCATACAGCCACCGAATCAAAAAAAAACTAACGGAATGTCATTATGATGTAAAAGACGCCCAAAACAATGGACCGTATTTTCAGGTTTTTTTTTCAAATCAGACTCAATTCATGTCATACAAAGATTACGTATTAGGTCAGTCTTTAGGGACATAAAAAGGCCTTTACAACGTAGAGAATAGTTTTTTGATAGATATGGTTAAGGCATGGGGTCCTAAAGCTTGCCGGTATTCTGGTTTGGGGTAAGGCAGCTGACATACAAACTATATTTGTGTTACAAAAAAGGGCCATTCGTTCTATTTACAACTTAAATTCCCGTGACTCGCTGAGAGAACTTTTTAAGGAAATTAATATCTTAACTGTAGCGTCTCAATTTATTTATGAGAATATTATTTATGTTATTAAAAATTTAGATTATTTCACAAAA
Organism: Acleris emargana; assembly: GCA_927399475.2. Lineage (NCBI taxonomy): Eukaryota > Metazoa > Arthropoda > Insecta > Lepidoptera > Tortricidae > Acleris > Acleris emargana. Next base: position 4,211,621 of record OV656844.1, on the reverse strand, counting down.
AATTCTGATGTACATAATTTCAATACTAGAAATAAAAATAAAATCGCTATTCGCAAATTCCGCGTTCGTAAAGTATATAAATCATTTGTTGGTCAATGCATTCATTTCTATAATAAATTACCTGACATAGCTTTAAAGCTACCCTTTCCAGCACTTAAAAATTACTTGAAAAAGTCGTTAATGTCTAAAGCGTATTATCGGATCGAGGACTATCTAATAGACAAAAATGCTTGGCCTAAACCCGAAACTTAATATTTTTTATTTTTTTCAAATTCAGTAACTTTGTCTTGTCTAGGGGACACCGTTGATGTAGGAAAACATATCAATCTTATGTGGTCGTCTTGCAACGTCTTATATACTTACACCTAGGTAGGTGTTCTCTTTTTTTTCTTCTCCCTCTATCTCTCGCAAGATTTTGGTGTGTTTTCCTGCTGAAACTACGCAGCTTATTTAATATATATTTTTAATTTAATATTTATAGATTTATATAATGCTAGACTAAGTATACCATTGTAACATTAAATATATTTAAAAAATGACTGACTGCCGAGTTTCTTGCGGCGTTTCTTCTCAGCAGTGGTCTCCTCTTGTGAAGCGCTGGTAGATTCTTGACGTGTAAAAGTGCCCGTGTGGCCTACTTACTGAATAAATGTCTTTTATCTTTTTATCTTTATCTTGTCCCAGTAAAAAATGTCGCTTATTAACTTTAAAAATATCCGTATTAAATATTAAAATTCACCAAATTTTCTGATACCGTTTTATTTGATATTCCTTTAAATATTATTATTTACGCATAAAGACCAGTTTAGGATTAGTTCATCCAGAAACTTCTTAATTTTCCCTTGACCCCTGCCATCAAAGTTAGTACATCGTCATCGGTGATCAGTTTGGAAGCTTCATTCCACTTCCGCTTGAAGTCTTGAACTGAAGTGGCATTACTTTTATGTTTTAAAAGCTTCTGTTCCACACGAGCCCAATATTTTTCAATGGGTCGTAACTCCGGGCAGTTGGGAGGATTGAGAGTTTTTTTTAACAAAATCGTCATTATTTGCTTTGTACCACTCTATTGCTTCTTTCGTGTAGTGACACGTGGCCAAATCAGGCCAGAACAGGGCAGGTGAAGTATGCCTCTTAATGAATGGCAGAAATCGTTTTTTGAGGCACTCATTCGGGTATATGTCACCATTTATGGTTGCATTAGCAAAATATGGTGTACTGCGTTTGCCACATGAACAGATCGCCTGCCACACGAGAACTTTCTTTGCAAATTTATCCATTTTGATAACCTTATACTCTTCACTTAGGGACAGTTGGGGTACAATGGAACGAAAAAGTCATTTCTATTTTTTTTTAAATCTGTGCTTTATATTTTTCTAATTTTCGTTTTTAACAATCAACAACGGTTCTTAAACTATCGATTAACAACAAAATTGAGATCAAATTTGTTTCTTAAACCTATGAAAAATCACTGTTTGCAGAACAATTTCTTTGTTCCAATGTGCCCCAGGTCTGGGGTACAATGGAACGGTATCTGGGGTACATTGGAACAAGACTAATAAATCGTGAAATATAAAAAAAAATATACCTTAACCAAGCTTATACTTGCTTAATATCTTTTCGGGAAAAGAATAGATATTACTTTGCCGCTTTGTCTTGCCTGACAAGCTAGGACTTGGTAGTACCCGTTCTATGTCCAGAACTGACACCGCTGCCATATCTGGTTCCAATGGAAAATAGAAGCTGTTGTCAATTTTCGCACTTCGACGCATATAATTTATATCATGTTCGTTGTTTTCGTCGATATCTGATAATAGTTCGCCAACAAAATATTTGATTTGCTTGGCTTGAGAAAATTTTACCAAGACAAAGTCCTTAGATTTTGGAGTTTTAAAAGTGCACAATGGTAAGTTCATCTCGACATCGCTTGACTCATCATCTGTAGAACGGGAAACCTCTGTATCTTTAGTCACTTTCTCTGTCTTGAGTCTCTTTGTGTTATTAGTATTCTCAGTCATCTCATTACTAAGGAACAGAACGGGGTACAATGAACGCTGTTCCATAGAACCCCGTTCCATTGTGCCCCATAGGGAAACGGAAATTTAAAATAACCATTTAAAAAATTTAGGTTATGATTTCCAGTGCACACTTTACTGTATTTGATTGCGAAGATTATTAAGATTTATGCAAAAAATAAACACATACCTGCTATTTATACTTTTTATGTAAAAACGAAAGTTCTCCTGTGCGAAATTACAACTTTTCACAGTGTAAAACCACTTTTTTCATCTCACACCTCTGTTGTCTTAAGCCAGCCATTTTGCACTGCGTCAACACATGGCACATCAGACGCTCTAACTGGTCGACGAGAAAGCGCGCGAATTTGTTTAAAATTTGAATAGTTTTCGCTCGTTGTTCCATTGTACCCCTTGTCCCATTGTACCCCCACTGTCCCTACTACTTTTCTGTCGGTCCCAGAATAAAAGTGGTGTCCTGGAAGTCATTCGAATTAAGTTTGCAGTAAGTTTCGTCATCCATAACTGTACAATATTTTTCCTTAGTCATTTTTGAATAAAGTTTTCTAGATCTCGTTTTAGACTCTTTTGACTGTTTTGCATTTCTCCTTGTCTTCCCGTGGATGTCGTAAGAGGCGACTAAGGGAATAAAGGCTTGTAGTACTGTTAGGCGATGGGCTTGCCACCTGTCACTAATACACTGGGAAACATCTTAGCCTACTTGGATAGCTGGGCACCGTTAATCAAATAGTTAACTTCGTTAATCGTTAATCCGCTACAAAAAAGTTAGCTTCGTTAAACGTTAAAGCGTTACATTTCGGAAGAATTAACGCAAGTTAACGTTAATCGTTAATCCGTTAATATGTGTTATAAAAAATGCATTTTTATATCGTTGCGTTAGTGAACTTATAAAACCTGTTGGTTTAGGTTCTGGAAGTTAACAGGATAGGAACAAACCAAAATACTTGTATTCCCCTTCATGAACATGTTGAAGTTCTCGTCTAAAAGCGAGGCTCGTTTTCTTGTTAAAATGTCTTTACCCGTGGAAAACAGACGTTCAACTGCAGCGCTTGAAGGTATAGCAGTATTGTATTTAATGAATTGATTTAAGAATATCTGTGTGGTCACCGGGTTAGAATAGTGCCACTCCATGTCTTCTCGTGGATGTCGTAAGAGGCGACTAAGGGAATAATAAAGGCTTCTAGTACTCTTAGGCGATGGGCTTGCAACCTGTCACTAATACACTGGTAAACATCATAGCCTGATTGTGCAAAACGTGGTTACAGAATTATCAACAACTCATTTAAGAGTGCTTGGTAATTCTGTAGCTCTGCCTACCCCACTCTGGGAATGAAGGCGTGAGTATGTATGTATGTATGTATGAATATCTGTTCCCCGAGGAATGCTGCACACGTTGAACGAGTCTTTTGATTTCATGTCCAGACACATTTTACACGCCCGGCACTTGTCGTTTCATACTGGTCTGAACCTGTTTTTCGCGCCGCGCCGGTGCCGTGCGGTAAATAGTAGGCATTGGATTAACGATTAACGGACTTCTGCATATTAACGAAAGTTAACGTGTCCGTTAACATTTTTAAAAGTTAACTTAAAAGTTAATCCGTTAATCAAAATGTTAACTTCGTTAATTAACGATTAACGGATTAACGAGTTAATGCCCAGCTATGCCTACTTGTGCAAAATGTGGTTACAGAATTATCAACAAGTTTAAAAAGTTGTTGGTAATTCTTTAGCTCTGCCTACCCCACTTTGGGAATGAAGGCGTGAGTTTATGTATGTATGTATGTAAGTATTTTATTACTTAAATAATTTAGACTTTCCGAAAATATTTTACTACTATCGTCATAAAATAAACAAACGGTCAAATGCTTCGCAGTGTTTATGTTTAGGTACTGTATTAATATCCCAAATTAATTGGGATTGTTAATATTTTTACAATTACTCTAATTCGAAAACCATTTCGAGGAATAGGGTTTTAAAACCGTTCTGCATTATTCAGTTTTTGAAATATTTTTCTAGGTGTACCCTTGTTTTGTCGACAACTTTTTCATCGAATATTATTTCATCGACAACTATTCATCGAAACTTTAGTACTAGTAATATTGTTTGGCGTTATCTTCTTTCAACTACTATTTATTTAAATTTATCTTACTACGTGGAAATACTAATCAACGAATACTACTTAATCGCTGATTTGTTTCAAATTATCTTAATTCGTACAACTACAAAACATTGCAATTCATTTCTTCGACGTATTACTTTAAAACTATTTTAACTTTTGAACTCAACTGAAAAAAAAAAAAATATTATTGCATAACTAGTTATATAAAGAAATAGAACTACGAGGCTTTCAAAGTGGGTTAGGTTAGGTTAGGACTGCGACCCCCAAGAAAACGAACTGTTGACAGAAGTGGGTTAGGTTAGGTTAGAACTGCGAACCCCAAGAAAACGAACAGTTGACAGAAGTGGGTTAGGTTAGGTTAGAACTGCGACCCCCAAGAAAATGAACTGTTGACAGAAAAGCATGACACATTACTATTATTAAATTATAATATTATAATAAATTAGGATAAGGAAATGAAATGTATTTTACCAACCTATTTATAATTACCAATTGAAATCATTTTATGCGGAATAAATATTATTACACGTAATAAAAAACAAATTAAAAAAACCCGAAATGATTAGTCATGACATGAATTTTAATGAAATAAGTCAACTACTAATTAAAATACCTCGGTTCAAATTACCTAGTATCGAGTCCTCGACGCAATGACTTGTCGATGAAATGAAAATACTTGAAACGTTGTCTTTGAAATAATATTCGATTAAAAGTCTGTCGGCAATTCAATGGTAAACCATTTTTCTATTTCGGATATTTCGACAGACCTTAATTTAACCTTTGTTTGACTTTCGTTTCGGCTTGAAGCCCTCCTAGGTTTATCTTGCCGCTTGAAATAATATGTTTTAATACACTATTACAATCACTTTTTGTCATTAGATATCATATAATTGTTGTAATTTATTAGAACATACCATACCAAATTTAAAATGGTCATGTCATCCGTAAAATGTCGGCTAAATAAATAAAGATATTAAAACAAAAGTATTCAAAGCTAAATTGTTCTCTTAAAATTACCTATTTATTCGAATTAGAATGTAAAAAAGGTGAGTTGCTTTTTTTATCTAAACCACAGTAATAATAGTACTCGACTTTCTATCCCTGTCACACTCTTTCTGACATCAGGGGCCTTAGCCAAGATTCATTACAACCACAAACGTATGATTCTTGATATAATGAGTAATTATTAATTGTTATTTCAATCATTTTGGTGGAATCTGGAATCTATAAAAAACCCTTCTCCATAACTGCTTAGAAGTACAGTCTACCTCTAGTAATAAAGGCGTGTCAGATTTTTTTGCGCCCAATGTTCTATAATATATTATTGCTGGTGACCGTCCAACCGTTTATGACGTCAAAAAAGTAAAAAAAAAAACAAAAACAATGAAGCAATCATAGTATTGACATAATCCCAAACATTTTAAAAGCACTGGCAGTCCGTGCGGGTGTGCTGGTAGATCCACGCTGCATGGTCCAGGACCCTCGTATACAGCGGGCTGGTGGCGTGCTCGCAGGAGGACGAGGACACGACGCCCAGGAGTCTGAAGGAGGAGCCAGGGTAGCACTGCATCACCGGAGCACCAACGTCCGCCTGATATATGAAAACATGTGTAAACTCACGCATATTCCCAGAGTGAGGTAGGTAGAGCTACAGAATTACCAACAACTCTAAAAACTTGTTGGTAATTCTGTAACCACATTTACGAAAATAAAGTTTATTTAGAGGAATGACTACATCATCATCAACATCATCATCATCCTTAATAGCAAAAACCACCTTCACTGCCATAAGCCATATCTAAGGCGCTCCACAATTTTCCTTCGTCTTCCACTCAGACCCTTGAACAGAAATGACAACTTCAACGAAAATCATGTATTGCGTGCAATATTGATGATGATGATGATGCCATCATTATCTTCGTTTTCGGCATCAGTAATGCTTCAAGATCTCTCAAAAACTGGGGAGCTAGGATGTGCAGGTATGTCCTCCAGTAGCCTGCGTAGCCCACACTGAAAGCTGTCACTAAGGATAGGGGGCTGTAACTGGTGCTCGGGTATTAAGTTAACCCTTTCCTTGAAGCTCAGACTTCCGCTCCTGTTCGAAGTCGATTACCTTGTATATAAACGAGTATTTTCCACTCAGCCCGAAAAGCTACCTACGTACACGGTTTATCTTTAGTAAAAATGAAGGGCGAAATCTGACTCATCTCAAAACTAACCTGACAGATTATATTCTTGACGCCCAAAGGCCCTAGACAACCCTTGTCAGGGGTAACCAAGTGGGAGTCGGTTGCTCCTTTCACACAAGACCTCTTTGGAAGTATGGGTAGGGTTGCGACTCTTGGGGTACAGGAGGAATTGCTGGAGAGACCAGCCCAAGCCACATTCCAGGCGACCTGACCAGATTCTGGGGCACCTATAAATATTTTTTTTTTGAAATTAACTATAGTTAAAGCAGACTAACACATACTTTTCGGAAATAATTGGATGGAAGGTTGGATTTTCGTGCAAAATTATCATGATCATTCGAGAGAGATAATGTTTTTAACTAGGATACAAATGAATTTGAAAAAAAAAAAAACTCACCGTATTGAGGCATGCATATCGGCGATATAAATTGGCTGAATGGCACCACGTGCCTAAGCCTTAACAGAGCAATATCATTGTCTCTGTTGGTCGGGGAAAACCCCGGGTGAATGAGAACAGCTGCAACACTTGAGTTTAGAGCTGGATCGCTACCATTACCACAGCGATCATGTGCTCCTAGTGACACACTGATTTCGTTTGGAGCTTTTCTGAAATGAAATCATAGCGCACAAATCTGTCGAAATGACGTATAGAATTGACATATAACACATATAAGCTAATTGATGTTTGATGACACATTCTTTGATATTAACCAGATATCATTTGGCTAGCACCACCGTTGCGTTGTTATTTAAATGAGGAAATAGGATGTAGATTTTTTTTTGTAAAGTATTGAATAAAAGCAGTTCAAGTATTTAAAACAAATCTTGTCAACAGGAATGCATACCCACTTATTCCTAAACGTGCAATAGCGAAAATTTGCTTAAAATATGACTTGTCCTTATCTGTCATTAGGACATTTGAATTAGTCAGTAATTGACCAACAATACTTTACCTAAAATAGGTTGGTTGTGCGTATATGAATAAGGCGGTAGAGTACTTACCCATAAAACGGAGAGGCGGCACTAACAACCAGTCTGTCTGATATAAGGGATCCTCCGAAGGTCTGCGAGCCAACATTCACGGCAGCAAGCCAAGGGAACTGATGAGGAGTAGTGGTTTCTCCGCCCAGGAGACGACCTGATCTTGTATATTCTGGAAGGAACCTATGGGAAATGCCGCATCCTGCAAAACAGATTATAAATCGGAGGGATATAATTACCTGTAGTGAAATATTTATTAAGCCTTTTAAAATGATGGTTGCAGTTTTATATTTTCGAAACGACACAGACCACCTTGGTTAAGTGGGCTTAGACACGTGTACAATCACGTGTTACGTACAGTTTTAATTTATACGTTGTCTATGCGAGGAACACCTGCATTAAGTAGATTTTTGGCATCCTGTCTGTCTGGAATACCGAGGGATATAGAGGGACAGATTGTGGTTTCAGGGTCTTTTCATGATATCGACTAATAAAACAAATAAAATCATGACTTACGACAAAAACACATTCTCTGGAATCCAAACACATATCCGAATAGTCCACCTGATATGTGAATCGCAGACTGTAAAGTTTAAGCAAAAATCATGTAAGTAAGAATTATTCAGAAAAAATATTGTAGCTTCATTATGTACTATATGTACTACCCTACTTATTAACTTACCACAAGATGTACAAAATATGCACTAAATAAAATGGGAAGAACAAACATGTTGGCAGTCTGTAAGCCCACTAACTCCAAGTGAAACTGAGGCCGAATTTAGGTGTAACGTAAAGCCGCCGACGTAAAACAAACTTTCCATTTGATATGCGGGTCCTTTATATTGTAGATAACTTTCAAGTTCTTGAAATACTGATATGATACCTATACGTTACAATACGTGTACAGGATGAGGGATTACTTAACGAACATACGTAGGAGCAATAAAAACGGGTCACTTTGTACGTAAATTTGTAACAAATGTGATCCGTTTTGAATGCGTTAGAATGCAGGTACTTATAACGTAAATCTATTCGAAATTTGAAGAATACTGTCACTACGAGACAGGCTTCGCTTAGTGGGTAATTTATAACAGAAATACACACAGTAACCTTGGGCCCTAGACAAGATGCATTACGCCGAGTCGCTTTTCTGTTCGTTTCGTTTTTAAACCAATCGCGTCACTGCTAGATCACGTAATACGAAAAGTCACGTGATCTAGCAGTGACGCGATTGGTTTAAAAACGAAACGAACAGAAAAGCGACTCGGCGTAATGCATCTTGTCTAGGGCCCCTTGTCTCTTTGATTAGGGAGACGTAGCGTTAGATCCTGGAGTTTTGATTTTTTGCTGGGTTGTTTAGGATCTTAAACTATTTAGCCAAAGAGAAGTATTTTATAAATAAAGACTATACACTAGTAGCTTTTTAAGTTTTTTTAATTTGCTCGTATAGCTCATAGTTTTAGTAAAGCTCAAACTTAAATTATTCCATGTATGATATAATGCGGTCAATTTTATAAAAGGGTTGCTGAATGGTTGCCTATAGTACCATACAGCCACCGAATCAAAAAAAAACTAACGGAATGTCATTATGATGTAAAAGACGCCCAAAACAATGGACCGTATTTTCAGGTTTTTTTTTCAAATCAGACTCAATTCATGTCATACAAAGATTACGTATTAGGTCAGTCTTTAGGGACATAAAAAGGCCTTTACAACGTAGAGAATAGTTTTTTGATAGATATGGTTAAGGCATGGGGTCCTAAAGCTTGCCGGTATTCTGGTTTGGGGTAAGGCAGCTGACATACAAACTATATTTGTGTTACAAAAAAGGGCCATTCGTTCTATTTACAACTTAAATTCCCGTGACTCGCTGAGAGAACTTTTTAAGGAAATTAATATCTTAACTGTAGCGTCTCAATTTATTTATGAGAATATTATTTATGTTATTAAAAATTTAGATTATTTCACAAAAAATTCTGATGTACATAATTTCAATACTAGAAATAAAAATAAAATCGCTATTCGCAAATTCCGCGTTCGTAAAGTATATAAATCATTTGTTGGTCAATGCATTCATTTCTATAATAAATTACCTGACATAGCTTTAAAGCTACCCTTTCCAGCACTTAAAAATTACTTGAAAAAGTCGTTAATGTCTAAAGCGTATTATCGGATCGAGGACTATCTAATAGACAAAAATGCTTGGCCTAAACCCGAAACTTAATATTTTTTATTTTTTTCAAATTCAGTAACTTTGTCTTGTCTAGGGGACACCGTTGATGTAGGAAAACATATCAATCTTATGTGGTCGTCTTGCAACGTCTTATATACTTACACCTAGGTAGGTGTTCTCTTTTTTTTCTTCTCCCTCTATCTCTCGCAAGATTTTGGTGTGTTTTCCTGCTGAAACTACGCAGCTTATTTAATATATATTTTTAATTTAATATTTATAGATTTATATAATGCTAGACTAAGTATACCATTGTAACATTAAATATATTTAAAAAATGACTGACTGCCGAGTTTCTTGCGGCGTTTCTTCTCAGCAGTGGTCTCCTCTTGTGAAGCGCTGGTAGATTCTTGACGTGTAAAAGTGCCCGTGTGGCCTACTTACTGAATAAATGTCTTTTATCTTTTTATCTTTATCTTGTCCCAGTAAAAAATGTCGCTTATTAACTTTAAAAATATCCGTATTAAATATTAAAATTCACCAAATTTTCTGATACCGTTTTATTTGATATTCCTTTAAATATTATTATTTACGCATAAAGACCAGTTTAGGATTAGTTCATCCAGAAACTTCTTAATTTTCCCTTGACCCCTGCCATCAAAGTTAGTACATCGTCATCGGTGATCAGTTTGGAAGCTTCATTCCACTTCCGCTTGAAGTCTTGAACTGAAGTGGCATTACTTTTATGTTTTAAAAGCTTCTGTTCCACACGAGCCCAATATTTTTCAATGGGTCGTAACTCCGGGCAGTTGGGAGGATTGAGAGTTTTTTTTAACAAAATCGTCATTATTTGCTTTGTACCACTCTATTGCTTCTTTCGTGTAGTGACACGTGGCCAAATCAGGCCAGAACAGGGCAGGTGAAGTATGCCTCTTAATGAATGGCAGAAATCGTTTTTTGAGGCACTCATTCGGGTATATGTCACCATTTATGGTTGCATTAGCAAAATATGGTGTACTGCGTTTGCCACATGAACAGATCGCCTGCCACACGAGAACTTTCTTTGCAAATTTATCCATTTTGATAACCTTATACTCTTCACTTAGGGACAGTTGGGGTACAATGGAACGAAAAAGTCATTTCTATTTTTTTTTAAATCTGTGCTTTATATTTTTCTAATTTTCGTTTTTAACAATCAACAACGGTTCTTAAACTATCGATTAACAACAAAATTGAGATCAAATTTGTTTCTTAAACCTATGAAAAATCACTGTTTGCAGAACAATTTCTTTGTTCCAATGTGCCCCAGGTCTGGGGTACAATGGAACGGTATCTGGGGTACATTGGAACAAGACTAATAAATCGTGAAATATAAAAAAAAATATACCTTAACCAAGCTTATACTTGCTTAATATCTTTTCGGGAAAAGAATAGATATTACTTTGCCGCTTTGTCTTGCCTGACAAGCTAGGACTTGGTAGTACCCGTTCTATGTCCAGAACTGACACCGCTGCCATATCTGGTTCCAATGGAAAATAGAAGCTGTTGTCAATTTTCGCACTTCGACGCATATAATTTATATCATGTTCGTTGTTTTCGTCGATATCTGATAATAGTTCGCCAACAAAATATTTGATTTGCTTGGCTTGAGAAAATTTTACCAAGACAAAGTCCTTAGATTTTGGAGTTTTAAAAGTGCACAATGGTAAGTTCATCTCGACATCGCTTGACTCATCATCTGTAGAACGGGAAACCTCTGTATCTTTAGTCACTTTCTCTGTCTTGAGTCTCTTTGTGTTATTAGTATTCTCAGTCATCTCATTACTAAGGAACAGAACGGGGTACAATGAACGCTGTTCCATAGAACCCCGTTCCATTGTGCCCCATAGGGAAACGGAAATTTAAAATAACCATTTAAAAAATTTAGGTTATGATTTCCAGTGCACACTTTACTGTATTTGATTGCGAAGATTATTAAGATTTATGCAAAAAATAAACACATACCTGCTATTTATACTTTTTATGTAAAAACGAAAGTTCTCCTGTGCGAAATTACAACTTTTCACAGTGTAAAACCACTTTTTTCATCTCACACCTCTGTTGTCTTAAGCCAGCCATTTTGCACTGCGTCAACACATGGCACATCAGACGCTCTAACTGGTCGACGAGAAAGCGCGCGAATTTGTTTAAAATTTGAATAGTTTTCGCTCGTTGTTCCATTGTACCCCTTGTCCCATTGTACCCCCACTGTCCCTACTACTTTTCTGTCGGTCCCAGAATAAAAGTGGTGTCCTGGAAGTCATTCGAATTAAGTTTGCAGTAAGTTTCGTCATCCATAACTGTACAATATTTTTCCTTAGTCATTTTTGAATAAAGTTTTCTAGATCTCGTTTTAGACTCTTTTGACTGTTTTGCATTTCTCCTTGTCTTCCCGTGGATGTCGTAAGAGGCGACTAAGGGAATAAAGGCTTGTAGTACTGTTAGGCGATGGGCTTGCCACCTGTCACTAATACACTGGGAAACATCTTAGCCTACTTGGATAGCTGGGCACCGTTAATCAAATAGTTAACTTCGTTAATCGTTAATCCGCTACAAAAAAGTTAGCTTCGTTAAACGTTAAAGCGTTACATTTCGGAAGAATTAACGCAAGTTAACGTTAATCGTTAATCCGTTAATATGTGTTATAAAAAATGCATTTTTATATCGTTGCGTTAGTGAACTTATAAAACCTGTTGGTTTAGGTTCTGGAAGTTAACAGGATAGGAACAAACCAAAATACTTGTATTCCCCTTCATGAACATGTTGAAGTTCTCGTCTAAAAGCGAGGCTCGTTTTCTTGTTAAAATGTCTTTACCCGTGGAAAACAGACGTTCAACTGCAGCGCTTGAAGGTATAGCAGTATTGTATTTAATGAATTGATTTAAGAATATCTGTGTGGTCACCGGGTTAGAATAGTGCCACTCCATGTCTTCTCGTGGATGTCGTAAGAGGCGACTAAGGGAATAATAAAGGCTTCTAGTACTCTTAGGCGATGGGCTTGCAACCTGTCACTAATACACTGGTAAACATCATAGCCTGATTGTGCAAAACGTGGTTACAGAATTATCAACAACTCATTTAAGAGTGCTTGGTAATTCTGTAGCTCTGCCTACCCCACTCTGGGAATGAAGGCGTGAGTATGTATGTATGTATGTATGAATATCTGTTCCCCGAGGAATGCTGCACACGTTGAACGAGTCTTTTGATTTCATGTCCAGACACATTTTACACGCCCGGCACTTGTCGTTTCATACTGGTCTGAACCTGTTTTTCGCGCCGCGCCGGTGCCGTGCGGTAAATAGTAGGCATTGGATTAACGATTAACGGACTTCTGCATATTAACGAAAGTTAACGTGTCCGTTAACATTTTTAAAAGTTAACTTAAAAGTTAATCCGTTAATCAAAATGTTAACTTCGTTAATTAACGATTAACGGATTAACGAGTTAATGCCCAGCTATGCCTACTTGTGCAAAATGTGGTTACAGAATTATCAACAAGTTTAAAAAGTTGTTGGTAATTCTTTAGCTCTGCCTACCCCACTTTGGGAATGAAGGCGTGAGTTTATGTATGTATGTATGTAAGTATTTTATTACTTAAATAATTTAGACTTTCCGAAAATATTTTACTACTATCGTCATAAAATAAACAAACGGTCAAATGCTTCGCAGTGTTTATGTTTAGGTACTGTATTAATATCCCAAATTAATTGGGATTGTTAATATTTTTACAATTACTCTAATTCGAAAACCATTTCGAGGAATAGGGTTTTAAAACCGTTCTGCATTATTCAGTTTTTGAAATATTTTTCTAGGTGTACCCTTGTTTTGTCGACAACTTTTTCATCGAATATTATTTCATCGACAACTATTCATCGAAACTTTAGTACTAGTAATATTGTTTGGCGTTATCTTCTTTCAACTACTATTTATTTAAATTTATCTTACTACGTGGAAATACTAATCAACGAATACTACTTAATCGCTGATTTGTTTCAAATTATCTTAATTCGTACAACTACAAAACATTGCAATTCATTTCTTCGACGTATTACTTTAAAACTATTTTAACTTTTGAACTCAACTGAAAAAAAAAAAAATATTATTGCATAACTAGTTATATAAAGAAATAGAACTACGAGGCTTTCAAAGTGGGTTAGGTTAGGTTAGGACTGCGACCCCCAAGAAAACGAACTGTTGACAGAAGTGGGTTAGGTTAGGTTAGAACTGCGAACCCCAAGAAAACGAACAGTTGACAGAAGTGGGTTAGGTTAGGTTAGAACTGCGACCCCCAAGAAAATGAACTGTTGACAGAAAAGCATGACACATTACTATTATTAAATTATAATATTATAATAAATTAGGATAAGGAAATGAAATGTATTTTACCAACCTATTTATAATTACCAATTGAAATCATTTTATGCGGAATAAATATTATTACACGTAATAAAAAACAAATTAAAAAAACCCGAAATGATTAGTCATGACATGAATTTTAATGAAATAAGTCAACTACTAATTAAAATACCTCGGTTCAAATTACCTAGTATCGAGTCCTCGACGCAATGACTTGTCGATGAAATGAAAATACTTGAAACGTTGTCTTTGAAATAATATTCGATTAAAAGTCTGTCGGCAATTCAATGGTAAACCATTTTTCTATTTCGGATATTTCGACAGACCTTAATTTAACCTTTGTTTGACTTTCGTTTCGGCTTGAAGCCCTCCTAGGTTTATCTTGCCGCTTGAAATAATATGTTTTAATACACTATTACAATCACTTTTTGTCATTAGATATCATATAATTGTTGTAATTTATTAGAACATACCATACCAAATTTAAAATGGTCATGTCATCCGTAAAATGTCGGCTAAATAAATAAAGATATTAAAACAAAAGTATTCAAAGCTAAATTGTTCTCTTAAAATTACCTATTTATTCGAATTAGAATGTAAAAAAGGTGAGTTGCTTTTTTTATCTAAACCACAGTAATAATAGTACTCGACTTTCTATCCCTGTCACACTCTTTCTGACATCAGGGGCCTTAGCCAAGATTCATTACGCTAACTAGCGTTTCTATTTGTTTCGTTTTCAAACCAATCGCGTCACTGGTAATGACGTGATACGAGGAGTCACGTGATCTACCAGTTACGCGATTGGTTTTACAAACAAAACCAATAGAAACGCTAGTTAGCGTCATGCGTCTTGACTATGGTCTCTGGCAGTGTATTTTTTATACCAGAGAATGTTAAAGCGATAGAGTTAATAATACATACTGTGTTTTATAAATAAAGCAATAATTTCAACAAATAATAAAAGTAATAAAGACAATGTTACTTCATTTATTTGTCAATAGGTTAATAGATTAATTGGACATCTAATCGGAGCAGAAGCACCCGCGGCGCGCGTTGTGCCGGATCCAGTAGAGGTACTTGGTGACGCGCGTGTACACCCCGGGATAGCCGGCGCGCCCGCAGCCGATGCCCCAGGACACCACTCCTGGAACACGGGAGTCTTTACCTGCCGGCCTATAAGGTTGTGTTTTTTGATTTGGATGAACCTGTCACTTTCTTACAAGTATGTTCTTAATGGCGACATGGAAGGGACACAAGCTCGCCAGGCCATCTAGTGGTAAGTAAAATGTGTTCCGAGGCCTACCCCCGGTTGTCTTAACCCTACCCCAAGCTTGTCTGTTTGTAATCTGAATTACATTTGCTCCAACTCCAGAAAATATTCCACAAAGTTCATTACAGCTTTATTGGTCAGTCTCCTTTCTTACTTAATTTAATTATATTACTTATTACATTACTTACCAAGCAATTCATAACGTTTATCACCCCTTTCCGCTGCCAAAGGCCCGCCGCTATCACCCTACAAACAGGAACATTAAAAACCTCAGCTGATACAACAAAGACTGCACATTACATTTTCAGGGAACTATGATGTAGCTTTGGCCTGAATGGTACACTTCAGCTGGTGACTAAGGGCCGTATTAATAAACTAATCTTGGCTGAGATGGCCGTCACAAGATACGTCAAAGTAAACGTCAAACCATAGAAAACTGTCATGTATGACGCATCTGAGATGAGCATTATAGTCGAGATCAGTTTATTAATACGGTCCTAAGAGACTGTTACAACTGATACACTTAACGATAAGCGATCTCTTCATTCCAGAGGGTTTGCCAAGATGCAATACGATAACTACCATTTCTATTCGTTTCGTTTTTAACTCAATCGCGTCACTGGTAAATGACGTGATACGACAAAGTCACCTGCTCTACGGTTGACGCGATTGGTTTAAAACGAATCTAATAGAAACGTTAGTTAGCGTAATGCATCTTGGGAAGGGCCTCTGGCCTCTCCAATTGTAAGCCGCAGTCGTCGGTGGCTTACAATAGACGGGCCTATTTCCAGGAGTGGACTAGATAATAATAGTTATTTGTTCAACAAGAGAGCAAAGTTGGTTTTTGCTGCGAGTGATGATTTTGAATCCCGAGTAAGCGAAGGATTCTATTATTGAATTACGAGCGTAGCGAGTGATTCTAGGTTAGAATCCTGAGCGTAGCGAAGGATTCAAAGATACGAGACGTAAAAAACTTTGGTCTCGTGTGAGACATACAACTTTTCACCTCAGCAGCGAGAACAACACAGCGTGAAGCTGGTAGGGCCAACGCAGGTCTTCCGTTGTGACCATTTGGTGAATACACGACTGAATAACGACACGCATATGCATCAATCACAAGCATTTTTGCAAAATACTAATAAAATAAAAAGTGGAAAAAATAAACATGAAACAGATAAAACCTGTCACTCAACTTGATAATGCCGGAGTGCAAACACAACTTTATACAGCTTTATGTAGTCTGTGGCTTTAAAAAAACCTAACTAGGCCTTGTCTATGGCTATTGGCTACAATAATCCCGCTATTTTTGAAATGCGTTCTGAAACTGCCCCCGCGGTTTATGTCACGAAATTAAAGATTGTTAAAACGATAACAAAATTATGTAGATACATGATAAACTTCTTATTTATCATTAATTTTATCTTCAAAACATTAAATAAAAAAAATGATTGTACCTACTGTATAAAATAGTTATAATAAACACATTTCAAACTTTAACAGATAGTTTTATTTGCAATTTTACGGTTATGTGTGCATCCGAACGTGCGTTTCTTTTTGGGCCCTAGTACCTATGTGTGGAATTTGAAAATCAAACTTCGAATCAAGTTGTTTCTATCTCTTGCTTTTTTCCTATCGAAGTGAAAGTGACAGAACAAAGTGAAGCCCCAGCACTGCTCACGGCATTTAAAAATAATAATTAAAAAGCTACTTTGCCTCTCGCTCGCAGCAAAATTGAATTTTGCTCACTGTTTTTAAGCAGCAAAACCTGCTTGTTTGAGCTGCTGAGGTGAAAAGTGACTTTTCTCAGGAAGCAGAACTCCTGCCAAAAAAGGACGCCTTTGATTCATAAGTTAGAGTGCTGTGTTTTCTCGGATAAACGCTGTTTATTTATCGTAATTTGTAAGAATGCAGAATATGAATAATATAATATTGAATTGGCTTTCAGTTTTGAAGATATTTTAAGTAAGTATATTTAGCAAGATACATTGCAACTTTACTAGGCCTACTAAAGGATTGACGTGATTTTAACCTTTGTAATATGGTGTCGATTATCTACAAGATACCTGGCAAGTATCCTTCTCCCCCTTCCCAGGGTATCCAGCGCACAGCATCTCGTCAGCTATCATGGAAGGCTCGTACTTGGACTTGCGGCAGACCTCGTTGCTCAGGACAGGCAGTTCCACGTCCATGAGGAGGCAGGAGTGGTTCTTCTGCTCCGTGACGGAGCCCCAGCCAGCTGCTATGGCTTTTACTCCGACGTATGCGTTGTCTGAAAATGTGGAAGGCAATGCTTCAAGGAAATAAATACTTACGCGTTTATTCAAATAATATATCACATAATCAGGCAAATAATTGTATGGATGGGAGATCAACATGAGTTTATACAAACGAAAGTTTATGCAAAAAAAAAGTACTTAGAAATTATAAGTAAACCAGCTTTAAAGACACGGTAGCGACCTTGCCTACTACCTATTTAGCTAGTGGTCTCTGGTTCTAGGGGTATTTACCGCATATACATATATACATATTAAAATTCATGGTCTTCCTTTTATTTCTGACACTATGTCATTTAGCAAAAATAATCCTTATGGTGAAGCCTTTCGATCGGTATGATAAAGCTACAGGGTAATTATTTTTCTCGTGTAACGGGTTCGATTCCCGGTTCAACTATGTAATTATTTAAATATCTATGAATGCAGTTTTTTTTTTAATTCAAATAATTTCTTATTTCAGTAAAATGTTCCATCTACAATATTCAAGGTACTTTCCTTCCATGTGGCATAGCCGCGGGACGCCCTGTATAATATTTGTGTGATGAACGTATTTCTCTATTAAAGTAAATTTATTGTTACCTAGTAGGTACCAATAGTACAAACCTAGAGCTAAGTTTGGGACTAGAGTAATTTGTGTATGATTGTCCCCTAATAGATTGTGACTGAATACTCCGATATAGAGCCAATATTCCAGTCCTGGGTCCCTCAAACGAAGGGGATTTCTCAAAGCGCAAAGTTTAATAGTACAAGTGTTTTGTCTCGTAAATAAAATTACAAATTAGACAAATCACTGATATTAAAGACTGTACGCGATAAAATCCGGGCATGCATGCTCTGGTGTATCTTTGCAACGAATGCATATTTTCAAGCAGTTTTTTTTTTCATAGCTTGTATAGTTATATTACTATATAATAAAATAAAATCATATCACATAATGTATGGGTATGTGTGAGTTTTCGTCGAATATATTCTATCATACCTTTCCACTTCTGTCCAGCGTTTTTTGACAATCTTCACTCGCTTCCTGCTACAATGTCACAACTGTATTTATATTTTTACAAGCTGTTTTACTCACATTAGAATGTCGTCTTACCAAAAAAATACTTTTTCTAACTCATTTCTATTTGTAGTAGTCAGGAAGACTTTTTACTTCAAGCACTGAAGGTTGTTTTTGTATGGGAGGCATTTATTTGTCAAAAAGTCAAATTCGACAAAGTTAAGAAAAATCAGGACTATC
Source organism: Acleris emargana (assembly GCA_927399475.2). Lineage (NCBI taxonomy): Eukaryota > Metazoa > Arthropoda > Insecta > Lepidoptera > Tortricidae > Acleris > Acleris emargana. The sequence goes on along the minus strand of OV656844.1, from coordinate 4,192,954 downwards.
TCAATCTCAATACAATTAGAAAAGTTTTAACTACTGTGAAAAGATAATGTAATAAGGTATAATTTGGCTTGTATAATAAAAAAAAAATAAAAAAAAATAACACGACATTTTAGTAAAGACTGTCAGAAGACCGTGTACAAAAAAATATTGGTAATGCGGATTATATAATGGTCTAAGTCACAGACGCTCTAACATTTTATTATGATTGTATTTTTATTATGTCGTTTCATAACCACTGATTATTACAAAAAAGTGCTGCTTGAAAATTAGCATTCATTCAAAAAATACACCAGAGCATGCATGCCCGGATTTTATCGTGTACAGTCTTTATTACATTAATAAGAAAGGATCATAATGATGTTTTTGACATGCGAAGCGAAGGCGATGCTTAAACTGTGACTCTAGTGAAAACATATACAAGTTAACTTAGCACGTAGTAATAAGAAAGGGTTATTCCATGGTTTTTCATCCATCTTACTTTTTTTTATGGCATGGTGAAGGCAAATGAGCACACAGGCCACCTGATGGTAAGTGGAAACTGTGACCCATAGACATTCGCATTCACAAGACTGCAAATGCACGGCCAACCCTGAGGACTATGATGGAATGCCTCTATGCTAGTCATTTCATCGTAATTTTTACTTACTTAATTAGCGTAATTAAATCTTACCTCATGTTTGTCGGAGGAAGAGCGGTGTCTCCCAACACAGGCAACATTTTGCCTAAAGGGTCCCTTCCCTTCCCTCCCATCTCTTGTATCATGTACCACATGTAATTTATGAATAAAGATTTTTGTATTTTTTTATTCCTATTTGTACACGGAGTAGGCGACTAATACCGTTTATCACTTGTTTCTCCAAAAACATGTGCCCTTTTCCCTTGGATCACAGAACTTACCATCGCTATGTGGCAGGCAGATAGGCTTGATGGTGTCAGTAATGCTGACGGCGTCGTTCAGCCTCAGCAGCGCTATGTCGTGTTTGAACGTGCTGTAGGTGAAGTTGTGCGAGAGGACCCGCGTGACGAAGCGAGTCTCGGGCCTCATGGTCTCGTTGCAGCGGTTGTGCTCGCCCAGGGTCACCTTCATCATGAACCACATCAGGCTGAAATGTAAAGGTTTAATTATAGCACGTAGAAGATCTTTATGAATTCTGCCATATGAACATAAGCAAACAAAAAACAAGCAAACGGAATTCAACCTTACGGCCGCATTGCAGATTACATTACTTAGCCGACTGTGAATATGTAAATTGTATTATTAAAATGACTTGTTTCACTAAAGAACACTAACCGGCCCAACTGGGGAGTACTATGTCCAATACGAGTTGATGGGCTAAACTAAAACAATTGGGATAGACAAAAAATTTTTTTTTACGGTTTTTACATTCTTATTCGAATGAATAGGTAATTTTAGAAGCCCAATTTCATTAATTTGGTATTTCATCCAATTCTTTTGTTTTAATATCTTTATATATTCAGCAGACATTTTATGGATAAGACGTCCACTGATGGACATAGGCCTCCCCCAAGGCTCTCCACTCAGACCGGTCTTGTGCTTTTCGCATCCACCGCGTTCCCGATGATCATCATAATGTTCATCGATGAATGACATGATTATTTCAAATTTGGGTTGGCATTTTCTAATAAATAACAACAATCAAATGATATCTAAGAAAGTGGTTGTAATAATGTATTAAAACATACTATTTCAAGCGGTTTTCGCCTAACCCATAAGATACAACTATGAGGGCTTCAAGAGGACAGCGAAAGTCAAACAAAGGTTAAATATACTTTTGGCGAAATATCCGAAATAAATAAATATTTCAAAAACTTAATAATGCAGAACGGTTTTAAAGCCCTATTCCTCGAAATGGTTTTCGTATTAGAGTAATTGTAGAAATATGAACAATCCCCATTGGACCTAGGGTAGCACTATTCCTTTTTGTATGGTATTAAGAAATCACAAGGTTGAATTTCAGTTACGAAGTTGATTTGTGCTAATTTTCACAAGTTGCATTTATTATTTTAATAATTTTGAAAAGTGAATGCAATCAGAAAACAATATTACCAGACCTAGGAATATACGGGGCAAAATTAAATGACAGCTAGGGATTGCCTATATCGATAAACTCAATTATCGATGCTTTTCCCACATACTAGTGATCGCTCCAAGTTTTGTTTGTAAAAATATTTTTTTATTGAAACTATGCAAATTAAACAAAATAGAAACATAATTCTGGTTATTCTTTATTTTAAAAGGATATTTTAACCTTCACTAATCATGATCTTTTTTTTTTACTCTTGACAAATTCTGATTGTTTATTTTAACAAAATGGGACAGTTATTCTGAAATACACGGTAAGGAAAAAAATGATGATGATGACTAAAGGTTTAAAAAAACTTTTAAAGTAAGGAATAACAAGAATTATGTTGCTATTTTGTTTTATTTGCATAGTTACAATAACAAAAAAATACAAACAAAACTTGGAGCGATCACTAGTATGCGAGGAAAGCATCGATAATTGAGTTTCTCTATATAGGCAATCCCTAGCTGTCATTGAATTTTGCCCCGTATATTCCTAGGTCTGAATATTACATATAGACCGAGATTCTAGGCGGTAAAACCCATATCGTCATTGACCTGAGGTCCTAGACAAGATGCATTACGCTAACTATCGTTTCTCTTCGTTTCGTTTTTAAGCCAATCGCGTCACTCGTAGATGGCGTGATAGGAAAAGTCACGTGATCTAGCAGTGACGCGATTGGTTATAAAACGAAACGAATAGAAACGCTAGTTGGCAAAATGCATCTTGTCTAGCGGCTCTGTAATCGTATTGTCAGCATTTTGATGGGTTCTTATTTACTTTATAATACCTAGTTGGTTACTAAGTTCTGTTACTAAGGTTGATGCAAATAAAACTAACTTATGTTTATTTTTTAATTTCAATATGTATAAAAATTAAAAGCTTAATTAATATACATTTTGAAAAACAATTAATCATTTTTCTTAGTTTCCGCAATTCCCGATACGATCTTTTAACATTCACAGCCGGCATCGATGAAATTACGCATGACTTTTCTGTAAATTTTATTTTTTGAAATCGCTTAAAAGTTAGTCTTTGTTTACCAAAGAACTTTTTTTGTATAATATTATAAAAAATCCTATCTCTGGATATGTTTAGAGACCAAAATTATATTTCTCAACATGACTTAATTCCAACTTATGAAGCAAGAGATTTGGTGTGTTTTCGTATTTCTGCAAAATCATGTGAAATCTTAAAGTCGATTTAATGAGTCATCAAGATCGACCGGTGTCCAAGCGGATCTTTAGTTGCTTTGAATACATTCGTATCAGAATTTAAAGCTAGAAGTCTGTTCAATATGTCACGCAAATTTGAACTCTCTACAAGAACTCTTACAAAAGTTGGGGCCGTTATCAGTATCATCGTCGTGCGTGATTTTAACTATGATTTTATCGTCCGAAATGGGAATACTTCAAGCTCGTACATCAAATAATTGCAATAGTTTAGAATACATTATTTTTATTATTATTCTATATAAATCAAAGTTTTGATTAATATACAGGTTTATGCAAAACTGCTTTAATTTTTTTTTTTATTGTAATTAATCTCAGTAACAGAACTTAGTAACCGACTAGGTAGTAATGGCAGTAGAGTTAAAAATTATAGACTAACAGGTCAAAGACGATAAGGTTTTTACTGCCTACAATAAAGATCCAGCATTCGCACTGTTGCATTATGATGACGATTGCAAGTCGTTGCAAATTCAGCATAGAGATGCATTTCATTTCATCTTTAGAGTTGTTAGGGTTCCGTAGCCAAATGGCAAAAAATGGAACCCTTATGGATTCGTCATGTCTGTCTGTCCGTCCGTATGTCACAGCCACTTTTTTCTGAAACTATAGGAACTATAGTGTTGAAACTTGGTAAGTAGATGTATTCTGTGAAGCGCCTTAAGATTTTGACACAAAAATAGAAAAAAAAACAATACATTTTTCATCAATGATATTCCTCAAAAATGATATTGAGGTTTTTAATGTCATTTTTTTCTAAACCGATTAGTTTGCGCGAAAGACACTTCCATAGTGGTAAAATTTGTGTGTCCCCCCTCTGTAACTTCAAAAATAAGAGAATACAAAATTACCATGCAAACTTCCACCGAAAATTGGTTTGAACGAGATCTAGTAAGTAGTTTTTTTTTAATTTAATAAAATTGCTGCTACAGAACCCTTCTAAGGCGAGTCTGACTCGCACTTGGCCGTTTTTCTTTTAAGTACCAATGACGATAAGAAAACAGACTTACCCTTTAACGCAGTGCCCTGCGGTGAGCACATATTGGTCGTTGATGAGGATTCCGCCACAGTAGAACTTCTTGAAGTACGTCAGCCGCGTAACCCAGGGGAACTCGTTGACTCTGGTCTCCACGCCGCCCACGATGCGCGATGCCTCGTTCCGTTCCCCACAACCTGCGAAGCCAGGAATAATTATGCACCATTTTGTCTTCTGCAGGGTGTGTCTGACCTTGGGGCTTTAAATGCATGGATCGTTTCTACTCCTGAAACGGAACTTCTTTTGTTCTGTAAGTCGTTAAAAATATGCCCAACAAAAAAAAACATACAAGTTAAATGTAATTTTCAATGTACGCGATCCAATTCTCTATTTTACTTTAGCCCTCATGCTAAGGAAATGTTGCCCCCGAACCGAGATAGAGATTATATGGCCAGTATTGAATACACTGATTTTACAATTAGATTTTTACATCAATTAGCTATCCAAACTTAAGTTATTTTTTAATGTTGCAGAACAAAATTAGTTCCGTTTAGCGAGTAGAATCGATCGTTGTATTTAAAGCCCCAAGGTCAGAGGGAGCCTGTATATAAAGAAAAAACAAATGACACATGTATAAGTTATGATGGAGCATGAATTGTGAATGGCTCGACCGATTTGGCTATATCTTTTTCTGTGTTCGTAATAGTCAGCACAAGGTTTTTATGGCAAGGTGCAGTTAGTGTTTAAATTAAAAGTTAAACTTTGAGGATGCGTGTAGCGAAGTACCTATTTAATGAAACATAGCTACGTAGCAACGCTGTTTGAGGGTCACGCTTTCCGGCCGGTTTTAGGGTGATATCAACGGGTGGATTTAAGTGCGATGACGTCACCATTGCGCTCGCATCGCCATACAAATGTAACTAAGTTTTATTTTAATTGTACACTGACTTTGCAAACTGGACCATCAATAAAATAATGTAGGCTTTAAACTTGGCTTGTCAAGGGATATGCAAGTTTAGAGCTAGCACAGTTAAAATATCAATTGTATAAAATACCAAACACAACTGCATCATCATAATCATTAGGTCAGCTAAAGCACGTCCACTGCTGGACATAGGCCTTGCCCAAAATCTCCACCATGATGGGACTTATGCCACATTATAAACAAACCAGTATAACATCTTCATAAACCAGGGTACATTACATCTGATGGCTTGTATGCGCGCAACGTACTCACCATAAGCCATAGGCGGGGCGTGTAATAACGCTGATTAACGCTGATCAGCCGTGATTGCGCCGCCTCAATCGAGCTCGACCTCCCAAAGGCCGAGGTTCAATTACGAGGATATCTAAAATGTATCGTACTAACACACATCAAAGCTCACTTTTCAATGTCTTACTTTGAGCCGATCCGGTGCCGAGCGGTTATGCCTGCGACAACCTTAAAGCTCATTTTTTTGCTTATATTTATTTATTTAAACTTCTTTGCACTAAATACAATAAAGTACAAATGGCGGACTTAATGCCCAATGGCATTCTCTACCAGTCAACCAGTAGGCGAAACAGAAAAAGAAGATCTGTGCGAAGAAAAAAGGCGTTAAAAAAAACGACGGTGCTACATCCCAATCCAGCTGGTTCCCGGTACCCTTATTAGATCAACGGTCCACCAAGCATCTATGTTTATTAACTTTAATCATACATTTGTTGTCACTCATATATTTTATGACCAATTTTTCTATAAAAACAAGTAGCAAGCTTGTCACGCTAATGCGGAGCGAATTGATAATATAAATACATTGGAAATAACCGGCACGTTCTGCGATTTCTTTGGACGGTTTTATTGTTAGTGAAATATTTTTGAAATAATTCAGGTACAGTCTGTGAGCACTTAGAAGAGGCTTCAGTTTAGTACTTCTCTCTCACTCGCTCTCATACGATCTTATTAAGAGCGAGTGAAAAAACAAAAGACATATACAAGTCTGTGAGCACTTAGAGGCTTCGGTTTAGTACTTCTCTCTCACTCGCTCTCATACGATCTTATTAAGAGCGAGTGAAAAAACAAACGACATATACAAGTCTGTGAGCACTTAGAGGCTTCGGTTTAGTACTTCTCTCTCACTCGCTCTCATACGATCTTATTAAGAGCGAGTGAAAAAACAAACGACATATACAAGTCTGTGAGCACTTAGAGGCTTCGGTTTAGTACTTCTCTCTCACTCGCTCTCATACGATCTTATTAAGAGCGAGTGAAAAAACAAACGACATATACAAGTCTGTGAGCACTTAGAGGCTTCGGTTTAGTACTTCTCTCTCACTCGCTCTCATACGATCTTATTAAGAGCGAGTGAAAAAACAAACGACATATACAAGTCTGTGAGCACTTAGAAGAGGCTTCGGTTTAGTACTTCTCTCTCACTCGCTCTCATACGATCTTATTAAGAGCGAGTGAAAAAACAAAAGACATATACAAGTCTGTGAGCACTTAGAAGAGGCTTCGGTTTAGTACTTCTCTCTCACTCGCTCTCATATGATCTTATTAAGAGCGAGTGAAAAAACAAACGACATATACAAGTCTGTGAGCACTTAGAAGAGGCTTCGGTTTAGTACTTCTCTCTCACTCGCTCTCATACGATCTTATTAAGAGCGAGTGAAAAAACAAAAGACATATACAAGTCTGTGAGCACTTAGAAGAGGCTTCGGTTTAGTACTTCTCTCTCACTCGCTCTCATACGATCTTATTAAGAGCGAGTGAAAAAACAAAAGACATATACAAGTCTGTGAGCACTTAGAAGAGGCTTCGGTTTAGTACTTCTCTCTCACTCGCTCTCATATGATCTTATTAAGAGCGAGTGAAAAAACAAACGACATATACAAGTCTGTGAGCACTTAGAAGAGGCTTCGGTTTAGTACTTCTCTCTCACTCGCTCTCATACGATCTTATTAAGAGCGAGTGAAAAAACAAACGACATATACAAGTCTGTGAGCACTTAGAAGAGGCTTCAGTTTAGTACTTCTCTCTCACTCGCTCTCATACAATCTTATTAAGAGCGAGTGAAAAAACAAAAGACATATACAAGTCTGTGAGCACTTAGAGGCTTCGGTTTAGTACTTCTCTCTCACTCGCTCTCATACGATCTTATTAAGAGCGAGTGAAAAAACAAACGACATATACAAGTCTGTGAGCACTTAGAGGCTTCGGTTTAGTACTTCTCTCTCACTCGCTCTCATACGATCTTATTAAGAGCGAGTGAAAAAACAAAAGACATATACAAGTCTGTGAGCACTTAGAGGCTTCGGTTTAGTACTTCTCTCTCACTCGCTCTCATACGATCTTATTAAGAGCGAGTGAAAAAACAAAAAGACATATACAAGTCTGTGAGCACTTAGAAGAGGCTTCGGTTTAGTACTTCTCTCTCACTCGCTCTCATACGATCTTATTAAGAGCGAGTGAAAAAACAAAAGACATATACAAGTCTGTGAGCACTTAGAAGAGGCTTCGGTTTAGTACTTCTCTCTCACTCGCTCTCATACGATCTTATTAAGAGCGAGTGAAAAAACAAAAGACATATACAAGTCTGTGAGCACTTAGAAGAGGCTTCAGTTTAGTACTTCTCTCTCACTCGCTCTCATACGATCTTATTAAGAGCGAGTGAAAAAACAAAAGACATATACAAGTCTGTGAGCACTTAGAGGCTTCGGTTTAGTACTTCTCTCTCACTCGCTCTCATACGATCTTATTAAGAGCGAGTGAAAAAACAAAAGACATATACAAGTCTGTGAGCACTTAGAAGAGGCTTCGGTTTAGTACTTCTCTCTCACTCGCTCTCATACGATCTTATTAAGAGCGAGTGAAAAAACAAAAGACATATACAAGTCTGTGAGCACTTAGAAGAGGCTTCAGTTTAGTACTTCTCTCTCACTCGCTCTCATACGATCTTATTAAGAGCGAGTGAAAAAACAAAAGACATATACAAGTCTGTGAGCACTTAGAGGCTTCGGTTTAGTACTTCTCTCTCACTCGCTCTCATACGATCTTATTAAGAGCGAGTGAAAAAACAAAAGACATATACAAGTCTGTGAGCACTTAGAAGAGGCTTCGGTTTAGTACTTCTCTCTCACTCGCTCTCATACGATCTTATTAAGAGCGAGTGAAAAAACAAAAGACATATACAAGTCTGTGAGCACTTAGAAGAGGCTTCGGTTTAGTACTTCTCTCTCACTCGCTCTCATACGATCTTATTAAGAGCGAGTGAAAAAACAAAAGACATATACAAGTCTGTGAGCACTTAGAAGAGGCTTCGGTTTAGTACTTCTCTCTCACTCGCTCTCATATGATCTTATTAAGAGCGAGTGAAAAAACAAAAGACATATACAAGTCAGTGAGCACTTAGAAGAGGCTTCGGTTTAGTACTTCTCTCTCACTCGCTCTCATACGATCTTATTAAGAGCGAGTGAAAAAACAAAAGACATATACAAGTCTGTGAGCACTTAGAAGAGGCTTCGGTTTAGTACTTCTCTCTCACTCGCTCTCATACGATCTTATTAAGAGCGAGTGAAAAAACAAAAGACATATACAAGTCTGTGAGCACTTAGAAGAGGCTTCGGTTTAGTACTTCTCTCTCACTCGCTCTCATACGATCTTATTAAGAGCGAGTGAAAAAACAAAAGACATATACAAGTCTGTGAGCACTTAGAAGAGGCTTCGGTTTAGTACTTCTCTCTCACTCGCTCTCATACGATCTTATTAAGAGCGAGTGAAAAAACAAAAGACATATACAAGTCTGTGAGCACTTAGAAGAGGCTTCGGTTTAGTACTTCTCTCTCACTCGCTCTCATACGATCTTATTAAGAGCGAGTGAAAAAACAAAAGACATATACAAGTCTGTGAGCACTTAGAAGAGGCTTCGGTTTAGTACTTCTCTCTCACTCGCTCTCATACGATCTTATTAAGAGCGAGTGAAAAAACAAAAGACATATACAAGTCTGTGAGCACTTAGAAGAGGCTTCGGTTTAGTACTTCTCTCTCACTCGCTCTTAATAAGATCGTATGAGAGCGAGTGAAAAAACAAAAGACATATACAAGTCTGTGAGCACTTAGAAGAGGCTTCGGTTTAGTACTTCTCTCTCACTCGCTCTTAATAAGATCGTATGAGAGCGAGTGAAAAAACAAAAGACATATACAGGTCTGTGTGCACTTAGAAGAGGCTTCGGTTTAGTACTTCTCTCTCACTCGCTCTTAATAAGATCGTATGAGAGCGAGTGAAAAAACAAAAGACATATACAGGTCTGTGTGCACTTAGAAGAGGCTTCGGTTTAGTACTTCTCTCTCACTCGCTCTTAATAAGATCGTATGAGAGCGAGTGAAAAAACAAAAGACATATACAGGTCTGTGTGCACTTAGAAGAGGCTTCGGTTTAGTACTTCTCTCTCACTCGCTCTCATACGATCTTATTAAGAGCGAGTGAAAAAACAAACGACATTTACAAGTCTGTGAGCACTTAGAAGAGGCTTCGGTTTAGTACTTCTCTCTCACTAGCTCTCATACGATCTTATTAAGAGCGAGTGAAAAAACAAACGACATATACAAGTCTGTGAGCACTTAGAAGAGGCTTCGGTTTAGTACTTCTCTCTCACTCGCTCTCATACGATCTTATTAAGAGCGAGTGAAAAAACAAAAGACATATACAAGTCTGTGAGCACTTAGAAGAGGCTTCGGTTTAGTACTTCTCTCTCACTCGCTCTTAATAAGATCGTATGAGAGCGAGTGAAAAAACAAAAGACATATACAAGTCTGTGAGCACTTAGAAGAGGCTTCGGTTTAGTACTTCTCTCTCACTCGCTCTCATACGATCTTATTAAGAGCGAGTGAAAAAACAAAAGACATATACAAGTCTGTGAGCACTTAGAAGAGGCTTCGGTTTAGTACTTCTCTCTCACTCGCTCTCATACGATCTTATTAAGAGCGAGTGAAAAAACAAAAGACATATACAAGTCTGTGAGCACTTAGAAGAGGCTTCGGTTTAGTACTTCTCTCTCACTCGCTCTCATACGATCTTATTAAGAGCGAGTGCTAAGTGCTCACAGACTGTAGGTAAATAGAAAATATACTCAGCGACATTTGAAACAAGTCTAACAAAAAGATAGCTTTGAAAACCCGGCCGTACTGATGAGGTTTTATTATAACTTGTGACACTCCTATGGTGAATACAAATCCAATGAATTCTTGCATTTGAACATACTTTTATGCGTTTAGCCGTCCTGGGGCCCTAGACAAGATGCAATACGCCGAGTCGCTTTTCTGTTCGTTTCGTTTTTAAACCAATCGCGTCACTGCTAGATCACGTGACTTTTCGTATTACGTGATCTAGCAGTGACGCGATTGGTTTAAAAACGAAACGAACAGAAAAGCGACTCGGCGTAATGCATCTTGTCTAGGGCCCCAGGCCTCCGTGCCACGCATGGGCGTTTGGCCTTCATGGAGGAATTAGTATAAATACTTTTAGAAACTAATTAGTAAATAGATACATTGTATCTATTTATTAAAAAAAATACACTTAAACTATTTACATAAGTAAGATATGAAAAAAACATTCCTATAATATTAACAGCCTGTGTGCAATACCTCACCTGTGGGAGGACCTTGTGCACGGTCCGTCCGGGTTGGTACCACCATTCCGTTAAGCAACCGCCAAGCAGCAGTGTTTGCATTGTTGTGTTCCGATTTGGGGAGAAGACAGCCGGTGAAATAGCTAGCATAGAGGCATTCCATCTTACTCCTCAGGGTTGGCAATGCATTTGCAGTCTTGTGAATGCGAATGGCCTGTGTGTTCGTTTGCCTTCCTATGCCATAAAAAAATGAAGTGCGTAAGTGCATACCGCACTCTTACAATTTAGGCATCGCTTTTAAAATAACTTTGGAAGCAACCTGCAGTCTGCACAATTGCAGTTACATTTGTGAGTAACAAAATTATTCAATAGCTCTCAACTTGGTCCTAAAGACCTGCAGCGAGTCGCCGAGGATGTCTGCATCATTCGCACTGGTTGGTAACTGGTGACTGCTCCTCCTGCAGGTCCTCATTAACTGATTCAGTGGAGAGAACTTGCCAATATTGGTTCTATAAGCTATTGAAAATATATTAGATATTGGGTATCTGGGCATATTACGTGGCACTCTGATGTGTATTTTATTGAGGGTCTTTGGTGAATTAAACAAACCATGAATCACCTTGTGCAATGTCAATAAGTGTGTTATTTAGTGTATTGTATAGCTGCTCTCTATCAGATGTTGCTGTGCCCTTGCTGGGTGTCACATACAAACCTCCCTCCACATATAACTATGTTAATGTGACAAGCCATAAAATATTTTGAATAATTAATTTTAATTTGAATGAAATACCCCATTGGGTAGTCAGGTAATAAAATAAAGAAGAAAAAGGTTATCCTCACTCTAAAAATATTATTATAATTAATCGTAAAAATCGATTAATAAACGACGCGGAGGATTATTTACGCACTGTGTGTGTGTACCTTCTTTATTATAATTCAATAATCTCTTGCTCGTCTGCCTCCTTTTTCAATTAAAAAAATGCATACTTACGGCAGCTGCATTTTGAAATGGCATCATACTCTTCATCATCTTGAACTTTTTTAAGTTCAACCTCAGCTTTCACCTAACGAAAATAAATTCTATTAAACTAATTATTCCTTAAAACTTAAAATAGGCGTCTACTGCCTAATAAGGCAGCCTCCACCACTCATATTAACTTTTAATCTAGTCTCATTCACGTAAAACACGTTTTAATGCGCTAAGTTTAAGATTAGTTTTGTCTAAAGTTGTTTCCTTTGCACTGTTATCTTTTAAATACAAGTAGTAGTAACAAATCTTAACAAATTAATTGTACCTTTGGTTTAAGCTAAAGAGCTCTTTTTAATTTCAGTCATATGGCATAATCTTTAAAGTCAGCATTAACATTTAACACTTAACAGAAATCACGCATTCCACAAACTTACCACAAAAACAGCCCAAATACACAAGAACCCAACCGTACAATTCCAATCCATTATCACTTCACTCACAATCCCGGCAAACTCCGCATAAAATCCAGGAATTCCGTGATAACTTCCTAGATTCAAAGACGAGTGTTAAACGCGCGAGTCCCGGAGGCTGTGTCCTGCCTAGTCACAGATATGATAGGCAAATCACTCAAGAAATGCAGTCTTTAGAAGTAGTGGTAAAGTTAACCACAACAATGACTTAGGATAAATTGACGCACACATGCAAGTGCTTGAGTAATATTCAATGTAAAATGCGTTAGTCTTCTATTTCAACAAGTTTACCAATACCTCTGCAAACGCAAAGCTAGAGTGATTTGGCTAGATTCTATTACCTACTAGCTTTACATGAACCAGAGCCTAATGCAAACCACTGTAGCGCGTACGGAGTGTCAACCATTCCTACCGCATGCAATGGTCAGGTTAGGCTGGTTGTCCCCTAATGAGGACGCGTTTGCTGCGTATGAGTTTAACTACTGCCCAGGCGCAGGTCGAGGGCAATGCCCCGGCGCAATTACTATGCAATAGAGCCAGCCATTACAGTCCTAAGGAAAATCGAAGTTCAAACTTACGTAAGCTCCATCCTTTTCTTTCGATTTATTTTTAGATGAAGAGTGAAAGAGAGGGTTTCTTAACATTCGAATTTAGTGCTCCGTATTAACCAACCAGGCCTATGCTTAACTGTCTAGATTTGCAGGGTAGTAAAAAAGACGGGAAGATAGTAAAACGAAATTACTTGTTTGAACTGTTTTTATTACACCTTAAAATATAAATTATTGCCTTCCTTATCTTCATGATTTAAGTTTGCTTAAGCTCATTGAAACATGTGCACACAACACACAATATTTTAATGTTTCTAATTGAAATATGCTTCATAACATCATAACAATTCAATATTACGATCAAAAAGAAAACTTTTGAATCTAAGTAATAATTAATGCGCAAAAGTTTTATTTTTACTATAGTAAAAAAACGCTTAACATCTTAACACCTAAATAATTACAATGCAATCAATAAAAATAACATGCTCAATCGAGGAAAAAGAAACTCAACCACAGATAGGTGCAGTTTTCAACGTATTTAAACGAGCGGAAATAGTTATTAGCTGAGTAGTAGAATTCACAACACCTCAGTAAATCCTACCTTGCCGACTAGTACCTTTACAGCACCACGGAACCCTCTAGCGAGATCTACAGAATTATCACAACTATGAGTTTATTCATCCATACATCGCTACTTACTCGTTAATACAAAGTCGTTACAAATCAAAAACAGATACAGTTTGATTTAAAACTTAAAGTAAATAGCATTCCAAATTTAAATGCAACACAAACACATTTCGATTTGTGTCACTTTTGTATTTAAGGAACGACATGTCTTATTCAGTAAACAATCTTCATAAACAAAAATCAATCTATTATTGGTAAAATTAAGTCGTGAATTTAAACCCAAGTCATGAATTCCAACCCCTTTTGATTTTATACCAGCATAAACAATTGGTAAAAAATGAATAAGATCATGGCACTCATGGACATGTACATTGTGATGTACACTGCCAATTTAACCATACCCCCTTTAAGTGAAGCAACTCCAACTAAATCTTACAGGAAGAGGTTGCGTTACAGAACGTGCCATCATAGGTTGATAGCAGCTCCTAGGTTTAAAAGGTTAAGACATATTACTTAAAACCAACTATAGACCCTATTGGTCTTTACAGTAACAGGCGTCATCAGTGTTATCCTGGATCCAGTCCATGTACTTCGTGACCCTCGTGTAGACGCCAGGGTAGCCCACTCGTGCGCAGCCGTAGCCCCAGGACACGACACCTGGAATCATGGAAATTATAACTTTTTTCAAAGTTTCCTTAGGACACTGGCTGACAATAGAAATCAGAGACATTTTAAAGACAAATACCTCGTTCTTTTTTCAAACTTGTGTCTGAAAAATCATCACTAACAATAAATAAAGACTAAAATCATTATTAATTGACTCTGAGAGCGGCTGTGATTTACCGGGATATTATGTACTCTATGTTTGTCTCCGACGGTACTAGCACTTTACAACATTCAGAACATTCTCAGAAGTTAAGAAAACTTCTCAAGAAATTACTGAGAATATTATCGGAAATATTTGAGAACATTGAGAATGTTCTTTTTCCATACAAAATATAAGAATATTCTTAGATATTTCCGAGAATTTCTCATAAAAGACTTTCACAATTTGAGAAGTTACTTTTGGTACAATGCTAGACGGAACTAATGGACACACTTATACACACACATTCATTTACGATTTTTTTCTAGTCAATATGAGTATCCCACTGATGGATATAAGTAATTATTAACAATAGTAGTCAGGTTAGGTTTAGCCCGGAAAATTTCCGCGTGCTGAAGTAAAACTCTATGATTAATTTGGTAAAGTTAAAATTACATTCAAACAAGAATTAGAGCAGGAATTAAGCTAAAAATCTTTATACTCACCAATTAATTCGTAGACGTGATTCGAGTTTTCAGTCACAAGCGGTCCTCCGCTATCACCCTGCAATGAGAACGTACTCGTAATACAACGATAACGAACGTAATATAAATGTCGCCTAAAAAGACACGATGAGATGGACAGACCAAAGCTCCTGTAGATAGCTCGTCACACCAATGTTCGAGTTAGGCAGCTGTCAGATAGTGGCGGCGAGTTGTGAAGCTTGCCACCAGCGCCTGATATGATGGCCACGACCACTCTGTCATAAGAGTGAAAACGACGAAGAAGAAGAATAAGAAACCACTAAGAAATGTATATCTCGTTCTCTCATTAGTGCGCGTGACCAAAGTAAAACGAATCTCTAATCGATTACGCAATTGTGCCTAATGATCGATTCAATACGGGTCATAATCTATGACTATGACGTCAACTTTATGCACGTTATTTTCAACCCGTTTTTAACCCTCGACGTAAAAAGAGGGGTGAATTTTAAACCAGGTTTCCTGGTAGAGGTTCTTAGCTAGGTTTCATGAAAATTCGTTGTACTGTTTAAGAGATACGTATCAGCTCTGGAAGTTGAGGTCACCATTATATTAGGGGTTTTTATCTATCTATACTTTTTTTAAATTAATAAGTGTTAAGAGCGGTGATGACTCTTTTGATATTAATGTGAATAAAAAAAACTATATTAGAATTTAAATTACTCCTCAAGAACATTCTGCTTTCATAATACCCCTTTTTGAAAATAATCTACTGTTGTGAGGGTTTTGCAGTACATTTACTAATTACGAACTTTTACAATTGATTATGATGGGCAAAGTTGAATGAAAGAGATCCGTGGATTGCAGGGAGAAATTTTGGCTTAGGAATGAGGAGCCGACTGCCAACCTTCGCTAGTCGGAGAAGACCATAAGAAGAAGAGATACTCGTAACTCGATTACTGCGTCTTTGGGGTTATGCTCAGTTTGCTGGGATACAAGTGACTATAAGCACATCGTTCTTAATATATAATGTTCAATATTATCCTTCTCGTGTTTCACTGTTGAGCGCTTGACAGCCGGTGAAATAAGCATACAGAAATTTCCATTATAGTTTTTAGGTTTGGCAACGCCTTTTTCTTTAGGAGATAGTAAATATCCAAGGATTTTAGAGCACACTTTAGCCTATTAGCTCGTAAGTCTTTACTATGTTTCAACAAAATCGCTGTTAATCAATATGTGGAAAGATAGAAACCCTCTTAAATCTAACAACTTACAGTGCAGGCATCCTTATGAGCAGTCTTAGGGTAACCCGCACACAGCATGGCCTCCTTAATCTTCGAAGCGTTGTAGCTGGTGTCCTGGCACTCCTCATTGCTCAGCACTGGTAGCTCTGCTTCGAGGAGGGTGCAGGACCAGTTCTTGGATTCTCCTGTTGCTCCCCAACCAGAGACTAAGGCTACGGCACTCTCGTACGATCTTCCTGTGGAATCAGTAATTATCATTATTTTTATTCTGAATACTACTTACTTACATTAAAAACATAAAAAATATAAAAGACATTTATTCAGTAAGTAGGCCACACGGGCACTTTTACACATAGAATTTTAAAACACATTAATATTATTGATTCGCTAGCGTGTTTGATTTTATAAATTCTTATAAATAATAAAATTTAATAAACTGTCCAAGAACCTTAACGTTGCACAGATAAACAAACAAGAAACGAAAGTTAGTGTCATAAATATATACTAATTAGTCTGTAATACAATTTGTAGTCCTATTCTGCTTGTCTAGTTAGAGAATAATAATCCCTATGTTTCTACCATTTTTACTAGCATTATGGAGAAAATAAGTCACTCTGATATATAGGTAAGGTAGAGATGACTTTATACTACTCCTGTTTTGGCCCGCTGGTAGCCGTAGAAATACAATGCAAAAGATGTTTATTCAGTAAGTCACACATAGGTGATCTGATCCAAATACGAAACACTGAGGTAGACAAAGACATACCTTAATCCATCTCCTATTTTGGCCAGTCGTTATGTACAAGAGTAGGTAAAATTTCGTAAAGCAAACCTGGATTCGAGGGCAGACACACCGGCCTCACAGCATGTGAGTACGTGACAGGTGAGCTGATCCTCAGCAGAGCGATGTCATTGCTGAGGTCTGACAGGGAGAAGTTGTGCGCCAGGACCTTGGTCACGAAGCGGGTGATGGGGCGCTGGCTGAAGTCGCAGCGGTCGTGCTCGCCGAAGGTTACCCGGAACATGAACCACATGAACCTGGAGAAAGAACAAAAGGTAAAGTTATAGTAAGTTTTATTTAATTTAAGGAGCTAATGCTCCTAAAGTAGTATCTACCTGGAGACAGAATGTAAGTATGTGCAGTTAGCAAAAAGTAAAGTTATAATAAGTATTATTTAATTTAAGGAGCTAATGCTCTTAAAGTAGTATCTACCTGGAGAAAGAATGTAAGTATGTGAAGCTAGCAAAAAGTAAAGTTCTAATAAGTTTTATTTAATTTAAGGAGCTAATGCTCCTAAAGGAGTAATCTACTTTACAACACTAAATCAAGTCAAGGTCAAAATACGTTTGATAAATGAACACAATAGGTACGCATAAACGTTGCTGAGAAGTGCCCAGCCTTTGGCATTTGTATCGAGGCCCTCTTCCTCTAACTCTAAGAAGACGCCCTCATATGTCACGTCTTATCCTCAACATTTTATAAACTTGACCCTAAATACGATGTAAGGTCCGGTGGGGTAAGGGGAACTACTGGGAAAGGGAAACACTAGTTGATATATCAAAAACTATAGACCGCAGAGTTGTGATTACACGATCGATAAAGCAGTAACTGAGATTTATTTCCAAAAAAAAAACACAGTTAGCGTTATGACAACTGAAACTGCGAGCGTGACAAAAACAATATTTTAGTTGACAAACAACGAAAACACGAGTTCGACGTACCTCATTTAGATACTGATTTATGTTATAAAAAGTCTGGTAACAAGTCTGCAAATGTCAGTTAGTATTGTTTTATAGATATATTTTGTTTGTATGCATATAATTTTTTGCTGAATATGCTATAAATATTAAATTTTAATGTGATTCGTAACATAACCTACAAATGCATAAGTGGGGTAAGGGAAACTATCATGACCGGGTTAAGGGGGACATATGTTTCTCTTTCCCGACGTCAGAAGTAACAAACATTTTGAGACAGGCAAATTTTATAAAAAATAGAAATAGTCTCTTGAATCGGTAACTACCTAACTATAAAAACAAACAGCTGACCTCTCCATACCGATTATACCCTAAATGGCAAAATACGCTATTGGTTTGTAAAAAAAAATTGGGTAAAAGTTAAGTTATGGGAAAAAAAAGTTAAGTATTTAACAATTCTATTGGTTATAATTATTGGTTATCTATTAACTATTATTATATGTCAAATGACGGTTGGCGATATGAACATCTTGTTTTAATTCTTTATTATTTATTTTCTTTATTTAAAGACTACATTACTTTTTACAAAAAAATGCCTAGGAACTATGTGAGAACAATTGTATGCCAAAGAAAAGTAATTTAAATAGGCTACTTTATTTTAACCATTACTTAATAAACATTACAATAACAAATTGCACCTACTTTTTACTTCCTTTGTTTTTAGTTGACTACCCCTGTTCGAAACTCGTACGTTTCCCTTTCCCCAAATACCGATTGTGGTAAATATTTTATATTTGTAACCGTATTTCGTTAAGTATGAAGTACACATTTCAATAAAGGTGTTTTTAAAAATGTTTTGCGTATGAATAATCCAAACTAGTATTATTAGTTGTAGATTTATTGAGACTGTTTCCCTTACCCCAAAAATAGGGAAAGGGAAACGATAGAACTAGTCTTACGAATAATCATTTTCTGGCGATGTGCATTAGAACTAGCATAAAAAGTATTTGGACCTGAAAAGCTAACGCAAATAAGTATCTTTTGTCTTTAGCGAAAAAACTTAGAACCTTATACTTTGTAGTATAGAACTCAAAATAAGATAAGAAGAATAAAGTATGTTCCACTTACCCCACCTGACCTTAGATAATATTTGTACCAAAATCTTGGATGTGTAATATTTTTATGTTTTTATTTATTGAGGTCATAGTCAACTCAGACGGTATTTGTATGTTTGTTCGACGGTTACATAAGTATTGTTGATCTGACCTTTATTAAATTTGGCAGTGTTGAGGCAAATAAATGAGCAGTATCGCTCAGGGGTTACAGAATTAGAGCGGAATCGTGAGGTCTCTATTTCAAGCGAACTAGTTCTTATTTAATTCCATATCCAAAGGCATATTATTCATTGAGTAAAACATCTAAGCATGGAAAATATACATACATACATACATACCTTTACGCCTTCATTCCCAGAGTGGGGTAGGCAGAGCTACAGAATTACCAACAACTCTAAAAACTTGTTGATAACTCTGTAACCACAATTTGCACAATTAGGCTAAGATGTTTAACAGTGTATATTAGTGACAGGTAGCAAGCCCATCGCCTAACAGTACTACAAGCCTTCATTCCCTTAGTCGCCTCTTACGACTTCCACGAGAAGACATGGAGTGGCACAATTCTAAGCCGGCAAACAAAAGGCAAAAAAAAAGAAAAAAATGAAACTATCCTTCTCCATAAACAATAAATAAATACTCACCCTTTCAGACAATGCGCGGCTGACACCACATACTTGTCGTTGATCAGCGACGCCCCGCACCCAAAAGCGTTGTGGTAGATGAGCCTCGCCAGCCACGGGAACGCGTTGACGCTGGACTTGGACCCACCCACTACCCGAGGCTCCTCGTTCCTTTCACCACAACCTGCAAGTTTCAGGAATAGTCCAGGAACATGGCGTTCAACATTGCCTTCGAGTCAAAGAAGACGTCAAAGTAATCTCCATAGTGACTGTGTCCTTCTTGTCAACATTCCCCCCCCTCGTCTGTGGCGAGGACTTACCGACAGTCCCTTTTGAACCCATTAGAGTCTAATGGAGTTAAAGTGAGGATATCATGTAGGCTTGTCTAACAAGCCTATAGCCTACAGCATCCCCTTTACCTATCACTTATGAAGTTAATAATGTTTTTGTAAGGTAAGTATGTTCAGATGTGTTATTCTCTCAATAACCTAATTGAGAATGCATGTGCACGCGTTAAAATGTGGTTTGTACGCTCTGACGAGACACCTGCCGGTTGATAATTCGTCCATCGTAAAGATACCTACATTTTCCAGACAAAAATGCAAACCAACAATACAATGGTCACGGCAATTTCGACTTCTTTTCTATCACCGGTTGTAAGCCTGTGCATATAGGTATTTGAGGAGTTTTATAGCGCATGTAATCAAACGAAAATGTTACGTATGTACTTTATACCTTATAAATGGTTCTAAATATGCTTAACTTTTTAACTGGGTGACTGTTCACCTGTAAGGTAAATTAGCGCTAAAAGATGTTTCGCTGTGATAAACAAGCTCCATCCCTACATGCAGCCCAAAAATATTGAACAAGTTTCAACTCGTTCCATAAAAAAACCACACAGAGTGAATGTAAATCTTATCTCAATCGTCGCGCGCGCAGCGGCTAACGGTAAACTGCATCGGCGCGGCATCTTATCAATACACGTGGAGGCGGTGGCGAACTAGTACCTCGTACAGTGAAAGACTTAAATTTGTGACCCACCGTACTTCTATCTAACATTTTGCAGCAATTAGGTTGAGTTTCCTATGTTACAAATTGCTTGGCAAATGACATTGACGTCAAGCATTTTATTTTTTGAAATGAGTCCTAAATTTACTTTCGTGACCATACCTATTGTACGAGTATATTGATTCAAATATATCAGGGGACAATGTCACACCAATTGACCTAGTCCCAATTTAAGCTCTAGGCTTGTATTATGGGTACTAGACAACGATATAAATACTTATATAGAGAAATATATACTTAAATACATAGTAAACATCCATGACTCAATATTCGCGCTCATCACACAAATATCTGCCCTTACCGGGATTTGAACCCAGTATAATTGGTTTTTCGGAAACTGTATAATTGTAATAGAAATTAATAGGTTTTGTCGAGTGCATCGTATTGCAGAGGGCTTTTATTCTGTTTAAAATAGCGAACATATTTAGACTGTTATCAATACATGCATAACACGAATGCCACCTTGGAAGGGTAACGGTTCGATAACGATCGATACCACCGCCAATAAAATCTGCGAAACTTAACTCGAATATTTGTTATGAATATATTTAATTTAGCGTTTTATGAGTCACTATATAGCTTCTGCCAGCCAATTCGCCCGCGTAGTTTTTGATAATCGTTATTGCCCCGGGAATTTTTAGGAGAGAATCCACGGTATAAGCTATCTCCATTTCAAATTTCATCTCAATCCGTCAGCCGTTGCAGCGTGAAGAAGTAACAAACTGACAAACGATTACAATCGATATTACATACAGCATAGCTTAAACAGCTGAAGTTAGCAGCAGAATTGAGAAATAGTTTTCTTTTGTGATGTACATACAATATCAAACCAAGCATACAATTATCTTTTCACTTCTCATGCTCGTAAAGTCCTTCTTTATGGTGGGTATAGGCTGCATAAAATCGCATTTTATGCTCTAGTGCATAAAGTAATTTCTTCTTTTAAGACTAAGGCAATAAGGCCTTACAGCCACATACACAATACACCTTCATTTAATTGATATATTTTTATGAGATTTAGGTTATATATCTAATTTTAACTACGACATAATTATGTAATACTATCTAAATACTTTAAGATTAATATGGGCGTGCATTTACGTAAAAAACATATACCTAAGTAACGCAAATATTTATAATAACTTGGCATTAAGGCTCAAACCTAGTGTCCATAGTCAAACGTCACATAGATGAAAATTAAAAAAAAAAAATAAGAAAAATTGTGTAGCGGGAAGCTAATTATTCGTCAAACAAAATTAAAAACTAGCTAAATTTGTTGTGTTGTGCCGTGTTGTCACACAGGCCACCTGATGGTAAGTGGAAACTGTGACCCATAGACATTCGCATTAACAAGACTGCAAATGCGTTGCCAACCCTATGAGGACTAAGATGGAATGCCTCTATGCTAGTCATTTCACCGGCTGTCTTATCCCCAAACCGGAACACAACGATGCGAACACTGCTGCTTGGCGGTAGGTTAATGGATAAGATGGTGGTACCAACCCGGACGGACCCTGCACAAGGTCCTCCCACAAGTAAACCAACCAACCATTTGTCATAAAAACAAAATAAATTCCACTTTACTTCGTTTGCACTAGATCTTTATTTCAATAACCGTATTGTGTTCTATTTTTAGTACAAGGAACCTCAGGAGGATAAATTATTTCTCGTGACTTGACGCTGTCAATGTGACAGAGTTCCACGGTGGTTTGGCGACTAGATGATCGACTACACTGAAGCTAGTAGGTACTAAGGCACTTACTGCAGGCACTGCATGGTGGGAGATATCTTTGTTCAGGGTCTGCTCGTGTATTGAGGAACGCATCTTCCAAAATCGTTAGTGATTCCTAAAATAAATAATAACAATAAATATCAGGGGACAATGTCACACCAATTGACCTGGTCCCAAACTAAGCTCTAGGCTTGTAGGTACTATGGGTAGATACAAGACAACGATATAAGTACTTATATAGAAAAATATATAATTAAATACATAGAAAACACCCATGACTCAAGAACAAATATTCGCGCTCATCACACAAATATCTGCCCTTACCGGGATTTGAACCCAGGACCGCTAGCTTCGTAGGCAGGGTCACTACCAACTAGGCCAGCGCGTCATCAAAAACGTTAAATCTCATAAAAATACACAAATTAATTGAATAACAAATATCAACTATAATTTACATTAAGGTGCAGCAGGTATATGTTAGGAACTCAAAACAAAATAATTTATTGCCTTTAGTTAATCCACGACTTTGCGCACTCCCTTGGCCAAATAGACGTCGCACAGTGACGTCAATATATGAAAAATTAAGTAATGAGGACGTCATGGATGGGAAACACAATACTTATATTCTGCCCTCCTACTGAGAAAAGGCGCATGTGATATTAATTCATAAAAGCATATTATACTCTCATAGGTTATAATAAGGTTGCATATGCAATACAATTCATATAGTACATGCGCCTTTTCGTATAAACGGGTAGTATAAACCTCGTTATATATTGATGGAAGGAAGGTTGAGGATTGTGAATCTAAAAATATCCATATAAAATGCGATCGTATCTCTCCCCTTAAACCTAAATCGATTTTCGAGATGCAGAAAGAAACAATATTAAAAAAACAGAAACGTCCTAACCTAGTTTTTCATAACTACTAACTAAAACATGTAAAATCGTCGAAATCGGAATTGATTTAGGGGGTGACAAACGTTATCGCTCGAAGCTAAAATTGTAAGTATGTTTTTTTATGACAGCCACGCATTTTAAGCGTCGATTTGCAATACTTTTTATACAAAAAGTATACATTTTAAACTACACAAAACTGAAATCTATCATAACCTATCTTATATAGGAACATTAGGTTAAAAAGTATAACTTACTTGTGGTAAAGCACTGGCAACAGACGTTAATATAATAAATATAACAAATTGGCGCCACATTTTCGCGTATTATTTTGGGAATAATTGTTGGGACAAGATCATGTGGTCGGGCTTAAATGTGTACTAAGTAAGTCGTGTCTTTGATCCCTCAGTATCGACAAGGGGGGGCATAAGATGTAGCTCTAACTTTACTCAGTTTTATTCGTGACCTTAAAAACATTCCAATATGAATTAAATGTCATAGTAATGTTAAAAATAATGTTAGCATAAGACCGGGCTGAGTCACACACTCCCTTGGGGGAGGCCTATGTCCAGCAGTGGACGTCTTTCAGCTGACATGATGAATGTTAAAAGTCAGGATTATCCAATATAAAGCAACTCCGTATTATCCTTGCTAATATTATTAACGCGAAAGTTTGTTAGTCTATCCGTCGGATTTGCTATGCTTTGAGCACAGATTACTTAAATCAAACTTATCTCAGTAATGTTTTATAATAATAATAATAATAATAATCATTTATTTCAGAATAATTTCCATATAACATGTTAGTAACAATGAGTCTTAAATCTATGTTAGGTAGTCTTACATTACTTATGGGTACAACCTATCAGTTAGACGCCCTGTGCAAGTTGTCCCAATGGAGCAGGAAGGGTCCATCTAGGCGCGCCGCCACGGTCTGTAGGAGGCTGTTCGGGCTGCCGCGCAGGCGCCTTACCAGAGACGCGACGCGTTTGCGCATGATGGCATGGAAGCCATCCGTCCGCGCCTCGCAAAACATCCCCGATGCACTACAATGGCGCGGCAGCCCCAACAGCATCCTAAAGGCATTATTATATTGGACACGTAGGGCGCAGTAAGTCTTTCGCGTATAGTTGATCCATAGGCTGCAGGTGTAAAATGATTGACAGAACGCCTTGAAAAGGGTGATTTTAACGTTATTACTACACCTTGCAAACCTACGAATCAACATGTTGCTCCTGACTGCCAGCGCCCTACGCTCCCTCTCTATATCGACGTTGTCGCTCAGTCTCTCAGTGACCCAGTGGCCCAGGTATTTGAACTCCTTTACTATGTTCAGAGGAGTGCCGTATAGATTAACCGGCGGTACACGTGGGTAGTATTTAGTACCTGCCTTGAACACCAGCAACACGCTCTTAGAGGTGTTATACCTGAGCCCGTGAGCCTCTGCATACCGTTCACAAACATGCAGCATTTTATTGAGGGCGTTGACCGAAGGGCCCAACAACACCATGTCGTCCGCTTAGCTAATATTGTTCACAAAAGTGCCATCCACTGAGCACCCAACCATGGTGCTACTGAGCTCCCCGATCAATCGATTAACATACAAGCTGAAGAGCCTCGGCGACGACAGCCCCCCCTGCCTCACCCCACACTCCAACCTGTACGAATCAGACAGCGAGTCGGCCCACCGGACAACATTTCTCTGATGGCCATACCAAAATGCGAACATCTCAATCAACTCACCGGGTAGGCTTGTGTCCTCGTATAGTTTTTGCCAGAGTTTATTATAGCACACCAAGTCAAAGGCCTTCGACAGATCAAGGAAGCACGCATACACAGGAGTCTCTCTGTCTGTGTAGTACCGAACTGTGTGCTTGAGACAAAGAACTGCTGTCTCTGTGGAGAGTCCAGGCCTAAAGCCAAATTGCGCGTCATGCAGAGTAAGGTGTTTTTCCAGTTCCTTATCCAGCACACTGTCCAGCACCTTAGCCACAATTGTCGCCAATGAAATGGGTCTATAGTTGTTTATATCAGCGGCGTCTCCTGTTCGATTCTTAATTATAGGCACTACCACGGTTTTCATCATCTCATCAGGCAAGTAGGTATGGCCAACGCAGAAGGCGAAGAGCATGGCGAGTACTCTTGGCAAGTGAAATCCTGCGTTTTGAAGATGCTCGATACTAAGAGAGTCATGCCCAGGTGATTTTCCGCGCTTCATGCTCCTCACCACTGCTGCTATATGCTTCGCAGAGAACCTTATGTTATACGATGCGACCCCTCAGATGGCCCGAGCGGGCGAGCCCAAACCTCACCAGTACCAACCTGAGACTCAACTTTAAATTGTTTTCTAAAAAGCTCTGCAATATGGTAAGGCTCGCTAACGCCCTCAACGCTCACAGGGAGACTCGACCTGGGGTTCAACTTCTTGGTCTGTTTCCAAAAACTAGGAAAATCCTTATTACAGTGGTGCTCCGCTATTATGTCCATTTTTATTTGCTTCGCGTTATCTTGGCACCACTTAAGCTTTCGCTTAAAGATTTTCCTATTCTCGACCATAACCTTGTGTACATACCCCCCCTCAGGTCTCCCACACATGACCCAGCTTTGAAACGCAAGTCGGGCCTCAATGTGAGCTTGTCGCACATGCCTGTTCCACCCTACAACATGTTTTTTACGTTTAAAATGTACTTTGCTATTATTACAACTCATCGTGGCGGCGTCTTTTAAAATGTCAATAATATTAGCGTAAAACTTGTCAATAATTAGTCTATGATCTAAATTCTTACAAAGTATGTCACTACACCCTCTAAACTCTTCCGGGAAGTTAACAGCTCTAAGCTTTTCATTACAATACTGTTCAAATAATATTAACTGTTCAGGATTTCTCTCTCCCCAAATCACTGAATTATATGTCCTACAATTAAATGTGTTTTTATTGCCCATTAATTTTAAATTACAAATTATTTCTAAAGGGTAATGGTCAGACCAATACACGTCGTAATGCACTTTAGCGCCTAGCACTGTTATCCACGCTGCCTCAGTTACTATGCAATGGTCTAGCCAACTTTTAGTCCCACTAACGTCACTTACGTATGTGTACGCGCATGATTCACGTCCTAAAAACTCCATATCCGCACACTTCCATCTTTGATCCTTACAAAAAATGTCAAGTTCATCGCCAAACCTACTGCCAGGTTGTGCGTTAAAGTCACCCAATATGAACACGGAATCCACCTCACAGTCCTCAACTACCGCGGCTATTTCACCTAGACACTCGGAAAACTCATTGAGATTCTCAGCCGAGTCAGTAGGCATGTACACTGAGAACACCAAAACAGAACGCTCCGATAGTTCTATTTTTATGGCCGATAGACGCACACTGTTACACTGGACAACCAAAACCGATGTAAACAAACATTTTCGCCACAGCAGCGCGACACCCCCGTAGGGCCTTCCCCGCAGCAACCCGGCTCCTGTATCAACAGCTGATTTCCCTGTATACGCAAACTCTCGATCTATGTCGCCTAAGTAAGAAACGTTTTCCGGTAGCAGCCATGTTTCCTGTAGTGCAATAATATCCGCCACACGACACAATGACTTAACACAATCAACTGATCTAGTGACCGATTTACAATTATAACTAAATAGTTTAATTTCAGTTTGTTTTGCCATTAAGGTATTACGAAAAAAATAGTATCACAAAAGAAATTTTGCCTGCGCTTTACTGCGTGCAACTCGTTTATCCTTAATATTTTGGTTTAAAAAGGATCCTGTGATATTTCCCCTAACTCATGTTGACTATTACGGAAAAGTTTATATAAAATAAACTCATGCCTTCATTCCCAGTGTGGGGTAGGCAGAGCTACAGAATTACTAACAACTCTAAAAAATATTGATAATTCTTTAACCACATTTTGCACAATATGTTTACCAGTGTATTAGTGACAGGTTGCAAGCCCATCGCCTAACAGTACTACAAGCCTATATTCCCTTAGTCGCCTCTTTCGACATCCACGGGAAGACATGGATTGCTGCCGGCAACAACACGTTTTGCTGTAAAATAATTGTAATACCAACTTAAGGGCGAGGGCTACGTACGGCTAACAAGATACCTCGTCGAAGGTACGCTGGCTGATGATACATCAGTGATTACCATTACCTGACGGGACTTGTCTCAGCCTTGGTTGAACTTCGACGTAGTGTTATTGAATTATCTAAGAGCCCTAAGTCCGCCCTATTTCTCTATCCACTTAACAAGCTCGCTTTATAACTCGACGGACAAGCTATTAACCAGCGAGTATATGTCCCGTTGGAGCGCACAAACCACATCATAGATACATTCTCAATTTTTTATCTTAAAACTTTCTTGTATGATATTCCGCTCATTTCTTCACTCCGAACATTCAGCAAGAATCTGTTTTTAAGGGAAATATACAACTCCGAAGCGCTATTTTAGGCCCCTCGGAGGTTGTACGACATGTTTATTTGGCAATGACCTCGCGAGTCATTGAACTCTCTCAGCTTTTCGATCTGCAATCAATAGAATTGATTTAAGTCTTACCACTCACTAATAAAAGCAAATTTCGTTTAGCGAGTCTTGCTTTAAGTTAATGTACATTTATAAATTTACGATTTCGGTCGAAGAAACGCTAATAAGTTCAATGTTTGATGTGACTAATCGTATGAATATGCATATGGATATAAATATTCAATATACGTACGTAGCAACTACTACTCAAGGTATAGATACATATTTTATCATTTGAAAACAACAACTCGACTGTAGACTAGTGTGAGTCAACCTTATAATCATTATTATTGTGACACTTGCACAACCGAATCGTCCTGGAATCGTACGAAATCTCATTTATGAAAAGCGATTAAATACCTTGTTAAAAAGATAAATATAGTAAATAGAACGATTTGTTCCTGATTCGTCATATTCCAATTTGGTCATCTTCCAAACTCCACAATTTCCTAACTGGTCATATTCCTAACTCGTCATATTCCAGATTCGTCATCTTCCAAACTCGAAAATTTCTTAACTTGTCATGTTCCTAACTCGTCATATTCCAGATTCATCTTCCAAACTCGATAATTTCCTAACTGGTCATATTCCAGATTCGTCATCTTCCAAACTCGACCATTTCCTAACTGGTCATATTCCAGATTCGTCATCTTCCAAACTCGACAATTTCCTAACTGGTCATTTTCCAGATTCGTCATCTTCCAAACTCGTCATTGTCCAGTCAAATTAAATCGCGAACACGTGCTTACAGGAATAATAAGTATTACTTAGGACTTTAGGACAGGTTATACTTTGTTTTTTTTTATCTTGTTTTTTTTATTAAATAGACTTTAGATATATTTATAAAATATCCAAATAACAAGTAAATCGGTTCAGTAGATTAGCTTAAAAAATATGACAACTGATTTTCAACTATTTTATTTTTTCGCAAATCATAAGCAATTAAGGGATAATATTCAGTAAAATTATATCTTATAATAAAACAAATAAAGGTGCATAAGAATATTTCATATTCAGCCAGGGGCGATTTTACTATGACATTCCGGCCAGGTCCTTTGTGCAGGTATTGTGTGTAGGTACATGGTATGACGAGTTTGGAATATGACCAGTTAGGAAATTGTCCAGTTTGGAAAATGATCAATTTGGAATATGAAGAATCAGGAACAAACAAATAGAACTTCTTATTCTGCTTACACCCAGGGGCAAAAAAAATGGGACACAGTGCACTTTTAATACTAAAGGAGCCATTTCGAAGCCTTGGTTCTTCGCCAGGGGATGCTTTTAGTGAAATCTGATGATGGATACCCTGAGCATCGATACAGGACTTCCAGAGTGCCTAGGATACCCAAATGATTGAATATTGCGGTTAACGCCGGAATTGTGCTTGTTCAGAAAAACATCTAAAATGGCAATAAAATGTAAAGAAATCCAAATGCTGACCAAACAAACTCTCTCGCTATGGTCTTAAATGATTGTGCGATAAGTTAGGTATCTTGAGAACTTTTGACCTCCTCTATTTAACCTCGGAGTATCTACCATTGAACCTCACTCAAAACAAACCCTGGCAAAGAACCAATCCTTCGAAATAGCCTCGTTTGTATGAAAAACGCACTCTGACCCGTTATTTTGGCCCCTGAGTGTATATACTCGTACAAACACTCGCTTGTGAAGTGCTGCCTCTCATCGATTCGGTCAGGATTCTTGTAAATTTGCCTATCCTTTTGCATTGTCCTTGCTTATGCTACTCCAAGGATTTTTTTTTTTTTATGTCATAGGAAGGCAATCGAGCACACAGGCCACCTGATGGTAAGTGGAAACTGTGACCCATAGACATTCGCATTCACAAGACCGCAATCCTAAGACTGCAAATGCGTTGCCAACCCTGAGGACTAAGATGGAATGCCTGAAGGTTAACTGGAAGAGATCCTATACCTATGGGATGGGACAAGTTTACCTATACCTACATTATCTATAGTGATGCAAAAATGTTTTGTAATTGTTTATGTGCAATAAAGAGTTTACATACATACATTCGAGTAATAATAGGTAGTTTCGGTTTGAAGTATGTATTATTATAATAGTAGATTATACACCGAGGGGATAAAACATTGTTTTATGTCACAGGCGCGATATCGAATCCTGATCAAATGAGGCACTCCAGGTTTAACTCCCGAGCGTAGCCTCACCTCACCTCACCTGAGCTGAGTGCAGCGAGGGATTCAAGCTCGCCCAAGACGAAAACAGATTAATCCCAAAGGAGAATAATCTACTTTTAGCACCTTTTGTGAGACAATAAAAATCAAGGCTACTTACTAGAAACAATGTTTTATTACAACTTAAGGTACCTTATTTAAAAAACGTACAAATTGTAATTTTACATAGGAATTCGAAACTCACTATTAACCAAGCGGGTTATAATGAGATTCAGTACCATATTATAACCCTGAATCTCATTATAACCCGCTGGTTAGCCGATGGCTATAATGACTTACTTTAGGTGAGGTTTGCATGATAGATAATTTGGCAATTGAGCATGTGGTGTGAAAATAATACAGTGTACCGTGGTACCTACATACATTTATACTCAATACTCAAATGTTTATTGCATTCCACAATGTGTTGGTAGTTGACAGGCTAAGTTAAGCTATTTCAGTAATTAATATATAACTTAATTATGGACCCTGTTGGGCATAGCAACATTAAGAGAGGGTTTCAGCTCAATAATCTTACATTGTACTTACTTTATAATAATTGTGGTAACACTAGCGGAAATACCTACTCATCTCAAGAAACGTAACTTTGTAAATAAATGTACTTTTTCGATTAGTTCATATCATTTACACTGACATCAGTTACTCGTAGCTCATTATAGTACCAGGAGCGCAGAGGTAATTAGGAGGTAGCACGGTGCGGCGCAGCGGCGGGCGGGCGGCCGCGCCCAACACAGCGCTGATGACTGTAGGTTAGGTAGGTACTTCTCATTAATGTTTTTCCTTTTAAATACCATTTTGATAATCCTCATAGTACTTAGTTCTCCACGTGTAGTCTATGCTCAGATGCTCAGAGCGTTCAAACGCTAAGGCTATGCTCGCACGAGTTTTTTTTTGTTGCCGCGACAGTAAATCTGTCTCTTTTGCACGTTCGAAGTGAGAAGAAGAGAGATGTATTGTCGCGGCAACAAAAGTTGCTGACACCGCGATACTGCAGTGAATTAGGAAAGTTCGGTGAAGCGCGCACTGAAGACTTCGGCACACTAAAATCATAAATAATAAAATCAAAATTAATTCAAAAATGGATTACTGAAAACGCTCAAACTCTAAATTAAAAAAATAACCTGAATCAGGCAGCCTACTGCGCGCACTTGGCTCATCAGGGAGCAGGGCCCGAGGCCAAAAGTGTTCAGCTGTTGGTACACAATATTATAGTATTTTCAATCCATATACTTTATTCTTTATTTATCTAGGGACAATATAATTTTATTCTAAACTATATGTACATACCATGGTTCACTAATGTTTCACCGAAATACGTTTGGCCGAATGAGTCGTTTGGCAACTGTTTCATTTCCTAACCCACTTATACTTCTGTAACTGTAAATATTTCAGATTTTTTTAAAAATAGCTAACCTAACCTAACCTATAGTCTACACAATGGTACAAAAATAAATCCTGAAATATTCACAGTTACAGAAATATATGCGGGTTGGGAAATGAAACAGTTGCCAAACGACTCATTCGGCCAAACGTATTTCGGTCAAATGAACGGACCCCACATACCATACATACAGGGTAGGAGCTACAGAATTACCTACAACTTTAAAAACTGGTTGATAATTCTGTAACCACATTTTGCACAAATAGGCTAAGATAGTTACCAGTGTATTAGTGGTAGCTAGGTAGCTATTGTATGTGTGGATTTTTTCATAACATATCGGGCATTTAGGCCTAGTAAAAAAAGCCGTATTTTTACACATTAAAAAATATTTTTTTATTGGTTAAATAATAAATAAAAACGTCAATTAATTATTTTTATATTTAATTTTATTCCCACATTAAATTAAATAAAATAAAAAGTAAAAAATATAAATATTTACAATAAAATTTTCAGACTTTTCATTTTATGCTATGGCTCTCTTATCACCCTGTGATACCATTTGATCAATCTTAGAGTTTTGTCTTGAAAGTTAAAACTTTACTTAATTTTATTTAAATTAACTCTTACATTTCGCTTTGTGGAACATATTTTTAAATAAAATCTTACTGTATAAATAGTAGTAATAATAATAATAATTTGTCACATTATTTAAGACCCTAAATAGTTCTAAATGGTTGTGCTTTTTACGAAACTTTTAACTTGTTCATTAGATCGAAAAACATAAATCCTTTTTTAAGTCTTGAATTCAAAATTTCTTCGGTCACATTATAAGGTTTAGACAATAAAAAATTAAGACACGTCGTTTAAAAAAGATAACAAATGAATCTCAGTCTAGTTAAATTATAGTGCGAACGATCGGGGGGTTATTATTACAGAGAAAAGGACAGAGGTATATAACTGCTATAGCTCTGTCCTTTCCGCTCGCCGTAAAATGAACTGTCCCATGTCATGGTAACGCCCAGATCAGTTATTACGGCCCTTAGAGATTGACAAGCTAGCCGTTTTACAATATTAAAGTATCAAATTCGATAAATCTAGCTGTTAACACGAAACGCTTGTAGTACAATGGTAACGACTCGCTGATCGAATCTATTATGTTTGGTCAAAATGTCCCATGGGTCAGGTAAAGCCAGGCGGGCCGTTGCATCTAGGGACCACAACATCGGTTCTACATATTCATCCATGCAGAGTCCCTACGGCTAGATAATGAGCAGGAACCCAGTT
Organism: Acleris emargana; assembly: GCA_927399475.2. Lineage (NCBI taxonomy): Eukaryota > Metazoa > Arthropoda > Insecta > Lepidoptera > Tortricidae > Acleris > Acleris emargana. The sequence goes on along the minus strand of OV656844.1, from coordinate 4,160,378 downwards.
TAAACAATAATTATCAATATTAAGACAACGTTACTCAATTAGAAAAGTAGACAAGCCTTCATTCAGATCATTCCCCAACCATTATGATGAATGACGTCTCAAATTACGCTACATGTATCTATAATACGAAAGGCCCAGTTTCATTGGTCGATAGCCATGCTTGTAGCAATCCATTGACGGGTTGATTTAACATTTTTTAACCCAGAGCTTTTGCAGCGATGTATCACGAAAAGCATGCGCGCAATGAAACTGCGCCTTAATTCCTGAACGCGCATGGTTTAGTCGGAGCAGTAACAGGCGTCCTGCGTGTTCTCCTTGATCCAGCCGAGGTAGTTGTTGACCCGGGTGTACACGCCGGGGTAGCCGACGCGCGCGCAGCCGTTGCCCCATGACACCACGCCTGGAACACGTCGACGAAAAAAATTTTTTTCATCACACTTGCATGTAAACAGTATCTAAACATACAGGTTAACTTGGCCGCAATGCCCCATATAAAACCCTCGACCTTTCTTCTTACCATGAAACCCAAGGTCGGTAAGTAATTTTTTTTTAATTTATAGCACAGCACACAGGTCATGCAAGTTCAAGCAAAGAGTTTACACGCAATTGTAAAATTGTCTTAAAATGTTATTTAAACAGGAATTTTATTGCAATCTCGCTACATGTTACTTAAATACTCAATTAATATTCTTAATAATCGATTTTAATAGTTTTCTGTAACAAAACGTCGTTTTTTTTTACACTCCTTCAGGGCTGTATGTATACCTACGTAAGTATTTGCCCTTAACGTTTCTAAACGAAACATTTGTATAATCTGTGGAGTCCGCCAGCCATCCGCTTAAAAAAAGTTCAAGTTATTCGTAATAATAGTTGTGCTGACTTGTGTATTTATTTACTCGCAAATGTGATGAAAAACATTGTGTGTTTCACGGGCGGTACGGGAATTACGAACCTCGACTCAGAAAGCCCTCAGTCTTCGACTTCGGGCTTCTACTAGAGCCTCGATCGTAATTCCTTACTTACCGACCTTAATACACAATGTACTATTTTCTTGTCTGCTATTCTGACTGCACGTCGGCATATGCGGACACAACATGGAGGATAAACCAACACACTGACAGCTGAGCGTTTGCGGCATGAAATTGACGCTGCCTGCATGACTAGATGATTACTGACTGAGGTGTTCCAAATTTTAATAAAATATTTGGACCTGAGAGTCCTTACGACTCTTAATAAACTATTCATTAATTAAATGCCTTGTCAATAAAGCATCAGAGATGCCAATTTTCTATAAATACATTTACAATAAATTTCTTGTAAGTTCGCCTTCTTTTCAGCGATAATAGACTGGATCTCATATGATTCAAATGTCTCTAATTGGATAGATACTTAAATGATAATTTTGTGTTATTATCCATAAAGTCGAGTGTATAGCACAGCTAAAGGTTACTTAGAATATAATGGCATCTGTCCAAACTCTGCACTAATGCCAAAATCGGACGCATCTGAACTGACCAATTTAACAAGCGTGCAAGTGAAAGGCTTCCAAGGACGACGCATTTCGTTGTACGTGTAATGTTTATCATCAATATTCATTACCGATCAGCTCGTAACGTTTGTCTTGCTTTCTCTCAGCAGTCTCAGCAATAAGTGGACCGCCGCTGTCACCCTGAAAAATGGGTAGAAAGTACATTCAATAAAAAAAGATAATATAAATGGTGTTCAAGAAACCTGACTCTCTTATGGAAATATCAGGCGAAGGCCTAAAACATTTTTTTTAGTGTAGTAGGACAATGTTACTGTTTTGGTAATTTAAGTAAGTAGGTATGCTATGTAAGTGTCTGCAATAAGGCTGAAGCCAGACGAGCGTATTTTTTGAGTTTTGAGTCGCGTAATTTCTGCTCCTCCATTCATCATACTACTACTACTACTATGAAACTGAATGGAGGAGCAGAAATTACGCGACTCACAACTCAAAAAATACGCTCGTCTGGCTTCAGCCTTAGACCTCGGAGACCCATCTATAGTATAGAGCCATAGAGGTATATATAAGAGAAACCAATGGGAAGAACTAGTCACGACGCCCCAATCACATGGTAATTATGATCCTTTTCACATGTATCAATAAATCGAATTGTATATCTATAGCATACCACGAAAAATAAGTGTTTTGAGTGAGAAACAGGATCTTATGGAACAGTTACCTGACAGGAGTCTTTCTTCCCGGTTTGAGGGAAGCCCGCGCACAGCATATTGTCACTGATCATAGACGCCGTGTACTTGGTGGCTCGGCACTCCTGGTTACTCAGCACGGGCACTTCTACATCCTGCAGCTTGCATGAGACCTTGCCTTCCTCGGTCAGCGTGCCCCAGCCGGCTGCCACGGCTTTTACGCCAACGAAGAGCTCATCTGTTGACAAAGTAATGAATATGTATTGTTGACTTGTTAAACAAGAAGCTTATGAGTCTCACTTTTAATGATGGGTAGCTGTTTAAAATAAGATTGCCTTATTAAGTGTGTAGTAGGACAATGTTATGTTATAAAGTATGCGTTGCCAATATGCAAACGCTGCTACAGTTCCGTTTTTCTATCGACTCTACATATATGAAGTTGAGTTGTTTAGATGAAAATTTGTAAATGGTCTAGGTTATTATACATTTAGTGACGAGAAGGCTGTTGGTATTCCGAATATGAATAAAATAAAATAAAATACGCGGTCTAAGCAACCTGTCATAAAATTTCGTCAATTGAAAATCGCTTACTTAGCATTATGCATCTTGTCTAGGTCCTTTGGTAATCTTCAAATAATAAAAATGGCTTAAAGAAACTGTTACAAGATGCAAATAATCAAAATTTGATTATGTTGCAATTATCTCAAAAGAAGGAGAACAAGAGTCAGTTAATTACCATTAAGTCATTTCTTAGGCTTGATTGTTTCATCACAATGATCAGTAGTTAACTATGAGTTAACCTAACAAATGTTTAAAATTCTATTTAATCATTGATACATACATACATACATAAAATCACGCCTGTGTCTGAGAGGTGAAGACAGAGACTTCTTTCCACCTACTACGATCCTGGCCAATCTCTTTCCAGTTTTTGAAAACGGAACGAGTCACATTTCTCTAAAATGTTTCTGAATACAGTGGTCACGCTGTTAAGTTAAAAGCAACAGTCTTTTCCATGTACGAGTACCTACCAGCAGACTGTGAACCTCAAAATACAGGATGCCCTGTATATACCCCAGTATCGAAATCATGGAAATATGATTGGCAACTAAGTCAATAGACCACCCAACGAAAACCAAGCTCTGCCTATCAGAGGAAAAAAATCACATTCACTGTACCCCCCCAACGAAAATCTGCTTCCAGGCTATAAGGAACCTTGGCCCACCTGGAGAAGTCTAAATAGGCTGAGGACCCAGGTTGGCCGAAGCAAAGATAACCTGTGTCGGTGGGGGTACTCAAGTAGCGCAGACGCTAGCTGTGAATGTGGAGAACCCCTGCAGACCATGTTACACCTCACTAACTGTCCCGCGTGCCCGACCACCTGCTCGCGTGAGGACTTACTTGTCAGTAACCAGAGGGCTACCACGGTAGCCGCTTTCTGGGCAAGTAAGATTTAGCCCGAGTTCTTGCCGACACGAAAGAAGAAGAAGAGGAAAAAACTCGGTGGAGGGGGGTGTAATCCCACCCATCAGTACTTTTAGTATGTCGTTTAAAACACCATTCCCCACCACTATGCCAAAATTCGCTTATACACGAGTTTTTTCCCCTGTTTTTGCTTCGTTCAGTGGGCTACAAGGGCTACATTACAATTGGTTTAAGTCCATCTTGGTTCTATAATGTCACAATATTCAGCCGCTTAAGTGCGATATCTTTGTCGAAGTTTTGTCAGGCTTAACTTAACAAGTTTATTCAAAGACAAAGACAAAGGCGTTTATTGCAAGAGCACAGTAGTTACAGACAGTTCTAAGTGTTACAGGATGTGCTTATGTTCTACCTATTTTAGGCATGCAATATTGAAAACAATAATATATTTTCACTTTTTTAATATAAGTCATTGAAAAAGTGAATATTATACACTAATTATCATTCACGAATAAGTATAAGCTTCATATAGGGCTGTGACCATCATTATATAAAAGAAGTATAGGATCCTAGTTAAGGTATTATTTAATATTATAAGCTATTATTTATTTGTATCATTTTACCTGTCACTAATATACACATCGTAAACATCTTAGCCTGTTTTTGCAAAATGTGGTCATAGAATTAACAACAAATTTTTAGAGTTGTTGGTAATTATGTTGCCCTGCCTACCCCACTCTGGGATGAAGGCGTGATGGTATGTATGTACGTATGTATTATTTAATTATGTCGATGATTGAAAAAACTCATGAACCGAGTTGATACTCACTGGCGTTACTCGGCAAGCAGATAGGCTTGATGATGTCAGATAAGGGCACTCGCTCATTGAGCCTCAGCAGGGCGATGTCGTTGTCGAAGTTGGTCAAGCTGAACTTGTTCACGATGGCGCGGAGCACGAAGCGAGTCTCAGGCCGCTCAGTCGAGTTGCACCGGTCGTGCTCCCCAAACGTCACCTTTATCATGAACCACATGAAGCTGGAAATTGAATGGGATTTGGTTGAGAGATATGAGTAACAGGAGGTTTTACTTGTGGGAGGATCTTGTGCAGGGTCCGTCCGGGTTGGTACCTCCATCTTATCCATTAACCTACCGCCAAGCAGCAGTGTTCGCATTGTTGTGTTCCGGTTTGGGGATGAGACAGCCGGTGAAATGACTAGCATAGAGGCATTCCATCTTAGTCCTCTGAGTTGGCAGTGCATTTCACTCAGGTCACAGTTTCACTTACCATCAGGTGGTTTGTGTGCTCGTTTGCCTTCCCTATGACATAAAAAAAAAGGAAAATGTTCATGCATTGCGGTAGTATCCGGATGTTTGAAGCACCTATCCTTTGTTTGTCGTTCTCTGATCGCTTCAAGTGTCCTAAGTTGCACGTCGCATAGTGACTGCAAATGTTGTATGTTAAAGAGTTAATACATGTTTTTTTCATTGTCATTAAGATTCAAAGAATAGGACGTAGACAAGGTAAATTCCAGAAAAGCCTACGGTAGAACTAATTTAAGGAATTGAAAAAAAAAAACCATTCGACTGACGACAAGCTCGCCGATCAATCCTACACATATTATTACTACAGTCGGTTTAATTGGCTTAATATTATATATTATAAGACAGCCGGTGAAATGACTAGCGGGTTGGTACCACCATCTTATCCATTAACCTACCGCCAAGCAGCAGTGTTCGCATCGTTGTGTTCCGGTTTGGGGATAAGACAACTCATGGGTGAAATGACTAGCATAGAGGCATTCCATCTTAGTCCTCAGGGTTGGCAACGCATTCGCAGTCTTGTGAATGCGAATGACTATGGGTCACAGTTTCCACTTACCATCAGGTGGCCTGTGTGCTCGTTTGCCTTCCCATGCCATAAAAAAAAAAAAAAAAAAAAAAAAAAAAATATATATAGTTAGTAATACCCATCACTTAAATGCGAAACGGTAATAAGAAGTGTGATGCTCTGAATGTTCGCGAGAATCTCACAAACTTTTTCATGCGGTTTTCACCATCAGTTAGATTGTTTTTAACGGTTTTTATTTATGTAAGTATAATAAATTCTGGTTTATGTAGGTGTTACAGAAAACTCACAAAAACCGAAGTGAAGCGAGGGCGGGACGCAATTCCCAAATATCACAATACGAATATCGTCTTAAGGATAAAAGCGGTACATATGTTTATCAGCGTTCGAAGTCTTGACATTACAAATGTTTATGGGTCTTCGGGCTCTAAGCTAACATAATGCTGCACCCGCACTGAGAGCGTCGGCGGCGTGGTGCGGCGTGTTCCCGTTCTAATATTAAACAAATACCCATGAACCTGAAATCTTTAGAAGGTAAAGATTTTAAGCGCTCGCTTACAAAATGGCTTCTGGTTTTTTTTTATAGTGTTAAAATGTACCTCGAGCATGATAGGAATTAAGTTGACATTTTATTTTAATTTTACAATTACATTTTATATATTTTTATTGTATAATTTTTGACGTAATAAATTCATGTTATTATGAACATTTTGCACGCCTGCATGCAGGCTGGATACACTGTACCCAAAACATGTAACACCTTTATACCTGTATTCCAGAAAATAAACGCATTTTGATTTTGATTTAAAAACACCTCCGTCACGCTTCGGGCACGCCTTTTTGTATGGGAACGCCACAACGCTCCGCCTCCGCTTTCTGTGCGTTTGCGACATAAAGGCTTTACATTTTTGGATTTGGAATATTCATCGTGTAACTTAGACGCTTTGAGGCTTTTTCCGGGTCTGTTAGTTCAGGGGGGTTATTATGACGTAATCATGCAGTTCATTTTACGGTAAACGTAAAGGACAGAGCTATAGCAGTTATATAGCCCTGTCCCTTTCTCTCAGCGTAAACTGAACTGCAAAGCTAGGTCATAATAACCCCTCAGGTCATTTAGCAACCGTAATATATACTCATATATAGGTGGTAGGACCTTGTGCAGGGTCCGTCCGGATCGCTACCACCATCTTATCCATTAACCTACTGCCAAACAGCAGTGTTCGCATTGTTGTGTTCCGGTTTGGGGACAAGACAGCCGGTGAAATGACTAGCATAGAGGCATTCCATCTTAGTCCTCAGGGCTGGCAACGCATTTGCAGTATTGGGATTGAATTGCAGTCTTTTGATTGCGAATGTCTATGGGTCACAGTTTCCACTTACCATAAGGTGGCCTGTGTGCTCGTTTGTCTTCTCTATACCATAAAAAAAAAAAAACTTTTTGTTCACCGATATGATTGAAAAGTTTTATCGACACTTTCTCTTTAAAAAAGCCGCCAGTGAGTCCATAGTTAGTTATAATTGTTCAATAAATTAACTATAATGTCTCCATTTTCCGGTTCAAAAGGAATTGCGTGGAGTAGGTATCGCTTAGCGAAAGTGACAAACGGCGCATTTCGGACACGAATACTATTAAACTCGCCTTATTTACGCTTTCTCTCGGTGAGGTCTCGGGTGTATGCTTAAAAACTGTAATACCTTCGGATGCTAACTTGATACAGATGATTTTTTCCCGGGAATCGGAAAAACTGTTTAATCCTGAAAAATGCATGAAACCAAACTGTTCTCTTGCAACAACAAAGTGAAGTCATCATTTCCTTGAAGCAAGAATCAAACTGCAGTTTTCTTTCCATAGGACGTGTGTCTAAATCTAAATTGATGTATTTGATGAGATATATTCGGCCTTTTACCATGGTGTTTTTTCGACAGTTTAAAATAGATATTTTATAAAGTAAAAGTTCAAAAAAGTTTTTTAATGCTGTAACCTACGCAAGCGTTGGCACTGTTGAATCATATACGCTGGTGAACATCTTAGAGTAATTTTGGTAAATGTGGTTACAGAACAAAGTTTGAGGGAACAAAGGCTTATAGTACTGTTACGCGATGGGCTTGCAACCTGACACTAATACGCTGGTAAACATCTTAGCCTAATTGTGCAAAATGCGGCTACAGAATTATCAACAAGTTTTTAGAGTTGTAGGTAATTCTGTAGCTCTGCCTACCCCACTCTGGGATTACAGGCGTGAAGGTATGCATGTATGCGGTTACAGAATTATCAACAAGTTTTTAGAGTTGTTGGTAATTCTGTAGCTCTGCCTAACCCACTCTGGGAATGAAGGCGTGAAGGTATGTATGTATGTATGTACCTACGTAATATACAACGAATGTCAACTGTCACCTTATCACTGTCAGGTAGGGTAGCCCATTGGCCCATACAAAAAACTGCATACGTGAGAGTAGGACATAATTAAATAGTATACACAGCATGTTAGGTCCCTTACACCCTGCATATATTCGTATAGATATATAGAGGTGCACTAAAAATGGAATGGAATCTGCGCGCACGAAGTCGCAAGCAGATTCTCTATGCTCAATATTGGTGTAACCCAAAACCCTCCTCGTCTCCAAGTCATTTCTTTAATTTATTTATTGTTTCATTTCAGCTATATTTTTACAGGTTCACCCAGTAATATATATTTAATATATTAAATGGTGTCGCTTATTAGGGGATAAGAAGTGATTGTACTACGTTATTGTATCTTTAATATGATGTACCCCTGTGTTAATGTGTTTGCTGAATAAACGTTTTTCTATTATATTCTATTCTATTCAATATTCAATAGTGCCTTAAATTAGCTTAATCAATCACATGATTTATAAATAGTAATTCATTAGACATTAAACAGACAATACATACAAAGAGACATTTAAAAATTCATTCGTTGTTTTGATTTGATATAGCAACCTCTAGTAAATTATTGAATATACTCGTAAGCTTGTGCATAAAAATAATTACCTTGAAAATATTAGGATTTTAACAAAATGCTACATAAACAAAGTGACCACAAATATTCAACTTGGTCCAGGCCGGTTTGAGGTCAACGTCCCGCATACCGAGTGGAATTCACAAATTCGGTTCCGAATTTATTTTGGTCTCGTTTGGTCCTCGAGTCATTGAACTTACATACAATCCGTTAGTAAAATATTAAATAATTATAAACGCTGGTCAATAACTAATTCACCTAATGTATGCAATGCACCTATCTAAGGACCTATAAACGGAGAAATAACAATACAATCTACTTAGAAACACATAATAACGCCCTTTTAAGTATAGGTTACCTATGGCTAACAATGCTAGGAAATAATAAAATACAAGAAAAGTAGGTACTATCAGCCCATTGGAAACCTGACCCAACATAGAACTCTGTCACAGTGACGTTATGATTGAAAGTTATAAGAAGTGTCAAACAAATTGTTTTAAAATGTCACTGTGACACCGTTTTATGGTGGGTCAGACAATGGGCTGATAGTACCTATAAAGGAAAATAATATTAATAACAAAATAATTAATGTTATGCAATTTTACCCTTCTAATAAAGTTTCATTCAAATTCAAAATTCAAATAATTTATTCAGTAAATTGGCCACATGCGGGCTCTTTTACACGTCGGCAATGTACAGTGAGTGAATCTACCAGCGCTTCGGACAAGACCATCATTGCGGAGAAGAAGCGCCGCAAGAAACTCCAGCAGAAGGTCATTTTTTCAATCATAAAAACATAATTATACTTAAAAGTAAGTTACATTAAGTAATAATAAGGTAATAAGGTAATAAACAATAAATTCTTAAAACTAGCAAAAATAAAATTATTACTAAATGTAAGGTCAATAAACATTAACATAAAATAAAATAATTACTATGAGAACAACACGACGAGGTCTCTACGTCAAAAGCCATATAACTAGGATAATAAATTGAACAAAAAGTCCTTGCAAACGTGAACAGACCGGACCCCACAAACAGCACCCGTTCACGAGTATGACGCGTATCTCAGCCATCGCCTCTCTCAACCATGTGATCGGGAAAGTGGCGACCCGATCAACGACGCCGCCGTAAGCAAAGATTTAAAGGATGATTCAATGAAATTAAATAAAGATTAGACGACATGTTTACAAGGTTTTCTTATAATTTGTCGTCAATATATCGTTAACCTAGAAAGAAGTTCTCGACGCAGATTATTCCGCTATTAATTACAGTTTCAATCTTTAATCTTAATTATTTATCTCATTAATGGTTCTTTATCCAAGCTTAAAAGTATAGCATGAATATTATGTAATAAATTGATACATTATATATTAGTTTGTGGTTACAGAGTTATCAACATTTTTTTAGAGTTGTTGGTAATTCTGTAGCTCTGCCTACCCTACTCTGGGAATGAAGGCGTGAAGGTATGTATGTATGTATGTATATTACTTTGGATAAAAACTTAGGTTGAACAATGTCTTCCTAAACATAATCCTATATTACGCTTAAGTATATTAATTCTTGGATGGTCACTTAAATATTATTATGGCGTTTATAGCTTTAATATACTTATATTCGCAGGCCTTTTGAGTAGAGTCATTCTTATTATAGCAAACGTTTCACTAGTGTTTTAGAAAATCATCATTATTGGCAAATCTGTCAAGTAACTTTTTAGGGCTCCGTACCAAAATGGTAAAAAAGGAACCCTTACGGTGAGAATTCGTGGTCCGTCTGTCTGTCTGTACGTCACAGCAGGTTTTCTCAACAACTAGAAATGCTATCAACTTGAAATTTGGCATAGTTGTACAACTTGCTTGCCGAAATGAAATTAATTTTATAAGTGATTGGAATGGGGGTTAAATAATGAAAGTGGTTTGATTATAGCAAATGGGCTTTCATATGAAAGGGCTCAATATGAGCATTTCAAAAAGATAAAAAAAGTAGTAGGTATGTACTTTTTGATTTATAGCCAAAAAATTACAAAAAAATTGCGTCCCCCCCCCTCCCCTTATCTCCGAAGTTTATTAATCAAAAATCCTGAAAAAATCTAGCGTAAAGATAATAACTTATATTTTATGGGAAAAATAAAATGGAGTGTTAATTATTTACAGTTTTTGAGATATAAGATATAACACAAAAACTTTGAAAATCTGTTTAAATAAAGTTCATAACAAACTGAGTATTTTCTTTGCCGGTTACCAAGCGTATTATCTTAAATACGGAACCCACGAAGGGCGACACAATTGACCGATTTTTTATTTAGCAAAGATATACTTACTAAGAGTAAAGTTAAGAATATTTTAAACATTATTGCGATTTTTGGGCACTAAAATTTTAGCTGACTGCTTCGGTTAACCCCCTGTAGACACAGTGTCAACAAGATGACACAGCCATGTCAAGAGTGAATACTCAACGACGTCAAACACTCGATGCCACTCGTTGCCACGTCCAAAGTTCACAACTTCTGGCGAGTGCAACCGAATACTAAACAGGCACAGCGTGAATCATGATTCATGTCATGATAGAGCCAAAATGATTCTACGACAAGGTTTGGTTAAAGATGGGCAATTAGAGTGAAAAATATAACAGAATTATGCGGTGCTTTTTAATCTGTGCGTCGCGACCCCCAGGGCGTTTTATACTTTTCCGGTTTTTTAATCGGCTTGAAGGAGTTTTTTCCCGTCGCAGTTTATTTATTTTTATTTTGTCAAAAGTCTAACCTCTCTTTTTGGAAAATTATACTTTTGACCAAAAATATTTCGGCCAAACAGCAGGCTCCAAGGCATACTCGCGGGGTCGTGGTCGTGATCACTTCCCAGGTAAAAGTAAAAAGCGGAGATAGGTATGTCATGGTCCTTATTACGGACTATTCCGTGTCCATATTACATACATACATACCTTCACGCCTGTAATCCCAGAGAGGGGTAGGCAGAGCTACAGAATTACCTACAACTTTAAAAACTTGTTGATACCTAATTCTGTAACCACATTTTGCACAAATAGGCTAAGATGTTTACCAGCGTAGGTATTAGTGACAGGTTGCAAGCCCATCGCCTAACAGCACCACAAGCCTATATTCCCTTAGTCGCCTTATACGACATCCACGGGAAGACATGGAGTGGCACTATTCTAACCCGGCAACCACATGGAAGTGTCCATATTAATTTTACTTAAGTATAAATGGGTCACGAATTAAACACGTTGAACAACATTGTTATACTCCGCTTTTTGAATCTTGATCGGTGACTCGATCTTACCAAACTAGCTAATTTTTACTGATTTCTACGTCCATATTTTTGAATTACCCCTGTTAATAAGATTCTTATGCCTCTGATATCAAATACATGCCCCCATCCACTTAACAAAATTACTCCATTAATAGTAAGGTTCAACAATCGACCCCTGAATCAGCTCAAGTCAGTTTGACTGAATCTGAATCTGACCACTCACCCCTTAACGCAGTGCGCGGCGGTGAGCACGTAGCGGTCGTTGATGAGCATGCCCCCCCACACTTGTTAGTAAAATTCTCAAGCCTCTGATACAAAATATGAGTGCCCCCACCTGATTAACCAAATCATTAATCATGACATGAGTAAGATTCAAAAACCCTTGTAGGTATCTGAATTCGAATCAATCTAAATCTGACCACTCACCCCTTAACGCAGTGCGCCGCGGTGAGCACGTAGCGGTCGTTGATGAGCATACCCCCCCCCCCCCACATTCTTTAGTAAAATTCTCAAGCCTATGATACAAAATATGAGTGCCCCCACCTGATTAACCAAATCATTAATCATGACATGAGTAAGATTCAAAAACCGACCCTATGTAGGTATCGGAGTTCGAATGAATCAGCAGTGGTATCTTGAAAAGCTCTGGTAGATTTTTGACGTGTAAAAGTGCCCGTGCGGCCTACTTACTGAATAAACATCTATTATCTTTTATCTTTTTTTTTTATCTGACCACTCACCCCTTAACGCAGTGCGCGGCGGTGAGCACGTAGCGGTCGTTGATGAGCATGCCCCCGCAGTAGAACCTCTTGATGTAGGTCAGCCGCGCCATCCAGGGGAACTCGTGCAGGCCCGCCTCGCCGCCGCCCACTATGCGGCCTGCCTCGTTCCTTATGCCGCATTCTGGGACGTGGTGTCATAAATAAATATAAAATAATTTACCTTATCCAAACTTGTACACTATTCAAAACAAAATAGGAGAATAGAAGGATCATTATAACAAATGTTAACTTGTAATTTTTGAATTTAGTATCATTCGAAAGTTGCAATGTTCAACTAACTTACAAGCTATGTTGTTTTTAAATCAATTGTTTTGTTTTTACCGTGCGTGGGTCATTCTTGAGGATTTGATTATTCATCTCATTCCCCTGTCGTTTTTTATTTTAATAACTTTTTAACTAGTTACAATAAAATATGAAATTTTAATTAATTATTAGCATATTTATCGAAAAGGCATCACTTTCGGTCAATTAGGTATAGAAATATACCACTTTTAAATTTAGCTGCCAGGGGAATGATAAAATCGACAAGGGAATGATTAAATCATCTTATAAACTATTGTCATACATAATCATCTATAATATTCCCATTTGCATTACTTGCAAAAATACTTATAAAAATATATAATTCTTTCTTCTCATGAGAACCTTAGTTTGTAAGCTTATTTTCCGTTCCTTTTATCTAGTGTGGTTTTTAAAAAAGTTGCATATTTTTGCTCATTTTATATGAAATTTGAAAATTGTTTTAAAAAACCAACCGCTCGGTAAAAACAAAATAAGGAACAAAAAATAAAAAACACAGCTTGTAAGTTTTACATTGCAGCTTTCGAATGGTAGTAAATTCAAAAATTACAGGTTAAGATTCGTTATAATAATCCTTCTCCGAAAACAGTTCTTTTGTATGTACAACACAGCGTGGCCCCTATCTTGTTTTGATTAGTATACTATGGGTACTAGATGACAATAAACATACTTTTCATCTCACTAGCTCGGAAAGCCCTTTTTGTTTCTTTGATATCTATTGAGGAAATCGCTTTTTATCCACAAGTGAGGGAAGAGTTTTGACATTTGAAGGCAGCTTAAGTGATATTTGACAGCTAACCAAACGTAAAACCTTACAAGTGCTGAATTTTTAACATCACAATTAATGAATTGCATCGAGTAAAAAACCACTAAATACAGTCTTACTACTTTATTTTAATTCATAAATATCAGCATTCAAAATTAACCTTCATTCTTGTTTTAAAAACGGATAAAATGTTCTGACAGTCCAAATAAGTCGATGTGCAAACAAAACGCATCCGAAATAATAAAAAAAAAACTTACGTCAAAACTTTTCTATTAAGCCGTCAACGTTAAAATATTCGCATGTTTTTCTAGTTTGTTTTGTTATTAAAAATGAGTGATTCGAGTGATAAAGACGTATTAACACCCGTGGAATTACAGGAAACCGTGCAAAATGCGGAATTGAGCTTACAGTACAAACCATTTTCTTAGTTTCCTCGCTGTAGTCAACGTTAAATATTCGCATGTTTTTCTAGTTTGTTTTGTTATTATAAATGAGTGATTCGAGTGATAAAGTCGTATTAACACCTGTGGAATTACAGAAAACCGTGCAAAATGCGGAACTGAGCTTACAGTACAAACCCTTTTCTTAGTTTCCTCGCTGTAGTGAGGTGAAAAGTTTTGTGTTATACACGGGTGAAAAGTTATTTTACGTCTCGTGTCTTGAAACACTTGCTACGCTCAGGATTCTATTTTTGAACTCGCTTCGCTCGTGGTCAATCATAAAATCCTTTCACTAGCTCGTGTTTCAAATGAACACTCGCAGGTAAAATATAACTTTCCCCACTTGTATAACAAATAACTATTGTACTTGCAATAGTTTACAAAACCTCCAGTCAGCAATTAGGTTCAACATGATGAACTTAATTATTCGTTTGTTAGCTTGCAAGTCTACTTTGAATCAGTTTCCAAGCATTTAGGTAAGTAACTAAATAATGTCAGGGTGTTTGTTTATCCTTATATTTTTTTTATATATGTACTAGTAATAGTAATGTCAAATGTTTTCAGGAGCAGATCAAGAGTTTGAACTCGTTTTAAATTTATTTTGTTAGAATTTTTTTACGGTAACAAAACGATCTCTTTTTTTACAGACATTTTTCCGCCTAAGCAAAAGGTGCGGGTGTATTTTAAAATCGAAGATAATGGGTAATACTGACTGCAGGAGCAGAAGGCTCGCGGCTGGCTGGACTCCATGAGTGGGGGGCGGTTGCCCCACACCCCCCCGAAGAAGTTCTTCGTGAAAACCCCGCGAGCATCGCGCGAGACGTCATTCTGAATTTAAAAAATGTATTTTTATTAAATGTTTAATGGCATATTCAAACTATTAAACAAAATTTCCGATTATACAGGTAGTCCTTAAAATCGGCGCCAATACTATTTTTTTTTTTTTTTTACTGTACTGTCAATAAACCATTATTACTAAAATAACTTTAGCAGCTTGGATTTGTAGTTATCGATAAAAAGTTGTTTTATGCTTAGTTTAATTATTTTTAAACATACTCGAAACCAATCCAATCCAATTTATTACGGATAATAAAAGTAATTTTAGTACTATGGTTTTTTTGGTGTGATTTCGGATAATTTCGATATACTAAGAATAGGCAGCTAATAAAAACATCACATTTTTTTTATATAAAATGTTTATAAGCATATTTACGAGAAAAAATAGAAACTCTAATACCAAATAAAAAAAATACACTCACCTCAGAATAAGTGAAAGTGACAGCCAGCGACACCAAAATAAAAACAAACTTCCACATTGTTACTGTCACACAACAAAAGAAAAAATATCAAATTCAAATTTGGAATGTAATTTCGCGCTCGGCGGGCGCTTCCGATCTGTAAGTTCACGCGTGCGACAGCGGACGCACACTGAACGGACGAACGCATGCGTCGTGATACTCGTGATTTGGGTATGTAAACAGCCCCACTAAATTTCTTGTTTTTAAGAAACAAAATCAAGTTGTTTGATTTTTAGATTACCTAATTTACTTAAGCAGGTAGAAAGAGCTTGAATAAATTAACCTTTTGTGAATCAACTAATTTTAGGTATACGGGTATGTGCCTTGCAAACTTATAGAAGTTTCCAAAGTTCTTCTTTTACGGACGAAATATTTGCTTATCTTAACTTATTTTATCTTAACTACCTGATTCTGTCCCAATCTGCTCAAAAGCCTCTCTCAAGCCTCTCCACGATTCCTGTGACTCCTAAGTCTGCACAGAACAGTAACCCTTACCATGAGTTACGTTATGACTGCGAGTCGAATGTTCTGTCCCTCGCACTCTATAAGGTGACTCTAAATACTGTAAGGGACAGAGCATTCGACTCGCTAGCGAGTACTGTAATTGTAACTCATGTTAAGGGTACTGGTTTAGTTCGTCCTGCCATCTTCTTCCTTGTCTGCGTCTTCTTCTCGTTGCTTGGTTTTTTGTTTGGGGTCGGTTGAAGTATTGCAAAATATCTTGAATATCCTGTATGAACTCTGAGATATTCATTGTCAATTTATTAAAACTCCAAAACTTTCCACGGCTATTTCAAAGATTTATAGTTTTTGTGTGTTAATTATTACACTTCTTGATACTTTACCAAATTTCCAATTCATTTAAATATAATAAAGAGTCTAAAGAGTATCTGGATAAGATCACAAGTGTATAAGTTTACTCGTATAAGTTTATTTATGTAACTTAAAAAATAAAAGCAAAATAAAAAAATAAAAAATAATTTTATATGTTTATTTTTGTTTTGTGTGCTGTTCAATAAATGCAATGTACAGATGTAGTGAATAAAGCTTTCCCATCGTTTTGGTCGGTTAAGTTCGTTTTTATCTTGCTTTCTCAGTTGGCTTATTGGTGGGTACTGAAGCTAATTTTGAGAAAGCAAGATAAATACGAACTTATCCGACAAACAACGATGGGAAAGCATTATTCACTACATCTTTATTTGTATTTTTATTGTATTGTTGCTTAGTCAAGAGTCTCTATTTTAGCTACTCGTATCTTCCATCTTGTTCATCTATCTTCTATTACCTTCTTTTATCTTCTATATTTTTCTTCTATTTATATATAAAACTCTTACAACACTGAATGACTGAATGATAGACAACGCACAGCCTAAACCACTGATCCTACGGATTTAAAATCTCGGGGGTTATCATAACATACTAAATCAGCGCAGCAGCGCAAGTTTACGTTGACAGAAAGGGACAGAGCTATATAACTGCTATAACTCTGTCCCTTTCTCTCAAACTAGACTGAACGGCTTTCGGCTAACTAGAGTGTTGCTAAAGAATAGCGGGAAACTGATTCTACGCATACTAAATCACAAGCATCCTCTTGTTTAAAATTATAATCATATTTAGATCACTTGAGAAGACTAAACTACACTGATATGATCTAAAGTAATTTTAACAGGAAAATTTAGCTCCGGGTAATAACGTTTCTCACCCTCTTAATGAAGCCCCATTTGCATTTTTGTTTAGGGTTCCGTACCGGAAAGGTCACCCATCGGGACCCTATAAATATGCCTCCGCTGTCCGTCCGTCCGTCCGTCCGACTCGCACTTTTTTTTGGTCATGTTATAGTTATTATTAAAAACTAGATGTAGACGTTTTCGTTTATTTTTCATGGACAGAAAATCAGGCACGACAGGACATAGGGTAAAGTCACCAGTTGTCAGCCAGACACTAGTAGTCGACCTTATATGAGTTTGAAGAGTGGGAAATATATATTTCGTTCTCTTCCCACTCATACAAAGCATAGGCAGAGGCCGATTATATGTCTCTGGCTGACCACTGGTGACCTTACCCTACCTAGTTTTTCATAATATTTACAAGTTAAGTTAAGTTTAAGGGGAGAGAAACGTTGCCGCATGAACATTTCCAGCGTCACAACAATCACCTTAAGCAGTTTTAAGAGGTACCTATCGATCTGTACTTAGTTTATCTGTGAACACATCGCTCACCGGAGACGGCAGGTGTCGCGTCCTTTGGGCGACCGGTTACAAACGATGGAAAGTGACTTTCCAACGGCGGCGTCGCGTAATCTATGCAATTTCTGCATTTTTGTGTCACTCATGACCGCGGCTAACAGCTGAGAATAGCAATTAGACAGCCGCTTGTGTAATAAGTGTTATATTTACCGATTTGTTGTAATTATAGCTTCTGCTGGTGAGTTTTCCTGTGAAGAATAATAGTTGGCTACGATTCCCATTAAAGATAAGGATAAGAATAAGATGGATAAGGATAAGAAGATAAAGATAAAGACATTTATTCAGTAAGTGGGCCGCACGGGCACTTTTACACGTCAAGAATCTACCAGCGCTTCACAAGAGGAGACCACTGCTGAGAAGACACGCCGCAAGAAACTCATCAGTCAGTCATTTTTTAATATATTTAATATTACAATGGTATACTATAGCATTATATAAATCTATAAATAGTAAATTAAAAAATATATCAAATATCCTGCGTAGTTTACGCAGGATAACACATCAAAATCTTAAGAGAGAGATAAAGAAGAAAAGGAAAAAATAACATTCCGTTGACCATCCCACGGGAACAGTAAGTTTATTCGGGTTAAAAGGTAACCTAGGTTTTAATTCAGGGTATAAGGTATCTCCATGCCCATCGGAATGCGTCCAGCCGTTTCAGCGCGAAGGAGTAACAAACATACACCGGATTGACGGGAGCAAAAATGTACTTGTGCTAGTGATTCATTAAATGTCGACTTAGTTTATCGACATCGATAAAAAACAATTTTTAATATTTTTAATCATCCATCATTATCATAAGTAATGGCCAAGTTTGAATACCTTTTTATTATGTGCAAACCTCTTTTATTCATACTTATCGCAACTTTAAACACCTAGTATCTCATAGTGACCCTGTACTCAAGTAACTTTTGACAACCATTGAAATTACGTTGAATAACCAATTCATTCATTACAACAATATTCTTTAGCATTCCGACGACTTGAGAACCTTTTTGATTTTTAAGTAGGTTAAAAATGCCTCGAAAAAAAAGATTGTAGATATATCTTCATGGAAAGCTGATCATTCTGATATAGAAGATAAAGTATGACTTACTTTTGCAAGAAATGTAAGATCCATATGTCACGACAAAAGTTGTCGATAAACTTTGTCGATATTTAATGAATCACTAGCACTGGTACATTTTTGCCCCCGTCAATCCGGTGTATGGTAATAAAACATACCTACTAACTAACCTTATATCCAAATATTCTGGTGATTATTCAGCGTTTCAACCGCCGCCCGTCATAATTATCTTCGCATATTATTCAAAATGAACTTTATAAATTTCTTGTTCTTTTAAATAAAATGAATAGTTTACTACCCCCGGGTCGGTAGATTTTGACATTGAAAAGTTGCTGGTACTTACATCGTTTTCGTCAATATATTGAAGACAACCACGCCCTTAAATATTCACCCATTCAGCGTTACTTTGCGTCTTCCACTTTAACAATCTCGTTAAAGGGTATTTATTTTACTTTACAGAACGGCTCAGCGGTTTGTCCTATGGATTTTTTTCATGGCAAATGTCTACACAAACTATGATCAAGGTACCACGTGTGGTCTGAGGCCCATTCTCAAGAGCACAATCCCAAGATTGTAATTGCGTTGCCAACCCTATGGACTAAGATGGAATGCCTCCATGCCAGTCATTTAACCGTTTGTTTTATCCCCAACATCGGGAGTTCGGGACAGATCCCCAATACACTCCAACCACAATAAATTAGTTTATTTATGTCCGTAGCTATTTCTCTGTCTATGTTGTCTGGAAGTGATCGCTTTTTAGCGATAAGACTACGTGTTGTAGGTATACCTGTCATAATGTACTTTTTCTATAATTTACAGAAACGTGTTCAACTAAACATTTTGAATATCATGATACAGTAACAATTATCTATTAACAATTAAAAGTCAAAACGAAACTTATTTTTATTAAAATAAAACTAAGCTACTCAAATATTAAAGATGTAAATAATAATCACCACTATAAAATGACCACCCCCTCTAGCAGGTCCGCTCGCGGCAAGGTCCCTATGACACTGGCTGCATTACCTCTCTGGATAGCAAGCCCAATCCTTTGGGAAAGGTAAGCGCCAGCTCTTGAATCTCCAATACTTTTTCTTGTTTTGTTTTTATGGTATTCAATAGAAGAGATAATTTGTATTATAATCAAAATAACGGTTCAGTGTATTATAAATATTATAATCAAAAACAGAAGACGGTATTCAAACAGCATCAGCGCCTTGAGTATCTTTGCGATCTTCTCAGCTTCACGGGGGCTAGCGGGCTGTATAAAGATGGTTAGGCGCTTATAATTATAGTTTATCAATTAATGTTTATTGATTCATACATCGAGTATTATATGAAATCCAAGAATAAATCAAATGTAAGTTTCAAGAAGCATCATCACCATCAGATATGCGGGTTTTTATCACTAAGCAGTCTAAACACCCCCTGCAGCAATCCCCCGATAAGCATGGGCATTGGGCAATTTATTTCCGCAGTGAAAACAGTTAAAACAGAAAACGGTAGCTAGTAATTAGTGTTTTTGGTTTTGTGTTCTTTTTTTATTATTATTTATTATCTTCTTCCAAATTTGTTTGCTTTCTCCTTCCGTTCATAAATGTTATTACCTAAGTATTAAATAAAATTCTGCTTATCACGCATTTATCTCCTCTGAGCATAAATTGTGCTATCTAGTAGTGAAAACTGTTTTGGCTCATGTATTATCCATATTATTTTATGGTTTTTGTAATATTTAAGCTGTTTGTTTTCCAATAAATAAATAAAACTAAATGAATCATATAAATATTTGGAGTCAATTTTCCACAATTGACCAAGTTCAAGTAAAATTACTAAAAAAACAAGACATTAGGAAATAAAATATTTATTCGTATCATTTTTAAACTGTGATTAGAAAAGCCCAAACAATCAATAAGTTAATAATCACATAGCACCAAATATATCAATAACCAAGTAATCGTATAAAGATCAACGTAAATAAACCATCCATGCGCTAAAAAAATATTTAACCAAAACAGCATTATAATTAAAACAATAAGCCATCAAAACCTAAAATAAAATCAAATTACAATTCGACTATTATATAGGCCCTGTTGTTTGATCAGTAGTTAACTCAACTACCTAATTGTCCAAATTCGGCAAAAAACGAAAATTTGACACATTTTCTGTAGATTTAACCATTAGTTAAGATTTTTAACAATTAGTTAGTTGAACTACTGATCAAACAACAGGCCGCTGGCAATCTAAATGTTAGTATACTATACTACATGTGTAAGGTACGCGCGCACCATTTAAGAAATGTACATCGAAAAATAAATTAACATATGTCACAAAACATTAAAAAAGTTAAATTACAGCAAATAACAATGAGATATGTATTAAAACAACAATTTCATCGTGACGGGGATCACAGGTACAGCCTAAAGAGCATTTTTGTCCTTAAAACTAATTAAGTTTTACAATAACATCTTAAAATTAAATATATCATGCATGTACATATTTTACATTTTTATTTTAACACACGAAAGTGTTTTTGCGTCATCAACATATCATATCATCAACAATAGTTCGTAATTACTTCATCGCAAAAGAAGTTGTCGAAAACAAAAGTACCTACACAATCAAATTACTTATTGGTTTTTTACAGACTTCAAAAAAGGAGGAGGTTCTATGTTACACTGCATGTATTTTTATATAAATACAGTGAACGTTATTAAGTTAATAAAATGTAAAGAAGGGTAAAATTACCCATTCAAAATTTAGTATTAAAAAAACACTCTCTATAAACAACAACACCTAGGAAACTAGCGAATTAACATCTACGTATTAATAAATAGAGAATACGTAAATTAGATATAACAATACCTTTAGAATTAAATATGTACACGTAAAACAATGAACACTTAGGTAGTAGTATTTCTCTTATATCCTATGGTAATCTGCACCACCGGCCTGGTTCGTAACAACGACTAAACTAAACAATGATAGTCGAGATGATTCTAAAACAAATGAAATGATAATCTTGATGTTAGTAAAATTATACTTAATTAAATGAACTACGACTAAATAAATTACTAATGTTTTAGTTAAAATGATTGCATGCAAATGAATGTAATATAAATTATTTATGATGGATGATGAAATGAAACATGCATTTATTTTACATTTTGATACGATTATTGTCTAGTTCATATTTATTTTAATTGTTAGTTATAATGAACATGCAAATGAATGATGATTATGATGAATGATAATTATAAACAGAGTAAATTAAATGAAATAGCAATTATCTTAGTGAAAAAATATGATTATAACTTAGTGCTGCATGAATATGAGCCTAAATAAAATGTACCTATCGTGAGTTTTATGCCTAGATTTTGAAATACGATTGCGAGGAATAAAGCCCCAAGAATGTTTTTTGTGGTTTATGATGATTTTTAAATGCAGGAGCTGTTATGAAAATATACAACTTAGCAATAATGTCTATCAATGGAAAAATATAGTCATTTTGCATATAAATTACACAAATAATTCTATATACAGTACAAAACCAACATAGTTCATATTTACATCTGAAAATAAAACTTTCCTCAATCATTTTACCACTTCTCTATAAGAGATTACTTAAAATAGTGAACATTTAGCAGAACATTTTAGAAAATAATTTAAATCGAAACATAAAATAATAATTAATAAATTAGACATGAATGTCGTATGACACATTTCGATTTCAAGTACCTAATTTAATTAACTTTTATTGCTGGGCTACTTACTCTTTTTTAAACTGATCTGAGAAACGAATGATATCATTGATATCATTTATGTTACCACAAATGATATCAGAGTAAAAATCTAGGGAACATCAAAATGTGCCCTATTTTATTTATTTATGGCTTGAACGCTAGTCTCCTAAATCATTCTAAATCGTTTTCTATCGTCACTGACATTTTGATTTTTTAATCTGTTTAGCTTCCAGCCTAATTGCCACAGAGGCAGGAGTCCTTGAGGTTGGCTCGAAGCCAGGGCAGGTATCTCGTCACCCTGGTGTACACGCCGGGGTACCCCGGCCGGCCGCACCCCACTCCCCACGACACTATGCCTGGAAATAAGCATGCATAGTAGATAACAGTGCTTAAGTGTTTTTTGTGGTTACAGAGTTATCAACAAGTTTTTGGAGTTGTTGGTTATTCTGTAGCTCTGCCTACCCCACTCTGGGAATGAAGGCGTGAAGGTATGTATGTATGTATGTAAGTGTTTTACATCCACGTCACACCCCACTACTTTAATTTTACTTGCATTGACAAAACTGTGCAACGTCACTTTGAGTGGTGGAGCGCGCCTTCTTGGATTGAAAACTATTAAGCCATTGTCCGCGTAGAACTTGTTTATCATTTTCAAGACAAGTGTGAAACTGTATGTAACAATTTTTTTTTATTATTATTAGAGAAGGTGAATTATGTGTTCATCAGTTCAGGCCACAGGTAAGTAAGCCCATGGAATTTGAATTGCCAAATTTTGGCACTAATACACACTCGTACTTATTGTAAATAACCATAACATGGCAGTTTTGAAATTATTTTCCGTAATTAAGTATCAGCTCATACATTCATTCATCCATACTTTTTTGTCTTAATAATGGTGTGTTGTGTTTCTTTTTCTTTTGTACTTACATTAAAGTGTTTACATACATATCTATCTACATGAATAATCACCTTAAAGATACAGGAATTTAAAGCAAAATTGTGGTCTTACCAACTATCTGAAACTTGTCTCCTTTCTGCACAAGCAAGGGCCCTCCGCTGTCGCCTTGGCAGGAGTCCGTCGAAGCTCGGCCAGCACATAACTGCAAATTAAAGTAAAGAAATACTACCGTCAATGTATTGATTGACAATCGACTTAAATGGGCCAAACTAATTATTCATTTAAACTCGTATTAACAAGGGGACCATCTCACCAAATTGACCGTCCCAAAGCTGTAGGCTTGGATCTAGATACTATGGGTACTAGGCAACGTCTTATAAACTAATCTTGAGATTATATCGGTTTAAAAATGTGTCAGGGATGAGTTTCTATAGATTGAGAAAAGGCTTAAGTAAATTGGGCTGTTAGACATGCTTGAAACGAGTATTTCCCTTAAAATCAGCTTATCATTTGGTAGACAGGTGGCCGCAAAGAAACCTCTCACAGACCAACAGTTTACCGACCACCTGGACAGTCTAAAAGTATGAAACCCTAAAAGAATCCACTCATCAGGTAAAACTGGTCCGTCAACTGAGCTTCCCTTTTTGCCCATTCTGATATAAGATTATTGATAGATTTTAATTTGTTCCTTACCATGTTGTTAGTAATCCTGGAGGCTCGGTACTTCATGCCGCGGCACTGAGTGAGGGAGAGGATGGGCACGCGCACCTCCTGCACCACGGCCGGCAGCTGCCCCCCCTCCGATGTACGCCCCCACCCCACCACGATGCCGTCCTTGCCTGCGGGTTCTATGCCTGAAAAGAAAAAAACATCTGATGGATAAATCACTTTTAAGAAGAAACATGCAGAACAAATTTATTACTGTAATATTTAGCAAACATTGTGCCAAATACGAGTAGTTATAACGATTCGATTGGTTTCTCCTTAAGCATATTTAAGATCTTCTAGAAAGTGACTGATTTTCGAAGCTTGAGCAAAGCTTTCAGCAACCACGATTTCATGGCAACGGTTTTGTTTTTGTATCAATATCATCATCTATATTGCGGTACTCCGGACTTGCCAACCATCTTGGAGTGGTATAAAAATGAAATAGTTCAAGATATGCAGGTCAGTCAAAAGTAATTCGCACATCTTAAACTGATTTACATATATAGAAACTGACTGACTGTTGGTCATCATCATCATCATCATCATCATCATCATGTCAGCCGAAAGACGTCCACTGCTGGACATAGGCCTCCCCCAAACTGTTGATGTGACTTCGAAACTCTAGCGTGGAACAATATAACCGATATGATACATCCCTTACCTACTCGTATTGGAAGATGGCAAACAGGTGCTTGATCTTACTGACAATGACTGACTGTTTTACTCACCTAAGTATTGTTGTAGTGACGGTGTTGTGGCATTGCTATGTCATTGTTGTAGGAGTCTACATCAAAGCTGCAGCGTCGAAAATTTAACTGATGCTGACCCACTGGTAGATGTCAGACATAGGTGCTTGATTTTGCTGACAATACCTGACTGGGCTACTCCGCCACGTATTGTTATAGTGATGATGTAGCAATGGTTAACAAACTAGCTAAAGTTACTGGAAGGCGGTAGGCAGATAGGCTTGATGATAATGATGATCTTTGAGACGGTGACCGGCTTGCGCAGTCTGCATTGAAGCTGCAGCATTGAAAAATATATCTGGTTATGATACTTACCTTACCTACTGGAAAATGGCTGACAGTGCTTGATTTTACTGACAAAAACTGACTGGTTTACTAAGCCACGTGTTGCTGTAATGACGGTGTAGGAATAGCTGATGAAGTGGCTAAACTTACTGGAAGGTGGAAGGCAGTTAGGCTTGATGATATTCAAGAAGGTGACCGGCTTGCGCAGTTTGAGCAGGGTGATGTCGTTGTTATGAGTCTGCATTGAAGCTGCAGCGTCGAAAAAATTAACTGATACATACTTGCCTACTAGAAGATGCCTTTGGGGGAGGCCTATGTCTAGCAGTGGACGTCTTTCGGCTGACATGATGATTTGAAGATGCCAGACAGAGGTGTTTGATCTTACTGACAATACCTGACTACTTTACTCAACTACGCGTTGTTATAGTGATGATTAAGCCATGGTTGACGAACTAGCTAAACTTACTAGAAGGTGGAAGGCAGATAGGCTTGATGATCTTCGAGAAGGTGACCGGCTTGTGCAGCTTGAGCAGGGCGATGTCGTTGTAATAAGTCTGCATTGAAGCTGCAGCGTAGAAAATTTTTACTGGTACATACTTACCTACTAGAAGATACCAGACAGAAGTGTTTGATCTAACTGACAATACCTGACTGCTTTACTCAACTACGCGTTGTTATAGTGATGATTAAGCAATGGTTGACGAACAAGCTAAACTTACTAGAAGGTGGAAGGCAGATAGGCTTGATGATCTTCGAGAAGGTGACCGGCTTGCGCAACTTGAGCAGGGCGATGTCGTTGTAATAAAGTCTGCATTGAAGCTGCAGCGTAGAAAAATTTAACTCGTACATACTTACCTACTAGAAGATGCCAGACAGAGGTGTTTGATCTAACTGACAATACCTGACTGCTTTACTCAACTACGCGTTGTTATAGTGATGATTAAGCAATGGTTGACGAACAAGCTAAACTTACTAGAAGGTGGAAGGCAGATAGGCTTGATGATCTTCGAGAAGGTGACCGGCTTGCGCAACTTGAGCAGGGCGATGTCGTTGTAATAAAGTCTGCATTGAAGCTGCAGCGTAGAAAAATTTAACTCGTACATACTTACCTACTAGAAGATGCCAGACAGAGGTGTTTGATCTAACTGACAATACCTGACTGCTTTACTCAACTACGCGTTGTTATAGTGATGATTAAGCAATGGTTGACGAACAAGCTAAACTTACTAGAAGGTGGAAGGCAGATAGGCTTGATGATCTTCGAGAAGGTGACCGGCTTGCGCAGCTTCAGCAGGGCGATGTCGTTGTTGTAGGAGTCAGCGTCGAAGCTGCGGTGGCGCACGATGGAGGTGACGGCGCGCATAATGGCGGCGCTCTCCGTCGTGACGGTCTGGTCGTGGTCGCCAAGGATCACGCGGATTTTGGACCGCTTTAGTCTGTAAAGGGGTGAATATTAACAATGATTTTTAAAATCTTTTTAGTAGCCTCTTTGCTTTTGGAAGTGAATTATGATCCAGTGTAATTGATTTTAATTTGGTGACAGATTGATCTGATGATGGAGTCGGGGGATGGCAACAAGATACGGACCTTTGGAGTCTGACGTTTGAAGTCGTTAGATTAGTCATAAAGTTAAGGTACAACTTAATACATAACCATTATAACAAAGTATTAGAGCGACTTACTTAGCGGTTCCTAACAAATAACTTTACTGACAAGCGCCTAATTAGGTTAAATTTTTCTATACGGACTGCCATAGCCTCACAGCCAGCGTTCCCAGATGTCCCGAGCTTGGAGAACATCTCGATTTTTAAATCAAATTTAATATCCCGCGCCGACAGGCTCAGTCCCGCTTTTCGGGAATAACTCGACCGTGCCTGCAGCGTGAGGAAGCGCAGCCGGGCGGCACAGACAAGTGTGGAAAAAGTCAATTGAAATACATTTTCTATGGCTATTTTTGCTATCTCACTCACGTAAACGTAATTTAAAACTTAAATAAAAAGATAAAATTTAAAACAGTTCTGATTATACATATACCTACGTTTTTATACTTTTTCCCGCTTTCTTCGAAATAAACCCGCTTTTTTCACTCAAAAAGTTTCAAAATACTTGGCATAAAAAATATCTGGCAACGCTGCTCACAGCCCACAAAGTCAGTAAATAAAAAAATTGAGACACTTATGCCGAAAATAACATGACTTTACAATATAAACTTAGCTAAAACTATAGTTACATTGCTAAAGTGATTAATAGGTTGTTTGTTGAGTGATTTTACTAGCACCTTCTTAAGAAGAAAACGTCAGTAAGAAGGGATCTACCGGGACCAATGATAACCATTACAGCTGTGTATTTAGTAGTAGGTTACATTATAATCTTAGTAACGTTTCATGTTCCTGTGTAGGGATGGCAAGTAATATTGCATGTCAAGACATGATAATGCGTGAGTGGTCCTGCGCAATACTTGGCATGCCTTCTCGTAACCATTTCCTTTTAAAGGAAACAGATACAAGATATTGATTGTTAATCAAAGTTGATAGAAGCGTACGTCGATCAGAATCACGATTTATTTCAGCTATAGGTACGTAAGTATGTATAAAAGGTTAAAAAAAGTCATCGATTAATGTAAGGAAAGCAACTCTAGAAAAGCATCGCAAGAAACGTAGCAATATTCCTTAACAACATATACAGGGTTATTAGTAAGCCGAACTATTCCCCTCTAGGGGTTATGGGAGAGGTCATTTGCAATCATCATGGTCCCAAAATACCCTATGCAAAAGTGAACCATAGTAACCAGTGAGATAATTTAAATTTAAGTTTTTTGCTAAAAAAGTCAGGAACGCATCTTCAAAAATTTACAAAAAAAATATGAGCCCTTTAAATCATTTTTTTAATAGCTTTTGTACAAGGTAAAATTGTTGTCTTATGCAATATTAAAAGTAGAATTATCTGTACACGTTTAAGAATGCGAGAAGCGACATGTTTTTTTATCAGTTTATCCAACATAAATGACAAAAACAGAAAAATTTACTAACTTTTGCGTAGGGTATTATGATTGCAAATGATCTCCCCATAACCCCTAAAGGTTAGCAGGTCGACTTACCAATAACCCTGTATATATAAATCAACACCAAAACATAATTTTCACAGGAGTACCCCAATAAGTTAGTACGATTGTCATCACTGAGTCATTCATCAGTTCTCTTTAACATGAAGTAATCGTGTGATCAAAACAAAACAATGCTGAATGATTGTAAATCATCACGCAAACAAACATCAAACGTTCGCGTTAATCTTGCATCTTGGCCGGTAATAAATTCAGGTGGATTTACATTGTATGCTGCATGCTCGCAAGAAAATACGTTAGTCTTTCTTGGCCAATCAGAAGCAGCTACGTAAAAACGCTGCTTCTATTTGATTGAGATAGATGATACATATACTCGCTAGCATCTCTACATTGTGGATCTACGTTAAGTGATCGTGCTAGATGTATCACAATGATCCAGAGTTCCATGACATCGGTTAACAGAGGGCGTTGCTCTCCAGTTTTATTTAAATCTAAAATATTGAGCATACTTACTTATAAACTGGTCATTGTGATTGTGATTGTCTATTGTCTATATTCAGTTTAAGACACTTTAAATCAGTGATTCCCAAAGTGGTCTATATCGACTCCAATGGGTCGACGACCCTGCAACGGGTCCATGTGAGCGGAAAAAACAAATGGGGGTCTATGAGATGAAAATGTGGGTCCACGATATGGATCCCATTTAAGCAGGTCGTGACTTTAATTATGGCTTTCCATTAATGGAGACGGAAGGGGCCGCCCTAGGCGTACTTTTTCGAATCAAATCGGAGAAATACTGGAAAAGGGCCGAATTTTAAGTACCCGAAACCGACGTGCGTGCATGACTCGATGTATGAATGTTGAAAAAGCGAAAGAAATTTGTCAAGATCGTAGCAAGTGGAAAGAAGTGGTATCTGCCTACCCCTCTGGGAAACAGGCGTGATTTAATGTATCTATGTATTAATGGATAATCCATATTCGTACACAGATAGTAGATACGTACTTACTTATATAATACTTTCTTATAAATACATACATACATAAACTCACGCCTTCATTCCCAGAGTGGGGTAGGCAGAGCTAAAGAATTACCAATAAGTCTTCAAACTTCTTGATAATTCTGTAACCACATTTTCTTATAAATACACAACTATCTATCTAAATATATAAATCGTGTTCAAATTTCTGTGTAGCTTTTTACTTTGTAAAAAATATTTATTTTATATTTATTTATTGCCAACCCTGAGGACTAAGATGGAATGCCTCTATGGCCGTTATTTCTTTGGTTGTCTTATCCCCACACCACAACAATGCGAGCTCTGCTGCTTGTCGGTAGGTTAAAGGTAGATCCGAATGAACCCTGCACAAGAGTGTACTGCCTTTTCGCAGAACTTTTTTTGGCCGAATTTCATTTGCCAACCAACGTTTCGCCGACAATTCACTTTGACAACTAACGATTACCAAAATTTTATATGACAACTTTTTAATTCGCAGAATTATTATAAAGCGTATTATTATAACGCCTTTACACTTTTGGCAGACTCATCATTTGTCAAATCTTTCACTTGGCTTAACAACTCTTGGACGAATAACGTTTAGTTGATGCAACATTTCCCTTTTCATACATTTTAAATCTAGATCAATAGGTTAGGTTAGGTTAGTATTGCGTCAAGGCCGAAGGCCTTAACTATCCAGAAATAGGAGCTCCGCGGAGCGGAGCTCCGTCGACCCCGTCACATCATACACAAATGAATATTATGCCAACTAAAACATTATACAACATGAAAGTAGGCATTTTGA
The DNA here is from genome assembly GCA_927399475.2 of Acleris emargana. Taxonomy (NCBI): domain Eukaryota; kingdom Metazoa; phylum Arthropoda; class Insecta; order Lepidoptera; family Tortricidae; genus Acleris; species Acleris emargana. The sequence continues at coordinate 4,130,552 of OV656844.1, read as the reverse complement.
AAAATAACATTATAAAAAACAGACCACATGTTGAGTTGGTAACTGTTAAGTTGGCAAATAAAACAAATACATTTGATAAGTTGGGAAATGAACGTTCGGCAAAATAAATTAACGCGAAACGTGAGTTGGGAAGTGATAATCGGCCATACAATTTTCTGCGATAAATAAGAGAACCCTGCACAAGGTCTTACCACCACTGAAGGCTACTAGTAGTGATACTACTAGTACTACTACTAGTAATTCATACGGATTTAGAATAAATTGATACACACAACGTCACGATGCTTGTGTGATCCTTAATGACACGCATCCATCACTCTCGCACTAACATACTCTTCAGAAAGTGACAGATGGTGTATCTACCGATAAGCGGACTATAATATAGACCCGCAGATAATGCTAGCAACTGTGTTGTGTATAGGCCTTGCATTCGAATATTCGAATATTCGAATTATTCGAATAATAAACTGGTTCGAATATTCGAATATAAAACTTGCGATATTCGAATATTCGACCAATTTCCGGAATGCCAAACTCAGAATTTGATGCATTCAAAATACAACTTTCAAAGTTCGCGCGCAAGTCTCGCGATGTTTCCGCGGTCCGCCCGACCCGACATGATTCGTCACAGCTCGGAAGCGATCGGGAACTCGAGCGGGAATCAGTGCGACGACGGCGCTGGTTGGCGGCTTTTTTTTAAATTTATTTTTTCTAGTAACTTTAAAAAAGAGTATTGATTGTTTTTGATTTGATTGTTTGATTGTATTATATTGGGTCCTTACCTATGAAATTGGCGTTTTTTTACGTGTTTTATTTCGTACGGAATTTATTTATTTCAATTTTAACTTCCAAAATATTTTTAAATTTCATTAATACACTATGCAACAAAGGTTTTAGATACAAATAATATGGTTCAATTTCTTACTTAATGTTTAAAATTAAAGTGTGAACTTAACTCTTTTTAAGTGCTGCAAGTTCAAGTGTTTCAATTACGCAGAGTTTTATGAAGCGAACTATTTTTAAGTAACTAAGATATGTATAATATAGCTTAGAAGTGTCCAATATTCCTGACAGAATTTTGCTTGGTTTGCATTTGACGTTACTAAATAATCCGCAAAATTAAATGTATGAAAACCACCGTTTTCATAAAATTCTCCATATAAAACGCCAATTTCATAGGTAAAGACCTAATAAAAAATATTATTGTCTGTCTGAGTAAGACCTCGATTTATAAGACTGATTTTGTTGTTAACCACCAACTATTTTCCAAGTTTTTGTAAGACTGTGAATGTGATAGTTTAGTACCTTACACCAAATTAAACAAATTGTTCTTTAATTTTTAACTAGATTTTGTTTGTATACAGATAAATTTGAATCTAAATAAGACATTGGCAATAAAAAACTTGATTATTACAACAGTTTTTAACTATTCGAATAATACCAGAAAAAAATTCGAATATTCGAATACTGAAAATTCTCGAATATTTGCAAGCCCTAGTTGTGTATGAATGTTAACGTGATTTTAATGATTTATTGGTTAAGTTGTTACTTAGTTCTTAAGTTGTAAAAGTGCACGCAATAAAGGTGTAAATTATAAATTTAGCTGTGTTGATTATGACATTTATGATTCCATATCTTTTAGTAGGCAATCAAATCACAACACTTTTTACTGGTTTAATAATGATACTTTCTTGCTTGATTTTGGATGCATGCAAATTGGTTTAGAAATTACAAATTAATTGTTGCTTTTAGCAGCTGAATGTATCGAGCTACTTTACCAACGCAAACAGAGGGATGTTATGTGCTTAACGTGTCCCTGTCTATGTATCTTGTCTGTCCGAGGCATTCGAGCTCCCAAACAGATGGGCCTAATCGGAAGCGGTCTTAAATAGGTTTTAGCTAGGTTTCTTGAAAATTGGATGGGCTGTTCAGAGCCGCGAACGAACTGAGAGCTGAGGCGGCGTGGTGCGGTGCGTTCCCTTCCCATACTACCATACTAAAAACGCATCCACCACGCTTTTTAGGGTTCCGTAGTCAAACTACAAACCCTTATAAGTAGTTTCGCCATGTCCGTCCGTCCGTTCACAGCTTAGCGCAGAGACTATTAGTTGTAGAAAGCTGTTACTTGGTATGAATATACATATTATGACTCACACCGACAAAGTGGCAAAATAAAACCTTGAAAAAAATCTTTATGTACTTACACGTAACGCGACGATGTTTTTTATTTTATCTCGTCTACCCCATAGTAAGATGGGGCGTCGTTGGTAGATTTTTCAAAAATATTATATATTTGATATGATATTTTTTGACTAAGGGATCCGTTTGTGAAATATTAACATTGAAGGTGCAAATTTTCGTTAGAGTCAAGTGCCAGAGGCCAAAGTACAATACTAAAAATAAAAACTTAAATGACCGCACATATAACTAATTTTAAAGCGAAACTATCACTACTAAGAATACTTGATAGGTTCCTATGTTCCTGAGATACAGGCAACTATAGACAGCAGACAGATAGTTTTTATCAAGTAATAGCTTCGGAATCCTACACTGATCATGGTCAGACATACTTTTGCCCGGTTTTTTTTCGGACTCTGGAACACTTAGTAACAAATAAGTGACGTTTTACTCTCGCTTGCCAGTGTTAAACTTACTTCCTCACGCAATGGGCAGCGGTCAGGACATACTCCTTGGTCAGCAGCGAGGCTCCGCAGTGGAACTGGCCGTCATAGACAATCCTGGCCATCCAGGGGTACCGGTTGGCTCCGGCCGGCACGCCGCCTACGATGCGGTTCTCCTGGTTGGAGGCGCCACACTCTGTGAAAGTGAACGCGGTTTGTTGAACTCTAACGGGAAACGTTGATCTTTAGATCTAGCCCTTGACAAGTTGGTATAGCGGTCATTCTCCAGACAGCCATTTCTGTATGTCCTCGGACTTAAAAAATATAAAACTATTGAATTTGGTATAATTTATATTTTTTAAACGTAGGAGGTACTTGTATTGAGGTGTACATGAATTTTCAAGTAAATATTCGATACCCTTATAGGTGAAAAAAAAAATCAATACCCCATTCTCCTAATTAACACCTCGCGTCCCACTTCCGAAATCACTAATATACCTACTTCCCCCGATCATATACAAGAAGAAAGATAAATGAAAGTATTTTTATTTAATTAAAGATAAGATGTCCACATTACAAAAAAATAACCAAATGTATTAAGTAATATATCACTAAGATATACAGTAAAGTAACTTTGTCCCGAGATGTGTACTAATCCACGCGCCGCTTTCATTATTGTCCGTGCAAGGCCATTGAAGAAAGAGACAAACATCGCTAACGCATTTTGCGTGAGCCGCCAGTCGTGTCGAGACCCTCTTGAGGGAAAGATGTATTAATGTTGTGTGGATCGCAGACTACAAATGTAAGTATCTAATTCGCGCGTTTTGGTTCTCGTAAATTCTAATTAACACGTTAACGTTTTTAAAATCAGCCAATAACTCTTTAGCTCTGTAAATTATTGTATACATTAAAGACCTCAGTATTTACCAATTACTGGATTTTGTAGTTTATCACATGTACCTACAAGGAGTTATATTTTTTTTATCAAGAATCCCTAATACACACGTCTAATTCACGGGTTAAAAGAATGATGGCGGGTTCGATCTTACTAGGATTTTCCTTAGATGATTAGACATATTATTATGTCAAACTGACATTATTAACGGGTCCGTAACCATAAATTCTTAACCTTATAATCGTATCTATGTACTTAAGTGTTTGAACAATATGCTATGTCAAAAAGCTATGTTATTTTGTTTTGCTAATATTTTTAAATTCATTTAAGTTATGTTTAATGAAAGTTTTTTTGTTAACCGTTTCAAAGATATAATTTATCTTTAAAACAAAATTACCTACTTTCGTGATTTTTTTTTATTTTCCGTTAGGTACTTACCTACTTAATATTTTTTTGAATTTCTTTTAGCGTTAATTATACTAGTATCTTTAATCGTCAAGAAGACTAATAATGTGATAGTTACTTTACTAATTAAGAGCAAATTTTATAAGTTGATTTTTATATTTTTATAATTTTGATAAGTTGGTCGCGTGTTGAGGGTGGTGACTTATTTTTGAAAGAGAATTTTGTGGTGATTTCTTATGAATACCTATTCATAATGTGTTTTTATATAATTGATATTTGTCAAATTATTAATAAAGACCGTTTAAAAACGTTTTTGTCTTATTTCCCAAAAAAAATATATATTTGGCAACCACATTTATCGAATAAACGCGTAGTTTTTCTAATTCGCAAGCAAGTAATTCTAATTAACGCGTAGATTTTCTAATTCGCGCGTCACGCAAATACTAAAACCCTTCTAGTTAATTACCCGCTAATAATAATTAAGTGCCCAATAAATATTAAAGTTTGAATGGTCGATATGTTACTACATATAGTATAAAATTTATCAAAAAGCAAGTGGGAAAAAAGTGCCGTGTTAATTAGACTGAGAACATAATTCTGGAGAATGACCGATAGAAGCTGGATTTTGTGTGATTATTACAATGTTAGAAGTGGTTGGTTAGGTTGTTTTATGAAGTTTGTTGTTAATTTTAAATTCAACGTTATGAGATGAGTCCAACCAATATAGCCCTGTCGCTTTATTGTAGGTAATAGGTTTAAGCCTATTTTGTAGATAAGATCAGATAAGATAAGATAAGCATTTATTGTCAAACTGTGTATAATTGTCATAAAATGTCAAAACAAAAGATTAATACTTAGTTCCAACAGTTTGCCCATTTCGGACGTACAATAACCTAACATCTAAATTTTATTATTTAATAATTTACAGTAAAAAAAACATTTAATTTGTAAAAACATTTGCAAAGTAGCCATTCCTTAAGTTATTTTTTTTGAACTTGGCATTACCTAGCATTGACATTGTTGACGTTTTTATGGCTCTTATGAGAATACTTATTCGCTTGATACGTTTGAGTAAAAGCTACTATAACGCCTACAATATGATTACGATATACGTAGCAAGACGGACTACAACAACGTGGAACAGAAGTTCTGCTCGCTCAGGAAATGAATATAAGACCTGAAAAGTTCTTAAAACAAAACACGCAATAGAACCCCAATGCTAGTTTTATTAAAATAACTATATCGTAAATACATAATAATGACGACCACTAGCGGTCTAGTATCTTTAGTAAAGAGAACTAACTCCCTTTTGATAGGATGTAATATTTGATTACTGATAGCAGGTCAGTAATATTTATAACTCTGATTTGAAAAGATTGTATATTTAACTAATCAAGTGTAAAAGTGAAACTGTTTCCACTCACAATATAATCTATAGCCGACCTTAATTAAATAACTGTATCTACAGATTATACACTCGCGGCATCTTTAACTAAAGGTTCTTTGACATCTTTATAAATAATAGGAAAAAAACGAGTCTACAAAGTCAACGGTAGTTAATTTCGCTTTTCCTGTATCTTTAACCGCATCGGCAGTGGTGTTCCTGCCACCATTAGCCTTATCTCCACTTTCTCCGTCAATGGCTACGGTTCAATGCACAGACTCACCGGGGTTCTTGTGTTGATCATTGTTTACATCGTCTGTTTCTTGTGTTCCACAGTGCTTAAATAGCTTTGTCTTAAAGTATACACGATTACCTTGCTGTTAGTGTTCATTAGTAATCTGGTATCAACATACTTGTTAGTTTGTTTTTATCAAGAGCAGTAACTTCTACTTTGGAGTTAAACACACGATACAGTTTATCAGTATAGGTGACTTTGGCTACAGTGTTATTATTAAACATAACATAATTAGTTATGATTTGTGAGTAAACGATGTAGATAATGACATGCAAAATACAACTACTAATATACAAGTAAGTGAAGAAAAAGAAACACTACTTGTAGCTCATTACATTAGACTATGGAACTACTGAAACGGAGACATGGTGTTAATTACATAAGTAAGTACAGGACAACACAAAGACAGATTTACACATAGTTCTGATAGGTCCAACCAACATAAAACAAGCACTACACAAATATACATAAAGGGTGCCACATAGATACGACGAGTGCTATGTATAACACGACTTACCTATCTTTCTAGGAAGGGGATTGGCTCTGCCGCACTCTAAAACGTGAATTCGAAGGCACAATTAGAATTGCAGAAAACAACCGATAGTGAATCTCGCTTAACTAGAAGATTTGAAAGTGCTTAGGTATATGCAAACTTGCTTTAATTGTAGGTGCAATAAGTGCTATTCAACAGTTTGACGTAGTTGATAGAAAATTGTAGATGTCTGTCGCATGCTTGTAGCTTTCTGTTGAGTTGAATTTTAATATGCTAATCACATTCACTCGTAATTGTCAATAGATTTTCAAAAGGTAAAAAGAGTTTTATTAATGTGTAGGCAGTGAGTCATTTATTATGATGACATCATCCAGCTAACAATTTAATGATAAGTTAATACACAGGTAATCACAAAGTGCCTACAGCCAAGTGTCATTAAATTGCCAATATTATTTTTTCCTTAAATGTTTTCGCCTTCCTAAGAGTTGGCTAATACCTCAACATCGAACTTATCGGTGTGCTTGAACACATCACCATTCTTCATTGCATTTTGAAATGGTTTGAGGTGGGAATGGGTGGTGAATACTTGCCACAGGAGCAGTTCTTGACCTGAGAGTCATCATCTTCATCTTCCACGCTCTGCTCCTCCAGGAGTGGGACCTCCAGCCCGAAGATGGCATCGAAGAGAAACCGCTGGCTTCTGTTACCTGATGACACCTGGAAACATTTAGAAAACACCTTAGCTTGATTCCCTTAAGCCGGACTCATTTGTGGCCTCAAAAGTCCATTGATCATATAATGTCTACAATCATTTGTAATATATGTGAGATGTTGGTTGGTGGAGTTAATTACACTTCTATTGGTACCTATAAGTAAATATATAAGGCCGGCAAGTTCATCCACATCTTGTACAGGGTATATTGCGATAGAATTTGGTATAAGCCGGACCAAGGTTAAGCGGATCACAAGTAAAAGTAGAAAAGCTAATTTGAATTATTATTGTTAATGAGGTCTACCAAATCTTCCACATAATGTCAAACATTTATAGCGCAAGTTTGTTTTCTTACGCAACATAGCTATAACGATTTGACCTCAACATTAGAGAAGTTATAAAACTCAAAACCCAGATACGTCGAGATAACGACGCAGTTTCCAGCGGAAATGCACTTACATAAGCATTGTTTATTTAAAGTTCGCTTTCGCGGCGGCGCGGCGCGGCGCACGCCCATTGCGCAATGACAGATAATTGGTTAGTAATGTCAATGTTGCTTTCACAATCTCGTCCGTGTTCCGCTGATCCGGAGTGCTATCATTTTTTTGTTCTATCGCAGTTTTTGTTACACTTTCATTCGCAACCAGCAACAACTTGAGGAAAATATGGGCAAGAATTTAATAATTTGCCTTGTATTTTTAACTCCCAACAAAAAAAACTCAGTAAGTACATTTATGTCTCGGAACATGGTTGACGCGCTGAGGCTAGAGTTGCTTAACGCCAACGTTAACCATTTTCGAAAACGGATTTAATGAATGGAATTAACGTAGTCGCGAAAAGCCTGCAGGCAGATGCTGGATGCGGCAAGCCGAAGACAGGGCGCTATGGCACTCATTAGGGGAGGCCTATGTCCAGCAGTAGACTAATATAGGCTGATGATGATGATGATGATGGTGATGATGATGATGATGATGATGATGATGATGATGATGAAGGTGGTGATGATGACATAGTCGCTAGACGCGACCGTCTGACAACGTCATTCCTATACATTTTGCATCTGGATAACGAACACCGAATGCATCTTGTATAGGGCCTCTTGTGTTACGAGTTACGACGCTTGTAATTTATGTAATTTGCCGTTGCCATTTGTTCCTTCATGCTTACATGCAAGCATGCAAACGGAAGGCTGGAATATTATGGCTATGTATTAGTATAGGAAAATAAGGATTTCCCTGTGTCAATAGCGTGACAATTGCATTTTAATTCATATTGAAGGGAGGAAAGTGATTTTGAAAAAAAAAAGTTCAATCTCTGTCATTTTTATCTCGTCTCTTGACCATCGAAGAATCTAGATAATATCTACGCCCTTGATTAAATCTGCAACAATAACCTCTTTCCTCCCAAAACTTTACTTTCCTCTCAATCGAAATAAAAAGCAGGGTGTAACGTGTTTATCCCGGTTAAGGTATCATTACACCCGTGAACTATCGCTTATAGTTTAAGGGTGTAATGATATCTTCGCTAGCTACATTCTTGCAGCCTAAACATCTCTGGCAAATCTCAGGATGAAGTTGATCACCTTCATTCAAATTATAAGTAAGTAAGTAAGTTATTCAAACTCCTTTGTCCATAGTTAATACTTAAGTCAATTAGTTGTAGTTAGTTTGTATTTAAGTCTATATAGAATGTTACTCGAGCATATTTATAGTTAAGCTGTAGAGACTCAACTTACTGATTCCGCAGTCAAACCGTGCAAGCGGTTTTGCGGAACATTATTTACAAGTTAGGTACTGTATTTTTGTGATTAATAAATAAAATAAATAAAAATATATAAATATTCCTTGGTTAACAATCTATTACTAAAACTAGGTTCATAACCATTGAACATCTGCTAACAACAAACACTTAAATCGACCGCATTCACAAAGAGCTGACCAATGCAATATTCATGCGCTTTCCCTAACTACCTCAGTGCCCAGCTCCCAAACTCCCATACTAAACCGACTCAACACACAGCCCTCGGCACCGAATATGCTAATGTGCGTCCACGTAACACGTGTTGAAACAACACCGTATCGTTTGTCTCTCTCATTACATAAGACGTTATGACACCAATAACGAGGCTAAGGTTGATCTATCGTGAATCGCGAGTTACGTGTGATACTTACATGTAAACAATAATATTGGCTGTTTCCGATTTGGGTTAAGTGTAGGCGTAGACGCAGCGACAATAGCATATTTTTACACTTAAATAAATATCTGCACAACGTTGCAAAAACATGTAGGAACATCAACTTTATTCCCATCGTAATAAAGTCTGTGTACATTTTTTTGAGACTTTGTGGTGTATTGTACTGGTGCCCTTGACTGTACGCCTAAGGGTGATGGGCCATTTTGTATGGACCCCTCCAACAGTCACGGGATATGTGTCTATATGTTCATTAGGACACAAAAATAGATAATATACCTATTTTGAGTGTTTCCCGTTCGTCCGATCCGTTGACCGATCAATCGGTCTAACGGGAATGAATTTTCCCTTTTGACCGACGCCCTGTTTTTAAATATTGTACAGTCATGTCGAGTAATTAATTTTTAATTTTATTTTTAATTTTAATATGAAGACTAATAAATTCATATTAAAAATAAAAAATAAATTACCTATAGATAAAAATACCTACGTATACGTAAGAATGGAAGTAAGTAGTAGAGCCTATTATTAATATTATTTTCTACTTTTAAAGTAGTTTTGGCATATTATACTAAGTAGTTACCTAATAAAAATGTAAACAACTAAAAATTACTTAATAAATAATTAGAATGGATAGGATGACATTAAGCTATTTTTACCACGGCAATACAATCAATAGCCGCGGGCAGAGGGCTAGTTATTTAACATACAAACTGTTTATATATTATATTATATTTGTCGTTTATTTTAGCAGTTGAAAGTTAATTTTGTTTTGGTTTTATGATTTATAAAGTACTATTCAAAATGACTGTACATGTTTTTATTATGATCGGTCAAATGGGACAACGATTTCCCATAGGTCCGATTAGTCGGTCGATCGGGAAAAAAAAGTCTCTTTGGACCGATTGATCGGTCAACGGATCGGACGAACGGGAAACACTCCCTATTTTAGTAGCAAAAATGATGGGCATTTTTTTATGAAAAATACCGTTCAAGAGACAAGCAAGGCAAGAATGTGTTTGATTTAAACAAATTCCATACGATACGATTATAATTTTGCAAAAAACCCCCATTATATGGCGATTGTCGCCATAGTATAAATACATCATGTTGCCAAGATCTATTAACTGAGATATGTTTCATATCTGTTGGTGGATGGGGACATTTTTGCCCATCGTCCTTTGATGATAAGTAAATAAATCCCAGAAAGCGCTCAAAATGCCTTAATTTTATCTTAATTTCATCATATCCGTTTGGCATTGGCATTAGTAAAAGCTTTGAAACGGTAGTTTTAGATTTTCACATTTTACTCATATTTTAACTCGAACCATTTTAAGATTAAGTACCTAGGTATATTTTTTTGATCCCTATAGCATGTCCGTGACTTCTTTCCTAGTAAACATTTCGCGTAGGACGCGATGATCGCCCTTAGACCTTAAGGTAAATCCAATATGGGAATTGTTTTTTTCTCAAACATGCTATGTAATGTCGGCGTTATGTTAGTTATTTTAGGCTTCAAAGTGCCACGTTCCCGACGGAACAACTCGAGAGAACCGTAAAGGAATTTCATACAAAATTGAAGGCCTAGACCGGGAAGTAATTTTTTTTTAATTTTAATATGGCCATGACAGCTGGTTTTATGAACAGGCTGAATAGCTGAAAATCGTTTTTTTTTTGTATCTGTGTGGTTCGGACCAAAAATCTGTGCCTCCTGTGACAAGTGATACAACTCGAAAAACACGATTTTACAGGAGAGCAAAAACAAGTTTTAAAAAAATACTGCTCTTAAACGAATACGTTTTTTTGAACATTGCTTTCGATTTTTATAACATGTAATATCACTTTATTAACTGGTTTGACAAAAATAATGATACTAGTTATAGATTTTAAGATATTTGAAGAAACGTCCGAAATGTATCATTTTACATTTCAGATTAATCTATTTAACTCGTGTATGATGATACAACTCGAATTGTATTATTTAACACAAAAAAGTGTAATCAAGGAGCTCTGGTGATGACTGATACAACTTTTTTTTTAAAGCTTAATTTTTCTTTTATTTCTTGAGTTAGAGGTCTAGCCTTTATACACAAGTTGTAGGGAATTGAATAAGTAATCTTTCTGAAGACGAACGGACATAATATGAAAGATTTTAGTGAGTTGCATCATTAGTCACAAAAAATAATCGTAATTTAAACCGTGACTAATGTTACATATCGAGTTATTCTTAGGTCTGGTAACGAAAAAACATGTGTCAAATAATACAAGTAATTGATCATGATTATAAACGATTGCAATTATGATAATTTTGTTTTTTTAAATATAAGGAATAAAGGAAGTAAACATGAAATTAAATCACTGAGGAAACAAATTAACTTATACTCCTTCATTTCAAAGCAAATTACGATGTTGCAACAATACAGGAGGTAAATTAACCAGTGCATATTGCCATCTAAAACAAAAACTAAATAGGCACCTACACAAAAAAACAAATAACAATTCTCAATCATCGTTCTATAATGTCGAACGCAGCCAAAGTACTTGATTTAGTCTATTTTGTCCGTTAAAAGATGATACTTTTAATCTGCAGAACACAGCCAATCGTCAATTAGTCGGATTATACAATAAACAAATGTACTTATCAAGTGAGCACATTTATGTAATCTGCTTAAAACGACTAGGCAGATAGTTTCTTTCAGAATTTTTTGTTTTTCGTTCTACCTCATGTTTGGTAGTTTTTGCAAAGTGATGTTCTTATAACCTTCGATAAAATAAAATTTATTTAAATGAGTGTTTTACTTATAACAATCAGCATATAGCTCTTTCTATACATATAAATACTACAATCTAGTATTTGTAATTAGCATGAGACAACTAAGGTAATAGCATATAGCACTTTTTATAAAAATACAAGAATTCAATTAATGTATGGTAGTGAATCTTGGGTATGGCAGAAGAAGAACGCAAGCCGGAGTAATGCAGTTGAAATTAGAGCTCTAAGAAGTATGTGTGGTGTTAGGATGATAGATAGAGAAAGAAATAGCGATTGAAAGAAGATGTAGTGACTAAAATCGAAAAGGGTATGCTAAGATGGTTTGGTAATTTAGAAAGGATGGATGAAAGAAGGGTTACGAAAGATATATGGCGAGCAAGAGTGAGCGGATATGTCGGTAGGGGACGTCCTACACGGACGTACGGTGATCAGATTCGCGATGTTCTGAATAAGGGCCAAATAAAAAGCACCCGAAACTGACGTACGTGCATGAAGAGATTGATGAATGTAGAGGAAGCGGAAGTTGTATGTTTAGATCGGTGCACCTGGCGTTCCGTAGTCTTTGCCTACACCATTGGGAGACAGACGTGAAGTTATGTATGTATGTATGAATGTAAGAATTGAATATTGTAATCGGTATAAATTGGCTAAAGAAATGGTCACTTTCGTAAAATTACGATCGAAAGGAGGATAGCAAATATTATTATTAGTTCTATATAAAACATCCAAATACATTGTTTTTTTTAAAACCTACGAATACTCCAGTTAATTTGTTTAAAATGTGCTTAATACACTGCATTATACTAAGTTCTAACAATTAGGGTTTTTATAAGAAAACATACTAGGATGTAATTAATATATTTTTTACCTAAAAACGGCTGTATCTCGATACCGATTTTTTATTATTGGTCTCCTTCGCGTAACTATTAGAGATAAACCATTTTATTCTCAACCTTTAAAAACTCAGTCACAAGGTAATATTAGTAGACCTGACGATTTCAATATTACACTGTATTATGACACGGTTCTATGGTAAGTATCAATAAATTTGTTTAGATATATTTTTAAGATTTGTATGTATATATGTATGTAAAAACTTTATTGTACAACAGATAAACCAGAACAATACAATTAATATAAAAATATGTACAATATGTTTATATTTTTCTATTTTTGTATTTATATCGTTGTACTAGACAACGATATAAATACTGTAATCAAAGTACAAGCCTAGAGCTTAGTTTGGGACTAGGCCAATTGGTGTGAGATTCTCCCCTGATATTTATTTTATTATTTTATAGTAATTGTATCACTATGCACCAAACTTTACAAGTTCTAAATGGTCGTAATATTCTCACATGTTTCATACAACTGACTTATACATTTGCAAAGATTATGAAATATTTGAAAACATTTGATATAAATCGAGTTGTATCAATTAACACAAACCAAAAGAAGAAAAACAGGTTTAATTTTTGATCTAACTCAAGTTGTAACTTTCGAAATACGCAAAACTCTGGTGATAAATGATATAACTCAAGTTATATCAAAAGACACAGAAAATTTTAAAAGTATAAGAACCGTGATTTATGATACATTTTTAGATATATCATCTGGCACGAGAAAAAAATATACTTATGGTTATTTGACGTGCTTTAACTAGAGAAATAGCATTAAACACTGAAAATCAGAAAAAAAGGGTCAGTTGTATCATTTTACACGAAAGTATCTTGGAAACTAGAAGGCCTAGGAACACGGGAGTTGGAGCAAACGATGCGTTATTTTTTTTTAAGGTGTTTCATGAAAGAAAACGAAAACTCCTATAACTCGAGTTGTATCACTTGTCACAGGAGGCACAGAAATATCCGCGTTAATGCCTATTACACAAATGTTTTTTGAGTGATGTTTTTTTTTTATTTCATTGCATATGTTTGAGAAAAGCACAATACATACCTCGCCGTGAAAAGGGGTTGCCAGCCTTTGTAACTATCCGACCTCGCTTCGCTCGGCCGTCTATATGAACTCGGCCTGCATACCACCTACTTCAAGGCGTCTGTAGTAATGTACTATTAAATGACCATAATATCCTGAAATTATGATGCGTAGGAGTCTGTTATTGCTATTCCCTCGAGACCTTATCAATATATTCCTGGATCAAAAGTATCCTATGTCCTTCCCCAGGACAAGATGTGTCCATTCCAAATTTCATCGAAATCGGTTCAACGGTTTGTCCGTGAAAGTGTAACAGACAGACATTCAGTTACTTTTGCATTTAAATATTAGTAGGTATGGATGACAATTGGGAAAGACATGTAATAAAAACCATTTAGATCGTGTCGTTTCGTTCATGACTGAATATTAAGACCTAAGTAAACCGTATTAATTTTTAAATACAACCCAATGCAGAGAAATCATATTTTTTCAGTAACTAAAATCGGTCAATGTCGGAAAGGTCTCACAACAATTGAAATTATTAAGTGAATAGCTTGCTCATCTAAATTAAAAACATGGCACCGTGACCTGATTGGTGGTTTCAACACCGACCCTGTAACAATCGATCGTGATTGGTCTATCGCTGACTGAAGTTCAATGTCTCCGTGTCAGGGCCAATTGGAAATAAATTTGTTAACAATGCATCTGACTGAAACAAATGCGTTTTCCTCACACGCTCCATACAAAGACCTAAAAGTACGTCTGCTCATTTTCTAAAAGAGAACTTGAAATTTTAAGTTTTATTAATGGAAATAATTCACTTAATAGCTTCTATAATTCCACTAAACTAACAAATTACAATTCATTTATCGTAAATGGTTTATTAAGTTGTGAAAATAATTTCAAAATTCGAATCGTGAACCACTAGATATTGAGAAGCACACTTAAGTTAAATTTAGTGCTTTGTCACTTTAACATGTTTGAAGTACTGCAGTAATCTGTCAAGGTTCTCAAAGCGACAAGGTGTAAAAGCGTGCAGCTAACTTTTAAGGCCGACTGTACTGACACTATTCCGAATTTCAACCGAATAGCATCAGCCTTTTCAGGTAAAACAAAGTAATATATATATATATCTACCTTTCCGATTCAAAATACGTCAGAAGTTAATTTTCTCACACGCCTGACACCGCAATCTTTACATTTTCTTAAAGATTTGCACTACACTACACTAATAAACTAATAAGACACGATTCCATCTCGCACTCAAGACAAAATAATCTGACGTTTCGAATAATCAAGCATACCAACCTAAAGAAAATTATAACACTCTATGTTTGAAAGCAAGTCGGTAAACGGAAACAACAACCTTGACATTATAAGGTTTACGGTTTATTTCTTATTGTACGGAACCCTACCAACCTAATGATAAGAGGGACCTTATGCTCGTAAATATTTGTAATCTCATGACTGCAATCCTAAGACTGGTTGCCAAACCCTAAGACAAAGATGAAATGTCTCTACGCTATTAATTTCAATGCTTTTATTTTCCCTCACCGGAACATATCAATGTAAAAACTGCTGCTTGGCGGAAGGTTACACAGGATAAGATGGTGGTAGCAACCCAGACGACCAACGAGTCCTACCACCGCCTAACTTACTTACACAAACAAAAGGTAGCAATGTAGGCAAGTTATTAGGGTAATTTTCGAGATTCACGTAACGTCGAACAGGCGATTATTTTCGCGGTAACGCTTGATCGCGTATTTTCTCCACATTCGTTATTGTGTAAGTTTATTTCTCCAAATGCGTAAAAGGTCAGCTGATAATGCTTTGGAAAGTACGATTGGACTTTCACGAGGTAATTGTGTCGGTTGCTCTCGTTTTTGCGATCTATAGCCGTGGATCAAAATAATGTAAGAAAGTCGCTGGCGCCGGTTACGTAACTTGAAATCAACGTTTTTGGCAAAAAAAGGTCGGACTGGTACGTCTTGGTACGCATAACGCGAACGTATTTTTTTATTGCAAATGGAAACATACAGCAGATATATTACAACAAAAAAAACAACTGTGCTTAATTCACAAGCCTAAACAGTTTCCACCTAAAGTTAACACATTCATTTTGCTCAGGGTTCACATTAATTTAACAACTTACGACTAGTAAATAACTAATTAGAAAACACGACAAACAAAACTAATACGTCAACTTAAAACTAAATTTTGAATTTTGAAAAATAAATTGTAATGCAATAGAGTGAAACAGTATCAAAATGCCGTAATATTTAAACAATATTCTATTTTCCTTTTAATTGCAGAAACAAATTGACGATGGTTAAGTTGGAACAAGTCGATATGAGAATATTTCTTATTAATTTAGACCTAGAGATTTTCCTAGCACGAACGACGTGGTGTTAGTGCTTGACACAATAAAAACATCGACCATCTTGTTATCAATAAGTCCACTTAAATGTCATCGAGCTATTTTCATTGAAGTACGTGCCTAAAATATTAATAAATTGAAAGTTTTGTTATTAACTTATTATTCTTATCTTACTTTTTAAAACACACCACATTGTTATATATAATATGACATAATGATTGTATTTTTTTCCTTATTGAAATGATTTTGCTATTTTCTTATTAGGCACTTCAATGAGCTTTAATTTTGATTATTTTCTTAATAACTATATTATAATGATGTACAATTATTTCCTCTATGACGTTGAAGTAGTGGTTATCGATAGCAGGATTGTCGATGTTTTTACTGTGTCAAGCACTAACAACACGTCGTTCGTGCTAGGAAAATCTCTAGGTCTACTTATTATGAACATTGCATGCTCGTTGTAAGAAAAATGTGTAAGGACCAAAACGTTGCCCACGCTAACTCACTCAATAAATTTTTCTATGAAACTTTTCCGATATGACACGACAAGTAGCCATACAATTGTAGGGATATTTTTCGTCGCACAACGGAACTTTTTTCGACTTCGTTGTTTGTATGGTTAAATGCGCTTAACTATGGTCCAACTTTTTGGTCCTTACCCAAATAACGTTTCTAATAAAGGCCTTTTTTGATTGACACCCAAATAGGAACTCGATTAACAGGCCAAATGAACTGTTCATTAAATCACTAATACCGCGTTATCTAATTTGGCTAAATTACGCACTCTATCGCATACAACCGGAAACACGCAGGTTTACGCAACGCGTTATGACCTAGTGCGCTAAGACCGGAACTAATAATCCATAGCCGTCTTATTCGAAGAACAATCAGTTACGTTGACCTACGCTCGTCCTACTTATATTTAATTGATTCGTCAATAATCGTCGTGCGCGTTACTTTATTTAAACAATTGTTATAAAGTAAATCAAATTTTTAAGTTTTATTTTTTCAATTCATCTACTTGTTGTACCTATCCTCTATATGCACTCACCAAATTTGTATCACTGGAAGAGTTCTGGTTCTTATAGCACAGGGTAATCCTAATTTAAGATCCAGCTGCATCTATTATTGTTTTTTTAATGTACAAACTTTTTGTGATACTTAAGCATGATTTTTGTAACTGTCTTATTCAATAAATTTATTACTATTATTATTATTAATAAATTGCGTTGGAGATAATATACCTAATATGATATCATGTTCAGGAATAATTCTCTTAAAAACGGCTGTCGATGCGTTCTGAATTAGGCCGCCTTATACCACAGATTATATACAAGTTACCATATACGTTCGATCTTATCCACAGACGCCATGCTGCCATGTTTTGTTCGCTCTGACGGGACTACTTAAACTCACCGCGCTGAGATTTTTTTTAAGAGAATCACACCCCAGTACCTACCCCAGCGAAAATGTTAAGCACTTTTGTGCAATGTCATAATAAACTTCAAACTGTTTTTTTTTTAAATGTGTTTTATCCCAGAAGGAAAGGCAAAGGACATTGATCCATACAGCTTAGTTATAGTTTTCATTATTTATGATCCAATTTCAAGTAAGGATGAAGCCAAGTCTTTGTAGATTTTTCGTATTCCAATTTAAAGTAAGGCCAGAGCTGTCTTTGTAGTCTATATTATCCTTAAATCTTGAGTTCTAAGGCTGTACAATGGTAGTCACAATGCCAAGAATCTAAGTATACTATACCCAACATTTTTCTTGCGTGTTCGTTACGTTACATTAGCTCAATCTCCATCACTCGTCATTCGAGTCGAGACTAAATCGAAAGAAAGGGATGGAGCTATCGTAAATTTGAATTTCGATTTTCAAAGTAGGGCCTCAGGGGCCCATGACATAGCTATAGCTATGCAGTTAAATTTACGGCGAGCGTAAAGGACAGAGTTATAGCAGTTATATAGCTCTATCCTTTTGTCTAACTATCAGCATAAACTGAACTACATAGCTATGTCATGATAACCCCCCAGGGGCTCTGTTCTGCTCGGGCTTAAACTAATTGCTTTGGATTTGAAATTTTATCGTATCGTCAACATTATGATAGCTCTTATATACTTAAAACAATACCACAACAATAAGACATAGAAACAAAGAATGATAGTATAGGATAAGTAGGTGGTGGTAGGACCAGTATCGTTTATCGAACCGTCAAGCAGCAGTAGTGTTTGGCGGTAGGTTAATGGATAAGATGGTGGTACTAACCCGGACGGACCCTGCACAAGGTCCTCCCACAAGTCCCTCCCATTTATTTATTTATTAAAAACAAACAACACAGTACAATAATATTAAACGCCCTGCAAAACTGTTACAACAGTTTGACTGCAGGACAATGAGAGAACGTATGAGACAACCGGTGAGATCTCAAATCCCACTTACAATCAACTGATGATTTTGATTATTTATGTTTATCGTAAACCGGATAAGCCTCAGGATACACCATTTAAGGTTTCCGTTCCCAAAACACGTTATAACAACAAATATTTTTAAAAAAAACGGGGCCCCAACAAGCATAGGACCCTTCGTGTGAGAATCCGACTTGCACTTGGCCAGTTTGTATCTTATCTATGTATGTATATAAACTCTTTATTGCACATAAACAATAACAAAACAAATTTGCATCACTATGGGTAATGTACTATCAGCCCAATGGAACCCTGACCCTCCGTAGAACTGTGTCACACTGACGTTATGATTCACGTTGTAAGAAGTGTCAAACAAATTGTTTTATATGTCACTGTGACACCGTTCTATGGTAGGTCAGGGTTCCATTGGGCTGATAGTACATAGGCAAACTTGTCCCATATGCGAGCTCTTCCAGTCAATCAATCTTGAATAGGTTGCGGTGATAACTAATACGAGTATTTTCTGTAATAAAGTACTATTATACATTCCGTTGGCTGAACAAGTAAGAGTTCTTTGACTTTGACCTTAGCTCACATTTTTTTTTATTTACTGCTATAGCATCGGTAAGTAAAGCACTTACATGATGTACTTTTGTTAGAAGAACCGCTGTGGTTCGAACTCTGTACCTTGCCATAAACAATTCGTGATTTTGTGAGTTTTGCGACGTTTGGGTCGCAAAACTCACGAAATCTCGAATTTATAGCCGATATCGCGTGAGATTACATATTTTTTGTGTTGCAACACCTCTCTTTAACTCGGCTGTTTAAAAACAAAACCACTTCTTTTTTTTCCTTAATGGCAACGGTTAGACCGTTGCTACTATGGTCTAAATTCTAAATTCAAATATTCAAAATTCAAAATATATATTCAGTAATTGGCCACATGAGGGCTCTTTTACACGTCGGTAATATGGAGTGAGTCTACCAGCGCTTCGGACAAGACCATCATTGCGGAGAAGAAGCGCCGCAAGACTCCAGCAGAACACGTCATGATCTTACCATTGTATTGTGATACCTACGTCAATTATAATTTATAATCAATTACAATTATAATTACTAATACCTTAGTACATATTCTTTAATTTCTGCACTCACTTTAATGACCCAACCCCACGATGGTCCATCAATGGGTCTCTTTCGCTCCCCCATAATGGAGCATCGTGTAAAGGGGCCTAACGTTCTCAGAGTACCCGCTTACGTCGTTTACAACGACCTGGCGTTGTTTATGGTCACACAAAACTGTGACCTGGGGGGTTATTATGACATTCATTCATTTTACGGCGAGCTTAAAGGATAGAGCTATAAGTTACATAGCTCTGCCCTTTTCTCTCAGCGTAAAATGAACGTGTAGGATCCAGCACCAGTCCTATAGAGACCCCGAAGTCTTTAACAAGCAGAAACATGTCCACCGTGGGCGTTTCAGTACGTTAGACGCTGAATAACTTGCAGAATATTTACTCTATCATTTAAAAAAATGCCCAAGATGTGGTGTCTATTTACAATCCTAACGTAAGAGAAGGCGTTCTTGAGTTGACATCGATCCTTTATTCTATGCTAATGCAAGGCTACTCGGTCAGTATTTCGTCAGGGAAACTCCCTCCATACGTGCTTATGTAATAAGAGGCACAACAGCGAAAGTAGTGCACTTCCGTTCTATTACAGGCCTTGTTATTACGATTTAACATTCTACATATTACATTATAACCATAAGATTGTAACTGCCGTACCTACTATCTAAAATACTAATCTTTAAAATATAACGGCAGTTACAATCTTATGGCTATAATGTAACCTTCCTTCCTTTTCCAAACTTGTTTATTTATGAAAAAATCTACACTATAATACGACATTAACTGAATCTATAAGTACGGCCGTGAGTACGGTCATGAACGTAAAAGAACCCATCTCAAAAAAAAGTGATGTCGTCGATGTCACTAGTCTTTACAGATGCCAAGACATTTATCATTTGAAGGAAACTCAACCTTATTGCTGTAAATGTAAGATTGACTTTGAACCTAAGCTGGGTCACAAGTCCTTAACTGTACACCAGGCCAATTTTCCGAAAATCCAAAGAGCTGTTAGCATTTTTAGTCACCCAACAAGAATGTTGAGCATATTTGGAACATTGTCATTATGATTATCTTTGTCGTTATCATGCTTGCCATTTTGATCTTCAGTTAGAACTTTACTACGACAAGGCACTAAAGTGCATAACGTTTTCGTTGGCTTACTGTAGAAGGTTATACAGATTCTGCACTGAAAGGGACGTCTTTACGAGTTAATCCACATTGAACTAATGCATTATAAGTAAGTGTTATCTGGCTAGACGTATAATATACAGACTCAGAACAGTAGAAAAGTCAAATAAATAGCCCAATTCAACAAATATTCAAATATTCATGCTAATTCAATAAATGGGGGGAATTCATAAATATACATATACGTTACCAAGACGTCAAAAATATCTACACGCCCCTATGCTACTGTCAATAAGGTCTATATTTACATATATTTGGCGCGATGGCTGTACAGATTAGAGCTTTTGACTGTAGGTACCTAAAAGTAAAGTGAACTTAAATTAGGTAGGCCGCTACCTAATGCTTGTGAACTTACAAAAATGTGTCCTCATGAAGTTTACATAGAGAAACAAATAAATCTGTCACATCATAAATATTTAGTAGCAAAAACATGTAAGATATCGCTTGTATCATTAATTACCTCTATTAGTAAGTCGCCTGTCCATAACAACCACTTGTTGACAGTTAACGCAGAGCTCGGTTGACGGAAAGTAAAAGTGCACGTTTGAAGTCAATGCACGGGATGCACTTCGCGAAACCGCACGTGACTGTGAGTCGGTACTCTAGACACAACATGGTGGTATCATTAGGGTGACTTACATGGTTATCAAGAGCAGCGATGTCCGGTGAACTTATTTCTCTGGTGACCGCGTCAGAAACAACAACCAAAAACACGATAGCCACTGGTGTCCATCGGCACATGGTCGCGAGGATCCGGGGGTTAGGTCGCGACTGCTACCACCTGCACCATTTATTGGAGTGGCATGTCACTGGCGAGGTCGGCGAAGGCGATTCAGCATTGTGCGCAAGCGCGGACGGCCGCGGCGCCGGCGAGTGCGCAGTGCTGGTTCGGCCACACCACTTGCACTTTCACTGCGCGCCAAAAACGCAGCCCCACCGCTGTGGTGGGTGGCTGCCGAGGCAAACGCTAAGTACTAACGTTTGTCTGTATACGTACAGTGAACCAGTGGGATTCCTAGGCCACCGTGGACTTTGTCAACGTGACGTTGTAAACCAAATCATAGGTCTCTTACGTTTTGGTTGTCAACGTCGCTCTAACATGGTCCAAAGTGGCCTAAAACTCAAAATGGTTGACTGTCCATACTCAAAATGCCATACATAAACAAACGACCCATTGTGCCTTAGATATAACGACGTTATTAGCTTATCTGAAGCCCTAGCCATGAATGATGCAAACTCTACTAAAAATGTATGAGATGACATTCTCGTGTGTTACGATAAACCACGTGGTCAACTGTCATCCCATACATTTTGAGTGAAAGAAAGGAAAAATTATATTAGCGTTTGAAATGTCCATACAAGATGCGATTAGTTCCGGTTTATTTCGACTTTTTAATATGTTGTTGATATCATGAAAAACTACGTTACTGTACGTTTTCAAGAAAATATTTCTTAGAATGACACAAATTTTAAAAACAATATATACATACATACCTTCACGCCCTCATTCCCAGAGTGGGGTAGGCAGAGTCACAGAATCCCCAACAACTCCAAAAACATGTTGATAACTCTGTAACCACAATTTGCACAATAAGGCTAAGATGTTTAACAGTGTATATTAGTGACAGGTAGCAAGCCCATCGCCTAACAGTACTACCTACAAGCCTTTATTCCCTTAGTCGCCTCTTACGACTTCCA
The DNA here is from genome assembly GCA_927399475.2 of Acleris emargana. Lineage (NCBI taxonomy): Eukaryota > Metazoa > Arthropoda > Insecta > Lepidoptera > Tortricidae > Acleris > Acleris emargana. Next base: position 4,108,047 of record OV656844.1, on the reverse strand, counting down.
CGGGAAGACATGGAGTGGTACAATTCTAATCCGGCAACCGCACGGCAACACAACAAAACAATAAGCTTCTGTCAAAAATTTCATTTTTGGGACAAGCTTTTGTTGCCGACTGTACTTTTATTAACACATTCGACGGTTCATTTTACTAGTAAAATAAAAGCTTTGAAAAAAACAGAAACGTACAGGGGTCGTTCTTCTTAGCCTGTCTCTCATCTTATTAAGCGTCTCATTAGAGTATGGATAATTATGTTTTTCGTGTTTAATATACGTCCATACTTTTATTTATGTAAGAGTACCAAATAATTGTGCTCTTTCTTTAACCCACGTTTTTTTTAATAATAAGGTTTTCCGTAGAATGCCGTGACAGAGTGGTCATCTAATACTTGGTCTCGGCTGAAAACGGCCACTCTGTCAGTGTTTTTGGTTAACTATACTAAAAATAATAAAATATGAATGCAGGACAGGAAGCATTAATTAGTTTTAATAAAGAATAAATGCAACTTTTTTTGAAATCGAATACTGAAACCATAGTTATTGATAGTTCAAAAATCAAAAAAAACGAAAATCGACGGTTTATTGTCGGTAAAAAAGAAGAACGACCCACAGACGTAGTTCTTAATAATAACTACAAAATATTAAAAAATCGTGGAAATCGGACTTGGTTTAGGGGGTGAGAAACGCATCGCCCGGAGCTAAATTTGTATGGTTTTTTTTTGACAGCTACGCGATTTTAGCGGCGCTTCACAATTGTTTTAAGTTTTTAGACTCGAAATGTACGGAATTGACATAAGCGATGGACGAGATCTGTCACCAGCTTACATCGTTATCGCGGGAGCAAAAACGATTTGACAGTAGTCAAAGATTATGACAAATAGGCAATAACAGAAGTGACACTCGTATCGAGAAACGTTTATACCTACGAGTTCAAAATGTATCATATTATTTCAAATGTCTTACCTCCGTATTTGACTTGATTAGTAGTACATATTTAAAGAGATTAGATACGCAATCCTAACCTCAACCTCTTCAGTCACTTTTCCTGCTACTTTAGACATTTGTCATTCTTGATTGATTTGATATGTACAAAAAGATACAAAAATATATCTAAATTAAATATGAAATATATTTAAAGAAATTAAACTAGTTCTGGACAAAAATATTTGACTTTTATATTATTTTATTAAAGCTGACACGTTGACTTATAATAGCGTTTACAAATTGTAAGACAAGTGTAATTGACTGTTTCCAGCGATAATTTCGTGCAAGATATGAAGAACTTCTTAGAGGCTTAGAGTGTATAGGCAGAATATTCCGTTTATACTGAACCGACCATCTGTTATATCTGTTCTTTAATAGATTTGTTTTTGCTCAGGCGATAACGATGTATGTCATCAGCTTACAATTTAAAATCTTTCGGGTTACTCGGGCCCACGGTGCATGTTCTCGCTATTCGTTTCGAATATCGCTATGAACGTTGACTAGGCCCTGAAGTTAAAGAATACGTAGTTGTAGGTAGCTTTATTATATTAGGGTCATACACAGATTTAGGTTACCGTCTTTCCTCTGGACATACCCAAAGTTAACGTTTATAAGGTCTAATTTTCTGGCTGAAGCCACATCTTCATAAACGCCGTCAGTTCTACTTTAGTCCTAGCAAATAAAAACATAACTTATATGCACACAAGCCTTTAACTATTGACCACAGGAGAGACAACTTTTGTTTTTGCGAGTGTGTATGACCCATTAACTTATTTTGTTATTATGTTCTATGTTCCAGGGAAGATTTTCGTCGTATTCCTGATTTGTCGTATTCTTGTTTCGTCGCTTTCCGATTTCGACATTAGTTATTTGTTCAACAAGAGAGCAAAGTTGGTTTTTGCTGCGAGTGATGATTTTGAATCCCGAGTAAGCGAAGGATTCAATTATTGAATCACGAGCGTAGCGAGTGATTCTAGGTTTGATAGAGTGAGAGTCAGAGTGAGATAAGTTTGAAGATACGAGACGTAAAAAACTTTGGTCTCGTGTGAGACATACAACTTTTCACCTCAGCAGCGAGAACAACACAGCGTGAAGCTGGTAGGGCCAACTCAGGTCTTCCGTTGTGACCATTTGGTGAATACACGACTAAATAACGATACGACCGCATATGAATCAATCACAAGCATTTTTGCAAAATACTAATAAAATAAAAAGTGGAAAAAATAAACATGAAACAGATAAAACCTGTCACTCAACTTGATAATGCCGTAGTGCAAACACAACTTTATACAGCTTTATGTAGTCTGTGGCTTTAAAAAAAAACCTAACTAGGCCTTGTCTATGGCTATTGGCTACAATAATCCCGCTATTTTTGAAATGCGTTCTGAAACTGCCCCCGCGGTTTATGTCACGAAATTAAAGATTGTTAAAACGATAACAAAATTATGTAGATCACTACATAGTATAAAACAAAGTCGCTTGCGCTGTCTGTCCCTATGTATGCTTAAATCTTTAAAACTACGCAACGGATTTTGATGCGGTTTTTTTTAATAGATAGAGTGATTCTTAAGGAAGGTTTATATGTATAATACATTCCACGCGGGCGAAGCCGCGGGCGGGTCGCTAGTACATGATAAACTTCTTATTTTTCATTAATTTTGTCTTCAAAACAGTACTGTTATAAAATAGTTATAATAAACACATTTCAAACTTTAACAGATAGTTTTATTTGCAATTTTACGGTTATGTGTGCATCCGAACGTGCGTTTTTTTTTGGGCCTACTATGTGTGGAATTTGAAAATCGAACTTCGAATCAAGTTGTTTCTATCTCTCGCTTTTTTCCTATCGAAGTGAAAGTGAAAGAACAAAGTGAAGTTCAATTTTTTCGAATGTTGTGAGTAGCTCCAGCACTGCTCACGGCATTTAAAAAAAAAAAAAAGCTACTTTGCCTCTCGCTCGCAGCAAAATTAAATTTTGCTCACTGTTTTTAAGCAGCAAAACCTGCTTGTTTGAGCTGCTGAGGTGAAAAAAATATTACATATAAAAATCCGTCTGTCACTAATATGGTTTAACTAATAGGCTGTGTCAACTTATGTAAGATATTTGTGGCCTATAATAAGTTTTATGATAATGTTTTCTGTTTCATTTTATTTAATTTCATCAAAATAATAATTTTCTTTTTATAATAAACTTTATATTTTTATTATGCAAGCAAAGTCATAGGCTGGTGTAACTTGGTAGTTCCACTGTGCCCAAACAAGAATATGTCAAAAACAAAAAGCGACGAAACAAGAATGTGTCAAAACAAGAATACGACGAAAAAGGAAGAAATCTTAGTTAACGTTAGTCGACGACCATCTATGTACTTAGATACTTATCATATATTTTGATAACCTACATTTACATATCGCACCTCTAAAACAACAATGACGTAACTGCAACTTTTTCGAAAAATGACTTAATGATGGAGAACGGTCTAAAATCGATCAAAATATTGAGTGCGACATCGACTTTCAAGTAATTCGTCAAGATACCGCTAGGGGGAGATGTGTCGTTGGGTCATTGGAGCTGCCCTTGAAGTGTACATCGACTAGGGAATGTAAAAACCGGTGAAAATCAAAAACCGGTTAATAACCGCCTCGACGGATTCAAAACCGGTTAACCGGTTTTTAGCCGGTTTTTTGCAAACTATTTGAAATCGAAGTATTAGACGATAGTTTTACTATTCTTGGTTACTATTGGTGATTTTTGCCATGCCATTTCTAAATATCGCCCTCTGGTTCCGCCACTTTCATGCAGTGCCATCTCGATCTGTCACGATCATCACGTTAGGACACAACTGTTGTTGCAGGACTTCCATATGGGTCCTTTCTGCTTCACGTCTCGTCAATGATTTCTGTTTCAACTCTTCTCTTAATAAATCTTTCGCAGACATAGAACTTCCGGGTAAACCAGATGTAGACGGAACAGGTTCAATATTTTCTGAACTTTGCGACGTATCTGGTGAGGGTCAAGGGCTGTTACTGTAATAGCAGTATAGTTGGTACTTTTGCCCAATAACGACACTAAAATAGAAACTACGTATGTCATCCTTGTCATCATGTGGCTCAGTGTATTGTATTGTATCGTTCAGCACGTTCATGAAGAAATTTAATTTAAAAAACTTCTTGCTATTCGCTACACGAAAAATTCGAGTATGTATTCTTATTTTTTACAAAATAAAAATACGTTTCCCCGCTATATTTGTCATTTTATAGTCTGAACAATATTCTGGGGTATCTATTTAAGGCAATTTACAGTCTTTTAAGGAAAAAATCCAATTCGGTTAATAACCGGCGAAAGTTATAAATAACCGGTTTTTAACCGAGATCAAAAAGTTTCGGTTAATCGGTTTTTCGGTTAACCGGTTAACCGGTTTACATTCCCTAACATCGACTGATTGGTCAGTTGTTAGCGGGGAGAGCGGAGAGAGTACGTTGCTTCAAGAGGCTACAACGACGTAAAGGTATTTACGCCACCCTTTTTAAAATTACTTACGGAACAACATTGACCTAATTGTGTGTTACGTCATTGTAACACGCATTTTAAAAAAATCGGTTAGATATTTGGAGCAATATTGACATTTCATACAGTAAGGTCATTGTTGTTTTAAAACATTGTATTTTTCAATTGTATTTAACGTAATTTCACCACGAATAATGAAAAAGTATATTTAGTATTTGGTACAATATTGACATTGTATACAATTAGGACATTGTTGTCCAAAAAAAAGTTTTATTTTCACAACGTGTTTAACGTCATTGTAGCACGAATAATAAAATATCTGTTTAATATTTGGTACAATATCGACATTTAATACAATTAGGGCGATGTTGAATTCTTATTACCTGTATCACACCCTTTAGACATGCTTATAACTAAAACTATAATTGATGGATTCAAAAAACTTTAATTTCGTTATTCAATTATTTATACAAACTAACGTTTAAATATATTTTGCAGACTAGATTAAGAGATTTTAATGTGAGTTATGGGTCAATGTTTGACATTCAGAGACGAGAGGAGCGGAGCGGAGCTGTGCCAATATTAACCAATAAGGGTGCGGCTCCACTGAGGCGGAGACGAGAGGAGCGGAGCGGAGCTGTGCCAATATTAACTTATTAACCAATGGAATCTGCGCAAGGCGCGCTCGACGTGACCGCATGCGCCTTTTATTGGTTAATATTGGCACAGCTCCGCTCCGCTCCTCTCGTCTCCGCCTCAGTGGAGCCGCACCCAAAGGCGCATGCGGTCACGTCGAGCGCGCCTTGCGCACGTTAGTTTAGATTCCATTGGTTAATATTGGCACAGCTCCGCTCCGCTCCTCTCGTCTCCGCCTCAGTGGAGCCACACCCTAGGGGCGAAGTAAGCTGACAATCTATCGTGTAAAGCCTCCATACATACTTTCGTTTTAGAAAATTCCTAACGTTAGCCTCAAGCTGTATTCTAATGTGTAAAACCATATTGTCCTTGACATGCATGCTATGGTTTTGTTAATAACTCGGCCACCATTACTGTCTCAAGTAAATAATAGCTATTATCGTAACGTTTACAATATGATAACATAATAGCTAGGTTCTGACCCGAGCGTTATGGAATATTAATGTTAGTATGCAGTGCAGACATATGTGGTCCTACATTTACCGCATAGAGAATTAAATAAAAGTCTCTCAAACTAAGTAACTATGCAATAACAAATTTTAATAAAGTACTTACCTACTTAACTTAAATTTGTAATGATCTAACAATATGGTAACATTCTAAACACGAATTGATTACTTTACTCGTAAGCGATTAATTAACTCCTAGGCACACATACCTTGAGTAATCACTTTGTTGACGGTTACTTACCTACTACGCATTCTGAACACAAATACAAATAGGTACAATACAGGTATCCAAAGTACAAAAAACAAAAATAATTATTTTCTCACTTCTCAGGCTCTAAAACGACTCATAATAGCCTTGTATAGGCGAACTAAAGTGATGTTTTAATCCCTAGGGATTAAAACGACCCTTTACTCCCTAGGGACTAAAGTACTTTTTTTTTTTAATTTGCTTTGGAAATCTTAAACAGCCAATCACGGTGTTTGTGAATGGAGGATTAACGCCATCTTCAGTGAATGTGTATTAACCATTTTTAGGCTGTGGAAATAACCTCACAATGTCAACTGTGCAAAATTATACAAAAAAACGATTTAATTTCGTGAAACACGATTACGAATATGAATCTATTTCTGTTCATAATAGTTTTCAAGTTTGTATCTGTTAGCTACAAGCATTTAAAGTGTCATTTGAACCAATTTGTCAGAAACTTAATTACCTACATATTGAATTTTGTTAAATATTGTAATTTTATATAGAACGTCGTTTATTCTTCTCGCATTCAAAGTGAAAAGTAGTGTTTCACGCGAGAATAATCCACCACGCTCGCTAGCTGTATCATTATGGCTTGTTTTATTCCCTTGTTGAACAATCTACTATTTTTTTTTTATTTTTTTTTTATATTATTATTTATTTATTAATCACAAAAATACAGTATCTTACTTATAAATAATGTCCCGCAAAACCGCTTACACGGTTTGACTGCGGAATCAGCAAGATGAGTCTCTACAGCTTAACTAAAAATATGCTCGAGTAACATTCTATATAGACTCAAATACCAACCAACTAAAACTAACTGAAACTAACTGTTTAACTGACTTAAGTATTAACTATGGACAAAGGAATTTAAATAACTTACGTTTAAATTTAACTTTATTGGTTTCGGATCTTATATCTGCTGGCAAGCTATTAAGAGTGTAAGGCAATCGTTTCATTAGGCATCTGTCACCATAGTAGTTAGTGACTCTCGGCACAACATACTTTCCAGCAGCTACAGATCGAGTGCCAAATGTGTTGTCTAAGAGCGACAGATTGCCTTGAGCGCTATGATTGGCTACCGCTAACAGATACTTGTGCTTAACTTTTACGGGAAGGATTTTACAAATATTGAATAACTGATAATAATCATTTCTGCATCTCTCTCGTGTTCTTTTGTTGACTAGTAGTTTTAAAAATCTAATTTGCATATCTTCTATTTTATCTAAATTCGTTTTAAAAGTTAATCCGTACACATCTAGACCATAACTAATTATTGGTTCAACCAGAGTTTTATACAGGCATTTTAGCGTCCCTAAAGGTACTTTGAAACTTAGGTGGTAGAATTTTCCAAGCAATATTCTGAGTTTGTTACAAATAAAATCCACGTGGTGAGACCATGAGAAGTTTTTGTCAACTTTAAGCCCGAGGTAGGTGACACAATCAACACGAGAAATCGGTGCACAATGACAAAGAGAACGATTGCTATGGAAACAAATATAATCATGAGCTTTAAGTGGGGGAAGTAAGTTAGGGACTTTCAGATAAGGGGAGTGAATTATTAAAAGATTGGTTTTACTGGCGTTAAGGGTGATACCATTGTCATGAGACCACTGGACCACTGCATCTATATCTTGCTGCACATAGCGGCAAGCCTCAGGCAGCGCGATAGCGTCACTTGCTCGCAACACGCATAGGTCGTCAGCGAACATGTGCGCCGAGCAGTGACGCAGCACGCCGCAGAGGCTGTTCACGTGCATCAGGTAGCACAACGGCCCGCTGCAAGATCCCTGCGGCACTCCGCACGCCATCCTCTGCTCGTCACTCAGTGTCGAGCCTACCTTCACCTGATATGCACGCGCGGTGAGATAGTCGCGGAACCATTGGTTCAAAGGCTCTCCCACCCCGCATTCACTCATGGCTTTTAATAGAGTATCAGTGTCCAGGGTATCAAACGCTTTGGTGAAATCGAAAAACACCGCAATAACCACCTTCCTATTTATTATCTAGATGTGTATTAATTTCATCAGCGAACTTAACTAATAAGGTACCGGTGCTCTTATGTTTCTGAAAGCCATGCTGACGCTCATTTATTATATTATGACGGTGGAAATAATCCCCTAACTGATTGACAATACACTTTTCTATAACTTTATCTATACTGGACAGTATGGCGATAGGTCTGTAGTTTTTATAGTCTTTACGGTTGCCTTTTTTATAAATAGGACGAATAATAGCTTGTTTTAACTCTTTAGGAAATTTACCTTTTTTAACTGACATGTTTATAAGCCTTGAAATGACTGGACTAACTTTATCGGACACTGTTTTTAAGTCTGACATACGAATGAGGTCGCTCCCGGGTGCTTTCTTAGGATTCATCATTTTAATTACTTGTCTTACGTTCATAGCTTTCACCGGTTGCCATCTCATACATAGGTCTAGCCTATCTACATAGCTTTCCCTACACAGCCACTTTTCATTACAGTTATGTTTAACAAGATCAACCTCTTTAGAGAAGGTTTCCGCGAACATATTACAAATATCTAAATCATTTCCTCGTCCTTCCATACTTTTCAATATTTGAGAGTCTAGTGATTTTCTATCTTTCCCCAACATACTATTTATTTTAATCCACATTTTCCTTATATTATTATTACAATCTAATATGCTCTGTTTATCATGTTCCATTCTTTTCTTAGTAATAGCTTTGTAGCACTTATTTCTATATCTGGTATAAGCTATCCGCTTAACCATGTTCTTTGGTTCATTACTCCACAATAAAAATAGTCTATCTCTTTCCTTTATCATTACTTTTAAATTTGTACTTATCCAATCCTTATTATTTCTATTACTATTGCTTATGGCAATAGTTTTATAACATTCATTATAAATTCTTACAAATATTGCACAAAACGATTTATACAGTTCAAAAGGGCACTCTATGGATAATAGCTGTTCAAAGTTGGTCTCTAGCAGTTTTTCCCTAACCAATCTGTTATTAAGGACTCGCCGCGTCTTAGCAGGCGCTGGCGAACACAATCTCATACCAGACTGCCTAGCGCCGTTCGAGTGCATCCCAGGTAAGGACAGAGGGCGCTCCCAATCTACTGCCAAGGAAATACAGTAATGGTCTGAAATTTTATGTTTAATGACCGCGGAACAAAGGTTCGCCTGCCCTCTGACAAAAATGTGATCTAGACAGGACTCTGATAATTTACAATTGATTATTTCACTCCTTGTTATATCATGAATGCATTTTACAAAGCCACATTCGGCTAGGATACCTTCATACGTAGATGCATGTCCGTCTCGACTGCTTAACAAGTTGATATTAAAATCTCCACACAATATTACCTTCGCATTAATGGGAAAATTGAGTAGCAAATTTCGCAACTCAAGAAAGAAATGATCCAATTTGTTGCCTCTAGGCGGTCTATAGACTGAAATGACGTAAACAATGACGCCATTACAATTAATGGTAATGGGCACACACTCCGCCGAATTCATGAAGGCTACCGATGAGCTCCCAACGCCTGCCACAGCCGCGAGCTCTGCGCGCGTATACACTAGCACACCTCCTCCTCTACGCCCTTCACGAGTGTAATGGTGCAAATCATAACCCTTAATATTATAAAACGACAGAAGCGAGAAATCAATATTTGACTCCGTTAATACTATAATATCTAATTGGTGAAGGAAGGGATTCAAAATAATAAGTAGCTCATTAAAGTTCTTTTTAATAGACCACATTCAAGCAATAATCGGTCTAGATCAATGCTGTGATTCTCCTAAAAGGTCAAGAAATTTGCAAGCGATTGACTTTAATCAAGTACCTACATAAGCAGGTCTGCCTGTGCCTTCGGTAGAACCAACCAGCATAGTCGAATTGAGGAATAAGTAACTAGTACCCAGTTAAGGCCAGTCTACCTGCAAGAAATGTCAGACAGTGCGATCCGACAGTTGCAAGGAAATTTGCTAGGTACCTACGTCCGTCAGACATTTCTCGCAGCAATCTCTGGCAGGTGGAATCAGATCAGATGGGCCTTAGGACCAGGGTATCGACGAATTAGGCATTCATTGATGAACAGAGTTCATTTTGTATAAATGATTTTTTGATTGTAAGTTGTTTTGTGAGCCATGAATAAATAAATAAACAACTACAGCATATTCAAAAATCGTGGAAATAGGACATGTTCAGTACATGTAAACAAATAAAGGATTTGAATAATAATTGTATTGCAGAATCTAAGAAACTTATCGTAGAAGAAGAAAGTAAATAATGCAATATTAACAAATAAGAATTTATTCGAAGTTATCATTCCAGGGGTCTTTAGTGGCCCCCTAAAAAATCTGCGATAGCACCAAGACCTAGATATTTTGTTTGTTTCAATAAAACAAGACGTATTCTTGGAAGTATGCTGGCCAAAAGAATAGAGATAAGGGTAAACAGTACCGATAAGACCGTAGCGTAAATTAACTCTTACACAAAATCTGATGCTGTGTGAAAAAGTCTGACGGTTGCCACTTGAGAATATTGTCGTTGCACCTGTCACCACATAACACGTTTTACCCGACTGCGATGAAACCCAAAAGGGTTCTTGTGTTTGACCTGTATGTATGTGTGTCCTTTCGTATATATCGTAACTACTCAAGAGCTCAACCGATTTTGATAAATGATTACGAAACGCCATTAGATTCGTCTTATATGTGTCACTAAATAATAATAAAAAACAAAATGGCGGATTTTAATACTCGTATAAGACAATATCTAATGGTGCATTTGGGTTTTTTAAATTGCTATTCTGTCTATTTATTTGGCAATTTATAAGGGCCACTTGCATTAAATTGATAATTTTGATAAATCTAGGTAGGTACTTCATCATCATTATCAGCCTATATTAGTCCACTGCTGGACATAGGCCTCCCCTAATGAGCGCCATAGCGCCCTGTCTTCAGCTTGTCGCATCCAGCATCTGCCTGCACTAGGCATCTAGTACGTACTTACTTAGTTTTAATCTTTTTACGGCCAGTGGCCCTAAATCACAAACGGAAAACAATCTTCTCAGCTGCTAAATGACTGCAATCTGCCGGGCAATGCTCTGCTCCGGTTGTAGGATTTCCCGCCACCGGATAAATGAAAGTGAAACCCGGCGTAATGGCATTTCCGCAACACGACTCCGGCTCGTCGCGTAACGCGCAAATAGAAAAAGACAAAACATCGTACAGTATCGTTGTACAAGTCCACACCGTTTTTCATCGGCTCATTTGGTCATGAGCTTTAGCTGTAAGAAGTAACAGTCAATAGACAGGCACAATATTTGTAATGGGTTAGTATCATGTCGTTAAAACGCAACTGGTCTACACACCAGCGTAATTTTGTGAGTTGTGAGTCATTTCTGATCATTCGGTGTCATACAAAACTCCTGTTTGGTTCACACGGCGACGCAAAATCAGCTGGCCTTTTGTATTCAGCAGAAATTACGCGAGTCACAACTGGAAAAATTACGCTCCTGTGGCTTCACCCTATGCGGTCTAATCAGCAACTCGTCTTAACAAGTATTACCAAGTCGTACAAATAGCAAATGGTCTAATTAGCAAGTTGTCTAAAACGCAGCTGTCTAAGCTGAAAGTGGTGTACAAATAAGCTGGTGTAAGTAGCATTAAGTTTAAATTAATTACGTGAGGCCGATGTGTGCAGTTCAAAACACAGACACGGATAGTAGGTACGTTAGGTTCGTCAGGTAGCTTCAAATGACCGCGGGGCTCTGACAACTTGTTGTATAAAAGAGGAATTTTGAAAATACCATTAGGCAGCTGTGGAGTTAGACCACTTGCTACATAGACCAGCTGCGTTTTAGACCACTTGCCACTTAGACCAGCTGCGTTTTAGACCACTTGCCTCTTAGACCAGGTGCGTTTTAGACGGCTTGCTACATAAGATCAGCTGCGTTTTAGACCGCTTGCTACATAAGACGAGCTGCGTTTTAAGCCACTTGATACTTAAGTAGACCAGCTACGTTTTTGACCACTTTTGCTGCTTAGACAACCTGCCATTTAGACAAGATGATACTAACCCTACCCTGTCACTCGTCATTCAAGACAAAATCGAGAGAAAAGGATGGAGCAACGAAACTTCAAACTTCCATTTTCAAAGTAGGGCCGGGTCTCTGGGCTATGGATGCCCAGTATTATAAATGGCATGCTTGTCTGCTCACTGTTACGTTCTTACAGCTCAACCCCTGAGCCGATGACAAACGGTGTGGAGATAATTCAAACTCTGGTGAGGCCCTCACCCCCTGGATACCCTACTTTTAATCGCAATAAATGAAACCCACTTTTGCCTATTACCAGTATTCAAACCGCGGACAGGTTTGGTAACTTTAGGTCAAAATTTGACCGCGACAAGATTTGGATATTGAGAACGGTCACTATTCGCATAACCACATCGATCACATTTCTATACAGAAGCCTGGATCTCTATTCTACTGGATAAATACCATATTCCGTGTGACCTGTTATGTCCCGTGGTTTTTAACTTCACTGTTACGCCTTTACTGTCAAAAATAACATCTATGGTAACCATAGACATTAATTATACTAGAGTATTAGACGAACAGGCTCCTATTCCCCGCGTCACTAAAACAGACGTCTTGATGTCTTTAACGTCGTTATGGACCCGATTCTAGTGGCCTTTAAACTTCCTAATTTTATTTAGGTGTCGCTAAAACACTTTTTATGTGAGTAGCTGTCATAATCAAATGACAGCGCCATGTAAAAAAAACTGTTATTTTTCACAAATATTAACTTACAATGCCGCGAGTCGTTAGAAGAAGGTACTGAGCGATAAAGAGCTTATATCACGGTATACGGCGTTTTTTTTTTTGGCGACGTCTGATAGACGTCACGTCAGTCGCAAAGGGTTATTTTAGGCGGTCTTATACATTGTCAGCTTGACATTCTGGATTCAGGAATAGCACTGGTTAAGGGTGCGGCTCCACTGAGGTGGAGACGAGAGGAGCGGAGCGGAGCTGTGCCAATATTAACCAATAAAAGGCGCATGCGGTCACGTCGAGCGCGCCTTGCGCAGATTCCATTGGTTAATTTAATATTGGCACAGCTCCGCTCCACTCCTCTCGTCTCCGCCTCAGTGGAGCCGCACCCTTAATCAGCCGTCTAAACTATGTCTTAAAATTAGACAATTTAGTTTTAGGCTATTTAAGCGATCTGCACGTAGAATCGGGTCTAATGTCATTCATATTATTCAATTTAAATTGATTCGTCGAGGAATGACATAAATACTGAATTAATTACGCTGTCGACAGGGTGACGCTGTGACTCTACGAGCTCACAAAACGGTTTTAACGTATTTTTCTTTCACACTCGTATTCGTGCCGTAAGCGACTGCGCTCTCGTTTGCAGTTACCGTGTCTATTATGCTAGTACCTATATTAATGTCTATGATCGTAACATTCGTAACGTGTCGGCGCGTTGAAAATACGATGATATGCAAGACAATGGTTTTACCGTGTTGATTCGAGGCCCAGCTATCGGTTCCTCGCCATTAGTCTAGGCCACCTGCGGCTCGCAAGCGACTTGCGGCTCTTTATCAAATAACTTTAACTTTATTTTTACAAGTACTTGTATTTATTGTTGGCAAGATTTTTTTTTATGGCTCTTTAACCCTTTGAACGCAAAGAACCACTAAAGTGGTCGTGTACCATCGTGGCCATCGACCCATATAGTGGTCACAGATACAATGCAAAATAGACTAGAGTATTTGTGACGGTTGACATTAGCTGTAGTTTTCAGCCGTCATTGGTATTGAGGACGACGATTGTATTGAGTCAAAGGCGTTGAAAGGGTTAAAAACTCACTCAAAAGATTCTGACTCAAAAGGTTGCCGACCCCTAGTCTAGGCCCCTGATTCTCATGACAATCGAGATAGTTTTATTCGGGTGAATGAAGTGTTACATTATTATCTCTCATGTAAGTTTGAAGTTACGTTAACTCCACTCCTTCCTCTAGATTTAGTCTCGAGTTACGAGGATAGGGATGGAGCTAACGTAACTTCCGAACTTCCATTTTCAAAGAAGGTCCTAAGATAGCACAAGAATCGGGAGCAAAGACCTCTTATTCTAGACGGTAAAATCATAGGTATCCAACGTTTTGATAGCTGTTATTTACTTGACAGTAATGGTAGCAGAGTTAAAAACTACCATAACAGGATTAACAAGGATAACAACACCTCTATACCCACTAGTTCAGTTGTCCAGTTCAGTAGACTGAACTAGTGCGATTCTTTTTCTCGGGTATATCCTTAGTCTCGACGGAGCTCCTATTTCTGGGTGTCCGGCCCTTCGGGCCTGCTGAACATCTACCCTAACATCTAACCTAAGCCTACCTCTCTTTTATGATACACATTGTGGTTCAGTTAACTGAACAAACGAGAAAAATAATCTCACTAGAGCAGTCAACTGAACTAGTGGGGATAAACTTAACAACATAACATAACCGCAAAGAATAGAGGGCCTGTCCACTCCGGGCCTGCTGCAAGACTGACATAACCTTCACTTTACCTCTAGGTTCTATGAATAAATTAGCAAACTCCGTACAGTTCAGACTTTCAATCTAACTATAGGGTTCTAAAATTCCTCGTGGTTCGATTAATCCAAATTGATCAACAGAGTATATTGAATTACAAATCTTCGCAGTTCGATTGATTGATCGAAACACGAGGACCTTAAATACCTCGTAGTTAGATTGATCGAACTACGCGATCGAACCTGGCGTCCGAAGGGCACCATAAGGGTTGCTTGTATACAATTTTGATTAAGAACCCTAAAATGATCCTCTAGTATCACTAGTTCAGTTGTCCAGTTCAGTAGCCTGAACTATTGGGATTCTTTTTCTCGTTTGTTCAGTTGTGAAATCTTAGTGCCGAACGTGGACGAAGGGGGGTTATATGCTTTAGTGTCGACGGAGCTATCGCGGAGCTCCTATTTCTGGGGTGCAGACCCACCATACCCCTAGCCATACCCCTGAGGGTAGGGTGGGACTGAACCAAACCACCGCAGAAGTGCTGAATATGAGGTAGGTTTAGGTTATGTTAGATTTTCAGCCAGCCCGAAGGGCCAAAACACTCAGGAATAGGAGCTCCGCGGCAGCGGAGCTCCGTCGACTCTGTTGAATTGGATTTTAAAACATTAAAACCTGAGAGCATATTATAGTGCACAGCACTACGGTGGTATGGTTCAGTCCCACCCTACCCCCAGGGATATAGCTAGGGGTATGGTGGGTCTGACATACTATTTCTGGGTGCTTTTGGCCCTTCGGGCCTGCTGAACATCTAACAACCTAAACCGACCTCTCTTTTAGGATACACGTTTTGGCAGTGGCGTAACTATAGGGTGGCAGGGCTGGCAAAATGCCACGGGCCCCCGGCCCAAGAGGGCCCCCAGCTTAAGAGGTCGCTAGCTCAGCATAATTTTTTTTAACATCGTACTTGAGTGTTTTATTTTACTTGATCCCCATCAAAAGAATTTGCCACGGGCCCCGGATGGTATAGTTACGCCACTGCGTTTTGGCCAGGTTCAGTCAACTGAACAAACGAGAAAAAAAAACCCACTAGTTCAGTCAACTGAACTGGACAACTGAACTAGCGGGAATAAACTAAAAAGATTGCGTAGTTAACTGAATTTTACTTATTTATACTGCTACTGCGTACCAAATAAAAACGCCTACTAATAAAGTTTTTTATACTTCACGAGCATTTATATTATAGTAAACATGCGTGTAGAAAAAACTGGAAAAGTAGTATCGCTGACATTTCGCAGGAAAGGAAATGGACATGAATATTTGAATAAAAACAGTTTTTTTTTTCAATTTCTTTATTTGTAAATAAAATAAATGATGTATGAATAATATGAAAGTAAAACCAACCAGCCAAGATCATTCGAAACAACCGGAAATCACACAGAAATCAAAGAACTATCAATCAAATCATGCTTATGTAGAGTTCCGCAATCAATCAGTTTAAAATTGCATGAATTGACGTTTTTTATTGGAGAGGAGACAGTACAGCTTTTGCCCCGGGGTACGACTGGGGGGTTATTATTAATAAGCATAAAATGCATCATTAGGTGCGTCATAAAACTCATAAATTGTTAAAGATCATGTCGATCGAAGCAAACCCAGCTTTTCCCAATTGTTGGCCAGTTTTTGCCCAGAACATTCTTCGCTTAGATGCGATACTATTGAATTTGTGATATTTGTATATCTGATGACAATCTAGGAACAGAGAAACATTCTCAAAAGCAACAATTTATGAGCGATTAAGTAAGACTGGGTTTATTCATAACCACACTTTTGATCAACTTATTTATTCATGAGCAATGTGCTCAGTGCCGTAATTAAGGCTGTACCAGCGAAGCCCAGGCACGGTGCAGATCCTGGAGAGTGGCAGACGACTAGACCAGGAGCAAAATTTGGGTCATGCATGGTACTTAGTAACGTATATTTTCGGCTTAATCGCAGTAGTTCCTTTAGCAGTATCTTTTAATATGAAAATATAAGTGCAAATTGTGGTTACAGAGTTATCAACAAGTTTTTACAGTTGTTGGTAATGCTGTAGCTCTGCCTGCCTACCCCAGTCTGGGAATGAAGGCGTGAAGGTATGTATGTATATAATATAAGTCATTTCCTTTAAAAAGAGGTACTTACTGCTAAAAAGAACCGCCACTATCGGACGAGAGTGCGGTCGAATCATTTATTGCCTCACGGACTCGCTAAGCTTACATCATTCATATTTTTAAATAATCTTGTTTGTATAACGGGGACCGTGACTCACTGGTTTTACCGTTAAAAGAATGATGTACTTACGTAGCAAACACTTCGCAGAAATACACGATACTCACCTGTAGAAGATAGCAACTTGGCAGACCGAAATGACCCCAGTCCCTCCCGCAGTTCGTCATGGAAAATAAAATGTAAAGGATTAGAAATAAAATAAACTTCTGAAACTCGTTATTTCGATTCGAATATTTGAATCTGTTCTATGCTTTGTTGTTCGGCCTCAGTTGACGCAGTGTGATAAGCAAAGAGCGGAATTCTTCATAGCAAAAATCAAACTGTCAGAGGGATTGACCTAACTGATTTATCGACTTATCGATGTTACGGAATAATATCGCATTAGGTATCCATAATCAACTTAAAAGATTATTCTGTAACATTTGACCTGATATGCTGATTTTATAGAAAAAAGTGATTACAGCCAAAACACCGTTATCGAGTACTACAAATATGCTCCTGTTACTTCAACTGAGGTAGAACGCTCGTTTTCATCTTATAAATGGATCTACAATGAAAAAAGGAGTAATTTGACAAATATTTATCGATAAGTCGATAAAACAGCTAGGTCAATCCCTCTGACAGTTTGATTTTTGCTATGAAGAATTCCGCTCTTTGGTGATAGATAAGAAATGAACGGTACCTAATCCATACATATACATATCGCTCGTAATGGCATTTTTACCCATCTAATAATACCCAGTGTGTATAGTGAAAACTTCCGGCAGTAGAAACGAACTCAATGGATATGATAGGTGTGTTCTGCGAGGTTTGTTACCATTGGCAGTGGACGGGGAGAGGGAAAAACCCCTAGTTTCCACATATTCGTTTGACGTTAATTTGTTGCTAATTTAACATTATTACATTACAAGACAACATAATAAAACAATGCACAGAAAATGAACTACTTGAATATTATTTAATTTCCATGAAAACACATTGGATTACTTTTTAATTAAACCTTTATGATTTTTCTATGCAATAAATAGAGGTCGTACGTACGTACGTAGTTAAAATAAGTATTCACTTTCGCTCCATTCAAATAAATATGTGGACGCCTAGCGAGATTAGATGGACAGGGGGGAAAAGTAATATACTAATGGAATTTTAGGTGTTTACACTGTTGCCAACAGATAGGGTAACACCACTACTTCCCAGTGGCAACGTGGTGGATGGGTGGAAATAGCTCTACATTTGGAGTGGCTACTTATCTTTCTATGCCTGACCTACCATTATTTGCTTCGTTGATCTTGTTTCTTGCGAATTACCTGCCTTATTCCTGCCGTGAGCTCCTTACATAATTGATAACATAAAAATTACTTGCATCTCTACTTCCACCGTCTATGTGGTAATTAATCGTATTTGGTTTGGGGATGAATAACGCAGTAAAATTCATGATCGTTACTAGCCGCAAGTAAAAGAGTAGCCAATAGATAGGTATTACTCACTCAACATTTTTCACGATGGCTGTTTCGCGGTTCAGTAATAGATAAGCTGAGACATGCCGAGAATGAAAACTAATAAAAACTGTGTATAACAAATTACTAAATCAGTAGCTTTTTATTTTCATTGTTCCTAATTTGTATCGGCATTGTAGTCCTTAATTTCATTTTTAGCAAGTAGTAACATGGGTTTGTCTTCAAAGAAATACGTGAACCACCTTAATACTTTCTTTCGAGCCCCGTAAGTCCCGGGATGGCATTACCATCGAGGTGGTCCGGCTACTGTTGGCATCCCGACTAAACGATATATATCACAACCCTGAATTCACCGTCAATTATTCCATGGTACTTGGTACTTATCAGAGTCTAACAATGCGTTGAAATATCAATCGTAAACATCGGGTAGCGTTTCAAAACAACTCGCTCTCTCATTCATTACACAATATCAACTTTTTCTTGCGAAAGAAGGATAGCCATTTAACTCAGATTTCCGAGATATTCGCACCTGTTACCACTAAAAAAATCCAGAAACTAAAATGAACAAGTGTAACAACTGGGAAAAATCATTTACAATAATTACAACCAGCCTTTTTTAAATTATGATACCAATAAAACTAAAAACAATTACCTATACGGAGTCTTAAGGTCTCGACAGAACACTGCCCGAAACATATCCATACATAACTTTAGTAGGTACTAATTCAAATTTAAAAAATATATATTTAATCTAAAATTTAAAAAATAGTGCCTGCAAACATTTTTGCGTTGAAAATTGATATAGAAATAGTAAAGAAAGAGACGGTATATGGACTACTGAAATGTTTTTTCTCATCCATTAAAAGTACTAGCAATTTATATTCCTACTAGTTACGCCTATTCATTTTAGTGGTCACAACTGGGAAAGAAATCTCAGCTGTTACGTGGTAACAAATAGCTAGGAAAAGGAGGGAATATCTCGGATTTCTCCGTACAAATCCAATGGATTAATAGGGAATTGAACTTTAGGTCTATTCCGACTAGTTACATTGTTAGTTCCATTGATGGAACTAGATAAGACTTTTTTTTCCTAGTAGTTACATTCAACGAAGATGGATTCCGTAATGGAACTACATGGACTTTTTTTTCAGTCACATTAATAATACTTATAATAAATATTATTAGATCAAATGTTCATTATTTAACTGCATTTTTTTTAATTTCCCGCCATAAGGGACTCGACTCGCTTTAAAAATGCATTTTTTAAATATAGGCAAAGAATTTGAAAATAAGTTCCTTCTATAAGATTGCATTTGTTTTATATAAATTTATTAGGAGTATTATTAATGGAACTACATGGAATTTTTTTTCCAAGTAGTTACATTAATCCATCTTCGTTGAATGTAACTACTAGGAAAAAAAAGTCCATCTAGTTACATCAATGGAACTAACAATGTAACTAGTCGGAATAGACCGAATTTTAAGGGTATAAAATAATAAAATAAATCTACTCTGCTTTTAGATACTTAGTATTGTAATTTTTCTTACCGGATGTTAGCTAATCCTCCCTCACGCGTAAATCCGTATTTCGGTTGACTCAAAAGCTAAGATAGCGCGAGTCAAGTTTCGAATAAATTGTGAAAGCTCTAAATATTGAACTTGTGACTCATTTGAACTGTGCCTCTTAACAATACGAACGGGCGCATTTACAGTTATCGCTAAGGTCAGATAATTTCGGCTACACGCTTCACAGTTGACCTCAATTTTGTGTAAAGTAGTCGCGCGTTGAGGCAAAGTACAATTGTACAAACAGCATACCTACATCATGTTCTGGCTACATTTTGAGAACAACTTATACCTTAGTCCATTACGGTCAGAAGAACAAAACCCGTTATACTTTTCCAGGATGTCCATCTTATCTAATTAACTTGCTAAACAAAAATAATAAAAAGGAATATTTACAGATCTAAAGAAACAACCCTACAGTTTGTATTAAATTTTATTTTACATTTAATTAACCTATATTTTTATTATATGCCTATATATTTTCATTAACAGCTAATTGAGAACTTAATACTGAGTAAAAGTCAGGAAAATAGTCTGAATCATGATTCTTCATATTCTATGTCAAATAAAATTAATTGATCTCATACACCTAGCATCTACTAAAAAAAGGAGTTCTTACATTATTATCCTAAATTGTACTTTATTACTGTAAAAAATGTATTTCTAATTTTCATTTTACATAGCTATAATCTTAAAAGTATGTCACCGAAAGTACCTAAGTACTACAATAAATAGAAGACCAACTTACAAAGATCAGTACACATTTAAAAATATTCTAATTCATATTTCTATGAAAGAGACAAGAACTCCCTCTAATTACTAAGGTTTTCCTGACGGCTTCTCCTAGGTGGTCTCGCATGTGGACCATGAGGTGTGTAACTAGTGCTCCGGAGCGTACTGCCTACACTAGCACGGTAAACACTGCTTTACTAGTGTACTTAGCACGAAACCTAGAGATTGAAAAAATCTTAATAAGTCAAGTATAAATATAACACACTAACACTAAGGGGCTGCCAGCATAGCATTAATCAAGGAACTATTTGCCGAATCTCAAAATAGGTGCTATTCATACCTAAGCTTCATGTTAATGCTATGTAGGGTTTGATAAAGTTAGAAATCTACCTGTTATATAATTTGAAACTTGAATGTCTTGATTCTTGATGTGTTTAGTTATCCTAAATAATTGGAAGTTTGGTTACTGATACTTGAATGATTGTTATTATGTAGTAGTTTCAAATATGATGAAACAATGAAACTTATACATACCCAGGATTTAAAAGCGACCTCCTCTGCCTTGGCCGCCCCCATAGCTACCGCCGCCGCCGCTGTAGCTTCCGCCACCGCCGCCGCCACCACCACCGCCGCCGCCGCCCTGGTTCATGTTGTATGGTGCGGTGCGATTGTTGCTGTATTGTTGGTTCCTAGTGGGCCCCCCACTGTAGCTTTGTTGGCCACCATAGTTGCCAAAGTCCTGGTTGCCCCCCCAGCTACCACCCCCTCCGCGTTGGTTTCCACCGCCTCCATATCCACCACCTCCCCCCTGGTTTCCACCCCATCCCCCTTGGTTATTGTCCCAAGGATTGGAGTTGTTCCAATTACCTTG
Source organism: Acleris emargana (assembly GCA_927399475.2). NCBI lineage: Eukaryota > Metazoa > Arthropoda > Insecta > Lepidoptera > Tortricidae > Acleris > Acleris emargana. Next base: position 4,086,737 of record OV656844.1, on the reverse strand, counting down.
ATTGTTACCATAGCCTCCTGGAAAATGTTAAAATAAAACTTACTAAACATTTCATTCAACCTGTAAGTTTCTATACCATTTTTCATGTATACATAAATGGTATTATTAACTCGAATTTATGTTTTAAGATAAAAACGTGTACATACCGCCATTGCCTCCCCAGCTTTCATTTCTGCCTTGGCCCTGTCTGCCACCACCACCACCTCCCCTTTGGTCGGATCCATCCTTTGGCAATGCTTTTTTGACATCCAATTGTTTTCCACCAATTTTATGAGGGACATTCACTGTTAAAAAAGAAATGATAATTTAGAAATAAAATAATGGATGACAAATTACCAAAAGGGTAACTTATTAAGTAGAATGTTCATTGATTTGCGTACCAGATATACCATCTAATAAGTATTCAGGTATAGCTAAAATCAATACTTAATCTCCACAACTAGAGAAGCCAGACCTAGACACAAAATCTATTCCGGGGCAAGGTTGTGGTACAACAGTAACAACATAAAGGGCCACTTACAGCAAACTTTGTCCACTGGATCATAGTCATCAAATTCTACGAAGCCGAAGCCACGTTTCTTCCCAGTAGCTTTGTCAGTAACGATACTAACATTCTGGACAGTTCCGTAGTTCGAGAAATATTCTCGCAATTGTTCCTCATCGTGGTCATCTTTAATGCCGCCAATAAACAGTTTCTTGACTGTGGCGCCGGCTTCTGGATTTTTAATGTCTTGACGCGCTACGGCACGCTTAGTTTCGACAACCCTACACAAAAAAGTACATGAATGATTGTTTGAAATGCACACGTGTTAGAAGGTAAGTACCTATATAAATTGAACATTGTCGACCGCACAGAAAATGTCACGTGTATAAATTCATGAGACATTCACCAAGTGATGTCTGATCATTTTTGCAGTATAAAACGATATAAAAGCTAGAGATAACTTTTATATAGCTGGACTGCAAATAAAACTTGTTGTAATTAAAATATACAAACCTTCCATCGATGCGATGAGGCCTGTTGTTTTGCGCGTCATCTACCATATGAGCTTTGGAGTAAGTGATGAAACCAAATCCACGAGACCTCTTGGTTTTGGGGTCCTTCATGACGACAACGTCGACAATTTCCCCCCATTTTTCAAAATGTGATTTTAATGATTCGTCAGTGGTGCGATAGTTCAGCCCACCGATGAAAATCTTACGGTGAACTTCAGGTTCATCCTGAAAGTAGGACAAGCACGTTCAACAAAATGGCGGAGTCGGCGTGGAATTTTATCGATCCGGTCAGTACGTACTACGTAAAATTACTCATCGGTTTAGAAACTCATACAGAATATCATAATGAATGTAGAACAACTACGCCTTCAATAACGATGATTAATAACAAATATTAAACACAAGAAAACAGCAGTGACGCATAATATATCGTAAGATAAAAATAGATTACTTACAAAGCCATCATCTCCGTTTTGCGGTCTCATTTTCTTTTCTTATTTGTTTAGAAGTCAACGAACTTTCAAGATATAATAAGTTTAAAGTGAATACACTAAATAACAACTTTTCGGCGTTTATGAGACAACCGTTCGACACCGACGCCACGCCAGAAAGACAAGTGAGAAAATGGTTGCTCGTTACCGGATATTCAATCGATGGCGTTTCGCGTCTGCGTGGCGTGGGTGGCGTGCGTGGCACAGTATTACCAGACATAAAACAATAATTCCCAAGTCATGAACAAAGTATTTAATTTTTTATTAAATCACTTTTCTTTAATTAATAATTTAATAATTGTAAATAGATAGATCAGATGCCAGATAGCCCATTGTATTTAATTAACGAACTCTGCCCTATATTTCGATAATCTTAGGTCATCCTTATGAAGAATACATAGATAAGTACTAATATAACATTATCTTTGAGCCTTAAAGTGTCTGCATACGTAGCGTGATTTTACACGGACGGGACTGGGAATGTTTAAAACATTGTTTCATCGAAAATGTATCGGAATGTGCATAGGTACGCAACGATTACACGGACGGGACGGGAACGTGACGGGAAAAACCAAAATGTACTAAACTAAACCACGTCCCGTCCGGTCCCCGTCCCGTCCACGTCCTGAGGGAGGCCCTACTTTGAAAATCAAACGTAAGCTCTATCCCTGTCACTCGTCATTCGAGACTTAAGAAAGAGATCGAGCTAACCTAACTTCGATTTGCAGAGACCTTTAATAGATGCCCAGTCCGCTTTTGACAATCGTCAAGTAAAGTTTGCTGAAGAAGAAAATGAAGAACTTATTGGTTTCGGTGAATAATCTTAATCTGTAATTCCGAAGGTTATTCTGTCTGAAATCCAACGACTATGTATCCTATGGATATGACATACCTACATAAAAAACGGAGTAAAATACGTGTCGCTTGGATTATCATTATCAATATGGCGGAGTATCAGATGTTTAAGTGTAGCCTCGATTTGATGGTATTAATAATGCTATGGATAAACTAAGCCGTGTGGAACTAATATGGGTGGAATTTCTCAACAACTAGACTGTTCATATAATTTTATTTCATGATCAGATAACAATTACTATTTTTAACTCGCTTAAAGGGGTGATAGACGGTCGAGTAAGTTCGCGTAGTTGTGATCCGGAGATCTTAACGCCCGTGTTTCATTCAAAGAACCTACGCGTACTTAATAACCGCCAACTAAGTTCGTCGGCGATCCAACATGTTTGAATTTTGCGAGTAGCCCGTCTGGGCTCGTACGTCTGTCATCGCCGTGAGTAGCGAGCCTCGATTTTCTTTCGGAAGTCTGTGGGTGAGGTGTTCGACATTTGTTTTAATGTTTGTTTATTTTGGTTCAGAAATTCTAGCTAATCCCTAAAATGAGTGATTCTTAAAATGTGATATCACATAATTCCTTAATAGCTCAAAGCGTCCTGTGTCGACGACATTTTGCATTTGAAGTGTGAGCAAGCGTCAACGTGTGTCACTGACGCGAGCCGAACAAGTTCGCGAACTTTAAGATCGCGATTTTATAGTTCGTGCGTCAGTCACTGACGCGAGCCGAGTAAGTTCGCGAACTTTAAGATCGAGATTTTATAGTTTGTACGTCTATCAGCCCTTTTATATTAGCTTTGCTTGTACCTAATAATAATTATGTAAACAATTCTAGGCATTTTCCGTCCGTTCGAAGCAAGACTTCAAGACTTCTTAGGCAAGAGTACTGAGGAACCACCCTGTGAATGTACAGGGTGACTGGATATTCGATACAAACCTTTTAAAGAGGCATAGTAGAGTTCATTTGGAGCGAACAAGGTCATTGTAGTACCCTGGCCTAAAATTATTCGTTTCTGAGATATATGAGATTTAAGTTTTTTTTTCCATATTGCGGAACGAAGCTCGAAAAAAAAAAAAAACTGCCATTCGACTAAACCGATACATGTGAAATTTGGTCCAGAAATAATTATTGTTCAGGAAACCAACATATCAATATGCATTTTTTCAGATTTTCAAGTTTAGGCGTGAAGGTATGTATGTATTCGTTTCGAAGAAAAAAATATTTTAAAAAAAACTGTTAGGGCGGAGTTGCAGCCAAAGCTATAAAATAACGACTTAACAAGCAAGATCAAATCGATAAATATTAAAGAGAGTAGGTTACTACCTAATTTGAAGGGTTCTGTTTCAAGTTGAAACTTTCAACTATTTCACTTTAAGAAGTGGAATTGGTAATATGAGCCAATTTTGTAAACTTGCCGTTTCTAGTTTATGGACATGAGAATAATGTTGCCAATTTCACTTCAAATTCCTCCAAATTCCTCTCTTTTTGTTGTTAGGCCAGACTCACAGTTCCTGCAGTTCATAAATTGATAAGTTATCTAGTAAATATCAAACAATCTGGAGAAAGAAACAATCTGAGGTTACCACTAGCTGGTCAGCTGGTTAAGTAGAAAATAAATGAATAGGACCTCAAATATTATAACATAACTTGTTGTATTTTGATTCAGGCCGGTATTCTAAAACTAAATAAAAGTGTGGCCATCTAGAAAAGGAACACCTAATCGAAGGAAAAAGAAATAAAAAAAATGAATGACGTTATCGTTTGTCATTGTTATCAGTTATCCCCATTTTAGTCGTTAATTCGTGCTTAGGCCTCATAATTTGTTAATTTGATCTCTGTTAAAGGGAGTTGAGTAGATAACTATTTGAAACATATATACTTTATGAACATGAAGCCTACTGGGGGTGGTGACGAATACGTGAGTATTTTATGAAATGATGATGCATTCGCCGTAGGTACTAATTTTAAAGATAATTATCCCTCCATTTTACAACAGGAAGAGCCCGAGCATATGCGCAAGCTATTCATTGGGGGTCTCGATTACCGGACAACCGACACGTCTTTGAAAGAGTTCTATGAGCAATGGGGCGAAATTGTGGACGTGGTGGTTATGAAGGATCCTCAAACAAAACGGTCAAGGGGTTTCGGGTTCATCACTTACTCGCGTGCTCAAATGGTTGATGATGCACAGAGTAACAGGCCCCACAAAATTGACGGGAGGTAAGATTTGTAAATTTAGTATGTCTGCATACCTGCCACATAGACTGATTTGTAACCTATATTTATGGCAGAAAAAGGATGTCAAATATTAATAATTAGGCTGTATTTTAACTTTATACCAATTTCTGAGTAACTTTCGTAATAATTATAAGCGATAAGTTGTAACCACACCTGATATTGGTAATTGCATGAGACATTTTTTTTTTCAGGATTCTTTTCCACTGCTCTAGTTCAATGAATTTGTGGACAGATCTGTTTCGTAGAATATTTAAAACCTATCTAATATTTATATTTTAAACCAGCCAAGTGAGAGTTGAACTCATGTACAAAGGGTTCTGTACCATGATCTATATAACAGACACTATATTATAACCTTTTTTAGTCTACCTGGTGCCACTGTTAATATCAAGCAAAAACCATCAAAAATCACCTTATGACTCTTAAATATTTATTTTATTCTGTGAAAATTTCAATTATGTAGCTATTACGGTTTATGGGTTACCTTTGTTTCAGTGAAATATGTTTGCCAAATGTATCGTTTCCCAACCGTTTCATTTGCCAACCTGCCTTGTTTTCTGTTACCATAAATATTTCAGGATTTTATAAAAACTTACCTAACCTAACCTGTAGGTTCTATACTATGGTTCTGAAATAAATCCTGATAAAAATTATATAACATTGGGTTGGCAAGACAGACAGATAGTGGAGTCTTAGTAATAGGGTCCTGTTTTTACCCAGGAACGGAAACCTATCTAACACTAAAGTAACACGAACTAGTTTAACTAGTTTGTTTAGTGTAACTAGTTTATTCATATAATACTTATACTGTACAAAAACTACAAGGTAGTATGTGTGTCAAATGCAAATCTGAAAATCTGAAATGAAAATGATTTGATTTATGCCTATTGAATAATATATTTTTCATAGTTTAAACTTTATTAAGTCTCATTAACCAAGTACCATGGCCCTAGCCCATAGCCCCTTTAATTGTTTAGTGTAAGCATTTCTTCTAGAACTCAATTATTTTTGTATCATGAGAAATCTCTGCATAAAGTGCCAATGGCCACTATTTGTGGTGATATTTTACATATAAAATTGATAAAACAACTTCTGTTTTTAGAGTTGTTGAACCTAAAAGGGCAGTGCCCAGAGAGGAAATCAAAAGGCCAGATGCAAGTGCTACCGTTAAAAAGCTTTTTGTTGGAGGTTTGAAGCAGGAAATTGAGGAGGAAGATTTGAGGGAATACTTCAGTTCTTACGGGAATATTGTTTCTGTTAGCGTGGTAACAGAGAAAGATACCGGCAAGAAGAGAGGTTTTGGATTCATTGAGTTTGAAGATTATGACCCTGTTGATAGGATATGCTGTAAGTATTAACTAATTTCAGGGTTGTGTGTTGTATTGATTTTAGCCTGTCATGGTTTGTGTGTTATTTTAGTATTTTATTGGAAGAAGTCATTCCATACAAATTATGACCTCAAACTTAACAATAGGTTATAAATTGTGCAGTTATGATTGTTGTTCGCAGATATGTGCCTGATACCTTTTTTTATGTATTTGTATGTAAATTACGTGTATTGAAAACACATGAAGATAATTTGTTTGAACAATATCTAGTAAATATTGAATACAGGTGTAACGGGTCCTGCATGCCTCCATTAAACACATGCAGGGTCAACAACCTGCTAGTCGGATCCATTTTGTATGTAAATATGTGTTGGTTATTTTTATATCCTGCATTTTATGTAGCAATAAAACATGATGAAATGAAATAGGCAACAAGACAACCACACTACCAAGAAGAACAATTAAGTAGACCCCATAAACAGTTGAAATAACTGGCTATTTTATTTATCTATTCACAGTGGAGCCGGACCATAAAGTGAAAGGGCGTCGCCTAGACGTAAAGAAAGCCCTGTCCAAGACGGAGATGGCGGCGGGCGGCGGCGGCGGCGGCGGCGGCGCGCGGCGCGGCGGGCGCGGCGGCTGGGGCGGGCGCGGCGGGGACGCGCAGGACTGGGGCAGCAACCAAGGTACGGGGCAGCAACCAAGGTACGGGGCAGCAACCAAGGTACGGGGCAGCAACCAAGGTACGGGGCAGCAACCAAGGTACGGGGCAGCAACCAAGGTACGGGGCAGCAACCAAGGTACGGGGCAGCAACCAAGGTACGGGGCAGCAACCAAGGTACGGGGCAGCAACCAAGGTACGGGGCAGCAACCAAGGTACGGGGCAGCAACCAAGGTACGGGGCAGCAACCAAGGTACGGGGCAAGGGTACAAAGCCCATTTCTTTTTTATGTTTTGGCTCATACATTACGTATGTGGAATTGATATTTTAATGTCTTTGACACGAAGCAGGTATTGAAGTAAATAAATGATAATAAAATGAAGGCTGACTATAGTTAGGTGAATCTAAGGTGATCCCTGTTATGGTTGGGTTAGGCTCGTAAAACACACTTCCCCGAAATGTGCACTTCCTCTAAAGGTGCATTTCATTAGAAGGGTCATTTTTTCGGAAGGTACACTGTCTCTAGAAGTGCACTTCCCGATATGTACACTTTGTCAATAGGTGCACTTTCCCAGAATATGCATTTTTGCAGAAGGTATATTTTCCCGGAAAGTACACTTTAGGGGTAAGGGTGTCTTAAAAAAAATTAATACAAATAGGTATGTTTATTATATTACTTTCAAAGTAAATAAAATATCTATTACTTAAATTTTTGAGCTTGTACAGTTATTTATTAGCTAATATGTCAAGCTGAAAAGAAAGTCGAGTGGCCAGTAATCTAAGATTAAAATAGTATGAAGTATAAATGTACCTATAAGTACGTATAGACTTTTCGATAAAAAGGAAAAACATACGAGCACATAGGGTCTAGAGGTCAGTTAAAGTGAACAGTGAACATTGCCATCAAAACTTAAGGTTCCGCTGCACAATCGATTTAACACGTTGAACGCCATGACGGACACCATGTGTCTGACAGCATACTTTCCTCCGGGGCCTGACCGTAAATGCCGACATATTGGCGGTCACAAGGTGTCCGCCGCGGCCCACTGGGCTACACATGGTTTTTGGTCTGGCGTTCAACGTGTTAAATGAGATTTAATTTAAGACAAAAATGCGTGTGGATTTAAAAAAAAAGGTGTGAAACGTGTGTACGTGTGCTTGTGTGTGTGCGTGTTTGTGTGTGTGTGTGCGTGCGTGTGTGAAGAAAGTGACTAAATAATAAACGTGTTCCTTTTGAGAAAGTGCCCTACATGGGAAAGTGTACATGTACAGTGCACTGTTTGAAAAAGTGCACATTTCGGGAAATTTTCCAAATTGGGAAAGTGTACATTTTGGGAGTGTACATTTTGCGGAAAGTGCACCTTTGCAGAAAGTGCACATTTCGGGAAAATGTGTTTTATGAGCCTAACCCTTATGGTTTATATAAACATTGTGTTACACTCGTTTCCTTGACATTTATGAATACTTCATTTTATATTATTATTACCCATGCAAGGTTTTGTAATTAGAATCACGTTAATCGAAATCCAAGCGGATGATGTCGCGTGCAGAAGCTATACTTAATAAAGTTGTGTTCAAATTTTGAGCATAGATCTGTGTATTAAGCGTTTGAAGGGTTTAACGTATTATGATCAAATTATGATAATTGCAGGATATGGACAGAGTAGTTGGAACAACCAGAACCCCTGGGAAACGAACAACCAAGGGGGTTGGAGCAACCAGGGCTACGGGGACCAGAGCGGCGGCTGGGGCCAGTCGACCGACAACTTCGGTGGCGGCTACCAGCAGAACTACTCCGGGGGACCCATGCGGGCCAACTACAATACTTCTCGCCCTCAACCTTATAATCAAGGTAATTTTGAACTTGGCACTTTTGTATAAATTGTATATGCATATTAAAACACAGTTAAAACCAGGGTTTTCAATATGTAGACAAGTTTTTAGGTAGAATATAAAAAACCATTGTTATCTTTTATCAACATACCCCGGCCGGCGAGAGCAAAAATGCTTCTGCTCCTAGTGCTTATTCTATCGACATATGGATGTCGATAGAATAGTCGACATTTAATTAAGCACAATTATTATTTTTAAGCTTATATACTATTTCAATCAACTGATTACAATTATAATCAATTTATCATACTCACGGGAATGTTCGTAATAGATAAGAGTGAGTGACAGTTGTAAATAGATACTTTTCACATACTCGTAACTAATAGACCTCTTTCATATCATAATTATGGTATCATCTTGGGTCGTCCCATTCATTTTTTGTCAAGTTCTTAGTTCGTCCCATTCTGCTTTCGTCCTCCATTCTTAATTCGTCCCTTTCGCTGGTAGTCTTTGTCGTCTTTGGTCCAATTTGTTGTTTGTCTTGTTCTTATTCAGGCTCATTCGGTGTTCGTCACTTTTTTTTCGACACGTTCGTTTTTGGTCCCATTTGCAATAAGTCAGTATCGTTTTTAGGTCCATTCGCAATTCGTCTTGTTCGGCTTTCGTCTCCCGTTTTTGTTATTCAACCTCCGCCTTTCTTTGCTATTTAAGCGTTTTGTCTAGATCACTAGGAGCCGAATTTGCCCGTATCTAGGAATGAAAACCCCCTGAATAACTATATTAGGTATTTTTATACTTCGTAATTTTCTAGTCACCTGAAAAAAAGGGTAAATAGTGAATGTGTTCAATAAAGAATGAGACCAATTTCTAAAGAGGCCATATAAGAAAAAAACGAACTTAGAAAAATACCAAAGACGATAGGACGAATAACGAATGAGACTAAAAAATAAAGAGACTAACAACGAACATGTCAAAAGAGGAAGTGACGAACACCGAATGAGCCTGAATAAGAACAAGACAAACAACAAATAGGAACAAAGACGACAAAGACTACCGGCGAAAGGGACGAATTAAGAATGGAGGACGAAAGCAGAATGGGACGAACTAAGAACTTGACAAAAAATGAATGGGACGACCCAAGATGATACCATAATTATGTGTATATCGCGATAATAAACAACTGCTATTTGACATTGACTCAAATCAATCGGTGTCAATCGTAGAAATTACATTGAGACAAATTAATTTACCATCATTTAATTCATTTATATTATCGACCCGCCATGCCACGCAAGAAGAAACAGTGTACTTGGATAGCCGATTACGCGGAATATATAGAAGATCGAGGTGAACATTTATTTTGTAAAAAATGTGAAATCACTATGAATTATTTCGTTTTGCTCCGATTACTACAGTAGATTTAGAACGGTCCTTTAGTTGGATGAAATGGATTTTATCGCCAAGGCGAAGGAGTTCAAAATCAGAAAATTTAGAAAAAATGCTAATTGTATATTACGAAAATTACATAAAATACTGAATAAATACAATCACTTGGTTTTAATTTTGTTTACAACAATAATTAATACTTCTGCATATCATAACGGTGGTCCAGTACATCGTGTTGTTTTTATCGACATCGACCAAAGTGTGTGTCCTCGCACTATTAAGCTGCCAACGCATTTTTGCTCTCGCCGGCCGGGGTATGTTTATCAATGATTAAGAAATATGCAGGTCATAAATATTCTTGACCGATAGCAATTACTTGCCTGATGTTATGCTAACTATACCTAGTTGTTTATTTGAATTGATGAACATTGATATTCCAGTTAACCTCCGGAATTAGGAAACCGAATTTGTTTTGACCACATTCAATTATTAGTCGCACTCAGTCGTTGTGACGTAAGTTGCGCCGGCGCTGTCGTTGCCGTATGTTTTCATACGAAATACTCGTTACAACTAGCTACAACTGCAGTAAAAGAAAGATAATTGATACAATTATAATTTGATACAAATTATAATTTCAAATCCCAAAATGGGTTATAAATTTTTCTATGATGGGTGTCCGACAAGACTGCCTTATCAACCTTTTACTGTGTGGGTAGACACGGTCAAAATCCAATGATGTCTGTACTTACTATTATGTTATAGGTAGTAACGGCGGTTACGCCACAGGCGGCGGCGGCGGCGGCGGCACTAACTACGGCAACATGGGTAACCAGGGCACCGGCAACCAGCGCCGCTTCTAGCCGCTCTTGTAAGTACACTCCACGTACCTTTCCAACGTGCTGGCACCCAAGTCAAGTGTAAATCTGAAGTCCTAACACAAAATAAAAACTAGGTTCGTGCGTTCGGTTCGAGAGATTTTCTTTTGGCTATGATGACTTGTCTCTTCTTGTTAGCTGATAGGCTTTGTTTGGATGGCCAGGTGGAGGAATCCTCCTACTCACACTTTCACACTTTCTATATTGGTGTAGCGTTAAATCCAAAAGCCTTTAATTAGTAGAGCGTCGGCGATTTTAGACTTTCATACATTTATGTCGAATTTCACGAACAACTTAACAGGCGATTAGAGTAATTAACGACTGTCAAAATGTATGAGCTAACACATTTAACATTGATTAACATATAACATCGTTGTGAAATTAGTACTAAGCATGAATCTATTTTTAAATTTTGCGAGATTTCAGGTCTATACTTTTCTTGACTTTAGCATTGTTTACGTTTAAGACTGATTCTATTTTAAGATTTAATTTAACTGTGCCATAGCTTGATCGTGTATATTATTACTAGGCTTGGGACTTTTGGATGCTCGCTATGGTTCTAGAATCCACGGAGTCGCCATTATGTCAAAGTCAAAGTGGATAAGTACATACAACTTGTATGTATATAATTACCAATAATAAAATACTCTATTGCTTGTAAACAAAATAAACTAAAACAAATACTTTAAGTAACAATAACAAAAATGTCTTTTTCAATCTAATATTAGTCGCCACTTCTAAATTTTTGATGAGGTACAGGCTTTTTGTATCAGTGCATCATAATCATCATCTATTACTATTTCATGTTCATCATTAAAATGGTAGTAAGAATGGATCACTATTATTTTTTCTATATTTTGCGGGGTTAAACGAGTTCTGGACCTATCAAAAACTTTTAACATGGTTAACAATAAACACTTTCTTTCCGGCTTTGAAATATACATCACATAAAGAACAAAATATACAAGACTTTTCTTCAACATATTTTCCTTATACGGCTCTAACCAGGACTTAATTTCGCAAGTAGTAAAACTATTAATTTTTAATTTTATCAGAAATTGCTTAAACCGTGTTTAATCAAAACTGACAATTTATTAATCAAGTGTTTTGTTAATTGGTAAAATAGATGTCAGTCAGTAGTCTGTCACAACCCAAGTATCAAAGAGGATGCATAATTAAGTAAATCGTACCTATATATGCATATCGCGTCACCTGTGAACTGTGACTTGTGTGTGTAATAACCATGGATCGGAAATTCGGATCGATATTTACCTAAAGTTGGCAAAATCCCGGAAAAAGAAAGGCAAACATGGCGTCGGCTTCTTAAAAATATTATTTTAATAATTTAAGTTCTGGGATTTTGGGATTCTACAAAACGTTAATATAATAATTACTTTACATGTAGGATAAAACGTTCTGTTTTGCTCCTATAAATTCGTTAGGTTAATAAGTTACAGGTAAATTAAATAACATTTGGTTAAACATATACATGGAAAAAAACTTCAAACAGTTAATATAAATAAATAATTATGAATTAATGCCGGTGTAATTTATTTATTTTGAAATCCCGGAAATTTTATATGAATTATATGATTGAGTCCACCTCCATACAACTGAACAACAAAGCCGGTGCTAAAGTATAGGTAAATATCGATCCGAATTTCCGATCCCTGGTAATAACAATAACCTAATAACTAATAAATTTATGATAAAATTAATTGAAGTCATAATAACGTGGTTATTACCGATCGATATAACAGCGTAAATCTAACATGTTTTATTTTTACGCTTTGACTTTGACTTCGACAAATAATATTTTAACATAATGGCTACTCCGTGAAATCTAAAACCATAGCGAGCATCCAAAAGTCCCAAGCCTAATTATTACTATTGCATTTACGATCAATCTCAAGCATATGCCTGAAACATTCCCCCTGTACATAAAACACAATCCAGACACATGTTTGATTCTTTGAATAATAAAGTGGTTTTCTTATAGGCCGTGAATCTAAATAGTTTTCAGGTGACGAATATCCGATTTACTCATGATATATTTTTCAATGTGTAGGTGTCAAGTTGCTAAGTGAAGCTAGGCAGGCAGACGGTAGAGTAGAAGCAGGTAGGCCAGGCGTCAGCTAGCTAGACACAAGCGGACTTAGCGAAGCGACTACTTTCAATAGGTAGTCATTTAACATTTTTTTCTTCTCAACTAAGGTTGGTTCACAATAAGGTACTGTGTAGGCATTAGATTCATTTTTATTATAAGATATGTCATACGTTTGCACTCAAATCACAGTTTTTACATTTAACGTGTCACAATTTTTGCAATCTGCACATGTGTTAGTCTGCTTTGCGCAGTGAGACGTTGAACGGGAACCGTTGATTTGAACTGTTTTGTGTAAAAGCTACGGCTTTAAGCAATGTCCTCGTTCCTAGTTTGTAAGTTACAAAGATTCATTTGACTTATATCAGTGTTCAATTATTACTTGTTGGTTACAATGATAACATTATAATTTGGATTTTAACGTCCTTAAAAAGCTAGGGCTAGAATAATAACATTCCAAAAGAATACGGAGAGGTTTATCAAGTGCAGTAGCCTCCATCAACCTCAAATTTGAATATATACTGAACTGAAAGTATAGTAATGTTGTTAAGATGACATTTTTAAAGTTTAATATTAAATTTGTTGCATGAAATTTGATGTTTATGTAAGTCATTAATATTATAAAGCCTATTTTTCTAATTTTTTCAAATAAATGATAACTAGGGGTCACAAATGACTTCGACAAGCTCGTCGAGTACTAAAGTCGTTCTATTTCCATACTGGGACTTGTCATTCGGCGACTTCTCCTTTGTATACTTTGCTTTTGTATTCTACGTCATTTGATTCTGTATGTTTTCTTAAATTGTCACTATGATGTTAATGTAGACTTTAACTCTTTCATATTTCTTGTGTGCGATATATTAAATAAAAACTGTTTTCCATGGACTCTTCTACACGCGGACGAGCTTTCCTACGTGGAAAAGGCCATGGTAAGTTGACTTTGCCCAAATAAATATAACAAAAATACAAATTCATCTTTTATTTCATAATCCTCAACATGACTTAGTAATTTGGTGTACATGATAATTACTGACTCTTATAATTAATATTTACACATTATTTACAAAAATTTAAAACAATATTATGGATACGATAGTTTTTGGTAGTTATTAAATCTTTAATATTTGACACGAAATATACCTAGTAAACATTATATTGAATGCAGAAAAGAGCGAGGAACTTAAGAAATGACTAAATTCGGTACATAACTAAAACCCTTCGCGTCGCTCTGTTATGCTTACATTACTGTGCCTATACATATCGCACTTATGACAATTTTTCCATGTAAACGGACAAAAATACCTACCACTCCATCTATTCGGAAAATATTCTGAACGCTTATTACCAGAGCTCAGCTGGGGCGAGCCATTTATACGTCATTAACATCAAGTGTAGATATTAATATAGATACACCTTAAAAATAAATATAAATAAATTAAAAATATTCGCATATATTCGTATATTTAATATTCCCACTCTGGGAATGAAGGCGTGAATTTATGTATGTATGTAAAAATATTCGGCATACTTAAAATCGGAATAATCTTTCTTCTAATTATTTATTATTTATTCGCTTACTTCAAATTGAGGGGCTGCTTATAAAATAACACAACAGAATAATAGAATATTGATATGTCATGATATTTGACTCAGTTGAATAGGCATTCTTAAACAGTTTTATTACCTATGTAGAGAGGTTTCATATCATATCACTTAATTAACTTTTATAGTAGCATATGGATATACATATTATTTAAAGAGATTTGCTAAAAAAGCTTGCTATAAAATTCATTTGTTTTGATGGCGACGTAAAGAGAAAGGTAGCCTAAATAAAATAATTTCAATAGTTATTAAATTACGCCACGTCTACCATTGAATGACAAGGTATGTCCATGTTATGCAAACTCTGAAAACAGCTCACCCCAGCCGAGCTCTGCTTATTACTATAGTGTGTTTTCAATCCACTACTCAAATTAACAATAAAAGTTAATAAGAATTAAAAAAATAGTACGCTTTGAGACAAACCTCTATGGTTTTTGACAGAACACCTTTTAAAAAAACAACAGTTAGGTGCAAAAGCTTAGTAGAAAGCTAATGAGTTGATGACAATCAAAGTTATTTTGAATACATAAAAGTACTACTTGTAATTTGCTAAAAATCCGTCTATATAATATAGATTCAGTTTTGCTCCTAACACTAGTTGCGTCGATGTATGAAAACCGGGCAAGAGCATGTCCGACCCATCGAAATATAATAAGTATGGAAGAGTAACCTCAAACAAAAACGACTGACAAATCAGCTCCAAAACGCCCACTTTTTGAAATGAAAAGATCTTATGTATCGAGTGGTTTCGATAATCAACTAAATGGTAATTGAGTTAAGGTTTTGATTTATGTACCGTTTGAAAGACAAAAATCTGCAATGACAAGCTCTCTGACTAGAGAATTTTATCAATATTATTTTTCATAAGGTTTACTTGAACGCGGCCCATTATTTCAACATTTGACGTGGATGGTTATTATAAAAATAACACAGTAATTGAATAATGAATTAATAATTCATTATTACAAACGGTACATAAATCAATACCTTAACTCAATTAACATTTAGTTGATTATCGAGACCACTCGATACATAAGATCTTTTCATTTCAAAAAGTGGGCGTTTTGGAGCGGATTTGTCAGTCGTTTTTGTTTAAGGTTACACTTCCATACTTATTATATTTATTAATATATTTTTATAGTATAATGTTTTGAAAAACCTACTGATTATTTCCCTTGAATCATTTAGTCTGGCCATCGAAACATGATACTGAAAATGACCTAGTCATTTACAAATGTAGCTATAATATGCCTGAATAAGCTACATTTTTTTAGCTCTTTTGTCAAACTAATAATTTTATACTTAATGACAAAACCATCAACATTGTTTCAAACTCTAGCTCATAGAGGCATAATAACCTAATAGATGTGTGATTATGATAAACCACTCTACGTCTGATACTCGATGTCATTAAAATATTATTAGTACTATTGTAAATAAATATTGATAAAGTACTATACAATTTGGGACTGCTGTGACTTTTAAAAAACGTCTTCCAGTTTTTGGGATGACATACGTAATCTGATTCATCAAAATGGACTTGACAGAGAAGCGCGTGGAGCTAACCCCATACATGGCATTAAGTCCATGAGAGTGTCTATAAATAACTTGACATTGGCGAAAAACACCTTAATACAACAGAAAGTAAGAAAACAGTTAATAAAAAAAATAATTAGATTCATTAGAATGGATGCTGCAAATCCTACAATATTTGTTAGGCATCCAATTTTCAATACGCAATTTGAGTCGAACTGCATCCATCCATGCCAGACGGCGTTCTTCATTTTTTGGAAAACTGAAAAATATCATATTAATTATTTGTTTTGTTATGTACCTAAATTAACTACAGTAAAGATGACATGAAATTAATTTTCCTATTCATTCGAAGTAGTTGCTTGTAATTCACATTTATCAAAGCTATAATATATTGCATAACATCGGCCATGACATTGCAGTATGGGAATATTTCAATTACAAATGAAAATAAATGTAGTTTTGTTTTGCATCTGTGTGGGTCCTGCGCCAGTTCACAATGCTACTTGGCATTTTTCCAGCATTATTGAAATCCGGTAACCGGTTGTAATTATAAACAACTGTTTGACACTACGTCAGGAAGTCGACTGAAGGGTTCGGCACTAAGTACTATCTTCACCCCCGCCGGCATTAAGTCAGTGGGGCCGACATTAGCGTCAGTTAGGGTGCGGCTCCACTGAGGCGGAGACGAGAGGAGCGGAGCGGAGCTGTGCCAATATTAACCAATGGAATCTAAACTAACGTGCGCAAAGCGCGCTCGACGTGACCGCATGCGCCTTTTATTGGTTAATATTGGCACAGCTCCGCTCCGCTCCTCTCGTCTCCGCCTCAGTGGAGCCGCACCCTTACGCTTCCATATTTATTATATCAAAAAAGTGTCTATACAGTGTGTGACATCCATAAGAACATAAATTGTAAGTAACGATAGCTTTAGATGCTGTGAACGGTTTTATCGAACGGTTTTTTCTGATGAAGAGTTATAATTTTTTTAAATTTTCTCGAGCAGCAATGTAATGCTAAGAAGCAGAATGTTTCATTTCCATTTTAATTCAAGTGTCAGGTCAAAAGTGTCAACGAAATGTAGGCAATTGACAAGGTGTCAGGGTGTCACTAAGAGTGAATTTTGAACGCAATCAAATGTTAGTGTCAGTTGTTACGGTTGTTAGTTTTATTACCGACTAGCGACCCGCCCGCGGCTTCGCCCGCGTGGAATGTATTATACATATAAACCTTCCTTAAGAATCAATCTATCTATTAAAAAAAACCGCATCAAAATCCGTTGCGTAGTTTTAAAGATTTAAGCATACATAGGGACAGACAGCGCAAGCGACTTTGTTTTATACTATGTAGTGATACATTGCGTGGCGAATTAGTTAGTATGAAAAAAAACTTTATGTTAACAATACACATGTTTTTATGTTAATTAGGATGCATATTAACTGTTGTCAAAATATATGTTCGTATGGATGTCACACACTGTATAAACAAGTACTTATGGACGAATTTTCTAGAAGTTATTTGGTGTGATTTTTTTAGTATAAGTATACATTATATTGTCTATATAGTATAATTTTTGTTTTTATTTGCCTGCATCCCAAGATCGTCACAAACGTGAACGTTAAATATATTGACCATATTTCTCAAGCTACATGACGCGATTCAACGTTAATAAATGTGGCAATATCGTATCTTAATATAACAATAACTGTGTACAGATCTAGTGCATAATTGTTTTACATCGTATTTTCACGGAAACGTACGAACGTGTCTTGCTATTTCAGTCGATCTCAGTACAAATAAGAACGTATCCGAGAAAATACGATGGAAAACAATTATGCACTTCTGTGATTGGTGCCTGGCTATTTATGTAATGGTTGCGACGAGTGCGGAGGCGGCAGGCACGGACAGGGCGGCGGGCAGTAGGCCGGCGCCAGCACTGACGGGAACATGCCGGACGCGGCTGCTAACTGCCTGGGGATAAGTAACAAAACGGAATTAAACAGAAAGATTAGATTCAATCGAAAAAACTGGGTACTCAGTATACCAAAGTTAAGACTTTTAACCTTTTTGACAGCTCACGTCAAATACAAACACAAACCTCATTCGCTAAGCATGTTTCGCTATGCATTAATTGAATTTATATCTAATGGTTGCTTTTCGTGCGTGACGAGGCGAAATGAGAATTTAAATTATTATTTTTAAAAAGCAATCCCCTCCACCCGCATTTTAGGTGGAAATGTTACAAAATAAAAAATAATATTCTAGCGCCGCCTCATCGCGCCTCCGGAGTCGCCGGTGGAAAGTATCTTTAATACTAGCTGTTCGCGATTCCTTTCGCGTAAAAAAGTATCCTATATTCAGGGGAAAAAGTATACCATGTCCTCCCTTTGTCTATTTGTCAATTTGTTTTTTAAGCGTACCGTCCGTCTGCCACAATCGGAGCTGGCTGAAAATGCCGCGCGAAGACACCACTACTTTTTTTATTGTCGTTTTCTGTTTTTAGTTTTTTCTATTTGTCTTGTATACTCGTGTAGTGAATAAATGTATTTTTCTTTTCATTTATTTTTTCCTAGTGTCGGGTTCAAGCTTTCTCCACATCACTACATAGTATAAAACAAAGTCGCTTGCGCTGTCTGTCCCTATGTATGCTTAAATCTTTAAAACTACGCAACGGATTTTGATGCGGTTTTTTTTAATAGATAGAGTGATTCTTAAGGAAGGTTTATATGTATAATACATTCCACGCGGGCGAAGCTGCGGGCGGGTCGCTAGTTAATTATATAAATCGATTCAGCGGTTAAACTGAAAACGTGACACCAAAAATAATTACCTGCCCGCTTTTTTCATTTATCATATTAATAGGGATTTCAAATATGGTCCGATTGAAACATCGGCGTGATCCATGGGAATTGATTTTCCTATAAAATCATTAGCTTGTACTTATTGCAATGTACCTACATCCCAAAAGCATCATTTGGTGAACATGGCAATACTTTTTATCCATCATTGGCTTAACGGATGTCTTTGCGGATATGGCCTTCATGGGCTTAACACCCAAAGAATATGGGGTATATACAGGGACCGGAACCGCTTAGCGCGAAAGGGGTTTTCGATATGCTTTTTGATAGACTTGTTGTTACAAACCCCAAGGATGCGCTAAGCTTATCGCCGACTTAGCTCAAATAAAGGGCCACCAAACGATACGGTTAATTCGACTAAGCTCTGAGCCTATCCCAATACCCTATTGTCTGTTACCTGATTCAAGCTTATTCGAACGGATTCAAGCTGGTTTAACCTCTATGCGCAAGAGTTTAGACTTATTATTGAATTACCTAACAATTGATAGGGTGGCGGCAGGCAGTAGCCGCTTGTGCGAGACGGCTAGAATTCGCCCGAATGCGAAAAAAAGAGGCGATCTATGGGGTAATACCCAGTCAATGCTAAGCGCTTAAATATTAAACTACCGAAACCCTAATGAACCGGGTAAGCTCTATGGATGCGGTTAACTACCTCAAAGGGGTTTGCCCTAACGTTAAGGTGACTCAATCATAGCTAAGCACATCGATTGGCTAATCGAATGATAGGCTAAGCCTATTGATAGGGTTAATCAAATGAAGGGGTTTTCCGGTCCCTGGGTATATACAGGAAAAACGATTATATGAATTACCTGTATTGTTGGTCGAGATGAGCCTTTTCGATCCTCTTGTCTTTTGCTCTTCTGTTCTGGAACCAGATTTTCACTTGCGTCTCGCTCAGTGACAGAGCCGTCGCCAGTTCGCATCTGAGGTTCGGGAATTGTGTTTAAGTAAAAAGAAAATCTCAGCAGGAAAGTAGTAAAAAAATCATATTCCTGTTTTTATTAGGTGATTCTAATAATAGCTTCACTTTAATTTATCGAGCTAAGCAATGTAAATGGGTATAACTAGGAAGTCAAATTAAACCTAACTAAAAGTGCTGGAAGAGTTATCTTTGTTTTTCATGTAATAAATTGTGTGTGTACAGATGTCCAGCGGGATAATTATGACGTATTTGTGGAATTCATTATACGCTGAGAAAAAAGGACAGGGTTTTACTTAACCCTGTCCTTTACGCTCACCGTAAAATTAACTGCAAAGCCATGTCATAATAACCCCCCAGAGCTACAATCGGCAATTCGTTATTCTATGACTAGGGTTAGGAATTTTGCGATTATTCCCAGTAGTTCCGTGGAAGAAGTTCCGCGGCGGAACTAGTGAGACTTTTTTTCCCAATAGTTCCGTGGCGGAACTAGTGACACTTTTTCTTCCCAATAGTTCCGTGTTGGAATTAGTGACACTTTTTCGAACGCTTACCCGTGGTCCCACTACTTCGTCCCACTGCTCTTTTTGACGGAGCCCTGCCTCGCGGCAGGGCTCCTATTTCAGGGCGGTTTGCCCTTCGGGCATTTATAGATACCTAACGAACCTAACCTACCTACTTTTGCGGAATATAAATGATTTCTGACGAAAGCGGAAATGCACGGAACTAATGGGATTATAAAATATTAGTATTTAATTGATGCTTAGTTCCGCGGAACTATTGGTAAAAAAAGTCTCACTAGTTCCGCCAGGGAACTTCTTCCACGGAACTACTGGGAATGAACTGAATTTTGGTGGCATATCGTGTTTCTAAAATCCATTGAGTCGCTATTTCTTACTTTTTATAATAAATACCATTTTGATTTTGACCTTTAATTTTTTAATATTCAAATTTTGTTTATGCATTAACCTTTTCGCCGCCATTGACGTGATATAAAGTCAGTACATTTAGTGCCCCACACGCCAATGACGTCATATCAAGTCGAGGTTAACAGTTCAAAATAGACCCAAGTATTTGTTACATAAGGTTGAAATTAGCTGTGGCTTTGAGCTGTCATTGGCGTGCGAGGACGACTTTTGTATCAAGTCAATGGCGGCGAAAAGGTTAAACCACTAAACCAATTTCAATGCAATTTGGTATGAAGGATATCTCTTCTGTGAAAGCGTTACAAACAAGCAAATATTAGTAGGTATGGAATTACCGAACTAAAAATGTATTTGGTTGATTTTAAAATATGACCACACTGAAGGTCAAAATCAAAGTGTCATGTATTATAAATTATAATTTATAATAATTAGGAAAAAGGGACTCCATAGATTTTAAAGATAAAGATAAGATAAAGACATTTATTCAGTAAGTAGGCCGCACGGGCACTTTTACACGTCAAGAATCTACCAGAACCACGATATGCCACCAAAATTCCTAACCCTATCTATGACACACGAGTGACAACTTTACTGTCTTTTGCGAGACTTGCAGGGTGGGTGCAAGCGTGGTAGCTATAGCTAGCCGAAACCTCTTAAGGCTGCGGCTCCACCAAGGCGGAGATGAGCGGAGTGGAGCAGAGCTGTGCCAATCCAATAGAATCTAAACTATCGTGCGCAAGGCGCGCTAGACGTGATCGCATGCGCCTTCTATTGGTATTTCTCGGCCTCAGTGGAGCCGCAGCCTTATGGCTACCACAGAATATCAGTCGGACTGACAGGCCGAGAGGGACGCAGCTATTTGATAGAAAAGCGTATTATTAAGCTATACGTCTCTCATTCTAACAGATATCTGGGTCCCTCTCGGCCTGTCAGTCCTACTGATAGTCTGTGGTGCCTTAGAAGCTGGGGATTCTCTAGTGCGGTAACATACGAGTTAGAAATTTATCGGATAAGTTCATATTATTACTTCCGGACTGACTGAGGAAACCAAATAATACCTACGAACTTTTCCGCTCAAATACGATGTCGTATGATTTACAACGTGAATAATGTGGTAATGATGGTGTTACCTGCGTGTCCTGGCGACGTACTCCCCCCGCGCGTACTCCAGCTCGAGCCTCAGGGTCTGGTGCGCGGAGAAGGTGGTCCGCTGCCGCCGCGGCCTGCTCTCCTTGCGTCGCCTGCGGGCCACTGCAAACAATAGGTACTTATGGTTCTATACGGTTCTACAAATAACAGGGTGCAGACTCGTGGTCACACCAGGTTGTCACACCACTACTATACTACTATTCAACGGAGCCCTGCCTGAGGCAGGGCTCCTATTTCTAAGCGATTTGCCCTCCGGGCATCTAAAGATACCTAACGAACCTAACCTACCTACTTTTGCGGAATAAAAATGATTTCTGTCGAAGTTCCGACCAAAGCGAGTAGCAGTGGTGTGACAACCTGGTGTGACCACGAGTCTGCCCCTAAATAACAGTGTGCGAAGCCGCTGACGGGCCCCGATCACGCCAGTACAGTCGAACTCTGAAGTAGCTATACATTTTAGTACCTTGTCCCAGTAAATTATTGAAATGAGAGACGGCTACAAAGTACTAAAATGTACAGTCACAGACAAATTTGTGACCCACCTTAGGTCTCAAGTCAATCTGACATTCTACAACAACAAGTATAATTTACAAATGGCTTGTCATCTCTAATTACATTCTTCAATAAGTTGAGTCATTGATTCTTGAAGTCGTCAATGTAATTAGAGATGCCAAGTCATTTGTAAATTATAGTAAACTCAACCTTGAATAATATTTTTTTGGAAATGGGTCAGAAATCAACGCTGGTGACCGGACAGATACGTTGAGTTCGACTGTTCACAGGAAATATTATTCAGGACTCATCTTCCTATACCTAATTGGTTATATTATATGTATTCCAATTGCGTAATTACTATTTTTATGGCAAGGTAACAGACATTTGCACTAAAAACTCAAGACCGCGATCCTAAGCGTTATGGCAGTCGTCTCAAGAGGTCGTTTAAGGTGGCTGTTTTCTCGTGGTCCCATTATATTTGTCCCATTGACTTTCGACGGAGCCCCGCCCCGTCCGGTAAGTCACCTTGTGTTTTATGTAATACTGTACTTGTACCAAGCAACTACGATTCGTAGTATGTGTTTATTTTAAGACTAAAGGATACATTTCGTTGCTTTTATGGAAGAGTGTAGCATCTCAAAATAAATTGCTGTTGCATTTAAATTCAGAATACTTCCTACTTAAAGTTTTCTTTAAAACGTCATCATTTTTCGAGTTGAAGCAGTATTGTATAAAAGCAGCGATTTTTTCTTTTTAAATAACAATTTATGTGACTTTTTTTCAATTTACCGATTTTAAGCTAATGTTCTATAACTAGATCACAGAAACCGCTAAAACCAATGAATGAACACCGTTGTTCATTCACTAGAACCGAGTGAATTTTTGATTATGCAATATTGTGAGATTTAATTATGGTAACAAAGTTTATTTTTGAGTAAAATAGACGTTAATTGATTGTCCGTCATGTGGCCAGTATTCGAACAATACAATCTAAGAGCCGGTTAATGAACGATCATTATTTTATGAATACTCAGTAGGTAGTAAAACGTCACGTTTTAACGGACTTCAGAAAAAGGAGTTTATATGTTTGACCGGGATGTATGTATATGAGTTTGTATGTAAATATGTTTGTATCTTCGTAACTTTATTATAATATAAGGATGAGAATTATACCTTATTAAGAAGAGATAATTCAAAGGCTGACTACCTATTTTGTTACCTTGATTTTTTTATTTTCTAATAATATCATTCATAACTCAAATACGTGAAGGTCTCAATTTCATGTCAGCATAGTATTTAATCATGTTAACTCATATGAATAAGAAAACATTACATTTAAGAAGATACTTATAACTTCTTAAGATAAAGACTGATTATTTTGTTTCCAATAACTTTATAAGAATATAAAGAAGAGAATTATATTTAAGAAGATAAGTATAAGTCAAAGCATTGTATAAGAATATAAGGGTGAGAATTATACCTAATAAGGAAGAGATAATTCAAATAGCTTCCTACCTATTTTATTACTTGAATTGTTTATTTTCTAATAATAACATTCATAAGTCAAATGCCTGAAGGTCTCAATTTGATGTCAGCATACCTAGTATTTAAACATGTTATAAGAAAAAACTGTTAAAAATATTTTAATGGAACTAAATAAATAAACAATAAAACACGGTTCATTCACTGGTTTCATTTGTTCATTCACTAGGAAATTGTGTTCATTCACTGGTGTTTTGGGGTGTCTTCTGCTTTAAATTGCTATAACTTAAAATTGAGCGATATCATTGTAAAACAAATGGCATAAAATCAAACAACAATACTTGCTTGACTTATAACGACAGTATGTTTTAGTACAATGATTTTTTAAAGTTGAAAATCTCCTTAAGGGTTCATTCACTGGTACGCTTACCCTAGTAAATTTACCGGTTGCCCTATCCCCACACCGCAACACAATAATGTAAACTGCTGCTTCGCGGTATATCAGCATCCTCATACACCTCCATATTGGTTGTCACGTATGTACTTAGTAGATACCGGGAGACGAGCTGTAGGTAGGCCTCCAACAAGATGGAGTGACGACCTTGTAAAGATCGCGGGAACGCGGTGGATGCGAAAAGCACAAGACCGGTCTGAGTGGAGAGCCTTGGGGGAGGCCTATGTCCAGCAGTGGACGACTTTCGACTGACATGATGATGATGATGATTGATGACTTAGTAGCCCCACAATGCGCGAGGCCCGTATCATTTCCAACTCCTACATGGCTAATCTGGCAACTGGCATTGAAAATATGATACAATCATCGGGGTGCAGACTCGTGGTCACACCAGGTTGTCACACCACTGCTATTCGACGGAGCCCTGCCTGTGGCAGGGCTCCTATTTCTGTGCGATTTGCCCGACGGGCATCTAAAGATACCTAACGCCCCTAACCTACCTACTTTTGCGGAATAAAAATGATTTCTGTCGAATTTCCGACCAAAGCGAATAACAGGGGTGTGACAACCTGGTGTGACCACGAGTCGGCCCCTAATCATCGTTGCCTCCTATACTTCCTCCGTCGTCGCAATATTCCGCATCAAATTAACTTAACAAATTGCAAAGCTGCGAATAAACCGCAAGAACTTAACGGAAAACCACATTCCCATTACGTCCTCGGGTCAAAAAAGTCACTTTGTCACATGAGTAAGGATTCCTAGTTCCTGTCGGCGAGTGATTGAGCCATGAGAAATGGGTGCTTGTAGGAGCTCCGACATGTTGCGGAAACGCGAAACCATAGGGGTTAATCACGATAATTTTAATCTCTGCGATCGGATTTCATGATAGGAAGTAAATATCGCACTGCTAGATCTATACAGTAATCAACTCAAAATCCTGGCTAGTTTTGTTTCAAGTTCATAGAAGTTGTAATAAAGTTGATTTTAAAATACAGTTGTATTTTGAGTTACTCCTGTTTTGATCTAGCAGTGCGATATGATTTATCGGCTCGTCATTCGTTGGGAGACCGTAAGGTTTTCAGTGTTGTTTATAGTCATATTGGTTTCCGCATGAAAGTTTGATAGGTTTGTTTAAAAGCTGGCTGGGTTAATGCTGGAAAATGCTGGAGAAAAGTTAATCCAACAAATTAACACATCATCATCAGCGCGAGTATGGATATGCTCATGTTGATTGGTCTCCTTAAATAAATAAATAAAATAGAAAAGCCTTATTTCCTGAATTTTACAAAAATATACTAACTTGTACTAGCTATAATGCTAATTTAACTTAAATGATTTTTTTGTTTTATTAAGTGTTACTACATGATCTTATTTATGGTACATTTAAAAATAAAATAGAATTTATTCAAGAACCCCCGAACGGGTGAAGGCCTCCTCAAAGATTGTTCTCCTAAACAAAATTAAATAAAAGGGGACAATTGGGACATACCACTTATTGTTAAATAATAATTAACAATAGGAACTAAATGTTAAGCAACAGACAAACAATTGAGAAAATACCTAGGTATAAATACTTGTACAAAGCATCACAATTTAAAAACATGTTATTTGAAAGTATTACTCAAAATGGTTACTAAACGAAGAAACATAATATTAAAATTTATTCAAGACTCAGTTGGAGTTTTTCCAAAAATCAGCTCTTACCCTTTGGCTAGGTCTAAAGCACTTATTCAATCTGACTAACCCCTAAGTAAATCACCGGCGACAGGAAGAAGAGATTGAAGCTCTACCACGCGGCATATGGCGCAGTGTGGGTTACATTACAACTCGATTGGCCACTGTACTGCCCCTCCTAAGGAGAAAAGGCGTATCTACTATATGAATTGTATTGAAAATCCAACCTTATTATAACCCTTGAGAGTTTAATATGCTTCTATGAATTAATTGCACATGCGTCTTTTCTACGTAGGAGGGCAGTGTACACGACCCGTTAGCCACCAGGCTAAATAGCTTCCGCGTGATTTGCTTTTAATTTTGTTTCCGGGCTTCTGTTGGTCTGAATGTTATTGGATAGTTTTATTATTGCTTTTGGTTGCCAGTGTCATTTTCCGCGTGACCGTTATATATTTTCTTCTATTGGACCTGATTGTTTTGCCGGGAAACCTAGGACATGTTCAGCTGTTTAAGCGTTTTCGAAACATTTTTCACAAACTTTTGCATAGATAGAACTTATTAGTAGGATGTTAAGATTTTTTTTTATTAATACAGCGCCGTGCTCGTCCGATATAACAACGGTTTCAGGGCGTTGTTGAGCTTGCCCCGCTCCTGCAGCGCATCACTAATGTTCACGGAGGAGCGCACCGACGACTTCGACGCCGTCGCGCGTCGTGCGTTAAAAGACCGCTTCACTGTTGCAGAGAACGCGCGGCAGTCCCAACTCCCTTATCAACGTGTTTGAGGACAAATATGATTCTCCCATCCTCAAACACTTCAACCAAATAGTCACCATACTTGGTTGACAAGAAACCGGAAGTCGGTAGGCTAAGTATAGTTGAGTATTATTTTTCTGTTATTGCACTGTCTAACTTAGATGTAAACATTGTATGTAGTTATCTGAATAAAAACATTTATTATTATTATTATAATTCAGTCACAGAGTCACAGTCACAATTAAAGTCAAGTGAAAATATATGTATCGAAAGAATCCTCTCATAAATATGTTACGAAGTTCTTATTACACTGGAATAAGGTGCATTGGGATATATTTTTGAGATGTTGCGATCTCCCATTTTTACACTTGACTGTGATAATCTTACAGCCAGACAGATTGATATCAAGGTTATCAAGCGTACCCTTCCCACCGATTCAAGATAAGTCTGTAGAATTGTCTATAACTATACAAACGTTTAACCAACTATCTCGGTAGGCCCCACGCCATCATTAGGTCATCCTAATTGTTGAGGTCCCGCACAATAATACTTCCCACGAGAGCACGCACAGGCTTTCGGCTAACGACAGTTATCAGGCACAACACAGCTTTCTTTTCTTCATAACAATACAATACAAATACAATGTTTTCCGGCCGTATAACGAAACAATAATAGGAACTATGCTCTTGTCTTACACAATCGTTTTTACAAAAAACGTTGAGGTAACTTTTTATGCTCTACCAAATGTGTTACAGAATATATAAGTTAAAAAAACAGCGTTAGAAATGTTAAATGCTAGATTTTTTAACGCTCGCTCAGATAGCTCCAGAATTCAACGTTGTATTAATTGAACCAAGGCTGCTCAAAGCCAGAGCCCCTAGATAAGATGCATTACGCCAACTAGCGTTTCTATTCGTTTCGTTTTTAAACCAATCGCGTCACTGCTAGATCACGTGGCATTTCGTATCACGTCATCTACCAGTGACGCGATTGGTTTAAATCAAAACGAATATAAACGGTAGTTGGTGTAATACATCTTGTCTAGAGCCTCCGGTCCGCCGCACAAGCAAGTTAGAAAATTATCGCTAAATTAAAAAAGTGTTGCACGGTAACGGATCGTTAGAAGGCCTCCAAAAGTCGAATCGTCAATTTGGCCTTACTGTTAAAAAAATTGAGCAGGCCCTTGTCTTTGATCGACCAATACCACCCTGAAAATTAAAATTCTAAGTTAAGTTAGCTTCAGCTTCCTTTGTCTCATTCAGTTATAACGTATAAATGACGAGTGAAAGGGGTTAGGCATCAAAGGTGTCGTATTAAGTGCTCCAGTAGTTCGTAGTAACAATCCTGTTTAAATAACTGAAGACTTGATGATAATCAACTATATCTTATAATAAAAATGATAATGGACCCGATTCTTCGTGCACATCGCTTAAATAGCCTAAAACTAACTAAAACTAAATTGTCTAATTTTAAGACATTTTAGACGACATATTTTTTTATTTTTTTTTTGCCCCCGCGGCGACTTGGACAGCTACTACCGCAGGGATATGGCGTTTCCACGTGAAGTGATTTCGCCAGTGTCAAGGTAGGTATATATGAGTATAAATCAATAAAGCAATAAAACACAATCCAATCTTCTCTAGGAAGATTGGGGGCAACGTTGTACGGTGATTTGTAGGTCAGAGGTCAAGATAGTTTTAACCTCTGTACCACTGCGAGTCCACTTGAAACGAGAAGAAAGATGCCAGATACACGAAATAAGTCCAAGTCTTCAATCACTGTGCGACACAAAGGCATAAAAAGTACAAATCACTATCAGAAAAGAACTTTGAACGCCTAATTACCCAAAAATTAAAGTCTAAAACAAATTACACGTCCGCCATCTTTTAACGTTGCAAATGGCCCCCGACGACATATTTAACCAGTGCTATTCCAGAATGTCAAGCTGACAATGTATAAGACCGCCTAAAATAAGCGTCAGATTCAAATTAGCGCTGTCATGGCGCTGTCATTTGATTATGACAGCTACTCACTCATAGAATAGCAAAGTGTTTTAGCGACACCTAAATAAAATTGGGT
This sequence comes from Acleris emargana, assembly GCA_927399475.2. NCBI lineage: Eukaryota > Metazoa > Arthropoda > Insecta > Lepidoptera > Tortricidae > Acleris > Acleris emargana. The sequence continues at coordinate 4,058,052 of OV656844.1, read as the reverse complement.
ACTTCCCATTTGTTCTATGGAACTGTGACGTCAAAGAACTGTTAACATTTTTCTTTCCCAGCAGTTCCATGGTAGAACTATTGAGACAAAAAATGTGCTATTTGTTCTATAGAACTAGAAGCACCTCAAGTTTCCCATTCATATGACGTCATAGAACTGTTGCGATTATTTTTTTCCCACCTGTTCCATGGTAGAACTATTGAGACAAAAAATGTGCTATTTGTTCTATAGAACTAGAAGCACCTCAAGTTTCCCATTCATATGACGTCATAGAACTGTTGCGATATTTTTTTTCCCAGCAGTTCCATAGTAGAACTGTTGAAACAAAAAATATTTTTTTAGTTCTATAGAATAGTCGCTCTTGACCTAAATTTCAATTAAAAATAAAAACTGTAAACTCAAATGATCTTTAGAACTTAATTTAATGTGAACTTATAGAACTAAAAAAATATTTTTTGTTTCAACAGTTCTACTATGGAACTGCTGGGAAAAAAATATCGCAACAGTTCTATGACGTCATAGTTCCATGGGACTGATGGGAAACTTGAAATAGCACATTTTTTGTCTCAATAGTTCTACCATGGAACTGGTGGGAAAAAAAATATCGCAACAGTTCTATGACGTCACAGTTCCATGGGACTGATGGGAAAGAATAGCAAAGTGTTTTAGCGACACCTAAATAAAATTTAGACGACACTGTAGCTATCACTATCTTATATTTAAAAACATAATGTGAACGTGAATTAGTGTATAAATTGATAGTTCGTTGGAAATATGTAGATATACATATCATCGTATCACTTGACATTAATCATTTGATTTTGCTTTGGCTTTATCCGCGTTAATCGTGCTATCACTGATGCTCTCTTCAAATAACATGGGAACTGTGACGATAGGCATTTCTTTCATCTCAATTTTGACCGCGTAACAATTTGAACAATTTCTAAATTGCATCCTAATATCGTGTCAGCTTAGATTAAATCTCGTGTAACATATTTCCCGGTTTACTCGCATAGAAGGGACATTGTGGGAGCCGTCAGCTGTGCTGTGGCCAACCCCTTTGTAATTGATCTACAATGGGCATTATCCGAATGTTGTGTCGCATCCGATCGTCATTCGCCCAATAGACTTGAAAGTGGGGGCCGATCTGGCCTATTTGAAGTGCTTCATAATGACGACAACACGTGCGTTGTTGTGATTAAAGATTTAAATGTAAAAGGCTTATTTTATTACCCTAGACACATTTTTTTTTATAGCATATGAAGGCAAACGTGCACAGGCCACCTGATGGTAAGTGGAAACTGTGACCCATGGACATTCGGATTCTCAAGACTGCAAATGCACTGCCAACCCTGAGGACTGAGATGGAATACCTCTATGCTAGTCATTTCACCGGCTGTCAAATCCCCAAACCGGAACACAACAATGCGAACACTGCTTCTTGGCGGTAGGTTAATGGATAAGATAGTGGTACCAATCCGGACGGACCCTGCACAAGGTCCTTCCACAAGTATCATAATCAACATCATACAGTATCGGGTAAAAGTTCACTACTCCGCACTGCGCGCATCTAGCAGACTACTATGTCTGGATGGTTACGACATACCACTAAATTCAAAATATCGGGCGCCGGGTCCTTGTCTCTCGCCCCCCGAGACTAAATCGAGAGAAAGTGATGGAGCTAACGTAACTTTGAGCTTCGATTTTAGAATTAGGGTCTCCTATTTCACCATCCTGACGATGACAAGGAAAGGCGACATTTCAGTGTTAATTGAGTAACTTATGTCAAGTACCTACGTAGGTATTGATATAACCGGTAGCTCCCTATTTTTAAGCCTCCGCTGTCCGTTGATGTGTATCTCTTGATCCGTAAAAAGTAGACAATTGAAATCTTTACAGGTTGTATATTATACCTACTATGGCGACTGTAGGTAGGTACCTAATAACAAAAAAAGTTAAGAACGTTTTGTTCGACTTTAACTTTAAGGTGGAACACTTTGTGTCCGACTCGCACTTGGCCGTTTTTTCTGTGGTCGAATGAATACACATCAAAAAGGTAGCAACACACAAGTTTTTTCCTTGCTCGTAACTTTTCATTTGATTGCCTAAGATCGATAAAAAAACATTCCTAATCGTTTAATCATTGCTAAATGTTTGCTTTGTTCAGTGAAAAAACTGCCATGATTAACGAACAATAGTGAGCTAACAATAGCGCAGGAATTAGGGTTGCTACCCCTTAATATTCATTAGTTCATCCCCTAATTACGAGTGCTCTCGGCCGAGCCGGAGAGAGATTGGGAATGCCACACCTGACTTGTCTACATTCCATTTTCAATTTTAATCCCGCTTCTGATATTGATATTGCTGGTTTGCTCCGCTGGGTCTCAATTGAACAATCTTACCGATAGAAATCACGATGAAATTGTTTTCCCTTTTATTTTTATGATTAGTTAACGGTTTGTAGGGGATCGGTTGTGTATGTTTAATTAGACTTGATTTTTAACGTAGCCGATTATTGTAAGTTTTAGATACACATACGAGTACATACATACCTTCACGCCTTCTTTCCCAGAGTGGGGTAGGCAGAGCTACATAATTACTCTGCATTCTCTATCGCTTGTACAACGGGGAGTGCTCCGAGGAGCTGTTCGGATTAATTCCTGCCGCATCCTTCCGCCTTCGTCCTACGCGACAGAAATTCCACCACCATCATCTAGATGGTTGGCAGTCCACAACTGTGCGTTTCACACGGAATTTCCTGCCTCGCACAACTAAACTGTGGAATGGTCTGTCGCCTGCGGTATTTCCGGACCGTTACGACCTTCAAACCTTCAAGAAAAGAGCGTACTCTCATTTGAAAGGCCGGCAACGCACCTGTGACTCCTCTGGTGCTGCAGGTGTCTATGGGTGACGGTAATCGCTTTCCATCAGGCGATCCGTCTGCTCGTTTGCCTCCTATACCATAAAAAAAAAAAAAAAATCTAAGCCGGCAACCACACGGCAAAGTTTTAGATGAAAAGGATAAACAGATTTCCTCGTGAATAAGGAATTGTTATTATTAGGTTAGAAAAAACTTAGTTGTATTCATTGGGTTCCGTACCCAAAGGGTGCATAACGGGACCCTATTATCCCTCCGTCCTAACTTCAAAGAGACATTTTCATCTTATTAGATAGTTGGTTTTTTTTCTAGACCGTGCTGCGGATTACCTCAATGAGTTTTTCCTTTACGACTAGTAAATATCATGGGAAATTGTGCCCGTTGATATATTTCGGGGACCAAACCATAAACCTGTTTACTGTTTCCCGTCTTTTTGTTTAACGTAGTTTAGTTTTTAAGTCAGGGTCCCTCTGAAAATCAGCGCCGCAGTTTTCCGGCGGTAAAATTAAAATTAAAAAAAAAAAAATCGTTTATTTCAAGTAATTGCACTCATAATAATATATCAAAAACAAATAATTCACACAGCATCACAATATAATCAAATCAAATGAAATTAAAATTAAATAAATCATGCTAGTCATCACCTTAAACTACTTTTGACGTGACAATGCTGAGAGGGATCCTGTTCATCGTACCTAGTTACTGTCTTCTTTTTTACTTTATATTTTTCTACTGTATTTTTGTGTGCGTTGACTAAATATTTTCTCTTCTATTCTATTCTATTCTAAATAACTTTTTCAAAAAATGGATCAGTCATTAATAATCTGTTGAGCGAGTTAAGCCTATTTTTCAAAATTTATTTTGAAAGACCATTGTAACAACACGATGTATCCCGTAATGTATTCCAATTGGTTGAAACATGCTCATGTCAAAGTAAACCGAAGTCCGCGGTTAATCGTCGGTGAAACTGCAAAACCGCGTAAATAACATTTGAAATGAGGAGCAAAATGCACCTTTTTAATAAGAAAGTAAGGTTTATTTTGCTCTGTCATAAATTTGTTAGTTACGCGGTTTTGCAGTGTCACCGACGTAATGTGAATCAAGATGTTGTTTCCATCCGAACGCGCTTGCGCACGTGCGCGCTCCCACGCCGCGCACTCGACAGTTCACTGCGAAAGTGATTGAGTTTCGAACAGACTGTTTATTAAAAAAAAAAACACGTTTTCGCACCTAGGTCGTACTTGTACGGAACATAAGAAGCCCAATGAAGTCCTTCTGCTTCTTGCTGTGTTTAGGAGCTCACCATAACTTCGCCAACCTTAATGAAAAAGTATGTCTTGTAATACTTGTTATGATTTTTTTAAACCAAAGGGTTTACAATAGACCCGATTCTACGTGCACATCGCTTAAATAGCCTAAAACTAAATTGTCTAATTTTAAGACATAGTTTAGACGGCAGATTTATCCAGTGCTATTCCAGAATGTCAAGCTGACAATGTACAAGACCGAAGACCGGCTAAAACAGTGCGGTTAATCTTAGTACTATGAACAAGGCAATGTCGAAAAGGTAATATTCAACTTTAACATACAGATGGCAGCACAGAGGTACATTTAATTACCTAAACTTTTTGATAATCTTTACATTATAACGGGAAATAATATTTTAATTTAAATGAATAACATCATAAATATAAACATTAAATAAAAAAATCCAAAATCCATAAGGTCCAAATTGTATTATTTACCTTTCTTGGCAACACTAAATTTGAATATGTCAACCATCTTAATTTCAAAAAATACCTACCTACTTTTACCAAAAATACTGTGACGAGATTGTGCGCCTTTTACTATTATTACAAGTGGTTTCCTCTCCTCCTTTAAAGTATTATATTGTTGTGTTGTCGTGAGTCATGTCTGACAAAAAATGTTGTGTTTCTGGATGTGCACCTCGTGAAGGTACGTTATTTTGAATTCGACGTATAAGGACTACTCAACTTACTATTATCTCTACTTGTTTTAGGTCGTATACAGAAAGAAAGCTGGAAGCTTATAAGCGCTTACCGGCGCTTGACAGCGCTGGTAACCCGCGCACAAAAATATATGAGAGAACGCCGATAAGCACTGAACGGTGCCGACAAGTTCCGACAAGCTTCAACACGCGCTGGTCAGCACTGGGCGCTGCCATTTAAAAACCTGCCAACCCTGCTTCAACCTGCTTCCTTTGTGTAGAACGGACCAGCGCTGTCAAGCGCCGGTAAGCGCTTATAAGCTTCCAGCTTTCTTTCTGTATACGACCTTAGAGTTTAGTTCAGTTTCCAGCCTCCAGAAAGCTCGACTGAACTAAGCTCCCAACACAAAACGAAGTTTGGTTCTTATTCTAAAACTACGTATTAGATTGATATGAAACTTTGTTTGTACAATGGGATGAGACATATAAGGAAAATCACATGAAACCTAGACTTGGTTCATCCTATTCTATATACAAAGTTTTATATGAATTGCGCTTCCAGGCAGCTTTTATTATTGCCCCAAATTAAATGTCATAATCATAATAAGTAACTGTATAATACTGAAGTATGTACACATTGTTTCTTTTCAGTACCTTATGTTCTTCATGGATTTCCGAATCCTTTAAAGGACCGGGAGCGATTTGATTTGTGGCTCATGGCCATTTGCGGTGATATTGTGGGTCTGGAAGATGACCATATATATAAATATCGTCGAGTCTGCCGTAGGCATTTTGAAGCCAGATTTCTGTGCAGGAACAACAGGATCAGCAATGTAGCAGTCCCCACATTACATTTAGAAGGTTAGTTTATTGTATGAAAATTGAATATTGCATAATTATTATGTGGCCAAAAGTATGGCTATCGTTTTATTGGCATATAAAACGTTTATTTTGCTTTTGCTTTTCAGAAGCACTCTCCCCCTCAAACATTTTATTGAGTGAACGGCGTCCTTTAACCGAACCGTCAATATCAAGCGGTATATTTTTATTTTATTTCGTTAACGTTACATATTTTAATCCTTATATTCATTTTAACTACATTGTTGTAATAACAAAATACTTTTTTTGGAGTCCACATTTTAGGGTTCCGTACCCAAAGTATCCGTAGCTTTTGAACCGTAGGTGACTTTTTCCCGCGAAAATCTAAAATTTGTAGGAGTTCTAAATAACTAGCTCTCCGCAGCTTGGGTATTTTACTTATTAAAATTTCCAGAGCCAGAAGTTGAAGAGATGCCTTCAAGCTCCAAATCGCAACTCATAAATAAAACTGTCCGCCAGAACCTTGGTAAGCTTAACCTTCCTACTAAACTAACGTACCTATGCCTAACTACGAAATTTTTGAACATTGAGCCTTTTTCATAAAAAAATACATTTTAGTTAAGTCTCTGCGCCTGGTTATGTGTTTGCATCGTACTACGGGGTGTAAAATAAAAAGCCATCATATTATCCAAACGCTGAATGTGCATATAAGGATCGTGTCACATCAACAATTACGGAATATTTTTATTTTACTGTCAAATTATTTGTTGAGTTTTTAAAATGTACAATAATATTAAGTGCATTTTTTTACTCTATAAATAAATTTGTAGTTACCATTAACATGAAAAAAATGGGACCACACTAGGGGCTTTAGTTTTGGGGACATATCTTGATCATTTCATTTGTTAAAATTTGCTATACTTTAGATCTGAGTAAATATAAAACTCCGTAGCTATCTGAATAACCGATAACCTCAAATAGTTCTACTGCGGTAAATATCATATTGTTTTTTGTATCATGTTGCAGGGGGAAAGAGAACTTTTACACATCGCACAACACTCACCCCGAAAGAAAGGGCACTCCAAATGAAAATTGTTGCGACAAAAATGAAAGTGAGCAAATTGAAGAATAGAGTGAAGAAACAATTGTCTGAACTGAAATCAGCCAGAAAATTTGCAACTAATCCTGACTTTCTAAAAGTCATAGAAAACTGTTCAAGCACTGCAAAACTGCTTTTTAAAATGCAATGGCGGGAAAATAAAAAAAATAAAAAAGGACGTCGTTTCACATTGGAAGAAAAAATAGTTGCCCTATCAATTCTTAAACAAAGTCCGAAGGGGTATCGTTTTTTTAGAAAAATATTTCTTTTGCCAGCTCCGCAGACTTTGACAAAACTTGTGCAAAAGGCTAATCTGCACCCAGGAATAAATAAAAACATCTTTGCGCAAATGAAAATGAGAGCAGCTTCTATGAAATTAGAAGAAAAATTGTGTGTACTTTTATATGACGAAGTGTCATTAAAAGCTAATCTGTCATATAATCCTAGAAAGGGCAGAATAACTGGTTTTGTTGACAATGGACACGAAACGAAGCCGGATTTCGCCAATCACGCCCAAGTGTTCATGGTGCGCGGCCTAATAAAATATTATAAGCAACCGGTCGCTTATACTTTTTCAGCGTGTGCGACTAAAGGGCCAGAGTTGGCCAAACAAATAAAAGAAGTAGTGACCATGGTCCAAAAATCAGAGTTGATTGTGGTTGCCACAGTATGTGACCAGGGCTCCAACAATAGGCAGGCCATTAAACTGTTGATGTCAGAGACCAGGGGCATTTATTTAAGAAGAGGAGAAACTCCGGAGAATAACATAATATTAATTAATGATCAAGAAATTATTCCGCTGTATGATCCGCCACACCTTCTGAAAGGTATAAGAAATAATCTTATGACAAAAGATTTATATTATGAGAAAGATGGTGTAACAAATATTGCCAAGTGGTCCCATTTAAAACAACTACATCAAGAGAACCCTGGCTACAAAGGCATAAGGCTTATTCCTAAATTAACAGAAAACCACGTCAACCCTGAAAAAATGAATAAAATGAAAGTTAAATATGCATCGCAAATATTTAGTAGAACCATAGCATCGAATATGGGATACCTTGCAGGTAACATTATTAAATTACTATGCCGAGAAAAATAACATAGCATAATAATATTATAAATGCGAAAGAAAGTTTGTTTGTAGTATTATAGTAAAGTTTGTTTGTAATATATGATGATGATGATAAGTGGGGACGCCCAGCCGAAGCAGGCGGGCAGTCGATTCGGTTGCCCGTTCATTCTGCCCTTTGTTTGTAATATAATAAATGCAAAAGTTTGTGTGTGTGTGTGTTACTCCTTCACGCTGCAACGGCTGAACGGATTTGAATGAAATTTGGAATGGAGATAGCTTATACACTGGATTAACACATGGCTACATTTTATCCTGGCAAATTGAAAAGTTCCCGAACTCTCGGATAATCGAATCTACGCGGATGAAATCGCGGGCAGAAGCTAGTTACTTATACAAGTTTAGTAAAACTTTTTGGTATTGAAAAGTACTTACAGTACAATATCTTATTTTTTTCAGATAAAGGCATTCTTCAGGCAGAATGTAAAGAAACGGCTGACTTTATAATATTTATGGATAACCTTTTCGACTCCGTAAATGGATGTTATTTAAATAATAAACTCGCCAAACCATTACTTGGACCAGCAACGCCTAACTCTGTCCACCTGAAAACATGGCGAGAAAGTAAAAAGATTTTATCTTCAATGAAATTTATGACAGCTTCGCGGAAAAATGCATCTGTCCCTTCAATACAGAATTGGGTGTGGACTCTAGAAGGGATGGAAGTATTACTAAAAAATGTTGCGAATCGATTTGGTGTCACGTCGGTATGGTTGCGACATTTAAATCAGGACCCATTAGAAAACTTCTTCGGTGCAATTAGAAGCCATGGGTGCCGCAACATAAATCCGACGTGCGACCAATTTGAATCAGCCTTCGTAGCACTTTTAATAAATAATTTAACTAGTGTCCATACCTATGGAAAAAATTGCGAGGATGACTTTACTACAGCATTACATGCGCTCGTCATCGATTGCAACCTCGAGGCGACGTCGTCCTGCGATATACCTGTACAAAACATTTTGGATATAGATTTTACACCGCTGCCAGACAAAGAAGGCATCCCGAGCATAATTGCACCCTTGCAATATGTTAGCGGGTACATATTAAAAAAAACAAAAACAAACATTTTTAAAGATTGTGTTGTGTGCAAAAATGTTTTTTCTAGTAAAGACGAAGTCGAATATATTAAATATAGAGAATATGCAGGACAACGTTGGCTCTGCTACCCCAGCAATGATTTAACGACACTGATATCAAATTTACAAGACATAACCCATCAAATTCTTCAGAATCAGTTAGAAATTAAATATTTAAGAGAAACAATAACAACCGCAATGTATACTCTAATTGATTTTCAATTTATCAATTGTCAAAAACATAAAACTAAAGTCATATCGTACATTATTGATTTATTTGCAAAATTAATGATTTTTACACATTGTAAAAATATTAACAAAATTTTGGCTGGGAGGCGAGAAGTTGACGATAACCGGGATATATATCAATTAACGGCTAAAAAACTTTCTACTATGTATAAAAAGTGTAATAATAATAAATAATCTATACCATAGGAACCATGGTAAAAACTGTATGGAATATTATAAATAGAAAAACGGGAAAATCTAAAATTCGTGATAATCAGGCCACCCTAAACACAGGTGACAAATCAATCACGTCAAATAAAGACGTTGCATTAGCATTTGAAGATTATTTTTTCAACATAGCCATTAATACTACGAAATGTCTTAAATCATCAGCGGTTGAAGCTCAATCATTACTTTGCACTAATGTCAGTAAATGTAATATAAACTTTGAATTTAGCCCTGTAAATTCAGATTCAATAGTCAACGTATTTAAATAGCTTAGTTTAAAAAAGACTGACGATTTTTGAGGCACATCAGTTAGTATACTTTTTCATATCATAGATGTAATTGCACCCCATCTAGCATTAATTTACAATAATTGCATATCAGAAGGGATTTTTCCAGATCTCATGAAATGTAGTAAAGTCATACCTCTTTTTAAATCGGGTGAGATGAGTGATTTAACGAACTTCCGTCCCATTTCCATACTACCAGTTTTAAGTAAAGTCTTTGAGAAACTAATTCTGAATGATATGTTAGGTCACTTTAATAGAAATAAACTAATTAGCAATAAACAGTTTGGCTTTACCAGAGGTCGATCAACAATTGATGTGGCATCTGTTCTCATTAAATATATCTATGCGATGCAGTAGGAATATTTTGTGATTTTTCTAAAGTTTTTGATTGCGTGGTTCATACGACCCTTATTTTAAAATGACAACATTATGGATTGTCTAATAAAGCTATAAGTCTTATGTCTTCCTATCTAAGTGATAGAACTCAAATAGTTGTTGTAAACAAAACACAATCTGATGGAGCTACAGTGAAAATATGTGTGCCTCAAGTTCTATTGTAGGTCGTTTTCTATTTATGGTTTACATAAATGACTTACCACCCACAGTAGATAAACTTTGTGATTTCAAATTCAAAACCTTATCTTTTCTAGGGGACACCGTTGATGTAGGAAAACATATCAATCTTATGTGCTCGTCTTGCACCGTCTTATATACACATAAGTAAGTGTTCTTTTTTCATTTTCTCTCTCTATCTCTCTCTTAAGATTTTGGTGTGTTTTCCTGCAGAAACTACGCAGGTTATTTGATATATTTTTAAATTTACTATTTATAGATTTATATAATGCTAGACTAAGTAGTAACATTGTAATATTAAATATATTTAAAAAAATGACTGACTGCCGAGTTTCTTGCGGCGTTTCTTCGCAGCAGTGGTCTCTTGTAAAGCGCTGGTAGATTCTTGACGTGTAAAAGTGCCCGTGCGGCCTACTTACTGAATAAATATCTTTATCTTTATCTGTATGTATTTCATTTATTTCCTAATAGGTACCTAAAGTACTTAACTGACAAAAAAGGCCCCATTTCCACGGCCTGCATTTTTACCCCGTAACGCGCGTTCGGCGTAAAAATGACGGCCGTAGAAACGGGACCTAAACTTACTACAAACTATTGATGCTATAGGTACCTATGCATATTTATACACAGTAGTTCTAACTATTAATAACAGATGGCGTTAGTTACGCCGTTACCCATTTCAGTCCCAGAGTTTGTTTCAGTATATACAATGTACTCTATGGGCTAAAATAAGAAGCGTCAACTTCAAATTAGCGCTGTCATGGCGTTGTCATTTGATTATGACAGCAGCTCATAGAATAGCAAAGTGTTTTAGCGACACTTAAATAAAATTAGGAAGTTTAGAGGCCAGTAGAATCGGGTCCAATGTCGTGCATTCGAAAACGGCGTGTACACACCAATTAAAAAGTTAAGCATCGTTCATTTGAATTTTGTTATTTTTAATGTCATTGTAGAAATCGTGCCAGTTTTAAGTGTAACGTTTTCAGCGCAAATTACAGATATACCCCACCATAATAGGCTTGTCGCCAACGCAACGACAGATGAAACCGTTACGGTTAACATTGGCAGCGCTATTCGAATTCGCCCCGCTTTTTAACTGTAAAGCGCCAAATAGACTGGCAATAGAAATTGCAGAAGTTGATTGATTACCAGTTTCTTTTTTTCTAACTTAAATTTGTTCTTCTTGCTGTAGAACTCAGGTTAAAGTAAGAATACCTCATACCATTCTCTGTTTGTATGGGCTGAACCCTGCTTAACTTGAAGTTCGAAGTTATGTTAGCTCTATTCCGTTGCTTCGATTTAGTCACAAGTGAAAACTAAAACGGCACTCAAAATTCACAATCTTGACATTTTGTGCATCGTAATTTACCATTCTTGGTTTTTTTGGAACTAAACTTAGGTATTAGGTTTGTAAAGATCGTACGTATAAGTGAAAATACACACGTGAAATGGCTGACTGAAGGATAACTGGGATTTCATTTGCGTATAATTCATTCCGCGTTGTCTCCCCCGATTATTTTCATCGAACCTACCACGGCCTACAAAAAAACCGTCGTAAAAAGCTAATTCATCACAAATTCCCAAACAAACATTACCCGAAACTCCCTAATTTTCATTTAATAGACGCCTATTCAGTTTCACGGATTGTTGTTCCGTAATAGTTATTAGCTGAACAATGGGGATTTTATAGCACGTAGCTGAACAGTGCCGACAATTTTCACGGCACAGTGGGCTCGAATGGAACGTCGGCGGAGCTATAGGCGCGCGCTGAGTCGTGGCGTCATAATCGCATCACAACGGCGCCAAGCGAGCTGTCACTGCCGCCCACACCACTGTCCCACCTCCCCACAGCGTGTTTTTCAACCACGCGACAAACCATTATGATACTATTTTCATAGCAATAAGAATCGCTGTTGATGGAAACGATTTTCATTCAAATAAGCTGCTTAACTGAGTTTTGGCGGAGCCTTGTTGGAGTATTTTGTAGCGTTCTCGCGTATTCGGTGTATCTGGGTACAATGAAATGAAACACGTTTGTTTTTTCTTTTCAAACGATTGTGTGTTGACTATGACTATGACTATAAATGTTTATTCTTACTTGTCTTATCATTTATCATGCACGGGTCAACAAAATAAAGCAGGTTATGTTCAGTTGCGGGAGCTTATTATTTGTACAAAAATAAGGCGCAAATATTGAGTCGTCGAGTTGCGGAAAACAGCCCGTTGCAACCTATAACCTATATATAGTAATGTATCGTGGGTTCAAAATATTATTTGCCGTAAACGTATTCAGCTGAGTCAACAATTTGTTGGTTTTACAAAAAACCCTGCGGATAGGTTAGTGTTTAAAAAGATAGCGTATTTAAAGAAAACAGAGTTATAAAAGTGTTTGTACAAAACTTTAGTGGAAGTGGATTATGCTCTTCAGTGTTATGGATTAACCTTTAAATTGTTTTAAAGGTTAATCCGTTTTTGTTTAACATTTAACTAAAATTGAAAATATGCAAATTAGATTCCTAAAACTTCTTGTAACCCGAAAAACTAAAGGTAAGTGTAAAAAAGGCTACCATCAACTGTTCAAAATCATAAATTCCTGTTAGCACTTCACCATCACAGCGCTCAAGAGCATATTCTATCCCTTGTCAACAATTCACGCGGCACTAGGTCCGGTGGCTGCGGGGAAGTACGTTGTGCCGAGGCCCCGAGGGTCGCTAACTACTACGTTGACAGATGCCTGCAGAAACGTCTACTCTACACTCTCAATGCCTTGCCCACAGATATTAGGTTAGAAGCGAAAAAGGCAAAATTTCAAAGAAGAATGTTCATTTATTTAGTTTTTTTAAATTAATTTTAAGTAAAGTTTAGTTTAGTTTTAGTTTTTTACACTTAGCTTTAGTTTTTCGGGTTACAAGAAGTTTTAGGAATCTAGTAAAGAGACTCAATGATCCCGAAGTCAAACTGTGTAAGCAGTTTTGTGGGACAAATGTACTATTGATGTATTTTAATTGGTTTCGTTATTAAATTTTAATAAATAAATTTAAAATAAAACAGTGCAGCAAATCTTGTATTATAACACCATTACGAAACTTACGTTTTATTATTTTTATCCTTCTAAGGCCAACCATACAACGAAATTCGTCAAAGGAATACGAATCTATTGTGCATGAATTAAATTATCTATTTTGACAATTTGTGTTAACTACTTACAAAAGATTCTACTTTACTTCCTTTGCACTAGATCTTTATTTCAATGGATGTATTATGTACTATTTTTAGAACAAGGAACCTCAGGAGGACCTACTTATCTATATTCTATTAGTCGACGCTTTCTTTCTTATGTCGGCCACTCAATGCGCAAGCTAGGTGACTAAAAAATCTGGAAAAACTGATTGTGGTTGGGAGCACCGAAGGTAAAAGATCGCGCGGTTCACCAACAAGATGGACCGATCAAGTGAAAGAATTGTCAGCCTCCAAATTCTACATGGTTGTACTGGTAAAAGACGCTCTGGACCGAAACCGGTGCAGGCAGATCATCCGCTCCGGATGCAACCCTGATGCTGATCACGTTCTCACATATGAGGGACCGACCCCAGAGAGAGATTCTATCGGTATAAATCTATTTACCCTGAATTTTTATGATTCCCTCTTCAAATTAAAACGAAGCATGAAATAAACTACGCTGCTCAAAGAAAATTATTAGTGATTAAATCAGCATTTTAATTACTTTAGTAAAGAAAATTCTCAGCGCTTATCGCAAATCTATATAAAAATGTTATAAAAGTAACAGGTATTTTTACAACGTCCATTGAAAGATTTGAAAGCCTTTGATACAGAGTCCGGCGCATCGGGGCTCCCGAGATGTCCACGAGGATTATACCTTCGGCTTATCTTCAGACGAACCATTATATTCACAATATTTTCCTACTGAATATTTTATTTTTACGGCCAAGTGGATCTTTGATCTTCATTGAATAACAAACGGGGTGCGGTTAGCAGATCCGTAAAGGTAGGTAGGTATTACGTTTTTGAATGAAAATCTAAGACGAGAGAAATGTGGGAAGTTTTCTAGAACCTTAAACTTTAATATTTTCCTAATCCTAAGAACTCTTTCACGCAGTAGCTCTAGCAGGTGCATTTAAATCTTTTGTCACGATTTTAAATCTCCTTTACCTACTGTTTGAAAACATGTCAGTTACTATCGCTAGCACGAGCGAGATTAAGTATACATTCGATCAAAATGATCTCGTCCAAGACCGACGCGGCAACGCTAATTCCCAAGATACTAGAATTTTAGGCCTCTATTTTTCACAGTAAAACCATATTGCCTTAGGCATGTTATTGCGGGTGTATGTGTATGTTTCCCAAACTCGATTATTCCGCGTAGCAACTCTTCCATTCGTGATTTTACCCAATCGCATTTTTACCCATTCTTACTCGTAATGTTTTCTGGTCGCATATTTTCCATTCAGGTTTTTCCATTTCGCCAATATCGCCACTGTAATTAGGCCGCAATAGGTAGGTAGGTTTTCATTATGTTAGCTTTGGGATATTCCCAGTTGTCCACACCCCTTTGTCCACACTGTGGACAACTGGGAAAAAAAACCCTGCTGCTGTTCACACTCTTTAATTTGACTCAACTGTGTTAGTTTGATTTCCGATTCAGATTCTTTATTTGCAATAAACGAGACCATTAAAACTATCAGTTTACAAAGGTTCTATAACATCTCTTGAAAATTAAATCATTAAAATGGGAAATAAATTAAATTAAGTAGGTACATGTTAATTTTTCGTCATTAAATATTCATTTAGGTACGGAGTAGAAGCTTTTCTCAACCAACCAGTGGAAAAGTATGGTTTTAAATCGATTGTATTTGAGATTTCTTATTTCATCAAGTTATTGAATATTCGAATCAACATTGCATATTAGTTTAATATCTACTTAAGTACATTACAGTATGTCTTTTGTCTTGTAGATAATAAACGATTTTCTTTCTTTTATTTCTATTTGTGAGCGGGACAGGCTCTTGTATCGGATTCAGTAAGAACAATCCGGAAAAGAATTTACAAACAAACACAACAAATTATCTCGAATAACAACAAGTATGTATTAAAGAAAACCTAAGTTAAGTAGAAAGTTAGTGGAAGGGTCGGAAGGGGCCGCCCTAGGCGTACTTTTTCGAATCAAATCGCAGAAATACCGGAAAAAGACCGAATCTTAAGTACCCGAAACCGACGTGCGTGCATGATCGATGTATGAATGTGGAAGAAGCGAAAGAAATTTGTCAAGATTGTAGTAAGTGAAAAGAAGTGGTCTCTGCTTACCCCTCTGGGAAACAGGCGTGATTTAATGTATGTATGTAAGATATTTATTTGGTAATTATTTTTATATCTTTATATTTTTAGTAGGTATAAACACTTTGTATCTCCAGACCAAATCAAGTCTACATAATCGTGATAGTTTTCCTTTTAAATTCATTATATTTTCCAGATTTTAGTACTTGCAGCTTAGGACAGGATTTTAGTACTTGTACTTTTAGTTTACCGTTGTACTTTTAGGTTGCCGGGTTAGAATAGTGCCACTCCATGTCTTCCCGTGGATGTCGTAAGAGGCGACTAAGGGAATAAAGGCTTGTAGTACTGTTAGGTGATGGGCTTGCCACCTGTCACTAATACACTAGGAAACATCTTAGCCTACTTGTGCAAAATGTGGTTACAGAATTATCAAGAAGTTTTAAGACTTGTTGTTAATTCTTTAGCTCTGCCTACCCCACTCTGGGAATGAAGGCGTGAGTTTATGTATGTATGTGTAGTTTAGGCTGAAGGAGACTCTAGAGAAAATTGCACTTTAAGAGATCCTAAACGGTCCTCCAAATCTTCAGGTTGGTAATAACATACACCTAATGGTTTTTTAACAGCTATACACCATATCAATCGTAGTGATGTAAAAAACATTCAGTCACCAAGCTGAAATTTTGTACACACACACATATTTAGATATTATTATATAAAAAAAAAACATTTAATTCAGATAAATCAATCCATAATTAGTTAGTCACAAGCGTACTTAAGAACTATGATAGTACAATTGAATGCTCTTAATAGATAAAGGCCAACCGCTCACTAAGATCAGTAATGCTCACTATGTAACATGTGTGCCTGCCGTATATGTAGATAGATAGATAAAACGTTTATTTGCGTACTACAAAAGCAAAACACACACACAATTGACAAAAATAAAAGATGAAAAAATAAGCACAGGGATACCTACTAACATTACACACAAATTGCCAAAATAATGTGTGCGCTGCAGCAGGGCAAAAGGATGGCATGGCTCAGCGTATAACTGCTCATCGTGAGCTAAACTCTGGTATTCTGCCACAACCCCGAGGAACGACAAGGGTGTCTTGAGAATTCAAATAACTATAGGTCTCAGATCTACTTACCATCAGGTGGTATGTGTGTGTTCTTGTGACTTCCCCTTGCCATAAAAAAAATGGGAAATGACCGGTCAAGAGCAAGTCGAACTCGAACCCCGAGCATCTAAGTCGTATTTTGTATTGCCCAGCTTTCTTTCTCGTCGTTGACGGATCTTGCTCGGACCTGAAGTCCATTAATGCTGGTGTTCCGCAGGGAAGTGTGTTGTCGCCCACCCTGTTTCTTCTGCATATCGAGCAGCAACATTCAATGCTATGCAAAAGACAGTAGGTAATGGTGATACACAGTACTCCGGTCGTGCTAATATTTCTCAGTAAAATATAACTGTGAGTCGAAACGAACTTGCCTCAATTCCCATTAGTTCAGTTGTCCAGTTCAGTAGACTGAACTATACTTCATTTAATTTAGAATGAGAAACCACAACAACATTATATTGCGGCTCGTGAACTGTAATCTCTTTACAATTTGTACTAGAGTAACAATTGACGACACGCAAATAAAGTGACATTAAAACAATTTTATTTTGCGGCTCCCAGACTATTTTACTGTACTATTTGCTAGGTAATAAGTAGTTGACCAAACGCAATATAATGTTATTGTGGTTTCTCATCCTAAAATAAATGAACTATAGTGGGATTCATTTTAGTGGGAATAAAGTCATACTTGTGTCTGACATCGAGACTACACTGTCATGTTTAAATTGGTGGCGGAGGGATTAGTTTAGACCGTTTTAGCAACTCTAAAACACAAGTTTGCGCGTTTAGCGTCCCTTCGCCGTGACCATTGATTTTGAAGGAGCTTCTCTTGATAGAAACCCGACTATTGGAGTCCATTGGCGTTGATATTTCGATTGGCATTCAGTTTCGCGGTAAAAATTGGCTTCTAAAAAGCTGGGTGTGCTCAATAGAGCATCACAACAGTATTTTACGCACAACACTGGCAAGGTCAACTGGTAGAGAATGCCATTAAGTTACCTTATACGAGTATACTGCTATAATTTGTATTTTTGAGCAATAAAGATTAAATAAAGGCGCAGGTCATATGGAATACTTACTTCCCAATCTGGGTGGGAGCGCCCCAGTGTCAAATCTTTTAATTTGATCGCATTCAGAGTAGAGCCGCTCGGGTTGTCAACGGTTGTACTCTGTCCTCGGCTCGGTCAACTGGCATTATGCAGGGTCGTTGTGTCACTTTGCATATTTTACTGCGTATGTGGAGTGCTCCAATGAACTGTTTGGAATACTACCTGCGGCTAGATTCCTCCACCGTGCTACTCGCCAACGGCTGTTCTTACATCCCCACCACCTCGATGGATGGCAACCACAGTGCGTTTTAGAAAACTTTTTGCCTGCCATGGTATTTCCGGATCGTTACGACTTGGGGAACTTCAAGAGTCGAGCATACTCTTTTCTCTAAGGCCGGCAACGAAGCTGCAATTCCTCTCATGGGCGGCGATGATCACTTCACACCCTGCCCTGACCATGCCACCCCTTTCTCACAATTGAGTGTCGAATGACGCGTGATAAGGATGGAGCTAAGGTAACTTCGAACTTCGATTTCCAAAGTAGGGCCTCAGGTCACGTAGCTAGCTGGTTTGCCTCATCTACACTAATATTATAAAGAGGAAAGATTTGATGGTTTGTTTGTTTCTCATTAACGTCCGGTTCCTATATTCAATCCGCGGACAGATAGGCTTATTTCGGATTAAAATTTGACACATTTTGTATGGGCAAATGTCAAATTTTAACCCGAGGTAAGCCTTATCTATCCTCGGATTGAATATAGGAACCCGACATAAATAGTCTCCGAAACTACTGGATCGATGCATTGCGATTTAGGATTATTTCGGTGATCCCTGATAATGGAGTCTCATGCAACAGCTAGTCTTGCATAAAAAAAATTGAAACCAAGTCCTACTGCTGCTTAATGTCTTCATACTTTATCCCCATCATACAGGATTTAAAGTAAACATAATCCTTCACCAAACATAGAACTTCAACTAGCAAAGTAAGTCATAGGTATCATAAGTATTTAAGTGCAAAGTTTTCGACTAATGACTGATTTACATTGGTCCAGCGATGCATGCCATGCAGTAGAAGTACATTGCGTCTTCAAAACGTTTTACTTTACTTGTACTTTAAATGTTTTTGTTTCAGGATTTATTTCAGGAACTGTTCGTTCGTTTTGTAGAACCCTATATGACGATGTAAACAAAATTAAAAAATATTTACGGTACTTACGAATGAATTGGGACATCCTATCTTCATTTACAGTTAGGTATACTATAATTTCGGCAGCCTCGAAAAACACAAGACGTGTAATGAAATATATTTGTTACTTTGCGGTAGTAAAATTTTATTGACTTTGTTGAACATGAAACATTAGTAAGGTAAATTAACTTACTTTTTGAGGAACGCTTTTGCGCGCATATGACGTATCTTAGCATAAAATATCATTGTTCGGAAAATTATTTTTATCTGAAACTGAATATTTCAGGATTTTAATAAAATAGGTTAGTTTTATAAAAATACTAAAATATACCTACAGTTTTGAAAAAAAAGTTGCAAATGATATGTCGAAAAAAAATCCGAACGCATTCTTTCCCTATAGAAATATTTTCAAATATTTTTATTTTATTTTAATTTTGTATCAAAATTTGTCCCATTCCAAAAAATCATTCGACAGAGTCGTCGGAGCTCCGCAGCGGAGCTCCTACTTCTGGGTGTTTTTGGCCCTCCGGGCTTTATATAAAAACTAACCTAACCTAACCTACCTAGGTATTACGATGTAATTACTATTGGGAAATATTCGCTACTATGACAAAAATGTCTTCTGTGAAAATGATCTAACAAGACAAATACATAACAGTAAATATGTCCATAGGAAAAGAAAGCGTCGGAAATTTTTAAACAAGAAAATAATGATAACAGTATAATATACGTCTATAGGGAAAGAAGGCATTCGAAAAAGTTCATACAAGAAAATAATTGAAACAGTGATGTCTATAGGGAAAGAAAGCGATCGGATTTTTTTATACAAGGAAATAAAAATATCAGAAAATACCTACCTTACGTCTAACAAACCGTCTGTAGTAATATGTTAAAGTAGCAACTGTTAGTAATTGGCGACGGGTTTTAAATGCGTTTAGTATGAGCGTCATTTGGAAAGGATGGATGAAAGAAGATTGACGAAAGAGATATACAGATCGAAAGTGAGTGGAAGGGTCGGAAGGGGCCGCCCTAGGCGTACTTTTTCGAATCAAATCGGAGAAATACTGGAAAAGGGCCGAATCTTAAGTACCTACCCGAAACCGACGTGCGTGCATGACTCGATGTATGAATGTTGAAGAAGCGAAAAAAAATTGTCAAGATCGTAGCAAGTGGAAAGAAGTGGTCTCTGCCTACCCCTCTGGGAAACAGGCGTGATTTAATGTATGTAGTATGAGCGTAACGTATCTAAATACTACATAGTATAAAACAAAGTCGCTGGCGCTGTCTGTCCCTATGTATGCTTAAATCTTTAAAACTACGCAACGGATTTTGATGCGGTTTTTTTTAATAGATAGAGTGATTCTTAAGGAAGGTTTATATGTATAATACATTCCACGCGGGCGAAGCCGCGGGCGGGTCGCTAGTATAAAATATAATTGTTTCCGAAATATTTGTGAAATGAATGTTTGTGAAATGAATCAGTTTGTGAACCGTTTTCAGGGCTAATCACTAGACGTGTGGCCGTGGTTAAAGCGGCAATGGCGGCGGCTACAGCGGACCGCATACAGCATTATACACCGTGTTTTTTTTGATTTACGATAACTTCAAGGGAACGTTCGTTAGGTCAAATAAAGTTAATTTCCCGAAGGCAGACAAATGATAACTGTAACGGTTTTAAAGATATTTAATTTTTAAATTTAATCAGTTAATCACGTTGAACTGGTCTAAAAGGCTCTTAACTGTCTGTGTATGTCACGCCAACATTGACGTATTTGACACTGACTATGAGTTAACTCTAAAGGCCCTTTTAGAATGACCAAAGATACAACATTTAATTACTTTGTTAAAAACAGTTTTTTTTTTTTGCAATGTTTAAAAATCTAATCTACCACTTAGTTTCTAACGATGTACCTAGTAATATGCCGAAGTTATCGTAAATCAAAAAAAACACGGTGTAGGTACTAACTCTACCGAATTTCAATATGGCCCATAAAAATAATTAAAAAAAATCTGTTTCTACCTTTCGTGAACTGTACCTAAGAGGCCAACCAAGTAGAATGACCCTGGATGTTGGGAAAGGGATGGTTTATAGGTTACAGACTAAAACTTCATAAGTGTTGGTAGGTACTTACAAAAAGCAGCCAATCCAGCTCCAAAAGCCAACTGCTGGTGAGGCAGCATCAGCGGCCGTGGGCAAAGGGGCAGCGGCGGCGGCCACAGCGGACTCGCCTGCCCGCTGTCACTACCAACCTCCACGTCCGACCCCGACTCGCTGCAAATGCTGGCGCTTCCAGTTTGTTCATTTGTCTTTGGTTCCTCTAGATGACCATAAATGCGCGCGAAAAATTCCCGCGGCGATGACGGGCGCGGGGTCCGAATTGTAGTGTCGGTTTCTTTAACGTGATTTTTTAAATCGTCTGACATTTTTTTATCACCGAACTTTAAGCACACTTTAGTTTCTTTGGTTTAAAACTTATAAATTAAGCATTTCCGTTTTCCGATTTACCGATTAATATGATTGGTGTCACACGTGCTATCCGAACCCTTCGGACACGTGGATTGACCGACGACGTCCCTCGTCAGGTGCAAATTCCCGTCAACCCCTAGGAACATACCACGCCCCTCAAGCCCCATCTCGCTTCCGTACGCAGGAAAACACGAAAAGGGGTGAGACGATCCAATCATAAACATTTTTGCGCAGACCCCGCCCCAAAAGGCCGGGCTAAAAACTTTTTATTTGCTCTGTTTGTAAGTTTATCTATATTTCAACCTGTCATCAAAATTATTTATGTCACGTGTCAGATTTACTTTTAAGATGTATCCAATTTTCATGTTATTTTATAAGAGATAGTAAATATATAAATGACAAAGATTGTTATTGTTAATATAATGCACCAATATGCTCCAGCTGTCGTCTTAGTTTATGTTTTGTTGAATTTGTCTTTTAATTACACGTTTCCTCTGCACAGAATGAAATCGTGGATGACTTTAAACAGTAAGTAAAGGGGCTCAGCAGATTTCGACTTGATACATTCCAAAATCAGTCAGTGGTGCATTTTAAAATTAGAAGCTGTTCGTATAAGATTTTCAACGCAAGAGCAAATTATATTGGAATGTGTCCGTTTTGTATTCAATGAGCCAATTATTAGGCTATTACCCCTGGTCCCACCAACACGTCCCCCTGGTGGGTCCACGGGTAATTTATTTTTACCATGGTCCCACCGCACTATGTGGTAAACATTCATTAAAAATTAGGGGACGGTCACATTGGTACAATTTCCATATTTGTACAATTCTTGAAATTCATACCCAGGTAGCTAAAATCATTTTTATTTTGCAAAAGTAGGTAGGTTAGTTTCGTTAGGTATCTTTAGATGCCACAGGCAGGGCTCCGTCCAATAGCAGTGGATTTATAATTTGTACAAATATGGAAATTGTACCAATGTGACCGTCCCCTAATTTTTAATGAATGTTTACCACATAGTGCGGTGGGACCATGGTAAAAATAAATTACCCGTAGACCCACTGACGATCACTGTTTAGAACGGTAGGACAACGGGTAAAAAAAATACCCGTGGACCCACCAGGGGGACGTGTTGGTGGGACCAGGGGTAATAGGGGCAATTATTCCACACTTATAATATAAAAAATGCTACCTATTCGTGTGCTACGAAGCCAGCGGTCCCAGGTTCGATCTCCTATAAAGAAAAATATGTATCCGCGTGATGATAATTAATATTTTTTTCTGAGTATTGGAAAATGTTTTATGGGCGCGAAATATGGTAGGTTGCTGTTTG
This sequence comes from Acleris emargana, assembly GCA_927399475.2. Classification (NCBI taxonomy): domain Eukaryota; kingdom Metazoa; phylum Arthropoda; class Insecta; order Lepidoptera; family Tortricidae; genus Acleris; species Acleris emargana. The sequence goes on along the minus strand of OV656844.1, from coordinate 4,035,339 downwards.
CTGTTGCGTACAAGTCCTTATTGTAAATTTAGCTTATTTCATACACGCTTTATGCTTCTCTGTTGCCTCCATGCTCGTAACCTACACCATTTAACAACAATGGGTGAATCAACTATTTTGTGTCATTTTAATTAGATTATGCCTTATTTTTACAACACTGTTCCCCGTATGGTTGCCGGGGTAGAATAGTGCCACTCCATGTCTTCCCGTGGATGTCGTACGAGGCGAGTAAGGGAATAAGGGTTTGTAGTACTGTTAGGCGATGGGCTGGGATGGATGGGTCACTAATGCGCTGTTAAACATCTTAGCATAATTGTGCACATTGTGGTTACAGAGTTATCAACAAGTTTTTGGAGTTGTTGGTAATTCTGTAGCTCTGCCTACCCCACTCTGGGAATGAAGGCGTGAAGGTATGTATGTGTATGTATGTATGTTCAACCGAAACCAAAACAAAATTATCCAATTCAGAATAAGAGTACTTATTGCAAAAATATGGTGGTGGGAGACAAACTTCTATTTTCGTATGAAATCGAGGCACAACCGGCGGTGGCGCGGAATTCGACTTCAAAGTGGAACAATTGTTTTCACTTTGAAGGCAGACTCGCCTTCAGACTGTCAAAATGAAAAAGATTGCGATTGCGAGTGCGTTAGGCAATAAGCCCCCTGGTCCACGGTCAACCATTGATAGATTAAGAAATTCTAAAAGTTATAAAAGAAAAAATATTTCTACTAGCTTATGAGTTAACTATTTAATTTTGTTATTTAAAAACACTAAATATTTTAAAGAAAACTCGTTTAGGTTTTGTTTATCAAACTTCAATCCCTGGCAAACAAAAATTGTTGATTGACCCAAATAACAAACGCACTAGTTACAGCAGTGCATAGGATTTGTTAAGATGTTTATCATTACATTCCTGAGTATATTCAATTATTCAATGTCTTCTATCGCACAGACACTGGAAGATGTCGATCGGACCGCCACGAAACTACCGTCGCTCGTTCAAAGAAAATGGCCGAAGAAGAAAACGTTACAGTTACTACTTACGATTTGACATCAAAGGAAACTGAACGGAAAATCAGCGGCGTCGATCTCCGACAGTACGAGGAACTAGTTATTATGAAGAAGTACCCCTACTTGGATCTGAAGGAACTCGAGCCGAAATACCAGGCTGGTAAAAACGTACCGCAGAATTCAAAATACGCGCCAGTTTCTGATCTTGGCAGGGACCCGAGCTTGTGCGAAGACGAAAGGCCCAACGTTGAAATAATGAATAGGGGACTCTCTGGCTTCGCTATCCCACATATCACGAAGGTGGGAGTTGTAGACAAGCAGAAGTCAACCGGCCAGAGACACGCTGGTACTAAAGACGCAACAAAAGTGTTGCCGAATATTTTAGTCTCAAGTCTCAGAGATGATATTAGACAATTTGCTGCGAAGAAGAGTTTTGAGATGCTGAGTGATGGTGATGATTATGATGAATAAATGGAATGTTTGAATTATGATGCGTTTATTTGTGCAAGCACACTGGCGTCTATAAATGGTTATTACACTCAAAGCACTTAATTCATTCGTCATTACTCATTAAAGGCTTAATTGGAAGAAAGATATCGTTACTACTGTGAAAAAAACTCGTATCTGATATTTCGAGATGTATGAGTTTGAACTTAATTCACTTTACTTTTAAATTTAAAATAGCACGTCACGAAATATGAGATACGAGGTTTTTTCAAAGTAATGACGATATAACGATGACGGTGACGTAACTCAGGTAACGCAGGGTCGGTTTCGGACCGTTCTATCCGTTTCCCAAAACAACCGTTCCAGAATAACAGTTTATTTAAATGACCGTGTAGGCCAAGGGGTCCGTTTCTCACTACTTCAGTAGATACCTATGTCACACCCGATTCTTATAGCACCCGTGTGCCAAAACATCCGTTTCGCATGACACCCGTATGCCCAAAAGACCCGTTTCTCATCGCATCAGTATGTTAAAACACCCCGTTCTTATAAAAGAACCGAAGATCCGTTTCTTGTAACACCCGTTTGCCCGAAATAGTTTCCGACCCGTTTTTTAAGACATCCGTAAGGAAAACTTGATTTATATTTTTGCCGTTCGCAATATTTGTAACCATTCACAGCAAATGGAACTGGAACTGAACGGAAAGGAAGGAATTGGTAGTATCTAAAACTGCTTACTACTCGGATTAGCTATTCGACAATGCATTGACGAAAGAATCAAGTCTCTATATAATTTTTAAATGTTTAAATTGTATTCATTTAATTACGTTACTTGTTCGTGTTTGGGGTCACAGAAATGGGAACGGGTGTTTCGGGAAACGGATTATTTAAGAAACAGTAGTGATAGGAATTGACATTTCGTGATTACGTCTTTTTGGAAAACGGATATCAAGCCAAACGCATCTTTTAGGGAAAGCACATTTTTCCGAAACGCTTATTTCGTGAAACGGATTATAAAGAAAATGGTAGTATTATTATTTTATTTATTTAATGGCAACCGGTCGCAATATCGAGCAACCATATCTTAAATAAAATAAAAAAACAAGGCAACGTTGTATGGTGATCCTCTACGAACTTTACGAAGACCACGGGATTTTCTTGGAGCATCCTTCATTATACTGCACATTTAAGTAAATGTTAATTTACTGCACCATTCATTACTATGCATTGAACAACAAAATATGCAAAAAAAAAAAAAACAATTAAGAAAGCGACGCCACATCTTGTCAAAAACCCCAAGAGAATGTTTTGAATGAGCTGTCAAATCCTCTGTCATTATTGTCAATGTCATTTATGGCAGTATGGGCACAGATCCCTTAGCCTTTCCATTTGGGAAGAACCAAAACAAAAAAAAATATATGTCAATGTCATTCAGTTTCCGAAGGGGAGTCTGTGAAGTCTGTGCACTCTACCTACCTATGACAACTTTATTGTCGTTGTGTCGTGATCCCTTTCGTTCTCGGCTTATAATTTTATTGCAAGAAAGAGATACAACTAACATCGAACTTTTCTAAAAATAATACACTAAGGAATAAGGGGCATATTGTAATCATTCTTATCATTGGTAGAACTTTTCTAAACGTTCAAGAGGTAATAAGTACGTACAGTTAAACAAACTCGAATAGAAATGCCATTGATCTCAATTGCTGGTCAATAAAGCCAATTTATATAAATAGAGTATTTATTAAGTTTCTGAAGACCTCTTCGTATGTTTTGACGTGTTGTAAAAGTTTTATAGGAATTGTTTTTAGGGGTAAATAACAATAAAAGTATTTTTTGTAATCGTCCGTCAGCAACAACTGTAACTATATACGTAAGTTTTTTTTATTATTTTATTATATTTAACATTGAAAGAAAATACCAAACCAAGCTACAATTACATTATTTCAGGTTAAAATGGAGTTGAAATGTACTGTCCAAAACTATGACTGGGGTAAACTTGGTAAAGATAGTATTGTTGCCCAATTATTGTCTAGTGCAGACCCCACTGTTACCATAGACCTTGATAAACCATATGCGGAGTTGTGGATGGGTACTCATCCGAATGGACCCTCTCTCATATTAGAGCGCAATGTCTATTTATCGGATTATATTAAGGATAACTTAGATGCCATCGGATCTGCAGTGAAGAAAAGGTTTGGAGTTGCCGTGCCATTTTTATTCAAGATCCTGTCAATAAGGAAAGCTTTGTCTATTCAAGCGCATCCAAATAAGGTACGTGTTTCTAACAAGATAAGATTAACAACAGTAGTTTGTTTTATTATTGTGAATTGTTTATTGTTGTTTTATATCTGATAACAGGATATTATCTGATACTTGCTATTGAACATGCAATTACTTATTGATGTGTTCGAGTATGTAGTGCTGTGAAAAGATTTCTCTGTAGGTGCTGAATGTGTTCTAGTAGTATTTCTGTTCCAGCTAAGCTAACCGATCTACGAGATACCAATATCTACCGATCACAGCAATACTCCTCCTTCATCATCCATCCTTAAAGGTTTCATCATGCCTATGCAGTTAGATACTGACCCCTCACATTAAAAAAAATATTTATGCAATAATTATGCTTTATTTTCTAGATACATGCTGAAGAGCTTCATAGAAACTTCCCCAATCTGTACAAGGATCCGAATCACAAACCTGAATTAGCAATAGCATTGACTTCGTTTGAAGCTTTGTGTGGTTTCAGGCCTTTGGAACAGATAAAGGATAATCTTAGAAGTAAGTAATTTTATGCCTTGGTGTTACAATGGAAACTCACCATGATTTAATAATATGGTTACCCTGCTAGGGTTTAATTTTAAATAACTCATTTGTAACATGCTATAGCTATATATATGGGTCAATCAACTTTTCTTTGTAGCTCGTTGCCATGGTGACATCTCCTGGGTCACTCTTTAAAACTATGATTTCAAGGGATATAAGTCCACTAAAAAACTGTTTTATTCACACCCATTATTTTACGGCCTTTCTGCTGAGTGTGCTGGAAGTATATATTATAACATTTTTTCTAAGAAACTCTATCACTGTTGTCTCCTGGCTTACGGGACAGAATAACAACAACAAAAAGTTGATCCACCCATATACACTACAGGACGTCTGCGACTTCATACGCATTGAATTAGTTTCCCGCTTATCCCCCATTTCTTCCGATTTGGGGTTGATTTTCGTAAAATCCTTTCTTCGTGCTCACTTACATCATAAAATTAACCCCTGGACCAAATTTCAAGTTTCTAGGTACGATACGTATGAAATAAATATGAAATATGTTGATATATAAGTCAGTGAGTTAGTTTTGCCGTCAGTGTAGTTGTCTATGTGAAGCAGGCAACAATAATTTTATTTCTTGCTAAGATTGTTAAACTTGGTCATGGCTAGTTTTACAAAGCTTAGTTAGGCCGTATGTCAAAAAAATACAGTGTATTTCTGTAACAATAATTTTATGATTATTTTAAAACCGTTAAGTTGACCACTCAAAACCAGTCAAATTTCACAAATATCAACCCCCACTTCACCCCAGAACATAGTTACTAAGTAATCATAGAATATATTAGAATGTTTTTTCTTTTAAATATTTGTGTCTAAAAAAATTAGTATCGAACACTACTCTCTTTAAGGCGAGTATTCTACCCCCATTATATTATAACAAGAGGCCAGTGTTCAAGGTCCTTCCATTTTCTTATTCTGTAAGTAACTATTAACATTGTATACTTTCAGAATTACCCGAACTCACAAGTATATTACCGGAAGAGAGTGTGAAAAACCTCCTAGCTCATGAGGAGCAGGGAGACAGCGGAATCCCTCTTAAACAGGTGTTCAACTCCCTGATGACCTGCGACAAGGCCCGGGTGGCTGACAGCCTGAAGAAACTGCTGGAAAGGTTGGAGAAGGAAGGTAAGGTAACATTTTCCTTTTGAATGCCTTACATTTTGTCAAGATTGTGGCAAGTGGAAAGAAGTGGTCTCTGCCTAACCCTCTGGGAAACAGGCGTGATTTAATTTTTGTATGTATGTAATGCCTTATGTCAAATATAAATGTATGCTATGCTATGCAAATTACAACTTGATTCATACGAAACAAAGTCTCTTTTAATCTTCAAGTAGTTTCGTCTCCGGCCGACGGCTATGGTGTTAAAAAAAACTCATGTATCTTCCAGAAATGAGTACCGTGTAAAGTCAGCTACAATTATATTTTAAAGTATTCACACAAGATGAACAATGTTAGAATTGTTAAAGAAGTTTTTCATGTATTAAAGAGAAGTGTTAGGCATTGAACTAGCAGGTTGGAAAATTGAGATAGGTTGGCCTTTTTATCCACAAGTATGAGGTACAGTCAAAAGCACTAATATACGGTCATTGTGCCATATAAATGTAATAAACGTAGACCTTATTATCAGTGGCATAGGGACGTGTAGATATATTTGACGCCTTGTGAACGTAGGTATATCTATTTATGACTTTGCCCGCACTGCACAAAGTGTATGGTAACGAATGCTTCTCAGTAGAAATCGACAGAAGTCTTACTTAACGGAGCCCTACACCTTAAATCAATAATCGATGTGACATTATCACTGTCTCTTTTTCCACTTGGGCGCAGCTGACAAGAGGGAAAAAAAAGATAGAAAGGGCATGGCAACAATAATATTAATAATTATTTGATTTGAATTAAATTGAAGTTCAGCCAATTTTAATTCGCTTTGGGCTTATAACTTCTAAATTGCATTTTACCTTTTTATCAATATTCCCAGATCTCAAAACTTCTTGGTCTCAAAATACCTAAATTGCAGAATGCCTAATTTTGTTTTCTTATAACACCAGAATCTTAATATGGCTGAATTTCAAAATACCTTAGTTTCATAATACCTAAACTTCAAAATCACTTTCATTGGAAAACAGCATATGCTTAAAACAACCAAAAGTTAAAATACCTAAATTTGTATTACACGGAGATTCTCAATTTCGACGGTAATCTTTTGTCACAAACTCTGTAGTTAACCATTTTGATACCTAAATAGACGCCTCAACACACGCATGCCTCATATCATAAGCCAACTTTAATGCGATTTCTGTATAAACTAAAATCGGAAGCAAAATGGCAGGATTATCGAATCAAGTCTTTGTTTACAGAAAACAGTAGGAAACGAAGAGAAATATATTTCGATAATCAGTACCAGCATCGAAAGAGGGAACTGAATGATGGAGTCGTAACGGCTATACACATACACACACATACCTTCACGCCTTCATTCCCAGAGTGGGGTAGGCAGAGCTACAGAATTACCAACAACTCAACGGCTATACAGTTTTTGAAAAAAGTGTGAATTGAAGAGACGCCTACATTAACTAAAAACCTGTATGTGTGTGTTGTGTACTGTAGGTATCTAACATAATCAAACATCACCCGTGAAAAAAAATTAGGCGTTTTGCCTTTTGGGTGTTTTCGGTTTGAGTTGTTTTAATATTTTGTAATTTCTGTCATTCGGTATTTGAATGAATTCTGCATTTCAATCTTTAGGTATTTAGAGAATAATTATGACATTTTAAGTCAAAGTCATAATGAATTTCATTCATTTTAACACAAGAGCCAATTTGACATTTTAGGTATTATGAGCCCATGGTAATTTGAAAATTAGGGGTATTAGTGAATAAGGTATTATGAAATTTAGTGGTTTTAAGCCCAAAGCTTTAATTCATTAGGTACGTTCAGCTATTCAACTGTAATTGGTAATCGATTTTGAACACATAATTACTAACCTATTATTCTACCCTAAGCAAATGAGCAGAATCCCAAAATCAATACCTAACCAAAGTTATAGTTCTCTTCTCTCAGTAATAAGGTTGATATTGCTACAGGAGTTTTATCCGACTTACTGCGTTTTTTGATATGATTCCTCGATAAGTTAAAAAATATATGTATATGTTTCACATGCATATGTTGCACGTGCAAATAGCTTAAGCGAGGTTAGTAGATAACAATTAAAGTTTACAGATAATGTTTACTTCTCAGTCGTTAAATAGATTATGTTTAATCACTTCTAGTCTTCGCCTAGAAGTCACGTCTTTACAATCATTACTTGTCTTTTTGTCTTTACTTTATGGATGTAAAATTTAGAGCCCGGAGACGTACTCAGTCCAAAACGGGACTCTATTACTAAGACTGTCTGTCTGTTTGTCACCAGGCTGTGTCTCATGAACCGTGATAGCTAGATAGTTGAAATTTTCACAGATGATGTATTTCTGTTGCCGCTATACCAACAAATACTATGAATTGAAATGAAATTTATTTATAATGCTGTAAATGTGGTACATTAAGATGTCGTTTAAATTGCAGTAGATCGCACACTTTGCTGTGTTCAGCATGCAAAAATTGTATTGTACTAAATACAGAATAAAATAAATATTTTAGTGGGGCTCTCATACAACAAACGTGATTATTTATAGATCGGAACCCTTCCAAGCTTGGCCGGTTTTTAGGGTTAGGTAACAAAATTCATAATTCATTTATTGCTTTTATGTGTTTTACAAGATATTAATGGTAAACATGGTTCCAACATAAACCCTGTTAGGGCACAGCAATAACAGTTAAACTAATTAATTTATACTAATTCTTAAAAGTATTGATAAAACACATAATTAATTATTCCTCACTAAAAACTCTTGTAGGTTATACGTAAAAACATTTATTTATTAAGAATTTATTCAATTTATTAAAAAAACAAAACCTACCTATTGTTTTTAAATCTCCAGGAATTAGATTGTATACTTTTACAGCCATATGGCGTGTACCCGAATTTACCATTTGTAATTTTGTAAAAGAATTGACGAGTTTATTTATTTTTCTCAGATTTTGAGATCTACGGTAATTGTCCCTTGTCTGTTCAAATATATCGTTCTGCTTTTTACAAACGTACACATATCAAAAATATACTGTGATAATAAAATAATAGTTCTTACATTTTGTTTCTGAGATAGTTCTTTGTGTTTGTAGTAACGGCTTCGGAGCCCTACATTGAGCTTGGTCCGACATACTCTTAAGGTGCGACCCCACCGCTGCTTAAAATACGGAGACGGTACGGGATCGCAGCGGGGACGCATCGTATCCGTACTGTTTTTATCGCATGGCCTCCACAACGCTGCTCAAAATACGGTGTCGTTGCGTAAACAAAGGACGGGGTCATAGTAACAACATGGCGCCGTTTTTGACGCACCGTTAAACAGCGGTGTGGACGGCATGCGATAAAAACCGTACGCATACGATGCGTCACTTCGGTTCCGTACTTACCGTCACCGTTTTTTAAGCATTGGTGTGGGCTTGGTGTGGGCTTTAAACGAGTTTTTTATTCAAAACTTATTCTCGCCTGCAAAAACACTACATACAAGCATATATATTTTTTTAGCCTAATATATTTTTAATGTCCCACTGCTGGGCAAAGGCCTCCTCCATTGATTCACACCTCTCTCTGTGGCAATCTTCGGTCGATCCTTCAGAAAAGCTTCCGAGTCATCCCAGTTGTTTTATGTGTTATTCCATCTAAATCTTAACTTCGAACTTTATCTAACTAAGAGGTACAATGTTGAAAGAAGTTATTAGGTATACTACCCAATTGAAAATAATAGACACTTCTCGGTAGTTATTATGACATAGCTATGCAATTCAGTTTACACTGGGAGAAAGGGACAGAGTTATGTAGCATCTATAGCTCTGTCCTTTACACTCGCCGTAAAATGAACTGCATAGTTATGTCATAATAACCCTCCAGAAACTGTCTACTCTCAGAGAATGTTGAGAAATTAATTATTATCTACTCCTATCATTATCACAAACCAAATAAAATGTCATGTGCTGCTGTGTGTACTGACGTGGATTTCGAAAAAGAAATTGCATCTGTTTCTATAGTATGTTATACAAACTTCAAGTAAAATATTTCTAACACCAGTTAGATTGCGACAATAATCTATATAATAAAAATGAATCGCTAAATGTGTTGCTGAGCGCAAAACTCGAGAACGGGTGAACCGATTTGGCTGATTTCTTTTTTTTGTGTTCGTCATTGCCAGGACAAGGTTTGTATGACAGAAAATAATTGAAAAATCCACCGGGGAAGTCAGGCAGCGGGGCGAAGCCGCTGGCGGGCCGCTAGTAAATAATAAAAATAAATAAAATAAATATCAGGGGACAATGTCACACCAATTGACCAGACAACGATATAAATGCTTACGAGTATATAGAGAAATACTCTGAATGACTCAGGAACAAATATTCGCGCTTATCAAACAAATATCTGCCCTTACCGGGATTTGAACCCAGGACCGCTAGCTTCATAGGCAGGGTCACTACCAACAAGGCAGCGCGTCGTCAAAACTATTATTAAATTATTTAAATAAACTTTCCAGACGCGTCGGCGCAGTCCGCGCTGCTCCTCCCGCTGCTGCGGCGGCTGCACGGCGACTTCCCCGGCGACGTGGGGTGCTTCGCGCCCTACCTCATGAACTACCTCGAGCTGCGCCCCGGCCAGGCCATCTTCCTCAACGCCAACATGCCGCACGCGTACCTCAGCGGAGGTATGTCACATTATTACGTTTTTTTTTTTTTTTATTGCCTGGGAAGGCAAACGAGCACACAGGCCACCTGATGGTAAGTGGAAACTGTGACCCATATACATTCGCATTCACAAGACTGCAAATGCGTTGCCAACCCTGAGGACTAAGATGGAATGCCTCTATGCTAGTCATTTCACCGGCTGTCTTATCCCCAAACCGGAACACAACAATGCAAACACTGCTGCTTGGCGGTAGGTTAATGGATAAGATGGTGGTACCAACCCGGACGGACCCTGCACAAGGTCCTCCCACGAGTATTTGTCGCATAGCTGATGTGTTTACTGATCCACTAGGACGATTCAACAGTATCAACTCAAAATCATTGCTAGTTTTGTTTCAAGCTCATAGACGTTGTATTAAAGTTTATTTTAAAATACTGTTGTATTTTGAGTTGCTGCACTTTTGATGTGGCAGTGCGTATTTAAATAGCTTGCAGAAATTACCTTAATATTTATGATGCATTCGACGATCCAGGTGTACAGAAAAACCTTGCATGGTTTATGTTACATTAATTGTTTTAATGTTTTGTAACTTTTTAAACCAAATAAATTTAAATTAAAATTGAAATTGATTTCAGTTGAAAAAAAAAAATGTTTTAAGTTTATTTTCGTAGTTTTTTCATTCTGATGTGTATACATACAGGGTGTCCCATAAACCGACGTCAACCCGCCTAGGGCTGAGAGAGCAGCTAAAAAGTTATCAATTTAACCACTATGTATGTTCAGCAATTTATCTAGTTTCGGAGATATTGATCATTGTAACCAGAGTTTTTGTAATGTCATGAAAAATCTTTAATTCCATGTTTTATACCAAAATGTTCAAAAACTTCGCTGATTCGTAATGATTCTAACTACGTAAAACACTGAAAAACGTATGAAATAAAACATGGAATTCGGTAATGACTTCTATAGTCCTAACCTTACATCATGAACTATCTAGCATAGCGCCTCAGACAGGCCATCATTAACACTAATGTTGCATGATGCTTATCTAATTATAGGTAACCACAGATTATTCAAGTATATTGAATTTAATTAGTAATAGTATTAAGAACTTAGATAAACGTATACGCAAAATGATTATTATAAATCTAAATTACAAATAATAAATACAATGTGCATAAGAACAAAACAATAACGAGATGAATGAAACAATAACACGACGGAAATCACTCACATCCCTAAACCCAGGGACACGAAATACTCCAAATTAATTTCTTGAACGTGTTTTTAGAGTCATGAAATATGTTGATCCCGGCAGAGGCAGGGATGTGATTGAACATCCTTGAGTCCGTAAGGTTAATGGTGGTGGTACCGTATCAGGAGGTGGAAAAGCTGGCAGAGAACAGCTGGCAATTGCTCCACCGACAAGAGCCTACGTTAATTCGCGAGAGAGTCTAATTACCTACTGTACTTGGATCAGGTCGGCTGCTATATAATTCATTCATCATTCATGTCAGCCGAAAGACGTCCACTACTGGACATAGGCCCAAGGCTCTCCACTCAGACCGGTCTTGTGCTTTTCGCATCCACCGCTTTCCCGCGATCCTTACAAGGTCGTCACTCCATCTTGTCGGAGGCCTACCCACAGCTCGTGTCCCGGTCCGCGGACGCCACTCAAGAACCTTCTGACCCCATCGGCCATCAGTCCTGCGTGCGATGTGTCCCGCCCACTGCCACTTCAGTTTAGCTATTCTACGGGCTATACAGGGTGACCGGAAATTCGCCGCATTCCTTGAAAGGGGTTATTCTACAGCTCATTTGTAACGATTTAAGTCCAGTCAACTAGGGGTCAAAACTCATTGGTTATCGAGTTATTCACGTTTTTAGAATTTAAAAAAAATACCCGCCTTTCTACCTAAAACTAGTCATTGTGTAAAAACTTCGTCATTTAGAAATAAAAAAAGCATTTTTCAAATAGCCAATGAAATACTGATTACGAAAAATAATAAAAAAATGCCAAAGAAATGCAAAGTTTTGCAAATAAAAGGATTTGAAGTTGAAAGTTCTAGTAATTATTTTCCAAATTTTGTAACATTTTTAAGCATAACTAAAAAAAAAGTAAGACATTTCGCGTACAAATGACAGGAATAGTTTGCTCAATTCATAAGCTTTCTAAAAAAGTACAATTTATGACATTTTAAAATGAATTTTCATTTAAAAATGTACAATTAATAATAATAGCAGAAATGTTCGCGGCTAAGCTCCATCGTTTCAACCAAAAACCGCGGGATCGTTATCGTTTTTAAATTCAGCTAATCGTGTTCTTTTATTCCCTTCTAGCTGCAGCCGCGTCTCCATCGCAGAATCCGTCACAATAAATGATATCTGCGTATTATTCGAATTGGCAAGCAGGCATTTGAGAACGAAGCTTAGTTATCAATATCGTCCGAAATTGAAAGAAAGTTGAAAGTAACTTAATACGTAAGTCACTCAAAAAGTTTTGAGTTGCTCGAAATTTCAAAATGGAACGCACTTTGTTTTTAAAAAGCAAATTTATTTAAAAATAGAACACCATTAGCTGAATTTAAAAAGGAGAACGATGTTCTATTCATTTTACTACAACACTTCCCGCGTTTTTCGGTTAAAAATGGAACGCACTTTATGTTTTTTAAAAGCAAATTTAAAAGAACACGATTAGCTGAATTTAAAAACGATAACGATCCCGCGTTTTTTGGTTGAAACGATGGAGCTTAACCGCAAACATTTCTGCTATTATTATTAATTGTACATTTTTAAATGAAAATTCATTTTAAAATGTCATAAATTGTACTTTTTTAGAAAGCTTATGAATTGAGCAAACTATTCCTGTCATTTGTACGCGCAGTGTCTTACTTTTTTTTTAGTGATACTTAAAAATGTTACAAAATTTGGAAAATAATTACTAGAACTTTCAACTTCAAATCCTTTTATTTGCCAAACTTTGCATTTCTTTGGCATTTTTTTATTATTTTTCGTAATCAGTAATTCATTGGCTATTTGAAAAATGTTTTTTTTTATTTCTAAATGACGAAGTTTTTACACAATGACTAGTTTTAGGTCGAAAGGCGGGTATTTTTTTTTAATTCTAAAAACGTGAATAACTCGATAACCAATGAGTTTTGACCCCTGGTTGACTGGACTTAAATCGTTACAAATGAGCTGTAGAATAACCCCTTTCAAGGAATACGGCGAATTTCCAGTCACTCTGTATAATTAAATACATGAAACACATGTTGTATGTAAACAATGAAGATTACAATTCCCAGACTGCGTGGAGTGCATGGCGTGCTCGGACAACGTGGTGCGCGCCGGGCTGACGCCGAAGCTGGTCGACGTGCGCACGCTGGTGGCCATGCTGGACTACAGCAGCTACGCGCCGGCGCAGCTGCTGTTCTGCCCGCAGCTGGAGGACGGCCACAGCTGCATCTGGCGCCCGCCCGTGCCCGACTTCGCCGTCGTCAAGATCAGGGTGACCAACCACAACTACCATAAGTGTTCTGTTACAGTCCGACCAGCGAGTGGTGACACAAGCATTCTTACCCGAGCGCCTGTTTACATACATACATAAACTCACGCCTTCATTCCCAGAGTGGGGTAGGCAGAGCTAAAGAATTACCAACAAGTCTTACACTATAGAAGTCTTACACTACAGGATAGAATAGTGCCACTCCATTTCTTCCCGTGGATGTCGTAAGAGGCGACTAAGGGAATATAGGCTTGTGGTACTGTTAGGCGATGGGCTTGCAACCTGTCACTAATACACTGTTAAACATCTTAGCCTGATTTTGCAAAATGTGGTTACAGAATTATTAACAAGTTATTAAAGTTCTTGTCGTCTGGTTGCCGGCTTAGAATAGTGCCACTCCATGTCTTCCCGTGGCAGTCGTAAGAGGCGACTAAGGGAATAAAGGCTTGTAGTACTGTTAGGCGATGGGCTTGCCACCTGTCACTAATATACACTGTTAAACATCTTAGCCTAATTGTGCAAATTGTGGTTACAGAGTTATCAACAAGTTTTTGGAGTTGTTGGTAATTCTGTAGCTCTGCCTACCCCACTCTGGGAATGAAGGCGTGAAGGTATGTATGTATGTATGTTATTAGAGTTCTGTAGCTCTGCCTACCCCACTCTGGGAATGAAGGCGTGAGTTTATGTATGTATGTACAATAAGTTAATCCTTATTTTGAATCTGGTGTTTTGGGAATTTGGTATAAAGGGTAATCTGGTATTTAAAAATTATGGTATTTCGGGTATGAGCGCTCAAGTTCACGATCGACTTCCCAGGTGGAGAGTGGCAGCTACAACACGGCGCTCCGGGCCAGCCCCAGCCTGATCGTCGTCACCTCGGGCGCGGGGGAGGCCTGCGACACGCTGCCGTCGCGCGTCCGCCCCGGCGTCGTGCTGTTCCTCAAGGCCAGTCGGCAGCTGACGCTGACGCCGGACCTGGACACGCACATCGAGGCGTACCAGGCTATATGCAATGTTTGATTAGTTAACCTCGTAAGGCGCACCATACTGCAAAATGGGATGCATATTTTTTATAACTGGGACTTTGAATCTACAGTCAAGGGAATAAAGTTCAATTGCGATTGTCCGAAAATGCCATTTTCAATTTATGAACATTGGAAAATAAACCTTATATTTATTAAAACAGTGTTCAAAATAAATTGCTTTGATTATGTACATCGTATTGCACACTGGGCCTGGACCTGCATGAAGAATAGCTTGTTATTTTTTTTCTGGGCGCAATTTATTTGCCATAATCTTTTTGACGTAATATTTCATGTGATATAATTCGTTTTATTATATCCAAAATTATCAGTCTTATGCCTCTAGTAATTTTTTTTAAGGCCAATTTTGGATAGTATATTTTTGCTGGTTACTGTTTAAAAAATATCATACTGTCTGTTCTGTTGAGTTACTCAGTATGATTGCGTTAGGTGAGGTTAGTATTGAAATTATTTTGTATAGTTAAAACAATCAGTTAAATTGAGAATCTCTCCTTTTTTTAAGTCTGGTAAAAAACAAAATGTTTAAAATTTATAATTATGGCAAGTGGTATATTATGACTCATGTAATTATGACAATCATTGTCGAATCCATTTTGTTCAAGTAGTTATAGTTTAGCTGCTGGTCTACTGTCTATGCCTTATAAGTTATAGTCTATGGGAGCAAGTGGAGGGCGCGCTCGACGTAGCCATCACAGAGAGAGCCCTCGTTATACCAGTCTAGCTATATAGATGTTATGTGTTAATCTCTTAGAAATAAGTAAAATAGTTACGGTATCGTCAAAATGAAAGTGCCTTATTAATTGTTTTCTCTCACTAAGACTGTATTTCGAATATCAGTTACATGTATTAAAAATTTACACTTTTCATGGTATGTTTTTTTTTTTTTACGAAAGTATGATTACGAGTATATAGTTCGAAATGACTAATGTCGGGTTCCTATATTCAAACCGCGGATAGATAAAGCTTACTTCAGATTAATATTTGACACATTGTGTATTGTTAAATGTCAAATTTTAACTCGAAGTAAGCCTTATCTGTCCACAGTTTGAATATAGGAACCCGACATTAGTGTATTAAAATGCCCATCACTGCAGTGCCTTACCCCTCTTACCACTCTGTTTGAATATACAATTTCCTCACTATGCTGTCCATCGTAAGAGCACCGAATCATTATTACTAACTCGATTGAACCCCGTGGTCAAACCCGGTTCAATAAAATCCAAGCCCAGTACCCTTACCATCACAGAACTATCTCGATATAGTTCTGTGCTTACCATCAGTTACAATTACCGTACTCGCAAGCGCGTCGAATGCTCTTTCCACGTCAACTGCATATCTATGTCATAAGAACCCCTTGTGGTGGCTATCGCTGTCCTGTGTCACGGGACCTTATCGTCGGTGTACTGCCAAACCGCGTAACTTTATGAAAGAGCAAAATAAACCTTACTGTATTATTAAAAAGGTGCATTTAGCTCCTTATTTAAAATGTTACTTGCGCGGTTTTGCAGTTTCACCGACCATAGTTCGGGTAGATCTCACTATTCCCATTTCCCATTGCAGTGGTAATACTGAGACTGCACTTTTTTTTCAAATCAGTCTCACTATTCCCATTGAATTACGTAACGCCGAATGGTAATAGCGAGACTTATGTTCTCCTACAAAATGTCTCATTATTCCCATTTTGAGCGGTTTTTTTAAACGTCGGGTGCAAAATAATACGAAAATAATAATAATATGGATTACGTCATTGAAAATCATTATTGTCATTGTGACTTATTATTACTAATTGCCTGTATAGATATCAAAACAATAATAAAGAGGTCATAATATCCGAGCGTTTTATTGGTCGCGAATAGTAGCGGTTATATAAACGCAATGGGGATAGTGATACAAGTAGTATCACTATTACCATCAATGGGAAAGCTCAATGGGAATAGTGAGATCTACCCCATAGTTCAGCGTAGTTAAGCATGAGTTAACCAGACACAACTAAGGCGAAGAAAGTCCCGTTGTGCGACGAAAAGTATACCTACAATGTGTATGGCTAAATTTGGTGTCACAACGGAAAAGTTTTATAGAAGATTTAATTGCGTGATTTAGTATGTATACCCAAGTTTTTGGACCTTAACTAAAACCTTATTGCTTTTAACATGTTTCGCTTTGACAACAGTAACATTAACATTTGATAGCTCTTATTATCATGACAATAAACACAGCCGAGTAAAAAAAAACTACTATAACATGTCAAAAGCAATTATGTTTTACCAAGTAGTATAGCTCCTGTTCAAATTTAAGGCGTTTTGTGTTATAAGAGCGACATCCCTACAATAACGGCGAGTCAGCGTATTTTGACCACTCTTGTGGTCGATCCTTAAACATGTTACGATTTTTAGTCATATTAGAAATGAAATACATACATACCTTCACGCCTGTAATCCCAGAGTGGGATAGGCAGAGCTACAGAATTACAACTTCAAAAAGTTAACAATAAGAAACTATAAATAAACAAAATCTTTATTTCAGTGGTCGAATAAAGATTATGCATGGTGGGTGACATACAATAGCGACTTAATTAATAGGTAACGTAATAAACATAGAAGAAGGTGTTACCACGCAACAGAATAAGTAGGGTAGGGTTATGAAGATCGCGGGAACGCGGTGGATGCGAAAAGCACAAGACCGGTTTGAGTGGAGAGCCTTGGGGGAGGCCTATGTCCAGCAGTGGACGTCATTCGGCTGACATAATGATGATGATGAGAATAAGTAGGTAGTAGTAGGTATTTACTGTGATGCCAGAAAAGGGGCTGGACTGGGCATTTTGAGCCATAGTCTACACGCTGCAGCTGGATTCAGAACTATAGTGACCTAATTCATCATCATCATCATTTTGGGAGTTAGGCAGTAGGCGTTTTGACATCTAGACGTATTGTTAACAGGATATTATGAAATGACACCTTTAGATTTATTCTATTTTAAAGCAGCGTGTATTCATTTATTCGCATGCTTAAGTAACGAGTACTATTTAAATAACGATGAGAGAGATGTCGATTTGCACTTACATTGCTGGCTGTTACGAATGATCCAAATAAAACAAGGACCTGCAGCCGTTGCATTAATTGTTTTTTGTGTGATTAAGCAATGAACCGAAAAATCGTGTTATAGCATTAGCGAAGATTAGAGATTTGCAATGATTCGACGGTTGGGCCAATTTCACGGTACTCGACTCGGGCATAATGCGTTGCTTAACGGAGGCACTATCGAGAATTCGAAAGGATGATCAATCTCATCATCTTAATTGAGATGCGAGAATTCGTGTTTACTCGTGGGAGGACCTTGTGCAGGGTCCGTCCGGGTTGGTACCACCATCTTATTCATTAACCTACCGCCAAACAGCAGTGTTCGCATTGTTGTGTTCCGGTTTGGGGATAAGACAGCCGGTGACAGTAATGACTAGCATAGAGGCATTCCATCTTAGTCCTCGGGGTTGGCAGTGCATTCGCAGTCTTGTGAATGCGAATGTCTATGGGTCACAGTTTCCACTTACCATCAGGTGGCCTGTGTGCTCGATTGCCTTCCTATGCCATAAAAAAAAAAAAAGTGTCTGAACGGCTAAACGGCAGAACCATTTTTGACAACTCTGGTAGAGCCAACCAACTAGTCCAATGCGTCGCTTACGCAGATAGAAGTCCCGGGTTTGATTCCCGGTATGGCCAAATATTTGTGTGATGAGCACGAATATTTGTTTCTGAGTCTTACGAATTTTCTATGTATTTAAGTATGTATTTCTCTATATAAGTATGCATATCGTTGTCTAGTACCCATAGTACCTGCAAGCTTAGAGCTTATTTTGGGCCAAGGTCAATTATTATTGGTATGACATAGTCTCCTGATATTTATTTATGGAATTTTGTATAGAGATATCTTAAGCCCGGGGACGGGATACTTTTTATATAAACGGAAAATAACGCCAAACGAATTACTTGAACGCGGCCGAAGTCGTCGAGAAAACTTAATTGCTGTATTTATATGTACATAAAGGGCAAGTCACGAGTATCATACCAAAAGAAAATTGTTGAAAAGGCTCAAGTTTTTTGTATCGAACGCGGATGGCGATTAAATATATATCATATAAATATCAGGGGACAATGTCACACCAATTGACCTAGTCCCAAACTAAGCTCTAGGCTCGTACTATGGGTACTAGACAACGATATAAATACTTATATAGAGAAATATAAAACATACATAGAAAACATCCATGACTCAGGAGCAAATATTCGCGCTCATCACACAAATATCTGCCCTTACCGGGGTTTGAACCCAGGGCCGCTAGCTTCGTAGGCAGGGTCACTACCAACTAGGCCAGCGCGTCGTCAAAATGAGACGAAGTTTATGTTTAGAGGGTTCAAACTCTAAAAGTGTTCACAAATAGCTGAATCCGCCTCCCCATTTTTACATAATGTACCTATTCTACAAAAGCTAGCCAGTGGAATTCTGCCATAATTATATGAACTTACATACATACATACCTTCACGCCTGTAATCCCAGAGTGTGCTAGGCAGAGCTACAGAATTACAACTTTAAAAAGTTGTTGATAATTCAGTAACCACAATTTGCACAAATAGGCTAAGATGTTTACCAGCATATTAGTGACAGGTTGCAAGCCCATCGCCTAACAGTACTACAAGCCTATATTCCCTTAGTCGCCTCTTACGACATCCACGGGAAGACATGGAGTGGCACTATTCTAACCCGGTAACCACACTTATATGCACTTTATTTCTTAAAAAAGAAGCAGAAGAAGATTTAACCAAGCAGAAGCAACTAGACAGTGCCTGACTTATAGATAATTAGGTATACAGTGTGTGGCCCAAAACCGGGGATAATATTAAAAACAGGGGCTCTATAGATCACCGGTAATTACATTATAATGGTCTTACCTAATTAAAATCAAAACTTAACTTTCAGTTTTTTTCTAACAAACTTAATCGCTAATTCAATGTAATGCAAACACCGCTCAACTTACCGCGTGTTGTCAATGGCACCCTGTACTCAGACATACCTCGTACCAAGTGACCAAGCGACGATATCGCAACGGGAAAATACATTACCTACGATTTTTAACTTTGTAGGCAGTTTTCTCCAAAATTATAGACTTTGTAATATTAGATTCTTGTGATAGTTAATTGAAATGTTCTAAAGAATCCCCATTTAATTTTTTCGCCCCGGTTTTGGGCCACACACTGTATATTCCCATTTCATCAATTTACCTATCATGGAATGACTTAGGCGAGCGCACGACACGTTTACGTCAATCCTAAACAAATTCCGCAACCTTTAACTTTCGCGAAATGCCATTCGTCTAGCCCACGATTGATTCTAATTTAGTTTGATTGAGGAATGGAATTTAACTGTAATTCGGACCCAACGGACCGTACATGGAAATTAAATTGACTCTGCAGAGGTAAAGGGCCCATTGACGCACCTGCCGCTACGGAGGTCCTTTTATAAACGTTTGATCCTGATATGCCGTTTTTGAAGCCTATCGGTGTTATTCCGTCTACGCGTATTTTTGTTTTTAGAAAACAGTTTCGCTCTGCGGTCCGTCAGTATTATATTATTCGTTTGAGCGGTCTGCCAACAGCAACATACTTAACTGACCATTTGTGAAATATACTCTGATTATTCCAAGATGATGCTTTTGACAGCTCATGTCAAACACTTATTACACATACTTCTTTAACTTTACATAAATACTACATTAGTACAAACCTAGCAACGCCGTTCAGGCATTTAAAAAATTACTGCTCCTAATAAGAGCGTAGGTATGAGAGCGAGTGAAACACAAGTACAAACCCGACACTACGCACTGTAGACGCATTATAGTGTTTTCGCACCCCAATAGGTACTTAATTCGACGTATATTGACGCAACCGTGCAAAGTTAATAATAGTGTGTGGCGGAGCGCCCTTTCGTGGATCCTACGATACTCACAAACCCGAAGATAGGTCGTCGAAAGCTATGCAACGAACCCGTTTATTGCGTTAAATAATAACACAGTATCCTCGGATAAAATCTCAGATCGGCGCGGCGGATATGTCGTCAGTCCAGTTGGGGCGTAAAAAATGACATTACGACATAGCTTAACCACGCTGCCGGCAATTCCAAGTTCATTCTCTGAATATTCCATAGACTTATGACAGTTAAATGTCGGTTTAAACGCGTGATTTGCTAAAAACGATTGATACATTTCAATAGCTAGCTTATTTTTGGAGCAATGAATTGACCAGTAAATTCGGAGCCAATTTAATTGTATTGGGAATGTCATTAGGTGATTTATCTCGGCCTGTATAAGGGTATCGAGAGCGTGGAGTTGTCTAAACACTGACACATGTGCAGTATTGCAACACTCGACGGATCTTATGGAGAAACATTATTTGTAATGATCATAACTTGGACCACGTTGCCTCTTTATAAATAATAATAATTTAATTTAATATAATATAGGTACTTACTACACTTAATTAAAACTAAACTTATTAAAATAAAAATTAAACTAAGCTACTCAAATTTAATATTAAAGATGTGACGGCTGTTGGCGGCTGACGTAGGTAGGTCTTATTGAAAGCTCTAACTAGTCTAGATTGTAGAGCAACGAGAGAAACTACGTAACATTGTAATTAGTATATTTAATAGCTTTGCGATTTTATCATCAGTCTTTATATTTTGAAACTGTAAAGTGGTTGATAGTTAAAACTAAACTTATTAATTAAAATTAAAGTAAGCTTTTAAAAGTTGTTGGTAATTCTTTAGCTCTGCCTACCCCACTTTGGGAATGATGGCGTGAGTTTATATATGTATGTATGTAAAGTAAGCTACTTAAATTAAAATAAAACTAAACTACTTAAATATTAAAGATGTAAATAATAGTCACCACTATAAAAAGAACACCCCCTCTAGCAGGTCCGCTCGCGGCATGGTCCCTATGACACTGGCTGCATTACCTCTCTGGATAGCTAGCCCAATCCTTTGGGAGAGGTAAGCACCAGCTCTAGGATCTCCGGTGGTGTCTATGAGCCGGGATGACAGAGCCTTCATAAAGCTTTTCAAAATAAAGAATTTATAATTATTATGGACACACAAATTGACCAAGTCTAAAATGAATCTCTAGGCTTTTCCTTATATATGTATAATTAAAAACACCCAAGCCGGCTTGACTGACCATAGAACCCGGGACCGCTAGCTACCAACTAAGCCAACTGCGTCGTCTATCTAAAATAATCTAAATAATCATCAATTTTTACAAAATATAATAAGACTCGTCAATGATCCTTGCGTACTTACTTATAATAACATTATAAAGTACGCAAGTACTTACTTAATAGTTTTTTATGCCACTGTCACATAATGAAGCCTCTTAAAATTCCGAGTACTTAAGGAGTTAGAAGTAAGAACGAGAGGCACGTAAGAGTTAAACTGCAGGACGCATAACGATAGCAAAATTACGACAGCCAGCAAGCAGTTTAAAGTTCGCAAGTTGAAAAACAACGCGGCCGTAATATCACTAGAATAAAAGAACTACTTGATTAAATGTGGATCACCCAAAACAGATCTTATAACAGTGATAACTTCATTGTTCTACTTACGGTATAACTTTAGGATAGCCATTTGTGGGAAAACGCCAAGTGATTCTGCAATTTAGTCGAGTCTTATCTTACCTGAATTTGCATTCGCTGCGAACAAAAATACATTAATTAATAGGGACGGTTTCATAAGATCTTACCTAAATATTCGCACAGTTGGCGGGCGTCATGTAACAATTAAATGGTTGCAATTTTGTAACTACAACGTAATTGTTTGATCATTAAGTAATAATTTTCTGTTGAAAATGTTTTTTTTATGTTGAAAGGATAAGGCTTTCCTTCATTGCAATCGTATTGTTTATGACTCGTTAGTTAAACTATTGTAGATTAATGGTCCAGTCCATGGCATTGACATTCATAAAAGAAAGCTGTCTACATTTGACATTTTTAGTAACGAGAGGTGGAAAAATAATGATTCTGCCGTGCTCCATATTTTGATTGCGATTAAGCTGTATTTAACTTTAATCATTTTACCGCCTCTTATTTTCATTTTTTTTATTTGTACCAGTTAATATGTACATACCTAAACACCTGCAAAATTAAAGCAGAGCACCCTGTTTGTCCCTCACTCCAACGAGATGGAGTGACGACCTTGTAAGGAACGCGGGAACGTGGTGGATGCGAAAAGCACAAGACCGGTCTGAGTGGAGAGCCTTGGGGGAGGCCTATGTCCAGCAGTGGACGTCTTTCGGCTGACATGATGATGATGATGACCCTGTTTGTAAAATTTCGTCATTTTGACGTCATCTGCATGAAAAGTTCGACCCCTGCTACACATTATGGGGTGACAGTTGACCACGTGGTTTATAGTAACGCACTAGAATGTCATCTCGTACATTTTGAGCGACAGAAATGAAAAACGTTATTAATAATAAACGTATTATTATTATTAAAAAAAATAATAACAATAATACGTTTATTCACAGATCTTGCTTACAACTAAATACATATATTCTTCTGCCAAACCACAGAGTGGTTTGTTGGCAGACGAGGCTCCTTTACGCTTATGTAAGCTAGGTAGGCAGTAAAATAAAAATACAACTTAAACTTATCTTAAACTTAAATCTACTTAACTCTTTACCGCATGCGCAGCCGTATATGGCAGATATAGTTTACAACTTTATTGATAGCTATTCTTTTTTTTTTTTAAACAATTACTTTTTTATTTATGACATGAAGTAAGGGGTTAACTTTATAAACTACTTTTCAGATGAGCGTACAATGTAAAAATGTGATGTTTTATAAAGGTTTTATCTTGGCTAGTCCCCTCTGGATCTACGCCACTTTAACTTATATATAACATAGATCTGGCCCCGGTGTTCTAGCCGGTAAAAAAAAAGGTCTTTGACCTGTTATCTTATTGTCAACGTTTTAATAGCTCTTATTTTCTTGATAATAATGGCGGCTGACGTCATAACAATACCATAACAGATCAAAGACGATATCGTTGTAACCGCCGGGAATAGAGGCCCAGGACTGAAATTAATTTCGATAATCAGCTGATAACTGAAAAAAAATACAGTTGGCAAAAAACCATTTCCAGAAAAAAAAAAAATACAAACTTAGGGCCCGTTGTTTGGTCAGTATTCAACTCAACTAATTGTTAAAATTCGAAAATGGAAACCAAACATTTGACATATTTCCTTGAGTTTTAACCATCAGTTACGGTTTTCAACGGTAAGTAAGTTTAACTACTATTACTAACATTTATTTTACACAACATACGTTGCAACACCAGATTATATTGATTATTTCGATTCATAATATTTGTCTTCTCAACGCCATCTATTATCGACGCAGACGGCTCCCAGCATGTGGTCTCATTGTGTGAAAAAATAAATGGCATGTTAGGCCAAGAACATAAACACACCTTTAACATAGTATGTGACCCATGTACTCGTTTATACAGGGTGGAAGGAACCGATGACGATTAATTAATTATATAACTAACTACATATTTATGGTAGGTAGATTGTAGTGATGCGCACACAAATTTATTTGAACCTATACATATAATATAATTAATTATACTTGATACCTAAAGTCAGGCAATAAAAATATTTTGATTTTGATTATGGTTTTGATTTTGATGGCTTTATCTGGAAATACAATATCAAGTGAGGTATAATCAAGTTACAATAAAACAAAAGAAACTTTTGTTTTTGAGAAAATGGTTATATTTAATAGTGATATCAATCCTAAGGTACGAGTATAATATAAGATTGTTTAGTAGTAAGGCCAAGGTTCGGAGATATTGACTCTATCATATAGGTATGTAGTAAGTTTGAAACGATACGTTTTTTAATGAAACGAAAACGATTACAGTTATTAGCATAGTTTCTTGGAGCAAATTGAATTGCTTCTGGTAAAGTCACATTATCTCCCATTATAGGGTTGGCCATCGTTCCTTCACCCTGTATACCTACACTAGCGAGCAAATTAACAGGTCACTTTGTGAGGTATTGGCCGAACAACATGACCCCGTTATTTTTGCTCGCGAGTGTAGTTGCAGCAATATTTGATTGTCGATAGACTGATATCGATCTGTATTTGTTTGCTCTATTAGCATACTTTAATTCGGCTAAGCTGATTTGATTGTGGTCAGATCACCCGATAATTGATAGTAAATTGTTAGACTGCCCCGAGCAAACGTCGAGCGTCTAGTGGCGCAATACTATATACACTGTGTTTTTTTTGATTTACGATAACTTCGGCATATTACTAGGTACATCCATAGAAACTAAGTGGTAGATTAGATTTTTAAATATTGCAAAAAAATATTTTTTTTTCTATTTAGAACAAAGTAATTAAATGTCGTATCTTTGGTCATTCTAAAAGGGCCTTTAGAGTTAACTCATAGTCAGTGTCAAATAAGTCAAAGTTGACGTGACATACACAGACAGTTAAGAGCCTTTTAGATTAGTTCAACGTGATTAACTGATTAAATTTCAAAATTAAATATCTTTAAAACCGTTACAGTTATCATTTGTCTGTCTTCGGGAAATTAACTTTATTTGACCTAAAGAACGTTCCCTTAAAGTTATCGTAAATCAAAAAAAGCACGGTGTATAATAAACTAAAGAACTTTCATGGAATTGGACGATGTTTTTTTGTAGCGCAAGTAAAAACACAATTTATGGGATACGCAAAAAACTTTGATAACAGTTACCCTTTGAGAAGTCAGCTTAACGGGAAAAGGTGGCCACTTTTTTCGTGTTGTTAACTCGAAGGTCAATTGTTAGTAAACTATATCCTATAAGTTGTGTTTTTATTTGAAGTACAAAAAAGCACAGTCCGATTTCAAGAAAATACATTACTTTATTAGAAATCTCAATAACAGTAATGAGGGCTCCAACAGTAGGTACATCCAGCGTACGCTCGGCGCAGTCTTAAGCGCTGTGGTACTGAAACTGAAAATAAAATCAACTTATCTACTAATATTACAAAGAGGAAAAATGATTGTTTGTTTGCTTTGAATATAGGCTCCGAAACTACTGGACCGACTAGTTTTTTTTTTTCACCATTCACCATCCTACATTATCCTGGAGTAACAATAGGCTATGTTTTATTATTCTGCGCGGACAGAGTCGCGGGCAATAGCTAGTAATTGATAATACAAGTTGACCCTTTTATACACTGGGAAAATGCTTTTATGCATACCACCTGGGCCCGGGGGAGCAAAATACAAAAAATACAAAATACAAAATATTTATTCAGTAAATTGGCCACATGAGGGCTCTTTTACACGTCGGTAACATGGAGTGAATCTACTAGCGCTTCGGACAAGACCATCATTGCGGAGAAGAAGCGCCGCAAGAAACTCCAGCAGAAGGTCATTTTTTTTTCAATGTTTAAATACAATAATACTTAAAAGTATCTAAATTACATTACAAGGTAACAAATAATTATTTTTAAAACTAACACAAATAAAATCATTACAAATGTAAAGACAATAAAATACAAATAAAATACCTAATGTCTAGGAGAACAACATGACGAGGTCTCTACGTCAGGAACGATAATTAAAATAATTAACTGAATAACAGGTCCTTGCAAGCGTGAACAGACCGGACCCCACAGACAGCACCCGTTCACGAGTATGACGCGTATCTCAGCCATCGCCTCCCTCAACCATGTGTTCGGGAAGGTGGCGACCCGATCAACGACGCCGCCGTAAGCAAAGATCTTAGAGTGAGCATGACATGCCCATGCTGCCGGACAAAATATATCAATAAAAAAGGGAACTGTCCGGCGAGAAACATCACAATGTGTTCTCATTTCTTAAGTGTCTTGTGCACAAGAACCAATAATAAAAAAAAAAAATTACTAACAAAAAAGGATACATTAGGTAAACTTAAATGTCTACATCATTGGCTTAAAGGCATTTAACAATAAGCGCTGCTCAGTGCTCACATATTAGATATATTTCTACTCAAAATGCTTAAAATTAACCACAATTTCAGTAATAGCTCATACTAGTTACTTAAAAGCGTCTTTATCATCTACGAAGTCATTTATAGTATAACTAGCTTTTGCCCGCGACTTCGTCCGCGTAGAACTCGTTTATCGCAGTTAAGTACATTCATAGTTTAAAGTAATTTAATAGTTAGACGTCCTCCCTGGCCAGAATTATATCGACATAGCTTTTGCCCGCGGCTTCGCTCGCGTTAAGAAGTATTATTATTAATTATGTATAGTTTTTGCGGCTTTACTTTTTTTAGCGTGTGTAAAAAAATAGGACCTTCAAATCTTCTTTGTACACAATATTCTTAACTAATCTGTCATTAGGCGCTAAAACAATCAAGCTACTGGGTGAACTTACTCGAGAGCAAGCAACATAAAACTGTCCATGAGAGAAGCAATGTTCTCTCAAGTTAATACCCGCAAAGGACCCCGGACCTAAAGTATGGAAAATGTGGTTTCAGTTAAATATCCTGAGATTTTGATATGTTATAGATTTGAAAGTCCTGAACAAAAGTCTCTAGGGGTGCTACCACTGTTTCCGAGTCCTTTTCAGAGTTTCGACAGATTTTGTACCAGATAACAAAAACTATAAACAATGGATGAAATGAAAGAAAAATAGCGTTACAGGTTAAATCTTATCAATCTATATTTACATATTTATAGAATACACATGTACCGAATCACATATTTTACAAATGTACACTTTTAACTTAGTTTAGGTAATACATTTAACTTAGAGGGTAGGTTTCAGACGTCGGGATATCACCGTGTGGTGCTACCCGCGTAAACCAGTCGGGATTATAGCTCTGTTATAGACAACCGTGTATTACTTTCTCCGCCCTTTCCCTCCTGAAATAACAGTTATTGATAATCTAGAAATGCACATGACGTACGTGTGAAGTTGACATTGCAGTCATTTTGTCGAATTCCGGTTCCAAAACGAAACTCCGGAAGAAGAGCCAATCCTGGCCTATTATTGTATGTGCAAAACTGGGGCCAGAACTATAGGTTGTTTGTAGTGCTCACGTTGCCGGTGTCGTATGGTACCTTGGTTATGCACGACATCAACAAGACGTGAAATACCCGAGTACAGCATTATTAAATTACATACTGGTCTGTGCGAATAGAAATGCAAGTTAAATGTATTACCTAAACTAAGTTAAAAGTGTACATTTGTAAAATATGTGATTCGGTACATGTGTATTCTATAAATATGTAAATATAGATTGATAAGATTTAACCTGTAACGCTATTTTTCTTTCATTTCATCCATTGTTTATAGTTTTTGTTATCTGGTACAAAATCTGTCGAAACTCTGAAAAGGACTCGGAAACAGTGGTAGCACCCCTAGAGACTTTTGTTCAGGACTTTCAAATCTATAACATATCAAAATCTCAGGATATTTAACTGAAACCACATTTTCCATACTTTAGGTCCGGGGTCCTTTGAGAGTTTGCCCCTGAGACTTGTTTATTGTCATGGCAAAGCAGACTTTTAGGGGAAACTGTAATCATTTAAATTCACCCAGTTTGAGGCGCCTGCAGAATTTTCTACCCTTCCAGACAAAATTAACTCTTGCTCGTTCCTTGTTACTCCCACTTCTAGATTATGGCGATATAGCGTTCTTGGACCTGAAGGAGGAACTGCTTGACAGACTGGAGCGTCTGCAGAACGTTTGCATCCGATACGTTTTTGGCCTGAGGAAGTTCGATCACGTGTCGATGTTTCGTGCGCAGCTGAAATGGCTTCCTATCCGCCGCCGTAGAGATTTACATGTACTTTCACTTCTTTTCAATGTCCTCTTCCATTCTTCTTCTCCTCCCTATCTTTCTGAAAGATTTAGCTATTTAGCCTGCGGCAGCGGTCATCGCCTGCGTTCCAGTGCCAATCTTTCCCTTGCGGTTCCGTCTAATAAAACACATTTCTATGCCAAATCCTTCACAGTCCGTGGTGTCCAACTTTGGAATGAGCTTCCGTTGTCCTTAAGACAATCACCAACTGTAGTCGCTCTAAAGCGAAATTTAAAAACGTTGTGGCTGAATGAGTCGTGAAGCTGAGTTCCTATAACGATTATAGTTATGTATATACATATATATATATTATATATATATTATATTATATGTGTATTTTATATGTGGGTACCTAAGTTTATGTTACCTACTGGTTTATTCGATTAATATTTTTATTTTATTTTTCTAATTATTAGTATTATCATCTGTTTTTGATATTTTTTGTGCAAACTTGTATGTGTCCAACCCTATGCATTGTCCTAACTCATTAACTTCAGGGTTAGCTGGAAGAGATCCCATTTAGGGATAAGTTCGCCTTTGTACATTACTTTAATATTTATATTGTAATATTTATATTTTTGTGCAATAAAGAGTTTACATACATACATACATTATAGTGGCTTCCACTATATTGCGATGTAACGCTTTCACTTGCAGTCTCGTACCGTTACAAAGTTTTGATGGTTTTAAATTTCTCAACAACATAATTGGAGTGCCCACACGCAGAATAAGCTTATGATTAGGCAAACCTGGCGGTTTCAATGAATTTAAAAATTCTACAGGGTAATTAGTAGCGTCATCTGTATTAACCACAGTATCAATCGAAGTATAGACCTTTTCTTCGCCCTCAAACGACATGAGCAGTATATCGTTAATAGCTGCTGCTTGATCGTTCTTTGGAGTAAGAATGTTACGCTCACATAACCATTCAATAGGCTTTTCATGTATATGAATAATGTCTGGATAAACTTTAGACAGTAATTCTTGAATCATAGTAACAATACTGTGCACAATTCTTCCGGGATGGTTATCATTCCATCAAACGATGGAAAATCACCATTACCGATGTTAAGAAGGAGATCTGAAAATCTACCAGCAGACTCATCCCCGCCCAAATGTGCTCTCATATTTTTAGAGAGCTTAAGAATATTAACCTGGGGCCACAAATTAGTTAATGCACGACTTTACTTCGTCAGCTCGGGTTCCTTTTGGCACCACTGGTAGAGTCTGCCGAAAGTCTCCGGCCGGTAAAACTGTTACTCCACCCATTAATTTTGTATCACCCCTTATATCTCTTAGTGATCTGTTTAAGGCTTCAATACCACCTTTATGAGCCATCGTTATTTCGTCCCACACGATTATTTTTGTACTCTTACTTCAGCAAAATTACTTTGTTTGGAGATGTTGCAAATGGGAGTCTCGGCAGTGATTAAATTGAGTGGTAACTTAAAAGTAGCATGAGCAGTTCGATCACCTTCGAGTAATGTAGCAGCTATGCCGGACGACGCCACAGCCAGAGCAATGCCGTGAGTACTTCTTACTTTCGCCAAAGTAAATTAATAAGGAAGGTTTTACCAGTTCCACCTGGTGCGTCTAAGAAGAATATTCGACCGTCATTTGCGTCTACACTCGTGATAATTTTACTGTAAACTTCCTGTTGCTCGTCATTCAAGGATGCTTCATTTTGTCTTACTGCGTCTTCTAAGGCCACTGTATCGTAACTGGTCTCCTTCATGTACTCTCTATTTCCAAATTGTATTGATGGAATTGGCTGAGGTAATCCATACTCTTTAAGAGGACGGCCGCCTAATGATAATACGGCATCCTCTAATACCGACAGGCATTTGTTAAATATCAGGTCCGATGAGTGCTCAACATCCACGTCACCTTGCCTTTCCAGTTGTTTTTTTAAAGTCCTCAGAAAGGTATTCTTTGTATTTTTCCCAAAGACATAAGGGGTCGGAAACCTGGCAGAACAATAAAATTATAGCAAAAAGCTCTCGAATGATATGCGGTGTTTGACAAAGTGCTGCCTCTTCAAGAGCTGACTCCAAATGACGATCATCTTCGAGTAGACCTAGAGCCTTGAATGCGGATTGGAAAGTGGGATGTAAGTGACCATCTACAGCTTTCAACGCTTCAAATGAAATTGGGCCTCTGATCTCATGTAGAAGCATTCGAAGGTGGTAGCATTCTGTATTGTTTGTATGAACAGTATAAACCCTACCTAGAACGTGTTCTTTTTTGACCCCTGACCATCCCTCCTCATCATTCACTCCTCTCTTCCTTTTCGTTCCATTAGGTACTGATAGGTTCAAATTAATACATTCACATCCTCCATCATCCCTTATTTTATCCCCATTGGGGTTGGTATTGGGGTTGAATTTATCAAAATCCTAATTAAGCGGGCTGTGCGTTGATATGTCAGTCAGTCAGTCAGTCAGTTTCTCCTTTTATATATTTAGATAGATTTCATACAAACTTTCATCCCCTATTTTATCCCCTTGGGGGTAGAATTTATCAAAATCCTATCTAAGCGGACGTCTTCACCATAGTAGCTTCAATCTTTAATTTCAGTTCAATCAGTCGAAAATCTAAGAAGATTTATACAAACTTTCATCCCCTTTTTATCCCCTTAGGGGTGGAATTTATCAAAATCCTATTTAAGCGGACGTCTTCACCATAGTAGCTCCAATCTTTAATTTCAGTTCAATCAGTCGAAAATCTAAGAAGATTTATACAAACTTTCATCCCCTTTTTATCCCCTTAGGGGTGGAATTTATCAAAATCCTTTCTTAAAGGATGCCTATATCATAGTAGCTATATGCATGCAAAGTCTCAGCACGATCGGTTTAAAATTGGCAAAGTTTCATACAAACTTTCATCCCCTATTTTATCCCCTTGGGGGTAGAATTTATCAAAATCCTTTCTTAGTGCACCTCTACGGTACCTAAGCTACGTCCCTTCCAAATTTCAAGTGCCTACGTTTAGCCGTTTAGGCTGTGCGTTGATATGTCAGTCAGTCAGTCAGTCAGTCAGTCAGTCAGTCAGCTTCTCCTTTTATATATTTAGATAGATAGAAGATATGCCTTACCCAGCAAGCAGCGCTTAATGCGAGACTTAAATTTAGTGAATGGCATATTGACAATATCGGTAGGTATCTTATTGTAGAAGCGTATACAGTTCCCCACGAATGATGTGCTTACTTTACGAAGACGGTGACCTGGGACTACGAGTTTATCCTTATTTCGCGTGTTGAGCTTGTGAACGTCACGGTTATGCCTAAATTCATGTATGTGTTTGCGAACATACATGATATTTTCAAAGATGTACTGCGACGCGACAGTAAGAATATTAATTTCTTTAAATTTATCTCTGAGTGAGACCCGTGAACCCAGCTGATAAATAAAACGTATAGCCCGCTTTTGTAATATAAATATGGCCTGGATGTCAGCCGCTTTTCCCCACAACAAAATCCCATAACTCATAACACTATGAAAATAACTATAATACACCAGTCTCGCTGTCTCGACGTCTGTAAGTTGGCGGATACGCTTTACTGCATATGCTGCAGAACTAAGTTTACCCGCAAGGGTGGATATATGCGAATTCCATTGCAGTTTTGAGTCCAAGGTAATACCTAAAAATACTGTTTTATCTTCGAATCCCATTGTCTCATCCTTTAGTCTTATATTATTCCCATTCACTCCTATCACATTTGATAAATAAAATTTCATACACTTGGTTTTCTTGGCATTTAAAACCAGTCAACAGTTGTTGACAACGTGTCATTTATGTCATTAAAATTTGCCTGTTTTCTATCTACTTTAAATAAAAGTGAAGTGTCGTCGGCAAATAGAACTATTTCATGTTTGTCGCGCACAACATAAGGGAGATCGTTGATATAAATCAAAAACAAGAATGGGCCCAGAATTGAGCCTTGAGGCACTCCCATAGCAACAGCTGATCCCGGGGATTGCGTTCTGTTTATGTCCACCCGCTGAGTTCGGTGAGCAAGGTAAGAAATAATAAGATTAAGGGCACCGTTTTTGATACCGTAGTAGCTTAGCTTCCGCACTAACGTAACGTGATCAACACAGTCGAACGCCTTGAATAAATCACAGAGAACTCCAATGACATCTAGTGATTTTTCCCAGGCCTTAGACGGTTAGATATGTGGTACTCACAAACAGAGAGTGGCCAGAATTTCCACTAAAAACCTAGCGATTCTACCCCCCACGCCGTTTGGCGGGGGCCGCAGGTTCCGCTTACGCATTCGACCACAACCCTCACTGGAAGGCCTGCTTAGCGAGGACTCCGAACATTGAAAGAGCGCCCACGAAGAATTTATTTATTACGCTAAGTAGCGTTTCTATTCGATTTGTTTTAAACCAATCATGGCCCTGGTAGATGACGTGATACGAAGAGTCACGTGACCTACCGTTGACGCGATTGGTTTAAAAGCAAAACGAATAAATACGCTAGTTAGCGTAATGGATCTTGGCTACTAGGGCCGCTGAGAGCTCACACTCCAGCAGACCAACGAAGGTTCTCAGACCCTCGATTCATCACCCGCTGGTCCACAATGCAGGTAATACCTCTTTAAAGACCATCATCATCATCTTGCCCTTGTCCTTATCATTTGGGGTCACCGCAGCACGTCTTTTTCTTCCAAACATCGCTATTAGCAGTCATCTCGGTATTCACTGAAACATAAAAAACTTCGAAGATAAAAAGAACATGTTTTCGTTTTGTATATGGAGAAAAAGCATTCTTGTAAATTAGACACTAATGTACCAAAGTCAGCACACCTCAAAGTATTTCACATACCTAAAAATAAAAAGTAATACAGTTTCACACCAGTATGGAATAAACCATTAACTTTAAACTACCTTCGTTACACCTAAGTGAGTAAAGTGCATAGTATCAGTAGCAAAAACCTACATCCAATTAAAGCACCTGTCACGTATACTTGGATACCATTTACAACTAGATTTTGCTCGCGACTTTGTTTGCAAAGCAATTGCAAAAGTTTGATTATTTGTAACTCAATTTAGATGGCATTGTAAGTCTCACATCAACAAATAAAACATTTTTGAAGGTAAATAGAGGTAATTTTCTTTTTCTACGCCAACCAGTGCCTTTTAATGACGATCGTATCCAAACAAAAAGTGTAGCTTGCAGTGTTGTGTGCAAAACATAAAATGTCTATTGGGGTACCTAAGTAAACATGGATTTCATCATGTCAGCCGAAAGACGTCCACTGCTGGACATAGGCCTCTCGGCTCTCCACTCAGACCGGTCTTGTGCTTTTCGCATCCACAGCGTCACCGCGATCTGCACAAGGTCGTCAATCCATCTTGTTGGAGGCCTACCTACAGCTCGTCTCCCGGTCCGCGGAGACATTGAGTTATATATAGAGATTCCTTTCCTATCACCTCAGCATTAATTTCATTATAAGAAAAGCATAAGATGGTGATAAACGATCCTTGGAGGTTTTAAAACGGGCTTCTTCCTAAAAGATAGCCCAAATTGAATGTAACCATTCTTACCTAGGTAACTAACGATTAAACCCTATTTATTAACGTTAAACATACGAAACCTAGATCTCATTCCATATTCCGTATAGATCTCGTGGCTGCGCCGGCTCAGCACCTGGGTCGCGTGTGGCCACCTGCGCGCGCGTCGCGCCAGTGCGCGTTACATTTTATTATCATGCGCTCGATTATTATTGACAGCGTCTAGCGCTTGGGAAAATTGCATGAATAATTTAGTAGACGTACAGGTAACGTAAGTGAACCTAATACCTTGTCGTTTTAATGTCCTCGTTTGAATGGCGAAGGGAAAAAACGAGTAAAAGTGAAAAGGTCCAGAAGTGAGTACTGATAGTTGCTGTCAAAGGTGTAGCTAATTAATGAGTAGAGCGAGAATTTGTCGAAGTTCGTGGGTTAAATCAATCTGGATTGAGTCCTCCTGAACTCATGACTACCTATACTTTGTCGCACGTCTCTGCGTCATAGTAATAAATAAATGTCATCTTCCATGTAAATGTCGACGTAATTTAGCTGATAAATAAAAATAAAATCTGAAATATTTCTAATATTAAAATGAAAGTGAATGATCTCTCCTTCACAGTTTAATCGCAAAACCAACTTTTATGTAAATCTGAATGGCAGCTTTGACCCTCGGGGCAGCAAAAACAATAACTAAGTTCTACGAGGGCAAAGCGGATAAAGTTTAGTAAAATTATAAATACAACAGTCTATTTAAAACTTAACTGTCAACTGTGTCAGTGCAATCTCAATTGTTTCTAGTGTCTAGCCAAGACGGTGACGTGTGATCAATCATTAAATAGTCAGAGCTGTGTCTTGGAGAGTATCTGACAAACTTTTCGACGCCTTTTTATCGAACGGAACCATCAGCGTTGCGATAGTGAACTACACGCCCTGCGCAATTCATTCTCAAGCCCTCGCTATCTCACATACGATCTTGAATATGTACGGTTAAGTAAGGTTTAGGGAAATCAGCTTTAGCATAACATTAAGGTCTATGTATGGAAGGATTGGCATGGCAGGTTTCTGCTTAGATAAGATATTATCTAAGACATTTGTTACTTACTATGTATAAACGAAGTAACAATAATCTTGCCAATACATGTAACATGCTACTTTGACTCAGCAACAACGATAAACATACATATTGAGAAGTACATAAGTTGGAACTTAAATATAAAATATACAAGACTCAGGAACTAATACCGGGAATCGAACCCGATACTAGCTTCGTAGACAGGCCACTACAAACTACGCTTAACGCGTGGTCTAAAGCTAAAAAAATCTACATTAATATTGTAAAGAAGAAAGATTTGATTATTTCTTTGTTTGCATTGAATAGGCACTGAAACTAATGGACCGATTTGAAAAATTATTTCACCATTAGAATCCTACATTATCCCTGATGAATATATTTGTTTTATTTTTCTATGCGGACGGAGTCGCGAGCAGTTAGTTGGTTATAAAATGTACTGCGCATTGACAGTTTTATTCTTGTCTTTCTGGCACTATATAGGTCCAGCGACCTAGACTGTGCCTTGTCAGTCAGTCAATCAGTCACAGAATAGTTTTACTTATATGAATTATATGTATTTATTTGGAATATCCAAGAGAAGAATATCGTAACAATGTAGTATGTATGAGTATTATAGATCGTCACTTGTTCAATCTTTACATCACAGTTTTCCCGCATCGACGTCGCCCTATTTGACACAGTTGCATCATCTATGCAAATTATAATTGATTTGTTATCTACGCCTACGGTTCAAACTAGCGAATTATCGCGGTGAGTTATTGTAATTTAACCAATCGATCTACAATGGTTGTTGGTTGTGTAAAACTTATATAACAGTGCATCCCAACTTAACAAGTGGACAAATTGACACAAAATCGGTACAGGCATGAGAAGTATTTTATAGCAAACTTTGGTGTTTTTGCTTTGAAAGCTAAATTATCTTATCTTACTAACACGTAAGTACTAACATTGTAAATATGACAGTGTGTGGATGTTTGTTGCTCAATCACATCAGAACAACTAACTAAACGGGTCTTGATGAAACGTGGCACAGAGATAGATTAGTCTGGAATACCTAACTTTTTATCGAATCTGAAGAGCGATAACCAACTTCTATGCGGACGGAGTCGCGCAACAACTAGTTGTCTATATTCTTCTACTAGCAACCACACTACCAAATCTCCATACCAAATTTCACCGAAATTAGATCAGCCGTTTAGCCATGAAAGCGTAACAAACAGACAGAGTTACTGTCATATTTCGAACTGCTTGATCAAAACAGTAGTAATTCAAAATACAACTGCATTTTAACTTTAACACAACTTCTATGAACTTGAAACAAAACTAGCAAGGATTTTGAGTTGTTACAGTTTTGTTCTAGCGGTGCCGATATATTTAAGAACCCGTGGACGTACTTACTATCCTTCTAGGTAAAGTACACCTATAATAAATTCTTTAATTTCTCAGTTTGAGTTAGGTACTGTTTGCCTGGATAGCTTTCCAAAGCAAAGTAAAAAGGCCTAACGCATCTACTTCTTCCCAAACTTCATACCTTTTTCTTTCAAACGCGGCGTAGTGCTTAGTAAAAAAGTCTATAGGTCAAGCACCGCACGTGCCTTGTTCTTGATTTCACAACGTGTCTAGACCACACCCTGCTAAGCCAATAGGCAGTAGCTCTCATAAACCTCCTGTAGCAATATTAACCTCATTACTAACGCAAGAGGAGTCAAACTGCTTTGGTTATTGAATTTATGTACAGTAATGATGTATGGTTGCAGAAAGATTTGTCAATGAGTAGAATGATTTATAGCCCTTTTGAGATGAGCTGCAAGGCTGAAGTTAATGGAGATCTTATCCCTTTAGCGTAATCTTGAGAGAAATCGACACGCATGACCCTGGCTGATATAGCATTTGACAATGACAAAGACAAAGACATTTATTGCCAGAATATAGTAAATTTACAGATCTTCGTGGAACAGGATGTGCTTATGTTCTACCTTAACAGAGTAAAAACATTTTTCCAATAGCCACCTTGTGATTAAATGGTCAAATTGATTAAAGGAGCATTTTTGTATTACATTTGGTAAATGATTGTAAATTTTAATTGCCATAAAGTAAGAATTAATTTTGAAAATATTACATTTTGACCGAAGCAAGTACAGTTTATCTTTGTATCTAGTGGATCTTGTGAAAACTTCAGCATGAGTAGCAAACATAATAGGATTTTTCCTAGCAAATAATGCAATCTACTTAATATAGACAGACAGATTAGAAGTTCAAGTCATGTATTGATGTTATCGGCGTGAACTTACGTACTCATATTCATACTTATGGTCGTTTATATCTTTACGCAGATTTTACACGTCGCTTCTCGCCGTCTGTCTATCTGTGTATGCGTACGGTTAGATCTTTCAAACTAGGAAACGGAGTTTAATGTGCTTTTCATCAATAGATAGAGTGATTCAAGATTAAGGCTTTTATGTAAGCACTAGCTGTTCATCCCCGGCCTCGCCCGGGTGTTTTTTTTTATACAAACTTGACAATTACGAACACAACAATTTTTATTTTATTTTAAACGGTTTAAATCACTAGTATAAGATAAAATAAAGCTCTTCGCAAATGGGCCCATACAAAAACTTCGACTAGTATAAATACGGTAAATGGTGGAAGTGATGGTATATGGTTTTGTAGCATAAAATCTCATTTCCATATATTTCTATATAATTTAAAACCAAGCTTAACAAAACCAAGTTTCGAAATCAAAATCGTTTTTTGCGGTGGCAGGGGGAAGAGGGGGGGGGGGGGAGTTTCACATGCTAAAATAGGCATAAAGTCGGTTAAACTTAGATAGCTACGTTTGCGTCGCTTGTTCAGGGGGGAAAGGGGGGGGGTTAAGTTAAGTATAACGCTAAGTTTGCGATTTTCGATTTCGAAATCGTCAAAATTAATCCGGACGGGGACCTTAGGTCAACATACATTTCGAGTCGATAGAAAACAGAAACGTTGGCAGCATTTGCATCTCGGCTCGGCCTCCTGGGGTCAGGCTGGGTAAACACCGTGGTTGCATTAGCGATTAACACAGCTGGCAGCTGCATGCACTCGCGAGACCAGGAGTGTTATTCTCTTAAATATGGTATTCGGTCGGTCGAACGAGTTAAAGAGTGAACGCGGCGCGGGTTATATAAACCGGCGAGTTTAAGTAGTCCCTTATACGTTCGATCTAGAGTGGCCAACTATACTGTTTTAAACAATGTTTTTCACTAAATTATACTTTTTACTGTTGTACAAAAATAAAGTATACAAAATACTGTTCTCAAAATGAAAACACATTATTAGGTATGTGTTATACTTAGACGCTCACACAAATTTGTTTTTATTTAGTCAGAGGGCGCTCACTGCTCAGTGCAGCGCAGCCACTAACAAATCACACTGAGTTTCTGAAAAATGTGTATTTAAAACAATAAATAAACAAAATACTGTTTAATATTCTTCATAGTCCTGAATACGTAATACTTTATTTCTTGTAAAAAAATTGGAAACACAAGTTCGATCTTATCGACAGAAGCCCTGCCTAATTGAGAATGCACGCGCTAAAATGTGTTTTGTACGCTCTGACGGGACTACTTAAACTCTCTGGTTTATAAAAGCTGCGCCGCGTTCATTCATTCACTCGTTTGACCGACCAAAGAATTCTCCAAACACAGTGATCTGTTTACGTTGCGTTTGAGTATAACTTTGACATTTTATGAACAAAATAATCATGATCAGAGGCCTTACTATGAAGGGTTAAAACTTAACAATGTACAGTGAGTAAAAGGGACATAGATATATATCTTCTAATAGCGCTGTCCCTTTTACTCTCTGCAATTTTATTTTTTTTGGTTTGACGGCGCGTTGGCCTAGTTGGTAGTGACCCTGCCTAGGAAGCTAGCAGTCCTGGGTTCAAATCCTGGTAAGGGCAGATATTTGTGTGATGAGCGCGAATATTTGTTCCGAGTCATGGGTGTTTTCTATGTATTTAAGTATATATTTCTCTATATCGTTGTCTAGTACAAGCCTAGGGCTTAGTTTGGGACTAGGTCAATTTGTGTGAGATTGTATTCTGTTTTTTTGTTTTTTTTTTTTATCCCGTGTGGTTGCCGGGTTAGAATAGTGCCACTCCATGTTTTCCCGTGGATGTCGTAAGAGGCGACTAAGGGAATATAGGCTTGTAGTACTGTTAGGCGATAGGCTTGCCACCTATCACTAATATGCTGGTAAACATCTTATTTAATATGGCTAGTTTTCATAATAGGGCTTTAGATCGTATCAGTAATAGGACCTTGTAAGCCTTCAAGCTGGAATCAAACCTAATTAGACACAGGCCTGACACCTCACGGATTTGAACACGTGCCTGTGTTTTGTACACGCTCGCATTACTCAACCCGCAATGGTTCGTTGATGGATATCTTTATTAGCCTATGGTTAAAGGTTACATAATTTTAGCGTCGAGATTCATCTTAAAAACCTGAAATTAAATCTTGGATATTGCAAAATTAATACAATGTGGCAAAGAAGCCTTTTGATACTTCCTTTTATTAGGGTTCCGTACTTCAAAAGACTTACGGATCCGAGACGTGGGCGCTAACGATGGGCCTCATAAGAAAGCTCAAGGTCACTCAGAGGGCTATGGAGAGGGCTATGCTCGGGGTTTCTCTGCGTGATAGAATCAGAAATGATGATATCCGCAGGAGAACTAAGGTTACCGACATAGCCCGAAGAATAGCTAAACTGAAGTGGCAGTGGGCGGGGCACATCGCACGCAGGACTGATGGCCGATGGGGTCAGAAGGTTCTTGAAAGCGTCCGTAGACCGGGACACGAGCTGTGGGTAGGCCTCCAACAAGATGGAGTGACGACCTTGTAAGGATCGCGGGAAAGCGGTGGATGCGAAAAGCACAAGACCGGTCTGAGTGGAGAGCCTTGGGGGAGGCCTATGTCCAGCAGTGGACGTCTTTTGGCTGACATGATGATGATGATGATGACTTCAAAAGGAATAACGGGACCCTTATAGGACCACTTTGTTGTCCGTCGGCCTGTCAAGATCCTTTATTTCAGGAACACGTTAAGGAATCTATATTGAAATTAAAACCATATAACTACTTAAGTCTATAGTCCCTAGAAGTAGTGAAAAACCAAATTTCTGGGTCAATGTAAAAAAAAGATACTTACGTCCGTTTTTGCCACAACAACGTATATTTCGGTACTCTCAAGGAAATCAAAATTCATAGGATGTTTTCTGTTGACCTAGATCTTTGAAATTTAGTAATACTGTCTTATACTACAAGTATAAGAAAGAAACTGAAAGTAAGTAATGCATTTTTTAATGAAATAAAAAAAAACAGGGTCTTTAGTCAAGAAACTTCGGTCCAAATTTTGAATTGATTTAACCGTGTCATGTGCGGAACCCTCGGTGGGCGAGACTGAATCGAACTCGTCCGATTTTTTTTATATGAGAGAGCGAGACAAATAAGCATATAGGTTACCTGATGGGAAGTAATCACCTATCAACACCAGCAACTCAAGAAGAGTTGTCAGTGCGCATGCGCTGCCGGCCAATTAGAGAAATGTAAAGTCTTTACTTGAAATCACCCATGTCATAACTGGGGGGTTATTATGACCTAACTTTGCAGTTCAGTTTACGGTGAGAGAAAAGGGCAGAACTATATAACTGCTATAGCTCTGTCCTTTACGCTCGCCGTAAAATTAATTGCATAGCCATGTCATAATAATCCCCCTGGTTGGAAATACCGCCAAAGGGAGTTCGTTCTACAGTTTCACTGTACAAGGCACACGACGCGCTGGCCTAGTTGGTAGTGACCCTGCCTACGAAGCTAGCGGTCCTGGGTTTCCCGGTAAGGGCAGATATTTGTGTGATGAGCGCGAATATTTGTTCCTGAGTCATGGATGTTTACTATGTATTTAAGTGTATATTTCTCTATATAAGTATTTATATCATTGTCTAGTGCCCATAATACAAGCCTAGAGCTTAAATTGGGACCAGGTCAATTGGTGTGACATTGTCCCCTGATATTTATTTTATTATTATTTTATTAAGGCAAAAAGTGCCTAATGAAACGCACTGTGGAAGAGCGCCATTGATCAAGGTGATGTTGATAGAACCTGGTTTTAAGATGAGTGGTTCAATGGTGGAACTCAGAGGCCGGTAAAAGTCCGAATAATTCTTCAGAACAAAACCCGTTTTAAAGCCTATTCAGCACGCAAAATGAACTGACGTCCCGCCCGACGGAATCCAATCGGACAGAGATCGCTGGGTTGTTTGCACAAACCATCCTACTAATATTATAAATGCGACAGTTTGTATGTTAGTTTATTATTCTTTCATACTGCAACGGCTGGACGGAATAAGATAAAATTTGGAATGGGAATACAAATTCCCAAGGGAATAGAAATCAAAATCTACGCTGGCAAACCAGCGGGTAGAAGCTAGTATAATTAAAAAAAAAACTACAGTTGAATAACATAATTAATTACAACAGACAAATTACCTCTATTCTAAGAATGTTGGTAGCGCGTATTACGTTCCATTCTAGCCGTGTGTTAGATCATTAATATGAGGCAGATTTTAAACAGTATAGCAAATTAGTAGATATTGTTCCGATAACCTCGTGTCGGAGGCTTAAAAGATCAGGGTCTATGTAAAGAATTTTAATGTTATTACAAGTATTTCACGTTTATTTCATACATTTAAATTACTTAAGGTATGCGAGCTTTGAATGTAGTGGTACCTAAATCTAACGTGCATAATGATTCAGAACAATTTTGCCGCACACACATCAATGTGCTTGTCTAAATATTATTTGCGATAGTCATCTATTTGTCTATTCTTACACGCTTACACACACAAATGCAAATCGTGCTTTGATACTTACAATTACAACAAACAGATTCGCTAGTCGTCAAAGTTATAGCGAAATTGTCCGCCAATTTGAGTAGTACTAATGTCCCTAGGCGGTCGTGACGCGGGTTGCGCAACCGCACTAGATCCGCCCACCGGCGCACCCGCACCTCCAACATAATATGTCGAAGAACATCGATCTAAATTCAAATTTAACACAAACAAACTTACACCGTTACGTGAAGAGATAAAGTTGTAATCAACTTGTTTTTGTTATTGAGTTACGGCGTTTCGCTACTGAGGTTTGGATATGTGGACATGCGCATATCTGATACAGGAGAACAATACTGTACAGGCTGAATTAGGCGCGTGTAAAGTCCTTTTAAGTGACATGTCGGGTCATTAGGATCGTGGTATGAAATATAATGTGTCTCGTTCTGATTTATCGACTGAAACTTGAGTAATACCTATTGCTTAAGGGATTTTTCTGAGCTGGTACAACTTCATATCAGTATTTTCTATTAGTGCATCCCTATTCAACCCCTGGAGTCAAATACTTTTTTTTTTCTTTTAAGTCTTTGTCCGAGTGTCCCTTTGCCTGTCTGTTATTGCTCAAAATCACCAATAACCAATTAACCAATTTCAAAAGGAAAAACAGTCATCATCTTGACATCCAATAGGTACCACTTCAATGATGGAGATGGCTTCCCCAAAAGATCTCCAAAGTATCGAACTCTCTTGCGACCTTTACCAGAGGTATTATTCTCTTAATAACTGCATCTTTTCGACCGAGCGAGTGAACTCATAAGGGCTACGGTTAATCTACCGAATTCAGAATGCACGCTCTAAATTGTTGTTTATTTGTGCTATAACTTGTCCATCGAGTAGCACGCATGTATGTAGTTGTAAACAAAACTAATATGGACTTTATGTCAACTTTCAAATATAGAATGTCGAGAGCAAGATGTCCTTTACTTAAGTTTTTTACCTATACTATAACTCAACTACTTAGTATATTTTAATGGTAATATGATGTATCATTGTTATATTTATTTTTAAG
The DNA here is from genome assembly GCA_927399475.2 of Acleris emargana. Lineage (NCBI taxonomy): Eukaryota > Metazoa > Arthropoda > Insecta > Lepidoptera > Tortricidae > Acleris > Acleris emargana. The sequence goes on along the minus strand of OV656844.1, from coordinate 3,992,308 downwards.
TAACAAGTGAGATTATTATTTGTTTTTTATTTTTTATTTTTTTTTATGGCATAGAGAAGACAAACGAGCACACAGGCCACCTGATGGTAAGTGGAAACTGTGACCCATAGACATTCGCATTCACAAGACTGCAATGCAATCCTAAGCCCGTTTGCGTTGGCAACCCTGAGGACTAAGATGGAATGCCTCTATGCTAGTCATTTCACCGGCTGTCTTATCCCAAAACCGGAACACAACAATGCGAACACTGCTCAATCATCATCATCAATCATTTTAAGCTTAAACATGTTGTGCTTAAGCTTAAAAATGTAAAAAGAGAATTATTTTACATTTGATCATCTATATAGGTACACAACATCATGGAGAATTGAACGCGGAAATCGTGTTCCTTTTGGTATTGTGCCACGGATCGTTACAAGTTTAAGATGGCCGTGTTTGCTTCATCAATCGGCACAAGGCTGTCGATGTTATTCGCCAATAATGGCCGACATTGCGTGGATTAAATCGATATTACGCACTGAGAGGTCGATCAATCTCTTTTGAAAAAGGTAATTGGGTTTTTGTGGTATGGAGAGGGCAATCCAGCGAACAAGTCACCTTATGGTAACCCTATACAGGTTACAGTAGTGTGATCTAAAACCTAGGTATAGATTAGTATAGTAGTCTCAGGGCTAAAATCTTAGGACTGCAAATACGTCACAAACCCGCGTTCTAAGGTAGGGATGTCTCTATGATCCGTGATTTTTGTTTTTTTTATTGAATATTTCATACATAAACATAAATTCACGCATTCATTCCCAGAGTGTGGAAGGCAGAGCTAAAGAATTACCAACAAGTCTTAAAACTTCTTCATAATTCTGTAACCACATTTTGCACAAAATGAAGCATGTTTTTGATTTCAAGAATCATTTAATTGAGCAATTACTCGATTATCTGTTTTGCTCGTTTCTGTACTATCATAAATTATTAAATGTATAGCAAATCAATCAATATCAATATTTTCATAATCATTATGAGGTCAGTTGAAATGCTGGAATCGTCAAATAAATATTTGTAAAAAAAACACTGTAAAATTGAGCCATTCAGCATGATGTATGATTTCCAAATGACCGCTGTTATTATTTATTTTTTATCAGGGGACTATGTCACACCAATTGACCTAGCCCCAAACTAAGCTCTAGGCTTATTTATGAGTATGACTTAAGATTAATCTTATTTTTGTGAACGAATCATTTAATTAGTTTGTAGATTAAAGTAAACGATTACGTTCATCACCTTCCAAGTTCACGCTCCCGGGAGGTTATTATGACATAGCAATGCAGTTCTCTTTACGCAGAGAGAAAGAGACGGAGCTATATAGCTGCTATAGCTCTGTCCTTTACGCTCTACGTAAAATGAACTTCATAGCTATGTCATAATAACCCCTCTGTTATAAAGTAAGTTCTGTTTACAAAGACACAATACAAGCCCTTATACGTAAATATTACGATTGTTTTCATCATTTATAGCATTATTATCCTCCATAACTATAAGAATACTTCGGATATCTTTAAACAGTGATCCATTACTTTATTAGGCGTTAACAAGCGACCGTTGATTGAGAAGTTACTTTTCTCATGATGTAATTAGGGCACGAATTACATTAAGTTTTATAGTAATTGTCGGTTATTCCGCAACCGTGGTCGACCATGGAAAATGGGCCGCAACTGTCCCAACCGTTTAGTGGTTCTTGTTTTATCTTAAATATGCAATTGTTGTTTAATTTTTACACGGAAAATTACGTCAAAAGTACTCATGAAATACCTTATTGCGATTGCCAAAGACACCATGGGGTAAAATAGCCATAGAACCCTGTCATACTTCAAGTCTTGAGAAACAAATGGCACCGAAATGTTGTTTTGTAATTTCTTAGGGCCAGTTAACTCAAATAATAGATGAATTTCGAAAATCGAATCGGAAATATACCTCATTTGGTTGAGATTTAACAAATCATTCGGATTTTTAATCATTAGTTGAGTTTATACGAATCAAATAAACAGTTAATATATGAGAATAAAAGGTAGCCATGGCATGTTGTCGTGCTAAACACAGTTTAAATATCAATTAAAAAAGGTACTTACTTACTTAGTAAGAGGAACGAATACTTTGTGATGACTCCTCGGTACAAATTACTTCCTAATTTAATTGTAGTAAATAGTAGGTGTATTTACTTTTTAATTGGGTCTCCTCTCCTATCACCAGGTCAAATAAAAAAACCATTTGTTTTATGAACCCGAAAAATCATGTTGGAAATGCATACCTACGTATTCTTCTTCTTCTTAATGTGCCTCTCCGACTAGCGAAGGTTGGCAGTCAGCTCCGAAAACTTATTGTTAAACGTTAATACAATTAAGATAAAATAAGGAGGTACAAAGGCGAACTCATCCCTTCCCTCCCTTAAGGCATCTCTTTCAGCTAAACCTTAAGGGATTCAGAAAAGTTAAAAGTTTCCTTATTGCACTTGGGATGTGAATGTGTTCCTTTTGAATCTTGAAGTTTTAGGCTATCATGTGAGAAGATGCTAGACATGGCCTCCCCCAAGGCTCTCCACTCAGACCGGTCTTGTGTATTTTGCGTCCACCGCATTCCCGCGATCCTTACAAGGTCGTCAAGGTCGTCGGAAGTTTTAGGCTATACTTTGTTATTGTTGTTTTAGCCAGGTGTTCCTGTCTCCTCATTTTTGTGCCCAAACAAGCATGATTCGAAACGAAATAGCTTGAAAATGAAATTGCATTGCATACATTTTGTGGTTAAACTCGATTGTCATAAGAATCAGGGGGCTGTATCGTGACAAAGGTTAGATTTGCAAACACTTAATCAGAAAATCCACGGTGATTGTACCTAATTTGCATCACGAGATCTAATTTAGATACATGCAAAACGGAGCAATCATTTTCGCAACCAACGATTCAATTGTAAAGACATCAATCATCGAAATTCGAAAATAAAACAGGACTTTTCTATCAAAATTCACAAATTGCCACACCGATTTCACTTAATCGCTATTAGTTTCTTCAACCGCAAAAACTCTTCAATTTGCTGCACTATTTGTCCCGTTCAGAAATGGCAAAAAAACTAGACTGCCAGAATTCTAGGAAGTCAATTTAGTTCCGAATTCACATTATTTGCAAATCAATTCTTTATGTAACTCGATTAGTCAGGCAACGTAATTCATCTTCCAAATGCGGTTAGAGTTAACAAAGTGAAGTTTAGCCACTGCAAAAATTATTCGATATGGTTAAATCAAAGATGGCGGCCTCGCGATGGAGCAACCAGCGGGTAAGATGCGATCAGTGCGGTCCATGAATTGTATGAAAGCGTTAGATAAGCGGTTGAAGGGCATTTCGCAGCGCTTGCGCACAACGGGATGCGCGTAAGCACGTGAGAAGTGGATCACTGCGCGGCCGCAGCGGAGAGAGCACAGTGGGCACGTTATGGTCATGTTTATCGATGTTCTTAGATAATACATCTGTCACGCTCTGACCACGTGTGATTCTCCTAAGAACGACGTTTGTTCGGTCGAATGAGTGAACGCGGCGAACCGGCGAGTTTAAGTAGGTCCCGTCAGAGCGTACGAAACACATTTTAGCGCGTGCTTTCTCAACTAGGCAACAGGGCTTTGTGCACGTGAAATTATATGTCTATGAAATGTAAACCACTAAAATTGACCCCTCAAATTGACGGAAGTGTCTCATCAGTGAAGAATACAGACCTTATTGTTTTATTACCTAGCCTTATAGAGTGGCAGAGCACATGTTTTGCCGATTGTACCTTATTTTAAAGTTTCTTATGTACGTACGTAATACAGTTTTTAATTAGTTGTGGTTCATAATAAGAGTCTCATTCTCTAGGAGCTTGATTGTGAAATGCCTTGTTTTAGTATTTCGCTATAATATATATTAGTTCAGCTCGGACTTGGGAACCGATAAGACACGAGACGAGAGAAAGTTTTATAGTAAGCACTCTAATACTATGCCCACTGGTATTTTATCCGCTGTGGCCCGGTCATGTGACCAAGAAGGTCGCGTTAGAAGGGAGGGATGGCAGGTGAGCGCATTCTGCTGCTAATTGCGCAGACGCGCCGCTCGATGAGCGAACATTATGAGATAATGTTAGCACGTTCACTGCCAGCGACACAGCGTGCAAGTCTTTGTAGTATGGAGGCTTATACAGTTGGGACATCACACGTGGCCTACTCTGTCGCCGGGTAACCTCAGCACATTTGCAATTCCATAGAGCTTGTTTTACTCTTGTTGATATTTTTATTTCAGTCGTAGTCAAACTAGGAACCCTTATAATTTCGCCATGTTCGTCCGTCCTTCCGCAGCCTAGCTCAGAGACACTTAGCACTAGAAAACTGTAATTTGACATGAATATAGATATTAGTCACGCCAACAAAGTGGTAAAATAAAATTTTGGAAAAAAAAAAAAAAACCGTTCCCCTGCACGTAACGTTGGGATGTATTTTTTTGTCGTCTACCCCACACTATGGGGTAAAAAAAAGTAAATATTGCGAGTTTGCGCGAGCAATTTTTCAATTAAGGGCTTCGTTTATGAAATATTAAGCTGTAATGCGGCAATTTTGTTAGTCAAGCCTACAGGCAAAACTACAAATACTAAAAATCAGAAAAATATGGACAACGAATGCATATCACGAATTTTAAAGGAATACTTGGTAGTATTCCTCTTCCGAAGTAGACATGATTGGTTACTAAAATCACCTAAGATAGCACCTAATAACTTTAAATATATAATTAGTACCTACTTGTTGTTTTTTAATATAGTTTTTGTGAAGTAACAGCTTCGGAACCCTAAACAGCAAGGCCAGACCTGCTCTAGCCCGGTTTTATAGATTAAACGAAAACCAAAACTATAAGTCATATGCTTCTAGCACAAAATAATCAGTTCAAGTCTTCAATTATTAAGTAATTAGGATTTTACTCGTTCAATTAACCTAACGTGTATTTGGACACTTCCGCTATTAACATCAACGCGATTACGCTTAAACCGTATCGACATGTTAACGGGCGAGCGCGTTAAAAGTGGTGGAGCCAGCCAGGATATTGCACATCAACACTTAAGATTTAAATTCACGGTTAGTAACATTCGAGAAACAGTGCAGGGTCCGTTAGGATCGCTACCTTCATATTCTTACTGTATTTGCGGGTGGGAGGACCTTGTGCAAGGTCCGTCCGGGTTGGTACCACCATCTTATCCATTACCCTACCGTCAAGCAGCAGTGTTCGTATTGTTGTGTTCCGGTTTGGGGATAAGATAGCCGGTGAAATGACTAGCATAGAGGCATTCCATCTTAGTCCTCAGGGTTGGCAGTGCATTTGTCTTAGGATTGCGGTCTTGTGAATGTGAATGTGTATGGGTCACGGTTTCCACTTACCATCAGGTGGCCTGTGTGCTCGATTGTTACCACCGAAAAACTTATGAAATAAAACATGAAATTAATGATTTTTCGGGACATGGACATAAGGGAAAATTACAAAAATTCAGATTAAGATGAACAATATCCCCGAAACTAATAAAAATCACTGATAGCTCAAGAAAACTAATTAAAATAGGGGAAATAATTCGTGTAGTTTTGAAAATTGGTACATTTATACCTTGCAGTATCCAGATGAACATAATAAAAGTCCTCATGCGTAGGGGGTGTGCTGAGGGTGTAGGGGGGGGTTGAAGGTACCTTTTTTCAGATTTTTGCTCATATCTCTAATACCTGTACGAATAGCATTATGATTACTTCTGACAAAAGCTTCTACATAAAATTTCCTACAAATTTGGTCATATTTATTTTTGCTCTACGACCAATACTTTAGGAGCTACAGGGTGTGTAAGTTTTAACAGAGAGATAAAAATAGAGGATTTAAGAAAACGGCGTCATTTTTTCGTCATTGTTCATCATCACTGAAGAAGACAAGCAACGAAAACGTCTGTTGACATAAATTTTAATCTTGGTATGAAAGTCACTGTTCAACAAGAGCATTTCCTATCAAATGCGAAAAACAAGTCCCGACTCATTGAACTTCTCACAGAAAAAATGCAGGCTGAGGGAATCGAAACACGAGTGGCTCCTAGAGATGCTGACTGTATAATTATAAGAACTGCCATTGAGAAAGCAGCAAACCATCCCGTAGTTGCTGTTGTTGGGGAAGATGTGGATTTAGTAGTTCTTCTAATGACTCCATCACCACCAGAGAAACAAATATTTTTTGTCAAGCCAGGAAAAGGAAAAGTGGATACCAAGATATTTTCGTCACAAAAACTCCAAAAACTCTACTTTTGTTGTGCTGTTCTTTTCCTACATAGTTTTAGCGGCTGCGACACAACCTCAGCAATTTACAGGATAGGCAAACTGTCAATTGTAAAGCTGTTTGAGAAAAAACCAATAATCAAGGATATATCAGCCATTTTCTATGACCCAACATCAACATCGGAAGCCATAACAAAATCAGGAGAAACGATGTTTTTGACGATATATCGTGCGCCCACTACTCAGCTTGATCTTAACAGCCACAGATACTCGCTTTTTGTTAAATCCAGCACCAAGTCCAAAGCTGATCTCTCCTCTCTCCCCCCTACTAAAGGGTCAGCAAAATATCACGCATTACGAGTATTCCACCAAGTACAAGAGTGGCTGGGTAACGAAATGCCTCCTGAAATGTGGGGTTGGAAGCGAGGAGCTGATGGAACCCTCGAACCAATTACTACCACTGATCCTCCAGCTCCTGACACCGTGCTGACTTCAATTTTTTGTCGCTGCAAAAGTGGTTGCACTGGAAAATGCGGATGTCGAAAAGCCGGTATTTCATGCAGTCGAGTATGCTTCGGCTGCATGGGTTCATGTACAAACGGTGTACCTGTAGATATCATCGATGGAGAAGACGAAGATGTCGATTTAGAAGATGATGAGTGACATAATTAAGAGAAACTGATTTGCTTTTTCTATTTTTAATAAACACATACATACATACATATCTTCACGCCTGTAATCCCAGAGTGGGGTAGGCAGAGCTACAGAATTACAACTTCAAAAAGTTGTTGACAATTCAGTAACCACAATTTGCACAAATAGGCTAAGATGTTTACCAGCGTATTAGTGACAGGTTGCAAGCCCATCGCCTAACAGTACTTACTATAAGCCTATATTCCCTTAGTCGCCTCTTACGACATCCACGGGAAGACATGGAGTGGCACTATTCTAACCCGGCAACCACACGGGGGTTAATAAACAATTTAACACTTATTTCGTTTTACTTCTTAAATCGTCTATATTTTAGCTCCGTGTGAACTTAAACATCCTGTAGCTCCTAAAATACTGATCGTACAGCAAAAATAAATATAACCAAATTTGTAGGAAATTTTATGTAGATTTTTATTTTGTCAGAAGTAATCATAATGCTATTCGTACAGGTGTTAGAGATATGAGCAAAAATCTGAAAAAAGGTACCTTCAACCCCCCCGGTACACCCTCAGCACACCCCCTACCCATGAGGACTTTTAGTATGTTCATCTGGATACCGCAAGGTATAAATGTACCAATTTTCAAAACTACACGAATTATTTCCCCTATTTGCCCATATTTGGCTCAATTTGATCAGGCTATGAACCTACATAGGGGTTAAATCGATAGCTTTTTAGCTGCTCTATCAGCCCTCTCAGTTTTGGCGTTGGTTTTTGGGACACCCAGTATATTATTTTAGTTTATTTATTTAAACTTCTTTGCACTAAATACAATAAAGTACAAATGGCGGACTTAGTTTTATGTTAGTTTAGTGTCAAGTAATAGGCGTTTGCAGCAACGTTCGTATAAATTTTAGAATTAGGCCGTATGTATTATGCGTGACACTGTTATTAACGAACTCGGCTATATGCTGGGTTTACAACTTTGTTAAATAATAAACTCACGTAGTAAATGTGCAATAATTATGAAAGTATGTCAGTCTTTACATCTTAACATTTTAAACGTATGTATCAACATCATATCAAAGGTTATAGTTTTTGTTTAGAAGAAGGACAGAATAGAAACACAGGGTCCATTCGGATCCTGGGGTAAGCCTCTGCCCAGGGAACCTGCCACCGAATTCGTATTCGAATTGAGATATAGGTAACAACTACTAGTGCATTATCAGCTAAATACGTAATGCAAACTTTAACATCGTTCAAAAAGCATTTTTTTAAATATATTTTAATAACTTTCTATAATTTATGGTGTTTCATATAGCTCTATTATTATGTCTGTATGTAACATCTTCATTCAATCCCTTCTCATATTGTAATGTATGTAGTTATCCTTTGTAAGTCACAGTACGCTGTCCCAAACAGCCCGCCTGGCTCCCCTGAAAACCAGCCCGGTTGTCATCCCCATGCCAACCATTTTGCTGAGTGTAGACCATTTCGGCACATATCATCTTCGTTGTAGTTTTTTAATTTAATGGTGTCGCTTGGTAGGGAATAAGAAGTGATTGTACTACGTTATTGTATATTTCCTATGATGTAACTCTGTGTTGATGTATTTGTTGAATAAACGTTTTACTATTCTAACTCTAAGTCCCCGAGTACAAAAAAATGTTCATAATAAGGCCATTGCAATAAAATATCAATTGCAAAGAAGATAAAGTAGAATTTCTCTTGTTTTTTTGACTGACAATTAAATAAGAAAATAGACTTCGTTGCAATCGTAATAAGTTTATTTTCCACTGGCAAATTTCGTTGTATGGTGGGTCTTAGGAGGCTATTCTATTCAAAAATAATAAGAACGACAAAAAACAAATTTGTAACGTGCTTTTGTTGCCGTCTGTACTATCTTTTATCTAGACCGAACTAACGAATCACACATAATTTGGTGGGTCTATTTTAATTACAACAGAGTAGGCACTGTTGCCGCTTTCCAATACATCATCAGATCAGATCTAATCATAATATTGGATGGCCCTCCGCTTCTTTGCTTACGGCGGCATCGTTGACCGGGTCGCCTTTCGCGAACACACGTCATCTTTGAGGGAGGCGATGGCTGAGATCTGAGATACGGTCATACTCGTGAACGTGTGCTGTCTGTGGGGTCCGGTCTGTTCACGCTTGCAAGGACTTGTTGTTCAGTTGATTATTATAGCTAAGGCCTTTGACATAGACACCTAGTCGTATTGTTCTCTTTTAGTTTAATATTTTTGATCTTACGTTTGTAATTTGTTCTAGTTTAAATAATAACAATTATTTACTTTTAAGTATGTTCCTATATGTGGACGGTTTGCGTTAAAAACGTGACGCTTAAGTCACGTCACTGTGATCACGTTGCGTCAACGTATCGGTGTGATCGATCCTTAAAACGTTGAAAGACACAGCCCGGAAAATTACCCCAATTGGTATGAAATTACCAAAATACCGGCTCGCTTTTTTAGATGTTATTGCGCAAGCGCATGCTTAACGTCCAATCGTCTTATGCAAGATGAACCAAGTGTAGCCAGTGAAGCGTCTCTGTGTTCGGGGAAATGTATACTTTGATAAATGTCAGCGCAATTTGTGGCTACGTAATGGGTATGATTTATAATAATATCGATCGGCTTTACGATTTGGTTTGCGAAGAATATTTTGTCTATGAAGTCTTAGAAGGTGTTTCGGGTTTGTACTTCTCTCTTATTCGCTCTTAATAAGAGCGTATGAGAACAAGGAAGAGACAAGAACGAACCTGAAGCACTTTCTAGAACGTTTCTCAAGAGGAGACCACTGCTGAAAAGAAACCCCGCAAGAAACTCAGCCTATGTGCCTGTTCTTTGGATATATGTTACCTTGATCATATTTCCTTGAGACTGTCAAACGTGAAATCCTTGATAAGTACCTAGTTATTTTTTCAATATTGACACCTATTTTCTAATGTTTTAGGTTGAATTTTCAAAACCCTGCGATCTTTAACGATAATTCTGGTAAACCAGTTTTTTGTGGCTGTAAAGTACACATACATACATACATAAACTCACGCCTTCATTCCCAAAGTGAGGTAGGCAGAGCTAAAGAATTATCAACATTTTAAAACTTGTTGATAATTCTATAGAGAACCACACTTTGCACAATCAGGCGAAGATGTTTACCAGCGTATTAGTGACAGGTTGCAAGCCCATCGCCTAGCAGTACTACAAGCCTATATTTCCTTAGTCGCCTCTTACGACATCCACGGGAAGAAATGGAGTGGTACTATTCTAACCCGGCAACCACAAGTAAACTGAAATTATTTAAATTTGACGCTGCCAGCAAGGCACGCGCAAAGTATCTCCATCTCACATTCTTCGCGCAGAAGCACATAAAGCCATCTCTTTTCAGTCTTGTGTGGAGCTGGGACGACATGGCCTTTCATGCTTAAGAAGTGCCGGCCGTTTGTACCGCCACGGCACAATTAATAATCTGATCCGTCGTTCGCTTGCCACTGCCTCTGTACCAGGTGTCCTAGAACCAGAAGGTTTGCATAGACACGATGGCAAGCGATCACATGGATATGGATTGGTACCGTGGAAACTATTGGCAGGGCACTGGTGTGGGACGTGACGTGTGTTGACACATTCGCCCTTTCCCACGTCCATTCAACCCGTAATCGGGCCGGTGCAGCAGCTGATCAGGCCTAAACCATCAAGCACCGCAAATATTCATCATTATTAAATCATTACGAATTTGTGGCGTTTGCAGTGGGAGACCATGGGACCTTGGTCAGCCGATATGAAAAACTTTATTAAGGCCCTGTCATCCCGGCTCGTAGACACCTCCGGAGCTGGTGCTTACCTCTACCAAAGGATTGGGCTAGCTATTCAGAGAGGTTAGGATTGCGGTCTTGTGAATGCGAATGTCTATGGGTCACAGTTTCCACTTACCATCAGGTGGCCTGTGTGCTCGTTTGCCTTCCTATGATATAAAAAAAAAAAAAAAAAAAAAAAAAAAAAAAAAAAAAAAAAAAAAAAAAAAAAAAGAGGTAATGCAGTGTCATAAGGACCATGCCGCGAGCGGACCTGCTAGAGGGGGTGTTATTTTTATAGTGGTGATTGTTATTTACATCTTGAATATTTGAGTAGCTTAGTTTTATTTTAATTTAAATAAGTTTAGTTTTCAAATTGGTTATAGTTTTATTATTATTTCGCCGTTTTCGTTAGTGAACATTAAGGGTCCTCCACTAATCCAAGGTCTTATAAGCGGTTTATTGTGATCTCTGATATCGTCAATGTTTTCAGTATCATCTTCATGGAACCCGGCGCCGGAGCCCCCAGAGGCCCCTTTCTTAGGCATCGCGTATCCCGTCACTATAATGTCCCTTGGGTAAATTACGGGGGTAATGAACACACATAATCTCTTTTTATTAGGATTACACCCAATAACAAACTTATTGAATACCATGGGTACCTCCACGCGGAAGTACGTGTACTCTTCTTCAAGGTCATCGCGTTGGTGCTGAAAAGAAATAAAAAGCCAAAGTGAAATAAATAAAAATATCTATATAATAAAAATGAATCGCTAAATGTGAATCGCTAAGCGCAAAACTCGAGAACGGCTGAACCGATTTCGCTGATTTCTTTTTAGTTGTGTTCTTCATTGTCAGGACAAGGTTTGTATGACAGAAAATAATTGAAAAATCCACCGGGGAAGTCAGAAATATGCAGCGGGGTGAAACCGCTGGCGGGCCGCTAGTATTAAATAAAACTTACCAGCAGGGTTATGTGATTACAGAATTATCAACAAGTTTTTAGAGTTGTTGGTAATTCTGTAGCTCTGTTTAACCCGCTCTGGGAATGAAGGCGTGAAGGTATGTATGTAATCGTTCTAGTCGGTTATACAGACGCACTGAGTGACAAGCGAGAAAATACAACTTGTGCTAGCCGTACAAGTGAAACAGTGGCTTTGGGAACTTTAGCTAGGATACCTTGTGATACAGGTAGGGCATTCACGGTTCTGAGATACCCAGGTATACCCGGTTCCTTTAGGGTAAGCATAGAACCGGTTCCAAAACCAATAAACCCGGTTCCCCCGGTTTTCAAAGTAAAAGTGGTTTAATTTTAAGGAATTCATAGAATATATTAGTAATTTCGTTTTTGCGAGCTGGCTCTCAAGAACGTAACTCGTCGTTTCAATGTTTTGATTTTGATTGATGGTGAAAAAAGTACTTGGGTTTGATTTGACGACGCGCTGGCCTAGTTAGATGGTAGTGACGCTGCCTACGAAGCTAGCGGTCCTGGGTTCAAATCTCGGTAAGGGCAGATATTTGTGTGATGATCACGAATCTATTTGTTCCTGAGTCATTAAGGTTTTCTATCTATTTAAGTATATATTTATCTATATAAGTAGTTATATCGTTGTCTAGTACCCATAGTACAAGCCTAGAGCTTAGTTTGGGACGAGGTAAATTGGTGCGACATTGTCCCCTGATATTTATATTTATGTGATATGACGATAATAAAAATAGATATTGTAGGGATATTGTATATGCAAAATTTCAAGTCTCTAGGTCCAGCGGTTTGGCTTATGCGTTGATAAATCAATATCAACAATCAGTTTAGGATTTTATATAAGTACCTATATAGATTGTATACTAGGCTTCATTAACGTTTCCTAATGGAACTTTTTTATTGGATAAATAAAGAATAAAAAAGACTTAAAGGGGTTTGGGAAGAGGTGTTGTCATAATTGTAAAATTCATAAATTTTCAAGGTAAGCGGCCATTTGTAAAAGTGGTAAATTATGATAGAATCATTCAAAATAAACATATTTTATTACATTATGTAATACTCTTGAGTCCATTGGAGCCGAGACATCTCTAATGATATTGACGACTACAAGCACTTATTTTTAAATGGGTCACTAATTAACGTTCGGGACCGTACCTGCCCTTCCTATGATCATGGTTTGAGAACTTACAGCCATTTCCAGTTTAAACTGATCAGCCCCAGGCGGTATCCGGCCCTGGTAAGTGAACGCTAACTGCTCTCCGTTCATGTGTTTTCCTAAAAAGAAATGCCAAATATATACGTCTTTTGTTACTTTTGTAGTCCGGCTTCTATGCTAAGTACTTATTCTATCAGAGTCCGTTCAAATTTTGACAGTTGTAACCGTGACAGTTGGAAGATAAACTATTCAATGGTCCATTTGCAACGTTAAAAGATGGCGGACGTGTAATTTGTTTTAGACTTTAATTTTTGGGTTCAAAGTTATTTTCTGATAGTGATTTGTACTTTTTATGCCTTTGTGTCGCACAGTGATTGAAGACTTGGACTTATTTCGTGTGTGTTAGTGGTGCAGAGGTTAAAACTATCTTGACCTCTGACCTACAAATCACCGTACAACGTTGCCCGCAATCTTCCTAGTGAAGATTGGATTGTGTTTTATTGCTATATTGATTTATACTTATATATACTTGACACTGGCGAAATCACTTCACGTGGAAACGCCATATCCCCGCGGTAGTAGCTGTTCAAGTCGCCGCGGGGGCAAAGAAAGAAGAAGAAAACCAAAACCTGCCAAGTGCGAGTCGAATTCGAACACAAAGGCTTCCGACTACCGTACGTTACCTATTTATTATGATTATGATAGGCCACGAAAAATCGCGAATATTGTTTGTTTTGGGATATTGGGAACTAGGGTAAAGTCACCAGTAGTCAGCCAGAGACCTGTAGCCAGCCTACGCCTATACTTTGTATGAGTGGGAAGAGTACGAAAGATATATTTCCTACTCTTCGCACTCATATAAGGTCGACTACTGGTCTCTGGCTGACCAGTGGTGACTTTACCCTACCTTAAGAGGATTCTGAAGCACCGCTAAAATCGCGTAGCTGTGAAAAAGTCCATACAAATTGAGCTCCGGCCGCTAACGTTCTCACCGCCTAAATCAAGTCCGATTTCAACGATTTTTTTATATTAAACTAGCTTTATTTAAACAACAAAAAACCGCGTTAAGTCATGCCGTATCAGTGTGTTAAAGAGGAGGCTTGGAACAGGGAAGAATGGAAACTACTCCAGCGACAACAGCATAGCTAAGAAAAAGATGATGATTAAAAAAAATCGTCTGTCCCTTTCCATCCGTTTCAGATCTACAATGGCACACGCAGACGCACAGACAAACACGTTCAACTTAAAACCCCCGTCTTTTTGCGTCGGGGTTTTAAAACAGCTGTTATTATCACGTGATAAAAATTTGTAGGCGTTAAGGTTAGCGCACAACTTAAGGTGGGTACACACTGTAAGGCTCCATCGGATCGGACTGCGTGGCTAACCCACAGGACTTGTTCCGCTAAATGTGGACAGTGTAAATCATGCGCTGGGGATAGGTCCCATCGTAACAGTAGGGACGTCTTAGTGTGACAAATACCGTCCTCATAAGCGGTACTGACACGGAACCATGTTACGATGAAATGCCACAAATGTGGACCCACCTTAAGGTTTCCTAAACGATCTAAAATTATTACCAGTTTCATAATAAACTGCAGTTGCAATCCTTAACGTGATGCTTTGCAATAAATATGCACGGAGTAACGACGACGAGTGAAGCGAGCACATGTTCTGTTTGGCGGAATAACGATTGCGGTGAGCGCTCGTAAACTAATCCAATTAATGATTGTTAATAACGTGAAGATTAATTCGTCGCAGATTATGTCAGTGATTGTTGTTTTATCCATCATCATTGGATGACAACGTTTTTTTTAGGTACTCTATATGGGTCCCAATGAAAAGGCTCTAGAAAGGGTGTCATGGAAATTGCTCCACCGACAAGAGCCTAGCTCTTAAATTCAAGAGAAGATCTGAGTCCTCAAAGTGATCTTGGAAGCTCATTTGCAGTCATAGGATTGCAATATTTAAGATTGTAGTGATAAAATGTAAATACAGCATCCGAAACTCTCGACATGTAAGTATCAAAAAGTGACGGATGTTTTATCCACAGTTTGTCACGCTATAGTCTAAGATCCATGAAGTGGGCTGTGTGTTCCCCCTCCATTCTTAAAGTCGGTTAAGAAAGAAGATATCAGAAGTAGTAAAGATCTATCTAAGACGTAATTGCAGCGAATATTCATTACAGAGATAAGGGCTGCATCGAATTTAATTTTAACGTTCGTAATAAAACTTTTATTCGGTTAGTCTGTTTAGTACCGCATTTATTTTGCCGCGAAATGCTCTCGCTTTATATGAAAAAGGTAGGGGAGAGTGGGTAACAGTGGATCACTTTTTTTTTAAGCTCCACAAATCCCAAGTTTATGCCTAAATAATTAATCTATGATAATTAACCACAAGATACGTCCTTAATCTACAAAAACAAGTGCAATTATTGGCAAAAACGGCACAAACTTACAAGTTATAACAAGTTTAAAAAAAAATGGGAAATGATTCACTGTGACCCGTGGATGGGTCACACTGGATCTATTAAAAAAAAGTTCAATAAAATACTACTTTTCTACATAATTATTTATTTATTTATATTCTAAGACAGCCTTCTATCACAGTCTTATAAAAAAATTACAAAAGTCTTACAAATTATGCTGGTATAAAGAGACCTAAACTAATCAACATTTTGTATAAATAAACAACAGTTTTTCTCTTTTAATTTCCATAAAGCTCTCTTCTCTATTCAAATAAACATATTTACTTCTTCAGTAATCATTAACAAACATTTTAATAAGAACATTGTTGATGCTAACTCAACTACTTATTAAACACAAATA
This sequence comes from Acleris emargana, assembly GCA_927399475.2. Taxonomy (NCBI): domain Eukaryota; kingdom Metazoa; phylum Arthropoda; class Insecta; order Lepidoptera; family Tortricidae; genus Acleris; species Acleris emargana. Next base: position 3,976,580 of record OV656844.1, on the reverse strand, counting down.
TATTTACTCCTCAGTCCACTGTGACCCAAATGAAAATTATTCACTGTGACCCATAGGCCGTCACGACAGAAAAAAAATATTCAAAAAATAACTACTTATAAGTAGTTACCCAAGCCAAAATTACATTACCCACAACGGATTTAACAAATAACAAGTTCAAAACTTACAACTACCATTTATATTTATTAAAGGGCTGGGAATACGACAAATTTCTAAATAACGTAAAAAAATACTTTCGTACTTACCTACTGGCCTGCGTGTGACAGCACGTGATTCCGCTCGGCGAGCGCGGGGGCGACTGGCGCGTGAGAGGGAGGTATCGACGAGCAGTAGCCACGCTTTTGCTTGTGTGCATGAAGCATCACACGTAAGAATTATAGCGAATAATCCACTGTGACCCGTGATCCACTGTTACCCACTCTCCCCTACTGACATTTTGGTATAGTTGTATGTACAAGTCGCTTGCCCGCATCTGTCTTTAGTAAAAAATATATGATATTCATTTTAAAAAAAATTGAAAAGGGGTCTAGAATGGCGAGTTGAAAATGAAAGTTGCTTGATTATAGCGAATGGAGTGCCATATGAAAGAACTGAGTGTGCACATTACACAACATTTTTGTTTAAACTTGACGTATTGATTTATTTATATTTTATGGTAAAAAAAAAAAAAAAACATTTTTTGAGGAATAACGAAAAATCTATATTAAAATTTTGGCTTTTTTTTTTTTTTTTTTTTATAGCATGGGAAGGCAAACGAGCACACAGGCCACCTGATGGTAAGTGGAAACTGTGACCCATAGACATTCGCATTCACAACTCTACAAATGCGTTGCCAACCCTGAGGACTAAGATGGAATGCCTCTATGCTAGTCATTTCACCGGCTGTCTTATCCCCAAACCGGAACACAACAATGCGAACACTGCTGCTTGGCGGTAGGTTAATGGATAAGATGGTGGTACCAACCCGGACGGACCCTGCACAAGGTCCTCCCACAAAACTCAAAACTTCGTAAAGTTCGTAAAAAAATCAGTGTTTTCTTTTGTGTTATTTTAAATACGGAACCCTAGGTGCGCGAGTCTGACTCGCACTTGACCGGTTTCTAGAAATACCTACTGATCCTTTACGAGTCGGTTGGTTAAGTGTAGGATATGGTGTTTCTTAGTTAAAGTGGTCAGAAATAATAGAAACTACAACCCCTTAAAGGATCTAGGTCGACTTAACCAGTAACCCTGTAGGTACTAGACATCGATAAAAATACTTACATACATACATACCTTCACGCCTTCATTCCCAGAGTGGGGTAGGCAGAGCTACAGAATTACCAACAACTCTAAAAACTTGTTGATAACTCTGTAACCACAATTTGCACAATTAGGCTAAGATGTTTAACAGTGTATATTAGTGACAGGTAGCAAGCCCATCGCCTAACAGTACTACTACAAGCCTTTATTCCCTTAGTCGCCTCTTACGACTTCCACGGGAAGACATGGAGTGGCACAATTCTAAGCCGGCAACCACACGGCACAAATACTTATATGGAGAATTATATACTTAAATACATAGAAATCATCCATGACTCAGGAACAAATATTCGCGCTCATCACACAATTATTTGCCCTTACCGGGACTTGAACCCAGGACCGCTAGCTTCGTAGGCAAGGTCACTCACTACCAACTAGGCCAGCGCGTCGTCAAACTAGGAGTTCAAATAATCGAGAAACTTCCCGGATCGATTCCCATTGTGAATTCGCTAATGAATTCGCTGATTATAAGATACTTGATTGCAATTGATTGAACTGAAGCTGCGTCTAATTAATTTGCACCTCGTTATACGCAGTACTGCAGCGATATTGCCGACCGGAACATGCGGCGCTCGTCACCCCGAGCCCTCCCGACGTATCTATTGTGTGGCATTATGTTAGGCAGTGCTAACGCAGCGATTTATGAACACGGTACTGTATAATACTTATAGTTTATGCATTTCTAGCAACAATTTTAACCAAGAGCAAGCATCAAAAAGACTGCATGTTTTGATAATGATGTCTATAATTCTGGGGTCTTAGTGTCTTCCGAAGTTCAAATGAAAAAAGGTTTAAGTCTAGTATACTTCGCTCATGTATACAAGGTGTCCCGTAAGTACCACGACAAACTTAAGGGGGAGGTAGGTGAGCAAGCCTACCTAACATGGAACAATCGCCTTTGTAAAAGTCGATTTCGAGATATTTGGATTTTTCTGATTTTTAGAAAAACGTACACCCGCACTGAGTTTTTGATCTGTGGTATTCGGAATTTATTATTTTTGATTTTTTTTAAATTGCAAAACAAGCTTGAATAGTTGTGTTATCGAATGGTAAAAACCATTAAAAAGTAACTATTGTAGTTTTTTATTAAATTTAAAAAAGCCTCTTCCGTTTTATTTTGGTCAAACTAGGGCTAACCCCTCCTGGTGAATAAAAATACATGACCACTGGTTAGGTGGTGATTATCTCGAAAACGGTGCGATTTTTACTAAGGCGATTTTTTCATGTTAGGTAGGTGGCTTGCTCACCTACCTCCCCCTTAAGTTTGTCGTGGTACTTACGGGACACCCTGTATACCCCTTTTTAACTAGGACCCCAGAATTATGGTCTGAGATCCGAATAGGAGACATTCACCCAGCTGTTTATTCGATAAAAAGTATTTATATCAAATATTTGGCTGAAAATTTTCAGCCAACCTATTCGCCATATATTACCTACTTACCATATAAATTTTTATGTAAAATACTTTTTATGGAATAAACAGCTGAAGGTCGTCTCCTATTCGGATCCCTTACTATTATGATTATACCTTTTTCTGATCGGCTTATCGTTACAACTTTAGAAAAACTCGTATATGATATTTCGAGAAGTATGAGTTTGAACTTAATCTTCTTCAACTTTAAGTTTAAAATCGTACGTCACGAAATATGAGATACGAGTTTTTTTCAAAGCAATGACGATATGCCATGTGGATAGGAGTGGCCCTCATTTATCTATAAAGATATATCTATGTATATTGTCTATGACAGACAACTAACGCAATCTAGGCGATTTTAATCAACATTCATTAAATCACAGGACTTACAAGCGGCAAAACTTTACATTCACTTTTTAGAGGTGCGTACCAAATACTGAAAAACGGAACCCTTAAAAGAGACTTTGTTGTCCGCCCGTCCGTCTGTCCGTCTGTCCGTCTGTCCGTCTGTCCGTCTGTCCGTCTGTCCGTCTGTCCGTCTGTCCGTCTGTCCGTCTGTTCGTCTGTCCGTCTGTCCCTCGGTCTGTCATGACTTAAGCAATCGGAATAGATACAGTATTTTATAGTCCCCAGCAGGCGACATTATCATTATTTTAATTTGGAGCAAAAAAAATTGACGCCGAAAATTGTGGAACTATCATGAGAGGTATCATTTTAAAAGCTCTCACATTACATCGGATAATCATGCAATTATACCGTTTTAAAATGTTTGGAATGCTTTGAATCATTTTACTTCTGTTAGTTAATTATTGCATTAAAAACAGAACTCATTCGATATAAGCACTCATTGCGTAGGAATAAAATTCATTTTTTTATTGAACCGCTAAGCCAATTTAAATTAATTTTGGTACGGAGGATATCTTTGCTCTGTGAAAGCCTTACAAACAAGCAAATATTAGTAGGTATGGATAAACTGAACTAAGTAAAAATATATTTTGTTCATTTTGAAATATGACCATGCTGAAGGTCAAAATCAAAGTGTCACGTGTTATAATAATTAGGAAATAACGACTCCTAACCCTAGTAGTAATTTATAATTAAGCGAAAAAAATGTTTTTCTATTCCATTCTATTCTAAAAAATACGAATGAATAAATATTCTAAATATCTAAATATGCAATACGAATGGTACCTATGAAAAGTTTGTATTACGTTAAGAGACAAATCTGTAATTTTTGCATACCGAATATGAAGGGTCCACGGAAAGAACATGTCTAGTCACTTTTTTTTGAAAATGAGTTTTGAATCTCAAAATGTAGAGGACGCAGTGAACTATAGGTAACCTTCCACTCAGATTCAGATATAAATCTTCATATAACTTGTATCTTTTGACTCTTAAAAAAACCTCTACGCGAAAATTACGTACAAAATGACATGGTTCCTAACTTTCAAATCGCGATATCTCAAAAAGTTACTAATGTGACTAGACATGTTCTTTCCGTGACCCCTTCATATGGTTAAACATGTAAACCTACCAATTGAAAATGTTAACACCTCACTGGTAATGTTTATTGCAAATAAAATATTCTTATTCTTATTCTTAAATAAACGGTGGTCACGTCCTTTGGTGATATTGATAAAGATTGCATCTGTGTAATGTTATTAGGAGCCCACCAAATCGGGGAACACTTAACGTTCACTTTTCTGGGAGAAATACCAGCTTGGATGAACCAGTTCGAGATGAAGGTGGCTGTAAGTACGCCTCTTAAATAATAATCAGGTGATACTGCAATATAGTTACACATAAAAACACACCCAATTCTTCGGTAATTCTATAGCCACCTACAGTTATTACTTATTAAATTGCCCCGTTGATACCTGGCTGTCTGACAGATTTAGACAATGAGTACCCTTTCAAAGAGCTGCGCAAAGGCAAAAAGTAATGAGTTTGACAATCTTTGTATTTATGTGCAAGTCGATGGACCTTAATCATGTTTGAACCTTCCCATTTGAAGTGTCACCTATGGCATTAACGAACACCATGGACACCAAGTAGACTGGAAGTAACATTCATATGAACTTAACTACTTAAACTGCCGCTACCCAATTCGTGCAATGGTGGTTACACTATAAAAGATAAAAAAGATAAAAAAGATAAAATATATTTTATATTTTTTATCTTTTATTCACTTAACTACTTAAACTGCCGCTACCCAATTGGTGCAATGGTGGTTACACTATAGAGGTACTAGGCTACTTTACTACACGTGGCAGACGAGGCCGGCCCACTCTCATTTGAGCCTAGCGTGTTTATCACCTACGACAGCTTTACAGATTTTGGAGCTTAGAGTGGTGTTCCATCGTCTTAAAACCTTGAAATACTGCGTTCCATTGACAAAATTCAAAAACACAAATTCAAAATATTTATTCAGTAAATTGGCCACATGAGGGCTCTTTACACGTCGGTTATATGGAGTGAATCTTCTAGCGCTTCGGACAAGACCATCACTGCGGAGAAGAAGCGCCGCAAGAAACTTCAGCAGGTCATTTTTTTTCAATCATAAAATACAATAACACTTAAAATTAACATTACAAGGTAATAAAGTATCAAATAATTATTTTAAAAAATATCACAAATGAAAGCTCAATAACATTAAATTCAAAATAGTGGCAAGTAGAACAACATGACGAGGTCTCTACGTCAGGAACGATAATTAAAATAACTAACTGGAAAGCAGGTCCTTGCAAGCGTGAACAGACCGGACCCCACAGGCACCCGTATGACGCGTATGACGCGTATCTCAGCCATCGCCTCCCTCAACCATGTGTTCGGGAAGGTGTCGAACCGATCAACGACGCCGCCGTAAGCAAAGACCTTTGAGTGAGCATGACGGGAGCACGATGCTGGACGGCTGCCCGTTGGCAAACCCTTAATTCGGACTTCTAAATCTTAGTACGCGGCCATGGTGTGGGCAGTATAGTTAAATGTTACTTATTTCACTTTTATTTTTCAGCACAATGAAAAGAACCATGAAAGAGTCTACAATTATTTTCGTGTGGAGATTAGTCAATCATCCAACCCATTGAAAGTGATATACGATACAGAGTATATGTACGTTTTGGTCCACGTTGAGCCGAAGCCGTTCAGTAGAGGCATCATGATGTCCGGATACGCGCTGCCTAAGCCAATAATAATACAGGCCACCACTCCACGCCCTTTCACGTGGTCCCGGGGCCCTTTAATAATGTACACAAACCACCAGCATCGGTACCTACTTCTATTGTAAAAGCGATATGGTCTAAGATCCGAATAGGAGACGACATTCACCCAGCTGTTTATTCGATAAAAAGTATTTTATATCAAATTTAATATGGTAAGTAATATTTGGCGAATAGGTTGACTGAAAATATCCTGTCCGTTACTTAACTTAACTACAGTATAAAAAAAATATACAATAAGAATGAACTTTTATAAAAAATTGCAATTGCTTGGTTAATAGACAAAAATCGAAAATAGGAAGCCAAAGTTTAGTGCAAATTATTAGAACCGACTTACCGGATTTTATACCTTCCAACCCAATAGGTATGATGGAAAAAATTGTCACACTAACGTTTGCATATTCTATAGGCTTCATACGTTCGATTCGTATGTAATTTATCTATTAAACAAGCAATTGCATTGTTTTACTTTAAAGGTATTTTTTATTATTTTTATTAATTATACAGGGTGTCGCTGACCTTGGGGCTTTAAATGGATGGATCGTTTCTACTCCTGAAACTGAACTTCTTTTGTTCTGTAAGTTGTTAAAAATATTCCCAACAAAAAAAATGTTTTCATATAAGTTAAATGCAAACTAGTACGGTGGTCAGTGGTCAGTTGACACTTACCTTTGGTTGTCACCATAGAATAATAATTGAAAATGTAAGTAGTAATGTGTACTTTGTGTGTTTTTTTTTATACAAGTTAAATGTAATTTTCAATTTACGCGATCCAATTCTCTATTTTCCTTTAGCCCTCGTACCAAGGCAATGTCGCTCCCGTACCATGAGATAGTGATTAAGTATATGGCCAGTATTTAATATATTGATTTTATAATTAGACTTTTAAATCAATTAGTTATTGAAACTTAAGTTATTTTTAGTTCTGTTTAGCGAGTAGACTCGATCGTTGCATTTAAAGCCCCAAGGTCAGAGGCATCCTGTATACTGGACTGAAAATTTTCAGCCAACCTATTCGCCATATATTACTTACCGTATTAAATTTTATATAAAACACTTGCCGTGTGGTTGCCGTGTTAGAATAGTGCCACTCCATGTCTTCCCGTGGATGTCGTAAGAGGCGATTATGGGAATAAAGGCTTGTAGTACTGTTAGACGATGGGCTTGCCACCTGTCACTAATACACTGGGAAACATCTTAGCCTACTTGTGCAAAATGTGGTTACAGAATTATCAAGAAGTATTTTTTTTTTATTATTATTATAGGAAGGCAAACGAGCACACAGGCCACCTGATGGTAAGTGGAAACTGTGACCCATAGACATTCGCATTCACAAGACCGCAATCCTAAGACTGCAAATGCGTTGCCAACCCTGAGGACGAAGATGGAATGCCTCTATGCTAGTAATTTCACCGGCTGTCTTATCCCCAAACCGGAACACAACAATGCGAACACTGCTGCTTGGCGGTAGGTTAATGGATAAGATAGTGGTACCAACCCGGACGGACCCTGCACAAGGTCCTCCCACAAGTAAAAAAGACAAAGACAGAAGAAAAGTTAATACTTGTTGGTAATTCTTTAGCTCTGCCTACCCCACTCTGGGAATGAAGGCGTGAGTTTATGTATGTATGTGTATAAACTACTTTTTATCGAATAAACAGCTGGGTGAAGGTCGTCTCGTCTCCTATTCGGATCCCCTACTAATGGCTAAATGTAGACATCGCTACATCTCTGCATAGTATAAAAAATAGTCGCTTCCCGTCCGTTTTCCCTCTGTAGATCTTTCAAACAGAGTTCTCTGAAAATCGAAGTTTGAAGTTACGTCAGTTTCATCCCTGTCACTCGTCATTCGAGACTAAATCGATAGAAAGGGATGGAGCTAACGTAACATATAAAATATGTAAACATTGTACAGTCTGTGAGCACTTAGAAGAGGCTTCGGTTTAGTACTTCTCTCTCACTCGCTCTTAAGAAGATCGTATGAGAGCGAGTGAGAGAGAAGTAATAAACCGGTATATTGTCTAGGGGACCCGGTTTCTGCAGGAGAATGTATCGAAACCAGTGTTGTTATGGATATCCATATCCGTAACCGAAACTATCGGATATCCGAAATAAAAAAATATCCGTAACCGTAACCGAATCCGAAATAAAAGTTTTGGATAGTTTCGGATAGGGCGGAGTCTAACTAAATACTACTCTCGTACGAATTAACTGTGCACTCCGCTGGAATGCGACACCTCTCCCGCACCCCAAATTACGAACGTTAATTTTGATTTTGCATTTATAGTAACACTTCAAAACGAGTAGCTGTAAGAAAGAATTACTTGTATGACAGATTGCGAAACCTACAAGGTACAATTAAAGTCGAATATAATCTTATTTGTATTTCATTCTACAGTTCCTTAAAAAAAAAACCGTAACCGAAACTATCGGATAATCCGAAATAATTTAATATCCATAACCGTAACCGAAACCGATATTATATTTTACCAATATCCATATCCATATCCGGATCCCAAATTATACATGGTGTCCCAAAAATAGCACGTCACAGTGACACTGGAGATTCCCCAGCCTCAGACGAACCAAACCAGCCTAACATGACCTCAGTAAAAGTTGCACCGTTTTCGAGTTATACCAATTTAAAGATTTTTCCAATTTTTCACCTCTTTTGACATTGTAAGTGCTCGCATTTACTGGGAGGGATAGCTTTAGAATTTAGTTTTTTTTATTTGTGCGCGTTTATGAATAGTTGATTAAGATGATAGAAGCATTATTATGTCAATAACTAATGTAAAAGTTGGAAAAATACTGTAATGAACTTGACTTAAATTATCATCAACAAAGTAATTTAAACTTTGAACACCTGCCATAACTTTTTTTTTACTACAAATGAAATGAGCAAATAACTTTAAAAACATGCGTGTTTTATGCCAATTCTAAAATGGTATGACACATGATATCTTAATGCATAAAAGTAGGAATTCGTATGACATTTGCCAATATGGATCCTCGGAAATCAATGCTAATCATCTAAAAAAATATCTTGTACTCTACGATATCTCATTTGTTTGTGCTCCTTTGAAGAATATGATTGATTTTTGGTTGACCTTGGTTCAAAGATAATAAAAAACGGGTTTAATTTTCATTAGTTTTTACAGTAAATGTTCGAATTGTTTCCCTCCGACTTTAAGGCACAAATGGCATCTTCGAATAAAATTTCGGTTTAATTTTCGTAAACTGGTTTCCGATATGTCTCGGGCTGCATTGAAGACACGTCGCCGTAGTTCCTCTTCGTTACTTATTGGTTTTGAATAAATATTGTCTTTCAAACATCACCAAAAAAAAAAACATTTTACAGAGCGAAATCAACTTCCGTTAAGAGTGCCGAGTAGTCGTTTCAGTTCCACAAACAAAATCGCAGTGACACATGATATCTTAATGCAAAAAAGTAGGAATTCGTATCACATTTGCCAATAAGGATCCCGGAAACCAAACTAACAAATGAAACGCGATTAGCCGCTTTGCAAGTTTATCATGTAAATAATTGTAGGATAGTTATTACTTTATTGCAGTTCTGTTGTAGCCCTGTGTCCCAAACTACTCATAGTTCGTTACCTTGCGTTTCGTGCTATACTCGTTGATTAATATTAAACCTCGTTTTAATAGCCAACTTTTTAGTTAGGTACGTTTTATTTTTATTGATTTGAATTATGTCATTACTTATCACCCATGTTCACTGCTTCCGTTTTCCTGTGGTGTTCCTGAATTAAATCGACTTGGCATTCCTCTGGACTCTGATTTGGTTTGTGGAACTGAAACGACTACTCGGCACTCTTAACGGAAGTTGATTTCGCTTTGTAGAATGTTTTTTTTTTGGTGAGGTTTGAAAGACAATATTTATTTAAAACCAATAAGTAACGAAGAGGAACTACGGCGACGTGTCTTCAATGCAGCCCGAGACATATCGGAAACCAGTTTACGAAAATTAAACCGAAATTTTATTCGAAGATGACATTTGTGCCTTAAAGTCGGAGGGAAACAATTCGAACATTTACTGTAAAAACTAATGAAAATTAAACCCGTTTTTTATTATCTTTGAACCAAGGTCAACCAAAAATCAATCATATTCTTCAAAGGAGCACAAACAAATGAGATATCGTATGGTACAAGATAATTTTTTAGATGATTAGCATTGATTTCCGAGGATCCATATTGGCAAATGTCATACGAATTCCTACTTTTATGCATTAAGATATCATGTGTCATACCATTTTAGAATTGGCATAAAACACGCATGTTTTTAAAGTTATTTGCTCATTTCATTTGTAGTAAAAAAAAAGTTATGACAGGTGTTCAAAGTTTAAATTACTATGTGGATGATAATTTAAGTCAAGTTCATTACAGTATTTTTCCAACTTGTACATTAGTTATTGACATAATATTGCTTCTATCATCTTAATCAACTATTCATAAACGCGCACAAATAAAAAAAACTAAATTCTAAAGCTATCCCAGTAAATGCGAGCACTTACAATGTCAAAAGAGGTGAAAAATTGGAAAAATCTTTAAATTGGTATAACTCGAAAACGGTGCAACTTTTACTGAGGTCATGTTAGGCTGGTTTTGTTCGTCTAAGGCTGAGGAATCTCCAGTGTTACTGTGACGTGCTATTTTTGGGACACCCTGTATATCCATAACATCCCTGATCGAAACTTTTTATGTGGGTTGTCTTGCACCGTCATAAAAAATAATAATTTCTAAAATTTCATTTTTTTTATTTCTACTGCTTGCTACTTAGTAGTTCTTGTGAGTTTTGACACATTTTCCTGCTCAACTAAGCATGAATATATTTATTTTATTGTTTTATATGAGATTCATTGTTGTATATACATACATACATATTGCATACCTACTACGCCTTCATTCCCAGAGTAGGGTAGACCAGAGCTACAGAATTACCAACAACTCTAAAAACTTGTTGATAACTCTGTAACCTCAATTTGCACAATTAGGCTAAGATTGTTTGTTTTATATAATGCTAGGTTAAGATAATTATTATATAAGCAATATTTAAAAAAATGTTTTGCAAGTATAATCTTTTGCGAATGTGATATTCACATATGAATGGTTTATTTGTAAATCTTATTACATACAAAACATAAAACTTTACTTATCAGATTACCTATATGGGTTTGTACATAAAGTCTTGCTATGATGGCCCAACTAATAAAACCCAATAATTTTATTCTAAAAGAACTGTCATAAATTTTACCATCTAAGGCGTATTAATTGGTTACAGAGATGACTAATATTAATTAAAAAGTTACCAGAGACATTGCGAAACTGTCATAGACACGTATCGATCATAGACAACTACTTACTTTGTTTTTATTACGGTAGAAGTGGACCAACGGAACGAGTTTCGGCGGACATCGTGATCGTTAGCTACAAGATATTTTATAAAACCATCGGCCATGGTAACCATGTTTTCTTAAATTATGAGAAAGTACAGAGTTAAGGCTACACTATTTTTATGGCATTGAGAGCTTAAACTAGTACCTACACCGGAGGTTTATTTCAATTTGTTGTTGCGATGCTATATCGTAATGATATTCTTGACGTTATAATAGCTTTTAAAGGCATCGATGCCATTACGATATATAAGCAAGATGGGCTAAAACAGTGGGTAAAAGAGGCTTTCTGAGCAATATACCTACTCTGCATGTGCGCGCATATTTTGCGGGCTAAGAAAAAACGGCTCTACGCTAGTAACTTCACCGGCAGTTTTTCCTGTAAACTAAAACTATCAGTACCTTTACCATGCGTTCCAATCACCGTACTCGTTAGCGAAAATGCTCTGTCCCTCGCACTCTATAATAATACTGCGAGGTTGAGAGGGATAGAGCATTCCACTCGCTAGCGTGCACGTTGATTGTAGGTACCTAACGAACTCATGGTAATACATACATACATAGTATATTCACGCCTGTAATCCCAGAGTGGGCTAGGCAGAGCTACAGAATTACAACTTTAGAAAGTTGTTGATAATTCAGTAACCACAATTTGCACAAACAGGCTGAGATGTTTACCAGCATATTAGTGACAGGTGGCAAGCCCATCGCCTAACAGTACTACAAGCCTATATTCCCTAAGTCGCTTCTTACGACATCCGCGGGAAGACATGGAGTGGCACTATTCTAACCCGGCAACCACACGGTAATAAACAAAAATAGATGCCGTCAGTATACCCACCGAGTATGAAACAGCAAGCTATCACTAATTTCGAGGCCCATATGTAGGGTCTTGTTGGCATAATTGGTAATGCACCTGCATTAGCTCGTATAGCCTCAGGAGATGTATGTTCGAATCCTACCTACGACCGACGATTTTTTTTCGCTTTAATATAGTCCATGGATAGGGTAATGAATCCACCCGAAATACGAAGAAATATGCCAATAAACCGTTCATGACACTGGTATAAAGCCAGAATTCTACTGCGTTCAATAGTCTAAATTTTTCTACATACAGTTTTCAGCAATAATACCCGAAAAACTCTGTCTCGTGTCTCATACTAGACTTCAGACATTAGGACGTGTCAGTGGCCATCAAGATGGATTCGACAAACGTTATGGTTATCGAAAATCATCTACGTTACTGTGTATATCTTCTCCAGAGCCCCATATATTTTTTAATGTTATTTTCGATAATATGTCATTGCTGATAACTGTACGATCACAGGTGCATAGCAACTGCAATGCAAGTATGCATTAAAAACCACGTTCATCGGAGTACAACAAATTCCATACAATATTCATACATTTATTCGACATTCTTAGCACGCTGACGTTAATGATCCCATAACTTAAAGTAATGGAGAATATTTTGCTATCATAAATTAAGAAGGAATGTGAAGATAAATTTTAATATCAGTAACACAATTTTACCTGTAATTCATTACAAGACTATTTAGCATGCCTACGTTGTAGGGTACCGTGGATAAAGGGAAACAAATACCTTAAAGGAAGGCCGTGAAATCTAACAGTTTTACACCATTTTTACCGTGCTCTACCTCATAAACTGTCAAGTGTTTTAGTCAAACTAGGAACCCTTATAGTTTCGCCATGTCCGTCCGTCCGTCCGCAGCCTAGCCCAGAGACTCTGAGTACTAGAAAGCTGTAATTTGGCATAAATATACATATTAGTCACGCAAACAAAGTGGTAAAATAAAATCGTGTCTTTTTTATAGTCTACCTCCCCTACACGTAACGTGGGGATGTTTTTATGTTTCTCGTCTATCTTATAGTGTGGGGCGTCGTTCAATAGATGTTTCAAAAATATTGCGGGTTTGTAAAACAATTCTTCGATTAAGATATCCGTTTATGAAATGTTAAGCTTTAAAGCGCTAATTCTACAAAAGCTAAAAATCTGAAAAATATCTTAAATTAAAGCACATATTATGATTATGAATTTACAAGGAAAACTATCACTACTAAGTAGACTTCAGTGATTCTTGAGATACAAACGGTTTAAATGTTTATACCTAAAGAAAACATTTTGCGGTGTTGGCAAACTGACCGCGACCTATGTCGATGTATGGGGATGTAAGTTTTCCAACGGCAAAGTTAAATTTGTCGCGAGGTCTAATGTGTTGTAGTAACGGCTTCGGGCTCCTACACTGAGCATGTTCCGACATGCTCTTGCCCGGATATTTTGTATCAAATGTACCATTATATGTAACACTACTGCGGCTCTATTCTAGGCTGTAAAATCCTGTATATTTGTCGTGTGGTTGCCGGTAGGGCATGCGGTACCGGTACCATTCCCGGAACCGGGACTAAGATTTCCGGTACTGAGTCGGAACCGGGAATTCCCGGGATTTCGGTACTTTTCGGTACTGAGTAAATTATTTGTATTTTTTTTTATTTTATGGTTTTAGACACCAGTTAAGTGATAATTATTAATTATTTAATCCATAACATGAGTTTACCAAATCAGAACAGCTATCTTTCTGACTACCATACACCTGTCGGTCGGCCCGACCGGTTGGCCTTGGACTGGGTCGAGGCGTCGGGTCGAAGGGTGGGGCGACTGGGGTCTCATATCGCATCCGAATAAAACCGAGCTGGTGCGAATCGGCCGGGGGAAAGCGTCACCAGGCCACCACGTAGTTTTGAAAAGAGAAAATGACAATTAGTCTAGTCACAAACTCAGTACCGAAGGAACCGAAGAACCGGGATTTTTTTTTGCCAGTACCGGTACCAGTTGAAATGTTAATTCCCGGGATTTCCCGGTCCTTTTAGTACCGGGAATTCCCGGGAGCATGCCCTAGTTGCTGGGTTAGAATAGTGCCACTCCATGTCTTCCCGTGGATGTCGTAAGAGGCGATTAAGGGAATAAAGGCTTGTAGTACTGTTAGGCGATGGGCTTGCCACCTGTCACTAATACACTGGGAAACATCTTAGTCTACTTGTGCAAAATGTGGTTACAGAATTATCAAGATGTTTTAAGACTTGTTGGTAATTCCTTAGCTCTGCCTACCCCACTCTGGGAATGAAGGCGTGAGTGTGTGTGTGTGTGTGTGTGTGTGTGTGTGTGTGTGTGTGTGTGTGTGTGTGTGTGTGTGTGTGTATTTATCATGTAAACGTATTGATTTAACTCGGCCACCAATCATGTAAATCTTAAGAGCTATCCAAAAGGTTGATAATACGATAGCAGGTCACACAAGATTTGGTTTATACAGTGTTGAATAGAGGCCCTGAATTTTAACAAGAAGTTCTTTAAAGGCCGGTTTAAAATGTTACAAAATAAAATGCCCAGCGTAATTGGCTTGATCTCTGATTTCAAACATTTACCCGCTAGTCTAAAAAAAAAAGGAAGGAAAGAAAGAAAGAAAGACTGCATTAGTACGGAACCTGCGATTTACAAGTCCAACTCACAATTGGCTGGTTTTCATATTATAATGTTGCCAATTAATACAAGTACTTTAAATGGTTCTTCTTCTTTCTTTGCCCCCGCGGCGACTTGAACAGCTACTACCGCGGGGATATGGCGTTTCCACGTGAAGTGATTTCGCCAGTGTCAAGTATATACAGGGTTATTGGTTATTGTATACATTCCCGTTAAGGGGTTATAGGGGAGGTCATTTGCATTCATTTTGACCCTATAATGCATTATGCAAAAGTGAACCATTTTTGAGTTATCGCGTTTTTTAGTTTTTTTTTAAATTAGTCAGAAATTCAACTTGAAAAATTTATTACAAAAAAAGTATCAATTTAAATCGTATTTTTTTTTCTGATTTACAGAAACGATTAAACACTGGTTATTTCTCAATATTAAAACAGTAATTATCGGTCCAAATTTAAAAAAGCGAGACGGAAAACGAAAAATTTTTAATATTTTTTTGCGATCGCTTTCCACTAAAATGCCTTAAAAAAAAAAAAACGTTATGAAACTTGGCTTGCAGATTATTTTAAAAACTTAACTGTTTTCTTAGCTCTCCAAAAATGCATAAGAACTAAGAACTTATTTAAAAAAAAAACGGAAAAAAAATCATCACAAAGGAAGCGGGCGGAAATTCGTATCCGAACTAAAGTCTAAACTAAAGTCAGAAATGCAACTTCAAAAATTAAAATTAAAAAAAAATCCAAATTTAAATCAACTTTTTGTATTTGCTTTTGTACAAGATGAAATTTTTGTTCTTATGCAATATAAAAAAAAATATTATCTGTACACGTTTGAGAATGCGAGGCCGAAAACTAAAAAATACATGTTTTTTATCAAACTCCAACAGAAATTATACGAAAACAGAAAAATTTACCAATACATTTGGCGTGCAGATTACACATAAAACATTGACGTTTGTCCAGCTGTCTAACGAGCTATTAAAACTAATATGAATTTTGTTAAAGATTGCTTGAAAAAATTGATCACAAAGGAAGCAACACCGAAGTCACGTCCGAACATAACTTAAAATTAACTTAATAAATTTATCAAAAATAACTGTTATACTCGTAAACACAAAGAACAACAATAACTTATGTAAAAAGTAACTAATTTAGGAGTTTGATAAAAAAACATGTATTTTTTAGTTTTCGACCTTGCATTCTCAAACGTGTACAGATAATATTTTTTTTAATATTGCATAAGAACAACAATTTCATCTTGTACAAAAGCAAATAAAATAAGTGGATTTAGGTATTTTTTTTTTTTTAAATTTTGAAGTTGCATTTCTGACTTTAGTTTAGTTCGAATACGAATTTCCGCCCGCTTCCTTTGTAATCATTTTTTTTCAGTTTTTTTTTAAATAAGTTCCTAGTTGTTATGCATTTTTGGAGAGCTAAGAATACAGTTAAGTTTTTAAAATAATCTGCAAGCCAAGTTTATAACGTTTTTTTTTGTTTTTAAGGCATTTTAGTGGAAAGCGATCGCAAAAAAATATTGAAAAAATTTCGTTTTCTGTCTCGCTTTTTTAAATTTAGACCGATAATTACTGTTTTAATATTGAGAAATAACTAGTGTTTAATCGTTTCTGTAAATCAGAAAAAAAATACGATTTAAAACTCAACTAAAAACAGAAAAAACGCGATAACTCAAAAATGGTTCACTTTTGCATAATGCATTATAGGGTCAAAATGACTGCAAATGATCTCCCCTATAACCCCTTAACGGGAATGTATGCAATAACCAATAACCCTGTATAAGTATAAATCAATATAGCAATAAAACACAATCCAATCTTCACTAGAAAGATTGGGGGCAACGTTGTACGGTGATTTGTAGGTCAGAGGTCAAGATAGTTTTAACCTCTGCACCATTGCGAGTCCACTTGAAACGAGAAGAAAGATGCCAGATACACGAAATAAGTCCAAGTCTTCAATCACTGTGCGACACAAAGGCATAAAAAGTACAAATCACTATCAGAAAAGAACTTTGAACACCTAATTACCCAAAAATTAAAGTCTAAAACAAATTACACGTCCGCCATCTTTTAACGTTGCAAATGGCCCCTTTAAATGGTTAGACTGCCAAAAATTGTGCAAACATCAATTTGCTGGGACCTTATTTGATCAGCAATTTGCGGTGATAAAAGTTTTAGCATGTCCAAAACTCTGCTAATTTGTGGGTGATTAATTTACTAACAGTGCCAATGTCGGCGGGTCGCAGTTCGTAACTGGAGCGGCCGCGCCCGTATAGTCGCACGCGCATGACATTGGGCAGTAATTGGACGTAATGCCAAACAAATAGCTTTAACACATGGCTGTATTTATGAATGAATCCGATTTGAAATATCAATCGTTACTAACTGTACCATATTTATAATTTATACTTCTTTACCAAAGTTTTTTTTTTCCCTTGAGGAAAATGAATGGAAAGTACTGTTACCTACCTAATGGCGGACTAAATGCCTTGAAGCCATCTTACTCCTCAGGGTTGGCAGTGCATTTGCAGTCTTAGGATTGCAGTCTTGTGAATGTGAATGTCTATGGGACACAGTTTCCAGTTACCATCAGGTGGCCTGTGCGCTCGTTTGCCTTCC
This sequence comes from Acleris emargana, assembly GCA_927399475.2. NCBI lineage: Eukaryota > Metazoa > Arthropoda > Insecta > Lepidoptera > Tortricidae > Acleris > Acleris emargana. The sequence goes on along the minus strand of OV656844.1, from coordinate 3,959,107 downwards.
CTACGCCATAAAAAAAGCCCCTGGGACCGTAGCAAAGTTTTTTTTTTCTATCAATCAAAATGTATGGGATGATAGTTGCCCACGTGGTTTATCGCTACGCAGTTATAGAAAAGGAACACGATAGTAACGTTTGCATCTTGGCTAGGGCCTCCGTGGAACTCTTTGGTTTTGTATCGGGCATCGGCTTATTATATTAGCGTCCTATAGAAACTAGCGACCGCGGTATTAAAAGATAGTGCCACAGACTGCACCGTGACCATAAAGCTTCAGCCACACACGGTCATCTAGCCATAGATTTTCATCAGTCGAACAGCTGACGGCGCCACACGATCTAATTTCAAACTGACCGCATTAATTACTTCTCTTTAAGCTTATACGAATTAGCATTTGGCCTTATCGATTGATTAATGGGAGTCCCGGGCTTGCGACACACCGGTTGATAAGACAAATCGACGTTTAAAACCCATAAGAACCGGCCTCGGACTACTTTGGGTCGTGTGTGCGCTATTTGATTTAAAAGTACTCATGTTGTCTATAAATTAAAGCAAGTTAACGTGTGTATTGTTCGTCTTTCTTATAAACTTACAAGATAACTAGATGGAGTAACTTGAAAGATACTCAGAAAATCCTAGTCTAAGTCCAAGCACAAATAAAAAAGTATTCAATAAAAAAAACCTGGTAATCACGTAATCATGTAATGTATACTCGTAACGAAATACCTACAAAAAATTGTTTTAACTAGAAATATTTAATCACTAGTGACCCGATAGACTTTGTGGTGTCCCATTCTTTTACGATAAGTAAAAAAAAAAATGTGTTCGAATCTGTCTATCAAGTCGCTTACGAACGAAAACCATTTAATTTATACAGGGTGTTCCGAATTAAATTACTTTTGACTTAAGGGGTGTTAAGTAAGTTAAAAAGTGTAAGTTTTGCCCATATAAATAATATCTATGCAAAAATCGAAGTGATCTTCGAAGATATAAGATACCAATCGACAACAGGATTTTTTGAAAGCGTGTTCTCAATAAAATCATGCATATAGAAGTTTGCCTCGAAAATTAAAAAAAAACACAGAAATAACATTATTGTATTTGCTACGTGCACTGCGGACTTGTGTTCGGAAACGTCATTTGGTTGTAAACGCATTATGCTAGCACAAACTATGACGTAGAAAATACCATTTGGCGTATAAGCTCATTAGCCATAGCAGTAAATTTATTTTTCTCAGTAAATAGTGAACGTCAAAATAGTTTGCTTTTAGACAAACCTGTATTACCATGTTTTTTTTCAGAACACCTTTTTAGTAAAGTTATTGTTTAAATTAACAGCCAACAATGCTACTTCCATAAACTTGGCGCGAGATATCAGTTCGCCTCCGGTGACGTAGCGCTTGCGAATAATTGGCATGAGAGCAACATTAATCATCCTCACGTGTCCAAGCTCTGACTGCTGGTGGTCAAGAAACCGGTTTAAACCGAAACTATTTATTTATTCTATTAAATAATTCGCTGACGCTGCGTTGCAGTTTGTTCAAGGTCACACGTCTGAACGGGTGACTTTTTTTTCTCAGATTATTGGCTTCCGTTATTGAAATGGACTTTTGTATGTAAACTCGATTATTATATTTTAGTGTATGAGAGATGATCTGTGACGAAAGTTCTACATTGACGTACCGACGGAGTTATTTGTTTTGGTATGATAATTTTGCAAAACAAATGTACCGTCAACCAATTTGAATCATACGCCACTATGCAACTAAGTATAAGTAAGTAAGTAAGTAAGAAAGTGACGTTATGATTTAAATCGTAAGATAATTCTTAAGAATTGAATAAATATAACTTTGACAGTAGTCAGTAGTCAGCAGCAAGACTATATTTTGAAAATTTAAGGTTTGACAGGAGAAGTATATTACCTAGTGTATAAGGTTAACATACAAAAAAAAAACAAATTACTATTATCCTCATACCGATTATCGAGATTTCAGGGTCATTCTTGCAACACACTTGTCATGCATACATTACATTTTATTTCACAAACGCTTGTCAAATTAGACAACGGCTTATCACTGGGTCGGTGACAGTTACATACATAATCATTAGTGGGGAAGGATCTAGCTAAGTCACGCAGCTCATTTGTCAATAATTATTTGCAATCGGCATAACTGCATATGTTTTAGACGGGATTAATTGATCGTACTATTATTTTGGGGTTATTCCCACCTGTTACCACCAATGTTACCACCTGATAACACTGGTAACTACTGGGAATAAAAAATCCAAGCTGTTACCACCAAATGTTTAAGTGTAGTTATCACCAAATATATTAGTGGTAACAAATGGGAAAAATATTCCCACTTGTTACCACCGGGTACTTTAGTGGTAACACTTGGGAAAAAAAAAACAGCTGTTACCAGTGGTAACAAATTGGTGGTAACAGGTGGGAATAACCCTTATTGTGAAATCGACGCCTTTTAAATGAAATGAAATGAAATCTTTATTTGCCAGAATACGTTACAAAAAGGTCTTAAGGCGCTCTTCCCATTCCCGTATCGTTAATAAATAAATAATTATTGAGGGATGACAGGCTAGGATGCTAGGCTATCGCGTCGTCAATCGATCGTCGAAACAGCAGGTCCTGTGGCCATGATGATATATCAACCATTACACTTAAATGTAACGCTAAATACTTGTGCCGTCCGATGGCACATCTGATCAATCTTTCTTTTAGTCAAGGCATCTTTCCCGAACAGTTAAAGCTTTCGGTTATAAAACCATTATTTAAAAAAGGAGATCGAAATGACCCAAATAACTACAGGCCCATTACCATTGTTCCTTCTTTGTCTAAGATTATGGAGAAAGCTATGTTTGTGAGAGTGATTGACTATTTGTCGATACACAATATCTTACTGCCAGAACAATTTGGTTTTCGGAAGGGTCACTCAACAGAATTAGCATGTTTTGATTTTATTAAGTATGTGTCAGAAGCTATAAATAACAAATTACCAGTTATGTCAATTTTCCTTGACATGAGTAAAGCCTTCGACTTTATAAACCATTCGAAACTTCTGTTGAAACTTGAGACGTATGGCATAAGGGGTACCGTTCTCGATTGGATGACAAGCTATTTAGCCAACCGACAACAATGTACAGAATTGTCTAGACTGGTTACGGAGGGGACTAACATTGTAAGGGTGAAGTACAGGTCACCTTATCGTGTCAATGCGTCCGGGGTACCTCAGGGAAGTAATTTGGGACCTCTATTGTTTTTATTATATATAAATGACCTTCCCCAAGCTACTGTGCAAAAGTGTATACTTTTTGCTGACGACACTACCTTAATAGTAAGGGGAACTGACAAAAATGTGTACGAAACAAATATAAATAAAGCATTAGTAGATATCAATACCTGGACATGTAATAATAACCTTAATATTAATCTTGATAAAAGTTTATTTATACAATTTCATTCTTATAAATCAAGCCCCATAAATTTAATTGTTAATCATAATTGCATTCCCGTCAACGAAGCTCACAGTGTAAAATTCTTAGGTTTATTTATTGATAATCATCTGAACTGGAAGCTCCATGTTGATTCAGTCTGTTCTAAATTAGCCAGGTTTGTTTTTGCTTTAAGAGAACTTAGAAAATCAGTTTCTACTGGGGCAGCGCTAACTGCCTACCACGGGTATGTGGCATCTACCCTTAATTACGGACTTTTGCTATGGGGCAACTCTGTTGATGGTGAGAGGGCATTTATAATGCAGAAAAAATGTCTGCGTGCAGTAGGTTGTGCTCGGTTTGATGAAAGCTGTAGACCACTTTTCCATAAGTTTAAAGTTCTCCCCTTGGCGTCTATGTATATATTGAAAGCATGTCTCTTCACTGATAACCATCCAGAATATTTTAAAAAACGTGAAAAACTGTTCGGTGGAAAATCAAGAAGTCAATATCAATACCTGCTCCATCAACCATGTTGTAGGTCTGAGATCTTTAAAAGAAACGCCTGTAACATGTGCGTAGTTTTATTTAACAGCCTTCCCAAAGAATTGAGGGTGTTACGTGGCAGGGCGCTCAGGGCTAAGTTGACTGTATGGCTACAGGAACACTGTTTTTATAGCGTTAAAGATTTTGTCAACTTTAATAGAGCATAACAACGCTGATGCATGCTATTTAGCTAATTTATTTTTTATCGTAACCAACATGTCAATTATTGTGTCCTATCTAATATTTTGCATGTCGATTTTAATGTCGGCTGAATACTGATTCTGTTATTTATTTTATGATCTTATTGTAACGTATTCTAGCAAATAAACATTTCTATTCTATTCTATTCTATTCTATTCATAACTTAATTACTTAAATTAAGTCAATTGTGGGATGGTTGCAAGATTCCACAGACTCCGCAACCTTTATGCAACGATTGTTTCTCGATCGGAGAGCGATTCGACACAGCCGTTTCAGAGACGATCGTTTACTTGGGTAATGGATTGTGTAGTCGTTTGTAACCGGTTGAAAATCACAATTCACTAATATTATAGATGAGAGAGTTTGTGGAGATGCTTGTTTGTTAGTCAATCACGACGTGGGTTGTGACTCAAAAAATGCCAAAATTAGGTATATTTAGTCGAAACTCTACTCTCTACGCCTAGGACTCTTAATTTTGGTAGTATCTATTTTATATTATAGTCCTTGAGGGGAATTTAGTCACTAAGTTATACTGATTATTATATTAGAAGACACGCCCCACTCCTTAATATTACGTATGTACATTTACGTAAACGCGCACGTAAGATGATGATGTTCTGACGTTTTTGTGTATTAAAAATAAAAGAATATCGTCTGACTTTGGGTAGTATCGAATCACTACTGATACGTTATTACAATGAAATAAATGGTTTTCTATATCGAGTTGTTTTTACGAATCAAGTTCCGAATTCAGGCTTTTAGCTTTATACATAACTAGCAGCCCACCCTGGCTTCGCTTCGGTTTATATGTTTTTCAGTAACACCCGTACATAATCCAGAATGTATTATACATAAAAACCTTCCTCTTGAATCATTCTATCTATTGATGAAAACCGCATTAAAATCTGTTGCGTAGTTTTAAAGATAGAAGAAGAAATGTAAAGTTACGGGGTCTATGGTCCTGAATGGCTTCGAGAAAAGTATAGTTGTATTAAGCATTAGTTTTGTTGAGTTGGTTTGTTTTTGCTAGACTTAAAATTAAAATTAAAGGATTAACTGCCGCACTCAGAGACGTCAATTAAATTTAATGCCTGATCATAGTTGGTGCTGTCACTTTCTTTGCTATAGGAATAGAATAAGACAACACGTCACTAAACAAACATTCAATTTAATTGACGTCTCTGAGTGCGGCAGTAAGGACTCAAAATTAAATTCAAACTTTTTAGAGTGGTAGGTAATTCTGTAGCTCTACTGCCTACCCCACTCTGGGAATGAAGGCTAGAGTAAATGCTTGGTAGGAGCGTTGCCGTGCCCCCAAATGGAAATAGTGCACTGAAAAAACAATGGTATATCGAGCGGCTGCATGACATGTGTGTTTGCACATCACACATACAGGGCACACCAAGCCGGTTTAGTCGGGCTGCGCCGTCGCTGTAATACGTTTTTTTTTTTTTTTTGCCCCCGCGGCGGCTTGAACAGCTACTACCGCAGGGATATGGCGTTTCCACGTGAAGTGATTTCGCCAGTGTCAAGGTATATATGAGTATAAATCAATATAGCAATAAAACATAATCCAATCTTCTCTAGGAAGATTGGGGGCAACGTTGTACGGTGATTTGTAGGTCAGAGGTCAAGATAGTTTTAACCTCTGCACCACTGCGAGTCCACTTGAAACGAGAAGAAAGATGCCAGATACACGAAATAAATCCAAGTCTTCAATCACTGTGCGACACAAAGGCATAAAAAGTACAAATCACTATCAGAAAAGAACTTTGAACACCTAATTACCCAAAAATTAAAGTCCAAAACAAATTACACGTCCGCCATCTTTTAACGTTGCAAATGACCTCTAATACGATTTTAATTCCCACAGAAAAAATGTAAACAAAGTTACGTCATTGTCAAAGTGACATTTCAGGGGATCTCAAAGTTTGGGCCAGCAAGAAATATAATATTCAGTTATCATTTCGCACGAACCGTGACCTAAAAATAAATTCGAGAAATAATTGAAATTAAAATCGCACAAATGAGTCACTTGAAAGCGATTACGACACGGGAGCAGGAATTTTGAAGCGAAGCGAGTGAAGTGACGTCTCACAGTCCCACATCAATCAAGCGGCTCTCAACTTGTTGACACAGGTGTATCGAGTCAATGATACCAGTGCAATAAATAAATTCTGCATACAAAAACAGTTTTCTCGTTTTAAATTAATACAACAAAGAGTTTATATCAAAATAAAGTTTGCCATCAACAAATTAAATTCTTCAATCTTGATTACAATGTACAGTTTTTTATAGAAAGTCGATTTCTTTTAAATGTGGAAAGTATAAATATTTTGAATGCTGCAAATGTTTTTCGTACACGGCAACACCTTTGTTTACATTTTGTCTGTGGGAATAAAAATCCGACCTTAAATATGGTTGCATGCGTTAAGTATCGACCAGCGCCCAACCGTAGCGACCGAGCAGCAATAGGTAATAGAAACTATGAACGAGAGGACTTACTTTTCTATGACTAAAATGGATTCAGATCGCCCGCGGCGTGTAATCTCCTACATTTCTGACCTAACCGAAATGAGGTAGCTCATTCCCTGTAAGTATCAATGGTTTTTGCCCAGTTCGTTTTCCCTTGGCGACATTGGAGCTTGGAACTATTGAGCAACGTCGACCAATTAGGCGCGGCTGTATACAAAAAACCTTTCATACTTTTCCATTCGTATCATTTCACAACATCAGTCCAGTTAGTTCGCGATAAGAATTTTATACTGCCTGTCATAATAACATTGGACACATATCACAGCTATACCTTGAACATAGTCAACCAGTCATTTAGTTTTGTTTAAAAATATGTGGTCAAGTGCGAGTCGGAATTGCGCATCTGCGGTTACCGTTGCACCATAACATAATCACACCTGATGCTTGATTTTTAGTTATTTTTGTACTTTTAGGTACGTTTTTCCGTTTTAACATTTATTTTTATTTTATTTTTTATGTGAAACAGTTTACAGGTAGATGATCATGCGAGTCACCTGGTGGTAAGTGATAATATCGCGGTCCATAAACAACCAGAGGAATCGCAGGCGTATTCCCTATATGTCCCTATTGTTTGTTAGGAAACTTAGCACGCATATAGTCTTTAATAAAACAACAGGCTGTCTATCACGGTTTAAAAAATGCAACAAGTAGGAGCGGACGGACGAGAAAGGCATGGCACCTAATAAGTAGGCATCGGAGTTTTTGTCGCACGGTAAGACTAATAGCAAGCTATGGAGTCATTTGCCATAAATCTAAACTCTTATTCATATTCATACTCATTTATTTATTATATCAGATCAGATCAGAAACGATTATTTATTAAAAAAATAATTACCATTTTTATACTGATTTAATTACGAAAATTTATAAACAAACAAAAGATACATTAAAACACGTCAGAAGGGAATGTTTTAGTCCACACTAGTGGCGAATTGTATGTTAAAATAGTTCAAGTTATGAATTTATACTCTAATAGAAAATTATTTTTTTATATAACTTGACTAAGATAATTATCCACGACCGACCGCTACAGAGGCATTTTAAGATAAATTAAATAAATGAGTATGAATATGAATAAGAGTTCAGATTTATGGCTAATGGCGACTCCATACTTAGCTTGCTATTAGTCTTACCGTGCGACAAAAACTCCGATGCCTAGTAAATTTATATAAGTTTTATTGGTTACTTGATGTGTTATATTCTTCTTCTTGTACACTTGTTTACTCGTTGCACAACCTTTCACTCTTCTCAATCTCTCAAGGGTTAGCTGGAAGAGATCCCTTAAAGGGATAAGTTCGCCTTTGTACATATTTTTATATTAATTGTATTGTTCTGTTTTTTCTTTTGTACAATAAAGTGTTTACATACATACATACATACATAAGGTTGTAATAGGAACGGAACCCTAATAAAAAAGAATGCGGCATAGCCAGTGTTTCATTTTTTATTCGGTTAATTGATTAGCCTTTAAAAAGTGGCTGTTTGATAGGGATTTTGCTTCAAGAAGGCAGTACTTAAGTGTAGTCAGCATGTCAAATTCACAACCTTTAGTGCAGTGTTCACCAACAATTAAACTGATGGTTAGCGGTTTAACGGTTGTCAAGTGTATTGACTAACAGCTGATTAAGACTTAACCTTCTGTTAAATTGGTTGGTGAACTCGGCCCTTAGTACCGTTTGGTAACCAACATTTCGTAACCAGCTTTAAATTTAATTTAATTCTGTAAGTGGTTACGAAATTTTGGTTACCAACCGGTACTAAAGGAATTGACAATGACTTTATTTTTCAATATTTATGCAGATCATTCGTACTCGCTTTCAGGGTTTACTTATTCTATTACCAAAAAGTTCTTTCTTAAAAGGTATCAGACAGGATGTTTTCTATTTTGTTTCTTTTCGGCAGTCATCATAACAGCCAAAAAACTCATTTCTGGATTTACCAAAAAGGTTCCCCACAACTATCGGTTCTCCAGCAGTAATTGACTAACAAGGGTGATTTATTTCTAAGTGCTGTCTTATGGCCTGTTGTTTCATCAGTAGTTAAACTGACTAATCGTCGTTGAAACTGCAAAACCGCGTAAGTGACATTTTAAATAAGGAGCAAATGCACATTTTTAATAAATTTGTTAGTTACGCGGTTTTGCAGTATCACCGATGTAATCGTAAAAAACCGTAATTCAGGGTTAAATCTTAAAGAAATGTGTCAAATTTACGATTCCATTTTCGAATTTTAACCATTGGTTGAGTTAACTAAACAAACAACTGGCCCTTACTATACTGCCTTAAAATTTTGCCTCCTTAACCGATGTGCAACATCTACTTATCAGTTATCTTATCATTAATTGGTCGTCCATAATGGTAACCATAAAATGTTATTAAGTATACACATTTTGTCTCTTACAAAACTGATGCGACGTTATGAGTCTGATAAGTAATTGTAAGAATTATGTAAATATGCAGAAATGATGGCCCGTGGCATTGCTTAACACAAATGATAATTTTATCATTGCATAAAAACATGCATATTAAGGTTTTTTAATATGGTGGAGTGAAGATCTTAACATGTCATACGCTTGTTAAGCCAATTAGCGTATAGTTGATAAAAATCTCAACAGGAAAATTACACAATCTGCATCTTATTTTTTTTTTCTTTTGGAACCTACCTCCTCAAATTGAGTTAGTATTTCTTTACACTGGTAAACATCTTAGGCTAATTGTGCAAAATATGGGTACAGAATTATCAACAAGTTTTTAGAGTTGTTGGTAATTCTGTAGCTCTGCCTACCCCACTCTGGGAACGAAGGCGTGAGTTAATGTATATGTATGTATGTGTATTTCTTTAACTTTTAGTTAGTCATTGTTACGATGAAGAATCCTCACTTAAGTAAGGCCAACGAGACGAGATAATGAATGTAAACAAGCTTACATGAGTTCAAAACATTTTGAATTGAAATCGTGTCACTTCGAACGCAATCTCAACAGGAATGAACTTCACCAAATGGCGGCCCGTATGTTGACAACTTCTGTACTGGCAGCTTTCCTGTACCACGAATCACGCAACGACAGCTGTCATCGACCAACTGAAGGTATAATTGCGTGCGAGAAATAAGGATAGATATAATAATCGCTCGCTATCGCAATTTCATTCAGTAACGGTCAGTCTGTTTACATTCTCATTGGCTGTACTTTAGAATTTTTTAAAAGGTGTTCTGAAAATAAAACATGCTTACAGTAAAGTTCAGAGGTTTGTCTCAAAAGTATAGGTACTATTTTTTTTGTTCATTATTTACTGAGAAAATAAATGACAAAAAAATCTGCTAATGGCTAAAGAGCTTAAACGCCTTATGTTCTTTTTTACGTCGCAGCTAGTGCTAGACTTAAAAAAACAAAACGCGGTTACACGGAAAATGACGGCATTCCAAAGCGAGCGTAGCATTTATTTATTTATTTATTTTATGGCATGGGAAGGCAAACGAGCACACAGGCCACCTGATGGTAAGTGGAAACTGTGACCCAAAGACATTCGCATTCACAAGACTGCAAATGCGTTGCCAACCCTGAGGACTAAAATGGAATGCCTCTATGCTAGTCATTTCACCGGCTGTCTTATCCCCAAAACCGGAACACAACAATGCGAACACTGCTGCTTGGCGGTAGGTTAATGGATAAGATGGTGGTACCAACCCGGACGGACCCTGCACAAGGTCCTCCCACAAGTAAACTAAACACTAATAATAAAAAAAAACTCATAACACTGGTCCATTATACTTAGATCCAAAAGTGAGATGTTTTTTCCGTTTTTATAGTGCAAAGCCTCATCACTTTAAGGAACTATTCAGCATCCAAACGTTTATAGCGATAAACGACTTCTACGTAGACGGAGTCGCGGACAAACGCTAGTGTGCACGTAAGACTTCTAAACGCCTCTGCGACCTTCACCCACGACTTTGCGACTTGACGAACTTGTCCGAATTATACCCATTAATGTATTCATACCCATTCATAACAGCGCAGCTAAATGAAGACAACTTTCATTTGTTTACAACATAATATAAATACGCAGACGTTGCTGACCTATGTATAATGACGAGATATTGATGACGTGTGTTATTAAATAGGCTGGTCATAAATGTGAGGTTGATAGAATTGTCTTATTTGTGAACAATATCCAAACAAGCTAAAGTAAGTACAGTCAGGGGAGTTGGGTTGGTAAGTTTTTGAAAGGGATATCGAATGAAAAAGTACTGAACAGAATAAAAGAAAGAAGGAATTCGCGGGTAATAATAGAAAATGGAAGAGGAATAATGACTTGCATAGAGGCATTCCATGATATCTTAAGGGTCTTGCGAATGCGAATGTCTATGGGCCACAGTTTCCACTTACCATCAGGTGGCAGTGTGCTCGTTTGCATTCTTTATGCCGTAAAAGAAAAACCTGCTACCACAAGACATTTTCCTTAAAAGCATGATAGAAGGAAGAAGAGGCAGGGGACGACCAAGGAGCAAGTAAAAGAGAAGGTTGACGTCGTGACGTACCTGAAAGTCAAGCAAGTGTTAGAAGACTGGAGCGATTGGCGATTACTCCATCTACAAGAGCTTAACACTTAAATACATACATACATACATTAAATCACGCCTGTTTCCCAGAGGGGTATATAGGCAGAGACCACTTCTTTCCACTTGCTACGATCTTGACAAATTTATTTCGCTTCTTCAACATTCATACATCGAGTTATGCACGCACGTCGGTTTCGAGTACTTAAGATTCGGCCCTTTTCCAGTATTTCTCCGATTTGATTCGAAAAAGTACGCCTAGGGCGGCCCCTTCCGACCCTTCCACTCACTTTCGCTCTGTATATCTCTTTCGTCAATCTTCTTTCATATATCCTTTCCAAATGACCGAACCATCGAAGCATGCCCTTTGCAATCTTAGTCACTACGAGTACATCTTCTTTTATTCCTTATTTTACTCTTTTATTTTATTTTACACTTAAATAAAGAGAGAGAAAGACAGTCAATTCGTATGTCTATTAAAAGGATGGACTTTAAGTAAGAACATCTTTACGTTTTAAATCTACTTACAATAATAAAAAGCCCCAAAACTGGTATGTTGATGTTTATTATCTCAATGATCATCTCAGTGGCAATTTCAGAGAAAGTTAAAGTTGCCTTAAAAACATCTTTAAAATAAATAGTATGTTTATTACATCGCCATTTTCCATTTATCAAGATCTTCTCTTGCTGTTAAGGTTGTGTAACTTGCTTAAAATGGTATTGTCCATGTTACTTCTTGGTACAGTCAAAGTGATAATTATTGCCACGTTCCCAAGATGCCAAAATATATACACGCACATATGTCACTGATAATAAGGGGCATGTTTGTTTATATTTGGCGCGGTGGCCGTATAGATAATTAACCTACGACTTCATTCCTATATTTAAAAATATATAATATAACCTTCCTCAATTTTTTTATATGAGAGTGAAAAACTATGCTTCGATTTTTTTTATTCGTTGGAATTCAATAGGGAGATTATCTGTTAAATGTACGATCAATTTAAAAAAATCAAGGTATTTATTTTGTGAACCACAGTATCTGAGATTTAGTATATTAAAAAAGAAGTATTATTCGATTATAATGATTTTAGTACGAAATATATCAACGGGTAAAAACTTGCAATACCCAACCTAGTAAAGAATAGAACAGACGCGTTAAAACAAATAACCTAGTGTAATTAGAAACGAAACTTTACAACCCCGCCCCACCCCCGCACTATTTCCATGTATAAATTAATTATACAAATAAAGTTTATATAGCTCTGTCCTTTAAACTCGGCGTAAACTGAATTGCATAACTATGTTATAATAACCCCTGGTGTTCAAATTGCTCCGTTATTTCACCATTCTGACATCCGATCTAAAAACCAAAATGGCGACTATAGTATCAAGTGTTGTGACAGGTTGGCTAACATTTTGAAAACGGATGTTTAAATGCCTGTTACTCGGTTACGTCGTGAGTTTAACGAACGCAGATATAATTTCATATACTATATCAACAGTAGAACAATGTCTAAATAAATACTTATACTATATACATATATTACGCTGGGCCGATTTTCGACCATGGCATCAGGGGCCCGTTTCTCGAATAGTATTAGTCTAATATTAGTGTTTTGTCTCATAAATACAACTAAAAAATGAGACAAAACACTAATATTATTAGACTAATACTTTTTGAGAAATGGGCCCCAGATCTACAGTTATGGTACGATTTTGATAAATGATATGTCATTGGATTCGTTTCATGCTGGAGAGTTTTACTCTTTTTTTATGTTAGGTAGGAAAACTAATTAAACTAACTACTGAAAATTAAATTATGAAATGGCAGGCGTCTTAGTAGAATTTGAATATAACTTAAAGGTAATAATTTATTTGTTTATTTATTTGGAACACAAACAGTCATTTACATGGATCTTATTAGAATAAAACGATAATGGTTCTCTAGAAATGTTAGACATGCGTAGATATTACTTTTAAAATTGGTACACTTGAGTTCATAAATATGTATACACTTTAGTACCTTGTCTATTTAATGACGTGTTTAGAAAATTTAAACTGAACATTATCTATGTAATGAATGTTCAAGATATCCTGAAAACATCACGGTTTTAGAAGACAATAGCATTCAATGAAATGAAATTCGATGAAATGATACAATCGATGAAGTGAAATTCGATAAAATTATGATTTCTTTAGATATAATTATTAATTTATATACAGAGATATACAGATCGAAAGTGAGTGGAAGGGTCGGAAGGGGCCGCTCTAGGCGTACTTTTTCGAATCAAATCGGAGAAATACTGGAAAAAGTCTGAATCTTGTACCCGATACCGACGTGCGTGCATGACTCGATGAGGAAGCGTGATTTAATGTATGTATGTTTGTAATTATTAATTTCAAATCTTTTTTTTCATAAATCTTTAACCTGATTAACCGTGACCAGAATTCGTTAACGTAAGTCCGCTGCAAACTCTAGAAGGCAATAACGCAAGATTCGAGCTTCAAAGCGCCGACAAATGCATATGTTTATCAGTTTGCATAGCGATCAGCGTGTCGTGTCGCAGACGCAGCCTCGGTTGCACAACCCGCTGACAGTCGGCGATGCATCTGGACATGTCGGTGTTTATTTTGGAACTTTTTATTAATTACTATCTGTCCGCGCGGGTGTAATTTTTTTTCATACATACCTTATGAAATTTACTTTACGACCTATTCTCATATATAAAAAATCCGTCGAGCCGTTTTCGAGTTCGACCGTAATTGTTTTCAAAAACCAAAACTAGTCTCCTTTGCGTAGAATTTGCTATTTCCAATATTTAAGGTAGTTGCCGTCCATGAGGCGTTCGTTTTTTCCACCCTGTATATAGTTATTATATTTGTTAGGAATGAGATTTTTTGGCACACATGCTATACGTGACTATATAAACATAGTGAGGAGACTTTGTAAAGTTATTTTATTTTTTAAGATTTTCTTCTTGAATCTTGGTTGTACTAAGTAAGTTGTAAGGCACAAAAACCTAATTTAAAACTTATATTTAAACTTAATTTACATAATGTTAGTATATGCCATTGTAAAAGGGATAATTAATCTGTAATTATAATGTAAGGTAAGATTAATTACTTGAATTATACTAATTATATTACTGTTATGTTATAATTAGTGTTTTTTTCTTGACACGGTACCTAAACTTTAATTTATTTTAGGTTTAAATTGCTCATAAAAATCGTATAATGACCTAAACCTATTCATAAATTTTTTAACCGTCAGAACATGGTGTCCTGTCCAGGCCTCGAATATACGTCATTTACAAGTATTTTCAATTTTGTGCGTTTAAATATGTGTTAAGATTTTAAAAAATCACGACTGATATCAAAAATAATTTTCACAAAAAAAAATTACCTAATAGCAGTCGGCTGCAACCATATATCTCGATTTTTTTCAATTATATCTCCATTAAGAACCAACTGGCAACTTTATAAAAAAACTCAAGTAATGCTAACAAATTTATCCTGTTTCTAATTATTATTTGTACTTCATTTTAGCACTACATTTCTAAAAACCAAATTACAGTTTACTGTTACACATATTGCCAAGTAAATAAACTACTCTACCCAATTAGCACATTGGATTGATTTAACTATAACCCGTCAAATTCTCGCAATAAAAAAATCACAAGTTATCTAGTCCAAATACAGTACACTCCTAAATCCGCAACATAATTAAAACCACACGACTTTGAATCTACTTACAGACCTACTGAACTTAAATTCGCACAACGTTGGTAATTCAGCCGTATATTTGAAAGGCATTAAAAGTATTGAAATTCTAATGCGCATACTGCCTTCTTGCTTTAGGCAGTATAGCTGAAGTTTCGAGTGGCTTCAAGGTTACTCAAGAAGCCTCCAAGTGTTGGTGGAAGGCGGCGCCGGCGCAGGGTTGGGGGTACTTTCACGAAGGCTTCGACGGTCCGCGCAGCCTCCGCCGCGCAGTGCTCTCGCCGGCAACACGCCGTCAGCACGCTTGCGCGAAAAAAATATAATTTATTTAAAAAAAGTTTAGTGACTTGTGATCTATGCTAGTGTTGTGAAGATAATGTGGCAAGTGAAGGATACGATGATTACGAGGTATTTCTTTTTAGATTTTTTCATTTTGTTTTTTTGATGTTTTATTTGGGTAGATATATATGTTAAATGCATACGAAGTATATTATTATTAGTAAGAAAGCTTTAGTTTTTATCTCTTTTTTATGACACGTAACAAAAAAGAGTTTTAAATTTACCCTAAAAATATTTAAACATTTAAACATTTAAAAAGATGCATTAATCCCAAACACATAAATAATTACGAATAATAATCGTAATTATTCGTAATTATTCGTAATAAAAAAAACATCCCCCGTTGAACTCTAATGTACAGCACCTCGTAGAGACTACGCGCTGCTACGAACCGTAGCGCGTAGCTTCATATTAACATGCTAATTCGTTAAATTGGAATCATTATACGATTTTTATGAGCAATTTAAACCTAAAATAAATTAAAGTTTAGGTACCGTGTCAAGAAAAAAACACTAATTATAACATAACAGTAATATAATTAGTATAATTCAAGTAATTAATCTTACCTTACATTATAATTACAGATTAATTATCCCTTTTACAATGGCATATACTAACACTATGTAAATTAAAGTATTTAAAAAAATAATTTCTAATGTTCTGCCTCTGCTTTAAATAGCAGTAAATTTAAAACTAAACCACGAACTAAAAATAAAAACGTATTAATAAATATTCAAATGAAATGCTGCTGTGTCATAATTTGAATCTTATTATCATATGTTATTTATGTTGGTTTTGTAACGGTTATAAACCTACGAGACAATACAAACCCACGTTGAGTAGAAATAGTAAAATTATAATAACGGTATAGTAATACATATAGGAATGTGGAATTATATTTGCATATGAGAGCATCGTTTTCTTTTACGTTTTAACTAGCTTTTGCCCATGTTTTTTCCGCGTAGATTTAGATTATTGTTATTCCCTTGGGAACTTTTATATTTTCTGGGATACAAAGTAGCCTATGTGATAATCAAGGGTATGAGCTATACCATTTTTAAATTTCATCCAAAGAAAAAAACTCGTATCTGGTATTTCGAGATGTATGTGTTTGGACTTTATTATCTTCGGGTTTAAGTTTAAAATT
Source organism: Acleris emargana (assembly GCA_927399475.2). Taxonomy (NCBI): domain Eukaryota; kingdom Metazoa; phylum Arthropoda; class Insecta; order Lepidoptera; family Tortricidae; genus Acleris; species Acleris emargana. The sequence goes on along the minus strand of OV656844.1, from coordinate 3,942,624 downwards.
GTACGTCACGAAATATGAGATACGTGGTTTTTTCAATATAATGATGCTTTATAATATTAGTAGGATTATTATTTCTGTTGTATTTCATGTATAAGCTAATAATATTTTATTGAAATAGTTTAGTATTGAAAAAAGTTCAACTAGTCCCAAACTAAGGCTTGTACTATGGGTACTGGACAAGGAGAAAAATACCTATATATACAGAAATACATATTTAAATACATAGAATTCAGGCTCCGTGTGGTTGCCGGGTTAGAATAGTGCCACTCCATGTCTTCCCGTGGATGTCGTAAGACGCGACTAAGGGAATATAGGCTTGTAGTACTGTCAGGCGATGGGCTTGCAACCTGTCACTAATACACTGGTAAACATCTTAGCCTATTTGTGCAAAATGTGGTTACAGAATTATCAACAACTTTTTAAAGATGTAGGTAATTCTGTAGCTCTGCCTACCCCACTCTGGGATTACAGGCGTGAAGGTATGTATGTATGTATGTAGAATTCAGGACAAAATACTCGCGCTCATCATACAAATATTTGCCCATAGCGGGAATCGACACCGGAACGCGCTCATTGCTCAGTGAAATGGCTCTTTCCGATCGCTGAAATCCATTCTTGGTTAAATGACTTTGTTCAAACACACTTCAAATCAAGTTACGTTAAATATCAATCAATAAATTCTATCGACGCAGTATTTGACACAAGGTGTCAAATAATGACATATTATAGTACCCTTTATAATAGCGAGGCAAGAAATGACAAATAACAATTTAGTATGACATGCGAATAATGCCAGTGCGCTGGAGTGGTTTTTGCGCGATTCCGAGTTTAATTGGATCAGGTCAATGTCTGAGGAAAAATAAAGACACGTAACTTATACACTTATATTAGAAAGAGGAAAAATGTGTATTTTAACACGACTGCCCAAAAAAGGAGTGTAATGTATTCAGAGTTCATGAATGTATGTATGTATGTATCTACGATTCTTTATTACACCATAACTTCTAAACGCCTAAACCGATTTAAATGTGTGTGGTATCGTTAGAATACTTTCACCATCCCGGGTGATATAATTACTAATCTGTAAAAAATTAAATAACGACCATGGCAAAATATCATTTTTTTAAGTCAACAATTAAAAACGTCTAATTATAACAATATAGGTATCACGAACAAAATATATACGAATATAGGAGCATTAATAAACGGGTTTAATAATAATATCAAAAAAACAGTAGGATTTTTAAAGCTTGCTTTACATTTTTTTTTTTTTTTTTTTTATGTAATAAATAAATAAATAAATATCAGGGGACAATGTCACACCAATTGACCTAGTCCCAATTTAAGCTCTTGCATGGCTTGTATTATGGGTACTAGACAACGATATAAATACTTATATAGAGAAATATATACTTCAATACATAGTAAACATCCATGATTCAGGAACAAATATTCGCGCTCATCACACAAATATCTGCCCTTACTGGGATTTGAACCCAGGACCGCTAGCTTCGTAGGCAGGGTCACTACCAACTAGGCCAGCGCGTCGTCAGTTATTGTACGAGTATATTGTAACAAAAAACTCAAAAACGACTGGACCGATTTCAAAAATTCTTTCAACATTACAATGCTATATTATCCCTGAGTGACATATGTATGTTTTATTTATCTGCTCGGACGGAGTCACGGGAAACAGCTATTTTTTATATATACCTATAGATTAAGCCATTAGCAATCGAGGCAATATTAATCTACGCGATGGCAAAATCTAATAAGCAATTAGATGCTATCGAAATACTCAGTCGAGCTTGAGACTGACTAGCCCGCAAAAAAACGCGTTGTGAAACGTTCAGTATTTTTTTTATTGCTGATGTCGCATTTTTCCCATTTTCCTTAACATTACTGCTTTTAAAGTACTTCAATTTGTTCAATGTTGTCTAGAACTTCCAGTTTTCCCGGCAGTTATTTAGTACTGAAACACTTAAGAATAAGAATAACAATAAAAGTATTTACTGTCACCCAAAACCAGTAAAATACAAACAAAATTTAATTATAAAAAAAACAGGTGTGACAAAAGGCATAGACTCAGCATGTGCTGCGAGCTAGTTTTCAATCCCTTTTCGCACTCAGTCTAGTTTAGCACATCCCTTCCCTTCACTTCCTTTCCTTCCGTTTCTTCGTGTTCCTTTTATTTCCACGAGCGTCTTTTCATTTACTTCTGGGTTTGTTGTAGATCTGGGGACCATGTGATTCTGTCAAAGGTAATTACTATAAGGTAAGGTCCCCACTACAAAGACTACCATTGGAGAAAGATGATAAAAGTACAGTTTTTTTTAAGGATTTGCGCCCAAAAACCAGAGTAATAGGGATCGGTTTTGAAGGTGTAGCCGCACCGAGTTTACTATTAAAAAAAAAATAAAAAAATTACACGAAACATTTTATAAACATTTTGACCATTCGTTAATAAGAAAAACCAGCGACCCGCCCACGCTTTGCTTTAGTATATCGACGGTGATGCTGTAAAACCGCGTAACTAACAAATTTATGATAGAGCAAAATAAACCTTACCGTCTTATTAAAAAGGTGCATTTTGCTCCTTATTTAAAATGTTACTTACGCGGTTTTGCAGTTTCACCGACGATATGTGAGTTTTCTATACCCGAACATAAACCAGAATTGATTATACATAAAACCCTTCCTGAATCACTCTATGAAAACCATATTACAATCTATTGCGTAGTTTGGTCAACCAATTTGATTCCTAGCCCACTATGGACTTTGTCAACGTGACGTTGAAAACCAAATCATAGGAAGTCTTGGTTTTGGAAGTCAACGTCACTTTAACATAGTCCATAGTAACCTAGAAATCAAGTTGGTTGACTGTACAATACAGACGGCTGCGATTTGGTTTTATACTATGTGGAGAAGGCATATAACCCAAGTATTAACAAGAACCCCGTGTGGTTGCCGGGTTAGAATAGTGCCACTCCATGTCTTCCCGTGGATGTCGTAAGAGGCGACTAAGGGAATATAGGCTTGTAGTACTGTTAGGCGATGGGCTTGCCACCTGTCACTAATACGCTGGTAAACATCTTAGCCTGATTGTGCAAATTGTGGTTACTGAATGGTCAACAACTTTTGAAGTTGTAATTCTGTAGCTCTGCCTACCCCACTCTGGGATTACAGGCGTGAAGGTATGTATGTATTAACAAGAAAATATGTTCCCTAATATCAAATCATTCATTCAGTTGTCATGACGCGTCATCGAAAGCGAAAGCATGACTCGTCTGATGATGATTAACTACTGATTACGGTGATCGAGTGATTACGTCGAGACGAATCGTAACGTTTCGGTGCCTTATCGTGCCAAATGTTGCATAGCTGACAATAGGCAATAGATTTAATTCAATTAATTATAATTTATTCAATGTTAATTAAATGTTTATTAAGATTCAATTAATAGGTACTAAATAAGAACTTAGAAAGGGCCCCTGTGGCAAAGTACTACAGATGTCGTCCGGCTCTGCTGGTATCTGTGGTGCTTTAGGTTTCTTTTTTTAGTTCTTATTTAGCATTAATTTAATGTAATTTTTAATTAAAACTACTACAACTAAAAGTTAAAATTAAACTTATTTAAATTAAAATAAAACGAAGCTACTGAAATATATATATTTTTTTTTTTATTGAGTTTGCATACATTTATTTATAATCCAATTAGTTTTGCTTGCAATAGGTAGTTAGTTTTAGTAGGTAAGTATTGCTGTTAGTTTTTAATTTGTAATAATTTAGTGGTTTTTTCGTTTTTTTTACGTGAATCAAATGTATAAATGATCACTCGTCAGATATTGATGTAACAGTAATATGTTAGCATTACTGTGTTCCGGTGTGGGGATAAGACAGCCGGTGAAATAACTAGCGCAGAGGCATTCCATCTTAGTCCTCAGGTTTGGCACCGCATTTGCATTTGGATTGCAGTCTTTAGATAGGAGTCTTGAATGCAAATGTCTATGGGTCACATAGCCTGTATTCTACTAAGTAAAGCTATATTGCCTTTGGCATGTTATAGTATTGACAACGTTACGATAGCTTTTATTTATTTGACAAAAATGGCAGCCGAGAAATTACACAATACAATAATATGTATTTCAAAGGTAACATGTTTATAGCCTGTTAAATAGAGGGCCTGGGGGGTTATTATGACATGGTTTTGCAGTTCATTTTACGGCAAGCGTAAAGGACAGAGCTATAGATATTATATAGCTCTGTCCTTTTCTCTCACCGTAAACTGCATAGAAAAGTTATGTCATAATAACCAATTTTGTTTTTATGTTGTTTCTAACTAAATTGCAATACCCATGCAAAAGCTTCAGTTTTGGTTTATTCTGCAATTAACAATCCCAGCGTTGACGAGTTGGGAAATGGTTTAAGTCCACATTTTAAGTAATCCTGATATTTCTACAGTGGAATCCGTGAGTTACAAAACTCAAGGCCAAAGTTTAAGGTTAATTGTGAAATGTTTATTTGAAGTGTTTAAATACGGGGCAGTTTGGGCAATGGCCTATTGCGGATAAACAAAGATTTGAATTGCAAAAGTATGAAGTAAAGTATCGCTTGCTTGTAGGTCGAGCCGATGGAGAGGTATTTGTGGAATGCGTGTTTCCTCTTTTTCAATCTATGTTATTTCTTAATTGAACCGGCTCCGTCTTAATTAACGTGGTAGAATTTACATTACGCATACAGACACGTGTCTAATCTATCGTATCTTATTGGAGGGGTTTTTACGGGAACAACTTGCCCCTTTGGATTAGCCAGATTTTTGAGGTAAAAACGTCAATTTAAGGGACTTCCTTATTAAATGTATCGATAACTTGTTCAAATACTTATTTCAAAGTGAAATTTCATATTAGATAGGTATTAAGTTCATCGGATAATATACATATAAATTAACTAAAAATGCTGATCAACGATACTATATAATGATAATTGATTCATATTCATACTTTTTAGGTATTTTAAAATTAAATAATCATCAATTTTATTATTAACGTTTTCTTTTCTTTAAAATTTATTTTAATGCCATACAATCGATTTCTATACAAAGTAAACTGAAACCAAGAGAATCCTGCAACAAAGGCCTATTTAGGTAAATTGTTATTTTACTCATAGTCATTAGCTATCATAAGAAAGTACAATTGATCGATAAATTAATATCGGGAGGAAGTCCCTAGCGCCATTTAATTCGAGCCACAAAAAATTCTGATGTGTAAAAGTCCCCGTCCGGCTAACTTACTAAAAAAATATATTTGATTACTTATTATCTTTATGTTTTTAAAGATTCACGAATAGATGGTTCGAGGGGATCCCCTATTAATAATTTGTCCTGATGCATCGTTTATCCATATTTTCGTTGCAATAGGTACATCCCTAGCCAGGCTAGTTATTTTCGGAAAAAATAAAAAGCTGAGAGACTCAGGGCATACAATATTAGGGATGTCAACACCCGATTAATTATGATAATAATGGCGACGGTAAATAAAAAAAATACATTTACCAATAGCTTACGCGACTGTTCCCTTTTCTCTCCTTCCGTGTCTAAAGCATTTCCACTCGGATAAGTACTTATTAAGTGTATTACAAATACAATCGCGACGTGACGCAACTCCGGCGCATCTCCTGACCGTCGCTCGCGCAACGGCCGAACATGGCACCACAGCGCACGTGAAACAGAGCATTCATTTTGTATTTTTCTTTATTTATAAGTAAACTAAAATGACTATTATATACAGGTGACTACGGGTACTCAGTAAATGGATGAGATTCTATTAGTATATTACTTTTTGAAACAAATAAAGTTTAGCGTTTTATTAAAATATTATTATTTCCCTAATTATTACTAAAATTATAGTCACCTAACGTTTTAATGTTAAAAACTTTAAAAATGTTTGAAAATCGAACGAACAGACGAGTAAGAAATTGAGTATGTAGGGTGGCCATGATCCCAAAAACATTAATGACACATGCACAGATACAATATATTGAGTGCTTAGATTCTTATTGATTCTGCCAGCGAGTATTAGAGTTGACGACTACTGGTTCTTTTTCTTTTTTTTTTCTCATCCTAAAATAAATGAACTATAGTGAACCAGCAGAATTAGCACGAGTCCAAATTATTTAATACATTCAAACATTGATCTCATTTTAAACTAAAGCTAACCTTGACGTTTCGCCTACGGCACATGGAACGTTGCGGAATATTCAATGCGTAATGATTTTACGTTGTTTATTGGACGAGTCGGCCATCGGAGAGCTTCCATTTAACCAGCTTTCTACCCTGCGGCTGCACGAATAAGCGTATTTTTGTTATCTGTTTTAAATGCCACATGTTCAGTGATATTCTTTAGCTAATAAAAATCCAGTAAAGCGAGAGTCGCGCTCGCACACTGAAGTTTCCGTTCCGTTTTATCATCGTTCTGACGATAGAACAAAAAAATATGAGACTCTCTTTTTTTATGTAACACATAATCTGTCAAAAAAACTACCGGCTTTCTTAGCATGGTTCATAAGATACAGCTGTTTAAACCTGGGATGGACGGACGGACAATGAAGGCTTACATTAGTATTAATATAATATATTAACCGCACTAGGCGTACTATTTCGAATCAAATCGGAGAAATACTGGAAACCGACTTGCGTGCATGACTCGATGTATGAATGTTGAAGAAGCGAAAGAAATTTGTCAAGATCGTAGCAAGTGGAAAGAAGTGGTCTCTGCCTACCCCTCTGGGAAACAGGCGTGATTTAATGTATGTATGTATGCACATTAGTATTAGGATTCCGTTTGGTACATGATGCGGAACCCTAAAAAGAAGCTTAGATAACAAGTAAACATAGCAAATCTGAATTACTTTCACTAAACATTAAATGTAGATATCTCCAGACCGGTATTGAAAAACGTTAAATTCAAACCTACAAAGCTACACACTTGTCCGCGGCGCAATAGCCACGTTTATCTATTCGTTTTACATTACGTATTTGGAATAAGACCGTTACGTCAGCTTACTTCAAAAACTGTTATTATAATCGGAACAGTTAGCAACTTCTCGCCAGTTGGGTCGGAGGTCGCGGCAGTGTGCGCGCAAGGGGTCATTGGTCACTGGGACGGTGAGGGGAAAGGGGGGGGAGTAATAATGTGTTATGTAAGACGTTAAAAGCACAGAGAGGCTGTATGAGCGTATCAGGGTGATGAGCTGATAAGTTATGATCATTTTGAGGATTTTAACCTCTAACGTAAACAGGGGTATTATAAGCATTTATAACTTTAAAGTGTGTATCTGTATATCTGTCTGGAGCATTGTAGCTTTTTAGGGTCCGTCCGTCTGTCCGTCCGCAGCCTAGCTCAGAGACTCTTAGTACTAGAAAGCTGTAATTTGGCATAAATATACATATTAGTCACGCCAACAAAAGGTTAAATAATATCTTGTTTTTTTTTAGTTTACCTCCTCTACACGTACCGTGGGGTTTTTTTTTTCTCCTCTACCACATAGTGTGGGATGAAGATGGATAGGTCTTTCAAAAATATTGCGGATTTTTGAGAACAGTTTTTTGATTATAATATTTAAAGTAAGTAAATCCGCTGAAATAACACATATCGCACGATAAATCCAACAGTGACATTGCTAGTGTCATAAGGACCTTGCCGCGAGCGGACCTGCTGGAGGGGGTGTTCTTTTTATAGTGGTGATTATTATTTACATCTTTAATATTTAAGTAGATTAGTTTTATTTTAATTTAATTTTAATTTAATTGTAGTAGGTACCTATTTATCAAATAAAAAAATAATCAACCACTTTACAGTTTCAAAAAGACCGATGATAAAATCTTAAAGCTATTAAAAATACTAATTACAATATTACATAGTTGTTCTCGTCGCTCTACAATCTAGGCTAGTTAGAGCTTTCAATTAGACCTACGTCAGCCGCCAACAGCTTGACAGACAAGTGAGTTAGTTGGATTGAAATTGACATAAATCTATTTCATGAATTGAATTCATATCCGTGGTTCGTAAACGAGTTGAATATTAAACTAAAAACATAGTGTACGAAAGACCTTAGTATACCTATGGTCATTTTTATCGTTCTAGATAAAAGTGGAAAAACATCTGTCATCTTTTACTTCCTGAGATGTACTCGTAAGTATGAGAGTGATAGACGTTTTACAGCTACAGCCGCGATAAATCGTCGGTGAAACTGCAAAACGTTGTAAGTAACATTTTAAATAAGAAGCAAAATGCACCTTTTTAATAAGATAGTAAGGTTTATTTTGCTCTATCATAAATTTGTTAGTTACGCGGTTTTGCACTATCACCGACGAAATGCGATTATAGTGCGGTGGCTGAGTAATTTAACTTTTATTTTTCTTAACTTGGTGTTTTTGTTAGAATTTTCAAGACCTGACTGAAAAGCAAGAAAATCTGAAAATCTATGTAGCAAATAATAAATAATGTTCATGTTATATAAGCATTCTTGTTATAATACTCATTGAATATAACGTATTGAATCACAGCCCTGTGCATTTTCTATTCCAGCAATATATTTCTTAAAAAGAAACAATTTTTCCCCGTATGGTTGCCGGGTTAGAATAGTGCCACTCCGTGTCTTCCCGTGGATATCGTATGAGGCGACTTAGGGAATATAGGGTTGTAGTACTGTTAGGCGATGGGCTTGCCACCTGTCACTAATACACTGGTTAACATCTTAGCCTAATTGTGCAAAATGTGGTTACTGAATTATCAACAAGTTTTTAGAGTTGTTAGTAATTCTGTAGCTCTGCCTACCCCACTCTGGGATGACAGGCGTGAGTTTATGTATGTATGTATGTACCTAATAACTAGGTAGGTACAACATATTAAAAAATCTTGGAAATCTGACATGAGTCGGACTTGATTTAGGGATCACTCGACGACGAAAAAATTATATGAATTCTTTTTGACAGCTACGCGATTTAAGCAACGGTTCCCAGTTCCTAATTTAAACACCGCTTCCATTTTCCAAATACAAACCTAACTAAATCTAGACTAAAATTAATCTAATCTAAATGGAGACTGAAATTAATCACTTGTTAACATATCAACAGCTCTAGGGTAACAAAGATAAACTAACCCGCCAATAAACCTAATGGTCTATTACCGGTGAAGTATGAGCTTAAGTAAACCCTTGCGAAACTCCACACAAGTGGCGCGGGCGCACCTGGTCTACTTACACGCATAACGTACGATCAGTTGCGGAACATTTTGAAACGGACCTATAGGTACTTACACTGTGCATGTTGATTATTGATCTAGATTCTAGGCTTCGGGGCAAAAATTGGCTCCTATTCATACAATCCGATCTCTTACCTGTCTTATTTTGACATTCCGAGAGTAGTTCCTGGTGACAATTAAAGCAATGGATACCATTGCATGGAATCGTTCTAAAGCTTACGTTGAATATACAAGATCGCTTGATTGATAGTCGAATCTACACGGACGAAGTCGCGGGCAGAAGCTAGTAATATATAAAATAACAATCTTTACGCTATCATTGTATTGTATTGGTAATTTCAGCGACTGACTCGTGGTTCCCCTAAATTTGCCCCACTGCTATTTGCTTTCATCAGAAATCATTTTTATTTCGCAAAAGTAGGTAGGTTGGGTTAGTGAGGTAGTGGGATCTTTAAACGCCGGAATGGCAAACCGCCCACCCCGACCCAAACTTGTGGGAGGACCTTGTGCAGGGTCCGTCCGGGTTGGTACCACCATCTTATCCATTAACCTACCGCCAAGCAGCAGTGTTCGCATTGTTCTGTTCCGGTTTGGGGATAAGACAGCCGGTGAAATGACTAGCATATAGGCATTCCATCTTAGTCCTCAGGGTTGGCAGTGCATATGCAGTCTTAGCATTGCGGTCTTGTGAATGCGAATGTCTATGGGTCACAGATTCACTTACCATCAGTGGTCTGTGTGCTCGTTTGCCTTCTCTATGACATAAAAAATAAACCCAGAAATAGTAGTAGGGGGTCCATGAGTCATGTGCGGTAATTTCTAATCGATCGCTATCGGTTAGCGACTATTTTTGCTAATGAATTGTTGACAACACCCATACCGGGCTTATGTCCAATTCCTTCGCCCTTCAGGCCATCCCTCTTGAAATACGACAAGCGTCCAGCAAATTCGTGTTTAAGCGTAAGCTTCGCCAACATCTACACAGGCAAGAACTTGAGTAAGGGGTCATGATCTTCATCACATATTGTTTTCGTATATATTTGAGTAGGTAGGTATTATATGCATGTATTATATGAACATATTATTATCTATGTATTTTATACATTTTAGTATTAAGTAGGTATTTAATTCATTTTCAACACAGTTTGCACCATGTATTCTCTGTTAACCATGAGGTTGACTGGTAGAGAATGCCTTTAGGCATTAAGTCCGCCATTTGTACTTTTTACATATGTATTGTGCAATAAAGTTTAAATAAATAAAAATAAATAAACAGCACAGCCTTGAAATGTATTGACCAGTGGGTACATTTTCATCAAAATATCTTCAGTTATTTAGGCTAGGTACTTCTTATCTGAATTTAGTCACGAAACGGTGATAAAATTAACAATAACCGTTATTACCTAGTTGTTATTTAAGTAAGTTAATAGCTTTTAAAGAGATCGTTAGAAGTCTTTAGAAATATGATTGTCATGAGGCTGTTATTATTTTACGAGTCAAACGTCAATAATATGATTACGATAAATGTAGATGCAAGATGAGCTTAACGAGAGAAGTAGATACCCCAGAGGTATAAGACCTCTTACGTTTGTTAAAAATAAAAGATAAAGAGATCTTCAAATCTCAATTATAAATAAGAAACATAAAAGATTAACAATACTTACATAAATTGCGTTAAATTATCTTATTTTCTTTTGGTTTTTTTTAATAAAGCATATTCGACAAATTTAATTACAATAGAATTTTAAAACCTACCTTAAATTGAAATATTTTAACCGGCTGTTTCACAATCGACAAGTATATTTGACAGATAAAATTAAATAAATTAAATAGATAAGGAGAGAGCTAACTTAAATGGCAGATAAATTTACTCATCTATTGTGCAACAGGCCCTAAATAAGAACTGAGAAAACCAACCTAACTATAAGAAAAAACTATCGTTATGGTATTGTTTTTAACTCAGCCACCATTACTGTCAAGTAAATAAGAGCTATCGAAACGATCACAATACGATAACAGGTCAAAGACGATATGGTTTTACCTAAGCTTAACCTTCTCCTTCTAACAAGGGCCTCATAAGAAAGCTCAAGGTCACTCAGAGGGCTATAGAGAGGGCTATGCTCGGGGTTTCTCTGCGTGATAGAATCAGAAATGATGATATCCGCAGGAGAACTAAGGTTGCCGACATAGCCCGAAGAATAGCTAAACTGAAGTGGCCGTGGGCGGGGCACATCGCACGCAGGACTGATGGCCGATGGGGTCAGAAGGTTCTTGAGTGGCGTCCGCGGACCGGGAGACGAGCTGTAGGTAGGCCTCCAACAAGATGGAGTGACGACCTTGTAAGGATCGCGGGAACGCGGTGGATGCGAAAAGCACAAGACCGGTCTGAGTGGAGAGCCTTGGGGGAGGCCTATGTCCAGCAGTGGACGTCTTACATGATGAACCTTCTCCAAAATAGCTGCCAGATCAAGTCAATGATTCATTGATAACCTGCCATTTAATGCTCCTCACTTAACAGCCGGTTTGTTCTCAGGGCGTTACTGCTGACGCTATGGTGCGCGTGCGCCGGTGCTCTGACGCCGCTGAGCGCGGCGGCCGACGACAACGACTGCGCGCTGTACCTGTCCGGTCCCGGGAGGACCTCGGCCTTCGACTACAGCCTCAACCTGCTGAGAGGAAACTTGTGAGTACCTTTGCATTCTTAACTTAGGGTATACACATGACACCCGCCCATCCAATCTAGCTTCGTCATAGTCTGTCCCGCGTGTCTTCGCTGGGAAGTGTCATCTAACATCTAAGTTAAGTGCCTTATATTATACAGGGTGTCGGGTTTCTCGTTGTCCAAATGAAAAATTTAAATAGGTCTAGGTATTATTTCAATGTTTTTTCAGTGAACTCCATGTTTGTTTTTCATCTAGTATGGAAAAACCAACTTTGTGTGATTACACGAAAAGTTGACATGAAAAAAAACTGGGATGTAGCGTTCAAAACATCTTAAGTTCATAATGATTCTAACATGTAAGAAAAGACTGAAAAAACATTGAAATAATACAAGAGCTTAAGGGTTTTTCGTACGATGGACACAAGGAAAAATTACAAAAAATCCGATTAAAATGATCAATATCTCTGAAACTACTAAAAATCGCTGAACATACATGGGGATGTTTTTGGTAGACCTCAAGATGACCTATTTATTTTTTTCATTTGGACCACAAGAAACCCGACTCCTTGTATATACTTGTAGTATGGATTGGGGCCTTAGGTCGCTGCAAATATCCTCATATTTTTATAATTTACGTCGATAAATAAAACTAACCCAAGGCGTAAGCGTAGATCTTGACACAGAAGACTTGGTTTTTACATTTAAATAAATAAATAAGTAGATGCATTTTAATAAATAAGATAATAAGCAGATAAGAAGTAGGTTGTAGTTTTCCTCAACTTTGTTTTGATAATGTTAAACTCTATAATTGCTCGTACATTTTTAACCAAATAAAGCGCACTTATAATGTCAGGCAGATTCAGGTCAATCCAAAGTAAAAAGGGCAGGGTTGTCTTTCATGACCTTTTTATTTTAACTTCTTAAAAATAGGCCACTATCCAATTGAATCATGCCCAACGCAACTGTCAGTTAATATTGACGCATTGCAATTTGTATTTATTCGTAACATGAAATGAATGCAAGTAATCTTACAAACATATTCAAATTAGTCAGCCATGCAAATTGCATAGTAATAGCAACCTAATCGGTAGCTGTGTCGATGTCGTGCCAATACCAATACCAGTTTTTGGTTACTGAGTGATGATCGTGTCGACTTGCACAATACATTCTCATACACTGACAAACTCGATTACACGTCAATCAAAACACGTTTATTAACAACATATGATTTAAACGTGCTGTACGCTGTCAGTAATATAATCTCTGGGCTTATGTATCAGTCTCCTATAGTTTTTCTGCAAAGATTTATATAATTTGACCGGTAAAACTGATGATAATACTAATTATACAAGTCTAACGAAAAGGAAACTTTAAAGAAACCCGACTGCTGCTTGGATAATGTCGTCAAAGTAATGTTACTTATTATGTATATATTTTTTATTCCACCAATTTCATATTTAAATAAATTTAATATAGCCTATAACATTCTAGTGGTTAAGACGAATGTAACCACGTATAATTTATTTAAATCGGTTTAGCCGTCGGACATATATACAGGTGAAACACATAACCCTCCTTTTGGGCTTTGCCGTGGTCGACTCAAAAAATTAACGGTTATCTCAGGTTAAGTCACCCATAATTTAGGATTTAATAAGTAGCCAATATTTACTTCTTTTACCACAATTAAGACAAAGTCACGGTCGGACGAAATATGTATTGTGACATTGTGACATTTACAGCTTCACTCAGAGTTAGTTAATGACAATTAAGTCGCTCCTTAGTGACGATTTGTCATACACACGTTTACAAGGTAAAGGTCTCTAAAATATTTCTGAGTTCAGTGGTAAAAGGTCGCAGCTGGTAGTTCCAAATAACCGTCCGTTCAACTTTTATCTCGAATCTTGGAATTCAAAACATTTTAATCTCAGAAGTTGCTTCAACACTTTCAGCGCCAAAAACCCGCAAACGAGCCAATTTTGTATGAAAATCAGACGGCCTGGTACTCATTACGTATGCAGCTTACCGTTGGGTGCAATGTCACGCGAGCGAGTTCTTTCTCCGTTGCGTCACCGTCGCGACACCGACGCACGCGCAAACTTGACATAGTTGCCCAGTAATGCCCAGCGATCACTGCTGTCCGCCTTTCTTTACAAGTCCGTATTGTTTCTTCTTAATTACAATATTGCGGAGGAGTATTCTTACGTTTTAATTTGGTAATTATTGTTTGAGCGTCGACGTTGAAATACTTAAGTGTATTTTTTAGTATTACGTCGTGTTGTAATTGTATGAGATAATAATTTGTACAGAAAGAAGTGAAGTAGGTACGTGTTCATTAAGTTACTCGTCTTCTAAAGCCATAGTTAAGATATAATTGGTTATTAGCTTTTTCAACGACTTTTCTGCGAGCCAAAGTTTAGTCAATCGCTATTCTTTATTCGACTAAAGCAAAATATACTAGAAGCTAGCGAGCCCAAAAGAGATTACATATGTGTAAAACAAATCGCCAAACGAAGCGATACTAAATCAATTTGTACAATGTCTTTATTAACACCATCAAAACAAAATTCGAGATGATAAATATCGGTAACCAATTTCTAAACGGACGGAGTTGCGGGCAAAAACGTAGTAGTCATAACAACTTTTGAATTGTTTTTATTTTCAAAACTGCAACAATAGTACTATTAACTTTAAATTGTTTGATATTGTTTATTTTGCAAATATACATTTACAATATAATAAACAGATTTCAACAATACAAAGTAAAAATTAACGAAGCAAAACTAAAACTAGGGTTAAGTTACCAGTGGTCAGCCAGAGACCTGTATTCGGCCTCTGCCTATACTTTTTATGAGTGGGAAGAGTACGAAAGATATATTTCCCACTCTTCGCACTCATATAAGGTCGACTATTGGTCTCTGGCTGACCACTGGCGACTTTACCCTATTACAAATTAAACTGTAACCGGCGAGCCCAGCGGGTTTAAAATGTCTGCGTTTATCGCGTGACAAAGTGAGGATAAGTCTTCCGTCACCTTCTGACACGTATTGTATAAGTACGAGAGTGACGGATGCTTTATCCACATTTGACGCGCGACAAACGCAGCCATATTAGACCCGCAGCTTACAGAGCTGATATCTCTCTAACGACCATACCTTTTTTTTTTAAACACAGCTATAAGAACTGTCCCGATTACACCAACTTTCTTTGAATAAAAACCGCATCCAAATTAGTTTATTCCTTTTGGAGCTATGATGCCACAGAACGACGCAGACACACAGACACCTATCTTCGCGTTATTGTTGAAAATCATAACTATCTACCTACTCGTATAAATACAAAAAAGTGGCTGTGACATACGGACGGACAGACAGACAGGCAGACATGACGAATCCATAAGGGTTCCGTTTTTAGCCATTTGGCTACGGAACCCACAGACACACAGACACCCTCTTTGCATTATGGTTGAAAATGATAAGTATCTACCTATAAATACAAAAAAAAACTGACTGAGTTGCGGACTAACATGGTTATTAACGCACAGCCCAAACCGCTGGTTCTAGAAATTCCAAATTTGGCACCTAGATTCCTTATGAGGTCTAGGGGTTGCAATCAGAAAGTATTTTCCGAAAATCGACCCCCAACGGGAAGAAATAGGGGGAGTAGCGGTGAACTTATTACTTACTTACTACTTACAAAACATTTTTGCATCACTATAGATAATGTAAAAAGGCGAATTTATCCCAGATGGGATCTCTACCAGTTAACCTTGGAGTAGAATAAGCAAGGACAATGCAAGAGGACAGGCTTTACAAAAAAAACAGAAAATGAGAAATGACGCATACATCCGAAAAACAGACATATTAAAAAGTAATAATATCTGCTTTAATAAAATACATTCATAGGTTATGAAATATAGGTACTAATAAATATATATTACCACTTACGTAAACAGCAATTAAAACCTACATCGTACAAGATAATCTCACGACATTTACCACCCATCTTTAACTGCTATATTCCGTGAAGCAGATTGACCTACGGATGCTGTAATACTTGTAATGCAAGTGGAGTATCCACAATTGCTTTCATCTCGTCTCACGCGCATTAGGCAACCGCGTTCACTTTCAAAATCCTTTCGCTAACTCACGCCTTTCGATTATGTTTGTAAAACGGCGGGACTTTAAGATGAGGTTTTAATGATACAATTATACTTGAACTGCGGAATAAAGCTTTCCAGTTATCGTGGAAGCGCCGTGTTGAATTTGTGAGTTGGCACTTAAGGTGCTAAAAGGCTTATGGTGTGTAGAACAAACAAGTAAACCGTTACTAACAAACAGAGGCATTATTCTGGGACTACTATCTCGATGGGTAAAAATAATAAATAGGTACTAAAACAACATGGATTCGAAAACAAAGGGATATAAAAGCCCAATTCCAAATACAATTTCCATTATTTGAATGTTATTTATATCCCGTGTGGCTACCGGTTTAGAATAGTGCCATTCCATGTCTTCCCATGGAAGTCGTAAGAGGCGACTAAGGGAATAAAGACTTGTAGTACTGTTAGGCGATAGGCTTGCAACCTTTGTCACTAATACGCTGGTAAACATCTTAGCCTAATTGTGCAAAATGTGGTTACAGAATTATCAACAAGTTTTTAGAGTTGTTGGTAATAGGGAATATGCATGGATTTTAAAAATCGCATTTCTCATCAAAATATGAAAATACCGTAAAAGAGATCACCAAAACGGAAATCAAAATTAAAATCGGTCAAGAAATACGGAAGTTATAAGCATTTCAAACTTCTAATTAGACAGAGAGATCCGATGTGCACCGTGACGTCATTGTGCACTGCGGCCATATAAACTCCATGTAAAATTCCGTTTTTCTAGAAAGAGATAGGAACAAATCTTTGTTGGCTTATATCTTGGTTATTTTTATAGTTATTCAAAAAATGATTTTTGTGATCTGTTTGTTACATGAAGCTGTAAAAAAAAAACATGCATATTCCCTATTCTGTAGCTCTGCCTACCCCTCTCCCGGATCGAAGGCGTGAGTTTATGTATGTATGTATATACAAATAAATACCAGATGACCATCTTAGCTGCTCAACCTTCAAATTTACAAGCTCCCAAGCTAAGCTCAAGGTATTCTACAATATGTAAATACTAGAAAGCTATACTTATATCGATTAATACATACGTAAATACTGGCTCAGGGACTCGCGCTCATCACACAAATATTTCCCATCACCAAAAATCGAACCTGAGACCGTTAGCTTCGAAGGCAGGGCACTATCAACTAGACCAGGGGTCGGCAACCTTTTGAGTCCGAAGTTTTTAAAGAGCCACAATTTTTTTTCTTGCCAACAATAAATAGCCTCTATACTTTCATAAAGTTTGTTGATATTTGTTGTTTTTTTTTATAAAATAAATAATATTTGCGAATGGAACTAAAGAGCCGCAGCCTCACATCCAAGAGCCGCATGTGGCTCGCGAGCCGCAGGTTGCCGACCCCTGAACTAGACCAATGATTCTCAACCTTTTCCCGAAAAAGGACCATTTTAATTGATTTGTTGTTAGTAGGGACCACAAGTATTACAGCCTATTATGTATTACAGTACTTTCCTATTCGTGAAACTGAATAGTCTGATTAGTCTTTACTTGTAAAAAACGTATTTTTATTACCAATAAAGCAATGAACAATTGACAACAATTCATTTTGTGCTAAGGTAGTAAAATCAAATACCATTTCTAGATTTTACACTGCTGATTACAGTAAAAATAACTTTGGATTTTTTTATGCAGTATTTTTTTTATATTTAGGAAAAACAGTAAAAAAAGTTGCATTGTGAATGTTAGGAATACACTTATTAGTGCCCTTAGTCCATTTATTACCAAAGGAATTGAAAAAAATAAACATTTGTCATGTTCATTTTTTATCTGTCTGGCGGATTACTTGATTCTAACGACACGCTTTCGATTCTATGCAAAATAGTTTATTTATTTTAATGGCGTCTACAAATTAATATGAAATCAATTAAATTACGCAAAATAACAAATTTGTGAACGAACGGCAGCGAATGATTGACAAGTGAGTGACATGACATGACAGTCAGGTACTTTTTTTTATTTTATATCATGCTGAGATCACGACATCAGTATTCCTAACTTTGTATATACGGTCTTTTTAATGACTATTTCTTTAATAAATTATTAACGACGAATTTAAGTTAAATAAAGAAAAACCAAGAAATACGGGTAGTCTAATTTTTAATCAGCTATTATAAACGCGAAAAAACAATAATGCTTTTTTTTTAAATGTTGTCAATTGCAGAAAAACAGAAGTTATTTGTGGAGAAGAGAAAAGCGCGAAAGGATATTTCACGAATTTTAGTGTAAGAAGTTGGTCTGCTACCGAAAACACCCCAAGAATTTTAAATAATCGTACAGCTGCGATAAATGAGCAGAAAAGTAATTACTTTAATTTTACGATGAAAGTTATTGCACAGCAACATAGTTTTAAAATCTTTATTTAATATAACTTGTTTAATTGCTTGGTTACAGAATTATCAAGAAGTTTTAAGACTTGTTGGTAATTCTTTAGCTCTGCCTACCCCACTCTGGGAATGAAGGCGTGAGTTTATGTATGAGTATATATGTTTAATTGCGTAATTTTGTTTGGACTTTGCCACGGACCACTTCGTAGACTCTCGCGGACTACCTGTGGTCCATGAACCACCGGTTGGGTACCACTGAACTAGGCTAAGTGGTTAACCGCGTCCTTAGGTACATTCATCGTTAACACCACTCTTGCTCTAAACTGCAAATGTCAAGAGTACTAAGAAATCAAGTGCAATAGGAAAATCAGGGTCATCCTCAATGACGCGTGACTGAGTGCACAGTGCTCGCTTTGAGTTAACATTATGCCTTTTCACCATGCATTTGTATAGTAGAGGAGGATAACGGTCTATGGCATCAATTCACTGCCCGGAAGGCCGTAACGGGTCGATTTTATGTGGGAATCGGGGAGCGTGGCACAGCAAGTGTTAACGGGCGACCTTCTTGCGCCGTTTGTCCAGCAAATACTAGACACCGGTCATTGTTACCGAGCAATGGACAAGATCAATAAAAGCTTACGGTTAACAGAAGCTGTTTTGTCCGTGTGAATGACTAATGGCTCGTCATTTTTCATTGGCATGACGGATGAGAATCCATTTGAATTCTTATTGATCAGGCTATATTGCTTTTTCACGTTAACAAGTCTATTGAAAATGTTTTAAAACCGGACTGGATGATAGGGTGTTTTATTTGACCGCAACTCGAATTGCATTTCTCGCCGCATATCTTTTTGTAGTCACTTGTCTGACCGAACCAAACTTATGTAATGCAAGTTAAAGACATCCTGAAAACATCACGGTTGCAAATGATAGCGTTGAATGAAATGATACAAATGATTAAGTTCAGAAAAAAATCTCTGAAACGATCACAAATAATATACCAGTGTAAGATATAACAAGTCTAACGAAAAGGCAAGCTATAAAAAAATCCAACTGCTGTTTGGATAATGTCGTCAAAGTAATGTTACTAATCATGTACATATTTTTTATTTCGACGATTTCACATATAAATAATTTTAATATAGCCTGTGACACTCTAGTGATTAATACGAATCTAGCCGCGTATAACTTATGAAAATCGGTTTAGCCGTTTACTAGTTACGAGCGGACATTGATCATTGATTGATATCGGCTTTGCCACAGTCGGGTTAAACGCCCGTAGATACAATAATCACTTGGTCCTGGTTATGGTCAGGAATCAAGGCTTCGAAATAGCCTCTTTAATATGAAAAACGCACTCTAACACGTATTATTTGACCGCGAGTAGGTGTTGACAGTAACATCGATATATTTTTTTGTCGATAAAATATTTTGCTACATCACTTTAGTATAGGTGCCCCGAATTAGCATAGGTATTGTCATTAACTGTCTCTAAGTGCGGCCGTATGTGTACTTTAACATCATGTTTGAACTGCTGCACTAATCTGTCAACGGCATTGAAGTGACAAGATACAAAAGTGTGCAGCTACTTATAATGCTGACTGTAGGTACTATCAGTCCAATGGAACCCTGACCCACCATAGAACTGTGTCACAGTGACGTTAAAGATAAAGATAAAGATAAAGACATTTATTCAGTAAGTAGGCCGCACGGGCACGTTTACAAGTCAAGAGGAGACCATTGCTGAGAAGAAACGCCGCAAGAAACTCAGCAGTCAGTCATTTTTTAAATATATTTAATATTACAATGGTACTATTTAGTCTAGCATTATATAAATCTATAAATAGTAAATTAAAAATATATCAAATAACCTGCGTAGTTTCCGCAGGAAAACACAGCAAAGTCTTAAGAGAGAGACAGAGGGAGAAAAGGAAAAAAGAAAACCTACTTGTGTATATATAAGACGGTGCAAGACGACCTCATAAGATTTATTTTTAAGACAAGATAAAGCTTTTGAATTTGAAAAAATATACATATATTATTGATTAAGTTTCGGGTTTAGACCAAGCATTTTTGTCTATTAGATAGTCCTCGATCCTATACGCTTTAGACATTAACGACTTTTTAAGTAATTTTTAAGTGCTGGAAAGGGTAACTTTAAAACTACGTCATGATTCAAGTCGTACGAAGTGTCAAAGTTATTGTTTTATAATGTCACTGTGACACCGTTCTATGATAGGTCAGGGTGGTTCAGGGGTCAGTACCTGTGGTCAAGTTAGAATTGACTAACGTTTTCCCGCATCAAATGTCAACGAACCTTTTTTGTTTATTCTAAATTTGAATTTACCCAAGCCTTACAAAAGTCAACGGATTCAATCATAACGGTTACGGCACCAGGTCTGGTAACATATAAATAAACAAAAAGCGGTGAGATGCGCGCGGGCTTCCGGCGGAGACGTGGGAACCAGACGGGTTCCGTAATAAACGTTACGCCGTAATTTGTGACAGAAGAAACATTTCAATGATTTTTTGTTAAGCAATGACGTAAGCACAATCACAGTTAGATTGTTTTCTTCCTGATATTAAGAAAAAGTATAAACGGCCAGTAATGACTGGTGTAGAAATAATCCAAGACAAAGTCAAATATCAAGATATAAATATAGTCAGCCAAAAAACTCCTTTCCCACGTCCTACTCTATTTAGAAGTAGTAGTAAAGGACTTTCTCCGTCGAATTTACCTGTCTTAAAATAGTATAATCCAATTTATTTATTTATTTATTTAAGGATTACCAACAGATAATACATCAGAGAGAAAAAATAAAATCATAAGTAAAAATGGGATCTTAAACTAGTCATATACAACGTGTTACAAAATACCCCGTAAAAAATATAATAAATTATCAAAGCCAAAAATATTGTCAACCCTAGTAATTATTTAACAGAGAGGCCTACCTAACAATTTTAATAATTTTCAACTTTAATGGCTTTTCTGTTTTTCATCCACAAAGGTTCAATACTATGATGTCATTATGCTTAAAGTACTGGCTTCAAAAAACGTCAAGACGGATAAAAAAATGTTGTCAATTTCAAATATTCTTATCGATATTCTACAATTGATCCGTGTTTTTCCATATTTTTTTCCAAAATGACGATGTTTTCTAACTCAGAATATTAAGATATGATGTTATGCGTAGGCCATGAAGATAGCAATTTAAATCGTGCTCGCGAACTGTATCGGCTTCCAAAACTCGACTTGTAATATGAATCTAATCGAATTCTGTTCATTTTGTTTATATCTCTTTACCGTTTCGCGAATTAGGTAAAAATGTACATAAACATTCTGCGTAGTTTAATTTTACTGAAATAGGGTTTGCACATCAATGAAAAAACTAATGTTTTTTTTTTGGCGGTAAGTCATACTGTGATAGTACCGGTTCTCAAATATTGTAAATGGACTTGTTATAATGCACCATTTAACCCCCTTTCGGCTTTACAGGTATTTTTGTAACATCCTGTATAGGACGCTTAATTTAGGTAACCACAGCTAATTCAAGTATATTGAAGATTACAGTTAATTAGTAATAGTATTAACAACTTAGGTAAACGTGTACGCTAAATTATTATTACAAATCTAAATTACAAAACAAAACAATAACGAGATGAATGAAACAATAACACGACGGACATTACTCACATCCCTGAACTCAGGGACACGAAATACTCACTTTTTTTTTATTCCAATGACCAAATTTAATACACAACGAGCTTCGTCAAATATGTATCAAGAATCATCAGCAACATGCTTCATCAAGGGTGTACATAAACAAATCATGCTAAATAGTTCTCATGGCTTGAAAATATTCAAATTTTGATGACTGTAAATTAGGTCAGTGCGGCAAGAAATCGATTGGTTTCATACAATTTTCTCCTACAATACAGTATTTTATGAAACCGCCAGTTTATAACCTCGCGTGAGCTGTTTCCAGACCAAAACCACTAGCTACGTTCAAATACTGCTGATCCAACATTTTATGAGTATGACATTTCGCGAAGAAAGCGAGAAGTACACACTACCTTAACTTTAAATTAAGATTTCAACTTTTGAGAATATCTAAGGATTAGCGCCAACAATGGTCAATTTTCAAATTATTAACTATAATAATAAGAACACGCCTCACTTCGCTATGGTTTAAACAACATGTAAGTAGCCTAATAAAGCTTCCTATTAGTGAAAGTAATTTTAAAATTGATTTAGTACCTAGTTCCAGACATATCCCACAAGTGCCCCCAACATACAAATAAACACACAATTTTACCTCCCTATATTATAATAACATTAACAAGTATAGCTTTTGTAATTATTTGATAGTAGGTAATGGTTGATCATGTACATGGCAAAACATAAGATATCTTAATTAAAATAATTGGTTTAACTTTTGCATACACGTTTAAACTCTGCCACTACAATAAAAGCAAGATAAGCTACAAATACAGCAGACACAAACCAATTACGCCAAGTTTATACAATACCTCGGGAGAGATTAAATTGCCCGTGTGATTGACAGATGCTGAAACCTCAAACCGTTTTCTATATTTCCCTGTTATTAATACTTCTTATAATAGTGACCTAGTTTTGGATACTTGTACTTGGTAGTTCTTGCGTAATATTGCCCGTAGTTACGGTTAGTTTGGAGGGCATCATTGATGTCAAAGTGGTCAATGTTGTCATCGATATCACGACTTTTGTCTTGACTAACTTTGAATTAAATACATCATTCATAATAGCTTTTGTTTAACATCTGTTTGTTCGTTTATCAGTATGATTGAATTAGTAATTTTTCACCTCAGCAGCTCAAACAAGCAGGTTTTGCTGCTTAAAAACAGTGAGCAAAATTCAATTTTGCTGCGAGCGAGAGGCAAAGTAGCTTTTTAAATATTTTTTTTAAATGCCGTGAGCAGTGCTGGGGCTACTCACAACATTCGAAAAAATTGAACTTCACTTTGTTCTGTCACTTTCACTTCGATAGGAAAAAAGCGAGAGATAGAAACAACTTGATTCGAAGTTCTATTTTCAAATTCCACACATAGTAGGCCCAAAAAGAAACGCACGTTCGGATGCACAGATAACCGTAAAATTGCAAATAAAACTATCTGTTAAAGTTTGAAATGTGTTTCTTATAACTAATTTATACAGTAATCATTTTTTTTATTTAATGTTTTGAAGACAAAATTAATAAAAAATAAGAAGTTTATCATGTATCTACATAATTTTGTTATCGTTTTAACAATCTTTAATTTCGTGACATAAACCGCGGGGGCAGTTTCAGAACGCATTTCAAAAATAGCGGGATTATTGTAGCCAACAGCCATATACAAGGCCTAGTTAGGTTTTTTTTAAAGCCACAGACTACATAAAGCTGTATAAAGTTGTGTTTGCACTACGGCATTATCAAGTTGAGTGACAGGTTTTATCTGTTTCATGTTTATTTTTTCCACTTTTTATTTTATTAGTATTTTGCAAAAATGCTTGTGATTGATGCATATGCGATCGTGTCGTTATTTAGTCGTGTATTCACCAAATGGTCACAACGGAAGACCTGCGTGGGCCCTACCAGCTTCACGCTGTGTTGTTCTCGCTGCTGAGGTGAAAAGTTGTATGTCTCACACGAGACCAAAGTTTTTTACGTCTCGGATCTTTGAATCCCTCGCTACGCTCAGGATTCTAACCTAGAATCACTCGCTACACTCGTGATTCAATAATAGAATCCTTCGCTTACTCGGGATTCAAAATCATCACTCGCAGCAAAAACCAACTTTGCTCTCTTGTTGAACAAATAACTATAGTGTTATGGTTATTGCCGCTTTATATTTAACGTAACGTAGAACCATTGGGTTTGTACTCAATATTTTGCTCTCAATAATCAGCTGATGACTGCAAAAAACAAAAGGAATAAGAAAACAGAAGCACACTACGTTATTGTAATTTCTAACAAAAATAATAGTTATTTGTTCAACAAGAGAGCAAAGTTGGTTTTTGCTGCGAGTGATGATTCAAAGATACGAGACGTAAAAAACTTTGGTCTCGTGTGAGACATACAACTTTTCACCTCAGCAGCGAGAACAACACAGCGTGAAGCTGGTAGGGCCAACGCAGGTCTTCCGTTGTGACCATTTGGTGAATACACGACCCAATAACGACACGATCGCATATGCATCAATCACAAGCATTTTTGCAAAATACTAATAAAATAAAAAGTGGAAAAAATAAACATGAAACAGATAAAACCTGTCACTCAACTTGATAATGCCGTAGTGCAAACACAACTTTATACAGCTTTATGTAGTCTGTGGCTTTAAAAAAACCTAACTAGGCCTTGTCTATGGCTATTGGCTACAATAATCCCGTTATTTTTGAAATGCGTTCTGAAACTGCCCCCGCGGTTTATGTCACGAAATTAAAGATTGTTAAAACGATAACAAAATTATGTAGATACATGATAAACTTCTTATTTTTCATTAATTTTGTCTTCAAAACATTAAATGATTGTACCTACTGTATAAAATTGTTATAATAAACACATTTTAAACTTTAACACATAGTTTTATTTGCAATTTTACGGTTATGTGTGCATCCGAACGTGCGTTTCTTTTTGGGCCTACTATGTGTGGAATTTGAAAATCGAACTTCGAATCAAGTTGTTTCTATCTCTCGCTTTTTTCCTATCGAAGTGAAAGTGAAAGAACAAAGTGAAGTTCAATTTTTTCGAATGTTGTGAGTAGCTCCAGCACTGCTCACGGCATTTAAAAAAATAAATTAAAAAGCTACTTTGCCTCTCGCTCGCAGCAAAATTGAATTTTGCTCACTGTTTTTAAGCAGCAAAACCTGCTTGTTTGAGCTGCTGAGGTGAAAAAGTGCATTATAATATGAGTCTGATGTGAAGTTTTTTTTAAAGCGCAACTACTTTCAAACCAAAAGTTGTTAACAGTTTGGATCAGATATATTTTAAAATCAGATCTACCTATTCTGACTGCTGTTTATACATATGTATACAGGCGTACAAGTACATAACAATGCTTACGCAACTACTTCTCTATCTACTTTAACATGCACCAGCCCGCTTAACAGATGTATCACCAAGTTAACAGACGCGTAACTGTTTACCAAATTGGGCGCTTGTCAATGTGCGTTGTGTAAGCTAAAATATGCATTTTTGTTGCAGTGGCTATGAGGGACAACACACTTGCATCACGTACGAAGCCATCAACCAGGCGTACTTGGACGCCAGGAAGAGAATCTGTAAGTTTTACAGCCTTAATTATGAAGACAAACTTCTCTTGAGTAGAGTCTTAAGAGGTTTATGCACCGACGCTCAAATTGAGTAGCAGTTAAAACCAAATCCATATTAATTCGGCTCCGGGCGACAACGTTTCTCTCCCCAAAAGCATTGTTTCATTTTTAGTTATTATGAAATCCTAGTGTCATTCATTTCTCGCCGTATGAGTATTTTTTTCCGGTAGTCACCAGTCTATCGTTTAAGATATCATGAAAACATTATGGTTTCAACAGAAAATAGTGTTAGGTGAAATGATACAATCGATGAAGTGAAATTCGATAGTTATGGTTAGGCTTAGGACTTTTCATAGCATATCGTGGTTCTAGAATCCATGGAGTCGCTATTTCCCAATTATTATAAACATACCACCTTGATTTTGACCCTCAGTAATTGTCGCAATAAGTAATACTTATTTCAAAATGCCTTCATACGTTAAATCGCTAAACCAGTTTACGAGTAATTGAATTTTGGTAAAGAGAGTGATTTTATTTCAAGCAAACAAATATTCAAATAGTAGGTATGGTTAAATAGAACAAAAAAAATATTTAGTTTATTTTGTAATATGACAAACTGAAGACCAAAATCAAAGTGGTATATTTATAATAATTATAAAATAGCGACTCCATGGATTCTAGAACCACGATATGCTATGAAAAGTCCTAACCTTAGTTATGGTTTACTACAGACAATACTGAAAGGAAAAAGGGTACAAGTCGACTTAACTCGTAATAAAAAGGGTATATACATGAACGGAGTATACTAAACTTATATCCTTTTTCACTAGGACCCCAAGATACATCTACGTATATTTCAAATTCTTATTCTAGAAAATATCTTAAAGACGAAAAATTGTGTTGCGAAATTGATTGACGAATCCCACGAGTACAAAATCGAGGCGATTGTGGCCATTGTGGCCATTGTTGCATTCAGGTATGGGAGCCGATTGAATTATGGGTCATATAGGCACATATTAGTCCTCAAGGTTCGTTTATCTTCTGCGGCCTCTACATCCCATAAAAAAACCTCTGCTACTCAAAGTAGGATAAAAATATTTCGATCTGCTCTGCTTATGTCTATTTAACCTTTTCCCCGCAGTGGTATCCCAGCCCAAAGGAGACTGGAAGCCAGAAGACTACGCCAGCGTGGGGGAGTTGGTGCTCGACATTTCCATCAGCTTGGCGAGAACGTAAGTTTACTTAGTAAATAAACATAACTTGACCATCTCACACACAATGATCTAGTTCCAAACGAAGCTCTAGGCTTGTAAAAATACCTCATGGACATAGGCATAACAATAACAATGTACAACTAGAAAAATTAAATTCATACATACATACATATATTAAATCACGCCTGTTTCCCAGAGGGGTAGGCAGAGACCATTTCTTTCCACTTGCTACGATCTTGACAAATTTCTTTCGCTTCTTCAACATTCATACATCGAGTCATGCACGCACGTCGGTTTCGGGTACTTAAGATTTGGCCCTTTTCCAGTATTTCTCCGATTTGATTCGAAAAAGTACGCCTAGGGCGGCCCCTTCCGACCCTTCCACTCACTTTCGATCTGTATATCTCTTTCGTCAATCTTCTTTCATTAGTCAATCTTCTTCTTCGTCAATTAAATTCATATTCATTTATATTGATTACTATAACACTTTGGCGGTGGCAGCTAGCCGGCGGCCACGAAATAGCTGAAACACGACATGCTTCGGCCAGAAAGGTGGACAGATTTTTGGCAGGAATTCTCATCACGATGGACTTAAAATTAATCTTGATGCGGGGTTTTAGAGTAGATAAATGAAAGTAGCACCCGTAAGTACAGACGCGTACCGATGGGTACTATACAACGATAATTATCTTTATATAGATAATCAAATACTTACGTATATTGACAACACCCAAGACCTGAACCGCTTCGAACAAACCCTCTGTAGCCAGGGTAACTACCAACTAAGCCAACAGTATCATCGTCGGTTTTTAATGTTAATCGTTAATTATTTATTCAAGTGTGATATGCAATCCGATGTCCAAACTAGCACATTCGCATACATGAGGTTAATATTTTTCACCTGACAGGATTGCAACCTGCGCAATCGTTTCTCCTAGATGTTAGTTACCTTGATGATACAAATATTACTTAATGCCTTTCAAGTTATATGATAAAATTTAAGATGTGTTTTTACTCGGCGTTCACGCTTGCCACAATAATAATCATCAAAAACTTTGCAAATTATAATTACCGCTATAAACTTAATGTACTTACCTAGCAGTCTTACTGCCGCACTCAGACACGTCAATTAAATTATGCTGGATTGAAGTAGCTGCTGTCACTTTCTTTGCTACACCAATAGAATAAGACAACACGTCACTAAACCGCGTCTCTGAGTGCGGCAGTTATTGTGCTAATAATAATGACATTTAAAAATCGAAAGATCAAACAGAATGATGGCTGGTCTGCGATTACGGAACTGCAAACGACCTTACAAAGTTACATTAGTAAGTGCTCTCTTTATTCCTACGAGTATATGGAGTGGCCGAAAGATCAGCACTCAAGGCC
The DNA here is from genome assembly GCA_927399475.2 of Acleris emargana. Lineage (NCBI taxonomy): Eukaryota > Metazoa > Arthropoda > Insecta > Lepidoptera > Tortricidae > Acleris > Acleris emargana. Next base: position 3,914,312 of record OV656844.1, on the reverse strand, counting down.
ACTCTTCGACGTGTTCCGTGCTCCTTTTGTCTTCCATTCATGGCCGACCCAAATCACGAAGCGAGAATCGGACTGTTGTGATTGCTAGACATTTGAAGGTTTGTAGATGTTGATCGAATCTGACCCGGACCTACCCACATGTCAAGACGCAAGCCGTTTGTGGTTGGAAACTAACAATGCGCGATTGAATGGAGTTTTAGTTTGTGCAAATAAACGTTAAGGTATTGAATTGATAGCAAACATAGGTAACATTTGGAGCGTACATTGAATGTAGTTTACGTAATCTATTGAGACATTAACTGAATGTCGTACTGTAGGTGTAGCATTGAGATACTTGCTCTAAGTCATTGTAACATGTTTGCAAATTGGCCTTTGGAGTGAGTGGATAGCGAAATGTCATCGAGACCGCTAGTTAGTCATTAACGGAGGCTGAGTCAGCCGGAAGTTAGGCTTCGCACGCTGGCATTAACATTTAATAATGCCTAGAGCTTGCTCAACTTCAATCAGCTGACTCTAATTGGCAGGCTAAGGGCCGTTTTAAACGGATCTTGAGCGGGATGCCGATTTCAAGACATGAAAAAGTGTATGCCAAGCCATAGGACATTTAAGTACATTCTTAAAACGCTTTTAGGGTTCCGTACCTAAAAAGGTTAAAACGGAACCCCTATAGGACCACTTTGTTGTCCGTCTGTCTGTCCGTCTGTCTGTCTGACGTCCGTGTGTCAAGACCCTTTATCTCCGGAACTCGTGGAGGTATCAAGTTGAAATTTAAACCAAATACTCAGTTCGTGTCATGTTGCGGAACCCTTCGTGGGCAATGCCAACTCGCACTTGTCCTGTTTTTTTCCAAAACGGTTATCTCTTCGGGTTCATTATACACTCTTCTTCGATATATTATTTGTACACAAGATATATCAAAATGATCAACCTGATCAACAGAATGATCAACCTGTGTGGTCACCGGGTTAGAATAGTGCCACTCCATGTCTTCTCGTGGATGTCGTAAGAGGCGACTAAGGGAATAATAAAGGCTTCTAGTATACTTAGGCGATGGGCTTGCAACCTGTCACTAATACACTGGTAAACATCTTAGCCTGATTGTGCAAAACGTGGTTACAGAATTATCAACAACTTATCTAAGAGTGCTTGGTAATTCTGTAGCTCTGCCTACCCCACTCTGGGAATGAAGGCGTGAGTTTATGTATGTATGTATATATCAAAAATCCACTGTACTGCTGTTAATTTTTCAGCTTGCATTCTTCATTTAATGAAATATGTATGCACTCCGATTCACACATTGAAAAAAGCAATATTCATTGTCAAAATGTTGTTACATATAATCCCTGATGAAAATATATCTCTGCAATATAGTTGCGAGAGTTATGAATTGCGAGGCTGTAACTATGCATTAAGTGCCTATATCCATCGTTATATCGTAACAGTCGCTTCATTATTACTAAGGACGAGTTAAATTACGCGATGTGCCGAGATTAATGGACATAGCTCAATAAATCTTGCACATAAAGAACAGCAATCTAGATTTCCATGTACGAGCTCGTACGGGATTGGAACGATCTTCCGAAGGGCACTCCGGTCACGAGCTCAGAGGTACTTCGGTTCAACCTCAAAATTAGGAATGCGGCTAACCCTTTAGAACTGGATATAGTAATTCATTAATGACAGGAAATCCTTAATGTTTGTGTTTACAGTTTATTATTACTTGTTAATATATTTACTTGAGTACCTACAACACCTTATCCCATTTACATTAATTAATTAATATTAGGGGTCAATCTTATAAATTAACCTAATCCCAGAATGGTCTATGGACTATAGGTTTATAGATAGGCAGACCTTATTGCCTGTAACATAAAGGTGTATGGATATTTTTGACGTCTTGGAAACGTATATATATTTATGCCCTTGACTGTAATATGGGAACTATAAGCAACGATTTCAGAATTTTATTTTTCCTATATTTGGAGCAGTACCAAAGTAATTTATTAGCGTTATGGTTGCATTCACTTTTGGGATAATACAGCAGGAGCGCCTTTATAACTTACGTTATGATGATATTTATGATCTTAATTAGGTCCTTAACTTTTATAATTTAGACTCAAATATCAGCTAGTTTAGTTTTTTCAATTGAGATTTTTTTGTTGTTTTTTGTCATTAAAAATACCACTTCTCACTTTTTGCCTAAAACGGGGTTTCAGTATGTTTTTTGCGTTAAAAAACAGAAGCAAAATAACTAATAAAATATAAATCAAGCAAGCACCACTGAAACATTCCATTATACAACTGTTACAATAAACAAAAATGCCTAAGCATCTTTCGTCATTACATCCAAGGTTACTATCATAAAAGTAATCCATTTAATTTGTGTGTAATCACAGTGTATCATCTTGAAGGTCACTTCTAATACAATAATTCTGTCCGTCTGATTGACGTTTCTAGGGCACGTCATATATGTTACCACGCGACTTCTGAACAGTGGGATTGTTATTTTTTTTAAGACGTAATGAGTGCGTAATGGGTAATGAGATTGTGAGCGTTGTATAATAAACATTAACGTCACGTTAAGACTAGTTGGTGGTGACCCTAACCTAAGAAGCTAGCGGTCTGTGGTTTGATTCCTGATATGGGCAAATATCTGTGTGATGAGCAGACCCAGGAATATAGGGGGTAAAATTAAATGACAGCTAGGGATTGCCTACATCGATAAACTCAATTATCGCTGCTTTTCCCATATACTAGTGATCGCTCCAAGTTTTGTTGGTAAAAATATTGTTTTATTGACAGTATGAAAATGAAACAAGATAAAGATAAAGACATTTATTCAGTAAGTAGGCCGCACTTGCACTTTTACACGTCAAGAATCTACCAGCGCTTCACAAGAGGAGACCACTGCTGAGAAGAAACGCCACAAGAAACTCGGCAGTCAGTCATTTTTTAAATATATTTAATATTACAATGGCACACTTAGTCTTGCATTATAAATATAGATTATTATTATAGATCTATAAATATTAAATTAAAAAATATATCAAAAAACTTGTGTAGTTTCCGCAGGAAAACACACCAAAATCTTGCGAGAGTGATAGAGAGAGAAATGGAAAAAAAAAGAACACCTACTTATGTGTATATAAGACGGTGGAGAATATTAACATAATTCGGTTTATTCCTTATTTTAAAAGGATTTTTACTGTCCAGATATTCAACAGCAAAACTCAAACGAGGTTTCTTTAGTTACAAGTCACCCGGGTGCAGTAAAACTATGCAACTTGATTAATTCAGTGACGTTAAATTTAATGGCGACTAATCGTCTGTGGGCCCTTGAACCGCTATACAAATATTAGTCTTTGACCTCGGTATTAACATAAACTTGTAATATAATTAGTCTTTAATAGTTTCAATTAATACAACTTATCGTCGGTGAAACCGCGTAACTAACAAATTTATGACAGAGCAAAATAAACCTTACAGTCTTATTAAAAAGGTGCATTTTGCTCCTTATTTAAAATGTTACTTACGCGGTTTTGCAGTTTCACCGATGTTATGCAGCTGACCCAGCTCGCAGTATATGCTGAGACCTGTTGTCACTAAACTATTTATATCCCTACCATAGTGTTCACATTTAAACTGTATTAATGATATTTTTTTTGTGACAGTAAATCTTTTTTTTTCTTAAACCACAGGATGATAACCATCAGCGTTTGAAATGAATACCAAACAGCAATGACTTGTATTGTTTAGAACAAAGTAAAGGAGGGTGGGCTAATTGGCCTATATGACCAATGAGGACAAGCGAAATGTCACCGGATAGGTAATTCTAAGTTGTAAAACTATTACTATGGCAGGTAGCTCGAAATATTTGTGTGAAAAAAGTTATCGCCATACAAAGACAGCGGAGTTTCAAAATAATTAATTATGTTAACGTCGTCTATGTAGACGTTCCGATGTTCCAGATTTTTGAAATATTTCTCCCAGTAATTTGAGGTTTCCCGCTACACAAACACGGAGCTGGCTGAAAATCAGCGCTGTAGGTGTCTAACACCTCAGCATTATGCTGAGCCAGTGTCCGATTCACTGCCGCGAAGACACACTCACTACTCTTTTTATTGCTGTTTTCTGTTTTTACTTTTTTCAGTGTGTCTTATGTGTGTAGTGAATAAATGTATTTTTCATTCTTTCTTTTCTTTAAAATCGTTGTAGAATTAATACAGATACCCGATGATAATGCTTATTGTTATTGGTTTCTAGGCCATACATTTCTGCCCATTCTCCGTTAATTAGTCCTTTTGTTGCAAAATCCTATTCAGGATCCCGCTTGCATTTTAAAGAAATACCTTGTACGCTTATTAACGGCTAACTGCTCTTTATAATTAAATAATTAAAGCATATATTTCAAAACCTAGTTAGTAATTTAGAGGAAGCGGTAATCTTTCAGATCGGTTAAAAATAAACTTTAATTAATAAGCATTTTTGGATTACTTTCACGCATAACTTAGTCTTCAATGCTAAATTAATTTCTTATAATTTATTGCTAAAGTACATCAACAAGGCAAGCCTTGGCATTTCGTTTGGAATGGAATACTCGACGATGTTTCGTCGTAATTGATATCAATTAGCTACGCCTCCTCTTCTCAGGCTTCTAATTTAATTTATAGTTTACCGACATATAAATCAATTGGGTAAATTATAGTATGCGTTTGAGCTAGTTATGTTTCTCAACATCCTGCCATTCAACCTTCGGTTAATGTGTAAACACTGGACCTAAAATTTATGTGGAGTGGCCGCATTTGCTGTTAAATTACTTCTTCCCGTGTCGTATTTACCTATAAGCTACTCGTATTGACATACATACTTGTAAACCATAATGTATTATGTTAGGCCAGTCAATAACCACATCAAACGTCGCAAACGCGCAAAAAACTTCTTTGTTCTTTTTAAATTAGTGTTTCTTCCCTTGAGAGTAGTTCACACCCAAGTTTGCAACCCTGAAAACTCTGTGCTAGTTACCCCCATGTTGCTCGAAAAACTGCGGAAGGAGGGTGGACTAATTGGCCTATATGACCAATGAGGACTAGCGATATGAAAAAAGTTAACGCCATGCAAAGACAAAGTAATTATGCTAACGTCGTCTATGTAGGCATCCCGATGTTCTAGATTTTTAAATGTTCCTCACAGTTATTTAAACTATTAAATAATACTATTTACACGGTCAAGCAAAAACAGTTCAGACTTTCGCTCTTTCAGTCGAGACCATCATCAGGGGGGGGGGGGGGGACTAGAGAAGGAAACATAATGTTTTCTGGAGGTGGAGGCGGGTGTTGGGTAGTTTCATGCGCGTTGATATAGACTGCCTGTGTATTCGGACCTGAAAATTGATTATTCTTTGCAGACGATTTTTTGTATTGATTGATATAACTACGGTCATATTATACAATTAAGAGATAGTAAATACACCTGATTACCAAAAAACAAAACGCCACCAAAAGCTGTTTTGTCACTTTAGTTGTGTTGTTTTGTTTCGTATGTAAGTATGTTAATCATAATGTATAAATATATCTCCTGTTGCCTATTATTAAAGTTTTGAATTTGAATTTCTGTATTTTCTAATCCTCCTCTCTCCTTCCAGTTACGGTCTGACCTACGAGGAGATAGAGAAGGGCCTGCCCCTCATCGACACGTCACGCACCCTGATCCGGGAGGCGTGTCCCCCGGTGTTCTCTCACGTGGAGTGCCGCGCCGGCAAGTACCGCCGCATGGACGGGCTCTGCAACAACCTGGAGCACCCCACCTGGGGCGCCACCAATGCCCCCTTCCAGAGGTAAGCGCAGAGACTGATGAAACCTGACCACTTCCAATGAGAAGGCGGTTATAGGGTAAATAGAAAAGTAGATCGTTCTTGCCCTTTAGGGGTCTCTGTTACCTATTGCCGCTCGGGCGCTTGGGTTACGTTGTAGCGCGTTGCTCGATAGTTAATACGCACGCAACCAATCGCGTCAACAGCGCAGACCCGTCTAAAGGTTGCGCAGACATAACGTCTCAGCACCGGATCGGCACAAAGTGAGACATTGAAAGTAAACTTTGATTTGTGTAGTTACGATTATGATAGCGGCACGCACACATGCAAACCGCGCGATATGCCTTTGTTTCAAGACGCACTACTGTTTATACTGTGGTTATAGCTGTCATGTAGTTCTATTCGTTTATATGTCTGGATTTTAGCTAGTTTATGATGCAGCTTCTGGGCTGGTTTAAAACATGAAAGGGATACAAAACATGAATCTATAGGGTACCCAAGAGAAAACTATTTTCTCTCAGATTGTCCAGTATCCAGCCCCTTAAATTAAGATTATGTAGATGACATAATACAATTTGCTTACCAGAATCATCAATGTGTATAGTAAACGTACATTTAAAAATGATATTTTTTATTGTTGAGTTTTCTTATTCTTCCTGTGGGGTTATTATGACATAGCAATGCAGTTCTGTTGACATAGAAAAGGACAGAACTATATAACTGATATAGCTCCGTCCTTCACGCTCGCCGTAAAATGAACTGCATAGCGATGGCATAATAACCCCTCTGATAGAAGTAACGGTCAAGCATTCACTTCCATACTGCTGATTCGAGAAATTTATCCAGGATCTCATATTCTTATCAGCAAATACCATTGCTAATTTATTTCTATACAGACGTGATCGACCATCTTGTAATCACCATATCCTATCGACCAGGCTAATCGGCCCGCTATTCGCGGACGGTATCAACGCACCTCGCATCTCGCACACTGGCCGCGACCTGCCGCTGTCTCGTGTCGTCTCCCGCACCATGCACCCTGATGACGGCTTCCACGACCACGCTGGGACTGTCATGGTCATCGCCTGGGGCCAGTTCATGGATCACGACTATACGCTCACTGGCACGCCACTTGGTAAGGACCATTATGTTACAAGTCATCAATCAGGGAAACTGCTGGACGCAAGGCTGCCTTACCAAGTAAGCCTCGCAATTACATGGTATCCTGGTGATTTTTTAATAACGTAGGATGTAAGAGATTTCTAGAAGGCGGCTGTGAGTTGTTTAACTTCGTCGTATCTGAGTCAACGTGAACTTTAATTTTAACATGAAACGAAACATGTGTTAAACCACTGTCTTAGTGCTTGTGGTAAAACGGTAGTAGCTAGGTAATCCGTTGCTCTATTTTGTCCTAAAGTATGACTTTAGCTTTTAGAATCTCTCTGGTCTCGATCTACTATGGTTTAACAAAAAGCAAGAGTAAATAGACGGCACTAAACTCAACAACTCCGACCTCTTCATCATCAATTACCACAGATAGAACTCCATCCCTTTCCAGCACTTCATTAAAAAGTACTAACTAAGCGTCTCCACAGATCCCAAAAACCGCAACGACCCCGAGGAATGCTGCAAGCGGCCTCCGCACCTGAAGCACCCCTACTGCAACGAGATCCGCGTCCCCGATGACGACTACTTCTACCGACTCTTCGGCGTCAAGTGCATCGACTTCGTCAGAGCCTTCCCCTCGCCGCGACCCGGCTGCCGTCTGGGTAAGTCATCAGGTCATCTGTGCTCCAAATAATAAAAGTATAAAAAACGACTGACGGTTGAGTTTCTTGCGGCCTTTCTTCTCAGCAGTGGTCTCTTGTGAAGCGCTGGTAGATTTTTGACGTGTAAAAGTGCCCGTGCGGCCTACTTACTGAATAAACATCTTTTATCTTTTATATTTTTTATAAGGGTGCGAAGTTCATATGCTCATAGTGCCTTTAGGTTTTAGAGGGGTGATGAGGATATTTCGATATTCCTTCTGCGTTGAGTGCCCTTGAAGGACATTTGTATCGAATAATACAGCGTGTGACTCGCGGGTGGTTGGCGAAATAAGATAAGCGTCACTTGCGTTAAGTTCCAGTTTAAGTTTTAAGTACACTTTAGTTGTGTCTAAATTATTAACTAAAACTAAGTTTATCTCTTCCATGCATGTGGTCCTAGAACCAAACATAAACTATGAAACTGAGGAGTCCTTTAAACAACGGATGAAATAAAAAATATAGGTAAATTAGAAGAATAAACAACCATGATATCCCATAATACCAGAATTGACATTGACATCTCTGTATAATTTTTATGTATCACTCAGCCAATGTCGACTTCAGCCCCGGGCCGCTTAACCCGTACTCTAAATCAGATATGTTTTTTAAGGCCAATTACCGCCATCAATTACAAAATGTCGTAACGTCGTAATAGTATAACGGTTTCATCAGACTACTTAGATACTCACTCAACCGGTCGGCAAAGGTCAGTTATGTTTCCAATTCATGACTCCAGTGTCAACATTCATCATCCTACGCTGAATATCTTAATGATCTGTTAATAACGTGTCTTATCTTATCTCGAGTAACTTAATATTGTCATTAACAATGTGAGCTAGCTTCAATATAAAACGGCTTCTTAACGCGCGTGGTTGGAAAATTACAGTGGGTAAATGGAATACGAGCAAACATTTAAACTAGACGTGGGTTATGGCTCTAAAAGTCATGTAAATGTGGAATATCGTTAATAACTCTAATACGTTGAGCGTAAATTAAATTTTAAAGGTCCCATCGAGCAGCAATGTATAATGTAAACGAAGATTTAAGTCTCTGTTAATTGCAGGTTAATTGGGCTATTTTATTTTATTTGGGTTACATACATAAACTGACGCCTTCATTCCCAGAGTGGGGTAGGCAGAGCAAAAGAATTACCAACAAGTCTTAAAACTTCTTAATAATTCTGTAACCACATTTTGCACAAGTAGGCTGGCTGGCTGTATTAGTGACAGGTGGCAAAGCCCATCGCCTAACAGTACTGCAAGCCTTTATTCCCTTAGTCGCCTCTTACGACATCCACGGGAAGACATGGAGTGGCACTATTCTAACCCGGCAACCACGCGGGTGTTGAAAAAAGAAATACAACTTATTTAAACGATACATAGGTTTTTATGTTAATTAAGATGCATATCAACTGTCGTTAAAAGGTTTGCTCGTATTCCAGTTACACACTGTATGTGGCGAGATCCCGATATTTCTACGATTTATTAATCGTCATGATCGACATGATTTATAAAATAAGATAAGCATTTAGTGTCAAACTGTGTACAAGTGGTCAGTGTCTTAAAAACTTTTTATAAGATTCTCCAGATAAAGTTTCAAGGACTTTTGTAACTTACGACATTTTAACAATATACAAGTTTAAATTCTACAAAAACCAAGTAATTCCCTCAATAACCAAAGAATTACAAGCGCGAGCACCTTTGTGATGCAACAAAAGTCGGTTATTGCGGTTTTGCGACATTTCATTGATACGTGAAACTCGCTTCTTGAATAACAATAACCGATCCCACAATCGGATCGTTTCTTAAGTTTAAGTAGTTGCGATGAAGATGCGTTCGTGAAAGGTGCATTCATATTATGCAACTGAAAACAAAGTTGTGTCTGTACATACATTACATTACAGTATTGCATTTACAAGGGTGAAATGTTTTGTCTTTATTTGTTTTACATTTGGAACCTTTTACAGTATTATCATTTATGGCATGTTATATGATTGTATTTTGAATTATTTTGGTGTTTTAAAACGACTAAGGTACCCAAAAAGAACAGTCAGAGTCATAAAGGACACCGCACGGAAAGTATGGAAAAAAAACATCGGTGAATTTTGATAAAAAAAATATATGTTACGCGCCTTGATCAATATATAGAAATACTTGGAGGGCAATAAAATCCTATGACTAGTTTTTGTCAAAAAAAATATTTAGTGAAAAATCAAGGGGATTTAGTTCCATAGAAAAATGTATGAAGTAAAAAAAAAGTGTTCTGTTTTGAACGAAAAAAATATATGTTTTAGAAACCATTAAATTGATCAACTTCATCGAAAAAACTTATTTAAAAAAGAGTTTGGTTTTTAAGTTATAGCGTTTCATAAAAATAAGTAAAAAAGGTATTTAATTTTTTGATTTTTTTTAATCGTTAATATTGCCGTTTATGGCATCTTTTTTACTTACATAAGTTTTGTATCACAGTCACCTGTTTTTCAGTATTTAGATTTGAAATGAATTTTAAGGAAAAAAACTTGGTTTTTCGTGTTTTTTTTTAAACCGATCGGTGAAAAATTGTGCCTTTTGAATATTTTATAAGTTGTGTTATTGTTAACATAAATCATTAAAATTCAAACATATTCTATGAACAAATTAAAAAAAAAACATTTTTTAAGTCTTATTATTATTAACTTTACACTCACTATAGCCCCAGCTTATCTATATACAGTATTTTTATTCTATAATACACTACTCATGTTCATTCGGATCTCGTCGACGAATTGGTCGTTGCCCAGCGTCAATAACATTTTCGAGAAATGCGGTATCGGGGTACCAAACATTTTGCGCAGCCCAAAAACCACAGAACGCTAATTACAAAGTATTTATAACTACGTCAAAAACACAATTTGCATTTCAAGAAAAGGCCAATCCGAATACTGGCTGGAAAGACACACAAACTAATGGCTTTCTGAGCATATTGCCGATTTAAAAAAAACTTTTAACTTTTTAACTCCTAGTATTGGCGGGAAAACGATTGTCATTAATTGTAGAGCGAAATAAATTATAAAAATGTATTTTAGATTTCGTCTAAACTGTTTTGTGTGCAATGTGTCACAGTCAGCGGCAGAAATGAGCCGCATTAACGAAAATGCTTTGATTCAAGAGGTGGGTTCACTGTTTTTACGAAGTTACTGCTCATTATTATTTGAAAGTGGAGTGAACAAAAGTTTTGATTAAAATTCTTTATTATTATTTCGAGGTAAATAGTTATTTCATATTTGTTTTCAATGTGATAATTAGGCTCGGACCTTTGATCAATTTATTATTTAATTACTGACTCACAGCAAAAGTAAATGAAAATCACATTTACATATTATGTTGAAAAAAATTAAATTGTTTTTTCAGATAGCGATCACAGACGAAGAATTTAAATATTTTACATCCTTAAGTAAGCAACAGTTTTTAGATCTGTTTTCATTATGTGAGAGTGTAGGAATTAGCGCTATTTCTAAAAAAAAACTACCAACATTTCTGGTCAAAATTCGTCACGACAACTACACAACAACTATGTCCCTCAGCTTGCAACACAACATTTAGTCGAAGGCAATCAGGACTTGCTTCTAGATTTCTTATTTCATTTAAGATCCCCAATTTGCAAGTAAAACAAAGTCGAGTTGCGTCATTTGTTTCAATAAGTGGCCTCTCTAACATAACGTCGTTCGGCGTTCAATACCGCGTATGTCATATTATATGACATTCGCGGTATTGAACGCCGAACGACGATAAGTCGTCGACTGATCGCTATCTGAAAAAACAATTTAATTTTTTTCAACATAATATGTAAATGTGATTTTCATTTACTTTTGCTGTGAGTCAGTAATTAAATAATAAAATGATCAAAGGTCCGAGCCTAATTATCCCATTGAAAACAAATATGAAATAGTACATTACTGCACAGACCAGGAAGTAGGCCGTTGCGGGACGAGTAGAGTTAGCGTGGCCGAGACGCAGTCGAGGCCACGCTATATACGAGTCCAGCAACCGCCCTTCCTGGTCGAGGCTTGTATAGTGCTTTTCTCTAACAATGCGAGGAAATTAAACAAAATTTCAGGTTTTATATAATATGTATTCAAATGTATTAACAAAATCAAGTCAAATACGATGTGATAATATGACGAAGGCAAATGGCATTACTCATTTTACTTTTGTAGTTTCGCGAAACAAAAATAATACGTACTGTACTTAAACTTCCCTAAGAAAAAAGTATTCCGGATACCCGCCTTAATTTTTTTATTTCTAAACGCAGAATGTTTTAAAAAAAGTAAAACTATTTGACACTGGTAAATGCGCTGTAAACGCGATAAACGGCGTTTACCTTTTTAGTCTATGACATTTAAAAAGTAAATAAACATGGAAGAATTTTGAATTGTACGAGTGTTTGGCTGTTTAGAGGTAGTTATCATAGTCCAAATATGGTTTTAAAAAGTAAAAAACCGGGTACGTTATGAAATTTGTATACATTTTCGCGGCCGCTGCCGCTGGTAAATAATAACTTTTTTTTTTAATTTTGCCTGGGCCTGGAACTCGGAACTTCGCGGGCTGATTTTACAACAGTAAGGTTAACATTTCCGAGCATGTGGGAGAAATAACTATTTACATCGAAATAATAATAAAGATTTTTTCTCAAACATGCTATGTAATGTCGGCGTTATGTTAGTTATTTTAGGCTTCAAAGTGCCACGTTCCCGACGGAACAACTCGAGAGAACTGTAAAGGAATTTCATACAAAATTGAAGGCCTAGGCCGGGAAGTAATTTTTTTATTATTTTAATATGGCCATGACAGCTGATTTTATGAACAGGCTGAATAGCTGAAAATCGTTTTTTTTTTGTATCTGTGTGGTTCGGACCAAAAATATCCGCGTTAATGCCTATTACACAAATGTTTTTTGAGTGATGTTTTTTTTTTATTTCATTGCATATGTTTGAGAAAACTATACATACCTCGCCGTGAAAAGGGGTTGCCAGCCTCGTAACTATCCGACCTCGCTTCGCTCGGCCGTCTATATGAACTCGGCCTGCAACCACCTACTTCCCGGCGTCTGTAGTAATGTACTATTAATCAAAACTTTTGTTCACTCCACTTTTAAATAATAATGAGCAGTAACTTCGTAAAAACAGTGAACCCACCTCTTGAATCAAAGCATTTTCGTTAATGCGGCTCATTTCTGCCGCTGACTGTGACACATTGCACACAAAACAGTTTAGACGAAATCTTAAAGACATTTTTATAATTTATTTCGCTCTACAATTAATGACAATCGTTTTCCCGCCAATACTAGGAGTTAAAAAGTTAAAAGTTTTTTTTTAATCGGCAATATGCTCAGAAAGCCATTAGTTTGTGAATCTTTCCAGCCAGTATTCGATTTGGCCTTTTCTTGAAATGCAAATTGTGTTTTTGACGTAGTTATAAATACTTTGTAATTAGCGTTCTGTGGTTTTTGGGCTGCGCAAAATGTTTGGTACCCCGATACCGCATTTCTCGAAAATGTTATTGACGCTGGGCAACGACCAATTTGTCGACGAGATCCGAATGAACATGAGTAGAGTGTATTATAGAATAAAAATACTGTATATAGATAAGCTGGGCTGGGGCTATAGTGAGTGTAAAGTTTAATAATAATAAGACTTAAAAAATGTTTTTTTTTTAATCCGTTCATAGAATATGTTTGAATTTTAATGATTTATGTTAACAATAACACAACTTATAAAATATTCAAAAGGCACAATTTTTCACCGATCGGTTTAAAAAAAAACACGAAAAACCAAGTTTTTTTCCTTAAAATTCATTTCAAATCTAAATACTGAAAAACAGGTGACTGTGATACAAAACTTATGTAAGTAAAAAAGATGCACACAGTATCTTTCTACTTATTTTTACTATCGCCATAAACGGCAATATTAACGATTAAAAAAAAATCGAAAAATTAAATACCTTTTTTACTTATTTTTATGAAACGCTATAACTTAAAAACCAAACTCTTTTTTAAATAAGTTTTTTCGATGAAGTTGATCAATTTAATGGTTTCTAAAACATATATCTTTTTCGTTCAAAACAGAACACTTTTTTTTTTACTTCATACATTTTTCTATGGAACCAAATCCCCTTGATTTTTCACTAAATATTTTTTTTAACAAAAACTAGTCATAGGATTTTATTGCCCTCCAAGTATTTCTATATATTGATCAAGGCGCGTAACATATATTTTTTTTATCAAAATTCACCGATGTTTTTTTTTCCATACTTTCCGTGCGGTGTCCTTTGCACAGGTTCCCAGGATATCAAAAATATCTACACTCCTATATATTAGAGAGGGCAAACAAAAAGGGCCACGTAGACATATATTTGACGCGATAGCTGTGTAGATATTTATGCTTTTCCTGTACCTATTTAAATACCAGGTATGTTTCCATGTTTCTTTTTGATTGTGACTTCGGAGGGTTCGCGTTAACGGATTTTAAGGTGCCCTCACGTTCGTATCGTTGGATTGGTATTTACGCAAGAAGTGTCATCATATTAAGTGCTGTCATAGTATAAGGAACGTAGTCATATAATAGATCCTACTCAGTACAGAGGCCGTAACCAAGATGAATTATACAAACATTATCGCTATCGAAAATGTAACGTAGGTCGGCGGGCGGTTTGGGATTGTTCATATTTTTACAATTAGATACTCTAATTCGAAAACCATTTCTAGGAATAAGGCTTTTAAAGCCGTTCTGCATTATTAAGTTTATGAGATATTTATTTCGGATATTTCGACAAAAGTATATTTAGCCTTTGTTTGACTTTCGTCGCCGTAAGCCGAAAGGCTTGAAGCCCTCTTAGGTTTATCTTACGGGTTAGGCGAAAACCGCTTGAAATAGTATGTAATCCGCTTGAAAAAGTTTAATACACTATTACAATCACTCACTAGAAAATGCCAACCCAAATTTAAAATAATCATGTCACCCATAAAATGTCTGCTAAATAAATAAATATATTTATAAAAAACTATTGAGTCAAATACAAAATGAATGAAATTGGTCTCTTAAAATGACCCATTCTTTCGAATAAGAATGTAAAAACCGTGAGTTATTTTTTTTGGCAATTCAATATATTTAAAGTTTTCGAAAACCCTTTACGCTAGCGTTAGGTTGTCTGCCTAGGGCATGCTTTAGGTGAAGTCGGGTTTTTTAAGCATTTGTTAGACTTGTTACAATGAATCTCTCGAAAGTTGCACCTCTCTCTTCATATCAATAGATGCCTATCGCATGCTTGCAAGTAGCTCTCTTACAAATTGCTCGTCGTCTGTTCAGTTCAGTAACATTAATATTTTTTAACCTAGTTTATTTAAAGAATTGGAAAGGTCAATCAATCAACTTTCTTTGAATTCCATAATGCACAGAGAAGTCGTGCATCGAACATTACACCCAACCTAAAGTGAAATTCTGGCTGAAGTTAAGTTTTGGGAGAAAATGCAGAGCGTGGGCAGATACTTCTTTATTGTATTTTTTACCAGACAAACCCAATGTTCAGACGCATGTGGATTTGCTCGTTTGGTTCAGTTCAAAATAGTAAAAACTGAACTAACAACACTATAATAATTACGAAGTTAAAGATAAGAGTAGCCAAGCCATGCTTTTGGTCCGTATCTGACATTGTGACATTTGAACTCGACGGATAAGGACAAAGCATGCTTTAGCTACTTCAAGGTTACTCCCCGTTTATTAATAAGGATATGAAGGGTTTTATCAAAGCATACGAGTAGATGATCAGTAAAAAGAAAATGTGATAAATAACTAGTGTAATTTGATTACTAACTCATGTAAATTGAAATAACACAATGACGTCTGTGCATTTTAAGTAACTGTACTGTCAGATGTTAGTCATCACTATCACACCTTGTAATTTTTAAGTCTTTAGCATCAAGGGGCTACCATGGGCAGATGACCTTCGATCTGAAGCTCTAAACTTTCAGTTGTTGTTAAAACCTATTTGCATTAACACTGCTGTTCTAAAATAGCTGCCATATAATTTTTTTTATACAAGTCAATGATATCAAAATTGCTGAAAAAGTTCGACATTTTTACTCCATAAAAGTAGTTTTTGGCCTTTATTTCCATATTTTTCGCTTTAGAAATAAAACCTTCGATGATTAATTAGATATATTAATAAAGAATATTTAGATTTCCATATCAATTGACACCGAGATGAAAAAGTTAAATTCAATTTCGTGTTTTTATAGTCAAGTTTTTATAAAAAAAAATATAAAAATAAACCCATGGGTTATTTTGAAAATTCCGCTCAACAGAATCAAAGATGGTAGTGAATGTTGGGTGTGGCAGGACAAGCATGTAAGTCGTGTAAATGCAGTTGAAATGCGCTCTTTGCGTAGTATGTGTGGTGTGAAACTGATTGATAGAGTAAGAAATGAAAAAATCAGAGAGAAATGTGGAA
The DNA here is from genome assembly GCA_927399475.2 of Acleris emargana. Lineage (NCBI taxonomy): Eukaryota > Metazoa > Arthropoda > Insecta > Lepidoptera > Tortricidae > Acleris > Acleris emargana. Next base: position 3,898,212 of record OV656844.1, on the reverse strand, counting down.
TAAAAGAAGATGTAGTGACTAAGATTGAAAAGGGCATGCTTCGATGGTTCGGTCATCTGGAAAGGATGGATGAAAGAAGATTGACGAAAGAGATATATAGATCGAAAGTAAGTGGAAGGGTCGGAAGGGGCCGCCCTAGGCGTACTTTTTCGAATCAAATCGGAGAAATACTGGAAAAGGGCCGAATCTTAAGTACCCGAAACCGACGTGCGTGCATGACTCGATGTATGAATGTTGAAGAAGCGAAAGAAATTTGTCAAGATCGTAGCAAGTGGAAAGAAGTGGTCTCTGCCTACCCCTCTGGGAAACAGGCGTGATTTTATGTATGTATGTATGTAGAATCAAAGATGATTACATGGATAATTATAATATATTTTTCATAAATTTACATTCAGTTTCGACTGAGTTATTAGAACTTAAACTTCATCAAAAACGTCTGATATGGTAGCCCTTTAAGTTTGTTGCCATAAGAAGTTTCAAACAAAATAAAAAGTTGACTAGACTTGGTATGATCTGCTTCTTCGTGTTTATTTAAACTAAAGTAGGAATATAAGCTTGTGATATTAGCTAAAGATTAGTAAGTAGACGCCGGTTATGTAAAATTTGCGACATAAGATTTATTTTGCGATACACCTAATAATGTTTAATTTATATTCATACACTATTAATTCCATTTATGGTCAACTGAGTGCGATAATTTACAAGCCGGATAGCTTTAGGGCAATTATAGGGTAGGCATAAGCAAATTATAAATTGGTCGTGTGTGAATTTTAAACACGTTCACTGCCTGTGACACGACTGTATGTTAAAATGACGTACCTACTTTTATCAGATGGTGGCAGCGAATGGGTTTATAGGTGAAATATTTGCTTAATTGCAAATTAAGTGGCATGACAGGCGGTTAAGATAATATAAGCAGCCATTAAGATTATGCAGACTGATAAACTGGGGGCGGTATTTTAAATCAATCGTTATATCAACTTACAGAGAGCTTTATTCATTCGTTGTGTAGATGCTAATAAATTTAAACATTACCAATAAGTCTCTTATGCCCTTATTAATAAACGTGGGGTAACCTTGGAGTAGCTATGCTTGGTCCTTATCTGTCGAAATAAAATGTCACAATAACAGATAAGGACAAAGCATGCTTTAGCTATTTCCATGGTTCTCTACGTTTATGAATAGGGCTGTTAGAGGATAATAAAAATATCAGACGAACATTTACACACTGTATGATATATTTTTGTTTAAGTTTACACATTTTAAGATAAATTCTTGCTTTAATAATTAACTGACTTTAATAAATGACTGAAATAATAACAAAGAAAAATTAAAACTAGTGATAGATTAATTTGAAAAAGTGCAACTGTTTTTTAATTTAAAAACAGATTTTATTATTTTAGGAAAAGATTTTCATTTGAGGCGAAGGACACTTGGCTTAGTCTTCTATGTAATTAAAAAAATGAATAGGTAGGAAACACTTCTAGACTTTTATCAGATAATAAAAATATTTCACTATATTAAACTATTAACCTAGTTAAAAGTTAAAACTAAACTTATTTAAATTAAAATTAAACTAAGCTACTCAAATATTAAAGATGTAAATAATAATCACCACTATAAAAAGAACACCCCCGCTAGCAGGTCCGCTCGCGGCATGGTCCATATGACACTGGCTGCATTACCTCTCTGGATAGCTAGCCCAATCCTTTGGGAGAGGTAAGCACCAGCTCTAGGATCTCAGGAGGTGTCTATGAGCCGGGATGACAGAGCCTTAATAAATTTTTTCATATCGGCTGACCAAGGTCCCATGGTCTCCACTGGAAGTGCCACGAATAAAAATATTTGTATTCCACAGGTTCTCGAGTCCCTTTCAATACCTTGACGGGAGCCATCGACGGCAACACTGTCTACGGAGTCACCGAGAAATTCGCAAGGTAGGTGTCTCCACTCACTGTCCGTAAACTGGGAGCCTATTGTAGGGTCATTCATTACCAACTGACCGTCGGGGCAATAAATCATTTTATCGGAGTCTCTCGCTCGTACTCGTTTAGGTTATGGCGAGCGTAAGGGATACAAGATAACGCTGATACTACACGCATCCCTTGCGCTCGCCATAAGCTCCACGAGTACGAGCGAGAGACTCCGATAAAATGATTTATTGCCCCGAGACGGTCAGTTGGTAATGGTCCTACAATAGTTAGGAGGCATATCGCTTATCACTGACGAGCTGATCCATATGGCGGCTTTAGAGCATGACCCGTTCGATAGCCGGAGAAACAGAAGAAAACCATATGTTGTGAAGGCTATACCGACTTTGACGGGCTCTTCCGTTAATTCTCTAATTTATTTTTTCGTTAATCGATATATCTTTATCACAACCGCAATACAACTCTCTCTTCTCTTCTCTGATCTTGGATGACCTTACAGAAAGCTGCGTACCGGCTATGGTGGTCTGCTGCGTATGAACCCCGTGTTCAAGGAGTACGGACTCAAGGACCTTCTTCCTCTGAAGCTGGACATCCCTGACGAAGGCTGCACCAGACCCAACAAGAACATGTACTGCTTTGAAGCTGGTACGTGAAACTTTTCTTTTATGGCATGTACTTGTCGAATCAGCACAAATCCCACCTGATGATATGTGGGATCTGTAACCCATAGACATTTGCATTCTCAAGACTAAAATCTTAGGAAGCCAATCCTAAGACTGCAATTCTGCCCTCCTAAGGTAATACGCAGTATGTCAGATAAAATTCCTGTAGCAATATCAACCTTATTACTAAGAGAAGAGAAATAAAACTGCTTTGGATGTTGATTTTGGGATACTGTTTATTTGCTTAGGAGGGCAGAATTGTGTTGCCAACCCTGAGGACTACGATAGAAAGCCTTTTTTTTTTTTGTTGGCGAGTTTAAAAAAGACTTGGCTTCGGGTAACCTCGAAGCCAAAAGTCTTTTTTACAACTGTTAGATACAACTATTGGATAGTTTCTTGAAAATTGAACTCAAACAATTGAATACATTAAATCACGCCTGTTTCCCAGAGGGGTAGGCAGAGACCACTTCTTTCCACTTGCTAACAAGAATCACTTTATGTATATTTAGCTAAATAGCTTATGCAAAGTACCAGAGCACTGTACTAAATCAGTCTTTCACAAAGAACGGTACCGGCAAATAATATATCACCTTTGCACTTATAACTCATCCCATTACTTTTGTATGAACACGCCTGCAATGGTTTTTTAAGTACTAAACTTTTTAAACTACGATAAGTACAAATATTTGTTATATACCATTTTGAACCTTATTTAATCAGCTAACGAATTGAATAATAGCAATACAATTGGTCAACTAGTTCTTGATTGAATGTCAATTTTGACGAGTCGAGAGATGTACCTATTATTTGCCAGTACTGTATGTGTGTATCCTAACTACAATGGGGGGCCAAACGTATCTTAGGTGCGTTGTGGACACGGCAGTCTGAACCTCTTTTTTTGCAAAATTGACAATGAAAAGAAGAAAGGTCAGCGACTTGGCTAGCCTAAATTCTGCCCTCGTAAGGAGAAAAGGCGTATCTACTATATGAATTGTATGTATTGTATGAATTAATTGCACATGCGTATTTTCTCCGTAGGAGGGCTGAATTATAACCCTGAAATGTTCCTCAGGTGAGATCCGAGTAAACGAGCAGTTGGTGCTAACCGTGATGCATACCCTGATGGCCAGGGAGCACAACCGGGTAGCCAAGGGCCTGGCTGAAGTCAACCCACACTGGGACGACGAGACTCTGTTCCAGGAATCGAGACGCATCAACATAGCGGAGATCCAGCACATCACCTACAACGAGTTCCTGCCTATACTGCTTGGGAAGGATGTCATGGACAAGTTTGGATTAGTTTTGGAAAAACAGGTAAAGTGGATGGTGTTGGTCGTATTGATGGTGACTTGACCATGATTTTTGCCTTATTTTATGTTAGATATCCTACATACTTTGTATATTTCATTGCCGGTAAGGCATAAAGACGATTTTCATAATTTTTCCTAGTGCATTAAACGCGTATGTGCGTTTTTGTAAATAATGCATGCGTTCCCCAGGTTCCGTCAATAAATCCCTAGGCAAAAGAACGGCAGTTACTTATGTATATGCGTTTTGTCGCGTCAAATAATGGCTTGTGTATACTCATTTTCTCAAAATTTTTTTTTGGTAAAAATGCAGAGCTCATGTAAATGTTTTGTCTTGGAGTCTGGTTGTTTATGTCTGAATATGTTAAGTTTAAGTGCGGAGTTCCTTCTTAATTATATGTTTATTTCCAGGGTTACTGGAACGGCTATGACCCCACGGTTAATCCTGACGTAATCGACTCATTTGCCTCCGCCGCCTATCGATTCGGACATTCACTGTTGCCCACCGCTGTAGAGAGATGGTCCAAGGCCCACAAGTTCATTGGTAAGCAATTGGTTATTAAATGCGAATCTTAGTAATACTACGGTATAAACTTAGATTAAGATATCTAAAGGTGTATTATTTTAAACACGTCTTCATGGAAGCTTGAGGCGGAGTCTCGTAACGCTGTACACTTTTCATTTTTACCTTTTTTACTATTCCGAAATTTACTTTAAAAGTTATCTGTGAACGTTTGTGTTATATATAACCGATACTCTTAAGGTGAAGGATAAATATCGTGAGGAAACCCGCATTTCCCGCTCATTGAATGCGATAAACAGCACAAAAGATCTTACAGGGTCCCGGCGAATCCAAAATATTCCACCTATATAATCTTTACATAGTATAAAACAAAGTCTATCTGTTAGATCTTTTAAACTTGGCAACGAATTTTAATGCAGTTCTCAGCAATATATAGAGTGATTCCAGAGGAAGGTTCTTATGTAAAATAAATTCTGATTTATGTGCGAGTCTTACATAAAACTCACATAAACCGGAGCAAAGCGAGAGCGGGTCTATTAATTACTAACGTTCTTCTTGCAGCTTCAAAGAGGTTGTCCGATCTCATCCGAAGACCATACGACTTGTACCGAGCTGGTGTCCTCGACGAGTACGTCATGGGCCTGATGAACCAAGTCGCCCAGGCTATGGACGACTCCATCACGCAAGAAGTCACCAACCACCTGTTCAAGAAGGTCGGAGCTCGATTCGGCATGGATCTAGTATCGTTCAACATGCAAAGAGGCAGAGAATTCGGTATTCCCGGATACATGGAGTTCAGAAAGTTCTGTGGCCTCTCAGGAGCTGATACCTTCCAAGATCTCTTCGGATCTATGCCTAATGAGACTGTTCGGAGATATGAATCGATATTTGAGCATCCTATTGACGTGGATCTTTGGTCAGGTGGAGTCTCAGAGAGGCCGTTGCCTGGTTCGATGTTGGGACCAACTTTTGCATGTGTCATTGCTACCCAGTTCTCGTATTCAAGGAGAGGTGACAGATTTTGGTAAGTCTTCCCTCACTCCCTTTTACAATAGATATAGCAAAATTGCTTTAACCTTACGTTTGCGTGCGCATACGAGTAATTATAATAATAGGTAACAATTGTGGGGGGTCAGTCAGTTTTTGGAAATAAAATGTTTATATTTGTAATTACTGCTGAGTGATCTGACACAAGGTCCGTGAGCTTTTCAGTCCAGGGGGGTTATTATGACATAGCAATGCAGTTCTTTTTACGCCGAGAAAAAAGGACAGAGCTATATAACTGCCTTAGCTCTGTCCTTTAAGTTCAACCTAAAATGAACTGCATAGCCGTGTCATAATAACCCCTCAGGAGGAGGTTTTCAGTTCTTCTTCTACATTTTTTAATATGTTTTTATATATGATTGCTCGGAGACGGCTGGACCGATTTGGAAAATTATTTTTTGTTCGAATGGGTAGGTAAATAAATATACCTACTCGTACTAGCAATTTGGGTAATTACGAGTCGTTTCTTCGTTTCTATATTCTCAATTTTTGTTATAAATATTCGCTTTACTGCTTTAGTCAATTATCAAGTATCTGATTTACGGAGATCATGCGACCTCTTGGGATCTACAACGGTTTTCTGTTTCCCAGGTTTGAGTTGCCCAACCAGCCTTCATCCTTCACGCCAGAACAGCTAGCAGAATTAAGGAAAGCTCGTCTTGCCAGGGTCATCTGCGACAATACTGACATCATCGACACCGTCCAACTATATCCCATGGTCTTACCGGACCATGAATTGTAAGTACTTTTTTCTTAGCCTTAGAGTTAATGACTGTGATACTGTAAAACCGCATAACAAATTTGTGATAGAGCAAAATAAACCTTACTGTCTTATTAAAAAGGTGCATTTTGCTCCTCATTTTTTTTTTTTTTTTTATATCATAGGAAGGCAAACGAGCACACAGGCCACCTGATGGTAAGTGGAAACTGTGACCCATAGACATTCGCATTCACAAGACCGCAATCCTAAGACTGCAAATGCGTTGCCAACCCTGAGGCCGAAGATGGAATGCCTCTATGCTAGTCATTTCACCGGCTGTCTTATCCCCAAACCGGAACACAACAATGCGAACACTGCTGCTTGGCGGTAGGTTAATGGATAAGATGGTGGTACCAACCCGGACGGACCCTGCACAAGGTCCTCCCACCTCAAAAATAAAATGTAAAAAAAAATACTAATGAAATAAAAAAAATGTAATGTAATGTTTAAAATGTTACTTACGCGGTTTTGCAGTTTCACCGACGCTATGTTATTTAGATATAATTTTCTTGATTGATTCGATACACACCATAGCGTTATTAGGATAAGGAATGACTTGCCTATGGACTCGACGTGACGTTCACGAGGTCAAGCTGTTTGTTGCAAACTGTAGACAAAATTCTCGTCCGATTGAGTTTTATTATCTGCACAGTCGTTTTATATATATTTTGCAGTCGGTGGGTGCGGTAATGGTCAACAATCGACATCCAATTTACTTAGACTGTAATTACAAAATGAACTATGGTTATTGTCTTTAATTACCTATGGTACAAGATCAATAAAATGATTATGTGTGAGAGATTCTTTAGTAAGAACATGCTGTTTTCAGGAATCCCCGCGTGCCATGCAGAAGCGGCATAATCCCCTCAATGGACTTCACGAAATGGGCGGAACCTGCGCCCTTCCAAGGAGCTGCCAAGCAGTTCGTAAGTAGCTTCTCGTTCGACCCGTTCCATGGCAAGAAATAGTCACCAGCACCTAGTAGTATTTATTAAGAGTATTATTGAACATTTTATTCATACCAGCAAATAGGCCTAATCAAGCTGAAATGCTGCAAAACGTTTCTGTTTTCTATCGAATCGAAATGTATGGAGCTGTGGTGACATAGCGACATCTAGCGGCAACTAGTAAGAACCAACTCGACAGCGCCACCAGCGTTAGACAGCGTAACTAATATTTGACTGTGCGCTACAATGCTCTAACAAAATTTTCCCCAGTCAGTTGACCTAATATACAACTACGAACTTCATTCCAAATTACTTCGGTCCCCAGAAATTAACTCGCCAGGGGGCCTAATAGGGATGCGTTTATCGCGTGAAAAATATGGATAAATCCACCGTCACTTTCTGACACGTATAAATATACATAAGTATGACAGTGATAGAAGTCTTATCTCTCTACTTATTGACTTATCTTCCTATAGAGTTGACATAAGCGGCGGCGAAGAAAAAGACGGCTAAAATCATAAGATAAATATATAATTGAAAGGCTCGAGCTGCTGAGATGAATAAAATGTTCTAATTGAAATAGTCATCACATCACCAGTCTGTAATTTAGTCGGTACACGAATCACACTTAAACTGAAAGTAGAAAACTCAAGTCACAATACACAATTATAGTACTTAGGCACATGTCCCACTTCCGATGATTGAAAATTACGGAGAAGCGTGAGACGTTACGACCGAATACATCCTAAATTAACCGAACTATAGTTCGGTCAATTTAGGATGTTCCCTATGACAGCCGTATTTCATGACAAAACACTTACTAAAATCACAAGCAAGGCATGAGTTAATATAAATTCGGTCAAAAAGATACCATTAATTATTTAAATTAGTAAACGTCGTCGCCGGAACGAAATGAAAAAGTATTAAGTAATACATGAGTATCAGTGTGAGTATGAGCATGGTTCCTCGAAAAACAAAATGGCCGATCGCCAGTCACTTACTCGTCGGCTGTGGAACGTGTGCCTTAACTAACTAGTCTATTGTATTTGTATTAATTAATTGTTCTCACGGTTCTTTACGAGTACCTATTTAGTCGTTACTGTAACTACTATTTTTGACGAACTTTACTTTAAAATTTAAAATACTGTTTTTACAATAAATATCGAAAGGATGCACTTTTCTGAGATCTTTAGTTCATGTATGCTTATTATAAAATGAATTTATTTATACCTGCTTAAATAAAAGCAAACGTGTACAAAATTAGTTAAGAAGTGGCGTAAGTCCAAATGCTTGATTGCCATATTGTTATAGATGAACAATTATATCGTAATAAAATATAGCGCTTGTCACAATATGTATTGTTTTTTAAACACAGTAGATGTTAATTTTGGGGTACAGTCAGCACGCAAGCAGAGTGTTCAATAATATAATGATTTTTATCAATATTATTCAACAATTTGCCCACTATATGTAGCTAACTGGTCCATCGAAGAGATTGATACGAAATATGAATAATTTACCTGCTGACATGTTTATTACCTTCTCCTAAAGTTCATACCTAAGTCAAATTATGTCCTGTGATTCAATTGTATTTGTATCATCTCTTACTAAAATAGTTGTATTTAATTTTAAGTTATTTTAAGTATTAGTAGTTTTTTACCTGCTTACAATATTTTGCTCAGTTTTAGTCGAGTAAATTAAAAATCACAAAACGTAGAAAAATCTTAACTGCACACACAGTAATTTAGACTTTACACTTTGTTATTTATTAGACATTGTAGCCTAGTGAATGATACTTTAATTGCATGCAGATATATGTTATAATTGTGTAAATAAAAACGAATATAAAGAAGATATGAATATAAAGATTATGTTGTTTCAATATCCTTTTATAAAAAAACCTAAACACTGGTAAGTACTTTCAAATATTCAACATAAAATCATTCAACAAATTATTTGAAAATTAAAATCAACTTCCAATTTCACAGATCACAGAGGCAGTTTTCGCTCCAAAAGAAGATGACAAATCAACTGGTAACAATACGCTTCATGAAATTAAAGATTTAGAAATACAAACTACAGTAGATGCGGGTAATAACACAACAACACTTAATAATGCAACAGTAACGGCAAATGATACCATTAACAGCGAAACAATCAACAAATGCGATCAAAATAATAGTGCACAAAATTGCTCCAAAGACATAAATGAAACTAACGAAATAAACACAAAGGATACTGTAATGAAATACGTTTCCGGGAAAAATGATGAAAGCATACCTCAGAAAAATAGTGGCCACATAAGAAATAGCCTAAGAAGGAAACGATCTGTAGACAACATAATTAGCAACAGTGCACCGGAAATAGTTAATTACGAAACAAAGCATTTACCTAGAGAACGTGAAATAGCCATCCCATTGCAACAACGAAATGACAAAATTAAAAGTTCTGATCTAGCTGATTTTAACATCGAGACCTTACATGATCCTGTTCAAGGTGATTATTCTAAAGAAAATAAAGAAAACGACGACCGACCGTCAACAAAACCTATACACAATCGAGATAATAGCGATGAAAGTGGAGAAAGGGTTGACAATAACGATGAAATAAGAAAACCAAGAACGGAAGATAGCAGTGATGAGACTATTGACAGAGATAACAACGATAGTAATGAAAGATCAGAATATCCGAGAAAAAGTCTACCGGCGAACAGTGGCGAAAGTTTCGAAACAGATGATTTAAAATCACTATTAACTATATTTAACAATACAGAAAGTCAGGAAAGTCGGGAGAACAGTGAAGACAACGATGAAAAACCAGATTATGTCAATCCTCGAGGAAGAAACGTTGACAGCAACGAGGAGGAATATAACAATAGGGAGTCAGGTACGGGCAGGGAACGATACTCTAATAATGACAGCAAGGAAAATGATAAAGTAAGCAGTTATTCACCAACAGATAACAGTAATGAAGATAAAGAAACTAGTTACCTTCCTGCAGACAATAGTGATGAAGTAAATGAAAAACCAAGAGATGAGCTCAAACAACTCAATTTTGGCGATTCGGTTAAGGACGTGCCTAGAGTTATTCAAGATGTTGATTTAGGTGATTTTAGTTATGAAAGAATTCAAATAAATGACAAGGGCAAAGTCGAATCAGCCAAGGACACACACGAAAATGATGATGATGACTCACGTGAAGTACAACGCCATAATGAATCAGAAGAAAGCGAAGCTCCTCGTTCAGAATACATCGAGAAAAAGAATAATGGAGAAATCAAGCCCGTAGTAGAAATTAACACAGAGAGTAATAGCAATGAGTTTAGTGATGAAAATGTGGAAATAACCCGGCCACAAAATGCTGATTTAAAAAATGACGATAGAAGCTTGGAAACAGTCCTTGGCGTTACTGGTGGCGATAGCGGAGAGAATAATGAAAAAACTGAAGAACGACCAAGTGAAAATGTAAAACAAGAATTTGAGCGTATTCCGTTAAATTACAAGCACGATAAAATACCTACAGACCATAATCCTGATAGTGACCGGCCGACTGACAAAACCATAAATGGTGATATACCTCCAGCTGATGGCACTCTAGAGACCCAACTACCAAAAGAACATCGTTTTGATGAAAACTTAAACTTCAAATTTGATGACGTCAGCATAAAACTACCAGAAATAAAGTTACCTGACGATATACTGTCATACGATTATAAAAGCCCTTATAAACAGAATAGTAAGGATAAACCAAAAGCCGAACCAAAATTTTATCACTATAGCAATGAACAAAGTGACGAAAATCCCCTAAAACAGATACCAAAATATGATGACGATCGAGGTTATTATAAATATGGCGCACCTGTCGAAAAAGAATATTATAAAAAGCAAGATAAACACAATAACGAAGACAATGATGACGCGCCTGTTGACTTGTATGAGAAGTTTGTACGGGAGAGATTCGGGAAACGTGGTTCGTTTGAGAAGAGATCCGAGCAACTCCGCGAAGAAGTGTTCAAGCCATCAGATCCAAAGCTAAGAGAAACACTTAAGCACATTCGGGAGAGGTCTGAAGCGTCACTGAAACAGGCTGAGAAAAGTCAAGACCCAAAGGCTGGGTACATGTGGACCCTTGAATACGGCCAAAATCTATAGTTGTTACTATATATTGTAATGTTAAACCAAAGTGATTATTTGAGTAAGTATTTGTAAGAAAAATATTAGGAAAATAGTCATTACTCGTATTAGGGTGTTAAACCGTAGGTAAATAAAAATTTGTTAAATCTGACTTTGTTAATCAATCACCTACTTTTTAGAGTGTCTTCACAACATATTAATGTAACTTCGGCTGGTTGGTCAACTACGACAAGCGATCGACTGAATAATGGTGAGACACCATTACGTCTTTAATGCTTGAAGGTAACCGTAGTACAGTCGATTACAAAGTGATGCATCCACGGTTTATCTTATTGCATTTGATGACGCGCTGGCCTAGTTGGTAGTGACCCTGCATATGAAGCTAGCGGTCCTGGGTTCAAATCCCGGTAAGGGCAGACATTTGTGTGATGAGCGCAAATATTTGTTCCTGAGTCATGGATGTTTTCTATGTATTTAAGTATACATTTCTCTATTTAAGTATTTATATCGTTGTCTAGTACCCATAGTACAAGCCTAGAGCTTAGTTTGGGACTAGGTCAATCGGTGTGACATTGTCCCCTGATATTTATTTATTTTATTTATTGTAGGTAATAATGTCCAAAAGTGGATAGGTTTGCAGTCGACTATACGGTTACGTACGTATGAACACTATGATATGAACCTACATCGAAAAACCGGTCAAGTGCTACCCAATTACCGAGGGTTCCGTAATTAAGATAATACGCTAGGTAACCGAAAAATTAAATACTCTTTTTGCTATGAACTTTATTTTCTACGCAATAACGTCCATTTGACTAGCCTACATTTTAAAACAGTTTTTCAGAATTTTTAAAACAATTATGCACTAAGGTCGCCGTCAATAGAACTTGCAAGAGGTGTAAACCAAACCAAACAAACCAATTCACCATGATTACTCGATAATCACGTACTTTTCAAGATCAAGTGAGGTCTTTGCAATGATTTATACACTAGATCATCATTTTCATATTAAGTTCAAGATGAAATAACTATTAATTATACGTTATTTTTAATAAAAACAAGCTTGGTGAATATTTGAGGTTATGTGTCAATCAGTACTAATTTGTTTACATCGTTGGCAAGTTCTATTGATGGCGACTTTACATCTGTAAGTACCTGGGTGAGAACCAAAAATTTGGACCACAGTTAAGCGTAGTTAATCATACAAACAACGAAGGCGAAAGAGGTTCCGTTGTTGCCACGAAAATTATATTTACAATTGTATGGCTAATTGTCGTCGCACAACAGAAAAGTTTCATAGAAAATTTAATTGCGGAGTTAACATGCCCAACTTTTTGGTCTTTACCCACCTAGGTTTATCTATTGATAATTAACTAAACCGTCCCTCCATAGGTACTAATTGTAAGGAATAAAGTAATAACCGATAATAATCATAATTTCCCGTGTGGTTGCCGGGTTAGAATAGTGCCACTCCATGTCTTCCCGTGGATGTCGTAAGAGGCGACTAAGGGAAAGGCGACTAAGCCTATAGGCTTGTAGTACTGTTAGGCGATGGGCTTGCCACCTGTCACTAATACACTGGTAAACATCTTAGCCTATTTGTGCAAATTGTGGTTACTGAATTATCAACAACTTTTTAAAGTTGTAATTCTGTAGCTCTGTCTAGCCCACTCTGGGATTACAGGCGTGAAGATAATGTATGTATATGTATGTAATAATAATTGACTTTAACGCATTCACTGCCAGTACTGTTTTTCGAACTTTCGCCAGATGCCACATCTTTTGTTTTATGCGGAGCTTGCCTACTGTAAGAACACTAAGAACGGGTTGAAGTCAGGAGAACGCGTATATGCGTTGCTGGCAGTGGAACATTTTATCCTGGAGAATCAGATAGTTCCGGGGGAGTAGCGATAAATCCGCGGCATCGCTCGACTGGTTACAGTGTTCATAAAAAAGTTAAATTTTGTTATGCTTCATACAATCTACGGAAGAAAATCTCTATCACAAGTGAACAAGTGAAATGACATCTATGTCATAATTGGGTACATGAAGAGGCTATCTGAGACTATGAAAATCGAAGTTCAAATTTTCGCACCATCCCTTAGTCTCGAAAGACGAGGGACGGAGCTAACTTAACTTTGAACTTAGATTTTCAAAGTAACACCCCTGTATGGTAGCATTTCGTAAAAGATAAAAAAGATAAAGACGAAAGATGTTTATTCAGTACGAAGGACTTACGGGCACTTTTACACGTCAATAATCTACCAGCACTTCGCAAGAGACCACTGCCAGCTGAGGACGCCGCAAGAAACTCAACAGTCAGTTTGGTGGCATACCGTAGTTCTAGAATCCGTGGAGTCGCTAGGTAAATTATTCCCTAATTATTATAATACATACCACCTCCATTTTAGCCTTCAGTATTGTCATATTGCAAAAGAAACCAACGAAATTTTAGTTCGGTTAATCCATATCTACTAAAATTTGTTTGTTTGTTCCGCTTTCACTGCGAAGATATAGTCCATACCAGAATAATAATAACAAAACATTTATATTGGTACAGCGGTTTATAATGAAATAATTAAATTTTGAAATATGACAATACTGAATTGTTAGAATATAACCTAAAATACACCCCTACATTGTGCATTGTCGAAATCGTTACAACCGTTTTCAAGAACGTGAATATATATTATTATTTTTTAATATTGCTCGTTAATATGACAGGCTTAACTTGACTGTGCTCTCCTTTCTACTGGGTAAAACAATAGCGGCCTTTGAACGAATATTGGAACGGCGCGTGGCGTTTCCCGTGGTCCGAACTTTACGTGTACAGGCTGCTAAAATTGCCCCTGGCACATCATCGTATTACTGTTAGAAGCAATTTGAGGTTTAGCCAGAGTAGAACAGAGCCCCTGATATTAATGATGGGGACGAAAGGTGGCCAGCAGATTAGTGGAGGTTGGATTTTTTAACTCGACTTTTAATTTCGAGTTATTCATAACATAAGTAACTCTTAAACAATAGAATTTTAAAAAATATATACATAATACGGTTTACAGTTCTCTGTCTTTTGGCAGAAATTATGTTTAGCCGAATGTATCATTTCCCAACCGTTTCATTTGGCAACCCGATGTATTTTCTTGTAACTATTTTAGATTTTTTATAAAAACTAACCTAACCTAACCTATGTGGTTTTACACGATGGAACTGAAATAAATCCTAAATTATATAAACTTAGTGACTGAAAAAAAAAGCGAGTTGGCAAATAAAACGGTTGGGAAACGATACATTCGGCCAAACATATTTCTGCCAAAAGACAGAGAAATAACCACACAATTACACACAAGCCCTGCGGCCGAAATCGGTCAGGGCAACATTATTTTCATTAAAGGAGGAACGAATGGAGGAGTTGATTCAATTAAATCCTATGTAAAGGTTAGGTAGAGCTTAAATAGGTACCTACCTAGTTTGAATGACCGTCTTACCCTCAAACCAAGGAGACGCCATCATCGGGTTATTCCCATTTGTTCAGCACATCTTGCTTGAGTAGCTTAGTTTTATTTTAATTTGAGTAGCTTAGTTTAATTTTAATTTAAATAAGTTTAGTTTTAACTTTTAATTGTAGTACCTATATTATATAATAAAACACATCAGTCTTGCTTCTGTATCGTAAATATATTGTTAACGTAAAAGTTACTCTTTTGTAAGTGCATAAGATCTGACATCACGTCAATAATATGATTACGATATAGATAAAAAGATAAAAAAAAAGATAAAAGACATTTATTCAGTAAGTAGGCCACACGGGCACTTTTACACGTCAAGAATCTACCAGCGCTTCACAAGAGGAGACCACTGCTGAGAAGAAACGCCGCAAGAAACTCGGCAGTCAGTCATTTTTTAAATATATTTAAAAAAAATAAAAATATGTTACAATGGTATACATAGTTTAGCATTATATACATCTATAAATATTCAATTAAAAAATACCTATATTAAATAAGCTGCGTAGTTTCAGCAGGAAAATACACCAAAATATTGCGAGAGAGATAAAAAAAAAAGAACGGGTTACCTTCGTTTCGTCAAAAAGTCCCCGCCAAACCGACTCACCTCCCAAAAATATCACTTGGACATTCCCCCTCTTTTCCGAAACAGATTTTAGATTCAAGATAACTAAATATATAACGCAGTTAATTAATGGAGTCAAACAGCTTTGAGAGCCACAAACAACTGTCACTGTCGGTACCATAGATAACTGTCAGTCAGTTGTCTTATTTCGAGAGCGACATAACCCTGAAACCTAATTGTTTTATAAAATCAGCTAAAACTGCGCCAGTTAAATTGATTATCAAGTAATAATTGTTAAAAAAACAGAGTTTTCTCAATAATGGCTGAAGAAATACAGAAAAAACTTCAGAAGGAAGTTGAAAATCTCACCGTTATCCAAAAAGAATATCATAAGGCAGTGGCGCTAAAGCAGCAATTAGACAGCCAGTTAAATGAAAACAAGGCAGTTAAAGAAGAATTGATGTTGCTTAAAAATGATTCTGAAGTCTATAAACTAATTGGGCCCGTGTTGGTTAAACAAGACTTGGAAGAGGCGAGGCAGAATGTCGCGAAGCGGATGGAGTTCATTACCAAGGAAATTAAGAGGTCTGAAGATCATATTTCAGCGCTTGAGAACAAACAAGAAGCACTGCAAGAGAACCTTAATAAACTCAGGAATAATTTTGGCAAATTGAAAGTTAAAGCTTAAGGATATTGGATATCCTTCTATGAACTAAGGAATATTACTAAAAGCACTGCTAATTTGTATTTTATATTCAAATATATGTTTAGTATTAACTACTACAATTTAGTTTTATTTTCCCTGGTTCTTTAAACTCGGCTTTGGACTATGTTTCACTCATGGACTGTTAATACTAACATCTTTCTAATTCAAATGTTCTGCCTTTAAATTCAAGCTGATAACCTAAAAAGAATCCTTTCTGATGTCATCAGAAAATGTCATTGCTGAAAAGCTGATAAATAACCTTACAATGATTAAAAAGGTGCAAGATAAATAAATATCACGGGACAATGCCACACAAATAGATTTAGTCCTAAACCAAGCTTCAGGCTTTTACTATGGGTACTAGACAACAATAAACTTACATAGAGTAATACATACTTAAAACATATAGAAAACATCCAAGACTTAGGATCTAAAACTTACTCTCATCACAATATCTGCCCTTAATGGGACTGCTAGCTTCATGGGCAGGATTACTACCAACTGTCTGTGCAGACATCAGTTGGACAACACAAATTGAATGAATTGGAGTTGAAAAGAAAACTTGACCTTGGTTGATTTGGGTTGTTGTTCCAACCATGTACGCAAAGCGTATACGCATAACATCATATTAGCAAAACATGATATTCGCAAAACATGATACTTACAAATAGTCAGGTTTTGTTATAAAATCGTGGGTAGGTTTAGGTTATGTTAGTTTTGCAGCAAGCCCGGAGGGTCAATCACCCAGAAATAGGGTGCGACACGGTCTAATTCATGTCTTAATAATGGTTATGTTTTGCTAATGAGATGTTTTGCTACTATGATGATTTGTGAATGTCATGTTTTGTGAATATGATGTGTTGCTTTTGTGATACATACATACATAAACTCACGCCTTCATTCCCAGAGTGGGATAGGCAGAGCTAAAGAATTACCAACAAGTCTTTAAACTTCTTGATAATTCTATAACCACATTTTGCACAAGTAGGCTAAGATGTTTCCCAGTGTATTAGTGACAGGTGGCAAGCCCATCGCCTAACAGTACTACAAGCCTTTATTCCCTGATACAAGTCTACAAGCTTTTATGATATTTTTGAGAATATCATGTTTTGCGAATATTTTATCCAACGACGGAGGGTATTTGAGTACGCGATTATAATCATACGGCTTTAAAAAAAAAAAAACACTAAACTAGAAAAGTAAAAAAGTTTTGATAGGGTATAATATATTTTTATTGTACTTTATAATACTTCGTAAATACTTCATAATGGCACTTCAAAGGAATGATTTGAACCTTCTCCTCCAACAATATCACTAGCTATCACATACAGTTGACATGGCTCCCGCAAATATTAATCTAAGTGCACATCGCGATATATGAAGTTGCTAGAAAAATGTGATACAACAATATATTACTGTAATTATTCAACAAGTTTCAAAAGAAGTCATTTACTGATATTCTTAATAAAATCTTATTAACTACCCCATATTAATAAAACATTTCCAAAAATAGCACACATGTATATTCCTAAAAATATATAACTTTCTCAGTATTCATAATATCATGATATAATTTAATAGGAAAATCTTTCAAATAGTAAATACCGAAATGTATAATTATTTCTATAAACTAAATTGGCCCCATCGAAATTTTTAAATCACATGAATTACAATGTTTAATGAATTGACATGTTCTTCATAATGAGAAAATACTTTATCAAAACTGTCTTAATTCATAAGAAATATGTTTTTTTCACTAACTTTCAGTCATATTTTGTGACTCATAAATTGTCAAATGTATATAATACAAAAATACTTAATCAGACTATTAATAATTCATAAAAATCTGCTTGTTTTATTAATAAGCCATGCTGTCGAACCTATTTTACTCTACTCTGAACGCACGGCACGCTGCAGAATGGCATTTCCTGTTTGACGACAAACCGGCCGCTCAGCAAACTTTTGCCGCACATGCGTCCCGAGCAGATGAAGCACTCGGCGTGCCAGTGCATGGTGCTCCAGGACACGCCCTGCTGCTCGGGCCCGATGACGCCGCCGCACGCCCGGCACCGCTCCGCGTAGAACTGGTCGTAACAAGACAAGCAGATCGGCAGCCCCGTCTTATCATCCGGCACATACTTCTTCCCTCCTAGAGGTGCATCGCAGTGGTAACAGCAGAAGTGCTGCACGTGGAACGCCCGGCCCTCCGCCGCGGTATACGGCCGCGTGAATATCAACTCGTCGCAGCCGGCACAACGAGGTATCTCCAACACGTTCGCCAAATCCCTGGCGCAGTATATCTCGTCATTGTGGAAGAAGTACACGAGGTCCGCCAGGAGCTCCCCGCATTTGCTGCAAGTGAAACACTGTGGATGCCATATCGCCTCCTGGCCCGCCCTCTCGGCTTTGACTGCCACCTCACCTGCGAACATTGATTTCTGGCAGCGATGGCAGGGCACTCCCTCATTGTACAATTTTCTGTTGAACTCCATTTCAGCCGGGCTCAGAGTCATCTCGCTGAGCTGATCAATGATGGGATCGACCTGTTCCTCGTAGAGACTGTCTGGCGGTGATCCGTATCCACTGATATTGTCTGGAATTCCAGCAGTGGGGTTGTTCCAATCGGTGCCTGCATGTGTCGGCGGCGACACGCCCCCTGGATACGTGCTATAGTTGGGCAACGGAGGAGGCGCCTCTTCCTCCGAGTGACTCCTGAGATAATCTCGCAGAGGAGCAGTTTGTTGGGGTTCCACCTGGTTCATTGGCTTAGTAGTTGTTGAATACTGAGGATTGATCTTTGTTGAACAGATAGTGCCACTGTGTTCGGGAGTGGTTGGCTCATGCTTCCAACTCCATATCTCTCCATTTGGAGCAAAAATTGTGCCCTTTTGCAGTCTACTGTCTAGCAGCTTAGCGGTCCCGAGTACGTTGTTGTTGCTGGCCGGCCAGAGGTCGGGCATCACGTGGGCACCTAATGCTTTAGCAAACTCGTTAGTCTCGTCCCTGAACTGAGGGTTCCTGTTATACTCCTCGCGGAAGAGTTTAATAGGCTGCAGATACACATCATTTGTGACAGAGAAGTTGAGGTCGTTAAGGCTTTTAAGTAGCTTATCGTACACAGGGCCATGTTCGATGGCGCTCTTGATCCTGTCCGACTCTATACGCATGACGTCAAGCTTATCCTTGACAACATGACTGAGTATTGGGCTGTTTTTGTATTCCGGCAAGTTGGCAGCACTGCTGACGACATTTCCTTGGGAATCAAGAACGAGTTTCTTGTCGGAAGCATTTTTGGGAACGATGTTGTACTTGACGCCGCGAGACACGTTGGATATCTTCAGCGGCAGCGCGTACGACTTGGTGGCCGAGTGGGTCTTGCTGTTCTCCACTGAATAAAGTTCCCCGCTTTGGAGGGGCCCCACCCGGACCACGTTGCCCATACCCACGACATTTTCTTTGATTCTCGTTATGTATTCCTGGAAACACAAAACATTTTGTAAATAATACTAATAAAAATATGTGATTATAGCGAGTTTTCACTAGATATTGTAACCTGCCTTCGATTGTTTGATATCCACCAGAGACAGTGGAAAGTTTCGTAACAGATTGTAGAATTTACCACCAATAATAAATAATTTAATTTTGTAAGTTTTCTAAAAATGTAACCTAGCTAGATCGATTTATCGAAATTCTATGTCATTAAAAAAAAAAACTATGTTGGTAGAGAAATCTGTGTATTACTGAACTTCATGGCAGTTGCAAACTCTTTTTACTGCGCAGCCGTTCTTTAAAAACAACAGCATCAAGTCAACACAGCCACACTAATAAAAAAACACTATACCCAGCTACAAGTGAAGCTACACATTTCGGCGATGCGAGGTCGTGTCTGTGTGTACTCACGGTGTGCTCCGACTTCTCGTGGTCGGAGGCGTGCGAGCGCGCGGCGGGCGCCACGTCGTGCGGCGGCAGCTGCGTGCGGAGCTGCGCGCGCCGCCGCCGCGCCGCCGCCGAGCCCGACACCGGCGCCAGCGCGCCCAGGCACGACATGTACTCCGACACCTGCCGAGGACCCAAAGTTAGCAAGCGAGTCGTCGGCCCAGAGGGTGACGCGTATGACGCTAAGCATATCCTGCGTTAAATACAGTGAAGCGTCTGTTCCAGGGCCGGATTTAGAGGCGTGGAGGCCCTGGAGCAACGAAGGAGTGGAGGCCCCCTGGTCCCAAATTATTTTCCAAATAAAACGGTTATTTTTTTTCAATTGCAAGTGATAATCCGGGCCATTTGCCTGATTGGAGTGAACAAATATAGATCGATAATTTCTGTTAATATTTGATGTTTGTATAAAATAATAAAAGGCATAAAATGAAAAACTACTAGTCTGAATTCGATTTTTTTTCCTATATCTGTTGTGGGGGCCCCTCTTTTGTGGACGGCCAGGGTTGCAGCCCCGGTTGACCTCCCCTAAATCCGGCCCTGGTCTGTTCTCGAAATTCAACAGACGGATAGATTGGGTAAATGGGTAATAGTCGGTGATACTGCAAAACCGCGTAACTAACAAATTTATAATAGAGCAAAATAAACCTTACCGTGTTATTAAAAAGGTGCATTTTGCTCCTTATTAAAAATGTTACTTACGCGGTTTTGCAGTTCCCTCGACGTAATACTACTGAAACTTTATAGATACTGGTACTGATACTGATCGTCTACTTGGAGTTAGAAGTTATTTAGTTTTATATGAAATCTTGAACATTTTCACATTTATTTATGATTCTGGTGTAACCTAACATAACCACATTGCGACATACAAAAGATGTAGAACACAGTGATAGCTATACTATTAATAAAGAGAGAAGCGGAATGCGCTTCACTAGTCCACGAGCAGCCGAAAGTAATGAAGCTAGAAACATGAAACTTTAATAGTACATAATGTTTTCTGACGTAAGCAAGTAATAAGAAGGTATTTTTAAAGCTACGAACATGACATTTGGCATTAAGGCTTAAGGATGTAATTGTACTATATTTTTTTTTTATTTCATCTTAAAGGGTCAAAAAAGTGGATTAAAGTTTGTATGGGAGATACGTCATTTTTGAAATAAATTACATCAAATTTAAAATGCAGGCTCCTGGTTGCACGAATTAAAGAAATATAATAAAAAAAGAGGTTGAAATTTTTAACGGGAAAACTTCCACATTTAGACTTCCACATTATAACGTTCCTACCTAGTACCTACCTACTTACATACTACATACTAACAAAACAAGTTGAATAAAAGATTGTAAAAAGGCGAGAAGAAACGGCAGACAGACTCTTCCTAAAGTTCTATTGCTTTTTCTATAAGTGATGACGATGTTCCCTTTTGATATGATGATAACTAGGATTAACTTTAACCTAGAATGAACATACTAAACCACACCCGAGCGAAGCCGAGGCGGGCCGCTAGTATTTCTTAAATATTAAACAATATTTTTAATTTCCTATTTTTGGCTTCTTGCTATTACAAAATTAATAAAAATACATCTATGTAGGTATCTAAGTAGATTAAAAAAAATGATTCAACTTTCACATCCAAACTACAAATAGTATGGGACGGGTGAAGGTGCTACATGGACAACTCCGTAATCAAATTGACTAAATCCAGAACTATTACCTCGCCAATGTTCCAAATGCTTCCATCAACTGTATCTTTAAACAAATTCATAACCAGTAATTGAATGACAACTTCTCAATTGTCCACTCGCTGAGTTATGTACCCTACATCAAAACAAAGTAAATACACACATGCTAAATGAAACATTGAATTAAAAAAAATGCCAAGTAAAAGGGTTAACGCTGCCGAATGGTCCCTACAACATAGGAAACCCTAGCGCAGAACCCAAAATAAAGCATTAAAAAAATGTTTTGTCAATAATTATTTTAAATTTTTCTAGCTTTGAAAAAACTACTTTTTAAGTACAGTAAGTGCCCAAGATCGAAATTTGTATGAATATGGTTCACACTATGTGGCTAATAGTTTCGCATGAAATACAAATAGGATTGTTAGCCTACCATCTGATTAGATCCGTTTCTTTTATTTAATACAGATATTTAATTTAAATTATTGTGAACTAAAAGGTCAAAAATCAAATATATTATCGATTAGATAACAAACATATTATAAATTATCATAGGAACAAACAAGTACTGAATCAACAGAATTCCTGCAAATCCCTCTTGTCTTATCTCGATTTTATATCACTACACAACAAAGTCGCTTGCGCTGTCTGTCCCTATGTATGCTTAAATCTTTAAAACTACGCAACGGATTTTGATGCGGTTTTTTTTAATAGATAGAGTGATTCTTAAGGAAGGTTTATATGTATAATACATTCCACGCGGGCGAAGCCGCGGGCGGGTCGCTAGTACTTGATAAATGATATTTCTCTTATCCATAGTATGAATGAGCTTGTTCATTAACATAAAACAATAATACATTGAATGCTACATATCTTGCTACTACTAAAAATTGGCTGCTCCTTTATTATTTTTCCCTGTCTTTCCTCTTACCAAAATGCAGCAAGATCAATCCCAAAATTACAGGCGTATCCCACCCTCTTAAATTGTTCAATCAATTCTATTTTTTTAATTAATTGAAGAGTTTACAGTGGAAAGATAAAGTAAATAATTAAACCACACCATAGCTTTATTTGTTCACTTTAGTGCCGATTGATAAACTAACTGAGAAAGCGAGGTAAATACAGACTTACGTGACATAAGGCAATGTTGTATGATCATTTACTACACTATAATGCTTCTGGTATATTATCAGATTGTTTTTAACTCGCCGGCCTTCTATCAACTAAATATGAACTATCGGAATGTTGACATTACTTTTAACATGTCAAAAATATGGTTTGTTAAAGAATTAGTCTAACTTGGCCTCTCATTTGTTAGTTTTAGCTGTAGTTTTAAACATTTCACATTATCTTACCAACTCCGTAGAGGCATTAGGTGGAACCCAATCAAGCTTCACCGGCTTGTCTGTCACTCCACGGATTTTTATCAAGGGCACTGGAAAACAAATTGTTTATTGTTATTAACAAATTATAGCACAAATTATCCATCAAACCAAACTACAACTAAGGAAAATTATAGTGTCAACAGTCAACACCTATAAATAAATAGCTGAACTGCGTTACTTAGATATCTTAGATATCGTATTTCTATTCCAAGAAACAATAATAGCTGATTTGCCAAGTCCTAGTTGTTACTTGTTTTGCACAAATAAATTTTTCATTTGGTGCTAAAGATCTTTAGATCTATAAATTACAAGTCAGCTCCACAAATATTTGATCAATATAATCATCAAAATAATGTAAAAATTACTGTTATTAATGTTGGCATTTAATTTACAGCATATAACCACAAAATTGAATTTAAAAAAGAATGGTGCCTCCCAAGGAATACGCCAGTTTAATAACTTACTTGATGCCTTCTTAGGCTTAGCAGTACCCAGCAGCTCAAACTGGGCCCAGCCAGACAAATCGTCGTCCTGAACATCATGGACGTCTTTACTGCAATGGCATGAGCGGCACACTTTACGCCAAAAGTGCAAGTCGAGGCCAGGGCATGTAGGTCCTAAAACACAAGTCAATTTATTGTTTAAATTGTGAAATAATGATGGAAATAAAAGTAATATGTATTTTTTTCTTTTCATTGTCTATTCTAATGAGAAATCATAACAAGAAGTTACACTTACATAACACCATTGATGTTACCACAATAGGTATGTTGTAAAAGCTAAAAAAATATTATTTCCCAAGTATATTCCAAACCCCTCTGTATACTACGATAGCATGGGACTGCCAACCATAAAATTTAGAAGCCTTTGTGTCAAGTGTGCATGTTTAGATTTTATGATAAGGTACTTATGTCATTATTAGTGAATAAAGACTGGAATTGAATTCAATTTTTAATATTCCAATAATTAATTAACATGGATGTACTAAAATTGATCTGATGAGGAAAGTAGTGTGCGTTACCGCATTTCTTTAGAACTTTAGAAGTTTGTACAGAAGTATGATCTTACATTGTTGGCTATCTATAAATTACTTACCGCAGGAATTGCATGGAGCCCCCGCGCCACTGTCATGTCCAAGGCGGGCCTTGCTGAGTTTCTCTCGCTGGCTTTCGAGCTTCGACAGCCAAGCCGGCGCTTCAGGAGTTTCAACACATGACTCACTCATCTAAAACAACATAAAAACAACGTTAAATTACAATGTAACGTAAGAATGTCGAGAAGACTAAGGATAATACCCACTTCTTAGAACTACAACTTACATTTGAGGAATAAAAATCACATTTGATTTGATGGGCGAAACCGGCGGAGCAACAGTTTTTATAATAAAATTAATTATTCCGTAAATTTATGTACACTAAATAGATTGACAGATAACAAGCACAGACAGTGATAAAGAAAGAATAATTTGTTGACGTCGTCTCTTTAGGTCGATTATCATTTGAAGATTTGAGGTATATACAACGTAACAGTTCAATTTCGCCAAATGGCTCGTTATCATTTTCTAGGAAAACGATAATAAAATAAAATGTATCATTTCGTTTTATTAAAGGGGTAAATAAACTGATTTATGATTTATTAAAAATCAATTAGGTATAAACACATTGACTACTAATTATATATGTTTATATTGCTATAGTTGGTCAGCCTTTTTTAGGTAGTTATGTATAGCTGTAATTTATACTCAGTTATCCCAATATAATCTATCTGTGTTCTTGTCAATCCACAGACTATGGAAGTCGTGATGTCCATCCACTAATCCATCTTTTTGCTGTGAAAGCGTTTCCTTTTTGATAAAAAGTGAAGTTTATTCCTATTTATAGAATTTGTGTAAATTTTACCGTGTTCCTTTGCACTTTCTGTTTGTGATAATCTGTAAGAAACTTCACTAGAAGGTAAATTGGAATCTTATTGGCATTTTATGTTGAAATGACTCATAGTTTGGTTTTTGTACGATAAATGTATTTTTTTCGTAGATGTCTTCAGGGAGACCAATCAAGTGCGTGGTAGTCGGCGACGGTACGGTCGGAAAAACTTGCATGCTCATATCATACACCACGGATAGTTTTCCGGGCGAATATGTACCCACAGTGTAAGTAGTAATAAAATTAACAATCACATTCGATTTTTACATATAAATATTGACTACGCTTCGCAGATGTTCACTCTATATTCATAATTATATTGATAGTGTTTAGGAAAATCAATTCTGATTTTAGGATGTAGAAGAAAATATACATGGGTCTTGCAAAATGTCCCAGAGAAAACATATGCACCACACATGTTTCAGAAATAATTCGCATTTTATAGTTACTGCTCAAATGTAGCATTATTAAGTCATTATTTGTATGCAATATAAATAGATATTTAAGGTGGTGTCTTTTTTATTTAATATTTGCAGTGGGTCATTGCAGGCTAATAATGTTCAGTATTTATTATAAAAATTCAAATTGTCAACTTAAGAAGCATATTTAAGTTTTTGTTTACAAGATTTAAAATGGAAATGTTGCAGAGGAGATCTTATCAATAAGAATAAATAAAATTGGAGAGCTACTATTTTTTAATAATTTGTGCTAAGACCAAAGACTGTCATTGAAATATTGACTTGTGTATGCTTTTTGTCTGTGATTAACATACATCAATGACATTGATGACTTCAAGCACTGTTTTTTTAATTAATACTTAATAGTAGCACAACAAGTTAGAAATTTTGAAAGGTCAAACTAAGGCATTATTAACTACATTAAAGTGATATTTTGGGTGATATTTAAACATGCAATAAGAGGTTTTTAATTTGAATTTGAATTTCAAATTATGTTACCAATTTGACTCCAAATCTCTCAATATCTAGAAATACACATAGTTATTCACTATAAGCTCACTATGGGAAAAATGACAACTTATATGTAGTATTAACTTATAGTTACATGTAGTAGCATTCAGAAGATTGTGTAATTTACATATAATGTTAATTATTTTATGTTGAATTGTCCATAGATAGAGGCATTACAACTACATGTAAGAATTTCCCTAGTATTTTTTACCTATACTGGTCATGAAGCAGTAAACCATTACTGAAATTTTTTATTGCTTTCTGAGGCATAGAAATATGTCACTCTCACTCTCTCTCACACATACACACTAACACTGGACATATAAGGTTTTCTTAAAATTCATCTTTAAATTATTGTAATCAATTTGGTTCCAGATTTGACAACTATTCTGCACCCATGGTGGTGGACGGAGTTGCGGTGTCTCTAGGGCTCTGGGACACGGCGGGACAGGAAGACTATGACAGACTCAGGCCGCTCAGTTACCCACAGACCGATGTCTTCCTCATTTGTTTTAGTGTCACAAGGTAAATTTTTTTTTATGGCATAGGAGGATTAAGATGGAGTGCCTCTTTGCTAGTCATTTCACCGGCTGCCTTATCCCCAAACCAAAAACAATCCGATCACTGCTGCTTGGTGGTAGGTTAATGGATAAGATGGTGTTACCAACCCGGACGGGCCCTGCACAAGGTCCTCCCACAAGTAAAAGCGAACTGTGGACCTCTTAGCACTGGACCTTAATAGGAATGTGGACGAGATCGCACTGTAGACCATATAGAATCGTAGGCGAGCTAAGAACTTGTCGAAATAGCAATGTGAACAAGTTAGGAAGATGACTATTTGGGAATTGTATGCAGACGACTTGGAATTGTGGACGACATAGGAAGGTCACAAAAAAATAATGTGGGTGAAGTCATCCTGATCCTTAAGACTGCTCCGAGCAAACGTCGAGCGTCCAGTGGCGCCCTCAATACTATTATTGTGTTTTCTGATACTAAAGAATGTCCATGGAAATGACGATGCTTTTTTGAAGCGCAAGTAAAAAAACAATTTATCTACTCTCATATCGTAAAGTTCGAATTATAAAATTCAAAACGAATTTATATTGGCATACTTTATAAACACAATACCGAAAAAAAAATAAAAAATCACTATAACATTATTTCTCTAACAAAATAATGTTATAAAGTAATTTTTTTACCATTACAATACAAGTTAATCCAAAAAGTTAATGTCACCAACGAGGTTCCATATTTTTTATTTTTTTATAATGGAACGCACATGCGGTTCGCGTCATTTTTACAGAATTACAAAAAGTTTTCATTCCAATTTTTACTTGTCTGCGACAGCGCCCGCTTTAACGCATGCGCGGTGATGTGCTAGGTTTTGGCGCCATTCATTGAATACGTATTGCTGTAATTACTTTATTAACTTTGATCTTTTATTTAGTAGGTTGAATCGCAATGTATGAGAGTAGATAAAGTAGTGTATGAAACTGCACATAACCAGGTATTAAAACACTCGTGTGAAACTATTAAAAACCTCGCCTAGCGGCTCGGTTCTTAAACACACACTCGTGTTTTAATACCCCTCTTTATGCAACAATTTCATAAACTACTTACTATTATGGGATACATAACAAACTTTGATAATTTGGATTTGAAAAGTGGCCACTTTTTCCGTTAAGTTGATAACTCTCCGTTAAGTTGTGTTTTCATTTGTAGGACACAAATGCGCCGTCCGGTTTCAAGAAAATACATTAGTTTATTAGAAAACTCAATAGTAATGAGGCCACTGTACATCCGGCGGACGCTCGGCGCAGCCTTAAAAAACCAACTGTATGTCCTCTTCAATTCATACTTTGATGGATGACCTTTCAACAATTTATCTCCCTATTGTAGTAATTAAGAGTTAGTCCAGTCATTTGTTAATTAATCGTAACTATGTTGAGTTACGGTTACTTGCTTGATTAGCTAAATAAAATAATATTGTCTCTTTTACAGTCCTTCATCGTATGAAAATGTGACTTCAAAGTGGTATCCTGAAATAAAACACCATTGTCCTGACGCTCCAATAATTTTGGTTGGTGAGTATATCTCCTTTTTTTTTTTTTTTTTTTTTCCTTGTGCATCTTGCAATCAGTCGAGAGACTATGAGCAGATGTGTTTGGTGTCTTTAGGCATGTTGAAGCCACTCCCCTATAGGAGCCACTCCATCGGTAACTGGTTTGTTAAATTTGGCTATCCAGTTCATCTATTCTTTTTCTCTTCAGACGTTTCAGGTGATCAGGGATAGTCAGATTTACTGCCAATTTGTTAGGGTGGCACTGGAGCCGTTTCTTATAATTTGTTGCAAATGACTGTATTTCTTCCTTAGCTGTGTTAATTTTTAGATGGTGGTGTACTTCTGAGTTTTTTATGAACCAAGGAGCATTGCAGATTTGTTTGAAGATAGAGTCTTCGGCTCTTTGAATCATTAAAATACTTGAGTCACATGCAGAACCCCACAGTTGGATGCCATATGTCCAAATCGGTTTCAGGACACTTTTATAGATCAAAAGTTTATTGTATAGTGATAAATAAATAAATAAATAAAAATCATTTATTTCGGACAAATTATTACATCCATATTACAGTTAGTCAGTTAGTAACAATATTTCTTAAAAATAAATTAGTGTTTAGATTAGTTAGTAAGTACATAATATGCGGTGCAGGCCAGCCCAGTGCTGTAAATAGCGACTGTCCTGTCTGTCCGCTATGACGCACAGGATGCTGTTGGGGCTGGCGCGCAGCCTGCGCAGTGCGGCGGCGGCGCGCGCGCGCAGCACGGCCGGGAAACCGTCGACGTGCGCGTCCGCTAGCATGCCGGACGCGCTGCACGCGCGCGGCAGCCGCAACAGCACCCTAAACGCGTTATTATACTGAACTCTAAGGGCGTTGATAGCTCTCTGCGTGTAGTTTGCCCACAGGCTGCAGGTATAAAGCGACGTACAGTACGCTCTAAAAAGTGTTATCTTGACTTGCGCTGTACATCGACGGAACCTGTGGGCCAACATGTTTGCTCTGACCGCCAGCGCCCTACGTTCCCTTTCGATATCGAGGTCATCTCGTAACGTATCCGTGACAATATGTCCTAAATATTTAAAGTGAGTTACTCTTTTAAGCTGATCTCCGTTTAGGCGTATGGGAGGCACGTAGGAAGGACACTTCGAACCGGCTTTAAAAACCATAAATTCACTTTTTGTTACATTGTATCTAAGACCATGTTTATCAGCATACAATTCACATATCTGAATAAGTTTAGTGAGACCGCAGGGCGACGGACTCAGCAGCACCATGTCGTCTGCATAACTTATGTTATTTACGCATACACCACCAATATGACAGCCGACACGCGTGTTGCTGAGTTCCTCGATCAGTGCATTAATATACAGGTTAAAAAGCCTGGGTGAGGTTCTCCCCCCCTGCCTCACCCCGCATTCCAACCTGTATTCTTCAGATATATCGTTACCCCATTTGACAACATTCACCTGACACGAGTACCAACTCCTACATATGCGTATCAGATCCCCAGGTACTCCAGCCTTCTCTAGTTTTCTCCACAGAAGCTCGTAGTTAACCAGATCAAAAGCTTTAGAGAGATCTAAAAAACACGCATATATAGGAGTCTTCCTACGTGTGTAGTATTCAACGGTGTGCTTGAGACTTATGATTGCGCTTTCAGTCGACAGTTGAGGCCGAAACCCGAACTGGGCGTCGTGGAGTTTGATGTGGTTATCTAAGTGAGTATCAAGCACAGCGTCCAACACCTTAGCTATCACCGTTGCCAGTGAGATAGGTCTATAGTTCGATATCTTTGATATATCACCGGTCTTATTTTTAACGATCGGCACAACAACAGTTCGTATCAAATCTGGGGGCAAGTAAGCATGACTAATACACAGAGAGAAGAGCAAGGAAAGTACCCTGGGCAAATGGGACCCAGCATACAGCAGGTGCTCGATACTGAGCCCATCGTGCCCAGGAGACTTCCCCCTCTTCATGCCGCGAATAACGCTTTCAATTTGCTTAGCAGTAAACTTAATAGAGCACTCGCCTCCTTGCGGCAAGTATTTTGACTCGGATGCCGGTACGATAAGTGAAGATTGCACTGTAAAATGTTTTTTAAATAAATTCGCAATGTTACACGGCTCGGTCTCACCTTCAATACTCACAGACAGCCCTGGCTTAGTGTTCAGTTTGTTACTGTATTTCCAGAAGCTACGGAAGTCATTTTTATTATGATAGGATGCCAGCATATCCATTTTAATTTGATCCTGATGCTGCTGGCACCATTTTAGCCTTGACTTAAATACCTTTCGGCTAAGGCACATTGCCTTATATATTTCACCAGTCGAGGGTTTGCCGTGTGCTATCCACGTTTGAAATCTAAGCCTGGCCTCTCTGTGAGCATCGCCTATGTGCTTGTTCCACCCCATCACCTGTCTATTTTTATTACTCTTTGAAACTCGATCAAACATTGAAGCTGTGCTAAGCGCATTCACTATATCACAATATAAATTATTAATTACACTAGCGTGAGATTTATCACAACAACACTTATCACAACAACTTCGCAACTGTGTAGGAAAATCAATAGCTTTTAAAATGTCATTACATTTATTTTTATATTTATCAATTTCATCAGGTTTCCTGTCACCCCATACGACTTTCGATCTTTCAACATTACGATTGTATATCTTAGATTTAACAGTAGCTAGATTACATTCTATCACTAGTGGATAGTGATCGGACCAATATACATTATGGCTTACAGAAACTCTAGAGATGGATGCGAACGCTGCCTGTGTAACCACACAGTGGTCCAGCCAGCGCTCGCAGCCGTGCGCCTCACTCACATAGGTGTAGGTACCAGAGTCCACCCCCAGCTTCTCAAGGTCAGCACATATCCACTGTTGCTCCTCACAAAAACTGAGTAGCTCGTTATAAAAAGGTTCGCGCGGGTGAGAGTTAAAGTCACCCAACATATATGATGATTCTATATCACCGTCCGCAATAAGAGTTTGTAAAGTACTCACGCACTCGGTAAACGCCGGCAGGTTCTCCGCAGAATCCGTAGGCATATATACACTAAATATAACCACACACTTACTACGGACCCTAATTTGAATACCACAAATTCTAGGGTTATGGCACTCGATTACTGTTGCCGACGGGAACTTGTCCTTCTTCCACAGCAGCGCCACGCCACCGTGAGGTCGCCCGCGCAGCATTCCCGCAGTTATTTATTTATTTATTTATTTATTTACAGAATCAGTAAGAGGCTTACAGTAAACACCAAGACACCTTTTACTTTAGCTTAATATAGCACGCACAAAGTTAAAAGAAAAAAAAGAAAAACAGATAAAAAACAAAATAACTAATACAGAAAAACATCAACGAAAAAGATTAAAACTTAGGTGGCTAAAAATAAAAAGATTTTAGCTAAAAGCGAGTGCCAATTGCCAGCTAGCACGTCGGTATCCCGCAGCTGGTGCACAAGCGCGTTCAGCAGCTCTACCGCCCTCACGGTCGGCGCGTTCCTGGCGCGGCGCGTGCCGAACCCCTCCAGCGCCGCGAACAGCGGGTGACGGCGACGCGCCCCTGCTCGTATGTACTGGTCGGGAACAAATAAGCGGACTCGCTCGAGTGTGGTCTGGTTCTGCACTTTGTTACGCAGAAGCAAGCAATAATGCACCAACAGATGCTCCTTACGTCTGCAGCTCAATGATTGCAACCCGACCATACCCAGCACAAATAGAGAGGGATATAAGAATGGATAATATCCATATATCCTCTTATATAAATATCTGGCGAACCTCCGCTGGACCCTTTCCAAAAGCAGCGTATACTTGTCTTCAATTGGATCCCAGATAACGCAGTTGTACTCCAGCTTGCTCCTGACGAATGCGTTATATAAAATAATTGCAATAATCACATTATTGAACTGAGCCGCTGTTCGCATGATGAAACCTAAAGCTTTACTCGCGTCTTTGCATATCGACATGATGTGCTGATGAAAGTCAAACTTAGGGCCGATATACAGGCCGAGGTCACGAATAACATGAACGCGATCTAACGGTACACTTCCTAAGCTGTACGTGGCATCTATTGGGGTATGGGATCTTGTAAAAGTTATCACCTTACATTTAGCCGTGTTGAAGTACAACCTATTGCTGTTTGCCCAGTCAAATACCGCATCAATATCACTCTGCAGATCATCACAATCAGAGCGTTCAGTTACTGCCAAAAACAACTTTAAATCGTCCGCAAACAGCAGACACTCGGCTCTACGGACGACTGCAGGTAGATCGTTGATCATAATCAGGAACAAGGTTGGCCCAAGTATACTCCCCTGGCTCACTCCAGATCGAGTGTAGTACTCTTTGGAAGTATGACCGGACACTTGTACATATTGCTTTCGATCACCAAGGTAACTGGCAAGCAACTTAAGGAGATCAAAAGAGAAACCAGATAGAGCCAGTTTCCGGAGCAAGACATCATTATCAACTAAATCGAAGGCCTTCTTGAAATCAAAATATGCCGCATCAACTTGTCGGGATCCGTCCATATGCTGGAGCACATAATCTGCGAAGTTAATGTGAGAAGTGCAGGTGGAACGTCCAGCTCTGAAGCCGTGTTGGGAGTCCGCCAACCCAGGCGACACTTGCAATGAGATACACTGATTGATCAGATTTTCGAAAATCTTACCAAAGACCGATAATATTGCAATCGGCCTAAATGTCGTGACGTCCATAGAAGACTCTTTTGGGACAGGTGTCACCCTAGATATTTTCCAGGCCGAAGGATATATACCTTTGGCAATAGCGAGATTAAAAATATATACCAAAGGCTCTTCCAATGCTGATACGCAGTCCTTGACTATAAGAATAGGTATTCCATCAGGCCCCGGAGACGAAGTGGTTTTAAACTTACGTACCGCGCGTCTCACTTCCGTACAAGAAATGTGGAAAAGTCGGATATCAGCTGGGCATTGGTAAGGTGCTGCACTCTGTACTGCTTCATCCACATCGAGCAGTGGTGCACCGGGATGAAAAACTGAACCAAAGTATTCGGCAAACGCCTGGGCAGCCTCCGTTTTAGCAACATCTCTGCTTTTATACGTAAACATGCCTTGCGCGTGTCTCTTACTTCGCCTATCCTTAACGTGCTTCCAGAATTCAGTGGGTTGGCCGCAAATATCCCGCTCAATAGATGCCATGTGCTGCTCATAAGCGCTACTAATGAGAGATTTTACTCGACCTCTATAGTACCGGAATAACTCGCGGTTAAATTCAAGACCATGACGTTTGAACTTAACTAGGTGAAAATACTTAAGCTGTATGGCTCCTATGACATCCGGAGTGTACCATTGAGGATAATCATATCGGCGAGATTGCTTAGGCGTCGACCTCACGGGTACATAGACGTCTAGGGTACTATTTAGGAGCTCATAAAAGGTTTCAGTAGCTAGCTCAACGTCACTCTGCTCGTAAACATGTGACCAGTCCAAGCTCGCCAAGCCGTGATAAAGGCCGAAAAAGTCAGCCTTTTTAAAATTCCAGCGGAACGCTTGTGGCACCTGCAGGGGAGAATCAGACAAGCACTCACACTCTCCGGCAGCCGGCACACACATATTAGAGATAGTAACATCTAGCGCGGGGTGATAGGCGTCTAGGGGAACTAAAGGGTCGAAGTTACTCTCTACAAGGACATCACCGACAGGCATATTTGTCAACACCAGATCCAGGATACCACCGTGCGAGTTACTGACATTATTACATTGTCTTAATTGGCAAAAACTAAGGAAATTTTCAAATTGACAAACGGTATTTGAGCTAAACGACTTAAGATTAAAGTCGCCTACAATAAAAACATCTAGAGAAGAAAAT
This sequence comes from Acleris emargana, assembly GCA_927399475.2. Taxonomy (NCBI): domain Eukaryota; kingdom Metazoa; phylum Arthropoda; class Insecta; order Lepidoptera; family Tortricidae; genus Acleris; species Acleris emargana. The sequence goes on along the minus strand of OV656844.1, from coordinate 3,864,315 downwards.
GTACACACGGCATTTTCTAAACATTCCAATACGTTCAAAAATAAATTATCACTATAATTAGGAGGTATATATACTACACAGAGCAACAACCGAATGTTTCTACCAGTTAACAGGGCAAATATAAGTTCGCGTTCACTAATCAGGCCGTCAATATTTTTGATAACACTCACACTAAAGGTACTTTTAACTGCCAATAGGACCCCGCCCCAGCCGACATCGCCGTCACGGTCCTTGCGAAGCACAGTGTAGTCTGCGGGAAACAACTCGGCGCTGTTCACAGAGCTGTTTAAAAATGTTTCCGTTAAAGCCACAATGTCAGGTCGATGCATTTCCACGTTAGTATGAAAAACCGATGTTTTTGAGCGAAGGCCTCTCACGTTTTGGTAATATACGCGAAGCTTTTTATGATTCCTTTTTTTCTGTTTGGTTACGAAAGCTCTGCCGCCAAGGTTTAATGCAAATGTCTTCAGCCCAATTAGCGGGGTCTAACACTCTGTCAACATATTTCGACGGGACCGTCAGTTTGAAGGAAGCGTAGTTTCCTTTTGCCTTCAGATTCTCAATTAAGCAGACATCTTCTTCAAAAAGAGCAGACAAATATGCGCGCACCTGGTCGACCGTGGTGCCCATTTTTACGTAAAACAGATGTATGTATCGCTGCCTCTCTGCTGCTTCCAATGAGCACGTAGTACCAGGGGCAGCAGTGCCCCGTTTGACATCGAACGATTTACGTTGGTGCTTCGGAGTCTTATTCAAACACTTATTTTCCGGCTCAGCTTTATTTACAGCGACTACCACCTTGTGAACCGTGGGCAGAGGTTTCGCAGGGGTACTCTCAACGTCGCGTGACTGAACAGGAACTTGAACCACGCTGGAACGCTCCTGAGGCACACTAGTCAGTTGAAATCGCGGCGGAGCCAGTTTCGGTTCTTGACTGCGAGTTTGTGATGCAATAGTAGAGTAGCTCGCCAGTGTCCCGCCAGTGTTTTGCTTCTCCGACGTTGATTTAAACTTGCCCTCCAGTGCGGTTACCCTTGCGCTCAGTTCTCCAACAGTTTGTATTAAAGCAGCGAGTTGAACCGCGACCGCAGTGCTAATAAGGTTTGGCAGGCGCTCGTTTAAACATAGTAAGAGCTCTTCCCTCACCAAAACACGTATGTTATCTAAGCACACGGAGTCGTCTCCTAGCTCACCATCACGAGAAGGGTTTAGAGGCTGCCGACGGTATGTCACGTGCTCCGACTGGTTCCTCGATTCGTTTAGATAACTCGCATCCATCGACTCATCATGGGCACTATGAATCTTAATGCAGTTCAAAGACTCATTGTGTACGCTCTGAACCCGAGTGACGTCATCGGCCGCCGAACATCTGACCGGCGTGTTTGTATTGTCTTCTTTTGGCTGCTCACAAACACACTGCTGACATTTCCAAGCCGCCCTATGCTCATCGGTCATGTCGAAAAAACGCCTTTCCGGAATATTGCTGCATTGTAAATCATAATTTTGTTTACACACACGACAGTTTAAAAAGGGCTGTTTGCCAATAACAGTCAAGCACCCAGCACATGTAATCGTCATTGACGCCATCTATTGACGAGTGGTTGAAGCTTCAGAAAAACGAGCAATAAATCAAAATACGAAGCTTAATTTCGAGGCAGCGTGTCCCCGCTAGCGTGGCCCAGTGGAGATTAGAGCGGACTCACGTGCAGGAGGTCCCTGGTTCGAACCTCGACCCGGTCACTTGGCAACTTTTTCTATTTTCACTGGATCCGCCCCAACTGGTATCGCCGCTATTTGCTTCTCACTTGTACCGCCCACTAGGCGGAGTCTTCCGTAAGTTTGACACAAGAAGAAACGAGAATCGAAAAATAGACAACTGGACCAATCACGAATTTTATATTCGAATAAAAATAAAATATCAACAATAGATGCGACACACGTCCACTCAAGAGTAAGTTGGTGACTTTGTTGTATCAACAGTTGTATCAACGGCAGACGTTCCTGTGTATGCGAATTCCTTGTGTATAGTGGACAGGAACGGTAAATCCTCAGGAAGGAGCCACGTTTCTTGAAGAGCAATAACGTCCGAGTAGTCACATAATTCTCTTATGTCAACTAACGATCTTTTAACGTTTTTACAGTTATAGGTAGTGAATGTACATGTACTTATTTGATCCAAGGCCATTACAGTATTCGTTTTGAGTTAGTAGCGACTTCAGAGCTGCCTCTGTCTAAAACTCGGTGCTTAAAGTGCACAAAGCGTCTAAATATGACACCTTTAGGCCATATTTTCTCATCAAGAAATATATGTAACTTGTCGTTTGGTACAAACACCTTGTAGGCATTGTGTGATTTACGTTGGTCCCTCATTATTATTTTACTTAACACCACTGTCACTTGAGTTCTGTCTCGGATATGCTCAACAATATCACTTTCTAGCGTATCTACGTGTACATTCGAAATAAACACCGGCCGTGTCTTGGCTGCCGCTGCTTTGAACCGTCCCTCAGGAAGGGTCTCGGCTTTTCCTTGCTGTCCAATAAAACGATTATTTCTTTGTCTCGTTTTACGCTTTTGGTATACCTTCCATTCACCGCCTTTCTTAACAATATCCGCCATCGTAGATGAATCCCTCGCAGCGCTCTGAATACTATTAATCTGCGGCTCGTCAGCTGACTGTGTAGCCGACATTTCTTTCTGGTCGGGTACAATTATTTGTAACGGAGATCTTGTTAGACACTTCTTTGACGAGGCCGGTGCCATCTTGGGTTCGTTAATTTCCACTGCGCTGTCTGTCGGCACGGCGCTCGGCCATACGTGTGAGGGAGATGGCGCGCTATCTAGCGAGACGCGTGAAAGAGACGGCTGCTCATCGGTTAACAAGGTTCGTTCAAATTCAAAGTGCGAAAATCCCATTGGTCCACTATCGCGATATGCTCCACGTCTTGTATTAACGTTCATACTCGAGTTTGAATTGGAAAAATTGGCGTTAGAAAACGGTGTAGTTAGTTTATTAAGAAGACTTTTCGCTTCCGCCAACTCAATCTTTATATTTCCCATTTGTTCAATAGTAGCATAATTAGATTTTATGCTTTTTAGCTCCTCTTTAAGCCTCACCATCTCCTTAAGAAAGAAGGTTGCATCTACGTAGTCAAAATACACGGGGGGTAATCGATGTAGATCCCGTGCCACGAATATCGGGATGCATTCTTTATTCGTTTCCTTGAATATATAGATTATATCTTCCATTTCACGTTGCTCCTTTCCCTCACCTCTTCTGTTTGGCTTCTTTATGGCATCGGGTATAGAATGGTAAAGAAGTTCTTTTGATTTGGTAATATCCTCGGACGAGAAAGCGGACACACAAATTCTATACAAGCTATCTTCATCCATCAAAGGTACCTTGTTTTGCACAAAAGTCAACAATTCGTCGACCACGATATTACAGTTATTGCACTTTAAAACTGACGACGTCATGTTTACGAAACTCGCGAACTCACGCGCGAACGACCGCTCCGTGCGCTTGCGCGACCGCGACTGCTAGCACGCTGTTCCTGCCAAGCAACCAATAGAGAGAACGAAATCGAATATTCAGTTTGTCCCTTTTTGCCTGGATATGATTTCTCCAGGTCAGTCTTCTATCAGCTTGATGCTATTATTGCTGTGTCATCAGCAAACGTAGCCATTGTCGCACCAGGATTTTGAGGTAGGTCAGATGTAAAGATTGTGTACAAGACTGGGCCCAGTACCGAACCCTGTGGTACCCCAGCAAGAATTTCGTGAAATGATGATGTACTTTCACCTTCTCGTACTTTGAAGAGACGTCCTGTAGCAATATTTTTAATTTACAGAGCAGTCCTTTATGCCACACTCTATCGAAGGCTTGTTTTATATCTAAGAAGGCTGTGGAACAATATTCTTTTCTTTCAAGTGACATTCTTATTGTTTTACAAACTCTGTGAATCTGCTCAATTGTAGCGTGTTCTTGCCTGAATCCAAATTGGTGATTCGGTATCGTTGACTGTTCTTGTAATGCCTTAATCATTCATTTTAAAAGGATCTTCTCAAGCAACTTTGATACTACAGGAAGGAGACTTATTGGTCTATAGGAAGTTAATTCATGCGTCGGTTTTCCGCTTTTATGTATCATAACTATTTGCGATACCTTCCATAGGCTGGGAAAGTGGCCTGTCCTCAGTATGCCGTTATAGAGAGAACTCAGGTAAATTAAAGCTTTTCTAGGAAGTTCGGTAAGCACTTCTTTGTTTATGAGGTCAAAACCTGGAGTTTTTTTATTTTCTAACCGATAGATGAATCGGGTGACTTCTTTAGGTGACGTCGGCTGGATTGGAAGGTTCAGTTGCAGGTCTTGTTCCATGACTGCATCAATATCTGTCTCATCATTTCCAGGATCAGATTCGTTTGGAGTAAATATCTTTGAAAGGTGGTTTGCAAAGATATTGGCTTTGGCATCAGGTGTTCTAGCCCAGGTGTTTTCCGTGGTTTTAATTGGTGGCTTAGGTATTACCGGTCTATTTGCGTTTTTGCATACTTTCCATAGCGAATAATTAGAGACTTTGGTGGCAGTCAAAGAACTTATTTGAGCAGCGGTTGCTTCATTCGCACTTTGTTGTAGCATTTCTTTAAGCTCTTTTATGGCTTTGTTAAGGTTTGTCTTGTCTTCTGGATGCTGGCTAGTGTGCCATACTCTACGCAGTCTTCTTTTTTCTATGATTTTTGATCTTATCACCTCAGGTACCAAGTTGTGTCTTGGATGGTATTCTTCAATTTCTGGAGTACAAGCCCAGCAGCACTTTTGAACTGTAGTTGTGAATTCTCTAGTAGCATTCTCAATTTCCTCGGCAGATTTAAGGGCTAAGTATACCTCCTAACTCTAAAAGTATGATATCACGAGTGACGTCATCTGGCTACAGGAAGTGAAGTAGGTAATTGGTTATTTGGTGAAGTGAATGTTGAATTATAGTTACATGATGTAGCAAAGATGTCTTTGTATTCATTTCTACAAAAAAAAAAGATGCCGGTACCAAATGGGCAGACGGAAAACCAACTGCAAGCGGTTTTTTTAGTTAGTGAAGAAGTTAGTGAAGTAGAATTAACAAGATATCATCATTTCGACGCCTGTGTACTTTAACGTGCCTTTTACGATGCCATAAAAAGGTAGAGAAATCAAACAAGTATACAAGCCACCTTGTCAGTCGTTTAATAGTACATTACTGCAGAGACCGGGAAATTGGCTGTTGCGGGACGAGTAGAGTTAGCGTGTCTGAGATGCAGTCGAGGCCGCGCTATATAAGAGTCCAGCAACCGCCCTTCCCGGCTTAGTCTTGTATAGTGCTTTTCTCCAACAATGCGAGAAAAAATAATTAAACGGTCACAAAATTTCCTTGAAAAAAAAGAACAGAAACAGGTACGATTTCGTATAACACTGAAATAACGAATATAAACGTAATAAATTCAATTTGAAATAAATATAGTTAAAATTATAACATTTATTATGCGTTTATGTTATTTCGGCCATTTATTTTGTTTATGAACGCAATTTTTATAAAAATGACCAACTATTTTGATACACTTTTAAATACCACGGTAATGAAAGTTCTATAATAAAGATAAAGATAAAGATAAAGACATTTATTCAGTAAGTAGGCCGCACGGGCACTTTTACACGTCAAGAATCTACCAGCGCTTCACAAGAGGAGACCACTGCTGAGAAGAAGCGCCGCAAGAAACTCAGCAGTCAGTCATTTTTTTAAATATATTTAATATTACAATGGTACTACTTAGTCTAGCATTATATAAATCTATAAATAGCAAATTAAAAAATATTTCAAATATCCTGCGTAGTTTCCGCAGGAAAACACACCAAAATCTTAAGATAGAAAGAGAGAAAAGGAAAAAAAGAACTCCTACGTATGTGTATATAAGACGGTGCAAGATGACCACATAAGATTGATATGTTTTCCTACATCAACGGTGTCCCCCAGACAAGATAAAGATTTTGAATTTGAAAAAAAACAAATAAAAAATATATTATTGATTAAGTTTCGGGTTTAGGCCAAGCATGTTTGTCTATTAAATAGTCCTCGATCCTATAATACGCTTTAGACATTAACGACTTTTTCAAGTAATTTTTGAGTGCTGGAAAGGGTAACTTTAATACTACCTCAGGTAATTTATTATAGAAATGAATGCATTGACCAACAAATGATTTATGTACTTTACGGACGCGGAATTTTCGAATAGCTATTTTATTTTTATTTCTAGTATTTAAATTATGTATATCAGATTTTTTTGTGAAAGAATCCAAATTTTTTATAACATAAATAATATTCTCATAAATAAATTGTGACGCTACAGTTAAGATATTAATTTCCTTAAAAAGATCTCTTAAGGAGTCACGGGAATTTAAGTTGTAAATAGAACGAATGGCCCTTTTTTGTAACACAAATATAGTTTGTATGTCAGCTGCCTTACCCCAAACCAGAATACCGTACGACATAACACTGGAAATAACTATAATAAACTAAGCGAGCTGTCTCAACATTGGTTAGTTGTCTAATTTTCCTAACTGCGTAAGCTGCCGAACTTAGTTTACCTGCCAGTACAGCTATATGGGGACTCCATTGCAAATTTTTATCTATTGTTATGCTTAGGAAAACTGCCTTATCTACGATTTGCAAACACTCGTCATTTAGAATAATACTAGAATCTAACGGTTTAACATTAGGCAAAGCGAATCTAACACATTTAGTTTTCTTAGCATTTAGTAGCAAATTGTTGCTAGTAAACCAATTAAGTACTTTAACTAGTGTGGAGTTTATGCTACTGAAGTCTATGGATTTTCTGTCTACCTTGAAAATTAGTGAAGTATCATCAGCATAAAGTACAATATCACAAAGTTTATCTACTGATGGTGGCAAGTCATTTATGTAAACCAAAAATAGAAAAGGACCTAAAATAGAGCCTTGAGGCACACCTATTTTCACTGTAGCTCCATCAGATTGTGTTTTGTTTACAACAACTGTTTGAGTTCTATCACTGAGATAAGAAGACATAAGACTTATAGCTTTATTAGACAATCCATAATGTTCTAATTTTAAAATAAGGGTCGTATGAACCACGCAATCAAAAGCTTTAGAAAGGTCACAAAATATTCCTACTGCATCGCAAGATTGCTCCCAACTGTTATATATATATTTAATGAGAACAGATGCCGCATCAATTGTTGATCGACCTCTGGTAAAGCCAAACTGGTTATTGTTAAGTAGTTTATTTCTATTAAAGTGACCTAACATATCATTCAGAATTAGTTTCTCAAAGACTTTACTTAAAACTGGTAGTATGGAAATGGGACGGAAGTTCGTAATATCACTCATCTCACCCGATTTAAAAAGAGGTATGACTTTACTATATTTCATAAGATCTGGAAAGATCCCTTCTGAAATGCAATTATTGTAAATTAATGCTAGATGGGGTGCAATTACACCTATGATAGGAAAAAGTACACTAACTGATGTGCCCCACAAATCCTCAGTCTTCTTTAAACTAAGCGTTTTAAATACTTTGACTATTGAAACTGAATTTATAGGGCTGAATTCAAAGTTTATATTACATTTACTGACATTAGTGCAAAGTAATGATTGAGTTTGAACCGCTGATGATTTGAGACATTTCGTAGTATTAATGGCTATGTTGGAAAAATAATCTTCGAATGCTAAGGCGACGTCTTTATTTGACGTGATTTGTTTGTCACCTGAGTTTAGGGTGACCTGATTATCGCGAGTTTTAGTTTTACCCGTTTCTCTATTTATAATATTCCATACAGTTTTTACCTTATTGTCAGACGATTTGAGTTTAAGACTAAGAAAATTTGCCTTGGCAGTTAAACAAACTTGCTTAAAGGTCTTTGAATAACTCTTAACATAATTTAGGAAGTCAGCGTTCTTATTGTCCTCCCTCTCTCTATATAGGTTGTAAAGCCTATTTCTACTTTTATGAATACCTGCAGTAGCCCATTCGCTAAATTTGGTTTTCGACCTAGTTAAAGTTTTCATTTTAAAATGGTTATTAAATTGATGCAGAATTACGCCAAACAAGTCATTATAAATACTATTACACTCATTATGTATGAAAGGTAACACTGATAGATTACTCTGGACTTTATTTTTGAATGATTCCAAACGATTATTAGTTATAGGTCGATATGTTATTGTCTGAGGTTTTTGATAAAAATCATTGACGAAAGATGCCTTCTGACCACTATGGTCCGAATTAAAACAATTAAATATTTCTTTATCCAAACATTCGCAATTACAAAAAATATTATCTAAGCAGGTTGCACTACTAACACCTATCCGAGTGGGTTCAAAGAACAGATTACCTAAATTAAAAGATTTAAATAAACTTAGTAACCTAGTGGTATTATTTGACATTTCGAGTAAGTTAATATTAAAATCTCCACAAACTATAATATGCTTCTGGCTATTACAAGCTAATTTTAACACATGTTCCATAGTTGATTCAAATGTGCAAAAATCAGCCAATGGTGGTCTGTAAATACATATTATTATATAACTTTCTAGTTCTGCGCAAGAAATTTCTACAATCCTTTCTACTGATAGCTTGACAATATCCTTTCTTTCCTTGGATTTAAGAGTACTTTTAACTATTATTAAAGAGCCACCATGAATGGCACATTTTCTAGCAAAACAACTAACTAATTTAAAATTCACAAAATCAAATATTAATTGGTCTTGTCTAAGCCAATGTTCAGTAATGCACATAATTTGTACATTTTCACTATCTAAGAACAACCCTATTTCTAGTTCTTTGCTGGAAAAACCTTGAATATTTTGGTGAATTAAATTTATACTCAAGGGTGTTTCCGCTGTCCTATAATTTAGTTTAAATTATGAGGCAAGGCACTATTGCCATCCATTAGGTTCAATATTATAAGCTAATAGGTCAACCAAGGTCAAAATATATTTCCTTGGCACATGAATTTTTTGTGATGTTAGTGTGATGGGCTTTAAAAATTTATTTAAATTGAAAAAGTGGTATTTACTATTGCAGGATATAGCATTATACATTATCGAATTAAATTGAGCTATTCTATGATTATAACTATATGGCATTCTTTGTGAGTATGGTAACGCACACAGTATAATTTTACCTATGCCATTCTCTTCAATTGTGTTAAGTGTTGACATTAATTTATTAACACTGTATTTATCCACACTAAGACCATTTCCTATTAAAATTACTAAAGTGGTGGTCCTGTCAAAACTTCCTTTTAAAAGTAATTTACATAATTGCAAAAGAGTTGCATTATGGTAACAGTAATTTGTAACCTTTTGTTTCAATTTGTTATTGAACAATAAACCTAGTCCAGATCCAAGCTGGTCAGAATAAACAATAGTTTTGTTTCTACTTATAATTTGTCTAGGGGACTCCTTAGAAGAATCAAGAGGCATATCTGGCTTAATCACCGCAGTTGGTGAAGTTCGTAATCTGTCACAATTACCGTAACCACTGTTCAGTAATGAGTTAAACCGCTCTTCATTTAGTCTACTTTCTTCCACCAATTGAGTGAAAGCCAGGATATGCTCCTTGACTTCCTTCTGGGTGGTTACATACTTTAAGGCAGTAACTTCAAGCTGGTCCTTTAACCTACTTATCTCAGCATCTAGTTTCTGAATATTTATATTGTATGTTATCCTACTGGAATCTAACTTTTCATTACAATGCCGCACTCTATCCTTCATTATTGATAACTCTAATTTCATTGTAGAATAGTTTTTTATACATTTTTGGCTCCTAATCAATTTCTGAGTACGCCTAATATAATTATTAATTTTAACATATTTCTTCAATTTATTGTTGCTGTTAAAAAATATTAATTTTCTCAAAAATGACCGGAAAAGTTGACATTACTAACTCCATACTGAGATGCGAAGTACATAGTTTACAGACAGTTCCCAAATTTAAAAAAAATTACATTGCGTGCTCGCTACACAAGCCCGCAATGTTGCATACAAATTTCATTGTTATCTAGTTTGTAACTTTTTAAAAAGTGAAAACGGCCATACTAAAAAGAGGGCGCAAGTGTTATTCATCCATATTTTATTCGAAACGTAACTTTTTTATCTGTGTCTGGAATAGCTTGAGTTCTTTTTTCTAAAAAAAGCTTGCGTTTCTCCTTGTCATAAAAATAATGGCGGTAAAGAGTGAGGTTATTTCACGTGAAGTTTGTGTTTATATGCGATTTTTTTCTTGCGATTTTTGAGAAAAGCACTATATATGCCTCGGCAGGAATCGCAATTGCGGGCCTCGTATTTTTAAACGGACTCGCAAGCTCGTCCGTTTAAACCAATTCTCGGCCCGCAATTGCCTGCTTCACTGCCTAGGCAATAATGTACTATTCTTAATGTCCTTATCGTTATTGCCTACCAGCTCTTGGTACAGGTTCTGTGTTGTTAAACTGTCAAAACACTGACGCTCTTTCCTTAAATAATTTAGTTCCTCATTAGCTGCGCCAAGTTCTTCCTCCAAGTTTGTGATGCGCTTTAATGCCACTTCATGTGTAGAAGCGCACTGATTGAATGTATCAATCACAGACTGTAACTGCTCCAACTTATCTTGAGCGTCTGATAATTTAAAGTCATACTCCACCAGATCGCTTCTCAACACTGTGTTCTTTTCCATTAATTTCTTCAGTTCCTCCTCACTGTCATCCCTTTCCCTCATTGGTCATTCAGGGTATTAGCTTCCTGCAGCTGTTTCAAGGTGGCCTTGAGCTGGATTTCTTGTTGACGTGCAGTGGCCTTGCGAGATTTCATGTTCAAAGCGCTCATTGTCTCACAGTAACTCCACAAAATGCACTGAAAGATATAAAACAACTGAGTACAACTGAGTACCTTGACGAAGGAAGATTGTTGGTTATTATAACAAGGATATGAGTGAATAGATGTTGGTGAACAGTGTATCGTGTACGGCAATGTCTGTGGCGAATGTGATATGTCTCAACTTTGCTTCCACTATTCGTCAAGCAAAGAGAGTCCTCACCGTGCCAGTGTTTTGTGTTTGACGTCGCTCACGGCTTCAACAGTGAGCAATGAGAAGTATCAATATGAACACAGTGTTAAAAAATAATAGTAGTGTAAGTAAGAATCAAAAGAAATACTCCCCCGGTTTGAAGAATTTGAAAACGTCCGTTGACGGTTGACAGGCGCTGTAGCAAGCGGCCTGTTTTACTGTTATATAATGATTATATGTAGAATTCGCTGTTATAATTCCACGAAAACACTGTTAAGTAAACGTTAATAGCCTCAATTAGGTCAAATTACAATATTTTTGAAACAAAATAATTTAATTAAATACGGAGATGAATATTTGACGTCTATCAGCTGTCAGTGCTACCCTATCCTATAATAATCATTATACCACCATTATTACGGATACCAGTAATGCGTTTGGTGAATTGTCATCCCAACTCAACTCGCCACACTATGAGCGTATCTCTTGAGGCTTCATGATGCGACAGTTGCATAACTATAATTGAATGTGCCAGGAACCAAGATCGACTTGCGGGACGACCGCGAGACGCTGTCGCTGCTCTCGGAGCAGGGCATGTCGCCGCTGAAGCGCGAGCAGGGCCAGAAGCTCGCCAACAAGGTGCGCGCCGTGCGGTACATGGAGTGCTCGGCGCTCACGCAGCGCGGCCTCAAGCAGGTGAGAGACGATAATAATATCAATAAGGCCCAGTGTGCAATGATGTACATAATCAAGGCAGTTTACTTTGAACTCTGTTGCAATAAGAATAAGGTTTATTTTCCTATGTTCATAAACTAAAAATGGCATTTTCGAACAATCGCAATTGAACTTTATTCCCTTGATTGTAGATTCAAAGTCCCAGTTACAAAAAACTCCCATTTTGCAGTATGGGGGGCCTTTCGAGGATAAACATACTTATCCCTCTGCAACTGTGGCGACTTCTTTAGAAACATTCTACTGAGGTGGAGTCTGTCAGATGTCATTTTTGATAAAATATTGAAAAAATACTTATGGTTCAATGATAAGTATTGTTTATTTATGCATAGCATGATTATTTAATTTTACATACATACATACCTTCACGCCTTCATTCCCAGAGCGGGGTAGGCAGAGCTACAGAATTACCAACCACTCTAAAAACTTGTTGATAACTCTGTAACCACAATTTGCACAATTAGGCTAAGGTGTGTAACAGTGTATATTAGTGACAGGTTGCTAGCCCATCGCCTAACAGTACAACAAGCCTTTATTCCCTTGGTCGCCTCTTACGACTTCCAAGGGAAGACATGGAGTGGCACAATTCTAAGCCGGCAACCACACGGCTAATCGTTACGTGATCAAAATATTTAATGCTAAATAACACGTCGTATTTAAAACAGAAAAGAACACATTAAAAATCCTATGACTATAAAGTATTTTTCAATTGCCTTGCCGAGTAAACTCAATACTCAGTATGTTTATCTTTCAGGTGTTTGACGAAGCAGTGCGCGCAGTACTAAGACCAGAACCTCAGAAGAGGCATCAGAGGAAGTGCCTCATCATGTAAATACAGTGCTCCGCATCAATACAAGGTTGACGAAACTATGACACTAACAAGCAGTTGAATCTCAACGACAGTAATAATCTGTTTCTACCACCAAACTTGCTCACGCAGAATAACATTGCAGTCCAATACTCAATAACTCACACATCCAAACCAAACATTTTTTCATTTTGTATGTGTTGTAAATCAGTGTATGTCATTCAAATTATGTGCCATAGACTGTGTTTTTCTACAAATGTGATATCTGAGTCATCACAAGAATTAATTTATTGCTTGGTAAGCAAACGGTTATGCCAAAGATTTATGAATAGATATAAGTCTCAGTAGCTATATATAGATATTATTGTAAAGAATCTCCGATGGTTAGAAACAAATTGTTACTGTTAACAAAATGATAACTATTATTTTTGTACATGCAAATGAACCTCGAGGAGTGTTGGGATGCGTATCTCAAGAGTTGCATCTCGCTGGCGATTTGCAAGAGCTTCTAGTTAGGGGATAAGTCAAACGCACGCCGCGAATGGCTGCAACCTATTATAAACCTAGGCAAGTCTAAATAATGCAAATAACGGTCTGGCCTGAAGATATATATTTCGAGGCCTGGATGTGGCCTTGGCATTTGATACAAATTCCCAATATAAATGAATGGCACGGTAGGTATATGGAATAGCGTTCTATTTCAAGTTAGGTTTTTCGTATCGCAAATGACCGATTTGTTTAATGCAGGGCTCGGAAACGTTATTTAAAATAATGTTTTTAAAACGTTCCGAACGGTTCTTTATACAATATTTTGTTCGGAACGAAAACGAAACGGGAACGTTTTCAAAAACCGGTTTAATCCACAAGACGTGCCGCGCGCCGCGTGCGCGACACGCATGCAGTTGTTCGTAATATTCGTTCGTAGCTTCGTATCGAATACCCCAGGAAAAGGAAAAAGGGTGAAAACGTTATATTAATCAAAAACGATTGAAATTTTATCCTGATCAAAAACGTTTTCCATAACGTTCCGTTTGAACGAAACGAAACAAATCGTTACTTAGGTATTGGTTAAATTCTTAATGGTAAAAAGATAACAGATGTTTATACCATGAGTAGAGCACTGCTGAGAAGAAAAAGCTAAAGGAGCCATAAAGATAGCCGTTACGCGCTCGCGACGTACTGTTGACGGATTGCCTCGCCGCCGCAGACGCGCGCAAATCGCCAGCGTGATGCCGGGGTCAGTATTGTCTGCCATAATTGTTTTTAGTCATAATGTATTGTGAATTGAAAGTCATAATTATGGCAAGTTATAACGTATTTTTATAAATAATGATCATGATCTAACTTGACGTACGCGTTAGATATTTAAAGGTCATCCATCAAATTATAACGCCTTGGTACCATATCAGCACTGCCTCAGCTCAAAGTGAAATATTTTAGAAGTGAGCTTTGATTTGTTTTACTGCGATACATTTTTCAGTGGACCGCGACCGGCTATTGTTTCCGCTTTAACTTTTAAAAAAATGACTGTATTATACTAACACGGAGCAAAGATCACTTTTCAACGTTGCACTTTGAGCTGAGGCGGTGCTGATATCGTGCCTGGGCGATGTAGTGTGATGACCAGACATAGAAGATTTTGTGGCAAAACCGTCAATTAACTAGTGACTTCCTTCCGATATTAAATTTATCGATAACTGTTTCAAATACTTATTTCAAAGTGACATTTCATCGATGGTATATGATGATAGTTTATATTTAATTTAAGTAATACATAGGCATACCTACTTACACAAAAACTTCGTCGTATTTATCGATAACTGTTTCAAATACTTATTTCAAAGTGACATTTCATCGATGGTATATGATGATAGATTATATTTAATTTAAGTAATACATAGGCATACCTACTTACAAAAAAACTTCGTCGTAACTGTTAAAACAAAGTACAATTTATCGATGAATTAATATCGTTCGGAAGTCTCTAGGACAATTTTATTCGTGCTACAAAAACTTCTATGTCTGGTGATGACACTGATGACTTTGAGTTTATTAGTTTATGACTCTAAATAATTATGTATACAGACATTATGATCATAAGAAAGGGAAAGGACGAGCCCCCGTGGTGCGGTCCTAAGACGACTCGCGAGTAAGGACTGACGTAGAAGCTAGTTATATTGACATACTCGTTATAGTTTATATTATACGATTTAGTTGCGATCGTAAGTTTTTCTATGTAGCATTTATATGTGTATGAGTTTGAATATATTTGCTGTGGTTATTTAGAAACGTACCGATGCTTTACTATATTAAATAGCTTTAGTAGCTAACAGTATGAGATCCGAATATCTTAAAACGTAAGCTAATTTATATCTCGACTAATTTGTTTATAATTTTATTTTGCACTTACGTAAACAGTTAAACGATTGTTGTGTAAGTCACATTAGTTTGTATTATAAAAGTATTTATTTGAAAAATGGATTACCCAGGGCCCTTTGCAAAAAGTATGTTATAATGAACATTAGTGTGTCTATATTTATTTTAATCACAAGATTCACAAGGAGTAAGGGTGTGTACAGTTTGCGGCGCACTGTGAGGAAAATAACTAAACATGTTTCCATGCCAGAATATTTTTTTAATCCCGAAAGTCAATTTTGAACCGGTCCCAGATATTAAAATAAGCTGAAATTTTAAACAAATATGGCGACCCGATAAATATACTATTACGGAGTCTAAAACCAGTGGAGTTAACATGGCAGTTCATTTTATGGCGAGCGTATAGGACAAAGCGATAGCATAGCAGTTGTATAGCTCAGTCCGTTTCTCTCAGAGTAGACTGCATACCTGGGTCATACACACTCGCAAAAACAAAAGTTGTCTCTCCAGTGGTTAAATAGGTCAACACTTGTGTGCATATAAGTTGTGTTTTTATTTGCTAGGACTAAAGAAGACCTGACGGCGCTTAGGCCTTAAAATCGTTAACTGCGGGTATGTCCACAGAAAAGACGGTAACCTAAATCTGTGTATGACCCAGCTATGTCATGATTCCCCTCCTGATCTGATGATGGCCTCTAGTCTGAAGGCAACAGAAGGATCTCCACCAGAAGCTAGCTCCAAAAATATATTTTTTAAACTACAACTGTTTTCCCCAGTCAGTATTACCCGTCTCGTTGATTGGTAGACGATTGGACAAGTGTGCCGTTAAATATGCAACCTAATGTAAAAACTACATTTACTTGCAATAGGGCCATGCAGGACTGAATAAATTTAATCCAACGATTAACATTGTAGCATAGAGTTTTGACTCGTGAACAGATCCGGAACTTGACGTAAAGTAGTGGCGACTACGCCCGTTATGATTGCCTGGATTTGTCGGGAATTCTCGGGAACGGCACACCTCTAGGTACAGTCAAGGGCCTAAATATGTATACAGACCTTATTACTAGGGTAATAAGGTCTATGTGTACATATTTTTGCACCTTTGTGCGGATATTTATTTTTACCCTTGACTGTGCGTGATCAAATAGTGTGTTTATTATAGTCATTCAGTAGGGCAACATATTTTTGTAAGCATGTGAAAACTTAGACTAAGTGTAACAAAGCATTTAATTTTACAATGTAACAATACGCATACCGCATCGGTTCTTTGATTTCATAAATCTTTTTATACACGTATAGGCTGCTTTGATTTACAGGAAAAGCTTTGGAAATAATTATTGTGTATATAAATAGGTATTCAATTATTTATGTAAGAACAAAATGCGCAATTTAATACTAAATCATGTGTAAAACTGCACTTAATAAATTATTGAATTTAATATTGTTGTTTCCTTATTCTGTGTTATACAGTGCTACCATTTTCTTGATATCTATAGGTAGTCTTCGTTTTTTCTATGACACACGCGTGACAAATATACTGTCAGTTGCGAGTGCAAGCGTGATAGGGATAGCCAGCCGAAAGCTATCTGGGAATACCGTACAGTGCGATAGCTTTAACGTGCTTCGGGTTTGTACTTGTCTCTTACTCGCTCTTATACGCTCTTATCAAGAGCGAGTGAGAGGGAAGTAAAAACCTGAATCACGCCCTCCTTCCGTCAGGTTCGATCGCGTAATTCGATCAATCGAAACACGAGGTATTTTAATTCCTTATAGCTCGATCAATTTGGATTAATCGAAACACGAGGAATTTAGAAACTTATAGTTCGATTTAAGTTTTCTTATAGATACAGAACCTAGGTAGGTTTAGGTTATGTTAGTTTTGCAGCAAGCCCGGAGGGCCAAACCACCCAGAAATAGGAGCTCCGTCGACACTTCAAATCATCAATCGATCAACCTGGCGACCGGACGGGAATCACGAGAGCTCACGGAATGTATGTTGGTATCTTAGCTGTAGGTAACAGTTGGGGTGACCTATTGGGGAAGGAGCGGAAGGTCCCTAGGTAAAACAAAAAAAAACCTGTCTTCAGTTTTACACCTATTGTTACCGTATTGTCAACCATATTATCTTTACGGCAATGGCGGCAGAGTCGAAAACGATACAAATGCAATAGGGGAAAAATCAATGAAGAATAAGGACCCATTGTAGATAAGCAGAAGGTAATGTCCAGAATGTCACTTGTGTAGGAAACAGATAGCATCAATAATGGACACTTGACTTTGAATTCAGAGATCATAATGTATGATTATAAACCAATAGTTGCAAAACAAATATTTTCATGTCATTGTTGCATAACAAATGAATAACACTTATCTTCTTTATCGTAATTCATAAGAATTTAGAGTACTTGCCCATTACAGGTGGCAGTACAACAGTCACCTATAAAGTTGTGTCGACTTTTTCACCTTATTGCATTGTAATAAGGTCCAAAACTGGATTCATCTCTGTAGTCTACTGTACCTTTATCATAAAAGGTGCACTTACACGGGCAATTTTAGGCAACACTGGAAGAACACCACCCAGTGGGGCTAGATAAGCCGCATTGTACGAATGTTAAAAACAACAGACAACTCAGAAGTTTAAAAAAAACAAAGTATATTAATATTTAATTTTATTCCATACAATGAATGTTTACATAAATTCAAAATATTGTAATCTACACACGGATCAACATCAGAACAAGTATTATTAGAGATCTCTAATTTCTTAAAAAGGAGCACTTCCATCAAATATTTATCATCTAATTACACATTACTAAAACAAGATGGGATACGCCTTGCGTAAACACATCTTTAATAATCAATTCCCACTTTCTAAGACGAATGGGGTTGGTACACTATGGATGGTTGACAATTTACTATTAAACTACTAGCATGTTTAAAAAACCACTATATCTAATTCGGTTATATTTCAGCTTCAATACTTGGAGGAAATTAACTGGAAGCACCGCTAATATAAATGCAATTAAAAAAAATCAAAATTATCAAGTTTAATAGGAAACAAATATTCTCTATTTTTACCAAGACCAAAAACTCAATGACTAGACTATAATTTAGGTTTACGAGGGGTGATCCAAAAGTTTTGAGAATAGGTATGAACCATCCTCATAATGATATTCTTTTAATGTGGAATGTACTACTGAACTAATCAATATTAAATTATATAAATAATATATATACATTGTTCATTTGTTTTTCTGTGATAGCTAAACAAAATACATGTGTATAAACAATTTCACAAGGCGGCAAAAATATGAGTTAGTTTTGTAATAATTTGGAGCGGTGTGGAGAAAGTTCTGGTACACTAATAAAAAATATAGTTATTGAAAATGAAACCTTGATTTATCATTATGATTTAGATGGTAAATAAGTTATCTTTGCATTGGATTTTTTAGCTCAAGGTCTGTCACAAAAATTTAGGGTGGTTTTTTCGGCCTTTTCCGGGATTATTGAATCCTACAAATATATACTGTGACATTAGCTTTTAGAAATTGAGTTCAAATAATCTAAGAGAGTTATATAACATTATTCTATCACAGTTATGGGAAAATATTAAAAATAAGCAATAAATAAAAAAAAACTAATTTGCGGCAGGAATTATGCTTCAGAGCCTTCGAATTGACAAGGATGCTGCTCTTCGAACAAAGATGAGAACTGATAACCGCTCACCCCGTTATTTAGACCTAACTTTCGACTACTACTTCTCATTCAATAATGTTCAAAAGCAACTATAAAAAAATCACGAGGTGGTGATGACTTAGTGAAGGTATAAAATTTAGCCTCCAAAAGTAAAATTATTTTTATAGTGGTAAAATAAAACAATTGAATGACGTTAATAAGTGATTGCAAATATAGAAAGTGTGCATATTTCAATTAAAATATAACGATTTACATAACTCCCATTTTTAATACCAATTATCAAAACTTTTGGATCACCCCTCGTAACTATGGTAAAATAATGAAATTAAAGCAAAATGTGACCAAACATGTTAATTACACCACAGTCAGTACATTGGATGTACTGCAAAAAACGTCTTTATTACTGGAGGTATAAGAGCGTGACAGGTATTTTTGCGCCCAATGTTGGATAATATATTATCGCTGGTGACTACATCCATTCCCTTCCAGAGATAATTAAAAGTGTTTTAAATACATGTATGAAAATGTATAGAGCATATTAAATTAACATTTAGACATCCTAATTACAACATTTAAGTTAAAAGGAGAAATAATGCATTGATGATCTATTGTTATAACATTACCTACCTACAATCTTGCTTGAAAATAAGTGATATTTGTATGAAATATCAAAGCTTTTCACCATTCGTAAGTCAAAAAAAGTGGATCAATACTTATTAAATAACATCTAATAAAAATAGGTATGTATTTATAATAATTAGACCAGGCCAGAAATAATTCAAGGTCTAATATTAATAGTTATACTTATTAAATACAATAAATGCAAAAAAATAGGACAATAGCTCTATTTTAAAATGTCTCACCTTACTCAAAACAGTTGTGACATCAACCAATAAATATCTCCCTATTTAATGTAAACTTACACTTAGACATTACCTTTTTCTCTAAGCTCATTGCTAGAAACATTAACCAAACTAAAGATTGCTTCCATAAAATAATGTTGGTAATAATTAGCTGTACTTTAAAAACAACAGCAACAATAGCTCTACTATGACACATAATGTACTTCTAATTGTAACACTAAGTATGTAGTAAACATAATTCATTCATTACCCTTACGCTACACAATATACCTATCCGACGATGTGGTGAGATCCAGCTGATTTACAAAATTACTACTAAGGGAAGATAAGAATTATGCAGTTATTTTGTAACAATTCACTGGTCAACAGTAGAAAAAGTACCTAATACATTTTAAAAGTAACATTAGAATGTTTATTACATATTTTAAACAAACTATACTTAGCCCTGAAAGAAGTTGATTTTAAAGTAGGGATGTTAGTCTTTTTGGTTTACAACATTTCAACAGGTTTGTTCAATATATAATATAATTTAAAATTAAATAATACATAATAACGTTGTGCAACTTATTGTTAAATAAATAAGCAATATGCTTACTCACTATTGATTTTATTTTTCTTGTACAACTCACTACATGTTTAAACATTTTTTTGACATTATATTGTCCTCACTACATTATAAATTGAATAGGTATATAATAGAAGATATAATTAAACATCATAAAGACTGGGAAGACTTAATTGCGCAACATACTTTTTATCATGGAGGAAGCTCAAAGCAACTGTTTTTAACGGAAAATTCTTATACTACACATAATGTCATTGTTATCATAAAATATGCTTTAAAAATCATTGAAAGGATTTCTTTGAGTATACGTTTTTTATTTAATCTTTGAAGATTACCCTCAGATACAAATTAAGCCTAAGTGCCTTCTTTGCCTGGTAAATATTCTGCCGAATATCACATAGCCCTGTAGGGCCCCTGTGATTTGAGGAACTGGATAACCAGTGAGGGGCCTGAGGAAACCACCTCCTGGGGCAACCCATTCAGTGGGCAGTTCTCAATACTCATGATTTGCAGGCTAGCACATAGAGCCAGTTCAAATGGCAGTGTAGCTAAATTGGGATTATCATTCAAGTAAAGAGACTCTAGGTTCTCTAAAGTGCCAATTTCTTCAGGCAAATACTGCAGATTATTTTCTCCTATGCTCAAGGAGGTGAGGTTAACCAAATGACCAAGTGAGCGAGGCAGGGTTGTTAATTGATTTGACTGTACTATTAATTTTTGCAAATCATGGAGATATCCTATTTCATTTGGCAACACTTCCAGTTTATTCTCCTCCAAATCTAAAACCCGTAACTTCCGAAGACTTCCGATGCTAGGTGGGATCCTTTTTAGCAGGTTATTAGATAGTATCAGCACTTCCAAGTTTTGCAAACACTGAATATCATCAGGTAGCTTAGTTAACTGATTGGTGCCTAGGTTAAGCTCCACCATATTTGCCCATGTGCCTATGTCCAGTGGAAGTGATGTTAGCAGATTTTCCTTCATATTTAGTTTAGTTAAATTCTTGGCCCTTGAAAATATCCCATAAGGGATTTTATCAATTTGGTTGTGTTCCAAATTAATGGAAAAAACATTGGTGAATTGAGCCGGCCCACCTGATGGATAACTTGCAAATGAGTTTCGGGATAGTGTGATGCTTGTGAGCTCATTGAGGCTGGCCAGGAGACCTTCAGGGAGTTGTGATATGGAGTTGCCTTCCACATTAAACTCATCCATATGCTTGCAATTACTCAAAGTGGAAGGAATACCAGTTAATCTGTTGTATCGCAGGCCGAGACGGCTGAGAACATGCAAGGAGCCTATAGTTTCAGGAATATCTAACAGCTCATTATGCTGCAAGTCTAGAGTCGACAAGTTTACACAGTGGCCGATCTCCTGAGGCAAGTGCTCTAAATGATTATGAGACACATCAAAAGTAATCAGATTTACTAATTTTCCAATGCCGAAAGATAATTCCCTGATTTTGTTTTCTCTTAAACTCAACATTGTGAGGTTGGTAAGGTTGGCTATACCATCATACACCACTCTGATTCGGTTAAAGCGGAGAAATAGTGTTGTCAGAGAGGTAAGTTTATACACAACTTCAGGTATGTCACTCAGTTTATTGTGACGAAGATCTAAAACCTTCAAACATTTTAGATTTGCCAGAGAATCTGGCAGACTCGTCAGCGAGTTTTCATTCAATGCTAAAGTTTGTAGATTGGTTAGGCATCCAAACTCTGCAGGTAATGCTACTAACTTATTGCCATATAGATAGAACTCGACGAGATGAGTCAAGTCGCGAACGTTGGGCGGCAGGGAGGTAATGGAGGACTTACTGAGGTCGAGTCTTCGCACACCCTCGTCTCGGCATCGTATGAACTCTTTAATGACGTCGAGGTCGGCTTGGATGGGTTTGCTTTTCTTGGCGGTGGGCTTGGGCTTGTTGGACTCGGGGTGCTTTACCGTCACCACCTTCGGCCGCGCCCCTTCTGTATTCGTTAACGACGCCGTTGATAATTTTTTCTCCCTCATGCCGTGACTTTTATCCCGCGGGCTCACAGCACCGAAAGAATCTAAAGCTTCGGAGTTTTCTCTTGACGAATTATCTAAATTCATTCCGTATGATTTTGTCACTAATTAGTTCAAATATAAAGCTTTTATTAGTAAATTAAAACACACTTGACATAATTTGTCATCTCATCGGAAGGGCAACAATCAATATTTTCGAGATGTGTTGTGTCTTGTATTCACCTTATGCCTCCCCTCAACCGAATTCAAATAAAGGCAGCAATATTATTTTAAACGAGTGAAATTAACATAGTCACATAGTTCACTGCAATAAACTGTTTTTTTTATTAAAAACAGTCATGGAAATAGGCAGGCACACAGTACAATAGGTAGGTAGGTGAATAACTAACTTTTTTTATTAATGCTATTCGGATTCTGACTTTTTTGCCTTTTGAGCCTCTTCTAACGAACTTCTTGGCTTTTTCTCGGACTTGAAATTATTTGCGGTGAAAGATTCTGTTGTCTGATTCTGAGGTGAAAACACAAATAAAAACAAACAACACACAATCAAATAGGTAGTTAAGAGCAACAATCAATTACTAAATGTATAGAAAGATTATGTATAGATGCCGTCTTCTTTATTTATATCTATATCCGTATAAATGCTTCTCTTGTACGCGTTGTATTGTTTATTCGTGGCCCGTCTAAGTAATACTCTGTCTATATAGTTTTATGTATAATTTGGAGTTGGCGACACTGATTGACATTGACATTGTTTTGTTTGAGGTCTGTCTATAGACATACGTTTTCTGTGGTCCAGTCGCAATCAATCAAATGAATTTGTTAATATTGTTATTACAATTTTAATTGAGTTTCGAATTGCGTAGATAACCAGGTTTTTATAATTATTAGACTGTAATAGTTGGTGTAAATTAATAAGTTCGAGAGCTACATCTTTATAATTTACTTTTAGGTTATCTTCCAGATATAGGACGCCGTAAAGACGCCGTTTTATTAATTAGTACTAACTTAAATAAGCAAAAATGGACAAAAACAAAGAAAAGGAGGAGCAGAGTATCATGGATAAGTCCATGAGATCTGTTTTCGGTAAGTTATTTGATAAAGTTTGTAACTATAAATTAACTCTGAGTCTGTCCTTATTCACTTCATCTTTTTAGTTGGAAACATTCCTTACGAAGCTACTGAAGAGAAGCTGAAGGATATATTCAGTGAGGTGGGGCCAGTGTTGTCTTTTAAGCTGGTGTTTGACAGAGAGACCGGCAAGCCAAAGGGTTATGGATTCTGTGAATATAAGGATCAAGAGACTGCTCTCAGTGCAATGAGGAATCTGAATGGATACGAAATTGGCGGCCGGTCCTTGAGGGTTGACAATGCCTGTACTGAAAAGTCTAGGATGGAGATGCAAGCTTTGATGCAAGGGCCTCAGGTAAAACGGTTTTTCAATATCCACCTTCTTTTATTGGGAAATCAGAGATTGCATATCTCAAATGGCTCTAGTAGGTACACAGTTTTTGGCTCACAATAAAGCAGGCTAATGTTATTAATGTAATGCTAACATCAGCATCAGGTTTAGGTTGTCCTTGCCGTATGTCTCATCCAGATTTGTTTTATTATACCTGGTAACGGTAACATTAACTTCTAACCAGTTTGTGGTGTAATACCTTAACTGGTTAAGCATTTAAACTGATGTTCAAGTCCTGATCATATACCACCTGGTGGTTATTTACTGCATATTCATCAACTTGGCAATATAAGTTTTAATGCTTGTCAAATTTTAGGTGGAAAATCCTTACGGGGAAGCAGTGGAGCCTGAAAAAGCTCCAGAAGCTATCAGCAAGGCCGTGGCCACTCTGCCACCGGAGCAGATGTTTGAACTGATGAAACAAATGAAAATGTGTGTCCAGGTAAAGAGTAAAGTTCTGGCAAGCATCCATATTTTCTCTAAAACTGCTATTGTTTAATTTATAAAACTTCATAATTATGACTTATTTTTTTTAATTAGTGGCTTTCCTATCAGCCAATTATTAACAAGATGTGTTTTGCCAACGTTAGAGTAGACATTGTTCATGTTATATCTAGTTGTAGTTGTACCTTTTGTTTGGTTTTTAAAATTAGTTTTACTACATTGGTTTAGCGCAACAAGTATTTTATTAGGTATAAAGGAAAGAAATGGGATTCTGACTCTTCATAACAATGACTCCCTCACAATACAATCTAACAGCAGCCGATAGCCTGAGCGTCACCCTGATTGAAACGACACCACACCGAACACTTGCAAGGGGCTTATTCCAACATAATATTTTTGTTTTATACCAATACAGATAATTAATAGCCCTTGATAATTTTTCAGAACAATCCAACAGAGGCCAGAAACATGTTGCTGCAGAATCCGCAGTTAGCATATGCTCTTCTTCAAGCCCAGGTCATAATGAGGATTGTGGACCCTGCCACTGCAGTGGTGAGTTCTCAATTAATTGTGAATTATTTACATTTATAGTAAGTTTATTTTATATCGCATGATTCTGATTGTGATTGTTTAAGAGATATCAGCTTTGAAAGATGCGGTCGCCGTCTTATCGGGGATTTTATCTATTTAATATTTATTATATAATTAAGTAGTGGCGCGCGAAAAATAAGTTATGTTAAAAGTGGTCTATACTCTTCCTAAGGCCTGCGCAAACCGGCGGAGCGCAGGGCAGATCACTTTAAATTCATCAATGTATATTCTTTTCTATTTTAATTACATTAAGGTATAAATTTGAATGCTCGAAACCGACCTCGGAGCATCACGGGGGATTTCTACTCTGCGGCATCGAGGAGCATGTTAGAGGATACCGCGGCGGTAGGCGGCGGCATCCCGCGGCATCTGCCGCTATGCGCCGAGGCCTCCCGAGTGCGCCGGGGTAGCGGGGCTGCAGGAGGGGAAGTCTCGGCGCAACTCGGTGGATGACGGGGGAGAAAACGATTTTTGATACCGCAAGCACCTCCACAATGCCGCGGCATCCCGCGGGATTCCACGGCATCCCATGATCGGTGATTATACATTCCGTTCCACTAGCGACCAACAGTCGAAAACTTGTTTTTGTACGAGTCGTTCGTGTCGGAGGTTTCGTGATGGCAGACTGGGATTTAGTGTTCATATCAATTTTAGCTGAAGAAGAAGAACAGACACGTAGAAATCATTATAATAGAAGACACAAACACCAAATGCGGCGGCAAGACTGAATGGAATGCAAAGCGCGCCCCGCTAAGCTTGTGCTACCCCACTTCCTTACCCCGCACCTTCCCTTCGTAGGCCCAGCGCACTTCGGCACATACTGGGAGAGGTCGCGGCATGCCGCCGCAGTATCATCGGCGCTCTTCAACGCCACGGGGAGAGGATACCGCCACGGCAGGCGGTGGCAACCCCCGGTATGCGCCGAAGTGCTCCCAGGTGCGCTGGCGGGCGCTCGCGGTATCGCGGGGGATTTTCCCTCGTCGGTGTGCGCTGCGCGGAGTAAATCGTCCTAGGTGATCTGCTCTGCGCTCCGCCGGTTTGCGCAGGCCTTTATTCTATTGGTTGTCAAACTAGGTATTATCACGTGAATTTGTTTGTTAACATTTAAATACTTAAGTTTACGTAGTATAGTACCCAATTTACCCATCCTGCGCTGTAGTACGTGCGAAGGTTTAGTTCAGGAATTTTAGTGGGATTGTCTCGTGATATTTATTTATTTCAGACTATGCTACACCCAAGTAACCCGGTGCCCCCAGTGGTACACCCCGGAGAGAAGGTTCCTCTGCCTAACCCTTACATGCCGAGCGTTCCTCAACCAGGTATTACAATTGCATTTTAATTTTTTGAGGTGGTTTTGATGAAATGGAAATGTTGACTACAGTCAAATTTTTTTTATATTATAGTACTGATGCGCA
This sequence comes from Acleris emargana, assembly GCA_927399475.2. NCBI lineage: Eukaryota > Metazoa > Arthropoda > Insecta > Lepidoptera > Tortricidae > Acleris > Acleris emargana. The sequence continues at coordinate 3,838,295 of OV656844.1, read as the reverse complement.
ATATAATTAATTGATAACTAGAATTGGATTAATATACTTACATATTTTATACAAAAGTGTCCACGATCTTTTCTTTGATTCCTATTGCAGTTGCGCAACCGCCGCCACTGCTGGCTAATCCAGTACCGCCGCCTCAGAGTCAATATGTCCGTAAGTATAGCTTTCTCCAGCGACTATAGTAAAAGGAAGATGTGGAGATCTTGGACACCTGTCATCCCAGTACAAATTATAATCATACTCAAGATAAGATAAGATTTTTTAACTTACTTTTACTATAGATGCGCGTACCGATGTGAAAACTGTATAGTGTATTGCTGACCCGACAGGCATTGTACTGGTAAATTTCTTGCCAGCGTTTTTACAACATTTTTTTGCAAGCGTAAACACCTTATTTGGAGTATAAAGTTTTTTTTATATCTAATCACTTCAGCCGTTCTCAAGAGATACACTTATACAACACTAATTTTAAATAAATTCGCAAGTAAGGTATTCCATTATCATTTCCTTCTAGTCCCACAAGGAAATGCTTAAAGCTCCTTCATCAATTATTTACTTTAGTGTACAATACATTATGTTCCATTTAGTTTTGATTTGTGTACAGGTTTATGTTTTTTTTTTATTGTAATATTTATTAGTAACATACAGTCACGCCTCTTTCCCGTAGGGGTAGGCAGAGACCACTTACTTCCACTTGCTACGACCTAGACAAACTTCACTTCCTCCACACTCATAAGTCTCTTCATACACGTGCTTCGGGCTAGAGTCCCCTGACCTGGCCCTTTCTTAATACGTCCACGATCTAATCGTGGAACATTCGCCTTGACCATTCTCTTCCAATATTCTCATTTATTTTTGCTTCATATAATTAATTTCTCATCTAGATAATTATTTCAAATAAAATCATTCCAAATGAATTTATTCGAAGATAAATTCAATCACAAATAATGCGTTGACAACTTTTTTATTTAGATAAATTATCTAGATGAAAATAACTGGCCTCTATTGTTATTGAAGCAGTGGCGGTACTGCCATATAAGCCCAAAAGCCGGGCTTGCCTTGCCTTACAAAAATAACTATTCATTAAATGCACGTAATGTATTAGATAGGTATTTCACCTTCGCGCGCCGCGCGCTCTCACTAAATTCTTCAAATCAAATTACATGCAACAGTAGTACCTACTAAATTTTACCGCGCACCGCCGGCCGCCACCTACGCAGCACAGCGCTCAGCGCTGTGCGGCAACCAGTCGAACTATTCATGACGCGGCTAGCTCGTATCTCGCTCGCACGTATTGGCTTGCAATCGGGCTTTCATATTCTCTGTCTTACCCACCGAAACGGCATATGCCCAAACACGACTGGTCGTGTATTAATATGGCAAATAGTATGAGAGTAAAAAGCCCTGATTGCGTATGAAGTTGTACACGAGTCCATAGTAAATGCGAAATTCGCTTCGCGCAGGCGCGGAGCGCGCGTTGAGCCGCGTTAGCGGCCAACTTCACTTCATTTCTATTTGTTGACAAATGCTTTTATTCACGTGTTGAATAGTTTGTTTAGGCGTTGAGCGGCGCGGCGCGGTCAGTGCAATAATAAGTTTTTTTTTGTAGTGTTGTGAGTTGTGATTCAATTAGATTGACAATGGAGGAAGTCCTGTGTGACTGTGATATTTTAAAGTGTGCACAAACTTTGCTTGTCGACGGAAAGGTAAAATGTTTGGACTTTGCAGAGAAAAAGGTACTTATTTCTTCGGCAAAACCTACGCCTGACTTGTGTATTTCTCAGAGTAGTAAATCGCACAAAAGACAGTTTAACAGGTCAGTGTACAAAACTCATTGGATTGTTGGTTGTTCGCACTCTAATAAGTTACATTGCTGGTGTTGTATTTTCTTTTCTAACGACAAAAACGTGTGGAATACATCTGGTCTGGTTATGACGATTTAAATAATTTAGCTGGCGCCATTAAAAGACACATGAATTCTCGAAAACACATGAACGCGGTAATTTCTTTTAGTGATTTTGGTAAACAGCGAATTGAGACATCTTTATCGCGCCAATTATCAAAGGAAATTACAAAACAACATGCGTGTTGATAACAATAGTAGCGTTTTTCAAAGATTAGTCGATGTTGTTTGTCATTTAGCACAACAAGAACTTCAGAGGTCACGATGAGTCTAAAACTTCATTGAATAAGGGTAATTTTTTAGAGCTTGTGTCGCTACTTTCAAAATAGGTACGATGGCGTTTTAGAAAAACACATTCGATGTATACAAATAATAATTTAATTTAACTATGTATAATATAATATGTATGTAATTTTTAGATAGGTAATTGAAATAAAAGTAAGTACTTATTGCTTTCTCCCTAGGCAAGCAAAGTTAAAATAAGAAGTTGAACCTTTATTTTATTCTCTCATACAAACCAAGCGGCTTTTTTCAAGGCCACCGAAAGTATGCAATTGCTGATATGTCTGTAAAATTATATCTAGTGGTAACATGCCTTCAGGGTGCTTTGGTGAGCTCGTCCACGTAAGCAAATGCCTATACCTACAACTGCAGAGTGAAGTAAAGATTGATCAGTAATGTGGTAACAAGATAAATTTATCCATAATAACCGTAAAAACTACAAAACATATCTCTCGGCTTGCCCTATTCTGAAACCCTAGGCACGCCACTGTATTGAAGTAAGCTTAGATAAATAAATTTATATAGAATGTCACGTCGGATCAAACCGTCACACTGACATTTCTCATAAAATCAGAAAATTATTTTTGCAATTTCTTAAACGCTGCAATGTCGTCTACTAGGTCCAATTCAGCATTAGACGGCAAGTTTTTTAAATACCATTCCGGAAGGTCTGATGTCTGTATGTTATGTTTACCGCTGAATGAAGTGAATATAAAGGGATCTCTAACTTCTTCATCAAATTTTCTGAATCATTTAAAACGGAAGCATGGAAACGGAGCATTTGAACACGTTAAATGTTGTAAAAGAGACAAAAAGAACGGTAGCGGAAATATGTCGACGAACAATACGAAAACAAATGTCCCATATATTTATATTTCATTAATTTAAATATGTACAAAACATTCATTAATTTTGTTGTAGGTTATTTTCATTTCATCATGCCCAACCGCTTCTAGTTCTACATGACTGTACTACTGACATTCATCTTTTATTTAAAATCCCAACTAATTTATCTAGATAAAAACGAAAATCATCTAAATAAATTCAAAATAACAAATGACGGGTTATTTAGTTATTTCAAATAAAAGATGATTTAGTTAACTTCCCGTTTATTCGTAAATAGATAATTTTTGCCCAACTCTGCACATAGCCACACCACTTCAGCATTTCTTTATTAATCCCTGCCATTACATCTTCTTTTAACCCACAACATTCTCCTATAACACTGTTCCTAATCCTATCACACAAGTTCACCAGCCATACTTTCCAACGCTCTCTACTGCATTAATACTACTTTCATGTTTCTTCTGCCATACCCAACTTTCACTGCCAAACATTAGTGTCGGAATTAGAACCCCCCTGTGAATAGCCAAACAAGCCCTCTTGACACTTTCTGACTGTTCACAAAGGTACGTACTCCATTGACCAAGTTTTTTTTAACTGTAATAAATGTCAGTAACAATAGTAGTTTATGAAATTGTTGCATAAAGAGGGGTATTAAAACACGAGTGCGTGTTTAAGAACCGAGCCGCTAGGCGAGGATTTTAATAGTATCGCACGAGTGTTTTAATACCTAGTTATGTGCAGTTTCATACACTACTTTATCTACTCTCATACATTGAGATTCAACCTACTGAATAAAACATCAAAGTTAATAAAAAATAATCACCGCAGGCACCTCGTTGGTGACATTAACGTTTTGGAAAAAAAAATACATTATAATATTATTTTGTTAGAGAAATAATGTTATAAAGTGTTTATTTTTTTTATTTCGGTATTGTGTTTATAAAGTATGCCAATATAAATTCGTTTTGAAGTTTATAATTGGAACTTTACGATATGAGAGTAGATAAAAGTAATTACGAGACTAGGTAAGTATGTTGAACCCCTATGGTCGGTGTTGCAGCGCGGCCGCCGCCGGCCATGGCGGACGTGGACCTGCGCGGCGCGCGCGCGGCGCCGGCGCTGCTGGACCAGGACATGCGCAGCCTGCCGCCCGCGCACCCCGTGCCGCCGCCGGACTCGTTAGTACCGCACACTCACTCACTGCTCACTACAGTTCGTTCGGTCAAATAGTTTGCATGCTTTGATGTGCCGCTACAATACGGAATATTCGTGTCTTTTTTTCACAGCTTCATTAAGATCTGAATTCATGCATAATCCCTATTGCGACGACGGTGACTTCAAAGGGTTGTTATGTACAGTCAACCAATTTGATTCCTAGGCAACTATGGACTTTGTCAACGTGACGTTGTAAACCGACCGAAGTCTCTTACGTTTTGGTCCATAGTGGCCAGAAATCAAATTGGTTGACTGTACACTATTTGAACGAACGTGCTGTACAGTAGTCCTACTCACACTGGGACATAATATGTTACTATTGTTATTCTTACACAAACTTGTACGATCTGCGGGGCTTATGTTCTGCACAATGAGCTTTGTCACTTTAACGCAATGATTGAACTGCTGTACTGTTCTGGCAAGTTTTAAAGCGATAAAGTGCTAAGCGTGCATCCTATATACAGTGTGCTTCCGACCTTGGGGCTTTAAATGCAACGATCGACTCTACTCGCTAAACTGAACTACTTTTGTTCTGCAACATTAAAAAATAACTTAAGTTTAGATTACTAATTGATGTTAAAGTCTAATTGTAAAATCAGTGTATTAAATCATGGCCATATAATCACTATCTCATGGTACGGGGGCGACATTTCCTTAGTACGAGGGCAAAAAGAAAATGGAGAATTGAATCGCGTACATTGAAAATTACATTCAACTTACAAAATAAACTTAAGAAATAAAATTTAAGTAAGACATATTTTTAACAACTTACAGAACAAAAGGAGTTTTGTTTCTGTAGTAGAAACTTAACCTCCTAAGTCCCCGCGTACAATTTTTTTTTTACATAATACGGCCATTGCAATAAAATATCTATTGTAAAGAAGATAAAGTAGAATTTCTCTAGTTTTTATGACTTGCAATTAAATTAGAAAATAGACTTTATTGCAATCGAAATAAGTTTATTTTCCACTGGCAAATTTCGTTGTATGGTGGGTCTTAGGTTAAAGCCTCAAAGTCAGAGGCACCCTGTATAAGGTCGATTGTACTAAAGATCCTTAACAATAAAGTCTCATTAGGAAACGTTTTGTCCTTGTTTAGAGTACCGAAGTCAAACTAAGAAACTTTATAGTTTCGCCATGTCTGTCTTTCCGCCTCTCTGCGGCTTTACGTGTTTCTAGTAAGTGATTCGAAACTCTACACTCAGCATCGTCCAACACACTGTTATTCGTTTTTTTTTAAATTAATCATAACTCTTAGCGACACTTGGAATTAACTAACAATGTAAACATATATAGAAAATGGGTTATACACTCAGGGACAACATAAAAGTGCGTTTTTTTCATACTAAAGAGGCTATTTCGAAGCCTTGGCTCCTCGCCAGGGGATGCTTTTAGTGAAATCTGATGATGGATACACCGAGCATCGATACAGTACTTCCAGAGTGTCTAGGATACCAAACTGATTTAATCTGCGACTAACGCCGGAATTGATCATGTTCAGAAAAACATCTAAAATGGCAATAAAATGTAAGGAAATCCAAATGCTGACCCAAACTCTCTCGCTGTGGTGTAAACTGATTGTGCGATAAGTTAGGTATCTTAAGAACATTTGACCTTCTCTATTGAACCTTGGAGTATCTATCATTAAACTTTACTCAAAACAACCCCTGGCTAGGAACAAAGGCTTCGAAATAGCCTCGTTTGTATGAAAAACGCACTCTGACCCGTGTTTTTGTCCCTGAGTGTATTATAACCATACATCGGGGTTTTCGGTGCGGGAATGTTTGACATAAGCCAAAGATTAAAAAACAGAATTTTACTCTAGGTTTCTACCTAATGAAAAATTTATTGAACAAAAGAAAGTATTTTATAAAAGAAATGTCGAAAAACTATGAACGAATTTTTACAAGGAAATAGAAAGGCGATCGAAAAAAATTCAATATGCTCCTATTACAACTGCCGACTTAGAGAGATCGTTCAGTTCATTGAAATGGATAATATTTACAGCAAGACGTCGCAGATGAACTGTTCCAAATATTGAAAAAACATTAATGATTTATTTTGCAAATCGTGTCAACTACTAAATTTACCTACTGCAGGTAATTAATTAACGTTAATTTTATTATTATCTCATATCATTATAGCCTTGGTAGTAAAGCTTAAGTACTACATGAGTTAAAATAAACTTGTATCATAGCCATACCCCGGCCGGCGAGAGCAAAAATGCGTTGACAGCTTAATAGTGCGAGGACACACACTTTGGTCGATGTCGATAAAAACAACACGATGTACTGGACCACCGTTATGATATGCAGAAGTATTAATTATTGTTGTAAACTAAAATTAAATTAAAACCAAGTGATTGTATTTATTCAGTATTTTATGTAATTTTCGTAATATACAATTTCTTTTTCTAAATTTTCTGATTTTAAACTCCTTCGCCTTGGCGATAAAATCCATTTCATCCAACTAAAGGACCGTTCTAAATCTACTGTAGTAATCGGAGCAAAACGAAATAATTCATAGTGATTTCACATTTTTTACAAAATAAATGTTCACCTCGATCTTCTATATATTCCGCGTAATCGGCTATCCAAGTACACTGTTTCTTCTTGCGTGGCATGGCGGGTCGATAATATAAATTAATTAAATGATGGTAAATTAATTTGTCTCAATGTAATTTCTACGATTGACACCGATTGATTTGAGTCAATGTCAAATAGCAGTTGTTTATTATCGCGATATACACATATGATATGAAAGAGGTCTATTAGTTACGAGTATGTGAAAAGTATCTATTTACAACTGTCACTCACTCTTATCTATTACGAACATTCCCGTGAGTATGATAAATTGATTATAATTGTAATCAGTTGATTGAAATAGTATATAAGCTTAAAAATAATAATTGTGCTTAATTAAATGTCGACTATTCTATCGACATATGGATGTCGATATTTAATATTTAATTAAGCACTAGGAGCAGAAGCATTTTTGCTCCCGCCGGCCGGGGTATGATCATAGCATAGTGTAAGCAATTCGCAGAGAGGTAGTTAGTCATTCATTAGGCATAATATGATATTTTCTCAGATTACCTATCTGTTGATATCTAATCTACTCTTTCTTAAATCATTCCCGCACCGAAAACCCCGATGTATGATTATAACCTGGCAGTTGTCGGATCGTTTTGATATTCTGCATACTTATGCAATTCCGATGACGATACAACAAAATGGCGCCGTCGAGCTGGTACGATAATGGAGTCGAAGGTAACCATAGGAACTCCTCAACGGCTCATAGCACAGTGGAAGGGTCCACGGAAAGAACATGTCTAGTCACATTAGTAACTTCTTGAGATATCGCGATTTGAAAGTTAGGAGCCATGTCATTTTGTACGTAATTTTCGTGTAGAGGTTTTTTTAAGCGTGAAAAGATACAAGTTACATGAATATTTATATCTGAATCTGAGTGGTAGGTAATAGTTCTGTTCATTTCGTCCTCTACATTTTGAGATTCAAAACTCATTTTCAAAAAAAAGTGACTAGACATGTTCTTTCCGTAGACCCTTCAGTTGTTTTATCTCATGAAAGCGGGTCTGCCATAATTGTATAGACACCCACACTGCGGCATCGCTTAGCGACGACAGTTTCGCACTCGGACACAATGTGCACACGCACTTACACACACAAGTATGGCAAACGCGCTTTCGTGAGATAAAACAAGTTTATACCAGTCGAGTTTGGAGTTTTGGACTCATTTGACTCATAATAATTTGACTATTGAAAATAGCGAGTTTATTATAGCTACAGTCGGCGAGAAACCAGGGACCGGAAAACCCCTTTAGTTGACTAAGTCTATCGATCGGGTAATGTCATACATATGCTCTCCCAAACGTTAGCGTATCCCTATCGATAGTCTTACCCTAATGAATGATTAACCATTGAGGTTACCAGTTTCGTAAGGGTTTCGGATTTAAGCACTTAGCATTACGTTAATGTTACCCTATCGATTCTCCATCTCCGTTGATTCTGTTTCGCAGATTCGTGTGATTGGTTGGTTTCAAGCCTGTGTGTGGATAGCCAATCAATTGCTAATTAGTGCAAAAATATTTTGTACGGAGTGCGCGTAGAGATTAAAATACCTTGAAGCCGTTCAATAAACACTTCATAGGGAAAGCCTAACGAGGGTTTTAAGGAATTGGTAAGTGCTTAGTCGAATTAATTGTATCGTATGGGATAGCTTTTCATTGGGGTAAGTCGAAGATATGCTTATCGCATCGTTAGGGTTTGTAATAAGTAATAACCAGTCAATTATAAACCCTAACGAAAACCCTTTAAAGGGTAAGCGGTTCCGGTCCCTGCGAGAAACTGACTTATTAAAAATTAAATTGTTCATTTATTTATCCTCATGCATTGAAGACAAGAACTGGATATTTGATGTCTTATATTTCATACAATATCAAATGTTTCTTGGGATAAAATAGTATAACTATGTTAATATGGTGGAATTGTCTGAATTTCATGTCTTTTGTCCTAAGTCCTCCTATTGAGGAACCACAAGATCCGTAAGTTGACAACCCACAATCAAATTAAGTAGTTATTTGATAAGCTTTGTTTAATTTAAGCATGAGTTATCTCACAATTTTAAAAATGACTTGCTCGAGTGTATTTTTGTCTTTTTGATTTTTTTTTATATAGCTTCAAAATTCAACGTCATTCGTTATGTACAACATACAGTCAGGGACATTCTCGCTCCTCTGCTTAAAACATTTTTGCCTTGTTCGTTGCAGCTAGCTAATCCTAAAGCGTTTCAGTCGTTACGCATTGTACGTGCAATAAAATATCACCCTAGATGTGGTGGAACGCGAATGCCCATGACTGTACGTAAAATTGACATGACATTGAAAATGTTCACATGTAATTGGCACCTAATATGTATGGTTCATACTGTCATATGGGTACAGTAACGCATGCTCATTATACTTGAGTCAATATAGGATGATCCAAGTGACAGCCTCTTCTTTATCTTTTCATAGTAAAAACAAAGTCGCTTTCAGCATCTGTCTGTGTATACGCTTACTCCTCCTAAATCACCCGACGGAGCGCGCGAATTAAGCGCTATTGCGTAGCGATGCTAACCTACAGAGGTGCAGGACTTACCAGCCGCGTCGCGTAGCTTCGCTTTGAACTGTCTAAAAATCGCTTCGCTTCGCGTTCGCGAGCAGTTCGCTTACGGAGGACACTGAATTATGGGTCAAAACTGTAATTTATAATTGACTAACCTGTGTGTCTGCAGCGCGTACCCGCGTGACCCACGTCTGTCGGGGCAGTTCTCGGACCCGCGCGTGCGCAGCGACCCTCGCAGCGACCCGCGTAGCGACCCGCGCAGCGATCCGCGCACCATGCCCAAGCCGTCACAACGTACGTACACCACGCTTTACTATCTAAATAACTACTAAATAAAAACACTAAATAGAGCATTACATTATACAATTTGCAGGGTGCTAATTCTAGTGCGCTAGGTGGTGCTAGAGCGGCAGAGCACATACGATCGCACTACATTGAATCACTAACTGGGTTGCTGCATTTACACCATACATAATTAGCGAATGTCGTTATCGCAGGAGCAAAATCAAATATATTAAAGAAATTTAACAGAATGTCTGTTTAGTATAAGCGGAATATTCTGCCTATTCATATACAGGTGATTGGTAGCTAGGTGCAAAGCTTTAAGGGGGTGATAGAGCAGCTCATAAGCTATCGATTTAACATCCATGTATGTTCAGCAATTGTTATTAGTAGGGTTGGGATTTTGGTGGCAAATCGTGGTTTTAGGATCTATGGAGTCGCTTTTTCCTAATTATTATAATACATGACACTTTGATTTTGACCTTCAGTTCAGTATAAGGTCAGGTGGGGTAAGGGGAACTACTGGGAAAGGGAAACACTAGTTGATATATCAAAAACTATAGACCGCAGAGTTGTGATTACACGATCCATAAAGCAGTAACTGAGATTTATTTCCAAAAAAAAACACAGATAGCGTTATGACAACTGAAACTGCGAGTGTGACAAAAACAATACTTTAGTTGACAAACAACGAAAACACGAGTTCGACGTACCTTATTTAGATACTGATTTATGTTATAAAAAGTCTGGTAACAAGTCTGCAAATGTCAGTTAGTATTGTTTTATAGATATATTTTGTTTGTATGCATATAATTGTTTGCTGAATATGCTATAAATATTAAATTTTAATGTGATTCGTAACATAACATACAAATGCATAAGTGGGGTAAGGGAAACTATCATGACCGGGTTAAGGGGGACATATGTTTCTCTTTCCCGACGTCAGAAGTAACAAACATTTTGAGACAGGCAAATTTTATAAAAAGTAGAAATAGTCTCTTGAATCGGTAACTAACTATAAATGTTATGATATTTTACATGTTGCTTGGGTACACAGCTGACCTCTCCATACCGATTATACCCTAAATGGCAAAATAGGCTATTGATTGGTTTGTAAAAAAAAAATGGGAAAAAGTTAAGTTATGGGAAAAAAATTGTTAAGTATTAAACTATTCTATTGGTTATAATTATTGGTTATCTATTAACTATTATTATATGTCAAATGACGGTTGGCGATATGAACATATTGTTTTAATTCTTTCAAAAAAAAATATATATAAAAAACTACATTATTTTTTACAAAATAATGCCTATGAACTATGTGAGAACAATTGTATGCCAAAGAAAAGTAATTTAAATAGGCTACTTTATTTTAACCATTACTTAATAAACATTACAATAAAAAATTGCACCTACTTTTTACTTCCTTTGTTTTTAGTTGACTACCCCTGTTCGAAACTCGTACGTTTCCCTTACCCCAAATACCGATTGTGGTAAATATTTTATATTTGTAAGCGTATTTCGTTAAGTATGAAGTACACATTTCAATAAAGGTGTTTTTAAAAATGTTTTGCGTATGAATAATCCAAACTAGTATTATTAGTTGTAGATTTATTGAGACTGTTTCCCTTACCCCAAAAATAGGGAAAGGGAAACGATAGAACTAGTCTTACGAATAATCATTTTCTGGCGATGTGCATTAGAACTTGCATAAAAAGTATTTTGTCCTGAAAAGCTAACGCAAATAAGTATGTTTTGTCTTTAGCGAAAAAACTTAGAACCTTATACTTTGTAGTATAGAACTCAAAATAAGATAAGAAGAATAAAGTATGTTCCCCTTACCCCACCTGACCTTATTTCAAAATGAACTAAATACATTTTTAGTTCGGTTTTTCCATACCTACTAATATTTGCTAGTTTGTAACGCTTTCACAGCAGAGATATCCTCCATACTAAAATTCATTTCAATTGGTTTAGCGGTTTGATTAATAAATTAATTTTGAAATATTAAAATACTGAAGGTCAAAATCAAAGTGGTATGTATTACAATAAATAGGAAATAGCGACTCCATGTATTCTAGAACCACGATTTGCCACCAAAAGTCCTAACTCTAGTTATTAGTTTCCGAGATATTGATCATTTTAATCGGAATTTTTGTCAATTTTCCTTATGTCCGTGTTACGAAAAACCCCTAAATTCATGTATGAATAGAAAAAAAGTGTTTTCTTTCATATTTAGAATCACTATGAACTAAGGAAGTTTTTAAAGCTACATGCCAAATTTCATTTCATTACAACTTTTTGAGTAAACGCACTGAGAGCGGAGGTGGCGCGTTCGAATACTAAAAAGCGTTTGTAAAGAGTGGCGGTGGCGTTAGTTATATAGAAATGCACCGCACTGCGCCGCCTCCACTTTCAGTTCCCTCCCCGCCCACGTCTCACCCCGCGAGAAGTTTCTCCTCGTATACCAGCAACCATTACAATTCGACCTCCCATTCCTTACAATTAGTACCTATTGTGTAAAGGTCCCATTGTTTACAGAGCTGCCGCCGGGAATGCCGAGCATGGCGCAGGCTAGGACTATACAGGGGATACCCTCAGGGGCTTCGGACCAAGAAAAGGTAAGACAACAGTATCGCAACATTGGGTGAGCATAATGTTATCCATAGAGCTGCGCAACTTAATTTAAGGCTTAAGAATCTATTGATGGATAACCCAGTCTATTCCGTGAATGAGTATATGGAACTTGACTTATAAATAGGATTGACTTTTAATATACAGGGTGTCCCTGGATAAAGTGCACAAACGAATAGGGATGAAACTAGACACAATTTTGTCGACAAAAAAAAAATATAAAAAAAAATTACCACCTTTATTTTTTTTTTTATGATTTTTAAAAAAAAGTTATAGTACGCAGAGGACCTCATCGGAACAAATCAAGAAATTTTGGCTCCTGTGGGCTCTATTGATTTGAAACAAACGGAATTATAATCACAAAAGTTTATTTGTGTCAATGAAAATAGAAAAAAATGAGAAAAAATTACATAAACCCTAAAAATAATGACTTTTCCTATGAATTTTGTGTTTTTTTTTCTCGAATTTTTAGTATTTACTCGATTTACTCAAAATTATGCCCATCTTACCTCATGTTATTTTTACCAATAATGGATGTGTATCTCATTGCCTTTTATTTAAAAAAATAACCAAGTGTCTCGCACAATTACAAGATCCTTAATGAGCGGCCAAACAAAGACATTGCGTTTACACTTAATTAGGTAGCCGCTCAGGTTGAAACCCTTAATGGAGGATTAGGATTACATTTTGGGTATGGGATTATAAAATCAAACGAATTATGGAATTTCATAATTACTTATTTAATGTAATAACTGTTCAAAATGCCCACCCAAGGAATTGCGTGGCAGAATTGTCCATTGTGTAAATTACATAAAAAATAACCCGGAAATGATACGTCGAGCAACTCAACAAATAGCAGTACGTGCAGGATTGTGTTTGCAAGAGCGGGGTGGGCATTTTGAACAGTTATTACATTAAATAAGTAATTATGAAATTCCATAATTCGTTTGATTTTATAATCCCATACCCAAAATGTAATCCTAATCCTCCATTAAGGGTTTCAACCTGAGCGGCTACCTAATTAAGTGTAAACGCAATGTCTTTGTTTGGCCGCTCATTAAGGATCTTGTAATTGTGCGAGACACTTGGTTATTTTTTTAAATAAAAGGCAATGAGATACACAACCATTATTGGTAAAAATAACATGAGGTAAGATGGGCATAATTTTGAGTAAATCGAGTAAATACTAAAAATTCGAGAAAAAAAAACACAAAATTCATAGGAAAAGTCATTATTTTTAGGGTTTATGTCATTTTTTCTCATTTTTTTCTATTTTCATTGACACAAATAAACTTTTGTGATTATAATTCCGTTTGTTTCAAATCAATAGAGCCCACAGGAGCCAAAATATCTTGATTTGTTCCGATGAGGTCCTCTGCGTACTATAACTTTTTTTTTTAAATCATAAAAAAATAAATAAAGGTGGTAATTTTTTTTTTTTTTTTTTTTTTGTCGATAAAATTGTGTCTAGTTTCATCCCTATTCGTTTGTGCACTTTATCCAGGGACACCCTGTATATATTTTTTAATGTACTCTGTATTTGTGTTGACTTTCTACTATTATCATTTAATTCTATTTCTGACGACCTCAATGTAACTGCATATAATTTGACATGCCATGTAATTTATACTGTGTTATATTGAGTAATAAAATCTGAATCTGAATCTGAATCTGGTTTGTAAGGTCAACCCGGGGCTGCGGCTATAGGCTTTTCCCCCTTGTTTTAACAAAGTATACTTGCTAATGTCTAATTTTAGACAAACTCCATGAACTTAGTGAACTTAACAGAAGCACATGACGTTAGTTCCTCGCGCTTTTGTCAATTATATTTCTTAGTTTAAGTTCTCTCTCATTTGGATGTCGTATAAGAGAAGAGAGAGCTAAAAAAATTAAGTTTACTCCATGGACCATTTAACTAGTAAGGCGACGCAACGCTGCTCAAAATACGGTGTCGTTGCGTAAACAAAAGACGGGGGTAATTCCTTGTGTATTTAATTAAGGGGGGGGGGCATAGTAATTCCTTGGAAAATTAAATCAAAATAATATATACTACTCAAAACAAAATAGGGGCCACGGTATATTCTGCATACAAAAGAATTGTTTTCGGAGAAGGATTATTATAACAAATTTTAACCTGTAAGTTTTGAATTTAGTATCATTCGAAAGCTGCAATGTTCAACTTACAAGTTGTGTTTTTAAATTTTTTGTCAATTGTTTTGTTTTTACCATGCGTGTGGTTTTTTAAATCAATGTTCAAATTTCATACAAAATGAGCAAAAAGAATGCAACTTTTTTAAAAACCACACGCACGGTAAAAACAAAACAATTGACAAAAAAATAAAAAACACAACTTGTAAGTTGAACATTGCAGCTTTCGAATGATACTAAATTCAAAACTTACAGGTTAAAATTTGTTATAATAATCCTTCTCCGAAAACAGTTCTTTTGTATGCAGAATATACCGTGGCCCCTATTTTGTTTTGAGTAGTATAGCTGCTGGATCAACGACACTACACCTCTGCACTGTGGTTCAGCGTGTATGGAGAGAGTGTCATAAGTCGATTTGTCCAAAACTTCCAACATTATTGGGAAGAAATGCATATATTGTTGTTAATTATGAATTTATTTGATAAAATAAAGGACTTACAATTAATTTAATGTGTATATATTATTGAATAATAATAAAATAAAACAATTAAAAACGTTTCAAAATGCACTATATTTCAATACCGTATAATTAACACTTATAAATAGTAAGTAACATGTTTTCACTTAAAAATATAATAAACAATACCTTAATACTATTTAATTTAAAAAAAAAACTTATATTGAACGCAAACATATTTACTAAGTTTTTTTGTTATGTGCAATTCATGCAGTAGAATGAACCGCACGTAAAGAGTTGTTATCTTAAAAATACTGTAATTAAACTATCTAACACTCATTAGTGAAACTTTAATGAGCTTAGCAATACCTAATGTAATAAACTAATGACAGATTTAGATAAAACACTTTTTTTTTTCCTAGGAAGCTTTCTAAGACCCGTAACTAGTGGGTCAGAATTTAATAAAAGTCGATTTAAAAGATCGGTATTCGTCGCAACACGTGACATTTTTCTAGTATTGTTGAGCCGAAACGCTTTTATATTTTTATTTGTAGCTTCGGCAGCTTCTTCTGATAGTTCTCCTATGGATACCATCATGTGATCGAACTGATCGATTACTTCAGACCCATGAATCAGAACTTTGTGAATGGACGCTGGCAAATTGTACCACGGATATTCCTCAACAAGCTGTCGAGCCGTGTCTAAAGCAAACGATTTAAATCTCTCAGAATTAATTTTGTAACCGGAATTGAGACAGTTAAGAATTGTACCACACCTATCAATAAGCTCTTGCTTAATTCCTGTTATTTCGGCAGAAATGGCAGAGTTAGCAAAAAACCTACGTGCTGTATTCCCATCATTCGAGTTGCCACTTCCTCCGCTACGCGGCTTGTCCACTATCAGACCTAATTTATTTTTAAAAGCATTTTGTATCGTCTTCTTTCTCTCTGCCATTTTTTCCTTTTCTTCATTTAATCGAACTTGCCATTTTTTTACCTCGAGCCGATATGACACGTGCACAAAATATTCAAAAAATCTTATCCATGAATGGAGAGGAGATAATCCAAACTCCAGCGTAGCGGTATCAATTTCTTTGGTCAAACACATGTCTATCTGATTCATCTCTTTGGGTGTAGCCTTGCACAAATAACACCTGCTAGCAGATGCCGTGTCACTTAACGCACTACAAATTTTGCCGTCTACCATTGTCAATTGCAATTGATGATGAACTTGTAATTCATCGCCGCCCGGCAACATACACGTCGATGGTACTAAATTATTAATTTTCTCTTTAAAATAATCTTCTTCGTTCTTAGATAATTGTTTTGTCTCTTTTGCAAATTGGAAGCGAATAGGGCGACAGTACCTAGTTGATGATGGGCGAGGATTCTTCCATAATATTGTTTCTTCTCCTGTTGTTGCAACTATGGACACGAGACGCAAGGGCACATATGATGTCACGAATAAACTTCCATCTTCTAAAGTTGGGTCATCGGAAAAGCACTGCTTATACTCACTGTGTCCGGTACTACCGTCAAAACCCCACTTACCAACTAACATAACATCACCTAAGGTCTCGGGATCGATACTTGATAACAGTATATTTTGAGAATCCAGTATTCTTTTAACCGTGTGGTCCAACAATTTTTGTAACTCTACTTCGGCACTTTTTTCAGTAATAGTTAATTTTTCAGGGTAACACTGTTTCTTGGCTTCTAAAACCTTATGATACGAAGGCAAAACTGGATATTGTTTACTATTAATGAACTCTTTAATTAAAAGGTATTGGTGTTTTGTTAATTTTGCTTCTGTGATCAGCGATAGGATCTCACTTGGATTCACTTCACATTTATGACTATCATTTGGCCCACTACTCGAGGTTGACGAAGTATTTATCAAAGCATTGACGGCCGAGTTATCAATTTTTGAGAGGTCCACTAATCTCCTTCGCTGAGTTCGTTTACTGCAAGACTCAAAATCTTTCTTCGGTCGACCGAGATTTGATGTCATTTCTTGACCAGTAAACTGATTTTCTCTCGCAGATACCGACTCATTCTTTGCTATATCTATAGTTTCAAGGACATTTAACCATTTTTCATGTTTTCTGACTAGTTCATATTTATTCCTTGCTGCTTTTTTTCAGTAATCTGCGATCCTTTGGATTATGCAATTAACGCGTTTACTTAGAACTTCGATTTCAACGTTTTCAGCTTCCGGCACCATTTCCAAAACTGTCTCTAGTATAATTCGATATTTTTCTATCTGTGATCCTTTAGCAAGATGCCATAGTTCAAATATGTGCATTCTTGTAAACTGAACTTGCAAAAAAGAACCTGTAAGAAAGAAAACCAAATACATTAGAAATTGACAAATATCGTAGCATCTTCTACGAACAACGTAGAGGACGAATTAATAAAACATCTAGCAAAATCTAGCAGAAGATGACTATTGGCACACTAACTAGACTTTTATACGCTTTTTAAACAATCAAAATTATTAATGGTACAGAATGGCGTCATTGATAAAACTCAATGGTAATACACAAACAATTTAAATATTTTTATAAAATTAGGTGTCTCGTAGCTCTCAAATAAATATAAAATGTATAGTAAAAATAGCTAGTAAAAATATTATTATTAAAACACATACCTTTGTCATTAATTTCCATGATGATTCAATAGAGTTTATCACAACAAGTTTTTAGAAATCCGTCAACAAACAACTTTCACTTTAATGATCTATTGATAAGACTAATTACGCGGTTTAAGTGTGTTCACTTCGGAGGTCTGAAAAACAATGATCCCGACTGATTACTTCAAAACTATTTATAGTTTTAAGTAGGCTGGTAATTAATGTGTTATCAGAGAAGTACAAATCATAGCTCGGCTATTGTTGATTATTTGGACTTATGACCTATGAGCGGGACCATAGTGCTCTGCTGCCAACAACCAACTGAATTGCTTGTGCCGTGTTGTCGATGGGACTCGTACAGACTTTTTCTTCTTTCCTCCTAAGCTAATTCGCAGTATGTCGGATAAATCTCTTGTAGCAATATCAACCTTATTACTAAGAGAAGAGAACTAAAAATGCTTTGGTTATTGATTTTGAGATGATGCTTATTTGCTTAGAAGGGCAGAGTTGGTGTCGTGGCCTAGCAGGCCTAGCAGAGGAAAAAAAAGGCTTATGCATTTCAAATATAATAGTCGGAAATGACTCATATTTGAAATACATTCAACCTCTCAAAAGTTATCATCATCATCATCATCATTTCAGCCTATTGCAGTCCACTGCTGGACGTAGGCCTCCCCCAGGGTTCGCCACAAGGCCCGATCAAAAGTTATATCAGATGTTTTTTTATTCTTGAAATATTTTGTGTTCAACCATTTTTGTTTTTAGGCGGCATTGATAATGCAAGTGCTGCAGTTATCGGACGAGCAAATTGCATTGCTCCCTCCGGAGCAGCGGGCCAGTATCCTGATGCTCAAGGAGCAAATCGCGAAAAGCACACAGCAGCGATAGATGTAGGAAATGGTAATAACCTCAAATATAATAAACGGCTTTTGTATCTGATGTATGATTTTTACTTGTCTTTCTAATTTATTGTAATTAACACGATATGTTGGTCATCGAAAGACAAGGACCTGAGAGCTTCTTTATATACAAATCTTGAGACGGGTATCTTAGGCCTTTTTTATTTATTTATTTGGTTAGCTTTTTTTTATTATTCTTGGTCCTTTAATTGATGCGGGACCACTTGCAACATAAAGATAGGTAAATCCTAGTTTTACTCTTTAATCTAGTTTCCATACATTTTGACACTGCTAAACCAATCTTAATCTTGTTTTTGCTGCAAGTGGCCCTAATAGACCAGGGTCGATAATTTTTAAAACCAAAAAAAATAATAGTAGGATGAAACCCATTAGAAAAGGAAGGGAATATTATAAAAATAAAAGGAAAAATAATTTACGGGCGATCTGAGGTCGGGAAGGGCGATGGGGGTGAGTTTTTAAGGGTAAAAAACGGTTTTTCTCGATTTCCGGCAAAACTAAAAGTCCTATCGAAAAAAGTCAAATGGCAAAGTTGTAGGTAATAAAAAGATCTAAAACTTTTGTATTTACACTTTTTTCACATAACCTCAAAATTTATGTGAAAAATCCAAAAAACCAAGTTTTTGGTTTTTTATTTTTATCTTTTACAATTTTTTTTTTTTTTTGACGAAATTTTGTGAAAACTTACCTTTTTATGTCCCAAATACGCTGTCATTTGTTTGATTAAAAATATTAATTTTTTCACCTTATTTTGAATTAATATCGAAAAAACACCCTAATTTTCAATCGAAAATTCACCCGTCAAAATATCAGCTTTTTTCAAAAAGTTGGTATGGTTTCTGTTCGTTGAAATCTCTACTTTCCGATGGTGAAAAAAAAAAAAATGTTACTACAGTAAATCTTCTCAGAAAATGCAAAACATCAAAAAAAACTTGAATTCGATTTTTTTTTTAATTATTATAAATTAATAATGCCTTCACTATTTTATCGTGAATAAACTCCCATGAAAAAAAAATATTAAAGAAATAAATGTCAAAATGTATAAAAAATATATTATTATTATAAATCTATTAAAAATTTATAAAATATATATGGAAATCGGCCAAAAGTTTGTTATTAAAAATATATTTACGATATATATTTTATATATTTTTTATAGATTTTTAATATATTTTTTATGTATTTTGAAATATATTTTTTTTTCATGGGATTAACTAAATTTGTTTGTGCAAAATTAAGGAGATTATTTTTTTATTATCTTGTACTAAAATATCATTTAATTTCAATCTTTAGGTTGTTACGTTAAGCATACTATTTTTTAAAGAAAATATTACGATTTTTATGTTTGAGTTGATTGATACAGATAAAAATAGAGATAGTATTTACCTTCCTATGCAGATTCGAAAAGTTTTTTTGTTTTTTTTAAGTTAACTTGTCACAATTGACAAGATTTCATATTTTCAAGACTTTAATTTTATTCGTTTTATAGATACTGTTTGGAAGGAGGAAGACACTAATAGTTTTATTTTTTCCCTAGGATGTATAATTATTTGATTATTAATTTATTAAGATGTTCTTATTCTAAAAGGGCGTAACTTCATTTCTACGACACAATAGACATATAACGTTAGTCCAATCTGTATAAAAAAAAAGTTTTTCTTTTTAATAATGGCGGTCAACCGATCTCAAGTATCTATCCATCTGTCAATAGTGCCAATGTCAAACTTGAAGTATGACAGCTTTTTTTCTCGTGAAAAAGGCAATGGTATTATATCTATTCAGGCATAGTATTGGTAAAACTCGTTTTTTTTTTAACTTACTTGTAATTTTGTCAATAAAGAAAAATAAATCTAAATAAATATTTTGCCGTGTTCAGGAGGCAAAACCCTTTCGATTCGTATAGTAATTTGCAGGTGTCACCAAAATGAAATGTTGTCAATTATCTTCAAGAAAATCAGCGTGCACGTGTATTTTTATAAACGATGTTGTATACTGTACTGTATTTCGAATACTGGTTAGGCTAACGGTTGTAACAGCTGCTACGAAATATATAGTATATAATAGTAGGTATGTATGTAGTAAGACCCAGACCCGCCTAGCCCCTTCCCCACTTCTCCACGAAATACCTTTTGATGGGCTACAATTTTTAGTAGGTCACTCAGGTACAGGTCTATCCACGAGAGTTGGCACGAATGGATTGACCTAAAGTAATGTCACTTGTCACTGTGAGTGGCAGTGTGAGTGCCTTTCTTATACAGGGGCCTCCTTATATTCTGTAAACACGTACCTAACACGTTCTCGTTGTTAAGGAAAAAAAAAAAATCTGCAACAAGTATCAATGTTAATCCTTTTAGTAATTTTTGAAGTCCATTGTATTTAAAAAAAACATAAATATTTTTATTTGTGAAGAAAGGTGATGGCGTGATCGAATAGTAAATAATCTAAAAAGGATCAGACCGAGGAGTCCGTCGTCAACAGAGTTTTAAATTTATTTATAATATACTGTCTTATCCTGTTTTCATACCGACGCCGCAATTAACAAAATAATGGCGAAAAGTTTCACGACATCGTCATTACGCATGAAAAATGTTTATATTTTATTAATTTGTAAAATGCAAAATGCAGGCTAGATTACGAAGTAAGAACTTACATAGATAAGATTACATTGTGCTTGATAACCTTCTTATTAGAATGACACTTCACTCATTTTTTACTGTCATATAAGCGACAAACAATACTTATACCGTAATGTAATTTTATCTTATTCTCAAAATGACTACACCTACTTTTGGACGAGGAAAAACATTATCGGGACAGTCTCGAGAAATAATTTTTAACGTTTTTAATTATTTTAAACAAAAAACTAAAAATGCTGAAGGTGGATTTCTAAAAATTCAAGAGTTATACAAATTAACGTCTGCGGCGACTGGGACATCAGAACGAAGTGTACAGCGAATCGTTAACTGTATCTGCAAAAATGCGACTGAGGGATCGACTTCTAATGTGTTCGTGACACCCGGTGAAAAACGATCACGTTTGTCGAAAAGATCGGAGGTGGACAATTTTGATTTAAACGTCATCCGAAGGTGTATTTACGATTTTCACAAAATACACAAAACACTACCAACTATTAAAACATTACACAAAGTTTTAAAGGAGTCGATAGATTTTCCTGGCAGTGTCAGTTCTTTATTACGACTGGTACATAAAATGGGATTCCGGTGGAAGAAGATTCAGAACAACAGGATGCGGATAATTGAAAATGACAACATTCGTTACAAAAGATTTATGTATTTACAAAAATTACAAGAATATAGAGACCAAAAACGGCCTATTGTGTATACCGATGAGACCTACGTGCATAGCACTCATACTACGCCAAACGCATGGACTGACAACAGCAACAGTGGCATCAGAGTTCCCATATCAAAAGGGCAAAGACTTATAGCGGTTCATGCTTGTACAGAGGAAGGCTTTGTAGAAAATGCTTTGCTGACATTCAAATCTAACCAGAAGTCTGGAGATTACCACAGTAATATGAATGCTATAAATTATCAAAAATGGGTGAAGGAATATTTGTTACCGAATTTAAAGCCCAGAAGCGTCCTTGTCGTCGATAACGCTCCTTATCACAACGTTCAGGTGGATCGAGCTCCAGTAAAAAACTCAAATAAAAAAGAGATGCTGACCTGGTTAGATAAAAATAAAATATCATACCCAAAAAGAAATACTAAAATCGTTCTGTACAAAATAATTAAGAAACATAAAGACACAAAGAAAACTTACAAGTTAGATCAAATACTGCGAGACCACGGTCATTCTGTACTACGTCTTCCACCTTACCATCCAGATTTAAACCCAATTGAGATGTTGTGGGGGATTATAAAAGGTAAAGTAGGGACAAGGAACGTCACTTTTAATATGAACGAAGTTCAAAAACTATTCATCGATGAAGTTCATGCCGTTAAAACAGAAACGTTTCATGATACTTGGAGAAAGGCCCAAGAAACAGAGCGTTCGTACGAGTCTATGGAACACCGGCTAGACGACCTTACTGATGGTTTCATTGTTAATATAGGTGACAGCGAGGACGAAGAATCTTCAACATCTAGTAGTTCAAGTGATGCAGAGTCGGATTAACAATTTTATAAATAAATTTTATAGTCAGGTTATGCATATGTATGTACAGTCGAGTTTATAAATATGTGTACACTTTTTTACCTACTCGAATGCGGTCGCTAACAATTAGTTTGCAAACGCATTCGACTAGATAAAAAGGGTACACATATTTATGAACTCGACTGTACAGTCAGCGTCAAATAGTTTGTAGCAGTCAAAGTGGTCGAAAAGTTCGGTACATCATACTAAATGTATCCTATACCAAACTATTTGACCACTTTCACTGCTACAAACTATTTGACGCTGACTGCACATAAACCACAGTCAATTAACCCACTTAGCCCGACTAGGTGTTATAACACCGCTCAAATTGATTAAACCCACTTAGCCCGACTAGGTGTCGTAGCCCGAATAGGTTATCAATTTGAGCGGTGTTATAACACCTAGTCGGGCTAAGTGGGTTAATGCATTTGTACATATGAGGATAAAGTATTTACATTAATGGTGTTGTTTTAATTTAAGACTGATAGATCTATCAAACCCATCAATCCCAGGACCGCTGCTTAGAAGGCAACTCCCGTTGACAACGTTGTCAAAGATTTTTCATACATTTTATTCATGATGAAAGTAGACCTTAGTTTACTAGATTTATCTTCATGGATGGTTTGCGTGGCACTGCAGTATACTACGTTAGGTGTTCTTGGTTTCCAAAGGTTTCTTATTTTGGCGGGTATGCCAGATTTTCTTAGACACAATTATCGTAATTACTTTTTGCATCAACCTGTATTTAATAATTATGTCATGCACACATAGACATTTTCATTCACTCGTTCAATCCATTCGTGCCAACTCTCGTGAATATATCTGTATATCTACTCAGGTATATATAATTTATCTTAACTACGCATATAATTTAAAGAAGATTCGACAACTTTCTCCAAATATTGTAGATGTCTTATTAAATGACTTGTTGGTAATTCTTTAGCTCTGCCTACCCCACTCTGGGAATGAAGGCGTGAGTTTATGTGTGTGTGTGTGTGTCTTATTTATTAATTTTATTAACTTATTTGTTTGTTAATTATAGTAGTATATTTTTATTTGCAATTTTTTTGTTATCAATGTCACATGTAATCTAACGTTTTTCGAGTAATTAAAGTGTAAATTTTAATAAATAGCTCAAAATTATTTATAATAATTAAGAAAAAAATTCGAATTCAAGTTTTTTTTGATTTTTTGCAGTTTCTGAGAAGATTTACTGTAGTAACATATTATTATTTTTTCACCATCGGAAAGTAGAGATTTCAACAAACAGAAACCATACCAACTTTTTGAAAAAAGCTGATATTTTAACGGGTGAATTTTCGATTGAAAATTAGGGTGTTTTTTCGATATTAATTCAAAATAAGGTGAAAAAATAAATATTTTTAATCAAATAAATTACAGCGTATTTGGGACATAAAAAGGTAAGTTTTCACCAAATTTCGTTAAAAAAAATTTTTTTGTAAAAGATAAAAATTAAAAACCAAAAACTTGGTTTTTTGGATTTTTCACATAAATTTTGAGGTTATGTGAAAAAAGTGTAAATACAAAAGTTTTAGATCTTTTTATTACCTACAACTTTGCCATTTGACTTTTTTCGATAGGACTTAGTTTTGCCGGAAATCGAGAAAAACCGTTTTTTACCCTTAAAAACTCACCCCCATCCCCTTCCCGACCTCAGATCGCCCGTAAATTATTTTTCCTTTCATTTTTATAATATTTCCCTCCTTTTCCAATGGGTTTCATCCTACTATTTTTTTTTTTCACTTTTTATTATTTTTAAAGGCTTCTACCCTGTTCTATAAGAGGCTAAGAGCCCAAATAGGGCCTCTCTCCTTCAACGTTGAACAAACGTGACTAGCTTATGGTATAGTTTTTAGGGTTCCGTACCCAAAGGGTAAAAACCGTCTGTCTGTCTGTCACCAGGCTGTATCTCACGATCCGTGATAGTTTGACAGTTGAAATTTTCACAGATGATGTATTTCTGTTGCCGCTATAACAACAAATACTAACAGAATAAAACAAATATTTAAACAACAATTGTGAGAGTCCGAATCGCACTTGGACGGTTTTTAACTCTACCGCCATTACTGTCATGTAAATAAGAGCTGTCAAAACGTTGACAATACGATAACAGATCAATGTTGTTTTCCGTCGTAGAGATCGTTTAATCTAGGCTAGGTACTTGCACTAAACAATAAATTATTCTATTCCGAGAAGTCAAAATGGAGCATTAGCATAAAAAAACGCGAGTCCGACTCGAACTTGGCCGGTTTTTTTGCTTATTGTTTGCTATCTTTAGGATTTGCCCTGTAATCACATTTTCACATTAATCATAACATTAGAAGCGTCATTCACTTTCATTAAGCCGTACTTATCTAACCTTAAGTGTAGATTTTAACCGACAATGGCCATATCGGCCAACATCGTCGCTAGCCCGGCAAGCTGAGGTTGTATTATATTACCTATATATAATACAAAGTATCAAAACCTGCTAAGTTCCAGGCAGAAACATCCGTTTACCCACATCGAGAATTACGACCATAATACCGAGGAACGAAGGAGAGGAGGAGAAGGGAACGTAGGTATATAATATACAGAGTGCAAAAAAACTTACCCCACATGGACGGCAACTACCTTAAATATTGAAAATAGCCAGTTCTAGGTATGCAAAAATACCGTATTGGATTTTTTTTAAATAATCCGGGAATAGAATTTGTTTTTTTCTACTCGCGTACTATAAACCGCTAATATTGATATCGTTAACGGTATCAGAATACCATCTATAGCGTAACCGAAGCGGGAAAACAATTCTATAATGAGCGTTGCCATGGTAATAACAGTGCTATAATAATTATTATAGAATGGTTATTACCATAGTTACGGTCATTCCGGATATCAGTCTTGGCGTATTGAAAACAAAATTAATTTCGAGACTATATTATATGTACAAAATTACATTTTTATTAAATTACTAAAGTAGATATACATCGATTTGTTATTTGGTTACCCTTACGTTCAATATGGATATCAACAAAATGGCGTTTCGTTCGGCATTCCAACTTATGTGATAAATTGTTAGAACTGTTTTTAGTAACTATTAAAATTTGCATGAAATTTGTTTTTATTTACTTAACAATAAAATTCACAAACTATTAAGGCCAATAGGAATAATGAAAGTGACTTTGCTGACAAGTAATTTGTTCTAGAAGAAAATCGAGTAAAGTATACGAGAAAAGTTAGCGATTGTTTGTTTTTTTCGTTATCATTTTGTCATATTCGACTAGTTCGATTGTATTGCCTTCGTGCGTAGAATTAGGTATTTCCAATATTTCAGATAAAGACATTTATCCAGTACGTAGACCGCACGGGCACTTTTACACGCCAAGAATCTACCAGCGCTTCACAAGTGGAGTGGCTGAGAAGAAACGCCGCAAGAAACTCAGCAGAGTTCTTTTTTTTCACCCTGTATAAAGTTCAAAATACAGTCATACATAATATATAATGGTTTTATTTCTGAAGCTGTAAAAGTAGGTATCAGGATTATTTAAAATGTCATTGTATAGAACCCATTACTTAGGTTAGGGTTATTTTATAACAATTCCGAAAAGTTTTCCGTTTCATTAAAAACACCATTATACATATATTATGAATGAATGAACCATTATGTATGTTGAACTTAATATATGATGATATTTATGATGCGTACCCCAAGCCGAGATATGCCGCGATAAGTCCCGAAAAAAAACAATGCGTGGTCGACCTTAACCTTTTCGATGATAACAGCAACTGTTACATAAATCGGGCCGAAATAGATGACGATAACGAGAGATGACCTTTATCTTGGATCCGTGGGCACAAACGACAATTATCATGAACCGGAGCCGGATCGCTTCGTGGTCAATTATTGTAGGGGAGACCGGGGACAATTGAAACACGTCATGACTGAAACAAGTCAAATTTCTCAAAAACTATAATACCTACGAGTATGACGCAACACTCAGGACTCCGCCGGCCATATCTTAATCTATGGTCAGTAGAGCGCGAGCGACCGAGCAACGCAGCGGTGTCACGGAGCGATTTAATTTTTTCGCGGTCAAAAGTAAGTATTTCTCATCTTGTATATTTGTTAATAACTTTGTTTGTTCTTGTATTTTAACTGATTTAACTATTTTAGCGTGATTGTGATAAATTAACGAATGTTTATTATTGCCAATTATCAGTGTTCGAGTTGTTTTTGCGTTTAATATTTGACCTTGAATTAAAAACTGATTTGGGGATGGTAGGAACAACTTGCGTGTGGACGATTGAAACGTTTCATTCGTCCTGGCGTTTTAATCGTCCCCAAATATAGTCGCCTTTAAATATGAGGTGGTTCTGTATTTGACGCATGTTTTTATTTAATAAATGTGAAAATGAATTTGCGCAAATGGCTTCTTTTTTATAATGATTTCTTTCATGGTCAATAATTATTATACCTACACTAACTTTTGCCCGTGATTTGGATAAATAAACCACTAGACAGAGTTACTTTATTCATATTAATATTATAGAAGTATAGATATAGGTGCCACTTTTGGTATTAGTCCGGTATGTGTACCTACTACTTACTATCATTCTGACGAATAGGTGAAAAACTTAAGTAACGCTCCTCTTGCATGAAGTTGTGTACAAAACTAGAATGGAATTTATGTCAAATTTCAAATATAGAATGTCGAACAGTCTATACAGCTGATGTGTTACAACTACGTGCAAGAGGAATTACGTTTTTGATTTTATTTTAATTCGGCATATAAGTAGCCGTGGTATTATTTTTATTGTAACTGTTTTTGTTTTATAATAAAACGATCTTAACCGATTATATTGTGTATATTATTTAAAATCCCGACGTTTCAAGTTTATCCATTCATTAAGTTATGATTGAAACACTGTTATGATTGAAACAAGCATTTTTGTATGTAGTATAATTATGTATTTTTAACACAATTCCATATCATTATAGCTTATTATAACATTCAAACTATTTTCTATTAAGCTTTATGTATAAGGTAGCCAGCAACAAAGAAAGCTACAAGTCATATATTTTTTTTTATCTGCGTTTGGTGATCGAGATTTTCTGATGCTTATAAATGACGATATGTTCATGTTATGCTTGTGAACTTTTGATGGTCGTATTATATACCAATATAGCGATGAAAACGAGTAGGACTGATAACATTACTTTCATTGTGTCAAAGATATTACGGTGTTTCAATTGACCTTACATAGTGTTTCAATTAACAACGGTGTGAGGTCAATTGAACCACATTCCCCCATTCTCTTTATTACATTATTGTAAAATAACTATTAATGATAGACTTACCAAATATACTTTATTTAGGAACCAGATAACTAACCTTGAAATAATTATGGCAAACATCTTTCTAACTTTAAAAATAAAACGGCAACAGGCAGTCAAAGTCAAATCGTTTCAATTGTCCCCGGTCTCCCCTATAAAAATATTTAGACAATATTTTCTCACAACCCGCGTATAGACACATGATTTGAAAAAAAATCTGGGCGCGCTATTTGGAGCGAAATTGGCTACATGTTCCAATTTTTACACAAAAACTGCTGCCTGTCACCTTGTAATACTCTGCCAAGTTATAAACATTTTCGTGATTTTACGGTCAGCAACATAAATATATTTACATATCTATAGTTCTACGCTTTAGTACTTACATAGTACTTAAGTACCTTACCGCTTTTTATGAATGTGGAATTCAATCATTAAATTATAGTGACACGGCACTAAAGCTAGTTTTGTGTCGCTTATAAATCAAACTTTACCTTACTTACATTACATATTACAATGGACTTATGTAAGTATTTAATTTAAACCAATCGCGTCACTGGTAGATCACGTGACTTTTCGTATCACGTCATATACCAGTGATGCGATTGGTTTAAAAACGAAAAGAATAGAAACGCTAGTTAGCGAAATGCATCTTGGTAAGGGGCTCAGGTAGCTTCAGCCCAACACATGTTTCGGAAAAAAAACGGACAAATGATTCGGAAAATAAAAACAGTGGTTTAAGGTGTGGTGAGGTTTTATGGTGAGTAGTTCTAGTAGCTACCTATGACCTAGAAATTATGGGAACCTTCAGTGCACGAGTGCGACTCGCACTTGACCAATATTATTAAAGAGCTCTGATAACCTATTGATAAAATTATAATGCAAACAATGAACGTGACAACATTATCATCCGTACGTGAAGTCTTTATCACATCATTTTGGATAACAGAATGAAGGAGTAAGCGAAGTTTTTGCCATTTTGCTAAGAGCACTTCAGTGGTCCACAGTTATGTCAGACTAAACAAAAGGTAATATTGTTTGTACTTACGAAGTTTTATTATTAAGTTTATTTAATGCGTTTCATAAGTGTCATGCTCAATCAATTAAACGTAATTCTAAATAAGGATTAAAGGATTTTAAATATTAATGGAAATAGTGGATAAACTTCCATTGAAGAATATTATTTCATGTTTCTTCGTCTAGTCCTTACCGCCTACAAATTACTTAACTTCATAAAATCAACGTAAATTTACTTTAAAATTATTTTGAATTTAGCGCCTTGGTTTAGACGACGTTCATAGATTTCGAGTTAGCGGAATGTGCAGATTTACTCGCGATGTATCCCTTTTCCATGAGATATTGCTGATTTTTGATAGGAAGTACCACCTGGAAAATTTTGATTTTGATTTATTTATTTTATATTTTGGCGAGTAGCCTAGAGAGAGTAGTAGTAGTAGTAGTAGTATTTTTTATTCGGTATTTTAGTTACTTTTTTTTAATATGACCATAACCAGTTTAAACAGTATTATTTTTTTGGGTGGTGATGAAAATCTAAATAAAGAACATAATTTCAAAATTTGAAGCAAATAGCTTATACACATCCCGAACAATAGTACATAAAAACATAAGTCAAAAACTGTCACAACTTATTAAGATGTAGCATGAATATTCTTTACTATAAGAAGTACTTACAAAAAAATCCACATAGCACATTTGATGTAACGGCCAACTTACAATGGAAACCCGACTATAGCGTTTGAAAATTAGTGGACACACATGAACATCTTTTTACTACTTATAGCGTTTAAAGTTCCAAAATAAAACCAGATTGTTAGCAGATTCGTGAACGCGACTTTAGTTTGACGTTTGTCAAATGTCAACCAACTAGATCTGTTTGCGTTTGCGCATTTCCGATTTTCCGCAGTTAAAAATAAAGCGCGACGACAGTTTGTACTTTTGTGACTTTGCACATTTTCAACGCGAACGTCGCGAACATTTTGTCGTATAAATTAATTTACAACACACGTGTTTAAAAGACCGGTTGATATTTTAGTTTTATACTTTACAACTAAATATTGGATTCTAATTACGCTTGAATAAAATATAGAAAGTACGAACTTGGTGTTGATCAACTTACTTCATTATTTTTACTTTACTTATTAATATCACATACACGTGAAGTGCGCAGTGCTTGTCGGAATTAGCAGCCAAGAAATTTAATTTAATTTCATTCCGTTATTTTTCAGTTGGATTTGTACAATGAAGCTAGAGTTGTTTTTGTTTTGTCTTTGCCTGTTGAAGTCCCAAGTTTACGGCAGAAGGACGCCTGTTAGGGAGGACCAAGTTTTAAGCCAATGGAGGCCTGTGAGGGACGAGGGCTCGTATCAGGAGGAAGCGAACGAGATCGAGACGCGAAGACTGCCGAAGTTTGGCACTGATCCTCCGGACCACACAAAGTTGATCCCTATGGCCAGATATACACTGCATAATGCAGGTAATATTTTTTTAGATTTATAATCCTTGCCTTAATGATTTGCATATAGTAAGGATAGCATTCATTATAAAGAATCTAGTACCTATAAATATTAAGGAAAACTATATTTAGTTAATATTAATTTTGACTTCCTTCCTTTTAAGGTTTGAATAATACTCACCCAAGTATTATGAACCTTATTTTGAAGTTAGTAGAGTTTTTTTACCTTAAGTGCAAAAACAAAAATGAATTATAAGATAAGCATTACATACCTAAAAACTTATAGACTTATACTTTAAGTCCAAGGCCATGAAACATTAAATATAGGATGATGAACCTGTGGAACACATGGAAACCCTTTTTTTTAAAACATCTCAATGATTTGACGTTAAATGCGCTACTATAAATATATAAGCAGGGCCTTAAAAGTGGTTTACATAATATTTCATTGGTTTTGGTGGTATCAAAAACATGCTTCTACATAACACGTTCCCGTTGGATGCCCCCAAAGTGGGGTCATGAAGCTTTTTTTCAGGAGTCCGTGCTTCCACTATGGGGTCACATCCACATACTAAATGCACAGTTGGACTTGTGACATTGTCTAGTCGTTTTGTTTAGGGACAGTGAATGTGTGAAAGAATAACTAGTGGTTGTAAAAGTTTAGCTTAATTTTTTATCAATAACGTGTCAATACTGTGCTTATGGTAAATTTTATTTCCAGACTGGGCATCCATAGCAACTGTATCGGTTTTGCCAGCTATTGAAGGATTTCCCTTTTCAAACGTGAAATCTATTGCGGATGGCTACCTTTCTAACTCAACGGGCATACCTTATTTCTACATGTCACCCTTGGATTTCACTGCTAAAGATTTATCGGTAAAGTATATTCTATAACCCTTTCTTAACAGTCAAACAGCATTTTTACGAGATCCAGAAACCATTATTTTGATGATGCAGTTAGTTTATGCAGTTCATAGTCAACTAGTCACAATAGCTACGAAGCTTAATAGTCCTGCGTTTGATCCCCGGGAAGAGCAATTACGATTTGTGTGATGAGCACAAGTATTTTCTTGAGTTTTGGACATTTTCTATTTAATAATGTAAATTTCTATGTATGTTTATCAATGTCTAATACAGTCAGCGTCAAAAGTAACTGGTCACTTCAAGCTACTTTTGTACTTTATCGCATTTACACATTAGACAATCTTGTTTGACATTACTTATGTGACAGTAAAGCGACAAGGTATTTAAGTGATCACTTTCTTTTGACGCTGACCGTACCATTACCATACAAGGCTAGGGTTTTGTTTGGGGCTAGATCTATTTATTGTGTGACATTGTTTCCTGACGTGACTGCAAACGCAAAATGTATATTAGTTACATAAAACACACTTGAGCGTCCGTGAAAGATGAACTGTGTCATACTATTAAAAATGTAGTTTGAATAATTTTTGAAAATAGGTCTAACTAAAAAGCCCAAAAGTTATCTGGAAGAGATCTCTTAAATGTATAAGTTCACCATAGTACATAATTATTTTGTGTATATTATATTTAAATATTTACTCTATTTACATACATTATGTGTACTTAAAAACACCAAAAAATTATATTAATGTTGCTTTGTTCAGAGAAATAACCGCGCTACGGTCCTTGTTAGCCTGGAGGAGACCAGGTACTGCGAGAGTCAGAATTGGGACCCGGAGGACCCTCGCTGCACGCGGCTCATGCTCAGTGGCATCATGAAGAAGGTTTGTTTAAAAAAAATCTTCTGTGTCATCATTTCAGTCCACATCTACCCACTGTGGAGTAAAGGCCTCTTCATCTTCACGCCACCTTTGAAAGGAGGAACCGTTGAGGAGTTCCGGTGGCTATCTGTGGTCATCATCAGCTGCACTTCACCAAATGATACTTTCTGAATGCCAGATTTGTTAATAAAAATACTAAAATCGCTACATGTTCGCCTACAATATTTGAGGAGTTCCCTCAATTCCTTACTGATCCTATCATCAGAATCAGATTTGGTGACATTGGGACCACCTCGAGCCAGAGTGAGGACTTACTGTGACACCTGACCAGGGGGAGGGAGGGGCTGGTAGATCACGTGACTTTTCGTATCACGTGATCTACCAGTGACGCGATTGGTTTAAAAACGAAACGAATAGAAACGCTAGTTAGCGTAGTGCATCTTGTCAGGGCCTCAGGTGCTTTAGTGTCTGCACGCATTTGTAATAGTGTCGATAATGCCGTATTTTATATTTTATTCATTTATAATAAGTTCATCGCATGTTATTTTGGTTGTTATGCAATCAAAAGTTAAAACTAAACTTAATAAAATTAAACTAAGCTACTCAAATTAAAATAAAACTAAGCTACTCAAATATTAAAGATGTAAATAATAATCACCACTATAAAAAGAACAGCTCTAGCAGGTCCGCTCGCGGAATGGTCCCTATGACACTGGCTGCATTACCTCTCTGGATAGCTAGCCCAATCATTTGGGATAGGTAAGCACCAGTTCTAGGATCTCTTTGTTTGTTATTATGTAGCTATATTTATTTATTGTTCTTGCACATTTACACGTTTTTAAAGACAATAAAATTCTTTACATTCACTTTATTTCTTTTTATACATTTTTATCGTTCAGCTACGAATAGGTGAATACCAGGATTCAGCTGAAAACCAGCGCGTCCAAGTCCTATTTGACTTCACACTACAGCGCAACTCTTCTATTTCTGCTCTATCTTGTTTCTTCTTTTTTACCATGTCTATGGTGTTGTACCATAAACCTGGTTTACTTTGATTTTCGAGGTGACTTTGATAGCAACTACCATTCCACACAAACATGTATTTTTTGAGGAGTTGGAATACGCCTCCATAACATTTTTTTCGCCACTGGTAGCGGCGATAGTTGCTCCTTCAGAAAGTTAAAGTAGTGCGCGTGTTACCGTCTATTTTCGTATAGAAAAAAAACATGAATAGTTAGTGTGCTTATTGTCTTGATTTTTGAGTTTTTCTTATGCAAAAACGCATGTTATTTGAATAGTCTCTTATGTTAAGCAAATCTAATTAGTGATACCGAAAAAGAACAACGTCTATTCTATATTTCTTATACTTTTACTTGTGGTTTACATGAGATATTCATTCAAATATTGAGTGTTTTCGAAGTAACCGCATTCGTAGTTTAACTTTGATCATAGTGTTTTTATTTGTTTTACGAAATACTAAAGGTCTCAATTTTTTCAAAAGGCTTAGGGCCTGTTGTTTGATCAGTAGTTACACTAACTAATCGTTAAAAAACCGTAAGTAATTTTTAAATCTCAAGGAAATGTCTCAAATTTTCGATTCCTTTTTCGAATTTTAACAATAATTTGAGTTAACTACTGATCAAACAACGGGCCCTTAGAGTTAGTAATAGCCTCCTTTGTAATTTTTCATCACACTTGCACGTAAACAGTGTCTAAACATACAGGTTAACTTGGCCGCAATGCCCCATATAAAACCCTCGACCTTTCTTTTTACCATGAAACCCTAGGTCGGTAAGTAATTTATTTATTTATTTATAGCACAGCACACACGTCATGCAAGTTCAAGCAAAGAGTTTACACGCAATTGAAAAATTGTCTTAAAATGTTATTTAATTAAACAGGAATTTCATTGCAATCTCGCTACATATTACTTAAATACTCAATTAATGTTCTTAATAATCGATTTTAATAGTTTTCTGTATCAAAACGTCGTTTTTTTTACACTCCTTCAGGGCTGTATGTATACCTACGTAAGTATTTGCCCTTAACGTTTCTGAACGAAACATTTGTATAATCTGTGGAGCCCGCCCGCCATTCGCTTAAAAATAGTTCAAGTAATTCGTAATAATAGTTGTGCTGACTTGTGTATTTATTTACTCGCAAATGTGATGAAAAACATTGTATGTTTCACGGGCTGTACGGGAATTACGAACCTCGACTCAGAAAGCCCTCAGTCCTCGACTTCTTGCTTCTACTAGAGCCTCGAACGTAATTCCTTACTTACCGACCTTAATACACAATGTACTATTTCGCTATGAAACCCTAAACATTAACACTTATCTATACCGGGCTTTAGGGGATTTCCACACAATCAAACCCTCTATCTATCGTCTGAACGCTTGTCCAATATAATGAATCATGCAGTTATTAAACAACTGGTTCAGATGTTGTCTAATGTTATCTACAGGTCAAAGAAGGCACTCCGGAGTTTACGTTCGCAAAGGGCGCCTTGTTTGAGCGGCATCCGGCCATGGCTAACTTCCCTCCAGGTACATTCATACAAATAATAATCCAAAGCTAATAATTACTTACTTGTCTAAGAGTCGATTTTCTAAATCTACAGATATACAGCACCGGCAAATATTATATCATCTTTGTACTTACATCTCATACGATTACCTACAAATGTGACTCCTCAAAATTGACAACCAATCCAGAACTAGTTGACCAATTGTATTGTTTTTATTCAATTCGTTAGCTGATTAAATAAGGTTCCAAATGTTTGTACTTATCGTAGTTTAAAAAGTTTAGTATTAGAAAAATTGCTGCCGCGTTCATACTAAATTTACGAGATTTGTATGTACACGTTAATGGTTTTTTTAAATACTAAACTTTTTTTAATGTATGAGATGTAAGTACAAAGATGATATATTATTTTCCGGTACTGTATGTCCGTTATTGTGACAAAGGAATGTAAGGAAATAACGAGATGCCAGATTTATTTGGGGTTTGGAAAAATCGGCTTCGGCTCCTTGTATAGTCGACTACAAAAGCAATGTATCCACTTACACAACTTATTGCATTTTAATAAGGTTCAAAAGTAGATAGGTAGCCATAACATTATTCAAACTAATATTATAATCACGTAAGTGTGTTCATTTGTCCCGCCTTTTAGTTTCAACTACTCAACTGATCAATGTGAAATTTGGTGCAAAGATAGATTATAGCCTGGAGACTGATATAGGGTAGGTACCTACTAGGGTGGCCCCAAAATCAATTTTGTTGTTTTTTGACCAGGGAACCCCGGTAATTTAACTTTCTAGTTTACGTGCAAAACGGTGCTCAAAAGACATTAAAATGTATTAAAAATTGGATTTTCATACAAAGTTATCAAAAATATTTGTTCCAAACGTAAAGAGCAGACCAAAAGAACGAGTGAGTTGTTTTTGTGAATAATCGCTTGAATTTTTTTCAAGGCCGGTCTTATACATATCAATTGTACAAAACAGATCAAAGTTCATACAATTGGTTTAAATAGGAGATAACTACACTACCTACTTAGTTCAAGACAAGTGTCACCATTCTCCAACCAACATTGTATTGGGTGGTACGAACCCACGTGAAGACCCTTTCATAAACGCACAATAAACCTGCGTCGCTATTGCCTTACGCACTCTCGATCGCAATCGGCTTCAAAGCGGAACTATTGTTTTCATTTTGTATGCAGACAAACCTTCGATTTTCGAAATGCCCCTCTGTTTTAGTTAGTTAGTAGTTAAGACAAAGAATATATTTCAGTTATTGTTTGCTGTACGTTTATAAATCAGAGGGTTAAGGTCGTACTCTGTGCCTAGCATTGGGAGGTACCTACCATAGGGCGAAAGAACCGGCCGCTCCAGCCGCCAAGTCCTATACTCCGTTTGTTTAGTTACTTGAAAAAATGTAAACAATCCAAACCACGTGGCATTGTTAAACAGCCAATCAAAACTGTTTTATCGCACTGACGTATCAGTGTTCTGCTTCTATTGGCTGATGAACTATCACGGGGTTGTTTTGTTTACATTTTTTCAAGTACCTAAACAAACGGAGTATATGTGGCGCCTCGAAGAAAAATAACTGTAATACATTAAGGGCAACCAAAGGGGCGCCATAACTGGATCTCGCTGTGGTGGTGGAATCAAATAAGACGGACTATTGACAAATAAATATATGTATGAAATTTCATAGTGATGAGAATTGCCACGAAACTTTTCTAACACCAAAAACCGAGCCATAGATAATGCAATAAGTGATTATGATTGGTTTTAATTATTACAGATCACGACTGGTTCGTGGCCAAGTTGAAGATAGCCCAGATTGCGATGGTGGACTATTTCGGCGGCGCGAAATACATCCCCGTCAAAGACTACCTCGCTTACAACTACACGGCAGTCTTGAACACTCCCACACGACAAATACTGTACGGAGCTAATGTTTAAATGACTTGGGGCTCTATTCTAACTAAAATAGCTCATCTTGCTTCTGTATCGTATAGTTACATTGATACTCTACGAAATTCCGTAAATAAAAAGTACCTAGTCGTTAGAGAACTTACTCTCTTTGTCAAGTAAATAGGAGCTAACATAACGGTAACTATATGATTACGATATGGAAGAGACAAAGTTGAAAAGAGGCACTCGAGAATAGATTTAATACTTAATTTTACCATTTTGAAATATCCTATATGACTACTAAAATTGGGCTCATAACCTATCCTATTATAACTTTACGGAGCTGCTCCTGTATATTGAAGATATTTTTGAAAAACTTATTGGGATACGACTATTTAGGGGTAAACCCAATATAACCGTTTTGTGGAATGTTTGTGTCTTTGTATGTTTAATTGTCATAGTTTAATCTATACCATGATTCATCCTATCCCAAATATTATGGTGCATATAGTGTAGTTCACAAGAAAGAAGTCACTGTTCCTAATAAAATATAAAGATTCGTGTAGCAAATTGACCAATTGAATGTATTCAGGACAATACAAAACTGCATAGCACTTACGTCCGAAGATATATTATAATTATGACTGACGTTTTTATGATTACAATCAAACAATTTAAATGAATTGTTGGGGTATTGGTCGCTTTATAGAAGAAACTCATTAATTCAATTCTCAAGTGTACTTATTGTCATATAGTTTTATCAATTCACGAGGCGATGGTGCGCGAATATTAAATAGTGTAAGGAAAGTTGTGGATTGAGAACACTTACCCCCCTATTAATAAACGTGGAGTAACCGTCGAGTAGCTAAACCATGCTTTGTCCTTATCTGTCATATTCAAATGTCACAATGACAGATAAGGATAAAACATGGTTTAGCTACCCCACAGTTACTCCACGTTTATTAATAAGGGGGTTAAGGTTTGATGGATCAACTATTTTTTTTTTAATATTAGAATAATATCGGTCAAATTGGCAGAAGTTACCATAAACGTAGGTAGATAATACTGAAAAATATTTGTGTTAATATTCGAATTCTTGTTATTCATTACATTACTCATATAAGATACAATTGTTTTTAATTTCTGGGTAGTTCTCACGAAATCTCGAAATTCGATTCTGACGATAAAATTAAAAATAGTATGATGATTTAGATATTTTTTTATATGGATTTTATAGTAGTCATAATATTAAATTTTGTTTAAGTAGTGGTCCCCAGAATAAGCGTTTTTTTAAAGAAGTATAAGGCTTCTTAAAAAAGATAAAGTGAGGGAATGATGACTTAGGTGATGAAATGATTTTTATAAGCAATGATGAACATTTTTAAATAAAAATGGTTAATTATTTTGTTAAATATTTTGTATTGAAATATGAAATATATTATTTAACATTATTAGGAACTATAGTCCAGAAAATCACAATTTCTTTGCAGTCTGAGGCTGATTTCAGGTTAGATTTCATTTTTTCCCTTCGCTTCCTATCATATTCCTTCTTTTTTAATTTAGCTTCCTCTTTACTGATTTTCTTTTTTTTCCATTATTGTGCCCTAAAACAAAATGTTAGAGTTAAATTCAAGGGCTTGCTACAGCAAGCGACAGTAAAAAAGAATTCCAACCCAGTCAAAATCATTACCTCCTTAATTATCATTACCTCACTGTAAATATATATGAGGGAATGCCGATGAGGGAATGACGAAACAAAACATAACCTTAAAAAACTAGTGACACGGACATGCTTTAAACAAGGTTATTTGCGGAAGTAAACTACTCCCAAAACCCTACCTCATCACGCAATTAATTATTGTAAAGTACTTCCCTTCCTTTTTTTAGGACGTGATGTAATGACGAACACAAATGTAATTTTAAGAAATTTTGTATTCTAACTTTTTTCAACAAAACCTCGAACGCGTACACAATGAATTCGCCATATTGGCAAAATGTCAGTGCTGCCAGCTATTAAAAACAAACGGTAGCGTTCACTTTTGATAGAAACAGCGTTCAAAAATTAACTGTTAGTTATGTCATGAGGGAATGATTTAATTTCATTGGACACGTAGTTTTAATTTTTTTTTAAATTCATTTTTAGTTTTTTTATCCTAATAAAGAATACATTCATAATTTCATTGTTTTTAGAATAGGTTAATGAAATTTTCATCGCTTTTACTTTATAATTTTTTTATTAAAAAAATTAAAAGTAATTGAAAGTGGATGTTGGGACATAGTGAGGGAATGATTTTAACGGCATTACATACACTGTGTTTTTTTTATTTACACATATGACTAATTAATTCTGTAGCTCTGCCTACCCCACTCTGGGAATGAAGGCGTGAGTTTATGTATGTATGTATGTATGACTCAGAAATTTTAACTAAAACACATACCGACGGTGATGTTTATTGCAGGGAAATTACACTTGCCGCTATATATTTACAATTTTTTTGTGAAAACATGTAGGACAATAATTTCGAAATTTCGTGAGAACTACCCTTCTAATTCTGACTCCGTTATAGGTGAAAACTCGTGCAAAAGACGATGACTTATTCTAATCATAAAAAAACAAGAATAGGCCAATTTATTCCCTCACTGTACATCTTTTTGATTTATTTAATTAAGTATATTAAAATACAATTATAAGAATTGTGATATTACGAAGATGAGCCAAGAGGTTATTTTTGTAAGCAAAGGTTTTTTACAATTTACAATAAAATATTTTATTAAATTTGTGTTTTTTTATTAAACAAAATGGTACATTTGGAATGACATTACATAAAAGCACCATTAGGTCGATAGACCCTTTAAGAGCTATCTGTTAAATTATATTAACTTACCTTATGAAATATATTGTTATAGTAATAATCTAACCAACTGGATTGCTTTATACTCACTCCTAATTGCTTTTACTATTATTAAATCATTAACAGATGCCGACTATAGTTTTGGAACGTCAATGCATGTATACTAACTAATTGGCAAAACTTTCCCTCTGGATATGTAAAACGTAAATACTAATTAT
Source organism: Acleris emargana (assembly GCA_927399475.2). Taxonomy (NCBI): domain Eukaryota; kingdom Metazoa; phylum Arthropoda; class Insecta; order Lepidoptera; family Tortricidae; genus Acleris; species Acleris emargana. The sequence continues at coordinate 3,798,647 of OV656844.1, read as the reverse complement.
AAATGTAATTCATAATGCAAAATTCCCATAACAATATAACAGGTACTATCAGTCATACCAATACTACACGCCGGTAAAACCAAAGGGACCTTGTCACTTTAATCGCTGTTACAATTCATATATGGCAGTTTAACCATGACATTAAATGGACAAGGTACTAAAGTGTACACATATTTATAAACATGACTGTACTAACTGCAACGTAATAGTCGTAGAATTTTATACTCTATTCATTACCACATTAAATTTAAAATGCTTATTCTATTGCTAAGCGGTTAGGCGCCTTTGGTATTACGGCAACACGGTCGGAACAACCACGCAAATGAACCAAGGTCAAGTTGTTTTCCCAAATTCAATTCATTCAATTTGGTCGTCCCAATTTACGTGTGATTTTTTTAATTCAAATTTGATGTAAATTAGGTTTTAAACATTAGGGAAAAAACCCAAATTATTGGCGTCCAAATTTCTAAGGCACCTAGCGATTGTGGAATTATCACCTTTATAGACTTGAAATAAAGGTCATGATGCCAATAATGAGTATGAAGCCAACAATAGTACTGTTTACCCTATTTTCATTTAAAAGGCTTTATTGAAAATTACTCATGCCAAATTAAAATTGAAGCATTAACAAGCTACCTATCTATATGCAAAATCGTACAATTGCATATATTTTAGTAACTACACAATATACCCCCTTATTTTAGTTACAGAAGGCTTCGTAATTTACTATCAAATTCAAATTGCATAATGCATAGTATATGCATACAGTCCACGAGGTCAGTCACCCGGGCTTCAGGTAATGTCGGCTAGACTTATGTGCGTATGAACGTGAGCGCGATATAAGTAAAACCAACCCGAAGGATGTTTTCCATGCCACAAAAAGATATATTGCACTGTACAGTCAGTCATAAATACGTTCCCAAGACACCAAAAATATCTACACTCGACTGTACATACGAACTGTATTTAACCTTTTGTCTGTGTTAAAGCCTCTCGAACATGTTCCCGTCGTCTGTGGGACTATGACGTCATCGGTGTCACGTGACAAATTTTAAACGCTCCTGGCTCTCAATTGGTTCCATGTTTCAAACTACTGAATATTATCTATGGAAGAATGTTTTTTTCAATTTTTCTACAAGAAAATTAGAACCCTATCTAAGTTAAAGTCGATATTTAAATAAAACGATTAAATAATTTCTGTACGGATCCTTATCATACACGGACGAAAGGTTAACTATTGTACGATTTGAATAAGGGGTGTACAAATGACACATCCATAGTCCATACACACAAGCACACCACAAAGATCATCAATTGCACTACTACATATGCGTATAATTATATGGACTTGCTAATAAAAATATATCAAATTACAATAATTGGACTTTCCCGTTACAATGTACACAGGAGGCGATGGGTCGAGGAGTGATCCCACTGCTGGTATAAGCGTGGTGAACCAAGGCGTTCACCGGCTCCTCGCTCACTTTCTTCACTTCCAACGGCATCGCCATTATCTGTAAGATTACAGAAAAATAAATCAAATTATCAATCAACACTGATATCAAACTGATTATTACCATTTCAAACTTATAAAAACTTAGCCCATCAATAAAGTATTTGATTTTCTGAGGAAAAATGTAAATAATTACACTTACAATAATGCAAATTACATCAATAAATACCAACCATCCAAATTGTGTACATAAATCATTGACTCATTGCACTTATTTATATCGTGACCTGTAAACAATGACATCAGTATAACAATACTTACGTTTTCTGCGTTCTTTTCTCCCTCTGTATCAGCTGGTAGACTCTTCAAGTAGCTGATATCAGGCTTGTCATATGAGCTGCTAACATTTTCCGACAACTTTACATTGACCAGAGCCAGATCCATAATATTTGACGAATTTGGCATAGATGTATTCAAATTGAGGTTCCCTATAGGCTGGTTGTAAACCTTGGTGTTGCCAACATATTCTGATATGGCTATGTTTTCCAGCCATTTCTCGTGTAGACTATAGAGGTTCTTGTATGTGCAAAGCATCATATCCCTTGTTCTGCACCTTTCATCCAGTAACTGCTTGATTGCTTGTTGTAAATTTACTGTCTTTTCATTGAGGACTTTCTTCCAGTTGGCTAGTTCTTCTACCATCAGGCTGAAAGTGAAATATTTGTAAGTGATCTTCGTCATTTAAATAAATAAACGTGAAATAAAATAGAAAATACCTGCTGGCAAGAAACTTGCTTCTCCATACTTCACACTGGCCAGCAAGCCACTCAGTTTGCTCCTAAAACAAGACTTTATTATTCACACTAATTTTCGTACGACTTTCAGCATTTCAACCCTAGCTTAGTATCAAGGGTTTTTTTTTTTAATAATCTTAACTAACCAATAAAAAAAAGGCTTATTATTCTTTTGTCTTAAGGTACACATCTTTAATTTAGTTGTGTATAAAACAATCATTTTCAATCATGAACCAAGTGTAGCCCTCGCAGCCCTGAGAGAAATGATAATTGATCATGCAACATCTCTGTCAGGGCTGTCTGGTAACCACAATCTGTTAAGACATGGTAAAGTTCGCAGTTTGACATTCAATTTTAAATTACTGCTAAGATATTGCTAAGTACAGAGTGTTAGAGGAAGAGGCCTAAGCCCAACAGTGGGCCACTAACATATTTTTTATTTGTAGGTACCTGATGTGTCGATAAGTGTTGTGCGGAGTTGAGCAGAGCAGTAGCTAAATGTTTCTTATCATCGTTAAGGGACTGCACCTGGGTCTCCAAGTCTTCCCCCATAGAAGCCACCAACATGGTCTTCAATTCTTTATTTACCTACCCACAATAAACTTTATTTATTATTTCATGGTGATTGTGTTAATATTGTTTTTTAAAATTGTTAATGTCAAGGTTGCATGGTCAAACCATTAATCAAAATAAATGTTTTATTTTAATTTTAATTTTCTTGATGTATTAACCCCTCAGGTGTCCTACGCACAACATGTGTGCGTAGATTTTTTGACATTACGTGACTTATTCATTTGACATAAAGTTTAATTTTGATGTACATCAATTTTGACATATCGCTCGACGGGTTAATTAATGTTCTTTTTGACACAACAAGGTAGTTGACCATGCATCGCTCGAAAGGAACATAGACTTAATGTACCCTTCATAATGCATGCAACTACACCAAAATATCAGGAACTCATAATATTATATTTAAAAGGCATACATGGGTCATTTTCAAAAACATTGTACATAGTTCAGGACAGTTAAGGCCTCAATTAAAATCCTTAATTTTCTTCCATTTCATAACGAAAAGTGCCAGGTACTCCATTCAATGGTGAAAATGACAATTGGCGTAAAGAACAATTTTACAGTACATTTAGTTGCCCTTTACGCCAATTGTAATTTTAGCCTAGATTATGGTTAATTTGCGTTACGAAATGGAAGAAAATTAAGGATTTTAATTGAGGCCTTAACTGTCCTTAACTATGTACAATGTTTTTGAAAATGGCCCACATAATGAGGTTCCAATTTTAACTAATATTATTTTTGCACTACATGCCCTTTTTATACAAGGTGCTATACGAGGTTAACGTAATCAGTTAATCTCAGTATACATCCTGTAAGAAACATGCCAAATGCTTGATAGTGTTTTGAAAAACTAAAGTGAAATAAAATTTAAAAATTAAAGTTTGACGTTACATTATCTGCATTTCCTCTCAAACCATCAGTGAAAGGAATAGGGTGCTTGAATTTAGTGCTTCAGTACTTCATTGTGACAATCCATTATTTATAAAAGTAATAAACTAAGCAGGGACTTCAATCACCTGAACTTGTTGTTTAAGCTGATCCTTCAAAGATTCATTATCCTGCAGCAATTTATCAATGGTCTTTTGCATTTCAACCTTTTCTGGGTTTAATTTGTCATTGTCTATGGCAGGATTTTCCCCTGTTGATGTCAGTTTCGGCCTTGGCTTGTACTCATTCAGTTTTGTATCCATTTGGGACATTTGCGATATAAGAGTGTTAATGTCCATGTTATTCTTTGATTTTTTGGACTTGGAAACAGTTTGGGGAACTATTGGCTTTGTAGCAGCTGTATAGGGCTCGTACGGTACAAATTTAGGGCTCTTAGAGTGTATATGTGTTTTCTTTTCTGTTTTAGTTACATTTGTAGCATACACTTGTACAAGTCGGCTTGGGCGAACGGTGTCTTTACTTCCGGCGCGGGCGGTAGGTTTGAGACTGACTTTTCGAACAGTCTCTGTGGTGATTTCGTCAGATTCCATCCCATCACCTGCAGTTCTTGTTTTACTCATGATTTCTGTAATTTTGGTACATGTAGAAATTGTGTACGTTATCAATGAGGTATAGTATAGTTTATACATGCAGTACCATTATTTTAACGTAAATAGAGCGGAAAAATAAGGAGATTCACTTACTAGGGTGGTAAGGAGTTAAGTCATCCATGGAGCGAAAAGATGTTAGTAAAAAGATTTATCAAACAATACTTGTAAATTAGCTTACTCAAATTACACAATAAGTATGTTACTGGATGGATAATAATGAAATCACAATGAATTAAAAAGTTACACAGGTTTTTGTTTTGACAAGTAACCACGTCTATCGACAGGAAAAATATACATTTTCATACAATGTTATTTTTCTATTGGTTCTTACATCTTTTTGTGAACTCTAGAGCAAATTTTGTTTATTACGAACGAACATGATCCTTATTCCTAATATAATAAAGGCTGCTTGCATTGCAGAAATATTAGTTCGAGCTGTAATTTATGCAACGTATCAAGTGCAGCAGTGCAGATTAGAAAGTATAAAAACCGTCACGTCTCTGTCAAGTTGACATATGATACATGGCTGCCAACATCGGGCGCAGCTATTTGAGCTGCTTATAAAAAAGCTAGTACAAACACTTCATGGAAAGAGAAATAAAGGCTTCATAAACGAGGTTTAGACTAGCAATAAACCTTGCAGAAGTTGACTGCTGTTTAAATTGTGCATCTTGCCTAGCTCTAGAATTGAAGTTAAAGTAATACAGCAAATAAATTGTGCTATTTTTATTGCCGGTCTATTTTATGCTATACCGCAGATTAAATAAGGTTACTAATAGTGTCCCATCGAAGTTACGGTTTCGGCCCAAAAATCATGTTTCGGTCAGAGGTTCGGCTTCAGCCAAAAACAGCCGAACCTTTCCGCCGCACCGAAACTTAAAACATCGTACTTTCGGGTCGCGTTCGGCTAACGCTCGGCACGGCTGGCAATATGGCATCGCTCTTTTTTCTTGCTCTTTGCTCGTGTTTGTTCCCCGAATAATGGTAACTAATTTAATTAAGTATGTTATTTAGTTTTTGTTATGATGTCATCGTGTCGAATTTAATTCTTAACGCTTAATTTCATAATTTACAACTGGATTGATGTATACAGGGTGACTGGAAATTAGCCGTATTCCTTGAAAGGGGTTATTCTACAGCTCATTTGTAACGATTTAAGTCCAGTCAACTAGGGGTCAAAACTCATTGGTTATCGAGTTATTCACGTTTTTAGAATTTAAAAAAAATACCCGCCTTTCGACCTAAATCTAGTAATTGTGTTAAACTTCGTCATTTAGAAATAAAAAAAAGCATTTTTCAAATAGCCAATGAATTACTGATTACGAAAAATAATAAAAAATGCCAAAGAAATGCAAAGTTTTGCAAATAAAAGGATTTGAAGTTAAAAGTTCTTGTACAATTTTCCAAATTTTGTAACATTTTAAAGCATAACTAAAAAAACAAGTACCTACGACACTTCGCGTACAAATGACAGGAATAGTTTGCTCAATTCATAAGCTTTCTAAAAAGGTACAATTTATGACATTTTAACATTAATTTTCATTTAAAATGTACAATTAATAATAATAGCAGAAATGTTCGCGGTTAATCGCGGGATCGTTATCGTTTTTAAATTCAGCTAATCGTGTTCTTTTAAATTTGCTTTTTAAAAACATAAAGTGCGTTCCATTTTTAACCGAAAAACGCGGAAAATGTTTTAGTAAAATTAATAGAACATCGTTCTCCTTTTTAAATTCAGCTAATAGTGTTCTATTTTTAACAAATTTGCTTTTTAAAAACAAAGTGCGTTCCATTTTTAAATTTCGAGCATCTCAAAACTTTTTGAGTGACCTACGTAATAAATAATCAATTACTTTCAACTTTCTTTCCATTTTGGACGATATTGATAACTAAGCTTATTTCTCAAATGCCTGCGTGCCAATTCGGAGAATACGCAGATATCATTTATTGTTACGGATTCTGCGATGGAGACGCGGCTGCAGCTAGAAGGGAATACCAACGTCGTTACAATAACCGCCGTTTACCTCACGCAAGCGTGTTTGGTTTATCGTACCGTCTTATTCAGGAAAGAGGATCAGTTCAACGCCGCCAAGCTGACGCTGGAAGACCTCGACATGATACTGCTTAAGATGAAGAAATCCTTCAGTGTTTCCGGGCAGACGGCACTACTTCAACGAGATCCTTCTCGCTGGGTCTCCCTCTTCAATAGCGTGTACTGGAGTGTATTGACACGGGTACTGCCGAGCTGAGTGCAGTGTAAACCATGCCTTCCACTGAAACATACCGAGCCGGTTAGCCACAATTCTCGTCGAAGTAGTGCCGTCAGTCCGGAAACACTGAAGGATTTCTTCATCTTGAACAGTATCATGTCGAGGTCTTCCAGTCTTTCCTTCTTTTTTTTATTTCTAAATGACGAAGTTTTTACACAATTACTAGATTTAGGTCGAAAGGAGGGTATTTTTTTTAATTCTAAAAGCGTGAATAACTCGATAACCAATGAGTTTTGACCCCAAGTTGACTGGACTTAAATCGTTACCAATGAGCTGCAAGGAATACGGCGAATTTCCAGTCGCCCTGTATATTGGTTATTTAGGATATAAGTGCGGAAGTTTACCAACGTATTTCATTTAACGACTTTAGAATTCGACTTAGTTGCGTGTATGTAATATAATAAGTAATTAAATTACTAATAATTATGAAAAATTATGAATTAAATATTATGTGTAACGTAAGTAAATTCATTTTAAACAAGTATATTTGAATGAGCCTTTCGAGGCTAGCTGATTGTGATTATAAAAAATCAAAGTAAGTAAGTAATAAACTTGTTTTATTTTATATCATCTACATTCAACAAGTCGCTTCCTCAGTATTACAGTTAGTGTAACATTTTAAATTTTTCACTTTTTATGGTAGTTTAAATTTGACCTAACCAGTTAGTGTCACCGTAACTATATTGAAATTTTAATTCGATAAAAGTTGAACGTAGAAACCTGTAATATTAGGCCGGCCGGCGAGATGTTTTATTAATCAAATATCTAGAAAGAACGGCCAACTGACATTTTTATTTATTTAACGTTTTTAACGCCCGAAACTATAATCAAACCGAACCTTCGGTTTCGGCAAAAAAATATGTTTCGGTCGGACACTAGTTACTACGTATACTTGGCTATACCAAAGACTACTATGGTACAATGGATAGGCTATACTATTAAATCTTTCTTTGATGTGAGAGCAATAACATAAGACATGCAGAAAATATGGATATAAAAATATTTTCTATAATATCAGTCGATATAACGCTCATTTGATATAATTATTGAATCATATAACAACATTTAATATATTTAAATATGATATAATTATCATTTTATATAACAATCATTTGTTCTAAACATATTTTATATAACATACATTAACACGTTCATGGACGCGGATGCTATAGCAGTCGTGTATCATACCGGCTATAGCATGGGCGTCATAAATACGGGGGTCAAATTAAAATGGTTTTTTTATTACTGTCCGTGAACGTGTTAAGTATAATGCATATTTACTATAATCAACTTATGATATACTTAAAGTTAATTTCATATAAAGTACAGTTGGTATAAAAATATACTGTCTATATTAACTCGTGTCCAACTACAAGGGTCGGTTTGTTAGTTACCTATTGTGACTCTACAGAGCGGTAACTCCTAGGTCTCAACTAATATATAGGTTAGGTTAGGTTAGAATTGTGTCAAGGCGCGAAGCGCCCTAACTACGCGGAATAGGAGCTCCGTCGACTTTGCCTCACGGTCAGCGTTGTACTAAAAAATCATTCGACAAAAAAAGTAATTCCAAACAAATATACTTAATAACTACCAGAAAAGTAGTTTAGGTTAGGTAAATAAAACGCGTTACAATTATTTTAAATATGTCGCAATAAAAAATAATATACCACATGATAGGTATACAATATGATTTTTATACAAAATGATGATTATACCAAATGATGTTTATAATAAATAAATTATATACCAAATGATAATTATAGTAAATAAAAATAGATATTTTGATAATATATCAATCGTTTATTATATAAAATGAGTGATTATATCCTTTAAATTATATCAAATGTTATTATATCAAATGAAATTATATCACTTAATTATTTTTATACCGATCATTACACACCCAGAAAATATACTTTAACATCTAGTTGCTGTCCTTGAGAATAAAAAGATAAAAGACGTTTATTCAGTAAGTAGGCTGCATGGGCACTTTTACAATGCTTTTACACGTCAGAAATCTACCTGTTTTGTCTCAGGTGATATTCCTTTACTTTCCCTTTTTTTTTCATTTCCTTTCACTTGCTCTTTCACGAAACCCCTTCCTAAGCAGAGCAGAATGTGTTCAGATAATAAATTAATGTGTAAGTTTTTCTTTTTTGCAGTCAGTGGATTCACTAGTAAGTCTACTGGAAAGGAAATTCCCAGTAGTTCGTTCGACTGGTAAGACTACTGGGAAAAGCCTATCTGAAAATATAATTAAGCATCTATTTGCTATCGCTGAGAACCTTGCGGGAAGCCTATGTCCAGCAGTGGTCGACCTTCGGCCGACATGATGACGATGGTAGCTACATAGGGACAATCACACATTGCTAGGATATTAGTGCTATCAATCTATAAAGTCGCGCCTTACTACTATCTACATGGACGCAATCAGCCCACTTAAATTTAAGTGACAGGGCGCGCCTTTGTGGATTAAAAACAGTTGTAGTGCTAGATAGGAACGTACCTAATAAAAGTCAATACATCCTGCAAAAGTTTTATTGCAATAAATAAAAACCTACAATACCAACAGACAACCAAAATTTAAGTCTCGAGTGTTAAGTCTAATTCTCCACTAGCTTGTAACTCTTTTATTATATCTAGCCCGCCAATCAGCTCACCCTTGACATACACTTGAGGGTATGTCGGCCAATCAGAATACTCCTTCAGGCCTTGACGAACTTCCTCGTCGAGTAAAATGTCGAAGGTCGAATAATCAATTCTGAAACAAACAATATTGTAGAATATTAGACTATTTAGCTTTCTGTCAGACGGGTTTCAATGAATTTGGTGATAATATTAAAGCCAGTTTCAGACGATGCGCAGTAGCTTGCGCAAGTAGTTGGCCAATGTTCAAACATGAATGATCACCAGACCTAAATATTTAAACTAGTTGTTGCCGGCCACGTGGTGTTCGTTTATTCCACCCTGTATAGATAAGCTTCATAAAAAAAACACACTCACGCCTTCATTCCCAGAGTGGGGTAGGCAGAGCTACAGAATTACCAACAACTAAAAATTTTTTGATAATTCTGTAACCACATAAGATAAGCTTCGTTGGTTATACAGGGTGTCCCAGGAAGTAGTGTCAAGCGGAAGTCCAGAGGTAGAGCACCTCAAGGGGCATCTGAATCACCCCCATGTATGTTCAGCAATTGTTATTAGTTTCCGAGATATTGATCATTTTAATCGGAATTTTTGTCATTTTTCCTTATGTCCGTGCTACGAAAAATCCCTAAATTCATGTATTAATTCACATTTTTTTCAGTGTTTTCTTGCATAATTAGAATCACTGTAAAATAAGGAAGTTTTTAAAGCTACATGCCAAATTTTTTTTCGTTACAATTTTTTGAGAAAACTCACAAAGTTTGTTTTTCCATACTAGGTGAAAAACAAACGCGGGGTTCTCTTAGTATGGAGAAAGTATCTCTGTGCGTTTACTCAAACATTTGTAATAAAAAAGAAATTGGCATGTAGCTTTAAAAATTTCCTTTTTTCACAGTGATTCTAATCATGCAAGAAAACACAAAAAAATATATGAATTAATACATGAATTTAGGGATTTTTCGTAGCACGGACATAAGGAAAAATGACAAAAAATCCGATTAAAATGATCAATATCTCGGAAACTAATAACAATTGCTGAACATACATGGGGGTGATTCAGATGCCCCTTGAGGTGCTCTACCTCTGGACTTCCGCTTGACACTACTTCCTGGGACACCCTGTATATGATTAACAAATTCATTCTAGCTTTAATATCAACATTTTGATATCAGAGCTATTTATAGATTAAAATTTATATTCAATAATGATTCATGATTTTATAAATCGCACGCTCTTATCACCATTCAATCCTTTAAGTATCTATTGATTTCCTTAATATGAAAGTTCATTGATGGAACACTAAAACTTGAAATCTCACCTGAAAGTTCAGAAATTGTTCTATTGTTATATTTATTTTTGAAATACACAACTAAACACTGTTTTTCATGAACATTCATTTCAAACTGGTATAATTTTAACTACGGTTAATGTTATTCATTATCTACAATCAGTAGTAATCCTATTATCAGTGCACATGGCTACTATTCTGAAGACTTACTCAACTACTTAAGTTTCGAATCACACAGAAGTCTAGGTATATTTATATTATGCCCACTTCTTATTATTCCTATTAATGTCAAAGTATTGTATTATGTTTCCCTTATAAAATAGTATCTAGAAAAATCTAAATGGCAAAGGACAGAAGGGAATGGAGACAGTTTGTGGAGGCCTTTACCTGCAGTCGGAACATGTCTTAATATATATTTATAATCAATTGATAATTGATTGATATAAAATTACACATACCCAGTTCCGTTTAGAATTTGAACAAGGGTTCTGCTGAAGCCACACCGAGGTGTTTCCTTGTTGCCCTTCATGAACACCATCACTTTGTGCTTGTTGATGAGACTCTTCAGCCTGTCCTCCAGCGCTTTCTGGGTGGATACACCACCCTTGCCCAGACTGTGGGCCTTCACTTTAGTTGTGATCTGCGACGCATCGGCTCCATCCACTCGGTCAACTTGAGCCCCGTTTTTAAATAAAATCACAGTCGGTACTGAATCAACCTGGAAAGTAGAAAATAAAATTCATGAGTGATAATGTCATCAAAGTGAAAGAAGATCTGCTCATGCTCACTATTCACAGCTAGACAGCGTAAACGTGGAACACTGCTAAATAAATGTAAATTACACTCTTTTGTACTACATAGGTACATAGGGTAAAAAGAAATCAACATTAATTCTTTAAAAAAAAAAAAAAAAACATTTATTTCAAGTAATAAAACTCATATTCAAAATTCTTACATCATATTTTAGAACAGTTGCCCAAAAGCTACTTAATTTTTAAAAAGGACAAGTGTCAAACATGTCCTCACCCACCATAAGAGATGAAACATGTCCCAGTTTAGACCTTGGCAACATGATGTATTTTTAGTAAGGCGACAATCTCCAATGAACAAATTCTTGCCCGGCTTGGCTCATGAAAGGTTTTTTTTCTTTAAAAAATTACCATCGATTTAGCTACTAAAGTAGGTATTTTGTCTTTTTATAGGTCCAAATGAATAAATAGACATACATCCCGAGACTGTTGGGAGGGTGTGGACGGGGTCCATACAAAATTGCCCATCAGCCTTTATATTCCTAATCACTAATCAGTTTAATTTATATTTATTTTTCTAAATGAACACAACTTAGGAATTGTGAAGTTAGACATTGGTAAACTGTCATTGGAAGTCACTACAATTTTGGTGCAAATTATCAAATCCGTCAGTTACATTAATTTGGAAAATAAAACAGTTTTATGGTTAATTTAAGGAATGGCTGGAAATGTCTTAAGAGTAGATAGGTAGCTACTTAAAATACAGTCACCATTTCATGCCCACAAATAATCAGTAACTTTTGAACATTAACATGTTATGATTTTTCTACATCAATGGAAAAAGTTAAGTTCTGCCCAATGACAACTACCCTAATTCTAGAAAAATAGAATTCAAGTTGGGTATTTTATAAAACAATCCAAGGTTGTTGTTACCATGCTAAACAATATCCATTATTGAAACCACAACTTAAAACAACTAACATAAAAACAATGAATAAACTTTACTATCTAATTAAATTTATGGTGATTACTTCTGTATTCGTAATCTATAAAACCACTTTACCTTATGATCCAATGAGATTTCAGATAGTTTTTCCGCATCACAAATGCAAAATTTTGTTTTACTGTCTACAATTTCAGGGAGATTGGACAACTCTCGTAGCACATCTGTCACCTGCCCACATTGGTCTGCCCAGTTGGCAGAGAAATGAGCTACGGTTAATGTTGGTGCCCTGAAAATTCAAGTTAATTATTGAGAGGGTTTTTAATAAGCCTTATTCTATGTCCTATAAGTTTTATATAATTAAAACAGCCATCATAAACCATAGGTAGTATCACTAGTATCTCAAATTAAAATCCAAAGCAGATTCAATTATCTTCTTTTAGTAATGACATTGCATTTTCTACAGGAGTTTTTCTCAACATACCACCATTAGTCAGCATGGCAAAATACTAATCATTGGAAGCATAATGATAGGCGAAGGATGGGCTATGCTGTCAAATACTAAAAAAGTGTTATATAAATATATATTTATGTGTCTATGAAATAATACAAATGTTTACATTAGAGTTAGGATGAGGTTAGAATTATGACCTCTACTCTGAGATATCGGCAAATACGTCATCTGACCATCAAGAAAACAAATGAGTTATAAGGGGTACATGAATAATTGGCGATGATTTTTCTAGAAATAGATTATATTTCTTTGAAAATAACATAACCCTTCTAATAACAAATGTCAATCAATGTAGTTTATAGCAGTCAAATGTAATTACTTTACAGGATATGGCGGTGATAAAACAACACAAAACCACAAACCTTATAAAATTTTGGAAATTTTCAATAGTGTCAACATCTATAACAGACATCTCGATTTTAGGTTACAACCTAAAGACCGGAGAATAACCACGAATCGATAAAACAAAAGTTATTAAGTAAATAAATTGATAACGTTACAAAAATGAAAGGCAAGTCTGAAATCACTAAACTCGTTCAAATGTTATTTACATAAAAATAACAGTGACTTAAAATATGAACGTGACAGAGAATGTCGTGCCGTGCGCCGTGCCAGTCGTGCCACCACAGATTATAGGTCACAGACAGATTGTATTGTAAGGTACAGTCAGCGTCATAAAGTACGAAGCAGTCAAGACCACCAAATAGTTGGAAACATCCAGAATGCTCATTAACATCGACGCAACCTAAGTGATCAAGTTATTCAGGCCAGGTTCAGTTTTCTTGTGTGTCCCGTGTTTTGGCTACTCTGGACGTTGCTGTACTATACTAACGGCGGTTAAATGTTACCAGTATTAGGCGTTGTGGGTGCTCCGGTATATTTGAGCACTGTGGATGACCTGAACAATTTGATCACATAGGCTGCGTCAATGTTAATGAGCATTCTGGATGGTACGTACTTTATGACGCTGACTGTACCTACATATGTTGGTTGTGTTATGTTAGATATGTTATACAGTTATACAAACCCTTTACGACAGACAAATAAGTCAATAATAATTATATGTATGTATTATTTCTCAAACCCCCTGTACTATCGTATTTTAATAAATTTTTGGTTTTTATCATACCAGAGATCTTTAACCCAAGGGGCAGACTCGTGGTCACCCCAGGTTGTCACCCCAGTACTATTCGCTTTGGTCGGAAATTCGACAGAAATCATTTTTATTCCGCAAAAGTAGGTAGGTTAGGTTCGTTAGGTATCTTTAGATGGCCGAAGGCCAAATCGCTCAGAAATAGGAGCCCTGCCTCAGGCAGGGCTCCGTCGAATAGTACTGGGGTGACAACCTGGGGTGACCACGAGTCTGCACCCTTAACCCATTGCAATATGGTTTTATATTAATAAAAAATAATTTATTAAAATACGATGAAACTTGAACTTCTTGTACATTTACTATCTATTGGCGCGCCGCTACTGGCCTTGATAAGTTTTCTCGCACAGAGAAATAGATGTCGCTACTTGTAAGAAACCATGAGAGAGGTCTCTATCTCAGTATATTAAAAGTTACTCTATGCCTATGAGTCAGACACTTATAATCTGTGAGGTATCCTTATTCCTTAGGCGTTCAGAGACGATAAAACCCTTGCTAAATCCATTTAGCCAACATTCATAAAATTATATTCGGGTTAAGGTTGTTAATAATTTTAACAGTTATTTGTGTGTCTCAAGCATGAGCGTCAGAAGAAAATCTGTCACAAGCAGATTATCTGTGCGCCGGTCGCTTGCTGTCAACAAGGCATGTCACTCACTGACATTTTCTTTAGCACGGCTTTATCTTTGTGTAAGGTTAAAGTTAATTATGCTTGAATAGTATTTTAAAACAATAATTATACAATAATAGCTTGTCCAAATACAATTTATACATAATGGCGACAGTATCTACAGCTCCTGCACCGGGCATGCACCAAATCGACCTGTCTAAGTTAAATTTGCACCAGTTGGCTCAGCTGAAGCAGCAATTAGATCAAGTGAGTTTATTTAATTCTTAACTGGTCTTCTCTTCAGTTCAGAAATATTTTATAGATAAACAATGCCGTAGCGCGGAGGATAATTTTATATTCGTTTTTAGGAACTCAATGTCTTTCAAGACTCCCTTCAAACGTTAAAGATGGCGCAAGGGAAATTCGTCGAGTCTGGCGAAAGCGTGGATAAAATAACTCCAAAATCCATAGGCAAGAGTATTTTGGTGCCCCTGACAGGGTCCATGTACGTTCCTGGCACTATAGCAGATACTAAACATGTAGTTATAGATATTGGTACTGGATATTATGCACAAAAGGTAAGAATACTTATGGTTATTTTTAAAATGGCTTGAATACATAGCCTTAAATCAATATTTTTGATTCTTACTTTTCACTCATTATTATGAAGTGTTAAAATTGTAAGTAGGTTTTTTTAGAAAGGAATATCTTATAAATTACTGATCAGGTTAAAAAAAACTGATAGAAAGCTACATTATTTCCTAAGCAGGCTTTGTCCTGGTAAATAACTGCAATCAAAGCCACAGGACAAAAGCTGGTATAATTTGAATTTGTTTTTTGATTTTGATATTATTATTATATTAATGTTTTTAAGTTGGTGAGCTGGTTTTTTTTGGGATTGATTTTAAGCTAGTTCTAATAGATTTCTTGTTACTGTTTCAGGACATAGAAGGTGCTAAAGATTATTTCAAGAGAAAAACTCAGTTTGTGTCAGAACAGATGGAGAAAATTCAGATGATGGGTATCGAGAAGTCCAAGGTCCGTGAAGCAATCTGCATGATGATGGAGATGAAGTTGCAAGCACAAGCCCAGGCACAGAAGCCTTCCAGCTCATAACATAGGACTGTTGTTTAATATGGTTAATACGCTTGCTTCATTACATATGTATTTTTTAAATTAATGATTAATATTTGAGTCACAATTGCAGAGCAGTTAAACTAGAACAAACAAACTATGCAGTGGCGGGATTAGGTGGTGTCTATTTACCTAAGCTAAATGCTTCTTGATTCAAACGTGAGTGAGATCGGAAAGCATTATTGAATAAACATGTATCAAGTTTAGTTTATTACTGATAACACTCTCTCGGACACTCCATCTGGGCAAGCCGTAATTGTTTCAAACAGTTACTTCTGGCTATACATATCCTTCTTTACTTTTATCCAGTGCCTTGCGTGAAATGTGCATTTTTACAATATGTCAGTTTTGTGTATAACAAAAGGTGCACCCAGGGAATGATTAGATCAAAAGGATGGTGGTGAATATTTATTATTGTTGCAGAGTATACTTGCTTAGTTATCACAATATAAATTCTACTACCTTATCAACTTATGTTGTCCTGGTGACTGCCACAAGCTATAAAGTCTTTTTCAATTGAAATAGGCAAAGATGACAAAATAGTCCTGTTTGACATAACATCGAATTTGCACTGAGCATATTTTTAAAACTTTACAAGCATTTTCGCCTTGAGAACAGTCAAAATTAGAAATGGAATGCAATAGTGTCTCTATCTGTATGTTAATAAAGGGATAGTAAAAAAAAACTGTTAAAAAAAGCTTGTGAAAAGAAATATACATAGGTAGCGTCAGTGCAAGGGTTAAAAGACCTTTATTAACCCTAGTTACGTTTAATAAGGCATTTTGGCAAAAGTTAATCCTTTTTCAGTCTAACTTTTCTTGATTTTTCATTTTGATTGAGGATGTCTATTTTAATTATGTATTTAAGATGTAACAAAATCTAATAATATTGAGCTATTTTGTTTAGACCATTAAATACACTCAGGGACAAAAAAAACGGGTCAGAGTGCGTTTTTCATACTAAAGAGGCTATTTCGAAGCCTTGGTTTCTCGCCAGGGGATGCTTTTAGTGAAATCTGATGATGGATACACCGAGCATCGATACAGGACTTCCAGAGTGTCTAGGATACCAAACTGATTTAATCTGCGACTAACGCCGGAATTGATCATGTTCAGAAAAACATCAAAAATGGCAATAAAATGTAAGGAAATCCAAATGCTGACCCAAACTGTCTCACTGTCGTGTTAACTGATTGTGCGATAGGTTAGGTATCTTAAGAACATTTTACCTCCTCTATTGAACCTCGGAGTATCCACCATTAAACCTCACTCAAAACAACCCCTGGCATGGAACCAAGGCTTCGAAATAGCCTCGTTTGTATGAAAAACGCACTCTGACCCGTTTTTTTTGTCCCTGAGTGTAATATAATTTTGTGTCAAATTGGCTTTCTCTGTGGTTCACATATGTTTATGTTTCAGTTTGTAATTCTTATCTTCATAAAGAATTTGAATTGTTTATTTGAAGAAATGAAATTGCATCTCTTATGTTTACAGATCCATTTGTTATGGAATAAATAAAGCAATAACTTATACACTTTGATCAATTAATTAAGAATCCTATACTGGATGCGTTATGCGGTGTTTTGTGGTCCAACATCTCTATCAGTTAGTAATATGATGGCAGATATACTCCATTAGTTTAGTTACTTAAATAAATGTAAACAATCCAAACCACATGGCATTGTAAAACATCCAATCAAAACTGTTTTATCGCTCTTTGGGTATCTGTGTTCTGCTTATATTGACTGACAAACTATATCACGTGGTTGTATTGTTTACATTTTTTAAGTACATAAACAGGGGTCAACCCCTAAAGGTTTATGCAGAACTTGTTCGGCCATACCCAAACCAAATTTCAAACTTTTAATATGGTATGAATCTTCCCAGGTGAATTTTCGCTTCGAGTCCTAATCTTTCAAACAAAGGGCATTGTCTCTATTATCCCAAAGCCGCTAGCTACCGAGTTAGCACGTGCCACTACAACATTCATACTGAAAAACAAACGGACGTCGTCGTCCTATACTACCAAAACGTAATATCTAGAATATCAGTGACATTAAATTTGAACCGTAATGCTATGACGATACCTCTATGCTTGGCTATGCTTGGAATATCTTTGAAAGTTCGAATCCGAAACGAGGTGATTCGACAGAGAACCAAGGTTGTCGATGTAGTCCAAAGGATTAGCAAGCTGACATGGCAGTCGGCCGGTCACATCTGTCGTAGAACCGAAAATCGTTGGGCAGACGTTGTCTGGAGTGGAGACCACGGCCTGGCAAACGTAGTGTGGAATACCCTCCAGCTAGGTGGAGCGATGACATAAAAAAGGTGTCTGGCAGCGGTTGGAAAAAAAAAACTCAGGACCGAGCTCAGTGGCATGCCTAGGGAGAGGCCTATGTCCAGCAGTGGACGGAAGTAGGCTCATGATGATGATGATGACGAATTTTGACAATATATATACACAGTCTTACGGCCATTTTGATGTTCTGCGTCATGGACGTCATGTTAATTGAGCAAAATGCTAATATTTCGCTTCATTGTCAACTTGCGTCACTGGATATTTTGCTATACATGGATTAGTTCCTATGAAAGAATGTTCCTTCTCGTAATTTAAAGGAAGTAGTGCGAATAAAAGGTCTCTGTTGTTTCTTCAGTTCTCAGAGAAAAAAAACCGCAGTAGTTCCTTCGAAGGAACATCCAAAGGAACCACTGCGAATAATCCGCGAATGTGTCGGCGGTGGTATAATAATTTTGACGATTGTATGTTTTTTTTTTAAATTACGTTATTCTACATTGCCTTTACCCTATGTCTATTACTAAGTCAACAGTAATGCCGGCCGAGTTAAAAACTACGATGACAATAGGTGTAAAAACAATGTACATAGAATAGGGCCTCATCATTTCAGCCGAAAGACGTCCACTCCTGGACAGTGGACATACGCCGCCCTCAAGGTTTACCACAAGGACCGATCCTGCGCTCGCATCCATCGGTTTCCCGCAACCACGCCACGTCGTCTGTCCACATTGTTTTAACTCGGTCCACGCTGCGTCTTCCGGCACGAGGACGCAACTCGAGAACTCGACACCATCGCCCATCTGTTCTGAGAGCTACGTGCCGTCCACGACTCTGATTATTCTAAGATAATGCCTGTGACAGCCGGATTGCGAAATTTCAATCACTTACTATACTCACCAGCGATGTGCTTAAAAATAGGCGATTATTGTTTAATTTCGTTTGTACCGATGTAGTATTTTTGTTACAGAAATAAGCTGTCACATCACAGGCATCATCTTAGAATAACCAAGAGTATAAAACTCCCAACTATTTTTTAGAGCTCTTTTGTCAGTGACTTTGGTTGCCGGGAACTATAGGGACCAATACTTTTATATTGTGTTCAATGAATGTGTTGCAAAAAAAATCCACACTTGAGTCTATCTTAAGATGACACTGATGTCTGGAAAACATTGTTTTAGTTAAACTTATCCCTTTGTCGTTAGATTAGAACGAGAGGAAAAGTATAGGCTTGCTAAAATAAATAAGGGAGACGATAAACATTGTGACACCAAATGATTTATTTTTTTAATAGGCCAAAATGATAGCGCTGATATCTACAATATAATGACTTACAGTAATCTATCTTATACGTATCTACAACGTCTCATACCCACAAAACAATATTACCTAAATAAGGCAACGACTATTCCTTAAGTTTGTAAACGATTTTCTAGTAATAATGTTAAAACAAATTTTAATTCAAAGTTCTTACCATGAACACGCGTCAAGGTTGGATACAAGATATTTTATAATTACTTCGTAATAAGAAATTTACAATGATATCAGTTTCAATTACGAATAGTATAAGGTTAGAAAAGGGTTTATTGAAACATTATGTTGTTGGTAGTAAGTACGACATAAATAGTGAGCTTTGTTAAGAATCGTGCATCATCGGAAATGCAAACGACTACTTTAGGACTATAGACCTCGTCTTCTGAACTTTGCAGTGTATTTCCGAAGCTGCACGAATGTTACCGAAGCACCACGAACCACCAATGATGGACACTTGATTCTTATGACACAGAAGATAAAGGTTATTCATTTATTTCGAGACAATCAACCTATAGCCTTATGATCTTTGAATGAAGAGTTAAGTGGCCATTATTTGAGGCCGTCACCCTATAGGTACTATGTCGAACTGTACTTTGTGAAATGATCTGGTACAGCTATGCCAATGCAATGTTTTCATTTGTAAACGTAATCCCTAGCGTATTAATACATTATAAATAATCGAATAACGTTTATATCATAAATATGATAAGTAATAGGCGTAATAGCATACAGAGCCAGCTTAATATTTAATGTCATTTAGGGCCATTTTGTTCTGTTCAAGTAACTACCGAGATTTTACATTCCAAATATCGACTGATATCAGCACCTAAATTATTCATCAATATTATATTTTAAAAATATGTATTACAAGGTATTGGAAAGTCCCTAATCTAGATAGTTAGCTAGATATTTACACTTTAATACATTAACGTTTACTTCAGTAAGTATAACTTAAAAACTGCCTTAGGCCATAGATTATAGAAGTATTGTAGACAGAGAATGCAAAACCAATGTTCAGCCTCGTCGGCTCGCACAAGATAAAACACAGATGGCGGTAAGTGGCATCGCCAATGTGGGTTATTCTTATTTAATTAACTGCTTTGTTTTTTTTAATTGAAAGAGAAGAATGTGTATTACTATATGGCGTCTATGACTTTATAGCAACAAGTTTATAATAATAGTAAAGAAGTGGCGACGTAAAGAAGTGAAGATGAAATAAATAATAAGTAAAAAAAGATTAAAGAAGAAGAAAGTACCTACACTCTTACTACGATATCAATTAGTTTTACCCACTGTATTTTAAATAACGAACACAAATTCGTATACAATAACCGTATTGCATCATTACCGCCATCTATAATTTTAGTTCCGCATTCTCTAGCTACAATATTATCTTTATCTGATCTATGCCTAGGCGAACAAACTTTCGTCGAGTGTATCATCCATGTATATAGACACCGTAATCTTTACTGGCGCTCATACTATAGCATGCGCTAAATATTTTTAGGTTCTGATGTCAGTCATTAAGTATTGCACAAAACAGGCCTCGTATTTTTTTTTATTCATGTTTGGTGCAATGCCTATTAACTAACATTCAAGAGATTTGGCGCACACTGTATATTTCGGGACTTGCTACACTTATCGACGCCGTCGATTCTGCGTCAGTAAGTGTGGTGAGACCGACTGAACTGACAAAAGTCAGAACAAATAAGACTGTCTTGCTGTGCTTAGCGCGTCTCAACAAACGTAAACGTGTTACGCGCCAGCTATCGACCTGAAGGTCGTCACGCCGGCGTGCTACACGAACAGATCGCTCGCCTGCTCGGCGAAGTCCTTGTCTCATATGGTGTAGTATTCGGGCGCGAAGTCGTTGGCGAGGTTGCTGAGGAAGTGGAAGTCGGAGGAGGAGTTGGAGTTGTCCCCCGCCGCCGGCGCCGCGTGCGCTGCTTCGTAGAACTGCTGGAAGGAGCCGTAGCCCTCCGCCCCGCACTCGGCCGCGTACTCGCCCGCCGCCGGCGCGTACTGTGCCGCCGGGCCTTGCGCTCCCGGCGCCGCCTGCTGCGCGCTGTAAGCGGCGCCACTCGCCTCATAATATCCGCTCTTCGCGTATTCGCTCGCATGAGCATTCTTCTGCGCATCACTCCCGTAATACCCGTGTGCGTGCTCGTGCTGCGTCTCATGGTAATGGTACCCGTAGTGACTGTTAGCGTACGCCATCGAATCTCCAGGGTAGCCTTGCTGCTCGTACCCGGGGTGACCGTACCCCGCTTGCTCTTTCCCGTACGCCGCCGGATATCCATAGTTCTGATACATTTCGTGAGGGTACGCCTGGCGAGCTGCGGCGCCGTTGACCGGCCTCCCCGCGGAGCCCTCCTGTCTGTGCTGGCCCCGGGCGTACGCGTGCTGTTCAGCGTGAACCGCCGGGCCGTAGTTCTCATAGTTCCTATTGCCCTGCGGGTATTGGCTCAGCTTCCCGACAAATTGCTTAGAGTCCACGCGGAAGTCCGGGTGTGGCACGAACTGGCCCGGCGGAGCATTTCCTCTTATGACGTACGACGGCATCGCGTTTGGAACCGCTTGCGGATGTGGTGGGCCGGAGGCATTGGGCGGCGACGGCCGCGGGTAGGGCCCCAACGGGCTCGGGTGCATGCTGGACGGCGTGCCCGGCGTGGACGAGGGTGTCAGGCTTATCGAGGAGAACTTGGAGTCAGGGATGCCCAACGGTAGACCGTCTTTGGAAGACGACGGGGACACCTTGCAAGCCGCGATGTCGAGCGAGGGCGAGCGTTTCCTGGATTCCTGTTTGATTCTCTTGGTTAGAGTCCGAGGAGGCGCGGCGTTCTGAGGGTGCGCGTCGCGGGAATCGTCCTCGGCGAGCTTGTCTAGGGAGGAGGAGGACGCGACGGAGGAGGCGCCGTCGCTGGCGAAGCTGTTGTTGTTGGTGGCGCTGGGCGTGTTGTTGTTGCGCGTGCGCGACGCCAGCTCGGCCGGCTCCTCCGCGCAGAGCACGCCCGGCGGCAACTCGCAGCCCTGGCAGCTCTTCTTCCCCGACAGCGGCCCGTCATCGTCCATAAACTTGTCTAAGCCCAGTTTGGAACTTTTTCCGCCTTCCGACGTGGTCGAGTCCTTGTCATCGCCGTCTTCGCTCTTGGTGACAGTTTGTCTCTTGTGTTTCATACGCCGGTTTTGAAACCAGACTTTTACCTAAAACAACAGAAACGATGCTATTAATATTTTTTATCAAGCTTCGATTTGAGAGACTAGGTATACAGTGATAACTGATAATCTTATTAAAAATGATTGTAACTTGCGCAACTGCTCTTATTATTTTAAATCTTACCTGTCGTTCAGTGAGGTCTAAGGAGGCCGCGATTTCGATCCTTCTCGGCCTGCACAAGTACTTGTTGAAATGGAACTCCTTTTCCAATTCCAGGAGTTGCGTATTAGTGTACGCCGTCCGCAGTCTTCGAGGCAGGCCATTTTCTGCAACAAATTAAGCAATTTAAATATACATATTTCAATAGCGGGGAGTTACCAGGTATCTTCAAGTTGCAGTTTAAATTCAATTCCAACAGATACACAACAAGCTAGAAAAATAACGGCTCATTCAACATTAAAATTTGATATAAGTAATCCTTGAAGATGGTTGGTAATCTTTCAACGGCAGTGACAAATGTAAAAAATGCATATTCAGCATTTAACTTGTTCCAAATAAGTTGTAAGTTTTATGCCAATGTATTGAACCTTTTTGTTACATGCTAGATGCTAGCCAGTAGCTGGGCTAGCCATAGCTACAGTTACTTTGTTTATTTTTCGAATATGAACGGTAAATTTCACTCGTTCGAAAAATACTGAAGAATATACATAGACTATACAATTGTATTTAATTTTGAACTACATAAAAAAAGAGGGAAGAATAAGTTTAACGTGTATTTGAGTATGTGTGTGTGTCTGTGGCATTGGAGCTTGCAAACGGCTGGACCGATTCGGCTGCATTTGTTTTAAGAAAGCTGTTTTATTTGAAAGGGTTCTTAGCTATGTTTTATGAAAATCGTGACTGTTTAAGATATCAGCTCCCAATGAAAGGGTCGCCATTATGTAGGGGTATTTATTTTTAATACCTAATTAATGGTTTTGACTTCGCGTAAAGCAAAAACGTATGGAAAATAACAGCTATGTATTCTAATCTGAAAAACAACTAAGTATATTACTAGGTATACCTAATACACATGATTCCAGGAAGCTTTCAATATTAAGTCGCGCGAACCGTCGCGGGTGCGCTTTCCTTTAATGTAATAACTTGATCGCATGTCGGAGCACCGCCCTTGACGCCATTGTGTCGAAACATTGTTTTTTATTTTACCACAAAATACGAATTGGAATTCGAAATTCAAATTACAAAAGGGCGGCGAATAATGGGGCGATCGCGTTTGCGTGACGAGTCGCGGGGATAACCACGTAAAGTTTTCGGGTGGGGTGGCGTTTAATTTGCAGGTGATAGGGGTTATTTTGGCGTGGTTGTTTGTTCTCTGGATGTGGTGGGTTGGTAGCGGCGCATGATTGACACGAAGCGGCAGGTCGCTCCGCCATTGGTCGAAAGCAGCTGTCACTCAAACCGAGCACTGCCCTCAGTTCCGCTTGGGTGCATTGCCATATAAAAAACCCTTAAAAATGAACCTTAACCTCAAGTATCTCATGTCTATAACTTCCAGTTTGATTATTAGTAATATTACAATTGTGTTTACGACTATTCCCGCCATTTTTGAAGTTTTAAATTAAAATAAACTTACTTTACCATTTTCTTCATTATCTTCTACAAATATCTTATAGATTTATTATCAACGTGAACCTGATGGCTGCATAGCATAGAATTAAACAATAAGTATTACTCAATTAGGTATAAGTTAACTGGAGTTGAAACGCGATAGCCTCTGGTCAACTCTAGTACAGTGGAGTACACAGGGGGATTATAATAATTTAAAGTGTAATTTAAAAACACAGCGAAAAAACTTACTGGTACCATTCAAAACTAATTACAACCTGAATCTTCGTTATAGGTAGATACCTAATGATTTGATTTATTAATATATGGAAGATAGGCAGGAATGGGGTTTCCGCGCATCCGTTTTTTCACAAGATGGCGCCTGTGAAGTGAGGTCTTTTTGACAGTTGATGTTAAAATATATGCCTAGAAGAAGACCAAACTAGTGACAATTTACTTTTTCACTTGATATATACATTTAGGTAAGTACAAAATTATTTCAATTTAATATATTTTTTACGTATTATCAACTCTCAAAAAGACCTTACTTCCCAGAGGCGCCATCTAGTGAAAAAACTGATGCGGGGGAACCACCATTAGCTATGGTAGTTTTTAGGCAAAATCTAAACAAAACATGTAGGTAGCTATCATTTTTACATGCGCGAAATTTGCTCGATCTAAACATGTATGATATAAATTAACAACAGCTGATGTGACGTTGAAATATGCGTTACGTTTCGCCAGCAGCCAACAGGCCCCCTTCCAAATTCAACTTTCGCGCTCACGAGTGCGGAGGATGAATGTGCAAAAGATGCAAGTTGGCGGTAAGTTTTTGCCGGTTGTAATAGGCACGATTATGCGGGGCGAGAGAGGCTCGTATAATGTTCACATTATCACGATCCACTTCCGCGCCACTGACCACTTGGTAACTTCGATGTTTGAATCATGGAGTCCGCTAGGTTCACGCAGTTATGGTGATGTTTGAATTCGGAACTTGTTTGACAGGCCGTAAACCGTTAGTTACGAGCGTAATGGCCGATTCATTGGTCTAGTTTTGCAAGTATTTTTATCGTGTTGAAATCTAGCTGAAAGATTTTCATACAGTGAAGTGACGAAAAAGACGGACACTCATGTCTTTGTTGGATATGTTATGCTTATTATCATACTTATATATTTGCAAGGCGATGGGCTTGCCACCTGTCATTAATACACTGGGAAACATCTTAGCCTTCTTGTGCAAAATGTGGCAGAATTATCAAGAAGTTTCAAGACTTGTTGGTAATTCTTTAACTCTGCCTAGCCCACTCTGGGAATGAAGGCGTGAGTTTATGTATGTATGTATATTTGTAAATTATTTGTTTTTGTACGGTAAATACATCTATGCGTTTCTAGGTGGCCGAAGCACATTGATTAAATAAATACCATGTCACTTCTTCGACTGAAAACAACCAGGAACCTACCTACATCTTTGTTGACTTACAATTAAAGTGCGTATGTTTCATTATATTTATTTAAGCGTGGGTATACTGTTTTCGCCAATGAAACACCCTAGAATTTAATTGTTACAAAGAAAGTGATGTCACTGTCAATAACCAGAAAACCAACATTAGGCACTTGCCCCACTGACGTTGAAAAGCGGGAGGCGAGTAGAACCAGCTATCCACCATTAAAAGGTATATATCTCTTTTATTAGCACGGGATCAATATCTTTTGTTTCGACAAACTAGTTAAGAGAGGTTCTCGCCAGCAGTGTCAACAGTCAGCGATCAATTGTTAATATACGTGTCTCTTTTATAGACACGGGATCTATATCTTTTGTTCGTTTCTTTAGCGAGAAAACACTCAATAGATCGCTTCCTCGCCGTAGTAGGACAATCTCACAGTCACATCTCGCTACAATTTAGGCTGCCTGTCCACTGGAGCGGAGCAAAGCAGCTGAGCGGTGAGCGAGAAAAAAAAACCACCAATAGGGATACTTTATTTTCCTAGTCTCGCTCAGCGCAACTCTCCTATGGGTGGATTTTTCCTCGCTCGCCACTCCGCTGCCTCGCTCCGCTCCAGTGGACCGGCAGCCTTAGTAATACAACCCAAACCAATGTGGCATTGAGCCCCCATTAAACCAACACTTGAATTTACTTAAACTCCAGGGAGCAGGTAATAAACGACGTGTTATGGCGTGTCCAACCCGGGGAGATTTACGACGCTGAAGGGTCACTGCAAGTACCCTTACCATGGGTTACAATTACCGTACTCGCTAGCGAGTCGAATGCTCTGTCCCTTACAGTATTAAGAGTCACCTTGTAGAGTGCGAGGGACAGAGCATTCGACTAAGCGAGTAAATGTTACTCATGGTGTCATGGTAAGGGTACAGGAGTCCGGTTGCGGCTTTATTGAAATGTTTAGGATGCTTACGATCTTGTTGACTACGAGTATTAAATGCAGTCTTTGATTGATAACAATTGAACGAATATAATGATAAATTATGTTTGTTTGTGTGTTTCGATTGATTATGTGTGACATTTGGTATCTAGAGGTAGTTTATGGCTGGAGGTGTCACCAGAACAGAACAGAACAGAACAGAAATTACCTCACCTACCTTAAGTGTAAATCTTCAAAACCTTGTAAGTTTTCATTAAGGTTGAAAAAGGTAAGATATCATTAAGGTAAAAGGTGTCTTTTTTCAGAAAGTACGTTAGTTAGTTACGTAAATAATCTACCAGCGCTTCCCAAGTAGTAGACCATAGCTGAGAAGCAGCGCTTCAAGAAACTCAACAGTCAGTCATTCTTTAACATACTCATTTTTTTTATGGCATTGGAAGCAACCGAGCACACAGGCCACCTGATAGTAAGTGGAAACTGTGACCCATAGACATTCGCATTCACAAGACCGCAATCCTAAGACTGCAAATGCGTTGCCATCCCTGAGGACTAAGGTGGAATGCCTCTATCCTAGTCATTTCACCGGCTGTCTTATCCCCAAACCGGAACACAACAATGCAAACATTGCTGCTTGGCGGTAGGTTAATGGATAAGATGGTGGTACCAACCCGGACGGACCCTGCACAAGGCCCTCCCACAAGTGAATCTCGTATTACTTATGACAATTATACATCAAAATACATATACTTAGGTACCCATAACAACATAAATGAACAACAGGTAAAATATGCAAAAAATATGTTTTGTCCTTATCTGTCATTATGACTTTTGCATTTGACAGAGTGACAAAGCATACTGTAAATAAATTAGGTTTATAGTGCGTTTATGAATAAGGGAGTAATTTTTTACTTAACTTAGGGGTATAATATTTTAATATTATTTCAAGCTTAGTCTGTTCCCTGTACCAATTTGTCTACCATCGATAACTACAACCGATTTCATTCAACCTAGGACGAGCGAAGCGAGCGTTGCGCATCAGTATACTCGTAAAATTGTTACTAGCCTTAATATGTGGCCGATTGAAATGTGGGCGCGTCTAGCGAGGGTGCAGCTCTAATGGTAGACTGGCCACACTAATTAATCCTTTACAGGCCCTTGATTAATTATTTGAAGTTGCCCCGGGCTCCACGCATCCTTGCGGATAGTTCACACTTAATCGTGGCGTCTCTTTATTACTAGTAGGGTAAATCCATCGTCGATTCATTGTTATTTTGGGCTGGTTTTTGTTTTCAGAACCGTAAATGCAAGTAATTAAAAAACCTAGACATACAAGAAATATATCATTAAGTAGGTTACTAACATCCATTCCATACCCGTCCTATTAATATTATAAATGCGGCTAAACAGCTAAATCGATTTCGATGAAATTTAACGTTTATGGAGATAGGTTGAACCCCTAAAAAGGATATACCTAGTATGCTCTCCATCCCAAAAAAATATAACCAAGTTCTACGCGGAAGAAGTAGCGAATGTGTGTTTGTTTGTTTGTTTGTTCTGTCTTTACAATTACAACGCCTCAATCGATCGACACGAAATTTGATATACAGACAGTCTTAACTCCGGAGACGGATATTAAATCTGAAAACCCGAGCAGCTCCCTATGGACCAGATATAAACGAATTCTTGAACGGAATCACAATACAACAGCTGATTACATAATTATTCCTAGTAATTTTTCTAAGGGATCCCGCTATTATAGCATCTCTTTCACACTTTGCAGGTTTTGACACTTCATATCAGCCCTAGGCTCGCATACACGGCCCCGCTGTGACAAAGCACCAAACATTTATTTTGAATGTTGCTGCAACGGAAAAGTTACAGGGGGAATTCGCCGAGAAATATTACGTTATGAGGTGTGAAAGGCATAAATGTAAAAATTCAATATTTCCACGGGCGAAAAGTGAATTTTTCCTCAATTTTGTGTCGTGAACAGAGTCGTTGGCGGTATTAGGATGATTGTTAGGATTTCAAGTGCTTATCATCGGGGTGGGTTAACTGTTTATAACTACGTACTTAAGCAACAAAGATGCACTTTAAAGTACCTACTAATTGTCAGCTATTACCTTAAAATAAGTCTATACCAAATTGTTAGCACATTCAGAATTAACGAATTTGTAAAACTTTGACACATTTCCAAATCCTACAATGGTGCCCTGTCACAACAGAGCTGACTCCTCAATCGATCACGGCTCGGTTAGCTGTATCGACTTGACATTGCATCAATTATGAGCGGATTACCACAGACAGTTGTAAGACGGTTCAATTCCACGCTATCGAGCCAGCATCTGAGGCGCGGCTCGCGGGCTGGAATCCGCACAAATTGAACGCGGGAAAAAATCAGAACGGGACCGATATGAAAAACGCGGGAATAGTGTTCTGTAAAGTTGAGAAGCCCGGCTACACAACAAAATACAAGTTAATTTAATAACAAGTGGAATTGACAGTAAAAAAATTAATCGAATTGAATTGAATAATAAGTTGGTACTATATCGTGCGCGTATTTTAACCCGACTGCCTAAGAAGTGTAATTTCTTGACCTGTAGAGTATGTATCTATGGTTCTATGGTCCGTCTTGGAGGCAGAACGGACGGAAAGGTTTCGACAAATGAGGTGTTAGATTCGTCTTAGCTTCGTAGCGTAGTAGTGTAGGTAATCAAATTCAAATAAATGATAAAATGGCAGATTCAAAAATACATTAACATACCTACCTACCTACCTACCTATATAGACGATAATATCACAACATCAAAGTTATCAGTTTAAAAGCTTGGTTTTTATTAGAGTTGTTAACAAAGGTAACTATAATAATAGGTATAGGTAATGTAATATTTTCGTACAAAAATATATATCAATATCAGTCTAGCAATAGTAGCAAGTAACAAAGACCAAGTTTAAGCCACATTTCACCAAAAAAACAATTAACGTACTAACAAGGTACATTTTAACGCATACATAATAGTACCCTGCCGTATAATAAGTGTAGAAAACCCGTAATAAATCGCTCCCTACGCTACCTTCATTATTCCGCAGTTATACTTTGCATAAAACGCTGTTTCGCATTAATTTAGAATTAAAGTTAAGCGGTGCATGTGTTGCATGCTGCGGCCGATTTCCCCCATAGGTAGACATTCCCCGTGTTTAGTTCACATTAGCCCGAACATAACGAGCGAATGGTTAGTGGTCCCAAATCCATTTGCTTGGTTGAGGTTATTAAAAGTTGTCCGGGCAGGCAGGCGGAGTTGGGACGAGTTTGACAGCGCGTCCCTGGGGCACCCGATTCGATTCCGTCAACGAGAAAATTTCATTAATCCTGTTTTAAAAAGTTTATTCCTAGTTGCGTTGTAGGCGTGCTTAACTTTGTCTTAGAATATTATTCAAGTGATTCAAATTTTAAATGACAACACAGATATCAATATCTTACCTGCCAAATAGATCTGAGGGGTGATTATGACATAGCCATGCAGTTCAGTTTACGCTGAGAGAAAAGGACAGAGCTATATAACTGATATAGCTCTGTCCTTTACGCTCACCGTAAAATGAAATGCATAGCTACGTCATAATAACCACCCAGGTCCTTTGACAGTTTCGCCTTATTGGCCAATTATAGTGACGGTCTTACTTAAGTCCGGGTTATTTACAGTTATAGTGTAACGGCCACTTGCTAACCCGAAACACAGATGCTTACCAATTTTATAATGGTAATGAAATTTCATTTGCTAAGAGCTTAAATGACTAAAGGATTTCTTTCAACATTCACTTTACTTCGGTTGCAAATAGAAGTCTCATACACCTAGGTACTATAATCGACCTTCTCGCTGAGGGCCACAGCACGTTACAAGCATGCTTTTAAAAACCTCCGCGACCTTTCCCGTATTTATTAGCGCTGTAATAAAGACGCTCGGAATATGCTAAGCGCTTTAAGACTGGCGGTATTTAATTGCCCTTGAAAGGGGACAAAAAATAAACGGCCGAGGGCATAAATAACTGTGCACTTTTCATAATCGCAATTGTCGCCGAGAGAATATTTAGTGCGCATAAAGTCGCGGGGGCAGATAGGGCAAGGATGGCTAGGGGCAAGTGCGGCTATGCAAGACGGGTAAGGTTGATAGTTGATTGTTTAAAAGTATTGTGAAGTAGGGAGCATAGAACAAGTTGGTGTTTTTTTAAAGAAAGCATACGCTTATCATTGCTTGGTTTCGAGATTTACGATAACACATGATTGCAATGATATATTGTGGGATTTTAATGTGTTTTTTATTATTATTATTTCGCTCATGATAATGCATATAATTATGTTAGGTCTCGATTGCATTCTAGACAGCTGCAAAAGTGTTTTGCTAAACCGTCTTAATGCATATTACAATCAATACTTTTCGTAATTTTTGTTTTTTTAAACAAAGATTTTACTTTCCTTTTTTCAATATAATAAACAATGTTATTTAGGAATTTCTTACAATATAAGTATAATTACATAGTTCATAAATATATTTTTCTTCTTTCTCATTTTTTCTGATAAACTAAAAAGAAACGACATAGAAGGTTTCGAGAACAGTAACAAAAGTAAATAATGACAAATACGTACCAAATGCTTTACTAATACCTACAATGTGACTAAGAATCGAATTCTCAAGATGATCAGTTAAGCCAGCGAGGAGGGGAATAAATTTTATTTATCAAATAAAAAGGATGGCGCTCGTTTTTCACTGCGCAGGGACATTATCGCTCCTTTTAATTATTATCCCGCCAATATTTTATGCGGTTCACTATGGTTCCGTTTCCAGGACCAGAGAGCTTTGAGTCTTTAAGTTTTAAAATCTGGTGAAGACTTGAGTGTTAGTTCGTTCTGCCAATAGTTTATCTATGGTAAGCTTTTTAACGTTTTCGACAGATTACAAAACGCATCTTTTATTATCATATGTTACGTTGACGACAATGTATTGAAGTTGATATTTGGAGGACGAGAGGGAGCTAAATACAAGCAAGCTATAGGTAAAACCTATTCCGACAGCAACCTAATCATGATACGTGTAGGTATAAGGTCTGCATTACGCGAATGCATTTAATAAGTACAGTCATGTAAACAATTAACCAGCACAATACGCGCATTTAAAAAACAAAGTAACGTTTTAATTCTACTATTAGAGCAAGGGGCGCCCCTTTGCGGCCGAGAGGAAATGAAGGAAAAAAGCGGCGGAAGCTGCCCCCCCCTCCCTGCTCTCCCTTCTTGTGGCTTTTTAAATGGAAATTTATTGTTAAACACTTCGTCAATGGCGAAAGTAGCGGGCTTAGGAATTTTTATTTTACCTAGTTACAGACTTGGTCCTTTTGTTTATGCTTTGTTTGGGGAAAACAATTAGGTTTCGAGGAAAATTAAAGGAATTTGGGAAAATTAAACGCGTAGTACAAGCGTAAAATAAGGTCATCATGTTTCATGGTTGTAAAGATACGAGTACTTATTTGTTTTATTTAATACACTGGCAAGCAAAATTAACGGGTCACTTCGTAAATCATTTAGGTTAGGTACAACATGACTTGGATATTTTTGCTCGTAAGTAGATTTCCCAAGATCTCTACTAAGCGATATTAATTCCACCGGTCACCTATTTACATCATAAAATGTAGAAAATAAGATAAATATGAAAAGGTCACTGGGTAATCAAATAGTACGTATTTATGTTTAACCACAGGGTATAAATGTGGGTTTGGTTATGACCCATATAAAACGTAAAATCTGTATATTACAAAAACGTTCAGCAGCTTTATAAAGAGCATTAAACTTGGTAAAGTTGCAGTTGATTCTGATTGCCGCATTATTCAAGCCGGGCAGTGAACTCAGAAGTCAGAACTCTTACTAAGTTAATAAAATCCGATGTTGCCCGCTTTCCCCACAATTGAGCGAGGGGCGATAGGCACTTGCTGTAAAAGTTAAGGCTAATTGCCCTTAAGACATATTTTTAATTTCATTGCCTTCTTTCCTAGTGTTTGTACGAACTTTCTGGAAGGGTACGAGATAAGGTCACAATATTCGAAACTGACGTATTTTACCCGGTATTAAGAGTTTAAAAAGAGATTTATGAGTGTTTTAATTTCTTTTAAAGTGTGGCGTGTTTATCTTTGAATGTTTTTGCTCACTTATTAAGGTACTAGCTTTCGCGCGCGACTCCGTCCGCGTATAAGTCGTTTATTGCTGCTCCCTCGGAAACTGTCCAATTTTCCGGAATAAAAACTATCCTATGACCTATTCCAGGACTTAACCAATATGTGTGCTAAGTTTCATCTCGATCCGTTCAGTGGTTGAAGCGTGAAAGACGAACAAACAAACACACTTTCACATTTATAATATTAGTATGGATTTAAGTTGTAAAGTTATCTAGAAACAGATTTAGAATGTTATAAATACGACTTTTTATTTGAGACCTACCAAATTATGTCATCTAGGTAAAGTCGACTACAACGGCATGTATCTATCTACTTTTGGACCTTATTACAATGCAATAACGTGAAAAAGTTAATACATCTCTTTGTAGTCGACTGTACCTATACCTATTAATAAAAGCTACCTATAGATTGTATTTGCTAATGAAGTGAATATTAAATTAATGAGTGAATGCTTATTTGATGAGAAGTTATAACAAAGAAAGATTGCACAGTGCGGACACTTACCTATCGAACTATATATAATTCAAATGTGTTGTTGGTTTTACAATAAAAAACCAGACGAACACATTACACTCCCTAATCATGATCATTCTATCGGTTATTCAAACGTTTAAGACATGATGATGTCATCTCGTATCTTATCTAAGAGTTCCCTTGGACAATGCCGAAGCCCGCGCCCCCTAGCGGCTTGGCAGCACGTGGCCCAAAGCGGCGGTCAGTAGCTACTAGCTACTCCTTTGTATGACCACATCTTTTCAATCTGTCATTTCATTTTCATAAACGAATCATTCTTCATTTGAATTCGGCTTGGGATTGTGAGGTTTTTTTCTTGGCCGCTGACCTGCCCACCGCGGGGGTCGCGCGATGACTGATGATATTTTAATGGTTTATTTTTCTTTAACATTCTTATCACTAACTATTGTAGTTTGCCACATAGTATTTTTTGCTGCGCGCGTCTAGTTAGCTCGAATTTATTTATTCTTGGAGTTTTCTTGAACTTAATTTCTTATCGAGGACATGCAAGGCGGACATTAGAATACCTTCGATAACAGCTAAATTAGGTAGTACCTAATAACAAAACGGAAAATTGGCTAAGTTGGTATTTGCTAAAAAACTATTCTGTACTTATTCGACAGTGGCTCATAACATAAAGAAGATAAAACAAAAATGATATGTTGCTGTTAAAATCCAGACACGCCAAAAAATCTTTTAGATGCTTGAGACGTGGCTTAACACCTAGTTCCAGAGTAATGTCAATTTACACTTATACTTTAGCAGTCAGTTCAATATCCAAGTGATTGCCTAATACCTAAATACTGAGTAAAGAAACTATTTAATTATAACGTTCTGTCGCTAAATACACCAAAAACTACCGCTACGACAGATAACATTCGTCGCCATTTTCAAATTCTAATAATAGAGGTTATATTTTGAGTACAGCGTCAAACGTTCTCCGTAAACGGCGTTAGAGAAGTCAAACTGTCAATAGATGTCGCTGACAGTTCTGATGAATGAGCGCGTTCCGTTACGCGCGGTCATTAGTACGTGAGATTAAAAGAAACAAACCGACTACTGTCCGTGGACAACGGAACGGAAGTCTATACAAGAGTCGGTACGCCGCGTTTCATCTATTTTCTATTCATTTGTCTTAAAATAATACCGGTTAAGTTAGGGCTGGTTTTCACCTTGTTGAGAATATTGAGGAACTTCATAGACCCGACGGTTGATTTGACATGAGAACAAAAACGTGACGAGATATTTTATAAAATCATACTATGGTTTAATTAATTAGACATCTGTTACCAAAATGGAGTCCTTAACAGATAATCGTAACAATTCGGCCGCTAGCAGGTTTTTATTACTACTTTCTTCTTGAACTGAAACGGACTACTGTGAGCCTGGAATTTCTACAAGTTAGCACTTTTATATGTATATTAATACGACATTTTAAATTCAAAAGAATATATAAATGCCCACCAAGGCCAGCCACGTATAAGAAGGCTTGCGAGTAATGACACCACACTAACGGTAGATTCAATCGCCCTGTACTATGCATATGCACGTTACTTATGTAGCACCAATCTGTCATTAAAAGTAGCTACGCAACGTCAAATTTCTGGATAAATACCGATAAAATCGATAAAAACCTTGGATATAATAGCTACTCCTTCTTTCAGAACTGATATCTTTTAAGCCAAAAAGATTATTAATTTATGGATCCATGGAAAACCTGTTGGTTTATATTTTTTTCAGAATTAAGACTAACAATATATACCCAATTATTAGGTTCTCACCTTTAGCAATTAAGTACATTGCAAAAAAAAAATGCCTATTAGGTAGGTACAACGATTATACAGTGTAAATATGTTACAACTACTACAGCGGGGTTATTAAGACGTAGCTATGCAGTTTATTTTACGCTGAGAGAAAAGGACAGAGCTATATAACTGCTATAGCTCTGTCCTTTACGCTCGCCGTAAAAAAAACTTCGTATCTATATCCTAATAACCCATCAGGTCACCAAATATTTCTGTAAACTATAACTATGCCAACCAGCACCTCAACCCCGCACCCAAAAGATCTATATTGAATTAACATTGTTTACAAAATATGATAAAACTAAAGTAGTTTTTTTCAAAAGATATCGGTCAATCCGTCTGGGAGCTACGATGCCACAGATACAAACGATAAACTTCTAAACTTCTTCTTCCACTTTCTAGGTAAAAGATTTTTAAAAGGCTCGTGTTGTTTATTTTGAGGTGAATTGTGTTTACAACAAAGCATCAACACTTACTAAATCCATTAACATCATCATCATCATCAGCCGCAAGACGTCCACTGCTGGACAAAGGCCTTCCCCAAGGTTTTCCACAACGACCGGTCCTCTGCTGCTATCATCCAGCGGTTTCCCGCGACCTTTATCAGATCGTCAGTCCACCTTGTGGAAGGTCTGCCAACACTTCGTCTCCCGGTTTGCGGTCGCCACTCTAGAACCTTTCCGCTCCAACGGCCATCAGATCTACGAGCAATGTGCCCCGCCCACTGCCACTTAAGGTTTGCAATCCGGTGAGCTATATCAGTTACTTTAGTTCTCCTGCGAATCTCCTCATTCCTGATTCGATCTCGCAAGGAGACACCCAGCATAGCTCTTTCCATCGCCCTTTGAGTGACCTTGAGCCTTCTTATGAGGCCCATTGTAAGCGACCATGTCTCGGATCCATACGACATCACTGGCAAAACACACTGATCGAAGACTTTTGTCTTGAGCACTTTGGTATTTGGGACGAGAAGATAGTGCGTAGCTTACCGAACGCTGCCCATACGAGTTGGATTCGACGATTGACCTCTTTTTCGAAGTTGGACTTACCTAACTGGATTTTTTGTCCTAGGTATACATAGTCGTCAACAACTTCGAGAGTAGAGTCACCAACTTTGACTTTTTCCATTAACATACCTTTTCATTATAGACATGGGCTAGACTCATTCATCATCATCATCATCATCATGTCAGCCAAAAGACATCCACTGCTGGACATAGGCCTTCCCCTTGGCTCTCCACTCAGACTCTTTACTAATCAATATTAGGCCATTTTTGTAAATCGAATCGCATGTCCATTACAAGGTAAGTTATGTATTCAGTGCCTCATTACGATCATAATTTAAAAAGAAAACAAAATAATGACGATTTAATTAGTTGATTTTCAACTGAATACATTTCTACCAATTCCATTCGTGTGACTCTTGTCAGACTTGTCTGTGTCAGTGAATGAGCAGTATTCGAAACGTTGTTTATTATAAGACGCTTGTTTCTGTTCTAAATTTGAATGAGTGTCGATTGACGAGTCGATGTGGACTCATAGGCGGATGGCCAAGAAGTTACAGCGTTATTAAAAAAAAAGAACTGAATTCCGCTTGGCAAAACTTTGTTCATATTATGTGCAATGTTATTTCTTGTTTAATTTAAAAAGCTCAGTTGTTCGGTCAAATTGTTTGGCGGCTACTAATAGACATGAGTTATTTTTAAATAACAAAATTTAACGTAGCTATTTGTGTTGTAACGTTTATGCTTTGTAACAAAAAAAGGCGCCCGCTTGAATTGAGAAAAATAGTTAGGCAGTACCTAATTAATACAGGGAGTGGGTAAGGTGCATATCGAGCTCAATAAAGCACAGTTTATATTAGTCAACTTACGACTGCCCAAATACTTCTAATATATTAATTCTACAGCTTATATAGTTATCAATCGATAAGTATTTATTAGTAAAACACATTTAAACGTTAAATGATTAAACAGTCATGTTCAAAATAAAAAACGTTATAATAACAATTTGCTTTCATGATCTAAAAATGTCACAAAAAACGTGACATGAGTGACATGATAAAAACAATATCCTAAGTATGAATATAGTTATACTACAACTGCAGGGTTGTCATTGTCAGATTCCATAGGTAAATAAGTATAATGATGGGCCATTTGCAACGTTAAAAGATGGCGGACGTGTAATTTGTTTTAGACTTTAATTTTTGGGTAATTAGGTGTTCAAAGTTCTTTTCTGATAGTAATTTGTACTTTTTATGCCTTTGTGTCGCACAGTGATTGAAGACTTGGACTTATTTCGTGTATCTGGCATCTTTCTTCTCGTTTCAAGTGGACTCGCAGTGGTGCAGAGGTTAAAACTATCTTGACCTCTGACCTACAAATCACCGTACAACGTTGCCCCCAATCTTCCTAGAGAAGATTGGATTGTGTTTTATTGCTATACTTATTGATTTATACTCATATAAACCTTGACACTGGCGAAATCACTTCACGTGGAAACGCCATAATATCCCTGCGGTAGTAGCTGTTCAAGTCGCCGCGGGGGCAAAAAAAAAAAAAAAAAAGTATAATGATTCATTTCAGTTGAGGATTTTCAATTGAGATATCTCTGAAAAATTTACATTTTCATTCGAACCAATAATTTAAACTAATTTTAAATTTGATCTAGCAGTTTTTCTTTTTAACTTTTTTCTATATCTATTTTTGTTAACATGATAATAAAGAAGCTACTGAAAATGATTCTGCTGGCCAATCAAAGCAGTTTCTTAGTTATAGTTTTATTGCTGCTTCTGATGAATCCTAATAGAACTATACAATCAGATTATTATTCTTACAGAGTGAACGGGTAAGAAAAATGTATTGGTGTAGATATTACAATTACCTTCACTCGTTGGAGACGCACTGTATGAGATAGACACAGTAGACATACGCCGTTAAGAAAAAAAAACCGAAAACGGTACATCCATAAATGAGTAAAATGTACCTTTTCCCATCACTGGCAGCCCTTAAGCGCTGCGCACACGCGTCTGTCGCCACGTCCGACAGTCGGACGCGACACCCACGCGACGCGACGCGTAAAACTCGCTGTCGGCTGATCGAGATCACCATGGCGTGTCGCAAGTGACGACAAAAATGGATACAATTGCGAGAATCCCATTGAAAAAAAAACATTTTTGTATCACCTGCTTGGCATTTTAAGAAAGCAAGAAGCTA
The DNA here is from genome assembly GCA_927399475.2 of Acleris emargana. Taxonomy (NCBI): domain Eukaryota; kingdom Metazoa; phylum Arthropoda; class Insecta; order Lepidoptera; family Tortricidae; genus Acleris; species Acleris emargana. The sequence continues at coordinate 3,760,486 of OV656844.1, read as the reverse complement.
GTCGTTAAAATGGTTTGTAGAGTTTGTTAAGTAATTTTTGTCTCGTTTCTTGAGATGTAGATAAACGGCATAGTAATGGAATAAAACTGCAATTGTACGAGTTGTTAATGTTATGGTTATTTGATATGTGAATGAATAACGATTTTCAGTACCTGCATAAGAAAAACAAATTTACGGTAGCGGTACTAATGCTTGTATCAGGCCATTCTTAGCCATTTTTCTTTGTGCTTTTCTCAGATTTTGCTAGGAAAAACTTCTAATTAACTTTATTCAAATTGAAATAAAAATAACGTTAACTACTGTCTCATGTGTTTGTGATCTCTCCTCTTAAATTGAAAGGATTGTGAAGCTAGAAACTTCCATACAAAATACGATAACATTTCTCTCGTCTTAAACCTGGTCAGGTTTCTACGCTTATTTAATTAGTAGTAGATATTATGAACGAATACATTTGTACGTTTTCAAGAAATTATTTCTTGGATAAAACAAAAAAAAACCAGGAACGTACAAACCTAGTTTTTCATAATAACTACAACGTATTCAAAAATCGTGGAAATCGGACTTGATTTAGGTGGTAAGAAACGTTATTGCCGGAAGTTACATCCTCTTTTAAACCATACCTACCTACTTGGATCATATGGTTTTTATTCTCGGCTACACTAGAATCCAACGACAAACAATGTTGGCAGTTAGTTCCCTGTTCCGAGAGGCCGTGGGCGACCTCAATGTGTTACACAAAGTTTTTATTACAGCAAATAATAGGATTCATGTAGGGCGGGTGTCAGTCGGCGCGCGATACGGTATCGTGTGAAACTTTTGCGAAGTTTTCAAACTTTGGCGCGTGTGCGTGAGTCTTAAATATTCGGTAAAAATATTTCTTTTAACATGGAGCGCTGATTAAATCGTAAAAATTTCCGTGTAAGCTGTTACTAAATGGGAGTGTTTTTCTATAACGACACAATGACACTGTTTCGTTTCTCATAATATTTTTAAAGATAGCTCATAGCCCGAAGACGGACTATTGGCTGGAAAAATTGTACAGTTCTCGAAACGATAAACTATTTCCGTGCTGACGGGATTACGGACAAAGGCCAGTTTTAATAAAGATAAGATAAAGACATTTATTCAGAAAGTAGGCCACACGGGCACTTTTACACGTCAAGAATCTACCAGCGCTTCACAAGAGGAGACCACTGCTGAGAAGAAACGCCGCAAGAAACTCGGCAGTCAGTCATTTTTAAAATATATTTAATGTTACAATGGTATACTTAGTCTAGCATTATATAAATCTATAAATATTAAATTAAAAAATACATCAAATAACCTGCGTAGTTTCAGCAGGAAAACCCACCAAAATCTTGCGAGAGAGATAGAGGGAGAAAATAATCATAAATAGAATGTCTATAGTAATTAAGATTCGGTTAGGTTTAGTTACAATTTGACAAGTTAATTCTTTCGGTAAAAAACATAAATCATACAGCAACTTTATGACTTCTAAAATCATGGCGTCCATTAAACCACCATGAACTACGCTTACAGCCATACTTTATCAAACTTTGAACTATTAAGAGGCCCGCGTTTAACTGGGCATCAAAGCGTGTTTAGACAATAACCGGGTATCGCCCAAGTGGTCCGAAGTTGTCCGAAGTTGTCCGAGCTTCATTAATAGCATGTGCGGGTGACGTCGGGCAACTCGGCCCGTTCCGCACAAGTGCTACATCGAGTGGACTCGGCTAACTTTCCTCTTGAATATTCCACTCGCGGCCACTTGTTTATGGCCCTGGCTGCGGTAAATTTAGTCCCGGTTTTGTGGGTTCGTAAGTTTCCAGCGAATGCCCTCTTAACTGTCGCCGGATAAGATTTAGCGCTCGTGAAGGAGTTAAATTTCAGTGTTATAACAGTATGGCGGACGTGTACCCTTTTAAAGCAAGTGTTAGAATGTCTATGACTTTTGCAACTGCATATACTTAATAACTTGCTATTGGCAAGCAATCTCGATTGTACATCACACATTAAGACACACCCATTTTATACACTATGATGTCATAGCTGTTAAAAATCATTTGTTTTGAGTTTTTGCTTAAGGCGGAAATAATAACCACCCTTGATTCACCTGAAAATGACACGAAACTTGACCCAGTAGGCCAAATAACCCACTAATTTCTTTTTCCCAAGAGCAGCGAGACACTTCTATGTACATCCATGGAGTTATGATGTCCTGCCAGGCGATTTGACTAACTATAAATATTTCATGTTTTTTTATAAAAACTAACCTCATTTTACCGATAGGATTCTAGCTAACGAATGGTACTGAAATAAATTTCGAAATATTTACAGTTACAGAAAAAAAGCGGGTAAGCACATGAACCGGTTGAGAAACGACACATTTTGCCAAATGATTTTTGGCCAAAATGCAGGATAAAGTACCTATACTGATTAGCTAGATCAAAAGACGGTGTAACATTCTTCATACGTTTCCCAGTAGAAAACGGTCATATGATTGGCTTTACCACTAAACCTAGGGATAACATAACCGGTGAAATTACTAGCAGGCATTCTATCTTAGTGATCAGGGTTGGCATTTATAGTAGACCTACAGGGTTTTGTTAGCTACAAGATTATTTGAATATTATCTCTTCAACCTTTGATTCATCGTCATCCCTTCACCATAATCATCCTCAGCACTGTTAACGCGAAGCCGCGACAACGTTCCAACAAGAGGCCAGGGGCAGGGGTAGTTACCCGTGAAGCAGGGGCGAGAAGTGCAAGTCACTGGTATCAATATCACCCCGACGCCTTTTGTTTCACTTTTTGCCGGGTTTAGTTTAGACAAACTGGATGTTTACCTACTGTCATAAGTTGTGTTACTTGTTTAAGTTGATGGAGGTGTTGAAGAAATTATGAGGTGACTACAAATTTCGATTGATCATATTTTTACAATTACTCAAATTCGGAAACCATTTCGAGGATCAGGGTTTTAAAGCCGTTCTGCACTATTAAGTTTTTGAAATATTTATCTAATGCGGATATATCGACAAAATAATATATTTAACCTTTGTTTGACTTTCATTTTCGGCTTGATGGCCTCCTAGGTGTATCTTACATGTTAGGTGAAAACCGCTTGGAATGGTATGGTTTAATACACTATTACAATCACTTTTTATCATTAGATATCATTAAATTGTTGTAATTTACTAGAAAATGCCATCCCAAATTAAAACTAATCATGTCGTCTATGAAATGTCTGCTAAATAAATAAAGATATTAAAACAAAACTATTGGGTCAAATACAAAATTAATGAAATTGGTCTCTTCAAATTACCTATTCTTTCAAATTAAAACAAAAAAATGTGAGTATTTTTTTTTGGTCTATCCCAATTATCGACAATCATTTGATCGATAACGTCTTATCTTCAGCATTCGTTACTTAGGTCAGGTTAGGTTAGACTTGTGACCACAAAGAAATAAAGCTGCTGCACGTGAAAACGCTTTTCGATGAAATGGAAATTCGGCGCAAGATGGCGCTCTAACGTCGGCACTCGTACTTTAAGACGCTTCATTATGTACCATTTACATAAATAACTATTTTACACGTGCTATTTATTTATTTCTACTTTAATGCAAGACCTGTCAAAATAGTAAAATGGCGGATCAAATGCCGTTATGATTTTTCTCTCAATTGACAACAATTCATTATGTGCTAAGGTAGTAAAATAAAATACCGTTTCTAGATTTTACACTGCTGATTACAGTAAAAATATCTTTGGATTTTTTTATGCAGTAGTTTTTTTATATTAAGGAAAAACAGTAAAAAAAGTTGGATTGTGAATGTTAGGAATACACTTATAGTGCCCTTAGTCCATGTATTACCAAAGGAATTGAAAAAAATATACAACTGTCATATTCATTTTTTATCTGTCTGACGGATTACTTGATTCTAACGACACACTTTCGATTCTACGCAAAATAGTTTATTTATTTTAATGGCGTCTAAAAATTATGTAATTAATTAAATTACGCAAAATAACAAATTTGTGAACGAACGGCAGCGAATGAGTGACTAGTGAGTGACATGACATGACAGTCAGTTCTGTTTCTGTTTAAAGTTACTTTTTTATTTTATATCATGCTAAGATCACGACATCAGTATTCCTAACTTTGTATATACAGTCTTTTTAATGGCTATTTCTTTAATAAATTATTAACGACGAATTTAAGTTAAATAAAGAAAAACCAAGAAATACGGGTAGTCTAATTTTTAACCAGCTGTTATAAACGCGAAAAAACAATAATGCTTTTTTTTTGAAATGTTGTCAATTGACTGGCCATTACCCACGGCTCCTATTTCAAGATTCTGTAACGGACCTTCACCATATTCCAATGAAATATAAATTTTGAAGGGATAGAGAACTACTATAAAAAATATTCAACAAATATGGTACAAGAGCTGGCTACCATTACATACTGAAGCAGTTCAGTTTAGCTTGAGAGAAAGGGACAGAGTTATAGCAGTTATATAGCTCTGTCCCTTTCTCTCAACCTAAATCCTAAAAGTACCTACTTTTCAGACAACGTACTTAAAAGTCAATGCCAGTTCTATAGCATCTCGTCTGCTCTCACAGTATAATATCACTTCCATTTTGTATGGAAATCAAGGAGTCTAGCATACAACGGGTCAAATGCATAAACTAGTTTACGTGTACACTCGGCTGCGTCTCAAAGTACAGTCGTGCGGACTTTCACCGCGATCTGTTCGTGCGCTAATGTGCAGAAAACATACGGTTTAGATATCGTAATAACTAGGCTTGGGACTTTTGGATGCTCGCTATGGTTCTAGAATCCACGGAGTCGCCATTATGTTAAAATATTATTTTTCGAAGTCAAAGTCAAAGTGTACAGGTGACGCGATATGTATATATAGGTACGATTTACTTAATTATGCATCCTCTTTGATACTTGCGTGGTGACAGACTACTGACTGACATCTATTTTACCAATTAAAAAAACACTTGATTAATAAATTGTCAGTTTTCATTAAACACGGTTTAAGCAATTTCGGTACTACTTGCGAAATTAAGTCCTGGTTTAAATTACATATAATTAAATTTAGAAGTGGCGACTAATATTAGATTGAAAAAGACATTTTTGTTATTGTTACTTAAAGTATTTGTTTTAGTTTATTTTGTTTACTAGCAATAGAGTATTTTATTATTGGTAATTATATACATACAAGCTGTATGTACACATCCACTTTGACTTTGACTTCTAAAAAAATATTTTAACATAATGGCGACTCCGTGGATTCTAGAACCATAGCGAGCATCCAAAAGTCTCAAGCCTAGTAATAACATAAATCTACTCGGTTTAGCGGTTTGTCGGTACAGTCGTCGGTGATCGTGCTCAAGGCTTGGAAACTTCATTATTTATATAAAAATTCAATACTGTTTTTTTTTTTTTTTTTTTTTTTTTTTTATATAATAGGAAGGCAAACGAGCACACAGGCCACCTGATGGTAAGTGGAAACTGTGACCCATAGACATTCGCATTCATAAGACCGCAATCCTAAGACTGCAAATGCGTTGCCAACCCTGAGGCCGAAGATGGAATGCCTCTATGCTAGTCATTTCACCGGCTGTCTTATCCCCAAACCGGAACACAACAATGCGAACACTGCTGCTTGGCGGTAGGTTAATGGATAAGATGGTGGTACCAACCCGGACGGACCCTGCACAAGGTCCTCCCACCTCCAATGATGACACAGATACAGAGCAAAATGACACGTAAATATACATTTTTGTCGGCGATCGCCCACGGAGAATTGGGATAGACCGAAAATAATAACTCACGGTTTTTACATTCTAATTCGAAAGAATAGCTAATTTTAAGAGACAAATTTCATTAAGTTTGTATTTGACCAAAAAGTTTGGTGTTAATAATCTTTATTTATTTAGCAGACATTTTATAGATGACATGATTATTTTTTTGTGTTGGCATTTCCTAATAAATTAATACAATTAAATGATATCTAATGATAAAAAGTGATTGTAATAGTTTTGTTACACTATTTCAATCACTTTTTATCATTAGATATACAATTTCAAGCGGTTTTCGCCTAACCCGTAAGATACACCTAGGAGTGCTACAAGCCAAAAACGAAAGTCAAACAAAAGTCAAATTTATATACTTTTGTCTAAATGTCTGAAATGAATAAATATTTCAAAAACTTAATGCGGAACGGCTTTAAAACCATATTCCTCGAAATGGTTTTCAAATTAGAGTAATTTAAAAAATATGAACAATCCCAATTCGTTTATAGAATTTTCTTCTGTAGCAGTTCTATTGTCTAGGATTAAACTAGCGTATATAACGTTGAGTTGCTTGGTTGATTTTATCATTAAGAAGGAACAACCAACTTTTTATTTCCTGATTTCCCAAGTCGGGAACTTCATGTGCATTATGAACAATGAATATAAAAAAGAACAATAATTAAAATTTGTTACATTATACAGGACGTCACAAAAACCCGCAAATGTAAACATTTTCAACATTATTTATTTATTTATTATTAAAAATCAGACAACGTAATGGTCCAAATAATTTGTTAGTAACACAGCTTACATGGACTGTATTAGTACTTCAACATCAAACAAAAGAAAAGGCTACATAAGGCTCCGTTTTTCGGTCATAAAACGATTGAAATGCCGCATTACATTATTTTCATTTTCAGGAGTGTCTACATATATGCCACTGCGTCGAAGTATGGCTAAGTACGTTATAGCGATTGTTATGGTAAGGATTTGTTTTAACTCTATTTACTCTCAACCGTCTGGCAGCAACATTAAAGAAGCGCTATGATAGAATAGAATCCACATTCCTATTCTAGCAGTTCACTCTTATCTTAAACGTGAACCAAACCAACTCTTATCCTATCGCAATAAGATAGCATTTCGTATCAATGTATACTCGCTTTTCTAGGAAAAGAAAGTAAATATATATAAAAGGTGAGTGTAGTTCGTGGCGCGGTGACGGCCCGTTAAATTTGCATCGTACGGTCCGCAGACTAATGGTGTTTTACAGTTTTGCATGCCTGGAGATGTTTTTTGCTTTGAAATATTTGCCTTAACAGACATGGAATGGATGTTTATGCTTGAACATAGTAAATACAAGAAAAATATATACAACGTGACTTGGGTAAGATCACAAAAACAAGTAAACTTTTTTAAATAATGTAAATTTAGCTCTAGTAACTTTTGATAACTTTTTAATTATTAAAGGTCATATACGAGTAACTTACTTTTTCTATTTTGGTTTGTTATTTCCAACCCTTAGCGATGAAATCACACATGTAGGTACATTTTACATTTTAGGAAGAAATTACTTAATAGCTTACTGTTTTATGAGCATACATCGTTATCGCGGGAGCAAAAACAAATCTTTTAAAGAACACATATAACAGAATGTCTGTTCAGTATAAACGGAATATTCTGCCTATACTATACACTCTAAGCCTCTAAGTTCTTCATATCTTGCACGAAATTTTCGCTGGAAACAGTCAATTAAACTTGTCTAACACTGAGTAAACGCTTTTATAAGTCAACGTGTCAGCTTTAATAAATCAAGTATTTTTAAGTCAATTATTTTTGCCCAGAACTAGTTTAATTTCTTTAAATATAATTCATATTTAATTAAGATATATTTTTGTATCTTTTTGTACATATCAAACCAATCAAGAATGACAAATGTCTAAAGTAGCAGGACGGAGGTAAGACATTTGAAATAAAATGATACATTTTGAACTCGTAGGTATAAACGTTTCTCGATACGAGTGTCACTTCTGTTATTGCCTATTTGTCATAATCTTTGACTACTGTCAAATCGTTTTTGCTCCCGCGATAACGATGTATGTTTATGAGATATACCACAATCATCCTATATTGAAAACTTGAGATGAATCGCATAGTGTAAATATATTTTTATTTATTCTTTAACTGTTTATTTTTACAAATGTTTGTCCCCAATCCACATTGCCTGCTTACTGTACCCACTTGGATCACGGTGAGTATGCACATTTGACCCCCGTGTTGCGTAGATTTCTCCGTTTGCAAATAAAACCGAAATCGGTTCGATTGTATTTTAGTTTAAATGAATACTACATGGCTGTTAAATTTCGTTTGAAAACATATACCATTTTCTTTTTCTCCTTTACTCTCGTTTAACATAAATTATTAATTGAAAAAGGTAATAGGGGAAAATGGGGTACTAAGAGTCAGAGACCTATGGTAACCAGCGTTCTAAAATCCAGACGCAAAGTATCTCATCCAATGAATATCGGCCTACTCGATGACAACTGCCCAGTTGGGGAAGTGTGTGCCTTTTTTTTATGGCATAGTAAGGCAAACGAGCACACAGGCCACCTGATGGTAAGTGGAAACTGTGACCCATAGACATTCGCATTCACAAGACTAAAAATGCACTGCCAACCCTGAGGACCAAGATAGAACGCATCTATGCTAGTCATTTCACCGGCTGTCTTATCCCCAAACCGGAACACAACAATGCAAACACTGCTGCTTGGCTGGTTGAGCTGTCACATATTAATAAGTCTGAGGCCGATATTCGTTTGTTTGTTAAGATACTGACTGGATGTAAGAACACTGACCACCCATGCCCTGTGAGTCCCACTACCTCTTTCTCCCCTAACATGCCATAAACTTTTAAATACATGACAAATGAAAAAAGATTCAAATCCTAGACACCTTCTTGTCTTCAACAGTTTTAATTGAATCATGGATTTGTGTATAACGAGAATGTGTCTAACTTACTATAACTTAATCTCTTTCCCACTTATTTCTGACCTGACTGGGTCAGAGATAGGGTTATGTTTGCCGAGTGTATTATGTATATTCAAAAAAAAAGCAGTCGGTTTTCAAAGCTTTCCACCATTTCAGGTGTGGTCCAAAGCCTGATGTGACTGTTTTTTACTATTTCGAATAAGGCAAATTTAATTTAAGAGTTCATAAGTAGCCTCTCAACTAAATTGTCCTAGGACAAAAGCAAAGAACGAGATTGAAAATAAGAAACAATTACAAAAGACTCGTTTGACAAACTGCCGCCATATTTTCTTTTTATGACTTATGCTCGGGTTGCGCCAGATTTTAATTTACCAACGATTTCGATTTTCCTGCAGTTTTAAAAGGAACTTATCAGTTGGAGAGCGAGACGGCACTTTAAAATAACAATGCGGAAGAGGAGGACAGGCTGAGTGCAGAGGGAACGGGAAATAAAACAGGGGAAGAAAGTTAAGCGTCCGTGACTTTTCAAGATTTTTTCGACGTTTATTTTTTTAAAGTTCGCTCGCTGCCTGTGCGTCTATGTAAAAGAAAACGTTTTCCGATTTGTCTTTTGTTTTCCTCTTACTTTATGTGGGCGCTTTGCGCTTGTTTTTTACTCCCTGACAGCTGAAATATGCATTTATTAAAATTAATGTGTAAAGCGTGTTTACTATAGTAAAATCTTACAATTTGACTACAAATAGACACATTACATAGTCTCTCTTTTTGGAAAATCATACAAAACTGCTATATAAAATTCGATCAGAGTTTATTTTCGACACAGAAAAAACGATATCGCAAAGTATTTTGCTACAGTAGCTCGTATTAACATGACAACAAAGACGGCCTTATCGTTCTAGAACATGGATTCAAAAATAATAATGGTTATAATAAGTGTAATAGTCTGTCCATCTAGAAAACGTCCAACCCGTTACTAATTATTTAAAGATATTGACTTTCTATTATTCCCGACGGTCTCACGCTCTGAAAAAACCAAACCGAAATCTATATTAGACCCGGTAATAGGTCCATAAGCAATAATGAAAGTAAACTTCCGAACGTAGCAATTACACGCGAAGGCAAATAGTTCGATCATCCATCACGATAGAGCGAGTCTTTGAGGCCTCCGACCAATTACTGGCATGAAAATTAAATTCACGAAATCTAATTAAGAACAAATTGTTTTATTTATTATGATGCGTGGTCATTTGTAGCTGTCGCGGCGGCGCCCGGGGCGGGCCTGACGGCCGCTCGGACCAGTTCTCGAGTCCTGGTTTGTGACGCAAGGCATCGCCCTTGAATATGCGTTAACTTAGAAAAGAAGAAAGAACTAGCTTTATATTGGCTATACATACAGCTACCGTTTTTATATTGTACCAAACGAGGTGTCTAAGTTAAAAAGATAGGTTGATGCCTTTTAAAACGCAGTGCCAATAACTGGGGGGTTATTATGTCATAGTTATGCAGTTAAGTTTTCGCTGAGAGAAAGGGACAGAGCTATATAACTGCTATAGCACTGTTCTTTATGCTCACCGTAAAATGACCTGCATAGTTACGTCATAGTAACCCCCCCCAGTGTATATATTAAATTCAAAGACCAGACGAACATGACAAAGTGATCAATTGTAGCTCATCTCTTTGATACAGATGTGAATCAGTTTTTGTATAATTATTTAATAGATTTAAACACATAATATAATGGCAACCCGTTCATTCAGATTTATCATCTTTCATATTGTAAACGGCCTAATAGATATTCATGTAACCAAGCCAGGAACCATCTAGACAGCTTTCTTTAAAAAAAACGCATCCAAATTGGTCTTTCCGTTTGATAGCTACGATGCTACAGATAAGACTTACAGAATCATAGACACACACACGTATGCACACGTTAAACTTTTAATACCTCCCTTTCCTTTTTTCTTTTGTCTATTTTAATTTTTTTGGTCGGTGTTAAAACGGCTAAAAATCGACCATTATTTGAATAACCACAGTATGTTAACGAAATAGCTGAGTAGCTTCAATATTACAATTAAAAACTTCAAACCTAACATACAATAACCAGCATGATAATGACAGAGACAATCACATCATCATGGTTCTAAATTGGTTGTATACTCAACACAATCCCTTTGCAAAATAATGTCCTCACGCGCTACTGCGAAGGTACTGCGGGTGTGTTCTTCTTTTTTAATTTATATTTCCTTCAGTACGTCAAAAGAACTAAACAGAAGATAGATATTACTGATATGAATTATCTACCTTTTATCTAGATTTTTGAAGCAATGTTTAACTTCTACATTTTTCTCTGCACACATTTCCTTATAACATGCCTAAGCATAGTAAGCATATTCCCCAGAAATATAAAAATATAGTGACACCGTGACGTATGTAGTGCCGCAGGCGTAATGCGCTCATTTGTTACGCCGCAAAATGGCGCCGGCGGCAACAAAGACTGACGTTTTATTGTCCAGATTGCTTACAAATGGATGTATCCCAGCTTTCTTAGGAGTTCGGTATTTTAATGGTGATGTTTGATGGGTTGAGAGTACAGTTCTTGGTTAGGGTTTTGAAATATATTTTTTGATTTTACTTGTAAAATTATGCTTAAGTATGCGTTAAAGCGATTAAGTCCCGCTTTAAATTTATAGTATTACAGTTTACATATAAAGTCAATCGGTGAAACAATAAGAACTTCAACATAAAATTAAGTAGGTACGTCGAATTTCATAAAATTACAACAACAAAACTAGCTTTAAACAATGTTAGTATAATCAATTACGTTCATTGTATATTAAAAATGCGTCATGTTTATATTTCATTGAATAAATGAGTATAATACTACTTATTACCATCACTTACCCTAATAAATTGTTACGGTATTGATTATTATATATTACTTTTGAAAATAGATAAAATATGTCTAAAACTCCATGTATTAATAAACATAATTACAATTATCCTGATCCAATACGCCCCTGGTCACTCCCTGACCCGCCGGTCAGAGATTATCTCGTCCGTCGCGGACGTCACGCCGTGATCGATGACGCCGCGACCTGACGCGTCACGCTCGCGGGACGCTCTATTAACACGCGCGCACGTCTGGACGCTACTGTTCCATGTTTGATAAACAATAATACGAAGCACATAAAAAAAAACAATTCCAACATGACAGTATTAAGAATGAAAGAGAGAAAGCGAAAAAATCAAACCGTACAAGACACTCTATTAAGTCGCGGGTCGGAGATCATCTCAGATGCCGCGGACGACACGTCGTGATCGATGACGTCACGAAAAGTGACGTGACGTGGCGCGTTACGCTCTATTAACACTTCTGACGTCATGAAATAATGTTAGGTCTATTTTGGACAGGAATCAGAAAAAAAAACTGTATGTTTTAGCAGAGTTTAGGTATTGTTGCATTGAAACTTATTTTTTTTTCCAATTAGAATAACAACGAGAACGACATTATAACTTATTAATATTTCTTGTATATTATATCCCAATGTTTGCCCGGTGTTCCCTAAATACAACTGCAAAATTAAGGTTGTTGATTCTAATATTCATAAAAAGAAGTACAGGACCTATCTTCATTCAAAGGGATTATGAACAAGGTGACAACATAAAAACCCCTAACTTTTTCCACCCAATTGACTTCATATAGAAGATTAAACCCTTCTAGCACCTTCACACCTTTAAACCCTGAGGGTCGCCGCAACAGCTGAATGAATTACAGCAGCCAAGATACGAGAGGTCGCGGCCGGCGCCATCCATCATGCGGTCAGCCGACCCTGCCTGACCTTCTGATCGGTATCGCTTCTGGGAGCTTGGGGTTCAGGTTACAGTGGTATTGATATATGGTGTAAAATGTGGGCTATTTCAATAATATTGAAGCTGAAGTGAGGATTAAAGTCATTGATAGTAAAAAAATATCCAACGCATCAATAAGCGAGTTCTAAATTGTCTAGCCTATCTGGACCCCTCAACCTTACAACATAGTATACTTGTTACAGGTCGTTCTCTGTTGGTTTTAGTCAATTTTTTTTTTTTACTGTGAAGGTTGAAGACCTCCACGTGGCCTCTATAGCCCGGTATTTTGGAACACTCCTAAAAGCAACAGATAGCTGTCATAGACAGAACTAGACAGAACCTCATAAGATTTCGATGTAAATTTATAAATAAGCAACCACAATTACATTTTAATAAAATGTATTTACGAATTACTAAGTTTAATTTAATAGCACCCCCACATTTGGTGGAGGCACAGGATTAAAATTCGATGTCTAATTCTCTTTTAATGCGCTAAACATATTATAACTATTAATAAGAGTTGTCTGATTTGAGCTTTCAATTTGTGACACAAGTAATTTTCCATATTTGTCACACTGAAGATAGAAAAGGGCGTTTTCTCGGTCTCATCCGAGTCGCGAAGTATGATTGCCATGACAATACCCGTTTTAATACTAATCAAAATTATTAAAATAAGTTGCGCTTAATCTATATTTGCACTCGTATTTTTATATGGCATGATACCAAAATTATAATAATAGATTTTACTTACTAAGCATGTCAATAATAAATTGTTTTTGCGTAAACTTAAAACAGCATCTACAATAAAAAAAGAATTTACTTCAGTTGCGTTCTCAATTTCCTGCGCAACCAATTCTAGTTGTTTTAGTTCTTTTCAATTAACTTTACAATAAACCTCTCGCAGTCCAAAAGTTGCAAAAACTTGGCAACACAGCATGAAATTATCGTCAGATTGAAACAGTGGCCGGCGTTCTGCTCGGGACAGTTCATTTTTAATAATAAATGAGACGAAATCAAGACATGACGAATAAATGAATCCAGAACTTGACGAATAAATGAATATGGAATATGATAAATGGAAGGATCCCTCGCGAAGATTTTTTCGTTGCCTCGTCCGAACGGAAGACGCTGGCTTTTTCCTTTTGTAGCGGGACAAGTTAAGCGTTTTTTGGACGGCCGGCGTGATATTTATCATTTCTTAAAAAAAACGTTAGACCTTCAATTGTGTTCTTACGTTGATTCGGCCTCTGGATAGGTTTTGAATCAACGGATTTTTCTTCCTTTTGGGTCAGTCGGCGGAACTATAAAAGGGACGAATTATAATTATGTTTGTATTGAATTGCCCTTTCGATTTAGATTCTGTTTACTGTAGCTCCGTTGTATTTCTTAATGGTCCGCCGAATGAGCTCGGTTTTTATCCGATGGCGCAAAAAAAAAGGTAATGAGCTTAACAGTCTTTGTATGTATGTAAGAATTAGGTCCGAAATCGGGTGTTTAACTGTGAACTAGGTATTAGACTAATTTTAATAAATGGGGTATCATAATAATTCCTCAAGACGGCTAACACGGTGGAAAAAACGAATGCCACATAGACGGCATACTTTTATTTCCAATATTTACTTCATAAAAATATCTTGACTTGAACCTTTTAACTTCCTTCCTTAATGTCTAAAGACTGCATCAAACATTCAACAAATCGCAGTACCGAGACACTCTCTGTCGTAATATCAAAGGAGGCTAACTGCAATGTAATAGTCGAAGCATTCTACCCTCTAACGGTAACAACATTAAATTCAAAATGGTTATACAATTACTATGCAACTACCGCCTTTTCGGGCACCACGGCAGCTACGAGGGCCTCAGGACTCCGTCCTCTAATCCTCCGTGCGTAATCCGCAACTGCACCAGTCACTGCCACGTGGTTCTATGATAAACTACCCAAGCAGATTATGCAAATTCTCAAAATTTAAAGGATACCATCCTTCTCGCACACACGGTAAAACCCGCTCAGTATCCCTCTCGGTCGCATTCCGCGCACCCCAGTGACGGGAGCGCCTGATGGATGACGCGTTATTCCAATAACAATTTGGATATCTATGTTTGAGAGCACGAATGTTTGATGCGCTCGATATCTTTGATGTGTTTACGAGAAGGTAATTTTATGAAAAATACTAGGGGAATTTACAGCCGTGTTTTTTAATAAACAGATGTCAATGAACTGAGGCGATCGTTAAGGCGTTGCTCGGTGCGCTCGCGCCGGACCAATAAAATCAAAATGATTGCAGCCTGCCCGGCGAGAGGCGGACTCTTTATATCCCTGCCGGCGCAGGCGTCGCTCAACACAACACAATTACTAAAAAGTATTATAAGATTACAATCTCATGTTCACTTACGCCCTTTCATCAGTCAACCGGACGTGGAATTTATTTTAATATGCTCAAGCTAGACTTTCGATACAGGCTTACAAATGGCCAGCAATTAATATTTACGTTTAAGCGCGATGGGAACTATTTTAAGTTTTTTTTTAACGTATACTTACTTTTAGAAATAGAAATAGAATGGACTTTTTATAAAAAAAGTTGTATTAAATAACGTACCTGGGTGAATCAACTTTTAAGGTACTCCCCATTTTTCGACATGTTTCACCAATTTTATGTTTTTAGAAAAACTATATATTTGTTAATGACGTGGCTTACATGCTTATTCAATTAGACAAATGGGCTCACATTTGAAATTATTTAATTTAAAATAGTACAGTTTTAAATAATAATATACTTGGTTACGCAGGGGACAATGTTGTCCCTAGGTTTTGTATGGAAAATGTGCAGTCACCAGGTTTTTTTGCGGATTAAAAAATATTTGAGCTGTTTAAAGTGTAAGGTCCGTAAATTTGGTGGTCTGATTTTAATATTCATAAATTATTAATAACCATTTGTGACCAGGAAAGTATTAATACCGCAAAAGAAAAGGAGTACCTTAAAAGTTGATTCACCCACCTACTACTATTTATTATTCTGTGTTATTGGCGTGTAAGGTACCATTTTCAAGGCTCCGTACAAAAAATGAAAAACGGAACACTTATAGGATCACTCGTGCGTCTGTCTGTCTGTCCGTCCGTCTGTCACAGCCAATTTGCTCCGAATCTACTGGAACCGAATCAGGTGAAATTTGGTAGGATGGTGTAATTCTGTGATCTGAACACAGATGTGCGAAGTAAATTTTTTATTTAAATAAGGGTCATTTTCGGGGGTCAAATTAGGGGAAAAAAAGTTTTACAAACCTTACTGTGTCACATATTAAATAAAAGGGCTCGTTATGGGGATCTCAAATATATGTTATTATTGTAAAATTAATAGTTTTGAATTTATTCATGAAATAAGACGAAAATTGACCATACCCGGATCTCCGAAAATAACGAGACTAAAATTCAAAAAATACAAAATATAGTTTTCTTTCATTCTACATAACAGGAAAACCTATAAGAAATCTATAAAAAAACGTATACACGGAACCCTCACGCGAGTTCAACTCGCACATGGCCGGTTTTTGTGCGTTGTGGTTTGTATGAAATAAATAAAAACCCCGGATATAATGGCGACCCCTTCTTACAGAGCTAATATCTCTGAAACGGCCCAAGCGATTTTCATGAAACCTAGCTAAGAAACATCCCCATTAAACTAGTTTTCTTTAAAGACTGCATCCAAATTGGTCGATCCGTTTAGAAAAAACGATGCCCCCGACTGACACATAGGTACACAGATACGCACGTCAAATTTATAACACTCCTCTTTTTTGTCTATGGTTAAAAATTCAAGGTGGATTAAACATAGAGTTTGCGTGTATTAATGTTTTTTGCTGCCGACTCTACAAGCTACACGTGTGTACCAAGATAACAATTGAAGAATAGATGTTGGTAATGGTTGGTTTTAAGTGCTATTCGTCATATTAACTTGAACCAACTATAGCCACCATTCTAACCTAACCTACGTAATTAACTAATGAATGTTCAAGATATCATGAAAACATCATGGTTTCAAATGCCCAATGGAACCCTGACCCACCATGGAACTGTGTCCATACTAATATTATAAGTGTGAAAGTGTGTATGTTTGTCCGTCTTTCACGCTTCAACCGCTGAAAGGATCGAGATGAAACTTGGCACAAATATTGGTTCATCATCATGTCAGCCGAAAGACGTCCACTGCTGGACATAGGCCTCCCCCAAGGCTCTCCACTCAGACCGGTCTTGTGTAAATATTGGTTAGGTCCTGGAATAGGACAAAGGATAGTTTTTATCCCGGAAAATTGGTCAGTTTCTGACATTTACGCGGACGCGGAAAGCTAGTAGTTACATAAACTAACGCGATTTACCTATATTCATAAACTAATGACATTTCGGCACCTGTATACTAAATATCAATAATAACGGGTCACTAACAACTGCAATTCTTCACAAAGTGTCCCGAGGTATATGCCATCAGTCTATTTGTCATGAGGATATAACAGTCATCATGTATGCGGTAACCACGGGTCGTGGATGCCGTAATAGCTGGGCATTTGTCGGTGCGTGTGAACGGAAAAGAACGGCTTACACAGTTCTTATTGCATGCGTAATGTTGTTTATTATGCTTCAGAAATTAGGTTGGTTACTGATCAATTATTGTTTTAAATATACTATTATATGTCAATAAACCTTTGTAAACAGGAACTGTACGAGACTCTACGAGGCAAAACCAAATTAGGCAGTACTTCCATCCTAATAAGGGTGGAAGGCGTTACTACACAGAATATCATATTTGCAAAACATCATACTTACGCAGGTAGGTTTAGGTTATGTTAGATTTACAATAGGCCCGGAGGGCCAATCAACCCAGAAATATGAGCTCCGTCAACACTCTCAAATGCATGTCTAACTAATAGTGATGTTTTGCTTCTATGAAGAGTTTTCAAAAGTGTTTTATTTAGGTTGGTAGGTCTGGGCCCGGTGCATTCGACATGAGAGTGCAAAGTAACATCTACAAGTTTCTTAATAAGACTGTTTCTGAGAAGTTATAATGATTTGTAAAGTATGTGTAGACGCAACACATAATACAATCTTTACATAATAGGAGTGCATGAAGACGAACATATCCGTCGATTTATTCTTAGACTAAAGACAACTTCAATGTTGGTATCACATTGGATTAACCTGTAAAAATCCAAAGACTCGCCAAGAAATAATTAAACAGAAACTTTGAAACAGTCGCAGATCAATAACCATACATCTCCATACATAATAGACACATTTGGCCGGCTCATTTTCGGCTACATGACAGGCACGTCTCAATTTCTGAGTTCCAGTTGACAGACGAGTTGGGAACACACGTGCTCCCCAGCCGTGGTCCAGGGTTCGCGAGTTCGTGACTCGACGGTATGTAGCTACCCCGCTCTCCAAACGAAAAAGGCAGTATAAGAATACGAAGTCCATATGCTCATACTTCGTTTTAGCTTTGGAGGGTAACCCAACCCGGCTCTCTGACATGCATGACAGCGGGGCAGTGACTTGCAAGTTCAAACTGACTCCCTGACGGCGTGGATTTTGCTACAAGCTTGGTAATATTTGTTGTAAGGTCGACGTTGCCAAATTGGTGGTCTTCCAAATTGACGCTTCTCAACGCTTTGGCAATTGGCGTTTGTTCCTAATAGGTACGAATTTACTTATTGACGTCGTGCGGTGCTTACTGTATAGACAATTTGTTGTTTTGTAATGTTAGTTTTAATGGACCACAAAGTCTCACAAGCGTTCTATGTGGAAAGCAGAATGCGGTCCGCATAAAAATTTCGAATGCATTACCTCGTGATACGACGTTTCACGTATATTTCGCAAAACACATATGTACTCGTATTTCGAGGTAAAACCGCAAATTCTGCAACACTGGCCGTCGAAAAATATACGAATGGAGAATAAAGAATAAAAAAGTGGAGCTGTGTGAGTGTGGGTAGAGCTAAACGCAATATAAAGTGTGGTTGTCGTGGGTTATACCTATACGTAGGTATAGGTAGCCTCGCCCCCCGCGGTCATTAGTGGCAGAGCCCCGCGCCGCTGAGGAGAAAGTATGATTTTACTCCTATAAAGCCGTATTTCTACTCCATACAGAAATTGGAATACGTAGCGAAGTTGGGCGGGTTCGGGAAGGACATGTGGCGGATGCTTGTACATAATTCCCAAGTTTGAACAGTCTCATGTCGGGCGTTAATTTTGTCGTTCGGCTGATGTAACGCGCTGGCAGATGCCGCGGGAGAAACTTGCTTCGTATGGGCGAAGTTCATAAGGGTTGTGGTACCTATAGACATTGTTATACTGCCGTCCGAAACCAAAAGGAAGTATAATCATATGAAATCCGTTACTCTTATTATGCCTTTTTCTTTTCGAGGTCCGTTGTACAAACAGATCTGTAGGGGCTTACGTTAGTTAAATAGTTACATTAAAAACAACCTTTATAATATTTTAAGTGACTTCAGTAGGTAGGTTTAGAAAATTCTGCTCTTCAATAAAAAAAAAACATTTCAAAATTCTTCAACTCCAAATAGAATTTTTAAAGTAACATAATAATCTTCCGTGTCAAAGTAGGGTGACCAAGTAATAAAATATTTGTTTTAAGTGGAAAACTCACGTTTCCCAGCTGAGTAATTAGTGACCACGTGCGAGGGGGACCGGGGACAAAAAACGCGTGTTCGTGCGTATCTGCCACTATAGCTAGCGTGTATGTGGATGAAACCATTAATATAACAGTTTCCTTACCTTGCACTATTTTGTACCTTACGGACTATGTTTGGTGTTATTTACTTTTTGAATAATTCGGTTGGAGTTGTATGCATCTCTGTAAGGTGTTTTAATCTGCGGTAGTACCTATTTGGCGGTTTCATTTTTTATTGGGAAATTGTTCGTTAAAAAAGACTCATTTACAAATCTATTCACTTCCAGTAAATCTAAAACAAGTCTAAATCTATTTTTAAAATGAAATATGTAGTGTCAAAAATATTTATTACCGTGAAAGTCTTTTGGACTAGCGACCAGAGACCAGTTCTAATATTAAACGATAAATTTTCTAATTTTTCGTTAAATTATTTACCAAAAATAACTTAAATGCAGTCGTTCACGTAGAAATATTTTAGAGATGTATTAATTTTAATAATTCATCACATCTCTGAAAATATAAATCACGAAACAGCATCATTGTAAGAACGTAATAAAGATACCTCCACATGTCACCAAATTTTATAAGCCAAAGAACAAGATCACGTCGCTAGTGTGGCTCCGGCATTAACTCTCCCAGGGCTGATGCAAATACCGGGATGTTGGCTCAAGAGCGGAGTCGAGGTCGTTGGCACATCGATTTTCGATTTGCTGCCGGTGCAACGGAAGTGGGTCAAGAGCTGGCTGGATCTGAAGCCATATACTTCACACGTCACTGGCCAGATAGAAATAAAAGAAAATTAAAAACAAAACTTGCGTTCCAAATTTAAAGGTCCTGTTTTTACAAAATATGGAAAATTTAAATTGAGTAAATGAAACTCTATTTGGTTTCATTGGCATATCATTTAATGAGATTCTTGATTATAGCAAATATTTGCTTTAAGGATACCTGTGTAAATTAAATTTACCAACTAGACTGAAAAAATGTTCGACGATGAAAATAAAATACTACCGCATCGTAAGGCATTGTCTGCAAAAATTCTAGCCTCCGTGAAATGAAATGTAACCTATTGATAGAGAAATGAGGAGTTTCAACTTTTCATTAGGGTGCGATCGAAGCAGTTAGAGCCCCTTTATTATCTGCTCGCCTCTAAATTGCCGAAAAGAAATTCCTCTCCAGGAAAAAAGGGGAACCGAGGACAAAAACCTTGTCCTCAACTAAGCTACCAATGGCGCACCGTTATTTAAAAATCGAACTCGATAAGAGCCGGAATGTTTTTATTTTTGTAAATGGCCAGAATTTATGGTCTCCTTTTAAAGTAAATATTGGAATCGATGGCAGTTTTCAATGGAGGTTGGTTGATAAGATGTTTTTATGTCAGTCGGGACGGGAAGGTTTCGGACTCTGGAAAATGTGACGTTCGCTTTTCGGTAATGGTCAACTGATAAGCAAATGACGTCGTTATCGAGCCTGCTTTAGTTTGTATCATTTCGTTTCATTTCCTCAGGAAGAATACGATTGACCTAATAAATTACTTTTGAAGACCAAAGTTTATTTAAAATTTAAAGTATAGTAGCGAGTTTGAAACAAGATTGTTGTTTAGATAAAATAGAATTGTATCGGCGATAATCAGATAGCTTTCGTCAAGTAATGCATTAGGCCGGGGAGGCGTCCTCCCCCTCCCTGATAAAGAATTGAGGGTATTAAACGATTACAAATGCTTCGCGGTTCAATAAACAAACCACCGGAGGAAGCCACCGATTTCGATCAATTGCCTAAATAACTACGCAACTGGATAAGATTTGGAATAAATAATAATTGCGGAAATCTGGGATCTTTACAACTTATATCATGTTTAAATGACATGAACAATGTAAAAATAAGCGTAAGAATACCAAGTACCAACCAAGACAACAAACGAGGTATTATTGGTATTATTATTACTGTGTGGAAGAAGCGAAAGAGATTTATCAGGATCGTAGCAGGTGGAAAGAAGTGGTCTCTGCCTACCCCTCTGGGAAACAGGCGTGATTTAATGTAAGTACGTATGTACGTATGTTAAACTATGAAGGTAATCATTACGTTACAGCTCCCCTGAAATATCATCTCATAATATGTGTTAAAATGCCAAGTTGCGTTATACAACTGTAGAAGCTTTAAAGTCTCATTAGACCCGTAGACGTATCACGAATTAATTGAGCATTTAAGGCAAAACGATAGTACGGTCCCTGAAATGAAAAACTGCGGAAAAAGGACTCTTTAAATGGCCACGATAAATGGTCTCCGAGCACTTACACTTTTCAACTACCGCATAATCAAAGGTAAGAAGTACGGTGACAACCGAGATAAGGGCCTTCATCCAGTCTTATTTATGTAGCTGGCATCCGATTGAGAGGTCGTGTGTTCTCGGTTCACTTCGGAGACGCTCGGAGCCCTTCGGAGGTGTTCGGGCAACATTTGCACGCGCTCACTTATCTACCCTCCATTTTATTTCCGTACCGCGCTTCCTACCGTTTGATTGTGATCCACCTTTGCATGTATTCGTATTTTCCAATATTTGAAACTCTTCACAAGCGTTCTAGATAATTCTAAAGATTCAGTTGATTCGAATTTGATAAATAAAGTAAATGTATCGTAAAAAAGGGCCGAAGACAATAAAATCGAGGCGGCGAAATGTTCAGGAGGTGTTTTTGCGCATTCATAAAGTTAAATGGGCCCGGTGCAATCGCAATCAGGCTGTTGCGGAGCCGATCAGATAAAAATATATTAGAGTTTGGTTTTACGCCATTGGCGAGCTCTGTTCTATAACCGTTGTAATAATATTATATTTTCGCGTTCATTATCCTTTGCCCATTTTCCGGGAAAAAATGCCTCAGTCATTCTATGTCTATCCAACCTCCATACGTTTTTGGCGCCAAAAATTAACGAACAAACCAACCCGTTTCACATTTTACCAGCAAGTATGTGTGAAGTACAAAATATTTATCCACGATACACGCATAGATTATTAATTTCGTAATTCCCCGACGAAGCGCCCTCTTCACGACAATTTTTACACCTCCGTGTTTGCGTAGATAAGCAAATACCCGCGTGTGATGGATATTAAGGGCGCACCTTACATCATTTGCGTTATTACCTGAGGGCGAACGTCTTATATCTAGATGCAACACCCCTTATATGCTAAAATCAAATTAGTTCGAGGATTCCCTCCCAATCGATCGCACTCTCGATATTACGAGGGCGACTTTATTTGAATAGCAGACGTGTCGTGCTTTTAATTAAATGGTTTTTGTCGTCGACAATTGGGTCAGCGTTTTACTGAGATTGCTTTTGTTTATAATCAAGACGTTCCAGCCATGTTCGTCTTACTGCTAGTGCCAATTACTCCAAGAACAAGTAAAAACCAGTAAATTCTCAAGAGATAAATGTGTTTACTTAAGTAGTAATTACTCAATAGTCAATTACTCAACTCTTTGTAAATGATATGATATACCATTATAGTCTTGACTTTTTCACGAATTTATGGTTAGTCTATACAATCATTATAATAACACCCCTACTTTGCGTTCGATATTTAAATTCTATCAAAGAAATTTTTTAACGAGTTGTGCGCTACTACATTGACGACGAGTTTTTAAATAAAGAATAACTGTCGAAAGAAGTTTATAAATGGCCAGTATCGACGTTAAATTTTGCATATTGTCTATTTCTGGCCAGCATCGATTAGTGATGCTATCGCGCAAGTTTCCGAACAAGTTGGGAGTTAGAAAAGGCCAATTTCCTGCGGATTCTTGCCGCTTATCTAGGCGGGGATCGGAGACGTCAGCGGTAAGACGCGGCTTTCGTTAGGGCGTTAGCAAATTAACACCCTCAGCCCTTCACGCTGTCACATTATTGCCCTTGTTAATTGTTGCCGTACAGAACATCATTATTGGTTGGAGAGTAATGGAAACTATTTTGCAATAGAAACGATGTTGTGGGTATGTAAAAAAATTAAAACGGAAGTGGGGAACAAAAATGTTTATAATTGTTTAGTTTATATTTAGGTTCACAGTGGAGCTACTGTAATGTCAATAAGGAAAGTCAGACTTATAAGTGGCCACACAATTTTGTACCTTGTCGCTGTAAAGCCATTGAAGATTAGTCCAGCAGTTCAAACATGACGTTTAAGTGACAAAGTGCCAAAGTGTGCAGTTACTTATTAAGGCTGGCCGCATCTATGACAAGCTACAAGCGAGTGGAAGGAAACAAATCTTACTTCAATCTCAAAAAAAACGATTCACCGTTTCATATGCCGTTTGACAGAAACTTTTGAGCGTTCCATTTTCGAAAATTCTAATCGCTGAGCTGGCTTAGAATATGTTCATTGACCAAAATCGTTGTCACTCCATGATCAGTTTGGAATTTATAATATCAAGGCACTTAAAACTTCTTAAGGTAAGTTCGTTCAAGGATGAACGTCTCGTTAAAACTGTCAGATGAATTAGAGACGCAACAAGCGATATTGCAATGCGCAATAGCATACATTTCCAGTTTTTTTTTGAGAAATTACGAGAACATTCTCGTAAACATTAGAGAGCATTAGAAAGTTCGCTTGCCATACAAAAATTAAGCAAATCCTTAGAAGAAACTTTCACAATTTGAGAAGTTTCTCGTAGGCACAATGCTAACTGGCATGCACATGTTATACCAAGTGTCGCTTCTTTACACACTACTCTTCATCGTCGGGACGGAGGGCCAAGACGCTTATGCAGCGTCCGCGGAATGACGGTGACAAATGACGGATGCACTAATAGTCGCGTCGGAGGGCGATAGCAGAGACGTTCTGTTGCGATATTGATTCATTTGTCTATTCAGAATCGTGGACGGTGTATCATGTGTTGTAATAGTCCAAGCGTGTACACAAATATAATGTAAAGATTAGATAATGACAAAGCTCATTCAAAAAGGCAATTAGACTAAATGTTGGTAGAATTGACCCACAGATACGATGATTTCACATGCTGGGTAATTTATACTGTAACATTATATTAAACAATAAAATTTAATAAACTGGAATCTGAAAATCGGCGTGTTACTATGTAAAAAAGGAACTCATACAAAAGTTAATTCCCTTTAACTGCAATAATGTCACTATTCAAATAGTACACTATTTAGTGTCACGGTTGGATCTAATGTGCTATAGTATAGGATAATCACCTTATTCATAAAAATGCAATTGACGTACTTTGGTAAAATAACCTATTCTTTGTCTTTTCTGTCAAATTCAAAAGACATAATGACAGATAAAGACAAAGCATAATTTAAATGCACTTTAGCGAATGCGCGTTTATTAATAAGAGGGTTACTATTCTTGCAAGCAAGTTATATAAAAAGAGTTAACATCAAACAAAGTTATTTTAATTACTTCTTTGTTAGGAGAAACATACAATGCTAAAAATATCCTAATTTACGTCTATCATATCTACGCAACGCATTTTAAATATACCTACAGTACAATTAGTTACGATGTATGATTAAAAAAAAAAGGTAATATTCAATAAAAACTAAAATTAAATTACCTAACAAAACAACTGACCCATGCATAGCATGTCCACAACAATAACACTCATTTAAAACAATGGCCGCCATGCTTACACATAGCTTACAAATGGCAACACAGCACTATCACGCAGAGCATTTGTTACTCGCATCATAACAAATGACATTCGTGTCTGCGCCAGTCAGCGGGCGCATTAGCATGGGTGAAACGCTTTACATTTTCGTTACAGTTTGGGCGTTTTAATGACAAGTGGCGCTGTGTTTTTAAGTTATGATTGAATTTGTTTTCGTGACTTGAAAATGTATAGAGTAATGCAGTATAGAATTGAATATAGGTGTCACAGTACGTCCTGGTTTTATTTTAATGAAATATATTGTTGGGGGTTGTAGGGCCTTGTGCAGGGTCTGTCCGGATCGCTACACCATTTTATCCATTAACCTACCACCAAACAGCAGTGTTCGCACTGTTATGTTCTGGTTTGGGGATATGACAGCCAGTGAAATGACTAGCATAGAGGCATTCCATCTTAGTCGTCAGGGTTGGCAACGCATTTGTAGTCTTAGGTTTGCAGTTTTGTGAATGGGAATGTGTATGGGTCACAGTTTCCACTTACCATCAGGTGGCCTGTGTGCTCGTTTGCCTTCTCTATGCCATAAAATAAAGTCAATCTATTAGCTTGGGGCAACCAACACCAATCAACACAGGATGTTTTTTTAAACATAGCTCTGCAAAATGTACATTATTAATTGACAACAATTCATTTTGTGCTAAGGTAGTAAAATAAAATACAGTTTCTAGATTTTACACTGCTGATTACAGTAAAAATATCTTTGGATTTTTTTATGCAGTAATTTTTATTTATATTTAGGAAAAACAGTAAAAAAAGTTGGATTGTGAATGTTAGGAATACACTGATAGTGCCCTTAGTCCATTTATTACCAAAGGAATTTAAAAAAATATACAACTGTCATGTTCATTGTTTATCTGTCTGTCGGATTGCTTGATTCTGACGACACGCTTTCAATTCTACGCAAAATAGTTTATTTATTTTAATGGCGTCTACAAATTACGTAATTAATTAAATTACGCAAAATAGCAAATTTCTGAACGAACGGCAGCGAATGATTGACATGACATGACAGTCAGTTTTGTTTACTGTTTAGTTACTTTTTAAAATTTTATATCAGGCTAAGATCACGACATCAGAATTCCTAACTTTGTATATACGGTCTTTTTAATGACTATTTCTTTAATAAATTATTAACGACGAATTTAAGTTAAATAAAGAAAAACCAAGAAATACGGGTAGTCTAATTTTTAACCAGCTATTATAAACGCGAAAAAACAATAATGCTTTTTTTTTTGAAATGTTGTCAATTGTAAATCAAAAGGTATAAAAGTATAAAATTAACAGTATGTATAAATGAAACGACTAATTAATAGATTAAGATCAGTTTATCCCTAACATCATAGAATAGTATTTTTTTATAATTCTAACATGAAATTTGACCAAACACTGACCATTCGACGCCATGTTTAAAAACTTGTCAACGAAATGCTTTTAAGATCACAAATCGATTGACACCCCCGTAGCACTTAATAGTGGCAGCTACGGCGTAGCGCTACAAGATTAATACGTCTAAGGCTAGCTACACAATTTGTCTCTATAAACGTTGACTCGGCGGTTTGCTACGACGCGCGATTAGCTAAGAAATTTATTGTTTAATTTCTAAGCCAAGTTATTAATAACAGGAGATGATAAAATGAATTCCAGTGTGATTTATAGCGTGTGGCTTAATATGCGGTGTGGGTGGATGTGTGATTGCGTTGTTTAAGATCGTGGTTACTAGATGAGGTTCTCGAGATTTGAGATTAACATTCAATGTTAGGTTTTGATTAACATATCAAATTGACCCTATATCAAATCTTTATAAATCTCTCTGGTAATAGTAACCAACCATCATAGTGAGATTAAATGTCGGTAGAATAAATTAATAGAGATTTGGACAGAGAGAAGCGTACCAAATTTTTTGGTCTTCTATTTATTATCTAATGACTACATTATAACCTCTGTTAAGATTTTATTTTAATACTTCTGTCCACTCTAGAGTGATTTCACCATTTACATATTCTATATTCTACAGGGTGTTGCACCCGATGTAGATAGTTTAAGTTTTATCAACACATTTACGTCGCAAGTTGGTTAATTACCGGGAGCCAGCTTGTGTCCGGAAACCGGACAGCGTGATACACCCTCGTCTCAGACAAGCTTGCTCACGTCTCAAACGCCGACCTTAACGATGTAGAACACCACCGCTACACCCCAAACCCTTCCTAAACCACATCCTTCAAAGTCCAAAATCGAGTAAACAATACATACTGTGGAGCTCGTAAGTAGCGTCGCGAGTGTCGTAACAACCTAATCTATGTTACTCAAATATATACTCAAAGTTTGAAAGCGCATTGTTCAAAATCCATTGTGCTGATTTGACAATGGTGATACAGGGTGTACGCGTAAGATGATGCTTGTTTGGGAAACTCTTGCTGATATGATAAATCAGTTTACAAGCAAACGGCTTACAACGAGAGGGGACTAGGATGAATCGCATTTTGAATATTTGATAATTCAATTTAATTGTTTAGGGTTGACACTTAATCTATTAAATAATTATTGAATAGGTACACTTAGTTGTTTATTAAGACAGCAGAATAAAATCAAATGAACCAATCAGATTACTGTAATTAAATTTAGATTTTTAATTTGTAGTATCTATATTTCCCTAATAACTAGGCGTTTTATTTGGTTTAAATGTAGGTTACGAGATTAAAGAGACAAATATATTTACGTAGTAGGCATTTATTATTAACCAAGTATACTAGTTTGATAAAGATAAAGACATCTATTCAGTAAGTAGGCCGCACGGGCACTTTTACATGTCAAGAATTTACAAGCATTTTGTATACTTTAGAATCAAATACGAAGCGTAACTAACTACACTTATTTTTTATTAAGTATCTGTATACACCATGAAGAGAAAAAACAGATAAAAAAAATGCTTGTGTTCATATCTATTGTATGTTTACCACATAAGTAAATAAACGTAGACAACGCTATATGTATTAAGTATAATTACAACGATTACAAAAAGACAACTAATAACAGGTCAAAACCGCGGATCATCGCACCATTCACCCAATAGGCGGTCGATCGAAAACCGCTGAGCAACGCTCTCTTTTACTCGACCGCCCACGCCGCTAGCCCTATCCCCTTCTAATAGGATTACCGGAGACGTGGCAGGTAAGTGTCGTTAATTGCCGTAAAAATCTGCGCCAACAATAGATACAAAAGAGGCGCCGTGCGCGGCCGGCCTTAGTGAAATTGATTTATTGATTTCTTGTCGGCTTAGGGATTATTTTATTTGTTTATTTGTTCGTCGGCTACCGATTGACTTTGTTCAATGTAAGGAGAGCATTAGCTACCTGTTTCTTATAGTTAGATAAGATGCTACAAAAACTCTAGTCGGGGAGGCTTTGTTAGTTCAGTTAGGTGCAAGGCTCCGATGAACCTATATAATTTAAATATAGAAGGTCCATCAGAACGAACATGATTCTTCACGTAACAGTCACAATTGGGATAGACCAAAAAAATAACTCGCGGTTTTTACATTCTAATTCGAAAGAATAGGTAATTTTAAGAGACCGATTTCATTAATTTTGTATTTGATCCAATAGTTTTGATTTAATATCTTTATTTATTTAGCTGACATTTTATGGATGACTTGATTATTTTAAATTTTGGTTGGCATTTCCTAACAAATTACAACAATTAAATGATGTCTAATGATAAGAAGTGATTGTAATAGTGTATTAAAACATACTATTTCAAGCGGCTTCAAGCCGAAAACGAAATTCAAACAAAGGTTAAATATACTTAGGTCAAAAAAACCGAAATAGATTAATATTTTAAATACTTAATAATACAGTACCTACGACTTTAAAACCCTTTTCCTCGAAATGGTTTTCGAACTAGAGTAATTGTAAAACTATGAACAATCCCAATTAAAAAATGAAATTGGCACTGATCATCTTAATTCAGCCTACTTGTAACATGATTTTGCTCTAAGTTTACGCTCTTAAATGTTTTTCTACATAATAAGTATACCAAAATTCCTCAACATAAAATTAGCGAAGCAGTTTAATGTAGCAACAAAATGCGATACCTGATTTTATTTTTTAATTAAAATTTATATCACCGATAATATAATCATTTTACAATGTCATAACCTTTTCGAGTCCTAAAATTATCTTTAACACCCTCATAATTCCCCGAATCACCTGATCTGGCGCCTGACCTAATGCACCGTCCGTGTTCCAGCCCGGTGATAAAACGGGACAAAAGGTCATTGATTTATGTCCCGGAATGACGGCGAGCGGTGAAAGTGTTACGGCGTAAATCAAACGGTGTATTGACAACTATGAAACTGGTTATTACTGGTTATTTATACTATTGAATTGTGAGTAGTCGATGCTTCTGAAGATTTATGGGGTTTATGGTGTGGTAGTGGTTGTGGTTATGATTTGATTTACAGTCCTTATTAATTCTGATATGTAATATTAACTTGTTAACTTTAATGTACTCTTACTTGTGGGAGGACCTTGTGCAGGGTCCGTCCGGGTTGGTATTGGTACCACCATCTTATCCATTAACCTACCGCCAAGCAGCAGTGTTTGCATTGTTGTGTTCTGGTTTGGGGATAAGACAGCCGGTGAAATGACAAGCATAGAGGCATTCCATCTTAGTCCTCAGGGTTGGCAGTGCATTTGCAATCTTGTGAATGCGAATGTCTAAGGGTCACAGTTTACACTTACCACCAGGTGGCCTGTGTGCTCGTTTGCCTTCCTATGCCATAAAAAAAAGTAATGTTTATTGAATTAGCTGTGAAAACACATGTAAACCACTTAAACTCACCTAGTTAAGAACTAAATAAACCTTAGTTTTGGAAGAGTGAGACCTCCTGATACAGGTACATTTCAAACCTAGTAGGAGGACTAAAAAAAAAAACAGACAGAAATATACATTAATCTTTGCGACCCGTCACAGGTATACACTTTGTAGCAATCGGATTAATAAAAGTATATCTATACATACTTATATAAATCCGTATATTTGAGAAATGAACTTAAAAATACAATGGGGTCGTAGAATGAGCAGCAGAACACGATTATCATTTTTTCAGAGTTGGTGTCTGTTTGGCTGTTTAATTTTGTTTCTTTTCGCATCAATTGAAAACCACTAAATCAATGTTAATGCAGTTTTTTCACTATAAGGTTTCAATAAACGGTGACCAGATTTATATATAACAAAAAACTAAGGTATGATAGTAAAAGGGGGGAAAAGAAGAGTCAAAGTTAGTGACCTAAGTTACCAGATTGGTCCGTTGAAACTTTGTATAATTACATTTACCTATGTCAGGATTTCTCGATAAAAGTAACAACAACTAAGAAATTATCAAATTAGTCCAAATATAGGTATTTCTTTAAAACCCTATTTGAGGACCGTCGGTTAATTTAAGTGATTACAAATATCAAAGTTTTATAATAGATAAAATCTTATTAAATACTAGCTGACCCGGCAAACGTTGTTTTGCCATGTATGAAAAATTTTGGGGTGGACCACTTAACATTTAGGGGGATGAAAAATAGATGTTGTCCGATTCGCAAACCTAACAGATATGCACACAAAATTTCACGAAAATCGGTTGAGCCATTTTGGAGGAGTTTGATTACAAACACCGTGACACGAGAATTATATATTAAAAAGAGAATAAAAAACATTTGTTTTTTAAAGAAAAGCTTACACAAGGGACACGAGCACCCAGAGGTCAGTAAGTGGGCTCTAAGGCATATGAAATCTGCTTCTTAAAATATTTATTTCTCATGAACATTAGCAGCACCAAGAGCCACTCATGTGTGGCCGGTCTGGATATTATAAAACACCTATTTATTAAACCTATGTAACTCCGAAGGAAGCTCATTCCAGATTCAAATTGTACTCGTAAACGTCATCGAGTACCGTTGCCTAGATGAGCGCATAGACAAGAAAATAGACGAGAGTTACTGTAATGACTAAGGTGCCAGTTTAAACAGTTCCTTGAAACATTCAAACAAAAAACGCATGGTAATAGTTCTACCTTCGGTGTTCGTCGAACCCACCGGCTCCAAAGAGATTAAACAAGTTACGCAACCAGTAATTGCTCGTCCCGTTTTAATTCGACTTAATAGGACTCAGCAAGGACCTTCGAATGTTCTTAACCTCAAATTTACGGTCATTTTTCACATAAATCAAAGGGAGCCGGCTGGAAGATTAATTATGAGCGTCCGCAGAGACAAGGATCAAAACTACCTGGACGATTGCGTAACCACTTCGCAACCATTGCGAATGTGAACGATTTATGACTTACTTTTGCAAGG
The DNA here is from genome assembly GCA_927399475.2 of Acleris emargana. Taxonomy (NCBI): domain Eukaryota; kingdom Metazoa; phylum Arthropoda; class Insecta; order Lepidoptera; family Tortricidae; genus Acleris; species Acleris emargana. The sequence goes on along the minus strand of OV656844.1, from coordinate 3,729,155 downwards.
AAAGTGCAAGTGTGAATGCGTTTTTGTAACTTAAAAAAAAATCGCAAGTGCGTAGGCACCTTTTGTTTGATGAAAGAAAAGAGACGCTGGCTTCTGAATGTTATGATGGTGTGGTATTGACTTTTAGCGCAAACTGTTTGATAAGTACTTGAAGGTTGACTTTGACTGAAGTGACGCATACAGGGTGTCTTGTGTCAGATTAAATGTCGTATTATACCATACGATTATTACATACATTATGTGGTTCGTCACCCTTATGTTGATGTCGCATGTCATAAAACCTTAAATTGACTCTTCAAATTGATAGATGCATCTTCTCTGAAAATATAAAGGGTCAAGGCACATTTTTACTTATTAAGAACTTACGACAAATTTAAAAGACGAGTTTGGCAGTCTGTACTTCCTTTCATAAATGTAGGCAAGGCCAAACATAATCTACCGTCTCGACGTTTGTTACCGTACGTACATACATACATACATTAAATCACGCCTATTTCCCAGAGGGGTAGGCAGAGACCACTTTTTTCCACTTGCTACGATCTTGACAAATTTCTTTCGCTTCTTCAACATTCATACATCGAGTCATGCACGCACGTCGGTTTCGGGTACTTAAGATTCGGCCCTTTTCCAGTATTTCTCCGATTTGATTCGAAAAAGTACGCCTAGGGCGGCCTTTAGTTTGCTACCGTATCAAGCTCAATATTGATACCGCTATAAATTGAACATTTAAATAAAAAAGCGCACCATGTGCCAACGGAACCACCAAATGACAGTTCCCAAGTCATCATCATTACGTATAAATGGGCTCGTATTACAGTGAATATTTCAGTTGTTTAGTTACAGCCGATCTAATTGGAGACGCACGCTATTCTTCCAACGGAACAGCCTAAAAACGCATCTGCATTTTAATAGACATAGAAAACTTAACTCTGTATGGTATTGATAAGGTTGCAAATACGAAGTCCTAGAATGGCAATCTCGAGATTGAAGTCATGAGCATGTCTACGGGTCTCTGGTCTCATTTACTACCAGGGCACCTATTCTTGGCCGTAAATACTATCGTATTGTCTTTAACACGGCCGCCATTCAAGTAAATAAGAGCTATCAAAGCGTTGACAATAAGGCAACAGGTCAACAAAAGAAGATGTAGTGACTAAGATTGAAAAGGGCATGCTTCGATGGTTCGGTCATTTGGAAAGGATGGATGAAAGAAGACTGACGAAAGAGATATACAGATCGAACGTGAGTGGAAGGATCGGAAGGGGCCGCCCTAGGCGTACTTTTTCGAATCAAATCGGAGAAATACTGGAAAAGGGCCGACGTGCGTGCATGACTCGATGTATGAATGTTGAAGAAGCGAATGAAATTTGTCGAGATCGTAGCAAGTGGAAAGAAGTGATCTCTGCCTACCCCTCTAGGAAACAGGCGTGATTTTATGTATGTATGTATGTGTGTAGGTCAAAAACGACATTTTTTTTACCGCGTATGGATTGTATTTTCTTTCGCCGTCTCTTCGCTAAAGAAAGAACACATCAGCATGGAAGTACCACAAAGGTAATCATTACGTCATTTCAAATCAAATGAACGTCTGAATTTCCTTTATTTCCTGCCCATTCAACCGACAGCTGTTCCAAATATCATTTGTCGTTACAAAGAAACATCAAACGAACGAGATTGAGACTGCATTGTATCAAGGAATCAGATGATCGATCGAACAGGGCGGTCTAATTCCGAGCCGAAGGCGTGGCTGCCGACGATTTGTTTTAGCCTGTCGAGGTACGGGAAAAAATGAGATGAGACGATGGGAAAGCTGAGGAACTTGACCTTTTTATGCTTCTTAAACGAATTTCACGCGTGTTATGTTGCTAAAAAGATAGTATAAGCGATCAATCGTGTGTTATCAAATAGCAAAAATTGCGTCGACAGCATTTTGCTTCAACATGTAGATAATAACTGGCTTAAAGAATTTGAGAGGCTTACAACTTTTTACTTTTTAAATACAGAATTATCTTTATGAAGACAGATTGGGTAAAAAGAGTTATTGGGAATCGGGAGGTAAGTCACATAATTCAATTAATTCTCCGAATCTCTCGAAATTGTTTTATACAAAACTGCATAATTTTGAAAAGTTGCAGTTCCAAAAACAAACTAAAATATAAAATTCCAAAACCGTTTCAACCCGTGAGCCGGATATCCAGCGAGGAAGTGGCTGGAACGGACGCGGGCCTGTCAGTTAACGGAATCAGTCAAAACTTGGTAAATCCAATATCTAAGTTTAGAGGCACAAAGACGTCGCTGCACGCGGGCTGTGGCCACACTTGCGGCGGGGGCTGTGGCCTTACTTATAGCGGGGGAAGTGTCGGCCCGGTCTTAGGTGATAATGAGGGGCGAATGATAAGCGATAGAGGTTAGCCATTTATTTCTAGATACGTTTGTTAAATTTGAAACATAATGTATTCCAGCTGTAGTCAATTAAATATATTATTCAAAAAATTATTAGTAATGTTAACGGCGTTTAGGTACATATTGTAAAGGTTATAAATACCTGGCAACTCTTATTAGTTGAAGTTAATGATTATTTTTGCCGTATCATCTGAGGCCGTGGTTTTAATCTATTTGTATTTTTAAGGTTTTATTTAACTCAGGCGCACAAAATGTATGGAAAAAAATGCATTTCGCAAAATGCCATTTTTTTTAAAACAGCCTAGCTATATACTTATATCTACCACTGAAGAGTGTTCCACAAAAATAGGCTAACGTGAACAGTATCTTACACTTTCGACATATCTCGGCGTCCCAAAATCAAAATCAAAATCATTTATTCTGTAAGTAGGCCCTGTAGGCACTTTTACAAGTCTGAATCTACCATCTACCAGCGCTTCAAGAGACCATTGTTGAGAAGAAGCACCGCAAGAAACTCAACAGTAAGCCATTTTTTTTAATAAATAACTTATTACAATACTAAACTTAAGCTATCTAATTTAAATGTCACAGGGATGTACAGGTCCCAGTAGTAATAATAATTAAATTAATAAAAATGTCAGCTTAAAATAATAATACAATTCCGGAGATGTAAAGAGTCTCCAAATGTCAAATTAAAATTAAATATAGGTAAGTAGGTAATTAAACAAAAAAACAAAACAACAAACACAACAACAATCCCCGCCTCCGCTTCCGCCTGCACCGTGCCCGCGCCCCGGTCGATAGCGGCGACAGTGACTGATCACCGCCGGTTCACGGCCGGAGGCACTATCTGAGTATAAAGTTTGCTTATAAACATTTAGGGCGCGGATAGGGTGCAATGTGCAGCTTGCGGAGTGTTTGTTGACAGCGAATGTTTTGTACTAGACGAAAAAACAAAAGACATGCAAGTCTGTGAGCACTTAGAGGCTTCGGTTTAGTACTTCTCTCTCACTCGCTCTCATACGATCTTATTAAGAGCGAGTGAAAAAACAAAAGACATATACAAGTCTGTGAGCACTTAGAAGAGGCTTCGGTTTAGTACTTCTCTCTCACTCGCTCTCATACGATCTTATTAAGAGCGAGTGAAAAAACAAAAGACATATACAAGTCAGTGAGCACTTAGAAGAGGCTTCGGTTTAGTACTTCTCTCTCACTCGCTCTCATACGATCTTATTAAGAGCGAGTGAAAAAACAAAAGACATATACAAGTCTGTGAGCACTTAGAAGAGGCTTCGGTTTAGTACTTCTCTCTCACTCGCTCTTAATAAGATCGTATGAGAGCGAGTGAAAAAACAAAAGACATATACAAGTCAGTGAGCACTTAGAAGAGGTTTCGGTTTAGTACTTCTCTCTCACTCGCTCTCATACGATCTTATTAAGAGCGAGTGAAAAAACAAAAGACATATACAAGTCAGTGAGCACTTAGAAGAGGCTTCGGTTTAGTACTTCTCTCTCACTCGCTCTTAATAAGATCGTATGAGAGCGAGTGAAAAAACAAAAGACATATACAAGTCTGTGAGCACTTAGAAGAGGTTTCGGTTTAGTACTTCTCTCTCACTCGCTCTCATACGATCTTATTAAGAGCGAGTGAAAAAACAAAAGACATACAAGTCTGTGAGCACTTAGAAGAGGCTTCGGTTTAGTACTTCTCTCTCACTCGCTCTCATACGATCTTATTAAGAGCGAGTGAAAAAACAAAAGACATATACAAGTCAGTGAGCACTTAGAAGAGGCTTCGGTTTAGTACTTCTCTCTCACTCGCTCTTAATAAGATCGTATGAGAGCGAGTGAAAAAACAAAAGACATATACAAGTCTGATAGCACTTAGAAGAGGTTTCGGTTTAGTACTTCTCTCTCACTCGCTCTCATACGATCTTATTAAGAGCGAGTGAAAAAACAAAAAACATATACAAGTCAGTGAGCACTTAGAAGAGGCTTCGGTTTAGTACTTCTCTCTCACTCGCTCTCATACGATCTTATTAAGAGCGAGTGAAAAGCAAAAGACATATACAAGTCTGTGAGCACTTAGAAGAGGCTTCGGTTTAGTACTTCTCTCTCACTCGCTCTTAATAAGATCGTATGAGAGCGAGTGAAAAAACAAAAGACATATACAAGTCTGTGAGCACTTAGAAGAGGCTTCGGTTTAGTACTTCTCTCTCACTCGCTCTCATACGATCTTATTAAGAGCGAGTGAAAAAACAAAAGACATATACAAGTCTGTGAGCACTTAGAAGAGGCTTCGGTTTAGTACTTCTCTCTCACTCGCTCTCATACGATCTTATTAAGAGCGAGTGAAAAAACAAAAGACATACAAGTCTGTGAGCACTTAGAAGAGGCTTCGGTTTAGTACTTCTCTCTCACTCGCTCTCATACGATCTTATTAAAAGCGAGTGAAAAAACAAAAAACATATACAAGTCAGTGAGCACTTAGAAGAGGCTTCGGTTTAGTACTTCTCTCTCACTCGCTCTTAATAAGATCGTATGAGAGCGAGTGAAAAAACAAAAGACATATACAAGTCTGTGAGCACTTAGAAGAGGCTTCGGTTTAGTACTTCTCTCTCACTCGCTCTCATACGATCTTATTAAGAGCGAGTGAAAAAACAAAAGACATATACAAGTCTGTGAGTACTTAGAAGAGGCTTCGGTTTAGTACTTCTCTCTCACTCGCTCTCATACGATCTTATTAAGAGCGAGTGAAAAAACAAAAGACATATACAAGTCTGTGAGCACTTAGAAGAGGCTTCGGTTTAGTACTTCTCTCTCACTCGCTCTTAATAAGATCGTATGAGAGCGAGTGAAAAAACAAAAGACATATACAAGTCTGTGAGCACTTAGAAGAGGCTTCGGTTTAGTACTTCTCTCTCACTCGCTCTCATACGATCTTATTAAGAGCGAGTGAAAAGCAAAAGACATATACAAGTCTGTGAGCACTTAGAAGAGGCTTCGGTTTAGTACTTCTCTCTCACTCGCTCTTAATAAGATCGTATGAGAGCGAGTGAAAAAACAAAAGACATATACAAGTCTGTGAGCACTTAGAAGAGGCTTCGGTTTAGTACTTCTCTCTCACTCGCTCTCATACGATCTTATTAAGAGCGAGTGAAAAGCAAAAGACATATACAAGTCTGTGAGCACTTAGAAGAGGCTTCGGTTTAGTACTTCTCTCTCACTCGCTCTCATACGATCTTATTAAGAGCGAGTGAAAAGCAAAAGACATATACAAGTCTGTGAGTACTTAGAAGAGGCTTCGGTTTAGTACTTCTCTCTCACTCGCTCTCATACGATCTTATTAAGAGCGAGTGAAAAGCAAAAGACATATACAAGTCTGTGAGCACTTAGAAGAGGCTTCGGTTTAGTACTTCTCTCTCACTCGCTCTCATACGATCTTATTAAGAGCGAGTGAAAAAACAAAAGACATATACAAGTCTGTGAGTACTTAGAAGAGGCTTCGGTTTAGTACTTCTCTCTCACTCGCTCTCATACGATCTTATTAAGAGCGAGTGAAAAAACAAAAGACATATACAAGTCTGTGAGCACTTAGAAGAGGCTTCGGTTTAGTACTTCTCTCTCACTCGCTCTTAATAAGATCGTATGAGAGCGAGTGAAAAAACAAAAGACATATACAAGTCTGTGAGCACTTAGAAGAGGCTTCGGTTTAGTACTTCTCTCTCCCTCGCTCTCATACGATCTTATTAAGAGCGAGTGAAAAAACAAAAGACATATACAAGTCTGTGAGCACTTAGAAGAGGCTTCGGTTTAGTACTTCTCTCTCACTCGCTCTCATACGATCTTATTAAGAGCGAGTGAAAAAACAAAAGACATATACAAGTCTGTGAGTACTTAGAAGAGGCTTCGGTTTAGTACTTCTCTCTCACTCGCTCTCATACGATCTTATTAAGAGCGAGTGAAAAAACAACAGACATATACAAGTCTGTGAGCACTTAGAAGAGGCTTCGGTTTAGTACTTCTCTCTCACTCGCTCTTAATAAGATCGTATGAGAGCGAGTGAAAAAACAAAAGACATATACAAGTCTGTGAGCACTTAGAAGAGGCTTCGGTTTAGTACTTCTCTCTCACTCGCTCTCATACGATCTTATTAAGAGCGAGTGAAAAAACAAAAGACATATACAAGTCTGTGAGCACTTAGAACAGGCTTCGGTTTAGTACTTCTCTCTCACTCGCTCTTAATAAGATCGTATGAGAGCGAGTGAAAAAACAAAAGACATATACAAGTCTGTGAGTACTTAGAAGAGGCTTCGGTTTAGTACTTCTCTCTCACTCGCTCTCATACGATCTTATTAAGAGCGAGTGAAAAAACAAAAGACATATACAAGTCTGTGAGCACTTAGAAGAGGCTTCGGTTTAGTACTTCTCTCTCACTCGCTCTCATACGATCTTATTAAGAGCGAGTGAAAAAACAAAAGACATATACAAGTCTGTGAGCACTTAGAACAGGCTTCGGTTTAGTACTTCTCTCTCACTCGCTCTTAATAAGATCGTATGAGTGAGAGCGAGTGAAAAAACAAAAGACATATACAAGTCTGTGAGCACTTAGAAGAGGCTTCGGTTTAGTACTTCTCTCTCACTCGCTCTCATACGATCTTATTAAGAGCGAGTGAAAAAACCAAAGACATATACAAGTCTGTGAGCACTTAGAAGAGGCTTCGGTTTAGTACTTCTCTCTCACTCGCTCTCATACGATCTTATTAAGAGCGAGTGAAAAAACCAAAGACATATACAAGTCTGTGAGCACTTAGAAGAGGCTTCGGTTTAGTACTTCTCTCTCACTCGCTCTCATACGATCTTATTAAGAGCGAGTGAAAAAACCAAAGACATATACAAGTCTGTGAGCACTTAGAGGCTTCGGTTTAGTACTTCTCTCTCACTCGCTCTCATACGATCTTATTAAGAGCGAGTGAAAAAACCAAAGACATATACAAGTCTGTGAGCACTTAGAAGAGGCTTCGGTTTAGTACTTCTCTCTCACTCGCTCTCATACGATCTTATTAAGAGCGAGTGAAAAAACCAAAGACATATACAAGTCTGTGAGCACTTAGAAGAGGCTTCGGTTTAGTACTTCTCTCTCACTCGCTCTCATACGATCTTATTAAGAGCGAGTGAAAAAACCAAAGACATATACAAGTCTGTGAGCACTTAGAAGAGGCTTCGGTTTAGTACTTCTCTCTCACTCGCTCTCATACGATCTTATTAAGAGCGAGTGAGAGAAGTACTAAACCGAAGCCTGTTCTAAGTGCTCACAGACTTGTACCTACTTAAGCGTTTGGATCGTGAATGAAATAGGAGCTTTCTTAAAGTTTTTGAAAAACGGAGGAGAGGAATGACATGATACCCAGGGAATGAAAATGAAATCTATTCAATTACATTCAGCAAATAGCGAAAAAAAAAATTCGCAAAGAAACGAATCCGTCTAAAAAAGCCTATTGTAAGGTCGAAATATTTACCTACTCACTCCACCGCATGAAATTACAGAGTAAATGTAATTTTTTGGCCGTTTTCGCAAATAATTCGTAAAATCGCTTATTCAAGGTTAATATTTAATGGGTGACACGCTAGCTTGGTTGGTAAAGATAAAAGATAAAGACATTTATTCAGTAAGTAGGCGGCACGGGCACTTTGACAGGTAAAGAATCTACCAGCGCGTCACAAGAGGAGGCCACTGCTGAGAAGAAACGCCGCAAGAAACTCAGCAAACCTACCTATTAACCTTGCCTACGCAGCTGGCAGTCCTGGGTTCAAATCTTGGTAAGCGTTTTTGAGTCTTTGATGTACCTAATCCATTTATTTAAGTATGTATTTCTCTATCAAAGTACAAGTGACGACGACGCGGGTCTAGTTGTTACTTGTTAGTGACCCTGCCTACGAAGCTAGCGGTCCTGGGTTCAAATCCCGGTAAGGGCAGATATTTGTGTGATGAGCGCAAATATTTGTTCCTGAGTCATGGATGTTTTCTATGTATTTAAGTATGTATTTCTCTATGTTATTATTTATATCGTTGACTAGTACTTATCCATAGTACAAGCCTAGAGCTTAGTTTGGGACTAGGAAAATTGGTGTGACATTGTCCCCTGATATTTATTTATTTTATTTAAGCTTAGAACTTAGTTTGAAACCAGGTCAAATTGTGAGAGAGAAATATCAGTCATATAAGCTATGTCACACTTAATTTTCACGTATACGATACTTATGATTATAAACAGCGTGTTTAACACCGGGATTGAACCTCGGACCCGTGTTAACACGTCGTTGAGTTCACGGACCCCCCACTGAGGCCGGCGGGGGGCCGCGACCGCTCCCGGTCTCGACTCGTTCGCTAATCGCGTTACACGAGAAATATCGCCTATGATACGCTAAATCTTAAATTAACGCTTTTTCTACTTTAAATTATTATAAACGTTTGTTTGTCACCTTAAAGAAAATCAGACCATTGTTTTTCTTGAAAACATATTTTCTAGATATTAAAAAAAACAACTTTGGACAGTGTTAAAAAAATCTGGCAAAGAGTCGCAGACAATGACATTAATAAATGTCTTCAAAATCATGCCGAAGTCAAATAAATGCCAAAAATAAACTATCAACAGACAGTTATGATAGCGGAGCCACCATCCAGGCAAAAGCCGGTAAAATAACTAGCTAGAGGCATTCCAACTTAGTCCTCAGGATTACCAATGCATTTATAGTCTTAACATTGCAAAGCTCCATCAGCCTCAGAGCATTGCCCTGTGGCCCAAAGAAATTTGCAATTTCAAGAAAGCAGTCCTAAGATTGCACACGCACAAGCGTTGCCAACTCTGAGCACTAAGATAGAATGCCTCTTTAAATATCTAATTAAATGCTATCAATTCTGATTGAACGTGCGATTGACTCCAGCCGCTCCTCGACTTGCGCAAGACGGATCTATTGACATGACCCCTATATTAAATCTTCCGCGATTGACCTGCAATTTGCCGCATGTAGAGCATGATGTATCGCCCTCAGGTGAACGCTGTTCCCACCGACGGATGGTGATGGATCATCCTCCTCTTTGTTCGAGCCGGGAGCACCGACAAATTTGGGGTCATTCTGTTTGTTACGTCTCATTGTTAAGTCTAATTGTACTAAAACAACTCGTAAAAAACGCTGCTGTGCTTTATTAAAATAAAGATTGTAGATGCAACGGTGTGGTACAGTCTGAATTGATGGAAACCCGTGCATTAGACACGTCAAAAGAGATTCAACCAAGTTTGTCTTAGGAAATCCGGGTGAGTCATTTCTCAGTTTTTTTAAGACATCATTAGCGAAGCGACATAAATCCTAGATAGCAAGACACCATGTTGTCAGCATGTAAATTATGATCTAAAAAGTTCTCACTTATAATTTGTGGTTAGAGTGCATGTCGGGTTCCGAGCCGTTGGGCCCCGCGGAGGTTCGGTGGGTCGGGTAACCGCCGCGCCCGCGCCACTCCCACCGGCAACTACAGTTACCGACACAAAACGTCGTGAGCCTCACAATTCAATATATTTCAGAGTAATTTGATGTTCATTAAAGAAACTCTGGGACCGTGAACCAGAACACAATGGTTGAATGGCCATTTGTTGCTGCCGTTGAAAGGCATAATAATTCCGAAGTAGTTATTCACGCGGCAGTTAGGCGCGCTTACGAAACGTTCGTGACCGAGGAGCCATTTTGTTGTTAAGTGGCGGCGATGCGTCGATAAATGAGCTAAAACAATGCAAATGGGACTGACCTTGTTGGCTGTTTTTTCTGGTGGTTTTTTTCTCCTTCATCCAAGGGTACTCGGGGACGTTGAGGCCGCCGGTTGGGGAGGGTAGGTCGGGGACGTAGCCTGGCGGCGTGTGCTGCGGGCTGAGGTCTCCTCCGAGCTGCGGGAGGGCCGTCATGAACTCTGCCATGGAGGGTTGGCTGTTTATGAAGCCGGTTTCCGTGCAGGCGTCGAGCATGGGATGTGGCGCGCCGGCAGCCGTGACAGCGGCTAACCAGAAGCCGTTTCCATGCTCCATGCGTTCAGGGGCTGGTCCCATCGGCGGCGTGCCGCGGCCCTTGACCGCGAAGTCCTCCTCCATCTCCTCGCGCACGCCCATGCCGCCGCGTTTGGCCCGCAGAGGGAACTCCTCGCATTTTATCTTGCGCGCCAGCGGGTTGGCATCGAGCGGCAGGGCGGTGTTGCAGATCTCTTGCATCGCTGCCGAGCGGGGCGGGATCATGCACGTGACGAGTCCGGTCCCCGTTGCACCGCATGCGTTAGCATTTTCGTTTACGCATTGGAATATTTGGAGCAACTGCTTCGGACAACTATTGCACTGGGTTTGGATGACAGCGTCATAATTTCTGGAAAGGATAGCTCAAGTTAGACATGGTACAAAGAAATATTTAAGTTCATACAAACTATGTGGAGCTTTTTAAAAGTCTTGAACTTAAACTTCGAATCCCAACTTTTCAGAATGAATGGTTGTATGTTGATCTGAAATATTTATTTTCCTAAATAATAATTTTAATCGGGATCTGGTAAAAAAACCGTAGGTTGGTGGCCTATCAGGATGATGGGAATTGAATGTGGCCTACATAAGCGACACGTCGTCATTTCTTTTTGACGGTAATGAGTATTACTTGCTGCGTGCATAGCCATCAGTTCTTTCCATGAGCTACTTTAATCTGTCAGGCATAATAGTAACGTCTTATTGTTATAGCGTGTTAATTTATTTGTTTCTATTGTGTGACGCCAGCAAGACTTAAGGCCAAGCCTAATCTTCGCGGTGCGGCGCAATATTCTAAATGAAATGTACGGAGGCCGCGGTTATCCGGTAATTATTCCTGGCCGTTCGTCATTACGCTGTGGCGAATAATTTGAGCATTCGTGATGAACCCGTAATGACGCCGAAATTGTTTATTGTTATGATTATGAAGCGTACGCGAGACAATAAAGTTATTAAAATTGTTATGGAGTCCGCTGATGAGGTGGACAGGAGTTTGGCTGAAATGTGTTATGCATAGAATTAACGGACACGAGGTCGTTGGTTGCGAATGTTTATGTTTTAAGCCTTACGCATTTTATTACATTGGAATGCCAAAATTGCAGCAGGGCCTTTACTGTACACTTTTCCCAATTGATATCTTATGATAGATCTTATAATCATGATACTCCTTCATGCGGCCGAGTCGAGCAATATGGGTAAAAACTACTTAGCATTTGTCAAAACCTATGATTTTAAGTGGAAGGAAGTGCCTATCCCTACGGGAAAGAGGCGTGATGTGTAAGCATGTATGATTTATGTATGTATGTATGTATGACTTTCTTGTCAAATATAGCAAAGTGGGTGGTCATTTTAAAGTATTATTACTACAATGGTGTACTGATATCTAAAGGGAACCTGTTAGCCTCTTCGATCGATTTGGCAAATCATTCAGATTATGAAAACTATTTTTCTTTCTTTTTTCCACCATATCTTTTATGTAAATGCCACTCTTCTTCCCCATATTTTATCGTAGAATATCTACAATAACCCACGTTTGATTCCAAAATGAGTGACAAGCGGTTCTTTATCACGTAGGCAGCCGCGGCAAACTGGCGGACGTGTGGCGACGGCTTTATAGCCCGCAACTGGTGGACACCCCACAACCCTAGATGCGAACCCGCCAACGTTCCCTCAAACGGCTCACCCGAATCTCAATTAAAATTCAAACCGCGTTCGAAATACGATTTTTTCCACTGGAATTCGCGGAGCGCCGAGAGAAATGGCGGGAACGCACCTTGTTTTTTATTTTTTTTGAAAATGGAACGGCTGGCGGTTAAACCTATTTTAATGCGTATGGGTTGGTCTGTGTTTTGAATTAAAATCGGCTGCTCCCTCCGCATGAGGACGGGCAATGAAATGTAATTTCCTTTGTGTTGTGATACGGATCTTCTTCACATTTTATGTATAGTTTTCAAGCGAAAACAGAACGTTTTATGAATCTTTTAACTGTTGTTTCAATCACCCGGGAAAGCTCGATGTCTCCTGCTGCGCTATTGCAAAATTATTCTCCTTTAAAGAATCCTTGTTTTGCCGCAAGCATTTCTATTTGCATAGCACGGGACTCCTAAATTTCGCGGGACCCCGGGGTGCGGGTTTTACGCCACGTTTCACTTGCCGGGATTCCCTCCTGCCCTTAAAAACGCATAAAGCGGGAGCAGAGCCTACTTATGAATTTGTTTATGGCGCCATTTTGGAGCGACGTGTAGTGTTAAATCTGGCAGCTTATAAAACGGCCGTATTGCTAATTTAATGCCCAAATCTGTATTGCAGTGAACTAATAAAATGGAAAAAACAACACAGATACTGTGAGCAGTGTAATACTTTATAGACATATCTATATGTAAACAGATGATCAAGGTAAACTACTTTGCTTGTCGCTATGGATGTTTTGTTCCTGAGGCTTGAATGTTTTATTTTTATTTTATTGTATAACATTGTTGTCTTAAGGGTCTAAATTCATGTTATAAGCCTTGGTTTAAGATAAGACATTTATTAATTTATTTTTGCTACAACGGGTTTAATACTATATTAACGTTGTGTAGAAAGGACAGAAGAAGAAGAAGAAGAAATACATCTATTCACAAACCATAAGACACACATTATACAAAATATTAAAGAAAACAGTGAAGGTAACAGAGAAGGCACACAATGTATGTCCTCGCGGCGTTGAAACGGACACTGGCTCAGCAAAATGCTGAGGTGTCAGACTCCTACAGCGCTGATTTTCAGCCAGTAGCGGCAGTGACTCACTTTGGATATAGCTTCTAAGAGTTGACATTCAAGGTTTTGACATTTTATCATAGATTTTGATAAGATAATATATTAAAAGCTCCTCCTGACTTCCACCAAACTGATAAAAGGGACTAACCTCTTCGTTTACTGTGGTAGAAATTGTTTGTAATGAAATCTATATACCTACCGCTGAACCTGGTACTTGAAATTTGCAGGGAATATATCTTGAATATCCTACGAATTCGCGGGCTTCCACTAGTGTAAGTATCATATGGGAACACCTCAAAAATTCCGAATTACTTTTGTCGAATATTAATTTGTCCGAAAACTATGTTACGCTAATTTAATCGTCATACGTAGGTTATGTTAGGCTTGATTTTTAAGCGATACCAAAAAGTTAAGTCTTCTAAAAAAAAATTGCGTTGGAGATTATGAAAATTCAATTTTTTTATCAATTCGGAATTATGACTCTTTGGAATTTTGTAGTGTACCCGTATCATATGTACAGTCAAGTCCGTAAATATGTACCTACAAACTTTACTTCCTTGTCACTTTAATCGTGACTTTAAATGTGACAATATATAGCAGTTTAAACATGATATAAAATAGACAACGTACTAAAGTGTACACTTATTTTTGAACTGGACTGTATGTACAGCTTTCAGTACCAAACCGTACACTTATGGTGAGATGTCTGTCAAGCTGTATGTATGTCACAGCTGTTTTTCTCAGCTACCATAGAAGCTATTGAAACTACCCTTCCGGCTAAGTCAAAATAGGTTCATTAAAAGCCGTGAAAGCAATAATAATAGAGCTCATAGTCAGACAGCCGTTCTCATTTATAATACAAGTAGAATTCACTTATACGCAGCTGTTAACAAATGTGCTCCACTGATCATTGACAGGTTCTAAAGCACTCATGTCAATTACGAACTTATGAGTGTGATGATTCATGTGGTCCTGACAAGACAGAAAATTGCCAGAGCGTCTTAGGACTTCGTGAAATGACTCTAACTACCTAGGTTTTAGAGGCTTTTATTTCTTAGCGATATGTTCAATGTCATATGGCTAAGATCTGGCGGGTCAATGACCTATCGGAGTAAGTACATGGTCGCATAGAGTAGCCTAATCATTATTTCTAGACTAGGTTATATTGAAATTGTGAGCCATAATGTCTCACCTAAGGGGCTAATGACCGTTTATATTTAACAGAAGGCATTTGTCACTTTTGGTTAAGAGCGTGTATTTATACCTACTTACGGCTTATGTCACGTTCTACCATGGGAAAAAAATACAGAAAAAGCATAGGACACAGAAATAACATGGGACACGGAAATAAAATAGGACATAAAGGACACAGAAAGAACTCAGGAAGAGCTTAGGACAAAAAAAACATATGAAACAGGGAGAGCATAAGACACGGAAAAAGCATAGGACACAGAAAGAGCACAGGACACAGAAAGAGCATAGGACACAGAAAGAGTATAGGACACAAAAGGAGCACTGGACTAAAGAAGAGCAGAGGACACAGAAACATCGGACGAAATAATATGAGGATATTACACAAAAAGAGCAGACACAGAAATAGCATAGGAAATAGTAAGAGATTAGGATACAGAAAGAGCATAGGACTTAGGAAGAGCATAGGACACAGAAACATCGAACGAAATAATATGAGGATATTACACAAAAAGAGCAGACACGGAAATAGCAGAGGAAATACAAGAGATTAGGATATATAAAGAGCAAAGGACTCAGGAAGAGAATAGGACAATGAAAGTTTGAACGACATAGTACGAGGATACAACAAAAAAAGAGCATAGGACATGGGAATAGCATAGGAAATAGTAAAAGATTAGGATACTTACAGAAAGAGCATAGGACTCATGAAGAGCATAGGACACAGAAAGAGCATAGGACACCGAAAGAGCTCAGGACTAAAGAAGAGCATAGGACACTGAAAGATCAAAGAGGGAAGAGCTTAAAGCACAGAAGGCGCATGGACGCATTAATAATATAAACTAAACAGGACACGAAAACAGTATAAGACAGAACGAGTATAGGGAGCAAATCAAAGGACATAGAGAACATCCGTTAATGTACTAACTACTAACCAATAACAAAACACTAACCAATTCTTCTTCAAGACAAGTGCCTCTTCAAAAGTGTTGGCTAAAAAATCCTAGAATCGATCTCTTGTCCACCTCTAGTGCCGTTATGGGTTGTTATAATTGGGTTGGCGTCGCAGTCGTATGGTATATATATGTATGTATAAACACGTAGGCAAACTACAATATCATATACACTGGCGATCAAAAACATAGGGTCACTTGTAAAGAACTGTAGTACAAAGAAACCTGATATTTCTGCTCGTGATTATGTTACATTCCCAGTATATAATTTACTCGGTTACAATTATTTTGTATTAAGAATGCCCTGGCGCACAAAGCGACGTAAATAACCGTCCGTCTGCGTGTTGGTAGTTGGTAACTAGTGGTTAGGGTCCAATTTGCCGGCCGTAACGATTTCCTCTTCGGGGAATCGAATGGCGTGCGTCCGGCCGCCCACTGCTCTATATACTTTGCTTTACTTATTACTGAGACCGTATTCCAAGTATTGGCACGATACATGTTTTTTTATGCACTATACATCTCATTTATAATACAAGTAGAATTCACTTATACGCAGCTGTTAACAAATGTGCTCCACTGATCATTGACAGGTTCTAAAGCACTCATGTCAATTACGAACTTATGAGTGTGATGATTCATGTGGTCCTGACAAGACAGAAAATTGCCAGAGCGTCTTAGGACTTCGTGAAATGACTCTAACTACCTAGGTTTTAGAGGCTTTTATTTCTTAGCGATATGTTCAATGTCATATGGCTAAGATCTGGCGGGTCAATGACCTATCGGAGTAAGTACATGGTCGCATAGAGTAGCCTAATCATTATTTCTAGACTAGGTTATATTGAAATTGTGAGCCATAATGTCTCACCTAAGGGGCTAATGACCGTTTATATTTAACAGAAGGCATTTGTCACTTTTGGTTAAGAGCGTGTATTTATACCTACTTACGGCTTATGTCACGTTCTACCATGGGAAAAAAATACAGAAAAAGCATAGGACACAGAAATAACATGGGACACGGAAATAAAATAGGACATAAAGGACACAGAAAGAACTCAGGAAGAGCTTAGGACAAAAAAAACATATGAAACAGGGAGAGCATAAGACACGGAAAAAGCATAGGACACAGAAAGAGCACAGGACACAGAAAGAGCATAGGACACAGAAAGAGTATAGGACACAAAAGGAGCACTGGACTAAAGAAGAGCAGAGGACACAGAAACATCGGACGAAATAATATGAGGATATTACACAAAAAGAGCAGACACAGAAATAGCATAGGAAATAGTAAGAGATTAGGATACAGAAAGAGCATAGGACTTAGGAAGAGCATAGGACACAGAAACATCGAACGAAATAATATGAGGATATTACACAAAAAGAGCAGACACGGAAATAGCAGAGGAAATACAAGAGATTAGGATATATAAAGAGCAAAGGACTCAGGAAGAGAATAGGACAATGAAAGTTTGAACGACATAGTACGAGGATACAACAAAAAAAGAGCATAGGACATGGGAATAGCATAGGAAATAGTAAAAGATTAGGATACTTACAGAAAGAGCATAGGACTCATGAAGAGCATAGGACACAGAAAGAGCATAGGACACCGAAAGAGCTCAGGACTAAAGAAGAGCATAGGACACTGAAAGATCAAAGAGGGAAGAGCTTAAAGCACAGAAGGCGCATGGACGCATTAATAATATAAACTAAACAGGACACGAAAACAGTATAAGACAGAACGAGTATAGGGAGCAAATCAAAGGACATAGAGAACATCCGTTAATGTACTAACTACTAACCAATAACAAAACACTAACCAATTCTTCTTCAAGACAAGTGCCTCTTCAAAAGTGTTGGCTAAAAAATCCTAGAATCGATCTCTTGTCCACCTCTAGTGCCGTTATGGGTTGTTATAATTGGGTTGGCGTCGCAGTCGTATGGTATATATATGTATGTATAAACACGTAGGCAAACTACAATATCATATACACTGGCGATCAAAAACATAGGGTCACTTGTAAAGAACTGTAGTACAAAGAAACCTGATATTTCTGCTCGTGATTATGTTACATTCCCAGTATATAATTTACTCGGTTACAATTATTTTGTATTAAGAATGCCCTGGCGCACAAAGCGACGTAAATAACCGTCCGTCTGCGTGTTGGTAGTTGGGTAACTAGTGGTTAGGGTCCAATTTGCCGGCCGTAACGATTTCCTCTTCGGGGAATCGAATGGCGTGCGTCCGGCCGCCCACTGCTCTATATACTTTGCTTTACTTATTACTGAGACCGTATTCCAAGTATTGGCACGATACATGTTTTTTTATGCACTATACAGGGCGTCCCACGGCTATGCCACATGGAAGGAAAATACCTTAAATATTGGAGATGGAACATTACTGAAAGAAGACATTATTTGAATTTAAAAAACAATTTAAACTGCATTTATAGATTTTTAAATAATTACATGCTTGAACCGGGAATCGAACCCGTTACACGAGAAAAATAATTACCCTGTAGTTTTATCATACCGATCGTAAGGCTTCATCATAAGGATTATTTTTTGCTAAAGTTATTTAGCAACTATGTTAATAGTGTCAAAAATAAAAGGAATACCATGAATTTTAACATTTAATGGGATTATTTTTTGTGAGCGAAATAATCAAAAGAGTGCGACTTTGTAGTCCAATCTAAACGTATATTACCTCTCCCATGTCTGTATGTATTTGAAATGTGCATCTTTGTACTTGATCTATTTAATGTAACAATCACCAAGTCCAAAAGAGGGACACACAGAAATAAATTAGCTATACCAAAAACTAATTTAGCGCTACCTAGGAAAAACTCGTACTGCATGGCTATCAAAATATTCAATATTCTCTCTGATACACTTAAAGAGTTGCCTTTCAAATTACTTATTTAAGAAAGTGTTATTTAATTATTTAATAGAACATTGTTTTTACTCCGTCAGTGAATACTTAAACGAATGTAAATTGTAATGTTAAAATTCGAATTTGAAAATGTACAGTCAAGGAAATTGATTCGTAGACCATTTTGGACTATGTCATAGAGACGTAATCAATCAAAACGTAAGAGACTTCTGATGATTTTATTTAGAGTGTCACTTTGACATAGTTCAAAATGGTCTACGAATCAATTTCCTTGACTGTACATAGGTTCTTAAGTCTAAACTGAAATATTTGTACGCCAGCCTTGGCAAAACAAGATACGACCTGAAATAATATTGTAACACCTTTTATATACGCTTGTTTTATGCAAATAAACTATTCATTCATTCATTAATTCATTCAGGAAGGGACTCGCTTGAACATTTGATAAATTGATAAATTTTGTATTAAAAATGTTAAAATTCATGGTATTCCTTTTATTTTTAACACTATGTTATTTAGCAAAAAATAAAAAATTAGCAAAAAAATGTATATTATGGATACTGCCATAATACCATTATATGCGGGTATGATTCATTTAGAACACACATTTACATGAAATTACATGATTTATAACCGTTACAATGAAACTGAAATAAAAAACAGTGGACACAATAACTAACGACATATTCTTTATGGTGCCAAAAATGGTCTCTACTCGGTTTATGTGACGTTGGTTTTCAGAAAGGCCAGGCGAAGATCTGTGTCTGTGTGTGTATGTGGTTGGCGAAGTATTCGATACTCTATTGGTATCCACTTACAATTTAAAATACTTATACTGTTATTATCTAATTTGCCGCCTTTTATGATACCTATTAAAGCAGTATTTGAATTACTTTTGGTAATATACTAAAATGTTGGATGATTTAATGAATCATATTTTGACAAGTAACCATGGAGTAAGTTAATGTAACGTATCTAATCTAGCGATACCCCAGAGTTGTGACATATTTGAAATACTTGTATTTAAAATACAAATACAAAATACGTATTTTGGATTTTATACTTAAGTACTTTTTTTTAAAAGTATTTTGTATTTTATTTGAAATACTATTCGAGACGTATTTTGTATTTGTAAAATGGTTTGTAAAATACAAAATACTTTTTTATTCTTAGCTTCATTTTTCTAAAGCATTCCGCGATTCAGTAAAAACAAAAAATGGCCACTAGTGGCGCAGCAGCTTTGAAAGTCTATGCGCAAAATGACAGATGAATCAAAACGCATATAAAACCTGACCAATAATATATGAGGGACCCCTCTTGACAATTCTCAGTCACTGTTACGTTTTGCAGTGTTGGCAGCTATTTCATTATTTCTGTGTTGTTCGCTCGAATTGTCTTTAAAAAAATGCCAAAACAAATTGTTCTTGAGATGCTCTTTTTGAAGAGCTTGTGATTTTAAAATCTTTAATAAATAAAGAAAACCAGTAATTTTACCATAAAGTATTTTATTTCAATAAAGTATTTTGAAAATACATATTTTGTATTTAGTATTTAAATACAAAAGGCAAAAGTATTTTGTATCTTGCATTTGAAATACTATATTAAAAAAGTATTTGCATTTTGTATTTAAATACTTTTCGAACAGTATTTTGTACATCTCTGCGATACCCACACTATTAAATCCAATCTAGCCTACAGAGGGCTTATTATGACGTAGCAATGCAGGTCATTTTACGCTGAGAGAAAGGGACAGAGCTATATAACTGCTATAGCTCTGTCCCTTGCTCTCGGCGTAAACTAAACTGCATATCTGCACAGGAGATCACAGAGAAACATGGTTTCTTACATAATTATAGATACATTTAAATACGTACGAACTCCTACGTAGCTATACACCCCATACTTGCATGTGTGTTGTATGTGTCCAACCCTATGCATTGTCCTAACTCATCTACTTCAGGGTTAGCTGGAAGAGATCCCATTTAGGGATAAGTTCGCCTTTGTACATTCGTTTAATAGGTATTTATATTGTAATATTTATATTTTTGTGCAATAAAGAGTTTACATACATACACCCTGAAAGCGTAATCCTCCTTTTTCGTAGTCAAAGTTAAAATGGAAAAGTGCCAGTAGATTTTATTTTTCTTTAATATTTAATGTTACAATTCTTTATCGCTAGAATCACGAGCATAACGGTTACTTGGGTAAGGTGAAG
The DNA here is from genome assembly GCA_927399475.2 of Acleris emargana. Lineage (NCBI taxonomy): Eukaryota > Metazoa > Arthropoda > Insecta > Lepidoptera > Tortricidae > Acleris > Acleris emargana. Next base: position 3,708,695 of record OV656844.1, on the reverse strand, counting down.
GAACTATGTAGTTTTTTTAAAATGGCGGCTGTTTTACCTCATTTTGTAATTGTTTATTAACAGAGAGAGGTGCCGGTTGTTTTTTATTCAGGTCTTAACACTGTACTCGTACAAGGCTAGCAAAAGGAGGTTTTTTTTTTCTGTTCCTTCAAATCGGATAAATAAAACAATATTATGTTATTGGTGATAACTACGTAACATTAATAAGTTTATCGTTCTCTAGTTACCCAGTTTAAAATCCCAGAGTTTAGATTGGGACTATCAAGTCATCAATCATTTTTAGGGTTCCGTAGTCAAAGTAGGAACCTTATAGTTTCGCCATGTCCGTCCGTCCGTCCGCAGCCTAGCTCAGAGACTCTTAGTACTAGAAAGTTGTAATTTGGCATGAATATACATATTAGTCACGCCAACAAAGAGGTAAAATAAAATCTTGAAAAATATATATTTTTAGTTTTCCTTTCCTACAACTACAGAGATATTTTTTTCTTCTCGGTTATCCCATAGCTTGGAGTATCGTTGGAAAGGACCTTTAAAATATTGTGAAAATATTTTTTCGATTAAGCGATCCACTCTGGGAATGAAGGCGTGAAGGTATGTATGTATGTAAAGCGAAAATATTTGTTATAGTCAGTGTCCCCTCCAATTAAATGAAGAATCAAATCTCTTCAAGATCCAAAACCTAGATAAAACCAAATGAATAATTCTGCAAAAACACCTCTTATCCAGTTGTATCTACAACTGTATGGTTAGTTGTAAAGTACTTGGATGGCAATCAGGCTCGTGTGTGACGTTTGCAAGTGCATCGCGTGTGAATGGGCTAATAAGAACTGACTGATGACATCATGAGACAAGCGCTCGGGCTAAACTGTACAGAAATAGCAATGGAGGAGTAATGTTTATGTTAAATCATATTTTGAATATCGAGTTAGAAATAAGGTAAGCTCCATCTCTGTCACTCCTCAATTGAGACTAAATCCTAAATGAAAGGGATGGATCTAACATCTCCAATTTTCAAAGTTGGGCCTCTGTTCACCGGACCCGGTGAGGGCGATAAGAACTGCGGCACCATCTATTATTATAACATTTGTAACTTACAAAAAAAATGTTCTGAGGCCCTACTTTGAATATCGAGTTGCAAGTTAGGTTAGCTCCATCCCTGTCACCCCTCATTTGAGACTAAATCCTAAATGAAAGGGATGGATCTAATATCTCCGATTTTCAAAGTTGGGCCTCTGTTCACCGGACCCGGTGAGGGCGATAAGAACTGCGACACAATTTATTATTTTAACATTTACATACATACCTTCACGCCGGTCATCCCAGAGTGGGGTAGGCAGACCTACAGAATTACCTACAACTTTAAAAACTTGTTGATAATTCAGTAACCAGAATTTGCACAAATAGGCTAAGATGTTTATCAGCGTATTAGTGACAGGTTGCAAGCCCATCGCCTAATAGTACTACAAGCCAATATTCCCATAGTCGCCTCTTACGACATCCACGGGATGACATGGAGTGGCACTATTCTAACCCGGCAACCACACGGACTTAACATACAATATATTTTAACATTTCTAACTAATAATTACTTATAACTAATAATAATTTGTGGCACTTGCAGAGGAGACCATGGGACCTTGGTCAGCCGATATGAAAAGTTTTATTAAGGCTCTGTCATCCCAGCTCACAGACACCTCCGGAGATCCTAGAGCTGGTGCTTACCTCTCCCAAAGGATTGGGCTAGCTATCCAGAGAGGTAATGCAGCCAGTGTCATAGATAGGGACCACGCCGCGAGCGGACCTGCTAGAGGGGGTGTTCTTTTTATAGTGGTAATTATTATTTACATCTTTAATATTTGAGTAGCTTAGTTTTATTTTAATTGAAATAAGTTTAGTTTTAACTTTTAATTGTTAATATAAACGAAAAAATGTAATTACATTATAATAAATAATAAATAAATCATTCTGACTACTTTGAAAATCGAAGTTCGAAGTTACGATAGCTCCATCCTTGTCACTCCTCATTCGAGACTAAATCCAGAGAAAGGGATGGATGTAACTTCGATTTTCAAAGTAGCCCTACTTTACACTCGGACCCGGTGAGGGCGTTAAGAACTGCGACACAGTCTATTATTACAACAAATCATTGTACTAACTAAATATATCGTATAGTTCGTCGATGGACTAATGCCGTATTTCGTTTTTACTTTCCTATCAAAATATTCGATCAGATAAGAGGTTGAGAAAGTAAAGGGATGATTTATTATTGGCATAATTTACATCGGAAATGTTGTTACAAAGGGTGATGGGCAATTTTGTATGGACCCCGTCCCCACCCTCCAACAGTCACGGGCATGTTTATATGTTCGTTAGGACCCATAACAAGACAAAATAACTATTTTAGTAGCTAAATCGATGGGATTTTTTCTATGAAAAAAACCTTTCAAGAGTCATGCAATGCAAGAATGTGTTTATTTTTAAACCAATTCCATACGATATGATAATGGTTTTCCAAGAAAACCCCATACATAGGACGATCGTCGTCATAGTAATAAATCATCAGGTTGCCAAGATCTATCAAATGAGATAAGTTTCGTTTCTGTTGGTGGGTGGGGACATTTTGCCCATTGTCCTTTTCAAATCAAGTTTTTTTTTAAATAATTATAAGCTTAAAAAAAACCGTGTTTGTCTATCGTCGGTGAAACTGTAAAACCGCGTAAGTAACATTTTAAATAAGGAGGAAAATGCACCTTTTTATAAGATAATTAGGTTTATTTTGCTCTATCATAAATTTCCTAGTTACGCGATTTTGCAGCATCACCGACGCTGTGTCTGTGGCACTGTAGTTCCCCAACGCATTTTTTTTAAAGAAAGCTAGTTTAATTGGGATGGTTCTTAGCTACGTTTAATGAAAATTGGTTGTGCCCTTTAAGAGATGTTAGGTCTGAAAGAAGGGGACCATGACAGCGAGGGATTTATATGTTTAAGAGTTATAATAAATTTTAAAGTTATTTTTTTTTAATTATATTGTGTGAATATACAAATATTGCATGACCACATTGGAATAAAGCAGAGTTATACAGAAACAAATACAAATTACTTAATCAAGAATTAACATATCGTATAGGTCTCAATGTCACCTCGTATATATCTAATATGCAATATTAATATTCTAATTGGTTCATATTATGTACAAACTTGTGTGCGAAATAGAAAAAAATATATTTTAATTACGTTATTCATATATATCAACTATAGTTTCTAGTAAATAGCCATGCTTTTTATTGTCTCGCAAAAGGTGAGAATAGTAGAGTATTCTACTTTGGGATACAGCTGTTTTCGTCTAGTAAGCGAGCTTGAATCCCTCGCTGAACTCTGGACTCCGTTTTAATTCTATTGACTGCAATTAGAAAATGCAATTTAACCGGTTATTAACCGTTTTTGTATCAAAATAACCGGTCAAAACCAGTTATAACCGGTTAAAACCGGTAATAACTGGTTATTTGCATTCCCTAACTGCAATGTTCTAGAACGTGAATGGAATGGAGATTGTATAACTGCTATTTACTATCAGCCCAATGGAACCCTGACCCACCATAGAACTGTGTCACAGTGGCATTATACAATGAACTAGATAAGAATGGACCATTAATCGGACTGTAGGAAATAACCTCGTGTTTAGTGCTAGGAAGTCCATTGTTTTAAACTTTGTGTGTGCTGTCAATTTATGCTGATCATTTAATCAAGTCTTAACAAAGGGGTTATTTTTTATAAAAAGCAGGTAATTTTGTAATTTTCGACCAGTAACGTTTCTCGATTCTACAGGATTTAACGATATATAATAGTCTATTAGTATACCTGATTGTTTAGCTTTGATATTTAAAGCTCTGAACTCTATAAAATACCAAAATTGTACAAAACGCAGAAAATCAAATACAATTTTTACAGAATAGGAATGTTTAAATTCAAACTTATCCCTTTAAGGGATCTCTTCCAGTTAACCTTTATTTATTTATTGTATTTAAAGGTACAGTAATAAACTACAAACTGAAAAATATTATAAAAGCACATGTCTGCAACTTGACAATAACTGTACACGACACTCATAAGCGACAGTTAATTATTACTTACAAATAGTTTATACTCACATCTACATACACAATTATATTTAAGCAAGGATCATGATGTCAATAGGTTGGTTAGACTACAACACGTTTAAAGTTACCTGGCTCCACTTATAACCTAAAAAGTTAAAAAAAAATTGGCTTAGGGAATTCGAATTAGTATTCAGGTCACCTGATGGTAAGTGGGATTTAAATCTTACGACTGCAATCCTAAGACTGCAAATGCGTTGCTGAGGACCAACATGGAATGCCTCTATGCTAGTAATTACACTAGTTGTCTTATTCAAATATCGGAACACAACAACGCGAATACTACTGGCGGTAGGTTAAAATATACGGTTGTTGTAGCGATTTGAACGGACCTAGCACTAAGTCCTGCCACCACTGCACTGGAATATTGTAGTAGGTTACCGAGGGGATAAAGTACTGTTTTATGTCACGGGTGCGATATGAATCCTCAGCAAATGCGGGACTCCAGATTTAACTTACGATCGAAGCGAGGGAATTAAAACAGAGTCCTGAGTGACGCACGGGACACAAGCTCGCCCAAGACCAAAACAGCTGTATCCCACAGGAGAATACTCTACTTTTCTCACCTTTTGCAAGACAATAGGACTAATATATAATAAACTTCCAGTAGAGTTAAAAAAACTACCACCCGCGAATTTTAAAAGGAAGCTTTTTAATTGGTTAGTTATTAAATGTATTTATAGCGTATTAGAACCTGTTATGTAAATCCTTTTTTTCTGATACGGTGACATCTAATCTGATACAATGCATGTAATAAATAAATAAATAAATATTTAGAATTAAGCTTAAATATTGTAAGCCTCTCTGAGGCAGGACATGACGAACTGTAACACAAACGCTATAAGACCTGTATAACTCATGAACATGCAATAAATATATTTGATTTGATTTGACTTGAATAAAAGCAAGGCTATTTACTAGAAACAACGTTTTATTAAAACTTAATGTACTATTTAAAAAAAAACAAATTTACATTTTCCATAGGAGTTCAAATCTCATTATTAACCTCCGGGTTATAATAAGATTCAGTACCATATTATAACACGCCGGGTCATGGCTATAATGATGGATGTAATGACTTACTTTAGGTGAGGTTTGCATGATATAAAATGAGCATTTTCGAGCATGTGGTGTGAAATAGTACATTGTGTATTAAGGTCGGTAAGTAAGGAATTACGATCGAGGCTCTATTAGAAGCCCGAAGTCGAAGACTGAGGGCTTTCTGAGCCGAGGTTCGTAATTCCCGTACCGCCCGTGAAACATACAATGTTTTTCATCACATTTGCGAGTATGATTAAATAAAGATTTTCAATAATTTAAATAAAGAGTTTCATAAAGAGCATTAAATAAAGATTTTCAATAATTGTTTTTGCTGCATGGAAATATCTGGCGGTGTTGCATTTAAATTACACTCATCGGACGATGACGACGACATTTTTTATAACTTTTTTACTTGTCTTCAAATATAAAATGTAAATAACTATGAATTATAGCTTTAATACACAAGTCAGCACAACTATTATTTTATTACGAATTACTTGAACTTTTTTTAAGTGGATGGCGGGCGGACTCCACAGATTATACAAATGTTTCGTTCAGAAACGTTAAGGGCAAATACTTACGTAGGTATACATACAGCCCTGAAGGAGTGTAAAAAAAAACGACGTTTTGATACAGAAAGCTATTAAAATCGATTATTAAGAACATTAATTGAGTATTTAAGTAACATGTAGCGAGATTGCAATGAAATTCCTGTTTAAATAACATTTTAGGACAATTTTTCAATTGCGTGTAAACTCTTTGCTTGAACTTGCATGACTTGTGTGCTGTGCTATAAATTAAAAAAAAATTACTTACCGACCTTGGGCTTCATGGTAAAAAGAAAGGTCGAGGGTTTTATATGGGGCATTACGGCCAAGTTAACCTGTATGTTTAGATACTGTTTACGTGCAAGTGTGATGAAAAATAATTTATTATACCGATTGATTATTATTATTATAAATCAATTACAACCCACGGATATTATTACCGTCTTTGCGTTATACGTGCCGTAACAAATCAACAAGAACACCTCCATTCATCGTATAATTATATCACACGTACCTACACCAATTATTGAGTCAACGCTTGCATTATCACAGTAGTAGGAGTACACGCCATAAATAAACTGTACAAGCCAATATGGCTGACAAAGTGGCATAAAGCGTGTAGCGGAAAGTATACGTCATAATTCTGCCGTAAACGTCGAGGGTACAGGGATCCCTGATGGATCACCAGGGGTGAAGGAATCTCGACGTGGATTTAATTCATTTAGCTGATAGTTGGATGGGTTTTATGGGAAACTGGTACAGCGGGATGTGAGAGGGAGAGATATAAAAAAAGTGAAGGAATTTGGGATGTTGTTGTTAAGTTTTATGTAGATAAAGAAGTAAGTTTTCAGACATGGAACAATATAATTATAATAAACGGCATTTAAGAAGCTTTCATATTTGTTAAACATTACTGCAAAATATATTGGGTCAATAATGTAAATATTTAGGTTTAATAAATTATATTACCAAATAAAACAGATTAGGTAATGTTTTGCCGTCGTTTTATGTCGGATTAGTACGTATGGATCTTGCTGTCTCAATTAGCTTAGCGGTTGGTAGGTACTAAAGTTGATTGAGGCAGCAAGATAAAAACGATGGCAAAATATTATACACTTCATCTTTACCTATTTTATGGCAAAGTTTCATCGTTTAAAAAGAGAACATTATCAAAATATTAACTCACGTGATATCAGGGCTTCTATTCTTCTATCGTGAAACCATATTGAATTTAACATTATCGTTTAACATTATCCACAGTAATGGCGGCTGAGCTAAAAACAATACCATAACATGTCAAAAGCAGTAAAATATAGGCCCAGACAGATGTTTAATAATTTTTCCCTACATTCGACTCATGTGCCACTTTACTTACGTGTGATGTATTTTTAACAAAAACCTTTACAAAAGAAAGTGCAGAATAATGGCAGTATTTGTATCAAGCTGTATCTGAAATAGAGTAATTACGAGAGCTCGCGACATCTCAGATTGAACCGTGATGGATCACCGAAGGGGTGCATGCTCTCAGGCAGGCCGCGGTACGCTACTTTGATATTTTGGAGCACCTTGTATTTGACGCCACCGAGGGATTTGTAATTTATTGAAGTTCGGTTTTAAAGGAGTGTTCGTCGATTTAAGTACAGTCGTCTACGAGGAGATATATCAACTTTGAATCTTATTACAATGTAATGAGGTGAAAATGTTAATACATCTCTTTGTACACCACTGTACAGTAAAGTGCAAAGAATCCTCTCACAAATATGCTACCAAGTTCTTATTACACTGGGATAGGGTGCATTGGTACATATATTTGAGTAGTGGCGTTCTCCCATATTTTTACTCTTGGCTAGACCTTTAAAAGTATTTTGGAACCATCATCTGTTCAAACCTTATTTAGGGTTATAAACAAAATTATGACCACAGATACCGATAATCAGTAGGTAGGTAATATGACTTTTCCAAAAAAAGGATTTTTTTAATTTTAGCTAAATCAGAAGAGTTTTTTTTCATTACCAGTGCGAATGTACTATAATATATAAAGGCACCATAGATTTTGCAATTATTTTGCTTTGATAGTAGTCCTGGGGAGTTATTATGTAATAACGCAAAACTACGAACCATCAGCAAGATGTCTTAAGTTTGCGCTTCTATACGATATACATGTTAATATACAAATACCACCAAGTGTTACACACATATATCTCATGCACCACAATGGGACATATACTGATGTACTATATGTGCAAAAGAGACTTAAATTCTGAACATGTGCCGCCAGCCACGCGTTACATAATGTATGAGCGTAGTTCGTGTGTTTAGTGGAAGGCTTTATGTGCTGCTAAATATAAAGAAACGGGCGTTGTTACTGAAACAAAGGATAGTTATGTTTACTGGGAAAGAAACGACTGGATATGTTATCTAAACGCGATTAGAAAGGGATTAAACGTGACAGTTTTACCATATACTTACGTCACCGTGCATATGAATTGACAGCTATTCCAATCCCAAACTAATCGCGGTTTCATAATACGAGTAAAGGTTAAGTATGTTAGATATAATATTTAGGTAGCTAACTTGAACTTTTTGTAGGATACAGGTGTATTTAGTACCAAAAAATCATTAGACAAAAGAGAATCGTGTTTGGTGGGTGCCTTACAGTTTTTTATTTATTTAGATGACATACAGTCATAAATTATATTACGATGTGTTTTAGTTGGGCTGTTTAATGTTACTCTAAAATTTATTATTATTTATTAGTCCCATTTTACACAAATATAGTAAATACAACAAAACATTGCTTAATTCGAAGAATTCCAATTCTAAAGCTTGAACGCCCTTTTTCCGTTTTTAGCACAACCTGTATGTTCATTATATTGGCATTGAATCATGAATCGGTGATAAACAATATGATAAAAAGCGATTTGTAAAATTCAAGTATCCAACTGACGGATTGTACATTTTGCTTGAGATCATTTGTCAATATAATTTTAACTAAACTAGATTAGAGATCCTGAGACCAAAAAATTATGGCAAAAACATAAAAAGTAGGTAAATGTACACTCAAAAAAATGGGAGCCAACTAAGAGAGATTTTCTCTTAGTTGTCAAAAAATTAATACAATAGTTATGATACTAGTTATATCAACCAAAGCTGATAGTAACAGCAAGTTCTTCAGTCATTCAACTAACATCTTAGTGGATGTGTCTACGGTGTTGTTAGGCTCGTATGGAATCAAAACGCTTATACACAACACAACAATCACAATCTTGTCAGAAGCGACCAATTATATTTTTCAGTGTTAAAAAAAACCCTGTTGTAATTTTGCCTTGAATGAAATGACAGCCTAAGGATACATATTAACTGTTTACTTTTCTCTCTACAGCACTCACTGATGGATTCAAAGAATAGGTCTTGAAATTTACGCCTGGAGAACATAGCATTTCAATTGAACAGTTTGAAATCATGCTGTAGCTAGAGTTACATCGCCAAAGCAAAACCTCACATAACTCAAATTTTCGCCTATTCTACGCACATACTTGCCTCACATTCTCTGTATTTAGAGGGAGTATAGCATACAAGAACCGTCAATGGGCGTGTCAGAGGCCAGACATATCGAATTCAGTGAATAAATCTTTTGAATCTAGTTTCACAAATCTTAAAAACGATTTTCTTCGTCTACGCGATTATCTTCTCCTCAGTTCTTGACTGACAACTACATGAAAATGCAGTACCTATGCAGGGGTTAAAATCCAGATATTCAAATACACATGCCTGTGTCTGTATCACGCTAGGTTTGGAATAACGCCGTCGGGTGGGCGTGGTCGGTACGCCCAGCGACGGAGGCGGGCCCTCCGAGCGAGGTTCTCTAGATATTTGATTCGGGCTAGACCGGTCTGGTATATACCTGCCATGTGTTGCCATAGGAATATGTTAGGTACTAGTTTGCATACAGGGTGTTCGGATTTTGAGCGTTCGAACGCTATTTTTGCCACTATTTAATGTTTGAATTGGCTGGATATTGTTGAAAATTATGGTAGTAGCCTGGTTGGAATTTATTTTCGGACAATAGAAGTAACGAGGTACAATTAAAAGAATCTAACCAAGGTAATCATCATGTTCCATCTATCCAATAGGTACTTAATGCTTTTGTTTGTTATTTCTATATTACACAGTAATAAAGGGTACTTTTTGATCTAAACTACCCGAACGTAGTCGCAAGTATAATTATTATTTTTGGCATAATTATTTTGTATTGTTTCCATTTGTAGAATTTTTAGTGCAATATTTAGGCGTCTTTAACAACAGCTCATCAAATGTTTGCTTGTATGGTTTGAAGTTAATGACAATAACTGTAGCAAGTGCTATGCTACCTAATTTTATTTGTTGTTTCTTATTTTCAAGACAAATTTTCATATTTGGGCCACATCTGAGGTTTCTCATGAAAATGGTTCGAATTATTTATAGGAAATAATTAATGTGATGGCTTTTCAAAATAAAACGATGTTTGATGTGGTTTTCCATTGATGAAGCTAGCTGGCATACACAATAGGTACCTATGCTATTATTATTATAATGCATTTATTTTAGAATAATATTGTTGGATAAGTCTAACTTAAATAATAGGACAAGTTGTTTTATGGCTGACTTATTTTTGTTAGTTTCATTTCCAGTATAATTAACTGTTCATCGTGTTTGTATTAATTAATATTTACAAAATAAGTTTTTAATTATTTGTAGAAAATACATATGTAAATAAACTGATTACATATTAATATATTGTTTTGTCAGGATATAACATTTGTAAGAAACTGCAGTTTTGTTTCTATAATTTTATTTATTTTGGTCAATCAACAACGATATTTTTATAATAATAAAACAGAACAAACAGTTATTTGCGCAAATAGAACAATACTATCTTTGTAGCATCACTTTATTATGTGCAGCTTTTCTTTCGATGCTTTCTTCATTAAACTTTCGTTTCACGCTTAAGTTAAGTATTCCAGCTTAGTGTAATCTTTATCCTGCATAAAAAAATCCATAAGCTAAATTATAGCTTCTTTAGGATTCAAACTAAAACTTTAAAAAAAATTACCGTTTCGGTTTTTATTTCCAATACTCGTAAGTAGATAGCTTCAAGTTAATTAACTAAGTACTAGGTTATTCTTCAAATTCTAGGGTAGGTTCTTGCCTACCCTTTAATTCTACCTAACATAAGTAGAACATACTGTATGTTATTGCTATAAGTTGCGATGCAGTTTCATTTTTGGGTTATTTAAATATAATCCAGTACGAAATCATATTTGCACAATAACGGATAAAAACTATGTGTACCTAAATGTAGATATAACTTTCCATATTAAAAAACAAAAACAACTTACTTCTCGATACAACCAGAGTAACACAGTACAGTCAACACAAATTAATTCTCAAAGTCATCCTTTAACAACACAACACTTCACAGCACTTCCTCAACATTCCCCCGAGTGTCACTGCACCAAGAGTCAGCAGAAATATTTATCTATAAATCGGTGCTGTCGGACTGTCAATGTGGCGTGGCGACTGTCAAATGTCTACTAAACGAATCGTCACCGCGCGCGGCCCGCCTTGCCCACTGCCTCTCGCCCCCGATACCAAAAGACACTAACCACCAAAACGCAAAAAACCAAACTCATCTCTCCACCATTGACGCAAGATGATTTCTCACAAACCCGCCCCTGCAACTTACGCTTGGTTCGCCAAGCAGAACGCCCGCGTACTCGTCTTCCGCACTCCTCACTCTAACGCATATGCATATATTTCGTCTTTGTCATTGCCGTTTTAGAGTTTTAGTTTTAAACAGCGAATTGATTTGATAGAAACTGCATTTCTTTAAAAAACTATTCTTGATTATGATGTGAAGTAATATTTTCGAGGAATCAAAATTTGTATGTTTTAATACTGCAGATGCGAGCTCAGTATTGCGCTTATTGTCGCGCCGTCCCTGTCGCTCTTGTGTTTCTTGTTTGTTTCACGTTGCATGATTCGGCCAATAGCATTTACGGAGCGACCCACCTTACGGCAGATAAACTACCGCGGAATAATGTGCTCTAGCGCTTGTGAATAAAGTTTAATTTGAGCATAATAATTTGAAGTTACCGGCGTTTGTCACGCAAGAGTTCTAATTTTAAATCAAGTGTAGGCGGAGTCGTGTTCGAGCTTATACATTGAAAAACAGAATGTCTGTAAAGAAAACCTGTTTCGAGAAACTTAAGCCTTTTACGTACAGGGGCTTTAAGTTTACCGCTGGAGGTTACATACGACGTTTGGCGTTTCGACGCTGCTCCGTGCTCGCTGAAATGAAGTAAAAAACTTTAGTAACCGGATTGTCGGTATTTTCCTTTTGTTGTTTCGGGGCATTGCATGAGAAATGCAATGCAACAATATGGCGTCGTGGGTAAAAAACGTTTGGAGCGTGTCTTGGGAAATCGGCATCTGAATGTCACCTTTTTAAAAGCCTTGGGAACGCTGGCATTTTGTTACGAATAGGTACTAAGGCATCATAATCTGGTTGACGTCTATCTTTTGTGATTAAACTGATGAAAAGCGTTCAGTGCCTAGGATCTTTAAATTACGTATAAAACAGGCCCGATATTGAGTCCTCAGCAGTGTTGAGGTGCACCGGTTGTCACCGCTGGGCCAAGTCAGCGTCTCAGTGAACTCATTAGGGCTGTCGGTCAAGGCCTCGAGGTCGATGCGGTGGGTGGCCGCCTTAATTACACCCTACGTCGGTTTAGTACTTTTTCTCGGTTACAATACACCCGAATATCCAGATTGTTGACCTTCAATATACAGAGAGGAATGACGAAGAGAATATAAATCACATTGGGATTGTTGAGTTGACCTTGATGTGTTGGTTTTAGAAAACGTTTTTTTGTGAAATTGGGGGTTATGACTATTTACTTAGAGTTGTAAGATGTTTTTTAAGGAAAACTTGATTCAAATATTTTCTCAATCTAGATTGAATGGACTCTTTTAAAGATGAAAGAGGATACTTTAAGTGTAGAAAATAAAATTGTGTAACAGTATGATTTTGTTACTTTGTAATATGAAATAGTTTATAGGTTACCTGGAAGCGACAAGGGATAAAGGTTGTCTTTGTACAGATGTATTGCATCATTCTTCCATCGTATTTACTGTGACCGACTGAAATAGCACGACACGTTCGTACGTTTCCGTGAAAATACGATGGAAAACAATTATGCACTACATCTGCAACGAATGTTAGGGACACACTGTTGTACCTTGTCGCTGTAACGCCTTTGTCAGATTAGTGCAGCAGTTCAAAATGACGTTAAAATGACAAATCACTAAAGTATGCATAAATACCGTAAAGTCACCAGCATTAAAATATGCTCCAATCCAATCCAACACAGGACTCACAAATATCTGGCATACCTAGGAGCTTGTCAGATATTTTTGAGTCCAATGTTGGATCATATATTATTGCCGGTGACTGTACAGACGAAAAAAGATGTACAAGCTACATAGACGAACTTATTCAACACAACAAAAAACGGTGTCTTATATGCAAGTATAATAGGTATTAACTTTGTGTTTTCTGTTATAGGCCTTAAAGTTGAATTTGTCACAAATCTAAGTGGTAAGTACCGAAGTTACCTTTTTGTCGTACTAAGGGACATACATACAAAGGTTTTGATTAGCAGTAGGTAACCAAATACTAACGATTGTAATTGATTTGTCACTGACTAATGTTCCAGTATGAAACCTTTTTTTTAAATGATTTATTTAATTTTTATTGCACAAAAAAACACAAATGGCTGACTTAATGCCTACTTCTCTAACAGTCACCCAAATCATAGCAATTATTAGTATTTTCGTTATTACACGACTGTCCAAAAAAAGGAGTGTAATGTTTTCAGGGCTTATATATGTATGTATGTACGATTCTTTATCCCACCATAACTCCTAAACGCCTGAGCCGATTTAGATGTGTGTGGTGTCATTAGAGTCCTTTCAACATCCCGAGTGATATAAGAAAAAAAAAAAAAAAAAAATGCAAAGTGTCAATTATAGGGTGTATCGACGACAATATAAAAAATGCAATCTTATTTTTAAAGCTTGGTTTTTTTTTATCATTGTCTAAGGCAGATGAATGAAGAGTAGGTATTTGATGGTATTTTCCTTAGCATAAGTACCTTAGATAAAATTAATAGGTACTAGTAAGTTATAAGGCGTGCTGTATCGCTCAAGTTTGGTATAAAACTATTTTTCTTATTTTTATCATTTCATTTAATTTACCATTTATAATAAAAAACAAACCTTTTTACGCCCCTTACTTATTCCATATAGTCATAGTCAAGTTTCTTAAAAACGCCGTTTTTTGCGAAAAAATACAGTTTTATGCGTCGTTAAATTTTTAAGGGGTATTTCGAGAACATCCTTTTAAAATTAATTCCTTCAAAAAATTCAAGCAGAATTTTGTGGTCAAGTTAAATGTTAATAATCCCTCTGTTGAATATTCCAAGCAGACTTAAATGGAATAATTAAATAAAGCTAAAAACTTAGTTAAGTATTCCGCGGGCGATCCGCCTCAGCTAAAGTATTCGAGACCCGTTCTAACCATTAGGTATATGGAGTACCTAAATGAGTTTTTATGTAAACAGATGGTTAGGCATTTAAAATGGTTTTTTGGGTTCCGTAACCGGCGGGCGCCCAACGCTGTCCGACCGTCTGTCTGTCTGTCCTAACCATCCATTATACTCCGTGGATGAATATATGGAGCTGGACATGTAAAATTATTGTGTTGAAATTTATTAATCATTGACATCGGACGATTGACCATTATTCGATATTTAATTGTTGTTGTTTTAATTTAATTAATTATTATTAAATTATTCTTGTATTTTTTGATTATTAGTAGTGTTTTGACGATCTCAATGTAATTTCGTATTTTTTGACATGCAATGCAATTTATATTGTAATATTACATTGATGAATAAATAAACTAAACTAAACTAAACTAAACAGCTGTATCTTTTGAACCGTAACAGATAGCGAGTTGGTTTTTTTTATCTGAATATAATAATATGTTATTAGGTGACGGAACCAGTAATGGACAAGGCACCAATAATGGACACTTGATTCTTTTGCAACAATCAATTTAGGACCGTATGCAATTTGATTTAAGACTGAAGTGTCCATTACTGGTGCCTGTCAGCTAAAAGTGTCCATCATTGGTGCCGTCACCCTATGGAGGATTTGTATTATTTAGAGAAATTGAAATAAAAAAGGGGTCCCCATTTAAGAAACTTCTTTTCAACGTATTTGTCAAATTTGATATGATTATGGTACAAACCCTGAAAAAAAAACACAAATAGTAAAAAAGTGTGAGTAATTGAGTATACAAGATCGAATTGAAATCGTAATATAATAAAACTTACTGTGCGGTGATACGGAACACTCGGTGCGCGAGTCCGACTCGCACTTGACCGGTTTTTTAGCGTTATGTGCGCCATTTTTACCCTTATCTAACACACTAAGCTTTACTTGTAAGTAACAATCTAACTAATACTGTAGGTACCTAATCAAAATATATGTTCGAAGTAAATTTTAACCTTTTAAATGTCGGATTAACTTGAAAACCATGCTTATGCGAATGTGATGACAATACAGTAATATGGTACCCTCGCGCTGGCATGGCGGTGGAGACAGAAGTAGCCACTCTTTAATGAGTTAGTTACCTTATAGGTAGTAGACCGGTCGAGTTTGGGTTCGACTCATTTGACTCGTCTTATGAATGTTTTATTTTAAAGAGACTTAGGTACTTATTTGTTAGTCAAAATGGCATGTTCTCCGCTTCTTAGAAAGATTAAGGCATGTTTGTATGAAGTCCCGCCTAAAGTTGGTCTTTGCCAATATACCTACGATGGGCATTAAATTTAGGAATTCCAATGCAGATACATTATTATAGTCAAAGGAAAAGCGATAGTGGAAAACGTGAATACACTGTGAAAATACGTCCGGTAGTTCTTTGAGTTTCTACCTGTCGATTGTTGAAGTTGTCCTTATCTATTTTTACAAAGTTTGTGGAGACACAACACAAACTGCCGACGACCTTTTATACAGTCTAAGAAGGCAGTAAACGGCTAGATGGATTTCGATTGGCGGTATTGTTGGGTTAAAGTATTTATCCAAGAAGTGTTACACGAAAATATTAAAGCACTGGTGGTAGGGTACTTTATGCTAGCACTTTTTCTATCAACAATGATAAACTTATAAATTATATAATTTCCAGCTACGTTTCTTTGGCTTTGTTTAAAAAAGTTGCAATAATATACATACCTACGACGACACTCAATAATAAAATGGTTAATCACCTCTTCTATTATTTATTTTATAGTGCTTAAAATAATGAATACGACTGTCACAAGGATCATCCTACATCGACCGAGCTTGGCCTCCCGAATCCCCAGATTTTCGCTTGATGACATAATACCAAACGTAAAATGCACCCTTTAGTTAATTCTATAAGGTTGCAATTACAGAGTTACTAAAATAGGTATTGACATACGAAATGACTATCTGAAAAAAAAAAACACGAAACAGAACAAGACAACTATTTCTTCACAAACCTTTAACTTTTCGTTTTAAATCGTAATGATGTAATCTGAGCCCGTGCCATGATTAATGTCTAGCGGCGCAAGATTCTTAATTAAAGGGTAATATGCCGTAAGTAATTGTAATTACTATTGCGCAGGCGATGCTGCGCTTAGATATTAAATTACGGGAAAAACGGTGTAAACGTTACTTGTGTGTTTAACACAAACTCATTAAACTCGATTTAATTAAGTTTTTCTTTTAATGATTCCATTATTGTACAATATTAACTTAGGGACTATTAAAATTTCCTTTTCTTATATTCTCTGAGAAACACTACGAAATCTAAATGAAATCACTATGTCATGGTTTGATTAAAAAAAAGAAGTTTATTCAGTAAGTAGACCGCACGGGCAATTTTACACGTCAAAAATCTACCAGCACTTCCCAAGAGCAGACCACTGCACTGCTGAGACGAAACGCCGCGCCGCAGGAAAATTAACAGGCAGTATTTTTTAAATATTGCTTATGGCAAACTGTTTGTTAATGTATAAACTATTTTTTGGACGATCAACGTTGCCATTTTGTTGTTGTTTTCATTTAGATACACTAAATAATTAAGATAGATAGATATTTAGTACCTACTTGACACACGCCTCTGAGTACTTATATAATTAATTAACTATCCAAAACAAACGCACATCATTTTTAAACGTTTGCTAAGACTGGCCTTCTTATTCATAAACGCACAATAACTAAGTAATGCTAATATTAGCATTATGCTATATGACGAGGACATGTCATATGACATGTCCTCGTCTTTCACTCAAAATTTGAATTTAACTAAAATGTAACATCATTATCTCGCTGCAACATTACTAGTAATAAATATTTACAGTCAAATATGTTTAAGTATAAATCACTACACGCCTTTATACTACTGATAATAAAGTCTATGTTTACATACATTTGGCGCGGTGGCCATGTAGATATTAGTGCTTTAATTTGTTCCCAAAGCGAGTATGAGTTTGTAAATTCGCCTGTCTGTCTACTTGACGGAGTTTGATAAAATTTAGTATGGAGATTAGTTGAAACCATGGGGAAGAACTTATAGTACAAAACCACCTATAGAACTTATAGGACGATGTCTCAAACAAAAGTTTACAATAAATTAACGGTAACCTTAAAAGTAAAAAAAAACCCGAGTAACTTTATGTATTGATACCAAAATAAGTTTCATTTTTGGGTCAAGCTTTGTTGCCGACTGTACCTTTTTTTTCGTTTTTTTTTCTGCTTATCAAGACCAAACTATTGTCCTAACACGGTGGGTCTACGGTAAGAATACGAGTAGCAGAGATCCTGTCGACACCTTGTATTGTCACCAAGTTTACACCAAATTTCCATTTTTCTGAGTCCAAATTTCAGCCCATTCCATTAATCCTCCTCCTTGGCAATTGTTTCTACAAAGTGAATGAGTATATTAATCGTAATTAACTATCTTATAACCTCCAATATGTATTTCATTATGTGTTATATTTTGATATTAAATTAATAATTGTAGCCTGATATTGTAATTTGTAAATTGTTATGTGGACATCAATAATTGGATAGATTTTAAGTTGACTTTAAGTACCTAACCTAAATTTGCATGTCATTTTATCGACTGAATGCCTGTTCTAACTAATTATCGGAGACCTATGTATCGCATTCTAGCAAAGAAACATTCATTTCATTTCAATGCGAAGTGGGTCAAATTCTACTTGCAAGATTTTACCCGTACAGTATGGTAAGCACCAGCTCTAGGATCTCCGGAGGTGTCTATTAGCCGGGATATTAATACTTAATCCCAAAGGATTGGGCTAGCTATCCAGAGCGGTAATGCAGCCAGTGGCATAGGGACCATGCCGCGAGCGGACCTGCTAGAGGGGGTGTTATTTTTGTAGTGGTGATTATTAGTTACATCTTTAATATTTGAGTAGCTTAGTTTTATTTTAATTTGAGTAGCTTAGGTTAATTTTAATTTAAATAAGTTTAGTTTTAACTTTTAATTGTACTATAACAATAAATGAATCATTTCTTACATAAGTACATACATACATTGCAAGTTTTCTTATTTTTTTTATTTTTTTTTATGGCGTGGGAAGGCAAACGAGCACACAGGCCACCTGATGGTAAGTGGAAACTGTGACCCATAGACATTAGCATTCACAAGACTGCAAATGCGTTGCCAACCCTGAGAACTAAGATGGAATGCCACTATGCTAGTCATTTCACCGGCTGTCTTGTCCCCAAACCGGAACACAGCGATGCGAACACTGCTGCTTGGCGGTAGGTTAATGGATAAGATGGTGGTACCAACCCGGACGGACCCTGCACAAGGTGCTCCTCAAGTTAAATAAAAGCTAGTAAAATAAAATCTTCCCTCAGAACATTGCATTCGGAATTATGACCTTTATGTAGTACCCTAAACTAACATCTGTGTGTCATAAGACGTGCTCCCTCACTCCCACAGCAGCGACGGAGTCCGACCGCCTCATAATCCGACGACATGTGCCAAGGGGTTGCGCGTCATTAGCGTCGGACGGCCGCAGACTGTCAACTGTTAAACTGCCATAAATTACGCCGGCCTGTCATCTTGACTATTTGGAGGTTACAGGCTTTTGGTCATATACCTGTACCTGGCAGAAGATGATAAATTGCGCGACTACATTCAGATGGTACAACAAAACTTGAAATTAGAATAACATTCAAATCTGAAGGTAAAATGATTATTGCCTTACTTATTTATTTATTTATTTAATTAACTAGAACGGTTACAAACCACTTACACTAATTAATGAATAGATTAAAACGAATTGTTATAAATTCATGTCAAAAACAACAACATTTATTCAACTACCTCACAAAAACTTAAGCATGCACATTTAACTATCCGCCACTCATCTGCGAAAACGTCACAATGTGGGTTATTTTCCAACAGTTTGTTTAAGGCAGTGAGGATGCGGGGTAGCGGAGAGTTAGCGCGAGCCACGGTTCGACACTGAGGGACTGAGAAAAGCCTGTGACTACGACTGCGAAGGTAGTTGTTCGGGGCAAATATGCGAATTTACACATTTTCGAATATTCGTTAGTTCGAATTTAAATTTTTCCGTGTCGCAAAATAGAAGATGGCGGTACTACAAGGACGCATTCCTCAACGGGCTGGAAGAAACACAAAATAGGGACACGTAGATATATGATACGATATGGACTAGTAAAAAAAAATGTTATGCTGGAGCTATTTCACATTAAATGCATAATTTAATTGCTATTCGTAGGTTAGATTAGGTAAGATTTATAAGCAATACCTATCTAAAAAAAAATTGTCGCTAAAACATTGCAATTGGAGTTATGATTCTCCAGAATTATGTTCTGAATTAGTTTTGTCTTGCCTTAACCATCACACAGAAACACCGCAAAGTAGGTACTTCTATTATAACATATACTCACAAGCAAAAATAACCAGTCATTTTACACTGAATTTGCATACAAAGTGACCCGTTCTTTCTGCTCGCTAGTGTATAATTTCAGGTTGCAAGCAGGTGAGAAAGCTCGCGCTGCCAAGCATTAGTTGCGTCCCATTTACTTCCTGTCTGTACATTCCAATTAGCCAGTTTCCTGTTGACTTGGCCACCTGTCGGTACCTACCGCTACCTGCGACTGACGCTACCGCCTCAGTCAAAATTAATTAAGTCTATTGATTAATTAAAGAAATTAATTGGCAATCGGCGAACCCGTGAATTAGTTTGTTTAGACCAAACATCAATGTATGAAGAATGGTGTACGATGTAGTAATTTGAAGTGTTTGAGGATGAAATAAAAATGTTCTGTTTTGGTTTTGTATGATACATTCTCAGAATAATAAATAACTACTTGAAAATCTCTTCCTTGGCCCATATTGTGAGCGGCCTACCAATACTTAAGGTGACGAACTATTGAAGATCCCAGGAAACTGATGGAGATCCTTGAGGAGGACCTATATTTAGCAGTGAACGTCTTTCAGCTAAGATGTTAATAGAAAAAAAAACTGTGCTCGACACATACATATTATTTTGTACATAAAAGATAAAAATATTAAAAAAGATAAATGGTGTTTATTCAGTAAATAGGCAGCACCGGCATGCTTCCCAAGAGGAGACTACTTCTGTGAAGGAACGCCGCAAGAAACTCAACAGTCAGTAGTTTTTAAAATATTACTTATGACAATGATAATAGATAACTTTACTTTAGCATCAATCGAGTCGATCACGATCGAAAATAATAATCGATTCTGAGCCGATTGCTTCGCAAGCAGGCTACACTTCAAACAATAAGCCCGTTTAAAGAAACAGCTTTTGAATCAATCAGTCTTCAGCCCTATAACATACCTACTCATTACTTGGTGCAATCGCTGCATCAACTCGGTGTGGGTTCACTGCACTAAAGCCGGCCTTCCTTTTTACACGCGGCCTAACCGCTTATTTGCCATCATTAATCATTATTTCGGCCCAGCGTTCGAAGCGCCTCACAATTTGAGAAAATAACCCTTTTTTGTACTTTGTAATACAGTTTGCAATAATACGGGCCTTTCGACCGTGGCGACGGGTTAACAATATTAAAATTATACTTCCAATAGCATATGCTGAAAGTATACGTTGAAGTAATTGTAGGTACCTGCAGAGACCGCGGCGGGGCGAGGTGTGGAGGCGGCTTGTTAGTTTCATAGTCCGAACATGGTTTTTCTTAGATTTAGATAGATTTATTTATTTCATAATATAAGATACAGTTATATTGCACACATGTCAATTATACAGAATTCATATTATGATCGTCAAAGAAGTAAAACCAAAAAAAGTTGTGTAGCAAAAGCCTATGTCAAAAATGAATGGATTATTAAACACAGATAATAATAAAACGAGTCACAAAGTTAAATATACAAATGGTAGTACAATAAACAATGTCAAAACGACATACATACATACATTAAATCACGCCTGTTACCCAGAGGGGTAGGCAGAGACCACTTCTTTCCACTTGCTACGATCAAAAGTACTACTGCCAATATTTTTTAAGCCTGTAACAATTAACTTTTCGTGCGACTTATTTATGCGACAGTAAGGAGAACATTTCCCAGCTTGTCAGAGAACGATTTTTTGGAATGTTCTTGGTCACGATACAAGGGTCTTTGTTTATTAACTGGTTTTATTCGACAAAATTAAATATTGTTATCACATAAAAAAGATAAAAGATGTTTATTTGGTAAAATATTAACACAACCTTTGATTGATTTTTGTCAATAATACACACAAAAAACTGAACAGAGTACGTTACTTTTGCATCTTTATTTCAATGGAATAAAGTGAAAAAATGTGAACATATCCTTGACGTCGACTGACCACGCATTTTTTGCCTACATTGACACAATCGCCCACAATCAAATTAACAGTGCGGTGAGGCGCGATTCCCTGAACTGAAAACACCATAACATACATTGTGTTGCAAGCTACGTGCATTAAGTACTGGTTATATTTTACGATGTTTTAGTTGGTTTAGTGAGTTTAAATTTAATTTGGTTTAAAGTTTTAAAGTTTCTCTTGTTTCACCTTCTTTACTACAAATTTTATTCTGTTTCTCTATTTAATTCTAAAGAAAACACGTCGTATAAACTTTACACATTCTAAGAAAAACGCGTTAATACTAACCAATGGGTTTTTGTGCAGCGATTCCAAAGCACAATTTTATGCTAAAGGGTTGCAATTTGTTGCACATTAGTGAAAACCTGCTCGGATTGCAAAGTAATTTCGATAATGGTTGAAAGGCCAAATATAATTGCTTACAAAGTATTCAGTAATTATATGGTGCCTGTAGGAATTACGAGGGATGGAGTCAACACTTTATAAAATATTAAATATTTTTTCAGGGCGGAATATCAATGTATCCTACCATTTAACTGTTTTTAAATAACGTGTTACAGTATGTGGTAAATTACATTATGGCATATTATTTTTCTAAAATACTGATTATGGTCTGTTAATCAAGCTCCTTGAATGCGCTCCTAGAGTATTTTTTATTAATCTTTCTGTTTTCTGCTTCCATGGTAAAATGATGTAATCTAACATTTATTTTTACTGAAGAATATCATAAGCTAGGTTTCCTAGTAACATTTTCATCAATTTGGATTCTGTTATTTAATGTCCATACATTCCTGCTGCTTTTCTTGTCCTAAACCCACTGTTTCTTACAATATATATATTAACATTTTTAGCACCTCCATAAGTTTAAAAATAGCAGTTTACAATTCTCTGGCATAGTTGGCATACTAGATGCAGTATAAGTTGCACTAGGTTCTAAACTGCAGGTGCACTCGTATTCTTCGAGACAATAACTTGCACGAATGGAGCGCCTAGGGCGACTTCTGAAGCGTCAGTAAGGAACGCAAGCGATCGGCAGGTTTACTCGCTCAAAATACGCAATATTAATGCTTAAAGGTTTTAATGACTTTTATAAATTCTTTATTGGAGTTTGAAAATAAATCTATTTTTTGATAGGTATTCGTTATTACTGTTATTATCTTTATTTAATTCAATCATGCATAATAAAGTAAATTATTGAATTTTCATTCCTAAATAATATTGTCTTATGCTAACAACCTTATTAAGATAACTACTTACTTCTTAAGTATAATGACTTACCTACTTTGTTTGTTAATTTGTAC
This sequence comes from Acleris emargana, assembly GCA_927399475.2. Classification (NCBI taxonomy): domain Eukaryota; kingdom Metazoa; phylum Arthropoda; class Insecta; order Lepidoptera; family Tortricidae; genus Acleris; species Acleris emargana. The sequence continues at coordinate 3,685,623 of OV656844.1, read as the reverse complement.
CAGACTGTGACCCATTTACATCGATTTTGATTGTATTTAGTTCCTTACCGCTCGCTCACTAAGACTTTTTTCACAAATGTACACTAATATTATAATCAGGAAATACATGATTGATTGTTTCTGTTTGTTTGTATTGAATAGGCTCCAAAACTACCAGACCATTTGAAAAAAAAAACACCATTAGAATCCTACATTATCTCTGATAAACATAGGGTATGTTTTATTTATCTTCACGGACGGAGTCGCGGGCAAAAGTGAACAATAAACCTATTTTTATGCAACCATGCAACGTAAATTTGCACGGGCAAAGCGATTTAGCGAGTTAGTGCTATTAGTGGTTAATAAAACGTATTTTCCGCGTTTACCGCTGGTTTAGAGGCTTTCTGTTCGTATATTTGTACAGAAATTCTCTCGCTCCGACAATAAAGTCTTTGTGCTGGCGTTTGCGCCGCGACGACGCGAATGTGCCATTGCTCGAGCTAGCGTCCAGCAGGCCTTGATATTTTACGTTTTATTACAAAAAGTTTAGGACCCGCGTCAATAGTTGTTGATATTTGGTTTACTTGTTAATTGGCAGGTGTTTATTGATGTTTTAAATCATTGTTGTCTTGTTATAGTGATGTTTGATCGATTTAATGTTTATGTTTTTATTCCCAGGGGGTAAAATTATTATGAAGTATGCCACAATGTCAATTATTAACAAGTTATTCTACGTATCACTCACTGGCTTCTTTCGTCTTTTATAGATAGACGCTAAAAGCAGTAAGAACATGATACTTATCAATTGAGCTGAAAAAATCGATTCCCAGGCGGATTGTATTTCTTCATGAACTGTTTGTTAAGATATTGGCTAGTGGAAGACCGTCATAATTAACAGTATCAGTTCCTGAGTACATAAAGCTGCAAATGTTTTAGTTGTATAGAAAAATGAGGTTGCACTGGGTAAAAAATATTTTCCAAGTGCAATCGAATACTTAGTAAGTACTTACCTATCGGCAATTTTTTTTTGTACAGATTATCACAGGTTAATTCTATAGATTTTTTGAAAAATAAAATGAAATGTGTAATGTTGAATTACATTTGCTGCAGATCTATATTTTATTGACCAATCATACAGTTCTGTTGGTAACGAGTATTAAACGAGAATTCATACAAAAGCGCCTATGCTCCTTCATTCACGCACTTGTGGGAGGACCTTGTGCAGGGTCCGTCCGGGTTGGTACCACCATCTTATCCATTAACCTACCGCCAAGCAGCAGTGTTGTTCGCATTGTTGTGTTCCGGTTTGGGGATAAGACAGCCGGTGAAATGACTAGCATAGAGGCATTCCATCTTAGTCCTCAGGGTTGGCAGTGCATTTGCAGTCTTGTGAATGCGAATGTCTATGGGTCACAGTTTTCACTTACCATCAGGTGGCCTGTGTGCTCGGTTGCCATCCTATGCCATAAAAAAAAAACAACAGTTGCTGGTGACTACTGCATAAAACTGTCCACAGCTCACACACTTGATATGAAATTCTCAAGGAGTTTTACATATGCAGCACATTCGCGGTGTTGAGCGCGCGGGCGCCGGCGACAGATGCGCTGCATTGCCGCCGCGGGCTGGGGCGGATTGAGAGGATAAAATATTATCTTTACTTGTATTACAAATGCGAAAGCGCGTTTATTTGTTTGTTCATTCTTTACAATTGAACGTCTTATGTCGGGTTCCTATATTCAATCCGAGGATAGATAAGGCTTACCTCGGGTTAAAATTTGACATTTGCCCATACAAAATGTGTCAAATTTTAATCCGAAGTAAGCCTATCTGTCCGCGGATTGAATATAGGAACCGGACGTTAATCGATCGATGTGAAATTTATTGTAGAGGAACGGACAGGGTACTCTTTATCACAGAAAATGTGACTTCTCGAGAGAAAACGAAGTCGCGGCGATTTAAATTGGTAGAATAAGTATCACAGAGCTGGGGGTTTCCGTGACATACTAAAGCAGTTCAGTTTAGGTTGAGAGTGCTATATCAGTTATACTATAACGCTGTGTCCCTTTCTCTCAAACTAAATTGGGCCACTTTAGTATGGCATTTGTAAGCATCTACCAGTAGGCATCAGATGTTTTGCGTAGTAATTTTTTTTTTAATGTTTTAATTGTGTGAAGTTGTTTCTATAACAATAAGGTAATTCGTTTGTTTCAATTTAGACTTTGGAGATATACAGCTGAGTTAAGTTTGCATGCCTTAAAACTAATATATTTACCTACTATCAGTTAGGTATGTGATATTGAAAAACCTTGTTTTTTGTTTTAGTTACACAATCAAGTGAAATACAGTGCTACGACAATGTCATCCGCACGTCTCCCTTTTCCGAAGACAGATGAAGGTTACTTTAAACTTATTCTAGCTATAAATATTATCTGCAATCGCAAATTATAACACCTGACACTAATAAATCTTATACACATCGTCAACATCTTAGCCTGTTTGTGCAAAATGTGGTCAAAGAATTAACAACAAATTGTTAGTGTTGTTGGTAATTCTGTAGCTCTGCCTACCCCACTCTGGGATGAAGGCGTGATGCTATGCATGCATGCAAATTATAACACTGTAGGTAGTTTAAAACTTCAGTCGTTTTTTGTCATCAAATAAAAACCATGGTCCGAGTCCACCCCTGGCATAAAACGCGAGGGAGCACCCGATGACAAAATACAAATTTTATTTTATTAAATTCAAAAAAGCCTCCAATGATTGATAGGACGCGCCCTCGACGCGGCTCAATGAAATGGTTCGCCGGCTCCTTGCACCCGCCATCCTGCAGCAATTGCATACGAGTTAGTGATATTTACTACGGATACTAGTGGGAGGACCTTGTGCAGGATCCGTCCGGATCGCTACCACCATCTTATCCATTAACCTACCGCCAAGCAGCAGTGTTCGCATTGTTGTGTTCCGGTTTGGGGATAAGACAGCCGGTGAAATGACTAGCATAGAGGCATTCCATCTTAGTCCTCAGGGTTGGCAACGCATTTGCAGTCTTGTGAATGCGAATGTCTATGGGTCTCAGTTTCCACTTACCATCAGGTGGCCTGTGTGCTCAATTGCCTTCCCATGCCATAGATAAAATAAAAAAAAATTGAAAATCGATGTTTTTACATCTGTGGGCAATTAGAAGAGGTCCGGTTTAGTACTTCTCTCTCACTCGCTCTCATACGATCTTATTAAGAGTGAGTGAGAGAGAAGCACTAAACCGAACCCTCTTCTAAGTGCTCACAGACTGTACGTTGACATAACAACTGGTTCTATTTGGAATGACAGGCATTTGGCAGTACGTTAGTTCTAAGATAATTGTTCATGCAGATAAGATGTTTAATTGCTGTGCAGTTTTCTAAATATACATACATTAATGCATTAAATCACGCCTGTTTCCCAGAAGGGTAGGCAGAGAGACTTCTTTCCACTTGCTACGATCTTGACAAATTTCTTTCGCTTCTTCACATTCATACATCGAGTCATGCACGCACGTCGGTTTCGGGTACTTAAGATTAGGCCCTTTTCCAGTATTTTTCCGATTTGATTCGAAAAAGTAGTATGTAAACAAATATATCGATAGGGTGGCCTAGCGATCAAATTCTATGATAGTATAGTTAGAATTATAAATAGTTATACATGAGAGGGTATTTACTAAAGTGTAAACCTATTTACGTTGCTGGCTTGCAAACTAAAAAAAAGGCTCAAATTGGTCACAGAAAACTAATTCCATTGGGTTCTGTGGGGCTAAAAAAGTTTGCATTCTGCAAATGTAGACGATAACATCAAAGTATAGGATTTAATTAAGGAAGTGTGTTTGACAATATCAACGCCAGGTGCACCGATCAAAACATACCGCTTCACCACCACCACCATGTATTCTCTGTTAACCATGAGGTTGACTGGTAGAGAATGCCTTTAGGCATTAAGTCCGCCATTTGTACTTTTTACATATGTATTGTGCAATTAAGTTTAAATAAATAAATAATAAATAAATCTCTTTATACACGTACGTCGTTTCGGTTGGTTTTGTTTTGGCCCTTATTCATTAATAATAATAATAATAATAATAAATATCAGGGGACGATCTCACACCAATTGACCTAGTCCCAAACTAAGCTCTAGGCTTGTACTATGGGTACTAGACAACGATATAAATACTTATATAGAGAAATAAATACTTAAATACATAGAAAACATCCATGACTCAGGAACAAATATTCGCGCTCATCACACAAATATCTGCCTTTACCGGGATTTGCCTCAGGGCATAAATAAATAAATAATAAACAGATTTTGACATTGATCCGTGTTCCGTGCGTTGATCTAGGTTATATGACAATTCAAAAATGGAACACGCACCTACAATTAAATTCAAAATCCGACGGCTGGCGATTATTAAGACCATCCCCAGCCACAGCGCAATTAAACAAATTGTCCTCTCTCATAATTGTTACAATAATTTACATTAGCCGGCGACACATGGCGAGAGGCTTAACGGCCGCTGACCGCGCCAAGATATATCTGCGACGACGCTGTTTACAAGAATAACGGAATGGCCCCGCTGGAATTATTATGATGTTCCACTTGGTGCCTGGGAATAGGCTATTTGGAAACATTGAAAATATACTTCAAATTATGGCCATTCTTTAGATACATACATACATTAAATCACGCCTGTTTCCCAGAGGGGAAGGAGACCACTTCTTTCCACTTGCTACGATCTTGACAAAATTCTTTCGCTTCTTCAACATGCATACATCGAGTCATGCCCGCACGTCGGTTTCGGTTTCTTTAGATAATAGCGTAAATTAACATATTTCACTTAATTTCACGAATAAATTTGTAATATATTTGGAAATGTTACCTTCGGCAGAAACGCTATGTGATTGATATGCAGCTCTGGTGACGTCACACGCAAGTAGCCACAGATTATAAGAGTTGCGATATGTCACTGCATAGGTATTTAATAGTTGTAATACTATTAATTTTGTAAAAAAGTTATCGCCATGCAAAGAAAACGGTGTTTGAAAGTAATTACGCTAACGTCGTCTATGTAGGCGTCCCAACGTTCCAGATTTTTTTAACATTTCTCACATTTATTTGAGGATACCTGCTACATAAAAACGTCGTAGAATTAAAAAGGATATCCGATGATATAAATAAATAAATAATTAAATAAATAAAATATAGATTCTCGTTATTTGTTCATACATAAAACATAAATAAAGACCCTGCACATTTCGAAGTACTCATACAAAATCTTCCACAGATTAAATATTTCTACAACACACCAGGGACAAACATAAATCCCTAAGCGGAGCCCACCAGAATACCTCAGCCGGACACTAGGGCTGTTTTACACAGTTAATTTTAAATTCCCGGGGAATAAACTAGGAGGGCTTGCGTTTTATGGCCGATGCGGACGCGATGCTGCTTGCGGCCGGCGTGTTTTATATCGCTAATTAGGTGTTAGGGCGGGAAAGCGATGTTGTGGCTCCATGTTTAGTAATGTAGTGTTTAGTATTTTTGACTATTTTTAGGGTGTTGCATTTACCAAAAACGTTAAGAAGGATTTCTGGTGTGACGTCTCTCCTTCTCTCTGGTGTGTGTATCTGCTACAGTGGCTTATTTCAGCAACGACATCTATCGATTTGAAACTTTTATATTCGTACCTACTTTAACCACCCTAATAAGTGCCGAAATGGGACACCGAAATGACGATGGGGCTACCAGTTACTGTAAGATCCGATTCGCCCTTAAGTCAGAATAACTCAAACATTTTCCTTATTAAGTCCAAACAATATTATTAAATATTATATAAAACAGATCCTGGTTAAAATCACCATGTATTAAGAGGAACAACAACCAGTCCAGTCATTTTTGTATTTTATAAGCGGGTTGGTTTCCGCAACTGGACATGCGCCTATTTTGCGTGTGGGTGGGATTACCACATATGTACAGTCAAGCTATCCCAACTCCTCCAGGAAGCCCTCCAAACCTTTTATGTCAGTGATTGCCTCGGGAAGACCTCAGCGATCGGAGGTGTTTAGCCCTGTACTGCGCCACCGCGGTGCAATGTAGCCCTACGCGGGCGGCTGTCTCTTCTGTCTCCTTGCACGCACGGCACAGAGGACTGTCTGTAACACCTAAATTAAAAATATGTTTGTTAAAAGGCCCTGTCAAAGACAAAGACAAAGGCGTTTATTGCAACAACTCAGTTGTTACAGACAGTTCTTAGTGTTACAGGATGTGCTTATGTTCTACCTATTTTAGGCATGCAATATTGAAAACAATACTTTATATTCATTATCTTAATATAAGTCATTGAAAAAGTGAATATTATAGACTAATCATTCACGAATAAGTATATTCTTCATATAGGGCTGTGACCATCATAATATAAAAGAAGTATAGGATCCTAAATGTAAATTGATTTATTATGTAAAACTCATGAACCGAGTAAAAACATTTCTTTAGAAGCCACCTTGTTATTAATTTGTTAAATTGATTTTGGGGGCAGTCCTGTATACATATAATTTGGTATTTTATTAAAAAAATCAATTGCCATATGAAATGAAATATTTTTAAAATACTTGATTTTGCAAGAGGTAAGTAGTACAATTTGTTCTTATGTCGAGTTGATCTTTTAAAAACTTGAGAACGTCTAACAAAAAAATGTGGATGTTCTCGGACAAAAGAAGTAATCTGCTTTATGTACATGCACGGTACAGTCAGAACACTAGTTACCGTCCTTAGTCCAGATTTGCTAAATCGGAGGAGTGCCCTGGAGAGTCGACTGTTGATGGTAGGCAGTGCTTCTTTGGCCTGTCTACAGTTGTCGTGACTCACCCCAGTACTCCATGTGTAATCACTTGGTATGATTGAGTAGCAGGGATCGAACCTTGCTAAAGGGTGTTGGGATGATCGGTGATGTGTTGAGATTATGTCCAGTCTATCATCATACCAGCCGAAGGTCGATCAATGCTAGACATACGAGTAAACTTACCGTGCAACAATGATAAATATAATTATTTTCTTATATTTATCATTGTTGCACGGTAAGTTTACCGAAGAATCTTCAGGATGGTCACTTTTGTGCTTACTTCACCTTATAATGGAAGTAGATTGGTTTAAATAAAATTCATGCAACAGGCATAAGCAAAACCCTAAAATACATGAGTAATCCTTGCTCTAATTTCATAACGAACAAATAAACCCGCCATCAAATCTAATTGGAAGCGGCATATCAATTTGGAACAAAACTCAAGACGCGGCACCAAACAAAGGCGGCTCACGAAATGGAGCAAAACTTTCTTTCTAATTAATATAATCCCTTCGAACCCTGATGGTTTATTCTAAAACACAAATTACAAAACATCAGAAGCTCTCTCTCTTACTCCACAATATTAACACCATCGAGAAAACGGGACAGATCCATAAGAACTTCAAACTTCAATTTTAGTAGTAGAGCCCCTACCCCATTTGCCTAATTGAAGTGCGGTGTACATGTCAATTCTTTGCTTTTACTACCCTTCTAACATTCTATTTTAAACCCTAACTTAATCAGACATGAGTTGGTTTTAGAATTTTCGAGTTTCGATTAAGTTTGAACTAAGTTAATGATATGAGGGACTGACTCGTTTTGCATAAGTGTTGCGCTGTTGCCAGAGTGAGGGTGTCTAGATTTTTAACAAAATTGGAAAGTACTTCTTTAACCCATTAAAATAGGGGTGTTACATATTCAAAAACTTTTGCCTTTTCGTCCGTTTATTTAAAATACAAGATTTTTATTTGGTACCTACGAGGGGCGTTCAATAAATTCTTGGTATGAGAAGGAAAACAAAAGCATACGATAAGTGTTTTATTTTTATTTTTCTATATATTCCCCCCCTATGCTTATACACTTATAAGATCTGTCAATTCGTTTTTTTTAACCCCTCATAAAAATATTTTTTGTCTTTGGTGTAAAAATGCTCCACCACCGCTGCCTTCAACGCTTCATCATTAGAAAATCGATTTCCACGAAGATCCTTTTTAAGGTTGGGAAACAAAAAGTAGTCGCTGGGGGCCAAGTCTGGACTGTACGGCGGGTGAGTAATTGTTTCGAACCCAGATTCAAGAACAGCAGCCTTGGCAACATGAGCAGTATGCACAGGGGCGTTGTCTTGAAGAAGCAGCACTCCTCTGGTAAATTTCCCCTCCTCTTCTCTTTGATTGCTTCCCGTAATTGGCGTAAAATATTAGCGTAGTACTCTCCTGTAATATTTAAACCCTTTTCTTTATAATCTATTAATAATATCCCTTCACAATCCCAGAATATTGTCGCCATGATCTTGCCAGCTGAGGGGACTACTTTGAATTTCTTGGGATGAGGTGTTCCTTTAACGTGCCACTGCATCGACTCTTGTTTGCTCTCAGGGTCATAGTGATGAACCCAAGTTTCATCTCCGGTAACCATTTTTTGGAGCAAACCATCAGGGTTTTCACCACACAGCTCAATGAAGTCGGAACAACAAGCAACACGCGTATGCTTCTGAAACGGTGTCAACATTCGTGGTACCCATATTGCACTAACTTTGGACATGTTAAGATGATCGTGGATAATATCATGTATTGTACTAATAGAAATATTGGTTTTTTTGTGCTATAGACCTAACCTTCACTCGACCATCTTCCAGAATAATTTTCTCCACTTTTTGAATGTTTTCTGGTGAAGTAGCTTCAACAGGCCGACCAGGTCTAGGGTCATCTTCTATGCTCTCCCTCCCACGCTTAAATTCATTTGACCACTTTTGGACAGTAGATAATGAAGGAGCAGACTCACGGTAAACTAAATCCATTTCTTCTTTAATACACTTTTGATTTTTACCCTGTTTAGTCAAGAATTTTATCACGGCTCGATGCTCCAATTTAATTATCATTGTAAAACCGCTCATGGTGGTCAAGTTTGTTCAGCAGTAGCAGAAAAACAAAAGAACGTGCGGGCTTCAAATTTACTTTTTTTTACTGTCGATGAATGACTCTTAGCGGCCTGTATTAAGAAGTTTACTAAAAAGGTTTGCAAGATACCAATACCGAGAATTTATTGAACGCCCCTCGTAGAATGTATTCTGTCCAGTATTTTCAGTGCTGGTTAAAGGCTAAAATGTACATCAACCTAATAAGTTAGTCAAGAGTTATCATTTGTGAATCCAACAGATAAATAATTCCAACAGCGACACAAAGTAAATTACAAAAAAAAAACAATTTTATGAATTCCTTTTTAACTGACTTCGAAAAATGAGTGATCGAAAATGGTGAAACAGGGCACCGCATTTCCAAATTTTTTTAAAGTTGAGATATCTGGTTTTTGGGGCGACTTTTACTAAACATGATTTATAATATTTTGGGCACTCCTGAGCTGAGCTATCCAGCCCTGTAAGGTTGGCCACTATCTCCCGGACCCTGTATAAATATTATAAGGCATGCAATTTAACGTGTGTTAAGTGTATGTGTACGTAATGCTTGTGCCCACAAGGGGGACACAAAGTGTTTATACCTTTGTCAGCGCGTCCTTGAATGACTAATGTATCTAACTTGGGAATGCTATAATTTCCTAAATAGACACATTAGTCGAACGTGTCAATGTTTACTTGAGGATGACCAAAATGAGGCCTATGGAGGACAAACAAAAGGGGTTTTTAGGTTGTTATCGTAAACAAATATTTACCTAAATTTACTAAATTATTATTTTACTGAATAATGCCTTAATAATGTTTCAGTTGACTACACGAATGGGCATTTAATAATCAACGCTATCATCCATAGAACTACTCATGAAAATTATTTTCCTACTCTGTCTATCTTATTAGAACTTTTCATTCTTACTGAAAACTTTGGGAATATTATTAGTAGTTTTTCTCCTCTTTATTATGTATATGGAGCTAAATAAATATGTGTGTTTGTATGTCTCCATGACTGTTTCTTTGCGACTGCCTGTCGGCTGTATGGCTCGACGGATTTAGACTTGATCGTAATTCGATATATAATTTTTAGAAGTTAAACTTTTATCCTGAAATTCTGATCCCGTTGAGGTATTTCTTATTCAAAACACGATGGTAATGCTGCAGGAGTTAATGTTTGTATTCTACGATAGGAAATCTTGTTTTAAATCCTTGATTTTTTTAAACTGGTTGATTTCTAGAATCGATAATTTTCGTCTAAGGTTAATTCCCATAATACAAGCTAGCCCTGTTTAGCTTGGGTTGGGACTAGGTCAATTCGAGTCACATGGTCCCCAGATATATATCATGTTATGAAACTATTCGTACTCCATTAAATATTGACCAAACTTGGCTTTTCCGAAGCGAATAAGCCATCAGCGATCACTGTAAACATGGGTTTGTTTGCCTCAAACACCATAGACACGCACCTGTGAGCGTCTGTATACATACGAGTACACCTTTATTTTAAGGCTTTATTTAGGTTAAAAAATAGGGACACTATTCTACCGAGTAAAATGATACTGCCTTTCACATGTTATGTTATCGTATTGCTTTTTAACTCGGCCGTTTTATCCGACGCGCGATTATCCTCAAGTAAATAAGAGCTGTCGTAACGTCGACAATACGATATTGTGTCAAAAGCAATATCATTGACGACGCGTTGGTCTAGTTGGTAGTGACCCTGCCTTCGAAGCTAGCGGTCCTGGGTTCGAATCCCGGTAAGAGCACATATTAGTGTTATGAGCTCGAATATTTGTTCCTGAGTCATGGATGTTTACTATGTATTCAAGTATATGTTTTTCTATACAGGGTGACTCCTAAGTGGTGAACAGAAATATTTTTTTCTTATTCAGTAGCTTTCGTTTAAACACTTTTACTTAACAATATGTAAAATAAAATAAAAAAAAACTTTATAATAAAATCCATGATTAGTTTTTAATTTACCTGATTTCGTGGTCACCCTTCTTCAATAGCCTAAGTGGGTACTCCATCGATAAGATTAAATAAAATCTACATGAATCATTAAAAGTACAGTTAGCTGCAGAGGAATTTGACCTACCTGCATACTAAGCTTCTACGCAGGGAGGGTCACGTTTATCTACAGCTGACTGTATTTTGAGTACTTGTCATGTAGAATAGGGTGACCACACGGTTGCTATTTTTTTACTAAATGAAATTAATTAATGTTAATGTCATTAAAGTTCAATTGTTTGCTTTTAGACCTAATGCACTGAACTTACCTTGAAATGCTGCGTTAGAAACTATGATTTTTGTTCACCACTTAGGAGTCACCCTGTATATGTGTTTATACGTTGTCTAGTACCCATAGTACAAGCCTAGAGCTTAATTTGGGGCTAGGTCAATTGGAGTGACATTGTCCCCTGGTTTTTTTTTTTACCTAATAGAAGGCCCAGGCCCGGTACTCTAGGCGGTAAAAACGATATCGTAGTTAATCTGTTATGGTATTGTTATGACGTCAGGCGCCATTACTGTCAAGTAAATAAGAGCTATCAAAAACGGTGACAACACGATAACAGCTCAAACACGATATGGTTTTTACAGTGTTGAATGCCCTGTATGTTTGCTCCTTGATAAAAAGAGATGTTTAAGTTAAACGCTTTTGTCTGCCGGTCTAACTATATCTGTCTGTCAGTGCCAGAGTTCTAGCTAGACCCTTTGGTGAGTGGACATATTTACACAAAAGTAAAAAAAAGCAATATTAGAGTTAGTTTAAAGACTGAATGTTGACCTTTTTCTATGTAGGTTTGCAGTGCAGTTGTGACACCGTTTTATGGTGGGTCAGTGTTCTATTGGGTCCACTGTACCAACGTGGGAATCATCATCTACATCATCATGTCAGCCGAAAGACGTCCACTGCTGGACATAGGCCTCCCCCAAGGCTCTCCACTCAGACCGGTATTGTGCTTTTCGCAATAATGTGTAAATATTTAATATGAATATAATGTAGGTAGTTCTTTTAGTCAATTCATGTAGCATTAACTTGTTAGAATAGTGCCACTCCATGTCATCCCGTGGATGTCGTAAGAGGCGACTAAGGGAATAAAGGCTTGTAGTACTATTAGGCGATGGGCTTGCCACCTGTCACTAATACACTGGGAAACATCTTAGCCTACTTGTGCAAAATGTGGTTACAGAATTATCAAGAAGTTTTAAGACTTGTTGGTAATTCTTTAGCTCTGCCTACCCCACTCTGGGAATGAAGGCGTGTGTTTATGTATGTATTTAGTTAATATAACGACTTTTATTCGAATGCAGTCACAAGCAACAGCTAGTTGCATTTAATTTGAAATAGCTAAGACTATGCGTCTCAGCATTAAGGGCTGGGGCATGGGGCATAACAAACTCCCGTGAAATGGGGTAAAAGTAATTTGGCCGCGGTCAGCCCGCCATGTGTCCGGGACCGAGTTCGGATCCCGGGGGACGCCGGCAATGTCACGCCTGTTATCTGGCGATATATCTTCCGCGTCAATATTTTATTTTCTCTGAATTCCGACGTTTAAGTTCATTAGTGTTTGGTTACATCGGTTTTACAGTGTCATTGGATGTAAAAACTATTTAGTTCATAAATATTATTTATCTGTTATCATCAAACGTTCAGCTGAGGATATTATGTTGCAATTAAAAATAAAATTAAAAATATGTACACAGTTTTCTTTATAAGCACTTATACTAAGGGATAGTAAGAAAAAAAATGAAGGAAAATAGCATTTTAAAAAACAATACAAATATTCTTTTTTGAACAGCACGGAAAGTATTTTTTCTCAAACATGCTCGGAAAAAACGGTTTTCCGATTGAAACACAAGGACGGAAAGAGCCTCATTTTACTCCTAGGAGTAAAAAAACCATATGAAAACACTTTCCGTCCATGTCCATATATTTCTTAAAAATGCTGTCAATTTGCATACAAAATCAAAAGGACCAAGACAAAAATTCCAAACAGCCATTGTAACTGCTCGCTTTTTTAGCACAGTGCGTGTGTTTCTTTTCAAATTTGCATTCCAATGTCTATGGTTAGTATTTAAAAACAATTGACAGTCGGTAACATTCGTTCATTCTGCATAATATAATTGTGAAACCGAATATTAAACTATTTGTTGTGTGAAATACTACAAAAAATGAGCTCAAGCGACGAAAGCGATTAAATAGGTACAACTCCGCCTATATTAAAATCTGAAGCTGCCTCGGTTAGGCAAAACCTGCTTCCCGCTAAATCTAAGGAAAAATATAACCGAACTTATGACCAATTTATGCTGTGGAGGGCAAACAAAAATGTAAATTAAATTACTTGCTTTTTAGAAATGTATTTGTATTATTTCCTCACATGTTTGAGAAAAGCATTATGTATGCCTCGGCGGAAACGAGGATTTCCTGACTCGTATTTTAGCAGGCCTCGCTGTTGCTCGGCCTGCTAACCACCTCGTCAGGAAAACCCTTACTTTCCGCGCCTAGGCAACAATGTACTATTTTTTTATATAGTTTGTAACAGACAGGCATTTTATTTACCTACTACCATAGATGACATTCAAGTATAAATATGAAATGTTTAGTCGTATAAAACGCACACTGGCTCAGCATTATGCCTGGGAGTCATATCTAGGTACATCGCAAATTTTCAGACACTAGTATGCACATTAAAAAAAAAAGTTGAATAAAATAGATTTTATCTCGCTCTTCCCTGTAAAATGTCCTGCTTCGAGAATCCTACTAATTGTAGCAAGGTAAAACAGTTGTATATTTCAAACAGCGCCCCCATTTATTCCAACCTACGATTACATATCTTTTGACAAGATGTCTCTGTGCAAAAAAAAAACTTGTATGTTCAGAACCGATAATCGGAGTTGTTACGTTCACGTCCTAGTTACAAAGCATTTTCTCCTGCCACCGATGATAAAGTTCACAAATGACTTGTCATTTCTTGTGGTAAAGTAACATTTCTGTCCGCCGTCGATGCATCACGCGAGGGTCCAATCTTATAAAGTATCAGGTCCCTCACGGGCCGGTCATCCTTTATTCAAATAAACCCTATTTTTATGGAAATCCGCATCAATATCAATTTCCGAGCGATTGTTACAGAAATAAAGGGATGACCCTTCGGGCAAGGCTGTCTACTTAACTATGTTAAAGGGTCTATATGGAGTTTTCTTCGGAAATTTTATCGGAGGAAGAGATTCTTATTGGAACTGGCGTATATTCTGAACAGGCGTGTTTTATGCGTTGATTGATAAGGGCCTTTATTCTACTGGCTAAAACCATATTGATTTTGACAGATTATCGTATTGCTTTTTAAACCTTGTAACTTGTAAGTATCATCTCACTGTTTTCGCACTTTATTCATAGCTTAATTATTACAGTAAAAAAAAACATATTTCTAATTTTTATGTTTAATTTGCGAGCAAGTATTTAATGCATGCCGTAGTTTCCTAAAGTTGAGTAAGCATCGATTTAGATGCCAAAATAGATAAGCATAAGTACGATGTATTATCCCTTCAGTTGGCAAGAAAAATATTATTATTATTAATTACCCCAATATAGTGTCCCACTGATGGGCAAAGGCCTCCTCCCTTGATTTCCACACCTCTCTCTCTGTGGCAATCTTCGGCCAATCCTTTAGAAAAACGTCCAAGTCATCCCGCCATCTCCGCTTGGGTCTGCCTCGCCGTCTGTAGCCGTCCTGGGGGACCCACCAAGTTGCTGCATTGGCCCACCTTTGTGGGTGCATGCGACAAACATGCCCGGCCCAGGCCCACTTTAGCTGGGCAGTCTTTCTCCCAACATCGGCTATGCCTGTCTTGGAGCGCAGGGTGGTGTTTCGCACTCGGTCCGTTCTTTTTACCCCTAAAATGCTAAGCTCCATCGCTCTTTGACAAACCTTTAGTTTGGACTTTTGATTTTCGGTTAAAGACCACGACTGAGCACCGTAGGTTAAAACGGGCAAAATACATACGTAAAAAGATATTTAGTTTAAATTTGAAATTTGTGTTAATGTCATACAGTATAAATTGTTTTTGACAGCAGCCGTTATACGGCTCCTTGCCACTTGAAGGGTTATCTGTTGAAAATCCTCATTAAATTAATATATATAAAAAATAAATTTGGTCGCCATTACTGACAAATATATAAGAGCTAGCGTAACGTTTACAATACGACGACAAGGCAAAGGCAATATGGTTTTACCATGTAGAATTTAGGCCCATGGCGTTTATTATAGTATTATAAATATATTAACAATTAAAAGTTAAAACTACATACATACTTTCACGCCTATAATCCCAGAGTGGGGGGGTAGGCAGAGCTACAGAATTACCTACAACTTTAAAAACTTGGTGATAATTCTGTAACCACACTTTGCACAATTAGGCTAAGATATTTACCAGCGTATATTAGTGACAGGTAGCAAGCCCATCGCCTAACAGTACTACAAGCCTTCATTCCCTTAGTCGCCTCTTACGACTTCCACGGGAAGACATGGAGTGGCACAATTCTAAGCCGGCAACCACACGGCAAAATGAAAAATTAAAATTAAAATATCGCAAAATAGGTACTGAGATTCCCTAAAAGTTTTCCATGCCTGTCCTTAAACGGCGGAAAGGGCAACAGTGCCTTAGCCTTACATGACATGGAGCAAGCAGAGAAAACCGACATGACTTACAGTAAGATATCGTACTTAAAACTAAACTTATTTAAATTAACATAAAACTAAGCTACTCAAATATTAAAGATGTAAATAATAATCACCACTATAAAAAGAACACCCCCTCTAGCAGGTCCGCTCGCGGCATGGTCCCTATGACACTGGCTGCATTACCTCTCTGGATAGCTAGCCCAATGCATTTATTATTGTTTTCTCATAAGGCACTCGTACAGTCAACAGCATAAATAAGTGATCATTTATATACCATGTCGCTTTCAATCGTTTCAAAATTTTGTAAAACGTTTCAAACACAGCGTTAAAGTGACAAGGTACATAAATGCTGTTGACTGTACTAATTATTGTAGCTATAAATATAGGTACAAGTATATTGTATCGCACCTAATATATAAAAAATCAGTCTGAACTCACTCGTGAAAAAGTTACGAGGGTGGGAAATAGGGCTTGAATGGGTTCGTGTAAATATAAAAACTGCAGTGGCGCGGGGCTTTCTTACCCAACTACCGGAAGGTAATGTGTTTATCAGCCTATATATGTATGTTTGTTCCTCTGTGGCGCTCTAGGAACGAAACACGAGGTCCGTTTTTATGATTCGTATGGTTATCGATTTGTCTTAATGTGAGTGTCACTAAAGATATGACAGTAATTAAAATTCAATATGGCGGAAACTAGACGCCGAAAAAAGTTGACCAACTATGACAAATGGTGTACCATTTAATATGTATTTAAAAATCATCTTTAGGTTTTAATTTTGAACGGTCGTTTAGGATTTATAACGATTTAAAGTTGGTTAACAACAACAGTCGGGGATTTTAAAGATTGCATTTTGTTGTTATCTTCGATGCTGGGGGTTATTATGACATAGTTATGCAGTTCATTTACGGCGAGCGTAAAGGACGGAGCGATATCAGTTATATAGCTCTGTCCTTTTCTCTCAGCATAATCGGAACTGCATAGTTATGTCATACAAACCCCACTTGTCTAGATGTTGTATAGTTATTTTAAGAATTTGAGGGACTAACAATTTCAATTGTTAGTTTAATGCGACTTCTTTAATAAAATTTATCAGTTTATTTCATCTCTGTCCAGGGCCCAAGTTTAAATAAATGAATCTAGTCTAGTTAGTAACCATGGACTCGTATTTGTCATTTATTCATATTGACAGGTCTTTTTGATATGCTAAAGCGTTAATTCCTGTACTTAACCCGTGTAATTTACCAAAATACTACTAAATTGGTGTCAACTATCCAAATACAATAGAGTACTTTATCAAAACATGAAAGAGTACAATAAACCTTTCATTTCAACAGTCTCACGTAATAAATTCCACATAATAGAAGGAGCGACATAGCCATTTACGCATTCAGTACCACACAAGAGATTCCCATACAAAATTGACGCTTATCGTAGCCGCTGAACAAGTAAATAGCAGCCGGGAACCCCACTTTACATGTAGCCGTTCCGCACTATGATTACCGATGATTACGCCGTCACCAATCTTATATTCGTTCTCCACTTAATATAATAAGCCTCGCTGAATCCTGGATCGAAATCGATGCTATTATTATATCCCGTCCCATTTATAATCAGTACATTACGGCCCGGCCGCCTCCGGCCCGTAATCGGTCAATTATGTATCATTTCCAACCATCAGCCTTTACCTTTGCCTGGCTAGAGCAGCGTGGTCACCGGTTACTGGTTATCGATCTAATTGGAGGATTATAGCGTGTCGCCGAGACGCTTTGATCTATAAAAAGACAGATGTTGGACTCGCGCACTGATGGTTCTGTAGATACAAGCTGTAACTCATATTGCTGTTTGGTGTAACGTAAAACTGAATCAGGTTGAAGGACTATCTAAACTAGATCCTCATCGATCATCTATAAATGAGATAGTAAAGAAAGAAAAAGTACAGAAAAGTTAATTAACAAACATCTGAACCAGTGCCAGACGGAGAAAAATGGTTCCTGCTCTGCATGTTACTGGTTTTTAGGCCAGAGCTGGTCTTTCACAGGAACTATTTGGTGACACCGTGGCAGGGCACACAAAACTTAATTAACAAAATAAAAACATAACACTTATACAAAAAAGCAAAAACCAAAGTAAATATTGACAAAAAAAACAAAGCAAATAAAACATCGAACCGTCTCTGAACAAGTCCCCGGCATTGTACTGTGAGAGCTTGCTTTTTTCCAAATATGATGATTTGTTTACAGGAAGTACGGGTACCTACTTTATGAGTGAGTTTTTATCAAAATAGCTTATGTATCCCGGTTGATTCTCAAACAATTTTCTTAACTTTTGCTAGCCTTGCTAATTTTTGAAAATGATCTACTTATCTATCTTAAGTGATGTTTATATCGATGAAAATATTGTCTTACAAAAACATTCAAAGTCTGTAGGTACTCATACTCTTTTGTATTTGAAAATAAAATCTTTTTTTTTCTTGCATAGATTAATAACTGGAACTGACATGTAGTGCCGTAGTGAAATATTCAACTATATGTAACCATGATCGACTGATTCACCATACGCACTTAACTTTAAAATACCAATTTACTGTATACGGGGCAGCTGTATGAACGTGGAACAATTTACTTTTTAAAACAAAAACGGGTTTGAAACCGAGCCATTCGATCCGCCCCCAGCGGCTGCGCTTGCTTCTATATTTATTACTTTTTTTTTCGATCCACCTTTGATAGTCTTTTTCCTATTGGTTGTGAGAAAATTGAGCGTTTTTTGTCTGAGACGGAATAAAATTTATAGCAGGTGTAATCGGCTCGGTCGATTATCTGTGGTATCGATCGATATTGGGTATCGGTGGATGCGATTGGTCTGCGCTCGCCCAATCAGGCGAGCTGAGAGCGTGTTAGATAATTTATTAGATAACACGCTTCTTGGATATAGATTGTATGTGACGGGGATCGTAGAATCGTAGAAAAAAAGTTGAAAGTCAGGTGGTTTCTATTCTATTCTAGGCTTTCACTCCTATTAGGTACATTTTGCGAATGTTAAGTTATTTGTAGACAATCGCCATGGACTTAAAATATTAGAGAAAAAAGTTATAAGTTATAAGAGTATTTTCTCTTGAGGACTAAACAGTGGACACACATGAGGTCACTACGAGTCTACGAGCTTCTGTTAAGTCCGCCATTTTGATGTTTTTTTCAAAGGTATAACAGTATTTATCAGTGGTGAGTTTATTTTCCTTTCTTGTGTGCCAATACGAAGCACTCAGATTGACATTGAACGGAGGCAGTTGAATAGATAAAATACTTTTTATTTAGCTAAATAAGACAGTTCCTATGGGGACAGCGATAAATGGATTCGGTCGCAAGTCAGATCATGCTTAAAAGCTAAATAAAAACATAAATATCACAGCGTCTTAGTAACTGGCAGCTAAGTTTAACGTTCATTTATTAAAAAAAACCTAGCTGCGTTGGATTCGGCATTCGTTCGGAAACGCGATCTCGCGTGACCAGAGGGCGTGTCGTACGATTAAAATATTGTGTTCGGTGCTTGCTCGTTCCATGCGAACGGACCTATTCGAAATTCGATCAGAATCTCGCCTTTATCAACCAACTTTAATCTCTATCCTGTTTGAATTAAAGGTAAAACTGGCCACACTACCCTGATTGGAATCTACCAGGCGTAAAGAAGGTAACTTGTAGGTACATTTGGGGAATGAGCGGAAGACCCTGGATTAGGCTAAACTAATTCGTATTTCGTTAGCAATAGTGTTAAATATCAAATAAATAAAATAAATATCAGGGGACAATCTCACACCAATTGACCTAGTCCCAAACTAAGCTCTAGGCTTGTACTATGGGTACTAGACAACGATATAAATACTTATATAGAGAAATAAATACTTAAATACATAGAAAACATCCATGACTCAGGAACAAATATTCGCGCTCATCACACAAATATCTGCCCTTACCGGGATTTGAACCCAGGACCGCTCGCTTCGTAGGCAGGGTCACTACCAACTAGGCCAGCGCGTCGTCAAAGTGTTGTTTCGGGGGATTGATAAATGGAGGTCGATATATTAAGGTTGGTCCGCTAGAGTTTTCATTACAGTTGCCATTAACGCGTTTCTCATGGGTATTGTAAATTAAGAGAGTATTATGTGATAAACGTTTCCACTAAGATTATTTCTTATTGGATTGAAAATAACATTCCCACGTTCCTTAAATTAAGCCAAGTATCAGCAACACTGGTTTTCCAGGCTTAAAAATACTTATATTTCGTGCGTTATTTGCTTTTAGAACACCAATAAACTATTCAAATTATCACGTCTCACGGGTCATCGATCGATGTCAATAGATTCCGATCAAAGCGACGCCATAAGTGATATCTCGTGTAAAATTCCCATCCGTGGCGACGGGGTGCTAACACCGCCATTATTGTTTTAACACGCATGTTAAACACCATATTAAAGGACATCAAAGCCGCCGGTTAATTTTGTTACAAGCAAATTAATGACAGCATTAGTCCACGCCATACATTTAATAGGAATCGTGACAAAATATTGACACCTCCGCGTCCATGGACGCATAAAAACATGAATTAAATGAAACACAATAAAATAAAAACATTAACTGTCAAGCGAGGCATTTGTCTAGCAACCGGCACTAACGCGGTTAACGCGGACGAATGTTTAGGGGTCTCCGGATTAACGTTTCGTCACTGTCGGAGATCTAACGTTTTTTTGTACAGTTCAAGAACACGCTAAAGGTGTGGTATGTGTCAGGAATCTGCCTGATTTCTGTCTAATAAGATAAAAGCATGCTTCTCCGCAATTTCTTAGTCACTATTACTTTGAGGGAAAAGCAAATGAAGCTTCGAACAACAAGCAACCAAATCAAGTTGGAAGGTTATACTTACTAAATTTCAGGCACTGAAGGGGACATCAAATCTATCACTTTTTCTGCGTGTGACTTTGCAGGTTTAAACAGTTCATAGCAGGTTTTAACACAGTTAAACTGCGTCAGGTTAGTGATGATGGTAACAACATTAACATTTGTAATGATTTTATTTACGTTCGTTTTAAAAATAATTATTTATTGCTTTATTACCTTGTAATGTAACTTACTTTTAAGGATTATAAGATTTAATAATTGAAAAAATTACCTTCTGCTGGAATTTCTTGCGGCACTTCTCCGCAACGATGGTCTTGTCCGAAGCGCTTGATTCACTCCATATTACCGACGTGTAAAAGAGACCAATTTACTGCCAATTAATTTTAATAAATATTTTGAATTTGAATTTGAAAAGTATCTAAAGTTGTTTAAGTTTTCTGTAAGTATATCGATGACGTGGAAATTAACAAGGCTTGATTAGGAATTCAAAAGACATTCTGAAAGTTAGACGACATGTAAGCGTGTCTTATTGGAATCTATCCCTAAGTCATTTAAAACACAAAGATACGACTGATAGTTATATAACCTTATAAATGAACATATTAATATTTATCCATGCACCGCCTACAAATGTAAGACCGAGCTAAAAAAATGGTTAAATACAAAAACCTACAATGATACAGAGGATTTAATAATCCACAATCTTTAATTACAAGGATACCTCTTATTATGCATAACACAAACATAAATAGGTAATACACATGCATAGGTACTTAGATCACTCACACACACGCACACACGCACACGCAAACACACACACGCACACGCACACACACACACACACACACACACACACACACACACACACACACACACACACACACACACACATACATACACATAAATGTGCACGCTTACCTTCCTTCTTACATTTCTTAATTGTTATAGCTCAATTTAACTTACTTTTTAAAATAGTTTTCTTTTATTTATACCACACATGTAACATTTCGGAAGAGCGGTGTCTCTTAGTACAGGTATCAAGTATACTTAAAAAGAGACATCGGCACAACTACTGTTATATAGTTTTAAGTTACTGAATTAACTATTTTTTCATTTTCATTTTCATTTTCATAGTTTCCTTATGCGCTACTGAAATAGTGACAGAGTCGGAAGGCAAGAATCGATTCTCGTTTTTTTAAAACCAAATTGATACATGTTAGTTTCTCATGGACTCTCATGGATGGATGAGACTCCCTAGCTGTGCTTGGATTATGGTAATAAATATCAGGAAGTAATTATGACGATGGTACAAACACTTAAAAGGTGCAATTAAATTAAACAAGGTTTTTCCCACCAAAATTGGCTGGCTTGCCAACTGACTGCGTGAGCCTTATTTATATATATACCTACAATAATATTTTATGCAAACATACCTACATATATCTAGTTGGATATAAGTTGGGGTTCTTGTCTTGTATCTTAGTTAGGACAGATGGGCCTTTTCCGATACACTTCGGCATAGTTGGTAGTGATATTTGTGTGATGAGCGCGAATATTTGTTTCTGAGTCATGAATGTTTTCTATGTATTTAACTATATATTTCTCTATATAAATATTCAAATCGTTGTCTATTACTCGTACCCATAGTACAAGCCTACAACTTAGTTTGCTCGGTCAAATGGTGTGACATGGTCCCCTGACACCTACTCCTGTACACTTGGCTGTGCGAATGTGGATATTTCTTGATGTTTTCTGTTACCGCAAGAGCATCGGGTGAACTTAAGTTTGAATGATCAGAGTCGACATCCTGAGCTGCTAGGCAAGAAAGCGTCAGTGGGTTTTGTTCAGCCCCTATTACTAGAAGCACTAATACTGTCAGATATTTTTGATGCTAATGTTAGATAATATTATTGCCGGTGACTGTACTAGTAAAGTTGATACGGAACAAACGGAGTGAATATTTTTTATTCACCATGCGGATATGGCGTCACGGACCTTTATAATATTTTTTGCTCCACAAAAAACTTCAAGATGTTTCGAGTTTCTCAGTCATAATCGATCACGAGTGTTTTATCACAAATGCTAGACTAGATTTGGAGAATACAGACGTTTTTACGCAGTGAAAGAACTATTGCGTAAATATGGTTTACATACAATAACAGAACAAAACGTATGTAGATGACAAAACATTATTTAATGTGCTCTTTGTGCTTCTGTACAGCCTCCATGCACCACACAATAATACGAAGAAACGACATTATGCAACCTTCAAGGAGAACCTTCAAATAAGCTGGTAGGTGATTCTCTGAAATAACTCGCTCTTTAACTCGACATACCAAATATTAAGATGCGAGTACAAAGAACATTTAGGACGCCTTAAATATACTAGTGCGCTCGTATGATTCCACTCATTGGATCAACCGTCCTTAAGATATTATAACACCTCAGGAGTCCTTCCACAAGTTAACTCTCCTATTCTTAGGCTGAAGCCAGACGAGCGTATTTTTTGAGTTGCGAGTCGCGTAATTTCTGCTCCTCCATTCATCATACTACTACTACTACTACTACTATGAAACTGAATGGAGGAGCAGAAATTACGCGACTCACAACTCAAAAAATACGCTCGTCTGGCTTCAGCCTTAATATAATATAATTATGTAGCTTGTTTCAGGGTCACATGATGACGTATAGTCGCCATCAATATGCGTCACGATGTAGCCCTGGTCAATGAGGTCGGAAAGCGCCTAATAGAATTAGATGTTCTAGGAGCCTTCGCAGTCTATCAGTCATACTCAGAGTCAGTTAGTGGTCGTTCCTTAGTGTCAATTGTTTCATAAACATGTTTGAAAATAGAATGAGTTATGCATGGATTTTTTTAAATCGAGTTTCTCAGCAAAATATTAAAATACCGTTAAAAACATAACCAAATTTTAATTTTAAATTTAAATCGGCCAAGAAAACCGGTGATGATTTTTAAACTGCTAATTAGACAGCGATTAGACAGAGATCTGGTTTATTATGACGTAATCATGCAGTTCATTTTACGGCGAGCGTAAAAGACAGAGGAGGCCATTTGCAACGTTAAAAGATGGCGGACGTGTAATTTGTTTTAGACTTTAATTTTTGGGTAATTAGGTGTTCAAAGTTCTTTTCTGATAGTGATTTGTACTTTTTATGCCTTTGTGTCGCACAGTGATTGAAGACTTGGACTTATTTCGTGTATCTGGCATCTTTCTTCTCGTTTCAAGTGGACTCGCAGTGGTGCAGAGGTTAAAACTATCTTGACCTCTGACCTACAAATCACCGTACATCGTTGCCCCCAATCTTCCTAGAGAAGATTGGATTGTGTTTTATACTCATATAAACCTTGACACTGGCGAAATCACTTCACGTGGAAGCCATATCCCCGCGGTAGTAGCTGTTCAAGTCGCCGCGGGGGCAAAAAAAAAAAAAAAAAAAGGACAGAGCTAAGGCAGTTATGCAGCTCTGTCCCTTTCTCTCAGCGTAAACTGAACTGCATAGCTATGTCATAATAACCCCGAGGGGGGCGATTTTTGACTTTCAAGCACTCGTAAAGTTTCACTCGGAAGTGAGCAAAATCTATGTTACCGTTTTTTGAAATGAGAGTGGTAGAATTGAAAACGAATGGTGTTGACCACTTGTCTTTAAATTTTCTATCACTCGTAATTTCAAAATACGGTTTCACAGATTTTGCTTACTTCCAACTGCAATTTTCGAGCGCTCGAAAGTCAAAAACGGCTCCCAGGTAAATTAATTTAACCGATGCTCTATAGCGAAGGAAAAAAATCGTGAGACATTTTCCATAAGTGGTACACTATGGACAAATCTAATTTAATCCAGCTCTTGACAGAGCATCAAGGCCGAGTCGATACAGAAACATGGACATTTTTGGATCACTACAAAATTTCTTACATATCTGGCAACAATTTATTTGTCAAATTAGGTCGATTTTCAATAGTTTTCACTACTTTTGACATCAAAATGTGAAGCTACACAATTGTTGATGTATTTAGACTTTATTGCGTATGGTAATAAGGTTGAATATCATTTCCGATTGTCATCTATTTACACATTACTAGCCGTATCTACTGGCCAGTCCATAGCAACCATTTTGTTGGAAAGCTGCGGTTCCCGTGTGCTCTTGCGGCGCTATGCGGCGGGGAGCGGGGAGGCGGGGCGGGAGGGCGTCTCTCGCGCAGTGCATAGACTTCAAACAGTACGCCTTGATTCTTACTTAATATAGGAAGATTTTTTGAAATGTATTAAAGTACCCGAAACCGACGTGCGTGCATGACTCGATGTATGAATGTTGAAGGAGCGAAAGAAATTTGTCAAGATCGTAGCAAGTGGAAAGAAGTGGTCTCTGCCTACCCCTCTGGGAAACAGGCGTGATTTAATGTATGTAGGTATGTATGTATTAAAGTATCGTGATTTGGGAGTTTTTATTGCAGAACAACTTTTAAACATCTGCATACAGTTATTTACAAAGGGTAAGTATAAAAACCGAATAGAACCACTGAACTGCCACTCCATGTCTTCCCCTGGATGTTGTAAGAGGCGACTAAGGGAATAAAGGCTTGCAGTACTGTTAGGCGATGGGCTTGCCACCTGTCACTAATACACTGTGAAACATCTTAGCCTACTTGTGCAAAATGTGGTTACAGAATTATCAAGAAGTTTTAAGACTTGTTGGTAATTCTTTAGCTCTGCCTACCCCACTCTGGGAATGAAGGCGTGAGTTTATGTATGTATGTATGTAAGTATAAAAAAAAACACATGAAAGATAGAGATCGATTATTGCACGAAGTTTTGTTACCACGTCATGGATCCATCGTTTAACTTGTGTTTCGGTAAGATTAGCCAACCGGTGCCA
The DNA here is from genome assembly GCA_927399475.2 of Acleris emargana. NCBI lineage: Eukaryota > Metazoa > Arthropoda > Insecta > Lepidoptera > Tortricidae > Acleris > Acleris emargana. The sequence goes on along the minus strand of OV656844.1, from coordinate 3,660,188 downwards.
TTTATTGCGTGAAGACATTATATTATTTATATTTAGTTAGGTATTAATATTAACACACCATATGGCATTACGGCTAGCGATGCTGAGTTGGGACCGTTTCGCAACAATTTCTCTGTATCTTATTCTTTTTGTATCTATGTAATGTAATTTGGTATTGTTGCGAATAAATGTCTCCTTATCTCTCAGTTTTTCGTCCAAGAAAGCAGTCAAAGATAACTTCTTTAGCCTCAGGAGCAAAGCACAGCTTTTAATAACAATCAGTGAGAACGCTATAGTTACCTTATAAACGTTAGGTATTTCCGAAACGTCGCCCAAACACGGAACCAGTACCTAGTTTAAAAACACGTTTACAAAAACCCCTAAATGCATGATGTAGGGTGCATCGTACGTATCAAAAACTTAAAATTGTTTAAGTACCTATAATTAGCAGCACACCATTATATTACGTGTCATAGAAATTATAAGCGACTAAAATAATAATAATCATGCATTTAAGGATTAAACCAAATACTATACCTACCTACCACAGATTATATACAAGTTACTACACTATACGCATTCCAAAGAGCGCACTACAATTCAAATTGGTTAATGATCGTATCTATGTTAGTGATAACATTAAAGACAGCTGGCATGTGTGTTTGTTTGCCTACATTATGCCATACAAATTTTGAAAGATATTCCCCTCTTTTGATGCACCGACCGCATACTTTAGCACTACATTCGAAGATGACACGGCAAAGGAATAAGTGGGCTCCATAGATCATGATTCAAAAATTTCAACCTTCAAATGTCTACTGGTTTCCTAATGTTGAATGTGCGCGTCGCGGGCGGCGAGTTGTTCTCACGGGTCCGAGGTCACGCCTCGGCCTGACCACCGTCCTACAGATTCACGCGGAGCATAATGGAATTACCTTAACGGTAACCATCGTCTGAAGGCTGCCGAATGGATGAAATATCGAGCAGGTGTCGAAAGCAGTTTTGTAGTTTTATATATTAAAGGTCTATCCTATCTATCAGTCTGTAGATGGGCATGTCTCGTCTCGTTGCTGATTTATCCGAATATTTAATCTATGACCAAATAAGTTTTTTCATAAAATACGTTGTTTGTGGTATGGTCACTTGATTCCAACTAATGTTATACTTTGAAAAGATGGTTTTGGTTTTTTTTTGGTAAGTTGAGTAGTTGCTGCAGATGATTCTGTAGCATACGCTATAAACGCACCTGTCATAACATCCTTGGTAAACGCAACATGCTGTCAAAATCTTATGAAGTGTCATTGTGACACCCGGCACCCCTCCTCCCTTACCCGTGCCACGGTACAGAGCTCGCTCTAATAATTACTATTTTATAAGGTGAATATACTATAAATAAATACCCGAAGACTTTCGACTATTGTTTTATTTGAAGATCTTACATGGCGCTCATATTAAGAATATCCCGGATGGTTTACATAGTTACCATAAATTAAGAGGTGAACTGACTGTTGATAACAATTTAATATTTTTTAATAATCGACTCATTGTTCCTAAAAATTTAAGACAGTCATTCATTAAAATCTTACATGAAGGACACATCGGTGTGACAAGAATGAAGCAGCTGGCGAGAAATGTATATTATTGGCCTCATATCGACTCGCATATTGAAGAGTATGTTAAGCGTTGCTTTCCTTGTCAAACTTTCCAAAATAATAATGTCAAAGAGCCATTATTGTCGTACAACATACCTTGCTTACCGTTTTATAAAAATAGCTATTGATATTATGAATTTTAAAACAAAGGATTATTAATTAATTTATGATTACTATTCCAAATGGTTGGACATCAAAAAGATAAAAAATAAAAGCTCCAAGTCCATTATCAATGCACTAATAGATTTTTTTTCAAACTTTGGAGTTCCAGCTGAAGTAGTATCAGACCATGTTCCATTTGACTCGAAGGAGTGTAGGGACTTTGCACAGGAGTGGGGATTTAAGTTCACTTATACAAGTCCCAGGTATTCACAATCAAATGGCATGGCGGAAAGGGGTGTTCAGATTGCAAAACAAAATGTTATATAAAAGCTTAGAAGATAAAGGTGATTACAGATTAGCTCTACTAAACTATAGGGCGTCACCAACTTCTGGCACCAAGGTCACTCCTAGTGAACTGTTAATGAATAGGAATTTAAAAACAAAGTTAATAGTTACTACACAGTATTTACAACCGAAGAATATCACAAATGCAGAAAATATATTTAATAAAATTAGGAATAGTAATGTAATAAATTATAATAAAACATCTAGAAAGAAGCAACCATTTGTTGTGGGTCAAGATGTTTGGTGGAAGAAAGATGTTAATAAAAATGTATGGTTACAGGGTAACATAACCAATTATAATGTCATGAAGTCATATGATCTCATAGATAAAAATAATGTTGAGTATACGAGGACATCGTATCATATTAGGCCGGCATGATTACTTGATGTTTCACCAGACCAGCCAAACAGTTACAGGGCAGGTCGAATACGCAGCTCTAGATTGCGTGCAATTAGTATAGTTTGTAAGGATATTATCATAAGTCTAACTAGCTTAATACACAGTGAATGTCTTTGTTTTAAGGGGAGGAAGAAAAACCTATGTATGATGGTATACAACTTGTATTGCTTATTGTATAATACTACAAAACGTAACAAAGAAATTGAAAATTGTAAACTTATTTTTGTTGAAAAGGGAAGATGTAGCATACGCTATAAACGCACCTGTCATAACATCCTTGGTAAACGCAACATGCTGTCAAAATCTTATGAAGTGTCATTGTGACACCCGGCACCCCTCCTCCCTTACCCGTGCCACGGTACAGAGCTCGCTCTAATAATTACTATTTTATAAGGTGAATATATTATAAATAAATACCCGAAGACTTTCGACTATTGTTTTATTTGAAGATCTTACAGATTCAAACTCAAATTCTAATTTATTTATTTATTCGTCAAAACATAGGTTAGAAATTACAGATTGTTATACGATAATATCGTATCACTATATTTTATCAACAAATGCAAAATTTAAAGTTAAGGTATGAATTATTTAGTTAAAGGGTAGACGTTGATTGGGATATATCTATTTAAATGACAAAGTTTACATTAATGAATTATTCTATTTTAAAAATTAAGTTCCGCATGAAAATAGTTTTAAGTAGGTATGTTGTACCCTATTGTAGGTATGCAGTTCCAACTTTCTATATCAATAAATGTATAAAATCTGAAAAACAGACAGTGTTCTAAGTAAATAAGTTCTAATATGATGGCCTGACAGGAAAATATCGACCGACGGACTGTGTATTTATAGAAGCAGTTTTTCTCTGTTCTAGTCTTTGGGCATTTTACTACTTTAATTGTTAGTTTAGTTAACTAAGTTTAAAAAAACTACTCTTAGTAATGTAAACAAAAGCTGGCCCAGTGCGTCAAGTCGACTCAACAACATTAGACACTATCTATACCAGTTGCTGTTATTAAATCGAGCAAAGAAACTGTTTATTTTTATTCTGTTCTTAGTATTTGCTATTATAGCGGCAACAGAAACACATAGGTACTCTGTGAAAATTTCAGCTATCTAGCTATCACGGTTGATGGTGACATTGGTGACAGACAGACAGACGGACAGTGGAGTCTTAGTAATAGGGTCCCGTTTTTACCTTTCGGAGCCTTAATGATCCCTCTCCCTCCCTTCTACCACATTAACCAAGACATTACAAAAACATTCGCATTACAAAAAACTTTCCCCAAAACCCCGTGTACATGTATGTTTGTCTATTCTCGCTTGATAGATAAGCCGTGTGCACAACGACGTTATCCCACCCGAGCGCCTCCGAGATATCTCCTGAATACTCTATTGTAGGTACCTACTCTTTATACGGTTACGAATGTAAAGTGAAAAATGTTCTGTCGGTAATGACATGCGATGTTTTTCTGAGGTAGGTACATGTTTGGCTTCTCTGGGAAGACAGGTGACTTTTTTTTTATGGCGTAGGAAGGCATACGAGCACACAGGCCACCTGATGGTAAGTGGAATCTGTGACCCATAGACATTCGCATTCCCAAGAGTGCAAATGCACTGCCAACCCTGAGGACTAAGATGAAATGCCTCTATGCTAGTCATTTCATTGTTTTATCCCCAAAATGCGAACACTGCTGCTTGGCGGTAGGTTAATGGATAAGATGGTTGTACCAACCCGGACGGCCCTGCACAAGGTCCTCCCACAAGTAAATGAGTAACGTTACCGGACTTACATTCACACTTAGAATTTCAGAGACAAGTAGCTCGAAACTATAATAAAGCGACACGTAGGGTAAAGTCGCCAGTGGTCAGCCAGAGACCTGTAGTCGGCCTCTGCCTATTCTTTGTATGAGTGGGAAGAGTACGAAAGATATATTTCACACTCTTCGCACTCATATAAGGTCGACTATTGGTCTCTGGCTGACCACTGATGACTTTACCCTAACTCGTTCCAAATTTGAGTTTGAAAAATCGTCAGTATTACATTGTGGACCGACGCTCAAATCGCGCTGCTGTCAAAATCCTTACAAATTTAGCTCCGGCAGATCATCTCCTAAATTAAATCCGATTTCCACGATTTTTGAATATGTTGTGGTTATAATGAAAAAGTCGGTTTGTCCGTTTCTGTTTCTGTTTTAATTTTTGTCTTTCCAAGAAATACTTTCTTTCGTTTTTATAATAGTGTGTTTCATTTTTCGACAAATTACAGTTCTAGCGGCATATTTAATAACATTTGGCCAAATGACGAATAGACGACGCGCTGGCCTAGTTGGTAGTGAACTAGTGACCCTGCCTACGAAGCTAGCGGTACTGGGTTCAAATCCCGGTAAGGGCAGATATTTGTGTGATGAGCGCGAATAGTTGTTCCTGAGTCATTGATGTTTACTATGTATTTAAGTATATATTTCTCTATATAAGTATTTATATCGTTGTCTAGTACCCAGAATACAAGCCTAGAGCTTAAATTGGGACTAGGTCAATTGGTGTGACATTGTCCCCTGATATTTATTTATTTATTTATAAATGTGTTTATTTATTAATTCGGTCCTGCTGAACACGAATTACCGGAAGCTCAGAATTCAAGATGGCGATCGTTTTCTTTCTAGTACACAGGACTGATTTAGGTAGGTAATAGATGAAATTTGGAAAAATGTATCCCGAAAAAACAATGTTCCCGTTGGTTCATGAACTGGGTGGTGTCGCGAATTACTGATTCTTCGCGAACGAAATCGCGGGCAATAGCTACTCGTAATTGTGTATAAAATACAGTAACAGAGGGAATTACAACCGGGAGTCTAATACTAGTAGACGCCTGGAAGTCCTGGAACCAAAGGTTTGCGAGTAACAACATTTGCGAGGGAAAAATTATGACGATCATGCTTTCAAACGCATTATAGCGATGTATGTGAAACTTTTTGTCCATACTTTTTAATTTTTACTTCTTTGCAAAGCCATAAACAGCCAGTTACATTTTGCTTATAAGGGAGTGGGTATACCACCGAACATAGACCATACTCCATGTGTTATTGTCCCTTTCTACATCAGTGTCGGGTAAAGAGTAAAAGGGAACGCTGCTCGAGATACGGATGGCATTATGTTAAAAATAAAAAAAGTTAACGCTCTAGGGCACTGATTATTCTATTATTATGTACGAGTACCTATACTAGTAGAGGCGAGTATATCACGATACCGTGAGTAATAAAGAATTGCCTGTAGGGATGTATTAAAACTAAAGGTTTACGACCGACTGTAATAATAATGTTTAAGTTTTTTATCTCAAATTTCCGGGGTAAAAAATATACAATGTAAAGACTAAGATAGTATGAAAAGATTGCCCTACCCGTCGCCTTAAGTAGGATATTTCTACGTGCGACTGGCCAGCCCCCACCGTGACGAGGCGCAACGCCAAGCCGCCTTAGCCTCGATAACCAGAGATTTCAGGATACCCGATTGTATTATTCCAGTTTCCTCCAAAAATCCAATTGTGCTCCAATCCCTTTCGAAAACCCTAAGTCCCGCCGAGATTGGGTGAATCGAACGTGGGAATGAATAAACGCGAATAATTCGATGTCATCCGCCATTATTATCTAACAATGATACAGTGCTTTTGCGATAAAAATCTCGAATAATAATCGACCAACTAGCGCCCACACCGTGAAAGGAGATATCATGACAATTCAGATAATGGCCGCCATTAAAACAATTACGTGTATGTCTTTATTATAATGGTAAACGCATGAAATTGGCCTGTCTGAGGTCATCGGCGGACGGATGAAATGACCGGAATTGTAAATAACTTTATTGGGCAATTTTGTTGAATTCGATTACATGTTGATAAATATCTCGTTGGAGTTACTGTGGCTATGAGACTTATTAAATAAATTAAAATAACCAATGTAATGGCGATATCTCTTAAACAGTTTTTTTTTAAATATAGAACTAGCATTATTTAAAAAAAGAACCGGGCAAAAGCATGGACCATGCTCAGTGTAAGGTTTCTTCGCCGTTTTTACAAACGAATACGACCTCGCGACAAACTTAACTTTGCCGTTGGAAAACTGTTATCCCCATACATCGACATAGGTCGCGGTCGGTTTATCAACACCGCAAATCATTTTTCGGTAGGTACCTATAAACATTTAAACCGTTTGTAACTCAAGAACCACTGAAGTCTGCTTAGTAGTGATAGTTTTTCTATTAAATTCATTATAATGTACTTTCATTTAATATATTTTGCTTTTTGAAGGCTGTTTTTTTCTTTTTTTACGTGCACAAGTAATATATGAAAACAGCGCACTTGTACACTACTATGCTAATATATACGTAAAGTGACCAGTTTTTATTGATTTTAAGTGTATCGTTCATAATAAAATAATAAGTCATAATAATGCGCATTCCTGCGAATAAAATGATTCATCGACCGAAAAGCAACCAATACATAATATACCAAAATTGCTCATGTTGTTCAATAATTACCTCATAATAGTATATTTCATTACTAAATCGCTTCAATTATTAATTAAGTTAGTTAGAAAGTGCACTAATGCGTTATAGTAGGTACTGCATACGTAATATGTTCAATTTATATTTCAATTCAATTACGTAATGTAACACGTGCTAGGTGCTATTTATGGTTAATAGGAAATTACTTTTTTTTTCTTTTTAACCCTCGACTCAAGATTATTTATTCAATAAATTAGAATGGAATTTTAGATCGAACGTAAAAAAGCTTAAAAACGCTGAAGCTACGTAAAAATCGCAAAGTGATAAATTAATTAATATTTGGAAACAATTTGAGCTAGTCCCAAACTAAGTCGAAGACTTGTACTATGAACCACGATTTACATACTATATACAGAAATAAATACCTAAATACATAGAAAATATTAATATTTACAAATACTCGCGCTCATTCATTACACAAACATTAGCTCAAACCGGGAGTCGAATCACCTACTGCGGCGCTTCGTAGGCAAGGCCAACTACCAACTCTGGATTAAACACGTCTGCAAATAGGCAAGTAAGTAACCACCCGAGTCCTCAGGTTTTCGCTTGAGGACATAATGCCAAATATAAAAAGCACCCTATAGTTATTGAGACAAGGTTGGAATTACAATTGTACTAAAATAGGTATTTGGCCTTACAAAGTATGTAGTTGTGATGGTTTTTTTTTTTCAACTAACACAAACACACATACATTTTCGCTTGTGTAATACTAGTGAAAAGTGAGATAGTATGGATTCTTGAAACTCGAAAGATTTATCATAAATGTTCAAATGTAACGAAATGCACTTATTTTGTGCAGTTGGAATTAAGAATGCGCCCGCGCGTGATTAATGATGACAGCGCTACACCTGGGGGTTGTTCACATGATGCGGCCGTTTAGAATTGGCTCCTTGCGGAAAATAAATATTATGTATCTTTAGAAGACGCCTGTTGGTCCTTTAACGTTATTAAAACACCGGCCATGTGCAAGTCGGACTCGCGCACGAAGGGTTCCGTACCATTATCTATACAACATTAGCAAATAACGGCAAAAAAAACAATCAAAATATAGGATAAATTTAAATATTTATTTTATTCTGTTTTCAGTATTTGTATAGCGGCAACAGAAATACATCTTCACAGCTATGGCAGACAGACGGACAGACCGACACACGGACGGCGAAGTATCAGTAATAGGGTGCCGTTGTTACCCTTTGGGTATAGAACCCTAAAACGGTTCGGTGTTAAGTAATTTCTGACTGAAATCAACGATTGACAACTAAGAGGGATTTGTAGTTAATAACATTTGTTGCTTTCGAGTACCGGTAACTACATAACATATTACTTATCTATTGATATGATTATGATAAAAATATTAGTTAGTGCATTGTAAAGTAAGTAGGTATTGCGCGACACAAAAGAGTAGAAACAAAATAAAGTGAAACCAAAAAAAAAAACATATTAAATTGTTGCCACGTTTACGTCAAAAATGTGACAGTCACTTAGAAAGTGGTGCCCTCATTTATTTTCTACTCTTTTGTGTCGCACCGTATATGAGTTAGATAATGACTTTTTGAACAAGAAACTAATGTTATAATTAATCCGTATGAACTCAAATTACATTTGGTATAGTGCAACTGCAAATTTCTTAACTAATTGCGCACATTACGATCAACCGATAAACTCATTATTAAATTAAATGACACTAATGATAATCATAAGATGACACATGTGATGGGATATGAATCCATTAACAAAGTATCCATTAGTGCTTCAATCAGCTCTTCACTATTAGAAAGTTTGACTAATTTTTATGCATGTTTCGGATTGTGATTAAAATGAGTGATAATTATAACGATAAGAAACCCGTTATACTCATCGAAATGACTAAATCAATGTCCCAGTATTTTTTTAAATAAAATAATCATCGTAGGTCCGACAAACTCAATTTCACAGTCGGTTTTTAACATACAAATTTTATTTCACGGTACTCACTAATTGTAATACGCAACAAATCCGTCTCATCCATTAACCCGCCAAGGAGCTGCAGAGGGCAGCGTTCGTATTGTGTTCCGGTGTGGGAACAAATAAATAAGACGACCGACGATATTACTAGGATAGAGGCTCTCATCTTAGTCCTCAACGCATTTGAAGTCTTAGGATTGCAGTCTTGAGATTGTAGTATTGAGAATTCAAATGTCTATGGGTCTCAGATTCCACTTACCATCAAGTAAACTATGTGTGTGGCCATAAAAAAATGTAGAACAATAAATTAATGCCACTTCAAATTCCAAAATTACTCGAAATTATGGGGTTATATGTATTTTTTTAAATAATCACCAAACTACATTTTATTACGTATGTTAAAATTGACAACTCGCCAAAAACTAGTGAGGTGTAGGTACACACAAAGATGTCCGGAGTAGTAAACCGGCAGCAGCCTTTTCTGCAAACTCTTATTCGATGAGCTTGTTAATATTCTTAGTAATATGATAAACAGTTTAGTTTATTATTAATGACACTTTTTTTTTTTGTTGTGAATTTCATCCATATTTATGTCCTCTGATTTTCTTGCATGAACCAATGCGTCGCGTGGTGACTATACTCTAGTGCAAACACACGAACAATGTCAATAGAGAGCAGATGATGACGTCACTAAACAGCACCCTTGCTTTAGATAACGGGCTTGGGATTTCTCGGGGAAGGGAGAAATCGTAGGAAGTATTGGGTTCAAAGTGAAAGTACGATATCTTACTGTAAGTCATGTCGGTGTTCTCTGCTTGCTCCATGTCATGTACTTGTAAGCCTATGGGACTGTTGCCCTTTCCGCCATTGGACGGGCATGGAAAACTTTTGGCGAACCTCAGTACCTATTTTGCGTTATTTTCATTTTTATTTTTCATTTTGCCGTGTGGTTGCCGGCTTAGAATTGTGCCACTCCATGTCTTCCCGTGGAAGTCGTACGAGGCGACTATTGAATAAAGGCTTGTAGTACTGTTAGGCGATGGGCTTGCTACCTGTCACTATTATACACTGTTAAACATCTTATAGCCTAATTGTGCAAATTGTGGTTACAGAGTTATCAACAAGTTTTTAGAGTTGTTGGTAATTCTGTAGCTCTCCCTACCCCACTCTGGGAATGAAGGCGTGAAGGTATGTATGTATTTTTCATTCTATTTTTTCAAATAATTATGTGTAACCTTCCGTGGTTTTCACCTGATGGTTCCAACGGAAGATCAGCGCTGACTTTAATGCCAGCGTCACGCTGAGTTGGGACCATTTCGTGGCTACTTTATTTTAGTATTTGTTAATCTGTTCTTTGGTATGTATGTCACGAATAAATGTTTTAATTTCTATCTTCTTTCTTTCTTTCTTTACTGTTTCGCTTCGGTTTATGTGCCTTGGTCTATAAATTATTAAAATCTAAAAATTATAAAAGTAAATAAATAAGTAAAATATACCCCCGATCCAGGACATACCTTGTCCAACAGGTTTCGTTCGCCATACAGCGGCGGGGAAATGATGCGAGAGTTTTTGGCAGCTTTTACCTATTTAAAAAAAAACAGAATATATGACTTATACATACAAAACCTTCAGTGGAAAAGTGTCTAGCTGACGGTGAAAACCTCAACGAAATCCGTCGCCTTGATTAGGAGTTAGTGGAATAATGGATATAAAAACAGACAGAAAGTCAAGTCTGTCTACTTAGAAGTCGTTTATCGCTAATCCCTGGGGAACTATCCAACTTTCCGGGGTATAAAGATAAAAGATGCACGGGCACTTTTAGACGTCAAGAATCTACCAGCGCTTCACAAGAGGAGACCACTGCTGAGAAGAAACGCCGCAAGAAACTCAGTAAAGAAAGTGGCTTATTAGTAGTTTATTATGTGTTAATTAATGTTTGTCACGAATAAACCATTTGTTTTCTTTTCTTTTCTTTTCTTATAAGCTATTCTAGACTACGTATAATCTTTGTGGCAAATTTCATCCAGATCCGTGAAGCCGTTCTGGCGTAATTGAGTAACGAACATACAAACTTTCACATTTATGATATTATTAAGAATAGTAATATTATTTATTATTAAAACACCTTCTTAACTAACTTTAACATTTTGCATTAAAAACGTATGTGTTTGATTGCATAAACTTGTTTCATATTTTTTGTGGAGAATAAAGATGTTTATCTATCTACATTATTTGCATGTTCTATTCACCCAGCTGCCAAAGAAAGCGGGTAATGTAAACGTATGCCCTGAACCAAGTCCTTCAAGGATTCAACTTGTTATCAGCTGGTTTACGAGCAATCAGCCGGCACCGGGCCACTTCCTTCCGTCTCGAGATATCTGGGGCCCTCGGTGCTGATCAATACAGGGCGAGGGGCGACCTAGGGTCTAGGGGTGATGCCTTTCGAACACTGGGCTTAATGTTGTAGAATTTATTTTTGATTCTAATTCTTATTTCAAATTCAGATTTAAGCAGATTCTGGATTGAAACCATATCATCTTTGACTTGTTATCGGTTGTCTGTAATGGCGGTCGAGATAAATAAGCAGAGATCGGACAAATGGGTGTCATTACTCGCAATAATGTGGACATGACTCCAAAGATTTGAATAAAATTACATTATTTGATTTCTTACCTGAAATCTAATCTTGGTTCTTTTGCAAGACAGTAATAAATAAAGAATACAAAGACGTGAGGAGTGGCCATTTATATTAATCTACTTAAGTTTGCTCCATTACAATCCGTGGATTGCGAAAGAAGCTTTTCACCTCGTAAGTTTATATTAACCGTGAAAAGGAATAAACTAACCACGGAAAAAATATGAAAATGACTGTTGATGTGCTAAATCTACAAGAGTTTCTATTATTTATTTATTACTGTCTTTCAAAGGATCAAAATATTTTTTAGGGTGAGTTATCAATTAATGTAATTTAATTTGTTTAATTATAATCTTCGGGGTCATGTCCACATTATTGAGAGTAATGACACCCATATTCCGGCCTCTGTAAATAAGACACACGGCGCCTATTCTGTTCGGAAAAAACCCTATCTTTCTGACCGGGTAAACTACATAATTCTAAAGAGTCATAATCTCATAATTCCGAATTTTGATAAATTCGTAAAGCAATTTTTTGATTTAACACAGCTTTTTGTTATCATTTATAAACAAACACCGGATTGACAATGTAACAATGTACCTATGCTAGTGATTCATTTAATGTCGACTTAGTTTATCGACATCGATAAAAAGCATTTTTAATCATCCATTATTATTCATTATCATAAGTAATGGCCAAGTTTGAATACCTTTTAATTATGTGCAAACATCTTTTATTCATACTTATCGCAACTTTAAACAACTGGTATCTGATATCTGACCCTGTACTCGAGTCACTTTTGTCAACCATTGAAATTACGTTGGATAACCAATTCATTCACTACAACAATATTCTTTAGCATTCCGACGAATTGAGAACCTCTTTTGTTTTTTAAGTCGGTTAAAAATGCCTCGAAAGAAAAAATATTGTTTATCTTCATGAAAAGCTGATTATTCGCATATAGAAGATAAAGGTACTTAAGTAGGTACGACTTAATTTTGCAAGAAATGTAAGATCCATATGCCACGACAAAAGTTGTCGATAAACTTGGACGATATTTAATGAATCACTAGCACTGGTACATTGTTGCCCCAGTCAATCCGGTGTATGTTTAGTATAAATCAAACATAACCTATCCTACGAATGCCAATTTAATTATGCATTTAATCTAATATAGCTCCAGCGTAATATAGCTTTCGGAAAAATGAAAATTAGGACAAATGAATATTCGGAAAAAAGTAATTCGGAAATTTAAGGTGTTTTTTCTTTTCACTTGTTATGGTATTATTGCTGGCCGCCATTACTGTCAAGTAAATAAGAGCTATTAAGATGTTGACAATATTATGATGACAGGTCAAATACTATAGTTATTACCGTCTAGGATCTCAGCCAGGGTACAAAGTTACGGTATACAATGAACAGTGAAATGGATAGAGTCGCGCCATGAAATTCCTTTTTTACGGTACCCTAAAAATAGCCCAGAAAATCTAAAGAGTCGTCCAAAGAAACAGCTGTTGCAGATTTATGGACGGCTTCAAAGGAACGATAAAAGAGTCCATGACACGACTCCTGGCTGAAAGGGATGTGGTTCCCCCTCGCGTGCAGCCTCATTGTTTTAATTTCACTGGAATCACTAATTGCCAAGAAAGGAGCATTTTAAATATCCCCGCAAACGTTTTTACTACCTCATTGCATTTTAAAAGAAAGGATTATAATTCCTTTTACCCTCCGGCTTTCTTTTATTAATTCAGTTAGTTGTTTAAAAGCGTTTTTGGGTACAGTTTGGTGAGTTCTGCGGTTTTTTGTTGAGAAAATGTTAATTTTGTTTAGATTGGATTGGAGTTAAGAATAATTCCAATAAGAATCAATGCCTAACATTTAGATTTTTCTACTACAGAGGCATTTCCACCTTATTCCGCAGGGTTGACAACGCATTTCAAGTCTTATGATTGAAGTCTTTAGAATTCAAATGTCTGATATCCCACTTACCATCAGGTGACCTGTTTGCTCGTGTGCCTTCAGTGGAATAAAAAAAAACAAAAACAATACATTGATAACAATGAATAACATTTCAGTATTACAGCGAATGATGAATGAGTTGTTTCCAAAGTTCAAACCGTGGATAGATTAGGTTAATTCAGATTTAAATTGTCATTTGCCACAAAGGTACCAAATGAGACAAATTTTAACCTATAAAACTATCCGCGAATTAAATATTCGAGTGTAAAAACTAGCGATGGTCGTCCTATTTTATGTAAATTACTATAGATTAAGTAGAATGTTTCGAAATTGTTAATACTTGCGGTGTAGTTTGTAGATCAATTTATGACTTTTTTTTCAAGTTGTTACAAAGAAGAGGACGCGGTCTTTAGCTTCGGTCTTAAATTTCGCCTGGTTTTAACAAATACTACTTTGTCAATCGATATTATTTTATTACCTTCAACAGAACATAAAAGCAGTGCAGATCGCGTATTTTTTATAAATATTCATGTTATATTAGCATGCTAAAGCCGGCATGGCGCGAAGGCGCGGTGAGTGTCATTATTTCGTCGTTTGGCAAAAACAAGCGAGCGCGGGGAGTGGGATCAGAGCGGCTCTTATGGTTTAACAGAGTATTCGAGCACTTATAGCTGTGTAAGAGTGTAAAATAAAGTAAATATAACACTAGTTAGTGTTATTGTGGGCGTGTTTTATTTATTTATTTTTTATTTTTATTGCATGGGATGGCAAACGAGCACACAGGCCACCTGATGGTAAGTGGAAACTGTGACCCATAGACATTCGCATTCACAAGACTGCAAATGCGTAGCCAACCCTGAGGACTAAGATGGAATGCCTCTATGCTAGTCATTTCACTGGCTGTCTTATCCCCAAACCGGAACACAACAATACGAACACTGCTGTTTGGCGGTAGGTTAATGGATAAGATGGTGGTACCAACCCGGACGGACCCTGCACAAGGTCCTCCCACAAGTAAACTTGTTTGCGAACTTGATAATAATTTCTCCCCTGGTTGAAGAAGTGACAGGGTTATTCTGGCTAAAGTATAGTCTTTGTAGTTGCTTTTTAGTAGACGAGGAGAAGGTAAATGAACACATGGCATCTGATGGTAAGTTAGCTCTGTGAGGTACCTACACTAAACCTTAATTTAGTCAGGGCCTCAATTCTAGGCGGAACAAACATTATTGTCTTTGCCCTGTTATGGTATTGTTTTTAACTCTACGCCATTACTGTCAAGTAATCAAGAGCTGTCAAAACGGTGACAATACTATAACAGAAGGGTTATTATGACATAGCTATGCAGTTCAGTATACGCTGAGAGAAAGGGACAGAGCTATGTAGCATCTATAGCTCTGTCCTTTACACTCGCCGTAAACCGTGAACTACAAAGCTATGTCATAATATACCCCCCTGGGGCCCGTTTCTCAAACAGTATTAGTCTAATAATATTAGTGTTTTGTCTCATTTTTTAGTTTTATTTACGAGACAAAACACTAATATTATTAGACTAATACGCTTCGAGAAATGGGCCCCTGGTCACAGACAATATTATTTTTACCGCTTAGAATATAGGCCCAGAAAAAAAAACAATTGACAGTCGACATAGTCGTTTTATTTGGAACTGTTAAATATAGTATACTACCTTTGTTTAGTCTATAGTCAATAAGTTTTGAATAACTTAACGTCCAATTCATATTAACTGTATTCCTCACCGAATGCTGTCTAAAATTTAAATTGGAAGGGCGATCTAGGATTTAAATTTGAATGGCTCGATCTAAAACTGTCATGTTGATGGATCACCGATTATGTCGCACCCTACTTGCGATCACTTGATGCGATCATAGTTGTAATGAAGTGGCGTAAAAAGATAAGAGAGTAAGCTGCTATGAGTTTCTTCTAGCTCGCATGAGAGTCCAGAACAAACTGTATATCACTGATTAACTGCTTTTATTAATTAGTTTGAGAAATAACTGAGCAAAATGCTCATAGACTACTTAATACTCAGAGCTTTGTTTTTTATTTTTTTATTTTCCTCTCGTTTTACTACTCATGTTTTGTGTTCAATTAATTATGTGTGTGTAACCTTCCGTGGTTTCACCTGATGGTTCAAACGGAAGACCATCGCTGACTGTAATGCCAGCATTACGCTGAGTTGGGACCATTCCGTGGCTACTTTCTTCTTGTATTTGTTAATCTGTTCTTTGTTATGCATGTCACGAATAAATGATTTTCTTTCTTTCTTTCATTCTTTTAATGCTCATAGACATTCAAATTCTTAGGACTACAAAATATACTGCTAAAGCGACCAATACAAAGTTTTGTTTAAATACTTACATAACGTTATATAATACATTATTTATAGTGAATGAAATAATCACATCGTTACTTATAAATTTTCGGCAGTGTTTGCCTTTGTGTGACTGTATGATGGCAAGTATATTTTTTTATTAACTAGTATGTGACGAAGATAACAGGAATACGAACTTTGCCGATATTTTTTAAACAAAACGTGTTCAATTTGGTTAAATTTAAATTACAAAAATACAAACTAAACACGCAGTTTAAAATGCACATAATTCGAAAGCCAAACCACGATAGCTAACAGAAGGGAAATATTAAAGGGAACTTTACCTACATTTTTAAGGGAACTTTTCTTTATCCGACGAATAAATCGAAGGTGGGAGGGAGAAGTTATGCGGCGGAAGTAGAAATCTGTTGTTTTATTCATGAAAAATAAAGAAGGGAAAAATGTGAAATGCCGAATACTTTGTGTACTTTTAAAGTTAACATTACTAGGTTTATCTTAAACCCTTAAACTTACAAGACAAACCTATATATTTTAAATGTGAAATATTTCAAATGAAACTGAATTTATGTCAAAAATTTCGTGAGACAAAGAAAAAACTTACATTATATTAATATTTTACAATGCAAAACTGACACGGTAAAAGTATTGTCGATGACAGATTTATGAACCTTTTAAGCATATTGAGTCGTAGGATAAATGTTATAACGATCACAAAATTCAACACTTAAACGTAGATTTCAAAATAAAACGTTAAAACTGTCCAAAATATGAAACAACAAAAATGCGCGCGGCAACAAAAACCGATGACGAACCAAAACGTGTTCCAAATTACATTTCCAAAGACCCAATATTTTCCGCGAGCGCCATACATATTTGTAGCAGTTTCTAACGAAATCACTAAAACCTTGCCTTTTCAGATGTGAGTGTCAGCATGCACAAATAAATGACAAACGCAATATTGAGATCCATCTTAAAGAAGCACGGTTACATGCGTGCGTGAATTTGGTTCCAAATCATTGTTCACCACTACATTCAAAACTGTATCCCATAAATGATTCACTTATACAAAACTGGTTGAGGACAAAGACAAACTCTCACGTTATCTATTAACCGATGCAAATTTCTTGTAATCCCGTCTCGGCTCTGTTCCTGAGTGAAATATTTAATTTTCATAAAGTTTGCATTAGAAGGGGAACCCGAGCGGAGCTGTTTGCCACAGGATTATAAGAACGTTCCGAGCAGAGTTTTATTTACTTGACGACTGAGTTAAGAGAGGATTAAACTAAAAAGATGATTTGGTAAACATTAGTGAACCGTCAAAAACACATCTCTATGACACAAGTTACATTGGTCAATGTGAAATGAATGTGTCAGTATTATATAAGTACCGGTTTACGGGCATTTATTTATTGTTGATGTTTAATACTGGCTTTAAACCAAGGTCAAACTTACATGATGTCGTACCTTTAGTCAAAGTAAAATGTCAAAAAAACTGTTAAAGTGTTGTAAAACATTATTAATGAACACTTTTGTTGTTAAATTTGATTGTGACATTAATCCCTTTTGTATGAAACTTTTAGGGATCGTATTTTTGGAACTAGGAAAACTGTTAAGTGCTTAATACTAGATTATTATATAAGTAATATAGCCTGTGGATTTTTGATGTGTAAAAGTGCCCGTGCGGCCTACTTACTAAATAAACATCTTTTATCTTTTAAACTGGGATAAAATGGTCTTAGAATTACGCAACATCCTGTACATAACCAAATTTAAAACTCTATTGGTAAAAAATTAAAACACGTCGCAGCATTGTTTCCGATCAGCTCGGGAGCCGACAGCGAATTTGCATATCACCAATATTATATCGTCACGGGAAAAACGTATCCCTTACGCCTGTGTACACATGAATGACGCGTGATGCTGCTGCCTTCCCTGACGTCATCCATCATTCGCCGCGGCGCCGGCACCTAGACTCGTGACAGGCGAGCGGCGAGACCCGGCGGACTATCAACTCTCAACCAAACAACACCCTGTACTCAACAAAATAGAGGCTATTTCTTGCCCAGGACCGGCGTAAGGGGGCACCCCACCCCCCGCAAGGGAGGTGCCCTGTCAAACGCTGGCGAAGAGTTTGACAGACGCGGGGCGCGGAGTATTTGACATGAAGGGGCTTGTTTGATACGGGGGCTGACGGGAGGGGGCATTCTGCCCGGTCATGAATAGGCAATGGGCTTTATTTATAAAGACTGTTAGCCTGAACACAGGCTCAGTGAACTTGTGGAAATAAACACGTCATCTATTGAACGGTGTGAATTATGCGTTTGTAGCGTTCAAAACTTATAGCTAGTTAAAATGGTGTCGAATTCAGGTTCCCTTTTGTAATGTTGCAGCGGAAATAAAAACCTGTAAATAATGTTTATCAAAGATTTAATTCCGACCGCGAACGGAGCATCTTGTTGGGGGATGAAAGTCATAAAAGCACAGTGGCTGCATGATGCGAAGCAACGTTCGGTACAAAATTTGATTATTCCGCGAGGTTGGCCTATCGCCAGCGTTCGACTATTTATCAAGAGCTCTCCTCGCCCGACGGTTTACAAGGATACTAATCATCGACGAGGGACCTATATAGAGTGGTTGGCGCTGTGACAGCGCCGTATAAAGTGTGCAATATATGCTAATAGAAAGAGAGAAAATACATTTATTCGTGACAGACAGAGAATGAGAAATAAAATATTGACTTAGGCAAAAGGCTTGTTGTCACGAAATGGCTATTTATACCAATATGTTTTTTAATTTTATTATTTTTTCGGGTAAATGAAAATGCCTGATTAATTTCCTATTATTTTAAGTTTCCTTGTAATAGTTTGTGTGCGTTTCCAAGCAAAGTTAATTAGACCATATTTATATAATAATGAAAAATATTAAATATGTTGTTACTCCTTCAGTTAACCAAAATAGTTATTAAATTAAAGCTACATATAAACCTAAATGAGACATTATTTTCATGCACTTCGTTACCATTATGCAAGGCTTTCCTTGCATTCTACATTTGGGTAAAATCAAAATAATGTAGTTATTGTGAATGATAACCTGTGTTTTTTTTTTGTAAAATAAAGAGTATATTTATAGGTACATACATATCGCTCATCCAATAGAATAATGACATAATTGCATTTTTAGCATGCATGTTATGTCATTGTTCCACGCGATAGACCTGACCTTTAGAACCCTTATGACGGTAAAATCTCAGAACCCGATTTTTTGCAATTATGACATTATTCTACTGGATGAGCGATATATTAAAACTATTTTTGCATAATACGCTTGCGGGTAAGAACCCGCGTGTCATCGGTGCTACGTACTATGCCCCGCAAACTATTTTTTTTAATTTTAATTTTATTTTCTTTCATTGTTATTATTTTGGTTGACGATCTCATTTTCATGTTCGTATTTTTTTACATGCATTTTATTGACATTGATGAATAACTAAACTAAACTTTAGGTAGGTAATGATATTAATTGTTAATAGATTAAAAACGATATTCAATAATTCTAAGAACGTCGTAATTTTTTTTTTTTTTTTTTTAACTACTTCCTTAAAAAATCCAAAGGCGGTAATAACAGCTCTAGCTCAATACCCTCTGCAGTAAATTTGATCGTGTTGTTATAGGAAGAGCATGATTCTCCGCGCGATATAAATCAAACTGCGCATTAACACGTTCCACGCCACCGTTTCGCGATTGTATGCAGCCTCGACCCACAATGGTGTCGCTGGCGCTGGTACCGTTTAAATCCGTGCCACTACAACTCCGCTCTTTGGGGTTTTGTGATTCTAATTAACGATATGTATTACAAACAGTACTTTTCCCACGTTTAAGTTCGGCAAAAAAAAACCTACTGTTCATTGGTCTTAGACAATTTAACTAAAATGGGTAAGGGGGGGGGGGGACCCAGGAAAGCGTAGTCGTATTAAAAAAACCGGTCAAGTGCGAGTCGGACTTGCGTGTCGGACACATCATCTTTGAAAATTGTCACGTCAATTAGCTACAGCCTGGTGACAGACAGACGGACAGACGGACAGATGGACAGACGGACCGCGGAGTGTTAGTAATTAGGGTCCCGTTTTTACCCTTTGGGTACGGAACCCTACAAACGTCAAGAGAACGCTCTTATCTTGCCATAAAAACTCGGGTAAACGTTTAAGCGTAGTATTAGGATTACGGACTTGAGATTGTAGTCTTGAGACAGCTTCTATGGGTCTTAGAGCTTTGTCATATAAACGAAGACAGCACGCCCCTATCTCACTTAAAAGGTGGTAATAATGTAGAAACAGTCGAGTAAACGCTTAAACGTAGTAGTAAGATCACGGTCTTAAGATTGGGTCTTAAATCCCACTTACCATCAGGTGGCTGGTGTTTGTTTGCCTTCTCTCTATCATAAAACCAGCAAAGCTTTGTCATATTAACGCTAACAGCACTTACAGTCAAGGAAATTGATTTCTTTACTACTTTGGACTATGTCAAAGTGACACTGTAAATAAAATCAAAGAAGTCTTACGTTTTGATTGATTACATCACTTTGACAAAGTACCTGCCTTCCCTCAAAAGGTAGTAAAAATAGTCTTTGTCTTAGGGCCGTATTAATAAACTGAACTTGACTGTAATGTTCGTCTCAAGATGTGTCAAGAATGACAGCTTTCTATGGTTTGTCGTTTACTTTGACGTATCTTGTGACGGACATCTCAGCCAAGATGAGTTTATTAATACGGCCCAGAACTACAGTCTTGAGTTCGTCATCTGGAGATAGCATCTCAGCAGATCCCATTTACTATCAGGCTTGTATGTTTTGTTTACCTTCTTCATACCATTTTTTTTAAATAATTACATCCCTATACAACCTACTTTTTTCTTTATTTGGCATAACAATTTTGACAGCGAACCATAATCACGCATATAACTAATGAACGAATCGCATTCCGGATGAGCTGGCAGACGCACTGACGGATGTCTGATTTAATTATTCTTATTAAGTAATGACAGCGACGTCATTTATATTAATTAGGAGTTATTAAGAGCGGGTACCCGCGAAATGTTGCGTGAAATGTTAAGCAAAAAGACTTTGCATGTACTTATAAGTAGACTAAATGCAAAAGGGTGTAGAACTACAGATGCAGGGAATAATGGTTAGCCATCGTTTTTTGTCGGAAAAGTTAGTTTTTAGGGTTCCGTAGTTGGGGGTACTTGGGGGAGGACCTTGTGCAGGGTCCGTCCGGGTTGGTACCACCATCTTATCCATTAACCTACCACCAAGCAGCAGTGTTCGCATCGTTGTGTTCCGGTTTGGGGATAAGACAGCCGGTGAAATGACTAGCATAGAGGCATTCCATCTTGGTCCTCAGGGTTGGCAACGCATTTGCAGTCTTGTGAATGCGAATGTCTATGGGTCACAGTTTCCACTTACCATCAGGTGGCCTGTGTGCTCGTTTGCCTTCCCATGCTATAAAAAAAAAACTAGGAACCCTTACAGTTTCGCCATGTCCGTCCGTCCGTCCGTCCGCAGCCTAGCTCAGAGACTTAGTACTAGAAAGCTGTATTTTGGCTTGAATATACACATTAGTCACACCAACAAAGAGGTAAACTAAAATATCGTTTTTGTTTAGTTTACCTCCCCTCCACGTAACGTGGGGATGTTTATTTTTGTTAGTAAGATGGAATGCCTCTATGCTAGCAATTTCCCCCACACAGGAACACGACAATGCGGACACTGCTGCTTGGCTGAAGGTATTTTTTTATCAGGGACAATCTCACAAAAATTGACCTAGGCCTAAACTAATCTCTAGGCTTGTACTATGGGTACTAGACCTCGATATACATAATATAAACATTTATTCGACTATAAAGCTATAATACAAGGAATACAGTTACAATAAATAAAAACAACGAAGAATTGAAACTATGAACTACAATTAAGATACCTGGGTGGATCAACTTTTTTCTGTTGTTATTCTGTCCCGTAAGCCAGGAGACAACAGTGATAGAGTTTCTTAGAAAAAATGTTATAATATATACTTCCAGCACACTCAGGAGAAAGGCCATAAAAGAATGGGTGTGTAATTGCCAATAAAACAGTTTTTTAGTGGACATATCCTTTGAAATCATAGTTTTAAAGAGTGACCCAGGAGACGTCACCATGGCAACAAGCTACAAAGAAAAGTTGATTGACCCACCTACAAAAATAAAATAACACTACTATATCCCAAAAGGATAACCAGCTCAGCTCGTATCTGGGCAGGTCCTCAGCACTGGTATTCAGCTTATAAGGACTTATACAAATAGAATAATAAATACTTAAATACATCGAAAACATCCAAGATTCTGAAACAAATACTCGTACTCATAGCACAAATATTTGCTCATACCGGGAATTGAATCCAGGACCGCTAGCTTCATACGCAGGATCACTACCAAACCAACTAGGCTAACATAATCATCAAAGGATTAAGGATAAGATAGTAGACTAACACCACTAAAACCTACTTCTTCAACGTAACTGACAAATTCAATAAGTTGCAAAATATACCTTACTAGCTTACTTCCTAAGGTGTATACATACACACATACCTTCACGCCTGTAATCCCAAAGTGGGGTAGGCAGAGCTACAGAATTACCTACAACTTTAAAAACTTGTTGATAATTTTGTTACGACATTTTGCAGAAATAGGCTAAGATGTTTGCCAGCGTATTAGTGACAGGTTGCAAGCCCATCGCCTAACAGTACTACAAGCCTATATTCCCTTAGTCGCCTCTTACGACATCCACTGGAAGACATGGAGTGGCACTATTCTAACCCGGCAACCACACGGGCGTATTTTCCTAAGGTGTATTTTGCATCTTATTTAATTTGTCCGTTACGCGATGCAGTATAGCCGACGATTTAGTTGTTTAAGGGAATAACCCCCTGGACCCACTATTGACCTAAAATCGCTAGTCTAAGCCGGGTTAAACACGGGATCACATTACAAAACCAAATAATGGATTATTACAAAGCTAACATTAAAATGAACCCCTTGAGCGGGAGTCAGGGCTGCTTCCGCGCAATGATTTATGACGCGAGATCTCGCCGGCTTCCTTTGTGGCGGGCTTTGTGGCAACCCTCGTTATAGACAGCCGATGATTCGGTATTGTAATGAATTCTAGTTATAATATTGTGTTTTTGTATTTTTGGGCTTATGCGAAAATGATGCGATATTTTTAAACATGTAATTTAACAATGGAGTTCGATTTTTGAATTCACTAATAACAAATAAGTAATTTCATTTACGAGTGGCACTTTATTTGAAGATATGCTTTTGCGATAAATAAATTACTTATACCTAAATTCCTAAGTCCTGTTTTCAATCTGTTAAAGACTTTGTTTAAATTCCTCAAAGAAACTTTAGGTCTAAATTTAGGCATAGGTGTCACAATTTCATAGGCGTGAGCATTTAAGTTTTTCACAGGATACAAGAGGGAGAAGGAAGGTACTAGTAAAATAGAGATAGAACCGAGATCAGAATTGTTTTGCTAGTGTAAAATGTGACCTTTCAAAATTTTAAAAATATGCTTCCTGACGTGATGCATTATTTCAACAATAAACCAAATTCAAAATATTAATTCAGTATAATGGCCACATGCGGGATCTTTTACACGTCGGAAATGTACTTACAGTGAATCTACCGTCGCTTCGAACAAGACCATCATTGCGGAGAAGAAGCGCCGCAAGAATCTCCAGCAGCAGGTCATTTTTTCAATCATAAAAACTTAACTATACTTACAAGTAAGCCTTTTAAACCCCCAACGTAAGGTGCTCAAGCACTTTAATTCAATAAACCTATGTTCAAATAAGCGGTGGCTCCCCCCGGGTGGTTTAATAAAACAAAGCGCAACATGTCGGCCGATCGCGGCGGGTAATGGCGCTCATTTGTCAACCGCGATCGACGCGTCTTGCTGAATTACGATCTTGTACGACCTTGTACAAATATGTTTTATTGGGGACAATATGTGTAGTAAAAAAGCGGCTAAGTGTGAGTTGGACTCACGGATTCCGTACAGCGTAGGCACCCAACTCACACTTCACATTTTTTTTAATTTGCTGTTTTTGCATGGTTTTGTAATTATATATATATATATATGTGTGGTTGCCGGGTTAGAATAGTGCCACTCCATGTCTTCCCGTGGATGTCGTAAGAGGCGACTAAGGGAATATAGGCTTGTAGTACTGTTAGGCGATGGGCTTGCAACCTGTCACTAATACGCTGGTAAACATCTTAGCCTAATTGTGCAAATTGTGGTTACAGAGTTATCAACAAGTTTTTTAGAGTTGTTGGTAATTCTGTAGCTCTGCCTACCCCACTCTGGGAATGAAGGCGTGAAGGTATGTATGTATGTATGTATGTAATAATATGATCATACCACAAAAATAAAAATTACTTACGTTGAAAACAAAAGAAAATGTTGTATCCCTTTTACTATTGCCCTGTCTTTAAAAATATCATCATCATCACTGCTGGACATAGGCCTCCCCCAAGGCTCTCCACTCAGACCGGTCTTGTGCTTTTTGCATCCACCGCGTTCCCGCGATCCTTACAAGGTCGTCACTCCATCTTGTTGGAGGCCTACCTACAGCTCGTCTCCCGGTCCGCGGACGCCACTCAAGAACCTTCTGGTCCCATCGGCCATCTGTCCTGCGAGCGATGTGCCCCGCCCACTGCCACTTCTGTTTAGCTATTCCCACGTTTAAATATATTTGTCGACAAATCTACCCTAATAATACATATTCTGAAAAAAAATCTCATATCTTTTACGGATCAAAACACACAGCTCTTTAAAAAAAGGACGAACGGACGCACGGACAGTGTCGACTTTGTAATAGGTTCACGTTGGACTCTCTTCGGGCACGGAAAAAATGGACAACATTACGGTATATATACATGTATCCGAGTAAATATAAAGTCACCAGTGGTCAGCCGGAGACCAGTAGTCGACCTTATATGAGTGCGAAGAGTGGCAAATATATCTTTCACACTCTTCCCACACATACAAATTATAGGCAGAGGCCGACTACAGGTCTCTGGCTGACCACTGGTGACTTTACTTATCTACACTGAGACTTGATCGGCTTTTTCTTACTCGTACTCGTCAAATGCTCTGTCCCTTGCGATCTATAAGAATACTGCGAGGTTTGTGAGGGACGGAGCATTTGAATCGCTAGCGAGTAGGTACTTTTGTAACTCATGGCATGGGAAGGGTCGGTCGTGTCTCGATAAATACATTTTAGGGCAAAATTAATAAGTTTCTTCCTATGCGCGGTTGAAACAAATAAAAAATCCCGTGTGGTTGCCGTGTTAGAATAGTGTCACTCCATGTCTTCTCGTGGATGTCGTAAGAGGCGACAATAAAGAATAAAGGCTTGTTAGGCGACGGGCTTGCAACCTGTCAATAATTCACTGGTACTAAATCTTAGCCTGATTGTGCAAAATGTGGTTATGTATAATTATCAACAACTGTTAGAGTTGTTGGTAATTTTGTAGTTCTGCCTACTCCACTCTGGGATTGAAGAAAAATGTAAGTAAGTATGTAGTAGGGAATGTAAATAACCGGTTATAACCGGTTTTAACCGGTTATTTTCATACAAAAACGGTTAATAACCGGTTAAATTACATTCCCTAGTATGTAGGTCTTAAAAAATACGTACATTCGTTTAGCGTTTATTTTTAGCTTCGAAAATATTTAAATTTTATATCGTCACCACATTAATTAAAAATCCAATATTATGACAACTGGTTGTTATTTGACGCAAACAAAAGACGTTTTACATTACTCGCCCGCTATTGGCTGCGCCGCGTTCATGCGGAGGCGGAGGCCGCGTCGATCCCATCATTTCTTTTATATTTTTTCATCAATGTCACACGTGACGCCCGAATGTCATTTTCATACGACGCCGAAAAAAACGTTTATTAAGACGACGAGCGCCGCGATATTACAATTTCTCGCCAGTGAAATATGGGAAGCGATTTTTTACGAGAAAATAACAAGGTGAATAAGGATCAGATTAAAAGTAGCGAGAGGGTTAGCGTCTTATTAGATTTGGCGGGGGTATTTGTCGTGTTAATTTAGAAATAAGTAAATAAGGCCTCTAGTATAGTTGGTGAAAACCAAATAGTCTTTGACCTGTATGGTATTGTTTTTAACCTCGTAAGACCTAACGTTCTAAATTTAGGACAATAAATTGTCAAAGTGACTTTTGACTCTCTTTGACCGACACAAGATTATTTTTCGAACAACAAAATTTTACGTAGGCCTTACGAGGTTAACTCGGCGGCCATTACTGTCAAGTAAATAAGAGCTATCAAAACGTTTCCAATACAATAATCGATTTATTCGCTATTTAAAGTAGGGACACCGAGTGATCGCACTTGACACATCTGAAAATAGTGTTGTGAAACACTCCATTTAGTTAAATACGGTCCACGCTAACGGTACCTCTGAAGACTCTTCTGCCAGTCACACAATCGACTCACAAAAACACTCCATTTAGTTAAATGGAGTGTTTCACAACACTATTTTCAGATGTGTCAAGTGCCATCACTCGGTGTCCCTACTATAGTGGTAAGACCGCCTGTTGTATAGGTACATAAAGGTAAAATGTACTGTTCCGTGTTTTGTTTTTTTGGTGTTCAATAATAGTACATTATTGCCTAGGCAGTGAAGCAGGCAATTGCCGTTCCTGCCGAGGCATATTATAGTGCTTTTCTCAAAAATCGCAAGATACAAATCGCATATAAACAGAAACTTCACGTGCCTTTATGTTTATGACAAGGAGAAACGCAAGCTTTTTTAGAAAAAAAACTCAAGCTATTCCATACACAGATAAAAAAGTTACGCTTCGAATAAAATATGGATGTACAAGACTTGTGCCCTCAATTTAGTATGGCCGTTTTCACTTTTAAAAAAGTTACAAACTAGCTAACAATGAAATTTGTATGCAACATTGCGGGCTTGTGTAGCGAGCACGCAATGTTTTTTTTTAATTTGCGAACTGTCTGTAAACTATGTACTTCGCGTCTCGGTATGGAGTTAGTAATGTCAACTTTTCCGGTAATTTTTGAGAAAAGAGTATTTGTATTGTATTGTATAACAGGCCAGAGACGATCCGTTTTTTTGGCCTAGAATAGACGCTATGGAATGGTATTGTTTTTAACTCGGCGCCATTACTGTCAAGTAAATAAGAGCTATGCTATCAAAACGTTGTCAATACGATAACCGGTCAAAGTCGATATGGTTTTAATCGCCTCTATTATTAGCGGCTAAAACCATATCGTCTTTGACCTGATAAGGACTTGTTTGTAAGGGTGATGCACACTTTGAATTTTTTATTGCCAATAAATTGATACCATGATCATTTTGTATGGAGTTTGGGAGCTTTCAAAGTTCAGCTTTGGGCGGTAAACACTTTTACAAACTTACATGTTTGTATAAAACAGAGGTGAAATATGATTTGGACCATTCTATGCAAAGATAGCCCTACGGACACCCCATGGGAGTCCCCTATCCGATGTCAACTTTTAAAAGGGTGTTTGTGTACCAGAGATTTAAATCTGAAATCTAAACTCCTTTGTTGTATACACCAAGCTAATTTTACAGTTCGAATAGTTTTGTTTTTCAAATATCTATACCATCAATTTTGAATTATTTCAACGTAGTTGTTTTATTTTAACCTGACCTCATGGTGATAATGACAAAGATTTTTTTTAAATTAAATTCTATGATAATGTATGTAGTGAAACATATCTATAGGCCATAATAAAACCTATTCCTTCAAACTGTTTTTGTTTAACCCAAGGCTTTTAGCGTGAAGTGAGGTGAGTCGAGTGTGTCGTATAAAGCTGTCTAATTAAGAATGCACGCGCTAAATTGTGTTTTGTATTGTCTAAACTCGCCGGTTAATATTAGCTGCATCGAGTTAAAATGGAATACGCATAAGAGAATCACATCCTTTAAAATTAAAGATGAAATTCAAACAAATTAAACCTTTTTAGGTAAGTATAGTAAGCATACATAAAGTCATCATAAAAAGCACGATCAAACTTCATGTAAAGGTACTATACAACACCACAGTCACTCAAACTTTTTTTTTAATTTCACGTGGATGGTATCGCCGCGATCGCAGCGAGCGACGCGACGCGAGTCGCTTAGAGGCGACGAGCGTGGCAGATGTGCCACCGGTTGTGATTGTCTTGCTGCGATGATTGATGATCTACGAGCGGCGCAGGGCTGTCGGTGGCCAGCATTATTTTTGGGTAGAGGATTTTAAATTTGGAACGTTGGAATAGAATGTGGACTGCGAGCGATGAAGTTTAATTACAATTTTAAAACAAAGGAAAATTAACATTATTTCCACTAAACATTTTAGAGCTATTATTGCACAGCACACATTATCTATTTAAGTATCCTGTGACTCCATGTGAAATAATCAAGGCAATGATGTCAATGCAATTTTTAATAGAAATAATGTTCATTTTCCTTTATTTTATAATTGAAAGTAAACTTCATCGCTCGGCCTATAGATTCAAATTCCATTAAAAAAAAGTATTATTTTCTAGCACGGTGGGCCTCAGACTGCGTTGATTGCGTTACTGACTACCTAATTCATTATTGTCCAGTATTGAACATATGCGTCCCCAAATTTTCTCCATTCATTCCTGGATGAAGTGTCTCTTCTCCACTTCCTACCGGCCCTTTTCACAACGTCGGACTATCTAGCATCTAGCTTTAGGTTTAGGTAGTTTAGATAAGCATTTAACCAATGCTCACTGCCGAAACTGACCTAAGGAGCCTGGATAATTACCAACTTCATTATGAGAAAGGAGGAGAGAGTTATGCTCCGGATCTCTCTTTGACATAGGATCCGAGATGAGGTAATCCGCCCAAGACTGGATTAAGTACTAGATTTTTCGTAAACCGAATTTCCCGTCTCAAGTGGCAGTGGCCAGGGCATCTCTTGCGAAGTTCGGACGACTGCTGGAACTGGAAAGTTACAGAATGGAGGTCTAGATCAGGCACCCGAAGACCCAGTAAACCTAATATAATAACTTACCTTGTAAAATATCCTGAGGTTATAATAAATGTTTTTAAAGATTTTTCGACCCGAAAATAGTCTATTACATACATAAATTAAATCACGCCTGTTTCCCAGAGGGGTAGTTTTCCACTTCTATCCACATGCTGCGATCCTGACAAATTTCTTTCGCTTCTTCCACATTCATACATCGAGTCATGCATGCTCGTCGGTTTCGGGTAGTTAAGATTCGGCCGTTTTCCAGTATTTCTCCGATTTGATTAAAAAAGTAGTTATGTCATTATAATTTTATAATAGAAATTTAGAAACTTATCTTAGGCTTGCCACCTGTCACTAATACACTGAGAAACATCTTAGCCTTCTTGTGCAAAATGTGGTTACAGAATTATCAAGAAGTTTTAAGACTTGTTGGTAATTCTTTAGCTCTGCCTACCCCACTCTGGGAATGAAGGCGTAAGTTTGTGTAAAACTTATCTTTGCCAATTAAAAAAAATTAACAAAAAGGCTCGAAAAATGTAAACAAAGTGATTAGCAAACAACTGTACCCGACCCAATGAGCTCCCAACAAACACAAAACACATTTACAAAAGGAACTACATAAACGGAGATTATCCCCTCCATATTTGATTGACATTTCATCACAATTCGCTTGCAGTGATCTTTGGACCCGCCTCCTATTATGAAATCCTTAATCCACGGCACAAAAGCGTTTGCCCCTCTCCAACTACATTAGTGCGAAAGGGATGGACGATTCAAAATAAAGTTGGGAATTTACAACTTTCTCTTTCGGCTTTACCTTACATATTTGTTACAATTTTTTTTATTAACGTGCATGTTTTTAAATACAGTTGAATTATGAATTTTAATTAATATTTTACTCAATATTTTTATGATGGTGAGTGGCAACCCTGCGCCACTATTCAACTCACGTTTATTCAATATAAGCAAACTCAGGCATATGCCACAGTAAAAGTAAGTAGGTACTTTGGCGAAATATTTCGCATTCGTCAATTGTAACCGCTTCCATTATTTCTGAATATTTCGAAATGTCTGAGACGCGATTTTTGTTCTGCAAGGCTTTCGAAACATCCCAAAAATATTATTTGATAAGTGCCCGTGGACAAGATGCATTCGGCGAATGATATTGTTATCAAATTGGCATAAGATTGTCGTAAATGACAATTGAATACCTATATTTTGACAGTTTTAGAAATTCGCCTTCGTTACCGTTAAGCATCTTATTTAAAGTAGGTACTTGTATGTACAGAGCGGTGATTATGATATAAGTATGCAGTTCCGTTAATGCTGAGAGAAAAGGACAGAGCTATTTATATAACTGCTATAGCTCTGTCCTTTACACTCGCCGTAAAATGATCTGCATAGCTCTGTCATAATAACCCCTCTGTTTTCCTTATAAGTAGCTGCACAATTTTGTACAACAGTTCCAACGACGTTAAAGTGACAAAGTAACAAAGCAAGCAACTATAAGTAGCTATTTACTTTCTACGATTCATCAAAAAAGATAACCTTCAAGGTCAACAAAAATGTAGCTTGCCATGGCGATATCAAAGTCCGATCGCCACATTGCCACTGAATTAAGTTTTGTTTTACGTGTCATTACATTAAATTAAAGTTATTTTTCGTTTGGCATAAACTCGGGTGCACAAACATAACTATTCAAAGTCAAAAGGTTGTATGTGCATTAGGACAGTTGTATTAAATTCAACCCTGTTCTGTTAAATATAAAGTCGTAATTATAATATGAGCTATACATCACTTGCGCCCTTTTTTATTCAAGCAATGCAAAAAAGACGGTACACAGGATAACTGCATTATTTGAACTCTTATCTCTTATCTTATTTACCCTCTAATGATGTCTTATTATTGACAGTTCGCTTAACATAATATTTTGGAAAAGCCTTAAAATTATAAGAATTTTAGCCCGCAAACGAATCGACATCGTTATCAGTAAGCCATACTATTATTATTAAATTTCGGTTAAATAAAGGGGTATCCCAGACATATTATCTAGAAAGATATATGACTCATACAATAATGGTCTACGATCCGAATAGGAGACGACCTTCACCCAGCTGTTTATTCGATAAAATGTATGTTATTTATATCAGTTTCAATATGGTAAGTAATATATCGCAGTGCTAGATCAAGACAGCATCAACTCAAAATCTTTTTTAGATTTGTTTCAAGCTCATAGACGTTGTATTAAAGTTTATTTTAAAATACAGTTGTATTTTGAGTTACTCCTCTTTTGATCTGGCAGTGCGATATGGCGAATAGGTTTTGTTTTGTGTGTGGGAGGACCTTGTGCAGGGTCCGTCCGGGTTGGTACCACCACCTTATCCATTAACCTACCGCCAAACAGCAGTGTTTGCATTGTTGTGTTCCGGTTTGGGGATAAGACAGCCGGTGAAATGACTAGCATAGAGGCATATTCAAAATTCAAAATTCAAAATATTTATTCAGTAAATTGGCCACATGAGGGCTCTTTTACACGTCGGTAACATGGAGTGAATCTACTAGCGCTTCGGACAAGACCATCATTGCGGAGAAGAAGCGCCGCAAGAAACTCCAGCAGAAGGTCATTTTTTCAATTATTAATTAGGTACAATAATACTTAAAAGTAAGTTACATTACAAGGTAATAAAGTAATAAATAATTATTTAAATAAAAAAAAAGCAATACAAACAAAATCCTTACAAATGTAAAGTCAATAAAATAAAGTTAAAAATCATTATTAGGAGAACAACATGACGAGGTCTCTACGTCAGGAACGATAATTAAAATAACTAAATTGGAAAAACGGGTCCTTGCAAGCGTGAACAGACCGGACCCCACAGACAGCACCCGTTCACGAGTATGACGCGTATCTCAGCCATCGCCTCCCTCAACCATGTGTTCGGGAAGGTGGCGACCCGATCAACGACGCCGCCGTAAGCAAAGACCTTTAAGTGAGCATGACATGCTCATGCTGCCGGACAAAGATAACAATAAAAAAGTATCTGTCCGGCGAGAAACGTCATAATGTGTTCTCAATTCTAAAATGTCTTGTGCACACAAGAATTAATATATATATATATATATATATATTTTTACAAAAAAAACAATAGGTAAATTTAATTTTAAAAGTGTACATCATTGGCTTAAAGGCATTTTGCAAAAAGCGCTGCCCAGTGCTCAGCTATTTACAAAAGACAAAAATAACCCTAACTTCAGTGAGCTCACACTACTTAAAAACGTCTTTATCATTTAGGAAGTCATTAACAGTATAATATGCCTTACCCAGCAAGCAGCACTTAATGCGAGACTTAAATTTATTGAACGGCATATTGACAATATCAGTAGGTATCTTATTGTAGAAGCGTATACAGTTCCCTGCGAACGATGTGCTAACTTTACGAAGACGGTGACATGGGACTACGAGTTTATCTTTATTTCGCGTGTTAAACTTGTGAACGTCACGGTTATGTCTGAAGTGATGTATGTGTTTGCGTGCATACATGATATTTTCAAAGATATACTGCGACGCGACAGTAAGAATATTAATTTCTTTAAATTTATCTCTGAGAGAGACCCGAGAACCCAGTTGATAAATAAAACGTATAGCCCGCTTTTGTAGTACAAAGACGGCCTGAATGTCAGCCGCTTTTCCCCATAACAAAATCCTATAGCTCATAACACTATGAAAATAACTATAATACACCAGCCTCGCCGTCTCGACGTCTGTAAGTTGTCGGATTCGCTTTACTGCATACGCTGCAGAACTAAGTTTTCCCGCAAGGGTGGATATATGAGCATTCCATTGCAGTTTCGAGTCTAAAGTAATACCTAAAAATACTATTTTGTCTTCGAATGACAGCGTCTCATCCTTTAGTCTAATACTAGCCCCATTCACTCCTTTCACATTTGACAGAGAAAATTTCATGCACTTGGTTTTCTTGGTATTTAAAAGTAAGTTGTTGGCTGTAAACCAATCAACAGTTGTAGACAACGTATCATTAATGTCATTGAAATTTTTCCGTTTTCTATCTACCTTGAATAAAAGTGAAGTGTCATCGGCAAACAGGACTATTTCATGTTTATCGCGCACAACGTAAGGGAGATCGTTGATATAGATCAAAAACAAGAATGGGCCCAGAATTGAGCCTTGGGGCACTCCCATAGCAACAGCTGATCCAGGAGATTGCGTTCTGTTTATGTCCACCCGCTGAGTTCGGTGAGCAAGGTAAGATTTGATAAGATCAAGGGCTCCATTTTTAATTCCATAATAACCTAGCTTCCGCACTAACGTTACGTGATCAACACAGTCAAACGCCTTGGATAAATCACAAAAAACTCCAATTACGTCTAGTGATTCTTCCCAGGCATCAAATACATATTTAATTAAGGTTGAACCGGCATCTGTAGTAGACCGTCCCTTAGTAAACCCAAATTGACTACTGTGAAGCAACTTATTCCTACTAAAATGTGAGGATATTTGGTTTAAAATGATTTTTTCAAAAACTTTACTCAGTGCTGGCAGTATCGAAATTGGTCTAAAATTTGTAGGGTCTGTTTTTGTCCCTGACTTAAACAAGGGTATAATTTTACTGTGTTTCATCAGGTCGGGAAACACTCCGATATCGACACACTTGTTAAATAAAGCAGCTAAATAAGGTGCAGTTAATTCTAGGATGGACTCTAGGAATTCTAGAATCGACAGCTCTTGTAGCGTATAACTCATATAATTTATACCTTTTTGCGTGAATGTTTGGTGTAGCCCAATCACTAAACTTCGTACCTTGCTGACCTTTTACCTTTCTTAAACTAAAGCAGGCATCAAATTCCTTGATAATACAATTAAATAATGAAGAACACAAGCTATCTGGATCATCTCGAGTACACGTCATATAATTCAATTGTTTGGAGATCTTAGATTTAGATTTAGATTTAGATTTTATTTATTTCATAATATAAGATACAGTTATATTGCACACATGTCAATTATACAGAATTCATATTATGATCGTCAAAGAAGTAAAATAAAAATAAAAATGAATGGATTATAAAACACAAGTAATAATAAAACGAGTCACAAAGTTAAATATATAAATGGTAGTACAATAAACAATGTCAAAATTATATATATAGGTATTTTAAAATTAAACAAAACAAACAAACAAACTACTGAATTAAACAAATCTAATCGAGTTTTAGAAATTGGCCTGAATATAAAATCTTGAGGAGTATTATCAGTTTTTCCCTTGAAAGAAGCTTGCTGACCGCAGTGGTCCGAACTTAAGATATTAATTATAGATTTCTGAATGGGGTCAAAATTACTAAATATATTATCAATACACGTTGCACTGGTTGTTGTGATTCTGGTAGGCTCACAGAACAGATTTACTAAATTAAAGGATTTAAAAACGCTCAGTAAGTTAATAGACATGGGCGATTTGTCGAGTAAATTAACATTAAAATTTCCACACACAATTATACACTTCTTACTATTAAAAACACAACTAAGAACATTCTCTAAAACGCTCTCAAATAGTTTGTAATCCGCTGAAGGGGGTCTGTATACGCAAACAATAATAAATTGCTCCATTTCAATACACGCAATTTCAATGTGACGTTCAATGGACTTCATAACAATATCTTTACGCTCCTTACATTTAATGTTATTTATTTTTTATTTTTTTTTACTTTTATTTTGGACTACAAGATTGCCTAGCAAACAAGCTAACTATGTTATGATTATTAAAATTAAACATGCACTCAAAACCTTTAAGCCAATGCTCAGTAACACATAAAACGTGTACATTAGCACTATCTATAAATAAACCAATTTCAAGTTCCTTACTAGAAAAACCCTGTATATTCTGATGAATAACATTTATTACATTACCACCCAATTTACTTGTAATGCTCGTCGGCCTGAGGGTAAGCACGGGGCTGCCGCGACTGTCGCCGCGAACGAAGGCAGCCGCGGTCGTTGTCGAAGCTGTCAGTTTAAATCAACCGGCAGCTCCGGCGCAGAACCGGCGCTAATAAAACTCAGCGCAGGCTCCGTCCTACAGTTATCACTCGCTATGCTAGTCATAACGGGGTCTAAAATATTATATGCTAACAATTTAGCACATTCATCTAAGTACCTACATGGTAAATAACAATATTTACGCGTCAAATCGAAATTATTTACAAATTTATTTGTATCAAAATACAGTATTTTAGAATTATATCATGGCATTCCATCTTAGTCCTCAGGGTTGGCAGTGCATTTGCAGTCTTGTGAATGCGAATGTCAATGAGTCACAGTTTCCACTTACCATCAGGTGGCCTGTGTGCTCGATTGCCTTCCTATGCCATTAAATAAATAAATTTAAATAAAAAATAGGTTAGCTGAAAAAATTCAGTCCAGTACTTATGCTTGTGTAACTATAGACTAGCTAGACGATAGAAAAAACTTTTTTTCGAATAAACAGCTGGGTGAAGGTCCTCTCATATTCGGATCCCCCCCTACTAGTAGAAAGGGAGGTTGTAGCGTCATGCAGATACGGTGCCGTGTTTCATTAAAAAGTGTAATATTAAGTCGAATGTCCTGCGAGTAAAGATTAAAATGGATCGAAGCAGATAAATAAATAATAAATATCGGGGGACAATGTCACACCAATTGACCTAGTCCCAAACTATGCTCTAGGCTTGTACTATGGGTACTAGACAACGATATAAAAACTTATATAGAGAAATATATACTTAAATATCTCGATCGCGGGAACGCGGTGGATGCGAAAAGCACAAGACCGGTCTGAGTGGAGAGCCTTGGGGGAGGCCTATGTCCAGCAGTGGACGTCTTTCGGCTGACATGATGATGATGATGATGATCCATGACTCAGGAACAAATATTCGCGCTCATCACACAAATATCTGCCCTTACCGGGATTTGAACCCAGGACCGCTAGCTTCGTAGGCAGTCACTACCAACTAGGCCAGCGTCGTCTCATCGATGCTATTCGAATCCGTGAATCTGCACGAGACGGCCACGTGTATTTCTACGGCGTTGACGTTTCACGTCACGTCAAAGATGCCGTGACGTGGAGATGTGGCCACGGCCAGGGCCTTTGACGTTTAAGCGTTTGGGTTTTTAACTAAGCCGCACAAATGTCAAGTAAATAGGAGCTATCATAATGTTGACAGACGATAACAATGTCAAAGGCAATATTGATTTACCCAGTAGAATGTAGAATAGAGGCCCTGAAGTGGAAAATATTAGAATCATTTAAAAGTATTTATTATTATTCATCTAATATACGTAATATATCTGTCAGCGAAGTATTAAACATGATTTTTTCTATTTGACTATTCACCCTTTAAGAAAAGTTAGCATCAAGTTCTTTGCCTACAAAAGTTTAATTATCTCCTATTAGGTGTCGACATTAGGAATTTTCAAATAAACTTATGACCTTTAAGTGATGGTTATTATATTAAAATTAGAGTAGCCATTAAAAACGGTATAAATGTTGATGATTCTAAATTTAACCATAGTTCCTAGTTCCTTTAGATACGACGCGGCCGCATCATTGAAATTAGATTAAAAAAAAAATGTACAGCTAACTCTATAAATTCTGAAATAAATTCCAAGTGTCGGTACCAATTTTTATTAATTGTATGCCAAAGAAAAAACAAGTGAATATATTGGTATAATACGAAACAGGATAAAAAAATGCTATGTGACTTAAATATAATTGGAAGCGAACTCTAAGAAGAAGCCTTTCAAGATTTTATATTATACGTCAATGTAACAGTTATAAATACTTTACGCAAATGCGTTGAAATCAACCTGAAGAAGATGGCGGATTTTACCACCGTAACGACGAAGATAGTGTGATATAATGAGGTCTGAGGAATTCCTTAGACCTCATTATGAGACACCACAAAATATGATCCTTTTATTTACCTGCTAAATCTAATAAAACATACAAAATCATCATCATCATGTCAGCCGAAAGACGTCCACTGCTGGACATAGGCCTTCCCCAAGGCTCTCCACTCAGACCGGTCTTGTGCTTTTCGCATCTACCGCGTTCCGGATCTTTACAAGGTCGTCACTCCATCTAGTTGGAGGCCTACCTACAGCTCGTCTCCCGGTCCGCGGACGCCACTCAAGAACCTTCTGGCCCCATCGGCCATCAGTCCTGCGAGCGATGTGCCCCGCCCACTGCCACTTAAGTTTAGCTATTCTTCGGGCTATGTCGGTAACCTTATTTAGTTCCACTGCGGATATCATCATTTCTGATTCTATCACGCAGAGAAACCCCGAGAATAGCCCTCTCCATAGCCCTCTGAGTGACTTTAAGCTTCCTTATGAGGCCCAATGTTAGCGCCCACGTCTCAGATCCGTAAGTCATCACAACAACAACAACAGCAGCAGCTTGGAACAGATGAATGTGTAATTTTTGTATAATTAGTATAATTAGTTAAGTTAGTTTATTAAATGTGACTGAAATTATTTTTCATCAATAAATAAATAACAATAACAATAATAACACACTGGTCAAAGACTTCAAACACTGCGGTAATTTGGAAGAAAAAAAACAAAATCACACCCAAATAATAAGGAAAACATTACTTAAACAAGAATGCGCCTATTCATAATCCCATCGATACTTTCTTTCAAGTAGTTTGTTAATGACCCCAAATCAACGAATCAGGGGATAGGGACAGTATAAAACCAGATCCTAATTAGTTCACACCATTACTCACACTTGAGCTTTCAAACGGAACGTTCCGTGCTAGTATTTGTTCACTTGTTATCCTGTTGCCATTGGTTGTCGAGCATGTCAGCGTCGAAGTCCATCCCGACTCAACCCCCCAGTTCTTCGAGCCTGCAGTTCTACCGTTATGCGAACGGTATTGAAGTCAGTGAAGAGCAGTGGAGTCCAGATACCACCGATGCCCATGGCGAGCCAACGGTAACATTTATATACTTTATAAACGTCATCTATTTTTTTTAACTACGCCAGTGATTTAGTAGAATTGCAAGCAGCTGGGTTCGAATCCTACAACCAAACTTCATGTGACGAACACAAATGTTTGTATGATTGTTTAATATAAACATTATCCCTGTTATTCATAAATGCCCATTAGCTCATTCATTCATACCTTCACGCCTGTAATCCCAGAGTGGGCTAGGCAGAGCTACAGAATTACAACTTGATAATTCAGTAACCACAATTTGCACAAATAGGCTAAGATGTTTACCAGCATATTAGTGACAGGTTGCAAGCCCATCGCCTAACAGTACTGCAAGCCTATATTCCCTTAGTCGCCTCTTACGACATCCACGGGAAGACATGGAGTGGCACTATTCTAACCCGGCAACCACACGATATTATACGATATTAGCCCATTAGCTAGTGTGCTTTAATATGCTTTATCCTTATAAGTCATTGTCAGATTCAAATTTGACAGAAAGTGACATAGAATACTTTAACTAAAATAGGATTATTGTGGCTTTATGAGTAAGGAAGTAGTATTTAGCTATAGCCTCGTAAGGCCCACCATACTTCAAACAGGAAGTTTTTTGTGAGTGGGACTTTGAATCTACCATCAAGGCAATAAAGTTCAATTACGTTTATTCGATAATACAATTTTCAGTTTGTGTAGAAATGAAAATAAACTCTATTCCTATTGCCACACAGTTCAAATTAAATTGCCTTGATTATCTACACTCTATTGCACACTGGGCCTTACGAAGTTAAGGTATCCCAATTTAGGACAAAATCGGTGTTCACTAGCATTATCAAAAACAATGAAAATGGTGGTCTCTTCTCGGTCAAAAGGACCTTATCTCTCCAAGTGCGAAACCTTATGTTTTTTTATAAATATTAACCAATAATTAAAACTATTTTTTCCTGTTACAGCCTCTACAATGGACTACACTTCCCCAGCACATGGTTCCAGTGAGTCACAACGGGACCAGTGCCTCCTACAGCACGCCCAAGTTCTCCCACCCTGGGGTCACCTCCCCCATCGACCTGGACAACCCTAACAGCTTCAACTCCAGTAACGCTCAACTAGTGAATGGATACATGGCCAGTAATCAAAGGATTGTGTACCAACCTAACGGTTCTCGTATTATATTGCCGCACACGCAGAACTCAGCGATGAATGGAAGGACCTGGATGACTCCCGTGTCCAGCACCAGTCACCATGTGACACGTGGCCCGTCCTGGCCCGTGTCGAGGACAAGTGTGACGAAGAAGCCAAAGAGGATCCGCACAGCGTTCACAAGCCAGCAGATGATGGAGTTGGAGCAAGAGTACGCTCGCACCCGCTATCTCGACCGCAGCCGCCGCATTGAGCTCGCCAAGATCCTGCATCTCAACGAGCGGACCATCAAGATCTGGTTCCAAAATAGGAGAATGAAGGAGAAGAAAGACCGGGCTGAAAGTATGGAGGACTCTGAGGAAACGATGGAGTCTTCTCCTGAGGCTGTTCCGATGCCGATTATGACTCCGCAGGATTATCCAACGCCTGTGGCTGACGCGATGTTCAAACAGGAGACTATGTACATCGATCACTATCCTGAAACGGCCACGTCGATGCCACCGCCGAACTTACATCCTCCAGCTAATTTGGCAAGTCATATGATAAACGGCTATCCCATCTACGAGTATCCTCATGACCAGCATCTTGCGTTTGAGTATCGTCAATTGCAAATGCAGGAGGCACCGGTGTATGTGAGTGAGATGCAGGAACTGTCTCCTCAGTTCAAGGAGGAATCCCCTCGGTTTCAGGAGCAGACTGATGACCCGGTGCCGGATGTACAGAGTACCGACATATCCTGGATCAGAGACATTTATCCTGAAGAGGAACCTTAGTCTGTATTAATTATTAAAATTAAATTTAGAAGATAAGTATGTTAATAATGTAAAGTTTACTTAATAAAATAAGAAACCTAATTATGTCTTATGTTTGAACCTATCACGCCAGTTTTAAATGTATTATGGGACTTCTAAACGGGCCATGTTTTGCTGCAATTTGTGGCCGGTAACTAGTGCTGTCTCACTCTTACTTCGTATGTTAGAGCAAGATGCATGTAGTTGCCGGCCACACATTGCCGTGAAAATGTTGCTAGTTTAGAAGCCCCCTTAGAGGTAACGTTAGTTGGTGGGCACTGCTACGGAATGATTACCTATTTTTTTTAATAAAGTATGACTCTGAGTAACTCAATTTAAAAGTCAAACTGGGCCTTTATTCTAAGCGGTAAAAGCCATATCGTCTTTGATTGATGTTCTGAATTGTTTTTAACTCGGCGGCCATTATTATCAAGTAAATAAGAGTTATCAAAACGTTGACAATACAGGGTGACTGGAAATTCGCCGTATTCCTTGAAAGAGGTTATTCTACAGCTCATTTGTAACGATTTAAGTCCAGTCAACCAGGGGTCAAAACTAATTGGTTATCGAGTTATTCACGTTTTTAGTTTTTTTTTTAAATACCCGCTTCGGCCTAAAGCTAGTCATTGTGTAAAAACTTCGTCACTTAGAAATAAAAATAAGCATTTTCAAATAGCTAATAAACTACTGATTACGAAAAATATTTAATAATTCCCTTGTAGCTGCAGCGGCGTCTCCATCGCAGAATCCGTAACAATAAATGATATCTGCGTATTCTTCGAATTGGTAAGCAGCCATTTGAGAAAGAAGCTTAGTTATCAATATCGTCCGAAATGGAAAGAAAGTTGAAAGTAACTGATTACGCAGGTCACTCAAAAAGTTTTGAGAAGCTCGAAATTTCAAAATGGAACGCACTTTGTTTTTAAAAAGCAAATTTATTTAAAAATAGAACACCATTAGCTGAATTTAAAAACGAGAATGATGTTCTATTAATTTTACTACAACACTTCCCGCGTTTTTCGGTTAAAAATGGAACGCACTTTATGTTTTCAAATTCAAATTACTTTATTTCACTAAATTTCAGGTACATAAGATCACATAGTATAATTTAATTTTGGTATCACTAAAATTTGCCATACAAGGCATGCGAAATTGAATGCTTATTTCTATTTACATTTCTAATAATAATTCTATTCATATCTTAATAAAATTATAATTTAAATATTCTTGTATGCTATAAAAACATTTCTCTGCCAGCCATTTTTTTAAATGTATTTTAAACCTAGTGATATTTAAGTCTTTTATGGCGTCAGGTAAATTATTAAAAATCCTAATGCACATCATGTAACTGTTTTTAGCTCCTAGTGCTGACTTGGTTAGCGGGATATATAATGTATTCCTATATTGTGTCCTGGTGGGATTTTTATACTTTGCCTTTGCTTTATAAAACAAATCGCCATTTTTGTAAACAAAGATACAAGGGTAATTCTATTAAAAGTGGCACAGCTAAAGTTTCTCCAAAAAAAAAAGTTGTGGTTTTTTACCTTCTTTGATTAGAATAAGCTTCTTGGTGTTCCAATTGTTACATATTTATAAAAGGGAACGGAATATTCATGAAAATAAAAGAATTATGGCTTGTTGAAATATGGAGATGCAGGTGAAAGTGTCATTAGACAGGTTAGAAGAGAAAAGGTTCCAGGTTAAAGAGAGTTATATTAAAATACAAATTACTATAAAAAAGAAATTTCCTAAATTTACTTTGGTAGAGCACTGTTAATGGGTACTGCTTCATAAAGCATCTGTACAGTTTTTCAGGGAAATTATATGTAAGTTATTAAATAAAAAATATTTTAAATATTCATTCACTTTAGCTTGCCAATAGTCACACTAACCTGCACATTAGTTTACATATGTCTCTTTAACCTGCCAAGAGTTACATTAACCTGTGCCTAACCTTATCTAACCAAGTTACAGGTAAAAGTTACACAGGTTAGAGTTAAAAGTATATTTACAAGACATTTACTCTTAAACCGACGAAAATATGAATGTTCCACTCTTAGTAATATAAGTAGATACATCAGAATACCACGTTCAAATGATTAGTTAATTATGTCCCATACCGTTAACATTAAATAATCGAGACAAGATAAAGTTAACATACCCGTTATAAACTCCAGATTACCGCATTTGATCGCTAATCTCCGCAAAATTATGACAGATAGTCTCCAACCGTTTCGAATAGTGGAGAGTCAAACACAGGCCGAATGTACATACATACATACATATACTCACGCCTTCGTTCCCAGAGTGGGGTAGGCAGAGCTACAGAATTACCAAAAACTCTAAAAACTTGTTGATAATTCTGTAACCACATTTTGCACAATTAGGCTAAGATGTTTACCAGTGTATTAGTGACAGGTGGCAAGCCCATCGCCTAATAATACGGCAAGCCTTTATTCCCTTAGTCGCCTCTTACGACATCCACGGAAAGACATGGAGTGGCACTATTCTAACCCAGCAAACCACACACACCAAACTAGCCGCTTAAGCTCAAAGATGGCTCTAATACATTGCTTTTGGAACAGGAAAACCTTATCAACGTTAGATGATCTGCCCCGCAATGTTATTCCGTATCGCAACATTGCTGTAAGAGCCGCTTCTTTGGACACTACTTGGCTTACTTTATTCAACGCGAATATGAATCGATTGACTCTGGATGACAGATCTGTAGCGTGTTGTTTCCATTCACAATAACAATCAAGTGTAACGCCTAGAAAACGTATAGTATTGGCTTGATCGATTTTTTCGCCATCAAAGTTAACGTCAAGTGACATTGGTTTACTTTTGCGAGAATGAAATTGCACCAATTTAGTTTTAGTTAGGTTCACATGAAGATTATTGACTCTAAGCCATTCTACAGTTTTGCTTAACGCTTCATTAATATCGTTTTCATAACTCAAGCGATTATTACACCTTTTGCGATACTGCATTAGGTAAGTCATTAATTTAGAGGAGGAATAGCAATGGTCCCAAAATACTGCCTCGAGGTACGCCAAATTGGTTAGGAAGGTAAGTGGATCTGTAACTAACCACCGTTTTCGATCCCGGACAGTATCTTGAGACCTCCACACATTGCTCCCTATCAGAAAGGTATGATCTGATCCAGTCATGAGCTTTGCCCCTAATGCCATATCTATAAACCTTTTCTAATAGGCGCTTGTGACAAACAAAATCGAAGGCCTTGCTCATGGCCATGAATAAAGCAGACACTGGCATTCTCACATCGAGGCAATCAGTAATCGTTTTTACAAGTTCGAAAATTGCAAGAGTTGTACTTCTGTTTTTACGACGAGTTTTGACCCCTGGTTGGCTGGACTTAAATCGTTACAAATGAGCTGTAGAATAACCCCTTTCAAGGAATACGGCGAATTTCCAGTCACCCTGTATAATAACAGAGGGGTTATTATGACATAGCTATGCAATTCATTTTACGTTGAGCGTAAAGGATAGAGCTAAACCAGTTATATAGCTCTGTCCTTTTCTCTCAGCGTAAATAGAACTGCATTGCATAGAGGATATGGTTTTTACCGCCTAGAATCTCGGCCCAGAGGGGTTATTATGACATAGCAATGCATTTCTGTTTACGCTGAGAGAAAAGGACAGAACTATATAACTGCTATAGCTCTGTCCTTTACGCTCAACGTAAAATGAACTGCATTGCTATGTCATAATAACCCCCCTGAGGGGTTGTTATGACCTAACTTTGCGGTTCAGTTTACGCTGAGAGAAAAGGACAGAGCTATATAACTGCTATAGTGTCCTTTACGCTCGCGGTAAAATGAATTGCAAAGCCACGTCATAATAACCCCCCTGGAATGCTACCATTCAGCGGCTAGCCGTCACAACATGCTCGAAATTTCAACGATGGTCGAAAACTGACATAATGTACGGAATGGACATGGCCGTTCAGTTTACGTAAATACTCGTACGTATAACGTATCACGTGACTTTTCGTATCACCGTCATCTACCAGTTGACGCGATTGCTTTAAAAACGAAACGAATAGAAACGCTAGTTAGCGTAGTGCATCTTGGCAGGGGCCTCGGATCTCCCTTTCTTTCTAGTCAGTAAAGATAGAAACGCCCT
Source organism: Acleris emargana (assembly GCA_927399475.2). Lineage (NCBI taxonomy): Eukaryota > Metazoa > Arthropoda > Insecta > Lepidoptera > Tortricidae > Acleris > Acleris emargana. The sequence continues at coordinate 3,616,095 of OV656844.1, read as the reverse complement.
GAGCGACAAGCGACAAAATACAACGCGAAGTTTATCACGGTGAATAAAGCATCCGTTACCCTCACACTTAACCACTGCAGCACTGGCCAGAAAGTGACACATGTTTTATCCACATCGTTAAAGACGACCATGATTTACTTAAAGACATACTTTTGTAAGGTTTAATAAATTAAATATTAAACCGGAAGTAGACTAAGGAGCTGCATTGACTATCCTGGTGATGTAAGTGGGGGTTCTCAAGGTGGCGGCTTGGCTAAACGGGCAATCTGAATCGGGATATTGAACTGAATGGTCGCGGGTTAATAATAAGTTTGGTAACAAGTGATAAGTTGTAATAAGTTTGGTTATACTGACTGGTTAAAAATAAGTTTGGATGCTGCAACATAATAAGTTTGGATGCTGTGGATTTTCTTGCTGGATGCAAATAAAATAAGTTTAGAAAGTGGTCAACGTGTTCGTTATTTCTGAGATAGCTTAAACTTTAATAAAATATATGACGGGACAACCTTAACCACAATGTATCAAGTTTGAGCTAAAATAAGTTTCTACTAGACAACGAACAATATACATTTTATTGATACAAAACTTAAATAGGTACACAAATAAAATCTAAGGCAGGCACAGGTATATTGTGTTTAATGTTTAATGTTTATTTGGACACGAACGGTACAAGTAAAGATAATAAAACAATATTACAGAAAAACTTACATAGCACATTGACCAGTATCACGTCAAAAATATCGTATAATATTATTAAGTGGTCATCCAGTAAATACGTGCCCATACCGATGATCGAATCTGGGTTCGCTAAAAATAGACCCTGGCTCTCAATTTTATTTAGTGTTAGTTCATATCGTTCTTATCCACAGATCACAGAAACAAGGGAGATATGTCATGAACGCCAATTCGTACAAGACCCGGTGTCGCCACTTTTAAACATGTGTGCGTCTTACGCTTACGCTCTATTAACTACTACAAAAACAACCTCCTCATAATTGGTTACAGCTTACGAACTAAAAACGCCGTAACATAGTTTTGATAGTAGCAGAAAATTAAGCTTTATACTAAGTTCTCAAGGTTGAAAAATGCTGAAAGATCGTTTTTTTTCCATCGTAGTTCAGTCACTGAACGTAAGGTAGCGCTTACTCGTCACTTAGCTGCCATCTATGCGACGAGTAATTAATTAGTTCCTCAGAGCTAGATGGCGCCAAGGTAGTAGTCCCTATGTTCAGCAGGTTAAGGACTACCCACACACAGCGACATCTAGTTATACTTTTTTCAAGAGGTGTGCGTTTCTCTCCTGTCGTCCACTTAGGGATGCCACAAGGAATGTTTCAAAATATATCGATAAACAATTCAAACTTGTTTGCAACGTTAATATAGGTACTATTCAATTTACAGGCAATAAGTACTATTTTTATTATTTTACTACTAGGTTAATACAATTACATCATTTAAACTTAATATATTATTGTTAGAATAGAATAATATTTTATTAGCAAGAATACGGTTTGCGTAAAATTGATACATAAGATTTTAAATTTGGAACGATACCTATATTAGAACGTAACAAAAAAATGGCCGAATTTCTTTAGTTAAATTTTCTGGAGCTGTTTAAGATTTTCGTTTTGATTTGTACATAAAAGTCTAAATTGTAAACTTGGACTTTATGATGTTAATACAAATATTAATAAAATGGGTTCGGTTGAGTGTCACGTCACAAGATCTCAGTTTGGGACAAACCAGTAGTTTACCGACTTGATTATGTAAACTTTATTTCATAAATGGTACAAATTACTTAAAACAGAAAGATAGACTTAATACTTGGGGCAATCTCTACCATCCAACCTTTAGGCTTGAATCCTTTTAAGAGTGAGTCGGCGCGAGCTGTCAATCAGCGCTGTGTGCAAACACAGCTCAATACTGAGCCAGAGCCCTTTGCCTTTGTGGTTGGTTAATTTATTTTTATCTTAATTGTATGATTTGCCTACTTATATTTGAATTGCTAGAGTCCTTCGTCGTTCGTTAATATTGTAAAGAAAATTAAATTTTGTATAACGTGAAAATTTATTAAAATTATTTTTCTTCTGTTTTAAGCGTGTCGTGGTAGTGATAAATAACTAGAACTATTAACACATTGAATTCTATTGATAGCTGTAGAATAAGCCATTTATCGATAGTCGATAGAAATCACGTCAACACAACTTTCACAACCTTACGCTCTGAAATCCATTCAAATATAAAATATTCATTTAAAAATATAAATTTACCGGTGGTAAGTTATGCCCTTTGATTTTATATTAACGTTTGTATTTCGATTTTTGCACACTTTCACGCTACATACAGTCATTTTATCATTTAAACGGAGCTTCTATACTGACAGCGTTCAGTGAGTGACTGTGTCAACGCTTGACACGCCTCGTGCCGATATGGTCAATTTGACCATATCGAGGCGACACGAACCACGCCCCCATAACATATCTCCCTTGTTTCTGTGATCTGTGTTCTTATCTTATCGTGGTTCTTATCAATACCATAACTAGGTATATGCTTAAAAGTAAATAGATGCCCTATTTAGACTGCACTAGAATTTATTTTGTTACAAGTGTTACAACATACGGTTAAACATAAAGTTGATCACACTTACTATTTTTAATTTGATTACCTAATATACAGGGTGTTTGGTAGCGGGTTCGACAAACGAAAATGGGAAATACCTGGGTCCAATTGGAACACATTTGCTATAGTAACCCCTATGCTAAAGTTGATAGTTTTTTTTTAATATTTTTTATTCCGTTTTTTTGAAAATATCCCAAAATTTTACCTTTAAACCTTCTTAATTACATACCTAAGCAACTGAAACCGCCCAATTTTTTTTTTAATCATGCTCTGATAATGGTTTTATTTTAAAACAAAACCAAAACCCATAGGTAGTGCTTTAAAAAAAAAATATGGGCCCTTAAAGCTTATGACAAAATGAGAAAAATAAAATGACATTAAAGTTTCGCAAAGTATAAAAAAAAAATCAAAAGTCATAGACGATTTCAAATTAATTAAAAAACTTCTCTGGTTAATACTCTTCACAACGATATGCCATTTAAAAGAAAAAACACAGAAAAAAAAAATACGCAGTACATTGAAATTTCCTCACGAAGATTTATTAAAGAAATCACTTATACCACGGTTATGAATATTGGTGAATACGTTAGAGTTAATAATCGCTGGTAAATTACCATTATTAAAAAACATTTTAAGAGTAATAATAAAATTGAAAACCAAACACTTTTTTAAATTTTGATCACAAAATTTAAAAAATTCTTTGAGCTTCACGGGCGTTATTGCGAGCTCGACCATACGCTAAAATAATATCAGCGTACTCTTCATTGGTAAATGGTGTACGTTCACCCATTGTAATGAAAGTTTCAAAAACCAATACAAATCAACGTGTTTTTCTACAAGTTTTCTGTTTGAAAAAAAATTACAATTTGCCGCCTTTAAAAAAAAAGTGTACTTTTCTTTTAAAGAACTACAAGCTATTTAAGACACAGATTAAAAAGCTTATTTAGCTTAATGTTTTTTTCAAATCAATGTGGCAAATGCGACGAAAATGTACGGAATGTATTCCTGATCAAGTGATCACAAAATTTAAAAAAGTGTTTTGTTTAGCGTATGGTCGAGCTCGCAATAACGCCCGTGAAGCTCAAAGATTTTTTTAAATTTTGTGATCAAAATTTAAAAAAGTGTTTTGTTTTCAATTTTATTATTACTCTTAAAATATTTTTTATTAATGGTAATTTACCAGCGATTATTAACTGTAACGTATTTACCAATATTCATAAGTGATTTCTTTAATAAATCTTCGTGAGGAAATTTCAATGTACTGCGTTTTTTTTTTTCTGTGTTTTTTTTTTTAAATGGCATATCGTTGTGAAGAGTATTAACCAGGGAAGTTTTTTAATCAATTTGAAATCGTCTATGACTTTTGATTTTTTTTTATACTTGGCGAAACTTTAATGTCATTTTATTTTTCTCATTTTGTCATAGCTTTAAGGGCCCATATTTTTTTTTTAAAGCGCTACCTATGGGTTTTGGTTTTGTTTTAAAATAAAACCATTAACAGAGCATGATTTAAAAAAAAAAATGGGCGGTTTCAGTTGCTTAGGTATGTAATTAAGAAGGTTTAAAGGTAAAATTTTAAGATATTTTCAAAAAAACGGAAATTTTTTTTTTTAAAAAAAACTATCAACTTTAGCATAGGGGTTACTATGGCAAATGTGTTCCAATTGGACCCAGGTATTTCCCATTTTCGTTTGTCGAACCCGCTACCAAACACCCTGTATATTAGGCAGAAGAATAATATTGGCACATTTGTACAAGTAGTTAAAATAATAGTTCAAACAAACGCTATAAAAATCATAATATACCTATCATAAATTATATACCTATTTTACCAACTTACAACTTTAAAATGACAACATAATAATAACATAACATACCTCTATCTATAGCACAGATCATGAATATCTTCTTAGAATAGCATATGTTTAAATCGCAGTGATGTTATTAAGTTATTTAGTAATTCAAAACGCATCTTAAATATATGTAAGCTGCTTATTCCACATTCGAGGTTTGTCTTGTAAGACAATCTCGAAAGTTCTAGAGAAATTTCGAGAACGATACATCCCAATTTGGTAAAATACACCTAAACGGTACTTAATTCTACAGTTTTAACTGGCCCTAAGAATGTATATGGCGCCATCTATGAAAAGTCTTAAACGTTAGCACGTAGCAGTGAAAGCCTACATCAGGTACAGTACGGGTCAAAGGTTTCCACTTGAGCTCACCACATTCCTTTACGAGTTTAAGTTTCTAAACAAATGATACATTTAAAGTTACATTTATGAAATAACAATGTCTAAACATCATATTTGCTTAAAAATTGCTAGTTAAATTGGCAAACGAATGAACTAAGTAAATAACTGAAGTCGTTCGCTTTCCCTCTACGTTGTCATTTCCCGCCAGGTTTGGGCAAGTTTACCACTCGTGGTAACGCTGTGTCTCTCAGTACACAGATGGCGTTGAAGGTAAAAATATAAGGCTCTTTGAATTTGGTCGCGCTATGAAAATATTTTTTATAATCATTTCATTTTAGTTTTAAGTTAACATAGTTCAGTATTTCTCAATTCCTCCTCGTAAAATCCAGCTTTTATCAGTTTTTCAGTATTTTTCAGTTTTTTTCTGGTCAATTATTATTGTAGCTTTGAGATTGTGGGTAAATTTCATAAACATATCTACCCAACTATGTAAATAAAAAATATATAGTTTATTCCAAGGGTGAATTATTGTACTTGCTTATAAAGCTCCTAGTTATTTAGGTCATGATGATTACCAAATTAGTATATTTAGTTGCTTCTGGTCTGTGTGATTAAGGTAATTAAATATGTTTATCAAAACCCAAGAATCATTATTTTAACAGTGCATACATTTTAATCAAAAGCAAAGTTTGATTGAGTAATGGAGACTGCTCACTTAAATGTGTATTAAGCATCAAACAATTAGTTAATTAACGTTTTACATAGTTAATTAATATATTTGAACCAAACTGTATAAAAGTGACCTGGTCATTCTCTGTGAGTTAGTTGCTCTGCGTGTTTTGTGCATACTTCGTTTTTGTTCTAGTGATAATGAGATATTTGTGTCTTAACCAAGCTCTACCGAAGAACATCATCCAGGCCCCGGCTAAGGCTGAAAATAGGAACAAAAGACAGCTGGAAAAAACGGTAAGTTTTTGAAAATATGGCATATTCTTGAAATTTAAAACCGTTCATAGTCAAGACGTTTTTAAACACTTTCTTTTCATTTATTTTTATTAATGCATTTGGAATTACCGTCAGCCGTGGAATGAAACGGTGCATAAATATTCAACTTTATTTTAATGAAGTTCATCTAAGTGACCCAGTATTTCATTTCGTGACTATACCTTATAGTAGATAGATGATTAGTTAAGCTAACCTAAGAATACGGAAATTTTATCACAGATTCCATGTGGGATACGTTTGCCTTCGGACATTTACTATATACATAGATGTACATAAGTGTGTCTTGTAATTGTGCAATGAAGAGTTTATATACTTACATACGTATATAAATACACCCTTAATGACATTATCTGATCATGCAGACAGTGCCCTCATATGAAGTAATATGGATTAAAATACTTAATTGTAAGCTTTATTGGTTTTGCAGAATGTGGTTACAGAATTATCAACAAGTTTTTAAAGTTGTAGGTAATTCTGTAGCTCTGCCTACCCCACTCTGGGATTACAGGCGTGAAGGTATGTATGTATGTATGTTTATTGGTTTGATATAAGTATATTTGTATACTCGTCCTGCTTACGCAGTTCTAAACAATTTCCGATTTCAGCCCAATGTCCTCAATGAAGGATATTTTTGTAAGGATTTTAATAGCCGAGCAACGTAGGAACCTGCTATAAAAAAAAATCTTAGTATATAACATTGGGCAGGACGAGGCAGGCAATAAAGGGCTATATGCTTTATTACATATTTTTGTATCATATCGTCGGTGATACTGTAAAACCGCGTAAATAACAAGTTTATGATAGAGCAAAATAAACCTTACTATCTTTTTAAAAAGGTCAATTTTACTCCTTATTAAAAATGTTACTTACGCGGTTATGCAGTTTCACCGACGATATATTTAAATACAGTTTATCTAATTCTACTATAATTCGATATAATGTCTTAAAAATTACAATATTAGGTAATATGTCGATTAACAATCGTACCTAATTAAGATTCCCAACTATTAGCTAATGTTTGGCCGTTAGTGCATTTGCTAGTTAACTGAGATATCTTGTTTGGTTTGTTGACTTACTGCTTATTTTGATTTACTTATATCTGTCTCTTTCTGCCTCATTCAATCAATACAATTTGACAATAAACACCTAGTGATATCAATTATATTATTTCACGTTTACATTTATACTGCATTTAAAATAGATTTAAAATAGATATCGTTTAATTTAACACACAACCAAGCAAAGTCCAACAATTTGAAGCAGATAACGAATATTAATAGGTTATATAATAATAAATATCAAGGGACAATCTCACACACTGACCTTTTCCCAAACTATGCTCTAGGCTTGCATTATAGGTACTAGGTAATGATTAACATACATACATAATACATACTTATTTAAATACATTGAAAAAATACATCAGTCCATCCATACATCGGGGTTTTCGGTGCTGGAATGATTTAAGAAAGAGTAGATATCAACAGATAGATAATCTGAGAAAATATCATATTATGCCTAATGACTAACTACCTCTCTGCGAATTGCTTACACTATGATACAAGTTTATTTTAACTCGTGTAGTACTTTAGCTTTACTACCAAGGCTATAATGATATGAGATAATAATAAAATTAACGTTAATTAATTACCTGCAGTAGGTAAATTTAGTAGTTGACACGATTTTCAAAATAAACTATTAATGTTTTTTGAATATTTGGAACAGTGCATCTGCGACGTCTTGCTGTAAATATTATCCATTTCAATGAACTGAACGATCTCTCTAAGTCGGCAGTTGTAATAGGAGCATATTTTTTTTTTCGATCGCATTTCTATTTCCTTGTAAAAATTTGTTCTCATAGTTTTTCGACATTTCTTTTATAAAATACTTTTTTTGTTCAATTAATTTTTCATTAGGTAGAAACCTAGAGTAAAATTCTGTTTTTTAATCTTTGGCTTATGTCAAACATTCCCGCACCGAAAACCCCGGTTTGTTAAATCATTCTCCCGAACTCATTATTTCTTTGTATTAAATTTTCCGTTCGCATTTTTCCCCGAACGCGATATTACCTAATTTTATTTTTCACCATTCGATTTTATTACAGTCGCTTTTTTTGTTGTTCGACTTTTTTCCCAGTCGGTTTTTTTCCCGTTCGATTTCTATCTCAGTCGCACTTTTCCCAAAAGTATTTACATCGTAATTCGTAGGTAGGTTTAGGTTATGTTAGTTTTGCATCAGGCCCGGAGGGCCAAACCACCCAGAAATAGGAGCTCCGCGGTAGCTCCGTCGACTCTGTATCTTCGACAAATTGGAACGGGAAAAACACGACCGTGAAAATATGGTGGTAGGAAAAAAAGCAACTGGATAAAACTCGCAAGCGGAAAAACACGACTGTGAATATAAACTGCCGCAGGAAAAAAGGCGACTGGTAATATCGCGTTCGGGGAAAAATGCAAATGGAAAAATTACTACGAAGAAATAATGAGTTCGGGAGAATGATCTAACAAATCAAAACCCCGATGTATGTACATCACATAAAAACAAATACTCGTGTGCTCGTCACACAAATATTTGCACGTAGCGGGAACCGAGCCCGGGACCGCCTAGTTTCGTAGGCAGTACGCTAACCATATCGTCACTGTTATTGCTAATATGGTGCAAAATTAATCGCGGTTTATACAAAAACCACCAATACAAAAAAATAAACAAGCAAACCGTCAGCAATTAACACATTCGTTTGTAAATTACAGATGGACGAGAACGCCCACCACGACGGCTTGGTTCCGACCAAGAGAGCGAAACGCTTCCGAAGTGCGTTCACCACGGACCAAATACAATACCTGGACCTAGAGTTCAAGAAATACCCCTACATCGGCAGCGCCAGGCGGAAAGAAGTCGCCAACGCCCTGAACATCACGGAGAGAGCAGTCAAGATCTGGTTCCAGAACCGAAGAATGAAGGAGAAGAAAGACGGCGCATCCAACGAAGTAGTAGGTGATGAACACAAGAATTCCAGGAAAATAGACGCTGCTAACGATCAATTAAATAACGAGTGTACTGTCACATCAACTAACAACCAACATTACGCGTCAATAACAATACCTATGATGCCTCCTAAAAGCATTTCACCCATCCATTCAATGAAGAGAGAAGATGAAACGTACCAGAAAGTATCACCTACTAAGAGTTCAGCGGAATTCTCAATCGAGCTGTTTAAACAATACAGTAACTACATTCAAAACCCTAAAGTCTGTCAAGTAAATCCTTCTCCTCAAAATGAATTCTCACATTCAGAGGCTATGAAACCAACTCCCAAAAACGAAGTAAGCTCCACGTGTCTGTACGAGAAACTTCCTCAAGACTTGTCGCGTAAACGAAAGCAGCCCCAAATGAGGACGATGGCAGCTCCTCAGAATCCATCAGGGGGTTATTTTCCCTTGAATTTGAAGAAGTACTACGCTCAGCCTTCGATGCCTGTGGGTGCGAACATGCTGTGGAGGCCGATTCAGGTTCTACCGGTGACTCATGACCAGATGGCACCGATGACCTTACCTCCGATTGCACCCCAGGGTGGCCAAGGCTGCCGCTGTGACTGCCGCTGCCACCCTGCCTCAGGAACACCCATGTTAGTCCAGCAGGGGGCCCCAAATGCGATGCCCCAATATGTTATCACGGCTTTGCCGCTGCAGAATACATATTACGAATATTAGTTGTAAGTTGGGTGGTTATTATGACATAGCTCTGCAGTTCATTTTACGGTGAGCGTAAAGGACAGAGCTATAGCAGTTATATAGCTCCGTCCTTTTCTCTCAACTTAAATTGAACTGAGCTAAGTCATAATATTCGTTTGTTATCCTTTGTTATGTATTTTAATGTCGCTAGTCAAGACTTAAGTTGCTTTTATTATGTTTAGCATATTTGTAAGATTATAACCGTAAAACATGTAGGGCATATTAATTTAATAATGTTGAATGAGATGATCGTCTTAAAACACGTTGTGAATAAGTTTTCTATAACTTGATGTTTACTTAGATGTGTTTCAAGACGGACATCTCATTCAAGATCGTTTTATGAACTAGCCCTTAAAACTTCTAGACGGGTGATTAACGTGGTTGTCCGTGACGTAAGATAAACTATTAATAAAAGGATCACAATGTATAGGTAACTTCTTTGGGATAGCGTTTTAATGGTGGATAACTTATGATTTAGAAGACATTGTAACCTCTGCATGTAAAATTGTATAAGTAATTCATGTTCAATGACCGTTATTTTCAAAATATTACCTTGTCCACCACTAAAGTACTCCCATGTTAATGTTACTTAATTCTGCGGTTTAATTCTCTTGGCAACAAAGGAAAGACTGTCGACGAGATCAATGACTTACTAGCTAAATTTAAACCCTTGAAGATATTCAAACTACCCTTAATCAGCTTGTTGTTTGCTTAGTACCTCGTAGATCTCATCGACTTCAACATAACCTATTAAAGAACAGTTAAGAGGAGCAACTGCGGAGAGATCTGTATAATTCCTTTTCATTGCGGACATCTGCGTCAGTTATCTAATTTACATTGAGGAAGGTTTTATTGAAGTATCAGTCGGTTACTACAGTCAGTTTACGAACCTTTTCTTTATTACAAAAGTAGCAGTAGATTATGACAAAAATATTTCAGCTTTAAAGGGTTCAATTCATGCCTGTGCAACTGTATGTCAAATGTTATAGATATGTTTGTATTAGAATAGTTAGTAAGTAAATGAATAAAAGATGTTTCTATTATGAATTTTATTTTATTATTAAAGTTTAGAGCTGTTTCACAAACAAGGAAGATATTTATGTCAATTACAATAAAACTTAGAAGTAAAGTGATTTAAAGTTAAGGAAGCAGAGGTCACGCAAGATTTAGTACATTTTCATAAGTTTGAAATATTAGACATTTTGAAAGAAATAATATAATCACCTTAACTTTAGGAGTAATAACAATTCATCGAATCTAAGGGTCTAATAATAAGTTAGCATACCTCACAACAATAAATTAAAAATAGTATCGAAAATTATTAATAATATATGAAATATAAATAATTTACTATTCTAAAGACAATTCATAGTATCTTAAGGACTAAAAATAAGTTATTAAATAATCAAATTAACAAATAATTTAACTTACAATTTTCTATAATTTACCGTACATACTCATGTACTGTATACTTTTATTGGATAGTTCATGCTACACTTAAATATAAAAAAAACTTAATTTACTTATTTAATTAGAACCTAGAATATTTTACATCACTGGCAGCTTTGTTAAGTTAGCTTAATTATTAAAAGTAGCTTAAATCAAAAGACTTGGCATACCAATTGTCTGCCTCGTTAGCATACTGCGCAGTGCCATGATTATCGAAATAGGCATTGTTATAACCTTCTTGAGAGGGATAATATTGAGTAGGATAGACACTCGTATCAACACCAAAACCTGCGCCATTTTGAAAATAAAGGTACCCATTCTGGCACTCCGGCATACTCTCATGGTAATAAAAAGTAGGAAACTGGTTTTGCTCATAAGTGGGATTAGAACCGCTGCAATTTAAATTTGGAACGTAATTCAAATCACCTGATTCGACATTATCCATGACTGTAGGTGACTGGCTCTTTTGAATTAAAGGTGACTGGCAGGTTGTAATTTCAGCTGACGAGTCACAGCTGGATTCTGAGGATTCTTTCTTCTCTTTCATTCTTCTGTTCTGGAACCAAATCTTGATCGCCCTGTCTCCGATGTTCAGGGTATCAGATAGGACTTTGCGGCGTTTTCCATCGATGTATTTGTTGACGGCGTATATGCTCTCTAGAGCTCGAAGCTGCTCGGTGGTGTAGCTGGTACGAACGCGCTTTGGTTTCTTCTTTATGGTTTTGGTAACTTCGGGACCTGTTGGTAAGGAAAATGTGTATATTAGAAATTAGTATCACTCAAATGCACTATATTTTTTTAGCTGTAAATGTAGGTACACACCTCGTATAGAAGATCGTTGGATTGCTGGCCATTTCCCAATGAACGGTTTGTTGTCCCATTGGTGAATCTGTAAGCAAGAGTATGAATCAGAATCTGCTTTTTTCATCTCTGTTCAAATATAAATAAATGTCTTGTGATATGTCTCCAATGCCGCCATTAAAATGTTTAATAGTAAAAAGGATTAAAGAAATACAGAAACCTTTATTGAAAAAAATTAACATTAAGTTTTACATGCATTTCAATTACAGCAGCATGCAGCAGGAAGAAACCAAGTTGGATAATTTTATTTAACGAACGTCATGGATGTTATATTGAAGGGCAAAATTAAAAAAAATTGTATTACATCAGATATTGTTTATAATTACAGTAAAATCAAGTTATTACCTCGTCTGTGTTGCATAAAGGAGTCAGTCCGGTCATCATCAGGCTTTGAAACATTTTTTTTACTACACTGGAATTTTACTGCGGAATAGAGATTTTGTTTCGGTGGACTTCGAGTGAATAACTTAAAAATGGCTGGTCCAGTAAATCAAATTATATTTGCGTATTTGCAATTAAAATGCTACTTTATTTCTTTACTGTTGAGGATGTGAATAGCAAGTAATTTGTTTTACTGGATGTTGGCATTACGTACTGCTTTATTATGGGTTATATTAGTCTACCCTTTTTTTCTTTTTAAATAAAAAAACATTTTTATCCCGGCAACACTGAATCTAAGAAACCATAGTGTCGATCTTACATTAAATTAATTACACATTTAAAATATGAAATGATACGAGTTTACCAAAATAAAAAAAGAAATTTAAAACTTACTTATTTATTCAGTCTTAAAATCACGCAAATGTACACTCACAACAATATTAACCTAAATTATAATAATTTTATAACTTAAAATGAATTTTACAACACTGGCATCGTATAATATAATTGATTGATTTACTGGTTACAATTAGTTCACTGAATAATATTTAAAGTAAATTAATACATCTTGATTCAAGTAGAAAGAGATTGAAAAGAAGCCAGAGAAGTAAACATAAACATAACACAAATATTTATATTACTGAACCAACGAAACATTTAAACATTAAACTGTTAGAAACGCTTTCACTGATTAACTGAGTCTTTGAAATAAATTAAATTTAACATACAAAAGGACATACAAGTAAATATAATACTTTAAAGATAAATCTATTCTAACAGATATGTTGCAAGTCAAGGAGCTGTCTCAATGATTGCTCCGGTTCGAGCGGCCTCCACTTAGTAGCGTCTTCCTCACGATAATCAAAGTTAGCTACAGGAGAAACGGGTTCATATTTTATTCCTAACTCATCGTCTACCACCTGTCTATCGTCTAAAACACCTAACTTAATGTCATCAGAAACCATTGCGTCAATGACCGTCACCAATTCTTCCATAGCTCGGTTATCTAGTGTCACGTAACCGAATTCGTCAGTATTTTGAGACATCTGAGCCTCAACATAGGCCAGGCCGAAGGAGTCGGATGAATCCGATGCTCCAGCGGTTGGCGAGAACTCGGAGGAACTTGAAGCTTCCAACTCTTCCCTCTTGCTCTTTATTCTTCGGTTCTGGAACCACACTTTGACAGCCTTGTCTGAGACCTGAAGCTGTTCTACCAGGGTCTGTCGCTCATCTCGGTTGACGTAGGGTTTTTTGCAGAAGACCCGTTCGAGGGCCAGAATCTGTTCTGTGGTGAATGCTGTCCTCTTGCGTTTGCGTTTGATCATCGCTTTGGAAGTTCCACTGGGATTACGAACAACTGCAACAAAAAGAACCACACTTTATTTTCAAGGATAGTTCGCTCATTATTGTACAGTTGAATAAAAAGATATGTGGATACTTATTCACGTTATTGCATTGTAATAAGGTCCAAAAGTGGATAAATCTCTTCGTAGACTGTATAACAGATTAAATAAGTATTGCAAGGTTTCAGTAAGGTAAAGGATAATTTCTTATTGTTCTTTTAAAATTATTGTAAAAAATATTATTTTATTGTTCCTTAAATTAACTTTGTTTTTGACATGATCGTTTACATTAAAATCATGAAACTTACTCGTTATCTGGGCACGGTGAGGTTTAAGGCCTCTGTAGAAGACTGTTTTATTTACTGAATTGGACTGGCGCATAGGTTGAACCTGTAAACAAACATACAAATTTAAAAACTGCTCGTCTTAAACACATCAACACAGTACGATAACATTAATAACATCTATCATAACAAAGCAATTTGTAGGCCTTACCTGCTGGATTGAAGAATTTGATTCAGTGAAAGGGTAATTTTGAAAATATTGTCGAAGTTGTGGATTCGTCTGCATCACACACGGCTCCTGGGTGTTCGGATGGAATGCTGGAGTCTCGACGGCTGCAGTATTCCATAGACATACTTGCTGCAGCTGCTGTTGTGGCCATTGCACCTGAAGATAGAAACAAGGGGATTATAAAGAAGAACATTATTATAAAGAGTTTGTTATTAGATGATGTCGGTAGGAATACAAACATAGTTAAATAAATAAATATCACGGGACAATTGCACACAAATGGACCTAGTCACCAACTTAACTCACACATACTTGAAATATATGGGAAACATCCAACACTCAGACACACACGAATTGAACCTGAGACCACTAGCTTCGTAGGCAGAGTCACTTCAAACTAGACTAATCGAGTTATCAAATGATGACACCAAACAATAGGAAGGTAGGTAATGGTAAAGTACCTGCTGAGTTGGCAACGTCTGCGGCATCACATTCCAATTAGGAATGTTTTGCCCATCGCTTGAGACTTCTTCGATATTAAGGCCGAATTCGGCCAAGTCTAATTCATCGCTGGAGTACATTATCGGTTGAAAGACTGGGACAACTGATAATTGATTACTGGGCCCTGCTACCTTTTATACAAAGGTGATTAGTGATACCTTCCCCTCTCTCGAACCTAGCTTCCCTATTTGACCAGGATCCTAATTAGGCGCCATCAACAACACCTTCGCTAGTTAGTTTAACCCATTGTCCATTTTGGGATTAAATCAAAATAAGTGATTACGTCGGTGAAACTGCAAAACCGCGTAAGTAACATTTTTAATAAGGAGCAAAATGCACCTTTTTATTAACTGCGTAAGGTTTAGTTTGCTCTATCATAAATTTGTTAGTTACGCGGTTTTAGAGTATCACCGACGATTAGCGAGTTTTGGAACAATTGGATGTTTACATCTTCATAGTCTTGTTTTTGGTTTTTACAGTAAAGTAAAACACAAATCTTTGTTTTTACTTAAGTAATGTTATTATTATAAAATTGGGTATCTTATGTTTTGTTTGTCGAAAAAAAGTAGAACTTTTTCATATTTTGTAAATATTTTGAGTGATATTAATAACAAAATTATTATATGATTAAAGAAAGAAGAAACGACACATTACGAAAATAAACAATCTTACTCACCTAGTGAAGATGGACTACATTATGGATGTATATAATATCCTTTATAAGTACCCTACTAGGTGTAGGATGCAAGAATGGTTGATGAAGTGACGAATCTTATTAAATATTAAGACAGAATACCTTGCCATTATTTTCATTTGAACAATTTTATTTGTTGAAATTTTACGTCAATTCTAATGTGACCAGTGATTTTGGTCTCAGGTTTCAGTGGTAACAAACTCCCGTATTATACAACTCAATTCAATTATTTATTGCATTTTCATAATGTTACAGTTTATTCTAATAAATAAGTAATAAAATAATAACAAAATGAACCCTGGAGGGCACAGCAACACTAGGAGGGAGTAGACATAAATTAATTAGTGCCTATATTATAACTAGGGTTAGGAATTTTGGTGGCATATCGTGGTTCTAAAATCCATGGAGTCGCTATTTCTTACTTTTAATAATAAATATACCATTTTGATTTTGACCTTTAATTTTTTAATATTCAAATTTCGTTTATGCATTAAACCACTAAACCAATTTCAATGCAATTTGGTATGAAGGATATCTCTTCTGTGAAAGCGTTACAAACAAGCAAATATTAGTAGGTATGGAATTACCGAACTAAAAATGTATTTGTTTAATTTTAAAATATGACCACACTGAAGGTCAAAATCAAAGTGTCATGTATTTATAATAATTAGGAAAAAGCGACTCCATAGATTTTAGAACCACAATATGCCAACAAAATTCCTAACCCTAATTATAACCATTGTAACTATACATACATACATACTTAAACTCACGCCTTCATTCCCAGAGTGGGGTAGGCAGAGCTAAAGAATTACCAACAAGTCTTTAAACTTCTTCTTCTTCTTCTTTCTTCATTGTAACTATTAATTATCGTAATGCGTCTTCTGTATATTCTATTGTATAATATGCTTTGTTTACTAGCAGTCGTTTCAGTTTATTAATAAAAAACAAATCCTTTTTTTTTCTTTTATACTTTCAGGTAATTTATTGTAATTTTTTTATGGATTAATATCTAAGGACCATCAGAAGTTAACTTAGTCGCGCTACAGGTAGGTCTACACCCTATGAGGACGGGAGGTAAATCAATGGTGGTGACACTGGTGACCTCATACCTACCTACTCCTCACACTAAACGTAGTTTTTAAATTCCAATTACTCTGTTTTTTTTTTTACATTTTCCAGTTTTGCTCCTTTTCCGTACTTTACTATTAAGAAAACTGAATTCATAACTGAATCTCTGAACTTTGTTCAATATTGATGTTTATTTTTTACTTATGTTGCGGGAAATCCACGGATTTGTTGAACATATCGCAGGAGTCCTAATTAAGTTCATTTGTAAATGATGTAATGTTAATGGTATAATTAATGGCGTATTGCATTTGCGCTTCACTTCCCTTATTTTATCAAATCGAATCAATATCACAGTTTAATAAGTTAATTAGTGTAAGACGTTAAAGGGTATCAAGGAAGTGCATCGCTTGCAATCTGCATCATTACTGATTACTATATCAGTATGAATATAATTTAACCATTTGTATTCTGCAATGATAAATAATTTACTCGATTAATTAACTATGGACACTAAAGTTAAATAATTAGTAATGATGAGTTAGCCTAGTTGGAGGTAGTGGTTAGTCATTCTGCCTACGGAGCTGTAGCAGTCCGAGTTCGATTCTCTGTAAGGGCAAATATTTGTGTTATACCTATATTGGTTAGTGTTATTGTAGTTTTTATAGTTAGGTATTTCATTCTCTAGATAAATAAGTTTATCGTTGTCTGTTTATTACCTATAGTATGAAGCGCTTAATTCAACTTCAATTGCATTGTACCCGGATTATTTATTGATAAACATATTTAAAACATGTAAAATCATAAAAATCTATGAAAGTCGAATATTAGGATTTTGTAACAAGATTCTTGCCTCACGCTATGCGTGACATCACAAGAAATTACTTCATGATAAAATTGATAAACCATTACATGATGTCGTTTTGACACTTGATACAAAGTAGCTAATTTTACCGGCCCGTTATATACCTATTGCCCTTGGCTATCACGATAAATGATCGTCCAGTATGTCCCTCTTTAACAAGACAATATGGAAAGAGATGCACTAGATATAAATTATATCTGAAACGGTTTAATGACAATTAAAAAAAAGAGTACTTGTTTAATACTAAAATTGAGAAACGGTAACTTTGGTCAGTTGCGTCGTGAAAAATAATCATACGGAAATAGGTGGTAACTTAAATTCAGTAAATGAAGCAAATTCAATCCTCACCCGTTAATGATATGGTCGCCCTTGCTACAGGAGTTTTGCCTGAGATACCACCATATGTCTTAAATAGCAGTTTAATTTGCGTGACGCAACCGACTAATGTTACCATTTTTAATTTTTATTCTTAACTGTGTACACTATTTTTGAAAATCGCCCTTTTATTTAAGTGTTGGGGTGATTAATACATACATAATTAAGGAAAATATTAAGACGATATAGTAGCATTTTTCTGTTGTATTTCTAATTTTAGTGTAATATTCTCTGGCAAGCTGTATTCTTATCTTATCTTATAATATTCCTTACGTATACAATTCGACCCTATGTGATATTTTGTGTTATTACCCCTGTTAATATTTACCGCTTAATCCAATGCAGCCTCCACCCCTTCCAGATAGCGGATCGTGGAGTCAATGGCAGTGCTTCGAAGTCGTTTGGTTCTGGGTAGCCGGCGAGGGCATCACATTCACACAGTAAGTGTTTCATTGTTTTTGCCTCTTCGCCGCAAATTCTAAAATCTACGTTGTCAGAAAGGCTCATCATTACTAGATGTTTAACCCCGAAGTGCCCGTAAACACTTGGATACTACAGTCTATATTACGTTAGTTAAGCATGTGGTTACTATTATGGTACAGTCAGCGTCAAAAGTAACTGGTCACTTCAAGCTACTTTTGTACTTTATCGCATTAACACATTAGACAATCTTGTTTGACATTGTTTATGTGACAGCAAAGCGACAAGGTATTTAAGTGATCAGTTTCTTTTGACGCTGACTGTACTACGTCATAGATAAGAAGTCAATACTGAAAAATTGTAGAACTATGAAGTCTCGGATCATGACGTGTGAAGGGATAACAAAGCAATGTTTTATGAACATTCAGAAACTTCAAGATGAGACAATGAGTCTAGATAGATATACCGAGGGCTGAGAGGTAAAACCCAATAAGTCAAAAAAAAATCGATTTTGAGCTGAGACACTTTTCATATGCTACTTTTTGCGATCTTTTGAGTGGCAATCACAGATATTTAGAGTTAATCTGCAAAAGCGAAATCAGTTATGCATAAACCCTTTAAATAACATTTTTTTTTCAATATTTTTGAGAAAAAGACGTATAAATCGCAATAATCTAATTTGTTCGTCACATGTAATGCAAAAAGTGCAGTATGTGTATTTATAGGACTTTATCGCATTTAATGTTATTCAATATTCACGTTCATAAACCATACTAAAATCAGTTATTTTAACATATACGATTTCACCTTTTAGCGTTAAAACGAAGATACACCACTTTTTTTCAAAGTAAAATATAATAATTATAGATATTCTATTTTAACCTAACATAATCACATAACAATACAGTTAAAATTATTTATTGGATTTTAATTTTTAAATTTGGCAACACTACCACGATAAGTCTTTCGGGGAAAAACCCAATATATCGATTTAACGTCGTCGACCACAGAGCCGCTAGCGCATATTGACGTTAGTTCTCTTAAGCACTCGCGCGCAACGTGTGCCTGTCAACGAAACAATTGAAGGAAAATAAGTTAAAGGTGCTTTCTAATAACATTGTGATATTATGATACGTTAAAATGAATTCCCGGTCAAGAAAACTGGTTAATTTAGCCTGCCATGGACGTCCAGAGTCAGGTAAATAGTAATTTTGGTTTTATAACCTCCCAACTAAGTACCTACTCACAGGTAAGCTTCGAATGTTATTTTTTTTGTTATTCTTAGTGAACTAAACATAACTTTAGTTATAATTCAAGATATCGTTTTACTGTATTTAACTTTTTTACATATAAAACGTGCACAGAAAACTTCCAAATTCGTAGGTAGTTATTTCGCACAAAGTTTTTAAAAACCCAATATGTGTTGTTGTTGGTTTTTTATTTTATTAAAAATTTTCTTTATTCCTTGACGTTTTCAGATAAAGGAATGAAGAATGACTCTGATGATGATCCAAGAAATAAAGTTGAACCAAATTTGCTAGAAGAAAAACAAAGGCCGGCGGTAAACAATATACAAAGTACGTACACAAAGTATAAATATCTCAGGTATAACCCGATAAGTGTCTTCCTATCATCGTTAATATTAGTTATTGGGTTTTTTCATTAAACTGAAGTAATATTTCTCGGTTTGTTTTCCAGAGTCACCACCAATAAGGGGTCATAATAATGAAAATAATTCATCCGATTTGGATGAATCTCAAATTGAAGTCCTCAATGAGATGAAAAATATGTTAATTTGAGTGATTTATTATCTCCAGGTAAGATTTTAAAATATCATTATCTAGACAGAGATATTTAACTATACAGAGTTTTGCTTACTAGAAATAATCATTCCTATCCATACAATCATTTATTAATTTTAGGGTTAGTTACCTACACTTTATTTTAATTCAAGGACGGTTTGACCGATTTAAATTAAATTTGGGTAAATATAGGACATGTCTTGGATTAACACTGAAAATTACCTACTTTGACACTATGCCCTCGGGAACTTATTCCACGCTTGTAAAGTCGTTTGTCTATCTGTTTCGTTTTAACGGCTAAACCACTGAACCGATTTTTATGAAATTTGGTATGGAGATAGTCCCGTTAAGTA
This sequence comes from Acleris emargana, assembly GCA_927399475.2. NCBI lineage: Eukaryota > Metazoa > Arthropoda > Insecta > Lepidoptera > Tortricidae > Acleris > Acleris emargana. Next base: position 3,595,920 of record OV656844.1, on the reverse strand, counting down.
CATAGGGTACTTTTTATTTTGATAAATAACACGATTCCCGCGGGAGCGTTGATAAACGGCTTTCGCGCGGATATAATTGTAAGTGGAAAGCTAGTTTTATTATAATTATGTTTGGACTATGTATGAGTTAGTACGCAGTAATAAATTCCTAAATTATTTGTAGGTCCTTCGACAAGCAAATCAGTACAAGTTCTTGACATAGAGGCACTCGAACAGTTGGATAAAGATGATGCTTTGTTTGGTAGTGATTATTCTGACTTAGATCCTGATTTCACAATGAATACTGCAGAAAACGACAGTGATTCTGATGTATCTGCTGACGTAGAAAATGAAAACGTTGACATTCAAAATGTAAATGTAAAAAATATGGAAACGGCATTTTTGATTTTAGAAGATATTTTACATAGAGTTTGGTCATCAGTAAAACCTCTAAAACGTCGCATGAAAGCCAAACCTGGAGAATGGAAAAGAAACTTAATTAAGATCAGAAGAGCTGAGGGACTGGCGTATACGTCTAATGGAAAATTGCATCCTCCGAAAATTCCTAAATCTGTGAATTGTGAAAAATGTTCATTTAAATGCTCGAGTTATTTCTCTGAAGAAGACAGGAATGCTTTGTGTAGAAATTATTACAGTTTAGATTTTGTCGGTAGAAAAAATTACATCCTGTCTTGTATTACAGTGAAGGAAATAAAAACTCGACTCTTGCAGCGATCTTCAGAAAAAAAAGCGAGAACATTTAGCAAAAAATGTTTTTTTTCTAAAGACTCGGAACAAATTCAGGTGTGTCAGAATTTTTTTCTTGCCACGCTTTGCATTTCTGTAGATGTTATTAGTGACGCCGTGGCGAAAAGAGATAGTTTGGGCATTTACAATTCAGAAGACCAGAGAGGTAAAAAGCAACCTCCCAACAAGACAGATGACAACGATGTAAAATTTGTTAGAGAGCACATTGAATCTTTCCCAATCATGGAGTCCCACTATTGTCGTAAAGACAGTAAAAAGAAATATCTGTCGACAGATGTTAAGTCTATAAGTAATATGTATAGACTTTACGAAGAAAAATGTAATGAGCTAGGTCAAAAAATAGTATCAGAAAATAAATATCGCAGCATTTTCTGTAATGAGTACAACATTAGTTTTTATAAACCAAAAAAAGACTTATGCAATGTGTGCAGTAAGTACATACAACAAAGCTAATGGTGATACAAAAGTTTCCTTAGAAACCAACTACCGAGATCACATTAATAGAAAAAAAGTTAGTTCCGATGCAAAAGAGGCAGATAAAGAACGAGCGAACACAGATTCTACTTTCATGTCCATAACAGTAGATTTACAGGCAGTTCTTCAGATACCTTCGGGAGGTGAAAGTATTTTATACTATTTGCGGAAACTGGTTTTGTATAATTTTACCGTTTATGAGGCTCGTTTGCCCAATGATGCCTATTGCTTATGTTGGTCAGAAATTAATGGAAAAAAGGGAAGCTCTGAAATCGGTACATGTTTAAACCACTACTTAACAAACTGTCTTCCAGTGGATGTTAAACATTTGACCATTTTTTCTGACACATGTAGTGGTCAGAATAGAAACAAAAACATTTCAGCACTTCTTTTGTGGGCTGTCCAAAACCACCACCAGTTAGACATCATTGAGCAAAAGTTTTTAGAAAGTGGACATAGCCACATGGAAGTTGACTCTATGCACGCGGCTATTGAGGATGCTTCTAAGAATGTGTCTATAAATAGCGTTTCAGATTGGAAGAATGTTTTTAAACAGGCAAGGAAGAAACAAAAAAAGACTAAGAAAACGGATAGTGCGAAAATTAAATATGACGTGGATAATTATAAAGTAAAAGAATTCAAATATAACGAAATGATGGACCTTAAAAAACTAGCTGCTAAAATGTTAAAAAATACACAAAAGGATAATTTAAATGAAAAAGTGCAATGGCTTAAAATTAAAAGGATTCGGTATGTAAAGGGGGAGAAATACAAAATATTCTTTAATTATGATTTGTCTGATGATTTCCTTTTCATGAATGTGTCCTCGTTAAATACGGCAAAAAATACACCGAAAACAAGATTACGCGCTCACTCAAATCCCGCTTCTGTCGTTAGTGTTGAATATCCAACAGAAGTAGAGTCATTATACGACAATCCTTTGCCCATAAGTGCAGCCAAGAAAAAAGATCTGGAATCCATGTGCAAAAAAGGTATCATTCCCGAAGAACTTCATCCCTGGATCCGTAGCTTGAACACCGTTAACGTATTGCCTTCTTCTGATGATTCAGACTGATTAAATTGAAAATTATTTATGTTTGAACACAAAATGTATCATCATGACCAATTTTGTATGTTTTGTTTTTGTATTTTGATAGTCGTGATTTGATTGCTGAGCAACAGCCTATTATGTTTTGATATCTTTTAGAATAAAAACACTTATTAACAATTTTCTCCAATTATTTTTAATGTGAAACCCAATAACTCTTTCCTTCATTACAATAAATGTTCAATAATTTATTATGTAAATGATAAAAGTAGGCATGAAAAGCTTATTCACAATCACTGATGAATAACCTACTTATTTTATTCAACACATTTACTCTGTAACCGTTCAAGAACCTAGATTTATTACATTCTAAACTTTCAATTTCGATTATCTCCAAACAGGGGATTTGTTACATATTGGGTTTTACCTCTCAGCCCTCGATTACTTCTTATCTGGCAGTGGCCATATTATTATAGTACCTACTTTTTACAAGGTTTTATTTAACTTGCAATGTTTGTAAGGGTCAAATCTTGCAAGTTAAATTTGAACCACTTCGAGGTTTCCGATGAAGCTGAAAATTTGCATACACCTTTATTTCTGATGACAGTACAATAATATAAAAATAAATAAAATAAATAAATATCAGGGGACAATGTCACACCAATTGGGATAGACCAAAAAAAATAACTCACGGTTTTTACATTCTAATTCGAAAGAATAGGTAATTTTAAGAGACTAATTTTAATTAATTTTGTATTTGACCTAATAGTTCTGTTTTAATGTCTAATTTATTTAGCGGACATTTTATGGATGACATGATTTTTTTAAATTTGGGTTGGCATTTTCTAATAAATTACAACAGTTAAATGATATCTAATGATAAAAAGTGTTTGTAATAGTGTATTAAAACATACTATTTCAAGCGGTTTTCGCCATCCCGTAAGATACAACTAGGAGGGCTCCCAGGAGAAAACGAAAGTCAAACAAAGGTCAAATATACTTTTGTCGAAATATCCGAAATAGATAAATATTTCAAAAACTTAATAATGCAGAAAGGCTTACAAACCCGGTTCCTCGAAATGGTTTTCGAATTAGAGTAATTGTAAAAATATAAACAATCCCAATTGACCTAGTCCCAAACTAAGCTCTAGGCTTGTACTATGGGTACTACTAGACAACGATATAAATAGGTACTTATACAGAGAAATATATACTTAAATAGATAGAAAACATCCATGACTCAGAAACAAATATTCGCGCTCATCACACAAATATCTGCCCTTACCGGGATTTGAACCCAGGACCGCTAGCTTCGTAGGCAGGGTCACTACCAACTAGGCTAGGTCGTCGCGCGTAGTACCATTGATCTGGCCATGAAGACTTAGGGTGGCCATAGGAACTCCTAAATTAGTTACACATGATAAGCCTTTCGTTTTAGGGCTCGTTAGAATCGTCTTGACGAGTAGATGAAGACTGGGCAAAGTACAACAAAAACTTGTCCCAAAAATGTTTTTTTAATTTAAATATACATATTATTGTTCTTTTTCTATTTAGTAAATTTTATTAAAATTCATAGCAATATTAAACAAGTAAATCAAAATTACGGGAGACTTACGGATGAAGTGTTTTTACATCAATTGATGTGATTCCCCATAGAAATAAGCTTCTAATTGAGATCATTTGTAAATGAATTATTGTTGAAAGTAAAAGTAATTGTAGATCGAAATGATTCACTAACATAACTAATTGATATTACATATTTATCATGTATATTGATTTAAAGATAATTAAAAAGGTTAATTAGTGCAATAGGAAATTAAAGGGGTTTATAATTAACATATTCGCACTCCTTGATCAAAATTTTATTACATTACATTAACAATTAAAAGTTAAATCTAAACTTATTTAAATTAAAATAAACCTAAGCTACTCAAATATTAAAGATGTAAATAATAATCACCACTATAAAAAGAACACCCCCTCTAGCAGGTCCGCTCGCAGCATGGTCCCTATGACACTGGCTGCATTACCTCTCTGGATAGCTAGCCCAATCCTTTGGGAGAGGTAAGCACCAGCTCTTGGATCTCCGGAGGTGTTTGTGAGCCGGGATGACAGAGCCTTAATAAAGCTTTTTATATCGGAAAAATTGCCATTTGGGGTTTTCCTTCCGAAATTCACTTTAAAAAGTTCGTCTATCAATTTTATTATTCGTCTTTTTGATATTACGATTAGCTTAGTTGGCAGTGAATCTAGCAGTCGTGGGTTCGATTTCTGGTACATATGCATTTTTTTTCTGATGAGTGCTGGTTTATCCTGGGTCTAGGATGTTGTTTTATGTATTTCCCCATGTAAGTATGTTTACCCATAGTACAAGCCCAGAGCTTCGTTTGGGACTAGGTTAATTCGTGTGAGATTGTTCCCTGATATTTTATGTTGACGACGCGGTAGCCTAGTCGGTAGTGACCCTGCCTACGAAGGTAGCGGTCCCAGGTTTGATCCCCGGTACGGGAAAATATTTGTGTGATGAGTCTTGGGTGCTTAGTATGTATTTAAAAATGTATTTATCTATATAAGTAAGTTTATCGTTGCCTAGTGCCCATAGTACAAGCCTAGAGCTTATTTTTGGGTCAGGTCAATTTGTGTTAGATTGTCCCATGATATTTATTATTTTATTTATTTTCTACTTATTTAATACATTTATTATCATCATTGTAATGATAGCCGCATCACATCCACCACTTGACCACTTAGACCATCATAGAACCCTGTCGCAGAGGAGCCACGTTATAAAGCTTGAGCGAAGTGGTGTTTTATACAATACCTCATTGTGATAGGGTGGTACACGACACGTGGTAACTATGTTTAAGGCTATACCTATGCACTTGAGATTGATCATATTATAAGTACCTTTGCGGTCAAAATACGAAAACCATTTCGAGGAATAGGGTTTCTAGTAATTAATATTAGTTGGCTAAATTATTTGCAACAGTCGGTAACCGAACTTCTGAATTTTATAAGTAAAAAAACGGCCAAGTGCGAGTCGAGGTCGCGCACGAAGGGTTCCGTACCATTATCCACAAAAATTACGTTTATTGTATGGGAGCCCTTAAATAATTATTTTATTCTGATTTTAGTGTTTGTTGTTATAGCGGCAACAGAAATACATCATCTGTCAAAATTTCACTTGTCTGGCTATCACGGTTCGTGAGATACAGGCCTGGTGACAGACAGGCGGACAGACGGACTGTGGCGTCTTAGTAATAGGGTCCCGTTGTTTTTACTCTTTGGGTACGGAACCTCAAAAAGCAACGTTTTTGGTTCTTTAGGTGTAATTTGCCTAAAAGAGTATTTTACAAGTCATTTAGTGTCGGTAAGCTTCAAAACCAATTGAAAAAAAAATTGGCTATGCTCTGTTTTATTTTTCGGATAAACATAGAAATGAAAATAAACCAAGCGGCCCTAGCCAAGATGCAGACGTTACTAACGTTTTTATTTTATGTCGTTATAAATGTATGTAATTTATGTCTTCCAGTGGATGTCGTAAGAGGCGACAAAAGGAATAGAGGCTTGTAGTACTGTTAGGCGATGGGCTTGCCACCTGTCACTAATATGCTGGTAAACATCTTAGCCTATTTGTGCAAATTGTGATTACTGAATTATCAACAACTTTTTTCAAGTTGTAATTCTGTAGCTCTGCCTGTCCCACTCTGGGATTACAGGCGTGAAGGTATGTATGTATGTATAAATGTATGGGATAATATTCTCGTGCGTTGCGATAAATCACGTGGTCATCCTGTCATCCCATACACTTCAAGTGATAGAAAAGAAAAACGTTAGTTGCGCTTTCATCTTGGCTACTGCCTCAGCTTTGTAAACTGTTTGTAAATTTGTTATAAACCTTTGGTTCTATAATCACGCCACATTAGGGTTGTTTTTGGTATAAGTACTTACTTAGAAAAAATAAAGTTTATTTTAGGTTTATAAAAGAGGAATCGACGGAACTCTTCAAAATAGAAGCATGTTTAGGTTTAAATATATGACTATGAGTTTCCCACGGCGTTGCTTGCGGTTTTTGTTTTTTTAAAGTCCTTTTACAACCTTAAATAGGACATCGATAAATTAATACTATAGCAATCACATGGCTATTTAAATTAAATTACAGTATCAATTTCGTATTGATAAAAAAAATACTTTGTTAAAATTGCCTACTTTATCAACCATACCGCGAGCGTACCTGTTAGAGGGGGTGTTCTTTTTATAGTGGTAATTATTATTTACATTTTTAATATTTGAGTAGCTTAGTTTTATTTTAATTTAAATGAGTTTAGTTTTAACTTTTACTTGTAGTAGTACCTATATTAATAGAATAAAAATTTCCAAAGTAATTAATCTAGTCAAAATCGTACTATTGTAAATTCCTAATTAGAAGCTACCTTAAGCAGATTGCGCATATCTATTAATGTGATGCAATTTATTAATTGATAAATTTGCGTATCGGTTAGTCATGAACGCGATTTCCAAATTACGTGCAAGTCCTTGATACCCTTTTACTTCTTGTACTAATTGACATATTTAGCATCTAATTAAGTAATAATATCTTTATAATTAAGCATCTAATTAGTAAAGTCAAAACTTCAGTTTACAACCATCGCTTCATTAGAGAAATGACTGGTGAATATCTTATTTTTGATTTTTTTTACAATTCTTAAGCAAGGCATTAACGACCACTCCAACAAGTCGAATACAACAGCGCCGCGCCAAAATCGATGCATGAATGTCAAAAATGTAGCGTTTAATAGTACATTATTGCCTAGGCAGTGAAGCAGGCAATTGCCGTTCCTGCCGAGGTATATAATAAATAATAAATAAATAAATATCAGGGGACAATCTCACACTAATTGACCTAGTCCCAAACTAAGCTCTAGGCTTGTACTATGGGTTCTAGACAACGATATAAATACTTATATAGAGAAATACATACTTAAATACATAGAAAACATCCATGACTCAGGTACAAATATTCGCGCTCATCACACAAATATCTGCCCTTACCGGGATTTGAACCCAGGACCGCTTGCTTCGTAGGCAGGGTCACTACCAACTAGGCCAGCGCGTCGTCAATTTATAGTGCTTTTCTCAAAAATAGCAAGATACAAATCGCATATAAACAGAAACTTCACATGAAATAACATCACTCTTTACCGCCTTTATGTTTATGACAAGGAGAAACGCATTCTTTTTTTAGAGAAAAAAACTCAAGCTATTCCAGACACAGATAAAAAAGCTACGTTTCCAGTAAAATATGGATGTATAAGACTTGTACCCTCATTTTATTATGGCCGTTTTCACTTTTTAAAAAGTTACAAACTAGACAACAATGAAATTTGTATGCAACATTGCGGGCTTGTGTAGCGAGCACGCAATGTATTTTTTTTTAAATTTGGGAACTGTCTGTAAACTATGTACTTCGCGTCTCAGTATGGAGTTAGTAATGTCAATTTTGCTGGTCATTTTTGAGAAAAAGTACATGGCGCAGTCTGTTGTATTTCCAAATGGACGGAAAGCCAGCGCGACGCGCCAAAGCGCAATCCGAATGGAAGAATCGCGAATGTTGAAATTCAACGTTGGAACAAAGCATGCCTCCGCGCCAAGCCAAATGGCGTCGTCGTGAATGCGTTCTTTGGCTGCTATTTCTAATCAGTCTGCTCCGTGATATCGCACCGTTGAGGCGTGGTATGGCGCCCGTGAATGAGGTCTTATAACGCCCATCCAGTTGTACACACTGTTATTACTAAACCGCGATTAGAATACACTTCGGAAGTAACGTCAGCACGCTGTCATTGCATATAAATGACAATTACTAATGGCGGATATAATATGCAATGACAGCGTGCTGACGTTACTTCCGAAGTGTATTCTAATCGCGGTTTAGTAATACACACCATCTGTCGCCGAGACAAACGGAGCATCTCCCTGAATGCCCAGCTTTAAGCGCCGCGTAGACTAGCAATAAAGATAGCAAAAGTCGATTGCTGTCTTACATAAGTAGGTGTTTCTTTTTCTCCTTTTTTTTCTTATCTGCGGTTTTTTTCTTTTCTTCGTTATTTGATGTATTTTTTAATTCAATATTTACGAATTTATATAGTGCTACACTGAGTAGTACCATTGTAAGGGGGCTTCCAAACGAGCAACATTTTCACGGCAATCTGTGACCGGCAACTATACGCATCTTGCTCTAACATACGAAGTAAGAGTAGGACAGCACCAGTTACCGGCCACAAATTGCAGCAAAACATGGCCCCATAACATAATATTCAGTATATTTAAAAAATGACTGACTGCTGAGTTTCTTCTCAGCAGTGGTCCTCTTGTGAAGCGCTGGTTGATTCTTGACGTGATAAGTGCCCGTGCGGCCTACTTACTGAATTAATGTATTTATCTTTATCTTTATCTTATCTTTAGCTATAGCGCGCTCTGTCCGCCCAGAGATTAAAACATAGCCTTTGTTCATCTGGGATAATAGTTTCGGAGCCTATTCAATGCAAACAAACAAACAATCAAATCTTTCCTCTTTACAATATTATTAGTACCTATAGATGTTTTGTGTCAAAACGGTTAACAAAATGACCACAACCACTTAAACCTGATTAGGGGCAGCATCCCTATTATTCAGGTAATTAACTAATCACTTTATTTTGATCTAACACAAAAGGCTTAAAAGGCACAGCTAAAGTAAAAAGTAGTGTCCGACCGAAGTTTCGGTTTCGGTTTCGGTTTCGGCCAATTTCGGCCAAAAAAGTGATTTCGGCCGCAGTTTCGGTTTCGGCCAGAATCCGGCCGAAACCTTCGGCCGGGCCGAAATTGCTTCGCGGCCTCTCGCGGCTCTCGCATCGGGAGCGCTCGGCTTAATTCGGGCGCGCTCGGCCGGGTAGGTATAGGTAATGCATCGGCGGCCGTCCCAGCCGGGACCACCGACAGTGCGACAGTATTCATATTCATCCCGTTTGTGACGTTTGTTTGTGAACCACGTGGCGCGCGAGTATTATTCTAAAACTTTGTTTAAAGATCACTGATTACAGTGATAATACTATAATTTATGTAAAAGTTGATGTATGTTTATGCTGTGATTTATCTTGCAATTTGTGATTGTGATTTACTTTATCCAGGTATTATATTAATTAGGTAACTTTGTTTAAAACTTAAAAAAAATGATTTTATTTGGTTTAAAATTTCATAGTTTACCTCTAATTATATCTAAAAATAAACGTTTTTTATTTTGTTTAACTAAAACAGTAGCTGTTCTCATATAAGAAATCCTTGCAATAACCTTTTCCTTTTGTACAGTAATTTTGAATAATTTCATAAGTCTTCAAAAATTTCGGTTTCGGTTTCGGTTTCGGCCGAAATCAGAAAAAAACCGAATATTCGGTTTCGGTTTCAGTTTCGGCTAAAAATCGTGTTTCGGTCGGACACTAGTAAAAAGGTGTTGTTGACATCGCCATAAAGGGATTAAGGGATGATAAATAAACCACATTTTATGAAAGGAAAAGGTAGCTTACACAATCTCACTCAGATGAAAAAACTAAACGTAGGTACCCATATCCGTACCCTTTTTCGAAAACCAATTCGAGGATAACGGTTTTAATACCTCTGTATTAATTTTTCGTTACAAGATTGCGCGCGTGATTGGTTGCGTGATGCCCCTTCCCTTACCATGAGTTACAATTATCGTACTTGCTAGCGACTCGAATGCTCCTGTCCCTCGCACTCTATAAAGGCGCGTACAAATTATGCGCGGCTGCCGCGCGAGCCAGTGTTCGCGTGAACATTGGCTCGCGCGGCAAATGTTCGACGGAATTTACGTAGACCGCGGCTGCCGCGCGCGGCAAGCGATCCAACTCGATCAGCGCATGACATTAGTTCGTGCCTTGTTGTGGTGTAAAGGCGATTTGCTATTCCACAGCAAATCATAATTCCCATACAATTGTATTAAGTACGACACTTGTCGTTGTCCATGGCAAACGTTCATTCGTCGTGCACAAACAACCGTCCAAATTGCGCGCGCGGCAGCGACTGAAGCTCCTTTGATGCGGGCTCAAAAACCGACAGCGCTCGGATCGCCCCGCGGCACGTTCGAGCGCGGCAACGTTCGAGCTGCCGCGCGCGGAGCGGAAACCCCGTCTACATTATGCGCGGCCGCCACGCGAGCCAATGTTCGAGTGTTTGCCGCGCATAATCTGGACGCGCCTTAAGAATAACGCGAAGTTTGCGAAGGACAGAGCATTTGACTCGCTAGTGAGTATAGTAATTGTAACTCATGGTAAGGGTACCGTTACAAGATGAATTCAAGTAAACGTCAAGCCATACAAAACTGTCATTTAAGATGCATCTTGAGACGGGCATTGCAGTCGAGATCAGTTTATTAATAACTACCCTTGGAAAGTCTTTCGGGTCGGGTAAAAACGGCAAGGCTTGTATATCGTCGGGGATACTGCAAAGGCAAGACCATAAAATAAGGTGCAAAATAGACCTTAGTTAGTAAGTTAGTAAGGTTATTTTCGAAACTTATAGAACTTGTTAGTTACGAGGTATTGTATTATCACCGACGAAATGACCGTATGACAGAGTGAGAAAGAAGTAGAAATCTGTAGGTATGCCTACTGCACTGTACTGTTTATAGCAATTCTGCACGATGGCCCATTATGGGCTAGCGTAGGGACAGAGTAATGCGTAAGAGTGAGATGCAAGAATACTTTGTTCGCTCTAAGTTATAAATGCGTCTCTTATGCTGGTCCATGATGGGCCATCGTGTCGAAGGTTTATTATAGCTTGGCAAAAAAGGGTGATTTGAAGTGGTGGAATAACTATAGTCTTAAGTGGCAACTGCTACATTATTTATTTATTTAGGAGGTAATTCAAGATAGGAAACACAAAACCAATTACAGGATTTCACATGTAATGACTGAGTAGTAAATTTAAAGTTTAGTACAAACTTCAAAGGTACACAAAAACAGCTGCGCAAATAAAATCTAAAATTAAAACTAGGTACTGCTAAATACCAGCCAGAGGTAGATCTCCAAAAGGTTCTCTTTCCTATACCAAATAAAACATGCTCAAACAACACATTTCGCTGTCAAACTTCGCCTCACAGAAGGGATTTTACAATTGAATATATCGATATCCAGCTTAGTCACCCAATTATTCAAGCCTTTAGCAGCACGCGTCAAGAAACTGTTTTGCCTGTATCTAGAGGAAGCAGATCTAAGTAATAAAGAGGGATAATTCCTTTTAGATCGAGTGGGAATAGTAATCGAAACGTAAGAAATCAACTCACGACTGACAAGCGCCGCTAGAGGCCGCTAGTAATATTTAGAATAAGACGATTATTTCCCGGTGTTGGTATAGTACCACCAAATGGTATATTTAACAAATATAATTATGTGTAAAATTACAAACTATAGGGACGTTTAAGCTTAAAACATAGATATTTTACGATTTTTGCTGAACACGCTCGATTCTGTCTACATATGTGGCACAGGATGGAATCCATATTATATTGGGTAAACATACTCAAGCTTAGGTACTTATAACTTCATAACTTCGTTATGTATTTGAGGTTGCCTTAAACGTGGATCATGTTTCCAATTTCATTCTCAACTTGGGTTTTTTGCCAAAGTATACAATTTTTTTTACAAGACAATTTAATCATTGTTTGACTTTTGCCTTCGGCTTGAAGGCTTTTAAATGTAGGAAAAAAAAATATTCTTAGGAAAAGCTTTTCAATCTACGTTGTAATGGTGAATATAACATACTTTCATCATCATACAGAATGTTCAATAGTAAGTCATCCATTAATTGCATGTATAAAATATAAAACTTTGAAAATGTTTAAACGACGACGGCGGTGGTGGCCTAGTTGGTAGTGACCCTGCCTACGAAGCTAGCGGTCCTGGGTTCAAATCCCGGTAAGGGCAGATATTTGTGTGATGAGCGCGAATATTTGTTCCTGAGTTATGGATGTTTACTATGTATTTAAGTATATTAATTTTCTCTATATAAGTATTTATATCGTTGTCTAGTACAAGCTTAGAGCTTAGTTTGGGACTAGGTCAATTGGTGTGACATTGTCCATTGATATTTATTTATTTAGGGTGGGTAGGTTTGTATGAACATTATTGTCATATTTTTCTTCAGTGGCCACGGATGATTTTCTTATAATGGTTTGTAGAACCTCTAAATAAGTATACTAAATGTATAAAATTTAATGCGTTAAATAGGTAATATTGGAGCGGATATATTAAAGATCTACATGATTCGCTTTGCCTAATGTTAAACCGTTAGATTCTAGTATTTTTCTAAATGACGAGTGTTTGCAAATCGTAGATAAGGCAGTTTTCCTAGGCATAACAATAGATAAAAATTTGCAATGGAGTCCCCATATAGCTGTACTGGCAGGTAAACTAAGTTCGGCAGCTTACGCAGTTAGGAAAATTAGACAACTTACCAATGTTGGGACAGCTCGCTTAGTTTATTATAGTTATTTCCATAGTGTTATGTCGTACGGTATTCTGGTTTGGGGTAAGGCAGCTGACATACAAACTAATTTTGTGTTACAAAAAAGGGCCATTCGTTCTATTTACAACTTAAATTCCCGTGACTCCATAAGAGATCTTTTTAAGGAAATTAATATCTTAACTGTAGCGTCACAATTTATTTATGAGAATATTATTTATGTTATAAAAAAATTGGATTCTTTCACAAAAAAATCTGATATACATAATTTAAATACTAGAAATAAAAATAAAATAGCTATTCGAAAATTCCGCGTCCGTAAAGTACATGAATCATTTGTTGGTCAATGCATTCATTTCTATAATAAATTACCTGAGGTAGTATTAAAGTTACCCTTTCCAGCACTCAAAAATTACTTGAAAAAGTCGTTAATGTCTAAAGCGTATTATAGGATCGAGGACTATATAATAGACAAAAATGCTTGGCCTAAACCCGTAACTTAATCAATTTAAAAAAAAAAAAAAAAACATATTCAAAAGCTTTATCTTGTCTGGGGGATACCCTTGATGTAGGAAAACATAATTATCAATCTTATGTGGTCATCTTGCACCGTCTTATATACACATACGTAGGAGTTCTTTTTTCCTTTTCTCTCTTTCTATCTTAAGATTTTGGTGTGTTTTCCTGCGGAAACTACGCAGGATATTTGAAATATTTTTGAATTTGCTATTTATAGATTTATATAATGCAAGACTAAGTAGTACCGTTGTAATATAAAATATATTTAAAAAAATGACTGACTGCTGAGTTTCTTGCGGCGCTTCTTCTCAGCAGTGGTCTCCTCTTGGTAGATTCTTGACGTGTAAAAGTGCCCGTGCGGCCTACTTACTGAATAAATGTCTCTATCTTTATCTTTATCTTTAGGTATTATATTTAATTTTAAATATTTAAATATGTCTAGTCCTATGCACTTAAGACAAAAAATATGTTTATTTTGAATAGAATCTATCATAATCCATAATTTTTACAAATGGCCGCTCACCTTCAACATGCATGACTTTTATACTGAAGCAAAACCGCAGTATCTCAAATTAAATAACCAATGCAGTTTGAATTCTATTCCGTTAGAAATGAGGTTGATATTGCTACAGGAGTTTTATCCGAGTTACTGCTTTTTTTGCTTATTAGGGCCGTATAAATGACAACACTTTTATCCATCCCCTTTGGTGCCCATATTAAATTAGATCATTATTAAGAAAATAAATGCAAAAGTGCCGCCAGACTTTTTGGAAGATCCCTATTTTTTTATGGTTCCGTAGCCAAATGGCAAAACCGGAACCCTTATGGATTCGTCATCTGTCTGTCTGTCCGTCCGTATGTCACAGTCACTTTTTTCCGAAACCATAAGAACTATACTGTTGAAACTTGGTAAGTAGATGTATTCTGTGAACCGCAATAAGATTTTCACCCAAAAAAAGCAAACTGAAACTCATTTTTTTTTTCATCAAATACCACATACCCCATACGTGTGGAGTATCCATGCATAGGTCTTCAAAAATTGTATGAGATTTCTAATATTATTTTTTTCTAAACTGAATAGTTTGCGCGAGAGACACTTCCAAATTGGTAAAATGTGTCTCCCCCCTATCTTCTTATATATTAAATTTCCATGTCACAATGTTAGTTACCGTACTCCTCCGAAACGGCTTGACAGATTCTTATGAAATTTTATATGCATATTCAGTAGATCTGAGAATCGGCTACTATCTATTTTTCATAAGGTTTGTATGAAACCGGGCGGCGCCGGGCGCGGACAGCTAGTAACTTCTAAAATAAGAGAATAATAAAACTAAAAAAAAATATATGCAAAAAAACATAAACTTCCACCAAAAATTGGTTTGAACGAGATCTAGTAAGTATTTTTTTTTAATACGTCATAAATCCACTTATGTTACTTGCTGCCACGGATCCCTTCATGATCGAGTCCGACTCGAACTTGGCCGCTTTTATTCCTTGACAAAGCCTGGAACAGAGAACACACACACACTGAGACTTTCCCTTTAAAATCAACTTCTGATTAATTCTATCACTTTCCTTATTGGCGGTATGTACTAATGACTTTTATAAATTTAGAAATATTGTAAACAAGTAAGCTATTATTAATAGTTGGAAGAATGCTGCGTCATCCAACCGGACTTCAAATTCTTATTACATTTATTGGGAAATATTCAGCGTACCTTATTTTTCTTATCAGTGTTCACCGCTGCATGGATGGTTAGGATGATAGATAGAGAAATAAATAGCGAGATCCGAGTACGATGTGGATTGAAAGAACATGTAGTGACTAAAATCGAAAAGGGTATGCTAAGTTGGTTTGGTCATTAAGAAAGGATGGATGAAAGAAGGGTTACGAAAGATATATGGCGAGCGAGAGTAAGCGGAGATGTCGGTAGGGGACGTCCTAGACGGACGTATGGTAATCAGATTCGCCATGTACTGAATAAGGGCCAAATAAAAAGCACCCGAAACTGACGTACGTGTATGAAGAAATTGATGAATGTCGAGGAAGCGAAAGTTGTATGAAACGATCGGTGCACTTGGCGTTCCATAGTCTCTGCCTACCCCATTGGGAGACAGGCGTGAAGTTATGTATGTATGTATGTAAAATGTTATCAAAAAAATGCAGTGCTCGGGATAAAGGTATGAGAATTAACAGAGTCATGGTTTCCAATTTACAAATATTCTTTTTACATTTTTGGGATGAGTGACAATAAATACCCGACGGACGGAATAACTCTCTTCTCTCTGTAAAAGAAGCTCATCCGCATTCTTGTAAATATAAATAACACGGATAGTTGCAAAACACACTTTCAGAAACATAAAATACTAACCCTTCCGTGTATTTATATTTTAGAAATATGCAAGATTGTCCGTCTGTATCCAGATCTCTACAGAATACGAAAAGACTTGCACAGTTGCACACAACATATTCATTGCGCCTGCACCGAGGAGACAAATTTGTACAGCCATTAACAAGCTTAAAATACAATCCAAAGCTTCATATGTCATGTCCATAATAAAGGCCGTTTAACTAAAATACTAAACGAGATTTTAACACACAAATATAAAATTAAATATTAAATCATACCTTGAAGAGAAGTTATAAATGGTATGCCATATTTATATTTTTCATTTATTAAAATTTATTAACGAAAACAATTAAAAAAGGTACATCAATAGAACATTTTCCCACAAAACTGTTTACACAGTTTGACTGCGGGATCATTGAGTCTCTTTACTAGGATATATCTTTACTTACAATTCATTTTAAAAGTTATATAATACTAACTAAATAATTGAACATTCTTATTTTAAACTTTGCCTTATTGGCCTCTAACCTAATATCTGTGGGCAAGCTATTGAGAATGTAGGGTAGACGTTTCTGCAGGCATCTGTCACCGTAGTAGCCCTCGACCATATACCTAATGGTTACGTAGCAAAACGTCTAAAATCAAATATTATAATTTCGTTTTTCATACGATCGAAATATATAAAGTCAAATTCCATAACGACCAGTCGTGTTGTATATATTTCGAACGTTATAGATTACGAACTTTATTCATTTAGGCTTTCGGCATTCTAGACGTATGTGTATAAAATAAAATAAAATAAAATGTTTTTATTTCAATTGTTGTAGTTTTACAAAAGTATTTGGTTGATGCCCCTTTTTAAGTATGTAAACATACTTGTGTTAAGGAACATCGCTCTTTCTTAATTGGCGTTAGAATAAAAATAAAACTAAGGGTAACAAATGGTTTTAAAATAACATGCAGAACACAGAATAATATGATGAGCATGTAGGTCGTCCACCCGCCCAAACATGGCCACAGAACTCATAATAAATATAAATATGCTTACATGACATGCAGCCACGTTATGGCAGACACACGACGTACTTCACTCATACACATACACATTGCTACACATACACACTTCCTCATTCACACACACATACACACACACAAATACGCAATACACAACAGTTTGTTAAGAGATTATTTCAGCTAATTATAAAATTCATAAAACATGTACATTTTGGGATACTTGTCAATTTGATATTAATCAAAACTAGTGATAATACAATAATTAGTGATTGCTTTTTTTTCCCTTTATACCCTTTATACAATTTTATATATTTTATATTTTTTTATATAGTAATAGATCTTCAACTTCATTATAATTCTTTGTTTGTAACCAAGATGAGAGTGTTTTTTTGCATGCATGATATGTAAGGGGATAAATGTTTACTTGTCTATTTACAGTATCGTATAGATTAACAGAGCGGGCAGTGTATTGCCGTCTAGCATATGCAGAGTTCGTCTTGACAACTGGGGTTACATTTCTTCTTCTCCTCCCAGTTATAACGGTTGGATTATATGTTAGACGTTTATGCATGTTTAGGATAATATGTAACACATACAGTTTCCTAACTGAGAGAACACCGCACAACGCATAAAGATCGGAGGTGGGAAATCTAAGGGGCTTGAAGTGCATCACCTTAAGTAAAGATCAAAATCAAGTTTATAACATTTGATTTTAGTCGTTTTGCTACGTAACCTACCTAATATGGGCCCTCCTGTCTCCTAGAATTGTTGTGTGTAACTTGTTGCTATTTAATAAATTACTTATTATGATAATTTTGTAACATGACATTATGGAATGCCATTAAATAAATAAAATGTTTGATCCTGAGTTGTCGAAACGTAGGTCATTCATTGTAGGTACTGCCCGTAAAACGAAACGTAGGTTGTTATAGGTTGTGGCGGGCTCTTTTCCGCAACTCGACGACTACAATGTGCGCCTATTTTGCGTGATGTCAAAAAACTAAACGTATTTATATTTTAGTTTTAAATGTAATTCAGCCAACGGTCCCCTTAATAAACGACGATACTATACAGTTTGTCAGTTTTCGATAATCCTTTACGTTAGCGTTAAGCAACTTATCTAGCGTTATAGACTCCTGCAGGGTCCAGATGGGTTATTATGACATAGCAACGCAGTTCAGTTTACGCTGCGAGAAAAGGACGGAGCTATATATCTGCTATAGCTCTGTCCTTTACGCTCACCTTAAAATGAAACTGCATTTTTATGTCATAATAACCCCTCTGGTCGCAGATATTCAGTATCGTAGTAGACGATTGCGCAACTAACATGAAGTATTACACAGCGTTAGGTACCGCACCGATGCTCATTTACACTCAGGGGTGTCATTATCTCTTAAACCCACGTCTTGGAGAAACCGTCAACTTATGTCGTCCGATGGTTCATTCCACGCTATGCTTCTGTCTATGGACGTAAGGAATCCAGGTACCAAGCGACTCTGGAAGAACTGTTTTTGGAAAGATGCAAGCGAAGTCAGTGAGTATTTATAACTTTATTTTATTTCCGAAGAGTACGTTGACGTGTAAAAGAGCCCGCGTGGCCTACTTACTGAATAAATGTCTTTTATCTTTTATCTTTTTATCTTTACGCGGAACCGTTAAAGGCAGATAGTTAAAAGTTTGTAGAGAGTTCGTTAAAAGTTCGTCGACGAGATGTTTATGAAAATAACCCCGCTGGAATGTCTTGAAGTATAGAATAACATCCCAGGCATGCATGCGAATTGTTAAAATACCAAACAACTGTTCTATTAATAGTTTACTTTTTTATAAATCCTTGAAAAATATATCTTTTTTACAAAATATTTGGGAAACTTATAACAAATACATAACAATATTTATAAACTTCTTAACAATATTTTTAATAAATCAAATCATCTTCGAGAAATTCAGGTATTCCTATTTACATCACATGATTTGCCTTATTTCAAAAAATGTTATGTTATATTAAAAATTGATCTTAAGTAAGTTTTCTATGACTTCACATTTAATTAGACATGTCTTACAACGGGCACCTTACTTGAGATCACTTTTTAACCCCAAAGTCATCAAAAACGACATAGAATTTAATCTGTTTTGATTCGGAAACTGCAAAAAAATGTGGTCCATACGGCATGGTCGCTGTGATTTTCACCGCCTATTGTTAATGGTTATGATCAGTAGAGGTCTTAAAATTTTAAGTTTACATAGAATAGGTATAGATGACCAGATAATACTTAAAACAAGTTGACAACTGCTTATACGTATAGGTACATTAAGTAGTTCTACACATAACTTAACTTAGCATCTAAAATCACAAAGATATGTACGAAGAGAATTTGCTGTTTGTAGAAGAAGGATGCTGGTTCGCAGCATCCGAGGAAATAAAGTAGGGGTAGTAAGGATCCTGCGGCAGCGGTAAACCTGCACCCCTGGCGTGCACGTTGCTGTCCTCATAAGTCGGCGCTGCTATCGACCCTGGCATCGTCGAACCAAACCCATACGCCTCTGAAGTCGGAGGATGCATAACAACCCCAGAAGGCAGCGGATTGTAGTATGAAGAGCTCGCCGTGTACCTCGAAATGTCATCGTTCAATTTCAAACTCACGCCATTCGGTACGTACGTATCAGAAGGAAGCGTCGACAACGTAGAATTCGGCTGCAGTGATTCATCGTTGGAATACCGATAAACCTCCGATAGTGGTGAGTAAGCCTTGCTTGAGCTTGCAGCGTAGTACGGGGAGTAAGATAAAGGCGCGTAAGACGGCAGTTCACCGGAACTCTGCGGGCCTTTTATCACTGACTTTATTGAGGAGTATTCCGGGGGTCGAGATATGCCGTCGTTGGGAGTCAAGCAAATTTTGTGATGAGATACGTGGCTGTCTGTGAGGAGACGTCGATGGCGATCGTGTCCACCGCAGCTTCTTCCGTGGCTCATCTTGTGATCCTGATTCGGTGATAATCCTTTGGAACTCGTGGAAGGGCTGCTGTCGTCCACAGAGGAGGATGGCTTGTTGTGTTTGTTATCCTTCTTGTACTTCATTCTCCTATTCTGGAACCATATTTTGATTTGGCGTTCAGAAAGCTGCAAGTAGTTAGCCAGCTCGATGCGTCGCGGTCGGCACAGGTAGCGGTTTTGGTGGAATTCGTTCTCCAATTCAACTAGTTGCGAGCTCGTGTAGGCGGTGCGAGCGCGTTTGGTGAACCCCTTTTGATACGATGACGGTTCCGTTGACATTTCTGTAAAAGTTAATTAGGTTAGGATGGTTCGCGATTGAGCTAAAATACACGATTAGTTTAATTAGTTAATTAGCTTACCGTTTTCCGATAAGGGTGATGCAGTAGCTATAGAAACGTTAACCGCCGCCGACTTGTTGCTCCACGACGTGTTCTGTCAAAGACAATGTCTCGATTAAACGACGCGCTACGGTTATGTATGGATACAAAATGCACAACTCAACCTTTTTCTTAATTGATACAAGTCAAGATACAACAAAATTAAATATCCATTACGGATCCGGTTGTTCTGCGGTAAATCACACCAATACCTTTTGTGGTTTTGGATTCTTAAAGTATCTCTTATTGCTAGTTGGACAAGGTTTTAATTACGATACGGTAAGCTTACCTGTGCAGTGAAACTGGCGTCACGTAAGTCGTTGATTTCCCTTCCAGGGTCGTTTACTAACTCGCTGCCTAAACTGCTTCTCTGGTGACATCGGACAGGTTCATTAGTTGCAAAACCTCTATTGTACATTACTTGATTACTGGTTTGGTTTGCCGAGAATATGTGTCCTGTTTTGGTAATAGAGCTTTCCGGCACGACTTTGTCTGTCCCTGGCTGGTAGTTATTATGGGGGCTATTGCTGATGCTCTCATAATTGGGTATTTGATAATCATATCTAGGTTCTGCGTCTTCTTGGGTGCTGCATTGGTTGTACGCTTGAGGTAATCCTAGTATGTCTTGAATACTGAAGCTAGTTGAATCCCGGGAGTTGTAATCTTGAACGAATGAATGTGGAATAGACGAAAGCACTTCTGCTTTGTAATCTGGGAATGTGTTATCTCCAGAAGGATACGGCACGCATTCGGAAAGTATGTCTTCTACGCCATGTGACGTAACAGCACTTACTTTGGATTCGCGTTTCTCCGAAGCATCTAAAATATGGTTAGACACTGCTACGTTTGAAAACTGTGACAGCGTCGAGTCTCTCGAGTCCTCTAAATCATCATCTGATTGTAGACTTGGCGGTGATGGGGTCAACGATGACATTTCTAATCACTAATTTATCAAATCACTTAACACTTATAGAATCACAAGTAATATCATAATAAATTAGGATAAAGTAAACGACCGTGTTGACTGAGTCTTGTTTACAAAATGCTTTTTTGTTCACCTGAATGTCGTTAATTTGGTAATGACTTTGTGTGTTAGTGTGTGTCCGTGCGTGCGCGTCTGTGTGCGATAAGGCGGACATACCGGGTCCCCGATAGTAAATGGACACAGATAATAAGTGGTTTAGAATCCCGGTATTTCGGTAGCTAAAACGTTTGTCACATCTGTCAACTCCAACTGCGTGTTGCTACGTCTTCGTATAGATAAGCCATGTGTTTGGTGCATTGGAGTGGTACTTAATTTTTAGTTTTTTTATTTGTGGTAGTTAGGCACGCGCTTCGTAAACAGAGGGATTGGTTTTCAAACCAGGCTATAAGCACCTTCGTTTTCTTATGCTGTTTTCAGAAGAAAAGTGAGGAACTCTCGCAGAGAGGGGTAGGCAGAGCTCATACATACCAAGAACTCCAAAAACGAAATTAAGTATATGATTTTCGATAAAATGAAACACAGTAAGTTAACCTATAATTCCTAAATACTTACATATAATATGTATGTACGTATGTATACTTATATACAAAGCAGGTAGATGTTATAAAGTTCCTAACTCAGTCTAGGCCCGTATCATTAGAAGAGCCTGGTTGGAAATGGCACATTATTGCACATAATAAACTGACATTTTCTACCAGTAAACTACTAGGCCAAAATTTAAGAAATTGAGGACGTTTGAATCATCAATATCTTGGAAAAAGTAGGTAAGTATATTTGTCTGTTCGTTTTATTCGTCTTTGCGGTTCCACCGCTAATTATAGTTGGAAAAGGCCGAAGACACCATGTAACCTCTTTTCTTTTACATCCTGGTTCAATTACTACTAAGGTCACGTGATTGTAATTAAAAAACAAATAAACTAGGATAGGTCAAGGTTTTACGTTAACCTATGCCTTATTGCCTCCTCAAATATAATACCAGCTTTAACTTAACCTGCGACTTCGTCCACATTTGAGTTGTTTATTGCTGTCCTTAGCCCAAAAATATATTTTTCATTTGTTATGATATCATTTGCAAAATAAACTATCTTATCTGTGCGAGTAAGGACCGCTTTACTATTATTTTTTTACCAATTTTTGTATGCCGTAACTTTTTTTTTTTTTTTGTACGCCGTAAGGCAGATCACAGAGGTCCATTCCTATTGTACTTATAACACCTGTAATAACCTGTGTTTCACAAAATAAATGATTACTGATTACTAATTAAGTACTGATTTATCTTTTAAACTATCAGCTAACATTTAAAATCATAAAGTATGTTAATTTGGTAGAACAGAAATGTAATGTTGTTGAATATTTCCTTCCAAAGCTAGCTCCAGTTCTATCTCATCTAAATATAAAGTAACAATTCAATACAAATATGTTTTATAATACACAATTAAAGACAAGAACATGAAATTGTTATACGGTAAAAACAGGCAGTCTTATCGCTATAAGTATGCTATTTCTTCCAGACAACCTTAGATAGAAGGGACGTGGCATCTTAAAAAAAACATAGAAGGCGGTGCAAAATAGTTACAAGTTACTTTTATTTACCAAGAAAATATGTTTTTAAACCTTGTTATCTAACAATTAGCCCACTTAATGTGATAAAAACTTGATTTGCTGTAGGTATGTGGGTTCAATACCCAGGGCACAACCCTTCAGGCGGTGTGGACAGCACCAAGCCACTCATTAAGATAAACAGATACGACAGGTGCTAAAATGTCAAGAGAAGCGTCATTTCAAACTGTTTTGTTTAAAAATATTGACGGCGGAGTTAGCCTTGTTGATAGTCCTTGATTTCGAAGCTAGCAGCCTCAGGTTCGATGTCTGGTTAGGGAATGTACATACATTAAATCACGCCTGTTTCCCAGAGGGGTAGGCAGAGACCACTTCTTTCCCCTTGCTACGATCTTGACAAATTTCTTTCGCTTCTTCAACATTCATACATCGAGTCATGCACGCACGTCGGTTTCGGGTACTTAAGATTCGGCCCTTTCCCAGTATTTCTCCGATTTGATTCGAAAAAGTACGCCTAGGGCGGCCCCTTCCGAACCTTCCACTCACTTTCGATCTGTATATCTCTTTCGTCAA
Organism: Acleris emargana; assembly: GCA_927399475.2. Lineage (NCBI taxonomy): Eukaryota > Metazoa > Arthropoda > Insecta > Lepidoptera > Tortricidae > Acleris > Acleris emargana. The sequence continues at coordinate 3,572,768 of OV656844.1, read as the reverse complement.
TCTACTTTCATCCATCCTTTCCAAATGACCGAACCATCGAAGCATGCCCTTTTCAATCTTAGTCACTACGTCTTCTTTCATTCCACATTTCTCTCTGATTTTTTCATTTCTAACTCTATCAATCAGTTTCACACCACACATACTACGCAAAGAACGCATTTCAACTGCATTTACACGACTAACATGCTTGTCCTGCCACACCCAACATTCACTACCATACATCAGGGTAGGGGCTAGCACTCCATTGTGAACAGCCAGCCGGGCTTTTTGTGAAACGCCCTGTCTGCTCACAAAGGAGTGCAGGGCCCCATTAATTTGATTCCCCGCATTCACCCTCCTCTCGATATCCTTCTCACACTTACCATCTCTTGTAAACATACTTCCCAGGTACACAAATTCGCTCACTTGTTCTACTAATTCACCATTTATATTTATCACGCACTCAGTCATCTCCTCATCCTTCTCTATCACCATGACCTTGGTCTTGGCAACATTTACTTTCATCCCCTTTTTCTTAAATCCCTCATTCATTACTGTCACCATCTCCTGCAACTCAAGTACCGATGAGGCAAGTATAACTTGATCATCGGCATATAAGAGGCATTTGATTAGCAACTCTTGCATACGCAAACCCTTATCATACTCTTTCAAATCCCACATACAACTGTCCATGAATAGATTGAACAGCCATGGTGAGGCAACACAGCCCTGTCTAACACCTTTAGAGATATTAAACCAGGCCGAGTATGCCCCATTGATCCTGACACAGGCTCTGGAGCCCTCATAAAGGGACCTCAAAGCCTGCACCAGGTTGCTGCTCACTCCATACATAGACAGCACCGTCCACAACTCCTTTCTATCTACCCTATCATAGGCCTTTTCCAGGTCCACAAAAGCACAGAAAACCTTTTGGTTCACAGCCACGAACTTTTCTGTGATGGACCGTAGTGAAAAGACCTGATCCGTACATCCCATTCCCTTTCTAAATCCCGCTTGTACATCCCAGATTTTGTCATTCGTAACATTCAATACCCTTTCTATTAGAATCTTCGCATATACTTTGCCGACAACACTAAGGAGGCTGATACCGCGGTAGTTTTTGCAGTCTTGCTGTGACCCCTTTCCTTTATACAGAGGGACGATAACGGCCTTGACCCAATCTTCTGGGACTCGGCCGCTATTCCAACATGCATTGAAAAGACGGTACAACAGACTACCCACCAGGCCATCTCCTCTCCTCAGCATTTCTATCGACACTCTATCACAACCTGCTGACTTTCCCGCTTTCATACTTTTTAAAGCTTTCATGATTTCACTCATACTAATCACACTTTCATCTTCGCTACTTGCATCTTTACTCATGCTTTCTGGCTCACGACAAATATCTTCGCATTCAAACAAGCTTTCAAAATAAGTTTTCCATCTATCAAGCATTTTTTCTTCCTCACATATTAAGTCTCCAGACTCATCCCTCACCGCGCTTAATTTAGTTTTCTCTGATTTCCCCCGAGCCGATTTAATCAAGCTCCAAAAGAGTTTAATATTCGACCGGAAGTTGTCAGAGAAACTCCTATCATACTTTTCATTCAGTAAATCTTTCTTTCTAGCCACAACTTCTTTCACTCTTTTCTTTGATCTATTATACTCTTTTTTCTTTCTGTCGCTTAGATCTTGTCCTGGATCTACAGCTACAAAATCCAACCAACACTTTTTCTTCTCTTTCACGACATCATCTACCTCTCTATCCCACCATTCCGGACGTTCATTCTTACTTTTTCTTCTTTTTACTACACCGCATACTTCAGTGGCCGATTTGACCATGCCATTCTTCATAATCTCCCATACATTATTTACATTATTCTCGACTTCACTGTCATTCATTTTATTAACACATTCAAAACGATCTTTCAGCTTTCTTACGTATTCATCTTGTATAACTTCGTCATTCAGTTTCTCTACTTTTATCCTCTCTAACGCAGTTGTCGGTACGGGAACACGATGGCGCCAACGTCTGAACAGACCCCTTACTCGTGTTACCACTAAGTAGTGATCTGAACCTACGCTAACTCCTCGAAATGCTCTGGTATCTACAACTTTGTTACGCAACCGTTCATCCACAATCATCAAGTCTATCATAGACTTCTCATTCTGACGTCTCCACGTATACTGATGAATCTCTTTGTGATCAAACAAAGTGTTTGTCACGCAGAGATTCTTAGCCAAACATACATTGAGAAGGCATTTGCCATTCTCGTTCACTCGCTCATCACCATACTTACCCAGTACCGATTCATAACCATCCCTTTGCACGCCTGTCCAACCATTAAAATCGCCTAGCAAAATAATCCTCTCATTCTCCTTGCATTTTGTTGAAACCTCATGCAAACTTTCCCAAAACTCCTCCCTTTCTTTTTTAGATTTATTCGTATCTGGGGCATAAGCCCCAATTACGAATAAACGGGTGAGACCTACCTTGACTCTCACCCAGAGAAGTCTTGGGCTCACACATTCATGCTCTTGCATACATTCAGCCATTCGCTCTGTGAGTACGATGCCAACTCCCTGACGACCGTGCTCGGATACCGGAACTCCGGACCACAAAGCCGTCAAGGTTCCGTGTGTGGACGTACTCACCCCTTTTTTCTTCGTCTCAGTCACACATAGAACGTCCAGCTTTCTCTCTTTCATCATCATACATACCTCATCTAATTTATGTTCCATCCCTCCACAAACATTCATCGTAGCAAGGCGGCTTTCAGCGGCCCGCTTTTTGCCAACCCCCCTGCGAACACAGCGTGACGCGTGGCAAACGGCATCGCCGCCGTTCCGATCCCCGGAGGGATCCGAACATACGCGCATTATTTTTTTTTCTCCCTCTATCTCTCTCGCAAGATTTTGGTGTGTTTTCCTGTTGAAACTACGCAGGTTATTCGATATTTTTTTTTATTTTATATTTATAGATTTATATAATGCTAGACTAAGTATTTATTAATTATTTATTTATTTTATGGTATAGGAAGGCAATCGAGCACACAGGCCACCTGATGGTAAGTGGAAACTGTGACCCATAGACATTCTCATTCACAAGACTGCAAATGCACTGCCAACCCTGAGGACTATTAGGACTAAGATGGAATGCCTCTATGCTAGTAATTTCACCGGCTGTCTTATCCCCAAACCGGAACACAACAATGCGAACACTGCTGCTTGGCGGTAGGTTAAGTATACCATTGTAACAAAAAATATATATAAAAAATGACTGACTGCCGAGTTCCTTGCGGCGTTTCTTCTCAGCAGTGGTCTCCTCTTGTGAATCGCTGGTAGATTCTTGACGTGTAAAAGTCGGGCACTTATTTTTTATTTTTTTTATTTATTTATTGGGAAACAAACAGCATACATAAATTCAAACAATATACAAAAACAAAGGATAATACAGTAAGCCAAAGCAGTTTCCACATAAAGTTAAATACAATTGCTCAAGGTTGACAATATGACGTGAAAAGTAATAAGAATAACTTAATTTTACAAAGCTATAAGATGATCAGAGAAACAAAGGTAAAGGAAAAAATAATAATGTCTACTAACAATTAACTTTCTTAATTGACAGTAATACCTATAAGTTATAGAGATAAGATTTTTATAAAGAGTTATAGTTACATATTTATTAATAAGCATTGAATTCTAATATATGATTTCAGTTTACTTAGATAACCATTTGTTTTAATGTTGAATGGGTCAATGTGCGAGTATTTCTTATTATAGGTTGCACACGCTCGTATCAGAAATGAGTTCTTGGTGTATTTAGTGCGGCGAGTAGGGATGGCGAATAAATGATTGGAGCGAGTTCTAAAACTAGGACACCTAAAACATATATTATTTTAGTAAGAAGACAGTCGGACTCAATTAAATTGCTTAATAGCTTATATAAAAATATAACATCTCTGTGCTCCCTTCGCAGTTCTAATGAAATGATTTTGGAAGTATTAAAGTTTGGATATTTATACTTCAGCCGTTTTATGAATTTATTTTGAATTTTTTCAATAGTTTTTATATGAACTAAATAAAAAGGGCTCCAAACAGTAGAAGCATATTCCAAACATGACCTTACATATGAATTGTACAGAAGGATCAGGGTATTAGGATCTTCGAAATCCTTTCCTTGACGAAAAATGAAGCCTAACATTTTGTACGCTTTTGAAGCTATTTTCTCAACGTGGGTAGTCAACTGAAACTCACTGTCAATGTGGACACCCAGATCCTTAACTAGTGAAACTCTATTAAGAGATTTCCCTGCCATTTTGTAATTGTAATGTATGGGAGATTGTTTACGGGAAAATGATATGGCGCAGCATTTATCAATATTTAAATAAAGGTTGTTTTCAGAGCAATAAGTAGTTAGCCTATCCAAATCGCATTGCAATTCATAACAGTCACTTTCTGATTTGATTACTCTATATATTTTAGTATCATCCGCGTACAATAGTATTTTTGAGTATTTTAAGCAGTCCACAACATCGTTGATAAAAATGTTAAATAAAAGCGGTCCCAGATGAGAGCCTTGAGGTACTCCAGAAGTAATTGGAATAAAACTGGATGTGTGGCCTTTAACCGTCACTGCTTGAGATCTATCGCGAAGATATGAAGTTAGCCACCTAAGGAGGTCACCATGGATTCCAAAATTTCTGATTTTATTTATTAAAATTGCATAAGATAATTTATCAAATGCCTTAGAATAATCTGTGTAAATAGCGTCTATTTGATAACCCTTATCCATATTAGTTAACACGTATTCCATAAGTTCACATAAGTTGGATTCTGTGGAGCGCTTATTGACGAACCCGTGCTGGTGTTTATTTAACATTGGTCTAATTACTGGAAAAAGGGCGTCATAGATTACCTTCTCGAATAATTTTGGGATTGTCGATAGTTTAGATATTCCGCGGTAGTTGGTAATATCATGCTTATCTCCACTTTTGAAAATAGGGACAATATGCGAGCGCTTCCAATATTCGGGTAACGTTCCAGATGCCAACGATAATTTAAACAATAAGCTTATAGGTAAAGCCAGGGTTTTTGAACATCGTTTTAAAAAGACGGGGTGGAGACCGTCAGGGCCACTTCCCTTTGATTCGTCAAGTCTGCCGAGATGTTTTTCAATTAAAGACGACGTTATTTCAATACTACTAATTTCATTAGTTGTTAAGGCAGTACTAGCTATTGGTGAGTTAATTGCTGTTAAATTATTGGGGACGAACACAGATTGAAAGAAAACTTTGAATGTGTTAGCAACGTCAAGGCCATTAGTAACAACACTATCACCGTAGTAAAGAGTGTCTGGGATCCCGCTGTTATTCATTTTCGATTTGATATACGACCAGAATGACTTACTATTTTTACGAATGTTTTCTTCTGCCCTGTGTATAAATAAGTTATAACAGGAAGATTCCATTCGTTTAACTTTTGCTCGCAAATTAGAGAATGAGATATAGTCAGCCTGTCTGCTATAAATTTTCCATATTTTATGTTTAGTTTTTTTTTTATTAATTAGAGCAATTAATGGCCGAGTGTACCATCCGGGATATTTGTTATGGTCGTGTACATTTTTACTAGGAATATAATCATTAACTATTTCATTAATTATTGTATAGAATTGTTCAACAGCGTGTTCAATATTGTTAGTTCCCAGAGACGAGTTCCAATCTACTTTATCTAGTTTTAAGTTTAAAAGGTTATAATCTGCATCGAAAAATCGCCGAATGACGCGGGGAGCAGGTTTTAAGTGATTTTCAATGAAACCCAAGTCAATATTAACGCTAAATACAGGGTGATGAGTGTCGATGGGAACTAACTGATCGACGAGAGTTAACTGACAGCAACGATTGGACAGAACTAAGTCCAATTGGCGATTATTTATATTAGGAAAACAATTAAATTGATCCCAATTCGTAAAATGCATAAATGCAGATAACTGAGATGTTAGATTATTTAAGCTTGGGTTTAACATTTTCATTTTTATAGAGTAACTGGTTGAAGGTACCCAGATGGCATGACTAATATTGAAATCTCCCAAAATGATAAAAACATCTTCAGGGAAGTCCATATGCAAATTACAGAGGAATTCAAAAAATATAGATTGTGATTCTACCTGATTACTATTATGGGGAAAGTAGCTTGTAAAAACCCTGATTTTTTTAGAGTTCGAGTCTTGAGTAGTGATAATATCAACACAGGTTATATCAGCGTCAGGTAGCATTTACGCAGATCAACTCTGAATTCGCGGCGCACTGCGATAAGGGTGCCACCACCTAAGGACACTCCCAACTTGTTATAATCGCGGTCAGTTCTGTAGACATTATAACGGGTATCAAAAAGTTCCGAGTCATAAATACTGGGCAATAGCCAAGTTTCAGTTATACAGATTAAGTCATAATTATTAATTAGTACATTACGGAGGAACTCATTGGTCTTGGTACGTAATCCTCGTGCATTTTGGTAGTAAATATTAACCGACATCTTTTAAAGTTATGTGTATAATATATATTATGATTAATTCGCTTAAAATTATGTAATTACAATTTTTAATAGGCATAAAATGTGATAAAGAACTGTTACGAGCGGTAATCCAAACAATGCCAAATAAAAAACAATCCCAAAAAATATGTTTGATTCTGCGGCCAAAAATCAATATTCTCAAACTTATACTAGGCACTAAAAACAATACAAGGAAATACAATAAAAACATTAAGTTAACGCTTATATGATTTTGTTTAACGATGCTTCAGAATTTATGTAAATAATAGGAGAAGTGTCAGTTTTGCGCACTTTAACGGTACAATTCCGCACCCAACAGTATTTATATTGTTGGTCGATTTTCCTGCGTTGAGCTTCTTTAAGGGGATATTTGTTGAAGCTGGAGAGATGGTCGTTTATATAAATACGGCTACCGTTACCCGCAAAGCCCAAATCTGATGCCTTCAAATTCGTCAATTTGCGCAGCGCAGCGATAAAATCATCTTTTTTATACCGTGCCTGAAGTTTAACTATGATTGGCTTCGGTTTATTGTTGTCTCTATCGTTCTTAACAGCAATGCGAGTGACGAAGTCAATGTCTGTGTCGGCATTTAGCGCGAACCCACTCAAGTCAGCCATAGATTTTAGAACGCTGTACAAATTTTCTCCTCTCGATTCGGGGACGCCGTTAATCTGTATATAGGTCCGTCTGACCCATTGCTCGTTATTCCGAAGATCAGACACCAGGTCTTTAACGATGCCCTTGACCTCGGTGAGCTCAGCCCTACATTGCTCCAAGGCTTCCACGCGTGTATCAATGGAGTCAATTCTTCCAGACAACTCGTCCAGTCGAGTACTTAGACTATTTTTCATATCAGCTATATCGGATTTAATTAGGGTCATATCGGACTGGATTCCTTGAATAGCCAGAAACTGAGTTTGCAACAGGGATACTTTGTTCAGAATAATATTTAGTAGGTCTGATTGTTGCGTGGCCAGCGACGGGCTCGCCGCTGGGAGGTATGAGTTGGGCGGCGTCACCAAGCCGGCGTTTTCCTCCTGTTCACGAGACTCGGAGGTATCAACAGCTCTCGACTCATCCAAAATTCCATCACAAGACATTACCGAGTCATCGAAAATTACTGCCGCACTGGAGGACTGTACCGGGGTAAAATCATTTCTTCTACGGCGAGTATTTACTGATGTGCAGAAAGAGCACAGCCATGAATTTAAATTATTACTGAATAAATGTCTTTATCTTTAAAAAAAAAGATAATAAATCCATAAAACTGATCAAGTGTGAGTCGGACTCGCGCACTGCCCTCAGTGCGCCGTCCCGTCGCACAGTAGGTACTATTGTATTTCGAATTGAATTCGATTTCAAATCGAATTAGCGTAACTCACTCTTGATCGGATTTCTGTATTTATTGTGTTTTTAGGGTTTGTTTTTTTTCGAAAACCTGTGGTTAGATTTAATGATTTTTAGTTTATGTGTAGACAATAGTAAAATCTTCAATTCACCGAAAAATCATATATAAATTTAACCACAGGTTTCCAAAAAAATCGATCCTTACCAGGAGGGGGGGTATCCTTTTCTCTGCAGCTGACTGTACTATAATTACACCAAAGGGTGATGGGCAATTTTGTATGGATCCCGTCCCCACCCTCCAACAGTCACGGGATGCATGTCCATATGTTCATAAGGACCCAAAAAAAGGCATAATACCTATTAAGGTAGCAACATCGATGGGAATTTTTCAATGAAAAAAAAAACTTTCAAGAGCCAAGCAAGGCAAGAATGTGTTCTTTTTTAAACAACTTTCATTCGATATGATAATGATTTTCAAATAAAACCCCATCCATATGGCAATTGTCATAGTAAAAATACATCATGGTGCCAAGATCTGTAAACTGGGACATGTTTTATGTCTGTTGGTGGGTGGGGACATTTTTGCCCATCGTCCTTTGACTGTATGTTTAACCTGTGTGTCCTTGTACGGGGATTCCCATTTTTATTTCATTTTAATATTTTTTTTGTATTTGTTACTAAATACGCTGTAATCACACATATTCTGAAAAAAAAACCAACCCGCTATCTATTACGGTTCAAAAGATACAGCCGTTTAAAGTTAGGACGGACGGACGGACGGAGGGACCAAAGACCTCATGCACTGTAGAAGCATTTTTCTTAAAATATTCTTAGAATTTCTAAATATTTTGCAGGATACGTCATGTTTTTTTTAAATCTAGGATCCGTTCACAGAGCGGCTCGGAGAGGAGAGCAGATTTTTATCACGTTGGAAACAGAGTTTTGAGTCATTTGTTATAAAGTTTACTTTTGCATGTGCACTTCTTTTGTCATTAAGAATGCTTGAACGCGCTTCGTGTGAAATAATAAGAGGAGCCGACCGGCTGCTTGACCTCGCGCACCGGCTCCGATTGCATGCTCTTTCTCTCTCGCGCAGCCGACCGGCTCCGATTGCGTGCTCTTTCTCTCTCGCGCAGCCGACCGGCTTCGATTGCGTGCTCTTTCTCGCTCGCGCAGCCGAGCGGCTCCGATTGCATCCTCTTTCTCGCTCGCGCATCCAACCAAACGCATCCGCCCGGCTCTGAGTCCAACCGCCCGGCTCCGGGCGCATCCACCCGTCTCCGAGCGTATCTGCTCTAAGAGATCTCTCTCAGCCGGTCTATGTGAAACAGTTGGCGGCTCCGCTCCGGCCAATTGCAAGTGTATACGAGCCTGTCTGTACAAGCGCGGGCCGATGCTCTAAGAGCCGGTTTATGTGAAGAAACCACTAGTCTCTTCCACCGGTGGTCCCTTGTGCCTTCTTCCTAACGCTATACTATACCTGATTCAGTGTAATCCGTCAACAATGCAACCGATACAATTCGGAAGTCGTTGCGCAAACGCATTGTGTATGACACGGAACATATGGCGCGTGAATCAAGCAATAATTAACTTTAACACTATTGTAATAAGGTTGACGTGAGTCTTTTGACGGTGGTTTTGGTGTAAATGATGGATGACGTAGACGGATTTATCGGTCCCGATATTGCGGGCTATAGGGCGAGCGTCCATTACAATGCTTTCGTTCGCTTTACTTCTAAATTTTGATGTTTTCTCCTCTTCCCAAAATATATAAATTTTGTGTTTTTAAAGCGCTTATCTGTTTGTTGATTTGTCATCAACGTCGTTTGCGTCGTGTGATTACATTTCACCGATTTATAAAATAGTTTTTTTTTATCGTTGGAGCCGTTCAAACCAGGTCAACAATAATAACACAACAATATTAATATTCATAATTATTTTATTTTCAGCTAATCGAGATGAGTTCAAAAAGGATATTATCGAAAGGTGAAATTTCAGGTGGTAAAGTTTCTGACATAGTAGTACAGTAGAGGAAATTAATTCATAGACCATTTTGGACTATGTAATTGTGACGTAATCAATCAAAACGTAAGATTCTTCTTATGAGTTTATTTACAGTGTCACTTTGACATAGTCCAAAATGGTCTAGGAATCAATTTCCTTGACTGTACCATCATAGTAATCTTGAGATTGCACTTTTCTATTCTCTTTTGTCATTGTAAAATAAAACGAGTATTAGGAGGCCCTGCCAAGATGCACTGCGCTAACTAGCGTTTCACTTTTAAACCAATCGCGTTACTAGTAGATCACGTGACTTTTTATATCACGTCATCTACCAGTGACGCGATTGGTTTAAAAATGAAACGAATAGAAACGCTAGTTAGCGTAGTGCATCTTGGCAGGGCCTCCAGACTACATTTAATTTCTTGAGACCCAATCACGTGACATATTTTTCGTTTGCAACCTATCGTTATAAATCCACTCGAGGATTGTGAAGCTAAAATTTTCCATACAAAATGCGATAACGTATCACTCCCCTTAAACTTATGATTTTAACGATTTTTGAATATGTTGTAGATATCATGAACAACTATGTCTGTACGTTTTTCTTTCCAAGAAAATATTGCTTAGAATGAAACAAAATTAAAAAACAAAAACAGAAACGTACAGACCTAGTTTTTTACAATAACAACAACATATTCAAGAATTGTGGAAATCGGACTGGTTTTAGGGGGTGGGAAACGTTATTGCCCGGAGCTAAATTTGGAAGGATTTTTTTGACAGCTACACGCTTTTAGGAGCGCTTCACAACCCTCTTAAATACCTAGGGCCCTAGATTTTTGAAACTGTCAAACCATCCAGCAGCTTACGTCAAAACTATAATTATCAAGAACGTTTGCAGAATGAATTTTGTCTATGGCCACTGGTTCGTTATGATCCATCATTCTTCCTTCCTAAGCTTATACGCAGTATGTCAGATAAAAGTCCTGTAGCAATATCAACCTTATTACTAAGACCAGAGAACTAAAATTGCTTTTTTTTATTGATTTTGAGATACTGCTTATTTGCTAAGCATTACAGTCGATATTTCGGAAGTAGCTGCGCCAGCGCATTGTTCCGTGATGGATGGCGCGTGAGGCTAAGGCAGATTTATTGCTTTTGATATTGCGAAAGTTAGGGCAAGCGTCCAGTACCATGCTTTTGGTAGCTTCGATGCATTCTGAGACCCTCTTTGAAAATGGAAGTTTTAAATTAAGTTAGCTCCAGCCCTGTTACTCGTAATTCGAGACTAAATAGATAGATAGGAATGACTAAAGTAACTTCGAACTTCGGCCTCTATTCTTATTTTTCCGTGCATCGTTATTGATATTAGTTTATAACCGGTTAGACAATTAAATAAGGTATTTAAAATGCCGCCATTTGTCAGCCGTGTGGTTGCCGGGTTAGAATAGTGCCACTCCATGTCTTCCCGTGGAAGTCGTAAGAAGCGACTAAGGGAATAAAGGCTTGTAATACTGTTAGGCGATGGGCTTGCTACCTGTCACTTATATACACTGTTAAACATCTTAGCCTAATTGTGGTTAGGGTTGTAAAAAAACGGTTTTTTTTCTGACTTGAAAAAAAACATGAAAAAAAACCGTAAAAAAAACCGATTTTTTTCTGGAGTACGTTTTTTTCAAAAGTATGAAAACTCAAAATTTGCAAGGCAGTTAATACTTTTATACGGTTGTTTTACTTGTTTTACACTTTATGTTAACCATTAAACCAATTTAATTTAACAACTTTGATTAATAACAACATAAATGAAATCTGTAGTGGGAGTTATCGCAATTTACTGTTGGCAACAGTCAACACCAACGCCTCTCGTCGCCGCATCGGGGAATTCAGGGATTCCCCAAAAATTAGTTAGTGCTGCTGATAGTGCTGATAGGTTCTAGTGAATAGGTTTAAAGTTCTTTTTCCATTTACTAAAAATAGTTTAGTTAAATAAATCACGAAAAACCGTTATTGTGGCATATTTTTGTTCATCTGAAAAAAAACCTAATTTAGAATAAAAACCATGGTGCCAGGTTTTTTTTCATAAATTTGAAAAAAAACATTTGGTTTTTTTTCTATTTGCAACCCTAATTGTGGTAACAGAGTTATCAACAAGTTTTTAGAGTTGTTGGTAATTCTGTAGCTCTGCCTACCCCACTTTAGGGATGAAGGCGTGAAGGTACGTATGTATGTATGTAAGTTTAATTTGAGAATGGTGTTTTTCTATGTGTCACCAAGTTTTTTTTCTGCCAAGCCGTTTCCTAGCGTTGGATTTTAAGTAATCGATGTATTGAAATCAAAATCAAAGTAGGTATTTGGGTATTTGCAGTTGTTTTCCTATACTTTTAAAAGAACGGTTCAGACATTTATCGCAACGCATTATCTGTGTTTGTGTAGACACCCTAACGTTTTCACGCACTACCTACTACTAACCTTTTAACGGGATAACGTAACGTGTTGCATCTCTTTTTGTCGCTATGGTTAAACAAGGAGAGAACAATGTAATCAGTACCTTTTGTTGAGTTAGTTTTGAATATGTCAGCGGTCTTGTCTGAGTCGGTAATTTGATGATAAAGATCTTTAGGTTATTGAATGATTAAGTGGACCAAGTTAGTATTTACCCCTAATGCAAAAAAGGGATGTTATTTGTGTTTAATATGTCTGAATATCTGTGCATGTATGTCTGTCTGTGGTATCACAGGTCTCAAACGGATGAACCGATCCCCACGCAGTTTTTATTCAAGTTTATTAAGTTTTTTTTTGTATTGAAATTGTTTGAGCAACATTGCCGTTTAAGAGATAACCGCTCTAAAAGTAGGATTCTTTGTTTATTTAATAGTGGAATGATTTTCTGTATGTTTGTGTATGACAGCCATTTTACGAAGATAAAGACGATATACTTAATATCTGAATATTGTAAATTCTTGAAGTTTTTTTTTGTATTGTTATGACTTCATACATGTAACCGAAATTAAAACAGGTTTTTTATTGTACCTAACTAAAGTAATAACTTTTTTCATGGTGACCCTTTATTCTACTAGAATTTTTCCTACATATTTTATTACAATTTTATTCCATGCATAGAGCAAACAGCTGCAAATAATCCGAGGACATTGGATTGCAACCGTTACTCCAGTAAATTTACGGCTTTTGGACAAAGCGGGACCCCAGCGACGTCAAGCGATGATATATTGGGATTGGTTCAGAGGGGACCTTTTTTGTTCTCCCAGTAATGGTTCTACTTTAATCGACACCTGCGAGACGGGTGTATATGGGAACCAGTGGGTATAAAAGGGACGGAATACAAAAGTGTCTTCCCGATGTGACTCAGACGAGGGAATGGTTATTCACTGCTGGGTTGTTGTGAGCTTTCGTTGTGTGGACTTTTGATTTTTGAAAGTTTTTAAAGTTGTGTTAATATGTGATAAGTGCTTGGATACTAGGAGTATTGGGAGGTATGTTATTTACAATATTTAAAAGCTTTAATTTTAGGGAAAGCTGGAAAGCTACTGTTTTTTCCTCACAGAGAGTTACAGTTGCAACCAAATAGTAACCGGCGTTGTTATTGTTACATAGCGATATCTTCCTGACAACCTAATTATAGAAGACGCGTCTAAAAACTATAGGTGAAATATGTAGCTTGGTATGTGTACCTATATTGAAGCCTTTGCCCAGCAATGGGCACCTTAGGTTAAAAATATAATAGCTACGAGATTTTTGAAAAATTGCTTTTATTAGTACGTAGTAAAAGTTAACTAACCTAACCCTAAACAATTTTTTTGTGTACCTACCTACGTACCTACCTTATTTCGTTTTTAAATGTTTTTGTGTTATTCTGTATTTAGATCAGTCAGCAAAGATTTCCAAAAATAATTCTCGTAGTTATGATTTATGTTGCGAAATACAGAACGTTTAATAATAATGAAACGGTCATTTAAATTAACCTTGTTATGTACCATGTCGTCCACATACTCCGACACTAATGCCATCTGTAGATTATTGTCCTTATCAAATGGTAACCAAACAGTCACCCAGTTATCACTAAGCCCGGAGTGCTAACATAGGAGGCTTTCGCGCTTCGTGAAAATAGTAAAATCCAATAGATGGCGCTAGTGAGACAAAACGCGGCAAACGCTATCTATACCTAGTATGTTTCAGCTGTATATGCAATTCGTGATTTAGTACTGGACATGGCAGATAAATTATAATGGAACAGAAATGGCCGTTCGTATTTGTGGAGTTTGTACGTTTGTTTTGTCTCTTTCTTCCATTAATACTCTTGATAAAGTATGAGCAGGGTAAAACACAATCATATTGAAATAATCGACGTTAGGTAAATCCTGGCACCATGACAATTGGTTTCCGGTTATCCATACAAAGTTTTCATGTACCTAAAGGAGGACGGGCATATTAGTCTATGTGATTAATAACGACCAGGGGTCGGACAAAAAGTGCAGATGACGTCAAACCACTTATAGGATGATTTCAAATAGTATTTTTGATTTTCATAAACAATTATCACTTATCATTTATCAACCTCTTTATTAAACGATATCGCCACTTGAAATGAGTAAGTACGGTTTTGACTGACATATTGTCAATCAGATGAACAATAAATTGACTTCGTTATTTTTTAGCTATTGTATCTTCACGATTATATTTAGCTAAAAATTATATTTACTAATGTATAAAAAACGCTGTAAAATGTCATCTTTACTCGAATATTGTGGCAATATATATATATATATATATTCTACAACTGATATTTTAATATCCGTAGGAACGCAGACTACAGGACAAGGCAAAGATATCTCTACACAAACTGAGCAATCAAGTACTGCGATTGTTATGGATACCGCGAAATTGTTGGCAATTTTTTTTTCCCCCGGTCAACCAATTGAGGAAAAAAAAATCATTCAAGCATATTTTAAGTCTGTGACAACAATAATAGACTTGTTAGAAAAATAGTCATCTATGCATAATTTCATTAAATAATAAGTATAATAAAATAACACCAAATTATCTTTTTTTTATTTTTACTTATCTTACCAACTGTTCCCACTTTTGAGTATTAAACCTATTTATCTGAGGTTCCCACAGACTTGTTCTAATTTCAAATAATTATACCTTATGGTAACAAGTTTATGTCACACCTGCCCATAAAGTCGCTTTTTACGCCCGCTACGCGTACGGAAAAAGCCGCAAACATCTGCGATCTCGGACTTTCTTTTTTTTATCTCCCTAGTGGTGTAATATACTATTATTCACTACATCACCCTCTCTCTCATCATCACCTCTGTATTATTAATTCCATGGATATTTTTTTTACGATTATTTTGTTATGTTTCATTAATACTACTTTGTTACTACATGCATGTCACACGGAAGTCTAAATACAAACTTAAACATCATCCTGTGTGAAAGATTACGTCATTTTTACGTCATCCGCACTTTTTGTCCGACCCCTGATAACGACAAACTATATGTCACCGGATAGGTTAGTTCAAGTTCTAAAACTATAAATATGGCGTTTAGTCGAAAAACTTGGTGTTAAATTAGTTTTCCTCACTAAAGGACAGTGGGAGTGTTAAAACATTACCAAATATATTTTTGCGTTTTAGTTTCATAGAAATTTCTCACAGCGTTTTAACATTTCTCTTCAAGGCCTGGGCTCTTATGCATATTATAAGGGAAAATTATATCTGACGATACTCCAGGGCTGTGGGCCAATCTGACGATTTCCCAAGATTATCCGAGAGTGTCAACTCCTGGGATCCATCAATCTAAAGATCGTCGTCGCTTTGAAATTCGTCAAACCGTTTAGTCTCTATATAAAAGGTCACAAAAAAGCATACATTCAAATTCAGAATAGTTTATTTCACTGAATTTCAGGCACGTAAGATGACATAATATAATTTATTATTTAATTCTATTTACATTTCCATTTATATCTTAATTTTAATTTAAATATTCTTGTATGCTTTAAAAGCATTTCTCTGCTGGCGATTTTTTTTATGTATTTTAAACCTAGTGAAATTTAAGTCTTTAAAATGGCGAAAGGTAAATTATTTAAAATCCTGATGTACATTATAGTTACATGGTTTTAGCTTTTAGCTACAAATGTTGACTTATTTATATATTGTGACCTGGGAGGTTATTATGACATAACTATGCAGTGCAGTTTCCGCTGAGAGAAAAGGACATAGCTATATAACTGCTATAGCTCTGTCCTTTACGCTCACTGTAAAAAGAACTGCATAGCTATGTCATAATCAGAGATCGGAAAAATTTGCGACATTGTTTGCAATTATGTGGACATGACTCCAAAATTAATCAAAATGTTATTCAGTTAATTAATTTTTTACTTGACATATAATTTGATTCCTAGTCAATAAATACAAAAGTTTGTTAAAGTATAGGTTTATTAAAAAAAATAGTCAGTATTTTTTCCAAATTTTCCGCTGTCAGTCTATTTCTTTTTACATCGAAAACATACTTAAGTGCTGAGAAACTCCGCTCGCAATCCACTGATGTTAATGGGGCAAATTTCAGTAGTTTTATAGGAATATTATCATTCCAGTATAATTCAGAGTTTACTTTCTGTTGTAAGTTCTGGGCGATAACCTCAAAATCGGGATTTCTGTTTATGTAATTCATCGTCGTCGTAACGTCATTTTATTTAAAGTTATTATAAGCACTTTATAAATAAACTATTATCTCCAAAAATTCAAATTATATTTCAATGAATAATTAATTAACTTTTTGATTAATTTTGGAGTCATGTCCACATAATTGCAAACAATGTCGCAAATTTTTCCGATCTCTGGTCATAATAAACTCCTGGTGGGATTTTAAACTTTGCCTTTTCTTTAAAAACACGCCAACAATGATACAACTTTCCAAAATATAAATACAGGGTAGGGGAGGGATTTGTTTCATATATTTTTTTTTAGTCCTAATGTATTTTTTACTGAAAAAAATATTTTATTCTGTTTTTAGTATTTGTTGTTATAGCGGCAACAGAAATACATCATCTGTGATAATTTCAACTGTCTAGGTATCACGGTTCGTGAGATACAATACAGCCTGGTGACAGACAGACGGACAGACGGACTGTGGAGTCTTAGTAATAGGGTCCCGTTTTTACCCTTTGGGTACGGAACCTTAAAACGATGAAGCGGCTGTATGAAATGCAAAAGGTTCACTAATGTTTCACCGAAATACGTTTGGCCGAATGAGTCGTTTGGCAACTGTTTCATTTCCTAACCCGCTTATATTCCTGTAACTGTAAATATTTCCGATTTTTTTTAAAATAGCTAACCTAACCTAACCTATAGTCTACACAATGGTACAAAAATATATCCTGAAATATTCACAGTTACAGAAATATATGCGGGTTGGGAAATGAAACAGTTGCCAAACGACTCATTCGGCCAAACGTATTTCGGTCAAATGAACGGACCCCAATGCAAAATCAAATAAGTTACCTCCTTATTATTTAAATGATAAATATGAGCAGACACTAAGTGTATTTTTACAATATATGCGAATGGGTATAACCCAATTAAAAACGGACCCATTAAAACTCGGGAACCTAAAAACAATAGTACATTGTTGCAAAGGATAGAAAGTACGAGATTTTTGGACGAGTCATATAGAGGGCCGAAACGTAGTTGAGGCCCTCTAGTGTACGAGTCCATAAATTGCACTTTCTACCGAGGCAGACATAGTGCTTTTCACAACTACTGAGAGAAAATAAAATAAAATTGTATGTATTATCGCCAATTTAACCAAAGATAACTTTTTTTTAAATCTGGACCCCTATTCTCGTGGCTTTCGAGATTAATAAACTAACATTCGAGATGAAGATGTCAACTCCATATAAAATTGTATTTGTTTCGTCTTATCTCCCATGTAATTTTATCTCTAGTGGTTCGAGATTAGGGTCAAGTTTGAATTACATAAAAAAAAAGCAGTGACATAGTTTTTAGGGTTTACCCTTTTTTCGCCGAAAATTATTTAGTAAATTCTTAACTCGCCAAACTACGTATCCCATATTTTTATTTGGTCAAATTTTTATTTCCCAACTCAACGTTTCGCACTGATATCAATTCCCAACTAATGATTTGATAAATTATTGTTAGACAAATTATTACGTGGGATTTTTTTAAGATGTCAATTATGTTTTCGTCAAATGTATTGATTGGCATACTTTGATTTAGCAACATATTGAATGGCATTATGAAATCTAACCTAGTTTGTTAGAATGCAAGGTTCAATTTGCAGTATGATTTTATTGCATTAAGCGGGTAGGGTAATGCACCGTTCAGCTAAATTAAGAGGGTACTTTTGTTTACATACTTTATGGCTCAAAATAGCAATTCATTCTTGAGTTATCGTTGATAGTTAATGTATTGAGTATTGAGTATTGAGTATTGAGTATCTCTGGGAGCAGTTTCGTTTTACGGGTCATAAAAAAAATAACCTTAACCTACCTATCTCTGGGAGCAGTTTCGGTTTTAGAGTCATAAAAAAAATAACCCTAACCTACCTATCTCTGGGAGCAGTTTCGTTTTTAATCCAATTTATATTTGTTTCAGACAAGTTCAAGCTCAAGGTAACGCAAAAAAGTACGCAGCTGATATGACTTTCAATAAACAAGTAAAATGCTTACTAGCACTCAGTTATTTGCCAGAGGCTGACATAATTATTTGACAATATGTTATTTGCCTTAGCAAATCATTTGCTACACAATTATTTACCATATAAAATTTGACAATATGTTATTTGCCTAAGCAAATCATTTTGCTACACAATTATTTATCACATAAAAATTTGACCTAATAAAATTTTGCAATATAAAAATGTAGCGAAATAAAAAAATTACGAAGTAAAATAATGCCAAGGATTGATTTGCCAAATAAAACTTCGGCGAAAAGTTGATTGCCAAATGAAATTTGACGAAACATAATTCGGCAAAAAGGCAGTACACCAGTTTTTAGTCTGTGTATCTTTTAGCAAAAATACACCTAATATTTTACGACACAAAATGGTGTGTTATGATTGGTCGATTCCAATTTTTCATTTTAAGGAGCTATGACACAAAAATTGATTGATTGATTTTCATTGGTTATTAAAGTTGGACAACAATGTTCTCGACCAATCAGCAAATGCCGACAAAAACATTCTTGGTCTGTCCTTATAAGTGACGTTTTGTGACCCCAAACAAGAGCATCTATAGCCATATTTCCGAGCAGTGTTGTGAAAAAGTAGTTTTATGATAATAGAAACGACAGTAATAGCCCCCCCGTGTCCCGTGTGGTGTCCGGCCCCGTGTGGTTGCCGGGTTAGAATAGTGCCACTCCATGTCTTCCCGTGGATGTCGTAAGAGGCGACTAAGGGAATAAAGGCTTGTAGTACTGTTAAGCGATGGGCTTGCAACCTGTCACTAATACACTTGTAAACATCTTAGCCTACTTGTGCAAAATGTGGTTACAGAATTATCAACAAGTTTTTAGAGTTGTTGGTAATTCTGTAGCTCTGCCTATCCCACTTTGGGAATGAAGGCGTGAGTTCATGTATGTATGTATGAAACGACAGTAATACTTGGTTTTCCAGTGGCCATCATTTGCTACAATCGATTCATTTGCGTAATGTACTGGAAATAGCCAAAAAGGTTGGAGCAAGCCCGAGGAAAACCCTAAGTATCATTTAAATAAATCTAACTAAACGAATTGAACCTTAATTACTTTGATCGTTTTAGGATTGGTTTTAACAATGAAGTTCTTAAATGGAGACCAAATTAGAGACTGAACTTGAAAGGGTCACAAAAAACCTACAAAACGAGTCTGTTTTTTTTTAAATATGCATATTCACGTGTAAAATGTTATAATATTATCGATAATTTGAGTAAGAGTAAGTATGAGTAAATATAGTCGTAAATATAAGAATAAATTGAAAGGAATTGATTTTTCTTTCTATTAGGTTTTTGGCACCTATAAAAATATCATAAGGGTTCCAATCAATACACTTCAGCACTGGTCAAGGACGTTTATAGGATTCCAGGGTTGCTATACATCAGGATTTCACCTGCCTTTTTGGGGTTTTTAAGTATCTTATCAGAAGTTGGGCCGTTCTAATGGTATTTAAAATATTTGATGTCACAGCCTCAGTATAAACAGTATTCCGTCTTTAAACAAACTCCTAAAGGACTGGAGATGACTTGCGTTTCTATTTATACTCTGCCACATATTTATTTTTCATGCGACAACCCAATCGCGTTTTGACTAGTTTTTGTCTTCGACTTCGTTCACGCCGAAGTTGTGTATCCCTATTCTGATGGATGATGTTCAGATGCTTTGTCCATCTGTATCAAACACGTCGATCAGTTGAAGTGCCGAACCGTTCAGAATCAATAAACAAATACACTTTCCCATTCATTTAGTAAGGATTATTAGTATATTATATCATCATGTCAGCCGAAAGACGTCCACTGCTGGACATAGGCCTCCCCAAGGCTCTCCACAGACCGGTCTTGTGCTTTTCGCATCCACCACGTTCCCGCGATCCTTACAAGGTCGTCACTCCATCTTGTTGGAGTATATTGTATGTATGTATGTATGTAAACTCTTTATTGCACAAAAATATAAATATTACAATATAAATATTAAAGATGTTTACCAGTGTAATAGTGACAGGTGTTGGTCTTAGCCTGATTGTGCAAAACGTGGTTACAGAATTATCAACAACTTATTTAAGAGTGCTTGGTAATTCTGTAGCTCTGCCTACCCCACTCTGGGAATGAAGGCGTGAGTTTATGTATGTATGTATGTATGTAAATATTAAAGTAATGTACAAAGGCGAACTTATCCCTAAATGGGATTTCTTCCAGCTAACCCTGAAGTTAATGAGTAAGGACAATGCATAGGGTTGGACACATACAAGTTTGCACAAAAAATATCAAAAACAGATGATAATACTAATAATTAGAAGAAAAAAAAAAAAAAACGAATAAACCACTCAGGTACTCAAGGTAGGTAAGTAACATAAACTTAGGTACCCACATATAAAATACACATATAATATAATATATATATATGAATATATATAACTATAATCATTATAGGAACTCGGCTTCACGACTCATTCAGCCACAACGTTTTTAAATTACTACAGTAGGTGATTGTCTTAAGGACAACGGAAGCTCATTCCAAAGTTGGACACCACGGACTGTTGGATTATATGCAACTTGACAAAACCTGTGTTGTTGATGTAGGTAGGTACCTAAATATATGCAACCAACATGCACCTCGATAACCTAAATTCAAACTTCAACCCATTCCAAATCACGCCAGCATCTGAACAGCTTCGCGTAAAATTCCAACGTCGTCCAAATTAATTTCGCCTGCAAATTTACGGTCAGCTTTGAGACTTTTTCAATGCCGAGACCTCGCCATCGCGTCGAGTTGGCATAGGAATAAGTAAGCCTGGCCCTGAACGTGATAACTTGTAGTCCCGCGGCAGAATCTGCAGCGGAACTTGAGAGCGAAACTTCTCGCGGAAAGTATTCCATCACTGACATCTTGAGATTGGTGCGGTGTTGAGCACAGGATCTTAGCGATTTACTGCAGGGTGAAGTCACCAGCAGTTATTTATTATCTCTCATTAGATAAACTAAAAAAAAATCGTGAAAAAGAACTATAAAGAACAGATAAATACGCACAAGAAGAATGTAGTCACATGTTAGCATTTAAGTCAGCGCTGGTCTTTTGACCAACCATCAAAGAATATCACGTAAGTAATACGTCTTTAATCTTAGAGGCATTAGTCTGCCAGAGTGGTAGTTTTATATTGTATAGTATGTAAATGTTTAATGCTCGCAACCATTACTAGGACAATTCATTGAGGCTTATTAGGTTAATGTTTCCGTCTATTGTCGTCCCGTGTGGTGTCCGGGCAAGAATTGTACCCTATCTCATTCTATAGGTGTCATAGAAGGTGACTAAGGGAATCATACCAGAGGACAGGCAGCATCAACATTATAAGACTAAACTGCAGTCGCCAACCCGCCTGCAAATTTATCCCAAGAAAAAAATCAATTAAAAATTAAAAATAATAATGTTATATAGTTTTTCCTGTTACAGTGATTCCTAGTTCATGATACCTTTATATAATTAGTAAAATTCTCAAAATCTGTCCCTAGTAGCCTTTATAAAGTGCAAGAAATAAGTGAAAAGTTTTTTAAACAATTACTTGTATAACAGACCAACCAACCTAAAACTTCTTTAATAATCCCGCGTCCGCTCACAGCTTGCCCCACAACACGCCGCCTGTGTTGGTGCAAGAGCTCCCCATGTTTGTTTTGTTGTTCTGCTTTATGTCGTGACGTTGGGAATTGTTCTAACGCGTTATATTTAATGCCCGACATACTCGTGCGCTGCAATTTGTTTTAAGCATTTATTTAAGCATTATTGCAATTTGGTGGGTGACGAAACTTGTTAGTCGGTAGATAGGTAAACGTTTAAACAAGTGAAGTCTGACATTTGGGATTGTTCATATTTTTAAATTACTCTAATTTGAAAACCATTAAGTTATTGAAATATTTATCTATTTCGGACATTTTGACAAAAGTATTTTTGACCTTTGTTTGACTTTCGTTTTAGGCTTGAAGCCCTCCTAGGGGTCACTTATGAATTAGGCGAAAACCACTTGAAATAGTATGTTTTATTACACTATTAGAATCACTTTTTATAATTAGATATCATTTAATTGTTGTAATTTATTCGAAAATGCCAACCCAAATTTAAAATAATCATGTCATCCATAAAATGTCTGCTAAAAAAAATATGATATTAAAACAAAACTATTTTGTCAAATACAAAATTAATGAAATTGGTCTCTTAAAATTATTTATTCTTTCCAAATTAGAATGTTAAAACCATGACTTATTTTTTTTGGTCCATCCCAATTCAGTACTGTCCCTTTTACTATTGAAGATAAAGCTCATTTTATTTATTTAGTATACTTAACTAAAAACACTCGCTGTCAAATAATACGAGTGCGTTTTTCATACTAAAGAGGCTATTTCGAAGCCTTGGTTCGCCCAAGCTAAACTAATAAATAGCTTCTTGTTGTGAGTATGGTAAGACATTTTTGTCCTACTCGACTGGTTCCACTCCAGATCAATAAATTATTTATTTTCAAAAATAAAAGCACAGTGAACCCTTATATTCACAAAAACTTACATAAGTACATACATACATAAACTCACGCCTTCATTCCAGGAGCGGAGTAGGCAGAGCTACAGAATTATTTTATAGTTCTGTAACCACATTTTGCACAAGTAGGCTAAGATGTTTATCAGTATATTAGTGACAGGTTGCAAGCCCATCGCCTAACAGTACTACAAGCCTTTATTCCCTTAGTCGCCTCTTACGACATCCACGGGAAGACATGGAGTGGCACTATTCTAACCCGGCAACCACACGGGGTAAACTTATATTTAAAAGCAAACTGTAATAGAATATTTCTCGTACTATCTCTTTTTTATCGTATCAAATCGTCAACGTTATAATATCTCTTATTTACTTGATAGCATATCAAAAACAATATAGTCTTCCCACGTCGAATGACCCAGGGCTCAAACTAAAATAAAATTCTCAATAACTTAACCCTTTTAATATATTTAATAAATAATCCCCACCCTCAGGCTAGACCACAAATCTGAAGCAACCAAGTTTCACAACAAGTGACGCGACTTGCAAACTCCGAAGTTGCTGGTCCCCTGATGCTTGGCGGGAACATTCGGCCGCTGGAGATTTGGGCCTTTTTAGGTTCAACATAAACCAAATAAGCCTTATGTCTATATAAGACATTATTTCAATTTGAACTTTAATATCAGTTGCGTAGGGAGAAAATAAATAGGACTTAATTTGCTTTTGTTCTTAATTGAGTAAACGAGTAAGATCATAATTCATGTGAAGTTTGCGACATGTTTAGGCACAAATGTTAATAGATACAAAGACGTAATAGAGTATACACGAGTATACGACCCTATTACAACACAGTTATCTAATACAGATGGGTCCTATTAGATACACTTCGACCCTTTAGGATCTTTTGTGCAATTACCCACACACTCGTCTGTTTAAATTGAACTGATTTGAATTATATTTGAAATGGAGATAGGTAACACATACTTAACCCATTCATTGCCGAAGACGCGAATTCGCGTCCCATGTATGTGTAATCGTAATGCCGAGGACGCGACTTCGCGTCCTCAAGTTATTTGTTTTTTTTTGCTAGAAAACAACTGTACTTAAATGCTGATACCAAAATGTTACTTTATTTATGAAGGATAATGTTATACTGTTGCTGGTTTTCGGATTCAGTGCATTTGTTATTTTCATAATTCTTATCTCGGATGCCGAAGACGCGAATTCGCGTCCCATGAATGTGTAATCGTAATGCCGAGGACGCGATTTCGCGTCCTCGAGTTATTTGTTTTTTTTTGCTAGAAAACAACTGTACTAAAATGCTGATACCAATATGTTACTTTATTTATGAAGGATAATATTATACTGTTGCTGGTTTTTGGATTCAGTGCATTTGTAATTTTCATAATTCTTATCTCGGATGCCGAAGACGCGAATTCGCGTCCCATGTATGTGTAATCGTAATGCCGAGGACGCGATTCGCGTCCTCGAGTTATTTGTTTTTTTTTGCTAGAAAACAACTGTACTAAAATGCTGATACCAATGTGTTACTTTATTTATGAAGGATAATAATTATACTGTTGCTGGTTTTTGGATTCAGTGCATTTGTAATTTTCATAATTCTTATCTCGGATGCCGAAGACGCGAATTCGCGTCCCATGTATGTGTAATCGTAATGCCGAGGACGTGATTTCGCGTCCTCGGCATTACGCCGGCACTGCGTGATGAGTAAAAATGTGAGGCGTCGGCAATGAATGGGTTAATTACCTCATAAGCTACCTCCAAATCCATAAAGATAAGATAAAGATAAATACATTTATTCAGTAAGTAGGCCTACCAGCGCTTCACAAGAGGAGACCACAGCTGAGAAGAAACGCCGCAAGAAACTCAGCAGTCAGTCATTTTTTAAATATATATATTATTATTTTTTTGCCCCCGCGGCAACTTGAACAGCTACTACCGCAGGGATATTATGGCGTTTCCACTTGAAGTGATTTCGCCAGTGTCAAGGTTTATATGAGTATAAATCAATATAGCAATAAAACACAATCCAATCTTCTCTAGGAAGATTGGGGGCAACGTTGTACGGTGATTTGTAGGTCAGAGGTCAAGATAGTTTTAACCTCTGCACCACTGCGAGTCCACTTGAAACGAGAAGAAAGATGCCAGATACACGAAATAAGTCCAAGTCTTCAATCACTGTGCGACACAAAGGCATAAAAAGTACAAATTACTATCAGAAAAGAACTTTGAACACCTAATTACCCAAAAATTAAAGTCTAAAACAAATTACACGTCCGCCATCTTTTAACGTTGCAAATGGCGTCCTAAATATATTGTACATTGCAATGATACTACTTAGTCTAGCATTATATAAATCTATGAATAGTACTTAAAAAATATATATCAAATAACCTGATATACATAATTTAAATACTAGAAATAAAAATAAAATAGCTATTCGAAAATTCCGCGTCCGTAAAGTACATAAATCATTTGTTGGTCAATGCATTCATTTCTATAATAAATTACCTGAGGTAGTATTAAAGTTACCCTTTCCAGCACTCAAAAATTACTTGAAGAAGTCGTTAATGTCTAAAGCGTATTATAGGATCGAGGACTATTTAATAGACAAACATGCTTGGCCTAAACCCGAAACTTAATCAATAATATATTTTTTATTTGTTTTTTTTTTTCAAATTCAAAATCTTTATCTTGTCTGGGGGACACCGTTGATGTAGGAAAACATATCAATCTTATGTGGTCATCTTGCACCGTCTTATATACACATACGTAGGAGTTCTTTTTTTCCTTTTCTCTCTTTCTATCTTAAGATTTTGGTGTGTTTTCCTGCGGAAACTACGCATGATATTTGAAATATTTTTTAATTTGCTATTTATAGATTTATATAATGCTAGACTAAGTAGTACCATTGTAATATTAAATATATTTAAAAAAATGACTGACTGCTTAGTTTCTTGCGGCGCTTCTTCTCAGCAGTGGTCTCCTCTTGTGAAGCGCTGGTAGATTCTTGACGTGTAAAAGTGCCCGTGCGGCCTACTTACTGAATAAATGTCTTTATCTTTATCTTTATCTTTTATCTGCGTAGTTTCTGCTGGAAAACACACCGAAATCTTAAGAGAGAGAGATAGCAGTGTTCCAGTGAAATGGTAGAATTATTAATTCTATACGGGCAAAAGCTATTAAATAAAAGAAATTGCTCGGTATAAAAGGATATGACTCAAAACCTGCAATAAATGGGGATACTTCCTATCTATTGGCAACATTACAGGAGGAATTGCAGCAAGCTGCAATAAATACCGTGTAAGCTGCGTCGGATGCAGCTCTTGACAATTAATGACCAGATTCTGCAAAAAGTTACGTAGAGCTAGCCTACATTTTTGAAGCTAGGTTGCTGTTCGTGGCAGTGTTCCACGTTGTTTTGTGAAAGGTTCTCACATATCTGGTTATTTTTACTAAAGAAATGTGCTAAAAACTTGTCAATTAT
The DNA here is from genome assembly GCA_927399475.2 of Acleris emargana. Lineage (NCBI taxonomy): Eukaryota > Metazoa > Arthropoda > Insecta > Lepidoptera > Tortricidae > Acleris > Acleris emargana. The sequence continues at coordinate 3,546,130 of OV656844.1, read as the reverse complement.
AATTATTAGGGTATGTTCGAGGTTATGTGTTATTATAAATTTGTTATGGTTGGACATGTTTATTGAAGCCTCGATTGCGTGCGTGCGTGTGTGTGTGTGCAATCAATAATAGTTTTTTCATATTCCTTTCATTTCAAATATGAACGTTTGTGTATAAAACTATAAGTACTAAAACTAGATTCCTTAACCGCTGTGTGCCACGTGGTTATTATAATATATTAATACTAGCTGACCCGGCAAACGTTGTTTTGCCATGTATGTAAAATTTAGAGGTTGTCCGATTCGCAGACCTAACCGGTATGCACACAAAATTTCACGAAAATCGGTCGAGATATTTTGGAGGAGTTTAATTACAAACACCGTGACACGAGAATTTTACAAGGCATGTGTCAATAAACTTCACACCCTTCGATCACATTCATAAAGAAGCTTACGTCACAGCAAGCACACAAAACAAGTGTAAAACTAAACTTGAACACATACCAGCTCCGCCGCTGAGCCATGTAACGCGAACAATACAAAATACGCCAGTCATTCCACAAGGGTTGCAAATAGGATCAAGCGCATGCGGTTAACACCTCTCTAACGCAAAAACTAGCATACAAAGACCTTCACTGTCGAGGGGAGTTTTAGAATGAGAAGGGGAAGGATGGTTCATTTAACGTTGGCGATGCATTAAGCAAGGCAGGATCTGGAGTGGCTAGTTTAGGGACGATCCCCTATAATTGTCACCCGGGGGCATTGAACCGGGAGCATATGCGTAGGGACCGTAGTACTTTAGAATTGTAATAGATACCTTTGTATTGAGTAAACATTTTAGTATTTGCAGGTGTGGTTTAATAGATTAAAGTTGTAATAAAACTAACTTCAACTATGGGGTTGTGTTTGACACGGAAATGGCAAACGAGCTAGTTACAATTAGAGAAAGGTTTGACGTGTTGTTCTCATAGTTGTTATTTTTCAAAAATGTTTAATTTAAAATTTAATGTTTATTGACCTTACATAAGTAACAATTTTATTTTTGCTAGTTTTAAGAATGTATTATTTGTTACTTTTAAGTACTATTATGAATGAAGTTCTGCTGGAGTTTCTTGCGGCGCTTCTCCGCAATTATGGTCTTGTTCGAAGCGCTGGTAGATAACTCTATATTACCGACGTGTAAAAGAGTCCTCATGTTGCCAATTTACTGAATAAATATGTTGAATAAATGTATTGTATGGAATTTGTCAGGTTTTGATGGCTTGTAATACGGCGTCTGAACCACTCAGTATTGCAAATGATTTGCTAACCTCTAGGTGAAATGAAATATACCTGTGCTAGATTTTAACAGCTGGTATCTTTTGCGCACACCATCTTTGGTAACAGAGGGCCTACTTTTGACAATGAAGCTCAAAACCTTAGCTCCATTTAGTCTCTTTCTCTCTATTTAGTCTCGAGTGATGCATGACAAGGACTCTGCATCAGAAGTTTCGAATTTAGTGGATCGTGGTAACCATTAAGAGTGGAGTCGGAACTCCACAGCGTCGCACGCACGTGTGACAGTGGTTAAATTATTTTAGGTGTGTGTCACTGACGTCATTACGTGCATGTGCCGTCGTAAGAGTATCTATCTACATATTTTTTGATTCGACACGCGACTTTATACTTACGTGCACGTATGTAGCGTGCTTCACTGTGGAATTTTAGTTTGATAGAGAAAAAAGAACGATCGCTGTCATATCAAACATTTGCGACGATTTTGAGTAAACAGATTTGAGGACCAAAAACTTCGGTGATTAAAACATCAAAAAACCTCAGTTTAAAAGTGGTTCAATACTTGTAAAATTAAAGAACCTCCTTTACTGCCAAAGCCGATAACTGCCGTTGACGCAAACCATGAATCACTATAATTGTCTGGTTTTTATGGCCCCATTAAATTACCATGAACTGCAATTTATAAGCGACTCTGTTCTCGATGCAGTTATCGTCATAACACGTTACAGTGATAAAAGTCAATATGGCTCGGTTCATATCAAGTTTTGGCAAGAGTTCAGAACTGACGATGGTGCTAACGGACATTCGTAGCATCTGTCTGCAGCCTCTGGGGAGTAACGCTTTTGATATAAAACAGGGTTTCATTACGTAAACTAATATTATTAAATAAATATTACACTTAAAAATATTACTATTATGAACAAACACTCAAGAAGTTGCTTCTTACAAGTAAGTTTTTAATTTAGTTTGCGATTTAACTTAAATAAACCAAGAAAGTGCCATTTCAAGGAAATTTTGAAGAGGTGCATTGAAATAACTGAAGACCACAGAGCTGGCAGCCTCAAGCAACGCCTAAGCATTGCTAAATAATGAGGAAATGCTGCCAGCATCTTCGGTAGTTTGCCACGGGGTTCTCTCTTTTTTTTAGTTTTTATTACATGCATACTTTCATACCTGTTATCCCAAAATAGGGTAGGCAGAGCTACAGAATTACCTACAACTTTGAAAACTTGTTGATAATTCAGTAACCTAATAATAATTTAGATTTTATTTAATATAAATATTTAGATTAAATCTCAATAGGTTCATCATTGCTTTAATTATTTTAAGTTGCCAAAGTTTTAGTTTTTATTTGGAATATTTACTTTGAATATAGAAGTAAAAATCGCAAATGAACTTGCTAGAGTGGCTATTAGGACGGGGTAATTAGATCAAAAAATAGGCCAACCTTGCATGAATTAAAAAGAGAGAAATGTGGAATAAAAGAAGATTTAGTGACTAAGATTGAAAAGGGCATGCTTCGATGGTTCGGTCATTTGGAAAGGATGTATGAAATAATGACGAAAGAGATATACAGATCGAAAGTGAGTGGAAGGGTCGGAAAGGGCCGTCCTAGGCGTACTTTTTCAAATCAAATCGGAGAAATACTGGGTTAACTGCTTATGCTATCTCAATATATAGTAAAAACCTAATTTTTTTATGCGTCAAATAAGTCAAGTAAGTCAGCAAGTCAATCTCCATAAAGGTAGATATCCATTTAAATGTAAAAGAACTTCCCAGCCAACTTACAAAGTTGATCAAACATACCAGAAGGCAAAGTTGTACCATAAAAGGCAACGTTTATTCAATGTTTTGTTTATCACGATACTAAAGTATTTATTTAAGTGTAAAACATACGCAATAGTGATGAAAATTTGATATACGAAGTCAAGGTTCTGGAAATGTTTTCTTGTTGGTTATCTCGATATGTAGTAAAATCCCTATTTCATTTTTCGTCAGCAATTTCCCGACTTACCTATATTCGTGATGGGTGGTTGCTCACCTGATATTCAATTTTAGATTTTCCGTGTCATGATTTTATTTCAAATCGTGTCGTGTATAACGACCCTGATGTCACTGAAAACAGACGGATAATAAGTACATTGTTCAACAAGGGACAAAAACAAGCCATGATGATCGCGTTAAATACTTTTCTCAAACATGCTCGGAAAAAACGGTTTTCCGATTGAAACACAAGAACGGAAAGAGCCTCATTTTACTCCTAGGAGTAAAAAAACCATATGAAACCACTTTCCGTCCATGTCCATATATTTCTTAAAAATGCTGTCAATTTGCATACAAAATCAAAAGGACCAAGACAAAAATTCCAAACAGCCAAGGTAACTGCTCGCTTTTTTAGCACAGTGCGTGTGTATCTTTTTGAATTTGCATTCCAATGTCTATAGTTAGTATTTAAAAACAATTGACAGTCGGTAACATTCGTTCATTCTGCATAATATAATTGTGAAACCGAATATTAAACTATTTGTTGTGTGAAATACTTACTATAAAAAATGAGCTCAAGCGACGAAAGCGACGAAATAGGTACCACACCGCCTATATTAAAATCTGAAGCGGCCTCGGTTAGGCAAAACCTGCTTCCCGCTAAATCTAAGGAAAAATATAACCGAACTTATGACCAATTTATGCTGTGGAGGGCAAACAAAAATGTAAATTAAATTACTTGCTTTTTAGAAATATATTTGTATTATTTCCTCACATGTTTGAGAAAAGCATTATGTATGCCTCGGCGGAAACGAGGATTTCCTGACTCGTATTTTTGCAGGCCTCGCTGTTGCTCGGCCTGCTAACCACCTCGTCAGGAAAACCCTTGCTTTCCGCGCCTAGGCAACAATGTACTATTACTTATCACTTTGAATGCGAGGAAAAAAACAACGTTCTACAAAGAGGTATCCACTTATACAATACAATAAGATGAGATTAGAGGTATACAATGCAATAAGGTGAAAAAGTGGATACATCTCTTTGTAATCGACTGTACAAAATTACAATATTGATTATAACAAAAATCCTTACAAATTTGTTCCGCGGTTATAATTTTTTCTTAGTTTTTAAACCCAAGGTCCAAGCTTGAAAACTATAAAAAAAATTGGACGATAGAACGTATATTAAGACAAGCAAAAAAAACCTAAAAATAATAACAGCATAACAAAAACCAAACACTAAAATAAATTAACTTATTCCAAGTAATATACACCGTGTTTTTTTTGATTTACGATAACTTTAAGGGAACGTTCTTTAGGTCAAATAAAGTTAATTTCCCGAAGACAGACAAATGTTAACTGTAACCTTTTTAAAGATATTTAATTTTTAAAGGAGGTCATTCATATTGGGCCTTTTTCGAAAGTGCCGGCCAAAAATAAATTTTGGTATAGGTCGCTAGAAATAATTATATTGAGCAACTTTTATTATGGCATGACAGCTGTTGGGCCATTCCCTGACTTTTTATACAGTTTCGAAAGATAGACTTTTCTATAGTATTAACATTTATTAAAAATGGTATATGGTAAAAAAATAATGCCATTCACTGTTAGAATAGGTTATATTGATCATTTTTTATTACGACAGGATAAGATTCGACGATTAGGAATCTTCTTAAGTAACTATAACGTCCTCCAAACTTGCTGCTGGTGGGTTAATAATGGGCTCATGCCGTGCGAAGCCCATATACCATGCAATGGTCATTGTGTGCGAACAGCAGCCTATTGTGCGTTTCCCAATAGGGCACGTGCAGTAATAATGTGCTATAGCTTGTCGTCCACCAACTGCTGGATCAACTGTCTGTGCTATGGAAAAGTCGATCTTTCGAACCTCTATAAAAAGTCAGGCAATGATACGACAGTTTTCGTGCCATAATAAAAGTTGTTCAACATAAATAATGCTAGCGATTTATACCAAATTTTTTTTTTGGCCGGCTCTTTAAGAAAAGGCCCAAAAATGTATGTAGGATGAATGTTCTCCTTTAGTCAGTTAATCACGTTGAACTGGTCTAATAGGTTCTTAACTGTCTGTGTATGTCACGCCAACATTGACGTATTTGACACTGTCTATGAGTTAACTCTAAAGGCCCTTTTAGAATGACCTTAAGATACAACATATAATTACTTTGTTCTAAACAGAAAAAAATGTTTTTTTTGCAATATTTATAAGTCTAGTCTACCACTTGGTTTCTATGGATGTACCTAGTAATATGCCGAAGTTATCGTAAATCAAAAAAAACACGGTGTATATGTATGTATACAAATGTCACCTAGGCCACTGTATAATCAAATGAATTCATCCTTAATATAATTTAATAGATTCAAATCCGTAATCCTTAATCGTGTTTCACGAAATTAAAAATACATAAATTAAAAAAGTTGTCCATACACAATCACTGAAAATGGCGATAACCCTCCATTCACAAACACCGTAATTGGTTGTTTACGGGTTTCCAAAGTAAATTTAATAAAAAACTTTAATCCCTAGAGACTAATAACGAGCTGTAGTACCTATGTGCAGTGACAAAAGTTACATTTTAAGAACATGATAAGGGAAAAAGAGTAAAATTCACCGGAGCATGATAATTATAAAACATAAACAAATCACACATAATTACAAAGAAATATATTTGAATAGTGACATTATTGCGGGAAATAGACTTAACTTTTGTATGAATTCCTTTTTTGCATAGTGTCACTGTTTGATTTAACTTTAAGTAACGATATGAAAAAGTCTCTTGTAATTACTTTGATTTATCTTTTTTATAACGTGATTAACCTAGATCCTTATAAGGTCAGGCAGGGCTATTCCGACAGAGGGCTAAATCCGTCTTTTGTGTTTTTTTTGGAAATATATGACGTTTAAAAAATATGTTTGCTTCCTTTTATAAGAATTAGATACTTAAAATCTTAAAATACTATAAAAGGGCGCAAAAAAAGTTTTTATGCGTCGTATTCCCTTGAAAAACTCAAATGACGCATTTACCCCTCTGTCGGAATAGCCCCACCTGACATCGTAAGTAGCTGCGCACTTTAGTGCTTTATTATTTTAAATCCATGTTTATATTGCTGCATTAATCTTTCACATGCGTTAAAGCGACAAGGCTCAAAATTGTGCAGATACTTATATCTAACAGTACCTAGTGATCCTGTCTCATAAGGGCACCAATTTCAGTCATGGGTGATTTTTACGCACCTTTTTAAGTTTTTATTTAACTGACGTCAACCAAACGTGTTCCGACTTCCGATTTAATGCTGAACTTGCACTTATAAAAACAGCTTCAGCATGTTTTACTGCAGAAATGACTAGCATAGAGGCATTCCATCGTAGTCCTCAGGGTTGGCAACGCATTTGCAGTCTTGTGAATCCGAATGTCCATGAGTCACAGTTTCCACTTACCATCAGGTGGCCGGCCTGTGTGCTCGTTTGCCTTCCCATGCCATAAAAAAAATATCCTTTCCGTTTCTTTTGTTACCAACTACCATATTTCAAGTCTCCTCAGACACATTGATTTTCTAACACTGCACTTTAAAATTTAAATTTAAGAACTTCTCGGCAAATTTTAAAAACTTTGATACCAATAATGCGGTAATATTTTCGGGACTCGAGCATACTAGGGATAAACTATCCCCGCTTCAGAATTTATGAACGTTTAAATACGCTTTTGCCGTGCATTTTGTTCTTTCCGCTTTAAATTCTGGATAAAAGCTTAAATATCGTGCTCCGTTCGAGTAACGGCGCTAATGAGCTTAAAGTTTCAGATTGTAGCTTACAAACACCGTCTTTAAAGTTAAAACCCTGTTAAAACCAACTAAATATCAGCTGTATATTTATAAACAACTGTTACAATGTTTTTGAAGGTGAAATATGAACAAAGTTCCGAATTGTAAAGTTACGGTATGAATTTCAAAGACAAGGCAATAATCTAACCCGATTCAAATACAATAGTGAATTCACTATTTAGGTAATAAGTTTTTGTAGTAATTTAGTGTCACTGTTGGATTTAATGTGCGCCTTGACACTTTCTGTCAGATGTAAATGTCACAATGACAGAAAAAGACAAAGCATATCTAAAGCATATTTTAGCTATTGTGCGTTTATGAATAAGACTGTAAGTATATCTGTGTATTGTAGCCATCAAGCATAAATAAAATTGGTGCAATTTCGGAATCATTGGGAATTCTTCATTTTATCAGACTGTTTTTGATTTAACATCGTTAGCCGTATAATCTTTACTATTATAAGTTGCCTGCAATTCTGTTTCCATTGTAATTAGTAATTACCTATGTTTTTGTCGGGGTTCAAGCTATCTCCATACCATGTTTCATCCAAATCGGTTCAGCCCTTAAGCCGTGAAAGACTAACAGATTACAAAAGGTACTTTATCATTAATATTAAGTATGAATAGATGTACCTACTTTATTCTATTCTGTAATCAAATACCTAATCTTAAACTCAATTGGTTAAACCTCTTATACTAGTATACCTACATATTTTAATGTTAAGTACTGGAAGAGCAGGGATTTCTTTCACAAATAAATTCCTAAGCTTACAAGAAGGACCCAATCTTTGTTTTGTTTCTTAAAAATTCATAAAATTATTATACATTTTCAAAAATTTTAAATTCTCTAATAACCATGAAACATTTATGTACGTAAGTACCTACATCACATAAAACAAATTTATAAACAAAATACCTACGAACCGCTTGTTTTTAGAAGAATAAACTATTAAGTCTGTTAAACGCAATCTATTATATTTATTTTTCTCCAAACACGTTTAAACTGTGTTTTTTAGTGCTATATTCAACATTTTCCGGCCAAAATCCATTTAAAGTTATAAATATTCGTTAATTTCCGAGTGTTCCGGACGCAGAGTCGTGAATAATGCTGGAGCGATGAATTAGTGTGGCCTGCTGGAGGCACGCCAGGCTACCGGAGCCGGGGACCAAATTACATAGGATGACTTAATGCACCTTGGATATAATGAGTTGGCTTAGAAAAGGTAACGAAAATGCTGCCTTTTAAGACTACAAGGTAACGGCAAATGTGCCAAGACTTTAGTCAAGTACCTACAGTTTTCCTGTAGTGGTGGTACCGGCTGGGTGCTCACCATATTACTCTCTAACATTTATTACAGCACACAGGCCACCGGATGGTAAGTGGAAACTGTGACCCATAGACATTCGCATTCACAAGACTGCAAATGCATTGCCAACCATGAGGACTAAGATGGAATGCCTCTATGCTAGTCAATTCACCGGCTGTCTTATCCCCAGACCGGAACACAACAATGCAAACACTGCTGCTTGGCGGTAGGTTAGGTTAGGTTAGGTTAGGTTAAGTCCTCCTACCTGTCAAACAGTACCTATTCGTATATAATTCATAATTATCTATTCAGTAGGATTATAGGTATATGTATGTATAGTCATTAATGTCTATGTTCAGTACATAATTGCATTAAAAATAAGTCATAAAAATATAGATGTCAATAAATACATACATAAACTCACGCCTTCGTTCCCGGGGAGGGGTAGGCAGAGCTACAGAATTAACTACCTACAACATTAAAAACTTGTTGATAATTCTGTAACCGCATTTTGCACAATTAGGCTAAGATGTTTACCAGCGTATTAGTGACAGGTTGCAAGCCCATCGCCTAACAGTACTACAAGCCTTATTCCCTTAGTCGCCTCTTACGACATCCACGGGAAGACATGGAGTGGCACTATTCTAACCCGGCAACCACACGGGTAATAAATACAATTATTGTAATTATAATGTTTATACATAATGTCAATAATGTGTCATTAAAAGTCAATGTCATCAAGATACTAATTAATGGGTTAGTAGCCTTCTGTATCATTCGGGTGCGCTTCAATTAGTTTAAAAACATTTTGTATAATTTCAAAAATTTCATTAATAATTAACGTTTAGCATAAAAACCAATTGTATAATTTTATCTGGCATACGATCGAATAACACATGTTCTTGTTATTATACATTTAAATTCCAGGGCAAAATATAATCAACTAACAATTAACGTACTTAATCACGATTAACGATTAAAAATTACGATTGGTCCTAGTCATAAGAGTTTCGATTAATTTAGCCACGATTAAATTAAACGTCGATTAATTATCAGCGACAATTTTTTTTATCGATTAATTAATTAGATGAATTTTCTGTAGATTAATATTACGAATAAATAAGTTTATTTCTTAAATAGATATGCAGAAGTATTAAATTTAAATAACCTGCGATTCATTCAACTAACGAAGTATCAGCAGCAAATTAACGTACAGTTTTATCCTAAACATAAAATACCTACTAGAATGATTTTCTTAGTGTACAACTCAAGACAATACCATAAGACATATAACGTGCGTGTTTAATTGAGATTTAATCGTGAAATTTAGTCGATTAAAATGACGATTGATCAATCGTTACTCGAATACTCCGTCGATTAATTTTGTGATGACTGAATGTTTAATCGATTAATTAAGTAGTTGATTAAAAAAGTAACCGATTAATTTCCGTCTCTGGTTGGCAGTGACCCTGCCTACGAATCTAGCGATCCTGGGTTCAAATCCCGGTAAGGGAAGATATTTTTGTGATGAGCGCGAATATTTTATTCTGAGTCATGGATGATCTCTATGTAATTAAGTATATATTTTTCTAAATAAGTATTTATATCTTTGTCTAGTACCCATAGTACAAGCCTAGAGTTTAGTTTAGGAATAGGTCAATTTTTGTGACATAGTCCCCTGATCTATTTTTATTTATTTTATTCAAGCCCACTTACTATCATCTGGCATCTGCTGAATTACCATTCCGTACCTTAAATAAGACTAAAAAAGAAAATTACTACTACAAAGAATGTAAATGTTTCCTAAATTGGAGCAGTGTTGGCTGCGATACGCTTTTTTTAAACTCTTGTGTAATACTGCTTGAAAAACACTTCACGAATGCAAAATACCGCTGTAAATGCTAAGTCCCCACCGATATCGCTTAACGTGTAGATAGATACTTAGCGTAAAATTTCGTAGATATTACCCGGAATTGCCCCAAATAAAGTGCCACGGAACTACTAACCGGAATTCCGCATAGAAATTTGCTATGTCGAATAAGCTTTTAGTTAAACCGTTCTCTATTTCACTTAGTTTAAAATTATTTTCATACTGCTCTGTCTTTTGTTTCTGTATCAAACAAATCCTAAAGGATTAAAAATCGTTTTACAATATTGTTTCGACACATTTGATCTTATTCTTCATCTGCAGAATTTTAATTGTTTAATATTCCACACAGTAATAATTTATTACAGTATTATCCCTATTATCAGGCCTTTTTAAACCAATCTTGCTTCTATATTGTAGTCTAATTATTTAAGTTTAAACCAAATATCGTAATTTAACGTTACGTTAACAATATGGTTAGAAAAAAAAACGAGATAAAGCACCAGCTGATTTAGCACAATACATTTTTCCTCACATATAAAACATTATTTTTTATCGCACCTATCCTCAACGTCCTTATTCCTATCTCGATGCTTATTAATCCTTCCTTTCTTAGTAGTATTATATCCCGATGCGTAAAATTTAATGATGATTAATTACCGACTGAATAAACGACTTTAACGTGGGCGAAATATAGAGCAAACATACTTATAGCTAAGAAAAAGAAGCTCTGATAAAACTTTTAGTTGCGATAAAATGAGTGAGCTAAAATCGCGCAGTGCAAAAATGACGGTATGAATATTTTTCAAAAGCCGCGGCCCTTGCATTTTTAAATAATTTCAGCACGTTCTAATTTTATCTAACACGCGTGTCTGAGTTGACCCTCCGACGAGGAGGCGCGCCGCGTCAAACGCAGGCTCCCGCGGGGCCGTTACCGGTTTAATATCGACGCCAGTAGGGATGTGCCCATCGATGTCGATGTTTGCTTACTGTTAAATATGGTTGAGGTTAGGTGAGGTTTAAAAACATATTTACAATTCACAATCTGAATATAATAGAGTAAACGAAAAAAAGAAAGAAAGAAAAATATTTATTCACAACAAAATCGTAAAAATAAGAAACAGAAACTACAGATAGTGGTAATTGTTGCAAAACGGTCCCAACTCGGCATGTGCTGGCTGTGAAGCCAACTCTGGTCTTCCATTGGACCCGCTCGATGAAAACACGGAAGTACATATCACTATCTGACAAATATGCATTGTCTACGTTCTTTAAATTCTAAAAGTTTCTGTCTATGCGTCTATCTGTGTGTGGAATTATAATGCTAAAACCAAGTGGACATATTTCAAGTTAGTTTGGCAGCAATGCAAGAGCCTGTCCAAGGCCATCACCCGATGATTTTAAGTAAAAACATGTCGTATAAACCCTGAAAATTCGAACAGCTGAGTGTGTTAGATTAGAGATACTCCGTTCGCGCAGAAAATATATCATATACCCTATGTTACTTAGGGATGATGAAGCATTCTAATGGTGAAAGGAACAAACAATCAAATATTTCCTCTTTATAATAGTAGTGTAGATATGATTATATGACAATGTGTTTTCATATTGGATTTATAATGTATTTTTCATATTATCTATTATATTGGTTCTCTATCGTTTGCCCAAATTCCAATTTAGAATTGTTATAAAGCAAACCTAACCTAACCTATTGGCCCTTATACGAAAGCATGTAAATTACCTGAATGGTTTACGGTTTCAGATAAAATATCTTTTTAGCAAATTAATATGACAAGTGATACAATTATGGCAAATGAAATTCGGGCCAACGTAGTGATTCTATATTTATTAGAATAGAATAGAATAGAATAGAATAGAAAATATTTATTCAACGCACACAAAAATACAGTAGAAATAATATAAAGTGAAAAGAAGACAATAATGAGGAACGTTGAACAGGATCTCTCTCAGCATTGTGCCGCAGGAAAACTGCGGCGCTGATTTTCAGAGGGACCCTGACTTAAAAACTAAACTACGTTAAACAAAAAGACGGGTAACAGTAAACAGGTAACAGGTTAGCTTTGTGCCACCCATTTACGTAACGTGCTACATTATATAAAAATATACTGTTATAAAAGTTCCTTATATCGTGTGGTTGCCGGGTTAGAATAGTGCCACTCCATGTCTTCCCGTGGATGTCGTAAGAGGCGACTAAGGGAATAAAGGCTTGTAGTACTGTTAGGCGATGGGCTTGCCACCTGTCACTAATACACTTGGAAACATCTTAGCCTACTTGTGCAAAATGTGGTTACAGAATTATCAAGAAGTTTTAAGACTTGTTGATAAATCTTTAGCTCTGCCTACCCCACTCTGGGAATGAAGGCGTGAGTTTATGTATGTATGTATGTAAAAGTTCCTTCAGTACCTAACGTAGAAATACAAGAGAAATACCTCATCTTATTATGCATTGCGCCGATCTGATATGACTAATAAATATCATTGGAAAATCTCACACTACGACGGTCATGATGAAATGTTATCTTTTTTTTTGTAGAGGTAAACCTAGCTTTAGAACACTGATTCTAAAATATTTATTTTGAATTTATCTGCCTACCTTACCGTAAATAGGGTATTAATAATTCCATTGTATTAGCAAAGCATTACAATAAAACCATTCAATATATTTCAGTAGTTGACGTAGCGGTGAAACTTTGACTGGAACATGGTAACCCCTCTATATTGACAAGATTATTTTTTTCTAAAACTATAATCTTCTCAGTATACTGTTCGAAAGAAGCAAGACAACAATAGTTTTAAATTTTCACTAAGATTAATAATTAATTTATTATTCACTTATAAAGATGTTCTTATTTTAAAGGGGCGTAACTCGAATTCTACGACACAATAGAGGACATTACGTTAGTCTAGTCCATTTAAAAAAGTAAAGTAATGACATCTAACGTCGAAAGTTGTCAAAATTTTGCTGTGCGACTTGTCGTTTGGTTTGCTTATGCGGTTTGGATTTCTTAATATCTAAAATATTAGATTTCTATAACAATTTGGGCAATAATAACAAATACTGATACCATACGTCGATGTCAATTTTAAAATTATGACACTTGGTTTTTCTGGTTAAAAAGGCTATGGTGTTATATCTATTCGGCCGTAGTATAGTAAGTAGACTTAAATAATTACATTGCAAACAACATGGTTCAAAACAACGGTTCAGGATGATGTAGAGCACTAGACATGTTAATTGGTGAATAAACCCGTGTATCGATTATCGATTAACGTAGTATTATGGCACATCCCTAATGCTGCTGAAACAGTATTTATTGAGGCGAGTGTACGGAAAATATTGACAGCAACATTACTTTATTATACGTTGGCATTTAACTTCAAAGCTGCTGTATTATGTATGGTTATGTAACTCTTAAACGTGCTAATACTACCAGGATCCAGAGGGATGTGTTATAAAATAACCCTGAAAAATATTGGGTGAATGTTGGTAGTTGTAGGATTTAGATGCACCCGTTTTATGCTAGAGTATATTCATACGTATCATAAAATCAAAACTTATCTTTGTTTTTTACAAGCTTTTAAACTTGCAATGTAAGGGTCAAATCTTGCAAGTTAAATTTGACCAACTTCCCGGTTTCCGATGAAGCTGAAAATTTGCATACACCTTTAGCTATGATGACGATACAATAATATAGTACCATCGAGCTGGTCTGGTGATGGACACTTAGGGTGGCCATAGGAACTCCTAAATTACACATGATAAACCCATCGTGTTAGAGCTCGTTAGAATGGTCTTGGCGAGGAGATGACGACTCTGTAAAAAAAAGTACAGTCAGTACCAAAAGCTTGTCCCAAAACTGATCTATTCGACGGAAACTTGACAAAAAAAAATCAGTCAACCTATTTAGCATTTATTACTTACCATATTCAATTTCATATACATACATACATTAAATCACGCCTGTTTCCCAGAGGGGTAGGCAGAGACCACTTCTTTCCACTTGCTACGATCTTGACAAATTTCTTTCGCTTTTTCAACATTCATACATCGAGTCATGCACGCACGTCGGTTTCGGGTACTTAAGATTCGGCCCTTTTCCTGTATTTCTCCGATTTGATTCGAAAAAGTACGTTTTATAACTTATAAATTTCATATAAAATACTTTTAATCGAATAAACAGCTGGGTGAAGGTCATCTCCTATTCGGATCCCCTCCTATTAGTTTTTTATTTAATTTCCTGTTCAATAATGTTCGTTTTGAAATACCTCTCTGTTATACGGATAAGTTCCGTCGCTTTTTATTTTTCCCTCCATATTTTTAAAAACAGAATCGCTACCCGTAAACCAACCGTCTTTTATGAGCCTCAGTTTCAGCCCCCCCTCCCCGTACATAACTCTTGTTGTTACGTGTTATAACTAGTACGTAACTGGTTTCCAATAAGTAACGTGTGCGCCTGATTTATTGCTTTAATAGGCGCAGGCGTAATGAGATAGGCATAGTTAGTGCATTCGCTCATGTATGGAGGCGACATTGTGTAAATACTCCCTCTCTGTCCAATAAAGGGTTGGTGAAAGAGAGATACTCACGTTAGGGTATTACAGATAGCCATTGAAGCATTACTGATGGACTGGCTGGCCGTAAATACATTATCTTGGTCGCAATCTCGATTAATAGCGCAGTCTGTTTATTCTGTGGTTGTTGTTGATCTATGGTGTTACGTAAATTATACCTATTGAAAGTACGAGTAATATTTAAACCTTGAAGTATTTGCGATGATAATAATAAATGCGGGAGCTTCAAGTTAGCAATTAATAAACTACTAATTATTCCGAAGAGTCATAATTCAAAATTCATTAAAATCCAAAAAAATATAATGACGAATGGATTTTATTTGAAGGGCTTTTTTTTTCGATATCGCTTGTAATTCAAGCCTAACCTAACCTATGTACCTAATACCAATTAAATGATGTATGTATTGACTTTAGGTAAATTTAAATTTGGAATAAAAAACGGAATTTAAAAGTGTTCCCTATTAATACACGTCTTTAACGTCACAGTAATAAATACGTCACGGAGGTATACCTAAACATAGACAGTTAACGTCTGAGCGTTAACATCTAAAAATACTTAAACAGTTGTAATTAAACATAATTTCAATAAGAATCTTTATATTTGTATATAACGTGAATTAGATTTACAAATAGATAGATAGAGATTTGCTGTATAAATGTAGGTAATATTTAACTGATACATTTTTTCTAAACATGTTGTTATATTGTCAAAACTGGCGCCATTTTGTACAAAAACAAGCACTGAAAAGGCTTAAATCATGAATTTTTAATCCTAAAAGTTCGAATTCGCATACTACACACATACATCTAATCTTATTACGGAAAAAAAACAATACTTGCCGCAGTATAGCACCGCATAAAAGATCACAAATCTAAATAAAAATTCACGTTCATCCCGTTTTTGTGGAATATTTCATTAAAACACGCAATGACAGGGGAATGAAAGATTTTTTCAGCCGTTTTTGGTACATGTGACGCCCAAGCGAAAATGGCACAGTCCAAAATGGCGGGTGAAAGATCAATATGACCTACCAAAAGGTGATGCTGGCTCCCTCCCACTCGTCGCTTTAAACTCACCCTCTCGCTCTGGCGCGACGACGCGTCACAGTTCTGATATGTCGCATGACAACACAGATTTCAGTTGCAAATTTTCGTAAAGTCTATAGGGAGTGAAAACTTTAAGGTCCTCGATTGGGTTTTCTGTTTGCGAAGCGATTAGCAATTTGCGGTGGATGTCATTTCCTCGGGTCCTCAGATAATGCTTGATTATGAAAATTTCGGCGTTTAAAATTATTTAACGCTGTGTAAATTGACATGTTTATTAAATGCGGTTTTCCGAGTTGATGTAGATCTACATGGACGACGTAATAACCAACATAGATAATATATAATGTTTTGACCATTGTTATTATTTATTTATCTTTCTGTTTATTTTGTGCCTGAAGTACAAGCCAGCCGCCATATAATATATATAATGAAAATCTACATTGATTGACTCTAAGTGTCGCTGCATTTTGTATAAAATTGCTTTTATATCAATGCTATGGCTATTCACTAGTATTAGCAAACTATCCAATTAGCTAAAGTAAACCTTAAATATCTTTTACTTTCCCATTTTCATCCATACCGATATCATCCCTATTGTTCATAACCTCTCTTACTTAATTACATTGGGCTGATGAGATTTCTAGTCCAAATAGGCAATCACCAAATGCGTCTGCTTTCCAAATTTATCGCCGAAGGGTTAACTTTTAAGCCAAATGACGTTTAAGTTAATTAAGTTTGGTTAAATTAATTTAAATATTAAGATTAAAGTTGCTTGTTAATATTTGTGACTAAGTGCCAGACGGACTAGACGTTTAGTATTCCCTTGGTAACTTAGTGCTACATAATAAGGGGTGGTTTGATACTGAACTCTAGCTAAGGCCATTTTTTCAAGTTTTAATTTAGAAAAAAATGTTAAATTGCAGGTTTATCACCTGAACTAATTAAGGTATGGAGGTGCTGAATAAGGTAGATGTTTCCCTCGAGTTTAGGATAATTTTAGTGAAAATATACCTTTTAAGGGTTAATACGGCATGCGAGAGGGTTGAGCTTGGCTATGACTTGATGACTTGACTAGGTAGGTATATCTATACGTCACTATATTTTGCTCTCGACGTAGAACAAATATTTTTTTTCCATTTGTTACTACAATTTTTTCCATCAGAAATAGTATCCCAGGTCTCGATCTACAAAATAGAGAAACACCTTCATTTGTCCGGTTTTTTCTGAAATCCATGTTATGTTGGAGCTTTTTTAGATTAAAAGCATAATTGGGATAGACCAAAAAAACAAAACACGATTTTTACATTCCAATTCAATAGAATAGTTAATTTTAAGAGACCAATTTCATTATTTTTTTATGTGACCCAATGGTTTTGTTTTAATATCTTTATTTATTTATCAGATTATTTTAAATTTGGGCTGTCATTTTCTAACAAATTAAAAGAATTAAATGATATGTAATGATAAAAAGTGATTGTAATAGTGTATTAAAACATACTATTTGAAGCGGTTTTCGCCTAACCCGTAATAACTCCGAGGAGGGCTTCAAGCCGAAAATGAAAGTCAAACAAAGGTTAAATATACTATTGTTGAATTATCCGAAATAGACAAATACATACATACATACCTTCACGCCTTCATTCCCAGAGTGGGGTAGGCAGAGCTACAGAATCACCAACAACTCTAAAAACTTGTTGATAACTCTGTAACCACAATTTGCACAATTAGGCTAAGATGTTTAACAGTGTATATTAGTGACAGGTTGCAAGCCCATCGCCTAACAGTACTACAAGCCTTTATTCCCTTAGTCGCCCCTTACGACTTCCACGGGAAGACATAGAGTGGCACAATTCTAAGCCGGCAACCACACAAATACAAATACAAATATTGGCTTTAAAATCCTATTCCTCGAAATGGTTTTAGAAATAGAGTATTTGTAAAAATATGAACAGTTCCAATTTAAATGCTATAAGTAAGTTAGGTTAGGTTCGATCTATAAGTGGTATCAAAAAATAGAGTCGTCCATCAAAACATTGCAATCGGAAAGATGAAAATTCTGTTTTTTTTTTTTAAAGTTGGTGTTATGTTGTGAACCCAGAAAATAGACTCTGTGTTGCGATTGAAAATCCGACCGCTCATGAAGGTGTGTCGAAACTTTTATATTTGTAATTGTAAAGAATAACATCCAAATCCAAATTGCTTTGTTTGTGTAAATAAGTTGTATAAAAATGGTTTTGAGTGATATTATCATTAAATAAAAGCCATCTGTACGTTTTTTGTTCAATAAAGATTACCCCTGTATTCATAAACGCACAATAAACCTATGTTAGTTAAAGTATTCTTGGCCCTTTTAGTCAAATTCAAAACAGCCAGAGGTATTTAAAGCTATTGCTCCTTTATGAATAAGAGGATAAATAAATAAATAATTAAAACCAACCTTTCAAAACCAGACAGCATTTTATTGATATTGTCGTTGATATAATTACTTAGGTATATTGAAATAGTTATTTGTTATACAAGTGGGGAAAGTTGTATTTTACCTGCGAGTGTTCATTTGAAACACGAGCTAGCGAAAGGATTCTATGATTGACCACGAGCGAAGCGAGTGGTTCAAAAATAGAATCCTGAGCGTAGCAAGTGTTTCAAGACACGAGACGTAAAATAACTTTTCACCCGTGTATAACACAAAACTTTTCACCTCACTACAGCGAGGAAACTAAGAAAAGGGTTTGTACTGTAAGCTTAGTTCCGCATTTTGCACGGTTTCGTGTAATTCCACAGGTGTTAATACGTCTTTATCACTCGAATCACTCATTTTTAATAACAAAACAAACTAGAAAAACATGCGAATATTTAACGTTGACTACAGCGAGGAAACTAAGAAAATGGTTTGTACTGTAAGCTCAATTCCGCATTTTGCACGGTTTCCTGTAATTCCACGGGTGTTAATACGTCTTTATCACTCGAATCACTCATTTTTAATAACAAAACAAACTAGAAAAACATGCGAATATTTAACGTTGACGGCTTAATAGAAAAGTTTTGACGTAAGTTTTTTTTTTATTATTTCGGATGCGTTTTGTTTGCACATCGACTTATTTGGACTGTCAGAACATTTTATCCGTTTTTAAAACAAGAATGAAGGTTAATTTTGAATGCTGATATTTATGAATTAAAATAAAGTAGTAAGACTGTATTTAGTGTTTTTTACTCGATGCAATTCATTAATTGTGATGTTAAAAATTCAGCAATTGTAAGGTTTTACGTTTGGTTAGCTGTCAAATATCACTTAAGCTGCCTTCAAATGTCAAAACTCTTCCCTCACTAATGGATAAAAAGCGATTTCCTCAATAGATATCAAAGAAACAAAAAGGGCTTTCCGAGCTAGTGAGATGAAAAAGTACATACCTACTTAATAAGCACCCTTTCATTACTTTGATTAAAATGTGATAACACTGATAACCTAGTCACTCTCTCAATCTAGACGAATCTGACAACACCTCATAATGGTAAAATACATCAAGCCAAAGCCAAATAAACAGACATACATACAAACGCTCAAAAACATAACCCTCCTTCTGACTTTCTCGGGTAAAAAGCGCTGAATCCTCTTAAGTGGCGCTTAGTTCAAAGCGCCAAGCGGATATGTGCCGCCGTGATCGATTGTGTTTGTCGTGGCCTGACTACTGCACAAATGTTGCCTATCTCCTTAGCTACACTACAGCTGAATAAAGATAAAAACTATCGTTCATTATTGAAGTCTGGGTCTACTTAAATTGGTTGTATTTAAGCGCTGATCGTCACCCATTATTATAAGAGCCACAATTACACTTTGTAAAAGTTACCAGATATTTTTGAGAATTGAGAACCATGCGGTAGGATGTAATAGGAATTGTTTTTGACATTATTAATTAAATTGAACACGAAATCCACTTAAATGTGAACCTACTACTGTTGAGGTTATTAAAACCGTTTTCTTTAAGCGTTTCTCTTCTCTTTCTTTGTTCTCTTCGTTTATCAATTCAATTAATGTAAAAAAACTTTTTTTTCATCTTAAATTTCTGTTTAAAGTCTTAAGTTTACAAACAATGTGTAAAACCTTTTAAAACTCGTAATAAAATAGGTCTAAGTTAAAAAGTACAGTCAGCGTCAAAAGTAACTGGTCACTTCAAGCTACTTTTGTACTTTATCGCATTAACACATTAGACAATCTTGTTTGACATTGCTTATGTGACAGTAAAGCGACAAGGTATTTAAGTGATCAGTTTCTTTTGACGCTGACTGTACCAAAGACAGCTAAATATACTTTAATAATGTAAGACCGTTTATTTTGCCTAAGACTCATCAAAACCGTCTTTCTGGCGGTATAGGCACCCAGTGCAGCAAAGTGTCACTTTCCGCTCGCAATATAGAAGTTTCCGAAGTTCGATTGTGAAACGTAAATGTTCTGGCAAATTCGACTTTCCACATTCGGGTAAATCATTTCAATGCCTATTGAAAGAGATTGTGCCAAGAGTGTTTCACATATTCGTTGTTAATAAGCTTCTGTTTATTGAAATTAAATATGTTTTGTTTGTTGTTTGTTGAGTTGGAACTTGGGTGAGTTTTGGAGCGTTTCGGTCAATCTTATTCCAAGAACTGTATACAATTCTGTGACAGACAAGGACGTTTGTACTAATTAGTTCGTTAATATTGATATAGTTGCTGTCGTGTAGCCTCATTATTGTTGATCTCGGTATTATTAAGTTATTATTTCAATAAAGTATTACACTGACAAACTGTTCATTAATTACAAGACGTATTTTTACTACAGTTATTAAGTTGTCAGACCATTATTATTTGTGATGTTAGGTTAAGGTATTATGGTACATTCTGTTTGAGTTTCTTGGCTCTCATTTTCGGGAATGTTGGTCTTGTCCAAAGTGCTGGTAGATTCAGTCCATTCAGACAATATGTAAAGGGACAGTGATGTGGCAAATGTATTAAAAAAATATGTAAGAATTTGAATTCCTAGGGACCGTTTCAAATTACGCGCTATTATCAATAATAAGTGTCGTTAATCAGTAATTGTCAAAACTATATTAAAATATAAAAATCACTAGACCATGAAAATAAAAGCAGCCTTGAAAAACAACCTAAAAATTCAAATCATCAAATAAATAATTTTTCAAGAGATATTTTTATGTATCCGTAATTTTACTTCTGGCATTTTTCCTCTGTCGCTTCGCGTCTTTTTTGTTTTGGCGTGTAATTCACAACTCTCTTTTTAATTATTTTAAGTGACCCTTAGTTGTCCTTCGCTTGTACTTATCACATGAGGCAAAGTTAGGTATCTACTTGTTTGGCTGAGTTATTTCATCAGCAAAACCTGAGACTCTAAATTCGTCGTATAAAGTTCTTGTGGAAACCAAACTGCACCAGTATTTTTATAATACAAAAAATAATACAACATATCCCAAATATAAAGTTCAATTTATCCCCCCAGTTAAGGTTCAGTTTTATATCTTCATTAAAGCGCCACATTACATCGCGGCTCGCTGGTGATCGGTTAGAGCGCCCGATTTATTGCGGCCCTCATCGGTACCGATGTTGGATTTAGAGCCCCGGACACTTAAATATATATTTAGGGCTTTTGCCTCTGTATCTGCCACCGATTTCCTGTTAAAAAGTAACCAACCAATCCTATTGTGTCATCTCCATGCATTCTTGGAAGTGACGACGGATTTTAAAATGATCTATGTTGTAATTCGAAGCTTGTTTTTTTTTTTCTATTGCAGTGGCTAAGAGGTTTGCTTCGTCCGAACAAAGAAACATGTAAAGAATACAATGGAAATCAAGAAGGACATTTGTTTCACGAAGGCGCAGCATGTCGATGTTGAAGAGATAAAGGTAAGACTAAAAACATATTTAATAATAAATTTAAATAAAAATAAGCTACTCAAATTAAAATAAAACTAAGCTACTAAAATTAAAACAAAACTAAGCTACTCAAATATTAAAGATGTAAATAATAATCACCACTTTAAAAAGAACACCCCCTCTAGCAGGTCCGCTCGCGGCATGGTCCCTATGACACCGGCTGCATTAGGTACCTCTATGGATAGCTAGCCCAATCCTTAGGAAGAGGTAAGCACCAGCTCTAGGATCTTCGGAGGTGTCTATGAGCCGGGATGACAGAGCCTTAATGAAGCTTTTCTTATCGGCCGACGTAGGACCCATGGTCTCCACTTCAAGTGCCACAAATTCATAATTATGTTATAATGGTGAATATTTGCGGCGCTTGATGGTTTGGGCCTGATCAATAATAATGACAACATCAACATAATTAAGACTCAAATACTCCTCAACTTTCTTCCCACCCCTACAAAAGAAACCCCATTTTTTAAAATACAACATAAAATTATTATACCTAGATGTTACTGTTTGCCAAGAAACAAAGATAGATCAAGAAAATGGCCGTATAAATATTACTGAAGGTCTTATATGTATAATAGTCACCATATCGTAGACAGCAGAAAATAGCGCTAAGTGCCGCCGTTTAATAGCCGTTATACCATTAGTTATTTATAACTGTGTCTCGAGGTCACCCATTAAGCTCCTAGCTTATTCACATCCACTAAAATAGCACTCCTATTATAACTTATTCAGCTCCCCGATACCTATACCTTAATTTGTAGTCTTAAAGCAAGTTTCTAAATACAAGTTTCCAAAATTCTAAACGCTATATACAGAATGCGTAAACAGAACGTCGAGAATTCCTCGTTCCATCATTCCGAACAGGCTGAACACTTAACAAAAGCTCTTCAAATCCCACCACAGGAGTAAAAACAAGAAATCTGCGTCGCAATACTTTTCAAACTTACATCACCAACCTTGCCGCATTGAAAATCAATCTGAGATAGAAGAGTAGAGGGTCTGTGTTTGAATGTTTAAAGCTGGCGGTTAAGGCGTTTGGTTTGGATGCGGAGATCATCCGGGGTGGAGGTAAAAAACTGAATAATTCGCGTACATATCTCGCGACATGGCTGGCGTCTTGGGAGTGGCAACAATTTCCCATTTGGTCGAAACGCAGCCGTTATCAAAATACGCTATTCGCCTCGACGAATATGTGGTGACGGATATCAGGCAAACGAGGAAGTTGGCTGAGTCGTGCATGTTATTGAAATCATGATATAAGTAATTTTACTCTGTAGTGTTGTGTGTTTTATTTCGAAAACTTAGTTGATAAATAGTTAAGCAGTTAGGTGGATACTAAAGTTTAATTCAAATATTGTGACTGGAACAAGACCAGCTTTCCAATAACAGAAATAAACAAAAAGGCAAGACAACGCTGAGCGGAATAAGTGCGATGATAAAACTTCTCACTCTGTTTTGATTGAAGCAACGCAGACGCAGTTTCGGCTTCGAGAAATATTGCAGATTTATTAGCGCTCCAGAGTTTGTGAAAAATTGCCACGAGAAACACACCCCGACAGCCGAATAAATTGTGATTGAGGAATTGCTTTCCAATTCTTGCACGAGAATTGAAATTCCTGCAGATATCTCGAACGGATGTCTGATTGAGAAATAAACGAGGAGTTTTTATATGAGAGTTTTATGGGACATTACGCGCTCTATTGGTTATGAGCCACGCCTATAAATCCCTGATATTGGTTTATCAAGTACAACAATATCTTTGGAAATATGTAGCAATATCAAAGGGTGGGATTGGTACGCTGATTCTCGTTGGAAGGGTCGGATGGGTCCAGATAAAAAGGGTGTTCCAAGTTGGGCCAATATCGGTGACAGGGCCGCGTCGGCACTTTGTGGCCCGTGACGCCGCACTTTGCTCGGCCTTTTAATAGAAAAACATTTTTCGGTTTAATAAATTCACTTGTTGCCAAATCATCCTCGATTTCTCCATAAAAACTCTTCCAAATTCCGTGTAAATTTTTTGCTCTGCTTAGAACACTTTTACGAAACGCTTTAAAAAAATTAAGTTTCGTAAAAGTACACATACTGCCGCACTCAGAGACATCAATTAAATTTAATGTTTAATTAAAGTTGTTGCTGTCACTTTCTTAGCTATAGCAATAGAACAAGACAACATGTCACTAAACGAGCATTAAATTTAATTGACGTCTCTGAGTACGGCAGTTACTTATTTAAATAAATCAGTGATTTTACACTGGCCAAATTTTACCCAAATAACAAAGTATATTTCTATTAAACATATTATAAAGTATATCCAAGTGAAGGACTAAGACGAAATATGAGGAAGCAAGTTTCCGCCCACTTGTCAGGAATATGAAAGGACAAGAATCCCGGGCCCAATGTTATTTACATGAGTATTCCGATAAATGTAAGGGGTTAGCGTGGCCCAGCTATTTACCTACGATATGCGTAATCTTTCGGAAAAGGGGTCTGCGGACCGGCCTCGACTTCAATGAAGATCCCTCCCTACCCTATTCAACTCGCATCCCTTTCTTAAACCAACAGAATATTTGTCTCCTTCACCGTACACGAATATAAGCAGGACAGCGTGTACAGGTTCAACATAATTCAAGTCTGTCGGGATCATGTAACCTTTCGGATTTGCTTTAGCCGTACTATTCTGGATTGCTTTGTAATATAACGCTCGATACAAAAGTGCGCTCTCTTCTTAGCAGCGTAGCGAGTAAGCGAGACGGAGTAATTTATTTAAGTGGAAGATCGTTGTGAATATAAGTTTTGCTTTTGAATAAAGGATCGAAAGATTAGGAGCATGGCGATGTTGATGGTTCAAATAATACAGCGGGATGCTCGCTGAAGTAAACATCAGAATGAAAGGTTATTGTAATAAAAATGTCATCATGGAGGCGATAAAGAGGAAATTGAGCGCAAAACATTTTTTGATTCTTCCCTCAGTGGAAAATAACTCGTTATTGATGTCCAAAATCACAAAAAATAATGTTAAAATACGGTCATCAAACAAGATAATCCTGTACAGGTAATAAATTGTCCATTTTACTACGTACAATAGGGTTTTTTTGCTATAAAAGCGACCAGACGGCTGAATATAAAGCGGAATGAGTAAAAAGCAAATTTATTCCCGGGTATCTAGGCACAAACAGATTAATACATTTTTGTCAACACATCAATTAGCGCTTACTGCGACGGGGGACAAATAAGGGAATTATTTCACTGGATCCGATGACAAAGCGCTGGTGTAATTCTCGAAAAACGAGACAAAAACACTCGCTGTACTCGACGCTGAGGAGTGAGAGGTTCTTAGAGGTGAGGTTTTGTTGCTTTCTAGTGATAATAAGACTCATTCATATACGACATCAGCAGTCTCGTAAAAGTCGCCGCACAGAAATACTCCAAGAATATTGACGAAACTATCTTCAGTCTTTGGTGGGTTTTTAACAACTGAAACAATTAAAAATTAACCATTGTTAGATTTGTAACTTCATTAAAGTCGCTAAAGCAAAGATTTCTTTGTGTATTGATTGATCATAACCTTTAACCCAATAATACCGAATGAAAAGAATCCTTCAGTAACGTTAGTTCTCTAGAGTTATTTGCTTTGCTTGATGAACGGACGGTAATTTTCACTTAAGTTATGAAACTTTTAAACTGACGTGATCCTGTTCCACAGCCTGATGAATTACTTTAAAACAATAAATTATCATCTTGGTTTTTTTTCATAGAAAGAAAGAAATAAAATAATGTATTCGTGACATGCATAACAAAGTACAGATTAACAAATACAAGATGAAAGTAGCCACAAAATGGTCCCAACTCAGCGTAATGCTGGCATTAAAGTCAGCGCTGGTCTTCCGTTGGAACCATCAGGTAAAACCACGGAAGGTTACACAATTATAATTAATTGAACACAAAACATGAGTAATAAAACGAGAAGAAAAAAAAAATATTAAAAAAAGAAGCTCTGAGTTTCGCAAAAACATGCCCGTCCTTAAATGGCGGAAAGGGCAACAGTCCCTTAGCCTTATTTACATGACATGGAACAAGCAGAGAAAACCGACATGACTTATTTTATCTATGGCAGCGCCTATCTATGATGGATGATAATATTGATAATAATAAAGATTATCGATATTATCGATCCAATTGTTTTGTTTTGATTCATCCTTTTTATTCATCATACTTGGTAAAAAGAACAAGAAAGTGTCAGTTCTAACTTCGGAATTTGAAAGTAGACTCCCAGAATCTGGCCGCGATATCCTACGCGTCACCACTGTTCCGGCCCTTATGGCCTCGTATGGCAGTTGTGTAATTATTACACAACTAATTTATGGCAAGAGTACTATTCGCAGAATATAAACGGTCCTATTACCACTATCGAGCGTTAGTGTATGAGCTGTAGGGGATGTCAATAAGTCTTTGGGAGTGTCTAAGACTGAATACGTAATGAGTTTCAGTGCTGCCGTAATATCAGAGAAGGCGGCTAATGGTAGTAGTCAAAGTATTCTAATCTTTCTTGATAACCTTATAAGATTTAAAATGCTACGAGTAATTTTTTGAAAATCTATAGCGCAGGGTTCACTAAGCCAGCACTACAGTAAGTAGGTAAGCCAATGAAAATATTTCACACTTTAGTCCTGTTATGTATGACAACCTGTGGCGTAGACGTGTTCTGGAGTGGCCGTCTAGTTAGTTGGAGCTATAACATACGAGGAGCGCTTAGAGACCAAATACTCAAGACCGAGCTGGACATAGTCATGGGAGAGGACTATGTCCAGCAGTGGACGGTAGTGGGCTGATGATGATGATGAGTGCCTTGTCTTACATACATACATTAAATCACGCCTGGTTTCCCTGAGGGGTAGGCAGAGACGACTTCTTTCCACTTGCTAACATCTTGACAAATTTCTTTCGCTTCTTCAACATTCATACATCGAGTCATGCACGTACGTCGGTTTCGGGTACTTAAGATTCGGCCCTTTTCCAGTCTTTCTCCGATTTGATTCGAAAAAGTACGCCTAGGGCGGCCCCTTCCGACCCTTCCACTCACTTTCGATCTGTATATCTCTTTCGTCAATCTTCTTTCATCCATGCTTTGCCTTGTCTTAAAAAACTCTAATCTGAACATCAAATGATAAGCATCGCAAACCGAATTATAAGTACATGCACAAGGTTCTAAGTATGTTCAACATTTTAATAGTGACTCTGGTCCTTACCTCACGGAACACAGTCTTTCATATTTTCGCTTCTACCACGAACTCGGACTGCCAAACGGTAAAAAGTGAAAAATAGCGTCTACGTGATGTAGGTAAAGCTAAACTTTAATATTTTAATTCCTGCAGGATCTTTAATACATTCACTGCCACTAACTAGCGATTGTATTCAATTCTAACACACCAAAAGTGTCGTTGGCACTGGTTGTACTTAATACCCCAAATCACAAGAACTCCATATCGGATCCATTTTGTATAGAAAGCTAGAGGTCTGGCACTGAATATGATTTTTAACATTGGGAAACAAGTCACTGTGCGTTCAAATTTATATACATCGTGTTCCGTTTTCATTGTTCTTGGTTGTGTACGGTCGCGCACTTTAATAGTTGAGCCCCTATTAAAACCTGCCATGGCTGCGTCAAGTCATGAGGAATAATTTATATCGAAATCGATCGTTGACTTTCCACGTCGTGAACAATTAAAAGTAATTAAAGTATTTTTCATTAAGTACGGTATTCGAAATACACTATAAATTAGCATGCCTTGTAATTAACTAAAGCTGGGCATTAACGGCCGCGCCGTTTGTCTCGGCGACAGATGGAGTGTATACAACTGGATGGGTGTAATGTGACCACATTCACGTGCGCGCCATGCCTTGCGGCAACGGTGCGAAATCACGGAGCAGGCGACGCCATTTGGCTTGGCGCGGCACAGTGATTCCGCTCCCATACAAGGGCGGCCATAAATACCTTTACCGCGAAATACAGGTTTTTTCCTATTTAAAACGTTAAAATACCACGAAAGCAATATGTAAAATGAAATTTAAAACATTTTTGTGAATATATAATTAAAAAATACGTTTGTTTACCGTGTAGAAATGTCTCGGAGTAAAGTTGTTTTTGACATTGAATATAAATAATTTTATACGCGATGTCCATTGGATAAAAGGTGGAAATAGGTGTTGCTTGTTGTTAAAAAAACCATCAAATTAAACAGATAATTAAAAAAAAACCATATTATTCAATAAATTAACATAAAACTGTGCAAATATTATCATATAAAACAAATAACACTAAAGCATTAAAATTACTTATTTAAAGATAACAATTCTATTACAGATTTTGATAAAACACTAATTTTTTTTGTGGGTAATTTTTTTAGACTTGATATAAGTGGATCTGAGTGAAGAAGCCTGTTAATCAAGTCTGTGTTTGTCAAAACGCGGTTCATCTTCCGTGTATGCTCTTGTCGAAACGCTTTAATGTGTTTGTTACTCGCTTCAGCTGCTTCTTCAGACAGTTCCCCTATATATGGACTTTTGTAGAGCTTAAGCTGGCATCATCAGCGGAAGTATTGAGCAACGTATTAACAGCAGACCAATCGAAGTTGGATAGTTCAGCAAGTCTTCTCCTTTTTGTACGTTTACTACTGTCATTGAAATCTTTTTTCGGACGGCCACGCGAACAAGAAGGAGACGAATCGACGTTATCTTTCTGCTGCAAAATACGCGGTACAATATTTCGATGTATGTCAATATACTCTATTACAGCAAGCCAATCTAAATATTTTTCTATTAATTTAGACTTACTAGAATAAGTCTTTTTCCAATAACACGAAAATCGTTTGCATAAATTGCTAATTCTGTCGCTTAAAATCTCCATGTGAATATTTTCAATGTTCTCGGAAAGAAGTGACATTTCAGTCAAAGTACCCAGAACATGTTGACATTTTTCTTTTTCAGTGCCTTGTTTGGAGTGCCACATATCAAAAAAAGGACGCCTTGAAATAGCACATCTCAAAATAGTACCCAAAACAAAGACATAAACATGTTAGAAAAAATCTCATTATTCTTGACCAAGGACACTTATTCGTTGACACCCCTTTAACTAGAAAAGTTGACAACAGACGAGAATGAAACTTATAGCCCTTATTAAGGACACTTTGATCTTTAAAATGAAGTATGCCTCTAGTGCGGCACAGGTCGGCATCAAAGTATAACTCTAATTGAATTCGTAGTTAAGAATATTTTTTACGAAACGATAGACCTCCCGTAGAAAATGTGTATAAAATTCAAACACACATATATATACATGAAACATCTTAGAAAATAAAGTACATACCTTCTTCTTGGATTTTCATGTTTTCACCACGTGTTAATAAACAAATAGTAATAATAATACACGATAACAAAGTGATTAAGTTACGGCGTCAGAAGTGCACTGCTAATGAGGGTTGAGATGTTATCACTTTCGTTGCACAAATGTAAATGATAATTGCAATTTATAATTGTGACAATTATTGTATTTGACGGATTGTCTATTAGTGAATCATTTTACTTACCTATTAGACCGGGATACGCTCATGACCTTTTTCGAATTATGGCCTACTGCGGAATCACTGTGCGGGCGGAAGCGTGGCGTGTTCTAACGTTTAAATTCAAAATTCACGATAGTTCCATTTGTATTGCGCGTTGAGGCATCGCGCTGGCTTTCCGTCCATTTGGTATTTTAAACACTATTCGGCTTGTTGGGGCGATATATACAGCTTAACAATCTTCTAATAGTCGGATTGACTTGAAATGTCGCATACTAATCTAAATTCCGAAAATGATACAATAATTATGTTTTGTATGGAAAGGTAGCTTAAGTATGATGATGGAGATGGAAGGTGGCTATAGGAATTCCTCAATGACTCGTAGATCTGTTGAGTTTATACTAATTTAACTGATCTTTTGTTACTAAACTAATCATCAGAGTTAAAAGCACAGTTGTATAAAGGGTGTTATTAAAAATTGAATTTCTGAAAAACTTATTTTGTGATATTAAATAATTCCAATTAATTTTGTTCCAGGGTTCTGCTGACGCTCCGGCTCGCTGCACTATCGTAGTGTAATGGCGTCGTAAATTCTCCATTAATTTGGTAATGTGCAATGAGTGCCGTAGGCTTTTAATAAGTTACACATAAAGCTTTAATTACTTGAATTATGAGTTTAAAATGGCTTTGTTTTTTCAGATCAACACAGTAATAGATGATTAAAATAAAAGAAGAATAAACCGGTAAGAGTTCAAAATTACTTATTTACTTACTAATAAATTTAGGTTTTTAGTCAATTAACTAGGGATTTCCATCCAACACGATATTTATCGATAACTAGTTTAAATACCTACTATAAAGTGGCATTTCATAGTTGATATTAAGTTCATTGGATTTATCCACGTAGGTACTTATCCGTATATCAGGAGAGTTTTTTAACCATAAATTTATTAAAATTTCACTAATCCAATTTTTCACGCGGTTCATAGGAACTAAGCTAAAAATAAAGACCGCACCACGAAAAAATAATGAACTGCAAAACAAAAACTAAACGAACGACAAACTACGCTCTTGATTTTTTTTGCTGCGTAGTTTTAGATTTTGTAGTTTCCAGATTTTTTTTGATGTGCTTTTAAATGTCACTCGTTCAAAACTGGAGTTTTTGAACGTTGGGAAGCTAAATGGCTTCAATATCACTAGTCATATTTTTAATAAGCAAACAGCGAAGGAAATCCCTTGACGTCTATCGCTTTATTTTAAAAAAAGGCATTAAGTACCAAGTTCGTTATCATAATTTTATAATTAAATCATTCATATTTATTATAACTTTGTATGATCTATCACTTCCGGTATAATAGACAGGGTTCCGGTTAGTATTGGACAGTGACTTACTTACTTATTCGATACTTTATCATCGATAATGTCCTCATCCCTATTAAATTTCTTACATATCTGGTAACATTTTATTATGCAATACTAGGTATTGTTTTTAACGCAGCCGCTATTACTATCAAGTAAATTTAATAACAGTTACCTACCATAACGTTTATAATGTGATAACATGTCAAAGCAACGTGGTTTTAACAAGTAGAATAGATTCCTGTCAAACCAGTTTGCTTAAAAATCTACTTTAGTGGTACCAGCACGATTTGATATGCACGCTACATAAAGGACACTTTTCCTTTGTCTCATATCTGTATCGACACACGTTCCCTATTTCCCAGCGAGCGCAAGGAATACTGACACGCTGTGGAAATTTCGGAGATGAACATTTTTATTACTGTCGTGGATAATATGGATATTGTTACTTATCACAAGATTACCTTGAGAAATTTATAAATAGTTGGCTCGTGATCAGATCGATTTAGATCTTCTTACCGTGTACTCTTGACAAGTCAATAATAAACTAGAGCTCAAGCTCGCAGTATCCCTTTGAAACGGGTACAGCCAAGGGCATAAATATATATACATTTCCCAGACGTCAAAAATATATATACACATTTATGCCCCTTGACTGTATCTATAATTTTATCGAAACACCTTTCAACAAACGTCATTAGTGAATATCACTAGTCATATTTTTAATAAGCAAACAGCGAAGGAAATCCCTTGACGTCTATCGCTTTATTTTAAAAAAAGGCATTAAGTACCAAGTTCGTTATCATAATTTATAATTAAATCATTAATATTTATTATAACTTTGTATGATCTGTCACTTCCGGTATAATAGACAGGATTCCGGTTAGTATTGGACAGTAACTTACTTACCTAAGGCCGAACCCTATATTCAATCCGAGGTTAGATAAGGCTTACCTCGGGTTAAAATTTGACATTTGCCCATACAAAATAAATATATATACATTTCCCAGACGTCAAAAATATATATACACATTTATGCCCCTTGACTCAGAATTTCATTTCATCGAAAGGTAGTCTATAAGTGTAACAGAACCAAACCTTCGTTATTAATGTTTAAAGTATCCGGAAACATTAGCAGTACATACATAAATACCGTCACGCCTTCATCCCAGTGGGGAAGGCAGAGCAACAGAATTATATACCAACAACTCTAACAACTTGTAAGTAATTCTATAACCACATTTTGCACAACCAGGCTAAGATGTTTACGATGTGAATAGTGACAGGTTGCAAGCCCATAACAATACTACAAGCCTTTGTTCCCTTAGTCGCCTCTTACGACTTCTACAGGAAGACTTGGAGAGGCACTATTCTAAGCAAGCAACCACACAGCACCATTAGAAGTTTTAGCAGAAAATTGCGTTCGGTGAAATTAAATTCGATAAAATGATGGGTTACCCTTTCAAACTCATAAAATGGTTTATTCAAATATATTGTTTGGTTTAAAATTTAACCTAAAATCCCTTCTGGGTTAAATAGCACAATTGAATAAATATCTATTGAGTAGGTTAGTAGGGTAGTTAAGTAAGATTATGTTCGTTTTTTTTAAATAACTGTTTCATTTGTAAAATGTACTTTTGGGACAAACAATGTTTATGATACTTTATATCGATCCCAAACTCACTCAAACTTCCAAACTTACGAAATTCCAAGTTAACTCGATACTCTTTAACTGTGTAATAAAATAAATTAATACTAATAGAAAATATCCAACAAACCATCTGAAAGTGTGAAATAAGTAATAACAACACAAGTGTTGAAATGAGCAATTTATCGAAGAACAAAGTTCGTCCGAGGCGGGCAGATAAGAAACTACTTATAGCTGGTTCCTCGGTTGTTTCGAATGCAGCGAAATGCACCGGAACGAGAATTGCAGCAGAGATAACACCAGCCCGGATTTCCTTAGCGAAAGTCATCTTGAAGGCTTTGGTTGTCTTGAAATAACAAGGCTTTATGCGCGACTTTGTCCGTCTAGAACTTAAAGTTTTTGTCTTACTCCATATGTTATTTTTGAAAACCTTCATCAGGCAATGACGCTCATGTTCCCAAATATACCTTACAGGCTAGCAACATAAATTTCAGGTAACGATCAATTATAAATGACTCCATCACTAAAATTAAAACTCACTTTTCGACAGCTCGTGGTCAGGTTTTATTGGTGGTGGATGGGTTATGTCGAAAAGTGGTTATTATTTATTTATTTAATAAGTACAATTTTTAATTAAGACTAAAATTAGGCATTGCCCCACAAAACTGGAGTAACAGTTTGACTGTCCATAAAAAACAGTGAAGTATACTAAACATACATTTCTAATATTATATAAGTAAATCTAATTAATGTTTTTTTATCAGTCTCTTGATTTTATTTTATTTTAATTTTTTTATTGTTTATATGTGGTTACGGAATTATCAACAAGTTTTTAGAGTTGTTGGTAATTCTGTAGCTCTGCCTACCCCACTCTGGGAATGGAGGCGTGAGTTTATGTATGTATGTATGTATTGTTTAAATACTCTTACTCGACCAAGGGTCACTTCGTTAATAAAGGTATTGCCTCCGTCTTTTAAGTCAAAAGAAGACACGTCACAGAAACCCAAAAATCAGAATTGGAAAAAGATCATGCTCCAATAGCATCTAAGTCAGAAGATCTAAAAATTCAATCACTTCTAGATTCCACTCTAGAGTTCGACGTCAAAGCTTTCGAGCTTAATAAGCTCACGTCGAGTTCGCAGGAGAAAAACACCGTCGTGGAGTTGTGATCGGAAAACGAAACCTAAGAATTGGTTAATCCGTTATTTTAGGAACCAAATATCAGCTTACGCGCTAACTTTTCACTATACTATCCATTGTATTTATCTACTTACAATACGACAAAAAAATATTTGAATTTGAATTTGAATTTTGCGGTTTGGATCAGACAGGCGTGCTCCAAGTAGTAAGTCCTAGATCTCATTTTTGGTCTGTACCAGTGGACGGGACGAGTGAGTTTTAATTAAAGTTAATGTCGACCCCAAAACTGTAATTATTTAAGTGTCTTAGCTTAAATCAGTTATTTAATATAAACTTAAGTCCTCAGCGTTGTTATCATTAAATATCCATCCATGGGCTTCAGCTACAACTCTTACCTTCAGGTGGCTAATGTGCTCTTCTTCCTGATATGAATGAACAAAATATTCAAGCAGTTTTGCATTATTACTAGAAACAACCATAAATATTCTTAACTTTTACACATATTTTAAAAGAAAACTGCAAGCAAAGGAGAAATAAACAAATAAAGCAAAGGCAGTTGAGGAAAGTTGGAGTCGCACGAAACTTACGTAATATCCCGTCTGCGACCTCCACCATAACTCAGCAACTTAATATGAGATGCCTTCTGGAACTACTGCCTACTTGAAACAGACAAATTAGCAAAGGAATAAGGTTGATAAATAAAAAATAAAACAACGTAATCTTACCGAAATTAAATCCCTCGAGGGCTCGTTTATTGAATTTCCATCGGGACGTATAAAAAATTCCGTAGTTTCTTTAGCGATTTTTATAACATATTTCATGTAAATTGTAGTGTTGTAAAGAAACCGACACATATTTTGTATTTTATATTAATACGGTTAACCTAAAAACGAGAAGTCTTCAGTAAGGTGTAGAGTTTGTTAGTATGCAAATTATTCAACTGCAGCTTCAACGAAATCACTGGAATATTATATTGGAGACCATAGGACCTTGGTCAGCTGATATGAAAAGCTTTATTAACACGTTGCCTGCCAACTACGAGTATACTCGTAATCGGTAGATTTGTCCCCACTGCCGACTACGAGTATTTTCGTAGATCTTTATTCTAAATCTCATAGATTATTTAAAATGCTGGCAAGGAAAAGAGGGCATCAATGAAAACTTTGGCATTGGAAATATAATGAAGTTTATCAAGTGAAAAAAGTTTCATACATTTTTTTTTAGTCAGACGTCATGTTTATTTTTTGGACTCATATGGACTGTTTTGTAGGGATGGCATTAGGTATGCAATAATTATACTACGAGTATATTCGTAATGGCAGGCAACGTGTTAAAGCTCTGTCATCCCGGCTCATAGACACCTCCGGAGATCCTAGAGCTGGTACTTACCTGTCCCAAAGGATTGGGCTAGCTATCCAGAGAGGTAAAGCAGCCAGGGTCATAGGGACCATGCCGCGAGCGGACCTGCTAGAGGGGGTGTTCTTTTTATAGAGGTGATTATTATTTACATCTTTAATATTTGAGTAGCTTAGTTTTATTTTAATTTAAATAAGTTTAGTTTTAACCGTTAATTTATAACCATCTTGGCACAAATTTCAAATATAGTCTTAATTTATATTGGAATACGCATCCATGATTGTGTTTCGAACGGTGGATAAATCGTCAGTCCGTCCATCGATTTACATTGCGGACCAAATCATTGATATTGATGCAACTGCCGGCAGTCCGAACTGTAGTTTTATGCAATTTTCAAGCGCTTGGATTGCATTTAGAATTGGCGCATGGAACGTGAGTAGAGCGAAAACAAAGGTTTTTTTCGGGTCACCGCCGGACGAAAATTGCATTTACATGTCCGCTGACCGAGGGATGGAACGCCGCGAGTCGTTTTCCGAACTTTAAAAGGTTTCAACTAACAGTTCGGTTAATATTGATCTGTCTGTTAAACGTATTAAAACACAAACTATAAGAGTGTTCCATGCTTAAGCCCTGCAAAAGTGTGATGCGATGCAGATCTGTGGTAATAGACAAGATGACTTGCAAGAACGTGATCTTTATCAAAAATGTATAGGAAAGTTGCCGGACGATCGCGTGGAGCGCTTATGACAGCGCTTATCGTTTACGTTAGCGTCATGTATGTTGTCTAGAACTTCTCTATGTGGTTCTCCACCGGACAGTCCACCGACTCAACGCCAAATCACCAATACACTTGCGGATAGCCGGACGATCGTCGTCAATTCTGCCCTCCAAGCAAAAAAAGCAGTATACCAAAATCAATAAACAAAGCAATTTTAGTTCTCTTGTCTTAGTAATAAGGTTGATATTGCTACAGGAATTTTATTTGACTTACTGCGTATTAGCTTAGCAGGGCAGAATTGTCAGTCGATAAATACTCTCGTTCTAGAAAAGTCTTCGATAAATGCTGGTAGTGTTTTATGTGACAGATTTAAAGACGGTCGTAGGAATATTGCCGGCAGGCATAGTCGTTCTATGCTGGCGTGATGGATTTTGGACGGCATGGGGCCCTTTATATATAAAATACGCTATAGTCATTTCAAGTTCTAAGCCCAGGGCGTATTATGGCGTAACTATGCAGTTCATTTTACGGCGAGCGTAAAGGACAGAGCTATGGCAGTTATATAGCTCTGTCCCTTTCTCTCAGCGTCGAATGAACTGCATTGCTACCTCATAATAACCCCTCTGTTCTGAAAAATGGTAGTCGAAATAATCATCACCGGACTTAGGTATGAGTTTTTGGGTTAAATTACCACTGGGAGTTATAGTATCAAAAGTCAAGTTTAAACCGTAATATTACTGCAGCAAACGCCTGCGGCGACGCCTACGATGAACTAATGTGTTTTACAGAAATGCATTTTGGTCCAAATGCCGTTGATGAGCTGGGGCCTTATTGTACTTTGTATTTACACCTATTGTTACTGTATTGCCAACGTTGTGGTAGCGCTTATTAACTTGACAATAATGGTGGCTGAGTCAAAAACAAAATAATGACAACAGGTGGAAAGAGAAAGTATAGGGTGCTCTCGTTTTGTAAGTAATTTAATATTATTTGAAGATTGGGTGACAGGGAAGCAAAATTGTAAAAGGAACAGTGAGGGCGGTATATTGAACAGAGAATCGAAGAACTCTGAGCGCAACGTGGGATTAAGCTAATGACAGAAATTGTTTTACCTAAGTAAGATATTGTTAATAATGAAAGTAATTCTCATTTGTCAACACGTCAATTGTATTTGCTGAACAGTAATTTGATCAATGCTAGACATTAATTTGTACGTGCAAAATCAACGCTGGCAACTAATATTGACATTACTAAACGTATTTACGATACAACCAATATTTCAGCTGTCGCATTATACGAAATTGTATTTCAGATATTAGAATAATGAAACCAATTCGCGCTTGCATTGGGTTGCAAACGTTCAAATAGATTTATTATATTTAAGCGACTTTAGTTGATACAGTGTCTGAGGCAAGCAAAATTTAAAAACGCGGCAATAACGCCATTAGATATGTACATACATACATAAACTCACGCCTTCATTTCCAGAGTGGGGTAGGCAGAGCTAAAGAATTACCAACAAGTCTTAAAACTTCTTGATAATTCTGTAACCACATTTTGCTACATATTTAGATATTATGTAAACTGTTTATAATTCACTACAGGATGATCCCTGTGACAGCCGTATTTCTTAATTTTAAATACTTATCTGCTTATGCAATCTCAATAGTTGGGCCCACTAAGTATACCTACTTGCAAGCGACTTGTTTGCGATATGTTTATAAAAAGTGTTATTTTTTTAATTACCGAATGACATCGCAAGGTTTGTGCGTAGTACCTATTTATGAAAAGTCAAAGAGACAAGGGTATTATGGGGCTCCTGCCTGATGATAAATGGGATCTGTGACCCATAGACATTTGCATTCACAATAATACACTCTTAAAAAATGCTATCATTAAAAATCCTGGAGGACTAAATAAATAAATAAATATCTCGGGACAATCTTATACGAGTTGAGCAAGTTGTCCCAAACTAAGCTCTAGGCATGTAGTAGGTACACCTCTTTGCTAGCAATTTCATTGGTTGTATCATCCCCTCACATGAACATAACAATGCAAACACTATTGCTTGGCGGTAGGTTAAAAGATAAGATGACGGTAGCGATGCGTCCAACCACTGCTTGAATTTTTCTTTTAAATGTTACAGTCATGTCGCGGTGAAACTAATAATGATCGCGGGCACCCTGTAGTTAAATTCCGCACTTCAAACTCCGTAATAATCCAGATATTCAAAATAATTGGGATTGTTCATATTTTTTAAATTACTCTAATTTAAAAACCATTTCGAGGGTTTTAAAGCCGTTCTGCATTATTAAGTTTTTGAAATATTTATCTATTTCGTACATTTTGACAAAAGTATTTTTGACCTTTGTTTGACTTTCGTTTTTGGCTTGACCCTCCTAGGTGTCACTTACGAATTAGGCGAAACCCACTAGATAGAGTCTGTTTTATTCCACTATTACAATCACTTTTTATCATTAGATGTCATTTAATTCTTGTAATTTATTCGAAAATGCCAACCCAAATTTAAAATAATCATGTCATCCATAAAATGTATAATAATGATTTATTTTTTTAATGAAATTGGTCTCTTAAAATTACTTATTCTTTCCAATTAGAATGTTTAAACCTTGACTTTTTTTTTGCTCTATCCCAATACCACTATACTACTAATATTGATAACAAATTAAGTTTTTGCTCCAACATTGCACAGACTATTAGATCATCAATACGCGGTCCTCGCCAAACATTCCGGAACAGTTCCAGGCCCTTTTCTATATTATCTTGGTTCGACAACGGCCTGCGATTTATGTTATGGGTCTGGCGCGCCGTTTGGAGCGGCACCAACAGCCTGGAGGCCCAATTAACATGTTGATAATAAAACTAGCGGTTTTTAGGGATCCCGTTTATACTTTGGAGCATGTGTTGGAAATGTTGGGAGTTTGTCATATGATTAACTGGGACGTTAAATAAACTATAGTTTATAGAATTTCTATTTTTTTTTGTGTTACAGAAAATAGTCATATGATTTTGTGATACATTTTCGTGACATTATGGAAACATTTAACGTTTTATTAATTAAGAAATTCACCCAGAACTCTGTTCTTGTTGTTACCTTTTTCTTGGTGTTGGTGTTAGTTGCATAGCCATGAGTCCATCCTGAGTCATGGATGTTTTCTATGTATTTAAGTATATATTTCTCTATATAAGTATTTATATCGTTGTCTAGTACCCATAGTACCAGCCTAGAGCTTAGTTTGGGGCTAGGTCAATTGGTGTGACATTGTCCCCTGATATTTATTTATTTATTTATTTATAGCTTAAAGTAACTATGCCTCGTGATGTTGCTGGCCTGAGAATATGGGGTGATTGACGCTTCAATTTTTTAATGTTGTTACATATTAAATGTTTGCCTGTTTCACAATCGACCAATAAAGAATATTTGACAGATAAATTTAGCCCTTTCTCTTTCTTACCCTTAAAAATAGATAAGGAGAGAGCCAACTTTATGAGGCAGATAAATTTACCCGTCGATTTTGAAACAGGCCCTAAGACTTGTGAAAGTGTCCAAACTCCAGATTAAAGATCTTCATTTTAATATTGAATTTTAGTTAATATAATGAATTTCCATTGCAACCTTTGTCGAGTTATATTAAACTGAAAATGGAGCGGGGGTGCCTTAGGGATAGAGACAATGTCACTGAGACGGTTCAACTAATACTAGCAATTTGCGATAATAGCTACTATCATTTGGCTGGTTTTGCTAGAAAACCCTTTAAATTTATAGGTTTGCGTTGATAATAATCAGAGAGAATAGGTAACGGTAATTTGTTTTAACTTGCTTCAGTAACTACGGAAAGGTCATTATCTCACACGAGTGAATCAGATATTACTTATCTTCTTCTATCTACTTATATGCAATATCCTACAGTTAATCAACACGGCAATCAAGAGAGTAACTTATCGCAATTGAACCAAAAACATGGCACCAGGTCAGCAGCCAGGTAAGTAGGTATGCTGTACCCAGAGTAGGCAACTACTATAGGGATAGGCTTATTGAGAAGCGCTTAACTTACATTTTCAACAGCTTGCCTGCGGCGGCTGTGAGACTGGAGCCAAATAAAAATAGGTTTTAGAAACCCGTTTTTAAACATTACCTAAGTACTATTAAATTTTCAAGTTACTTATTGTTTATTAACTGTGATATATACCTACATATGTAAACTAAGACTCACGGATCTCACAGTCAAACTGTGACAACAGTGTTAGTTGTGGGACATTGTAATATAGCGAAGTTTGACAACAAGCCATAATAAATAAATAAATAAATGATGATAGTGTATCTAACGCAGGAGTAAAACGGTAAGAAGTTAAAGCTGCTTCATTTCGTTAGTTTTGCAGAATTGAGGTCTTCAAAGAATGGAAATAATAACTAATAAATAAATAAATAATAAATAAATATCAGGGGACAATGTCACACCAATTGACCTAGTCCCAATTTAAGCTATTAACTATAGGCTTGTATTAACGAACAACGATATAAATACTAATATAGAGAAGTATATACTTAAATACATAGTAAACATCCATGACTCAGGAACAAATATTCGCGCTCATCACACAAATATCTGCCCTTACCGGGATTTCTACCCAGGACCGCTTGCTTCGTAGGCAGGGTCTCTACCAACTAGGCCAGCGCGTCGTCAATAACTAAAATAACTTTTGTTTATGTATTTTCGATTGATCGGTCACTATGTGCATGTTATAGAAATTCGTGCAAATAAATATAATGCTTAGTACGTGTCTTTGAGAAGAATCCAGCGAGTTTAATAAAACAGAAGCATTCTTGTACGAGCTCGACCTAAATACTGACTGGCGAGCTAAAAAAGGAAGAGAACTAACGAAGTTGAACAAGGTTCACGCTTCACTGAATTTTGCAGTAACTGGTTTGTTTCAGAGCCAAAGTACTACCGAGCGTGCACTAACAGCGTGTAATGCTCTAATTAAAGTAAAAAATAGTGAACACGTAGTAGGAAGCTTAAATTTGTAATTTTTTAAAGCTAATACTTAATAAGTTTAAAACCATTTGGTTGCCAACTATAATTCTAACACTAATGATAAATTCACTTTTCAAAGACGAGTCAAATGGTCACAAATTTTAGGTTAATAGTTCAAAATCGACTTTGGTAGAAGTTTTTCATTGCATTGTGAAACATTTGTTAAATATAGTCATGGTAAGTTTCGCAAAAATCAGCTGTCAAAGACATGAAAAATGATTGTTGAATTATCACATTTGACATAAATAAATCATCCTTTATTTGAGAATTTATAGAAATCCTCTTTCCACTACAAAACACCCTGTTTATAGCTAATACATAATACCAAAGGTTCCACACCCCTGCACTGCATACATTACCTTGCCATTGTTGCAGGGGTACACAACCATAATTCCTATTCAGAGTTGGATTACGAGTTCGTGCAGTGCCAAGCCATACATTAAATTGGCCGCAGCCCAAGCGGGCATAGTTGTGTAAGGCTAATAGTGTTATATGGAGCGAATCAGTATTTGAATTGTTTGCTTGTAGACGTTTGTAGGGTTAAACTATGCCAACTTTGGAAAAGTGTATTTGAGCGCATTGTACTTAATACAATAAATTACATACTCTTGAAGCACCACTAACGAAAGGCAAAGCCAAATTGGGATGAGTTTTGTTTGAAATTACGTACATATCTTTGATTAAAACTGCAAACGTTTCTATTTGCAAAGAGGGATCCCTTCGGAAAGCATATTTTTTTACATGACATTGCAGAATTTAATAAATGGCTATTATGTGGATTATAGGTAGGTTAGGTTATGGTAGGTTTGTTTTTTATAATTTTTAAATTAAAACCGTATCTATTGTAGAAACAGTTTTAGGTCAAACGATTTAGGCGTAAAGATAAATAATGCGTAAAAAAATGCGATCCAATAGTGAAACTTGCGAAGAAAGCAAGCAAAACACAAACGCAATTTCCTTTAACATTTTCGAACGAGTAGAAAATGAGGCATTTCTGCTTAGTCCTCGGGGTTCCGAATGCATTTGCAGTTTTGAGAACGCCAATGTCTATGGGTCTCGAGAGTCTACTCACCATCCGGTGGCTTTCTCCGTGCCATGAAAAATATGTATTTGTGTTCTAAAGTTTAAAAAAATATTTCTGCTTGGTATTAACGTTCAATTGGAAAAGTAAAGTAAACATGTGAAAAGTACAGAAAAGTAGTTAAAGATGCCGAAAAAGACAGATTCAGTATTCATCGACCAGCTGATACGAATACGAGAAAATCTGGCGACTACGTGATTTTCCTGGGCAACTATTATTTAAATGACTGTTTCGATTTTATTTTGGTAATCAATTATTAAGATATCCTGAAAACATGTTATTAGGAGAAAATTACGTTCTATGAAATTGAATTCTATAAAATGATGCCGATTAAGTGAAATTCGATTATAAGTTTCCACTTTTTATACCTTCCACATCTGTACTAACTAACTGTTTCATAATATTTTAAAGTATTAAATATCGTTGTTAATTTTCGCACAAATTTCAGCAGGCCGCTCGTTATGACGTCACATTGCGAAAATTATTCTAATAAAATTTAACGACGTGTCGCCTATCCAGAATATTGGCTAACGTTCATATTAGTTCTATCGTCGTATTTTACTATTATCATACCATGTAATAACAATAAATTGAATGGCTTAATTGTAAGCATAACGTCATAAGTAAGTGACGACTATTTGGTCTTCCGTTCAGTCCACAAGAGATAATAGTGTTTTACAGAACAAATTGTCCTTGCGTGTGATATCCATTAAGTGAATGAGTAATCACGTAATGTTTGTTCTCCATACTAGGTATCCCAGTGTTGTATGTTACTTTGTATGGGAAAAACAACGGTAATAACTTATAAAAAAAAAGAAGAAAATAAAGGGGAAATAGATTCAAAAACTTCGTTGATTCGTAATGATTCTAATACGAGATATGTAAGACCCCACTAAAAAACTTATGAAATTAATGATTTTTCGTGACATGGACATACGGAAAAATTTCAAAAAATCTGATTATTATGATCAATTTCTCCGAAACTTGTATAAATCGCTGAACATACAAAGGGGTTAAATCGATAGCTTTTTAGCTGCTCTATCAGTTCTAGGCGGGTTGACGTTGGTTTATGGAACATCCTGTATAGGATTGACGTAAACTGCTGGGCGGTCGTGTCGAGCATCATTTTGATTCTATACATTTTGGCAGTTTGCGAAAATAGTTTACGTTATCGTTATGCATCTAGGGCCACAAGTAAGAATTGCTATAGGAAATTGTTTGATTGAAAACGACCAAGTACAAAACTAATGAAGTTCTATTATTTAACTTTGTATACTGTGGGAATATTTTCAATAGTTATTAAAAACGTGTAGTTAATATAAACATATCATCGTACATTTGTACAAACTGTTCGATTGTTTGATTAAATGTGCTGGTTAGGTTAGGTTACGATAAAACTTGCGTATATTGCAATAACATACTCGTAACTTATTAAAAATAATTTGTATTTATAGGTTTTACATTTTAGCCACGCGGTTGATTGGATATGACGCTACCCTAAAAAGCTACCCTCTTTTTAACGTTCGCATTTGGCGCCCCGCGTGCAATTAAAAGTAACAACCATCATTCTTTTACGTATGACCCCATTTATCGTTATCAAATAATGAACATCTCTCGCAAATTGAACCCAAGTATAATTTGGCCAAACATCTTCCGCGCGTATTACCCTTATTAAGCGTAAATGAAATTAGCCGTCTTTTGTTTTTCTAAAGGGCGTGATACAACACGATGGGTGCACATTAGTTGCTCGCTGTACATCGCCGATTTGTACGGAGTCCTTCCGACACAACAGAGGGACCCCTCCCGCGGGAAAGAGAAGGCGAGGTCTATTCAAATATCGCCTGGCTGCTCGCACCCCTCCCCACCCGCCAGCGCCTAGCAGTCTCGTTCATATTTCGTGCTCCTATTTTGCGCAGCATCCCCGGGTACCGAAATGCAGTCGGCAGACTACAAAACGTCCTACATCACAAATCGTGCAACGAGCTTTATACTTTGATACGTTCTGATAGAGTCGATTTTATAAAAACGTTAGAAATTATAGTTAAGCTCCATTGGGTCTGGATTTTCCTTGCCTCCCGAAGCCCGGAATTGGGGTAGAGATTCAGTACAAGTAGCGTGTGGGGCGCGGCTCAGAGAACGGTTAGACGCGGCCGAGCTGTTGCCGATAACGACACTTCCCGCCAGCGCTGCAATTTAATATTTAAAATTTAAATTCAGAACGGAATCCCTTCTAAGGTAAGTCTTGTGATTGGCTAGTTTTTATTTCGCGTACTGGGGTAGCGTCACTAACGTCCCCGCAGTTCCCACACGTTCCTAATTTGATTGCGTCAAGCGGTCCCCTAACTCGATTTGCCGTGACGCGCTCAAGTGTTGTTGACTTGTTGTTTCTATTTTGTTTTGGCGTTTCCCTTTACCTTTTATCTTATCTTTTTATCCCCAAGTTTTCCTGTTTGCGGGCTCCATTTACACTTGATAAGTGACAGTTTATCTTATTGTTACAGATGCCGCTACTTCGCGCTCCGCTTTCGCTCCGAATCAGGTAACGTATATGACTTTTATTTGGTTCTATTGTGTTACTTTGCAGAATGCTGCGTTATTTTTTTATTCTTATGTTCGTTTAATTCATTTCATGTTCGATTTTGCACCTGCTTCATTAAAGTAGGTGATAATGGCTTGAGTTAATTTAAGATCTCAGAGCCGCCGAGATAAGAGATTAAAACTTTGCCCATTCGTAACAAATGCGGAGATTGTAACAATAAATCGTCGCAAATGGGTTCAGATAACATCTGCTGGATGTTACGGTACAGTTATAATAATAAAATTCAAAGATTTATTTTGAGGGTGCTTTTTTAATT
Source organism: Acleris emargana (assembly GCA_927399475.2). Taxonomy (NCBI): domain Eukaryota; kingdom Metazoa; phylum Arthropoda; class Insecta; order Lepidoptera; family Tortricidae; genus Acleris; species Acleris emargana. Next base: position 3,501,555 of record OV656844.1, on the reverse strand, counting down.
AAGTAAAAAAATAAATGGAAAGATAATTGTTTTCTGCTGATTTTTTTTTATTATATATTTTTACGACATTACTATTATTGTATTATTATGATGGATTAACTTCAGTTGTCTTATTTTTTACATTCTTGTGTAAATAGGAACTGTTTATATTTATAATTCAATATGTTCGGGAGTTTTTTTTTCATAATATTTAAAGAGGGGATAAAATTGGAACGCACAGTTGGAAAAAAATGTGGCTATTGAAAAAATTAAATTAGCAAAAAGCTGGGGTTTCCCCCTCGCCTTTTACAGGATTTATAAAATCAGAAATTAAAATGTTCTGGTTGTTGTTACCTTTTGAAATACCTACTTATAATAATTATATCATTCAGAATAATTTCCGATGATAACATGTTTTGGAGATGACACATTTTCAATTACTTAAATCAAATTAAAAAAGTTAACCGTTAACCTACAAAAAACACGTACCTCGCTGTCTAATTTAAATATGAACACAGCTTCAAATCAGCTTAGTTTGTTAGTTAAAAGGCGGTAACAAAAAAGATAAGAATTAAATTTTAACTCCGAAGGCTACGAAGAAGCCTCAATAAAAATACGTTTGCCTTTTCTTTGTTCAGTAAAACAAAACGAATAATTAAAAAAATCTCGCCAGTATTTTTAGAAACTGGATAACTCTGATTAAAATCGAGGGCAGCGTTTAGTCTGCGGGTTTTGTTTTAATTAGCAAGATTACTCGCGTAGAGTGTAAATCTAGCTTTATAATTAGACCTACGTTTATCTAGCGACCCGCTGCGACTCCGTTTACGTAAAATTGATTCTATTATAATTCAGTCGGGAATAGTAACAAAATTCTTGGTATAAAAAGCAATATTCTATAATCGGGTTGCTTGAATATACTGTTTTTTTCCGCGACTTCGTTCGCGTTTAAGCCGTTTGTAATATTTTTTTCAAAAAATCATTCGTTTGTAGGCGTTTAGGTATGTCACAAAGAAGAGCTATTTAAAAAAAAAAAACTATTTTAGGGGTTTTGGGCTGCGCGATAATATTTCTCTCAGTTTATTCGGGCTCGATCCACGCGGATTAATTTTATACCATTCTCCCGGAAGAATATCGATTTTCTGGGACATGGATGGGGTTGCACGAGATTCACTCTATAATCTATACTCGTGTGGGTCAAATCTCGCTCTTTAATCTATAATCGGTTTGCAGGGGCTCGCTCTATAATATATGAACGTGTTACTGAAATTCCATTCTATGATCTATATATAATCAGGTGGGAGGTCTTTAATCTATAATCGGGTTGCTCGAGTCTCACTCTATAATCTATGATAGGGTTCCTGAAATTTCATTCTATATTCTATAATCGGGCAGCTCGAGTCCTGCTCTATAATCTATAATCGGGGTTTTCAAGTCTCACTCTATAATCTATGATAAGGTTTCTGAAATTTAATTATATATTCTATAATCGCGTTGCTTGTGCTACGGTGATGGAAAGGCGGTAAAATCCCACCCGGCAGCTATTCATTACGTAGAGCGAGATTATGGCATCACAAAGGGTAAAGTATGGCGGAGGTTACAAGGATTAAAGGGTTTAACGGAACTGGGTTGTTTAAGTTATATTGAAACTAACGAGACTAGAATAAAGTTGCGTTTGCATCGCAAACTAATTAATTTTGACTTTAGTTTATTTTTGAAGCACAAAATCTCAATTTCTTACACTCTAAACTACCTCTTTGAAATAATCGTAAGCGCTCGTTTTTCTTTAAAGAGGATTTATTCATATTATTATTATCATCTGCATATGTACTTAGGTTTAAAAAAGTTAACGGAAAAAAAAAGACAATGTTTTTTGTCAGCCGTACATTTATCTATGCCGTCATTAGCTGCGTATTAAGACTAATTATAGGCACAAGTCCAAACTCCGTGAGTCTAGATACGTTAAGTATTTCGGAGATCTGGTAGATACCTTCCAATTCTATAATCAATTCACCTTTTAGGCCATAATAATGAATTGCTATCGGTTTTAATAATAGGTTCAGAGTAACTCTCAATTCAATAATCGACATTTAAAAAAATATACTTGCAATTTATTGTAAACATACAGATATTAAAGTTTATAAAAGCTTGTAAAAACATGTAGAGTTTGGAAGAAAACAATGCCTCACCTCAACTATATAACTACTTAAAAAAAAAAAACGTCTTCATTGCCAGAGGCGGGTAGGCAGATCCACAGAATTACCAACAACTCTAAAAATTGATAAATTCTGTAACCACAGTATTAACTATATAACTATAGTAAATATAAAAGCCTATTACTATAATCGTGTTCTAACTCAAGACGCCATAAAAGTCCCATCTAATCTAGTACATACCACGGTCTAGACTGTATTAGCATAATAGTCTCCGTCTGCGACCCGAATCTAATCTGAGCCTTAGAATCGGGTAAAATAAACAGTGCAAAATGAATCTTACGGCTTCGTTATTGTGCTTAACGCGTTCGAAGTTGCGAGTTTTCTCTAGTATTCTATAATCGGGTAGAATATATTCTATAATCGGGTTGCTAGTTGGCAAGGGGGGAGGGAGGGGTAACCGCGATTGCTGGCAGCCATTCATTATGGCGGCCCGGCGGGCAGGCCCGAGATTATTACGACACACTGGAGAAAACACAGTGGGGTTGGTAAAGTTGGGATAGAGAGCGGTTTATATCGTCTAAATAATTAAGTCGCAAATTAAGCATTACAAAATAATAATTAAGAAGTACTTTGCGTCCGCCTTAAATTATCGCTGTATTCCTGGTAAATTACTTTTTTTTCTGCAAAACACGGATTTTTTTGTTTTAACATGAATTAAGAACAAAACTAGGTTCATGCACTTATATTTTAAAATGCCATTCTTATAGGTAAACATATATTTTAATTTAAAAAAAAACATGCGAAATGTTCTGACGCTCGGTCACTTCAACTCTTCAAGATTTTGTGTCATCCTTAACAACTCAATTACCAATTTGGTGACAAAGTTATAAAAACAAAATTTGTCAATTTGCGGTTCAGGCGGCGGCTTTAGCTGAGCTACCTCAGCAATGAAACTTGCCAAGTTAAAAACACAACACGTTAATACCCCACTGACAGGACAAACTCGTCGACGAATTAAAAATCGAGTGGTCAAGTAGAATAAAGCCTCTTTACTGACTCTGCTCTCCTAGTCTCCGCTCCAAGAAAACTCTCTCTTAATAGTACATTGTTGCCTAGGCGCGGAAAGTAAGGGTTTTCCTGACGAGGTGGTTAGCAGGCCGAGCAACAGCGAGGCCTGCTAAAATACGAGTCAGGAAATCCTCGTTTCCGCCGAGGCATACATAATGCTTTTCTCAAACATATGAGGAAATAATACAAATACATTTCTAAAAAGCAAGTAATTTAATTTCCTTAGATTTAGCGGGAAGCAGGTTTTGCCTAACCGAGGCCGCTTCAGATTTTAATATAGGCGGTGTGGTACCTATTTCGTCGCTTTCGTCGCTTGAGCTCATTTTTTATAGTAAGTATTTCACACAACAAATAGTTTAATATTCAGTTTCACAATTATATTATGCAGAATGAACGAATGTTACCGACTGTCAATTGTTTTTAAATACTAACCATAGACATTGGAATGCAAATTCAAAAAGAAACACACGCACTGTGCTAAAAAAGCGAGCAGTTACCTTGGCTGTTTGGAATTTTTGTCTTGGTCCTTTTGATTTTGTATGCAAATTGACAGCATTTTTAAGAAAATATGGACATGGACGGAAAGTGTTTTCATATGGTTTTTTTACTCCTAGGAGTAAAATGAGGCTCTTTCCGTCCTTGTGTTTCAATCGGAAAACCGTTTTTTCCGAGCATGTTTGAGAAAAGATTATTATTCTCTCCTAAACACTTAATTCTCCCGCAGCCTGATACGGCAAGCAATTGGGCTCGACTGTTTACTTGACCCCGAGGACCATTGTTTTATGCCGCATAAAATAAGACATGCATTTGATAAGGAAATAGGCTCCTAGCTGTAAGCATGTATTTAAGAGAGAATTTACGACAGAGAGGCTCTTATGGGAAGAAAAATAGGTTGGAGGGAAAACAATCTTAATATCCTCTCCCATAATACTCGTATACTAGTAATATTCTTAGTGTTATAGGGAGCGGATAATGTTCGAATGAGTTTAATAATGTATTGTATCAAAGGATTTTAAATGTTTTAAGTGTTCCGTGCGTGAACACTAAAAAAAGATGCACACGTCGAAGTTTTGGTTTCACTATGTATCGTCATCAAGTTTTATTTAAAAGCCTCGATAATTTGATTGCTCAGTACAATGTGTTACTGATAATGGAGCTTAATTACTGTCATTTAATTATTTGGTTGGCTGAGTTTAATTAATACCTTCTGGTCGGGTCGTTCGGGCGGAAATAAATAAAATGGTTTTACCGCGATTGAGGTTAGCCATTTATTCAACTGAAATGGACTGCGGTATCAATGTTTAATAGGCACTCATTTTAATCGTTTGTTATATAAAATGTGACACATAACGTTATTGCTATTAAATTACTAAGTAAACTTATAATAAATTGTGATTTTGGATTAGTTGTACCTAATAAATTTACCTAAAGTCTTTATTTATATTTTAGTCATTTACTTGCTTAAGGACGTTTAAGTCGTTTAATTCCCCATCCAGTTTATCCCTTCCACCCTTCTTAGGCTCTAGCGTCACAGCTCAATTACCTCCTGGATCTTTCTCTGTTTTGAGTCATAGCCACGTTTCACAACCATACATACTATGCTCCACATGCAAGTCTTCGTTAATTTCTTTGCCGTTATGTCGTATAAGGAGGCAAAGGAAATATCAGTGGATAGAGAGAAGTGGAGGACATTTCATCATGAATACAAAACTTTGAAGAGAGAGTCTTGGTCTTAAATAAGAAGAGAGAGAACGAGTAAAATGTTATGATTTTGAATATAAATAAGCAAGAATCAAAAATGCGCACAATTTCTGCTGTGAATACGATATAATACGATACGAATAAGAAGAAATAATATGCAAAATTGGGTAAACCATTACGACCTTTATTTAATATTTTGTAATTTTTAATTAAGACAAAGGCCAGGCCGCCCTTATTTTTTTTTTACAAACGGTAATATACATATTTGTAACGGCTTTTCATTACTTATATGTCACAGCCATTTTACCCGGTTACATTCGGGTCATTAAAGGGATATTGTCTAATTAGTATCTTAAAACCCTTTCACTGTAATACAGTTTTTTAATCTCACGAAAGTGGGGCCATACTTGTTTGTGTGAGTAGATGCATGTGCACTCTGAGCGTCGCAAGTATACAAGTACGGCCCACGCGCTTTCGTGAAATAAAACAACTGTATAAACCATTATCGTAATGATTGCCTCGTATTTATTCACCATGTTGCTGTTGTAATAAATTTTAAACGTAAATTTCACTTTTTTTTGCACCCATATATAACCTGGTCTCTAAATTTTGTCGACAATGTATCTCCATGTGTATCGTTCGATTAATGATTTCTGGGGATCCAAACTCCCCTTTCCACCCATTTTCTACATTTCCATATTCACTCGCAACAACAAAATGGCAACGCACCTGCGTTTCCCCTATTATTGCAGCTCACAGGCTTTGCTTAAACTGAAAACGTGATCACTGAAGACCGCAGAAACATCTCTTAAAAACTTGAAAAGGTCATCACAATGATATAAAACAAAAGAAAACTTCCATATTTAAATATGGCAATGAAACTCGAACTTCATCAGGCTCCCAGATTAGATACATAACGCCGGGAGACGGCGTAAAATGAGTTTTAAGCACAGCCGGTAATAAAGCGACCCTCCGTAAGACTTGTTGAGTACTCATTAGTTATTCATTTTCATTTTGGTAGTTACGGGGTAAACGTACGCGCGGCGCTTTACGCCTACCGTCGGCCAGCGTAAAAGGTTTTACTGTTGGTCGTGTGTGAGGGCAGTGTTTATTGAAGCTACTTGAATTATAGGTACAGTTGCACGGGCCACTTTTAACGGCAATTTGTAACCGGCAGCAATTGTTTAATTTTGTGTACTTAATAGAATGAGACGTCCGTACTTTCGACGGCCAATTATTGTTCAAAAAACTGCCCGTGTAGAGTGATGGAACCAGTAATGAACAATGACCAATGATGGCCATTTCATTGTTGTTACAGAAGATAAGGGTTATTAATTTGTAAAAAGCGTCCAACATTGGTGCAGTCGCGCACCGTAATTACCATAAAATGGTGCGTTTTTGTTTTAATTTAATATCAAACAGACTAAAAACAAGGTAATGATTAAATTTACACGTAGTGGTGGAAAAAACTATAAGAATCTGATTTAAATCCAACTGATCAACCGAAAAAGAACACTTTCGAACAAAAACATGATGTGTCTAACCAATATCTAATGAGTAACACCCATATCTGCACAGTTGAAAATAACCGGTATAAAAAAAATATTTCCCTATCGCAGACGACGAAAAGAAAATCAAGATTCACATGAAATAAACGAAAAATACTGGCTATGTAGGTAACTAGCAATTTAAGAAGTGTCCAAATGAGATTAAAAGTGTACTTTAAATAACAGTAAAACAATTAAACAAAACAGCAGTAGCAGTAAAGAAAGCCATCACCTTTCCGTTCGCGCCTCTCTTCAAATTTCATTTATTACTGTAATAATCATTCATTCATTTTGATTGACGTCGCTCAGCCGTTCAGTCGTTCGGTTTAGCGTCGAATGACAGTTCGGGTTATGTCATTTGTCATGGATTATATTTAAGCGTTTCCAAATTTAATTAAAAATGACAACTGATTGACTGGCTGCGTGTAATTCTCTGGATGTATTTCGTTTTGATATAGCATCATACTTAGTATTAAGTATGTAAGAAGTTTATCATGTCACATTTGCACGACCATAAAGTTTCTGAATACTATATACTGCTGGCAACATTATCAATTTGTGCTATGTGTTAGGATAAACTTCTTATCTGCCTAATACAATAATTACAAATTTGTCCGATACAATCAGTTCTTCAAGTCAAAGATAACAGTTTGCAATTATATTTCAGTCATTTTTTTAAGCAATCTAGACTTATATGACATTTATGCCATATTACTTGAAATTTTAATTCCAATAGTAATGAAACAGTTGTGTGGCACTTCAGATAAAGCCAAATGAAAACCGACACGGCTTCTCACATATTCATCTCACTCCAATTTCCGCAAATTCCCGAACGCTCGCGATCATTGCTTACGACTTTATGTACAATCGTGCACAGAATTCAGCGAGCGCAATCTAATACGTATGCTAATTTATGATAGCTCCCCGGAATTATAGATGTCGCCCTGGGCGTGAAATTACGAGCCCAGTCTCCGCCAATTCCGCCATCTTGCCATTTTGATTCGACTCGAAAGCACAATTAAAATGCAGTAAAGTACTACGGCGGAGTGCTAATGCTCTTTTTAGGTCCTGGCTGGGTTCCATTGTTTGTCTTTTGTTTTTGTCTGTGGAATGCTTTCGCGTTCCGTTTTTAAATTGCTGCATTTGGTGACGTTACGGGTTTCAATTGTTTTTAAAACGGTTTTTTCGTAGGCTGGTAAAAGATACTTGGTAAAAGTTGTAATGATTACGTTGTCTTCATTTTTATTTTGTTGGTTAGTCAGTATTGTCCAATGACGCTTTGTATATTTGTTACAAAAAGCTTACGATTCCATGGTGATTTTAGATAACATGATCATGGCCATTTTTATCATATTTTTTTAGCCTGTGTTATTGTCCCACTGCAGGGCAAAGGCCTCCCCTCGTTTTCGTCATCATTATAATTGATTAAATGTGAAGGGCAGAAAATGTCTTTGTTTCAAAAATTACAACCAAATTTTGACGTTATAAAAAGGAATTATGCTGAAAATAAAGTTTGATTACCACGGCACTGTTCCAAACTTACAACTAAACAAGCTTTTGTTATTTTTCTTTTACATTTCAACAATAGCAACTTACTACATTATTTAAATTAACTTTAGCGTGGTATTCAAGCCGGCATGTCCATAGAGCGCGGCGCCGGGGCTAGCATAAATATGAATAATGGCTTCCACAACTCGAATACTAACGCTAGGAGTCTAGACTTTTATATTTTATGATAACGACTTTTAGACATAATCCCATTATTTTAAATTTACTGGAAAATGGCCTGAAAAGCTTATACTAAGCTGGCTATTGAGATCGTTTTAAAGACGTTCCAGAATATGCTAAGCGTAGAATTTAATTTAAATAATGTTCGCTTTAAGGCTTTAATTATGATAATTAACACATTTTAAACATTACGTGTCCTGCTAAGAGGAAGAAAATTTAGCTTAAATCTCAATTAAATTTAAAATTGGCTTATTAGTGACAATAAATAATAAAGTATATGCCTAAAATAAATTGTGTAATGGTAGTCTTGTTATTTTTACACAGCTACCCCAAATAAGAAGTGTAATATTGGTATTATGTATGTATTTACACTTGGTATGAGTAAGTCTCGTTCGTAGACGTGCTACGACGCTTACGGCGTAGCTTTTCGCGTAGGCGCGCCATAACTTCTAACAGCGACGCAAGTCTATTTTATTGATCAAAATTAAGTGCTTTACGAAGTAGTCATAAAGAAAATCTAACAAAACAACATGTTTTATTTTCGCTTGGCATAGAGAGGAATGCTAGAATGGTTATTCTTAACATATCATAAACTGTGGTCATGTAATATCACTATAAATACAGAGAGATATCTTCATATTTGTAGGTATTTGTGTTACACGTTGTTTGTTCACAAATTTTTATACTGCAATTATATCACAGTCGGCAAAATATGATAAAACTATGCCAAAGTAACGCATATTATAAAAAATTTACGAAGTAAAAGTCTGAAGATGAGATACTAATGAAAAAAAAATTTCAAGAAACATGTTGAAATGCTATTGAAAATTTAACCGTTAAAAAGTTTTCATATAAAACATTAAACAAAGTACCGCGTACCGTCCTTAAAATCATAAAAACTAAATAGCAGTAGTTTTAACGCGAGAAATTCCTAGCACTTACCATGATAACGGCTAGTCTGAAAACGCTCATTATACTAGAAAAACTCCGGCTAGTTGGCTGTATGATAGCGTGAAGAGTATATAGTACGGATAGTACATAGTATAAAGAGTACGGTATGCAAATGTAATTTGAGTTAACAGCGTCGGCTTAAATTAGAGGAAGCGGTTACGGAGGCAAGCGGCGCAGAGCGGAAATGGGGGAGGGGATTTACTTACTGCAGTTTCAGTTGAATTGATTATTTTTGTAAGTTTCTGAAATCTTGCCAGTTAACATCTACTAATATTATACTAGTTAGTCTACCATTTTTAAAAATTGGCCTCTGGCATCATAGGTTTCACTGATCATGGGAATCGGAAAGTTAGAAAATTAAAATTATACATGAAACGTGAACTTATTAATACTACTGATACAGGTACAAACAAATAAATTCTAACGGTAAATATAAATGCTTGTATTCACAAACGCACTATAGCTAATGTATGTTTTGGCTTTCAATTTTAGAGATAGTGATAAAACATACTTTAACTAAAATAGGTTTATTATACATTTATGAATTAGGGTGTAAGACTTTATTGCGCAATACAAACAATGCCGGTTTTTTAATAAAAAACGATATTCATATACACTGGTAATATTTCTCCACTGCTTGTTTTTACTCATCCCTTTAACCCTAACACTTCCTAAAATTTCGATACAAAAATAAATAACAAGTAATAACACTTACCACGCCATGAAATAATTCACAGGTGCGAAATTAATTAGTTACGTGGCTCTCCATAGCCATAAACGCGGCACCTAATCTAGCGCCGACCAACTTTACGATGGCACATACACGGCTTACCAGCACTGTGCAGTATGCGCAGTTTGACTAAATTAGGTGCAACTTGCAACTGGAGCTTGCACGATTGTCCCGAGCAACGATAGCTCTTTGTTAGTTTAATATCGCGGTTGCAGTATAAACACATATTTATGGAAATTAGTTGCTTCAGTTTTACTGCTTACTGCAAGCTAGGGATTCATTCTCTATTTGTTGTTGTGATTTAGAATGTTAACGGTTTTTATTGTTCTGTAGTTACTGCAACCACATCCTGCTATTAAACATTAAAAAACTTTACGCGTTTACTGCAGCGTAGCAATTGTTACTGCGTTTTAATTATCGTTTTTTTGCGCGCGGTTTTATAAATGGTGTTTCAATTTGCATGTGGATGGAACGGAATTATTCTTTTGTCACGACTCGTATTTTTCTAGTTGAATAGAAAATATATTTTCCCCAAATATATTCGGAAGGATGAAATGTTTATTTCAGAAGATTGTCCGTTCGCTCGAAACCAACGAACCATCAAATTCGTTCTCGACCATTGGCCGCCCGACCCTCATAATGCCTCGGTTTTATGGGTTCGAACGAGATCGAAATATAATAACTACGCCATGGTTACATTTGGTCAAAGAAGGCTGTAGACCTTGGCATATTGCATTATTCGAATGTTAACGAGTGTAGAAATCAAAGAATATGTCAACTAGCTTTTGCCCGCGACCATGCGACGTATCGAAGATTTTCGCTAATAGTAAAGTACAATTTGGCTAGTCCTACAGTCCAGAGGGGCTATTTTCTAACGCATTCGCAATCGCAATCATTTTTAATTTGAAAATCGAAGGCTTGTTTGCATACAAAATGAAAACAATTGTTCAGCTTTGAAGCCGAGTGAGTGCGTTAGACAATGGCCCCTCTGTATCTACAGAGTATAAAATTGGTAGGTTCATGTTTTCTAGTAAGGCAAGTGAGAGAATTTTCTATTTACAGATCCTTGTAATTTACCAACCTTTCAACACCAGCGTACTATCGCTGAAGCTCCATTACGGGTGACTTTTATTTTCCTCTGCTTTCTTTTATTTCCTTTCATTTGGCATCAGGCTTAATTCCCGAGTCTCCGGCTCTTCCCTTTGTTTGTATTTTAAAGAAAAACAATTTCGAAACTTCTTGTCACTGTCGGTTTCTTTAGAACTGGATTTTTCATTCTACTTTCCGGCTGTTATCTTTGAGCGGAAGTTCACTTTAAATTTACATGAGAAATACTGCTATAAATTATAAAAAACCGCATTAAGCTTTGTTGAAAATGTTGATAACTCTTTTATCCCTTATGCAAAAAGCAGACTATACTGTCTTTATTAAAGTATCTCGTTTGGTAAAAAAACTTTTTTTTGACATTCACTACACATTCTGTCTGTCTATAATCGTGTCTGGGCGTCATTGCTCTGGGTCCGAGCAGATAAACCGATTTAACTTCGTTTTTGCATCGTTTGAGTGATGATGAAAGTGATGTGGATTGCAGACATAAATTTCCTCTACAACAAGTATTCACGAAACGGCTAAATCACCGGTAAATAATTTGCTCCCTGAGAAACCTTAGAAAGAACGTGTATAAGTTTACGTAAACCTAATTTCATGGGAAGCCGTAGAAAAAACAAAACGTTTCTGAAAACGTGTTTCAACAATTTTTCGGGGCCACGAAGCATTGTGACGTTATGAACTGTTTATTCTTTTAATAAGTCACGTTGTTATGAAGAAAAAACTCCCCTTTTTATTTCCTCGTTTCGTAAGTCTTGGCGAAAGAGGCAATAACGTAATGATATGGTTTTGTACACTTATTTATTAAATCGTTTGCCATATTATGTAATACACAATTACACAGTCATGCTTATGGGCAAATATCTCAATCCTTTACCCATTAGACTTCTGTAACATCAAGAAAGAGCAAGAAATATAAGATTTGTTCACTAATTGCATATTTTTGAGCCTCAGCAATTACACACTATTATTGAAACACACCACAAAAAACAGAATGGTACCATTTTAAAATAGAAATATACATACCTATTACAGGGTTAATAGCGATGACTTCCAGACAGCCTTTGATAGGCAAATAGGAACAAAAATTCCAGCAGAGGGTGTAAACTAATTCATCATCATCATCATCATCAGCCTATACTAGTCCACTGCTGGACATAGGCTTCTCCCATTGCACACCAACGAGCACGATTCGTGGGCACTATCATCCAGCTCTTGACTGCCACCTTGCGAAGATAGTCGCTCCACCGAGTCTGAGGGCGTCCTCCGCGATTTGCGGTCAAGTCAAGTAAACTAATTACATTTGAATGAATTAAAGAGTCTCTAAATACGAATACAAAAATATTCCTTGACTCTTGACTCCTTATTGAAATTGTTAGCACTTTCAATTTTAACATTTTCTACTAACCTTACTTTTCGAATTTCATAATGTCTCATAAAATATCGTCTACGAGTATTCATTCACGCTTCGTAAAATATTCAGAATCGTCTGAGTCGCCCGTCGGCGGCGATACCGTATCGATCGCGGGGAAATATGGCTTGCAAATATAAATCCCTGGCGCCGAGCCAGCTCGTATGTTTATATAGAAATAATTAAGTGTTTGTTGAGAACTCGAGTCGGTGGCGGCTGTGGGAATATCGAGAAGTTTAAAGTTTTTCAAAGTTAAGATTTGGCGCAGCGAAGGCGTTTGTATACACGTCGGGAAGTTAAAGGAAATAAATCGAATTGAGTATTGCTTTTAGGGTTAAGAATGCAAAATGGATTTAGAATTTAATAATGCGTGTCTGAAAAAAAAGTTGACGTCATCAATTTCGGCGACCACTGCTGTCAATTTGTAACATATCACTTATGAAATTGATAATACTAAACCTAGTATAATTAAACAATGTATTTAAAATAAAATACAAAAATATTTTAAAACGATGTAGCTACACAACATCGTTACTGACATGAATAGTTAGGTACCAAGTTACACGAAATATCAAGACCCATCGGGTTTCTTTAACCTTGCTTTTTCATGTTACATCATTAAAACCGCCTACAGGTCAGCTCAACATACAATTCCGGCCAACCGCAACCAAAACCTTTTTTTACCCCAAACGTGTTCGCAACTCGGAAAATCTATACCCCGGAAATTGTAAGGCCTTATCACCCTAACCCTCCTTACCCCACAGGCCCCTGTTTACCTTCGAACTCTGTCAGCGACTGCTTTCCTCACAAATGCCTGCCAAAATTTAATTACCCCCCGTATAGGTAACCTCTAGAGTACACGTGTCCAAAGTTAACTCGTTACGTGAAATATTAAGAGGAATGCTTTTGTTTAATGACGGTTAGTAAAGCGCATGCGCAGAAGAGGAAATTTCATTATTTCTTCCTTGGTATTGTTTGGTGCCGAGATCTCAATATTGTTTCAAAAAAACCTGCTTTCATTAAACTTATTACACCCCTCTTTTTTGCGTCGGGGGTTAACGAAGAGATTGGGAATGAACCGGTTACTGTATATGGGACGTCTATATGTCTCGTTGTGTCCCACGAAATTTCAGTGAGACAGCTGTTGCCAGCTATAAGATTTCGTTATGAGACCCTTGTGTTACAACTTAAGAAAAAGAAAGAGACCAAACATACTATCTAGGCGACCGCTTTTATATAAATATAGTATAATCAGGGGCCAATTCAGATCATGTTCTCTAATTCTACATATCTGTTAATCTAACCTAATAAACGTTAGTATATTTTAGTCTAGAGATTCAAATTTGTAGAACACCATTTGATTTCCTTTAAATTAAAACCGTCATCTCAAATTTTACTTTTGTCATAAATGTAGAAACGAAAGATTCAATTTGAGTGAAGCACGATAAAAGTAAAACGTTTCTTAAGTAAGTCTTTGGTTCTATAAATTTACGGTTTCGAATAGGAAAACTACAGTTGAAATTCAACTTCATTTATTTTCAAAGTTTCCAGAACTCAGATATGAGTTTTTCGGGATTTTTATTGGTGTTTTAATCGGTTTTATTTTATAAAACTGCAATGAAAACTTTGTACACACTTTGTATTCGGTACATCGTTTACTCTTTACGATGACAAACAGACGATACAACCGTCAATAAAACCCATCTTAAAAAACATTTCACGTTGAACTCTCCAACAATTTTATGGATAGGTAACAGAATATCAAATAAATTCAATAACGTAGACATATTGCGGCGCATAAAATATGGGCGGGTAAAGTAAAAGCTACGTATCTTTTAGGTACAAGTTACGTATCTTTAAGTCAGCGTATCTGCAGCCCCGGAGACTGAATATCCCCGGGAGCCACGTGGGCGAAAACAATCGAACCAGCAAAAGATTTACTGAAATACGGTATGCAAATATATTATTGTTTGTGTCATCGGTATACTGCTGAGGGAAGATTTCGTGGTATTAAAATCGTGCCTAGAATACTTTTAGATGCTGAAACTTAGAAGGAAATTGGCGAGTTTGAACAGGAATTATATTTGGATTTCTCTTGGCATTTAAGAGTTTACATTTAGAGTAAGTTTAAGTAATCATTTTAGTGATGAGTGAACGAAAGATTTCTTGCTTTCAATTTTCTTAAACAAATATGGTTTTACTCGGTTACATTTCGAACTTGTCGGGTCTTAGATGCAATTATCCTTCTTACACATATAGTTATCGAAACGAGAAGGAAGTCTTATGATGTTTTGTTAACTGTACGAATCTTAGTTAGGTACTGCAGAGAGCTCTTACGGAGTATACTTAAATAAGAAAAAATATTGAGACACGGTCGCCACTGGCGGGTCAAACTTGCTTTTCGATCACGAGTCGACACCAGCAATCATCAATGCCGACGCTCTTAATAACACTACAAGACCATCTTACTAGTATTCTGCCGTAATATCAAAAAAGGGGCTAACTGCATAGTAATAGTGTAAGCATTTTAAATTTAATAAGGATACTAATATAGGACTTCTACATTGCAGTTAGCCTCCGTAGAAAAACGAACCGCGTATGTATTAAGGACCTTATTTCTTAAGATGGGAGGTTAAATTTACTTTAACTATCAAATTGCTCATGCGTTCTTTTTATTTAGGAAGGGCAGTGTTATATTGTTGACGTCAGCGCAGCCTGAGTTATATAGCTATTTGGCAATAAGAGATAAATATGCTCAACAGTACAATCTTTATCTTTATCTTTATCGTATAAAATGAAGTCGCTGCCGCTGTCTGTTCGCTTAGATCTTTTAAACTACTCAACGGATTTTAATGCAGTTTTCAGCAATAGATAGAGTGATTCAAGAGGAAGGTTGATATATAGGTATATACAGGGTGTCCCAGAAACCGACGTCAACCCGCCTAGGGCTGATAGAGCAGCTCATAAGCTATCGTTTTACCCCCATGTATGTTCAGCAATTGTTACTAGTTTCCGAGATATTGATCATTTAAATCGGAATTTTGGCCATTTTTCCTTATGTCCGTGATACGAAAAAAAAAGTTTGTTTTTCCATACTTGGTGAAAAACAAAAGCGGGGTTCCCTTAGTATGGAGAAAGCAACTCTGTGCGTTTACTCAAACAGCTGTAATGAAAAAAAAATTGGCATGTAGCTTTAAAAACTTCCTTATTTCACAGTGATTCTAATCATTCAAGAAAACACAGAAAAAATATGAATTAATTCATGAATTTAGGTGTTTTTCGTATCACGGATATAAGGAAAAATGCCAAAAATCCCGATTTAAATGATCAATATCTCGAAAACTAGTAACAATTGCTGAATGGGGGTTAAATCGATAGCTTATGAGCTGCTCTATCAGCCCTAGGCGGGTTGACGTCGGTTTCTGGGACACCCTGTAGATAGTGGTATAAACCGAAGCAAAGCAAGGGCGGCTCGCTTTTACGATATAAAAACAAGATAACAAGATTTTGGAAAGCGTGAGGCTAGACAAGACGCTTAACGGTAACGGGAACGGGAAAATCGAACACATGACGCTTGACGCGACCGTCCGACAGCTTATGTCAATTCACAACCAATTAAATCTAAAATATAGAAGATAAAATGTCTTAAATATGAAGAAGAATGTATTTTCATCTCAATTTGCAAAATACAGCACGTGAAGCTGTCAAGTGGATGAAATGATTAAAATTTCAGCTCTAACATTGGGTAGGGACTTATAAAAACGTCTCAGGTCGGACTAGGGCTGCCAATCTCCTAGTTTAACGTGTCCCTGAGATCCTCCCTCGACAGCTAGGGATGTGAAACGATGGCATTCTATCGATGTTTTACGGGATTTAACAAAATGGTTATAAATGCGAAATTGCGAAGACTGATAATTGAATTGATGAAACAGGGTTATGTACTTTGGAGAAAATGGCCGTAGTTTTGGAATGGGAGACAGATGTTATTCGCGTCTGCATTTTTCAGTTTTAAGTGCCAACATTACAAGAACTTTTTTGTTATTTCGGTGGATTTTCATAGTTTGAATGCCCTTTTTTAATTTTCGCTGTACCAAAACTAGCAAATCTAATTGGCAACTATGAAAACTACGGATAGTTGTAGTATTATATTCATTTCCTAATGCCTCGCGTCTTATTTATTAAATGCTCAAACCTCGTTATCGCTACCCGACTATTTAGCATATTATCGACACCGGTCAGCCCTAAAGTTCCCGGGAAGGAAGCTGTTTGCACAGCGTGCAAGATTAATGATGGCGGGACAAGAGCTCGGGGGGAGGGGGGAGGGGGAGGGGATCCCGGTTCAATTCCTCTACAGAACACGGCTATAGTCTTGTCGTTTTGGGCTAATTGCCCCTGGGTATTAACGTGATGGGGACACATGGTTAGGCTTGTGAGAATTCAGAATCGATAGCGATTTCTCTTCGCGTTTCGCGTTTGTAACGTATTTTAGATAAGAGGAATATGGTGTCGTATTAGTTTGGTTTTGGCTACCAGGGACGCAGAAGTTGACAAGTGTTCTTTTTTATGTTAATGACTACTTATTTTGCTTTGTTTCCATAATGTCAATGGTGAATCTACAAAAGTATTTTGTGATCTCATTTTATATTAAACACTTTGAAAAGTGTAAATCAGGCCAAAGAGATGAGAAGATACAGGTGTAAACACGTAACTGGGTACACATATTTATCTCAGTTATTTCAGGGCAAATTACCTTTACGAAATCCTAGTTATGTACTCGGTAAATTGGCTGACTCAGTTCTACTTGTATGTAACACACTTATATACTTACCCTTCGCCTCTCTAGTTCCTCTACCTTCTCTCTAACAGGCTTCTTACCGAATTTAATTAAAACTAACTACCCAACTAGACTTAACTACAAGATTTCTCGTATCATTTCCTTTCAAAGTCCTTCCCAACAATTTCTCTTCAGATTTTCTTGAAACAAAGCAGGGAATCTTAAAAGCTTACTTCTAAACCGGATTAATTGCGAAGTGCACTTGAAACCGCACTGTTTCTTGGCTCAGCGCACATCGGGACCATTAAAAATCCCGGGAATTAGTTGGAGAACGGAACTAGTCTCAATCGGTACGTCAGTCCCGGGAAATTGATGAGTCAGGCGATCGAGCGAGCGCACAAAAGCGGCGGGAAACAATGCTCGCTCCTTTCAGCGAGGCTTCCCTCACGCAATTAAGTAAACCTTTTTGTTAGCCTGCTTTCTGCTACTACATTATCGGATACAATGCTGCCATGATTTGCGGAAAACCCGGGATTTTTTGCTCCCGCGGGACTTCGACTTGGTCTGATTCGTGTTCGTCATTCCATCTTAGATTAGCGCGTATTGTTGCGTGGAAATTGAATGCCATCTGGGCAATTGATGGGTTTGCGTTTCGCGTGCTTCGAGTTATTTTATAAGCTGTTTGCGAATGAGGAAAATCCCGGAGTGGAGTAAATAATATTGCGAGTCGTAAGATTTATGTGGACGATCTTGCGATACATCTGAACAAATACAATTTTTCATTTGGAACATACGAAGGAACGACCGGCTGAGGGAGGGGAAATCGCGAAGTCTCTTTACGAGCGAAGTACTAGTTTTAAACGTATTGAAAGACGAAATTACGTTGCGTTCATATTGCATTTAATCGGAAATTATCGATATCGGTGAAAGCTATAAAAAAATACTTCTAAAAAT
Organism: Acleris emargana; assembly: GCA_927399475.2. Taxonomy (NCBI): domain Eukaryota; kingdom Metazoa; phylum Arthropoda; class Insecta; order Lepidoptera; family Tortricidae; genus Acleris; species Acleris emargana. Next base: position 3,483,452 of record OV656844.1, on the reverse strand, counting down.
ATTATGTCACTCTACGTAAATACATTAGCAATATTTTTTATTGAAAAAAAAATTCAATGTAGTGATCTAATTCAGAAATTTTAAATTTCGAATTTGGCCTTTAATATAATAAATTTATGACTAGAAGTTTGAAAGCAGATTTTTTTTATTATTTAACTATTGTTCTTAAGGTGCGGCTTGTTTGTACAACGGCCAGTGACTTTCTTTTCAGGGGATAATTCTAGTTGAATAATGTTTGTTTGCGAACACATTGCTAATGGCTCACGAACATACTAATAAATTATAAATTATGATATGTCACGTATAACGAGATTTCCATATGAAAGGGCAGCTGCTGCGCTAATCCGCCGTTTCGGTGGGAACGTACCAAACCAACCGATTAACGGTGCCGAGGACTCCGAAACGCGTCATATTTTAATGAAAATCAAAGGGTTCGGTATTGAATGTGGCCTAAACGTATTGATTAGCTTCCGCTTTGCCAACGATGGCTAATATTATGTATACTCAAAGGATTTACAAAGCGTTTCCTAAACAAATAACCGAAACTTGAAACAGTAGCAGATGATGTTTAAGTTCACATTTAGGTATAAATATTAGTATAGCAAAACTTATAGTAAAGATAATGATGGGTCTTCTAATCCCTATAATAAGTTAATTACTCCTTGTAATGTAATTACCGTCTTTAAATTTCAGATGAAACACGGAAGATCAATCAAAAGAAGAAACAACATCATCAAGAGAATAACGAACAGAAGAACGAACATCACCTGAAGAGTAATAAAAAGCAAATAGGGAAAAGAAGAGAAAATGAAGAAAGAAGAATGAAGAAAGAAGAATGAAGAAAGAAGAATTAAGAACGAAGAATGAAGATAGAAGAATGAACAAAGAAGAAAGAAGAACATAATGGCACATTCGTGATCTACCCTGTAGATCCGGGCTTTTGTAGTTTAGTTCCACATCAGAAGCTCGTCTCTACAGGTATCTCACGGCTGGAAGACCTCGCTACTTGTACCACAATCAACACCACGAACCCAAGAAGAATCCAGAAGAAAATGAAGATTTACATATCTGTAGGGCCCATTTTTCCAATGTTCTGAAAATATTATGCTGACAATTAAAGTTATCGGTTTGCTTTATTTGTCATTTAAGAAAAGTTGAAAAAATTCTGACAAGTGTTATCTGGAGATTGAAAAATCAGCCTTAACATGGTTGTTTCAGATTATTTTTTATATTGCTGTGTTCACGTTTCTTCCTTTTCCTTTATTTGTAGCAAGAGACGGACAAAATATAAATATAAAAGTTCAATTATAATATAATGTTTTAACTATTCACTATATAAAATTAAGATCGGGAAAAATGGGAATGAAAATTTTGCAATCAATAAAATTTGATTTTCGGAAATTATGGAGAAACCTCGGAGATAAAGTCCTTTAAGGAAATTGCTTTAAGAGGTTCACTAATGTATCACCAAATCATCATTTGCCAAACTTTATTACTTTACAAATTTTCTTTTGTTTTTCAAAAATACTTTGCATACTTTTGCCAAACATATACTTTGATCAGATACCCTTTCCATCGGTTAACCCGCATGGTCCTTTGCCTGTCATATAAAAAAACCTGACCATGTTTTAGATAAACGAGGATGATAGCAGTGGGTTGTGCGTAGGCGATGATATCATGCGACCTTTGAAACGGGATTTAGGACTTTACAAATCACAAGGTATTACAATTCGCCCACGCGCCTGCGCGTTCCTTACAAAAATAGGCGTATGTCTCATAGAGCCGCGTATTTATTAATGACCTTATTTCTTAACACGGGGGTTCAAATTTACATTGACTATAGTAGGAATGGCACTGTTATCCCTCTCTGTGGTTCTTTAATATGCGAACTCAACTCCATTAGACATTCTTAGAAGTTTTATTGCTATCTTGGGTAGTATTTCTCATCTTCAGATAAAGTATGCCAAAAACTTGTACATAGGCACCAGACCTGCGGGGTTATTATGACATAGCAATGCAGTTCTGTTTACGCTGAGAGAAAAGGACAGAGCTATAGCAGTTATATACATACATACATACATAAACTCACGCCTATATTCCCAGAGTGGGGTAGGCAGAGCTAAAGAATTACCAACAAGTCTTAAAACTTCTTGATAATTCTGTAACCACATTTTGCACAAGAAGGCTAAGATGTTTCCCAGTGTATTAGTGACAGGTGGCAAGCCCATCGCCTAACAGTACTGCAAGCCTTTATTCCCTTAGTCGCCTCTTACGACATCCACGGGAAGACATGGAGTGGTACTATTCTAACCCGGCAACCACACGGGGCAGCAGTTATATAGTTCTCTCCTTTTCTCTCAGCGTAGTAGCATTAGTCCCCAGGTAGGTAACGAGTACGTTTTCTAAATATTTCCGTGTTATAAGTGAGTTTTGCTTTGCCATATCTAAATATGGTATTTCCTTTTTTATTAAAGAAAATAAAACAGAGTAAGGAGTAACTATATGTAGTCACAACAAACCGCAAACTTTACTATCAAGTAACAAACAATCCTATCCTGTTTGCTTACTTTAACTGCATCTACTTTACACCTACCAGGGCATCAGACGTCATAAGGATATTTATCGCTGCGAATAAAGGGCACAATGTCTCCACGTGCCTGAATTCTTTATCTAAAAGGTCTGATGTGCAACTTAAAAGCAAGAAAACTTCAACTCTCCGACGCTGCGAATAAGGTTCCAAACGAGGTGGAAGTATTATATGGGTTGCATGTTTCTAACGACAGACGTAGGAGTATGTATGTACAGTTTATTTGCTCCGTATACTGTGAATGTTCAGGCTTTCCAGGATTTATGACGCCACTGAGAGCTGGAATGGAAAGATTTAGATGCAATTTAACACATGTAAGTGCGCTTTGCAGTAAACCTGTTTGCGAGCGTAAAGGATTTCATATTGAAGAGTTGATAATACTTCTAGTTTATACTAGCATAAAGTAGCATTGTCTAGCGTAGGCTATAAAAAGATGACTGGATTCCTCATAATTGAAATATTTAGAGGTGTTTCAAACTCTAAGGTGACTATGTTGGCCAGTAGCATTCAAATATGTTTTAATTACACGGTTGTTGAAACTTAGAAAATCGATTTTACCGTCTACTAATAAAGAGTTTGAGATTGATTATTTTGATTCAAAAGGAGCCTAAAACGTTAGACACTAATCAACTTGAGATGTTAGTTGAATCAAAAATACCTTGTTCTTTCTATTTTCCGATTTGATATCAAATTAGACAAAATATTTTTTCACTGGCTCTAATTTTGTGTGATGCTTCAATAAGCTGAAACTAACTGGACTTTTTTTAAGTAATAAGAACTTTCCTTTAGTAATTAGTTTTGCTATAATTTTTAAGTTGGCACGACCTATGCAGTATTATAATCATTATCAACTCGACTAGAATCAAGTTTAGTATTACAACGTATATAAATAGGACTTTCATCCATGAAAGGATTATAATCAGTAAAAAACTAACGGATTATTCTGCACAAAATTTAAAACTTCCTCTGCTATCTCGCTCGGTATTGGTGGAATTATAAGAGACAGTGCTAACTCTAGTACTTTCATTTTGATCGTAGTGCCCAAGGATAAGCTATTTCTCAGTAGCTTTTTTGATACAATAACTTTTAATAGTGGTACTTCAATCCTTCATAAAGATTTATTTGTTCTTCGATGGGTGTAAAAAAATAAAAATACAATTTGGAAACTTAATTAAATGACTTGTTTAACTTGTCTGATTTTTTTCCGTTGAATGTCAGTGCAAATTACATTCTTTTATTAGATTTTACGAATATTTTTTTAAAAAGACGCTCATATTGTGGCCCCCATACATTAAATCATGCCTGTTTCCCAGAGAGGTAGGCAGAGACCACTTTTTCCACCTGCTAAGATCCTGACAAATCTATTAAGCTTCTTCCACATTCATACATCGAGTCATGCATGCACGGTTTCGGGTACCTACTTAAGATTTGGCCCTTTTCCAGTATTTCTCCGATTTTATTCGAAAAAATAGGCCTTTTTTACTACATACATACATAAACTCACGCCTTCATTCCCAGAGTGGGGTAGGCAGAGCTAAAGAATTACCAGCAAGTTTTAAAACTTCTTGATAATTCTGTAACCACATTTTGCACAAGTAGGCTAAGATGTTTCCCAGTGTATTAGTGACAGGTTGCAAGCCCATCGCCTAACAGTACTACAAGCCTATATTCCCTTAGTCGCGTCTTACGACATCCACGGGAATACATGGAGTGGCACTATTCTAACTACTAAGCACACTTTTACTAAGCAACTCATTATTGTTAGTCAAGTTATATAGCAGTAAAGTATAATGGATTTATCTTTGTATAATTATTGCAAAGCCTGGCTTGGAAAAAAATGTAATATTATTCTTGTTTTGTTCTACCTATTGATAGAAAAGATTTTTTATCTGTCGTAGCCTTAAAAATCTTTATTATTGCCTTATTGACGGTGTTATTTGTAAATCGATTTATAGCAAACAGCATACTCGTAAACAATTTTATTGCCATGTTCATATGTTATGTGTTACTAGATGTCTTATATTTATTCATGTGTAATATTTCTCGTGCTTTACGTTCTGTTTCAGATGTGGAGCAAGATAGCAGTCTCTTAACGATTTCTCGATGAAATAATATTGGGTTCTAGATCGATAAATACCGATTTATTAAAATAAGCGTTATGTAAAGCAATACTAGTTTCAAATTCCTTTAACTCTCCCAAGTCCCCTTTGCAAAAGTTGTAGGTACATACACTCACGGTCAAATAATACGGGTCGGAGTGCGTTTTTCATACTAAAGAGGCTATTTTGAAGCCTTGGTTCCTCGCCATGCTTTTAGTAAAATCTGATGATGGACATCCTGAGCATCCATACAGGACTTGCAGACTGCCTTGGATATCATACTGATTGAATTTGCGGTTAACGCCCGAATTGTGCATGTTCAGAAAAACATCTGAAATGGCAAAAAATGTAAGGAAATCCCAACGCTGACCCAAATTCTCTCTGTGTGGTGTTAACTGATTGTTCGATCAGTTATGTATCTTAAGCACTTTTGACCTCCTCCATTGAACCTCGGAGTATCCACCATTAAACCTCACTTAAAACAACCCCTGGCCAGGAACCAACGCTTCGAAATAGCCTCGTTTGTATGAAAAACGCACTCTGACCCGTATTATTTGACCGAGAGTGTAGGTACCTAATTAATAAGTACTGTATATTGAAAAGAAAACAAAAATAAATTTATTTCGTTTTCATTTCTCACTCTAATGAAAGAAATGCAGTTCAGTTGCAATTAATAAAAGTACCATTTTTTTAAAGATTATCTTTAGTATTTAATGTTGTTGTTAAACGAGCCTTAATCAAAATTTATATATATATTTTTTTTTTTTTATATCATTGGAAGGCAAACGAGCACACAGGCCACCTGATGGTAAGTGGAAACTGTGACCCATAGACATTCGCATTCACAAGACCACAATCCTAAGACTGCAAATGCGTTGCCAACCCTGAGGCCGAAGATGGAATGCCTCTATGCTAGTCATTTCACCGGCTGTCTTATCCCCAAACCGGAACACAACAATGCGAACACTGCTGCTTGGCGGTAGGTTAATGGATAAGATGGTGGTACCAACCCGGACGGACCCTGCACAAGGTCCTCCCACCTCCAATTTATATTAAATATATTCTGCTAGCATAGGCGCATTTCATCAAGTCCTCAGGCTTAGTAACGCAATAACCTATAGTCTTGAGATTATCATCCTAAAATTGCAATTTAAAGCTTGCATAAGGACTTCAGAGTCCAGTTATATACCATCAGTTCCAGTTGACATGAAAAAATGCACGATAAAGAAAATCTTCATCATATCATCGGAAATTCGTCCACTGCTGACCATAGACCTTCTCCAAGGTTATCCCCAACGGTTGGCTACTCGCATCCATCCGTTTCCCTCGACCTTGAACACCACCAGGCCTGTCAATACTTCGCTTTCAGGGGGTTTATCATGTTTACTAAAGCCGTTAAGTTTAGGTGAAGAGAAAGGGACAGAGCTATATTTTTTATATAGCTTTGTCCCTTTTTTTCAAAGTGAATTGAACTGCTTTAGTCTGCCATGGAGTCTCCCCTGGTCCACGCTCGCCACCCCAAAATGTGGTTTTTATCATAATGTGTCTAAAAGTGTTATAAATCTTTAAAAAAATACCATCTCAAATATTGTGAATAGTGTTGAGTCACATATGAAGCTCCTCAAATGTAATTCTAATTTTAATTAATGATTTTCACTAATGTTAAGGTGTCTTTCGCAAATGTCGTGTTATTTATAGACCATCCATGGAGTTATTAGAGAAATAAGGCCATAGATATCGGTAAAAGATTATATTCTCTTGTAGAGTAAACAGAAGCACAAGGGGATAGCTCAACGCGCTGCTGTCAAGCCCTCACAGTCACTTTGTTGGATTGTCTCAAATCTTCACTTGTACAATCACACCTCAAATTTGATTTATAAGGGAACTAAAGCAAAATAGACGAGATGAGTAGAATCGGGTTAACTTGCCTCATGTAGTTGTGGTAGGTACCACCGCAATTAATTCAAATTCAAATTCATCATTTATTCCATGTAACATGACACATAAAAAAAATATAATATACATACATACATACCTTCACGCCTTCATTCCTAGAGTGGGGTAGGCAGAGCTACAGAATTACCAACAACTCCAAAAACTTGTTGATAACTCTGTAACCACAATTTGCACAATTAGGCTAAGATGTTTAACAGTGTATATTAGTGACAGGTAGCAAGCCCATCGCCTAACAGTACTACAAGCCTTTATTCCCTTAGTCGCCTCTTACGACTGCCACGGGAAGATATGGAGTGGCACAATTCTAAGCCGGCAACCACACGGCAATTAAATATAATTATTATGTAGATTATTTTACTATTGAGGCACAGCATTAGATAGGTAACCATTTAATAATGCTGGAGGGAGCATGCAATCCCACACTGTGACATAATAGCACAATCAGGCTTATCAGTTATCATTCTTAGGATGGTATTTGGACTGTCCCGCACCCGGCGCACAAAGGATGCAGCGCGCCCATGCTTGGTTGCATAAAAACATTCAACGCGAGCCTCCGCAAACATCCCGGAAGCGATACTATTAATTAAATAAATTATTCCTTACTAAATCGAGTACCTAGTAAAGATTGTCTTATTTGAACTTACACATACACATACATAAACTCACGCCTTCATTCCCAGAGTGGGGTAGGCAGAGCTAAAGAATTACCAACAAGTCTCAAAAGTTCTTGATAATTCTGTAACCACATTTTGCACAAGTAGGCTAAGATGTTTCCCAGTGTATTAGTGACAGGTGGCAAGCCCATCGCCTAACAGTACTACAAGCCTTTATTCCCTTAGTCGCCTCTTACGACTTCCACGGGAAGACATGGAGTGGCACTATTCTAAACCGGCAACTCAACTATTTAATCGATCTGTGAAAAATGCATTGTCATGTAGCGTTAACACGTTGGACTGGCATACAGGTTAAGAGTATCATCAGACCTGTGCTAATTCGGGGCACGTTTTAGGGATTTGATATCGAAAAAATAGATGTCGATAAACATGAGCTCATTGAAAATTCTCAATTCATATAAAAAAGTTCGATCACATTATCTGATATCGAGCCTCTAAGATACTAAAAGTATGCGGTTGTCATTTCAATCAAAAGTATGTGCAAAAAGATGATGATGATTCTAGAAAAAATACTGGTTACGAACCCGTGAAAAAAGTAAGCAGGGTTATAAAAGGTGGGGAAATTTCAATAACCAACACGAATGAGAAATCGGATTTAAACATTATAAATATTTTAAGAAGGCCCCGTTTACATGTTAAACGAACGTACAGTAATTTTAAGTGGATATCTTCACCTAGACAATAAAATAATAATTGTATATCAATAAAACTATTTTAAAATAATAAAATGAATACATGTTTTAATTTTTTTATTGTTTTTATTTTAACATTTACTCGTAGATGTTGACAGTAACATCGATATATTTTTTGACGATACTATATTTTGCTACATCACTTTATTAATAGGTGCCCCGAGTTAGTATAATTATCACGGTATCTCTGTTATTAGATATATTTTAAATTATATCATGGTCTAGTGTAAAAAAAATGAGCAAAATTTCTCTTTTAACCATGTTCTTTCAACTCGCTTTAGGTAATTCTTTCATTCCTTAAGACGAAGTTTGTTATTTTAATGTTGTTTATTTTGTATTAACAAGTAAAATGTAATAAGACCAGAATTTAGCTATTTTGCAACCCCATTCAGGGTTAAATGATGTTATGTACTTACATTTGGATGAGAGTTAGTACCTAAGCATACCTGCCATTTTTTTTTTAAATCTACGTTGTAAAAATAAGGTCAATATTTCTAATTCCTATTTTAATTAGTTCTAATGCACCATCAATTCAACGCTTGTCTAAATTATCGTTACTATTAACGTTACTATAAGAACCATTCAATCTTATTTTCAAAACTATTTAAACATAAGCATTTTATATTGTAACTTATTCCGGACAGTAACTTAGTCGTTAAATGTAATTATTATTTAACATAACTGTAATTTAGGCAGCATAAAAGAACGGGTGTAGGTATATCGGTTGGTCTAAAATTGTTTGGCTTATTTTTGTTTCGGCACATATTTTTTTGCATAACGTTTCGTCTAATGATTTTAGTATTGAAAATTGTTTGGTCGAAATTGTTTTGCATAATATTGTTTGTATGCAGTAACTTTTTTTATCGAATGAGAATTTGGTATAGCGGTGACCGTGAGGCAAAGTCACAGACCAATTGTGGGCAAAGTCGACGGAGCTCCTCTTTGCGGAGCTCCTATTTCACGTAGTTGTGGCGCTTCACACCTTGACCCAATTCTAACGTAACCTAACCTACAGATTAGTAATTAAAATTTTAGATGAAACAATTTTAGACCAAAAGTGCTTTAAAACAAAAAATATGTATGCCAAAAAATCTTTATGCTAAAAAAGAACCATTCATACCTATTATAGGAAACATTTTCGAAAAAAATAAAAAAAGGACATAAAATTTTAGGTCAGTCGAAGGGTACCCTAGAAGAACATAGAGGGCACCAGTAGCGACAACTTTGAAGAAAATTGAAATGGCGGATGAAGTCAACAAAGAAGAAAAAACGAAGCGACGTCTCTGCCTGTCAGCGTCATGGAGTTACCAGATAATAAAATATGGGTAGATGTAATGATTCAGTAACTAAAGCTAACGCTTAAACTTGCATTATATTAACAGTAAATTTTAGTTACAGTGCAATAAGCTCTTACAACGATCCTCGGGTCTGTACACTGCCCTCTTAAGCCAATAGGCAGTATGTCTGATAAAACCCTGCAGCAATATCAACCTCATTACTAACAAAAGAGAATTCAAACTACTTTGGTTAATGAATTTGAGATACTGCCTTTTGCTTAAGAGGGCAGTACAGCACAACCAGTTTCTTAATAGCGATTAGATCGGCAATCTTCGTTTTTCTATAAAACACGTGCGACAAATATACTGTCAGTTGCGAGTGCAAGTGATAGCAATAGGTAGCTGAAAGCTATAAAGAAGCTCGGAGTGCTGTACGGTCAAGGGCATTAATAATGGCAGCTAGTGGCGAGCTGTTGGTGAGTGGCGACACCACGGACCTGAATGCTCCCGAGGGTAGGTCCTGTTCCTCACCTCACGCTTGCCTTCACCGGCCGGCTGGAGTGAATAATGACGAGGAACAGACCCTCTCCTCTGGCTTGCCTTTATTGGCCGGTCAGAGTGGAGTCGCAAGAGCTATATGCTCGAAGGGTGGATGTGTTGCATAAGTGGTGAGTGGGCACCTTATGGTCGTTTAAAGTCCAGAAGCACCTCTCCACCCTTAGCCCCTCTGGAACTGTTACCTCCCTGCTGCTATATATATGCGACTATTTCGGGAGGCCCATTCCATTGAGTTGGCGAGTCACCGCCGGCCATTTCAACCAAAGTAATTAGCATTGGCCAGGCAGGCGCCGTAGTTTCATCAATAGCCTAGTTCACCAATCCATATCAGTTCATACATAGAGCCCATTATTAATGTTTCCATCCTTCTTAAATAGTCCTACACTAACCATCGGTTGTCCGTGGGAGCATACTTCCATAGTTTGAACTCAGGGACAATCGCCGGTTGGTGTCCCATCACTTTACTAAATTAAACTTGTCTAAAGGGCCTCTGCGTGTTGGCTTCGGCTCCATGTACGCCTTCCAAAGGTCCGGGACTCCCATAGTCCCGTGAATGGTAAAGACATACACATAATAATAATAATAATCATTTATTTCAGAATAATTTCCATATAATATGTTAGTAACAATGAGTCTTAAATCTATGTTAGGTAGTCTTACATTACTTATGGGTACAACTTATCAGTTAGACGCCCTGTGCAAGTTGTCCCAATGGAGCAGGAAGGGTCCATCTAGGCGCGCCAACACGGTCTGTAGGAGGCTGTTCGGGCTGCCGCGCAGGCGCCTTACCAGAGACGCGACGCGTTTGCGCATGATGGCATGGAAGCCATCCGTCCGCGCCTCGCAGAACATCCCCGATGCACTACAATGGCGCGGCAGCCCCAACAGCATCCTAAAGGCATTATTATATTGGACACGTAGGGCGCAGTAAGTCTTTTGCGTATAGTTGATCCATAGGCTGCAGGTGTAAAATGATTGACAGAACGCCTTGAAAAGGGTGATTTTAACTATTACATCTCAACTATTAACTATTTTTATCTATACAGCCATCGTGTCAAATATATGTATACATGGACTTTATTGCCAGTAGCATAAAGGTGTAAAGATATTTAAGCCCTTGACTGTACTTCCTTTTCACTGGCTCTTATACGCTCTCCTTCAAGATTTTTTTTCTTAAACATTAATACCTGGTACTTAATTATTATTTTTAAATTGTTACCCTAGACTAAGCAATTCCTTTTGTCGGTCCTTAACCTTTTGAACGCCAAGCGGCGAAGTAATCCGGCGTGCTACTGACGCCGCCACAGCAATAAAACAAAGTGTAGAGCTCTTAAAAACTAGTGATTGCAAAACGCAGACAAAATGTGGATTTTTCGAGATGTGGCTAGTTATATTTGAATTACATTAGGCAAAATAGAAGGAAGATGGACAAAGCAATAATACAAACATAAAAATATAAAAGTAGGTTTATTTATTACGGAGTCTTTGATCGATGAAGTTTGGACGGCAATTAACGTCGTTGGCGTCAGTGGCACGATTTTTCGATTGCGTGTTTTGCCGTCTTTGGCGTTCAAAAGGTTAAGAGACAGCAGTTAAAAATGTCAAATTCGTGTGTAGAAATAAAACGGACTATGGATCTTATATCGTCGGTGATAGTGAGAAACCGCGTAACTAACAAATTTATGATAGAGAAAAATAAACCTTACTGTCTTATTAAAAAGGTGCATTTTGCTCCTTATTTAAAATGTTGCTTACGCGGTTTTGCAGTTGCGCCGACGATATGTGACGTTTTATAATAGGTAACAGTAAATTCTTCTTCTAATGTTATGATGATAGATTAACCGAGGATCGAACCCGCAATATATGTCAGAGCTATTGCATTGTAGGTAAGAGTAGATATAATTTTGTTCAGATTACATAATTATGTTACTGGTGTGATTTCCGTTTAAATATAGAATTTACCAACAATTAAACAAAGAGGTTTCTTTAATATATCGATGACTTTTCTGCCCGCCTAAGTTAATAAGCAGTATATCAAAATCAATAACCAAAGCAGTTTTAGTTCTCTTGTCTTAGTGATAAGGTTGATATTGCTACAGGGATTTTATCTGACATACTACGTATTAGCTTAGGAGGGCAGTATTGGGAAACGACGATGTGATGAAGAGATTTTTTTTAAATGCTTGAACGTCTGTTTGTATTGTTGGTGAACTTAGCACTAAGTTGTACCACGTTGTACCAAGTGGACGGTATTTAAGGTGTAACTTGTCAAAATAGGCTAAAAATGGAACTGTAATTATTTTTGCTTACAATAGGGTAGAAGTACCGTTTGTGGCCACTTAAGGTCAAAATGAGTTGGTATGAAAAATACTGTAATATTAAAAAATATATTCATAATTATAGTTAAGACTGAAGATAAATTTAAAAATAATGGTTGTAATTTCATTATGTTCTACATCTTAGTTAAAATTTAGAATGGCTTAAAAAAGTGCAAAGATGGCCAAAACCGGTACTTTTAAACCTACTCTTCCTACAAAAATACCACAATTCTACGGGCCTATTATGTGGATAAACTCTGATAAATTATCTGTCACTTTCTGGCCAATATGTAAGTGCGAGGGTGACGGATGCTTTGTCCACAGCGATGGACTGACAAACGCATTGCCCCTATAAATTTCTATTATATTTAGTCACGCTACCACTACTATGACTACTTTAGCCGCAAAGATTCGATGGCGAAACCTACGATCAAAGTCTAAAGATAAGATATAAATATTATTAATAATCTCCGGCAGAACCACTTAAAATCACCAGTTGAAAATTCGCCATCGAGCAAGGTAGCAATTGTTTTTATATTCCTTCTCAATAGTCAGACCACGTAACAATTTGACACAATTAGTACGAGTCATTATGTCAAACATTTACCCGAAGGAACGAAATCTATCCACGGTTTGAATATTTGGGACTTGACAGAGAGTAACATGGCAGCAATTAAAGTAGTGAAAGTAGTGATATGATAACATAGTATATGTTTATTAAAACGACTTTATAATAGCTTTATGCGTGCATTTTGTTTAATAGGAAATATTCTCGTATCAATTTAAGTTTTGTCAATTTGTTTCTGCAATTAAGAAGATAGTTAAATAATATGTAAATGTTCAGGTACATTCAGCAAATTATTACAAATTCATTTTAAAAAACATTGTTAACTTTTTGAGCAATTTGAGTGTAATTTTAAGGTATAAACTAGGGAATGCAATTTAACCGGTTATTAACCGATTTTGTATGAAAATAACCGGTTAAAACCGGTTTTAACTGGTTATTAGCATTCCCTAGTATAAACTAAACAACTTGCAAACACGAAATCGGGCACATTCGATTTTTTGAAGTCGTAGTCGTTTAACAGACAGTAACTATATGAAAATTTATCCTGCAGCATTAAACAAACATTATTGATATAAAAAAAAATATTTTCGTAAACATTTTTTTATTTTATTACGTACCATGAAGCCTTGTTTAGCTGTAGTATATCTAAAGTAAGTGAAAAAATCAAAAGTGCCCGTTTCCTTAAATTTACACGGTTTATTTTAGCTAGTGCATTTATTACATTTGTTAATTTAGTAGTGATATACCTGCTGCTAATTTCCCTTTGCAATAAAATACATATATACTAGCCTTAAAAAAATACAATACATATAATAATAAAAATACTATGTGTGTACTTATTACTTCCTCCCATACCAAACTACCACAATGTTTTTTTTTTATTATCAGAGGGTTCGATTCTCTCGATAACTGTTTTCTGACAATCATGAACTTGTAATATTTCCAATTTCAAACTGAAAATGGAGTGACATTTAAAAGCTTTTCAATCTGGGTTGGGTATGTAAATCAATACCTTATATATTAGCAAATAGATTTAAAGATTTTATTTATTTTATTTTTATTTACAGAATTATCAACAAATTTTTAGAGTGGTTGGTAATTCTGTAGCTCTGCCTACCCCACTCTGGGAATGATGGCGTGAGTTTATGTATGTATGTAGATTTAAAGGTTACAAGGTTGACCACTAATATCCCAAACACCTTGTATAGATAAATGAGCACAAACTTTTACCTTTTATCGAGTTAGGGTGACGGCACCAATAATGGACACTCTTAATTCAAATATCATAAGGTTATAAATGCATTGTCGCAAAATATAATTAATATAATAGGATTGTTCATATTTTTACAATTGCTCTAATTGACATGGTGATGTCGAGGATTAGGGATTTAAAGCCTTTCTGCATTATTAAGTTTTTGAAATATTTATCTACTTCGGATATTTCGACAAAAGTATAATTAACCTTTGTTTGAATTTCGTTTTCGGCTTGAAGCCCTCCTAGTGTATCTTATAGGTCAGGCGAAAACCGCTTGAAATAGTGTATTTTAATACACTATTGCAATCATCTGTTATCATTAGATATCATTTAATTATTGTGATTTATTAGAAAATACCAATCGAAATTAAAAATAATCATGTCATCTATAAGATATTAAGACAAAACTATAGGGTCAAATACGATATTGATGAAATTTGTCTCTTAAAATTTCCTATTCTTTCGAATTAGAATGTAAAAACCGTGAGTTCTTTTTTTTGGTCTATCCCAATTAAGTGCCCATTATTGGTCCATTACTGGTTCCATCACCCTCGTATTGTTAACGTATGTCAACAAGGTAATACAGGGCTTATTTAAGAGGTGTAAATTATTACCCGCAAATGATAAAGTAAAATTGCTTTTATTCATGGAATAGTATTAAAAGTACAATTTAAAAAGTGTATTACTCATTCTCGTAACATCAGAGCTGTATTTAATAAAAAAATTAAGTCCCTAAAATTAACAACTATTTTGGAAAAAGAACTAGAATGTATTTGATACCTAAAATAGTAAATAGTATACCATGGAAAGAGAATTAAATGTCTAAAACTACGTATAAACGAAAACTCAAATGTACCTTGCTATTTAACATGAATATTTAACTTAGAATAACATAATTATAAGAAATAAGAAGCCATGTAACACATAACCCATGTAAGAAATAAGTTGTAAAACAAACAAAGTCTGAGAGCACCCAGTTTTCGCCTGCAAATTGACTGTGCAGTTTGGTGAAGAATCACAATGTCCCATGCCTAATTTCTTTTAATAAATGATTTATTATTATTTGTTTGTCTTTACCAATCACGGGACTATGGGAGTCCTGGACCGTTGGAAGGCGTACATGGAGCCGAAGCCAACACGCAGAGGCCCTTTAGACAAGTTTAATTTAGTAAAGTGATTGGACATCAACCGGCGATTGTTCCTGAGTTCAAACTATTATGTATGGCGATTGTATTTTGTTTAAAACAATAGTACATTACTGCAGAGACCGAGAAAATGGCTGTTGCGGGACGAATAGAGTAAGCGTCGCCGAGGCAGTCGAGGCCACGCTATATACGAGTCCAGCAACCGCCCTTCCCGGCTGAGGCTTGTATAGTGCTTTTCTCCAACAATGCAGCAAATTTAACACAATTGTTAATAATATTAAACACAAACCCAAAATTTGCTTGATAAAACAGAACACGGTTGCCATCATCGTTACCGTTATTCATAATTTTATTTACATTCGAAACAGCTACGATTTAGTATGAAAGCAAAATAAGGCATTAAATAAAACCACAATAAAATTATAAACATATTTTTTTTGTTTATGAAAATTTATATAAAAAAAGCAAACTATTTGATACACTTTTAAAACCGCTGTAAACGCTGTTTGAAAATGTTAAACTTTTAAGTCTATGTCATTTAAAAATTAAAATATACAAGGAGGAATAACTTTTATTGGACGAGTGTTAACTTGGTTGTTTGGAGTTAGTTATCCTATGATAGTTGGACTATTCCAAACATGGTTTTAAAAGTAAAACACCAGGAAAGTAATTTAATTAATTTTAGTAATTTCATAAATTTTCGCGGTCGCTGCCGTTGGTAAATAATAACTTTATTTTTTATAATTTTGCCTGGACCTGGAACTCAGAACTTTTTACAACACATACACATTAACATTTCCGAGCATGTGTGAGAAAAATGAAATAACACACCTCCTTTTTGTTGGGATTTAAAAATAAGCACTAAAACGTTACATGCTAAGGGGACCTACCATTGGCTCCCTGTTACTACTTTGTTAAGGAATTAAAAAACTAGGGTTACAGGTCTACGGTCTACCTATAGTGAGGCGTGCCAACCAATGATGCAGCTTCAAATATGGTTATGTAAGCTAAAGAAATACAGCAAACAAATAATAATATAGTACAGTAATTTGATCGTTTTCGACTACTATTGTGTCAATGGGTGTACTGTAAAACTGTCATGAAAAAAAATTTGTGACAGCGATAGACCGTCGAGTAGACACTATACTATACGATACAAAAAAAAATTGATACTGGGTGCCCGCGATAAAGTGATCAACCTTGCCCCGGCTCAGCCAGCTCAGGAGTGTCCATTATAATGATTAAGTAGGTTTCAGAAAACGAGATATGTCAAGTCAAAATTTCTGATATGAGGTTCCCTGGTCCGCCATCTTTGAAGCCACGACCTTACGCCTAGACCTATAACAACCGATCGTTTGCTGCCAACGAAAGCTGATTAAATTTGGTTTTAAATACCTGTGACAAAGTTTCAAGTTTAATTTAAAGTCTAGGAAAGGAACACGGGTTTTTTTTTCCATCAAGTATTTAATAAGGAAATTTTAAGTCGAAAATATTGGATAACACAAAATTGGTCTTGATTGATTTTAATAAACGCATGGCTAAAATAATAATAAATCTCATGTTATTTGTTCATTATCTCAGCGTTAATGTGTATGTACATTGGAAAAACGATGCAAAACCTCTTTATTGACGTAATAGTCGCTACAACGTGTAGCGCTACACAGCGGATAAAATAGGAACCATACGGCTTGAAACGTGAAAGCAGGCCCGTAACCGTAAATATCTGTTGCAGAACCACCAACCCTCCTCTCGAGCCATATTTGCTACTCGACAATAGATGGCGCTACTAGTCAGAAATAATTGTAGTTAAGAAGATGAGAGGAAAATGCGTCATATTTATTGGAATACGAAACCAAGTAATATTGATTTTAGAATATTATTATTCCAATAACACACTTAAGGGAATTACTAATATGAAATTAACGTGAATTTATAAAATTGGTATTGTTCGAATAACAAAAATAATGATTTCACAATTTTATTCTGAGCCACCAGAAGAGAAGAGTTCGCAACATTCGAATATTTTTTATGTATGTTGACAAATGGTTAACAAGTAACATGTCTATTTACATTTCCTTTTCTTCCTCCAATGAAAATGTATTTTGGTTTTTAATAATGAGTTTTTATTTTATTTTTATTTTTAATAAACTTTTCTGTAGTAGAAAATGTTGTCTTCTTTTAAACCAATAAAATTACCTGCAAAATATAAATGATTTACCCACCCACCTAAGCTTAAACTTTATCATATCTACTAAATAATGAGTCTATGAATGAACCGTTTGATCGAATCTCCTACCAGTTCGAACATGGAAACCCATGTGATGCCCTGATAAATGTATTGCCCATTGTCCACATGACGTTGTCGGTACAACGCTGGCTATCAGCATCGGCTATCGCCAATATATCACCACCAGCATCCAAGACCTCCCGACCTTCCCCGCCTTCCAGCTCCACAAGGCTTCAGAAGGGCCTGAGTACGTAGTTGAACAGGTCGATATAAAATGGCTAGAACAAACTGTTCAATAGCATTTGGACTTATAAAATAAATCACCCGGCTTACAACATAGACCGCCCATTTCGTTTCGTTATCGAACATTGATTAATAACTTATGACAGAGTCATTTTTAATAGGCAGTTACCTAAAACTGTTTTATCTGGAGCTACACGCAACGTATATGTCGTGACGAGTGAACCATATGTATACGGAGAAGTTATTTGAAATATGATTACTTACTGTGTCTGTTATAATATAAACGAATAATTTGAGTCACTTATTTTTTTTTCCAGTGCCTCCGTTTTCTGCAACACCCTGTAGATTTGCAAATTTGATGTTCATTTTCAGGGTGATGTTTCTTCCAAGCAGGTCAGCCATATGTTTCTATAGGATGTTTAAAAGTTGTAACTATAAATGGGTAAGCTGACAAATTCCTTTTAATATTTTGATGACTTTTCGTCGCTATTATGTAATTTTCTAACAACACCACTTAGTTCTTCACCGAGCTCTACGATGTTCCAGCCTTTCTTGAATTCTGGGCCAGCAACCAACCCTTGTTGATTGTTTATGGAATTATTCCCGTCTGTTACTTACGCTTTTCCACCTTTATTGTGTGATGACAAAATCCCTTGCCGTGAGGTTTCTGGCTTAGAATTGTGCCACTGTATGTGTGTAAATAAAGTTCAGTGTTTTGTATGTGTGTTTGTTTGGGTAAAAAATTGCAGCAAAGATGAGATACTATACGTAATAGCCTGCGAATTTGTCAAGTAGCCCTGTAACCCAAAGTAAGCCAAGTAGTACCTTCAGGAATTACGTCAGAGAACACGCCTTGATGGCGTAACTCAACTAATATTACGGAAAAATCTATTATTAGACAGGTGTTTGTGTGTTTCCACTTTATTGATCGGTCTAAAATTTATTTAATTGTCGAAAAAAAAAACCTTTGCGATTGAATAGCAATGATACTTCTGCACGAACACAGTAAACGAGCAAAAGCCCGTTTGTCAAAACTCCACTTGTACGTACACTAAAAGACCTAAGTACCTACTTTAACATTGGATTGTTAAGCCATACATTTAATCACATTACTAGCATAGAGCCTTACCTTGCCTTGTGGGAGGACCTTGTGCAGGGTCCGTCCGGGTTGGTACCACAATCTTATCCATTAACCTACCACCAGGCAGCAGTGTTCGCATTGTTGTGTTCCGGTTTGGGGATAAAACAGCCGGTGAAATAACTAGCATAGAGGCATTCCATCTTAGTTCTCAGGGTTGGCAGTGCATTTGCAGTCTTGTGAATGCGAATGTCTATGGGTCACAGTTTCCACTTACCATCAGGTGGTCTGTGTGCTCGTTCGCCTTCCTATGCCATAAAATAAATAAATATAGAGACATCCTATCTTAATCCTCAGGGCTGTCAATGCATTTTGAGTCTTAGGTTTATACTCTTAAGAATTCAAATGTCTACGGGTCTCAAATCCCTCTTAGTATCTTCGTGTGTTCTTGTAATAACCATGCCGAAAATAAAAATAAATTATCAAGGACAAGTCGGACTCGCTCAACGAGGGTTCCATATTTAAGATAATATGGTTCGAAACGCAAAATAAAATACTGAGTTGGTTATGAACTTTATTTTCTATGCAATAAGGTCCATTTTGACTTGCCTAGATTTTGTAAAATAAATCTGTTTTTTTTAGATGGGAGATAAGAAGGAAAACATACATACCGATAGAAAAATACCAAAGTCTCACCATTAGGGTTTTTTTTTCTGTTTGGAAACCCTAAAAACTTGGTTGTATACACAGTGCGATGATGGTAATCACAGCTCTACATAAATATTCCCGAAGTCGGTAAATATCTCCACGGTAGCCGATGGACAGTCATCAACTGATAGCAGTTATTAATGTGGGAGCGCGACGTTCTTGTGTTTCCATTGACGCCTTATCGGCCATATTAATAAAGATAGATTAGCATAACAACTCGGAATTATCTAATGCGTTAGAGTGGATAATTAATATTTATTCGGTAGTTTCGTTGGAATTAACAACACCATGTATGTTGTTTTATTGGGCAGGTAAGTTTAACATGAAGACTTTTCTTGCAGATGAAATACCTAGCTATAATAACACGCTTTTTTTTAAATTATCGCATGTAGGTACTTTAGTGAAAATAAGTCATAATTTCAGGCACTAAGTAGGTACACCGTTTGTACCTAATTCGTATGTATGCAATAAGTAAAAATACAATATTTGTTGATATTAGAATTTTGTAACACTCTGTATACAAATCAAACATTATTTGTTGATTTGAGAATTTTGTACCAGCCTGTATACAAATAAAACAGGGTGATGTTATTAAGAATGCTTTCTAACTTAGCCATTTTTTATAGCATGTAGAAAGCAAATATGCACAAAGGTCTCTTAGGATAGTAAGTAGGGTCTTAAACATTTGCATTTTCAAGACTACAATCACAGTGGAACCCTAATTTAAGACCATGCGTTAATTACCTTCTAACTCTTTTAGGAAGATGACGAATTGCGTCTTTTCTAGTAATCTCACCGGTTGGCTTATCTCCACACCAGAGCATAACAATAACGGATTAGATGGTAGTAGCACAAGCTCCTGTCACCACTAAAACCTTGCGTTCGACTGTCTGTTAAATAATGCACTCTATGCCACATGTTTACATCATTTCAGCAAATCTAAATAAAATAATTCTGTGATCTAAAATAAATTTGATCGCTAGAAACGTGGAATTATCGATTATACCGAACCCTCTGGTATTATCGGGCGTCAGTTTGAATTTCCCACTCACTTAAGAATCAATGTTTCACTTAAAAGTTTCATCTGAAGCGCTTTGTTACAGCGAAGACAGTCAATGTTGGCAAAGAGTAGTCAATTGGGTGTAGATTGGACTAATGTGAAAACTTATTTTTTTGAATAAGAAAATAACACCCTTGTTTGGTTTGGTACAGAATAATTAAAATGTGCTTTGAAGACGGATAAATTAATTTACAAATATTGATAAAAAAAAATTATGATTATAAGTAAAAAAAATCAAACATGTTAAACCGTTCCCAAGTATGTAAGTGTGAGTTTTTTGGTCCATGCCTAATGGATGAATGTTAACGCTATTTTGTGTTTTGCTCATTTTTAACGTTCCGTAGTCTGTTTTTCTGTTAGTTAAACTCTTTCTCAGAAACTATTAATGTCTCAAACGCAAAAGATATATTATACCCCCATCCCCTTATTTATAAACGCAAAATGGTACAAGTATGCCTTGTCCTTATCTGTCAATATGACATTTGAATTTGACAGAAAATTACTTAAGCTTAAATAGATTTATTGTATGTTTGTGAATAGTCATAATCATTTTCTGTCTAACTCTTACCAAAACAATCCATTATAATCGTAAGTCTTAAGCACAAATGGTACTTTCAACAAATCAGGTTAACTACCCATTTACAAATAAGGAAGAGAGCTACTGTTTTAAATAATCTTTGCCACACAAACTCAATTAAAACTTTTACCAGCTTCATCTCAGATCTCGAGTAAAAATGTAAGCAAAGTTTCGTTGCAGCCCTTATCAATCATTTTATCATTGAAACAAAACGGCCCCTATTCTCAGACGGGTGAGAATTTGCATCACTCGTAAATTCTCTGATTGATGCTCACCATTTATCACTCCCCTCGTTTGCGAGCTTCGTATCGAACTTTTAAAACAGGTCACGAGGTCCTACTTTGATTACTTCAGTGTTTTGAGTAATTAAAATTTCGCGATCGATGTTCGGAGTAGATTCTCGTATTTCCAATTTATGCTTGGGACTCATTGGCAGTGCTTTTTTACATAATTTACCAGCAACATGTAGGAAATTTACAGGGCTTGTGGGAAAAATTAAATTAATAATTAAAGAAGAAAAAGTTAATCTTCTTTTTTTAAGCAATATCTAGACTTATTGGTCGTCCTAACCAATAATGGCACCAATTGTTGTTAAGTATGCAACATTTTTTTATTGTATAAATTTTAATTCATATATTTTATGTTCTCGATATCTTTAACACGTCTAGAAACAAATATATTAAGAAATCTCTCTTAGTGATTTCCTGAGGATCAATGGTAAAGTTCTAGCTATTTGACAATTCATTTGTGCGTGTTGTGTTGGTTGTGCGTGACCTTCATCTGCTTTGTTGGTAGTACCTCATTGTTTTGTTACTACTATCTTTGTTTCTTTTTTTTACGCACCCTACTGCTGAATGTGCTGATGTGATGAGTGTAAGGTGATAAGTAGTTACATATAGTTTCTCTATTTATCTATTATTATTTTTTGCTAAAATCTGGATTATATGTATAGAGCAATCTTGTATAATCATGTCTTAGTGGAAACTGTTGAGGAGTAGAACGCATGTTTTGTTTAAGGTCTAGAAAGTAAGTTTATTATGTATGTTTTACTCTGTTTGTTTTCCAAATAAAAACATAAAACATAACATAAAACATGTTATTCTTTGCCCCTATTTTTAATTGTTTCCAAATTACATAAATACTAAAATCATTCATCTTATAATCTTAAATCTGCTCTTCAAGCAATATCAAAACGTTTATCCCCACTAAAATAATCCGTTGAACTTAAACGAGTAAAAAATGGCTAGTCACTAGCTTTCAAAACTTCCACTTAGCTGCGCTCAATGTTGGCACTATTTCTGTATAACAGTATCTAACCTATATATAATACATTTACAGTATCAAATCGAAGTTTTTAATTAAATTAGCAACGCCTTCAAAACCTCCTTCAGCGGTTTAATTGCGGCATCTACAATTGTTATGGTAATTTATTTTAGCTGCGGGTAAGCCCGCAAAATTTAACTATCTCGTCATCGAGATCATCTCTATTACAAATTACTCAAGAGCACGCCAGCACTACAACTGCCAAAGTTATAACTTCTAACTACCTTAACATTACACATGCTTTTAATTATTTAAGTCAACCTGACCACGACGCCTGGCCCTCGTCAAATCATTGACAGAAGATGGCGTCACGACGTCACGTGTCCGTCAGTCTTTCTGATCGTATCGCCTGATGATTAGGAGGCAACCGCCTCCGCGCAAACATACTACAACACCCTGTACATCAGAACGATAACACCATCCTTGTTGTTTTGCTCTAGATGGTAAAGGATGGACGATATCGACCTCATATAGTCGATGGAGTTTGAATACGATTTAGATCTAAAGATAAGTCAATCAAGAAGCGTGGGCAACGGGTCATGAGATTTAGAATAGTATACGATGCCTTGAATAATTATGGATTGTATTGACGTTCCCGTATTTACCTTGTCTGATATGGTCAACGGTTTTTTTTGAATTGGCTATGATATGCTGTTATACTGGTTTGGTGATGCAAATTAATTTGGTGAAAATGAAACGAAAGTAAAAAGTACTACTACAGAAGTTGCTATGGTTTTCTTGAAAGTAGTTGTTGATATTTGAATTGTGTAATTGTGAATCGTATGACAAAATAGTAGATTTGGGTCATATTTCAAGCGTTCGCGATCGTTAGTAAGTGGTAGTAGCTTTTCTATAGGATGGCCGTGTGGGATATTTTTAGTTTTGTTTAATTTTTTAAATTGTATGTCGAAACGCAGCAGTGTTGTAGATTTAGATTACAAGAAAAAAATAATGTATCTGTCAAAGGATATGTGGAGGATGACTTTTGGTCTCGGCAATTACGATGCAATAACGCCTTACCAGTTTAAATCTATAACAAAGAAAAAACATGGTTATTTTGCGTGTATTTTGTTTGCTATCCTCACAGAATAAATAAATAAATAAAATAAATAAATATCAGGGGACAATCTCACACCAATTGACCTAGTCCCAAACTAAGCTCTAGGCTTGTACTATGGGTACTAGACAACGATATAAATACTTATATAGAGAAATAAATACTTAAATACATAGAAAACATCCATGACTCAGGAACAAATATTCGCGCTCATCACACAAATATCTGCCCTTACCGGGATTTGATTTGAAGGTATAGTATGCAATCTGACAAAAATAAATTATTTTAATCTTACCTACGCTATCTAAGATTTTTGATATTTACTGAATCGTTAAACTTAAAAATCAGAACTCAAATTCAAGGGCACTTCCACCGATCTCAGAATTAATTCCCTTCTAAACTGAGCTATCTAAGCCAATCAACTTCATTATTTTCTTCTCATATTTACATCGAATCATGTTCATGTCATGATTATACGCGATAATTTTTAGGGTTCTATACAAAAAGGGTAAAAACGGACCCTATTACTAAGACTCTGTCTGTCTCTCTATCTGTCACCAGGCAGTATCTCACGAACCGTGATAGCTAGACAGTTGAAATTTTCGCAGGTGATGTATTTCTGTGGCCGCTATAACAACAAATACTATAAATACAATAAAACAAATATTTAAAGGAGGCTGCCATACAACAAACGTGATTTTTTATAGATAATGGTACGGTGATGGAACCAGTAATGGACGAGGCACCACTAATGGACACTTGATTCTTATTTTACAGAGGATAAGGGTTATTCATTTGTTTTGCAACAATCAATTTAGGACCGTATGAAATTTGATTTAAGACTGAAGTGTCCATTACTGGTGCCTGTCAGCTAAAAGTGTCCATCATTGGTGCCGTCACCTTACGGAATCCTGTGTGCGCGAGTCCGTGCACTTGGCCGGTTTTTTAATGTATGTTTATTCTCTAACATGTTTTGGTGCGTATTACCAATTTGCATTTCTTGCAAGTGACTTAATCTTAATTGAAATATCTGCAGTGTAGGAGGCCGCTCCTCTTTTAGATGCAGATATTCGGTACAGTAAGCAGTTAATTTTGATATAGTTGAATGTATTATCGTGGGGCAATACGTATAAAAACCACAAAGAAGTGATTACTATCTGTCTTAGGTTTAAGTAGACAATATATATACTGCAAAAATCACGTATTTCTCTAAGTCGAGCACGGTGTCGGTGTCGAACTATTAGATTGATTATTTTCTTGGTCGATTTCTAATATGAGTTTACTGCCTAAGATGTTGTTATTAAGTTATTTATAGTCTCTTACTTTTGCATTGTTACAAAACAATACAATTGGATCGATAATATCGATACATCATAGCTATTATCATCATAGATAGGCGCTGCCATAGACAAAATAAGTCATGTCGGTTTTTCTCTGCTTGCTCCATGTCATGTAAGGCTAAGGGACTGTTGCCCTTTCCGCCATTTAAGGACGGGCATGGAAAACTTTTGGCGTTATTTTTATTTTTTATAATAATTATTTATGTGTGTGTAACCTTCCAAGGTTTTCACCTGATGGTTCCAACGGAAGACCAGCGCTGACTTTAATGCCAGCATTACGCTGAGTTGGGACCATTTCGTGGCTACTTTCTTTTTGTATTTGTTAATCTGTTCTTTGTTATGTATGTCACGAATAAATGTTTTTCTTTCTTTCGTTTTCTATATATTTTTGCTGACGTAAAATTAACGTGTCTCCTTGAGGAAAAATTGTGAAATAAGCGAGATATTACTCAAACAAAACCAAAGGGAAGAAGAAGAAGAAGATTATCAAGGTATGTGTTAAAACAGACCGCGTTCTATCTTGTTTATAGACTGCTAGCTATTGCGCGTGAATAATTTATCGTTATTTTTTAGAAACTATCCCCCGTGTGGTTGCCGGGTTAGAATAATACCACCCCATTTCTTCCCGTGGATGTCGTAAGAGGCGACTAAGGGAATAAAGGCTTGTAGTACTGTTAGGCGATGGGCTTGCAACCTGTCACTAATACGCTGGTAAACA
Organism: Acleris emargana; assembly: GCA_927399475.2. Classification (NCBI taxonomy): domain Eukaryota; kingdom Metazoa; phylum Arthropoda; class Insecta; order Lepidoptera; family Tortricidae; genus Acleris; species Acleris emargana. The sequence goes on along the minus strand of OV656844.1, from coordinate 3,457,992 downwards.
TCTTAGCCTAATTGTGCAAAGTGTGGTTACAGAATTATCAACAAGTTTTAAAAGTTGTTGGTAATTCTTTAACTCTGCCTACCCCACTTAAGGAATGAAGGCGTGAGTTTATGTATGTATGTGTGTATTTTTTAGAAACTATCATATTTTCGGAATAGAAAGTATTCTATATCGTTTCCCGGAACTGAAGCTATCTCCATCCCGAATTTCATCAAAATCGGTCTCGAACTTTAGCCGTGAATTCGTAACAAACCGACAGACAGAGTTACTATCACATTTAATCATAAATATAAGTATGGATAAGAGAAAACAATGTTAAAAGAAAGTAAAAGCACCCAGTTATTGGCAAAACACTACTTATTGACACTGGTGATTGTAAAAATATCGCCTTTATTAACTTGAAATAAAGTTCAGAGTGCCAATAATCTGTAAGATGCTCACGAGTCTCACGACACAGTAGTTTTCCTTATTTCTTTAATTCTGTATATCAGGCTTGAAAGGCGCTTTTTTAATAAGTATGGTGCAGCAAAAGGGATGAAATTGTTTATTTGTGGAAAAATCAACAGTGTCAGAATTGGGTCTTTGGCAAATTTATTGTTTTATTTCGTTTTATCACAATAGAGACGTGCAATTTAAATAACTATTTTTGATAAAGATGAAAAACTTGTAATTGTCAATAACTAAAAGATAAAAGATAAAAATAAAAAAAACTACATTTTTTTACAACTGCCGGGAGCCCATAAGGCAACATGCGATAGAAGTAGCGCTATCTACTTTATAAGAACTATGAACCTGAAAATGTTAATACAAAATCCACCCATCTCATCGTATCCATTAACCTACCGCCAAACAGCAGTGTTCGCATTGTTGTGTTCCGGTTTGGGAATAAGACAGCCGGTGAAATGACTAGCATAGAAGCATTCCATCTTAGTCCTCAGGGTTGGCAACGCATTTGCAGTCTTAGGATTGCATTGCAGTCTTGTGAAATGCGTCACAGTTTCCACTTACCATCAGGTGGCCTGTGTGCTCCTTGTATTCATGATGCTGTATGATGCTATAAATGCGATATCTTTTCTCTCCTCTTAAACCTAGTCCGATTTTAACGATTTTTGAATGTTGTAGATATTATGAACTTTGAAACTTGAAGACTTTACAAATGAGTTGAATTTAAAATGGCTTTTTACAGCTACGCGATTTACAAGTTTACAAACTTTACAATCTTCTTAAGGGATACCATTAACTACTGGCTGCTTTAGTAACCTCGGCTTCGAAAGCAGCGTTGTTGCCTTCTTTAGAAAACAACACCGCTTTTCTGACATTTTGTCCATCCTCGTGAAGAATAGACAGGGAAATCGTTTTAGTGTCAAAACGCACAAATAGCTGGCGTGAAAGAGTATTCAATGTGTGCCCTACTGCCTGCCACTGTTATCATTAATTTTGATTTTTTTCCACTTAAATGTGTCTTTACAAACCTGTGCCGTTGACGTACTTTGTACGGTTGACAAATTAATGGCCTTTTTCAAGGAGAACATTTTGTGAAGTTTTTTTTCGAGTTCAAAATGTTAATTGATTTTGGACTTAACAAAATACAATATTCTTAAAAGTTTTTTCTCATTTAGCAACATTTGTCGTCCATATGATGATACCTCCCTTGCTTTTTCAAAGCTTGTATCGTTTTCAAATCTGAAAAACACATCATTCCTGTTGCCTAATTGGAAACCAAAATGAAGGTTACCAGCAATATTGTTGCGATGCTGCCTCTACCAGTAGCTTACGATAATTACCATCGTCGACTCCGCAATGTCGCTGTATCGAAAAACTTTTAATTTAGCCAAGTCCCCTTTGTACGTCTTTTAAAAAGCTCCGAGTATTGTATGCATCTAACAAGGAGCCCACGACAGTTATTAATGGATTTCCTACTATTTTTCTCGGCTGCAAAGGATCGGCTTAGGTACCGAACTCTTTGTTCCGCTTTCGGATATTCGAACTGAAATCGTTGAATAAATGTTAAAGTTGACAATGCTTGGGAAAGGTTTGAAGAATTTTGAATTGGGATCTTTAATGCTGTAATTGCAATGTTCAAGAATAATTTGAACATACATACATACATAAACTCACGCCTTCATTCCCAGAGTGGGAAGAGCTAAAGAATTACCAACAAGTCTTAAAACTTCTTGATAATTCTGTAACCACATTTTGCACAGGTAGGCTAAGATGTTTCCCAGTGTATTAGTGACAGGTGACAGGTGGCAAGCCCATCGCTTAACAGTACTACAAGCCTTTATTCCCTTAGTCGCCTCTTACGACATCCACGGGAAGACATGGAGTGGCACTATTTTAACACGGCAACCACACGGCAATAATTTGAAATTATATTAAATCTATCAGAAATAATAGGACATCTGCGACATTTAATGTTTTTTCTCGCGTGGGGTCAATTTCCAAATAAACGTTTATTATTACAACCGTAGGTTACCCAGGGAATAATTCGTTTAAATTTCTAGTGCCTTTGAGCTGTGAGTTATCTGTTACTCAGTGAATCTCTGAAGGATGAGTTTGCTATGTACAGATTACATTCATACATAATAACACAATGCGATTTGATACACCTTTTAAAATTTAACGTGATTACTTGTATACAATTTAGTAGCAGTTAAAACACTGTAAAAAATTCTGGAAATTCATAAAAACGCTAAACGTTGCAAAAATATTATCTAATTTCATAAAGCGGCGTCTTTGAGGTTCTGCCCAATCCTCAATTATCCGAATTTCAATCGTTGTCATTGTCTAGAGCGAGGGTATTTTTCGAAATCCCCGCGCCACCATCATTAGTCATTCGGATGCAGAGCCGCTTTTTGCCCGACCCGACTGATGCAATCCAGAGACGTGCATTTGGCGAAGCAGTTTCTGAGGATTTGGTGAAAGAAATAAATGTATTTTTGGAGCCAATTAATTTTTAAATCTCAGTATATGGGGTTTCGTTTTTGTAAATGTATTTGTGGTAAAAGTTGAGAACATACATACATACCTTCACGCCTGTAATCCCAGAGTGGGGTAGGCAGAGCTACAGAATTACCTACAACTTTAAAAACTTGTTGATAATTCTGTGACCACAATTTGCACAAATAGGCTAAGATGTTTACCAGCGTATTAGTGACAGGTTGCAAGCCCATTGCCTAATAGTAGGTACTACAAGCCTATATGTAAGTTGAGAATATCATTGAAATTACTTTTAAATTAAAAAATGTAGAAATTAAAAAGAATGCAGATGTGATTAAGGATTTTAAGGACGTAGTTCACATGTTTAAAATAAAGACGTGTCAAATACTGCATGACAATGATGACGGTGTAATATCAAACGAAACGAGCAATAACAACGCACATCACGATAATCCTACTGTCGGTTACTTGCAGAATGCGCTATTTGCCGCTGCCGTCCCAAGCGAACAGTCTTACAATCACCAATTGTTCGCAGTTGCTACCGTTCCGAATGCCCTGGAGACCGATCTATCAAGCGTCCAACTTTGATATTAAGTTTTGAACGCCCCTCGAAGGGAGTCGATCAGAAATATTTGGAAAGCGATTGTTTCGTAATACGATGTTCGGATCGTGTCAAAATATTTACGGTGATACAGCGCGATTTTCCACCCGATCGATCAGACTGTTTGTCAGTAGAAAGTGAGATGCATCGGTGTGAAATTGAGCTTATTTAAGAATAATGTAACTGTCGCTGGCAGATTGATCTGTAGAAAAACTTGTTGGATTTGCATTGTGAAAGTTTAAATGCAGTTTCGCTGTTAGTTTTGAATTCAATGGAGAAAATAAGCAAATAATTGGGTCTCATAAGTCATTTTTATTTGAGATGGTCACATCTTTAAATCGAACTTATCTGCATTGGTAAAAGATGAATTAGTAAACCCAAATGTCTTTGAGTATGTTTTGCAAAGTGTTAGTTCATCAATGTTTGGATTAGGTAAAGTATTTCATAAGTATTGATCATAAAAAAAATTGCGATGCTAAACCTCTTCTATACGCTAAAAATAGCGTGTAGCATACAAAATTGTTAACGGAGAAAACATTCTCAAAATCAACACATGCACATACCTATCAGGGAGGGATCTACGAGCAACAAAGGAGAAAAAACACAATCCTCCCCATTCTCAGAGGGATTATTCGCGGGATGGAGTGCAAAGAGTGACTGAGGGGAGGAGATAACAGAAATATTTATTTGGAGACACTCCTTGTGAGTACATAGCGTTAAATTATGCATTGAAATGGAAATTTTGCGCTCTTGTTTATGATGGGTTTTTGTTCGCACTTGAAAAACTACTTAAAGAACTAGACCGTGGAAGTTTTGATAGTAAAATATTCTGTATAGATTTTACTTAGTATTTAAAAATATACAAACGAAGATATTTAATTCTACCTTCTTTGATGTTAGTCAGGATTACTTTTGTATTTACGATCGGGTGTAACTAAATGGAATTTCTATGTATTGGTAATTTCTCTGGCTCCCCATATTGGAACACAACAATGCAAACACTGCCATACTTTGAAACAATGTTGGTTGCGATCTGGCCGGACCCTGCACAAGGTCTTACCACCACTAGGTTAGATGTCTTCTCTCTTTATTAATTATATCTAGTAAAGTAGCAATTTCTTTGTTATTTTTTTTAAGGTTTCTTATAAATTACTTTCGTTTCTCAGTAACGTCCACACGTGTCATTTTCCGGGGAGATTCTATTGATTAGTAACCAGCTTGCCCTCTCCACAGGAAATCGTGTCCAATATCCAATCTAAGGGCGCAGGAAAAAAAAAAACGAGCGACGCCAGCGCTGCACTGTCGCGATCTTCTGATTAATGGAACTTCTGCTCAGTCATCTGCAAACCACTATAAATTACAAATGAAAAGAATATGAAATCTAACCTTAGTGTCGTAGGAATATGATTCAAAGTAAGTTGCGAAGGTAATAAAGATAAGATGTTTATGGAGAAAACAGTCAAGAATACCAAACGTTTCCCCTCAGCGTACCATTTGACGTTTTTGTGAGAAGCACATACAAAATGGCAAAATACAGACAGTAAACCTTTTTGACGAATTAGGTTCATGGGATATTCTCAATAAAAGTTTACCTACGGGTAAAATTTATGTAAATTTTTCCATCCTATACATTATGATTAAAGAATTTACTGAAAAGTAATCAACATTTTACACCTGAAAGATGTTTTGTAAAGTTTTTACTTGTAGAGAACAGACATTTTCAGCATACCTATGCATCATAACATGTGTTGCATTATTCAAATTGTCGTTGCATGCTCTTAAGCATCGGTACAACCCCGTAGTTATCTTACTTCAATACATAATATTACACAATCTAACTACATGGTATAATGATATTATTATTCCCAAAATTCGAACTCACTAACGACGTCGTAAACTCGCAAACATCTCTAAATTTGTTGGATCTATTGCCAAGTTTATTCCCTCAGGCGTGTGACGTCATCCGAGGGTAGGGGAAGGGCCCAGGAGGGGGGTTGTCGGCTGTCAAACAGCTGAAATACGATGACATCAGGAACTTACGCGTGGCTTTGAAAAGCTTCAATATAGAATGGTATAATAAATTCCTATGTCGTTTCTTCTCGTGTAAGCAGTTTAATACATCCAGTGCCAAATACTGGAAGTTGGTGAATTTGAATATAAATCTCAGAGCCTACATTACATAATCTTGATGTCTAAAACGAATATCATATCACATATCTTGTTTTACTCCCTTAATGCTATGCCCAACGGTAAACGATTGTAAAACACTAAGGGCAAGAGTTTGTTTTCGTAAAATTACGTAATGTAAGTAATAAGTAAAGTTATTCTGATGAAATTTACATACATACATACATACCTTCACGCCTTCATTCCCAGAGTGGGGTAGGCAGAGCTAGAGAAATACCAACAACTCTAAAAAACTTGTTGATAACTCTGTAACCACATTACGAAATTTATCGTGCTATTAATGATGATTAAGCTTGTTATTATTAATCGTTAACAGTATAAATAATTAATTAGATAATAATCAAGAAAACTTAGAAATGAACACATTAAAAGACAGGTCAGTATATAGATACCGAAGATTTTAGTCACTACATAAAAGTTGCACAAAAACCAGACAGCCCCTACTCACTGGCATGTGAAACTCTACACTTATGTGCCCATAAATTTTAACGCGCCCTGCCTGGGAGGGGCGCGCATTCGAGCGAGTTGCAAAAAACGTCGGCGCCGATCCACAAAGATAGGAAACAACCTACTATTATAGAAAATTGCCGAAGAATCCTTCGAGAAACACAATAAATGTAAAAAAGGAAATAATTGAACATGAAATACCCAACACATCGAAAAATAAACTTTGCAAAAGATGGAGAAGAAATATTTAATTCTTAACATGTGTAGTTTTATGATTATAAAATTATCTGAGTGTACTTTTATGAAAAACATAATCAAATCCGCTTTAATAAGTTCTTAAGCATCAAGCAAGCTAAAACAAGAAACAAATAATACGATCAAAGTCGGCTAAATAGGTTTTTCTTCAGCAGATAAATTTAGAATCGAAAAGACTTTTTCACTTGTTCGTGTAAGCGGAAACCGTTCATCATTGTTTGCGATTTAGGTTGGTAATACTGTAGCAGGAGAGTTAGAAAATCCAAAGTTTGATTAAGGGCCTGTCGTACTGTTCATTAAACTTGGATTAAGTTTGCGCCGGAGAACGAGCTGGCAGGCAGTTAGCGAGAGAAAAAACAGGAACTTCCGTGGAAACAGTAAATAACTGTCAATTTTGCCGAAGTTCCATGACATGGCCTGTTTCAGGTTAACTTTGGGGTCATTGATGTTTTTAGAAAGAAAGAAAAATGCATTTATATTTGTAAGTGTAAATGATCGCTTACGTACCTATCACTGAGGTTTAAATAAACATGCTGACGAATGACGAATTTCTATTAAAGAACTTACTCGCTACAAAGGCTTCCAGGAACTGATTTTGGTACAATAGCAGAACCTATGCCGAATAGTGATGCGTCTATGCCCTTCAGTTAGATATTTTTTTGTAGTAAGTATTAAAACAGATTCTGAGGTTGGTGCGGTTTGTCTGTTAGAGCAATTCATTGGACTAACTGTTTTTCAATAACTATTGCGGTATAATCATTTAAAATCCTTTCTTTTGGTCAGTTTGATTAATGTTGAAATAGTTTTTTTTTATGTTACAACTTCTAAAGTATGTACAATGTACATACATACATACATACCTTCAGGCCTTCATTCCCAGAGTGGGGTAGGCAGAGCTACAGAATTACCAACAACTCTAAAAACTTGTTGATAACTGTGTAACCACAATTTTCTCAATAGGCTAAGATGTTTAACAGTGTATATTAGTGACAGGTAACAAGCCCATCGCCTAACAGTAAAGTATATTCTAAAGTATGTTTTACACAAAAACAACTGCTCCAAGAAACCATCCAACACATTCACTACCAAGAACTCCAAATCGAGTCAAAATTATGAGGAAATCCTAAAACCTGGCCACAAGGGAGCTAAACACCAAAAACACGCATAATCCTCACCAGAACAACAAAGCCCAAATCAGCTCGGTCAGTTCGGTGTCTGTATATTGATCAGACGCCATTGATCGCGTGTTCCCACCTTTTGAGCCTGCAGCCGTTTGGAAGCCGCTGCCGTGACGCAGCAGAATCGATTGTGATCGTCTAATTCAATAAAATCACCGGACATTTTTGTTTATTTGTCGGTTCCCTTGTCGGTGGGTCTTAGTGCTGTACTGGCGGCTCACGGGCATGATAGGCGGCGTGACTTGAGAGATTACTCTTTGTTTTTGTGTAGTTAGCTGATGCGGATTATTGGGAATTAGTGGTCAAAGAGGCTTTTAGTGTGAAGGGAGTAGGTGGGTTTAAATTTGAACCAGGTGTAAAACAGTGGTTTTGATGTTTACTTATGGTTTATGGTTTAAGATATTTTATTTCTTAAAAGATTTACAAAATAGCATGCATGTTACAAAAATAAATAGGGTAGGTGGTAGCGGCGAGAACAAGTAATGCGACAATTCTTCCATCTAAGTTGGAACTAGGGGTCAGTTAAAACCAAACATTCTATAATATAACTAGTTAACCATCGGTTACTCATTTGGTACTCATAACATAAGCAGTTTAACTTGATATATCTAAGTAGAGTTTACTTAACTTTAAATTAAGATTAAAATTATTACAATATGAATAGAGTAGTTATCTAATTTTGGAATTGAAATTGTTAAGGAAGCCCGTTGTTTCCCTAAATTTACATAATTTTTAAACTCAAAAAAATATACATATATACATTAAATCACGCCTGTTTCCCAGAGGGATAGGCAGAGACCACTTCTTTCCAAATATATATCGTGGAAAAAATAATAACCTAAATCATACATACGTATACCTTCACGCCTTCATTCCCAGAGTGGGCTAGGCAGAGCTACAGAATTACCAACAATTACCTAAATCATGGATTCGTTCAGAATGTTTATATTACAAAATGTAGCTTAATGTAACGTCATTGTAACAAAGTGAAATTAAAGATTCAAACAAACTAAAATGTAGCAAAATTTAACATAAAGAGCATTTAATTCGAATGTACTTAGAATTAGAAGGTCATTAAATTTTGTTGTCACCATAATAATGTAATGTAACAACGAGCCGTGAAATCTCAAAACGGAGTTTTGGTATTCATTACAAGCTATTAATTTTTATCTAATTATATCTCACTTTATTAAAGTAATGAGCAACCTTGTAATGAAAAATAAAGGAAACTGCATAATAAATATTTAAAACGCCGTGTCGTTAGTAGAGCCATGCTCATTCTGTATTATTAAACAGCTTCTTAATCTCTTTTACGCAAAAAGCGCTAACTAAAGTTCTCTCTTTCTTTCGCATAAAAAAGCCCCTAAGAGCGAGCGAGATCAACATATTCAACTGGCTTCAACTTGGATTGTTAACCGGTTCCTCTGTTTCGTTCGCACGCATTGGGTTGTTTACGCGTGGAAGGGGGAACATTTCGGTTGCGGTTTGATGCTTCTGTTCGTCGCTACATTCGAATTTGAACTCAAGCACAGTAGGATTTCAGTTGTTGTTGCAGTGTAAAATTTTGTCTAAGACAGATGAGGAACAGCTCCGCCTTAAAAATGGAAGGTGGTATGTAAAAATTGATGAACATGTATAGGAGTCCTTAAAGTGACAGAGAGCGCTGGCGTGTCGGGCAGTGTATATTGTCTCAAAATGTCGCCGCGAGAGCGCTCGCCCGCGCCATTGTTTATTATCAAAAAGTAATAAATCAAATGACTCTGCAAATAATTTCGCAGTTTTAGAACTCTTGGACGTTTACTTTTGTAGTGATGCTGAAGTTTGAGTGAACTCGATATTTTAGTGTTGTTAAGCAGTGACAATTTACTGTAAGAAGAATATTATTGTGATGTGATTTGGATTTTATTGTGTGAAGACTGAATACTTTAGGATAATATATTAATACGCACTGCTATTTAATTACATTAAAAAAAGAAAATAACTACAGTTCTAACAAAGTGAAAATCTAAGTACCTATCTACCGAACAGTGAATCTGGAAAACACATACCTACTATATTATTCTGTTTCCCTAACCACATAAAAACAAACCTGCGCAGAAATCGTTTTTTGTAAATGGCGGCCATATTAGCAGGCGTGTTGGCCGGAAGGTGATGCGCCGCGACCACGCCCATCATGAGCTCCTTCCTCATGAACGGAGGCTACCAGCCACAGCCGGACCCCAAGTTCCCCCCCTCCGAAGAATACAGCCAGGCCGACTACATCCCCCCAGGGGAATACTACCAGCACCAACACTTACAATACGGATACCAGCACCAATATGCCCCTGTCCAACTAGGCTCAGGATATGGTTACGGAGGCTACTACCACCCAATCCCTCAGCACCCACCAGTAGCTCCTCCTCCAAGACCACCGGAACCCTCTCATCCTTCTGACGCGGACCATGGATACGTCCCAAGCCATTCTGACGTCGCCCCAGGCTTGGCTGAGCTAGGTCTTCGGTTAGAGAGACACATAGAAGAAGCTGCACCAGCTGGGAGGAAGCTGCATGCTCTTGGGAGGGAGGGCTCTCCAGCTTCTGAGCTGGACGACGAGCGGCTACTCTTGGACAGTCCTCCGGTTGACGATGACGACTCGTCGATATGTTCGGACAACACTGACAGGGTTATTTATCCTTGGATGAAGAAGATACATGTTGCTGGAGCTTGTAAGTATCGATCAATGTTTAAAATTATAATATGGGATGATGGCAAAAATGTTGGACACTTTTAACTGACAGGCAGTATAGGACACTTATCTCTTAATTCAAATTCCATACGGTCCCAAATCGATTGTAGGAAAACCAATGAATAATCCTTATCTTCTGTAAAATGAGATTCAAGTGTCCATTATTAGTCCTTGTCTATTACTGGTTCCGTCACTTTATCGTACATACTTTACTAGGTGACATTTAAACCCTATTTGAGAGAGGTTTTAGTAGTTTCATGTGACGATTTGCCTGACTGTCTACAATTAAACTGAATAGGCCGAATTAAAAAATGTAGTCAATCAATTGTTACAGCTATAGCTCTTAGAACGTCATTCGGGTTTGGTTTTTCTCTCACTCGCTTTTACACGCTCTTATAAAGAGCGAGTGGGAGAGAAGTACAAACCCAAAGTACCATCTAAACGCTCACACACTGTAGTTTAGTACCATTTATTGAGCACGTACTACCTGCGAACTCCTTGGTCTCTTGACTCTTACACATCGGTAGTAAAGGACAATGGACAAAATGTCCCCACCCATCAACAGAAACGAAACATATCTCATTTGATAGATCTTGGCAACCTGATGATTTTTTACTATGACGACGATCGTCCTATGTATGGGGTTTTCTTGGAAAACCATTATCATATCGTATGGAATTGGTTTAAAATTAACACATTCTTGCATTGCATGACTCTTGAAAGGTTTTTTTCATAGAAAAAATCCCATCGATTTAGCTACTCAAATAGTTATTTTGTCTTGTTTTGGGTCCTAACGAACATATAAACATGCATCCCGTGACTGTTGGAGGGGAGGGACGGGGTCCATACAAAATTGCCCATCACCCTTTGTATTGTATTTGAGTGAATCTTCTAGCTACATCATCATTGCTGAGAAGAAAGCAAGAAGCTTTTCGTGCTCGCTTTAGCTTTAGTATCCTTTAGTGATTGTGTTGGTGAGATTATCTTGGAAAATCTAACCAATTCAATTCCTATAGGCCACTCCTGACAGATCGTACCGAAAAGTAATTTGTCAAATTGTGAAAATTTCTTATGTGAAATTCTCAGGAATTTCTAAGAACATTCTAAAATTTTGTATGAAAAGAGAACATTCTCAATGCTCTCAAATGTTCCCGATAATATTTTCAGTAATTTCTTAACTTCTGAGAATATTCTGCAACTTTACATTGCTACTCTGAACTACGTCAACGTGACGTTGTAAACCAGATCATAAAAAGCCTCTTACGTTTTGGTTGACCACATCACTTTCATAATCCAGTCTATAGTGGCCTAGGAATCAAATTTGTTGACTACATAACATAAAACTTCAAAGATAAACATTTTAAATTCAATTTCAATGTGCTTTTGTCTATAGCTAATATTATCATGTTATGTTCTCTTATGTGGTTGTTGGTAATTCTGTAGCTCTGCCTACCCTACTCTGGGAATGAAGGCGTGAGTTTATGTATGTATGTATGTATGTTCTCTTTAAGCGAGTTTGATTCCATTTGATTCTAGAGCAATACGTTTTCATTGATAGGAACTCTACCTCTTATGTGTTATTTTCGGTTTAGGTACATTCTGAGTAAAATCTCAGTACAAGTTGACTTAATTAAAAGTATATTTACTGGAACCAATAGCATATTAAATGCATTTGTTTTTTTCGAAAATAGAGATATTTACCGACCGAGCTTCGAAGATAATTTCAAAAACGGTAAAAAACTCATACCTACTGAAACGGTCAGTAGCTAAAATGATGCCTAGAATAATTACTAGGATCCTATTGAGTTATTATAGGTTATTGTAAATAACTTAGATGGAAGAATTGTAATCAAGCGCCGTCATTAAATCGCTCGACGCTTCAACATAATTATTCGAATTCTTACTGGTTTTAACTGCAGTTTAATCACGCATAAGAAATCAGTCTTTTTAAAGCAGATACGAGTAGTTAAACATAATTATTACATCTATAATTATTGTCAGGGCCTTTATTATATATTTATTACTCCCATAGCAATCGTACCTATGTTTATGACACGACTGTCTTTACAATATGCCGTTAGGCATTAAGTCCGCCATGTGTCTTTATTTATGCAATAAAGGGAAAGGTTAAGACAGTTTAGAATTAAGAGCCCAGAGGGGTTATTATGACGGACAGTGCTATATAACTGCTATAGCTCTGTCTTTTTCTCTCAGCGTAAAATGAACTGCATAGCTACGTCATAATAACCCCCCAGTAGTGTTTTGAAAACAAAAGCCTTGTCATCCGAATATCAGTTTGACATTATTCTTTTGAAGTAAAGTTGTATACGTAAAAGCACAATAATGCATAGCAAATCCGGAAATCGTTATTTCCGAAGATAGTTATGTAAAAGTAGGTAACTGGTACATAATGAAGGTCGCAAACTCACGCTCAAACCTCGGCACTCGTCTCTTAAGATCTTTGTACCGATGCAAATATAACTTTTTTTACAAGCCTACAAGGGAAACTTCAAAGTTTGTCGTAATAAGTTTAGTTCTTACAGGTGGTTTTCTAATTGACAGGGCCCAGTTGACCACAGAAAAAGTTATGGCGTCATACGTCATAATGACAGGCACGCGTCATCATGCACCAGTTACATAAATAACTGTTTTAAATATGCCTATCGTTAAGGTCTCACAGACGTTATGACACTCGTGACTGTTATTTTGAACTCTATGTTGCCATGGCTATAAGAGTTACTTTAAGAGTGCTCTGAAACCACGTCGTCAATTACAGGTTAAAATAAAGCCCATTCTAGATTTCACAGCAAAACTAACCTATCTGTTAATCACGTCTAAAAATGTAACATACGTTCTAATCATGCGTAAAAATAAAAACCAGTTCTCTCGTGTCTGTACAGCGCAATAAAGCCTTATCTTATCACAGTGAATGAAACGCAATAAGGTCTCTTTTTGATTTCTTGTTCTATTTTGTTTGTAAACACGGTTCATGTTAACTTTCTTAGCCCTGCGGGGTTATTACAACATAGCAATGCAGTTCTGTTTACGACGCTATTTCGAAGCCGTGGTCACCTTGGAACCTTGGAAACCTTGCCAGGGGTTGTTTTGAGTGAGGCTCAAATGGATACTCCGAGGTTCAATAGAGAAGGTCAATAGTTCTGAAGATACCTGACTTATCGCACAATCAGTTGACACCACAGCGAGAGAGATTGGGTCAGCATTTGGATTTCCTAACATATTATTGCCATTTTAGATGTTTTTCTGAACATGCACGATTCCGGTGTTAACCGCAGATTCAATCAGTTGGGTATCCTAGGCATCCCCTGGCGAGATACCAAGGCTTCAAAATAGCCTCTGTAGTAGACTGTAGTTACAAAAACAAAACCAAGTTAATTTATGACTTACCTACTCGTGAGTTACATCTTGATGTACGAGTATCTTACATACGTCTTAGGCTCGTATTACAACTATCATAATCTTGTAAATTACCTTTTTTTTTAGTTTGTCTTGTTAAGTCAACTAAGAGAAAAAAAAGTGTCGGTTTGATCATTAATACAAAATGTATTTTATAAAAAAAAATTGAAAAATTTCACTTACAATGCCAAAAAAAAAAGTTGAGCGTAACAGACCGAATAGATTATCCGTTGGTCACACACTAGGCCATGCCAACACTTTAAACGAAAGTAGATACAGTTTACTGCCTACATTATGTAAATAAAATAAATAAAAATAAAATCTCTCTCTGCTAACAATGTGAGCGAATAAAAAAACCTGTTTGAAATTAATGTTCCCTTTCATATCAAAAACATCAATACCAAAAAACCAAAATATTTATTAATAACTTTCAAACACGTGCAAAAGACGCCCAAGTCCTTAAGATCACGAGATTAATATCGTCACATTAGTCCTCGTTTGGCGGTTAATTTTGACATTGTATCGTAACATTTTAAATACATTTAACTTGGTTTAAAAAGAGCTAACAAATTGCACCCAATCAATATTACTTCAGAAATGTTTACAGATACTTGAGTTAAGGGCGTCTTTTGATGTGTTGTGACAGTTTACTAATGCGATGTCATTAAGAGTCCCGCGAGGACCTTTGTGTAATGCGACAAAGGAACAACACTCATGTTAATGAGGATCGTTTATTTTTATAGCATTCGAATAGCAGTTTTGCGGTCGGGAATGCACTTTGAAGATTAGACTTGGCCTGTTTTTTCTACAGTTCGATTGTGAAGACGAATATGTCACGACGAGTTGTTTTGATGCTGATTTTTGATGCATTTTTTGTGTGCGTTATGTCGATAAAATTCAATACAAATAAGTATTAAAGGTAGCTTTACGATAATATGATCCTTTAATTATCTACTTCTTTATGTATTTCACAATCGTATATGAATATTAACAACGTTAACGTGACTTTTACAGTCAAAATAAAACAAATAAATTCGTTTTATTTAGATAACACGACGATAACGACTGATTAATTAGGTATGCTTTTTGCATTATAATCCGCTCTTGAACCCAAGCCCAAAAAAAGGACATTTTAAAAATCACTAATCTGTCTTGTCTTTTACATAGGTACATCAAAAAATACTTAATTGAATGTTTTCAATTGCAAAGTAGGTGCTTTATTAAAATGCCATTAACATTATCGTAGGTATATCATTTTCAAACCAATCTGAAGTCTAGAAATGAGCAAAATATAGCACAAACGAGTCGCGTCGCGATATATGATAGAAACACCTGTCAACGAACATTAACACAGAATTTTTATCATCAAAAGACAGTTCTCGCCGCATTTTTTTTTTGATAGTCACAACTCTAACCTAACCTAACCTATGTAATTAATGTTTACGATAATGTAGCGTTCGATTTAAGATGAGAGATACACATCGTTTAATCCACGTGTTTTTACTTCCTCAACAAAACAAATCATGCGTAAAATAATCTCACACCAAATAATTATTCATGTAACAAGCAAAATAATGTCAGTTCCGCGACTAACGGATACTCAAGTAGTTGGCAGGTTATACATTTTATCTCGTTGACGGCTTTTCGGTTTTAAAATTATGCGTACGCGACGACATTTATCAAAGTTGTGTGCGAGAATACCCGATGACCGAATTTGGAACAGGTTGGTCGGTTATTCTTGTTTTTTTAATGTACTTAGTCGTTTTAATTCATAGGGTCTTATGTCTTGTCTTAATTATATTCATCAGTAGGTATTCATGAAATACTGTTAAGTGTAATAAAATAATAGGTTTGATTAACGATTTTAAGTTTTTTATAAGTATGTTTATCGTGGTCTAGTACCCATAGTAAAAGGAAAGAGCTTAGTTTTAATTTTGTGCAAAACTGTCCATTGTTTTTTTTGTTGATTTTTGAGTCAGTAAAAACTAAAGCTTTAATTTGCACTCAGACCTTGTCTCATACATACACATACATATCTTCACGCCTGTACTCCCAGAGTGGGGTATTATCTACAACTTTAAAAACTTGTTGATAATTCAGTAACCACATTTTGCAAAAAGAGGCTAAGATGTTTAGCAGCGTATTACCTTGTCTCAGTTTTTGAAATGTACTTTGACGATATAAACATTAAACCTGCTACAAATTCGTCCTTTTATTTTAAATAACAGAAGCTAAACATAAAATTTCATATTAATTAGCTTTAAATTTCCTCGTACCATAACAGATTTAAATCACAAGGCCAACTTATAACCCTGTCACAATAAATAACTTCAAGAAACATGACAAAAATCCTATCAAAAATTGACGTCGATTTATGCGACACGGTTTTATGATACCCAACAATTAAAGTCTGCGACCACACATTAAATATTGTTATTATATTAAGGAATGCGCTGCAGTGAATCACGCGCATGACGAAGTGCAGCCTTTCGCGCGTCCTTATCACCCATTAACCCTTTTGATCGATCGGCGAAGAAATTGACGCTGCACAGGCGCTTCTTATCGGCCATCATTTCTGCCGTGCAGATCTTAAAACGCAGTATGTGCAAAAATGCTGTTTCGAGAAAAACGCTAAAAACTACTTCAAAGTTCATTTTCTTTTGTAATTTTGATGACTCTTGCAGAATTTAGACTTTAACTTTAAGGTATAGGTAAACAGTATTGATTACAAGGAAAAAGTAAATCCTCATACTTATATTAGGCATGTGAGGAGGATTTAAAGGAAACCTGAGCTGTTACTGCTATAATATTTTCACTAAAAATCTTTCAGAAAACCGAATAATATGCAGTATAAAAGCTTGATACTGCCACGATTTATTCGAGTTTGCAGAGTTAAATACAGTATGTCATCATATTTGCTGCATCTTAGTTAGACTGTGGCATTTATTTAAAATGCTACGAGTTTTTTTACTGCTTATTGCAAAGAAAATTGAACGTAAAAATGTGTAAAATTACGTTTTCTGCAATATTTTGTAATTGGAATCATAAGTGTCACCATAATTTTGTTGAAATAAAACCCATTGTTTAATGTTTTCAGTTGTATAATAATTAAATATTACTATTAAAACCACAAAGGTATTTTCTGTCTTAAGTAACAAAAAAGTCAAATTTCAATTTAGTTATCACACACATAAAATAAAAATAAAATAACAATACTAAATAATCAGTCTTACCGAGATCAAAAACACTTTTATAAAATAATTGGTTGGGTGAATTGCAAAAATATACATAGTTTAAGGAGTTAATTGATATAACGTTAACTGTCTTCCATTGTTTTTCCTTTGTGAAACGAAAATTATATATATGATCATAATATCATATTATGACTAATCTTTGTTACACAAAGGAAAAAGTTAAGGATTGTTAAGGATTTTTTAATTGAGCCCTTAAGTATGTACAATACTTTTGCAATTCACCCAGTTAATACTTTTATTTATATTGTAGTAAAGGTAATGGCCGTGCGTTTTTGTATTATATCGTTGTTTGTTTTCGGTTCAGGTAAAGATTGTAAATTTGTAGGGTGAATTGAACTATACTGTAACTGAGTACCAGATAAATCCTGAGCAAGTTGTGTTACATCGAAATCCTGAATAAAATGGGAATTTTAGTATTCAAAATTCCCGCTTCCACTTTCCTTCAGTTTATGTAATGTAATAGGAAGTGACCAAATTAATGAATCATTTACCCGATTTCCTGACGTAGTATGTTTGGGGTTTTTATTTTTTTTCACGAATATCATTTTTCTTTAATGTCTTCTGAGCTACTTGGCCGAGTTCTCCTTCGGAATCATTTAAAATATTTATAAAAGCTAGAATTTTTCTTGATCTAAAATTCATTTTCTTATTTCTGTAAAAAAAAAGGAAATCTGATGTCAAAGAGTTACCGCAGGAAAAATGAGATGGAAAGATAAAATACAGAAAGTATCTAATATACCTGCAGAACCAAACAAACAAACAAATAAACTAACGAGAACTATGCCTCCTATTGATGTAACAAATTAGTGAGTAAATTAGTTGAACATATTTTATTAATACGTATTTAGTCAATGTTTTGGTACTAGCTAAAACAAAAAAAGTTATTTAAACGATTATAAACCTTGATTATCTATTAGTCTTGATTATCTTGTACAGTTTTACAAGTAAATACCCTATTATTTGTTTATTTAGAGTAAGTTAAATAAATTACACATTCCTGTCACAAGTGCAATTCAACGCGTTTATTATTAAGTATGTAAGTAACCGAATTTCAAATAGAACTACTTACCTCGAACGCATTCTTCGCCACAACCACACCTACCACAAAACACCACGGACTTAATACTTCTTGTACGACGTCCGAGACCCCACTGGCCAATCTATTACTAAATAATACACAGCAAACAACGCGAAAAACGCAGTACAAATATTAATTAATTTTAATCTACTAACTAAAACGCAGCAACTCAACGTAAGCTGCGATTTAGAGGGTAATCTTATATTCTTACGATACGGCGATTACCGACTAATGAGCAGTAAAACTTCTATCCACTGTGAAAATTGTAGTACAAAGTTTAAAAAAACATTAATTTACAAACTAAAACGCAGTTAACTAGACGTATACTGCAATTTAAATAGAATATATCATTTGCATATTTCAATGATTACCGACTTATTAGGAGTAAGTTATCTAAACGCTGCATTTTAAATGGTCATTACCATGGATCGGAAATTCGGATCGATATTTACCTAAACTTGGCAAAATCCCGGAAAAAGATAGGTAAACATGGCGTCGGCTTCTTAAAAATATTATTTTAATAATTTAAGTTCTGGGATTTTAGGATTCTACAAAACGTTAATATAATAATTACTTAACATGTAGGATAAAACGTTCTGTTTTGCTCCTATAAATTCGTTAGGTTAATAAGTTACAGGTAAATTAAATAACATTTGGTTAAACATATACATGGAAAATAACTTCAAACAGTTAATATAAATAAATAATTATGAATTAATGCCGGTGTAATTTATTTATTTTGAAATCCCGGAAATTTTATATGAATTATATGATTGAGTCCACCTCCATACAACTGAACAACAAAGCCGGCGCTAAAGTATAGGTAAATATCGATCCGAATTTCCGATCCCTGGTCATTACAGATGAGATTAAATTGTATCTTTACAGTTAAAATAAAGTAACTGATTTCTTACGGTGTTTTATTTAGTTTTCCAGGTTTAATAAACTGTAAAATACTTAATAAAACACTTAAACTTCAATTATTACTGCACTTTATTTAGGCATAATCTACATTATTTTCGGTGTTTTACAAAGCCGTGTTATGATTTTTAGGATTTTAATTACTTTCTGCGTTTTAGTTAGTCCTACAGTGTACTATTGTCTGAGCACTTTAACATACTGCTCGTAGAGGCTTCGAAGGAGGCTCCGGAGGAAAAAACCGTCTACATAATTATTTGCGTTTCGACGCCCTGATTCCAAATCACTAATAAACAGAAAACACTCGAAATGCCACTTACTGCGTTTTAAGATCTGCACGGCAGATTTGTTTCAATGGAACAATACTGCACTTTAGTAAGCGTCATAAAGCGTATAGAATTGATAATTTTATTGCTGTTTAGGGTTCCATTTTCAAAGTAGAAATTTCTATAATTTATCCTTTTTTTGTTTGAAACTAAACAGTTATCTACATACCTATCTATGTATGGACTAATTTTCGATAATGTGTTAACAAAGTAGTTCTTTAATAAACTATTGTACGATCAATATTTGTACGCGTCTCGACTGGACCTAACCTAACCTAACACAAAGACCATCCACATAAGATCGATTTTGAAATAAGTAGACACTAAAGTAAAATCAGATTTTGTATCAATTTATGAACATTTTATCAATTTGACTGCCAATTGTGTTTTTTTCTCCATAGTCATCAACTGCAAATTGAGATGAATTAACAAAATTCAAACTCAGTGGATGTATGTTTTAGTAGATACAGCGGAGATCTTGTAGCCAACATTCCATTACATCATTATCTGTTGATATACATACAGCATTGTCATCATGTTCACAAAATTCTGTCGTTTTTACTCGTATCCTACTAAAAGTCAGTCACTAACACGGAAAAATCCTTTTAACAAAACACAATTAAAAAGTATCCATTAGGTACTACTCAAAATAATACACGTAAAAAACCGTATTACACAAACCTCGCCCATGCAAATGATGGCGAAGCGACTCCAAACGCACAAGAAACGGAATCCCACATATCAAATCGTAACAAACTTGGCCTCTTTTTATTTTTCACTGTATGTCCCGCATTATAGGCGCCTTTACCGCGCATCTGTCACTCTCGCACTTGCATACAGGTCAGAAAGTGACAGATGTTTCCAAGTTTAGCCACATCGATAAGTAAGACTATAAACTGCCCTACTACGGAGAATAGGCGCATGTGCAATTATTTAATAGAAGCATACTAAACTCTCAATGGTTATAATAAGGTTGAAAGTGAAATACTATTCATACAGTAGATGTGTCTTTTATCCGTAGGAGGGCAGAATAGGTCCACAAAACAGTGGGAACGCGCGGACCACCGAGCGGGCTTGATAAGCCAGATTGGTCAGATTACCTGATCGCCCGACCACACGCCCGACCAGGTAGCTCGTAATTCAATTCCGATTGTCATCCTGATACCTGATAACGGGTAACGAAGCGGGGACTCGGTAGCTGGTATCGGTAACGAGTTTGGGTTTCCGCGGTCTTGAGTTGAGATCGATGAAGTGTGTTGTTTAACCACTGTACAGATGCAACGAAGACTGCCGCACAAGTAGGTTCGTTTATTAAAAAAAAAGACTGACAAGTGATTGAGCTCTCCCTGGGCCTCTATTCTACGTTCTAAAACCAAATTGCTTTTGACACGTTCTGATAGCGTATTGTTCTTAAATCGGCCGGTATTAGAGTCATGGTAGGAGGTATATAACCTGTGAAAAGCTACAAGGTTTTATAGAGTAGAATAGTGCCCGTGGGTTCGTATTATGAACGGTTCAAACTTGCCAAGTTTCGCCAAGTGAAGGAAACAGGACAGTTGGCCCAGACAAGAAGCGTCCAGGCGAGAATGGGACGACATTATCGTGCGTTACGATAAACCACGTGATCTACTAGCGTACCATAAATTTTAAGTGATAGAAAAGAAAAACGTCAGTAGTATTTGCATCTCGGCTAGGGCCCCAGAGTTATATGTCTCCTATAACTCTGTCTTTTTTACTGCCTAAAATTTGGCAGATTTTTAAACAGCGGTTTTTGGATACGGCCTCGTATGTGACAAATGTGACAATGAAGTCGATGTCGAAGTTAGCTGATTCGGTGACAGTTTACATTTGTAAGTATTTAAGATACAAAAAGATTTTGGAGCGGCAATATAAAACTAATAATACGCTGGTAAACATCTTGGCCTGTTTGTGCAAAGTGTGGTTGCTGAATTATCAACAACTTTTGAAGTTGTAAGTAATTTTGTGACTCCCCGTCTACCCCGCTCTGGGATTACAGGCGTGAAGATATGTATGTATATAAAACTATGTCAAAGTGACTCAAGATATCATATCGCATAATGTGTCTTTGCATTGATTACTTTTGAAAAGTAAAAATTGAACGAAACGATAAAAACTGTTAATTGTTCCTTTTCGAGCAACTAAACAACAAAACATGCCTCCCAAAACATGATACTTCAATGTATATCCCAAATTCCAATGATAACTTTCCAATCGAATGAAGTATTTCACGATTAAATACGCAAGGGAAGCCATAACGTAGGCATCGTATACACATACCAACATATGAGTAGCTATAGGTATAGACATACCTACAGACCCTATCCCGCAACTGACCACTCGGGCAATCTCGGCCCGCCTCGGCCCGCCCCGCATTCCCTGAGACATTCCAGAACAGGCCCTTGCCGTCCCTTTCTGAGCTTGGATTGGTTTCAATCCGTATTTGTGGTTTAACGGACATTTGTGGTTATTGGGCTATTCACGCAACCACTCACTGTACTGGGTTATTTGTTATCCGATGCATTCCTTGAAGAGAGGTAGAGTAGAGGTCATTTGCAGTACAAAAGGTACTGTGATTTGCCCGAAAATCAGTAATTACTTAATTAGGCATATCACTATTCGTATTAATCCACATGGTTATTAGAGCATATTATCGGTAATGCATTTGCGGTCTTAGAATTGCAGTCTTAAGATTGTGGTCTTGTGAATGCAAATGGCTATGGGTCACAGATCCCTCTTCCCTACCACTAGTGGTCCTGTGTGCTCGTTCCCCTTCTCAAAGCCATTAGAAAATGGTATGAAATTAAGAATACCTATTGATTATTTTGAACTTGACTTTCTAATAAGTTTCTATCATAAAAAAACATGTCTTGTTGCTGACTGTACTTTTTTATGCTTATCAAGGTCAACGGTGGGTCTACGTTAAGAATAGCGGAGATCCTGTCACCACCTTCCGACTCCATCATCAGATCACCTCTTCGACACAATAATATTGCATTGTCATCGGGTTTAAATATGAGGTCCAAATTTTAGCCCAGTCCGTTGACGGGAAGTAGGTCAAATTTAACTTGCAAGATTTGACCCGTACGTATGTACTTGCAATGTATGTACATACATTGCAAGTTAAATAAAACCTTGTAACAATAAATTTACTCGTAGCATATTTGCGTAAAAACATGATAAAGTAAATTATTCTGGGTAGTAATTTTTTTTAGTAACTAACTTTGGTAAAAAACTAAATTTTACAGAAGAGCTTTAATAAAAAAAAAACAGACTTGATCTTTTTTCTAAAACGAGCTCCAGCACTCGTAATGGGGGGTATTTAAGAACCTAATGCCTTAATATCGAAATTTTGCAAAACGTGGTGACAGAATTATTAAGAAGTTTTAAGACTTGTTGGTAATTCTTTAGCTCTGCCTACCCCACTCTGGGAATGAAGGCGTGAGTTTATGTATGTATGTATTCGAAATTTTCACTACCCTGTCATTACCTATATACTTATTTAACATTTGAATACAGACATTTTGCCTTTCAGATGTTTTGGATTTAGTCATTCTAAGATTAGATTACTTTTGGAATCAGAACTTTATACTTAAGTGACCATGAAATTTCGTGCATTTAACGTATAAGGCGATTCGGAATATTAGCCATATTACGAGACTACTTAGTTACTAATTCAGATCTAGGTCACCTAAATCTTGAGGCATAGTGAAATTTAGTCGAAATGAGACGTACTTTTTAACTGACTCAAGAAAAAGAGGTTTTCAGATGGCCGGAATCTTTTCATAACACCAAAATAACTTCTAGCCTAGCGGTATTCAAAACAACAACTTTAAGCAGTCACTGGTGAATTATACTCTCATTAGAACGTAACCTGTTAAACAAGTCTTGTCCAAAAATCTCGCGGCAAATTAACAGCAAAATCATTATCGTCATCACTATCTTCAGCCTATAGATACTACTCCCCTGCTGGATATAAGCGTTCCCGCGAAAAATCCATGTCGGCTTTGTGCTACTCGCAAAAAAAACCGTGACACTACTTAGTAAAATCGTTGTTCGTCAAGCATCCGCGGTCAATCTCATCCTGCTTTTACTAGCCACCTTTCGACAATCGTCACTCTACCTACACTGCCAAAGTACTATGTAAGTATGATGTCGTCACCCGCTCGTATAATTCCCCAGATCAAGAAATTCTTAGGTTAAGTTCTTCCCCGACTCAGATGTTCATTTGTCCGCATACTCCTGCCAGACTATTAGAGATATCAGGATCAAATTTAACCCGTAATACGGCATCTAGCCATAGATGGTTTAGAAAATATAAAATGAAAATCGGATATACCACGGAGGAATAATCACCGAAAGCCTGTTCCCATAGACTTTCAATGAGAAACTTTGGTTTTAAGCGGCACTCTTCGCTCGTAACCTTTTTGAAGCTTCATCTTTAGCTTAAATTACAGAAATGATGAAAAATCTGTAGCAACTTCGCTCCATTTAGATCTGCCCGGAGACGGCAAGTGCACCTAGTTTTATGATATGCCTAGGAATTTGGCAAACTATACGATCGGGTTGCCGTGTGGTTGCCGGGTTAGAATAGTGCCACTCCATGTTTTCACGTGGATGTCGTAAGAGGCGACTGAGGGAATAAAGGCTTGTAGTACTGGTAGGCGATAGGCTTGCCACCTGTCACTAATACATTGGGAAACATCTTAGCCTACTTGTGCAAAATGTGGTTACAGAATCCAGAAGTTTTAAGACTTGTTGGTAATTCTTTAGCTCTGCCTACAGAGTAGCTGGGAATGAAGGCTTGAGTTTATGTATGTATGTATGCATACGATCGGGTGACGATATATAAATTTTAACTCTGTCTCTTTCACTGCCTGGAATTTACCAGATTTTAAGAGCTTGTATTACGGCCTGGTAAATGATAATGAAGTTGATGACAAAGTTAGTTGGTTTAGTGACGGGTTTTTTTTGCTTGTATTTCTGATACAGTGAACAGTGCAATATCACAGCAGACTGATTAGAAAATAGCAGCCAGAGAACGCATTCACGGCGACGCCATTTAGCTTGGCGCGGTGGCGTGGCGTGTTTCAACGTTGAATGCCGACATTCACGATAGTTCCATTCAGATTGCGCGTAGGTGTGTCGCCCTGGCTTTCTGTCCATTTGGAAATCCAACGGACGGCGCCAAGTACTTTTAAACGCTAAGGTTTTGACATTCATGGATCGATTTGGGAACCGCTCTGCTCTATTCGGCTGGTTGGAGTGGTCGTGAATGCCCACACTCACTCACGTACCATGTGATTCAAATCCAGTGTGGTAATTTGTAAAAGCGCATGAACATTTTCACATTTTACTTTTATACATTACTTTGCAATATAACTCTATTTCGTTAATGTATCAATTTATGAAAGTACGCACAGGAAATTGGAAAATTACTTCGCAACAACTCAACAAAGCCCTGGCTGCGAACTGAATTAGCCTTTATAAAGCTATTGTGTATCAAGAAAGGCCTGAATTGGAAATGGTTAGGTGAGCAATTTAGTTAGGTATTTATACAGTGTGAGACTATTCCAGTTTGGTAAACCATCTTGCTTCTGCATCTTTATAATATTGCTGATGCAACTCTTATTCACTCGACAGTAAAAGTTGTCAATGCGTTACTAATGTGATTACGATATTAAAGCAACATGGGTTAGTTAGTTCAATGTGATATAACGGGTTGGCTTAAAGTAATGAGAATTACAAAAACTGTTTTTATTTTTATTTTTTCACTTGTTAGGGTTATATAGCTTTTTATTACATAAAAACGAACTAAAACCAATATGATTATCAATCATTCCTATACAGCAAAAAGTCCCGCATCTTAAATTTTTCGTAGCTTTCTTCTTACAGTTTTCATCATACGTTGGACAACATCTATTTTTACATTTTTTAGTTAATTAGTTGTTTTTGTACCTTGCGCTTCAATTGAGTCTGTAATTTTGCTTCCCGCCCATCACTGTAAACTAGTCTACTGAGAATTACCAAATAATCCTGTATTGGACGAGCTATAGGGACGTTCGGATGGTTTGAATCCTTCGGTACGAAGTGAACGTCACGCTCTTTTAGTAAATTCTGGCTGCTCCCTGCATAGTGATACTTTCTTCGCAACTTCCTGCACTTCTTTGGAATATCTTCAAGCTGTTTGTTGGAATATTTGGGTATTTTTTGACACTTTAACTGTTCAACATTGTATTTCTCTAAAATATTCCTTATTCGCCCACGAAAAACATCATGTTTTACAGCTAACTTATCTGGGACTGACCCACTTTGTTTTGTACAAACGTTGCCACCTACTTGCGGTCTCGATCATTAAGAATGGGAGGTCTTCCCGTTTTTGGTGAATCTTTAGTCCTAATACCAAGTTCCCACCGCTGGATCAAACATTAAATTGTAGAAGGAGGTTCATTTTCAAATTTGTGATGAGAGACCACTTCAGATTTTTCACGCCGTCCAAGTAGGTGATAGACACGTTCACGTCATAACTTCCTCGCGGACATTTTTTATTAAACCAGTTAATCTTTTTTTGCCTTATTAACAAAATTTACATATTTTGTATTGTGTATTTTTTTATTGCCTGCTATTGGTAATTTAATACATTTTCATTACTTTAAGCCAACCCGTTAGAGGATAACTTACATTACGTTTGGGCAACATGTTTTAACTGTAGATAGGCAAGGAACATTGTAAATATTTTTGTTAGTTATTTTGATGTTTATAAAGTACCCTAATGTGTATTTTATAAATATTTTTGTTCTTTAATAAATAGTTCTTAAATTGTTCAGGCGGAAGTAGCTCCAGGCTTAACTATAATACGGCCTACAGCATTGTGAATGCATTCCTGATTATATCTATGATAAAACACAGTTGTACCTATTGTTTAATTTAGTCGTGTAAAAATTACGCGTGTAAATCAAATGACCTTGGCCAGATACAAACCTCAAAGTAGACATGTCGCTTTTAGGATATTTTCATTAAAAAAGTAATTCCTAACATGTTTGTAAGTTTAAAATAATTTTAAAATAAAAGCCGCACTCGTAACGAGATAACCAGCGTTAACCAAACCTTTTTGAGAAAATATGGTGTGAAACTATTCAGTTAGTTACACTTTAGAATCAATGAAAATTATGAATTGTACATTTTTCTAGCTTAAATTAACGTTCATACCTACTTTTTAATCATCATCATCATCATGTCAGCCGAAAGACGTCCACTACTGGACATAGGCCTCCCCCAAGGCTCTCCACTCAGACCGGTCTTGTGCTTTTCGCATGCACCGCGTTCCCGCGATCCTTACAAGGTCGTCACTCCATCTTGTTGGAGGCCTACCTACATACCTACTTTTTACTTTTGTCTAAATACTCCTGAATCATCAAATTTTCCAATGTAGGTACTTAAAACAACATCAGCAGCGCAATTCTCATATTTTTACAACCTAATAACAAGCTTGATATTTCAAAATAAACTATTTTTGTACAAATTATAATAAATTTTAAGGATGTTATAGAAAAGCAACCCTTAGCATTTTCATCACAAAATTTTCTAAAGCAAATCTATACGCGGTCTAAAGAAACAAGCATAGGATGATGTCAAATAAAGGCCGTAATATCCAATTTCATTATGTTTTGATGCCGATAAATTTCCGTTTTATCAATACTTTCTTCACTCATTGAAACATCAATTGGCTCTTCCTTCGCTATTAACTTATTTTTAGTTGAATGTTAAATGTACACGATGGAAAAAAATTATAGGCCCTGGAGGGGAACTACCTTAAATCCTCTTTTTCTTTTATTACTAAAAATAAACAAAACAGCACTCAAAGATTTTCTAAAATTCGCTTGTCACACCCGAAAATCTAGCTAACAATTCAAAAAATGAACATCCGCTATTTTATTCTGCCAATAGTAAAATTCTACAAGTAGTAAAATTATGTAACTTAAGGAGGTAGTTCCCCTCCTGGGCCCATTATATAAAAAAAAGCCGTCGCACGCTCCCTCATCTTACTATTTACGCTTATTCAAAGTTCCAGTACAAGTAATCTAAAAAGCCTGACCTCTAACAAGCCAACTAAAACTCATAATTTGCTTTTGCAATTAATCAAAACAAAAAAGGAAGCTCATGCTCGCACGGACATTATTATGCACATTAATTATCCAGAATGCATTATTCAACACGCTACCTAACTCGACCACACGACAATTAATACCACCATGTATGTATGTACGTAGACTAGGTGTAATCTATCTTTGAACACGCTATGTTGAGGATACATGGTTTATTTATGCGTTGTTTACGCCAAAGGTTGTACTGCTGTTATTATTTTTATCTGGGGGGTTATTATGACATAGCTATAGCAGTTATATAGGTCTGTCCTTTTCTCTCAGCGTAAACTGAACTGCATGGCTATGCCACGATAATTCCCCTGTACGTATAGAACTGTTGAGTTTGTTGATTTAATACACAAAGAGACGTGAAAAAGAAAGTGAGACGAAATAGTTAGAGGGTACTAAAATCATTTTTCGAGGGGAGGAAATACTAGCAGTAAAATAATATGAATTCGCAGATATATTTTGTAATAGTTTCAAATATAAAAGTAAGATACAATACTTGTTGTCAGACCTTAGTTTTGGTTCAGATATGTATGGTAATTTTTCACCAATTGTAAAGATAAACGAAAAACTCAGTTTTTTATTTTATTTTAAAATTGCCCAATCAAATTACTAGACAAGTTTTATTCTTATACAGATGACTACAAAAAACAAATGATCCAGATCATAAAAACAGAACTGATACAGCTGTAATTATACGTAACTAAAAAGATTGTAACCTAAATTGGCCACCTGTTTTGCTCGGCATGGACAATATATATAAAAAAACACACAAGCAGTCAGAAACGTTTTTTCTATTATAATCTGTATCTATTTCAAGTGCTTATATAAGTATATCTCACATTAAATTTGTAACATTTTGTATCATAGATGCGCGACATAATTCACAATTTCCTGCGGACCTATTATGGCCGTGTTTGTCGATGTGGATAAACGTGGATCTGTCACATTATGACCAGTATGTAAGTGTGAGAGTGACAAATGCTTTGTCCACCGCGACAAAGGCAACCATGGCAAATTATCACCTTGTTTATTTAAAACTTATCCGAATCGGTTTATCAAACTAAACGTTTCCTTAGATACTGTTTTTGCTCCAATTTCTTATAACATTTTTCTTCCACAGCCAACGGCACGTACCAACCGGGGATGGAGCCGAAGCGCCAGCGCACCGCCTACACCAGGCACCAAATCCTAGAACTGGAGAAGGAATTCCACTACAACCGATACTTAACAAGGAGAAGAAGAATAGAAATAGCCCACACTCTAGTCCTGTCAGAGAGACAGATCAAAATCTGGTTCCAGAACCGACGGATGAAGTGGAAGAAAGACAACAAGCTACCCAACACCAAAAACGTTAGGAGAAAAACTAATCCTGCCGGGGTCACCACCACGGCCAAGGGCCAACCAAAGAGTAGATCCAGTAAGAATACAAACAACAACGACAAGAAGAAATCGAATAACAATGGACGACCAGATAGCATAGAGAATGTGACGGATAACATTATGAACGATCTGCACCTTGTTGGAGGGCAGCAGAATCTCTCGCATGATCCTTCGATAAGTCCTATGTCGCACGGTCAGATGAATCCAGGGCATGCGATGACGCAGCATCACCTCCACATGATGGGGATGCACGGGATGGACCCTGGGCTCGCAGCCAGCTTGGCCGCCCACGGGTCCCCGCTCGGCACGGGCTGCGGATCAGGCATCAGCCAGACCAACCAGCCAGTCATTAAATCAGACTACGGTCTAACCGCCTTATAATGTGTATAGAACTTTATTTTCCCCGACGAACTGTGTCTTTACCATTCCTTTCTGTATTAACTAAAGTGATGAATGATAATTTAAGAATATTTTAAGTTGTGTAATGTTATTTAGGGTAGCCAGTCAAATAATTGGATGTTTGGATAGATAAGAGGAAAACTTTACAATGTCAAAAGTGTGATTATTAATTATTTTAGGCTATAGACCCTTCGAGTGTTGGTTTTGTACATTTTGCTTGAAGTCATTGTCGTCATCTTCACTTTTATGAACTTCATTATTATTATTCTGCTTACTGACCTAATTTAACTTATATAAGTATTTTATTTCATTTAATAGGTAACAATTCCAAATGTCTATATTTATGAAAAATAACTTACATAAAACAAAGTATTTTTTGTTTTCTACAGCAATTTTTCAAAGTTACCATTTAATGTAAAGCTCATAATTAAGAATGTCTATACATACATAATATATATCTGTTTTCAATCTATATACAATTTATTATATTTTTGTATTGTATAAAATGTAGTAATTGTGTATAATCATAAATTGGCAATGACTTAGGTTTAGGTACAAATTCTTGGCAGTTAGTATTAAATAAAAATTGTTTTGTAACTAAAATAGGAGAAATGTGAATACGAAACCAATAAAATAGTATGAGAAATTTCAATGTTTTATTTGCTATTACAACGAGTAAGAACCGTCACGTAGCCTGATTTATTCCAATTTTAAGTGAAAAATTAAAATAAGAAACGTATTTTTTTCCATAATAATTTTCCGGGTCTGATTAGTATGACGACCAATAATATAAATAACATGTTGTGTTAGATTTCGAGCAACCATTATTTGCTACATTATTCCTTGTCCTTTAAGATAGTTCCAGAAAAACATGCCCATCAAAGATATCTAGGTATAGTTTATCTATGCATTAATAATTGAAGTTCAAAAATGAATGTTACTCTTGAAATAACGTAATTATTAGGTGGTTTAGAGTCTTTATAGTATAAATACCATAGTTAAATCAATATTTTTACAATTAGAATCGCTTCCGGACAAACTATTAAATGATCGATGTATTGATCCAATATAAAAGCATATTAATTACATGTAATTATCAAATTCTGCTCTATGGTCTATATGCATAATTCTCCTGTCTTTATATACATCAAAAATACCCAATAAAAGATCACATCATGAAAAACACGATACCCAATCGGCATCGCTTCGATATCATAACCTTGTGACATTCGTATCGAAAGAAATGAAAGCAAAAATCGTAATGTGTTCGTTGAATGTGGAACCATTCATCAACGTCGGCGGCTCATTGTGAGGCCCGCACGCAACGTCTTCTGGAGTACAGTCAGCTATGGATGCGGAGTCAGCTCGACAAAAAAACTAAAGCGTAATCTGTCTGCCTTAGATGTACCTGATATGTAGGTTTGAGGTAAGGTATATTGTGAAGTTTTGCCACGCTTTTCAGAAATAGAAAAGGATTTTTTTGTTTTTAGTTTTTGCTGACATGCTTCTTTTCTGTTTTCCTTTTTTTCAAGAAATTATTGAACTATACCAGTTGAAATATATAAACCTAAAAAATTAACCCCAGTTTTAATATACTTAGACATTTTAAGAAACGAATTTCATCCACTTTCTACTTGTCTCCCAGTAAATATTTTGCAAAATTCGAATGCATTGACATCTTTTGTATAAAGAAAACCAAAAGATCACATAAATGTCAACAATTTTAATTATTTCATTCTTAAATTTAAAACCATACATGGTAAAAATATGCCGATTACACAGCCGACTGTATTATTTTATCGTTTGATGCGAAGCCAAGGAGGAATCGATCGTCGTGGAGCCATGAATGTGGTTTACTCGCGACTCCTTTGTCTACCGTTAATTGAATTTACTGGCGATATAGAAAACGTGTCAAAGATTGATAAAGGAGAACTTATAATAGGAACAATTTATTTCAATATTATGTTTACCCATTTGAAAGCGAAAGAGTTTTTTTGGGAAGTTAATTCACAGGCTGCCAAAGGCTCTAGCCAAGATGCAAACGCAACTAACATATTTCTTTTCTATCACTCAAAGTATATGGGATGATACCGGTACCTATAAACCACGTGGTCAACTGTCATCCCATACATTTTGAATGATATAATAGAACATTGACGTTAATAGCGCTTGTATCCTGGCTACGGCCCCAGTATAGCTAAAATGCAAAAGCTCCTGACGTTTCTGTTTTCTATCGACTCGATATGGAGTTGACGTAAGAACATGACGCGACGTGTCATCGTATTACGTCACTTTTTAAAATTGTAGAAAATCACTAACTTATCGTTCTGCACCTTTGCTAAGCCCACTGATGGTAAGTGGGCCGTAATTTTAGTTGCCAATGTTGAACAACTGTGTTACTTTCCGACAACTGTGTATAAATAATTAATGTAGAATTAATGTTCCGTGTTACCGTGAAATAATTACTAATTAACGAATAGGTACAAATACTTTTCAATTTCAATTCCTAAAGGATTACTTGATATATTTCACATTTTCGAGTGTATTAAAAGATTAATAAAAAACCAATATAGTAACCATTTTTTTCGCAATGTTAAACCGACGCACAAGCAAGTCGTCTCTCCTAGGTTCTTTTGTTTTGAAGGAGCATAAAAATGCTTAAATGAAAAATAAAAGGCCATTATTTCTAGTTTTATTCTATTTTATTCAGCCACAAGTTCCATCGCTAGCTCTAGCCATATCACATTGCGATAGACGCAAGCGCATTCCTAAGCCTTACGCAAAAACATCGCAATGGAATAACGGAGCGAAATATCCGCAAGGCATTCGGAATGTTACAGCTTTTTGTCTTTAAGAATGTGAGCTGTTTGCGCTATTTACAGAGTATTGGCTAGGTGTAAAATACTTTGTGGTATTTCATATCTTTTTGTGGCATGCGGAAGTCAAACACCAACATATTCGCCTAATGGTAAGAGTCTCTAAGGCCTTCACTAAGATAAAATGCTTTAAAGGTCTTCATCTGCCGGCAAATTATTTAGTCAAAGTTCGAAGTAACGATTGGTTCATCCTTGTCACACGTCATTCGAGACTGAATCGAGAGAACAGTATGGCGCTAAAGTTACTTTGAACTTCAATTTTTCAATTTTGGACCTCAGGCAGGGTGGTGTTAGCCACCCGAACAGATTCTGCAAAAGAAACCACCGTCGTCGAGGAGAGGTTTGGAATAGAGTGGATTAACAATTGTCACGTAAAATTTCTATCATCTTTTAGAGAGCGATTTTAGCGATTAGCGAGGATGTGCAAGACGAGAATAGAAACATTCGTTGTTGTTACCTCTGCAAAATTTACAACGAAAATCAGGTAGCTTGTCACTTAATGCAAATATTTGGTAGAAATGGATTGGATATTTTACCTATATTTTTATTTTGCTTCGCCTCATCTTGCCTCACCGGTGACACAGAATAAACCTAAATGGTAAGATAGTTAATGTAGACTTCGAATAGAACAACGTAAAGCGAAAAGCGTATTGGATTTCTCGCATAGAATTCGCATAGAAACAAAATGCATTGTCCAGGAAAGATGGGCACAATAACCCTTTAGGCATCAACGGCGTTTAAAAGAACAAGGTAGTATGTGTATAGACTTATGGACCATTTTAAATCATTTTCGGATTATGGTAGCCTTTGCAAAAATTAGACAATACAGTTTTTGTTATGAAATTTGTATGCAAATAATAAGATTTGCTACCGACTCCGTTTGACGGATTTATTGACGGTAAAGCCTTTTGTCGGTATCGGGCTGACAGTAGCAGTTTACTGTTAAATGTATAAAAAAATGATTTGTTAAGAAAAGGGTGCAGTGACCTAGTAAAGTAACTGTCAATCAAACATAATCACAGTATGCAAAATTTGTTTTGCTTTGAATTTCCGCTTCATGCCTTGTTATGATTATAGCTAGAGTTTTGTGTCTGTACATAATGTTGCGTTGCTTTTTTCTGCAATTCTGCAGATGTTACTGTCGTGATATTTTTTATAGTTTTTAATGTAAAACTAATTTTGTAATTAAAGTCTTTTTCGGTAATGTAGTGTTATTAAAAATTGAAAAAAATATTTATATTCGATAATAAAGTAAATGAACATGCAAAAAAAGAAGATTTTGACTGTATATTTGACGTTTAAGTTCCTTATGCCAGAGTTTTAAGTCAAGTTCCGTGTATTTCCTAGATAGGTTTTTGTTATAAGGATATTTTAGAGAATATTTCTAGATAGTACCTCTTGAATGAGAGTCTAGTTGGGATATCAAAAATGCAAAATTATAATATTAAAATGTTTCATATGAAATGGTATTGACTTATTACATCCTGTCCAGAAGAAAACCGCAGTAAAGACTATGAAGTTCATATGCGCATATCGCCTTTCAATTTTGGTCATTAGTTATAAAGTTTTGACTACCAATGACCTCATTTATTGTAAGTAATAACATTTATGATTATCATTATCACGCTTCTCTGGAATAATTGGTCATCGCCGGGACCGAATCAAGGACAATTGGGGTCAATTAAAAGGAGTTACAATTAAAATGTTGTCATTACACCTATTAGGCGTTTTATAACCGTATCGTACTCCGCCCAAAACGAATAACTTTTAGTTGTAGAACCTTGTATACGGTCACTGACATTTGATGAATTACTATAGAACCTTGTAGCATGAAACCATCGGTTAACTCCTATGTAATTTATATTTTGTTATTTGACGCTGTTATTATGACAAGGTTCTATGGTGGTACAGGGTCTGTTCGAATCGCTACCACTATCTTATCGTTTATCCTAACGCGAAGCAGCATTTTTCGGATTGTTGTGTTCCGGTGTGTGGATAAGAGACCGGTGGTGATATGACTAGCATAGAGGCATTCCATCATAGTCCTCAGGGTTGGCAACGCATTTGAAGTCTTGTGTTTGCTTTTTTTATGCCATAAAATATATGCAGATTTAATAAAAATACTGAACTACTACTATAGTAAGGTGTCGATACCCTATGGAATTTGTGAAAATGAACACATTCTTGCATTGCATGACTCTTGAAAGGTTTTTTAAATAGAAAGAAATCCCATCGATTTACCTACTAAAATAGGTATTTTGTCTGGTTTTGGGTCCTAACGAACATATAAACATGGAGGGAGGGGACGGGGTCCATACAAAATTGCCCTTTCTACTACCATTTATTTAAACGACTTTCTCATTATTGAAACTTAACCAATCTGACTCTTTTACCATAGTCAATGGAGCTTAATTTTAATTTCAGTTCTCTATTTTTAAATATGGCAAACTTAGTTTCACAGATATTTAAAATAAAAGACCACAGATCGGACGTAGCCCTATCTGTTATTAGATTTTAATAAGTCAAACGAGATCTATACCATCCAAAAAATAGCATTACGTCAACCTAACAATTTAATAACAAAAATCGACTCTCAGCTACTCAGTTCATTTTCAAATCGCAAGAGCATTGGCGCATGTGTATTTATATACCGGCGTATGTGTGTATACATCATATATTTACGTCGTATACGTATGGCACGTTGACGTATATCCCGCCATTCGACATTCTGGATGAACAAAGCTGAAACTCGCGTCACGGCTGCGGACGCGTCATTCATCACGGGATAGGGCTGCCACGAGGATTTCAAGGTATTATTTTGGTATAAAAGATAAGATAAACAAAGATAAAAGATGTTTATTCAGTAAGTAGGCTGAGAGGGCACTTTTACACGTCAAAAATCTACCAGCGCTTCGCAAGAGAACACTACTGCTGAGAAGAAACGCCGCAAAAAACTCAACTTATTTATAGATATTGCTTGTATATAAAGCCTTTAATGACGCACTTATACGTATTCAATAATTACTGATATTATCGGTATAGTCTAGTATGTATGTATGTAAACACTTTATTGTGTAAAACAAAAACCAATCAACAATAAAATTAATATCAAAATATGTACAAAGGCAAACTTATCCCGTTAAGGAATCTCTTCCAGCTAACCCTTGAGAGATTGAGAAAAGGGAAGGGTTGTGTATCGGGTAAGCCAGTGTATAATTTTATTTAGAGGAACATAACACATTAACTTACCAATAAAGCCTGTATAAATAAAATAAAATAAATACATCTACGATAAAAAATATATATTAAAACAATACAATTAACAATAATTAACGATGAACAAAGGCAAACTTAGCCCTATATTTGGTACTTGCATCTAATTTAACATGAATTGAATAACACATATCATCTAAGAAATCTTACACAGCAGCGTCAAGAAAAAAACCCTGTGTAACCCGAGGCGTGCTGCCAACTTCCATACGTTATAATTCAGCTATAATAAATGATTTATAGGTTATGAAGATCCGTGAACGCTTTAAAGCGTGTTTTTTAAGACCGTGCTTTTGCTAAACTATGTAATTCGATTTTTAGTGAATACCTATTTGACATTTTGTGTTACTAAATAGCACAAGTAAATACAACACTATATCAACTCATAAAAGCACTTTAAAATTAATACTGTTATCTAAACAGAGAGGCGTCTATTATTCAAAGAGAACTGCAGTTGTAGATTACCCGTTCTTAAATTTTGAAAATCTGTACCCCTTTAAAATCAGTTTCCTGTTTTCAAACGACGACGGTACAACATATTCGACAACCCTAGTTCGAGCACGCGAGCGTGCGTCGAGAAAATGTCGGGCTTCAGATATCGCTATGTTTAGCTTTCAGCGATTGCAAACTTTGACATTTTGGATTGCTCACTGCTGATAATGAAGGGTGGGTAGCTGACGGGGCTAACCTGCTTCGTACCTAGACTTAGTTTGTTTTGAAATTATAACACCTGTCAACTATTTGCCAGTTAAAAAACAGTGACCCTAGACAGATGATTCAGGCTAACGTAAATTACTATCGAAAACTGTCAAAATGTTTTATTTGGTTATATGAAGGCACAGGCCACGTGATGGTAAGTGGAAACTGTGACCCATAGACATTCGCATTCACATGACTGCAAATGAACTGCCAACCCTGAGGACTAAGATGGAATGCCTCTATGCTAATCATTTCACCGGCTTATATGGAATTGACATAAGCGCTTGACGCGATCGTCTGACAGCTTACGTCAATCTTTTACATTTTCGATAACGATTAAGTTCTCGAAAAGCGTCTTATCTAGAGGCTCAGACTACGGTTTACAAGAATAAACAACACAGTGATGTGATAGAGATTGTTCAATTAATCCCAACAAAATTGTTGAGCTCTATAGTGCCTTGTCATAATTAGCTTGAAACTGACCAACAAACATCAAGCACGACAGTGACAAAGACATTCACAATAATAAGGTTTTAAGTATGTTCAACGTATTTTGTTGGGTAATTTATGTTTAAGCATACTTAAATACAATTAGATGTTTATCATTGTGCAATCATGGCAGTCCATAATGTTAATTTTAGCCGATGATTTTTTCATATTTAATTAAAAACAATAGTAGGCCTAGTCAAAATTTAAACGCTAATAACGTTTCTGTTCCATCCACTCAAAATGTATGGAGTTGACATGAAATATGGACGAGATATACAGGGTGTCCCAGAAACCAACGTCAACCCGCCTAGGGCTGATAGAGCAGCTCATAAGCTATCGATTTAACCCCCATGTATGTTCAGGAATTGTTATTAGTTTCCGAGATATTGATCATTTAAATCAGAGTTTTTGCCATTTTTCCTTATGTCCGTGGTACGAAAAAACCCTAAATTCATGTATTAATTCATATTTTTTTTAGTGTTTTCTTGCATGATTAGAATCACTGTAAAACAAGGAAGTTTTTAAAGCTACATGCCAATTTTTTTTTCATTACAACTTTTTGAGAAAACACACAAAGTTGGTTTTTCCATACTTGGTGAAAAACAGACGCGGGGTTCTCTTAGTATGGAGAAAGTAACTCTCATTTAAATTAAAAAAACTCTGATTGAA
Organism: Acleris emargana; assembly: GCA_927399475.2. NCBI lineage: Eukaryota > Metazoa > Arthropoda > Insecta > Lepidoptera > Tortricidae > Acleris > Acleris emargana. The sequence continues at coordinate 3,420,716 of OV656844.1, read as the reverse complement.
ATGATCAATATCTCGGAAACTAATAACAATTGCTGAACATACATGGGGGTTAAATCGATAGCTTATGAGCTGCTCTATCAGCCCTAGGCGGGTTGACGTTGGTTTCTGGGACAGCCTGTATTTCGTTGATTTTCGAAAATTGGTAATGCAACAAGGGTCCCAGAAGCAACACAGAAGAAGGGTCGTCGGGAAGCGAACACCTACCTATCCACCTATGAATGCCGCTGTGTCTATTTATGTATAACTAAACATAATTTAGCAGCCGATTAGATATAAGGATAAGTTAAGTAGTGTAAAACTGAGCGCGTCTCGCCGATAAACGTAACAGTTTGGCGAGTACTATTAGAATATGCTACTGTAGTCTTTATTCTGGCAACATCGAAATCTGGCCAGATCAAAATGTTACAACATTTTGAATTATCATCCCTAGAACCCTGCAAAAACTGAAACAGCGCCGCAATCATCCTAAAACGTACCCTTTTAGTCGGCGAAACAAAAGAGCGGGGAAGCAAAAGGTACTTTAATTTAGCGGTTCGGCAGGTGGGTCCCCTGGGGCTGGTTAGAGAGCAGGATCCCGGGAACCGGTGACTTGCGGGACAGCCGAGGTAAGTAATAGGCTGCTTGTTGAGCGGGAACGTTTGTGTTTGGGTTTTTTTTTTGTCACTGAGGACCAGGTTTACATGTAATTGTTACAATGCAATTTTTGACGGTTTGAGTTGCTACTGTCGTTTAGCAAGTAGCAACAGTAAGAGCCTGGTGGTGTAAAGTTGATCTTAAATGAGAGTAGTTTGTCTGTATGGCATGTCCAATTAAAGCATTTTTTTTTATGTCTTAGGAACGTCGTATTCACAAGACTGCAAATGCACTGCTAACGCTGAGGACTAAGATGGAATGCCTCTATGCTAGTCATTTCACCGGCTGTCTTATACCCAAACCGGAACACAACAATGCAAACACTGCTGCTTGGCGGTAGGTTAATGGATAAGATGGTGGTACCAACCCGGACGAACCCTATACAAGGTCCTCCCACAAGTAAATAAAATAAAATTATGTGAAGTATTATGGGCATAAAAGAAACTAATATAGCGGATTAATAAAGATTTATTAATAATACTAAACGAGCAACCGGTACAGGTGATTCGTAGACAGAATAGAGAGAGCGAATTTGACAAGTGCGTTTATGCAGCTACTTAATGCATTGCGTTTATAAGGTAACCTATATTTTCTAACATTATGATTATGCACAAAATGTGATCGAATTGGGATAGATAAAAAAAAACTCTCGGTTTGTACATTATAATTCGAAAGAATAGGTAATAAGGTAAGAGACTCATTTCATTAATTTTGTATTTGACCCAATAATTTTGCTTGAATATCTTCAATGATGACATGATTATTTTAAATTTGGGTTGGCATTTTCTAATAAATTACAACAATTAAATGATATCTAAGTATAAAAAGTGATTGTAATAGTGTACATTTAAACATACTATTTCAAACGGTTTTCGCCTAACTCGTAAGATACACCTTGGAGGGCTTCAAGCCAAAAACGAAAGTCAAACAAAGGTCTAATATACTTTTGTCAAAATATCCGAAATAAATAAATATTCAATAAACTTAATAATGCAGAACGGCTTTAAATACCTTATTCCTAGAAATGGTTTTTTAATGAAAGTAATTGTAAAATATGAACAATCCCAATTCTATGGCGTTGTGTCTGAATTCATAGATAAAGCTGTAGAGTCACTGAGAACAGATGCGGCTCGGTGCGTTTTTATATTTTTTTATTCTTATACCTACTTAACTACATTTATACGAGGGGCAAACCGAAATGATCGGGAATTTAAAAAACTATGTAGGTACACTGTATATATAAATTATGTTTTATTGTTTTTCGAAGTATTCTCCGTTACAATCGATGCACTTTTGCATTCTTTTAAACCAGTCATTGAAACAGTTATTCCAGTTTGAACTAGACATTGCCAGAATGGCCGAATTATAGGCTTCTACGGCGGCTTCTAAATCTTTAATTCTAGGGAACGTAAAAAAATCATTTGGACTTAGGTCAGGGCTGTATGGAGGATGGGACATCAACTCAACGTTTTCCTCGTTCAAAAACTGTTTTGTTGTATGGGCGGTGTGGGAGCTCGCATTATCGTGGTGTAAGATGACGCGGCGTGTCGGGTTTCCTCGGCGAAGATCAGCCAGCATCTCTGGCAAACAAACTGTGATATACCAATCAGCGGTAACCGTTCTTTGTTCTTGTAAAGGAATTGTGGCAATATGTCATTTTTTGAGACGAAAGAAGCAACCATCTTCTTCGACACGCTGCGGGAACGCACAACTTTCGTTGGTTTGACCTCGTCATCGAAGACCCAAACTGCCGACTGGTGCTTTCTTTCAGGCTCATAGGAATAAATCCAGGTTTCGTCACCTCAGACAATATTATAAACGGCTTTTTACTTTCCTCCATTGTAGCGTTTCAGAGTAGATCGGCACGAATCAACACGAACCGCCTTTTGCTCTTCTGACAAGTTATGAGGTACCCATCGGGAAATCAATTTTCTGACACCCAACTTACTATGTAAAATAGTATGGATTGCAGTCATTCCAATGCTTATGGTTGCCCGAATCTGCTCGTATGTCACATGTCTGTCTTCTTTGAGTATTTTTTCCACAGCCGCGATGTTTTCAGGCGACACCGCTGTTTTCGGCCGACCTGTTGAAGGTACGGTGCTGAGAGAGGCCCGACCCCGCCGAAACTCTGCATACCAACGATATATTGTCGTTTGACTAGGTGCTTCAATTTTATATATAGAAACAAGCTCATTGAGACACTCATCTGGAGATAAGCCTCGACGAAAGTTGTGATAAATAATTGCACGAAAATTTTCACGCGTGAGCTCCATTTTGTTCACCGACTTGCCAATTTGAAAGTGGAATTAAAAAAATATTACGTTATTTTTTTTAATTGTTAAAACGGCATCGTGATTGTCAGTGGCCAGTACGCATATGATAAAAAAGGTTTTAATGTAACTCAGTTTATATTCTAGTACTCTATTCCCGATCATTTCGGTGTGCCCCTCGTACAACATCAAGAGAACCTTTCGTATTATGGAATGAGGAAAGCAACGCACGCAGGCCATCTGACGGTAAGTATGTTCTGAAGATACTGCATGGCAATCAGATTCTGCCTGCAGCTTTCAATCCTCGCTAAGTCCGTATGAATCATGCACGATATTAAAATTATTATTTACTGTAGTGACTTGTGAAGTGTTTTTAATGCACGAAGACCTGGCAGACTATTTTTTTTTATGGCATAGAGAAGACAGACGAGCACACAGGCCACCTGATGGTAAGTGGAAACTGTGACCCATAGACATTCGCATTCACAAGACTGCCATGCAATCCTAAGACTGCAAATGCGTTGCCAACCCTTAGGACTAAGATGGAATGCCTCTATGCTAGTAATTTCACCGGCTGTCTTATCCCCAAACCGGAACACAACAATGCGAATACTGCTGTTTGGCGGTAGGTTAATGGATAAGATGGTGACGATGATGGTGTTAACGTACAGTTTCAATCATATGCCACTTTGGAACTACTCGTACCTCTAACAAAATGAATTCATGATTCAAATTTAAGACATTTCTTAAGAATTGAATTGTCACGTCACTTTAGCAGAGTTCCATTATGGCCTATGAATCAAATTGCCTGAGTATTACATTTACATAACCGTAAGATTTCACATTCGTAAGAAAACACGAATAATTTATTTTGAATCGGACAATATTTGGGCTATACACGTTTAGAAAGAGACGAATTAACAATTTAAACTTGGTTAAAGCCTCTGCTTTATTTTTTCAAAAGCAATCTCCAAAATCTTCCAAAGTACTCGTAAGTTAGGTACATTTCAGAATTTCAAGCTGTATGTGTTGGGAGTAACAAATTTGGTTGGTTCGCTCGACTCTTGTAAGAGTTGGGGTTGTACCCTCCGATTCGAAGTAATATGAATGTGGATGCAAGTGTGGTGTAAATAACAGGAAAATAAGCTAAAACATAATATACCAATTTATTGATGTTAACAATTAAAAGTTAAAACTTAATTTATTTAAAATAAAATAAAACTAAGCCACTCAAATATTAAAGATGTAAATAATAATCACCACTATTAAAAGAACAGCCTCATCCCCTCTAGCAGGTCCGCTCGCGGCATGGTCCCTGTGACACTGGCTACATTACCTCTCTGGATAAACTAGCCACCTAGGATTTCCGGAGGTGTCTATGAGCCGGGATGACAGAACCTTAATAAAAAAAAACATATCCCTGCGATATGCTGGCAGCTCTTGCATCTCGTCGTGACGTCAATGAGTCTCTTTGCTAAAAGAAAATTCTGAAATGTAAGTTACTTTGGAAGATTTTGCAGTTTGCTTCTAAATAAAGAAAGCAGAGTGACTTTGACAGGTTTAACAAACATTTTTTTAATTTCTAATAATTACACTTGTTGGGCTAACTAATAAAGCTCATGGTTAAGTGAAGATTTCAAAACAATATTGCATAGGGTAAAGCCACCAGTGGTCAGGCAGAGACCAGTAGTCGACCTCATAATGAGTGCGAAGAGTGGGAATTATATCTTTCATACACCTCCCACTCATGCAAAGTATAGGCAGTGGCTGACTACAGGTCTCTGGCTAACCACTGGTGACTTTACCCTACTTCGATTATTTTTTCCCGCCTACTTCTTTCCCTTGCAGCGCCTCGTATTCGCAGGATTACCACTCGAGCCGATGAGCACTACGCCGATGACGAAGGGGATTTATACTGGATCGGAGACGGATTTATTTGTTCCACCGCTCCAGGGGATGACGTGTAGCTAGAAACAATAGAAATATGCTTCAGTCTATAGTATGATGCATATATGTACTTATAATATCACGGTAACTACATGCAGTATTCAGTCGACTATTTAAGGTATAGGCACAATCAAGCCACAATAAATTAAATTAAAAATAGTTTATTCAGTAACTTAATAATTCGGTTACATTATCTGTGCTGGTGCCTTAAAAGTAAAAGTAAACATTTCATATTGTGTGTATGCGTGTGTGCTCGTGTGCGCGCGTGTGTGTGTGTGTTTGTTCGTGTATCACATTCGATATAAAGATTTCTGGAGTAAAAAGATGGTAAATGTTTTTTTTTTAACCACCCTGTTAAGATGTAATATTTTTGAAAATAATTTTATTACCAAGTTATGATACCATAATCCTTCATTTATGGTGCATGTAAGTCAGGTATACAAAATAGCTGATGGTGCACATAGAAATGTTAGAATTCAAAATAATGCCAAAAGGCATTCTTGGAGCTACCAAAATGTTGGCGTGCCAAAGTCTCCAATGCAGCTTCCAAAAATAAAGTCGCATTTACTTTGACACCGGGCTTGATTTTGGTTCCAGGTAGTATGAATGACCTTTACTCCGATAGCGAGTAGTTCTATAATTGACAAGTAAAATAAAATACCGTTTCTAGATTTTACACTGCTGATTACAGTAAAAATATCTTTGGATTTTTTTATGCAGTAGTTTTTTTTATATTTAGGAAAAACAGTAAAAAAAGTTGGATTGTGAATGTTAGGAATACACTTAAAGTGCTCTTAGTCCATTTATTACCAAAGGAATTCAAAAAAATATACAACTGTCATGTTCATTGTTTATCTGTCTGACGGATTACTTGATTCTGACGACACGCTTTCAATTCTACGCAAAATAGTTTTTTTATTTTAATGGCGTCTACAAATTACGTAATTAATTAAATTACGCAAAATAGCAAATTTGTGAACGAACGGCAGCGAATGATTGACATGACATGACAGTCAGTTTTGTTTACTGTTTAAAGTTACTTTTTTAAATTTTATATCAGGCTAAGATCACGACATCAGTATTCCTAACTTTGTATATACGGTCTTTTTAATGACTATTTCTTTAATAAATTATTAACGACGACTTTAAGTTAAATAAAGAAAAACCAAGAAATACGGGTAGTCTAATTTTTAACCAGCTATTATAAACGCGAAAAAACAATAATGCTTTTTTTTTTGAAATGTTGTCAATTGGTGCTGTAGGTAAATAATAACCTCAATAACTCCCCAGAGCACTCCCCGTGACAGAGGCTATATAACACGCAAAGAGATCCAAAGTCCCTTCGCAGCTGCTCTCCAAAACCTTTTTCTGTAATATTATATAGTATAGAGTTAAAGGGAACCAATTGGGATTGTTATTATTTTTTTTTTTTTTATAATTACTCTAATTTGAAAACCATTTCGAGGAATAGGGTTTTAAAGCCGTTCCGCATTATTAAGTTCTTGATTATTACTCTTTTTCGGATATTTCGACAAAAGTATTATATGTTAACCTTTGTTTGACTTTCATTTTCGGCATGAAGCACTTTTAGGTGTATATTACGGGTTAGGCGAAAACCGCTTGAAACAGTATGTTTTAATACACTATTACGATCACTTTTTATAATTATATATAATTTAATTGTTGTAATTTCTTAGAAAATGACAACCCAAATTTAAATTAATCATGTCATCATCATGATATTTGAACAAAACTATTGGGTCAAATACAAAATTAAGGAAATTGAAATCTTAAAATTACCTTTTCTTTCGAATTAGAATGTAAAAACCGGGAGTTATTTTTTTTGACCATCCCAATTGTACTTCGGAGCCCTAGCCCAAACATGAGAGCGATACCCCACGTAAATAATAGTAACACATTCCCGTAATGTTCTTATTATTTACCACACATGAGTTACTTTGGTAAAGCATTTCATAATTTCACTACTCCTAGAAAATAAATCACAAATTACAAGAACGTATCAGTCTCAAGAGCGCCATACACTACATAGGTATACCCTATAGCACTCATATGCCTACCCATATATCACGGTACACGCGGTAGTCAGTCGGCCAAGCTTTTGTGCCGTAGGGGGGGCGCGAGTGTGCGTGTGCGCAGCTGTGTGCGTTCATTCGACGCCGCGCCGCCCGCCGTGCTCGGTAAGGTACGGGTGGTGGGAAGTGTTGGCATGTGGTTTGTGCGTGTGTTTTTTTTTGTGTTGGTGATAATTATGATATACTAGACATATTGCTTTAGTATGTTTGTTGTACAATATTTACTTGGGTGGTCAATCAAAAAAAACTTGGTTTCGAATTTCCCAATACTATCAAAAGAAATCTTAAGCCGAAGCGATTAAGTTTATGTGTATGTCAATTAAAAAAATATTTATTGTATAATTGTGTCTATTTTTGTAACACAATGCATTTCAGATATTAAAAAAGAGTCACGCGGTAAGTTTTATTATATTACGATTTGAATTCGATATCGAATCGAATCAGCGCGAGCCCAATTCACACTTAACCATTTTTTTGTATTTTTGTTTTTTTTTACGAATTTCCTACAAATTTTGACGCTTCTATTTTAACGTTTTAACTAAACATCAAAAATAAAAATACATTAAAAAAAAACCTTTCTTGTATGGGGACCCCCTTTATATATTTTTGTTTTGTTAGTACACTCGCTGTTTTAACACATTTTAGTTGGTACGAACTGACAGACGGACAGACAGTGTAAGCATAAATGTTTCCCGTTGGGCTCCCTTCAGGTACGGAATCCAAAAAAGTATATATTAATTGTCACAATATCTGTATACTAACCAATGTATTTTTTTGGTAGAGCTATGGATTAATGATTTGTCATACGTCGTAGTTAGGTTAGTTTTCTATCTAACTATTATGGTATTTATCTGCCGTAACTTACACTTCCTCTCCCGGTTCACGGTCGCCACTCTAGAACTTTCCCGCTCCAACGACCATCGGTTCTACGAGCGGGCCTTCCACTAAATGGATCGACGATCTGATAAAAGTCGCGGGAAACCACTGAATGACAGCAGCAGAGGACCGATTGACGTGGAAACCTTGGGGAAGGCCTCTCCCCAGCAGTGGACGTCTTGCGGCTGATGATGATGATCAACTTACTCTTAGGTATACTATAAATGCAAATGTTTATGAGTAAGTGAGTAAGGCTGCGGCTCCTCTGAGGCAGAGACGAGTGGAGCGGAGCGGAGCTGTGCCACTATTAACCAATAGAAGGCCCATGCGGTCATGCGGCCCTTGCGAACGTTAGTTTAGATTCTATTGGTTAATATTGGCACACCTCCGCTCCGCTCCGCTCGTCCCCGCCTCAGTGGAGCCGCAGCCTAACTTGGTTATTCCGTCACAATGAGACGAATTGGGATAAAATTGAAATGTTGATATAGCTTTTACCCAGAATATTGAGGTTATTACTGTTTAATGATTTATCGCTTTCAACCATTGTTTAACCACATAAACCTAGAAAAGTATAATGAAACGTTAAAATAACCATTTCAAATAATCCAAGGAACAGAATAATCAACGAAAAAACCGCCTGTACTTTCTCCTATCCACACTTTATCGTCAGCCGCTCCGTTCAGAGGCACACACACACCGACACGCTTTATTAACACACACGTCCCCCCGAGGGGTGCGCCTTAAGGGTGGAATAGTGGGGACTGTATTAAGTTCCTTTCTTTTCACTAAAATAATTTTAGGGGATGGTTTTAGTTCGATATTTTTTTGTCGAGGGCTCCTTCTGTTGAATGCATTCGCCTGTTCAATTTGAGAAATGGCGTCTAAGTTTCCGAGGGTGGAATTTAGTAGAGATGTTGCCAAGTTTGATATGGATCATGCTGTAGGTATGTATACAACTGGGTAAGGAGCAAATGTGTTGTGGACCCCTGTGTGATTTCTATAGGTTTCATTTGAGTTATTGTCCATTTTATTTTCCATTTAAATCGTTGGTTTCTTTAATTAAAATAAAAGTAAAAAAATATATTTGAAACTAAGTAGGTATACGTTGATGATGTTCCGATTTTCAATTCAACTCTGTACAACCATTATTATCGCCTTAGACGTGTTATGGTAGTTTTTAACTCGGCGCCATTACTGTCAAGTAAATAAGAGCTATCAAAACGTTGACAACAGGGAAACAGGACACAAACAGAAAGGTTTAATCAAGTAGCACCCAAGCTATGTACCTAAAACTGATAGCAATCGAAATAAATAAATAGATACAATTGCTACTATTAATCTATCTCTTAAGTTTTTTCCTTACACAAGTTAACAATTTCCATGATATTATTACGTATTCATTTAATTAGTTTATTTTGAAGCTATGAAAATGCTTTGGTCACTCTTCTAAACTACTTTTTAGAATCTTACAAAGGATGTTCTCTATCTACAAAATTCATCTTGCAAAATTTCTCACACTAAAACGCTACAAGGCTCCAAAAAAATAGTTCCCAAAAAGAATATTAAACCCAAACCACGCCCGACAGCACAAGCGCGCTGAAATATTTTTAATCAAAGTTTTTACCTGATATCAGCCCCAAGCGAACCAACCTGTCAATCTCTCAAATGTTAGATTAAAAACATCATCTTTCCTTTTTTTAACATTAAGAGGATCAGGGATGTTGGAAAAAACGGGCATATGATTATATGGATTGGATAACGTTTGACGAAGGTCGACTTTTGAGCATGTTTCGTTATGTACAGTCTTTACCTGACCCTGTACCTAAGCCCTTTGTTCGGCTTTCGGTATATCTCAAGCAGATCTCCAAAATTCAAGCCCTAATTAGAATGATAACAATGTTATTATCTAACATTTACGCTACCATCTAAAACAACTCTAGCAACTCCGTTATCATCATCAAATAAAAATCTTTATTTCGGACAACGTAAGCCATATTTTTCTCTGTCAACAAGTTCAACTTGTGCTTTTTCTACCTGGTTGTGTTGAGGCAGGTGTGGTGTAAGTGCTGAGTCAGCCCGGTGGCACCGGTAGTAGCGGGTTCGACTCTGATCACGATTTACATGTCAGCCGCACCGCTTGATATCCGATTGTCCTAGTCATGGTCCATGTTTGTTCCTAGAACACGATCATTCGGGGATTATGTGACACAGGGCTTTATGGGGATTTAGTATAAACATTGTGAAGGGAGATTGTATCTTAGTATCTTTAGTATTGGTAGCTTTTTTTATTAAGTACAAAATATTCGAAGTCATGCATTGGAAAGTAGCATGCATGAGTTCACTTTGCGTTGTTTAACGCGCCATTGTAAATTTCGCATCAGGTTATGAAGAAATAGGATACGAAATTCAAATAAACTGGAGCATTGGTTTTAACTTAAAATAATTTAATAAAAATAGTTAAAACGATGAACGAGAATGAGATGAAAAAAAAAACCATGATAATTACTATCCCCTTTATAATTAATAATGTAAAAGAGAACGTAATAATAGGTTATAAAAATAACATACTTTATTATTTACAGCAACGCGCCTTATAGTAACTATATTCAGTAATATCAGAAATACAACACAGTTCATGTTTACATAATAAATTGTGTTATATTAAGCCAATCATGTTTGAGCGCGATTGGTTTGGCCGGCAGCATCCGTTCAGAGGACGGACATGTCAATTGATACCAATAACCCATACAGAGACCATGCATGTGCATTGTATGTAAATATGTACAGGCTGGTGAATTTAAGGAAAATGAAATATGTTGAAACAGTTGAATATTCTATGAATGTCAATAGTTAATGAGAAGTCAATTCCGATGAGAGAGAAATCATAGTCAAAGCTGTTACTGAGATAGGTATGTTAGAAGGACAATCTATGTATAATTAATTTAACGAAAATAACTCCGAGGACGGATAGGGTTAAAATTTCAAAGCTGTTGAGATTATAGTTAAACTAAAAGAAGTGTGTTCGAAAGGTTAAAGGTTGTTGATTATCAAAGTGGTTCCCGGAAAGTTAAAATAATATGAGCATTCATGAGGGAATTTATGGAATGAGCTTTTAAGTAATAAACTCAATCATGGAAAAAATAAGCGTTTTAATAGAACCTAACCTAATAAAGAAAATGTGGTTACAGAATTAACAACAAGATTTTAGAGTTGTTGGTAATCCTGTAGCTCTGCCTACCCCACTCTGGGAATAAATATAAAGACATTTATTCAGTAAGTAGGTCGCACGGGTACTTTTACACGTCAAGAATCTACACAAGAGGAGTCCACTGCTGAAACTCAGCAGTCAGTCATTTATGTGTATGTAATAACAAAACATAACGTCCAATGCTCGCCTACATTATAAATGGCCACATCTGTGTAAAACTGGAGCACCATGCACTGTATCCATCAGAATGATAACTAAACGTTTTTCAATTTGCGCCAGACCACTTTCTTTCTGAAAGTCACGGTGGTCTTATTAGTCTTCATTTGGTTGACGTCTCAATGTTGGCAGCACTGAAATCTGATCGCCAGGCCGACCAAACGAATAAACAATTAGATTGTTGGTAAAAGATCGGTGGATGTCATAGTAATTGATGATCGCTTAGAGAAGATGCTAAATAGTGTAAAGGATCAGATATTTAAACGAAAACTTTGTTTACTTAAACAGTCTTAAGTAAGAATGTCTGGAACAAAATGTTACATTCATTACAGAAGCGTTCTGAATAACAATTTATATTCTGCCCAGTTTCTGGAAAAGATACACAAGGCGTTCTGAGCTTCAACATTGCTTGCAATTGGGATAGACCAAAAAAATAATCATGGTTTTTACATTCTAATTCGAAAGAATCGAAAATTTTAAGAGACCAATTTCATTAATTTTGGATATGACCCAATAGTTTTGTTTTAATAGCATTTATATAGCAGACATTTTATGGATCACATGATTATTTTAAATTTGGGTTGGCATTTTCTAATGAATTACTACAATTAAATGATATCTAATGATAAAAAAATATTGTAATAGTATAATAAAATTAAACATACTATTTCAAGCGGGTTTCGCCTAACCCGTAAGTTACCTAAACCTAGGAGGGCTTCAAGCCAAAAACGAAAGTCAAACAAAGGTCAATTATACTTTTGTCAAAATGTCCGGAATAGATGAATATTTCAAAAACTTAATCATGCAGAACGGCTTTAAAACCCTATTCCTTGAAATAGTTTTCAAATTAAAGTTATTTTAAAAATATGAACAATCCCAATTTGTTTTATATCGTCAATAATTAGTAGCATTTTGAAGTTCTATTGACCTCGACTTCCAAACGCATCAAGGCCGATTTCTTCATGCTGACATAAAGAATCATAACACCCAAAATTGGCAACAATTATCAAATGATCTACATGAGAGTAGCAGACATCCGCTGGATGCGAGTAGCACGGAAGTGGACGTGTTTCAGCTGAAGTAATGGTGATGATGTTTTTACAAAAGCGATGATATTATCAGTTAACTCTAGTCAATTGTAGCGTAGCGTAAGTCTGCATGTAACCTCTTGACTGATTTAACTCTACAGGTTTTATCAAGATTTTCTACCAAAAAAGTGATGACGCTTTTGGTGATCCTTTGGTGTCGGTATTATGTCTGTTTCATGTTTCAATGGTGAAATTAAAGAAAAGGGTAATTAAGATTTAAAAAAAGTAAAAGTAGTAGTTAAACCAGAAGTTTAAATGATTTGCAAAATTATAAACCAATTAAATAATGAATCAAGACCCGTATGATCATTTACAAAATTTACAAAAGTACCAGGCCCACATAAATACGAGGAGCCAATTCCAAAATTTGTTTGCTCGAACCAGTGAATGGTCACAGTCCCGTTCGGTAGCCACGTGCTTGTCTACATGCAACGTCATCGGGCAGTCATTATCAGGGGTCAACGGCCGCTGATTACCTTTGAGCGCCCTGTCGTTCGTCATTAGCCTAGGTCGATGTTTGTAAACATAACCTCTATTTGGCGTTTTTTTGGATGTATCTCTGGAGAATTTGGGTCAAGTGACGTTTGACAGAGTACTGAGTAGTGTTCGTTGGTTTTTTATTGCATTTTTCTTTGTCATTGTTGTGGTTTATAAACCTGCAAGAGATGATTGATTGGATTGATTGGATTGATTGGATTGAATTAACATAAAAGGATTGTGAAGCTAAATTTCCATACAAAATGCGAAAGCGTTTTTCTACCCTTAAACGTAGACCGATTTTTGCTATTTTTGAATTTGTTGTATATATATATTATTTTTTTTATAGCATGGGACGGCAAACGAGCACACAGGCCACCTGATGGTAAGTGGAAACTGTGACCCATAGAGATTCGCATTCACAAGACTGCAAATGCGTTGCCAACCCTGAGGACTAATATGGAATGCCTCTATGCTAGTCATTTCACCGGTATATGTAGATATCATGAAAACCTATGTCTGTACGTTTTCCTTTCCACGAAAATACTTCTTAGAATGAAACAAACTCCAAAAACCAAACACAGAAACGTACAGACCTAGTTCTTTATAATAACTACAACATATTAAAAAATCGTGGAAATCATACTTAATTTAGGGGGTGAGAAATGTTAACGGCCGGATCTAAATTTGTATGGATTTTTTTGAGCTACGAGGATTTAGCGGGGCTTTACAATCCTTTTAGGTGCTAAAACTGATTGTCCTCAATACCAGCACCAAGTGCTTTCTTTCTTTTTTCTATTTCGACACTTTGTTCCCGTTCTTTTAATTGTGGCTGTTTTCTACCATTCAATCAATCCACCAATACCAAAATATCAACCTTTTTTTCTATAATCGATAAATTTCATGGTCGTTCAAGATAATCTTCCAGCCATGTGGTTTTTGTTTTAATATTGTTTTGTGTTAAGTGTGCCACTTTCCGTCTCTTCACCAAGCGGTTCCAACGGAAGACCAGGGCTGGCTTTACGTCTAGCGGATGCTGAGTTTCTTTTTGTATCTATTTAATGTAATTTGGTATTGTTGCGAATAAATGTCTCTTTATCTTTATCTTTGTGACCCTGCCTGTCCCAGGTACAAATCCCGGTAAGGGCAGATATTTCTGTGATGATTCAGATTCAGATTTTATTACTCAATATAGCACAGTATAAATTACATGGCATGTGAAACGACGCCTACGGTACGGTAGCCTAGTCGGTAGTGACCCTGCCTACGAAGCTAGCGGTCCCGGGTTCGATCAAATATTTGTGTGATGAGCACGATTATTTGTTCCTGAGTCTTGGGTGTTTTCTATGTATTTAAATATATATTTATCTATATACGTAAATGTATCGTTGCCTAGTACAGTCAGCGTCAAAAGTAAATGATCACTTAAATACCTTGTCGCTTTACTGTCACATAAGCAATGTCAAACAAGATAGTCTAATGTGTTAATGCGATAAAGTACAAAAGTAGCTTGAAGTGACCAGTTACTTTTGACGCTGACTGTACCCATAGTACAAGCCTAGAGCTTAGTTTGGGGCTAGGTCAATTTGTGTGAGATTGTCCCCTGATATTTATTTATTTATTTATATGTAGTTACATTGAGGTCGTCAGAAATAGAATTAAATAATAGTAGTAAAAGTCAACACAAATACAGAGTACATTAAAAATTTAAAAGTCAATGTTATTTATAAGTTAAGTTCCATATATAGTTATGTATTTAAGTATGTATTTATCTATATAAGTAAGTGCATCGTAAGTTTAGTGCTCATAGTAAAAGCTTAGAGCTTAGTTTGGGACTAGGTCAATTTGTGTGAGATTGTCCTCAAAAAGTAATTAAATACATACATACATACCTTCACGCCTTCATTCCCAGAGTGGGCTAGACAGAGCTACAGAATTAGGCTAAAATGTTTAACAGCGCATTAGTGACAGGTTGCAAGCCCATCGCCTAACAGTACTACAAGCCCTTATTCCCTTAGTCGCCTCTTATGACATCCACGGGAAGACATGGAGTGGCACTATTCTACCCCGGCAACCATACGGGGGAAGTAAGTAATTAAATAAAATGAAAAAATCTACTATCAAGCGTTACAGGGCGAGACTGAAATCGCTTATGTATTAATCAAGTTAATATTATATCAATCACAACTTCTGCAAACATATTAATTAATCTTCATATGTGAAATGGGTTAAATCCGAAAAGAGATATATACAGGCTGTCACTACAAAAACATACATAATCAATTAGGCATAAATATTTGGAATTTGAAGAGAAACTATTTATTGATTACACCTTGTCTTACTCAGCATAATTTTCTGTATGAACTTTACACCTCAATTGACCATTAATATAAAATAAATACTTTCATGTATGACATAGACCTTAGAACTTCTCTATTATAAGTTTAAAGCTAAAGGATGTAACGCAATTGTAAACAATTTTCTAAAACTGTCAAAGTGCATGAAATTTACATAAGCGCTTGACGAATGGCCATTCGGCAGTTTATGTCAATTCTGAAATTGAATTCGAGATGCATCTTGTCTGGGACCACAGTAATATAGTAATGAATTATTTTCTAGCAGGAAGTACTCACCAGGAAACCATCAGTATTAGTACTTACTCTGATTGAAACTACAAGTTTGCGACTAAGTAATATATACGCTTTCCACTGCTGCTGAGAATAAATTTCACACGCGATGTATTCTGCGTATCGACAGTCTATCAATCACGAAACCTCCAAGCACGATTCTGCAGCAGAATAATAACAAATCAACTTGGTGCCTCACGATCCAGTCCTTTGTTTTGAACTTATCTTCCACTTCGCATCCGTTATCCCATATTCAAGTATCAATGGGAAATTCAGTCTTCTGTTCCATTGAAATTGTTAATTGCATTAAAAAAACGTGCACGTATATGGGTTGTAAAGTTGTATGAGTATGTACAGTCACGAAGCAATCTTGTTTTGCATTACCGTCCTAGTTTAAAAAAAATACTAAAAACACGTGTTGGAACTGCTTCTTATGTTGGTAACGTGTCATCAGACTCATCAGTTACAATACAATCAATCACCAAAGATCCTGTGAAAGCTTAATCAATATAGTCATTGCTAAATTTTTACCACCCATAACTAAATTCATAACCAATGCAATACTCCCACACATAGATCAATATATAAAATCCATCCAAAATTGACATCTCTGCTGCGGACGCGTGGTCGGTTCGTTTGATCTCGGCTACAATCGGGCGTTATTGATGATGTGCGCAAGAGTGGCGCGCCGAAACAAATCGGTCGCCATCTTGCGTCGACACATGGAAATAGACAGTCCTGGGAAATTGATAAAATACGTTTTTCGATTTTATCCGGTGATTAATTAAATGGATGAACACTTGTTATTGAAAGTGTTTGATTGAGAAAAGCTGATTTAAGAGGAAAACTACAAAGATTTATCTTGTTTATAAAACAAAAAAAAATACGTCAGAATCAGAAATGTCTCTTACATCATAGAATGATACGATTAAATGGTATTGAAAATTTTCAATTTTTCCGTGACTCTAAAATAACTGAAAAATTAAATTGAAACTTAATAAGAAAATAATACGCGTCGTCGTTAATTAGGAAGTAAGTAAGGTCACGTTAGGTAAACTCTATCAAAAGCTGCATAATATTTAAAAAAACAACAACAACTCTACGACTTAAGCAACTAACGACCATTAAATCGTTGTCATTGACTTGATTAAAAACTAATGCTCTTTTCAGATAACTACTATGCACATATTTCTTAGAACATTTTCCGTTCCCTGCAGATGCACGAGCAGCTTAATGACGTCATAACGATTCAAGAACCATCATGGTAATGGACAAAGCCTTTTAAAAGCTAATCTATCTTCTTTTTTAAAGTAGTTACCTATTTTATAAGGTTAATGTCGAAGTGTGACATGACATGGTATCGATTGAATAATCTCATTAAACGTATTAAAAAATAATTGTAGCAGTACCGTCAAGGACGTTAAATGTTGATCCACCATACAATCTATACTAAAAAACCTAATTAGATTCCAACATACGTCAAAAAAGTGTTGCCATTAAAATGACATATTAGGTGGATCGGTAAATTTTCACTTCTGTAAATGTTATAGGTAGCTGTTTATTTTATTTATAATATTAAAGGCAACATTTAATTATCCTTCTTAAATAAACAATCTTATTTAAATACTTGTCGCAAAAAAATATATTTAATTAAATTGTTCTATAGGAGAAAAGTTTAAATAACAATGGCAATAACTCAGGGTTTAATAACATTTGGTACCAATTATTATTCTCATTACCTATGTGCGATTACATTTTTAGGAAAAAAAATCAATCATATTTTTACGTACGTCTTCAAAACTTGACCGAAATCTTCAAAAAATCTTCAAGTCTTCAAAAAAATATCAGTTGATCATGTGTGGTAACCTTTATGGTGGACATGGTGGTTCTGTGGCGGCCATAACATCTATTGTCACTTCATTCGACATCTGACGTTTGGATAGCTCGAATGTTTTCTGTACCTATTCGCCCCGTGGTGATTTCCATTGTTAAGTTTTTGTTTTCCTTTACCTAAGTTTTTGTTGTTTCATTTCGTTATTATTTTGACCTTTATCATATTGTGGAAATAACTTATATTGTTTCATTTTAACATAATTATTGTACCAAAAGGTTGGTTTTTCCTGAAACGTCACAATGATGATGACACGTGTAACTGTGACATTTCGCCATCTTTGGTAGTTTTTTTGACGTATATTGGAATCTAATTAGGTTTCCAAGTTTAGTCATAATAACAGCGTCAAGTGGCGAGATAAAAGTTACATAGGAATTAATAGTTGGTTGCGTACGACAAGGTTCTATAGTGGTTCATCAATGAAAGTCCGTTACTGTACATACAACGTTTTCGCTATAATTACTAGTTATTGCCCACTACTCCATCTGCGTGAACGTGGATTATAGCTATTTCCTTGGAGATTGAACAATTTTGTGGAATGAAAAGGATGTCTACATTAAATTCATCGAAATATAATCAGCCCTTTGATCGAAACACCTTTTAATGAACGTATTACGCAGAATTTTTATTCATAGAAAGGCATTTCTCGCCGCATGAGTTAATTATTTTGCTTGTCACAAGTGTAACTTAACCTTAACGACGTAATTCATGTTTAAGATATCCTGAAAACATTATGGTTTCAGCAGAAAATAGCGTTCGATGAAATTAAATTCGATGAAATGAAATTCGATAAATTACTTTAATGGGTTGGCAAGGAGTGACCTTTAGCGATGGTTATCGATTGAAGGAATCGCATAATTTGTATATAATACTCGGCTCTAACGATTTCGATGAAGTTTTTAATAAATTCCACGTTTACGGGAGCGAAAAATCGATCTGTCAAGTATCATCTTTGGGAAAGAATTTTCAACCCGAGCGACAGTCGGACTACCAGCTACTATTCTATAAAACTGTTTTTTTTTATGGCAATGAGAAGACAAACGAGCACACAGGCCACCTGATGGTAAGTGGAAACTGTGACCCATAGACATTCGCATTCAAGACTGCAATGCAATCCTAAGACTGCAAATGCGTTGCCAACCCTGAGGACTAAGATGGAATGCCTCTATGCTAGTCATTTCACCGGCTATCTTATCCCCAAACCGGAACACAACAATGCGAACACTGCTGTTTGGCTTATAAAGCTGGTTAGCTTTGTCGCATTTGACTAGCATTTTTGTGAAATCAGAGATCAAAGTGTCGGTGACAAAAACGAGAAGTAAAGAAATTCAATATCAAGACAAGGCAAATAACAAAGTAATGAAATATTCCTCAGCTTTTCAATTACAATTCTTGGTGTATTCAAATGAAACGAGAACGTTGTATTGTTTTAGTTTGAATGAATCTGTTCGGGGCAGGCAAAAGTCGAGCACCAAAAATGTAATACCTGTCACTGGCCATGATTAATGCAATTAATAACACAATGGCCACACCGCATTGGTGCACTGTCTGGCAAAACAATGGTTAAAAATGATACAAAGTTTAGGAAATAATTTTGAAATGATGATATATTTTTTGACGATACGAGTTTATTTTGGAAAACATTCTCAATTTATAATCAAATATGAAAAATAAGAAGATTCATCCATGACTCAGGGACACATATTCGCGCTCATCACACAAATATCTGCCCTTACCGGGATTTGAACCCAGGACCGCTAGCTTCGTAGGCAGGGTCACCACCAACTAGGCCAACGCGTCGTCAGAATAATGACGAACAAATACCTTTTGCAATATAAAATTCTGAACCTACGAAAGATCACAAACATCAAACGCCCTCGATTTCTATCGATACAAAAACCCAAGCAACTAACACACTAAGCGTCCATCATTTGTTACCAAACTTTATTATAATCAAATCAATTTCAACTGGGCCGATACTTTATAATGTCCGCGTCCGATAGATTTCATAAATAACGTGTAGAATTTTATTCTGTACATAGATTTATTACGGACGGCGAGCGAAAATGGCGGGAGATTGTTTTTCAATTTAAAAGGGAACCCTGCTGTTTGACATGCCGCCTGGCGCGCCGCTCGCAACATGGCGGCTGGACACGACGGTGAGTAGCCGGCGGGGTTTCAGAACCAGAGGGAAGAGATACCGTTACTTAGGGCTCAGAGACCAGCCGGTCGATGGAGAAGAAATTCTCAAAAAACAAAAGACGAGCGATGGAAAATAACATGCGAAATTAAGTCACAATTAACGCATATTGCAGAAGCAATGATTTGCCGTTTCATTATCATTTTCAAATTTAAATTTTAGTGCCTTTATTCTCTAAAACGGAAGCAGCAGAAATATGCAAACGCTGCAAACGGTTCCGTTTTCCATCGCCTCGAAATATATGAGGTTGACATAGTGGTTGACGTTGATTTTGTAAATCTGCAAGTATCAATTTTATGGGTCTAAACTGGCAACACTAGTCAAATGGCTGGTCGTCATTTGTCGAAGTCAAATGGAAACTTTTAACCTGTGAATTGTAATTTTTAGCTTTATAAAACGGGCCACAGCTTACGTTAATAATAACGTTATGTAGATTTTCGAAAATTATAATTATTCTTAGCGTTATTCCCTCTGCTTTCAGTGCACTGGCAACGATTGGTTTTTTTTTTAAATCCTGAGGCTGTGTGATACCGAGAGACAGCCTATGATAAAATAGCATAGACATGCTGTTCTTAAAAGTGTGATAACTCCTATTTCGGGGAATGGATCGTTCAACAGTACTTGGATTGCCATCATTGCCAGCCCTTTAATATGTATGTTGCGAATGTTGCAATGAATTTCCGGGAAGTATTCATAGCTGTCAGAGAAGTCTGTTTCAGCAATATTCCGCACTGATGGAGATTTGCATTGCTTTACTTACAATTTATGACGGTGGCAAAGAAAATTATACTCGTAGTGTTCGATTATATTTGCATTTTTGGTTCCGCAAACTTTTCTAGAAATAGCACTTTTTTGTCTTGATTCAGCCATTTTGAAATCGATCTTGTTGTTACAGGTTATGTATTGCATCATCTTTATTTAAGGACACAAAGGGAAAATCACAGATTGACCGGTTACAGTATTGCTTAAATAATGCCATAAGGTTAAAAAAATGCATTATGCAAATTAAACTTGACATTGGACCCAATTCTACAGTGGCCTCTAATCTTCCTAATTTTATTTAGCTGTCGCTAAAACACTTTGCTATTCTATGAGCAGCTGTCATAATCAAATGACAGCGCCATGTCAGCGCTAATTTGAATCTGACGCTTCTTATTTTAGTCGATCTTATACATTGTCAGCTTGACATTCTGGAATAGCACTGGTTAAATCTGCCGTCTAAACTATTTCAAAAAATTAGACTATTTAGTTTTAGGCTATTTAAGCGATGTGCACGTACAACCAAGTGCATATTAATACGGTATATATTGAGTTTAAATATTCGTCAAGGGTGTTAAAATATAAAAGTAGTTTAAAGTACCTATTGGGGGCTTCTGTTTGAAATTCGATGGCGTCGTGAGACTCATAACTGTTTTGGCGTTCAATAATTTTGATTGACAGCTAACTAACGCAGTTTGTTTCGACATTCGATTAAGATCTGCGTGCGTACTAGTGCGTAGTTTCCGCTGATAATTCGAGTCATGTTTTTTTTCCACTCCAATTATAACTATAATACTTACTCTTAGATTTACTTCAGCGCGGTTCAGTAGCAGTTAGGGTATTTTTAGATACTTTTTCCTACTCGCGAACTGTAACCGGTAGTTATTGATATCGTTAATGATGTCAAAATACCACCTAAAGCGTAACCGAATCGTGAAAACAATTTTATAATGAGCATTGCCATGGTAATAACAGTTCTATAATAATTAGTATAGTATAATAGAGTTTGAAATTGCAAGTTTTTTTTATGCCAATGAAAAGGCACACGAACACACAGGTCATCTGACGTTAAGTGGGATATGGGACCCATAGGCGTTTGAATTCCCGAGATTGATATCTCAGGACTGCAATCCTAAGACTGCAAATGCATTGCCAGTCAACGGGACTAATTTTTATCACCATATGTAAATTAAAAAAAAAATTTTTTTTTAAATAACCTAAGGACCGAGTGAAACTATTATGGTTATTCTAAATTTTAACAATTTACAAAAATATCATGAAACCACGCAAATAATATTAGGAGTAGCAATGTACAAGTTGCAGAACATTCTCAGAAGTTAAGAAATCTTCTCAAGAAATTACTGAAAATATTATCGGAAACATTTGAAAGCATTGAGAATTTTCTCGTTCCATATAATATTCTTAGAAATTTCCGAGAATTTCTGATGGAAACTTTCACAATTTGAGAAGTTACTTTTTGGTACAATGCTAATTAGGAGCATTTGCCACTCCGATTTAAATGTGGCACTCTGATTAAGTTGCAGCGTGGAATTGTTTCAGACTTCGCAATTAGAAAAAATATCATAATAAAAAAGGTAACGGCGAGTTCCACATATCAGTAACAAGCATGAGTAAGGTCAATCTGCTAACCTCTGCTAACTGACATAAATTCGATTCCGAATTTAATCATTGGAACGGATGCTAACTCGTGAATGTTCGAGAACCTCGTTAACTCGCCCAATAGATGGAATGATTTATTTACCTGGTAGCCAGTACTGTAACATTGATATGACTAAGGAGATTAATGATGCAAATACCAAATAAGTGAAAGTGCTTGCTAATCTAATAAATAACCACTTACTTAAGTTGATTAATTTCGTGCAAGCATTTGCATTCCGTATGGTCAGAAGTGGAGTAGTAGTCCTATAACCAAGGCTTGAGTCATTTAATTATATACACCAAGGTTTTATAATTATTAATTCATTTAGAAAATGTGACGGTATAAACTAATTCCGTTACACTATAGAGGACACGGTAGAAACTTTTATGTGGTCGTCTTGCATTGTACTGTCTTGTGTACACATAAGTAGGAGTAGTTTTTTTTTATGGCATAGGAAGGCAAACGAGCACATAGGCCACCTGATTGTAAGTGGAAACTGTGACCCATAGACATTCGCATTCACAAGACTGCACATGCACTGCAAACCCCGAGGACTTAGATGGAATGCCTCTATGCTACTCATTTCACCGGCTGTCTTATCCCCAAACCGGAACACAAAAATGCAAACACTGCTACTTGGCGGCCTAGGACCTTGTGCAGGGTCCGCCCGGATCGCTACCACCATCTAATCAATTAACCTATCACCAAACAGCAGTGTTCGCATTGTTGTGCTCCGGTTTGGGGTAAGGACAGCCATCGTTATCCTCAGGGTTGGCAGTGCATTTACAGTCTTAGGATTGCGGACTTGTAAATGCTAATGTATATCCCAGCAAGCCGCAAGAGGTCACAGTTTCCATTTTCCATCAGGTGGTTTGTGTGCTCGTTTGCCTTCCCTATACAATAAAAAAAAAAGCTATTCGAACAGTAGGCGTAACCAAGATGTGAAGGCTATGAACGTTTCCGTTTTCTATCGACTTGAAATGTATGTAGATGACATTTTTCATAAGCTTACCTACGTCAATCGTTGGTATTCTTAAATCACTATCCTAGCGTTATGCGTTATGTCAATCCTATACATTTTCGATATAATAACGTTTGGCCTATGTCTTATCTCATATAGGAAGTAAAACGGTAAACACTACTTAGTTAATAATGATGAGCAATTCCCGGTGTTGTTGGCCATAGGTTAGGCATTTGAAATGTGGCCATAAGTTGAACAGACCGATAGACCAATGTTGAAGTTTTGCGTCGAGTTGCTAGGAAACGGGAACTAATGCAGACCATAAAAAGAAGAAAAGTGGCCTATATAGGTCATGTGCTTAGGCATTCAAGATACGAACTATTGCAATTAATAATGATGGGCAAAGTTGCTGGCCGAAGAGCTGTCGGGCGCAGAAAGAAATCGTGGCTGCGAAACATTCGAGAATGGACTGGAGTCACATGTGCAGCGGAGCTGTTCAACCTCGCCAAAGACCGAGAGAAATATGCGGAGCTGATTGCCAACCTTCACTAGTTGGAGAGGCACTATAAGAAGAAGATAGATTAACTAAGCCGGCTACGACCGAATTCAGTTAAGAACGAATATTCATGTATTCAGAGGGACCTCGTCGAAAAATCAATAGTCATCCCCTAATTGAATGTCCCCAAGCCACCCACATATCTGTGGCTTATAATAAACACCCTTATCTACAATCTCTAATCCAATTAAAGGCTCTTAACAGGTAAAACCTCACTGAATAAAACAAAACTTATGTCCATAACCATCCAAACAACACAGAACTTTCATTTAGTACTCTGTTTCATTGTTTTCAAGCAAATTCTGAGCAGGTTATTTATCAGGGTAGGTCTGGTTGACTGGTCAGAGTGGACTTTAGGGATTTAGGACAGGAGGGTGTGAGGGAAAAACAACAATTCTCAATCAACGCGTTAAAACCTGGGCTTAATGGTACAGTTCCCTGGATATACGCAATTAATTATGGCCTCGGCCAAAGGGTACGAAAGTTTCATTATTACCCCGGGCACTGTTTTGTGTAGAGAAGTTTTTGGATGAATTATCATTAAAGTTGGTGGTTTTAATTATTTAGTCAAAGGTAAGAGGGGTTATTATGACATAGCTATGCAATTCATTTTACGTTGAGCGTAAAGGACAGAGCTTTAGCAGTTATATAGCTCTGTCTTTTTCTCTTAGCGTAAACAGAACTGCATTGCTATGTCATAATAACCCCCAAAGCACAATTATTTTGGGAAGGCTGCAATAGCTGATGAGTTTAATCTCAAACTTTACTTACCCTGATGTGTTTTTGTAAAATATAGTATGGTATTATATGAAAGACATTATTATGTAGGTTTTATCGCAGATCCCAAAGGTAACAACACACTTTGTAGAATTACAATTTCTACGAAAAAGCCCTAGAGTATATTAGCAGGAAAGTAATAAAATTACTACATTGCATAAGTGCAAACACTTTCTACTTTTATATATTCCTTCATGCACGTCATGCTGGTTGTTTTAATAAATAATTTTACACTTTGCAAAAATGCACTTACATGTTCCCCCTAAAGGGAATGATTTAAAAACACCCCAACGCATAACAGTAAATACATTCACCCCAGCGTCCATTTTGATTCGCCCGGCCCCTGGTCCCCGGGGCTCCGGAGGTCCCTCTTCCAGGGAGGAGTGTTGATTGCCGGCTCACTGGATTACCCGGAGGGTTGACCACTCGTCCGGGAATTGGGAATTAACACCCTGGCCGGGACTAGAATTGGTATTGGCAGAGTAGGTGTTAATAATGAGACCAAAATGGTTAGACATTTACTAAATGTTATTTTTTGTTGCGATTTGGTAAACAGTTGTATATCAAGAAGACGATGCTGCCGTAGTTCCTGGTATGTTTGGATTAGGACCTTTCTCTTTGCTTTTAGTTATAGTAAAGTTGCAAAAGTTCTGACACAAAACAATCATCATGTCAGTCGAAAGACGTCCACTGCTGGACATAGGCCTCCCCCAAGGCTCTCCACTCAGACCGGTCTTGTGCTTTTCGCATCCACCGCTTTCCCAAAATATTCTTTATTCATTATACATACATACAAATCATGCCTCTTTCCCGTATTGGTAGGCAGAGACCACCACCACCCCAAATACAATAACAGCATGAAAAAGAAATACATTCGGTTAACAAGCGCTCTTATCGTTAAATAGTGATCTCTTCCAGACATTCAACCTAAGTATATTGATATAGGTTGATCTTGAATTTATGATAGAGCAAAGTTCGTTTTCATGTAGAATATCATTAGAACAAAATTTTGCTTAACGGTAAGAAAAGAGGCAGTAATTATTTTTGTACTAGCATATCTAGTTTACAAAATCCTGTTTCATTAGCTGATTTTGATTTTTGCTAAAAAGTTGTAAGTTTCTTCATACAAAAACCAAATCATACAGTTATCAAGATTTTATTTTAAAAAGCACGTCATTAATCTTTCATTATTAAAGAGCAATGGAGTTGAAAGTAAAATATGTGTTTAAAAATACAGAAATATCATCTTTTATCACCTCAGCCCCTCAATCCCACGTCAAAGTAATGAAATCACAACATTTTACAAAACAAATCCATTTATTTCATTCGACACGGGCGCCGACGCTCCGTTTCCATCTTGTATTGGAATTTTCGATTGCGTCCGCCATATTTATGGCGCGTGAAATCGTGCCTATTGAGCTTACAAAACCAGTGATTTTTCCATTTTCACAACAATACCATTCCGTTTAAAAGATATGAATTAATTTATCATAGTGTCACTGACATTTAAAAAAAAACATTTCGTCTCGCATTGACATGAGGAATTTCTAGTCACAGACCTATCTCAACTGTTGTTCTTGGCTCGGTCTGGAGTCGAAAAAATATTTATAGAAACAGCAAATCACGTGGAACTTGCGGTATTTGTGTGTAATGGTAAAATCAACACAGAAATAATTTAGAACCAAATTAACACACACATGTTTGGTTGCTGTGTAAGATTGGACATCAGTCTCGATTGTCATCTGTTTGTTGATGGTTACACACACGTAAGCACATGCAAGGACGAACCGATTTAGCTATGAGTTAATGAAGCGGGAGTTCTGGATTATATTTTGTGTAGGTACGCTTTTGTGGGTGATTAATTGTAGTAAGTGTCACACGGGCCACGTCACACAGTTCATACCAAATATTACTAAAACCGTATTTGAAGACGTTGTACAAGGAATTGTGCCTACACTCTGGGAAGTCTTAGTTTTTTTTTGTTAAATGGTTTTTTTTCACCATAACGTTTGGTATATTTTTATGCAGGAGTACGGTAAAACATACTTACTTACTTACTTTAAAGATGAAAAACCATGCTCAGTGTAGGGCTCCAAAGCCCATTACTTTACAAAAACTGTCTTAAAAAACAACAAGTATGTACCTACTACTGGTCACTAATACGCTGATAAACATCTTAGCCTATTTGTGCAAAATGTGGTTACTGCATTATCAACAAGTTTTTAAAGTAATTTTGTAGCTCTGCCTACCCCACTCTGGGATGACAGGCGTGAAGGTAGGTATGTATGTATGTATGTATAAGTATGTACTCATTCTCTATTTAAAGTTAGGCAGCAGCCTTAGGCCATTTTAGTAGGTATTAACACTTTAGTCACCTGTTTCTCAATAACCACTCATGTCTACTTAGCCGTGATAGTTTTCGTTGAAGACATTTTTCTGATTTTTAGTATTTGTAGTTTTGGCTTTAGTGGGGGAGACACTTGACTGTAACAAATTATCGCTTTATAGCTGAATATTTCAAAATTGGAGTCCTTAATCGAAAAAATATTTTGATAAACCCGCAATATTCTTGTAAGACCTTCGCAAAAAAAATACATGGAGCAACACAAATTTTCAACATTTAATTTTACCACTTTGTTGGCGTGAGTTATTGTATATTCATGCCAAATTACAGCTGTCTAGTACTAAGAGTACAGATGGACGGACAGACGGACATGGCGAAACTATAAGGGTTCCTAGTTTGACTATGGAACCCTAAAAACCGAAGTATTTACAGTTTCAGCGCCCTAGATCGTTATTACATACATACATACATAAACTCACGCCTTCATTCCCAGAGTGGGGTAGGCAGAGCTAAATAATTACCAACAAGTCTTAAAACTTGTTGATAATTCTGTAACCACATTTTGCACAAGTAGGCTAAGATGTTTCCTAGAGTATTAGTGACAGGTGGCAAGGCCATCGCCTAACAGTACTACAAGCCTTTATTCCCTTAGTCGCCTCTTACGACATCCACCGGAAGACATGGAGTGGCACTATTTTAACCCGGCAACCACACGGCAAAAAGATCGTTATTTGTATGAATTATTGACGATCCAAGTGAGGCGTGGGCAGGTTAAAGCGTCACCAGACGTCGAAATACCGAATTCCGACCTAAAAATAGGTTACCAGAGTGTCAAGGATTACTAAATTATTTGAATGCTTACTTCTAACGTCGTAGGTAGGTTATTATTTCGTACTGACATTAATATCATACTCGTATTTACTTGTTTATGGTACTTCTTTCTCATTGTATTTTTTATTTCTATTGTATCAATTCGTTTCAAAACGTTTTTGTTTATTAAAAAAAAAAAAAAAAGTTGTGAAAAATTATACATACACATACATACATACCTTCACGCCTTCATTCCCAGAGTGAGGTGGGCAGAGCTACAGAATTACCAACAACTCTAAAAACTTGTTGATAACTCTGTAACCACAATTTGCACAATTAGGCTAAGATGTTTAACAGTGTATATTAGTGACAGGTAGCAAGCCCATCGCCTAACAGTACTACAAGCCTTTATTCCCTTAGTCGCCTCTTACGACTTCCACGGGAAGAAATGGAGTTGCACAATTCTAAGCCAGCAACCACACGACCGTGTTTTTATTTCTATTGTATCAATTCGCTTCAAAACCTTTTTGTTTATGAATTCAAGATTTTTAAGTTGTTAAAAATTATAATCGCGTATATTTTGCTTTGGTACAATTGCTACTCACTATAGAACGCTCTTGCCGAAAGCAAAAATCAATTTTGCCGTGTTTTATTTTTCTGTGACTGTATGTATTACCAGGGTTCCATAGTTTCTCGGTTATTGAAGCCCGTGATGGTCAGACATTTTGGTAAACATAATTTTTAAATTGACTCTTGCAACTTAGACGAATCTAAAGGAACCTGATTGGTCGATATCGGTTAACAAGTTCAGAATCTACCAGAGAACAAAAAAATATATACAAAAATACATCGCCACCCCCGCAGAATAAACCCATAACTTCAAAATGTCAATTTTACAGGAGAAATAAAAAACCGTAATTTTGAAATAACTTCACTATTAAAGAAAAAACACATAATATTTAAATTACATCCGAAAGCCAATTTTTAGTTCTAACTGTTGTGGATTTCCTGTTAATTTATGTAACGCCGCCTTGAAGATATAGACAAAAATGTACTTTACGGATAATTACATCTTAATAGTGTTTGGTAATACACTTTTAAAGGCTTATTCAAGTTGGTTTCACAAATAATTACATCATGCTATAATAATATATTACATGGGTATTAAAGGTATATATATCTTGTATGCGAATTCGCTACTGTAGCGTTATTGGTTTATTCTGGTGCGTAAAATATTATCAGAAATTTAGTTTAATGTAACCGGGGAATGCAAAATATTTTCTTATAAGCTTGCACACGAACAAACCTATAAAGGCGTTTGCTGTCAAACGTCCCGTTCTAATGAATTTGAATAACATCATAACCCTTCAGGTGGCAAGAAAAATATAGTTAGTTTAAATTTGAATTTTGAGTTAATGTCATAAAGTATTAATTGTTTTTTGACAGCAGCCGTTATACGGCTGCTTGCCACTTGAAGGGATAACAATATATCACAAAAAAATAACTAAAATTTCGTTTTGTAAGATAATATTATCGTTTTTTTGTAAATACTTTTATTTCATAGAATAATTCCTTATAAATCCGTATCTTCGTTAATAATCCACATAAAAATCTAAAAAAAAATGAGGATATGTATTTGAACTTGTACATTCCAAAAATGCATGAACATTAAAAAACCTATAATAGCACTTTATGGGTTTATTCTGCGGGGGTGACGACATGCATTCCATTGAGGGAAAAATGCACTGCGTTTTTAGCGGACCTGTTTCTACATCTTTAATGATAGTAAACGACTCTTCGTCCTTGCAGCAGAACCGTTGGCTGGGTGTAGTCATCCGAACGTATGTATGTATGGTTCTTTGTGCCCTCGTGAAGGGTAAACGGATGGCCTGATCAAGACGTGAGGGGTCGTTAGATGCTTCTAAGAATCCAGAGTGTACTGGGTACTTTAATTAAAAAAAATGCCAAAGTAGTGAATTTCGACGTATGAAACATAAGTAATTATAAAGTCACATAGTTATAAAAACACGTAGCAAGAATAGCAAATGGTACGAGCCCCGCGCATTGACTATTGGGAAGTCCCGCCCCATGTATTTCTACCCAGTTCTCTTTTATTTAGCATGATAACCAGGGATCGGAAATTCGGATCGATATTTACCTAAACTTGGCAAAATCCCGGAAAAAGATAGGCAAACATGGCGTCGGCTTCTTAAAAATATTATTTTAATAATTTAAGTTCTGGGATTCTGGGATTCTACAAAACGTTAATATAATAATTACTTTACATGTAGGATTCATTTAAGAACATTCTGTTTTGCTCCTATAAATTCGTACATTACAGGTAAATTAAATAACATTTGGTTAAACATATACATGGAAATTAACTTCAAACAGTTAATATAAATAAATAATTATGAATTAATGCCGGTGTAATATATTATTTTGAAATCCCGGAAATGTTATTATGAATTATATGATTGAGTCCACCTCCATACAACTGAACAACAAAGCCGGCGCGAAAGTATAGGTAAATATCGATCCGAATTTCCGATCCCTGATGATAACGTAAGGAATAACCTAAAACAAACCAAGGGCCTCTTTAGTTATACAATTTGCTAGGGGCCCTGCGCTCGCTTAATCCGGCACTGAGGGGTTATTATGAGATAACTATGAACTATGCAGTTCAATTTAGGCTGAGAGAAGAGGACAGTGCTATGTAAGTGCTATAGCTCTGTCCTTTGCTATCGCCGTAAAATGTACTGCATAGCTATGCCATAATAACCCCCCATGTAGACGCGACAACATGCAGATAAGAAGTCGACTTTTTGTTCAACGTAAAAAGTATTAGACGTTGACAAAACGATTTCCGCAACTATTCATACTTCCAGTTTTTTTTTTATTGCATCGGAAGGCAAACGAGCACACAGGCCATCTGATGGTAAGTGGAAACTGTGACCCATAGACATTCGCATTCACAAGACTGCAAATGCGTTGCGAACCCTGAGGACCAAGATGGAATGCCGCTATGCTAGTCATTTCACCGGCTGTCTTAACCCCAATCCGGAACACAACAATGCGAACACTGCTGCTTGGCGGTGGATTAATGGATAAGATGGTGGTACCAACCCGGACGGACCCTGCACAAGGTCGTCCCACAAGTAAGTTGTCACATTCTGAATATACATAACTGAATATATACGTTATATTGTGCTTGTTTTTGCTTCCAAGTTCGTCAGGTCACTTCGCAACCTTGGGCAACATATATGTTACCTGAGTAGTTATTATCGGTGAAACCGAGGCGTTAATTAACAAGTAGCTGTATAACGAAGCGCGATGCCCCTGACATATCACCTCTTTCGTGAAGCAAGGCGCTATAAGTGTTGCTGGCGGTGTTGCTCGTTTTATATATTAAATTAGAAATAGAAATAGACTACAAATATAAAATAATTTATTTTCACACATTTAACATAGCATTGAAAGGGCCCCCAACTCAGCTTTGTACCGCAACAAGTCAAGCGCTGGTTTTCAAAAAAGAGGTCTATTTAAAAACGAATTTAAAGATCTCAAACAAATAGGGATGCCAACACAAACATCAGCAACATTCAATAATGGTCATCCTTATTTGCAACCGAAGTTAATTTGCCTGGCAACACTAGAACAACCGTGTCCTGTTGCATCGTTACTAGCTTAGGTTATTTTAGAATTAACTGACTATTTTTAACGTTAAAATTTAGTAAGATTTACTTCTATTTCAGCGATGGACACAAATGGACATTCAAACGAAGGAAGCTTGAGTTACTAACAATTTGAGCTGCTCACTGTGTCGTTGTGATGTATGTAAGTCCAAAAACGTGTTACATGCCCATTATAATACTCAATAATGTTTAATTATACCCTTTTTCACTAGGTCCCAGATTTATCGATATATTTGGACGCAGTTCTGCAAACGGGAACCAACCCACAGTATTCATCATGACAGTTGACGTTTAGTTGCCAACCTACAATAGGTTGGATCCCGTTTGTAGAACTGCGTCCATTTATTGTTGTCTAGTATCCATAGTACATGCGAGCTTAGTTTCGGGCTAGGTTTTTTAATTATAATTTATTTATATTACCAACCACAGCATCCAGACTGAAACAAGTTCGAGGCAGTGAACGTATCAATTATTATCAATTTTCGTCAAGTATTTCGTAACAGCTGCCAAAGCTGACTGCACTGCAGGAGCAGCCCCGAGCTTGGTTTTTGTCTAAAACTTTTTTTTTATGCATATGAAGGCAAACGAGCACACAGGCCCCGTGATGGTAAGTGGAAACTGTGACCCATAGACATTCGCATTCAGAAGACTGCAAATGCGTTGCCAACCCTGAGGACTAAGATGGAATGCCTCTATGCTAGTCATTTCACCGGCTGTCTTATCCCCAAACCGGAACACACACTGCTGCTTGGCGGTACGTTGGATAAGATGGTGGTACCAACCCGGACGGACCCTGCACAAGGTCCTCCCACAAGCAAAGTACTTTCCTGTTACTTCTTTTTCCATACACAACGTACCAACAGACGGACAGACAAAGGCAACCCGTTGGCCTACATCCTTCAATCACTCCACGTCCGACGCCGGCTGTTTGAAAAATGGCCGTGCGAATTAAAAGCGTTTTTTCGAGACAAAGGGCGTGGGCGATTTGAATGTTAAGACGATCATTAGCGCGCCATTGTTGGGGAGGCTGGCGGTGCTCAAAGTTTGCGGGTTGCCTTTGAAGACTGCGTGCGACTTCGAGGCGAGGCATGCTATCCTTCTTAGATCTTTCTGTGTTAGAAAAGGATGGTGTTTGCTTAGCTTTGGAGAGATTTTAAATACTGCAGGAATTAGAAGACGACAAGTTCGATAAGCATAGAGTTTGCTAATTACTTTTAAATTGTATTAACAGTATTCCAAATTTAAAACATATAAAGGTCTTGCTGACAGCAATAGCGTATACAGCACGACATGTATCGAAAGCTAATATTCAAATATATTTTGAGGATTGGGTTGGGTTGGGGTTCTCTTACCTAAAAAGAAGTCCCAACCACTAGATTAAATATTAATAATAATAATTTATTAATAATTTATCTATTTTCTATTTTTTCTATTTGTTTATCAATCGAAGTTAAAGGTATTTTTTAAACGATTTCGAAAAAGGAGGAGGTTATCAATTCATGTGTTTTTTAAAGGCGTATTTATTAGACAGCCCGTTACATAACCTATCTGTATTTTTTATTATTTGTTTAAAGACGTAAATGTATCTTTGTAAAGGATATTGTTTTTGTTTGCAGTCTTTAAAACGGAATACGTGTATGTTGGCATATTTAAATATCGCTATATCGTCTTATATTTAAAAATGTATCTAAGCATTAATCAGTGTCATTTTATCAAGGTAAGTAAGTCATAGTGATAAATTTAATTTTCTTATGAACACTAAACTTTGAGAACCACTGCGTCTGGAGGCACTATATACAGCTACGGAGGGTAGCTCCTATAACTGACCTACAAAGGCTCATGACTTGCAAAAGCCCCTATTGTCACCATAGACCACCTAGCGTAAATGAAAATGGCAAAAATCCGCTATAATAGTGGCAAAACGGTAGCTGTCGAAACTACCGAAAGGGTTGCATTGTTTACTGCAATAAATCAACTGTCGGTACGTAAATCATTTCAGTTGTGCATGCTTTGTTACAGTTAATAATAAAAATGATGTTGTTGCATTTATTTTGTCGTATTCTTACCTCGCACCAACAGTGTTAACTCCTTATTCATAAACGCACTGTAAACCTATTTTTGTTAAAGTATTCATTGTATTTTCCTGTCAAATTCAAATAAGGACAGAGCATATTTTAAGCACTCTTTAGCTATCGTGTGTTTATGAATAAGAAGGTAGGTACTATTCGCTGAAGAAATAACTCTCAACTGCTACTGCATTACTAGGCTGCTTCGTCGATTAAAAAAAAAAGCAGCCAAGTCCGAGATGGTCTCGTGTACCGGGTTCCATACAAACTTGTCGGTATGTAAATAGTTCGTCCATCTTAACTATGAAAGCACCGAAAAAAAGCAGTGGATTGCGGGACCAACTTCATTTTGCCGTTGGAAAATAGTGGTCCCCATACATGGACATAGATTGTAGCCAGTTTACCAACTGCAAATAAATTTAGAATCACAACTAATAACTGCAACAACGGTTGATTTCTTTTTCCAATTATTTGTTCTATAAGTTTTGTTTATTTAAGAAATTCATTAAAAGTGTAATTTTATGCTATGGAATCATGATACTCGAAAAAATAAAAAAATAAGCTTCATGCCCAATTTAATAAATAAATAAAACAAATAAATATCAGAAAAAATTGAATTTGAATTACCAATATTCAGGAACTTCATGGTTTTGTAATTTTCAGGATTGACATCGTATCTGCGTAGGATTAATAGTTTAGTTAGTGCAAGATTTTCCCCATTTATTTTATAAACAAAAATACATACACATACCTTCACGCCTTCATTCCCAGAGTGGGCCAGGCAGAGTTACAGCATTATCAACAACTCTAAAAACTTGTTGTTAATTCTGTAACCACAATTTGTACAAATAGGCTGAGATGATTAACAGTGAATATTAGTGACAGGTAGCAAGCCCATCGCCTAATAGTACTACATCCTCTTCCGACATCCACGGGAAGACAATGGCACAATTCTAACACGGCAACCACACGGCAATTAAATTTAAAATTTAATTGCCGTGTGGTTTGCAATTGCGGTTTGAGTTTGTGGTGTGCAATTTAAACAACAAAAATATAATAATTTTAATTTTAATTTGAATTACCAATATTCAGGAACTTCATGGCTGTGCAAGTTTCAGGATTAATAGGTTAGTTAGTGCGAGATTTTCCCCATTTATTTTATAAAGAACTTTAAATCCTTATACCTACGTGAGAACTGCTCCATCAATGCTAAACCAATTAAATTGGACAATAGGCCCACATGCCAGTAACCGTTAACTACCGTTCGATATCCTTCCGTGACTCAGCGCATAGCACCGAGCCAATTAGCAGGAGAACCAGAGGGAGTTCGCAACGAGGGAAATGGGGTAGGCTGTTGGAAACAAGCCTAAAGCTGCATGATAACTAAAAAAATAAACATCCAGCCGAACGTTAATAATACATACATTAAATCACGCCTGTTTCCCAGAGGGGTAGGCAGAGACCACTTCTTTCCACTTGATACGATATTGACAAATTTCTTTCGCTTCTTCAACATTCAATAATAGAACAGTCTAATTTTAAATATCTGTATACCTAAATGTTTTTTTTTTTTTTTTTTTTTTTTATATCATAGGAAGGCAAACGAGCACACAGGCCACCTGATGGTAAGTGGAAACTGTGACCCATAGACATTCGCATTCACAAGACCGCAATCCTAAGACTGCAAATGCGTTGCCAACCCTGAGGCCGAAGATGGAATGCCTCTATGCTAGTCATTTCACCGGCTGTCTTATCCCCAAACCGGAACACAACAATGCGAACACTGCTGCTTGGCGGTAGGTTAATGGTTAATTTAGGTTGAAAGATATTTGAAATTAAAGAAATAAATATCAAGAAATAATATCACACTAAAAAAGTCCCAAACTAAGCTCAAGGCTTATACTATGGGTACTAGACAACAATATAAATACTTATATAGATAAATTAATACTTAAATACATAAAAAACATGGGTCTATATCGGAATCCATAATGGTATTTTTGCATAATGTATCATTTAGCATAAAATCATTTGACCTAAAACGGTTACAACAATAGAAAGGGTGTATTTTAATTACTATAAAAAAGTAAACTAACCTAATCAACACAACAGACGTTTATTCAATTCTGTAATGTCAGCCTAAAAGGGTGTTATGCGAAATGATACATTGGGACAAACGATATTATAGATCGCGATGACACCCAGAAAACATGCATGACTCAGGAACAAATTCGCGCTCATCACACAAATATGTGCCACTACCGGGATTTGAACCCAGGGCCGCTAGCTTCGTAGGCAGGGTCACTACCAACTAGGCCAACGCGTCGTCAAATTGCCCTTCTTCTTGCTCGTTTCCTCATGACTGAGGGTCGCGGCAGCCATCAGTGGTTGCTTGGTTCACGAAGGCTCTATAAACAGCTTTATCTTCGGCTCCTTGCATAGACCTCTGCAAAATGGTTTGGCAGAGTTCTTCCCCTGCGTCGATCCAACGCTCCTTGTTCGTTCCTTCCATTTGAAATGAGAGAAAACAGAAAATTGGCCCTTATTTTTGAAGGGGCCGTAAAGCAACCCACCCTTAGCGGCTGAAGATACAATGCTTTACACAAACATGCAGAACTAAGACGGCGTTACGAGTGTAGAGCAGTGGATAACTAGTAATCGATGTTTATACAGTTTATTTCTTAGCCGTGAAGAAGTCGAGGCGAAGAGATTTTCTCTTAATTGACATCAATTACTTTGTTATTAGTTATATTAACCGAAGCTACAACTACATTTTGTGATTCAATTAACGTCTTTTTCTTTGGTCGCCTGAAGCGCCGAAGACTTAAGTCCTTGCTTTTGTTAGCAGGATATTGAAAATTACATTTGAAACGGGCAGAGATGAAAATCCCTTCCGGAGACCTGGGAAAGGACCAGGTACTGCTGAAAACACCAATGCCCCTTGTTATACATACATACATACATTAAATCACGCCTGTTGCCCAGAGGGGTAGGCAGAGACCACTTCTTTCCACTTGCTACGATCTTGACAAATTTCTTTCGCTTGTTATAAATGAAGTTAAAAACTCCCGCGGATACTACCCCACCAACTAACGTGTTAGTTGATAATAGAATTCACACGTTTATTCACAACAATGACAATCTTGTTAGAAGCAATCACAGTTTTGTGCATAAAAAATATCATCGACATAAGTCGGTCCTATAATCGAACGAATCGAGCGAACTCTCACTGCTTTACAAATAACATAGCTAAAATGCTTGCGTGACGTCGGTCTGTAAAGCAAAGCTGCATCTGCATGGAAAAGGGTGCAACGTGCACTTTGATTAATGGATAGTTCCGGCAGCTCTGGGACTAGACCACATTCTTACTTGTCTTAGAATTTGGCATATTTTGTATAGCTTATTTTATTTAGCTGTAGCTTTATAGCTTAGTTCGCTCCCTGCTGGCAACTAGTAAAAAGTTTTTATGATTTTAACCCGTTGCTTTAGACGCATATGTGCGTTTGTACAGTAAGTATGAGAGCAAAATACGATCCATGGGAAAACCCTGTGCTTCTATTCCAATTATTGTTTGAACTATCTTGCTTCTATACTTTGTATAATATTGTTGGACTCTAATTATTATAGAAGCACTAATAATAACACTTCATTCTGCGCCTAAAAGCTACCAAAGACCAACACACTGAGATGACGGGCCGAGAGGGATGCTGCTATTTGTTAGAATGAGATTAGTTATATACGTCTGTCATTCTACCCGATAACTTTATCCCACTCGGCCTGCCAGTCCGATTGCTGGTCTGTGGGAGCGTTTAGTCGCTAACCGAAGCAGTTATATTACTGCTTCTTTTCAAGACCATGTAATTCTTATATTTTCCCACCTAATTAACTTTCTCAAGTTTATATAATTGCTGAATTTATTACAAAAGTAAATATAACCACGCCTCCGTTGCGAATTCAAAGGTTCCCATTTCAACGTGACGCATCTAAGTACGAAAGCAGCAGTCAATTTTCCCAAGGCTTTTACACCCAAATACCAACTCGAATCTGTCTTCTTCTCTTAGCTGTATCTCGACTACGAGGGAAAAGGATGACTTGTCGTTTCGAATTATGTTTTGTAGTACTCCCTCACGCGTGGAAACAATAATGACGAAAAGGCGAGAGCGAAAATAAGTATCAAAAGAAACTATAGAAAAACACCGAACGAATTCCAGAAAATCTCATCTAACCATCGTAAGTTGAGCTCTTAGATGTTCACGTGGCGCCCCGCGTTTGGTTTCTACCTTTAACTCTTAGAGGGGTGAGGGAGGTCCGTTAACAGTGGCTGTTTTATATCAAAGACAGCGCGGCCCGTATTTTTGCTGAAACATTTTCCACGGGCAGTGGAGCGTTGCTAAAAGTTTTTTGCGTTTCGTATTTATGAAGAAATGGCTGGTGAATTTATTTGGTAGTGCCTACGCAGAGATCGAATGGTTAGGTTGTTTATGGTTACGAAAGTATAAAAAATAAATTGACCGTTAAATTGACTTTTATAGATACTGATGGATCAACATATACCTCTATCTATGATAGTTATTTTACCTGTTATCATATCCCCACCCCGGAGCTCCACAATGCGGGTACTGCTGCTTGATGATAGGTTGGAGAATAGCATGGTGGTGGCGTTTGGGACGGTCCTACCACCACATAACTTACCGTATGTATATGTATGTATGTAAACTCTTTATTGCACAAAAATATAAATATTAATCTAATGTACAAAGGCGAACTTATCCCTAAATGGGATCTCTTAGCTTAGTTAGCTGGAAGAGATCCCATCTCTTCCAGCTAACCCTGAAGTAGGTGAGTTAGCACAATGCATGGGGTTGGACACATACAAGTTTCCAAAAAAAATAACAGACGATAATACTTATAAATAAATAAAATAATAAACGAATAAACCAACGTCAAGTGGCTTGTGTGTTTGTTTGCCTTCTTGCCAAACAATGCACCTATTGTACAGTCAAATGCAAAAATTGTATCGAAAGAGTCCTCTCGTAATCATGTTACGGAGTTCTTATTACACTGGAATAATTATTACCTCAGTGTTAGATTTAAGTTTTTAGTCTAAAGATGAAGAAAAATGGGACACATTTTTGAGATGTTGCGTTCTCCCATATTTTTGCACTTGTCTGTGCTCGTATTTGCTGACAGTACATTACTGTATAGTATCATTAAAATAACACTAACCGGTAACATTTAATTCCCATTCAAAATATATCTTAGACTCAAATAATCACTTAAGCCGCCCCTTGCCCCAAAAGGTTAAAAATCGCGTAAGTTTAATTAATAACAAACTAAAGGACTCTTTTCAAAGGAACGGT
Organism: Acleris emargana; assembly: GCA_927399475.2. Classification (NCBI taxonomy): domain Eukaryota; kingdom Metazoa; phylum Arthropoda; class Insecta; order Lepidoptera; family Tortricidae; genus Acleris; species Acleris emargana. Next base: position 3,382,199 of record OV656844.1, on the reverse strand, counting down.
CCGACATCAAACGTAAACGGCATGAATAATAGTTTTAAAATTATTTGAATAAGCAGGTCATTAATTATGTAGGTATAATGGTAATTTCTGACGTGGCCCTTCCTGCTTTCAATTCGTGTTACACAATTTTTTCGATGGGGGCCTATTTCGGACACGTTCGTGCTCGAACTGCGAATTTACGGGACGCAGAAATGTTTTTATTCAGGTGAGATTCGTCGTTACGGATGAACAAATAAAATTTAAGGAGAATCTTCGGTTTAGTACATACATGCATACCTTCACGCCTTCATTCCCAGAGTGGGGTAGGCAGAGCTACAGAATTACCAACGCCTCTAAAAACTTGTTGATAACTCTGTAACCACAATTTGCACAATTAGGCTAAGATGTTTAACAGTGTATATTAGTGACAGGTTGCAAGCCCATAAGCGGTTTAGTTCCGCGAAATATATACTTTAATGATTATTAAAATTAAAGGTAGGTCTGTGTGTCTTACTTTTACGTCTATTACGTGCAGAAACTGTTAAATAGGTACCAATAGGGCAGTAGTTTTATTTATGCTGCAACTCTGTCTGCGTCGTTATTCCTTCAAAAGCTCTCTAATTTTACGGGATACAAAGTACTCTATGTGCTATTCCAGACTACAATATAGACTATATCTGGTGTGGTTGAGTAACAAACATCTATCCAAGATTTCGACTTTATAACAGCAGTATGTTTCTCAAGGAGATGTCAGATGACGCTAACAAGATACGAACGAAGATATATGTATTTTAAACACATGACATTATACTTAAAATATATTCTCTTTGGCAATTACTGTAATGCCCATAGCTGTGACTTATTTTATTATTGTTTCTGTCTGTCTTCTTAGTTTTAATACTTCAATAATATTTTGCATGCCAGCTGCTGGTAAAGTGTGTGAAACCTATAATATATTGTAAGACCATTGTATGTATGTACCACATTTTACGCAACATTTTTTTTTAATTTTTGATTTTTAAATACAATTACTTATACGTCACTTCAGCGTCTTCTCTAAATACACCCCTTTCAAATATAGATCAAAAATCTCACATCAACATCTCTGCAACCAACCAAACATCAAAATCCAACAGCTGCACAATTCTCACCGCTCAAGAATAGCCCCCTAGTTTTTTAATCCATACATCGTTAGTTTTGGCACAGATGCAGGCGCGGGGTTTTGTCCGTGTGTCAGTCTTAGGCCGCGAGGACCTTCGTGATTAATAACCTCATTACATGTCTCTGACGAGATTTACATGTAACACAAGATTAGAGGGTACTTTAGTCTTAAGTCTTGTCTTAAGTTTGTGTTAAGGAATTAAACTAGCGACCTGCCCTTGTTGTCAGAATTGGATATACCTTTCGTGAGATCTTACTGATAGTGAACAGTGCATCAAGATCTGTTTGGTACTTCGTTTTTTACTATGAAGAAATTGTGAAATTAGCTTTAGGAATTAGCCCTTAGTAATCTCTTAACTGAGGCTGCTGCCCTGGTAATTTCTAATTCTAATTCAAATTTTAATTAATATCTTTCACTCCAGTTAAGGTGTATTTCGCCAATGTCAAGTTATTTATAGACACTCCCATGGACTTATTAGGGAAATAAGTCCGTGGATATCACACGCGAGGACATTTTTTTAGTAAAAGAGTATTTTCCCTAATGGACTTATCAGAAGCACATGGGGTTAGCTCCACGCGCTTCTGTCAAGTCCCCTGGTAATCTTCCCACAAAAAAATTGTAGTCACAAATTTCTTGCAATTTAAGGTGATAAAAATGGAGATTTCATCAATCCGAAATCGATTGTAAGAGTGACAAAAAATTATTTGTAAATTTATTTCTAAAGTAAATTATTGGTATAGTTACGTTGTTTTACTATGCATACTCGTATTTTTAAATTATAAAGACAAGTAAACAATAATTATCAGTTAAGGTAACCGTATCGAAAACATAAACAATACATTGTACTAACCCTCATACAATGTATTTTTTTTGTATTTTTGATCTGAAACCCCTCAGGATTATAAAGCTAAAGGTTTGCATACAAAATGTGGTAACGTTTCTCGTACGAAGTCTCTTCTCAAAGCAAGTCCGATTTTCAATTTTTTTGAATATGTTGTAGTTATTATGAAAAACTAGCTCTGTACCTTTTCCTTTCCAAGAAAATATTCCTTGGTAAGAATAAAAATACGAAAACGTACAAACATAGTTTTTCATAATAAGTAAAAACAACTTGTTCAAAAATAATTGAAATTGGACTTGAATTACAGGGCACCCCCTATAAATCCCCTATAATTAAAGTAAGAAATAATGTCACCCGGGGCTAAATTTTTATGCTTTTTTTACGTTTACATTGTTGTGTAAAGAGGTTTTTGACAATTTGTCTTAAAAATGGACGTAGCTAAGTATTGGAAGTGGAGTTAAGTATGCCACGATGGTCCTAAGGGTCTAGAGTATCAATCAGCAAAAAAGATCCGGACAATTATTCCTGCAAGTTATATTAAAATCACATAGGAACCAACCCACGTCTATGGCAGGGATATTATTTTAAATCGGAAAAATTCCAATCCACTTGGTTGGATCGTTATTGCTGAAAACAAGCTAGAACCAGTGTCATACAAAACCATTTTTCTCAAAACGGATCCAATCCACGTCCTAATATCTCGAGAAGTTATGAAAAACTGCGAATTACTTCTATAAATACACACAGAAAAACAGATTTCGGTATTTTCTCCATTATATAATTTGGTGTAAAATCCATCTATCATTGTTTAAATGCTCCGTGAACTTAAAACTGCAAATTACTTGAGTGCAAGTCACGTTGGATTCCCTTAACTACGTCCAAATATCGAACACAAACATTGGTACACTTTAACTTACGCTAACCTACCAAAACATTTATGAAATTTCTAAAGGGCACAATGGCTTTTTCACAAAAAGGTAAAACTCGTATGTAAAGACTGAAAACTGAAAGGGTCGGGCCAATTATGAAAGTAGCGCACCTGCGTGTCAAACACGCCCGCGCTGTCCGTCCTTGGCCATTAATCTTCCTCCTTACATTCCTGCTAGCCTGGTAGCGGGCTATAGACTGTCGATGGGGAAATATAGTTTTAAAAGGTTTTGTTTTAAGTTGGCAAGCTTGGGCTTTGAATTATGCTCGTTATTATTATTTAGGACATTCTCCATTAATAAAAAGTAAAGATTAGGTGTACTTAATTTATACATGTCAAAAATCTACAAGCACTTCCCAAGAGGAGACCACTACTTAACTGAAAAGTATCGCCTCGCCGCGAGAAACTTAACAGTGAGTAATTTTTGTAACACAATTACTTGTGGTACTGGTACAGTGATGATAATTATTGTGTGAAATTTTTACCCAAATTACTATAATTATATGCATTCTTAATATTCGGAACTAGCAGAAGATCCTTCAAGAAACCAGCCTTATATTTTTTCAAAGGTAATTTATAATCGATTCAGGGTAATTAAAGTCTGAATTTATAGTAGCTGTTGTTACGTATGTATACGTACAACAGTGTGCATTTTGAGATTGTCGATACCGATCCGTCCCAAACATCAATAATGTATTTACAAAATAATTTGCCCTAGTTAATAGTTATCAGTGTATTTGTTGCCAGTCTTGGAAGACTTATTATAAATCATATAATATTAATTTAGCTTGGTTTAAAATAAAATACTTCTAGGTTTGAAAATAAGACTAAATTATAATATCTTCAGGGAGTTTTAAGGACAATTTAATTTAATTTTTTAAACTATAATAATTTCTATAAAAGTAGGTACCTGCTGCTAATAATCAAATTAACTATCCCAAGAACGTAAGTAGTTCAACAAATTTCTTATTTGATTATCTTTTAATATAGAACAGAATCACATATTTCGAAAATACATACTTTCAATTCAACATTTTATTTTATTAACCTAACCATTATGAGTGTTGCTACTGCCATCTATTGTCGAGTAGCAATGTTAAGTTTCAGCGCTTTGTTTTAATTACATTAGTTGCGTAAGTGCTGCCATCTGTTGGTGACTGGCTGCACTGTCACGTCCAAGTTGCCGTATTGATCCGGTTCGAAGGCTATAAAATTTAATTATGTCTACGATATTTTACAGACGCAAGTAGAATGAATTATAATTAACTAACGTGCCAGACGTAAACTATTGTTGAATTTGAAAGGAATCGATAGGCCTCACACGTAATGTTGACACTGACCTAAAAATAAACCGAAACCTTTGTCTATCTGCTATCGCCTAGGGCTCGAAGGGATTGACCTATTTCAATGAGGGTTTTCTCGTAAAGGTCACAGTGTCTGGGCTGGTGTTTCTTATGTAAGTTCTTTGATGGGTAATTGGTTGTGCCAATTAATGATCATCAGCTCTGAAAATAGCTTGTGAGGTTTAAAATTTTCAATTTATAAGTACACTCTTTATTGGTAAATCCTGTACATTGGCACCACCTGACTCCAGCTGTACTTACAATACAATAATAATCTCTAGATATTTGCTTCTATCATGGTTCACTCAGTGTCACACTTCTCCCTCTAATGGTAACTAGCTGATCGGGTTCAGTATATTATCTTCATTTTTGTTTCCATTTAAAAAATATTTAATGATCTTTATCACACTTCACCCTATCAACTATCATGCTCAGCAAGAATTAATACAATATTTTTTTTATCATCGTTTTATTTAACATAACTATTAAAGGGTAGGTACAATACCAGAGTCTAGATGAGATACATTATATCAGTTACATAACATAATAATTTCCGATTCCATGACTGGATCTCCTGTGCAGTAAATAATGTATTTTTTAATTTTAAAGATCGGTAATAATAATGTAATAAATATTTTAGTTGCTCTCTGTCTATCAGCAACTAAATATATCATTCATTTCTTTAATATTGATAATATCAATAGCCAAAATATTTTAGGGTTTATATTGGAATCCCTAATCGTCATTTGTCCTAATGCATCTATTGTTCGAATTTTCGTTTGTCCTAAAGCAATTTCCGGCAGTATTCTTACAAAGCTTAAAAATATGTCTAACTCAGCTGAAAATCAGTTTAGGACAATCAATAACTCGGACAAACGAAGCGTTAGGGGCGTTACTAGGGATTCCGAGGGACACCTATATCTTTGTTAGAAGCATCTTTGATAAGATGGCGTGACGATGTACGCAGGGTTGCTAGCAGCGACTGCAGGAGAACAGCTGAGGATCAGGCTGTGACAAGCAATGGGAGAAGCCAGAATGTCCAGCAGTTGACCGGATGATGCTGATGAAACAAAAGAACACGTATTTGATCACCCATTATTGTCATCTATATAGTGTCATGAGTTGTGAATAGGTTAATGTTTAATGTTTATTTGGGCACAAACGATACAAGTAAACAAAAAATATTACAGAAAAAATTACATAACACATTGACTAATGAAATTGCCACAATTACCTAATACAGTACAAAGTTACACCTCAAAAATGTAAGCGTACATAATATTAAATTTAATTACAGACAACACTTAATGTTTAGACAACTCAATTTTAAATCAAAGAAGGGAAAGACTAAATATATCTAAGTGAGAAAATGTGCTATTATAGTTTTAAGATAACGTGGTCTAGATATATGCTTCCTACTTTATAAAACATAATTATTATTAGGTATATTAATGAAAACCTACGCTATGTAAGTGGTACCTACACGGTAAGAATATGTCTAGTCCCTTTTTTTAAAGGAGATTTTAATCTAAAATTGTAGAGCTTGCAGTGAAATAACTTAAAACTCAGATACAAATATAAATATAAATGTAATTTTTATTTTATTTAAAAAGGTGACAAGACATGTTCTTTCCAAGTACCTTTTATAGGAGTTAACACCAAACTACTGGCTCTTAAATTGGCTACTTGACAGTTGTAACAATTAAATATAAAAAGTGTTGAATATGGTAGTTTACACTAAAAAAATAACTGCACATATTTTTATTTGCAATAAAAAATATGATAAGTACTTTATTTTTGGAAAATAACATCGTCGTTTTTTACGTGTGGCTTCAATGAACCCAAACGCTAGCGGCCATGACTGATTTACGTGTGACGTCACTGCAGCCTAAACACAAAGTTGTCAAACATCTCCGTAGTAAAAATAAACGACTCGAAAGCTTACCATAATTGTATTCGTGAGAAGTTGCTCTAAATGGAGGCGGGATATTTAGAGGCAGATAGTGCAAATCTGCCAAAAGTGGACAGATGTTAACTTCGAATCTCGACGTGCCACTGCCAACTGCAACCACTTCTTTCGATGTTGAGGATTTTTAGGAACGTGTATAAATAATTTTTCAGGAGTTTTGATCGTCGTACTTCTACACATTGGTACGGCACACGTCTTATAATTAGACATTTTCACAAAATATATTTTTAAAACTATCCCTTCGCTTAAGTTGGCTTTATAATAATTCGGTTCGTTGTTTTATGTGTAGTGACGTCACCAACGACAAAAGTCACGTGACCTACCGTTTACGCGCGTATTGCAAATTAATTTCGTTATAAACGTGTTTTTTCTAATAATTAACATTTTTTCTAGAAAAAAAAAATTGTGAGATGTATAAAATAAGCAAACGCACATTTTAAAATACTTATCTGAAAACTGTCAAGTAGCCAATTGTGATGATTAAAATCGAAGTGACATAAGTTATTAATGATTTATTGTAGAAAATTGAAAAAAAATGCAAAGGAATTTCTAGATGTTTAATTTATAAATAAGCATATGCGGCGGGCTGATCATCGTGTAAAATTGTGTAGGTACAAGGATCATAGGTATATGTTTAGGCATATAATATAAAAATACATATTTAAATTATATTAGGTATAACTGTAAAATTCATTAACATAGATCATAGAAGACCATTTATACACCAGAAAATATTTAAGGATCTTTTAAGCTTTTCCTTCTAAGGCTTTTTAATTCTATAGGAAGCCTAATAAAAATATTTATAGCTGATATGAATACACTCTTTATACATGACGGACATGGAGGTGCTAGCTTTCGGAAGTATCTTGTGATGAGAAGCATAAGGAACCGGAGTACACGGTCAGCGGTACACGTGGTCAACTGTCGTCCCATACATCTTGAGCGATAGGAAAGAAAATCGTTAGTAGCGTTTGCTTCTTGGCTACGGCCCTAGGAGACTCTTTCGCACTCAGTGTCAACTGATAGAGAGGAAAGCGGGTTATTCCCACCTGTTACCACCAATTTGTAGCCACTGGTAACAGCTGGGATTTTTTTCCCACCTATTAGGTACCACTAAAGTACTCGGTGGTAACAAATAGGAATATTTTTCCCATTTGTTACCACTCAAATATTTGGTGATAACTACACTTAAAACATTTGGTGGTAACAACTGGGAATTTTTATTGGGTATTTTTAGTTGTTACCACTGGTAACAGGTGGGAAAAAAAATCCCAGGTGTTACCAGTGGTAACAAATTGGTGGTAACAGGTGGGAATAACCCAGGAAAACGAAATACTAGTAAAATATCACTTTGCACTGTACTCGTTTACTAAGTGACCCGTTATTTATGCCTACCAGTGCATAGGACTAGTAGTGTAATCCTAGACCGTAATTTGGGACTAGGCCAATGTGTTTTGTCAATTGTAATAGAGAAACAAAATGCAAGTTGCATTCTGGACCAGAAAAATGGACTTCCCATTGTCCTTAATTAATGCATGGAATTGTCTTTGTGATCAAGAATTTAGTTCGAATTTGGTAAGGTAGACGTCCAAGTGCTGGACATGTCAACAGGAAACATTTATTTGCGTCGTGATATGTTCATTTATGTGTTTTGGAAGATGTGACATTTAGTTTGGATTTTGTTTTATTTGGTGACCGTATCGAAATTTCTCAAAATGATTAAAATCTTATAGCAGTTCAAAGTATGGGTGACAAGTACCTACTAGTACAGCGACAAGCACTCTGACGTTTACCTTATCAATGCTATTATTTTGAATCTTTGTATAGAGCAGACCAACTAAGTAAGAAAACAGTTAAGACGTTGCAAAAAAAAAACTAAAAAAAAACATAATTTTATTAACAAAATTTTTATGCACCAAATAAAACAAGTTTCATCATATTTATTAAATAGATGGACAGAGTTATATTATAGCACAGTATAATTAAATACAGGATGATCCTTGGCACAGCTATGTATATCTCGTAATTTTAAACTTATAATTACAAGCAAGGCATACAAAAACAGGTGGTGAATGAATTAAATGACTGAATACCGTTGCAAGGTATATTAATGTAGTATTTATAATTAGTCAAAGAATCAAGTGTAATAATTGTTTATATGAGCTCACAAGAAGAGCAATAAAATAGCATTACATTACATTAATAGAGCAGGAGTAGCACTTGTGAACGTTTGAAAAATTCATATAAATACCTAGTTTTATAACTATAAAGAAGAAAATTGACAAGGGGATTTTTTTGAAAAGGTCTTCTAATAGAAGTTATGCTGAGATATACAAGCTTGTCTCAAAATCATACTTTTTTTATTGAAGGTTTAGGTAAGCTTTGGACTAGTGGTCGGAATTTCATATTTTGTTTGTAACCACGTTTTGTTAGTCGAGCACTAGCTAGCACTAGCGCCATGTGGCGTATAAGCACTTAATTTTATTTTCTCAGTAAATAATGAACAAAAAAATGCTTATGAGACAAACCCGTAACGTATAACACTGTATTAATCAGAACATCTTTAAAAAAGTTCCATTTGTCACATCTAGCTAATAAATATTTACAATTACTAAATGACGACTAATAAAGAGGCATCGTATTAGACTAGCAGCGTCAAATCGTCTTGAACGATCAACAGACACAAGTGACCAGTGCATCGAGACTATATCATCGACACACTAGCAAAGTGTGGCACAACACCGCTAGTAGACTTAGCACAAAATAATTATCGTCATTATGGTAACATAACAATTTAAATAACATGGAATATTTTTCACAAAGCACATAATAAGAATCCTTTGGCTGTCTAGGAGCCTTATTAATAAACTAACCTTAAGTGTCAGTTCTAAGACCATGTAAATCTCAAGATATAGAAAGCTTTCATATCAACACGTCTCGAGACGGGGATTTGAATATAGATCAGTTTATAAATACAGCGCTCTTTTTAAATGTACTAATAAATGGGTAAGGACCAAAAAGTTGGACCACTGTTAAGCGCAGTTAACCATACAAACAGCGAAGTTGAAAAAAGTTCCGTTGTGCGACGAAAATTATCCCTACAATTGTATGGCTAACTTTCGTGTCACAACGGAAAAGTTTCATGGAAAATTTAATTGAGTGAGTTAGCGTGGACAACTTTTTGGTCCTTACCCAAATATCATTTTAAATACATATATAAGTAGATACATCTTCAATGCAGTTACAATTCGTCGGTGATACTGCAAAAACGCGTAACTAACAAATTTATGATAGAGCAAAATAAACCTTACTTTTTTATTTAAAATGTTACTTACGCGGTTTTGAAGTTTCACCGACGAATTGTCACAACCGGTTACACACAAGGTCAAAAATCAAAGTTATTTTTCAAATATATCAATCTCAAATAATATAACGATCACATGTAAATTAAAAAAACATACAGGGTGTAAGGGTATATACCTACAGCTGAAACGAAATAGAGACCCCTACTTTCAGAGAAGATAACTATAGCCGTCGGGTTATTATGACATAACTATATGCAATTCAGTTTACGCTGAGAGAAAAGGACATAGCTCTATATAACTGATATAGCTCCGTCCTTCACGCTCGCCGTAAAATGAACTGCATAGCTATGTCATAATAACCGCCCTGTTCCAAATTATTTTCAGTGCATTCTGTCAGTTCGTGGAGTTGGCTATTGACTGGCATTACGCAATCATAAACGTTATATTCCCTAAAAGGCAAATTAAAGTTCTGCCTTGACTCTATCTTCTAAATATCAACTGTCCGCTACACAAAATTTAGTTAAAGTAAGTTTATGTATGTATTTCTCTGTATCTATTTATGTATGTATTTGAATGTAATATTTTACTTATACAGGTATTATTGAGTTTTTTTATGTTCTTCTTAATAAATTTGTACACTAGCTTACTGCACAATCTTTCACTTTTCTCAATATCTTTGCCAATCGCTGTAAAAGATCCCTTAAAGGGATAACACCCTTGTACATATTTTTATATGAATTTTATTGTACTGGTTTTTCTTTTGTAAAATAAAGTGTTTACATAACATGACAAAAACAGCTGTACTGGTTTTAAATGAAACTGTCTAAAAACCATCTCAAATAACATCTTTTAAAAAGAAGCGTGACCAAAATTCTGTTTAGGAGTTACGATGCTTGCAGTCACACAGATACATAGATATACATATTCTCAAACACTCCGATACACAGATTCATAAATATAGATACTTTAAACTCATAACATTCCACTTTTTACGTCAACCTGGTAAAATAGCGTTATACTGAAAAGAACCATCAATCAATGGAGTTATATGACATCGCGCAGAGAAGTGGAAGCGCTGAGCATTATCCCTTTTAAAACCAAATAAAATCTTCTGGAAAAAAACCAACAGAATTTCAGTTTATAAAATGGACCAAAAGTTAAATTTCAATTTTTAGTAGTGTCTCTTACGCCCTGTTTTAAGAACATAAGAGCATTTTCGAAATAATTTGTAGCAATAACCGTAGTACTTGTTTTAAGCAGAGTTACAATAATAGATTTACTTTAAAATAAGTATCTGAAAACACCTGTAGGTATGTATTCATAATACAAGGCCGTCAGCTTACAATGTAAAAGAATACATGTGTAATAATGTCTATGCACAGTATTCATCGAGTAAGTATTTGTTTTTAAAACCTTTACATTTTTTTTGGTTTACTAAAACCAAAAAAACGTCAAGACCGAAAATGAAAAAACGGTGACTCTATGCATAAATTGATCTTAATCCTAAAATGTAAATGAAAAAGAGACGAAGTATTACTTCAAAATAGCTTAGCAAAATGGCCGACGTAGACAGGGCAAGCCTAGACGGCGATGGTGGGCCGCATTGGACGCATTCTGGAGCAATTGGCTAGATGAGGTACCGTACAAGGACTAACTAGATAATATCAAGACTATTACCTTGATATTAGGCGGCTATTTGGCCAGCTGTAGAACACTTATATAGGCTAGAAAAAAAACAAAACTGTCGCCCATAGACATTTTAAATTACCCTAAACTATTACAGTTTCCGCTTCTAAAATTGTAGGCCACATTAATTCAAAGACCTTAGCTCACTGTTACAAATGATTTTAGTTGTGAAAGCAAGCGTTGATTTTTAGTTTTTAATATCATATTAATATACTATGTCGAATATAGGTCTAATGTAAAGTTCTCCGAAATATACTATACTTATTTTGTGCTTGAGTAAGGCAACTCTGGGTAAGTACAGTCTAAGAAATTGATTCCAAGAACATTTTGGACTATGTCAAAGTGACTTGATTGATTACGTCACTATGACATAGTCCAAAATGGTATAGGAATCAATTTCCTTTACTATACCCATTATTTCATCGAGATACCTTTCAACAAACGTACCATTTTTTAAGCAGGATTTTCATTAGGTACATCGGAAGACATTTCTCGCCGCGTGAGATCAATATTTTTACAAGTCTAAGCTAACCTAACCTATCTAATTAATGTTTAAGATACCTATCCTGAAAACTTGATGTTTTCCGCAGTACCTATACAACGTTCGATTAAATAAAATTCAACGAAATGATACAATCTATGAAGTGAAATTGGATAAAATGATGAATTGCCCTTGGAATTAGGGCGTATGTCTCATAAAACCACGTATTGACTACCGAATTACGCATGCGTTCCTTTTATTTAGGAGGGCAGAAGGCAGCTACACAGTATGAATTTTTGTACATAGGTTAAAGTCACCAGTAGTCAGCCAGAGACCAGTAGTCGACCTTATATGAGTTCGAAGAGTGGGAAATATATCTTTCGTACTCTTCCCACTCATACAAAGTATAGGCAGAGGCCGACTACAGGTATCTGGCTGACCACTGGTGACTTTACCCTACTACTCAACTTAGTAATTCCCACCTACAAAAAGTAAGTACCTACAAATTTAACTTCTCAAAATGCTGTAACATTTAAATGTTTTAAGAATCGAAAAAATAAGAGAAAGCTGTTGAAACATATTATTATCTGCACAAAGGGCACCTGATACTATTTTTTTTTGCATTTAATGCGTAACCTACTTGATGCAAATTCTACATTACAAAATCAACACTGATTATGCGTCGAGTGATCCATAGTTCTGGCATCATCGCATGATTCATTATTCATCAAATTAATGATATCATTCGGGCGTGGAAATTTTATAGAGCAAAATTCTAGAGCACACCGCGTCACCGCGACGGGCCAAATTAAATGACCTAAACTGATGCAAAATAGGACGTTTGCTAAAAATGGAAGCGCTTTTAAATTTATAATACAGAACATAGCTAAGTACCTACTGAATCTGAAACAAACACAAAAAATGCATTTTACGAAAAATAATCTGCCTAGGCACCTAAACTGGGCCAAGACCAAATAAAGCTAAAGATAACACAATAGGTACAAGAATTATGAAAGTTTCTTGATGTTAATCTTCCTGTAGTTCAGCATCTTCCTTCAGCGTCAAAGGCTTGATTGTTGCAGTGCATGCACCACACAAACCTCTCTAGAACCGAATTTGTCGCCTCACTTCAAACAAATTCGGATCTACAGGGTAGATGTAGGGCACTAAAATTGATGCCGACGGACACCAATGTTCTTTCTTGCCGTTAAAACTAAATCTAAAATTAATCTTCTACACGCGTCACCGGCATCTGAAAAGAGATAAGAAGAATTGTACACCGAGCAATTAGTTCACAAAGACATCGATCACAATTAGTGTTGTCACGGTGAATCGTTATTTTATCGACTAAATAAAATCATGAGCTCGTCAACAATGGTTGGAATTAACCGTGTAACAACCGTTCCGTAATCGATCACCGTAAATGCGGTAGCTGGCAGAGTAAACAGCGCGACAACTGAGGACGGCCATGTTTGCGCAGCCTTACCCAACAACAAGGCTAGAAAGCCAGGGAAAGTTTTTGCCATAACGCGTTTTAGATCTTGTACGTTAATCAGTATTCAATAGGCGCGGAATTTAGCAACTGTTGCGTCACCGTGACTCATTAAAGGCGAGATAATACCGCGAGGATGTCGGGACAATATAGAATACCGGTTGTGTCGTCAGAGAGTCTGCCTCCCAGCTAGCCCGTTGGTTCAACCTTGACGTGCGTAACGAGGCCGCCATCCGCCTGGCACCGGCGAAGTGGGTCAGAGGACGCGCACTGCGCATGTGCCCGGACGCGGGCAATGAGCACCGCCCCCGGCCTGGGACCAAATGAACGGCTCAGACTCCCCCTACATACCTACACGACTACTCCAACATAACTAGACCCCCCGCCCCCTTTGGCTCGATCGCAAACAGGGCGGCCCGAGGGTAGCGCCAGGGTGCCCGCGGACCTATGGTAGATGGTTGTAAGTATTACTGGATGAATCTGTTGAGTGCTTAGCCCACTAGTTGCTAGAAATGGTATCGGAAATTAGATTACTCGGATCTGATGGCGTTAACTATGCTGTTTTGAGATAACTTTAAAATGATTTTCAATTTAAGGCCTGATTATGAATTTCATTATGACATTTATTGCGAATGTAAATAGTCTAGTATCTTGTCTTAGTCATATTTCATATTGAATATTAAATTCCTTAAACATTTATTAACATTTCTGTATAGAGTTATGAGATGATTGCGTTTCATTTAATAAAAAGCATAGTTGAACGAGCTAGCTTTAATAATGCCTTAGCCGTTGTGAGTTATACTAATAACGATTGTGGTAAAACGTCCAAAAATAGCCGAACTTATTTGCATACACGAAAAGCGGTATTTTATTTTCAGTAATAAATGTCGTTTTAAAATGACTTATGTAGTAAAGCCGCATGGGAGTTATTAGTTATTAAAGATCTGAAAAAGTTATGGTGAAGTATATCATTTTAAAATTAGCATCTGTAGCGTAAGAACCTTGATATTGATAGGAATATTTTGATCATATAAACCACATTCACAGTAAAGTCGATCTAAGTGAGGTTATATTCTAAGATTTAAGTTTAACTAAAAGAGAAACCTACATACCTACCTATAAAGTAACTTGATAAGGTTACGGTCTAGAATAACCCAATAAAAAAATGCGTGAACCGAACATTATTCTTTGAAAAATAAATGCCAACACTAATTCCGAAAAACACATTAACAGGAATAATTTACACAAACAAAAGCACTTTGCAAATACGAACGCTGGTTTTCGTTGTCGTTAACATAAATTTCATGCGCTCCAAATGTTCGCTACAGAACACGATTCCACCCTGAAAGGCTGCATGCCCTACTTCAGTCAAATAAATCTAACTTCACAGACAGTTAGTTGTGTCCTCTTTAGTATTTATGTGCCTCACGCGCGCGCTTAATTGAACATTTTAAGTCTTTAGAATAACGAAAAACTCACCCATATCCACTAAATATCCAAATACAGGAGCAGCTAGACGAAACTGAAATAAGTGATAAAAGAAAAAACTTAAAGACAATGAAAATACTGAACAAAGAAATTATAAAGGAAAAATGGGAACTAAAAATTCACAACGCAACAATGCTATCACAACGAGAGACGATCTCGCTCTGGTGGGTTCCCACACGACGTATCGCATGAAACTATTGGTGATGAAAACTATTAGCAAGCTACTAATTGTACGCAGCCTACATAGACGGCGGTAATTGCTCCATTTACACGTTTTGTTAGTCCGGTCCGTATAATTGGAGCCTGTTTACTCAGGAAGATACTGTACCAAACACGAGCTCAGAAATTAGGAAATCGTTTTGAAATTTTCAATTCGACCGACGTGGAGTAGTGTTAATTGATAAATTACTTCAATTAGCATGTAGCGATCCAGACGATGCTCAAGCTCACAACGGTCAAATAGAAAATATCCCACAAAAAGGGTCATGAATCATGATCATGCATACTAATTGAAATGCATATTGTAACAGCCGCTTTGTACACACGTAGTTACGATGGCTAGTGCAAAGATGTCATTTGCATTTTAGCTATTGAATATGCTCACGAGACAATAGCGTTAGTAAGATCATTTACAATTTACACTAATATGAGCACAGCTGTGGGTTGGCGGCCAAAGCGTTTGGTAGCATTTGTCTCTACTATAACATGTTATGCCTTTGTTTTTGGTACTGTATTACATTTTTGTTCATCATGGTCGAATGGGGATTGTCCATACTTTTACAATTACTCCAATTCGAAAACCATTTCGAGGAACAGGGTTTTTAAGCCGCTCTGCATTATTAAGTTTTTTTAAATATTTATTTTTTTCGGATTTTTCGACAAAAGTATATTTTTTCTTTGTTTGACTTTTGATTTCGCTATGAAGCTGAAAACCACTTGAAACAGTATGTTTTAATACACAATTACAATCACTTTTTATCGTTAGATATGATTTAATTGTTGTAATTTATTAGAAATTACCTCCCCAAAAAAATAATCATGTCATCCATAAAATGTCTGCTTGATAAATAAAGCTATTAACCCTTAATTTGGCAGTGTACATCACAGTGACCATACTATAATGTTCACTTTTAATGTTTGGAATGTTTTTTTATTTTTTTGCTGATTCAAAATCAAAAAGGGTTTGAATTCCCGACTTTTTTTATTTTTGCCAAATTAAGGGTTAAAACAAAACTATTGTATTGGGTCAAATACAAAATAAATGAAATAGGTCTCTTAAAATTACCTGTTCTTTCGAAGTAGAATGTAAAAATCATGAGTTATTTTTTGGTCTATCCCAATTGATTATCAAAGCCATGTTTAGGTTTTAAAAAGCATTTCTGAATTCAATTTTATCTTTACATTTTTAAGAATATTATTCTCCGAAGTTGTATCATAAAAAAGATAATAAAATAAACTTCCTGTGTTGACTATTGCTTTGTTGAATAAAGGCACCGAACTTTGTTATTTGCGTTGAACCGGCTCATCAATACTTAGTATTGTCTATGGATTCAAAGGTTTTATGGTTCAGGTTAAGAGAATAGCTTTGTTCGATATAAATTGTAGCTTTACAAAGGGCTTTGTAGTTTTAGCTGCAGCAAATTCACACTAATTTACACTGTTCTGTTTTTCAAAAGTCGGCACAAATAGAAGAGAAAGAAAAACAGGTACTAAGATTCTATAAATTTGATTGGTATTATAACTACATTGTTAAGGCTTATAATTTAGCATCTTTAAATTTATCTTTAGCCATAAAACCGGTATAAATTAATAAAGGCTTCTCTAAGTACATTGATTAAACACGATAGAAATGGGAAGAGCGAAAAATTATTCCATAAAATGCGAGCACTGGAATTGCCTTTGGATTCCTGCCAGCCGCTTGCCAATAACTAGACGATGAATTACATGAATCGTCGACTTAAATATTCGAAGAAGATTAAATAATAAAACAACTTACATAAATCCAAAATTTTCCCATCCTCCAGTATCACAGTCACCGTCCATCTGCAAACAAAAGACAACGGTTATAATATTTCACTTTTAAAAAATATAACTCGATCAAGCGTCAAATTCGGCTTCCGACCTTGTTCGGTTCTTTTGGTACGCGCCAAACTAACGTCGACTTGACAGTCCCGCCAAACATGGCCGCCGGTCGTGTGGGAAGCGGAAATACACGAATAACCACGAGTCAGAAAGGATAGAACAATCAAAGGATGCGTGCAAAAACGAGACGCACGACAGGTCCTGGTAGTTCGAATATTAAGACAGGGATAGCGATATGAGATTTGACAGGCGGGTGAGAGGATAGGAATCTCACCTAAACGGTTTTAGGGTGGAGCTGTCTGGAGTTGGGATCGGCGGGCAGATGGCAACAAAAAGGGACCAGTCGGGAAGCATTTTGGGAATAAATTGAACGGCATTTTTGCCACATTGCTGCGAGGTTGGGTCGGAGCGTTTCGCTTTTAAATTTTAACCGACGCATTTTTTCTGTTGAACGTTACACGTCTGGAGTTATTATACGTTTTACAGTGGCAGGTCGGGCGACTCGGGCGGCCGTCACTCGCTTACTCATACGCACAATTTTTATTTTAAAAACATGTTTTGCATAACGGAATTGTTGGTACTGATGTCACGAGGTCACTGACTTAGCATTTATTGCCCGCTTCCTGTCGTATTAAAAGTATATTTTTAACAGCGGCTAGTTCTGTTTAACGATAGCACATTGCGGCTTCCCCGCGGAGGTGTTCCATGGCAATTAGCTACTATATTTTTTCACAATTAGTACACTACAGACACATCGAACAAAGTTATATGGTCACAGTTTATGTTTGTTTTAAAACTTGATTAGCTTGAAACTTTTAAGTGGCAGTAAAAACTAACGCCAGTCTACAATAACGGTAGATGAACTTTTGCCGCAATGGATTTTTTTTTGCTGTTAAAGTTAGATAAAACATAATAAATTTAATAATAAGCATGTAGTCAGCACCTCAGCTCGTAAGCGTATTCTTTAGAAATAAAATATTTACATTATTTAATCCGACCTAAGCCGAATGGCTTACAAAAAGCCTTACCTACATAATTTTGACGACCAAAAATACTTAAACACATTTTAAAATATTTTTTAGGTTCACGATAGGTACCTAAACGTGATTCATTTTAAGTTAAAATAAAACTGTCCTTAACTAATTAATTACCCGCATAAAAAGATCACCATAAACCTCGTTCACATAATTTTGTTTCACATAAAATTAAGAGCATAATTACTTTAGATAAGATAAGCCCACGGAAGCTGGTTTTGTTTGCGTCCACGTTTAATCTCGTATCACGAGTAAGGCTGTATATTGTTTGTCACTTATCAGGTAGCTAGTAAACGTTGACTCAAGATAACGCTAAACCGGGAGATTATCCGAATGTTTCATAACATTGTATTACAAAGATTTTAGGACAAAAATCAAGCGAAATTTAAATTTTTTGAAACTTTCTATTTGCGCTTAATTTGTTTAATCTATTTCAAATATAAAACTTTCCGTTGAAAACTTGACCTAAAAATGACTACTAAAACAAGAAATCTGCATGTTTATTGCTATTTAATTTACACGAATAAACGAATTAAACTAGAAAAATAACCCAAGTAAAAAATTATAAATTATAACCTTTGTCAACAGAAAAACGTAATACCTGCATAGGTAATAAAAGTACCTGTTCATAAAAAAATGCTATAATTTCCAATGTAACATTAAATTATACATTAAATCACGCCTGTTTCCCAGAGGGGTAGGCCGAGACCACTTCTTTCCACTTGCTACGATCTTGAAATACTGGGAAAGGGCCGAATCTTAAGTACCCGAAACCGACGCGCGTGCCTGACTCGATGTATGAATGTTGAAGAAGCGAAAGAAATTTGTCAAGATCGTAACATTAAATTATAATTATACTTAACGATTTTAATGAAAATTAGACGCAAAAAAAATGTCTGGCGGATTGTATTCACCGCCTTCTCGCCCACATAGACGCTAACTTGTAGGTATCTGCCAAATACATTAGCACAAAATATAACCTTATAGCGATAGCAAAACGGTTACTTTTACAACTGCAAGCCTCAGTAAAAAACGTGCGGAGCAAAAAACGGATTAGCTCTTTGTTAAACTCGTACGTCAATTTTAATTTTAATCTCATTGTTAAAGAGAGAAACAAAAAGGCATATAGTAGGTATATGTTTAAAAAAATATAACTGCAATCATAAATGTAAAAGTATAAAATTATACCAATTATTACGCAAACGAGCATGGAGGTTTAATTTCTACATATTTTTAAGAAAACCCTGTACTAGGCCATATAATAAATATACAAATATTGGTCGAATTTATTTTTAATAGAAAAAGTCCGGGGAAATATTTTTAGTGACCTTTTACTGAACAAGCTACGAATAAATAGTACATTGTGTATTAAGGTCGGTAAGTAAGGAATTACGATCGAGGCTCTAGTAGAAGCCCGAAGTCGAAGACTGAGGGCTTTCTGAGTCGAGGTTCGTAATTCCTGTACCGACCGTGAAACATACAATGTTTTTCATCACATTTGCGAGTATTAAATAAAATTATAGGTCAGAAAACACTTATAATACTTACACAAGTCAGCACAACTATTATTACGAATTACTTGAACTTTTTTTAAGCGGATGACGGGCGGACTCCACAGATTATACAAATGTTTCGTTCAGAAACGTTAAGGGCAAATACTTACGTAGGTATACATACAGCCCTGAAAGAGTGTAAAAAAAACGACGTTTTGATACAGAAAACTATTAAAATCGATTATTAAGAACATTAATTGAGTATTTAAGTAACATGTAGCGAGATTGCAATTAAATTCCTGTTTAAATAACATATTAAGACAATTTTTCAATTGCGTGTAAACTCTTTGCTTGAACTTGCATGACCTGTGTGCTGTGCTATAAATTAAAAAAAAATTACTTACCGACCTTGGGTTTCATGGTAAATAAAAAGGTCGAGGGTTTTATATGGGGCATTGCGGCCAAGTTAACCTGTATGTTTAGATACTGTTTACGTGCAAGTGTGATGAAAAAACATTTAAAACGGCTATGACTTCCTATCACGCTATTTCTATTTATTAATGACAATACATACTGTATATACCAGTAGCATTTTATTTTCATTCCAAAGTTAAACTTATTCCCTAAGCATAGTCCTTTGATTCCTCAAATTATGTTCACCATAAAAAGCAAAAACATTGCAGGATAAAAAAAACTGCTTTAGCATTTTCAACTTCACAGATATCAGTTGAGGGTTAAATATAATTTAACTTTAAAATTTCACGTGACTCCTTTTAGTTTAGAGCGCGGCACACGCAAACCTCGAAATTTTATGAATAATATTTATATACAGGCTGTTTATGAATTTTGAAAGTTTTAACGGCAAGAGATAAAGCGGGGGGCTATGAAATAGTCGTTAATCCTGATTGGCCTTTGGCACGCGAATTTCATGCCAGTCACAAAGCTTTAGAATTCTGTTTAAAAAAAAGATGAATTTTACATTATCATTATGATAACTTTTTTAAGCCATATTATCACGACAGTATAGCCCAAAATTACATCACGCACTTAGTCCTAATATGGTTCAAAGTTAATCTGCAGCCATCAGATTAGACTTTTTAAAGGTTTTTTAAAGGTTTAGGTTATTGTTGTGGGTTACATTAATAAGGTTCTATCTATATATACATCCTCAAATTAGGTACTCATAGGTTTTGTAACTGCTAAGCACTTTACGCCAATTTCGATTTTGTGTAAATCAACTTAAGTCGTTAGTTAACACTTTAGGTACTATTAGTAAGAAAGCTAAAAACGCAAATTAACTGTCTAACTAATTAATCTAACGTATGAAACGCACAACTGAAATTTCTGCGTAATACCTAATAACACTTTCGTTGAAAGGAGTTTCGATAAAATAATAGTTAAAATGCGTGTGAAGCTGTCACACTGTGTTAAACTCGACTATAAAACTACAGCTAACTTTTATCAGACTTCAGGTACTTAAACTGTGTTCTATTCTTACTTCAATATAATTATCTGCGTACTTAGCATGTTTTAACCTTATCTGAAATCTTTACAACCGGGAATATCTAATGTGGGGAACAATTAGATTTTATGCCTCAAGAAAATCAATATTAAACGACAAAAAGGCTAATAAACGAGCTGTCTGATATTTGCCGGTCGCTTTGTGTAAAATATGGTAACGGCTTCAACTTAGGAAGGTTCTGTTTAGTGACAAGAACAAAGCCGTGTTCAAATTCACCGTCGACCATTTCCATTGTGACCTGATTGATCATTTTAAATGTTCAAAATTAGACATCATTTCTATTTTGTCGCCTAATAAAGAACCGGAAAATGATACGGACAATCTTAATCATAAAAACCAACGCATTTTTACGCCCTGTAGGCACATAATCGACCATTGTCGATGAAAAACTTGGGCCTAACGAGACTTATTTGTCAAGTGCTAACGATGACAAGGGGAGACAGAAAGCCTGACCTTTCAGATATCGCGCATTAGCATGCATAAAAGGAGAAATCAGAACATTATCAATGGCCGGAGCTTTCCGCACATGCGTAGTACAAGGCTCTTTATCGACGAGCGGGCGGGCCGCGCAGACGCAGTGCCCCCGTAATGTAAATAATACAATAAAAATAACACAATCCACTCGATTTGAATGTCTTGGCCCGACCCGATGGTCTGTTACGATCGGTCCCCTGATACACGATTCGCTACGATTTTTTACGACGGCAACATAAACTGTAGGATTGACGGGTGTTGACCTCGGTAGTCGCTATCAATATTGACTGAGCGAATTTCGTGGCGAAAAAGGCAGCTTACATTGGCTACTGTTTGTGGAAGACGATTACAAAGCTTTCCAAAAGAAGAAGGCGGTATAAGAGTATGAAGTACATAAGCGCTTAGGTCTTTATGGTTTCGACGGCTTATAGAGGTTTAGTTGGATGAACATGGGCTGATATTGCATCGTAATCTCCTGCTGTGTCCAAATGAGCTTAATTGGCGAACATGTTGGCACAGGGATCAGAAGTATCGACATAATAGAAATCCGGAGTAATGCTTAATCCCTTGTATATAAAGTCCGTTTTAAGGATTAGACAATAAAACGTGTTAAAGTCGTACGAAAAATACTATTTGTTGCTTATTCAATATTATTTAAGTTACTCAAAAAAGCGGTGATTAATTGAATGAGGACTAAAAAAACAATTGCTAGTTAGATATGATTAGCTACTGCAAAATCGTTACTTGAGATTATTTCTTTAATATTACTGCTATCAAAAACTCCTTTAATCACAAATTGTAAGTTTTTTAAAACTGCTACCCTATTTTTCCTATCCTCGATCAAGAAATAATGTTACCTAGGAAAAGCATACAATGTAATCATTTTAAACAAAATACGGACAGACAGTTCCCGAAAAAAATTATTATCGATACCTACAATGTAACTAAAATATTCTAATAATGATATTAAAGAAAAAATAAACCAAGCAAAAATCTAACACTTTATGTCTACAGTTACATAATGTAGGTGATTAGTAAAAAAAATGGCATCTATAACGTTTTTCACATCAAATCAAAATCATCAACGGCTAACCAACATCAGTTTATCGATTACTGGGAGTGGAGCTGCCCTATATCGAATAACTGCATATTGGTGCATTGAGTCGAAACGCGAGAACACCATTTGTCCTTGTCACACACCCGCGAGAACGAGCCGGCGCGATGCCTAGTTAGTGCGGATACGTTAAATTTAACAAAGGATTCACAACTATTCCCAAGCTAATTTGCAAATAAACTTTGATAATTTTTAAACCGATTTTTTCAAATAATAATATATTATAAATAATAATATACCTACATGAATTTAAATTACAACTAAAAACATTATTTAACCAATCATGATCGAAAAAATCAAATTAAGAATAAATATATTTTTCGCTAAAGAAAATTAAGCGAAAGAAAAAATAAAATACATACTTGTATAAAATGTTGTGCGTGGCTTACCAAGAGCGAGGCAGCTGCGCGTAGCGGAGTGCGGCGGTCGACAGGCCTACCGCCCGCTCGCTTCCTTCCTTGACTCCGCACAGATTTGCCTACCTTACCCCTTGCCCCGCCCCCCGCGCCGCGGCCGCACCCCCGGCCAGGGGTACCGAACCTAATTCACTTAATTACGACGAAACGATGATTTTCTCAACTGTATCAACGGGATTAAGCGTTCATGGAGGGTTTTCGAAGTTTGAGGTTTCAGTGCTATAATAAATAATTCGGTATTATAATAAACTTAAAAAGAGCAATGTTGAGTATTTTTGGGGTATTATTTACTTACTTCTATTTAATTATTTATATACTTCCTTTTTTATCTATGTTTAAGTTAAATGTGTATCTAATATACTCAAAAACTAACCTATGTGTACCTAATACTTATGTCCAAATTTATTTTTTCAACGAACGCCGAACGACCTTCTATCTTCCAAAATACTTTTATTTCATAATGTAAAATCAATTAAAATAACCTTTTTTTTAACATTACATTTGCTACAAATTGGAGTTTATTGCAACCGAGTTAGCGGATGATTCTGCAATAATTACCAAGCAAACAATAATATTCAGTAGGTACTTTAGAATTTCTTCTTAGCATCATGTAATTTATTCCCAAGATGACATGTCATCTGAAGATTGATGGAAAAAAAGAAACTCAGTTCGAGTACAAGGCTAAGCGAACAAAACCGTTATGTAACTCTGGAAAACTACAACATTGCCATATTCCGTTGAAAACACGAGCTAATAATACCTATGGCGAAACATTTGTATTTTATCTTTCTAGCGCCGAAAACTACTATTATCTATAGGTTCATTTTCAATAAATAAGACAACCTATATTTTTATTTATTTTTAAGGGTGTTTATATACAATAAAAATAAACATTATTTTTATTAACATGGGCTAATTATCACTACGAATGGATTCAATGTCTGCTATAGTAACTAAGAATATTATATTTATGAGCGCAAAAATCTAATCTTTTAATGTGTTTTAACTCCTATATAATCAAATCCTGACCGTCTTAATTAATTAACTATCCCGTGTCTGATAATTACTATGTGTTATTCTATGATTAATGCTATTTAATGCACTTCCTATGACATCCACATTATTTTTTGGATTTATCAAACTGTACGCCTATTTACAAGTAAAAAGTGGATGATCTTTTAATAACACAGAATTCAAAATTCAAAAGATATCTAGCTAGCTTACATTCTGGTCTTTTTTTCTTGTCTATTGTATTGTAAATTATGTTTTATTGCGTTGCTAGCTTTTGCCCGCGATTCCGTCCGTAGAAGTTGTTTATCGATGGTCCCTCGGGAACGATCCGAGATCAAAAGGACCCTGTGTACGTCTCTCTATTGGTTAAGGTGTGGAACCGTTAAGTAAAAAATTAAGTAAGTTTATATAAGTAATAGAAGGGATTGTAATGTTTCTCTAAAATAACTCACAACTTTATAAGTGTTCGCTATCTCTAAACAATAAAGGTACCTACATTAGATCTAAATAATATAAACTCCAAAATCAAAACTAGAACGCACATGAAAAGAAGTATATTCCCAGTATTTTGCAAATACCCACGAAATTCAACAAACTTTAACATTTGTAAAACATTAACACCCTAAAAAGACGGACAAAAAAATGCTCATTATTATCTTTTTAACGCGAAAATAGATTTAATCAGATAGGCTAGACAAGATGCGTAATTGCTGAAAAACCTAAACGATCGAAACTGACAAATTGTACGCATTTTACATAAGCACTCGACGCGATCGTCTGAACTTACGTCAATCGTATATAACTTTCGATACCTAAAACAATATCGCAACGTATCTCGTTTTGGGCTACTGATGCCTAACTAAAATGACCACGTGACAGACTAGTCCAAAACTCCAAAGTGATCGCAAGGTCAATACAACACAAAAGGATATCATTCTATTACCGTTGTTAGTCGGCAAACGCCAGACGAATGGTCACATTAGCCACCTTCGCTATAAAGACGAGTTCACACGGCATGGTGATGTGACGTGACGCAATATGACACTAAAAACCAGTTATTTTTAAAGCGTCATGACGCGTCACGCCCTACAATTTGTTATGGAATCTGTTCTGCGATGATTAATTTATACATAATAAAAGTCTTCTGTGACTGGCTGACTAACTGACTGACAGATAACGCACGGCCTAAACCGCTGGATTTCAGGACTTAAAATCTTGAGTAAAAGGGTTTTTTTTTTATTAGTTTCCATTGGAAAGAAAATGGAAAACACGGGAAGTGAATTCTACGCGCACGAAGATGCTGTGCGTCTTGTTATACAATTATGTAAACATTATTTACGCGTGATAGATACCTACCGTATTTTTTTTGTAATTCCGTCAGATTTGTAACGCATTTTATTAAAGTTTTATCAACAATATAGCATAATATAACGTATTTAATTATCAGTAGCCCTTAGTAGTAAGGATACTTAGGTAATATTATACCTCTAAATGGCAAAGTGGGTTTGTTTCTTTATTTGTTCGGATTTTACGGTTCAACACCAAAATTGATCGACGTAAAACGTGTAAACGTGCAGACGGAGTCACGGGCAAAAGCTTGTGTTAAATATATTTTAACAGAACGGACGTTTCGTGTGAATGCACACTAACGTTATTATTCATTATTTAAATTGTAGCAGTTACAAACTATATTAAGTATGTGAGATTTTTAGGGGCAAGTCGGTGAGCGTTTTTCCTTCTCACGTAGAGTGATTGGCGAAAAAAAAAGCATAGTTGTCCATAGGAATGTGTTTATATCGTTAAGGTTATATAAAGTGTAAGAAAAACAAGGATACTTTCTTACACCATTTATCGTATATATTACCAATTACAAGTTAAGATCTTTTTGATTTAGCTCACACGGCCCACACCTAACCGCTTACCCAAATTGAAGAAATTATTAACACTGTTTCATTGCAATCAAGAAGATAATGTAAAGTTATTGTTCAATTTTGTTATTTGACTGAAAGAGTTTATTTTTATCATTAAATATCGTTTAATTGTTATATTTTATTAGAAAATGCCAACCTAAATTTAAAATAATCATGTCATCCATAAAATGTCTGCTAAATAAATAAAGATATTAAAACCGTGAGTTATTTTAATTTGGTCTTTTCCAATTTAACCATTATTAATTGATCGTAATGCGTCTTCTGTATATTCTTTTATTGTATAATATGCTATGTTTACTAGCACTGGTTTCAGTTTATTAATTAATAGTTTCCTTTTTTCGTCTTTTATACTTTCAGGTAAATAATTTATTGTATATTTTTATGGACATTATTAAAGGATCTTCAGAAGTTAATTTTTGTCGGGAACGCGGAGGTTGGAGGTCTTCACGTCTTGTGAAAAATTATGGGTACTTTCTTACAAACTTGCACAATTCAAGGATGTAGAGAGATGGAAGGGTAAATTTTTTGTATAATTGATGAAATATGATTTACAGTTATCCGTCTGTCTTATATTTACTAGGATACGCAATAGTTTCTTCTGCACGGTGAAAAGGGAAGGCGCTTCGGCACTATTTCCCTGTTTTATTCTGTATTTAAAATGCGACTATTGCGTAAATGTCAATAAAATTAAAAGTTTTCTATAACGCCAAATTTGCTTCCTATAATTATTATGAATATTATGATCCAAAGATTTATAGATAATAAGGATTTAATTCTTAATAATTGAATAATAAATTTTTACTTAACCACCTATGTGTACCTACTTCTATGTATTTTTAATGCGCTTTCCAAACCGTGATCTCGATTAAGTCATCAAACTTGAAAACACTAAAATCCCACGTCATTCTGAAAGTATATTAAGTATTTTTTACATTACTATCATTGTAAATTATTATGCTTTTTTATCATAAGTAGGTATACCTACCAATGCAGTCTTTAAATTCTCAAATTCATTAAACAGTAGATTTAAAAAAATAGTCTCCTACTTAGTCAGGTAAATGAAAAGAGGGATCAATGTGAACCAGCCTTAAACATCGCAGACGCGTTAAAAATAGATAGCCCTGTCCTTTTCTCTCAACTTGTA
This sequence comes from Acleris emargana, assembly GCA_927399475.2. Classification (NCBI taxonomy): domain Eukaryota; kingdom Metazoa; phylum Arthropoda; class Insecta; order Lepidoptera; family Tortricidae; genus Acleris; species Acleris emargana. Next base: position 3,355,304 of record OV656844.1, on the reverse strand, counting down.
AAAATAGCGACGGTGAGAACGTAACCGCGACCACGCGTGAAAAGGCGCGGCCGAAAATATCGAAGTATGTTTATTAACAGCTGTTCAACGCCATATTAGTGAACCAATTTCTAATTTTACTAGTTCGGACGTTCACCTTTGAACTAATGTTAGAGCTAGCCTAAAATTATCGAGGCTTATCAGATTTCGGAGTTCCCTCTATTGATCGGTAGCTACAGTCCATGGCGTCGCGTTACGGCCTTAAAGTCAGTGGCATAAAGGCGAATCCTGGAGACGTGAAACTGGAGAGATGTTCCTTGCGTTTGAATATGTCGTTTAAGCAAGAATGTGTAGACAAATGACAATCGCAATAATTTGATTACACAAGCGTGTGTGCGTCAATTTTATTCTGTTTAATTATCGTGTTGGCTTTGGTAACCCATATTATCGAATTTCACTTCTTCGTTTTTTTTATTACATCGAATTTCATTTCAATCTTCAACATTCATTACGTATGTTAGGTTAGGTTAGGCTTGTGAGTCATTCGACTTCCGAAAAAAAATATCATGCGGCAAGAATACTTTTCGACCAAATTAAGATTCTGCTACGTTCGTGTATCGTATTACATTATAAATGAAAAATCAATCAACTGTTAACAATCTAACCTTAGCATGAGTCCAAAGTAAATATAAAATTAAAATAACTCGCAAAATGGTAACCTATCACTATGGTCCCCTCATCAAACTCGGTGTTATTTCGCTCGACCGAGCGGGGCCAATCCAACGCCACCCCTCCCCTTATTGGTGAATTTAAAAACGGAATTTCAATTTAATCCGCTCCCCTTTTGAATCCAGCTGACAGCTACACTCGTGTTTTCGAACAGTGTTCTTTTTTCGAATCGGACAGTTTTTAATTTGGGTTAGCTAACGAAGCATGGATTCCAGCCAGGCTTAATTTTTGTTTAAATACTAATAAAAATCGAATTAGGTTCCTAAAAACATTAATTTACCACATAAGTAATCAATAAAATATTGTAACAATGCATCAGATAATAATGGTTTTAGGAATTCAAGAGCTCATAACAAACCATGATAATACTTGTACATAATATCCATGGCATGGATAATCTAATAATTCTGGTGTAAGTTCCTAAAGATAAAACAACCAAACCCCAATTTTGTCCCTTAAATTCAAGGTAGCTTCAAAACTGCGCAAGTCAGGCAGGCGCGCAGGCGCAAAGGTGCCTTTTGCGTCGGCCATCTTTATTGTTCTTTTTCGTCGACCTCTACCTACACAAATCGCCATTCATACAAATCAGGTATAAATTTCGGGCTAACAGTTTTTAAAAGATTTTGGCTTTTTGTGCAACGGTCTAACCGGCCAGTTACAAAATGAGATTATGTTTTGACGTTATTTAAAATGAAGATTACGTTCTTAACTTTTTCGAATTTAGAAGGCTTACCATTTATTCATCATATTTGAATGATTTATCCAATGAATGCGAGTTTTTGATCGTTGCTTGTGATTAGCTATTAAATAGAATTAAGGCCGACAAATGCTTAAAGTTATTTTATTGATTTCTTTTCACTATGCGCTCGTACAATACGAGTAGAATTACCAACGTACGATATTTACTTGTAAGTACCTACTGTTTGTTTATAGTTTTATTATTATAATAATTATTCATGTACGTTGCCCTAAACCTTAGTTACTTATTTAAGGTTTGCTCTGCTGGTTAACTAGTAAAAGCCGTCATTGAGTCTAATATTTTTACTTTAGTGTGTATATATAAAAATCAAGTTTTAATAAATTATTTTAGTTACTAAAACTAATAAAACACAAGGAAATCTTGGAAGAAAAAAATTATCACCCTCATTAACACCTAAAATACTTAAAGAGTTTTCTAACAAATCCTTTTGCTACTTTTTAATAAATAGTTCCTTTATAATAAATCCATATTAGACTTTCAATTTTGGTTAAAAAAATAACAGTGTTTTGAGCTGCAACTGATTGCTTCTGGCTTAATAAACTTAGTCATTTATGAATACAAAACTAACGAACTGCGACCAACGAATTCCAGCGGACAAACCCACAGGTAACATCTGGTTATCCAATAAAAAACACCAAGTTGCATTTTTTCGTTTGATTAGTACAAATTATTCAGTAATATAAATTAATGTTCTTATATTTATTTATTTAACCTTTATTGCATAAAAAAAACAAATGGCGGACTTAATGCCTAATGGCATTCTCTACCAGTCAACCAAATAATCATACAGAACAACAAAAGTGGTAGGTACACAAAACAAAGCTAAGAACATATTTATAAAATAATAATACTTTACGCAAAAAGTACTAAAAAAAGATATAGTTATAATCGTTATGTTTTGCCATAAATGAGTATAAATAGCACTTTGATTTTGAAAGTTAGGTACTGAATTATCAACACCTTTTTAAAGTTGTAATTCTGTAGCTCTGCCTAGCCCACTCTGGGATTACAGGCGTGAAGGTATATGTATGTATGTATGATTTTGAAAAGGCGTCAATTTCATGTTATATGAGCACCTTGATTTAAGCCTATCTTAAGTTAATAATTAAGAATTCTTTAATTCTAAAGTATTTATATGTATCTTCATAGATGAGTCCTGGTAAAAGTATTATTTATCAACGATGTTCCTACCCCAATATACCAACTATCGACATATTTTTTAACATTTCTAATTTTTTTATAGCAAGGTTATATCACTATCCACTAGTTTCCATTTTGTTTCTAAATGGTGATTTGGGGATTTAGATTTAAAGGCGTATGTTACTTATAAAATATTTATTTTGTATTCTATTATTTTAGTATTGATTTATTTAGTACAATACAAAAATTAAGTGAAATGGCAGACTTATTGCCTTACCTATAGCTTTTTCTACTACTCAACCACTAGGCAAAGCAAAAAATAGGAACCTGATTTTTGTTTAGTTTATATAACCCTTTTTTATTAATTGCATACACAACGAGGAAAATGTTTTCGCTGACCTAAGTCCAATTACCAGGTTATTAAAATATGATTGTATCTATAAATTGATTTATTTTTCATGCTTAAGCAATAACCTTGTATTGCAATGGTTGTATATAAATAATATCTTTGTGTCCTTAAAAAAACAACCAGGAATAAAAAGATTGAAACTGAAAGATCATTTAAGTAATTTAATTTCTTTATTTTGTTTTGATTGAATCTTATGTATTTATTTATTTTAGTTTTAATCGAGTTAATTTGCATAGTTTATGTTAAGTATGTGTTATTTGTTCGTAGTTGAAATGTTAATGTTTCGTTGAAGTTTGCTTATGTGAATAAAGTTTTAATTTAATTTAGTTACTAATTCAATTTGATCCAAAGATGGTTGAAATAAATTATGTTTTTCATTAAGAATATATCCAATTCTTTATTTAAAAATTTAGTATATTATTAGGAGCGTCACAAAGTTAAGATAACGCTTCCTCAGAGCAGTGCTAAAATATACCATTAAGTGTGACCAACATTTTAAAAGGAAACTTTTCTATAAACACTATTATTCAAAAACCATTAGAGCATTTCTAAAAAAGTTTGTACATTTCATTCACGACTTCAATTTGCAAAAAAAATTGCAGGTTGGTAGAGTGAATGAAGCTGAGCCTAAATAACATAGTCTCCCAAAATGTCCTCATACATTTGTATGAAACTTTCCTTTTTTGTTACCATGAACCAAAGAAAGTTAGTAACAAAAAAGGAAAGTTTCATACAAATGTATGAGGACATTTTGGGAGACTATGTTATTTAGGCTCAGCTTCATTCACCCTACCAACCTGCAATTTTTTTTGCAAATCGAAGTCGTAAATGAAATGTACAAACTTTTTTAGAAATGCTCATTACACAGTTTTACAATATTTATAGGTATATACACCTACACATAATAACGCTTAGTAAAGCATTATGAACAGGATGGCAGTTTGATACTAGAGCATGGTCCTTTTTATAAAAAAGAGTTTCGTCACGAACGAGGTCAACGTTACCAGGATTTATGCTGTAAAAAGCGGGAGTAAAATCTGTATATCGTTTGGTTTCTTTTGTACAATTGTAGATAGCTAAATGTGAAACATGAAATCTCCTTAGGCAGTAATGATGTCCGAAATAGTTGCAAATTTTAAAAGTAAAGACATTACTCCCTAGGGACTACAAACTAGCCATAACTCCCACGGGAACAATTTAAGCCATTGTCCTTCTGTATGGCATGGAATAACACCATTTACGAGCAAGTGTGATGAAAAGGATTTATTAGTCTTCTTTTAGATAAAAAAATTAAACTAATAAACAGAAACAAGTAGAAAGAAGCGGCATCTTAATGATTTTCTGTTACTAATCTGCCTAAACTTATTAAATTAGACTTCCGTTAAAGAACAGATAAAATCAACTTATATACAGTGTATCCCTGGATAAAGTGCACAAACGAATAGAGATGAAACTAAATGCAATTTCAACACCAAAAACATGCCTCACATGAGGTCTATTTGAGATGAAATATTTTTTTTATTAATACCGTAGCATTTTATGTGGCAAACAAATATAAAAACATCGAAAAATACGACAAACAAACAAAAACGGTAAAAAAAAGTAGGAAAAACCGTGAAAAAGGTGGAAACTCAAACATCCTGAATATATTTTATGTACTTAACAAAAAAATATGTAACATAGTACCTACCTATTCTTTTATAAGTACCTACATCTGAAATCAAAAATAAAGTAAAATTTCCGAATATACTGGCGGGCTCCATTTTCAAATTTTAATATAACTTAACCTATTTTCAATAAATAAAAATGACCTGACTATTTTTTCTAGTATAAGTACCGACATTAAGACAATTCCAACGTAAGTTATGCTAGCGGAGGCAAACAAGCCGGCCCCCCCTGGAGCTGGACACGAGAAGAGGGATCACAGATGCTTTACCGGTCTTTAAAAAAAAGGTACAAAAAAATATCTAAAGTAGTTTTGTAGTAGTATTAGTAGTTTTTAGCCATGATGGTCAACAAGAGAAAGAAATGCATGAGCCTATAATAGACAAACAAAAAAAATTTTTTTGTATTTTTTATAAACTTTTATTGTTTATACAATAAAGTGTTTACACACATAAGAATAATAAAAGAAATATAACGATGTGTTAAATCGTTTTTTTTGTAATGACAAAATGTTGAGAGATTTATTATAAAAAAATAAAATAAAATGTAAGTATCCTGTTTAACCCAAAGTAATTATTTTTTGGTGTCTCCAATTTTTTATTTGCAAAAAGAAATAAATTCTAATAAAAAAAACCCGTCGAAGTGAGAGTTGAACTCGCGTGGAGATAGTATCTGTTAATGTTTTTTTTTTTTTATTATTTAGTGATAGTATTCTTATAAATTTTCCTGTAGCTTCAAGCAATGAAATATATTTTGTATTCATTTCAAAATTTTGGGCTCTAGTTTCGAAGATCAGGGGGGGGAAGGGGGGTGTGTGGTCAATTTTCGTCTTCTTTCATGAATAAAATCTAAACTGTTTTTTAAAATAATAACAAAAACCATCACCAAATTTCACTTGATTTCGTCCGTTGACACGTTGTCCACGAGTGAAAAATCCAGACTAAGAAATCCAGATAAGGGTTCTGTTTTTTTTTTGTGCGGAACCCTAAACACCATTAGACTTTTAATGGACTGCTGAATATTCCTTATTTAATATTATGTTTATAATATTATACAGCGTGTGACTTCCATAAGACCATTTTATATTTTAAGAGCTGAAAGTACAAGTCCTAACGAAAGTAAATGTGTACTCGTATTTCTAGTTAAAAAATACAGTTTTTTTTTATATACGTTAATTCAGCACGCAAAGTATTGGTAACAAAGCTAACAAGTGACAACTAACATTTGAATGCTTTCAAAATTCACTCTTAGTGACGCCTTGTCAGCTTGTCTATTACCTACATTTCGTTGACTCTTAAGACAAGACCACTAAAAAAAATTACTAGGAAATTGCCTATTTGCATTAAGTACATGGACGCTCGAGAAAATTTTAAAAATTAATAACCCTTCATTAGGAAAGGTAATTCTTATATTTTTTCGTTAAAACGGTTCACAGCATTTAAAGCTATCATTACATAAAATGTATGTTCTTATGGATGTCACACACTGTATAATATTATTAACATAAAAATAAATAAGGAATATTTAGCAGTCCACCCAAGGTCTCACTGTAACAAGGAGGTAAGCAGTTACATACATAGTTTTTTTTCTTTTAGGTATTTATTTGTAGTCATTTTTGAAATAAAGAAGGGGCTGACCCCTTCATGAAAATTTTTTTTTTTTAGTTTTATATATACTAACGGAATACCTCACAAACTATCAATTTTAAAAATCTAAAAAAAAACACATTATTCTGTTTGAAAGCTTTCAAATGGAGTAAGTATCACATGAAGCTAAAATAAAAATATTTTTTCTATTCCACTAGTAGATAATTCGTGAATTTAAATATCTCCTTATTTTTATAAGATTGCTAAAGAAAATAGTAGCAAATTTATTTATTCTTACAAGTAGGCGTTAGGTGTACAAATATTCCAAATTTTAGTAGTTTTAGAGAACACGCTTTTGTGGGACACGCGCACCGAGGCGAGGGTTCCGAATTTGAGATGAAATAAGACCAAACAAAAGGCTTAAAGAAATGGTTAAAGGTAAAGAGCTTTATTTTGTATGTTAGAAGGACCTTTGTCACTTAACTAAATTAAAAATAAAAGTTCTTTATTATTTTCTTTGCACATTTGAAAAAATTCGTATTTTGTTTCCGTAAAACATGAACAAAAATTCCATAGTCTGGATTTTTAAGCCTCATACTTCAAAGACAGAGAGACGAGTAATTTTTGTAAATTTTTGAAGATACCTAAATAAAAAATAAATGCTAATTTGGCCCTTTCATTATGACACCCTATTTGTTATACTTAATCATAATAAAGTCACTCTAATTTTTCCATCCCCCAGCAACAAAAAAACATGTTTTTTTTAATCAAAAATAGATGCAGGCAAGCAAGTTATTATTACTGTTATTATACAACTATGCAAAATTCCAAGACAGGCATACAGACACCAAAGTCTCACTATAACGGTTCCTTTAACCAATTTAATAATTTATAAGAAAACTATTTAAGACCGATACTGGCAGCCAATAAATAATGAAACTATTATTTTGTAAAAGGTAAGTATACTTCACAATATTTTTTTAAACTACAGGATGTATATTTCAAATTTAGAACTGAATGAAAAATGTATTGCGTTTTTAGTGTTCCCTGATATTCGGGCTCCTCAACGCCATCTACTGGATTGTGCAGACAACTTTAAGTTCGCTAAGAGACGCGCGGTAGCTTGGCGAGCTACGTCACCCGCGACGCGAGGGGATGCGGCGGCTAACTCCCTACGAAACCCGCGCGGGGGCGCGGCGAGCCCCCTTACTAATGACGCCGAATCCGCGCATGTTGTTGGCGCACTGGAACTTTTTATTCTAAATTTGAGTAAAATTCACCAACTTATACACCTATGGATTTATACAGCAATCAAAGGAAACTAAAATGTCTGTCTTGTAATCAATAAAAAAATAAATGAAGATAATACAAAATGGATCTTATTGCAAACCAAATAAAGCTCATAAAAGCTTAACCATTTCATTGGAACTTACTCTAGTTTTCTATCCATGAAACAGACTCGGGGCGTCGAGTCGAAATCGATTTTGAGTAAATTTTCATAACTGGCATGGCATTGTCGTGTCTTTGTAGTAATAGTCTCCAGGAGATTGTAATATACCATTCATAGTCCTGATGGGTTATTATGACATACCTATGCAGTTCATTTTACGGTGAGCGTAAAGGACAGAGCTATAGTAGTTATATCGCTCTGTCTTTTTCTCTCAGCGTAAAATTAACTGCATAGCTACGTCATAATATCCCCCCCTGTTACGTCCGATCGATTGTGACTTCTTTTGTTTTTCAAAAAGTCTGCTGATACAGAGTTAACAATTCATGGTTTTTTTAACCGATTTTAAAATAACTCTAATAAGAAACGATATGTTTAGCCTGTGTCAATATATGAACGTTACAATAAGTCGAATAAAAAAAATGTTTTTCTTGTACTTCTATACGTATCAACTATTTAAAAAAAGCAGGCTTTTCAATATAAGTACTACTTATCGACCTAAATTTACTGGGCAAAGTTGTCAAAAATGCTCCAAAAATACAAATATGACATTGCCTACCGCAATATATCGAATTCTAACGAAGATATCATTGAGTTTCTATCTTAATTATTTTTGTATAAACTTTAATTACTTTGGCATTGTAATTCTTATAACAATAGCTCCTAATAACAATAGGTCGAAGAGACTGTAACAAAGATTTTATATCGTCTCGGTATATCTGATGAACCTCAAGTGGGCAAAGTCCTTATTTGTTGCCTTTTCGTGCGAAAAGTCTCCTGAAGTAGGGTTTTTATTTTAATTTTATTTAGTTTATTTATTTTATACGCGACTTTGACAAAACTGAGAGGAAATGTTTTTAACCTGTATGTATAAAGATGACCATAGTAAGGAATAAAACAGTTACACACAGTTTGCTATTTTATTACTTCTATCGTTCCTAATATTTTAAATTAAATTAACGGTATAAATACTATTCAATCTAGATGGCAATCCTTAGCTTTACTGGGCAAAGTTGTCAATAGCACTAAAAAAATACCAATACGCCTACAACTACATTAAACAAAGATACATCGATGAGTCTTTGTGTAAATGTTCATAAACTTCAGCTGAGTCATATTTATAAAAACAACTCTGAAGGACTATAACAAAGGTTTACTAGAGTTTTGTAATATCAGATAACACTTAAATGGTTAATATTTGCACAAATAGATCTTTTTTAAGTTAGTCATAACGTTTTGGATTACGTGTTTGTACCACTTAGAAGTTTATTTTTTGTTTTTTTTTTAATTATCAGGAATATGTATAACGGTCATATGTATAACATTTAAAAGACGTGTACCAGAGGTGGGCAGAGCTAGGTCCAATAACGGTAAGTACGTATATTATTCTCAAAATTATTTTACTAAAAGACTACTCAATAGCTTTTAAAGTTTATTCTTAAATACATCACTGAAAAAAATAGGCAATCGCACATTATAACTCCCACCATTTCAAAAATTAGACGATATAGAATGTACACATCGACACAACAATCTCTTTCTATAATAACACATCAACGGCAGTCACTCAAATAAAGTTTTACTGAAAAAAATCGTTACATCCTATAATTTTCGAATAGGTACGCCGCCGACGTCAGAATACGGATACACTGCAGACAATACGTGACCGCAATAAATCAGTAATTCACTATTTCAGACCTGCGCTCATCTTTCTTTTTAAACCACTAAATAGAGAAACATAATAGCAAAATACAATTTCTACTGAATACTAAGCGGGTACGTATTGCAATGTCTAAAATTAAAAAAACTAACGTTAAATAACCTACGTTCAAAATACCTAAAATCTAAATACCTAATGATTGTAAATACCTAAGCAAGTAACACCTACTTACGAATTACCTAATTTTAAAAAACCTTTTGGACTAAATATGTAATGTTTAAAATACCAAAAGCTATGTCACCTAAATTTGATACACCAACATTTGAAATACCCAATGGTCAAAATACCTAAAATGATTCATTTGCGAGCTATTTGTTAAAAATGACTTCACGTAATATTATGATGCTATACATGCAAGCAAGTTTTACAGGACGGAAAAAAAAAATAACCTCGAAGACTAAGGCGGGAGCGTCGCTTCGCTTCGCTCTTTTTTACAGCTTTTGGTATTTTATCATTAGGTATTTTGACTTTAGTGCTTTTGGACGTAGGTAAATTTACGTTAGTGTTTTTAATTTTAGACATTATGATTGGCACCCTTTTAAACTTTCGATATTTTGAATTTAAGTCAAAACACCATTAGGTAGTTAGATTTTAGGTATTTTGAACGTAGGTTATTTAACGTTAGTTTTTTTAATTTTAGACATTGCAATACGTACCCATACTAAGCACTTACCGTACTTACTAACTAACTTACCTGATTCCAGCAGCCATAAAAAGAAATGTAAGAAATCTACAGCATTGACTTTTTGTCTCAATCGTTGTTGTATTACAGACTAATGACAGTCAAAAGTACATACATGTTGGAACTCACTGGCCCGAAAAAATACATATCTTTGAAGTCAACGGACGCGTAATTGTAGGTAGGTACTTATTGATTTATTTGGTATCGCAAGAATAATGATTAACGGTTATATTGCAAAGTGAAAAAGGTAGGCAAAGCTAGGTCCAAAAGGCCAATTTTTCACGTTTCATAATACTATGGCTAGTTTTTTTCATGCCATGTTATAATAAGTCGTATGCTTAGTAATTAATATTTGATAATAGTTGTTTTGTACTCGTGAGCGAAACAATTCAATGGTAAACTAAACACCCAAATTTATTCTTATTGTACAGTCAGCGTCAAAAGTAATTGGTCACTTCAAGCTACTTTTGTACTTTATCGCATTAACACATTAGACAATCTTGCTTGACATTGCTTATGTGACTGTAAAGCGACAAGGTATTTAAGTGATCAGTTTCTTTTGACGCTGACTGTATGTTAGTTGATTATGGTACCGTAAAACATGGTAACTTTGCCCTCTTATTACTAATATTGCTCTTTTTTACATTTATCATAACGTTTTGTTTACGTGTACCATTTTTCTTTTAAGTTTTAATTCATTGTATGCGTTAGCAAAGTAAGCTTGTGAAACGTTTATTTATAGGTAAAAATGCTAATCAAAAGCAATGGTAAAAAATTTAGAATTTTATAACATTACCCAATTTAGTGTTAAATATTATAAATTTGGCATAATCTTGTTAATCAATTTTTAATTAGATTGTAAGCAAAGCTATGCTTTAAACTATTATTTATTAATTAAACAATGGCACAAAAGATTGGACATATTTTTTTTACTTTGCCTTTCTTATATAGCGGTTTCATATCTTTAGCACTGTCGTCTTTATATTAATAGCTCTGAAAGACTGTAATATAGACTTAATGTACCTAGTTATATCAGATCAAACTTAAATGGGCAAAGTCGGAAAACCCATACGAGAAGTCGAATGAAGAGAGGTTGTTAAATTTATGTTTTTGACCAACATTGACAAAGTCTAATGAACGTCAATTCATTTAATTTAATTTAAATCGATAAAAATATTATGAAACCACTCGCTACAATTACCTTTTATTTATCACATGAACAAGTACCTACTATTTATAAATAGTAGATTTATAAAATATAATTATACTGTGTTACTGAAGTTACATATACCGGTTCGCAAGTTTTTAAATGTAATTAGAAATGTGAATAACGATCAATCATAAATTAAGTTTACCTTGAAACAGTTTTATTCAAAAGTGCAGAAGTTAAGGTAGGTCAAACGGGCAAAGTTGCCATGTTTTACGGTATATTATATTATAATTTTAACAAAATCATGTTACGTGATGCCGTCTCATTTTGCCCTTAACTTACCTATACTTTGCCCACTGAGCAAATTTTAAAATAAAAAGGGAAAAGAAAAAAAATGCACTCAATTTAATTTGATTTAATTTGTTTTAGTAGAAATTAGGTAATTATTATGGCTCTTATATTGCTCCTCCCGGTTGTAAATATTGCCCGTCAAAAAAAAATGTCTTATTATTTACGTTGATAAACCATTAGTTTCACTGCAATTGAAAACTGCCATGGTTGTATTTAACAAATAAATACAAATATATGTATTACGGTTCTTTCTCAAGAGGAAATAAGGTTTGTGCCTTTGATAAAAACATTTACTATGTTTTGTTAAGGTTTGCAGTTCGACAGCCCTAAAACCTACAAGCTGCTAGTATGAAAACAAATGGAAATTAGCAAGTAAATTGGCCCACAATTTTCTAGACAAATTTATCTTTAGTAAGAATTATTTTTACTCGGTTTTAAACAAAAACGGCATAATAGGTCTGCAAATAATGGGTGCGGGCAAACATGGACAAAGTAAAGGTAAGTTTGCCCACCATGAAAATCTTAAATTTCTATATATCATTTATAAATAAGGCTGAATTTACAACGGCAACGCAATTCTATAATGAATAAGGGCACCGTTATAGTGAAAAACGTAGCAAATGATATATATTTAGGTATATATATTTAAACAAAAAGGGTTTTATTTTTATAATTTAACACTGATATCAAAAAACCCATTTTATAGCATTTTAGTAAGTATTTAGTCACATAATGACTGCGACACAGGATGTTCCTACATCGGCACACCAATCTATTTCTGTAATAAGCATCGACGACTGTCACTCAACTAATGTTTTACTAAAAAACTGATAAACATTGCTAACATTCTAAGATTTTCGAATAAGAACGCCGCCGAAGTCAGAATACGGACACACTGCAGACTACGCGACCGCAATAAATCAGAAAATCATTATTCCAAACCGACGCTTATCTTCCTTCTTACAGCACGAAACATTGAGAAATACACGCTAATATACTATTTCTACCAATTTCTAAGCACTTACCTGAAATTACAGCACTGTAGACCAGGAAAACCCGAATTTTCGACGCTTTTTGCAGAAAGCTGCTACTAAAATGCTCCGCCCGAACGCACTGCTACGAAAAAGCTCTACTTGCGAGACAGGGGAGAATTGACTGCTTCATCTATTGAGCAGGCTCGCAAGCTCCATCTGTTGGTGAATAGATTGCACTACGAGCATTGAAAACTCCGCGGCTGCCGCAAACTAAAACTATTCTAGCTACATTTTAGTTGGAAAATACACTGTAGATTTGAATCGTAACTATATGGAATACTTAGATTTCTTGCAGCAGTATTGAAGATATCAAATTCTGGTTAGATGTTTCTCTAATAAGATTTTTTTCGTGAGTAGCTTACTTACAAGTCATACTCTTAGCGCCATCTGTAGGAAATTACGTAAAACCTTCAGGCTGCGCATTTGTTTGGTTGTGGAACTTGTACTGGCGTTATCCGCATTGTAGTTTGAATTATTATCGCAAGATGGCGGCAAAGGGAGATTTAGGTGTGCACACAAAAAAGCTTGGGAGCGCTTATTCCGTTGAGTGGCGGATTTGTTAGTTCGCATGAAATACGAATGAGGGCAGTGTATTGTTGTAATTGAATTGCTTTGTTCAGGTGCTTCGGGTCATGTTTCCTTAACATAGAATATCAATGGTGTGTTGATCTTTCGAATTTCCCTTATTTTTTTCTGGTGGTATTAAAATAAAACATTGTGGTTGACAAGGTAAAATAAAATTACCTAGTTGTTGATTTAAATTATCTATATTTGCTCTATTTTAACTAAGGCCAGCTCCACTTCTCAATGCATGACTAGTTAGAGGGAAAAAGTATCTAGGTAGGTTTACTTACGTGACCACATAGGGTTGTCAGAAAAAAAAACAATTAGATATTAGGTCCGCTATGCAAATAAATTAGGTTAATATCCATATTTATTCATCAGTTGTAATAACATTCCACTTTATTTTCTGACGCTTAATTTTGACAAATGGATCTCATTGCCAAATCCGCAATGGCAACTAATATTTCAAATATAAATACCTACTTTAATTTAAAGTACAATAACTCTTTATAATACTGGCTGGGATCTTATCGATGTGTCAAAACATTGTCCCATGCTGGCTACGCACTGTCGCAGCGTAAACATGCGAAGATAGATCACTCGGTACAGTCGACTGCAAAGAGATGTACCTATCCACTTTTGGACCTTTTTAATTACAATGCAAGACTGTTACTGGGGGAGACTGTTATTTATTATTTATTTATTTTATGGCATAAGAAGGCAATCGAGCACACAGGCCACCTGATGGTAAGTGGAAACTGTGACCCATAGACATTCGCATTCACAAGACTGCAAATGCACTGCCAACCATGAGGACTAAGATGGAATGCCTCTATGCTAGTCATTTCACCGGCTGTCTTATCCCCAAACCGGAACACAACAATGCGAACACTGCTGCTTGGCGGTAGGTTAATGGATAAGATGGTGGTATGGTGGTATGGTGTTACTTGAGTACAGTAAAATTAAGGAGTGGGGGAGTACTGTTAATTGGGGGAGGCCTATGTCAAGACATGATGGTGATGATGTTGACGACTGTTAAAGAGGTTTTTTTACATAAGACTTTTTTATTTTATTTTACAAGTTGATTGGTGCTGTGATGCACTTATTTTAGGTAAAAGGCGTAAAGTAGAGCTGATTTAAAAAGGTTCTGTGACCCTGACCAAAAATAGATTGAATAGAAACCTTAAGCGCAATACTTAAAAAATTTTTTTTTATATAAATATTCTTAAAATAATTACTGCTTTCCTTATTTACAATATATAAATTTGTATGTTTTCATAACATTTATTTTTAAGTCATGTTTATTTAATCAGAATTTAAATTTCAATTCCGTGTGGTTGCTTGGTTAGAATAGTGCTACTCTATGTCTTCCCGTGGATGTCGTAAGAGGCGACTACGGGAATAAAGGCTTGAAGTACTGTTAGGTTATTTGTGCAAGCTACAGAATAATCAACAAGTTTTTAAAATTGTTAATAATTCTGTAGCTCTGCCTACTCCACTCTAGGATTAGACGCGTGAGAGATAAGGACAGAGACTATATATAGCTGCTATAACTCTGTTCTTTACGCTGCATAGCTATAGGGAATATGCATGGATTTTAAAAATCGCATTTCTCATCAAAATATGAAAATACCGTAAAAGAGATCACCAAAACGGAAATTAAAATTAAAATCGGTCAGGAAATACGGAAGTTATAAGCATTTCAAACTTCTAATTAGACAGAGAGATCCGATGTGCACCGTGACGTCATTGTGCACTGCGGCCATATAAACTCCATGTAAAATTCCGTTTTTCTAGAAAGAGATAGGAACAAATCTTTGTTGGCTTATATCTTGGTTATTTTTATAGTTATTCAAAAAATGATTTTTGTGATCTGTTTGTTACATGAATCAGCTTCAATTGAAGCTGTAAAAAAAAAACATGCATATTCCCTATTATGATATGGCTTTGCAATTCATTTTACAGCGAGTATAAAGGACGGAGCTATAGATGCTACATAACTCTGTCTCTTTCTCTCAGAGTAAACTGAACTGTAAAGCTACGAATAACCCCCCAGGTCGCACAAGTGAACCTTCTTTCTCGCTCTTCGCCACGACCATTGAAAAATGATCTCCGCCACCGAACACTCCTTAGTGCAGGTATTGCAGCCGTCCGGCTCACAATCGGATGGACGGGCAACATTAATAATATTAGTCACACGGTGTCGCGAAACTTGTGTTTTTGGTCTCCTTCAATGGCGTACGGATTTACGTTAGGACATACAGTGGTGGTCATATAATTAAGAACGCTTATTTAAAGGGAAGTTTTTTTCCAACTAACAAGTATAACTAACTGCATGTATTTTTTTGTATTTCTCTCTGTATCGCAAAACTTTTGCATACTACCGGTTCATTCGCTGATACAAATGATTGGCTAAAAAATAAATAGATAAACTTTTTACATTAGATCTGAACCTAGTATTACTTCTTACTGGCTGGTCACATAATTAAGAACGCTGAATGGTTTATTTTTTTATTCAAATTTAAATAGAGAACACTCTGTGGCTCTGTGGTTGTAGGTCACTATTTGTATGATTTTGGCGCCATTTAGTGCTGTAAGAGTTTAAAAGGTGATTGCTTCGTGTAAAAACAATGGGGAAAAATAAAAGTTGCAATAAATCTACAAGGGAAGTAATAATAAAACTTCGCAAGAAGAATTGGTCGTATAAAAAAATAGCCAACCATCTGCAATGCTCAAAAACAATGGTTTTCCACGCTGTGAAGCACTTTGCGACGTATCAAACTACTTCAAATGTTCCGCGTGAACCTAAACAGAGGAAGTCATGTCGTCGAGATGATCGAAATATCATTCGTTTGGCAAAACAAAATCCTTTTAAAGGGTCTAATGAGCTGAGAAAAGAATATTTTGGTGAAAACAATCCTTCAGCAATCTCGGCACGCACTATTCGAAGGCGATTAGTAGAAGAAAAGTTGCACGGGAGGATAGCAAGGAAGGTGCCCATGTTGAAACGGTGTCATAGGCAAGCCCGGCTTGCATTTGCAAGAAGGTATGAAAACTGGACAGTTAGACAGTGGAAAAATGTTCTATTTTCTGACGAGACAAAAATAAACAGGGTATGTTCTGATGGAAAACGATATGTACGACGACCTCCGAATAAAGCATTCGACCCTAAGTACACAAAAGTGACATTAAAGCATGGTGGGGGAAATGTAAAAATTTGGGGGTGCTTTTCTGGACATGGTGTTGGACCTGTTAAGTTGATAGAAGGAAACATGGATCAATTCCAATACAAAAATATACTGGAAGAAACAATGTTACCTTATGCTGAAGACGTGCTTCCGGTTATTTGGACATTCCAGCACGACAATGATCCAAAGCATACTGCACGTACCGTTAAGGAATTTCTCACATCGCAATCAGTTTCTGTCTTTGATTGGCCAGCTAACAGCCCAGGGGCCCCAGACAAGATGCATTACGCCAACTCGCTTTTCTATTCGTTTCGTTTTTAAACCAATCGCGTCACTGCTAGATCACGTGACTTTTCGTATCACGTCATCTACAAGTGAAGCGATTGGTTTAAAAACGAAACGAATAGAAAAGCGAGTTGGCGTAATGCATCTTGTCTGGGGCCTCAGATCTAAACCCAATAGAGCATATTTGGTGTGAAGTCAAGAAAAAGGTTTCAAATCGACAGTGTGGCAATTTAAGAGAGCTGTACGACGTTTTCTTAGAAGAATGGAAGTCTATCTCTCTTGCGAAATGTCAAAAATTGTTAGAGTCTATGCCTCGCCGGTGTAAAGCAGTAATTAAAAGCCGTGGACACGCTACTAACTATTAATTTTTGTTTAAAATGTATTAAATATCTTTTTTTCCTTTACGCACTTCACATTAATGTGATTTATTTAGTCTAAGTTTCATATAATACAACTCTCGAGCAGTTCAATAAATCGTTCTTAATTATTTTTCCAGCTTTATTACTATTTGAATTTGTTACTATAGAGAAAAAATACAATTTGTAAAAGAAATAGTTAGCGATTTTATTTTATATTCCTAATCCCGTTTGCTCTATTCATGTGGCTATTTCAAAACATAACTAGTTACTTTTAAGAAGGAACATTATAACTACACATGTC
This sequence comes from Acleris emargana, assembly GCA_927399475.2. Lineage (NCBI taxonomy): Eukaryota > Metazoa > Arthropoda > Insecta > Lepidoptera > Tortricidae > Acleris > Acleris emargana. The sequence goes on along the minus strand of OV656844.1, from coordinate 3,337,955 downwards.
ATGATTTAGATAAATATATTCTGCAACTTCAAATCGTTCTTAATTATATGACCACAACTGTACATACATACATACATTAAATCACGCCTGTTTCCCAGAGGGGTAGGCAGAGACCACTTTTTCCACTTGCTTTTACGTTAGGACAAAATCTTAAAAAATCGCTCGTCTAGATAGATATGGAGGACATGCTGGCGGAAAATAGTCTATAGATGCATTTTCATGTCCATACAAACGTGTTCCTTTTTTTTCATACAATATCTTCGTGTTCTGCATAGGGAATGTAAACCGGCTAACCGGTTAACCGAAAAACCGATTAACCGAAACTTTTTTATCTCGGTTAAAAACCGGTTTTTTATAACTTTCGCCGGTTATTAACCGAATTGGAACTTTTCCTTAAAAGACTGTAAATTGCCTTAAATAGATACCCCCGAATATTGCTCAGACTATAAAATGACAAATATAGCGGGGAAACGTATTTTTATTTTGTAAAAAATAAGAATACATACCCAATTTTTTCGTATAGCGAATAGCAAGAAGTTTTATTAATTAAATTTCTTCATGAACGAGCTGAACGATACAATACAATACACGAGCCACATGATGACAAGGATGACATACCTAGTTTCTATTTTAGTGTCATTATTGGGCAAAAGTACCAACTATACTGCTATTATAGTAACAGCCCTTGACCCCTCACCAGAAACGTCGCAAAGTTCAGAAAATATTGAACCTGTTCCGTCTACATCTGGTTTATCCGGAAGTTCTATGTCTGCGAAAGATTTATTAAGAGAAGAGTTGAAACAGAAATCATTGACGAGACGTGAAGCAGAAAAGACCCATATGGAAGTCCTGCAACAACAGTTGTGTCCTAACGTGATGATCGTGACAGATCAAGATGGCACTGCATGAAAGTGGCATACAGCTCAAAAATCACCAATAGTAACCAAGAATAGTAAAACTATCGTCTAATACTTCGATTTCAAATAGTTTGCAAAAAACCGGCTAAAAACCGGTTAACCGGTTTTGAATCCGTCGAGGCGGTTATTAACCGGTTTTTTATTTTCACCGGCTTTTACATTCCCTAGTTCTGCAACTGTTTTGTTTTAACGTTTTATTTTTAAGATCCGGACAAGCCTTTTAAAATCAAAAATACATACCTACATACCTTCACGCCTTCATTACCAGAGTGGGGTAGGCAGAGCTACAGAATTACCAACGACTCTAAAAACTTGTTGATAACTCTGTAACCACAATTTGCACAATTAGGCTAAGATGTTTAACAGTGTATTAGTGACAGATAGCAAGCCCATCGCCTTACAGTACTACAAGTCTTTATTCCCTTCGTCGCCTCTTACGACTTCCACGTGAAGACATGGAGTGGCACAATTCTAAGCCAGCAACCACACGGTAAATCTCTCAAAAAACTTTCTACAAGGTAAACCATGTCTATTGCATTTAACATGCTATCGTGTGTTAAATCTTATAATAGCTCTTGTTAGCTTGCCAGTAAAGGCAGCCATGTCAAAGACAAAGATGATAAGACATGTTGGTATGGTTTTACTGAAGAATAGAGCCACAGTTATAGTACATTACTACAGAGGCCGGGAAGTAGGGTGTTGCCGGCCGAGTGATATAGACGGCCAAGCGAAGCGAGGCCGGATAGTTACGAGGCTGGCAACCCCTTTTCACGGCGAGGTATGTATAGTGCTTTTCTCAAACATATGCAATGAAATAAAAAAAAACATCACTCAAAAAACATTTGTGTAATAGGCATTAACGCGGATATTTTTGGTCCGATAACCACTCTGCCAATAATAAATATTAAAAAAATATAATTTACCTATTTATCCTGTTCATAAACACAGCCGCCAAGTTAAAATTTAAATTTAAAAAAAATTACTTCCCGGCCTAGGCCTTCAATTTTGTATGAAATTCCTTTACAGTTCTCTCCAGTTGTTCCGCCCGCAACGTGACACTTTGAAGCCAAAAATAACTAAGATAACGCCAACATTTCATTGCATGTTTGAGAAAAGAAAATTAAATATATTAAAAAATAAGGTTTGGAAGAGGACATAGGGTATATGGCCTTATTTAGACCAATTTACATAAATTATCAATCTAAGTTGCTGCTGTCGCTTTCGTTCTCTATTCGGCCGCCAAAAGTTGGCAGAGCGTTAGCAATTAATTATTAAAATACTTATTTTTCAGAGTAAAATAAATAGTTTTGGTTTTATTCATGAAAGAAGACGAAAATTAACCACCCTCCTGAGCTACGAAACGACTGAGGCTACAATTAAAAAAAAAACAAAATATAGTTCATTGCCTTGTAGATTACAGGAAAACATATAAGAATTCTAAAAAAAAAACTTATTTACGGTATTCTCTCCACGCAAGTTCAACTCGCCCTTGCTTAACAGTATCAACGGGTTTTGGAGCAATTACACTACAATTATAATTTTTATTTGGTCAATAATACATACATACATACCTTCACGCCTGTAATCCAAGAGTGGGGTAGGCAGAGCTACAGAATTACCAACAACTTTTAAAACTTGTTGATAATTTTGTAACCACATACTGCACAAATTGGTGAATAATCTTTTGAGTAACTCTAAATTTGCGATTATTATCGTTTTCGGATTTCACAACGGAACTAAATTAACTGATATAATTGTCACTAGCCTCTGCTACTACATGCGTATCGTAGGTATTCACTTTATCGAAGAAGAGTGCAGTGCTGAAATTACTTAGAGATTTTATGACGGCATAGATATCTGCGTTATGCCAAATCAGCGGGCAGTTGACCATCTCTATACAAAATGCATCGTTTCTCTCCCTTAAACGGATCCAGAATGTTGAATATGTTATAGATATCATGAAAAACTGCATCTGTACATTTCTCTTTCTTCTAAAATATTTCATTTATAAAAAACCAGTAAAGAAAAATAAATTAAAATATCTAATTCCAGTATTTTAACAGTAGCAGCATAGTACCTAGTAATAGGTAAAATTTTCGAAACACCCATTTTAGCCTAACTCGTGACTTTTGCGACGAGATCTATACGAAATTATGTATTTCATATATTTCAAAACAATTAATATATATAACTGACACGGAAATGAAAAACGGTCCGGTTACATCCGTTTTGCCACCCATTGGATTGTATCAAAACTGTATAAAAGCAAAATATTCTGGCAGAATGATTGATGAATCCAGCCTCCGATAGGCAGCTCGACCTACAAACTAAGGCAACCTTCATTTTTCGGTACTCCTTTTGTTAGGCACGTGGTGCTGGGTGCTCCCCTCGCAGGTTCGGCTGTCAAGTCATCGCTCCGGCGTCATTTATCATCGCTCAATACCGCTCGAACCAGGGCGTCTTACTGGCGCTTACACGTTTGAAATAATAGTTGTGGAAACATCTAATGCTATGCTACCGTTCATATTTCGATATCTCAGAAACACTAGATTAAAAACGATTGTGGTTTTGTTGAAGGTACTGATCGCTGTGAGGTACAGTTTGGTCCTGAGTAGATTGGGGTTTGTTTTGTGGAGGTTCTGCGGCGAGCTAAGCAGAAACGGGAACTGTTGTCTGTCATTAAGAGGCGAAAAACTGCATATCTCGGTCACGTGCTTAGACATGATAGATTTGACCTTTTGCAACTTATAATGGGCAAGGTTGCCGGTAAACGGCGTTGGTCGGAGAAAGAAGTCGTGGCTCCGCAACATCTGAGAGTGGACTGGAATAGCGTGCGCATGGTGGGAGGACCTTGTGCAGGGTCCGTCCGGGTTGGTACCACCATCTTATCCATTAACCTGCCGCCAAATAGCAGTGTTCGCATTGTTGTGTTCCGGTTTGGGGATAAGACAGCCGGTGAAATGACTAGCATAGAGGCATTCCATCTTAGTCCTCAGGGTTGGCAGTGCATTGGCAGTCTTGTGAATGCGAATGTCTATGGGTCACAGTTTCCACTTACCATCAGGTGGCCTGTGTGCTCGTTTGCCTTCCTATGACATAAAAAAAAAAAAAAAAAAAACTGAACTGTTTCGACTCGCTAAGGACAGACAACAATTCCAGAAGTTAGTAGCCAACCTTCACTAGTTGGAGAGGCACTTGAAGAAGAGGAAGATTGAAGTTTAATGAGAGCTTGTAAAGAAAACTCCTGTTTATCTCCATAATTTATTTCATCTTCATCAATTTTTCAAATTTGATACATTTTTATTCATACAATACAATAATTTAAATGAATAAGTAGCATACTTCACTAGAGCTCTCATTTAAAATTGGAATGAACGATAAACATATTCGTATTTAGTTAAAAGGAAATAACACAACTATAATAATGACGGCGAAGTTTGAAAATGATAGTTAGAAACAATTTTTAGACGTAGACAAACGTAATAGGCCACTTTCTATTGCACATACAGTTCATACCAAAGTCCACGTAATGATGCCACGATGATAATATGAATTTGAACATTTCTCGATACAGTTACGCTACGACGTACCTAATATTTACAAACAATAAATAAAGCAACAAATGAACTAGTCAAAAGTAAATGAAATAAGCATTTTTCAAACATACTTTCTGAATTAAACCAAATATAAACAACTCAAGTCGCACTGTTTCACTTAAGAATAAAATTTAACAAAATATCACAGTTGACCACGACAATCCTTATTAACATGTGATTAAAGACCATAATGCGATAACGAAAATCAAAAATCGCAAAACTTATGTAAAGAATGAAAACAACCATGGATTACTTCAGGAAGAAATGATAGAACCGTTAATTACTAAGATATTAAGTACATTTTACAAATACGACATTAAAGTTTTAAAGTACGAAATAGATTCAATTGAAATGTTATAATTGGTATCGCTTGTGGAAACTTTAAAAACCCCTAATCGTAATCTAAATAAAGTTATTAGGTATCGTTATTAGTATTTATACCAAGATAAATACTTTAATTATTTACAACTAAATGACAGGAACATAAAACAGTTCTTCGGGAAGTTTACTGAAATATATTAAACTTTTCACCATACCTATTAAAACATTACGTATATACAATTAAAGAAGGAATATCTACCTATTCACAGTTTCTATATTACTGAGCTTAATATTATTTCTAATTAAGTTCACAGCGCTTTTACAAGCCCTCTCTAATTTAAAATGTATTTATATCTGGTACTAGACGAAATTATTCTTAGCACGACCTAAATAATTTTGATAGTACAATCCTTTTGTGTTACTTATGTCGTATAATGCTATCCCTGTACAATTCCGAATTTGTTATCTCCATGGCCGATGTCTGCTGACCAAGCCGCTGGTACGCTAACCGAGGTGAGTCTAACAAGATGCCAGGCCCTCACGGCTGGGCATGTCGTTAAATCATCACCACGCACAGTTCGGCTTTCGGTTGTCTTTAGGAATAACATACAATTCGAATCATATGCAGCTTATGACTAGGTAAATTTCATCCTACATCAAATTTAACACTATTTCGCCGTATACCAAATTTACTCACGTATCAATATTACACTTGAAACATAATGTACAGCAGATATAGAAGATTTCATTAGCATCGATACTAGACCACATTAACTTAACAAATTCAAGAACAGTAGTTTTGTGTTACTAACGATATTCAAACGCTTTGTTTAGAAATACTTTAAGTTTGTATGCACATTATATTTGTATCACTGCAATCCACCCGAACTTATATCTTGAAGCACACTCCACTTTATAGCGTCACTGATAACGTCACAATCAACAATTTAACAAATTAAGCTATCAGGGGGAAATTTTTCGAACAGCGAATAACTGACCCAGTCTAGTTGCTGTAAGACCGTCTGCTGCTCCTAAGAGCTGCACGGTAGTACAGCAACCCCACAGTACCGCGGATGACTGTTTACCTTAATAAATCAGTTATCCGCTGTTCGAAAAATTCCACTGATCCTATGCGGACAGATGCGCGAACTGGCTCGGGTGTAGGTCGAACTGGTAGGGGTGGCCGTAGGGATTCATATGGTACGGCACTATGTTCATGGAAGCCATCTTGTGCTCCTTCTTCCACTTCATGCGGCGGTTCTGGAACCAGATCTTGATCTGCCGCTCCGTGAGGCAGAGCGCGTGCGCGATCTCGATCCGTCTCCTCCGCGTCAGGTACCGGTTGAAGTGGAACTCCTTCTCCAGCTCGAGGGTCTGGTACCGCGTGTACGACGTCCTTTGGCGCTTCGTCTCCCCGTTGGCGTTCACCGTACCTGAAAATAGAGACAACAAAGTATTAAAGAGTGATAGCGGACAGATGATTGAGTGGTGCTCGTTACATAAGTTCGTTAAGTATTATTCTGGTCACAAAACGCGAGGCACGTTAATATTTAGATCTGAATGTCCGTCCGAGCGCCAATGAATAGTTGGCTCGATCGGCCCGCGCCTGCCACGCTTGCTCGATTGTGATGTACGCTCGCGGCAGCTTGCTCGATTCAAAGCGAGATTTCTATTGAGAAACCCGAACACTATTGTGCAATTAATTTAAATTTATTTCCCCAGCCTGTCATGTTTCTCTTAATTTATATCGCGCGTGTTACTAAACCTTTTTCTAATATCAGATTTGGCACTTGTTTAGATGGCACGTGAATGTTTCTTAATGAAAGGGAATGATTCAGGAAGCTTTGACAGTTTTAAGCTCGTGCCACGTGTAATCCTACCACTACTTTGATATTAAAATTTCAAGAAAAAAATATTTCTATATAAAGACTTGATAACAACCAGGTTTGTTGATAGGTTGATATCTAATTACCCTTACTACTAGTTCGTACCACAATGTGACCCTCTTGGACCGCGACCACTAATACGCGGTGATCGTAAAATTTTGTCGCGTCGTCGATAACTCGCGGTTGTCGCCGGTCGGCGCGACATCCCGCCGATATCAAAGCAAACGCAGCGGCACGCCGAGTCATGGGTCGCATACTGCACCTGTCACGCGGCGTCGCCCGCCGGCCCACCACTTGGTCCGGCTTGGACGGCCGCCAGTGCCTTGATCGATACACAACTCGTCTCGGGTGTGTCCACCGAATTAAACCGAGTCATTTGTTATTTTTCATCAACTAGACCGCAACGCTAATGAGTTAGATATATCGCTTAAAACAATAAAATTACGATGACGCGCTAAAAAATGTCTCGCTCGCGCAAGATTTTTGCGAAGCGTCTGCAAAAGGACGCGTCCTTTTACAGATATGAGAGTGTTTAAAAATTAATAGCGGTATTTGGTTAATAGAGAAAAAGTAGTAATAAATTCAGCGAGTGCGCCCGATGGCTCCTTATTCCGAGCGAGATGTCAGCCCCGTGTCAATAAAGATGTTTAAAGAAAGTATAAATATGCGATGGGGACGGCGTCGTCCTCAGCGAGGCAACAAGTGAAGACGCGGCAAAAACCCTACCCGATTGATATGTTAGTGACAGCCTGATGCACAAACAACTGAGTGACAGTATTATTTTAACATAATCCTTGTTCAGAATCGAAACGAATGGATGCAATACGGGGACATTGAATTTCAATTCGGACTCAAATATGGTGATATGGTTTAAACGCTTACATTAGGCATGTCATTTGAATATCTATTCACTTTGGTTCAAGTGAATACATCCGGAGTCTGGGATGAAATAATGCCAATCGGAGACTGCAATCTTGGCGATTTGTCTTTGTTTCTTCGAAATTGGCAACGTGATGTAAATGACTTATGACTATTTCATAAACGTTGGTGCCTAAATCTAATACATCAATGCTATCAATATTATTGAGAGAGAAAGACAAACATATTATTATATTCACAGGTATTGATTACACATGTGATTTGTTTCGTTGTAGATATATATGAAGTTTTGGTCGTTTTTAACACATCACCATGTCCGATATATTTCGCCATGTATTTTGACTCCTTGACATCATTTTGATAGACGATGTCTCCATCACCATATTGATGGTGTAAGTAGACTAGACTAGGGCTCAATTTGGCAAATTATTTATACACGTTGAAGGCATATTATCGTTTTTATCTCATCATATGTAAATTACTTCCAGGAAACGAAAAAGTACTGCAAAATCTAAGTTATAACTTGAATAAAATGAACTTCAGTTGTTTATGAGGCTAACAGCTTGTTCTAAGAACGGTTTTGGCTAATCAAGAACTATTCAATCAATAGTTATCTAGGAAGAATTCACTGTTTTTGAGATTCTCCGATTCGAGAAATGCTTTGTTATAAAAACGATTAAAAGATTTTCGGGTTAGGTAAGTTTTTAATCGAAGCTTATTATTGACAAATCGCAGCGACGACGATGCTAGGAGTTCTTTAAGGTAGCTGAGTCCTCCAATAAAAGCTTTAAACCGTTTCAGTAATAAACACCTTACTGCGGAATCCAACTCCAAAAACAGTTCACACTTGGTCGCCTTTTAAGTGATTCTAGGTCACAGACCATTGATATTCCGTCTGGATCTAGACATATTGCATGGTCAAATTTAAACGTATGACGCGACATTTACTATGGATGAGCTATATTTAAAATCTAAAATAGTTCTGTCTGGATACGGATTTTACCAGCACATTTTGCATTCAAAAAACGGTGCGCATTGCCCTAAAATTTTCCACAAGCACATCCCATCAGTTTTCTGTTTGCTGGTAAAGCATCTAAAAATAGTTATTATCATAGATGAAAAATCAACGAGGCTATTTGGATGCTTAGAATATTTTTCCTATCAAGCAGTTTATCCTTCCGTCAACATCGGTACATAAATAACTGGGACTCCAGATACGCCAACATAAAAATGTTATACGATAAAACATCAAAGACGACGTGACTAATGACATCTAGATGAAAACAGAATACATGTAATAAAAGTGACACGTAATCGTTTTTATTTGCGGCTATACATCGTGTCAACGTTAACTATATCGTTTTTTGAATAATAAATAAAATAAATAGCGGTTGAATAGACATTAAGCGGGATTATGAGATGCTTGAATACCTGCTCCTAGTTTTTGGAATAAAATTATGTAATCACTCAGCAATGTCATCAGCTCTTCGTTTTCTTGTACATATTAAATCATAAAAAATATGACAGTATCATCTCAAGCATGCCGATTCTGTTGAGTTTCTTCATACATTTTCATCGCCTTACATTAAAATTTGGTCAAGGAGGACATATATTCAAAAAAGCAAGCGAATTCTTGCCACGTTTTCTCCTCATTGCAACCACACGTGTTTCCAAAGACGTAAAATATTTATGCTGTTGCCGAAGAAGACCCCAAAAAAACGGGTAAGAGAATATGTAAAGATGCCAGTAGGCATCAAGTGAATGTTGCTATGGGCCAAACGTCAGCCTACAGGTTACCGGACGAATTGACAAGCAGCCAGTGCGAATCAGCATATTCTAAAAAACACATTAATCAAAGGTGGCGGGTGAATTTTAGAAACAGATTTTACATGAAACGTGGGTGTTGAGGCTTTGTTTCGTAGGCTGAAATACCATTTGTATAATTCTATAGCCATCTTTATTGTTTAATAAGGGCAGTAAAAACATTTTTTTCCGAAAAAGGGGTGATTGTTTCTGCAAGCGCTTCAAACTTATTACCAAATTTACTCAGGAGGAAAAATGATTGGTGGCCTACTTAAAGAAAATAAGAAATCACTCCACTGACAGGAGCGTAGCGTAATTACAAACTAAGCCAGCTCATTTGAGATGCACAACGACTGTGTCAGTAATTTCAATTTTGCAAGCTGTCGTGCCATACTCTATCACACCATTTTTGAAAAGATTGAAGCGTGACCTACATTGGTTGATCAGCGAAAATAGAAAGTATATTTTCGAGAACTCTTCTAAAATGGTTTCTTCTTTGTTTTTGGTTCATCAGGTTAATATTTTTAGATTTGCAACAAGTTTAGCAACAATGTCTGGTAAATAGTTTAACGGCACTATCAAGTTCACCTGCAGACACGTTCCGTGTCGTGTGTCCGTCTGTCACCATCACATGTCTCCTAGCATTCCACCGCGACAGGCACAAGGTGGTCAGCGACTTGAGAATTCAAAAATACCTTTAACCAGCTTAACAATACTATTCACAATCTCCCAAATTATCAATTTCCAACTCTAAGTCTTCATAGCAATGATGTTTCGTTTGTAGCGGGAACGCAAAACGAACCGGTATTTTTTGACAATTGTATCTATCATCTCACTGATTTATTACTTGTGTTGTATCAATATGAGATTATTTTTACGTTTCTGTCATACAGTATTGACATTATTTTGCAGTTATTGATCGTTTATACTCGCAAGTGTTGTTGATACTAACATTACTTAGGAGCTCGGTTTTGCATCCTCAAGTTTGCGAGAAGTAAGACGTGATTCTTTTGAGTTTAGGTGTATTTTGGAATGGCTGGTTTATTACTGGATTGCTGCTTTGTAGCTAATTATTTTGTGTCACCTATCGCGGGTGTTATTTTTCAAGCGCTACTTAGTTGAAGGGGGTTTCGTTTGAGGTATGCTTCTACCGCGGTATCTCTACAGGCTATCACTTCAATGTGTCAAGGCGCGGTGCCTTTATGCTTATCTTTGGTGTAGGTAGGCTGAGTTGTATTTTTTATTTTTTTTTTATAAAAGAGGGAGGCAAACGAGCAGGCGGCTTACCTGATGGGAAGTAATCACCACCGCCCATGAACACCGGCAACTCAAGTTGAGTTGTCGGTCCGTTGCCGGCCTTTAAGGAAAATAAGAGCTCTTTTCTTGAAGGACCCCATGTCATAACTGGCATTTTTTTTTTACCAGACTGAAACGTTGCCTAAAAGTTAAGGACTGGAATCTTTGGAGTGACTTATTTCATCATCATTGTCATAATTTTAATGGATATCATTTGAGTCTCCTAAAATAAGGACCTTCAAGCAACAACAAACAGCAACTTCATCTGTGAAAAACTTATGACTTAGGTAAAGTAATTACCGCGGAAATTAAAAAAAAAAACTGGAATAAAAGTGTTTTATGATCGTATACAGTATTCGGACTATCTAAACGCCAAATTTTAATTAAATGCCTTCGGCTAAAAATGTTGACATCCTCAGTACAACTTATGTAGGATCCAAACCACTGAGGTCGCTGCCGTAACGTAGACTTTAAATGTGCATTAGAGAGCAAGTTTCAAATAATATAAAAATACATGGCTTTGCCGAAAAAAGTAAAGAGTGGCACGTGTATGCTATGAATAAAGTCATCAACATAATGTACCTAACTATTAGATCGTATTTTCTTAGCTTAAAATACCTCGTCTTGCAGCGCTTATTATTTGGTTCGCTACCCTCTTATTAACAACAAAAACTAATGTAATTGCACATCATCTCCAAATCTTGAATAAACATCTTAAATTTAATATAACCATGAAAGGATGAAAAATAATCCAATTTGCGCAGCGCTTGGGCATCCATAAAAGAGCCGAAGATGGCCGATTGGAAACCGAGCGCGCACGAAGCGAGCAAGATTGGATTTCTCACGTTCATACTAATCACGACGTGGAAATATTAACGCATTTAGTGCCTATTATAGTCATTTTCTAAGTAATTCGAACACACCAGGTGTGTCATCGGTTTTCAATGTCTTAAGGACTCTAATGCCTCGTCAAATTTACATAACACGCTATAAATCCGCGCAGGCGCTCGGCGCCGTTGATCAATTCTTATTGGAGCTTTTTCGATGGTCTATTTTGATCTCCGTCTCAATCCGACTCTTGTTCTATTTTGTTTAACAATAATACCGCTGGAAGTTATTGTCTGGCTGAAATAAGCAGTTATTTAGTTGTATTGTTTCTTTTCTATTACGATGGAGATTTCAGCGATAAAGTATAATATCTTGAATTATGGGTATTTCTGGCACTTCAGAGATCAAATAAATTGATAGGTAAGTGCGAATGGTATATAATCTTACCAAGCTTGGCCTGGATTGTAGTAACTAGCCCAAAATACGAAAAAACACCGCTAGGAAAATGAATAAGTTTAGAAAATTACTGATAATACCAGGAAATGATAATTTCGAGCAGAACTGTAATGTATTTGCTATCAACAGAACTGACTTAGTTATAACTAATCTAAAATTAACAAAGCCCTCCTTGCCATTCAATGCCAAGCTTTAATTTCATGTACAAAATGAACTCCATATGGAGTCATTGGTAAGCAATAAAACAATCTCTGGTAGGCTAGGTAATCCGCTGGTAATTGCCCTCGCGCATGGAAACCTGTTTTATCTATTTGACGAATCGCTAGCGTACTCCGGAGCTACCACGATCTTGGATGGTCACACACTGAATGTAGTCAACCATAGTAACTTATAAGAGGTGGATTGATAAATTGAAGGAGCTGTTATATTTTTCCTCGTTGTTGTGCTCTTGGCTTGTTTTGAATTTGCTTTTGGAAAAACAGATACTCGTAAAACTGAAGATTTAGGCATTGAGGAAATTGGCAGTGTTAACACACAATACGAGAATTGTGTTTATTTCGGCCCCTTCCTAAGATTAAGAATTTCGCCATGAATTAACTTAATTTTGGAACATTTCAAAAGTCCAAATTAATAAATTTGGACTTTTTAAATGTGCGTAAGTTTGTCAACCATTTTGTTGAGTGGAGACCATGTCGGCACACGTCAACCTCATTGTACTTTTAAATTTAATGGTGTCGCTTATATAGGGGATAAGAAGTGATTATTTAACGTTATTGTGTCTTTTCTATGATGTACTCCTATCTTGATGTGTTTTTTGAATAAACGTTTTTCTATTCTATTCTATTTATGAGACAGATTGTGCAAGTAATAGACACCATAATCATTTTTGATTTCAGAATATTGAAGTTCTATTTGTATAACGGTTGCAAACATCTTTGATTGAATACTGGCGCCGCCACACAAATTCTCGAATCCTGCATAGAAACTTGCAGAGAATGTCGTCCTCAAGGAAGACGGACTAGATCCCGCGTCGCACACGCAGGATAACCGCAGCTAATCCATAGTTTATTTTGCTCAAGCAGTAACCAGCTAACCAGTACTTAAACTGCGATTACCTACCGGTTATTTATACGGAGTCACAAACACGAGGAACGGGGAAACGGCTGATAAGGTCAATTGTGATTTATCTCACGTCCAACTTGACGTTTGTAATTTTAGTTGCGCTGTAAGATTGTATAATGTGTACAAATATGGGTGGCAGGTTTAAAATTGTAAAAGGCTTTTTAAATACCTCGCTACTTTTAATGGCGAAACGCATTATTTTCCTTATTTCTTGTTTTTTGAAATCTTGAATCATTTGGGTTGCTTAAAACAATTAAGTGTACTAAAGTAATTCGAGATCCGTGCGTTATTTTTATTTTTTACAAGACTTTTCGGAATGCTTGTTTTTAGGGTTCCGTAGATTTTTTTTAAAAAGAACATTTCCAGGATCACTCGAGCGTCTGTCTGTCTGTCCATCCGTCTGTTACAACCAATTTGGACCAAATCAAATTGGTGAAATTTGGTAGGATGGTGTAATCTAATGACCCAAATACAGATGTGCAAAGTAATTTTTTTTATTAGTGTCTAAATGACCGGGGGAAAAATTTAATTAAAAAAATTAAACAAAAAAGGTTTACAAACCTTACTGTGTCAAAAATAAAATGAAAACACTCGTTATGAGGATCTCAAATAATATTTTTGTTATTATTGTTAAATAAATATTTTTGATTTTATTCATGAAAGAAGACCAAAATTTACTATTTCCCCTGAAAATAAAAACGTACACACGAGTTCAACTCGCACTTGGCCGGTTTTATACATTATATGAATGGCTCAAACGGTTATTTAATAAATGAAGCAAAATCACGCATCACACTTAAGACGAAGTTTTTAGAGTTTTTGGTAATTCTGTAGCTCTGCCTACCCCACTCTGGGAATGAAGGCGTGAAGGTATGTATGTATGTACTTAAGACGATGTAATAAACCCCAACTCAATGAGTACCAAAAACTCAACACTGGTACACATTTTGAATGGAAATCAGATACTCTGGCGCTAGCGTTAAAAATATCGCGCAGTAAATAATGCCGTATATCAAACTTAATAACACACGCCCATCGCAATTCCTCATGTGCGGAAAGCTAATTGAATATTAAACTCATCGTAAATCTTTAATTATAGAAGTAATCATTTCAGTTTCGTTGTTTGGTTAGGAATGTTTATGGTCTGTGGACTCCATTTTGTAATGTCTTATGTTCCGGGCCACACCTCAGTCGGCATAAACAGTCAGACATCTTCCGTGTCATGTTATTTATTACCTTTATCTCGACCACCGTCCCGGCCAGTGCACAAACAAACGACATACAAGACAAATCGCCCGATTACCTGAGGCGTGCCTGGACCATGCAAATCCCCAATTTTAAACTCGCTCATTATTAAGTTTTGAAAAGTAAGAGTATAATAATCTAGTTTCAATGGGGACATTAGTAGATTAATTACTGTGACATTTTGAAGAAAGACTTTCGACTTTCTTTGGGTTGCGACAATGGACGGGGTTTCGCAGTGACTTCGTGAAATATTGTCCTATTTTTGAATGCAGACTGACCTTGCGCTGCACGCAAGCCATGGGTTTTGCAACATTTGGTAATTTTCGCACACAAGTGATTTATACAGTCTGCGGACGCCCTTTGTTGTATTTTTCAAGAAATACCACTTGCGGTGAATTTGTAACAGGGTTGAAAGGAAATTGTTAACAATGTTGAACACTTTTAGTTTTAAACAGTTTATGAACAAAAGGATCGTTAGTAAATGGCTACGGGACAAAAGAGTAGACTTTTTGCTGTGCAAATGTACTTGTAAAGTAGAGTTATAAGGCACAATGGTACATTAATAGATCATGATATCATAGTAGAACGTAATCGCTGGTTTAGATCGTGATGTAATTGAAAATAAAACGCGCCTACTAACATTAAATACTATTATTATAATGAACATGCTGATAATAATAATAAAAAAATACACAGTGGTTAGACAGTAAAACTAAATCTGACAAAAAACCAAAATAATAATTTTGCAAATTTCAAAACTGTAACTACAAAAATATTCAAATGAATCAGAACAATGCCGGCGCATAACAATCTGACGGTTACCAATTAAAACCATTAATCCGAGCCTAGATACCGCAGCCGCGACCGCCGAAAGAAATCTCCATACAAAACATAATACGGACGCGTTGAACGATTTATTCGACGACCCGTGGGCCGCAGCTCCTTATTGTATATTATTGTAGTGACACCGACTAATTCAGTGGTCGACTGATGAGCCGACTGCGGGGAAAGATGGTTAATGTTTGGAGATTGTTCTATTAAATTAACTGCGAGTTCCTCATTCAGTTACTTTGTAAGCCGCTATGACTGCTCTTTAAATAACTTTGATGAATTTTAGCGTACATTATTCTGGTAGTCTTTCCTTTCAGGATTTAAATTGGTAGATTGTTTCTAACTGAATGGTTTTAGTTTGTCTTGGTCATTGAATGTCTTGTCACCAAATTATATTGCAAGATGATGTGATGATGCTTCCATTTTTAAAACAAGTAAATGGCAAACTAGAGCAGTTAATAATTACATGACAACTCGTAACAGTTAGTTCTACAAGCAAGAGTGAATAATCAATAACATTGTACCCATCAAATATTTAATTACTTAACCGACTTACGATAAATAACGTTCTATCTACGATTAATACTCTGGTTACAAATTGGTAGTAGTTTAAAGTAGCTTTTCATCTTAGTCTTAGATCCTCTGTCTCGAACGAACGGGTGCGCGTGAGTTGTCAGCGCGGACAGCTGGCAGGCGCGTACGCCGTCACTGGTGTCAAGGCGTTTAGAAAATAGGATTCTTGGTATAACTTAAAGTGGACATTTAGTGAAAGTGGTAAATTGTGTAAATGAGGAATAGGTATGAAATATTATTTCTTCAACACCCTGTGTAAGTTGCAGTTGTGATATTCGTGATCAAATTCAATGTCAAAGTGAATTAAAATTAGAACTTAAGCTGCAGTGACATGTTTTTATCACTTTATCTTACCGGTTACCAATAAAATAAGACACATATATAGAGGTTTTGTTGTTAAGTTCTACTAATAAAATGTTTTGTCTCTGTAAATTCGTAGGTTTTGGTTTAACCCTTAATTTGGCAGTGTTCATCACAGTGAACATACTATAATGTTCACGTTTAATGTTTGGAATGTTTTTTTATTTTTTTGCTGATTCAAAATCAAAAAGGGTTTGAATTCCCGACTTTTTTTTATTTTTGCCAAATTAAGGGTTAAGACAGTAAAATAAACAAAAACTTGTCTACACTAATATTAAAAGAGGAAAGATTTGATTGTTTGTTTGCATTGAATAAGATCCGAAACTACTGGACCGATTTCATACATTATTTCACCATTAGCATCCTAAATTATCCCTGATGAACATCGTCGGAGTCGCGGGCAACAGATTGAGTAATAAAAATAATATTATGTGCCAACCATTATGCAAAAAATTACGTACGTTTTCTACAATAAATCACTATTTAGCACAAAAACCAGTGTCTCCCTGTCAAAAATATTGCTACAAACTGTTTAATGTTAAATCTTCAGCATATTTTTACCAATTAAAACATCAGTCTATTTACAGCGTGATCACAAAACGCGGGAAACGCTCGTCTGACGAGAGCTCTTGAAAGCTCATGACATTTCAAAACAAACGTCGACGTCAGCGCTCGATGTTTGAATGTTTTGACTGGCCAAATCGCGGCGTAAACCACCGGGCACTAAATAATCTGTTTTAAGTCTGATGAGCTCTTTATAATTTCACGTGTAATAAAATGAACGGTGGTGTTTGATGCTTGTTTTGATCGCGATATAATTTAAAAGCATATATGTGACAAAAGTGACATCGCTCATACAGTAAGTATTTACATAAAATAAACGTGAAATCCCATCCCATGCCATTTTTAGTATTGCGTTGCGAAAAACGTAACAATCTTTATTTCCCCGTGACTGTTCGTGTCTAGTATGACACCAAATAAATAACATTAAAAACAAGGATGATCGTTTAAAAATTGAAAAAACTGCAGACAGTTGTGAGACTATACACTAGTTGCTCGTAAAACAATAAATTCACACCCTTTATACTTCAGACACATTTATCCCCGCTACAGTGGGGTGTATCACGAGTATTCATAACATTCTTTGTGATAAAAAAATGAATTACGAACGAATAATTATGAATTAAGCATTAACACCGGCACCTAGCTCCCCTGAGTCGTGCGTTAGAAACATTAATCATTGAGTAATGACCTATTTTGAACTGAGTTAGTTGAAAGTCACAAAATAGGCGACAGACAGGTGATGATTACTTAATAATAGTTGTACTTTAAAAAAAGAAGTATTAACGTTGTTATGATGGTTTACACGTATACTTACTCTAATTACTGTCTTAATAATGGATTTAAAATTACGTTGGAATGTGCTCAGTACAATTCTTGCAGCACTACTTGGTCTGATCTTGACAACTCTTTAACCTATTTACAACCTTATCAAAGGTATCGAGAGTTGAAATTAAGTAGCAGAAACCTGTTGCAAATACAGCATGATGTGAAAGTGTGTCCTATTTTACTGCTGCCTTATTAAACCACGCCCAGTCTTGTTGATAATAATAAACCAATTAAAAACGACAATTGCTAGCCGCCATTTTAATTGGTTAAGTTTTCGAGTAGAATTCGAAAATAAATTCATTTTGTAATTGATAAAACTAAATGTAATTGGCTAGTTGTTAATTGTATTAACCAGATATTATTTGCAAGCAACAAGAGAGAGCAGCAATCTATGTTACATATTTAATGATAATAACGTACAATTGTATAGCGAAGTACTACTTCCAAATGGATTCTTGATCAGACATCGATCAACAAAAGCTCTATTAATAAATCGATCAATCTGCGTTTGGCGTTTTAATTGCGCGCAGTTTATTGCGCTTTAAAAGTTAGGGAAACGGAAACGCAACGATATTTTTTCCATAATATGCAATCATTAATAACTGTCGGTTTGTTTCCTTGACGGACGCACTCGCCCCACTGTGCGGTGGGGTAGCACCCTGTTAGTTTGGAGCGAGCTTCGATTGCACATTGGTAAGGAATTGGCAAATATTTGGGAAAGTTAGTGTTCTTGTTTTGAATTTTAACTGTAATCAAGTCCAGCAGCGGTGTTCGCATACTTTGCACGTTTGAATTTCGATGTGAAGGTAGCAAAGCTGATAAAATTACTAGCAAAGGGCAGCGCATTTGAGCATTTCTAAAAAAGTTTGTACATTTCATTTACGACTTCGATTTGCAAAAAAAAATTGCAGGTTGGTAGGGTGAATGAAGCTGAGCCTAAATAACATAGTCTCCCAAAATGTCCTCATACATTTGTATGAAACTTTCCTTTTTTGTTACTAAATTTCTTAGGTTCATGGTAACAAAAAAGGAAAGTTTCATACAAATGTATGAGGACATTTTGGGAGACTATGTTATTTAGGCTCAGCTTCATTGACTTTACCAACCTGCATTTTTTTTGCAAATTGAAGTCGTGAATGAAATGTACAAACTTTTTTAGAAATGCTCATTTGTAATCAGAACTGGTGACTAATAATATTTGTTGCACATAGCCATTAAAGATCTCTTTTGTTAAAATTTCAAAAGTTTAAGTGGCCAGTTCGAAATCCCGACGTTTGGTTACATACATACATAACCTTTTTACTTATGCAGTGCAGATCAGCATTTTTTTTTGGTTATTTAGGTGGTAATTAGGTACATATTACAAATAAAAATCCTTCCTTCAGCAGTCGGATTAATACATGTAAAGTTAGTATATCCACAGGAAAGGGTACAACCAAACTACGATCAGTAAAATAATTCTAACTTATGTGCTTTCCCGAGCTTTCCTATTCCATGTTCTATTTGACTTTCCACACCCGTTTCAACCCTTCCAATAACCATTGAACATGTTCTAGAATTAATGAAGTGGCGTGTCGACCCCTGTCACTGACGTCAGCCTGTCCTGTCGATCGTAAACATGTCGGAGCCGTCACGTCGTGAACACGGTACTCGGAATTTCCTAGTTTCCTTGAACACGTCACAGCATGGCTTGGTTCTAAATATAAGAGTTATTTGTAAGGATTTTGTATGGGTTATATGTTTATAGTAATATTGCATGTATTTTTTTGACATAAGGACATAAATAAACTGTAAATTTTCTTCGTGTGATAAATAAGAGGACTTCGAACAATTTATTTTTACTTTTTGTTTTTAATATCGATTCTTTTACATTATACGTAAATATTAAAATGTGTTCATAATTTGTGTTAAAGCTAACGAAAAATAATCGATAAAAGTACAAGTCGCTCATATTTTTTTTTTAAAAACGGAACCCTTATTAGGATCACTCGTGCGTCTGTCTGTCACAGCCAATTTCCTCCAAAACTACTGGACCGATTCAGTTGAAATTTGGTACACAAAAGTAAATTGATGACCCAAACACAGTTGTGAACAGTAACTTAATATTTTTTAAATATGGGTCATTTTCAGGAGACAGATTAGGAAATTAAAAAAAAAAGTAAACCTTACTATGTCATATATCAAATGAAAGGGCTTACTATAAGGATCTCAAATACATTTTTGTTATTATTATAACATAAATTGCCGTGTGGTTGCCGGCTTAGAATAGTGCCACTCCATGTCTTCCCGTGGAAGTCGTAAGAGGCAACTAAGGGAATAAAGGCTTGTAGTACTGTTAGGCGATGGGCTTGCAACCTGTCACTAATATACACTATTAAAAATCTTAGCCTAATTACTGTGCAAATTGTGGTTACAGAGTTATCAACAAGTTTTTAGAGTTGTTGGTAATTCTGTAGCTCTATCTACCCCACTCTGGGAAAGAAGGCGTGAAGGTATGTATGTATGTAAATTGTTTTGATTTTATTCATGAAAGAAGACGATAATTGACCATTCCCCCCTGATCTACGACACTACTGACACTATAATTTTGAAAATAACTCAAAATGTAATTAATTGGCTGTATCTAAAGGATTCAATTTAAAAAAAAGACGTATGTATGGAACCCGCTCCACGCGAGTTCAACTCGCTCTTGGCCGGGTTTTTACATTAAACTAATATTTAAAGGTATTTATTCAGTACCCCACAGGTACTTTTACACGTCAAATATCCTCCAGTGCTTCACAAGAGAAGATAAAATAGCCTGGAAAACTGTAGCTAATACACTCAGCTCGAAGTATCCACTCCAGCATGAAGTGGCGTGTACAGTCGTGGCAATTTTAATACTAACTCCGACGCCTCTTGCCCCGCCCACGCACAGCCAAGGACCCTAAACCGTGTCAAATATATATGTGAGTTAGATGCCTAGGCACTGAACGTGATAACACGCGACGTTGACTGTACCAGTCCAAACGCTTTAAGTAACACGCGAGTTTCTTACACTGAAACTATTAAACACGCCATAGAGTATAAAGCGGAAATCTTCGCTTGTCTAATACCTATTATACAGGGTGGAAGGGGACGAAAGCCTTTTTCGAAAAAACAATGTCATATATGAAAGATTATCTACCAGAGCTTGACAAGAGGAGACCACTGCTGAGAAGAAACGCGCGCCGCACGAATAATATTACAATGGTACTACTTAGTCTAGCATTATATAAAGCTATCAATATTAAAATAATATCAAATAACCTGCGTAGTTTGAGCAGGAAAAAAACACTTATGTGTATGTAAGACGGTGCAAGACGACCACAAATGTGATGTATAATAGATTTTCAGTAATTAGAAACATATATCCAAATTATTTCAACTGCAGGTCCAACTAAAAATCTCAAGTAAAACTAATTAAATTATAGGCCCGCTTAAGTTAATAACTAGTGGAAAGCTAGTTTTAAAGAAACCATTTGCATTTTGTGATATTGTCGTCAACGTAAGCGTTATTCTATATATCATCATTACTTTGACTAACGTATCAATAGCCTATATCACTTCAACGACCAAGACGAATCTAATGACACCTCTCTGTTCAAAATCGGTCAAGCCGTTTGGGCTACAGAGGGTCACAATGGAACGGACATATACACGCGGGTAAAAACTAGTAAAATGTAAAAAAAATGGTAAAATTAGTGATGATGTCAAAGTTCGAGCATATAGGTATCTTGTTATTTATGAGGTTTAAATTAACTTTTACAAGATGGTACCCGAAAACGGTTAAAGACAGATATATTAATATAGTTTAAATACATACATACCTTCACGCCTGTAATCCCAGTGTGGGGTAGGCAGAGCTATAGAATTACCTACTTACAACTCTAAAAACTTCTTGATAATTCTGTAACCACATTTTGCACAATTAGGCTCAGATGTTTACCAGTGTATTAGTGACAGGTTGCAAGCCCATCGCCGAACAGTACTACAAGCCTATATTCCCTTAGTCGCCTCTTACGACATCCACGGGAAGATATGGATTGGCACTATTCTAACCCGGCAACCACAGGGGATATAGTTAATTATAGTTTCTTGAAGAAAAATAAATACGTCCGTTTCCATTCGAACAACATGAAACAATTCACTCATAGAATTATATCCGATCCAAAAGCCTTTTCTTGTATAGTCTTTATTATTTCTACTGAGCCGATCTTCTACACAAAGGCCATTGTTTGTAAACAATACCATTGTCTTTCTTTGTGTCCGTAACACCAAGCCGATTACATACAAAAAAGTTAGAACTACATTGAATGTACATTGAATTATCAACCCTACTCTCTTAGTCAGTAGGTTTAAAATGTAAAGTGTCAGGATACCGATATAAGTTTTGTGTAGATGATAGTATTGTGTAAAGAATAAGCACAGTTCAAATAATAAAGACTTATATCTGTATCCTGGCACTTTACATTTTAAACCTACTGACTAAGAGAGTAGGGTTGATAATTCAATGTACATTCAATGTAGTTCTAACTTTTTTGTATGTAATCGGCTTGGTGTTACGGACACAAAGACAGACAATGGTATTGTTTACAAACAATGGCCTTTGTGTAGAAGATCAGCTCAGTTCAAATAGTAAAGACTATACCTGTGGACGTTTCTTAGCAGTCTCTTCTCAAAAAGGGCCGGTAGAAATTTAACGTGTGAAAGAGTCCATGCCGCCTACTTACTGAATGAAGTTATCTATGAACGGGTTAATAAATCAGGAAGGGTTTTTACACAAAAGTTTAATTTTGCCTGTGATTTTCAGCTCAATTTCGTTAGAGTCAGTTAAAGTTTATTTTATAAACAACAATGAAATTTCAAAGCATAAATGTTTTATTTCAGTCGGGATATGGCGAAAGATTACCATTCTCCGTCATAGACCATCGATAAACTTTTAATCGTTTTACAAAGGCTTCAGTAGAAAAATCTGCTGAAATTGAGCTCTAAAACTGTGACCAGTAATTCTCATTTGCCTTGGCTGACCAGGCCAGGGTTGAACATTCCTTAGACTAGGGGTTCCGTGAAGGACTTGAACTATTTAAATTCCTGTACGATTCGTTGCGCCGCTGGTTTATACGGGGCCGTTAATTTTGTTCGAAATTGAACTCTATTGATTTTCTCATCCATCAATCTAATTCAAGTCTAATGTTTAGATAGATTAATGCTCAAATATTTTGTATAGGGTTGATTTTCATTGTAAACTCTGATAAAGAGTGATTTTTAGCAGTAAAGCTTAAAGTAAGCTTGATTCAGGGTAAAGATAAGATAAAAACACCAGGCCCAGCGCAGCCAGACAGCAAATTTTTATAACCATAATTTAATATTAATAATAGATGTAGAAAAAAACTATTATAACAGTCTTTAGTTTTAAATTCAATTAAATACTAATGATTGAAAGGGATACGCAATATACGTCAAACAACAGATGTTTTGACAGCAACAATATTAATTGTGACATCGTTGTCGTTAGGGTATCACCCAGAAAGCTCTTCCGTTTCCACATCATTAATAAAATGAGCAATAGTCGAAATATTTATCAATGGCATAATCGATACAGAAACAATTATAACCACATCCATCAAAATTCTAAAGTACTTGGTGGAGGCGCTGGGATAACTTCACTCTTTACTTTTTATTCAAGAATGAACTGAAACTGTTCCATATTACAGTTCAAGTTACAAGCAGAACCAAATATTCCTTTAAAATTTGTATTGACGACGTTAACTTTGGCGATATAAGTCCTCTTTTCCTTTGCCATAAGATAACAATTGGAGTACAGTGCGGTATCGAATAACATTTAAATTCTTATCTCTGGTCTGTCACACGGCGAGAACGTCAAAGTTTGAAGCAAAGAACTCTGAATAATTAATAGTTGATGATACGTAAGGATCGTAAACAAAAGCGGTGATAAATGGATTAAAGACTGATACCAGATAAAAGAAACTGTTGGTAGTAAATCGTACTTCATACGGTCAGTTTTTGGTGTGGCTTCACGCTACATAGTTGTGTAACTTATTAAGAAATTGTTTTTAAACAATTGATTTCTAAGCATTACAAATATGATTGTGGACTGTACAATAGTAGACTTTGAATGAAGTCTGATAACTCAAATTCTTTCATCACCTCAGCAATATATCAAAATTAACGTCCACGCACTTGGTTTAGACATCGATAATTAGTTGCTGTTTTGTTATATTTGTATTATTTTTAGCAACTTTTCTTCATCGAAAGTTCTTAAAAATTAACTAACAAAATTATTCTTCCGTAATGGTCACTATGTTTAAAGTTCAATGCAAACGTCTTGTGTATCTTTTGTTTCACATTTGTAACCATATCTAAATCGATCTCCAATATTTGATTAATTATTATCACTATCATCATATTTTTGATCTGTATCTTTGGCATTATGTAACACCGTATCAACCTTTCGACCTCTCTCATCGTCGTCCAGTTTGTTTAGATTACGTGTCGGTGTAACAGACGGCGTGATTTTAATATCATAACTCTTTGTAGTGTTTAGAATTTAATGACATATCTGCTGTCAGATAGCTTGATACATTTCGAGGCGTGACTCGTTTTGTAATAATGTGCCATTAGGAGTCGATTTAGTTAGTTATTGATTACGTTTGACACTAAATTGTGGTTTAGTTTCGTTGTGGGAAGTGGGCTGTCATAATTTGACTGCCAAGAACTTGATTTTGAGTACATTTTGTATGAAAATATAAAGGCTAGGCACTTAACTTTTCACTGGCAGACCTGAGTCACTGACTTACCTATATATCAATACACAGCCGAGACTACTGTACCTAGAAACTGGAAATTTGGTACAGGGGTTCCTTTTATGATGTAAGTGAGCACTAAGAAAGAAAATGTACCCCCAACGGGAAGAAATGGGGGGCAGTAGCGGGAAACGAATTCTACGAGTACGAAGTCGAAGACGAAATTGAGATGGTTAAAAAAAAATGTCATAACTCAATCCATCTGTCATGGCTCTCTTTACTTTGTAGGGTTAATATCTGTGATGGTACTGACCATCAGAAACACTGTAAACTGACCACTCTTGAATCTTGTCAACTTACAATATAACCCGCTAGTGGTCAGTTAACAGTGAGCTTTAATATCACAAGTTAGACAGGCAATTAATGAGACAGCGATTAACAATTTCTATAGCTCTATCCCTTTCAATATCTGTACCTTGACCGGTTAAAATATGGCTTCTGCATGCCTATTATGGTCGTGGATACAGATGCGGACAAATCTGGATACCACATCTGTCACTTTCTGACCAGTAAGTAAGTGCGAGAGGGACGCATGCTTTTTCCACCACGATAAAGGCTACTATAATACGAGTCTTGTAGTGTAAGCGGATCATATTCTCTTCTTAGTAGAAGTAGGCTACAAGCTGTTAATCGGACTGATAGGCCGAGAAATTTACAGTTATTGATTAGATCGATAAAGTTATGTATTGCATTCCAACAAATAGCCTCTCTCGGCCTCAGTCCGACTATTAGCATGTACGATGTGTTTGAGCGAGTCACGAGTTCACGACATTGGTTATTCAAAGTTGTGACTATTCTACTTTTAGAAAGCTTGTAAAACCATTTTTACACGTAACCTGATCCAAAATATGCTCAAAAACATAAAATAAAAGCTTATATAAAACCTGATGACCATTTAACCGTTTCTTCTCCAAAACGCATCATTAAAATGACGTAGTAGTTATACCTACGGTCGTAACTCGTTGCCTCAACACGTGTGGTTCCAAAATCAAATTAAAATCATGTTTGATAAGATCGAGTGGCGGTTATGGAAATTTATGACTATATTACCTGCGCAGGCGACTCACGCTAGGGTTGTCAGAATTATTTTGTCATTCGTATTTTGAATTTAGAGTGAGCGACCAAAATATCGTATAGTCAAAAGCTCTAATATTTATAAATGGCCTTTGCGTCAAATATAATACATAGACCTTATTGTGTAGTATTAGGAGCGAGTACCTTTGGAGTATATTTTTGACGTTTCGGGAGTGTATTGTATTATGTTGTATGTTACCTGAATTAGACGTTTTCTACTCTATTATATATTTATGACTTTGACTGTGCATAGGGTATAATTACAATAGCAAAAAATTATGTTTTTAATTAATAGTTATAACATAACGACCTAAAAAAACGCTTTAAAAAAACTCGTCAAAAATAATTTAAAAAAACTAGGACTAAAGGACCTAACACAATACCTCATTCTTACCACATTACAATGGTCAACCCTACCAGCGTCCGACAAAAACCAGGGCCGAACTCCGCAATTATTTATGGGATCCGCAAATGATTATAGTTTACGAGCGTTTGACTACGCCTCTGGCGGTGCCCAGGCGCAGCTAATGTTGTGAAAATGGTGTCATTTTGCCGAAAAAATGCCGAAATTGAAAAACGCGTATAATTCTACACGATTTCGAAGTATTTGGGTCGCAAATTTCTCTTGATTACTGCTTCGGTTGAGTAATGAATGGAAATTTCGCGTTCTCAAAAACGCATTCGCGACCGGCTTTAAACTACCGTAAGCTACCATATAAACCAGACTAAACCAGTTAAAGGCTATGGAGATGGTATAATTGTAAAGGTACTTAACAAAATATACATGGATGCTACTGTTCTACTTTTTAATGTGTTATCACGCGTTTTAAAATAAAATAACTCAAATGGAATCCAAGGTTCACTGGAGCTCACAAGAATGTCCGACGAAACAGAAATAAATCAGTCAGATGACAATTTAAAGTGGATAACCCACTAACTGTGACCATTTTAGATACCTTGATCTGATCTCGTCGAATCCAAACTTCACGGTGCACTGAACAAGCCTATTTGAACCCTATAGTACATAAAACAAAGTATATTTTCTTGTGTTAATTGCTCGAGGTGTGGGAGTCTATAGTCTATAGTCGCATGCGCAGAGATTTATGTTTTTATTTAAACATTAATGATTTAGTGTGAGCGATTAAACTATGCTAATTTGTTATTTAATTGATATTAACTGGTTTGGTAAGTTTAGAACTACCTTAAATAAAATTACTTATGTTTTTTCTGTGCGTTATTTTTTATCTCTAGTTACCTATCTCATGGTTTAAGTATTTGTTTGTTTATATTATAACCTCCTTATAAATTTAAGTTAAAACCATGTATAAGATAACGTTTAAATAAAGTAAAGGCAACCATTTCCAAACTACCAAACGCTATTGAAATAAAGGGAAAAGAATCATTCTTAGTTATCAATGAAACAAAGTCAGATAAAGCACTATTGGAATAACGCCACAAGAACCACTTCTGCAGGGTTATTGTGACATAGCTATGAAGTTCAAGTTACGCTGAGAGGAAAGGACAGAGCTATAGCAGTTATATAACTGCAAAGCTAGGTCATAATAACCTCTCGGATTAGTGCTAAAACATAGTCACAAGAGACCTTGATATCTCATCAATAAAGTCATATTTTCAACTTGAACCACCAAAGAAGTTACGTCAAAGAAATCACCTTTGATTACCATTGGAGCAAACGTTTAAGCCAAAAGGTACGAGTATTTTATCGGAAATCCGCAAAGCACCCGGCGCCAGCTCGCCCCTACTTTACGATCTGTTAAAAGACCCAAATTCGCTCCAAATTAACACGAAATAAAAAACGTATCGATGCCTGTAAAAAAAGCCAAGGTAGAAGATAAAAGTTTAAAACAGGCCCACGTCAAAACATTTGATTGTATTAATATTTATGGGTGCCGCCGCGGGGCGAAAAAAAAATGTACATCAGCCCGTTTAGCTTTTAAGGAAACCGCGAATCTTTTGTTGAAAGTTATTTATGGACATGAAAACAATTGCAGTGTTACCATTATTTCACATTTGACAGCAATAACTGTATTATATTGTTTTTTGCGGACGTCCGATGAAGACGTCGGACGGCACCAACAATGCTCCAGTCTATATTGTGCGTGAATTGACTTAATTCAGTATATCATGACTGTAATAGTGTAAAAAAGGCACATTGTGTCTTTTTGTAAGTCATTGACGAGTTAATAAAAGTTCTTATGAGTGTAATGGAAGGGTTATTCGAATCAATCGAAAGATCTAGCTTCCAAGGAGCTAAAGAATCTGAACAATTTCTTGCATGAAGCGGTATACTATTTGGAAGATAAAAATAATACTATTTATGCCACCAATACTCTACTTAAGAGCATTGTGAATTTGTGAAGCGCCAGTAAAATAGCGTAGCTGTCAAAAAAATTCATACAAATTTAGCACCGGCCGTTAACGTTTCTCACCCCCTAAATCAAGTCCGATTTTCACGATTTTTGAATATGTTGTAGTTATTATTAAGAACTAGGTCTGTACGTTTCTGTTTTTTAATTTGTTTCATTTTAAGAAGTATTGTCGGGTAAAGGAAAACGTTCAGACATAGTTTTTCATGATGTCTACAGCATATTCAAAAATCGTACAAATCGGACTAGGTATGGAAATAGGTTTTGTATGGAAATTTTTAGCTTCACAATCCTCGTGAGAACCAAGAAAATAGTGATCGCTGGCTTTTACATACTCGGAGGGTACGCTGACGCCATTCATCGTTGTTCATTTATTAATTTAAATTGGTACTACAAGATTATTTTACTTGGATATCTTTAGAACTGGAGTCTCTTGGCATGTCTTGGGAGAAAGTCAGTAAGGCAACGTAGGATCGATCGATTCAGATGGAGAGCTGTATTATAAGCTCTACCTTCCATCAGGAGTTGAAAGGATATTGAAGAAGAAGAGGAATCTTATTGGAAAATCATTGCATCAATCTCTTATGCAAATATTGCCAAATTAAATACTACCTAAGCCTAATATTTGAAGGGTCATACAAAATTTTGAATAATAATCTATAAATGCGATCCTATTTTAGATGAGCAGTTTAATGGATTCCAAATTAAGATAATAAAATAAGAAGATAGTTAAAATGCCTTGTGGTTAGAATAGTGCCACTTCGTATCATCCCGTGGATGTTGTAACAGGCGACTAAGGGAATAAAGGCTTGTAGTACTATTAGGCGTTGGGCTTGCCACCTGTCACTAATACGCTGGTAATCATCTTAGCCTATTTGTCCAAAATGTGATTACAGAATTATCAACAAGTTTTTTAAGGTGTAGGTAATTCTGTAGCTCTGCCTACCCCACTAACTAATTATGTTAAAATGTAAGTTAAGTTAGCAATATACATATACTTAAGTTCATACCAATATATTCCTCTTTTAAAACAATATGTTGACCCAGTCCTCATTCAAAAATCTGTAACGCAAATTTACTTTCATACAATTCTGAATTTTAAATCATTTTCAATTTCTCAAACTTTACACTTGCAAATCTACAGTTGCATAATACTGCAACTCGTACTCCTAAGAAACTTATGCTTCTGATGCATATGCATACGTAAATGCATAATTGTGCAAAGTGTGGTTACAGAATTATCAACAAGTTTTAAAAGTTGTTTGTAATTCTTTAGTCCTGCCTACCCCACTTTGGGAAGTGAGTTTATGTATGTATGTATGTATTAATATGTGATTATTTCGTTGCCGTTATAATAGCCATGACTACTCATTACTAGTGAGTACAAGCTGGGGCTCTATCTAACGGGTGATAACAAAAAAATGAGAATCATTTTCAGTAGTCTTAAAAAAAAAATCTATTGCCATAGACAAAAAAGTTGTTCCAGATGTTATTTGTACCTCTTTTGATATTCTTGATTTTCATTTGTTTCATTTTTCAATCATTTATAATTGTTAAAATAACGCCGAAACAAGAAGCTCTGCGAAAACGCGTTGTACATTTTTATAATAAAAATATAAACATGGGGAAAAAGTACACAGTAGATAATTTTACCAAAGAAAATGTAACAGTTTCTACTATATATAGAATTCTTGCATCCTTGACGACAACTCGCAAACGTGTTAGCTGCCGACCAGCTAAAATAATGACCAAGGGAAGACTGAAGACACTCCATATCACTTTCAATGATAGTGATTCCATGAGCCAACGAGATGCCGCGAAAATATTTAAATGTTTTCAACCGTACATTTGCCGGTCTTTAAAAAAGGTGGGTTTGGAGTGCCGCAAGAAGATAAGGGCACTGGAATACACCGATCAGCAAATATGTAACATTATATCACAATGCCGCTGGATGGTTACAAATTACAACGAAAAATCGTTTATTTTGGATGATGAAAGTTATTTCCCTTTGAGCAAAACCCATATACCTGGAAATGATCGTTACTATACCAGCAACATTTCAACATCACCAGACAATATAAAACACAAGTAAAAGCCAAAGTTTGAGCAGAAAGTTATGATTTATGTGGCTTTTTCCGATAAAGGTGTGTCAAAACTGTGGTTCAAACCTAGTGGTTTAGCAATAATCCTAAACTCTCATAGAGTGAATGCTTGAAAAAAATACTTATATCATTTAATCGCCAACATCGCCCTGACGGAGAGTATGTGTTTTGGCCAGATAAGGCATCGTCGCATTACGCCAAAAAAACATTGCAATTCCTAGACTCCCATAATGTGCCATTTGGGTCACAGTTTCCACTTACCATCAGGTGGCCTGTGTGCTCGTTTGCCTTCATATTATATAAAAAAAAAAAAAAAAAAAAAAAAAAAAAAAAAAATTGTACCGAAAATCCGAAATCCCAAAAACCTTCCACAAACCCGCCAATCGAAGATTTTTCTGGTTTTTTGAGCAGTTTGGTTTACAAAATTAATTGGGAAGCAGAAAATTGTGCCCAACTGCTAAAAAGAATCAAAACCTGTGCGCGAAAAATGGACAAATATGCCGTCCAACGGTCTTGTTCGGGCATTATGTCAAAACTGCGTCGAACTGCTGATTACGGGCCCTATCGTAACGTGCATTAATAAT
Organism: Acleris emargana; assembly: GCA_927399475.2. Classification (NCBI taxonomy): domain Eukaryota; kingdom Metazoa; phylum Arthropoda; class Insecta; order Lepidoptera; family Tortricidae; genus Acleris; species Acleris emargana. The sequence goes on along the minus strand of OV656844.1, from coordinate 3,307,461 downwards.
TTTGTAAATAGTTAAATGTGTATTATAACCCTTACTATAAAAAAATTATAAAATGTTACACAATTTTTTTTTTACCCCCTTGCAAATAATTCTCATTTTTTTGTTATCACCCGTTATTCGGCTAAATCTCATTACTCTTGACGTGTTATCATATTGCCAAGGATGGGATAGCTCAGTTACTTGACGGTTACTGTGGTCAAGTTTAAAAATATATGATAGTAATATAAAAGCAGTATGGTTACGATAGAATAGATGCCTAGGGGGAAAAAATAGATGCCAAGCAGCAGTGTACCTATGCATTGTTGTGCTCCGGTTTGGGGATAACTCAGCCGGCGAAATGACTAGCATAGAGGCATTTCATCTTGCATGTCTGCATTGCAGTCTTGTGATTGCGAATGTCTATGGGTCCACCTACCATCAGGTGGTCTGTGTGCTCGTTTGCCTATCTATGCCATAAAAAAAAAAACGAACGTCACATGAAGAGCAACACGAGGATGGCATATTCAGATTAAAAAACGCTGTTTAATTTTAAAAAAGAATGCAAAGTGTGTTGATAGATTTAATGACAGCAGGGGGGGTAGACTCGGGTTGAAACCGAGTTCTCCCGAAGGCAACTTGACCGATCGATTTCATTAAAATGGGTAGAGCAGTTTTCGAGAAACGAATGAATAAAAGTACAAGTTAAGCTAACTTAAAGTATAGGATAATTTACAGAACAAATAGCTCGGGCTTGTTTGTATTTATTTTTCACTCGCTCTCATAGGCTCTTGTGGTAGTTTAACCGACTTTAATCGAATCCGCAATACTTTTTGGAAGCAATCGCACTGTATTTAAGCATACCTACTACATATTTTAGTCCTATTTTTTTCCTAGGATTTCAATCCACTAGCCAACCATGTATATGCGTATACGCATAATTATTATTAAACTTGAGCCTGTATGCGAAGCAAGCGGCGTCTGCGCAACGACACGGGGTATTGCAACTGGATTGAATTCTGTAGCGATGCTAATTTAGCATTTATGTATGGAACGTTGATGGAAAATGTATGAAGTGGTTTGGAATGATTACAATATTTATTGCTTTGTTTGTTAAAGTCATGACATTATTCAATACACGATGATTTAATCTTAGACTTATACTTAGTGTTTTTTTTTTGTACTTACCTCTCGGGTCTTAGATGTTTAGTTATAGATCATTATATTAACAAGACGGATAAAACATGGCTTGTAAGATATGATTACAATAGTTAATCCATATCTTAACTTTTGAACGCAAAATTAACTATGTTTGTCTGTTTGTTTGGATTTAACTGAATTCGATAACTTAAACTGCCTGTTTCACAATCGTCAATAAAAGCTTTTTTGACCCATAAATTTAGCCCTATCTCTTTATTTATTTAAACGTTATTGCACAATGAAAGAAAATAACAAATGGCGGACTTGGGTCATTCTACTTTTCGATACCTAAAATAGAAATGATAATTTAACATCCATTATAAAAATTCGTAGATATCTTGAGATAATTTCACAGCAGTCCCACATTAATTTTCAACCAGATCTCACGTTATATTGTAAATTTACCCACTATTTTTGTCATTTTTGTATATAAAACACGAATTTGCTGCTCAAATTACCACTTCGTTACCAGTCTCAGCGTCCCTTTACGAATAACGACCACTGCGTTACTATTATTGCCTTTTTTACACAGCCCAACCCAATTTAGAAATAAAAAATATTCAAGTAAGTCGATCAGAATCCGAATATTGTGTGCATTTTTAAGATTATCTAGTTTTGTTGAAAATTATGACTCCAAATTTACGTTCACGTTAAGGGACGATTTATTAGGCATCGAAAAGTAGAATGGCCGACTTAATGCCTTAAGGCTATCTCTACCAGTCAACCAACTGGCCAAGCAGTCAAAGGTTGGTGCTTACTGAAATCAGCGAAACATAAATGATAGAATATGGGTCTAAGTACTATTACAATACAATAACATTTATAAAATACAATAATATTGATATTTTTCTTACACTTGAAAAATAAACAAGGACAGAGCCAACTTTAAATGGCAGACTTTGCTTGTCGAGTATGATGGCCCTAAATATTTTTAAACATGAGTAAACGACTTCTACGCGAACCGAATCGCGGGCATCACTAGTATGTGTATGTACACACATACATACATACCATCACGCCTTCATCCCAGAGTAGGGTAGGCAGAGCTACAAAATTACCAACAACTCTAACAGTTTGTTGTTAATTCTATAACCACTTTTTGCAAAAACAGGCTAAGGTGTTAACGATGTGTATATTAGTGACAGATTGCAAGCCCATCGCCTTACAATACTACAAGCTTTTAATCCTTTAGTATGTGTATGTAAGTATACTTAACACATAAAATAAATGTTTTATATCTAAAAATAGAGGCGTTAAAATAACCATTATGTAATCCCTATGGCTACATACGATAGACTTCTAGTCTGACTAGTTTCCATAATAGCTGTAATAATTAAGTATAGCCATTTAACGGTTTTTATACCTAAGCACGAACGCACGCAACTAACTAAATGTCGCAGTGACTCGCGATACAGTAGTGTAACTTGATACGGCTAAAGGTTACTAGAATGTTTAAATTTGAACATTGTCCGCTTAGTTAAACCTATAATTTGTGCCATGTTTAGTGAATTGTCTTGTGCTATCAATTTTTTTTTTTTTTGTGATTAAGAGAGTAATTTTGTTGTATTGCTTTAACAATAGTTACTTCGGTCACTTATTTTGTAAAAAAGATTTTAAAAAAACCGGCCAAGTGCGAGTCGGACTCGCGCACGTAGGGTTCCGTACAACTATACATCTAAATAAATGTTTTTCTTTATTCTTTATTATATTGGAGTTGATTGAATGAAAGGTAAAATGCGGTTTAGGATTTATAACGTATTAAAAAAAAACTAATTATTAGATCTCGTTCAAACCAATTTTCGGTGGAAGTTTGCATGGTAATGTACATCATATATTATTTTTACATTTATCATTCCCTTATTTTAGAAGTTACGGGGGGGGGGACACACATTTTTCCACTTTGGAAGCGTCTCTCGCGCAAACTATTCAGTTTAGAAAAAAATTATAATAGAAACCTCAATATCATTTTTGAATACCTATCCATAGATACCCCACACGTATGAGTTTGATGAAAAAAAATTTTTTGAGTTTCAGTTCTAAGTATGGGGAACCCCAAAAATTTATTGTTTTTTTTCTATTTTTGTATGAAAATCTTAATGCGGTTCACCGAATACATCTACTTACCAAGTTTCCACAGTATAGCTCTTATAGTTACGGAATAAAGTGGCTGTGACATACGGACGGACAGACGGACAGACATGACGAATCTATAAGGGTTCCGTTTTTTGCCATTTGGCTACGGAACCCTAAAAAGACGCACACTTTTACACGTCAAGAATCTACCAGCGCTCCCCAACAGGAGACCATTGCTGAGATGAAACGCCGCAAGAAACTCAGCAGTCAGTCAGTTTTTCACCATATTTTATACTAAAATGAATTAAATATAATATCAAATATAACGCGTAGTTTAGTGGGAAAATATGTCAAAAATATGACTAGTGAGAAAGAAGAAAAAGGAAAACTAAAAAAACTTTATGTCGTTGTCTTGTGTTTTTTGTGTTTTCCTGTATCAACGGTGTTCCCTAGAGAAACTTCTTTTGCATTTGAACACATTATTTATGATCAAGTTTCGGGTTTAGGCTAAGCATTTTTGTCTGTTAGTCCTAGTTAGTAGCTAGTAGTTAGTACGCTATAACCTTAAACCTTTAAACCTACATGAATATTAAATTAAATCTTGTAAATAAAACACTCATAGGATAATTATTAATTTTATCTAAATCATTCTTTAAATTTTACCTGTTATTACTGCAGTTGAGCAACCGTTTTTTTTAAATAAATTGGTTCTTAAATTACTTTGAAGTTATAAGTAGGTAGTGGACATTGTAAAGTAAGTAAGTAATTTATAACGGATAATCGAGCCATATTAAAGAATTATTAAAAAAAATATCATCACGTCAGCCGAAAGACGTCCACTGCTGAACATAGGCCTCCCCCAAGGCTCTCCACTCAGACCGGTCTTGTGCTTTTCGCATCCACCGCGTACTACAAAAACATATATATCATTGCAACATGAAGGTTCATACTAATCTTTTCATTAATCTCCGTACCCAAAGATCTTTGTATCAGTAGTTCCTCAACCATGCTTCCTTCACGCTCATAATGCTGCCCATAACCGTCTCTCACAGTGTGGGCGAGTGTGCGTGCCACATCAGACATTACTTTAAACGCCAATGAACACCATTTGTACGAATTTAAAACTCCATGTGGCGTCATGGGCATTGAAAGCGTAAAAACATCCTGTGCCAGGAGTTTAGATCGCCATACAGAAATGACACGATATCGCGTCTTGAATGTGTTAGTTTCCTATACTGTGCGTAAGTATAATGTGCCTTTGTACTAAGTATGATTAGGAAGTCTGAACGTACGAGTACATACATAATAGGCCTATTCAATTATTCATACATGAATGGATATGAGACTATTCTTGTGTTAAATTGGTAAAGATTTTAAAACAGAGGAGCTGTCTAGTTGAATATTCGGGCGTTTCAACCGCCGTCATTGTTATCTTCAATAAATTGACGAAAATAATAATCATCATCATCAGCCTGGTTCTCTATGGTATCGCCGACAATTTTATTGCCGAATTTCACTTGCCAACCAACGTTTGGCCGAATTTCATTTTGCCAAATCATCACATGGCAACTTGCTAAAATGATTAGTTTCATTTCCCAACCTCACGATTGCCAACTCAACGTTTGTTTTTTTTTTATATGGACTAATATGTCATTTTTCATATACAAGAAAGTTATTAATTTTATTTGTTTGTTTTGTGCGAAGACAGTCTAATGACGCCGGTGGTTTAAACGCCGAATAATCATCCGTCTACTAGTATTGAAATATTAATTTTACAAATAAATACTATAAAAGATATTAAAGCATTAGCTATTATTTTATCAAAATACCTTTCAACAAATGTATCATTACCCGTCGTTAATTAATCATTTCTCGTTGCATGTGTTTTTTTTGGTAGTCACACGTAACCTAGCCTAACCTAACCTACATAATTCAGGAGTCCTAGTAAAAAAGGGTACAAGTCGACTTAACTCGTAATAAAAAAAGGTACATACGTGAACGGAGTACACTAGACTTAAAACATTTTTCACTTGATCTTCAGAAGACTTATAAACCTTTTTCACTAGGACCCCAGAATGAATGTTTATGATATCCCGAAAATATCATAGTTTCAGCAGAAAAAGCGATCGAAGAAATTAAATTCGATGAAATAATACAATCGATGAAGTAAGATTCGATATAAGTTATGGTGGGTTACCGGCAAACTAATTACTAATAATAAGTCATTTATCATTCGCATAGATTTGTTTCCAGTATCTTATCTCAAATCAGTGCTCTTAATTTAAAACTAAATTCGCTTTGGTACTTTGATGTAGCTTAAAAAATAAAGACGTAACTACAATTAATAATAACTGCAGTGTTTAATTAAAGAAGTGTCGAGTTTAATGTAATTCTTCACTAAAGGGGAAAAAGCTGATTGTAGTCCGTTTAATGCGGCTATTATCTAGTGCCATGTAGTTATTAAAGAAGCTGCCTAGCTGTTATAATTACATACATACATACATACCTTCACGCCTGTAATCCCAGAGTGGGGTAGGCAGAGCTACAGAATTACCTACCACTTTAAAAACTTGTAGATAATTCTGTAACCACATTCTGCACAAATAGGCTTAGATGTTTACCAGCGTATTAGTGACAGGTTGCAAGCCCATCGCCTAATAGTACTACAAGCCTTTATTCCCTTAGTCGCCTCTTACGACATCCACGGGATGACATGGAGTGGCACTATTCTAACCCGGCAACCACACGGAAAACACGGTTATAATTATGTTTAATTTATTTACTACTACAAAAGTTTTCAAAGTGGTCACGGATGACCATGTGAATAAACAAGCAAATGTCAGGGGACAATCGATTCGAACCCAGGACCGCTAGCTTTATAACCAAAGCAACGAATCATTTACTTGTGACTAAACAACGTATATGTTTGACCTGTTATCTTATTGTCAACGTTCTTATTTACTTGACAGTCAATAACGATATATTTTTTGCCACGCAGAATAAAGAGCCAGTACCTATAAAATAATAATGACGTACAATTAATAATAACTGCAGTGTTTAATTAAAGAAGTGTTGAGTTTAATGTAATTCTCCACTAAAGGGCAAAAAGGTGATTATAGTGTACCAGTTTAATGCGGCAATTATGTACTGCCGTGTAGTATTCAGTTTTACCATTTAGTTCTAATGTTACGTAATGAAAGTCCTATCTGTTATTATATTTAATTTGTTTTTTTTAAGTGATCGTTTTTGTCAAAATCTGCTAACGATGACGATGGTAACAACGACTAGGAATGATGAAAATGATGAAAGATAATATTTTAAGTGAGTACACATATTTTTTTTATCGTCATATACTGTAAAATAGACAACTGGCTGTTGGTAGTATCCGCTTTGATTGACATAACTACTATAATAATTATTGTATTCATATTTGTCAATTAAGAAAAAATCTCTCTTCATTATTTGGAAAAGGACAAGTGTATATAGGTAAAAGATCTGAAAGACAAATCCTCGTAAACTGCGTCAACTTTAAAAAAACTTATGTAGTGTTTTTCTTACTACAGCACGCAAATAATGGTAATTAATTCAAAAATAGCTCGGTATAAAAGATACATTTAAATATAACTACGGTTAAACAGATGCTACGTTTGATACTAGTTTAAAAAAAAAATAAGAACCCTACTTAACTCGTAATTTATTGATAAAATATCCAAACAAGGTAGCGACCAATGTTACATTTGCACTTTTAAAATTGTTACTTATTGCTATAACTTCTAGCAGTTGAAATGTAATTGTTACTCAATAAATAAATAACGTATACACCAGTTTACAAGAAAAACTGCATCACTATGTTATTGCGCGTGAAAATAAAGCTAACATGCATGCACTTATTTAAAGGTAAACCAGATGAGAAATAGTGCGCATCGTCCCCTATATTTTATAGGCTAAAAGTTGCCATCAATAATTGAAGCGAAGTCCTGTGGGATGGGGGTTTAGCGACGTCCCGTGTAGTTGGGAAGTTTTGGCTATGATTGTTTTAGGGAGACATTTACTTTAAAAATAGAATTATGTTTGTTTTGTTTATGGTCAATCGCATTGAAGTAATTTTAATGAAGAATGAGTAGGTAAACACTAATAAAAAGTGCAGTTATCGTTCTTTACATATAGAGCCAATAGATCAATTAACTAACTAAGCAGGCATGGTAAAATCAGCATAATTAATTTACAATTAAGAATCTATGAATAATAACTTCACTTAAAACGGGGCGAGTCCCAACCGTGCTAAGTAATTAAATAAAAACACACGTATCTTTTCCAATTGAAAATGACTAAAAAACACTGTAACTGACTTTACTTACGACATTTCAGTTTAAAAACCTTACCAAACCTACCATTTTAATGATAAAAAAGCTTACAAACTCTGAAATCAGGTGACTATACGACATTTTGGTAGTAAAACTTACTTGACAAACCATTCATGCATTCCAATTTCAAAAACGGCTTATAAACTCGGTACTCCACAGGACTTACGACATTTCGATTGAAGCAATTTACCGAACGAACCATTCCAATAACAAAAACGGCTTAAAACCAGGCTTAATAAGAGGACTTGTGACGTTTCGATTTGAAGTAGCGGTTTAGCAAGAAGTTGCAAGATCACTGCCGCCATTATGGCCGACCGGCTAATCCCTTTTTATTTATTTTCGTTGGCCAGTGAAGTTTATTTATTTTTACCCCTTGCATATTAAGTTCGAGCGAGGCGGGGTCTGCGGTCTAGATTCTTGGCTTATCTGTTGAGTTTGATCTTTGACCAATAAATAAATACCGATAAACATACCTTTAGAATGGTTTCTATGTCAATAGTTTGAACTTATATTTAAAGATTACTTTGTTAAAAAATCAAGACAATAAAAATAAAAAAACTAGTATATACCTACCTAATGATATTGATTTTGTTTTATAAAAAAAAACATTTTTCTCCATTATTTAGGTTTTTTTAATTGACATGCTATGCGCTTTCAATCTCGGCCCTTGTTCCATTATATCTTATCTTACCCTTTAGGATCTTTTGCGCAATTACCCTCGTATACACTCAGTCGTTCGAAAGTGCAGGTTTCCTCATGATGCTTTTCCTTCACCGTAAGAGCATTGGGTAATGCAGTTAAGATAGAAAAACTCATTGGTACATGGTGACCGCGGGGGTTCGAACTCGGTACCTTACGGTCACGAGTCAACCCCCTAAGCTTTTTTTTCTATTAATGTTTTTTTTTTTTTTTTTTTTTTATTGCATGGGTAGGCAAACGAGACACAGGCCACCTGATGGTAAGTGGAAACTGTGACCCATAGACATTCGCATTCACAAGACTGCAAATGCGTTGCCAACCCTGAGGACCAAGATAGAATGCCTCTATGCTAGTCATTTCACCGGTTGTCTTATCCCCAAACCGGAACACAACAATGCAAACACTGCTGCTAGGCGGTAGGTTAATGGATAAGATGGTGGTACCAACCCGGACGGACCCTGCACAAGTTCCTCCCACAAGTGTTTAAAAGATATTTCGACGTTATAAGTTATAACTATTTCTACATTAAAATAAACATTTACATTATTACATAATCCAGTGGTAATTAAATAAATAATGTTATAATAAGTATGTATAATCATCCCATTTTCAGTCATAACGCGTCCACTGCTGGACTTACGCCTTCCCCAAAGATGTAAGTACCTAATGCATGGATTCAGTAGGTAAAAATTATCTTATACAATTTAAATTGTACAACTTACACTGCCAAAAAGAAACAAGAACACCAGCAGCACAAACGATTGCATGCCTTTAGCATAATATTATTTGAGTCATAATTCATTCGACTGCGGCCGGAGATTTATGGAGAACCGCCACTAATCTTAGCTGGAATTTAATTTGTTATTTATTTAGTAATGCAGGTACCATTGTCGTTTGGATGGAATCCGTTTGCGGTTATTTTAAATGAGGCAATATGTCTGACGTATGACTAATACTGCAGTGCTCAAATTGAAGAACATTCCCAAAATACTCAAAGCATTTTCGAAAACATTTGAAATCATTAATTAAATTCTTTTTGCATGAAAAAATTAAAGTATTCTTGAGAAATAGCAAGAATTTGTCATACCCAGCAAAGTTTCACAATTTGAGAAGTTTCTCATCGGTACAACTCTACTTAGGGTAGGTTTACTTGTGGGAGGACCTTGTGCAGGGTCCGTCCGGGTTGGTACCACCATCTTATCCATTAACCTACCGCCAAACAGCAGTGTTCGCATTGTTGTGTTCCGGTTTGGGGATAAGACAGCCGGTGAAATGACTAGCATAGAGGCATTCCATCTTAGTCCTCAGGGTTGGCAGTGCATTTGCAGTCTTGTGAATGCGAATGTCTATGGGTCACAGTTTCCACTTACCTTCAGGTGGCCTGTGTGCTCGTTGGCCTTCCAATGCAATAAAAAAAAAAAAAAAACGCCCATAGCCTAACTGCTTGCATCACACCCACCAAACCACTTGATCGCATGTTACCAAGTGTGATTCAATGTGGCCACCGGGTGTGAGTATACCTACGTATACCTACTATCAGTAGGTACACTACCTGAGTGCTTTTTGTGGTAAGAAAGAACACAGTAAGGACACTTGTTTATAATGTTGCAGATTCGTGTCCTGTCACGGTCGTCAAATGTTGAGGATTGCTCCAATGGAGCTACTACAACTTGAGAATGAAATATCTATAATTAAAGATTTAAAGCGCTGCCTCCCTAATGCAGCTTAGTTATCCGGCCGAGTCGCCAGTGCTGTGACAGCAATTTGATATAACTCTCAAGAGTAACTGAATGTGAATGAAGAGTATGTAATTCCTTAAATATCCTGCGTAGAAGTGAATCTAAAGAGCATCAGTAATGCCCGGTTCCTATATTCAAGAAACGAATCGTTTCCCTTACGGGCAGTAGCGTTATGACATTTGCTACGTACAAAATGTGTCAAATTTTAACGAGACGTCACAAGGAACGCACCATAAGTCAATTGTACAGTTTCCTAGAGAATAGCGATAAACGATTTCAACACCGACAGAGTCGCGGGCAAAAGTTAAGTTATAAGTTATATACATACAAAAGCTAGTAGACTATATTATGTAAATTTACAGTAGAGGCGTTTCATTGTAACTTAGGCGATCTCCAAGCAATAATCATAATGCTTTGTTTCAACGGTGAATCATAACAAAGGTGTGCACGTTTAAAGTGCATCTAAATCATTTACCGAGACACCTTTATGCACTTGCATTTAATTTGCATCTACAGCTTTAGCTTGTTGTGATGTAGGTATATCCATGGCAGAATTGGTAGCGTAGCCTCAAACGACTGTAGTTTTATGAAAAATCGTTAGACATGACATGACGTTGCATAATGATAGACAAGGATGATAGACGGGGCAAAGAAAATTTTCAGTATTAGTCTTTTAGAGCGAGAAAAAACAACTTATGTAACCTATTTACTGGATATAATGATATGTGGTTGGCTGTAGGTAGGCCTCCAACATAATGGAGTGACGATCTTGTAAGGATTGCGGGAACGCGGTGGATGCGAAAATCACAAGGCCGGTCTGAGTGGAGAGCCTTGGGGGAGGTCTATGTTCAGCAGTGGACGTCTTTCGGCTGACATGATGATGATGATGAATGATAGTCCGATGAGAGAGTCAAAAGCCTAGTAGCTTAAGAAGTCAACCGTGATCAAAAAATACCGAGATCGACTCCCATAAATGAGATGGGGAAGGAACGGAAACTGCCATGTTACTAATGAGTTTTTCTAACTTGAGTGCACTTTTTTAATAGTGTCTAGTAAGGAAGCTAGCACATTCCTTTCACATGAAAATAGTTTTCCCTACTTTACAGTAGCTAAATCCGATAAATCATAACCACAGCTCCTATAACTCATTTTTTAACGTTTATTTTAATATTTAAACTTTTTACACATTGGAGTTATAAATTGTGTTGGTACACGCTTGAGGCATCGCAGAAACTGGTAGTAATTAAGTACCTATAGTGCTTCATAAATAATTCATTAATTCATTAAATAATTACTGGACGTGTGGCTGAGACGTAAATATGCAAAGGTATTTATCCCCTCTCTGAGTTTATAAATTAGAGTTGAACAAAGGTAATTGTCATCAATTTTGGCTTTAAGGTTTCAACGCAATCGCAAATATTGAATATTCTCCTTTAATATAATAACTTTATATTAAAGGAGAATTTTAATGATTAAGGGACGTATATAACTGATCAAGACTGAGCTCTGTCTTAAAACGGATAAGAAAAAACTTTTTTGTCACCATAGACTAAGCGAAAATGGAAAAGTCCTTTTCATACAAAAATATGGTCATTTAAATAGGTAAGGTGAAGGAACCAGTAATGGACGAGGCCCAATGATAGACACTAAACTGGATTCTTATCGTGTAATTTATAACCGTATTATCTTTGTATTTAGAGTTAATTGTCCGTTATTAGTGCCTTTAGCTAAAAGTCTGCAATATTTGGTGCCATTACCTTACTTATAAGTTCGTAAAATCCTTAATAATGGCTTGTTCTTAAATTTCAGGCAGCGAAAAGGACAGAGCTATACGACTCCCGTAGCTCTTTCCCTTTCACTCACTGGAACTTGGCAAGTTTTAAGAGCTCGTAAGTTATAAAAGCTGTATAGCAGGTTTAAGCGGATGCTAAAACAAGGAAACACTCGCTTCCCGTTCTCACAAACGAAATAGACCCGTCACTAAAATTAGCATATAATTTCCCAAGTGCTAAACACTATATATAGAGAAATCTTGCAGTCTGTTCTGTCTACACGCATACAGCGCTTCACTACTTTGACTTATGGCTTCTAAGCACGTAAGGGCTGCGACCTCTGCGTCTTTTCTAACTCTATTTGCATAAACCAAGAAGTTCAGCCGGTTCAGAAGTGAAAAACAGCTGCGATTTTTGTTGGTAATTTGTGAGATTGTGACTTTTAGAGTGATATTTTGAAAATTAATATTTTTGATGTAAGGTTTACCTTACCGTGAGTATGTAATATAAATACACTAGCTTCTGCCCGCGTCGTTTATCGCTTGCTCCCTCGAAAACTCCCATTTTACGGGATGAAAACTATCATGTCCTATTCTGCCGCAATACCAAAGAAAGCAGCTAACTGCAATGTAGTAGTCGAACCATTTTAACACGTTCATGGACGCGGATGCTATAGCAGTCGTGTTTCATACCGGCTATAGCATGGGCGTCATAAATACGGGGGTCAAATTAAAATGGTTTTTTATTACTGTCCGTGAACGTGTTAAACTCTATTGGTAACCTCATTAAATTTAAAATGCTAATACCACTACTGTGCACTTAGCCGCCTTCTTTAGTAGGACGGCAGTATTGCAGGAAGTAACAGTCGCCTAATTAAAATAAATAAACAATATCATACGAATTGCTTCTACGTATTCGATACTCATACGCACACATACATGACATACAGCGCCGGGTTCTATGATTTTCCAACAAAACAAAGCTAACAAAACGAAGTCAATATAAAATTCTTGGCACCTAAATCTTAAAAAAAAGAAAACGAGCTTGCCGCCAAAGAGTTTATAAGCTCTTCTGTCTGGCCATTATTGGCCGCACCTACAAGCTTCGCAAATGTCAAATGGTATCCGCCTACTACGCAAATATTCGGCATTGCTATTGGTAGTAGCCAGTGGAGGTCAAATTTACATTTCCTGGTAGATAGCAGTAAAAAAAAGGAATGTAAGGCCTTGTCTTAACTGCCAGTAATAAAAAGAAAAATACATTTTACTTTATGTACCTACTATTTTTGCCTAATCGATTTGTTTATTAAATGACAAATAAATAAAGCGATTTGAGTTCACAGACGTACGTACCACAGAATTTATGTTTCGAACTACAACTTTCCCGCAGAATAAAATCATTATTCTATTTCGCTCACGCGCAATTCGCTCATTTTTATTTGCAAACACGGGCGAACAGGCAGACGAATCTCTTGATAGAAAGTATTAGTATTTTCCGTCCGACAATAGAGTGATTTCACCATTTCTTAATTGTAATTGGTCCAATAAACATTAAAACATTATATATTGTATATCCGACCCCATAATGCCTAGACAATGCATTGCAAAAGCTGACGCCTGGAGGAGTCAAAGAATATGTACAAGATTGATAATAAGCTGCATCTTAAATTTCTATCTAAAGTTGTATGACTAACTAGTTTTGGGTATGACAAGACACAAACCGGATAATCTTTTACAATGGATAGAAAAATAATAGTCAATGACGTTATTAGTAGTTGCAAGGAATAAAACAACTTAGACGTCTATAACCCTTATGTTAAAGCAAAAAGACGAGATAGAAACAGTACCTATAGTAGATCAACCAACTACTGCTTCAACGTGCAAAAAAGTCTATGCTTACGATACTAAAAAAAAAAAAACTTATTGGTGTTTAAAATTGTTATGGATCTAAATTATGCACGGAGGAATATGTCTGCGGGTTATAAATGATGTACTGATACACCAAAGATAATAATCTTGATTACCTTGAACTAGGTTTAACTTAAACTCATTTTTAAGTAACGAGGCCAAATTCTGAAGTTCTTGTGAAAAAGGGAGTCGACTTTACTCGTACTAAAAAAGGGTATATACGTAAACTGAGTATACTAGACTTAAACCCTTTTTCACTTGATCTTCAGAAGACTTCTCCCTTTTTCAATAGGACCCCAGAATTATGACAAGCCTTAACGTCATCTTAAGCATACAATTGTGGGCTAAAACTTAACACGTAATTTATATGCAGAAAATAATTATACAGTTGAACCATTTGAAATAGACCTTGAGAAGTCACCTTAAAAACGCGCTACAATAGTTAAGATTTGATCTGAATCACCAGATGTTCGCTACAGTGAAATAATAGAAATGTGATGCAAGTGTGAACCTTGCGAAGGTCACGGAATACGTTCCCAAAGACAATAAGAGCTATTTCTTAGAAACAGTAACATCTGCGCCCGCCTTTATCTGCCGGCATCTTCAAACTGACAGCAAGTGTGTTCTACGCTTAAAATATTTGATTTTTTTTCGACAGCGAAATCGTACTGGCCAGTAATGAAGATAGAATACTTTTTAACAAGCCGTTCGAAAAACAAATGGTTTTGAAATTGGATTTAAAACGTATTAACTAACTCGATTTTCAACACCAGAAGGATATCATTAGCCACGTCACTGTGACGGTGCACTCTGCCATCATTAGGTCAGAAGGCTTCTTCCGAAGCGTCGGAAAACCATTACGGCTTATTATGAGCGCCATTCATCAGCCCATATCGATCCGACATTAATGTTTTCTAAATAGCTATATAATTTGCTTTGTTTTGACTTGATAAATAGTTCATTTCTGTTTCTTGGTATTTTGAGGCGTGGCGGCTAACACCATTTACTAAACTAACAAGATTAGACTACGAATTAGAAATTTAAAGTGACTTACTTGTTCCTAGATGCACTCTCTTCATCCATGGATATATCTGCGGTGGGTTCGCCGACGCGGCGGATTTAGAATTCTTCGTATTATTAGAACTAGAGTTATTAGCCTCATTGCTTTCGTTGCTGGATGTGCTGGACGCTGGGCTGGAGATGTTCTGGTTCACATTGGCCTTATGCTCCACAGGGGAGGCGATAGGAGTAGTAAGTCCAAGCTTAGACCCAGCCGAAACTTGTCCAACCCCGAACCCAGGGGACGTTCTACCAGGTCCTGAAGACGTTGAGAGGTCCTGAGGAGAAGCAACTCCTGTAGTCGACGTGGAGTCAGCAAATTTACAACTAGCCCCAGCTTGGCTCGGTGGATTGGCTATCAAATTAGGCGACAACGCTCCCGGACTTGGGTTGGAATGCTGGTGCATATGGCTGGTCGTGTTCCCAAGTCTTTGCGGGTGTAGCTGTGTGTAATCGATCATAGATTGCGGCTGCATGTGCGCCCCTGCAGCCGGCGCTGCATATGGATGCTGGGGGTAATGATGGCCAACTTGCGGGGGGGAATAGCAAGCATTAGGGTAAGCAGACGCCGCTGCGCTTGGATTGTAGTAATCAGCTCCTGGCGTTGGCAACCCTGGATGCCCTGGATCTCCCGGTGTTCCTGTGCGTCCCGGAGCTTGGTTCCCATAGCATGACGCTAGGGAGTTCACAAACTGGTAGGAGCTCATCCCAGCGTTATAGTTGAGGTCGTTCATTGATAACAGATTTGTGGTTTTCTTCTTAAGTTCACTCCCTTGTCATGACTGAAAGGTCTAGCCGGACATGTTAAGTGCTGCCGTCACAGCGCAATTGTCCGCGGCTTGATTGATGGACCTGTGATAGAATAAGACACATTAGCTGGTCAAGTGTGCTCTCGTTATTGGTGATGGATGCCACAATGAAATTATTATCTTTGGGTGCTTTTAATGTGTATATTTAGAGTACGAATAGGGACCTTTGATACATTAGAGAGTGTTTTAAATAAAATTAGAGTGTACTGTAATCACACCTGTTTCTCAGCGGGGTAGGCAAAAACTATTTTTAATTTTTCGAATCCTGTCTTAAGGTTTCTATATTATATCATAACAGTACCTACTGTTGTACGATTATTTAACGAAGACAAAAAAGACGCTGTTTGAAATTACAATGGAATCATTTATCAAGCTTTTATATCGATGCCAAATTCCTTTTACGAAATTTCAAAATTCAAACATATGCGATTGCAGCTACTGGCCAGTTACAAAATACCGCTTGTAACTCAGACAAATTAAAAAGAAGGCAAATTAAAATTACGAGCAATCCAACGTCTTTAAAATTTAAACGGTTTACACACCGGCGGTAACGCAAGGGAGGTCTATTCTAAAACAATAAATTAAAGCAGGGATATTCGTATAAAGTCTCACGTGTCAAGTCAAGTGCGGAAAAAAGTCGCCACGTGGTGAGACCATAAAAGTGTCCACGGAAGTTTATGGGCCTGCGGTAGGCGATGCACCGATTTACGGCATGCATATGTCTTTATGAACAAATTAGCAGTCATTGTGTATGTACTGGATTTATTTATTGCTGCGCGGTGATATATGTGTGAATTTGGGAATCGGTCGTTTTTGGCAAATCGTCTCAATGCGAGTTTTGCGATGAGTAAAACGTTAATGATATTACTTCGTTGTATATTCATTTGTAAGGTGATTTAAACATTGATATAAATTTATTCATTTATTCCAAAAACAGACACAATTTTAATTTCACTATTTGCCAAACGTATCTTTATTAGCAATTGGTACGTTAGCTAAGATTAAGACTTTTACCTTAATTAATTTATGAGGTATTCTGATGATTGAATGATTTATTCTAGTTGATATTTGTTAACTAAGATCTATTTACGCTTGCATTTATGTATTTTAAGCATACTGCAAAGAAACTTCATTCCTAGGAACTAAGAGTATTTTTTCTGATAAAATACAAAGAAAGTCACAGCGGTAAAATTTTAACCGTACAATTTTTCCAACCATGTCCCGAGGTTTATGTATTATACATAATAAGACAAAAATTGTGCAACAAATACATATTTGAACGGTTAAATCATGTCTGTTAATAATAAATAGCCTATCTTACCTATAGAAAACTAGTTCCGAAAGTTTGAGCCTACCTGTCAATAAGATAACTCAAGTCAATCTCTATAAAACCAAATAAATCAGCTTACTCTAAAATACTCCAATATAAGTAAGTAGTTTACTTACATCTCATTGTCAATTGTTAAGAACAAAACGGTTTTAAAATATTATTTCACCCTCTGTTTTAAACTACCTACCTATCAACTAAATATAATTTTATATTCAAACTATAACAACCAATTTAAACAAAACTACCGTCGTGTGAATACAATAATACTTCAAACTAGCGCATGCATCTAATCTTTAACCGAAAGGATTTTACCGCGTGTAAAAGTAATTTTAAAACAAAGAAACTAACAACGAATTAAAATTCAAAACAATCCTTAGTGAAATAAAGTCTCAAATTGTCGCTGACACGCCGTCACATGTGTTCAGTTATTTCAGAGTCGGATTTTTGTCACTCCCGTCCGGTCTGCGTTAAATGGGCCGGACGATTTCGATGCTTTTTCTTTTAATTTCGTTTATTTCTCTAACGTTTATTCTCAGGGCTTTGAAGATAGACGTCACGGATGACGGTTTTAATTTGAATTTGGAGTTTGATCGTTCTTATTTCAAGTGTGTTTTGTTAAATTTTCAGTTTCAAGTTCGTATGGGAAAGGTATCTAAATGTTTTTTTTTAATTGATTGTTTCAAGTTCTTAAAGTATTTAGTTTTAGTGTCTCAAATTATTTTAGCCGGTATTTTAATGTGATTCTTATTGTAAGGTTAAGTATTGAAAAAAAAACATTAACTATTCTAAGAGCTCACAGAGACCAATAAATAAAATAAGTCCAATAAATTACAAAAGGTCAGTAGCAACCGGAAATTGTTATCAAATACTCAAATGCACCACTTTGTAGTCAAATATTATAAGCTTTTAAAGATTTAATGTGCTCTTAATGTCCCGTGTCAAGTGGACAGTTGAAATCCACCGCTCAAAAGATTTACTGCGCTACGCTTTGATTTTACGACTTTACAACTTCTACAACACTATCAATTGCCCATAATTTTCAAAGGTGAAGTTATCACAAATAAAAAAAAATACTTACACAATTCAAAAAACAAAAGCAAAATTCACAACCGTCAAATCACAAACATCCCACAAGTTTATTCACTGCACTAAAATAAAAAAGAACGTTCGAATTTTTAAAATTTAAAATCGAAGTTTTAAAAATCGAATGCGTCCGAAAAGTTCGGCGCGGCGCGGAAAACGGCTCGTGATTTCCCGGCGTCCGAGCGTCGAATGAGCGCGCGGCTCGAGCGAGCGGCGAGGTGGAGAGGGGCGGGCCCACCTGGCCACGTGCGCTCCCGCTCCCGCTCCCGCCTCCGCTCCCGCCATATACCCAGTATCCGATTTCGTTGGATCGTTGGTAAATTATTTTGAATTAAGAACTTTGTTGACAAACATTTTAATTAATTAGGGCGTTCGAATTTTAAAATTTGAGATTTCGTTTGTTTCTTTGGCTCCTATTGTTGCTAACATGTAGTAGGTTTAGATTAAGGTTTCTCCTTTGAAATAATTTCAACTCCGTAACTAATTAAAAAAGTCAAAGTTAATTTGATTTTGGAACATTGTTGGCAAGCAGGGTGTGTCTTTTTTATTTTATATAGGTATGTTTAAGGTAAAAAAAAATGTCCGTTTCGATTTTTATGTATTCTAAATTTGACTTTGTTACAGCGTTGTAAATGAAGGGTAGGGATTCCCTTCCCTTACACTTAGCGATTGGACGAGTTATGATTGGTGTTAAAAAGAGACGTAGCGTCACCGTAGAGGCGTAGCGTTGAATGCTACAACTGGTTTCTTGTAGACAAGTTTATTGTGATTTTTACATTAACAGTATGTTTAATAAGTGTGATGTTCAAGCATGTGAAAGTAAACAGGGTGTTTAATTATTAATAAGATTAAAATTTGTGCGTTATTAATGGTAGATGGCGTGCATGACTCGATGTATGAATGTTGAAGAAGCGAAAGAAATTTGTCAAGATCGTAGCAAGTGGAAAGAAGTGGTCTCTGCCTACCCCTCTGGGAAACAGGCGTGATTTAATGTATGTATGTATTTTATACCTGTTATTTTAGTCTTTAAGCATTTGTATAGCTATCAATCTTGTTTAATTTAAAATTTATATACTCCTATAATAATGATAAATGTATATTTTATGATTAATGGAAACTCTTTCCCAAATTTTTACCTGGTAGGTAATGCGGGTTTTATGTTTCTCATTGCATTTCTTCTGGAGTGTCCTGGTTTTGTCCAATAATTAGCAATAAATCGAATCATAGATTTTTATATTTTACTCTTGTTGTAGATTTCGTATTTAGAGCTCAGTAAATTGGAGTAAGCTCGACGCAAATGCACTTTTCCTACCTCAACCTATTTATCAACTGCAATATTAACTAATTATAATAATAAATGAAGAACTATTTCCACAGTCAGCCGTCATCCGATGTCATAACGCTTAGTCCCGGTCGGAAACCACGGACGCTAGCCATGCATCATGGATGACGGCTGTATAAAAATTACCGGACAAAATGAATTATTTAAAACGCATCTATTTTTATTTTTACAATACATCTGTTTTTGTAACCGTTGCAATTGTGTTGAAATATTATTGCAGAATAGGCGAATGTAAGGTGTAATGAATGTTTTAATTTGGACAGCATTTTTAAGTCACGCTGTATACCTATATAGTGCTGGGGCTTATTCTAATTTAGTACGAAGTCAGGTGAACATGTCAACATTATGATTACGATCTCAAAGCAAGATGGGCTAACACAATATGGAATAGAGACCATGGTAGAATTGTATCTTTGTAAGGCGAATAAAGAATATTTATTCATAAATTAAAAATTAAAATACAATGAACCTACTAACGTACTTACTTACCTACTAAGGGTTACTGCCTGCGTCTAGGTTCCTTCACCGTACTACTTGCAAATGGCTGTCCTTCCATCCCCACCACGTCAATAGGAGGCAGTATACCACAATGCGTGTTTACGGCGCTTTTTGCCATGCACAACTAAATTATAGAATCACCTTATTACGGTATTTCCGGAACACTACGACATGAGGACTTTCAAAAGACAAGCATACTTTTCTCTAAGGTACCAGGTACCACGCGTCTGCGATTCCTCTCTTGGTGTGGCCGGTGTCCAGGGGCAGCGGTCATTACTTTACATCAGGTGATCTGTTGTCTCGTTTCACTTAGCATAGAAAAAAACTTATAGCCAAATTTTTGCGAAACCACAATTAAACAAACGCTATTAAAACAATAAGGAACTCACTTACCTTACTTGTTGGAAGACCTTGTGCAGGATCCGTCCGAGTTGGTACCACCATCTTCTCCATTAACGTACCGCCAAGCAGCAGTGTTCGCATTGTTGTGTTCCGATTTGGGTTAAGACAGCCGGTGAAATGACTAGCATAGAGGCATTCCATCTTGGTCCTCAGGGTTGGCAACGCATTTGCAGTCTTAGGATTGCGGTCTTATGAATGCGAATGTCTATGGGTCACAGTTTCCACTTACCATCAGGTGGCCTGTGTGCTCGTTTGCCTTCCTATGATATAAAAAAAATAAATAAAAAAAAAATACAATCAGCGAAGTCGAAAAAAGTTCCGTTGTGCGACGAAAAGTATCCCCACAATTGTATGGCTAATTTTCGTGTCATAACAGAAAAGTTTCATATAAATTTGAATGGAGTGAGGTACCGTGGCCGATTTATGGGGGGATAAAATCAGTTCTAACACCAGCATAACGCTGAGTTGGGACCATTTCGTAACAACAGGTATTTTTGTCTATGTCAGTATTTTTGTTGAGTTTTTTGGTCTGTTTGCCACGACGAATACGAGCTTTTTCTTTTTTTCATTCTATTTTTCTTTCTTTAAGAAAGGAGAAGTATTATAATTTTATTAAGAGAGTGTATTTATGTGTGTATGTGTGTCTGTCTCATTTTCTAATAACCGTTTAAAAGATATCAAAAAGTAAAAGTTGTATGTTTAGACGGGTGCACCTGGCGTTCCATAGTCTCTGCCTACCCCCTTGGAAGATAGGGGTGAAGGTATGTATGTATATGTATGTATATAAGATAAGTTAAGGTGAATTTCAGAATGATTTTTACCTACTTATATTTTAATTGAAGCCTTTGACGTCTAGTTAACTTTAACAAAAAGTTCGTTGCTTTTTACATGGCTTCAAAACCAAAAGATGTTAAGTCCCTATAAATTCAAGTCAAGTTAAGAGGTATGTTATATCAGCGGTGGTCACTCTTGGGAAGCGCTGGTAGATTTTTGACGTGTAGGTACAAGAGTCCCCTTGTGGCTATTTATTTTAAATTTAAATTTATTTTCATTTATTTTTTTATTGGTTGGGTTTGTAAAAAATATTTGCTTAAGAGTCTTAGTATTTATTACTGACTAGCATCCCGCCCTCGCTCTCCGTTTAAGTGAGTTTTTGCTAACACCTGTACATAAATCAGAGTTTATTTCTACATAAAAACCTTCCGTGAAAAAGTATAAGTGAAAACTGCATGAAAATGAACGTTCGTTCAGTAGTTTTTGAGACCATCGCGAACACACAGACCAACTCAAAAGATAAAAAAACACAGAACTAACGAAGGTACTTCCCACATAAACACGTATTTACTAACATGACTACCATCTTATAAAAAGCTCATCAATTTAAACTCCAGTGTAGCTTTAATTAGTCGCTAATTATATAAAGCTTAAACGAGTGCGAGACGAATGCATGCCCATTAGGGCTTTAGCACCGGTCGGCCTCCGTTCAGATTTACTGTTTAATCTATTAATAGCTTAGTTTAATTGGGAAAATTGGTTTTTAATTGGATATCTTCAGTTGGAATCTTAAAGGATTTTAAGTTAGTAGCCTAGTGGCTTTTATTTATTTATTACATACATACCTTCACGCCTGTAATCCCAGTGGGCTAGGCAGAACTACAGAATTACAACTTAAAAAGTTGTTGATAATTCAGTAACCACAATTTGCACAAATAGGCTAATTAATTTATTAATTATTTATTTAAACTTGTCTCGTGGATGTCGTAAGAGGCGACTAAGGGAATAATAAAGGCTTCAAGTACTGTTAGGCGTTGGGCTTGCAACCTGTCACTAATACACTGGTAAACATCTTAGCCTGATTGTGCAAAACGTGGTTACAGAATTATCAACAACTTATTTAAGAGTGCTTGGTAATTCTGTAGCTCTGCCTACCCCACTCTGGGAATGAAGGCGTGAGTTTATGTATGTATGAATGTATTTAAACTTTATTGCACAATACAAAAAGTAACTACAAATGGCGAATTTAATGCCTTAAAGCATTCTCTGCCGTGTGGTTGCCGGCTTAGAATAGTGCCACTCCATGTCTTGCCGTGGAAGTCGGAAGAGGCGACTAAGGGAATAAAGACTTGTAGTACTGTTAGGCGATGGGCTTGCAACCTGTCACTTATATACACTGTTAAACATCTTAGCCTAATTGTGCAAATTGTGGTTACAGAGTTATCAACAAGTTTTTAGAGTTGTTGGTAATTTTGTAGCGCTGCCTACCCCACTCTGGGAATGAAGGCGTGAAGGTATGTATTGTTGTATTGTAAGCATTCTCTACCAGTCAACCACTAGGCCATGCAGAGAATCGTTGAGGTGGGTAGAAGCATTTCAGCAAGAGCCTTTATTTTTTGGGGTCGACTCGTGATCGTAAGGTACCGAGTTCGAACCCCCGCGGTCACCATGTACCAATGCGTTTTTCTAACTTAAGTGCATTACAACGATACCTGCACATTAGAACAGCTTAGTGTGTAAGAGGGTAGTTATAAAAGATACTAAAGGGTTCGAAGTGTGTCCAAAAGAGCCCATAGTAAGATAAGATAACGTAAGTGTGATTTTGAGAAGTATACATCGCCTGTTAATATAGTACCTACCAAAGAATGGTTAGCCCTTAAAATGGGTCAGCAGATATATAAATAATATAAATCGTTTGTTGGTCAATGCATTCATTTCTATAATAAATTTCCTGACATAGTTTTTAGTTACCCTTTCCAGCACATAAAGCGTATTATAGGGCCGAGGACTCTCTAACAGACAAAAATGCTTGGACTTAACCCGAAACTTAGTCAATAATAATTAATACAATTGCAAAAGCTTTATCTTGTCTAGGGGACACCGTTGATGTAGGAAAACATATAGAAACTTATGTGGCCGTCTTGCACCGTCTTATATACACATAAGTAGGTAATTATTTCCTTTCCTCCCACTATCTCTCTCTTAAGATTTTGGCATGTTTTCCAGCTGAATGACGCAGATTATTTGATACTTATATTTAATTTAATGTTTATAGCTTTATTTAATTAAATATGTCTAAAAATGACTGACTCCTGAGTTTTTTGCGGCGTTTCTTCTCAGCATTGGTCCCCACTTGTGAAGCCCTGGTAGATTCTTGACGTGTAAAAGTGCCCGTGCGGCCTACTTACTGAATCCTTCTCTTTTTTTATATATTATAGTATTTTTATCTTATTTTATTTTTTATGGAAATCCGGATATAACCGCCTTACTCAAAGAGACCTTTAAAAGACGATAAACTCGTTCCTATTTCAAACTTGTGTTATAATAATGGCCACTAAGGAACTGACTCTGAGTGCGGCCGTTGTAGTAATGGCTGCTTTACTTTGGTCCAGCAAAAGCATGCCAGTAGAAGTCCATTGCGTCGTTACAATAGCTGTCGCGTGAAACGTGAAAACCAATTCGTCAATGTACTTCTACTGGACATGCTTAAGGAACTGAGCCTGAGTGTCGCCATTATTGTAATGGCTGCATTACTTTGGTCCAGCAAAAGAATGCCAGTAGAAGTCCATTGCGTCATGACAATAGCTGTCAAACGTGAAAACCAATTCGTCAATGTACTTCTACTGGGCATGCTTGAGGCTGCTGCTTGACTTCTCGGTATGCTTGCAGTAAATGTACTGTCTTCATAAACGCTGCACGTTGATTGGTAGATGTCACTAGTTGCTTAGCAACCTTTGTTGATTATTTATCTTACTGCAAGCATACCGACAAGCCAGAAAGCAGCCTAAGGGTTGAGAACCATTAGGAAATCCTAGGTTTTGTTTAGTTTAGGCACAGAGCTAAAATGCAAATCGTTATTTACGACTTTTACCCTTATCCATAATCGAGGTGTTAGTTCTTTAGAACAGATAAATTCAGATTCTGAATTTGTCATTCTGACCCGTTTAGATTGCACTCCCTGTACCCTGTAGCAATATGGAGTCTCATTTAGAGTGATCATCAGACGGGAAATTTGGATAAAAATTAATAAATAGCATTAGGGGACAATCTAATTGACCTAGTATCAGGGCGTTTTTCAAAAAAAGTGTAGGTACATTAACTTTTTTTTCCAGAATTAGTTTTTTTTTGGTTTTCCTTAGGTACTCAGTATCGTTGATACTATCGATCCTCATGCAAGAAAAAAAGTGTCCCAGATTTTACTATGTAAGTTTTTTCGTCCAGTGCGTCACGTCCATATAAATAAAAAAAGACTGCATTCATAAATGTGTCGATTTGGAACGGAATATTTAGGACACTTTTTTTCTTGTATGAGGATCGATAGGATCAACGATTCTGACTAAGAAAAACAATAAAAAAACGAATTCTGAAAAAAAAAAAATGTACACTTTTTTTGAAAAACACCCATCAAGTTAAGGCTTGTAGGTACTATAGGTACCTACTTGCGCTTGATTACACAAATATTGGCTCTGACTGGAAATCGAACCCGGAACCGCTAGCTTCGTAAGCAGGGACACTACCGACTACGCCTACTGCATCGGCTAAATACTGTATTTCTACGGGCCAGTACACACGGTCAGCATTTCAACTGCAACCCAGCTGCAAAGTGGCAGTTCCAGGACTGTTCTGATGCAGTTGGTGCAACTGCATCGAAACTGCAAACCAACTGCACGACACCTGCAAGCGGACTGCACAATTGTGCAGTCCGTTTGCCAGGTGTCGTGCAGTTGGTTTGCAATGGGTTTGCAGTTTCGATGCAGTTGCACCAACTGCATCAGAACAGCCCTGGAACTGCCACTTTGCAGCTGGGTTGCAGTTGAAATGCTGACCGTGTGTACTGGCCCTTAAGTATTTAGACGATGCAGTAGGAAGGATGCAGAATTAGAATTATTTGATAATGATACAATTTACTTATTTTATAAGAGCACCATACCCAAATAAATAGGGATAAGTAAAGGAGAACTTTTTACCTATACCTACCTATATAGGTACTTGTTATTTAATGAAGTATTCCTAAGCAAGCAAGAGTGTTTACTTTGCGATATGTTCCAATGTTATTATATAACTTTGATACTCGTGAATAAAGTTAAATTAAAAGGGTCAAACTGAGAGAGAGATCATAAGGTTAAATACCTTAGCGATGATCTCTCTCTCAGTTTGACCCTTTTAATTGCCTTGACCTTGTGCAGGGTCCGTCCGGGTTGGTGCCACCATCTTATCCATTAACCTACCGCCAAGCAGCAGTGTTTGCATTGTTGTGTTCCGGTTTGGGGATAAGACAGCCGGTGAAATTACTAGCATAGAGGCATTCCATTTTAGTCCTCAGGGTTGGCAGTGCATTTGCAGTCTTGTGAATGCGAATGTCTATGGGTCACAGTTTCTACTTACCATCAGGTGGCCTGTGTGCTCGTTTGCCTAATCATGCAATTAAAAAAAAAAAAAAACTTTATTTAAATAAGTTTGTTAAAAGAAGAAAACTTAACTTCCGTTCATGTAGAATGCAAATATGAATGGTAATGATACCACAAAAACAAAAAGAATAACCTGTCCACTTAAATTGATATGGGTTTTAAATAGAAACTTCGTAACGTAGACAATACTATAACATTTCAAAAGCCATATGGCTATAGCGAGTAAAATAGCGCTCCAGCCTGCTTTTCTAATCACCTATTGAGCCCCATGGATGTCTTGTTTTGTTGTGATCTGACTTTAACCACCATAATTTAAAAACGAACCCCCAAATGAGTCCCCAAAGACCCCATAAAATTTATTACAACTTAATAATCAACAGGTCAAACGACAACAAAACTATATTTAAAACAACGCCACAATACCAAACATAACACAATCCATTTTCAACCTAATTTCAAAGTAATATGGTATAAAATTAAATATCGCTGTGATATAACTTATGGCGTTTTTCTTGAAAAGCAACACATGTTGCTGACATAACTCACCTGACTTCAGAAAATTTATGACCTAGGGTTGCAGCCGTCTCTTTTACTTTGTATTGGCTAAAGACGGAAAATGGCTGTGGATATTTTTAAATTGTCTATTGCTTTTTAATTATGTATGTTTGTGGAAAAGGGTTTTTTTCATTGGAATTATAAGAATGCTTATAAATCATGTTAGATGTAAAAGTCTGATAGGTTTTTTTTTTAAAAGCTAAGCTCCTGGAATGCATAGCGTAATATTTAAAATACTTACCTAAGGTGTACCTACGTATTATGCTTTTGCATAAATAACGAGGTGCCCAGGTATTCTTGAAGCGAAACTCTTCAAGAATAATTCAAAAAAACTCCATACTAAAAAAAAACTAAATTAAATTTCAACTTTTGAAAATCACTTTAAAAATAAAAATATTTTGCATTATTCAGATATACAAAATAAATATTTAAAGAAGCTTATTGAATTTTACAACATAAAAAAAAATCAGTAGGTACCTAACTTTACGTAATAAACTCATTTTACATTGCATTCTTAAAAAACCTTGAACTTAATGTTATGCTCACGTCTGACACTTTACCTATAAACATATAAAAGACGCCATGTTAAAGAAATTCGTGATTCCATATAATAATACATAATTACTTAATCCATTGTAATGCAACAAATTTGCAAATGAATAAAAATTTACATGTAATCATAATGCTATTCCTGTCTTTATCCAACGTAGTTCAAACCAATACATCAGAGTGAGATAGAGTGTGGTTTCAACTTGCGTTGCATAGGGTTTTAGCCTATTGCAGCGTCGGTGGGCGGGGCTTGATGCTTACGTTCCGGCGCTGTGATTGGTGGAAACTTGTGGATGTGTAAGTGTAAGAAACTTTGTGAAGTTTTTAGTTTGAAAGTCAAGAAATTATACGAAATTTCTTTTTTGATCCTTCTTAAGGTGTAAAACGTGATTAGAATGTTTTTTTGGTTATAGAATTCATTTTAGATTAGTGCTTGTAAAACTTTTTTTGCTAGGTATCTGTAAGTAGGTAAATGCCTCATTGGAAGTGGTACTTTAATACCAACTAATAACTTAATAAGGCGAAATTTACACCCTTAATATCTACAATATTGAGAATTATCAAAACATAACTGTTTAATTCTTAAGTTCCTATAAGTTCCTACTGAACTTATTCTAAAACAGACCCTATTAGATCTATCTAACGTATAATCCAATTGGGATACACCTGAAAAAAAAACTTGACAGATAGAACTCATAAAAAAACCCGTTCAAAATTACTTATTAATTTTTTAAGATGTCAAAAAGTATGCATATATTCTCAATTTAAGACCACCAAAAAAAAACTTAATTCCGTATTAGTCCTTTACTTCATTAATTAATTTTAAAATTATTTCATACAGCTTTATTAAATAAAACTTACTTAGCCTACCAAGGTCAACTCAAAACTTAGCTAATGAAAGGGTAGTGGAGTCGTCTTGCCAACTTTCGTAGAAAAAGGATTAATTTGTTCTTGTTCCTGTGTTTAATTGTTTTGTATAAACTCTACTATATTTATACAATCCTGGTAGTTGAATGTGGGTCAGATAATAAAAACATGATGAATCTGACCCAATTGAGTTTTTTACAGACTACGAAGGATTGGAAGCTTATGTTAAATCAATTCTAATTTTAAAAAGGCTAATAAAAAAAACAGGAGACCACAGAGCTGACTATTCAACGAGGAAATGCTGCCAGCATCTGTGGTACTTTGCCCTCTCTTTTTTTACATACATAGGTACATACCTTCACGCCTGTAGGTAATCCCAGAGAGTGGGGTAGGCAGAGAGCTACAGAATTACAACTTCAAAAAGTTACTCCCTTTTTTTAGTTTTAATTTAATCGTGTTTAGCATAGTTATAATTAGTTTTACTTTTAATAACTTGGTTTTTATTTATGTGACAATGTTGGCAATGACATTCTAATTAGAATTCAGAAGATTTTTGTCATGTTGTATAATTAATAGGCTCTATAGGTATGTGGTCTGGTACCATCACTCATAATACTAGGTACTTATTGGTACTTAGGTACCTATTTACCGGAACATTAATTAATTTTTGATTTTGGAGACGATTTTGTTTTAAATTGAGACAGACACTAATAGTTCAATGTTTAATAGAAACTTCTTGGATGAAAAAATCTAAAAGAATTAGTGTAAAGAGTAATTTTTATTATTAAAGAGAATCTTAAGACTGCAATTTAAAGGGCTATATTTAAAATCTGATCTATTAGCTGAGACGTTAAAAAAAACATTTTTCCATGACGATGTTTGCTTTGACTCATCTCGAGACGGCCATCTTGTAGTCAAAATCAGTTTATTGATACGACCCTAAGGTAAATGTCGACTCATTTAAAGCTGTTATTATGGACGCTTCTTGAGATGAGTGACACAAAATCCCTGAGGACTAAAATGACATGATAAAGGCTCTTTATTAGTCATTTATACGAGCCTAACAAGACGTTAGAATATCAACTACGATGTAAATAATATCATAAAACCTGCTGTTGTTCGATACAAGCTTTGCTTCATAAAACTAATATCATAACTTTCATTCAATTTATATCAAGAGAGATAAACTTTAAAGGCTTGTAGTACTGTTAGGCGATGGGCTTGCAACCTGTCACTAATACGCTGGTAAACATCTTAGCCTAATTGTGCAAAGTGTGGTTATAGAATTAACAACAAGTTTTAAAAGTTGTTGGTAATTCTGTAACTCTGCCTACCCCACTCTGGGATTACAGGCGTGAAGATATGTATGTATGTATGTAGATAAACTTTATTTCTATTTCTAAAGGTTATCGTATTTCACATAATATTTGGAATATTTTCGTATTTTACCGACGTGCGTGCATGACTCGATGTATGAATGTTGAAGAAGCGAAATAAATTTGTCACGATCGTAGCAGGTGGAAGGAAGTGGTCTTTGCCTACCCCTCTGGAGAAAGGCGTGATTTAATGTATGTATGTATGTATTTTCATATTATTTCTGTCTCCACCATGTGGGATACCTTTTTTTTTTGGTCTATGGTCACCGTTTCAGAACTTATCCGTCCCAACGGTCATCGGATCAATGACAATTGGCGCCCACCGCTAGGTACTGAAGAGGTGCGACTTGCAATTTTATTTAATCTGTGGATCTCCTTATTTAAGAAATAAGAATTCAAATCTGTAGAGTTTATCTTATAAGAAAATGACTAGGCTTGAAAGACACGAAACTAATAGCAAATTGATGATGATTCTCTTGATGTCTCATGAGAGGGGTAAAAACTCCTTTATAGCTTTATTAAACATTTAAAAAAAATATTAACGTTCGCAACGCATCAACAACAGATAATTTCTGCAATCCGAATTAGTAAACCTCTCATAAAATTATATAAGAAGGCGCATTCTAAGTTCAGTTTTCACTGAGAGAAAAGGACAGAGCTATATAGCTTCTATAGCTCTGTCCTTAAAATGAATTGCAAAGCCATGTCATACAACCCTCCTAAAGTATTAATAGGACAATTTTACGTATAGTCCCAAACCAGCGTGCTCTAAGGGTACTTAGTAAATAACCATAGAATTACTAAATTATATATAGAGATATCACTATTTATAGATATTCCCTCCGTGTGGTAGCCGGGTTAGAATAGTACCACTCCATGTCTTCCCGTGGATGTCGTAAGAGGCGACTAAGGGAATAAAGGCTTGCAGTACTGTTAGGCGATGGGCTTGCAACCTGTCACTAATACACTGGTAAACATCTTAGCCTAATTGTGCAAAATGTGGTTACAGAATTATCAACAAATTTTTAGAGTGGTTGGTAATTCTGTAGCTCTGCCTACCCCACTCTGGGAATGAAGGCGTGAGTTTATGTATGTATGTTGTAAGACTCTACAACGAATAGGTATTTGCCCTTACCGGGGATCGAGCCAAGGGACCGCTAGCTTAATTTCAGTTACTGCCAATTGGATTAGCAACTGGGTTAGCCGCATCGTCAGTTCAAGTTAAATGGCAGTTTTAAAGTATCCCAGATTATAAATAAATAAATAAATAATAAATAAATATCAGGGGACAATGTCACACCAATTGACCTAGTCCCAAACTAAGCTCTAGGCTTGTGCTATGGGTACTAGACAACGATATAAATACTTATATAGAGAAATATATACTTAAATACATAGTTAACATCCATGACTCAGGATCAAATATTCGCGAAAAATGTTAAAATGCTTGTCTTTAAGCCACCTTCAATCAAATAAGCACCTACTTGAATATGGAGCTAATCCCTCAACAAGGCCATGTCAAAACTGGAAGAAAATTCAAACGTCGTTGTAAAAATTTATCTATCTGTTAAAGTTATCCATGTACCTATTTTTCTCTGGCAAGAAAAATAAAAATAAATTAACCCTCAGATACCAATATCTGTATATGGATTATGTCAAAGTCATGAAGTATGTGTCAGTGGTGAATGTAATCATACATACATACATACATACCTTCACGTCTGTAATCCCAGAGTGGGCCAGGCAGAGCTACAGAATTACAACTTTAAGAAGTTGTTGATAATTCAGTGACCACAATTTGCACAAATAGGCTAAGATGTTTACCAGCATGAGAGTATGAAATCATTTGATGATGGTTTTGTTCAAAGGGGTAGTAGATCCAATCCGTATGTACCGACATGTAAAAGAGAGCACTTTTAAGTACATGTCCAATTCACTCAATAAATGTTCTGAATTTTGTATATTTATTTTTATACCGTCAAATTTTTGACCGTATGACTAATTTCGTAATGTACCTTATACTTACCATATCTTTATATGCTTAGTTAATTTATTATATACTTACTCGTCAGTTAACATACCATACTCATTCTCTGAACGCTGCTCCTGAAACTTCATTTCTATTTCATTATCCTGAGAGTCGATTTATAAAATTCACTAATGATAAATCTCATTAACAGGTTAGGCGTAAGAGTTTTAACCACCAAAAATGAAAACTTATAGAAATCGTTTAAAATCTTTAATTTAACCTATCGACAAGCAGCAGTATTCGCGTTATTGTGTTACAGTGTGGGGATAAGACGACCGGTGAAATTACTAGCATTGAGGCATTCCATCATAGTCCTCAGGTTTGGCACCGCTTTTGCATTTTCATTGCAGCTTTTAGATTGTAGTCTTGAATGCAAATGTGTATGGGTCACAGATCCCACTTACCACCAGGCCTCGCCAGGTGCTCGTATGCCTTACCCACAAACTTAAAAAAAATTGGTGAGATTTAGTCGCCAAAAGAGAATGAAAGAATCGCTGCCCTGAGCTTTAGAGTGTGTTTTTAATTCGTTTTGTAATAATGTATGTAGTGATTTAAATACTTTTCAAGCTTTGAATACAGCTTGAGCTACAGTTTGAATACCTACCTACGTACACAAGACGAAATAAATGCAAAGGTACCAAATTTGTGTAAGTTTTATAAATAATGATTTATTACTTTATCCTTATAATGTAACTACTTTTAAGTATTATTGCATTTAATAATTGAAAACATTACCTTCTGCTGGATTCACTCCTTATTACCGACGTGTAAAAGAGCCTTCATGTGGCCAATCTACTGAATAAATCTTTTGATTTTTGAATTTTGAATTATTTGGTTCTTACCAGTCACTCTGTAGATACGAGTATGTCCATTTCTACAATAGGCTAAATACTTACACTTTTTCACGTTCTGCTCTGCAAGGATACCTACTGTTTTGATAGTCTTCCTAAGTATAACTATGTTCTACGTTAATTCTTAAGTCCTAGTGAAGAAAGGTACAAGTCAACTTACCTCGTTATGAAAAAGGGTAAATACATAAACGGAGTATACCAGACTTACGCCCTTTTTCACTTGATCTTCAGAAGACTTACCCTTTTTTACTAGGACCCCAGAGTTTAGGGGCTCTATATTGCAATTGACCTTACTTAACCGCATCTGTCTAGTAAATAAGAGTTATCATAACGATAACAATACGATAACATTACACAATCAATATGGTTACATCGAGTATAATAGAACCTCTATCGCAAGATTTCAATGGAGTCCTAGTTCAAGTGAAAAAGGGTTTAAGTCTAGTATCCTCCGTTTATGTGTATTACCCTTTTTATTTCGAGTTAAGTCGATATACACCCTTTTTGACCTACAAACATTAGTTTACCCGCGCTAAGACCAAAGTTATGGCCTACTTTGTAATTCTAAGTATTGTTTTCTCTATCCGTTTCCATCGATTCAGTCATGAGTGACGAGTGAAAGAGATGGGGCATGACGTATCGAATTTAAATGCTTCTAAGTGCAACCTCTTCTAGCTTTTTGCGATACTAGCGCCGGGAGTGGTGGTTTCTGAAGTTACTATTGCTTAAAGTAGGTATTCTAATAGGTGGCGCTGCTTTCTAATGATATTATTTTTATTACAAAACGGTATTGAACGCTTTCTATTTAATAAAATATTTGTCATGGAAACACTGATGTAAAAAAATTGTTACTTCTTCCAATTTTGTAAAGGTACTCATTTCATACGCTCCTAAAAATACGTTAGATAAGTCAACTAAAATATAAGTTAAATCACAGTTGATTTATTATGCATTATGATCTAACATTAGCATACATGCATCTGCTTAAAGAGGTTGATGCATCTAAAGTCCATACTAACTGACTTGTATTATTTAGTAAACACATTAGTAAATTCTGTTATAACCTCAAAATGCATAGTTTTTGGCTAAATCGGCTGTTTTCTGGTGAACAAAACAATTCTGCCCTCCTAAGCAAATAAGTAGTATCCGAAAATCAATAAACAAAGCAGTTTTAGTTCTCTTCTCTTAGTAATAAGGTTGATATTGGTACAGGAATTTTATCTGACTTACTGCGTTTTATCTGGCTTAGGAGGGCAGAACTAGACCACATTTTACACATTGATGGATTTTTATGCCAAAATTTGAGGTTATAAAAGTGTTTACTAAATGAGACAAGTGAGATGGAATAGAGTATAGAGGAAGTGAAAGAGGTATTTGATGAGATTTTGTACGAATCAGTGCAACTGGCGTTCCATTCGTCTCTGCCTAGCCCTTTGAGAGACCGGCGTGAAGATATGTATGTATGTGTATGTATGATCATACTTTTATACATGTAGTGAACAACACACGACGTTTTTGGTAAGAAAAGTTCCTATTTATATTGCTTTTTCAATTTCTCTATTCCACTGAATGAATCCATATTGCCTTTGACATTATATCGTACTGTTAACGTTGCGATAGCTCTTATTTACTTGGCAGTGTGGACCGAGTTAAAATCAATACGATTACTGCCGCTCTACCAAAAAAGGCGGCTAAGTGCACAGTAGTGGTATTATCATTTTAAATTTAAAGTGGTTACCAATAGAGTTTAAAATGGTTCGACTACTACGTTGCACGGGACGGACGGTAGATTACATGTCGAAAGTGTAATAAGGTTTTACTCAGCAGAATAGAGGCTAAGCTTTATCTACCCGTCGACAAATAGTTGAGAAAGCAAGACAGAATATAGGTAAACGATTATTAATGAGGTCTTCTTGTATGTAGATGTAACACATTTGGGCCGGTGTTCTTCGGTAAAAACGATATTGTACGAGGGGTGATCCATAAGTTTTGATAATCGGTATTAAAAATGGGAGATATGTAAATCGTTATATTTTAATTGAAATAAGCACACTTTCTATATTTGCAAACACTTATTAACGTCATTCAATTGTTTTATTTTACCACTATAAAAATAATTTTACTTTAGGAGGTCAAAATGGTCCAATTTTGTACGTTCACTAAGTCATCATCAGCTCGTGATTTTTATGTAGTTGTTTTTTAACATTAGTGAATGAGAAGTAGTAGTCGAAAATTAGGGCTTAATAACGGGGAGAGCGGTTCTCAGTTCTGATCTTTGGTCGATGAGCAGCACCCTTGTCAATTAGAAGGCTCTGAAGCACATTTCCTGCCGCAAATTCGTTTTTTTTTTCTTGAGCTTATTTTTAATATTTTCCCATAACTATGATAGAATAATGTTATATAACTCTCCTAGATTATTTAAACACAATTGCTAAAAATGAATGTCAAAGTATTTATTTGTATGCCTCAATAATCCTGGGCGAGGCCGAAAAAACCACCCTAAATTTTGGTGACAGAGCTGGAGATAAAAAATCCACTGCAATGATAACTTATTTATCGTTTAAATCATAATGATAAATCAAGGTTTCATTTTCAAAAACAATATTTTTTATTAGTGTACCAGAATTTTCTCCACACCGCTCCAAATTATTACAAAACTAACTCTTATTTTACCGTCTTGTAAAATTATTCATACAGATGTTTATTGTTTAGCTATCACAGAAAAACAAATGAACAATATAGTTTTTTTTTCTCTCTAATTTAAGTTTGATTAGTGCCATGGTATATTCCACATTAAAAAAATATCATTATGTGCATGGTTCATACTGATTCTCAAAACTTATGGATCACCCCTCGTAGTTGACTTGTTTTTTATTTTGACGTCAGCCGTCATTACTATCAAGTAGGTAAATAAGCGCCATCAAAACGGTGACCATACCATAACAGCTCAAACACGATATGGTTTTTACCGTGTTGAATAGAGGGTCTATTCCCACTAGTTCCATTATTTAAAGGACATCAAATAATGGCATTAGTGGGAATGTTTTTTTCTCAGTAGTTCCATTTTATTACCAAAGATATTTTTTTTAACTGACGTTATTTTTTATTATTGCGAATATCTCCTTCTCTAATTTTTTTTATATATCAAATTCTCGTGTCACAGTGTTTGTAACTAAACTCCTCCGAAATGGCTCGACCGATTTTTGTGAAATTTTGTGTGCATATCGTTTTGGATCTGCGAATCGGACAGCGTCTATTTTACATACATGGCAAAACAACGTTTGCCGGGTCAGCTAGTTTTAAAATATATTATAGTTGAATGCAACTTTTTCATTAACGGTTTTAGTGAGACTACATTATATTTTAATAAAATAGAACTACTGAAAAAAAAACCCACTAGGTCCACTATCTGAAGTCCTTTAAATAATAGAACTGTCTATGGAACTAGTGGGAATAGACTGAATAGAGGCCCAGTATACACCGTACGTCATTCTATATTTGAAATGACATGAATTACATATTAGTTTTGTAATCAACTACATAAGAGCACCTTTACAACCAATTCGATTATACGACCAAATTCGATGACACATCATTAAACCTACTAGTGATTATATTCATTGTACTCTGAAAGGTTACCGTCTAATACCTAAATACCTAAAGTGAACGAAAACAATAGCCGTCAATAGACGAGCTTATACGCAAACGACTTCGACCGCGAACACAGCTTCTGAGCCGTTGCTACGGTGACTTTAGACTTGGGTACAAATTTGTAATTGGAAAATTCAAAATGTTCATTTTCACTTGTTTTTTTAAGGCGTTAAGATCGATCACACGGGACTGTCTCAAGAATTGGTGGTAGCCATTTGTACAATCCACCATTGCTTGAAAATAAAAGTTTCGTGGAAGTGTATTGTTTGGAAAATTATTAAATAATCATTGTTGAGGAAAATTAGGTAAAATTCAAACATCTAAAAGAAGGACCTTACCTACCTGAGGATCACTAAGTATAAATATAATTAACAAAGTCAAATGTTACCAAACAGGAATGACAGCAGTTAAAATTTACTTCATTGAGTACCAAAGATTAGTCTCTCTTTTAAGTGGTCGGCGAAGAATAAACCGGTAAATTAAAGTTGCCTCGCGCGCTCGTAGTCCGAAAGCCAAAGTTAGGTACTTACCGCTTTGGCCAAACTGCTTGACATAACCTGTGACCAAATAAAAAATACACGTACTAAAAATTTAAAGCTCTACCTCTACAAAGTAAAAGCTCTACCTCCACGAAGTCTACCTCCTCGAAGTTAAGCCTCTCTAAGATAGGCTCTACCTCCACGGATTATACCTCCGCTAATTTTAGGCTTTACCTCCGTGAAGATAAAGATCTACCTCTTCGAAGTAAGGCTCTACCTCCACGAAGTTAAAACTCCACTGCTGCGAATTTAAAACTCTACCTCCGTGAAGATAAAGTTCTACCTCTTTCAAGTAAGGCTCTACCTCCGCGAAGTTAAAACTCTACTTCCGCGAAGTTAAGGCTCTTCATCCGTGAAGTAAATGCTCTATCTCTGCGAACGTAAGGCTCTACTTACACGAGCGAGTGTATCGATTATATCGCCTTGTAGAGAGACGTTTGTTGAGATATTTAATGAATTATGAAAGGGTAATAATGTCGAGATACACTTGTGGCAGTGGATGGGGCACATCGCTTGCAGAACAAAATGGCCGATGAACTCAAAGAGCTCTCAAGTGTCGTCTCCGTACCGGAAGAGCGGGGGTAGACCAAGAACAAGTGGCCCGACGACGTGGCTAAAGTTGTCCGATGGATGCAAGCGCAGTACTCGTCGTTGTAGCAAACCTGGGGACTATGTCCATCAGTGGATGTCTTGAAATGGTGCTGATGATGATGATGATAATACTCACTCGTGGAGATGGCCTCAAAGATGCTGTGACGGTACACAGGATCGCCTTTAATAATCTAACCTAACCGGCTGTCGATGCCAGTTAATTTATTTACTCAGTAAGTGAATCCACTGTTTATGGGTAATACACTTAAGTAAAGCCTTGTCCTAATTTGAAAATACGAGATAACACTTTTTATACCAGATTCCCAAATCACCAGATTCAAAAATTTGGATAAGTACTATCAATTAGTCCTTATTAATTGTAATTATTAAATGTAATTTGGTATTTTAAAATTATGGTATTTTGGGAATGAGCGCTTTTTACCAACTTCATCCAATACCTAAGTCCACACTAGCGTGGTCTCGAGCCGAGCGTTTAGCACCATTACTCACCCTGTCACCCCACGTCAAAGCGCGCCGACACTCATACCGACGCCGTGTGAAGTTATTAACTTTCAGCTATTTCATTAAAGTTTTTCTGGTTGACAGTTTTAGAAAAACTGGCGAGTTGTAAAACAAGGCGTTTTTCTAATTTATCTCAAGCTTCAATATCATGTTATTTTTTAAATTTGGAAGTGGTTTAAGTCGTGACAGTTTTTACTGACAAGTGAGTAAGAGCCATTGTGACGTCAATTATATGATTACGATGTTGAAACAAGACGGTAAATACATTTTTTTATGGTATATTGAAGACAAACGAGCACACAGGCCCCCTGATGGTAAGTGGAAACTGTGACCCATAGACATTCGCATTCACAAGACTGCAATGCAATGAGGACTAAGGACTAATATGGAATGCCTCTATGCTAGTCATTTCACAGGCTGTCTTTTCCCCAAACCGGAACACAACAATGCGAACACTGCTGTTTGGTGGTAGGTGAATAGAATAGATGGTGGTAGCGATCCGGACGGACTCTGCAGAAGGTCCTACCACCCGCCAAACAATACTAGGCCCTTCAGACAAGATGGCTAACGCTAATGTAAACGACCGTCGAAAACTGGCAATATGTACTGCCCTACTAAGCTAATACGCAGTATGTCAGATACAATTCCTGTACCAATATCAACCTTATTACTAAGAGCAGAGAACTAAAACTGCTTTGGTTATTGATTTTGGGATACTGCATACTGCATAGTTGCTTAGGAGGGCAGTGTATTGCCCGGTAGCTTACGTCAATCCTATACATATACATATATTCAATAACAATAACACGATAAACTAGGGTCCTAGTGAAAAAGGGAACAAGTCGAATTAACTTGTCATAAAAAAGGGTGAACATGAACTGAGTATACTAGACTTACACCATTTTTCACTTAACCTTCGGAAGACTTACGCCCTTTTTCCCAGGTTGACGATTTGACGATTATTATTGGGTGGATGAAAATCACTTTGAATTCTAGAGAAATCTCGAAAACAACTAACTTACATGAATAATCGTAATAATTGACATCAGTTTGTTCAATTAAAATGTGATAATTTAACGTTAATTGTACCTAGAAACTAGTGTCTTCTTATGTAGACGACATAACCTGACTAGGGATAGTTAGGTTTCTTTTCTCATATCCTTGATATTTTTGTAATTAAAATTTATTTATATAAATAATTATGTAACTACCAAGAATAAATGCACTTAAAAAAAAAAAAAAAAAAAACTATAGGTAAGAAAATTATGAAAAATCATTAAAACACTTTTTATTACGACAAGAGAATATTTCTAATTCATAATTAAATGACTAAGCATAACACTAATACACAATTACAAAAAAAAAACTTTATCAGCAACTTACAAAAAATATTATATTATTAAACATAAACAAAAATCATTTTTGTACAGGGTGTCCGGGATATAGTGGACTATCTTACAGTGCTGGTTAGCTCAGCTCAGGAGAGTTGAAAATATGATGATAATTCAAAATTTGTAGTATTTAACATTCTGGCAAACTGACTTTTAACACAAAAACCAGTTAACTTCATTTTAAACGCTAGCATAAGTCGTTTTTTAAATTTGATAGGTTGATAGAATTCAGTCTTTCTTGGACAAACTTAATAATAACTTCGCTGCTTTAATCAATAATCTCAATTGTGATATATCATTTTAGAAGCCTCATTAAACAGGATTTTTTTTAAGAAAGCAGCACTACGGGTTTTCGATACAGTTTTTTTACACTGTGCGATGTCAAACTTGCCGGACAAAAAACTCAGATTCTTAAACTTTAAATTTGACTTGAAAAAATAAAAACTGCGAATAATTTATTAATTTCGTTATCAGGGCCCAAAAGCAAATTTTATCAGCTTTCTTTCACAGCAAACGAAACTGAACAATTATAATAAGTGGTCGTGGTATTAAAAATGGTCATAATGGGAGCAAAATTTTGAAAAGTTGAGATGTCTCGTTTTCCATGTGACTTTTACTAAGCATGATTAGTTGATCCATCCAGCCCTGTAAGGTAGTCTACATATCTCGGACACCCTGTATACCTATAAAAGTATTGTTCAAATAATCAACCATCTGCTTATACCCACAAAGATAAAAAAACAAATAAAGTTGTAAAAAAAAAGTGTAAATAAACTTATTAAAATTAATTAATTGTTTTTGTTGCTATATTGTGGCAATGAACCCCATTATTATTATTATTTTTATACAAAGAACCTCGCTGGTCCCTCCGCCAGGAATCTGAAACAAAACAATATTGCTTAATTTTATATATTTAAAATAAAGTCACTTTCCACGTCTGTCTGTTTGCCTGACTGTATGTACTATATCCGCTAACTCCTAGGTAAACCAACGTAAAAGTTCTCAACCAATATTATTTTTAGTTACGCTTATCGTTAACAACTAAACTAAAGTTTAAAATGTATGTTGTTCATACAAAATTGTTCAACATTGTATGGACGCGTCAGCACTTTTTAAGTCGCTGTAAAATATACCTAAGATCCATTCTAAACAGATCTTCACTAATACATCAATTTAAACGTAACTTAATGATCTAAAGTAAAAGCAATTAGCAATAATATTGTTAAAAACATTTTGATTGGTGGTCAAAATTGAAGTCATATTTGTAGGCAATAAATCACGACCACGGATTTTTTTGCAAGTTCAAACTTTTCAGGGTTTCTATTCTACTCGGAAAATCCTTGGTACTTTTGACATATTATCATATAACCAACATTATGATAGCACTTATTTGGCTGTAATGGGAGACGAGTTAAACAGTAAAATAACTCGAGGCATCTGTACGAAAGTGATGTAGCAAAATATTTTATCGACATAAAATACGACGACGATGTTACTGCCAACATCTAAATGTTATTCGACATAAATAAATAATACTTATTTTCTCCTCATTTTTAGATCATATATGTTTGTTTTACAACAGTTTTCATAATATTCAATCAATATTTTTTCCATATTCGTCGGTATTAATGATTGCCGTCTAGATCAAAATATCCACTTTAAACTGCTAAACGTACGAATATGAATGACTGACAGTAAATTGTCATTTTGATTGAAGTGACATTCGCATACTTTTATTATCTTAAGGGGCTCGATATCAGATATGACATCGAACCTATTTACAGTACCTAATCGAGAATGTTCAATGTGCACATTTTTTAATTTAATTATATCGATCTTTTTTATCGATATCAAAACAATATGGTTACTCTAAGAAGAATAGATTCCATGGACGCTTGAAGGATCCCAAAAAAAAAATGGCAAGCATGAAGCTTGCATTTTCAATTAAAAACTAAAAAAACTGTTAGAAACCCTTACCGGCTACTAAAAGAAAAAATAACTATCCAGCTATTCTAAAGTAATTCAAGAGCAAAAAGTTAAACAAGGGTACTCTAATGAGATTTCGCAGCGTCGGGAAAAAAGCGGGGAAAGTTCAAGAGAATTTCCATTGAAACTTTTGTTTTGTTTGGCACGTCAAGCCACGGCAAGGGTTGGGGCACACCGGTCAATTGATTGAGCTGAAGCTGAGCTTTCGTGTGCACTAGCTTTAGGAGAGCATAAACCTCTGTGTCTGCAACCTTTTGAAAAAAAGGAGGGGAGATATTGTAATGCATCTACCAAACTTACTTTACTTGTGGGGTTTTTACTTGTGGGAGGACCTTGTGCAGGGTCCGTCCGGGTTGGTACCACTATCTTATCCATTAACCTACCGCCAAGCAGCAGTGTTCGCATTGTTGTGTTCCGGTTTGGGGATAAGACAGCCGGTGAAATTACTAGCATAGAGGCATTCCATCTTCGTCCTCAGGGTTGGCCACGCATTTGCAGTCTTAGGATTGCGGTCTTGTGAATGCGAATGTCTATGGGTCACAGTTTCCACTTACCATCAGGTGGCCTGTGTGCTCGTTTGCCTTCCTATGATATAAAAAAAAAAAAAAAAAAAAAACCAACACCGATTTTGCCAGTAGACAATATAACAAACGCTCATCACATTTATATAATATTGTAAACAAAGAACTAGATATGTACCCAAAGCTACAATATGACTTTAAAATTAGGATAACAAGTTGGATAGAATACGAGAACTATGATCAAGTAGAAGATCTGCTAGGAAATGTAGTCTAGACACACACACGCACACACACACACAAACACAAATGAAATTTGGTAAAATAGTTTAAAGAATAGTACTATAGGTACTTTATAAAATATGTAAATATGGAAGAGCGGTGCCTCCAGGCACAAGTTATTTTCAAATAACTTTCAAGGAGACGGTTTGTTAAGGAAATAATTATTTTTGAATATAGTAACATACATACATACATAAACTCACGCCTTCATTCCCAGAGTGGGGTAGGCAGAGCTAAAGAATTACCAACAAGTCTTAACACTTCTTGATAACTCTGTAACCACATTCATTTTTTGAATATAATTATTTTTTTGAATAATTGGGAATATACTCATAGGTACTAAATTTAAAAATAGACAAGATAAGCTAATGACTGAAATTTTACGTTATTCAAAAATACTTAAAAGGTAGGTAATACATTGGTCCTTGTCTCACACCTTGGGAGATACTAACTAATGTCCAGCAGTGGATGTCTTTCCTAATATATGATTATACTAGCTTTCGCTCACGTAGAAGTCGTTTATCGCTGCTCCCTCGAGAACTGTCCAATTTTCCGCGATAAAAACTATCCTATATCCTATTTCAGATTCGTTGAGTGGTTGAAGCGTGAAAGACAAACATACACACTTTGACATTTATAATTTTAGCATGAATGAATAAATCTGAATGATGAATATCTAATTCTATTATAGCATCGTACTTTTTTTTTTTATATCATTGGAAGGCAAACGAGCACACAGCGCACCTGATGATAAGTGGAAACTGTGACCCCTAGACATTCGCATTCACAAGACCGCAATCCTTAGACTGCAAATGCGTTGCCAACCCTGAGGACTAAGATGGAATGCCTCTATGCTAGTCATTTCACCGGCTGTCTTATCCCCAGACCGGAACACAACAATGCAGACACTGCTGATGGATAAGATGGTGGTACCAACCCGGACGGGCCCTGCACAAGATCCTCCCACAAGTATTGATAAAACTTTCTAAGGCATTAAGTATAGAATCTAAGAAAATATACTGACTAAATCTGCAAAACTCACCCGGCTTCTTACATTACAAGAGGGTTATTCCGTAGAAACAATTAAGTATAGAGTGGGCAACCGAGCCGGGGCGTCACTCGAACAATGCTAACTTACATTTAGCTGTCAGTCAAAAACAATTTGGAATTTCGTGAGCATGGAGGGTCGACAGTACGGTGGGAAAATTGGATTGTTATGGAGTGGGTAAATGGTCCGATTTTACTGGTTTAAGGTGAGTTAAATGTTATGAATGCGTCAGAGGAGGTTTTATTGGAAAAGAAAACCTATACAAACAACTCTAACAATTTGTTGTTAAATCTATAACCACATTTTGCACAAACAGGCTGAGATGTTTACGATGTGTATATTGGTGACAGGTTGCAAGCCCATCGCCTAACAATACTACAAGCCTTAAATCCTTTTAGAGTTGTTGGTAATTCTGTACCTCTGCCCACCCCACTCTGGGATGAAGGCGTGATGGTATGTATGTATGTATGTATGAAAACCTATAATTCAGGGAAAGAGGTCCATATTTACAAATACCCCAATGGTAAATATGAATAGGTAATGATATATATGTACCTCGATATTTTCAGTGTATTTGGTTTCCTTTAACAGAATGTTAAACTTAGTTAAGTAAAATAATTTTATTAAAAAGACTTTACTATGATTTTGAATGGATTTCTGACTGTTATTATGTTGGCCAAAATGATACATTATATTGATATAAATCACTTGTTTTTTTTCTAGACAC
The DNA here is from genome assembly GCA_927399475.2 of Acleris emargana. NCBI lineage: Eukaryota > Metazoa > Arthropoda > Insecta > Lepidoptera > Tortricidae > Acleris > Acleris emargana. The sequence continues at coordinate 3,264,324 of OV656844.1, read as the reverse complement.
CGATTGATTAAAATAAGAATTAACCAATGGGAGACTTGTTTTAATACTTATTCCATATCATCAATATAAATAGTTAAATAAATAGAAATTACTATAAGGGCCTGTTTCACAATCGACGAGTAAATTCATCTGCTATTTAAAGTTGATCCTCTCTTTGTCTATTTTCAAGTGTAAGAAAGAGAAATTGTTAAATTTATACGTCAAATATGCTTTACTTGTCGATTGTGAAACAGGTGGTAAGTGCTTTTTTACAAGTAGGTAAAATACGTTCTGTTACCACCAAAATGTTCTTACATATTAAAATCATTTACGAGACGGATTAATTCCAAATATACACTAGTACTGCTCACATGTGTGAGTGATGTGAGTAACATAAAATCACAATACAATGCACAATGTCGTATTATCAGCTCTATATTCTTCCCGTAGGCAGTTTCTCTCTCGCGGGCCGTTTCCAACGCCATCTATCATTTCCTCCATCCACTCGCCGGGTTAAACACATAAGTGACATTGACGCCCGCCCAGCCTCCCCAGACCTATCAAAATCCCACATCTACACTCAAAAGCATCTATCCCTAAATAGAACAAGGATCAGCTAATATTGGCTAGCGTTGCTCTTGGCATTGTCTTATTAAATTATATTTTAGTCAGGTATGGTTTGATTTGAAATGACGAATATTGTAACGGACGGGATTTTACAATTAATGTTGCTACGTAGAAAATGGGTTTGGAAATAACTTATCAATACCCTCCCGAGATAGTATTTGCTTGTTATGTGGCATTTTATTCCTGTTGTTTTTTAAGTTGTGTTTATTGAAACAGTGTATTCATTTAAATACATAGAGGTATTTTGAAAACATTTCACTTTCGTGATTTGTTTAGTATTTTTTTCCAATGGCGGCAATTTTTTTTTTTCAACGTAATAACGATAGACAAGATTGAACTTCGTCTTGTCGATGCATAGGACTGTTCTGGCTACACTTCGAACCATAAACAAAACGTTTTAGTGGATTCAATAATATATAATAGGTATTTGTACGGAGGCGGCAAATGAAATCATTAAATAACGATAACAGAGTAGCTTAAATGCATTTAAGAAGTCTTTTGGGGTTGGGTAAATTTAGTAACTCGCATAAGAGCTATTGCATTGTATATTGATCAAATTTCAGCGTATTTAAATAAAAACAAAAGGGTAGGCAGGTACTTTAGGTACTTAGTATATAAATACATTAAACAGTTTTTCTAGAAAAAAATAATTATCTATAATGTTGCCTCACATTAAATGGTCAATTATGTGCCGTCGCAATTTCAGCCTCAAAATTATGCCAAAAGAAATATAAGAAACATTATAAAATTGAGTCATTATAAATTCGTGAGGGCGTTAAATTGCAATATTATAATGACTGCTATTAAACGGTGGCGAAGAAACGATCAGTGATAAAATTGATGTGAATAATAACATTATAATAGCACGTGGGCGGAAAACGTAGTATTGTTTCCGACTGAGCTACTGCGCTTGTATGTTTTATGGTCATTAATAAATACATAATGATTAAGGAATAAGATATAAAAACATCTAGTCGCTTGTGAAAATAACGAAATGCCTGTAGATATCGTAACGATATTATCGTAGGGACGTAAAAATATTTTTTTAAGTCTCTAATGTTGATATCGTAAATGGAATTAGAATACCACCTATAGCGTTACCGAAGCGTGAAAACAATTATATAATGAGCGTTGCCATGGTAATAACAGTTCTATAATAATTATTGTGACATTGGTCATAAATTGTATAATAAACACCGATATCTTTTTGTGTGTCTCTAGGCCTTCTAACCTAACCTAACCGAGTCGGTTCTGACACTTCTGACCTGATTCGTCATACTCGTGGCATTTTCTGGTTAATTAAAACAAATTACAAGCAAGACCGTTCTGGTAGACTCGAGTTCATAAATATGTGTTCACTTTAGTACCTTGTCTATTTATTTTATGTCATGTTTAAACTGCCATAAGTATATGAATTGTCACAGCGATTAAAATGACAAGTACTACAGGGTATACATATCTATAAACTCGACTGTACCCGCTTCTTACAGTACCCACCCATTGAGTATAGCATACGATATTAGATCTTATAATCCTTATACTAAAAGATATTATGTATTATGATCGTTATATGTCATGTATGTTATACGAACTGAAATTAGACAATGTGAGTCTTATAGACAAAAACATTATATAAAATTAATATTATGTTAATTGTTACCGTCCGACCGTTATTCCTTATGAAAATATTGATGTTGTTATTATAGCTAACGTTTATTATATCTTGTAAACGTTATTAACATGAAATTATAGATTTTGTAGTTATATCTCGTGAGACGCACCCTTTTTTTACATATTTGCGTTACTTAAGCAAAGTTCTTTTATAAAAAAACCAGATGAACACGATATTATCCGACTAAATACGATACAATGTTCCTTACAGTACATATAAAATAAAGGCCTTGGTCAACAAAAATCAATCGAAGCCCGGAGCCCAAAAATTTTAATCGTTCCGACCCCAGCCTGCTCCCGAGCCGGCACTGGAGCGTTCTTGATAAATAATCGCGGACAATGCGCAGAATCTTTTGTCGATCGTTTTTGTTTGGGTGATGTGGCTGTGACGTGGCGGCTGTGACGCGGGTAGGCTGTGCAGGTGCATATAGGCTGTTGTTTTTGGTGTTGGAAAATTTTCGTTTTTTTTTAGTTTGACGATATTATTATAAATAAATAAATAAATAAATATCAGGGGACAATTTCACACCAATTGACCTAGTCCCAAACTAAGCTCTAGGCTTGTACTATGGGTACTAGACAACGATATAAATACTTATATAGAGAAATATATACTTAAATAAATAGAAAACATCCATGACTCGGGAACAAATATTCGCGCTCATCACACAAATATCTGCCCTTACCGGGATTTGAACCCAGGACCGCTAGCTTCGTAGGCAGGGTCACTACCAACTAGGCCAACGCCTATGGTTAGCCTTAGTTACATAGGCTACGAAAGCTGTCAAAATGCAGGTAACATTAGCACTTGATGTGATCGTCCGGCAGCTTATGTCGATTCAATACGTTTGCGATAGCCACAACTTTTCGCCAACATCTACACAAGCAAGAACTTGAGTAAGGTGTCATAATCTTCATCACATATGGTTTTCGTATGTAGGTATTTGAGTATTATATGTATGTTTTATATGAACATATTATTATTTATGTATTCTAAACATTTGTAGTATTAAGTAGGTATTTAATTCATTTTCAACATTGTTTGCACCATGTATTCTCTATTAACCATGAGGTTGACTGGTAGAGAATGTATTTAGGCATTAAGTCCACCATTTGTACTTTTTACATTTTTATTGTGCAATAAAGTTTAAATAAATAAATAACTTTCTCGCAATGCGACTTTACCTACTTCTAATGATCATTGCCTCAGGTTGGTAATGCAATGTTTCTATATAGTGCTGTTGGGGTTCGATTCCCGTGGCACTCTGATTTGATTGTACACATATCTATGTAAGTATGTAAATACAGTAAGGAGGAGGTCCAACGGAAAATCAAACTCGAACCATTCTGAGGTTGGAAAGTTGTCATTTAAAATTATTTTCGCTGCGCAATGTATAGCAACACTTGTGTTACTGTACATTGACTACATTATGATAATATTTTTCATTAATTAAAGTTGGTTTTACCTATAGTTACTGACTATTTAGGATTGGAAAATGATTCAATGTAAATATTAAAATAATTCAGAATGAACATCCATTATTTTTCTAATGACAATAATTGTCTACAAGTGCTGTATTAATTTTGACCCTGTACAATTTAGAAATACTTTCAATAAAATTAATAAATGAGTAATGAGGTATCGCTGCTCATGAAATTAATTAACTTTAAAAGCAATAGTTAATTTTACATCTGAACCAAATAACAGCCAAAACAAGACATCAAAGGTTATCCTCAAATTAAGACATCAAAGTTAACCTTTTGCCATCGATCCCAACCTTTTTAAGTAATAATTAATTGTTTATTACATAATTACTGATAATTTACGAGTAAAGATAAAGCTGTGTTAATCAAAGGAAGCCGCCCGGCACGTGGTGACCTTGCCCTTAGATAAGACTAGAGTATTAAAAAACTTAAGCCCAGTTTTTGAACTAAAATGTATGAGGACTGGTTCGCACCGGACTATTAATAAATAATAATAAGTAAGCTAATTTATGATGGCTCCGTCATCCCGGCTCATAGACACCTCCGGAGATCCTAGGTCTGGCGCTTACCTCTCCGAATCCTCTCTCTCTCTCTTAAGAATTGGGCTAGCTGTCCAGAGAGGTAATGCAGCCAGTGTCACCTATAGACACCCCCTCTAACCTGGTAGAGGGTGTGTCTTTTTTATAGTGGTGATTATTATTTACATCTTTAATATTTGAGTAGCTTAGTTTTATTTTAATTTGAGTAGCTTGGTTTAATTTTAATTTTAATCAGTTTAGTTTTAACTTTTAATTGTAGTACCTATGTTATTAAAGTATATACAGTGTGTAAATGGTATACGGGCGTTTATTAAAACTGGACATAGATTAAGACTCTACTAATCATTAACAGAAAGAATTATTTTGATTACGCTAACGTATTCACCGTTATTCATTTCTGAACATACTATCGACCCGCAATGTACATCGAAGTCCATCTGTCAGGTAAGTACGTAATGTTTACTTGCGTTTTTAATTGATTGCTTTTTTTGTTATACATTGCGTGTTAAATTATTTTGTATGGTTATTTTTTTTAAATTTAATTTTAACAAAAGCTGCCTAAATATGCTCAGTAGGGGTTATACTAACCACAGTTAAAAGGAACGCCCGTATACCATTTACACACTGTATATAGTAAGCTAAGATTAGCGAATCTCATACTTGTTTAGTGACGGAACACACGGGACCTTTCTGAAACACGAAATATATAAACCGCCACCTGATGGTAAGTGATCATCGCGACCCATAAACACCCTAAGAAAAGCCCTTAAACAATATTCTCCTTTTTTTATTAACGGCTGTCCATCGCGGTATTCCGTAGTCATTTCGTCAATGTCAAATGAGTAGAGTAAATTATACTAGTTTTTAATGAAATTAAAAAACATTGATACTACCCGTAAAATTGTACTTTAGGGTTGAACCCTTGCAAGGGCCTTGCGGAGTCCTAGGGCTTCGCGCACCAAATGAAAACATCTGTTTTAGGTACCTAATTCCTTTGAAGATGGTTGTATTTGAGTAGTGAGACAAATTGAAAAAAAATAAGTATTATGCAAATGCATCTAAAGGACCATTATACCCATAAATTTGACAGGGTTGTCCTACTTGTCCTCGACTATATTATGTTTCTCGCAATTTTGTAGAGATATATTTTGATGATTATTCGAATACGTTTGCGTTTCTCGTACCTAGAAATAACATAGACGCAAACGCTTTCGAGGTTTCTAAGTTCTATTTACTTAATTCGTTCAATACAAATTAGTTTTCATTGCCAATAACTTTAAAATGTTTATTTAATAGAATTTGTCCTCATCATGTCAGCCGAAAGACGTCCACTGCTGGACATAGGCCTCCCTCAAGGCTCTCCACTGAGACCGGTCTGGTGCTTTTCGCATCCACCGTGTTCCCGCGATCTTTACAAGGTCGTCACTCGTCAGCTCGTCTCCCGGTCCGCGGACGCCACTCAAGAACCTTCTGACCCCATCGGCCATCAGTCCTGTGAGCGATGTGCCCTGCCTACTGCTACTCTGTATACCTAGCTAAAACCAGTTTTTTAGCTTACCTACTAAACAACTAATTACATCAGTCGAATTAATCTATGCCAGTAGTTTGCTCTCATTCCCCAGCTCTGACGCATCCAAAGAATACTATGGCACCATTCAAATATCCATTACTGGGTTTCTTTTGATCCATCAATGAAAGCCTTATTCGAAGAGGATTAATTAGAAACCACATTCAAGCGAACTGTGTTCATATACCAATTTATATTTGCAGTTAGGAAACTAAGACACATCCATATTGAACTCAATTTGTACTATGACCTAAGGGTTACGTTGATTAATATAGATCTAAATATGTGAACTGCTCTTTGTTGAATTTCCAACTTGTGTTTGCAGTTAGTGTACCAAAACATCGTGTATATTGAATTCTATTTAGATGGTATTAAGATCAAAATGATTGGTTGCTGGTTTTATAGTGTATTTGTTAATTCGGTAAACATATTAAGGTGGTAAACTTTAAAATGTAACGCAACAATGATCAAACTTTTGCTTCAGTGATCAAAAATGATTTATAATAGACCTATTTATCGGGAAAAAATACTGTAAAATAACACTTCGGAAGCAAATTCGACGGAAAAATTGCAATGTAGTTTGCAAAGTTTACACAAAGATGGCGTTATATTCTTTGTAAACATATTTCGTTGTTAGTTACACTTAAATTGTACGTGGTTGTAATCGTATTTCGTATAAACGTTCATAAAATAAATAAGTGATCAATTAATAATATTGCATCCTCTAACAACAAACATTTAGGTGGATGATAATAAAAACAATTGAAAACCACTTACCCTTTCGTATATACTTACCAAATATATCACACAAAAATCCAAATAGAAAATGTATTTAAAAATACTTATATTTTTGATATTACTAACGTTATTAACACTATTTTAAACAAAAACTAAAAGCAAAACAAAATCAGATCTGTCTTCAAGCAGCCATTTTGGTTGAATGTTGACGCATGCGTACTGCGGTCCTACCCCTAAACAAAGGGATGATATCCCTCTCCTTTACTACCCCATGCTGGGTAAAGTGCTGTTGTCTCGCTTACGCAGTGTATTGTGATTCTCTATTCAAAATACTGGAGGGTCGACTTTCTAAAGGGTCCGTCTGATATGAAGTTAGGAGCAGATTTTGTAATCTGTTGCTTGGGCGGCTTTGGTTTAATTCCCTAATAATAATAATCCTTGGTTTGTTTAGGTCAAAGGGCCGTAGTAATAAACTTCGTCATAAGAACACTAAAATAAAAGTCAAGTCATAGAAAGCTGTCATTTCTGACGTGTCTTGAAATTATATTTTACTCAAGATAAGGTCATTCATAACGGTCCTTACAGGCTAACGTCGATTAGGACTATTGATATTTCATTTTGATATGTAGTTAATTAGCTGGTTTTTACCCAACTCCGGCAAAGGCCAAAAATAAGGTTATACGTTTTACCTGTATGTATGTCCGGCTCTATGTTCCCTCGTAACTAATAAACGGCGAAACCGCTTTTAATAAACTATACATGGTTAGATTTGTCTTTAACGAATAGAGTGTCATAGACTATATTTAAATTATTGGAAATCAAAATGGCGGATATTTTTAAAGTAGTACGTTGCCGGCTTAGAATAGTGCCACTCCATCTCTTCCCGTGGAAGTCGTACGAGGCGACTAAGGGATTAAAGGCTTGTGGTACTGTTAGGCGATGGGCTTGCAACCTGTCACTAATATACACTGTTAAACATCTTAGCCTAATTGTGCAAATTGTGGTTACAGAGTTATCAACAAGTTTTTAGAGTTGTTGGTAATTCTGTAGCTCTGCCTACCCCACTCTGGGAATGAAGGCGTGAAGGTATGTATGTATGTATGTAGTACGTAGACGATATTATCAAAAAATACAGTCGGGTCATTAAAGCTTGCATTTTATTTGTCCTGTTAAGGTCTTCTTATCAATTAAAGTGCCTTTAAGTACAAAACTTAGTGCACAAGCGGAGTTATTTATTATATTATATACGAACTAGGTACAAATGGCGGATTTAATGCCTTAAAGCATTCTCTACCAGTCAACCATGGGCCAAGCGTATCTACCTATTTAAAGAAAATAGAGAATATTGTATGCACTGATTAAGTTAGTTTTGTTTGTTAATTTCACGCACGCTACCTACAAATACAATAATATTATGGACCCGTTAGTAGAAATAGTGGAGTTTAATATAGATTATGTTAGTTTTGGAGAACATCATAAATTAATGGTTTGCTGGAGGGAAGCCGCTGGCATCTTGCGCAATCGGATCAGTAGTCGAAACAAAACGTGGAACACCCTTAAAAAGTTAACTACAGTTTCTAATAAAAAAACTGTCAATAAGGTCACTAATTTTACATAATTAATTTGGAAGTTCTGGAAGCGATATCTTTAGTATAATATATAAATCTAAAAACAAATTAGGTATCTACTTGTCGGTTAAAATTAATCATATTTAAACATCAGACTAAGTTTTTAAGTGACCACAGGTACTCAGGTACTATCTATCAGCCCAATGAAACCCTGACCTACATAGAACTGTGTCACAGAAGATCTTTTATGCTACTTCCTATTTTGCACTAATGCTCTTTTAAAAGATCTACGTCTCACAAACACAAATTTAATAATTGCAAATTAAACCCACGTAAATGATACAAGTAAATTTACAATCAAATAAACTCTCCAAAAATATTTGCATAACAACTCTACCTCAAACGTGTCACAAAAACCCACCAGTAGCTTAAACGTTTAACAGGATTACTCAGCAAAATACAAAATCCGATAAACAGTCAAAACATGTCAAAATTAGCGTCAATATTACCGTCAAAATCCCTAGAGAGCAATAAACTGGAAGTATTTTAACCCTTTCTAAATACGCCGAAAGGGAAACTAACCATTATTCCTTTGTTCACGGGTGTCCATTTTGAATCGATGAGTTTGCAATTTAAAAAAACAATTTACTACCTTTTGTTTAAATTTCAACTTTATATAAAAGAGTTAAGATTTAATTTTGAATGGTGTTGTTTTTTGGAGTAATAACGTTTTACTTTAAGTCTTCTGAGTCGTTTGAAGTAAGCTAGTAGCCGGGTATTTTGCAAACGTTTGCAGTTTTTTTTTGATGGACCCTTTGAAGTTAAAGATTTGTAGGTAGATTTTTGAATGTTGCGATATTACGGTAGAGATTAAGTCCGTTTTGTGAAAAAAAATAAGTATGCTGACCAAAGTTAAGTAGGCTACGTAAGTTACATACGCGTTCATCTCTTCTTCTATTTGTATCATCTTTAAATTTCGATAAACTGCATGTTAAAGGTTAAAAAAATGTACTCAGCGGTGACATACGAACGGATAATCGAAAAGAAATGAAGAATCTTGCATGGTTTTTTTACGCACTTGGTAAAGTCTAGTTCTTAAATATGTGTACATTTTGTACCCTAATACAATAATGAAACAAATGTTTTAATTCAGGAATCAAAACTCCTCTTTATTTTAGCGCCTTAGTCTTGACTAGAGAAGTACAAAAATAATCATAAATAATTATCCTTAATTCAAAATAAACTATCATCTATTTTTCTACGATATGTTAACTTACTATAATAGGAACTTTTTCTTATAAATAGCTATTTTACATCACATGTCATGACATATGTTTAAGACTAATTGACTATATGCTATAAATATAATATTTACAGAACCATAGAGGTATATATACCCAATACAAAATCAATATACCTCCAATTTTAATTGTTATTGTATTACGTAAGTAAATAGAAATGATTTACAAAGTGTACATATGACAAGATTGATCTCAAGACAATAATAATTTAAAGCAACAATTAAGTTTGGTAAAAACGATACACAAAGGACTTAATCATGCTTAATTTGACATATCACATTATGTACATTATATTCTTTACTTAATTATAATCTAACACACAAAAATAAACCTTGTACTCAAATATAATGAAACAAAGAAAATCTTTTATTACATGACTTGGACGTGAATTAAAATCAATTTCTATGCTCATACTTAAAAAAAATCTTCACGACGGTCACATCTTCGGCATATTGTATGGAGGCATCATACAATTTTGAGGTATGGCTGCGGGCATATGAGCTACGTTAGATTGCCCTGCATTAGCCATGTGGTACCCTGCGTACTCCATCGGCTGTATCTGCCTTGTATCCATGTACTCCGGCATATTCCCTATATTCGTGGCTCCTAGATCTTCAACACCATAGGGATCCGGCGATGCATTCAGCTTCCCGTCCTTCTTTGCCTTCATTCTTCTGTTCTGAAACCAGATCTTGATCTGCCGTTCAGTCAACCCAAGAGCGTGAGAGACTTCTATTCTTCGCCGTCGTGACAAGTATTTGTTGAAGTGGAACTCCTTCTCTAACTCCAGGGTTTGGAACCGGGTGTACGTCTGTCTGGTTCTTTTTGAGCCTTCTTTTTTGTCGTCACCTAGAACAAAAAACATACATTTATTAGTACATATTCATGATAACAATTGGGGTAGCATACATAAGTTTAGGTAAATATTATTAGTAACGTACCACCAATAGTTTTCATCCACGGATAGTAGCCCTGCACGTCGCCTGCAGCGGCCATTTTGTTCTCTGCGTAATCCGCATTGTCCCCGCCTGCCTCGACCCTCGTCACGTCCTGACAGGGCTCCTGCGATGACTTGGCTTCTTTTTCTGCCGCCCCTCCAGCATGGCCTTTGATTGACGTCTGACCTTCGTTCTCATATCTACCATGAAATTGCGGCAAATTGCATTCCTTGTCTTTAATCTCGTTTTTATCCCAATCCGAGATTGGATCCGGTTGGGTCATCATCCGCTGCATCATTTCTTGCGTGTATTTGTACGGTTGAGTTTTCTTTGGTTTAGCTAGCAGCGCTCTTAGCTTTGAAGAACCTCCGTCGGGGCTTGCTGGTTTTGCATTGCTTGATGCGCTCTGTGGTGACCCGTAGCTGGTTTCCGGTAAACTGCATTGTCCAGGTGAATTGATTGACCTAGCGTCTTCTCTCTCTAAATTATCTAAGCAAACTTGATTAGGCAATGAGTTACTTCTCTGATCGTATCTAAACGCTTCTTGTTGTTGATGCTGCCTGTAGTAGTTCATTTCTCTCCATCGGTTTATCATTTCAATATTAGCTTGACCGTTATTTGCATAGTTTGCCTGATAATTTTGCCACTCCGGTTCTGTTTTGACAGCACACTCACTTTGCTCGTTGCCGTACATTTTGTAGAATTCAGCACTAGGCATGTACGGGTATTCTGTATGTGCATAGTTGTTCTGATAATTGTACAAGTGCGGCATCGCTGGGTACTGTTTGTAGTTGTATTGTTTCGATTGTATTTCACTAGGGACGTTCACGTTTTCACAGTTCCACATGTCGTGCGCACGAGTTGTCGTCGCTGCTGACGTCATCGTCCACGAATCACTGTCACTAGATCACTGCATAGATTTAGCACTAAACCCGGCTGCGTGGGCGACGATCCTGCTCCCGTGTTGACTGCGAAACGAATGCGATAAGTGAATGCACGCAGCACGTCCCCAAATGTAATACTTTTGTGACCTAAAAAAAGTTTGGGGTACTTTCAACAATAGCGTCGCCATTGTCCCTCTGCGAAGTTGTTAAACGAAGCTCCCTGTCTCGCTCTATCGTTATCTGGACTGAATTAGCTCTGGGTGTCAGAATGAGACAAGGGTAGTTTTGACGATTGCCGAAATAGTTTGCGAATGTCCTGTAAATGTTTACAATGCCAATATTTCCGATAGCTGATTTTGGGTTTGCTTTGTGTGCGTTTGTAGGTATTGGAAAATCATTGATTGATCCGTGGTAGTGTGCGTGGAGAGGGTGGTATGGATTGATTTTATTCTATTATTGGTTTAGTGTAAAGCCACGTTTTTGCGTTGCGCTGGCGATTGTGTCTTATACAGGAAGTATCAATTTCGCGTCATTGTAACTTATGTATATTTTTTTTATTCTTCAAGATTTTTGTTTGTATTGTGGCCATGAGTAGTAGTAGTAGTGAGCTTGATTTCAGACAGAAATATATTGTTGCGTTTAATAAAGCGTAAAATGTAAAAATACAAAATTCTCCAACCCATCTGACTGTCTTGTTGTATGCGATTCAAATCAACGGAAGACCAGCGCTGGATTAGCAAATTTGTGTTATTTTATTTATTTTTACTAATGCAGTTTTAAACCAAATTCTTAACTAGTGTAATTCTACTAAACAACTCGCTAACCGGCCAATAGAAGTGGTCTCATACACTCATGGGCACGTAAGTCAAAGTTACGTCCAGCCGATTTGGACGAGCTGCGTTATTGCCAAAACCTGCAACCGAATAAAAAATCCTTTATTTATAGCGATGTTTTTTATGACCACCTTATTTACAGCAGAAACCGTCGCCCGTGAACGTAAGCGATAGTAGGGGCACAATCAAGTGGCTACCTTACATAACATATTATCAATTAACCTACCGCCAAACAGCAGTGTTCGCATTGTTGTGTTCCGGTTTGGGGATAAGACAGTCGGAGAAATGACTAGCGTAGAGGCATTCCATCTTAGTCCTCAGGGTTGGCAGTGCATTTGCAGTATTGTGAGTGCGAATGTCTATGGGTCACAGTTTCCACTTACCATCAGGTGGCCTGTGCGTTCGTTTGCCTTCCCTGTGCCATAAAAAAAAGCATACTTGCACTAAAATGTTAATATCGTACTGACAACACTTCTAATAATTCGTCGTGTTAATAAAGAGAACTACTTAACTAAAAGTTTTATATTTAAAGATAAACCTTACCGTCTGCTACACTGCAAAGCTGCAACAGTGTTCTAATATCTTGTATATATTTTATTTAAACAGTTTTTTTTTTCTCAACGCTATTTTTTTTCTTCGCACCTATCTTCTTTTTATGTTTCGCCTACTGGTTGACTCGTAGACAATGCTATTGAGCATTAAGTCCGCCATTTGTACTTTTTGTATTTAGTGCAAATAATTTTAAATAAATAAATAAATTACCAAGCAAATCAAAACGTCACCCTAATGAAGATTTTTACTCGTGATAACTTCAGCGCACCCTGTATACTTCGCTCGTGTAGCGAACATAGCTCATCCCGTAACAGTTCAATCGGGGGTCGCACAATGGCGCAGTATGCGGCGCTGCGCGTGCGCTGGAGAAACTGCGCGTTCAAGATACAACATGTGATGGCAGGTTCTGTGGTTCTTATCGCACGCTGACTCATAATAAAAAAGGTATACATTATTTACAGAGTTACTAGACTTATGCCGTTTTAGATTTGAGCCTCGCGGCCACGGAGTCATTGTATCTTTTTTCGGCTAAATCGGGACTTTCACGTTCACTGCCAGAAGCTAGATATTGTATGGACTTGATTAGACTTGGCGTGTCACTGGTATTAAATGTGTTAGTGTAGAATTTAATTTGTATGATTACTCGTCATAGTGTTTTTTTTGGGCTCATACTAATAAATTACTTACTACAAAAATGCGGATTGTCATTGATTTTGTTGAAATTAATAAGGGCCTTGTGGTCATTCCTTAGAATTTTTTTGATAGTGTATGACCTACTCAAACATACTAATCGAATTTATTTTTATTTATCGCACTGAGCGACAAGCGAGAAAATACAACTTGGGCTACCCGTGCAGGATCATAAGATATAATTAATTTAAAAAACAAGTTAAATTATTTAATTAATTCGTTTAACAACCTCACTTTCATCATCACATATTTTGATTCAACATACAGGGGTAAGAAACCATTTTCCACCGAACAATTTATAAACCTATTCTCGAATACATATCGCCAAAAAATGCCACGTCACGCCACGTTCGCGTTCTTTCGCGCCCAATGGCGACGCTCGTGACATATGCAAGCGATGTTACACCTCCCCACACATCTGTTGGTTACTTGCGCACACCCACCGATTGTGACCGACATTCGTTTGAATTATATAAATTTGGCTTGAAATTAGGCTTGGATTTATGTATTTGGTAGAGATGCTATTTTGGCAATATTTTGAAAATGTCCTTGACTGATTTATAACTGAAAAATTCCGTTCATGCTTGAAAGTGCATGAAGCAATTACGTTGACTGGGTTTTGACCCATCGTTTTGTATAGTCAGTGATACAAACTACCTCATATAAGTGGTACGAAGTATTAAAACATAAACCACACTCGGAATAAAGACTAAAGGTATGTAGGTTTAAGCATTTCGCGTGAAAGAAGTTATGGGATCGATCATAAGTATCATAACCACTGTAGCGTGTTTTATTACAATATAAAACATTACGTGAACGTCAATTTGAACTACGTTTCAATATCATTCATAGAATACGTACCTACCTTTACAAACAATTAAACACTCAAATGCAATAGTTTCATAATAAAATCGATTTAAACTTTTCAAACATTGATGCGTGAACCAAAATATTTGCTTCAACCCATTAACTTCCAAACCATTAAAATTAAAGCTCAATCTAAATAAAAATATAGGTTTATGAAACCGAACAAATAAATATTTAATGATCAGATTAACCGTGGCCGTATTACACCTTATGCCCATGCCCTTTGCAAATAAAAAAACTTTAATTTCAATTTCACACCAAAATCTAGGACCTATTTGAAGCGGACGCTTTAACCATATTTATTAAACATCTTAACTACACACGCATTACAAGGGAAAATAAACTTAGTAGCACGTCAGTCGAGGTTCTACTTTTAACATAGCTATAAAAAACAACACCATTCATTGCTACGTCAACTAAAAAGATTTCAAAAATGGGTCGCGTTAGTTCGTATGTATTAGGGCATAGAACCGATTTTTCCCGCGCAAATTCGACCGTTTTCGTCAAACATTGCCGCTGACAATGTAGCACCATTAATCTTGCGAAATCAATCGATGGCTTATTCAGAATATTGTATTTGGTTTTGCCGCGGGCCTTTTTGGTATTTACTTTGGATCTTTTTATTTAATTTATGGTTTGCGCGAAAAGGTTTTAGACATCTGTCGTGTCGTTGTGCAATGGGTCTGAGACGTAAAAGTTGTGAAAAACTTTAGACGTGAAAAAATCTGGACGTTGATTCTCAGCTGATGCGAGGCTGCAGTCACGTTCGAGTTATTATGTAAGAAATATAATGTAGTCAGATGATATTTGAACTTGAACGTAACTTTACCAATTTGTGATGGTCTACGAATATCTAGTAAATTAATAAATAAATAAATATTAAGTTTCTCGAAATAATTGCTTTTGTTATTAAATTTATAAAAATCCCCCTGTACATTTTTTTTTTTGCCTGCTCTAAAAACAATATTTAGTTTTAATAATAGATTAAACTGATATTTGTTTTCTCTTTTTGGCTTATTTTTTAATATAAAAAAAACATTACGTTACGTTAATTTGTACGACCAAATGCGTAGAAACCTACTAATGCAGTTAACGTATATATAACTTGATGCTAACCGAGTTACAGGACGATCAAATTTTACCAGATTTGTTCCAATACGCGTGGGATGAATGTTGATTATTTTGATTATATATCACCATGTTTGCTTAAAATTGAATGAAGATTCAGAAAGGCAAATAGACGCTTAGTGCGTAAGCAATTGGGTGCCCTAAAAACGCTTCGTTGCAGGGATTAGTAATGATAGCCTAATCAGCCTGCTTTATCTAATTTAACAAAAGTAAAGCGTGTTCTTTTCCAGCTGACTAATTCTAACTCCACGTGTATTCAAATCTCTAAGGATACCGCGTCGGCGATATCAAAGGCGTCGGTAGTCAGTATACAGAGGCTTCTTTACGAAACACAGACATGTTTCCAGTTTTATAGGGGGTGTTAAAACAATAAAATACTTTCTAAAAATCGCTTAATGCTACAGAGGACGCCGCCGTCGTAAAACGTACCTGCTTCTGTACTTTGCGAATTCTCGGAGCGATACCAGACTTTTTAAACAATAGAAATGTTTTTGGAGTTTAGGGTGAAGGTAGGATTGATAACAAATGCAAAATTTTCGAATCTGTACTTGTGAAAACATTTGGTAGTTATAAAAAAACCGGGGAAGAGCATGTCGGACCATGCTCCGTGTAGGGTTCCGAAGCCGTTACTACAAACGAATTAGACCTTACGACACAGGTCGCGGTCAGTTTACCAACACCCGTAAATAAGTTTTCGGTAGGTTTAAACATTTAAACCGTTTGTAACTCAAGAACCACTGAAGTCTACTTAGTAGTGATAGTTTTCCTATTAAATTTATTATATGTGCTTTAATTTAAGATATTTTTCGGAATTTTAGTAGGTATTAGTAGTTTTGGCTGTAAGGGAACACTTGACTCTAACAAAAATTGGCGCTTTTAAGCTTAATAAGTCGTAAACGGATGTAACGGTAATCAAAAGATGGTATGTACAAACCCGCAATATTTTTGAAAGACCTATCCAACAACACCCCACACTATGGGGTGGACGAGAGAACAAAAAAACACCCCCACGTAACGGGTAGGGGAGGTACACTAAAAAAAATATTTTTCAAGATTTTATATTACCACTTTTTTGGCGTGACTAATACGTATATTTATGCCAAATTACAGCTTTCTAGTACTAAGAGTCTCTGAGCTAGGCTGCGGACGGACGGACGGACATGGCGAAACTATAGGGGTTCCTAGTTTAGTACGAAACCCTAGTTTTTAGTACTAAAAACTATCCATTTAATGCGAGCAGCTATTGGTATGTTAACTTTTTACGTAGAAAAATAGGTGTATTAAAGGAGATAACCTAACTATTCATTATTTAATGCCTAAAGACATTTACTTTCGTTGATATTCACAAATCACAACAGGGGGGTTATTATGACATAGCTATGCAGTTCAATTTACGGGGAGCGTAAAGGACAGAGCTATAGCAGTTATATAGCTCTGTCTTTTTCTCTCAGCGAAAACTGGACTGCATTGATTTGTCATAATAACCCCCCAGGAAGCCACACTTTTGGCATGCTACTTAGATTTGGTTTGATCTTTGACATTACCTAGACGGGTATCGAATACAAACCGGGATCTTTAATGGTATTGTATTGTTAACGACCAAGCGACAAACTCAAAAAGACAGAGTTATCAAATAATGTTTTATTATTAGACCTACAGATTTTCCTATCATGAACGACGTGTTGTTAGGGCATGACTCAGCAAAACATCGACAATCCTGTTATCGATAACCACCACTTCAACTTCATAGAGGAAATAATTGTACATCATTATAATGGTTATTCACAATATTCGCAATGTCCTAAAACTCATTGTCTTATGATTTATAAGTTAATATCAAAACTATAAATTTATTAATAATTAATATTTCACATAAATCAGTGAGAATCGCTCTATGATATTGAAGTGGTAATTGATTCGATAACAGGATTTTCGATGTTTTTAATGTGTCAAGCACTAACAACACGTCATTCGTGCTAGGAAAATCTCTAAGTCTATTTATTATTGACGTAAACTTCCGTGCGTTCCCAAAATTAAATAAGAATTCCATACATTTGGCCAGAGAGTTGCTAGTTTTCATAGAAAGAGATATACGCTGGCTATTCTGATTTACAGCTTGACAATCATCGAAGCATTGCTTTGTATATTAATGTCAATGAACAACGGTGTGGTACTGTTCTGCAGTTTAAAACCAAAGAGTATTAAGTGTGTATGGAATTCTTACATTCATATTGCCTTTTAAACTGATCTTTGGTGACTCTACTTTCAAAGCGCTATTAAAAGATTTATGGACTCAAACGGGATATAAAGGACCGTTTAGTAACAGCAACCAAAAATTTACATAAAATTACGGTAGTTTGAAAAAATGTGCTACTTTGTTTATGAAGCAGTAAAAGATTGGGTAAAGGTGAAGAATCAATTTTTACAATGTCTTTAATGTTACATTTTCTTAAAAATGTTGAATTTATTTCAACTATTCACGCATTTTTTTTTTCATTAAAAAAGTGTATTCCCTGTAAAGCCAACAAGTTCACTGTGCAATATTGCTGATTTTTATGGGTGACGGTGACTGCTTAGCTTACCATCGGTGGTCCGCGCTCGTTTGCCATTAACGACTATGAAAAATGTATTTAGTACCTATTTTTTTTTTGTTCCTGTACTCACTCAAGCATCTAGGTCGCAACACATTCAACAAACCGTTTTTTATCATTTTCGAAAGTTGTTCCAACTCCTATTCACCGAATTTTACGGTACCTTCATTTCGCAAAACTATCATTTTTTGCACAACCTTGACCAATATTTGACAACAAAGACAAAAAGGACAAAACACTGTTTAGAGATAATTACGAGTTAACAAAAAGCTCAAATAAGCTTCGGCAAGCTTTTTAAGATAACAAAGACGTCATGTCTCATCCCTTTTCCTGCAATTGACTTTTTAATACCATTACTCAACTCTTGTGTTGTAATTGTAAGCATCCTGTATTTTTTATTTTTTCACAAAAAATGCGAAATATGGTCATCGAATTCAACAAGGCGTAAACCGATTCGTAAAAGGGTTAGTTTGACCGAAACAAGCAGGTCTTTAAACAAATCAGGGGACCATGTCACATTAATTGACTTAGTCCCGAACTAAGCTCTACTAGACTTGTACCTACTATGTATACTAGATAACGATATAAATACTTAATCTAGAGAAATACATACCTAAATAAATACATCAAAATAACTACAACTTAGAAAAAAATACTGACGAACATAGCCAGCATAGAGTAGCTATAGCTACATACTTAGTTACCTAAGTATCAATCAAGACTGTTTTCTACAATTATACAGGGTGACTATTAGAATAGGTAAGTATAATTATATGAAAGTAAAATTATACATACATACATAGATACCTTCACGCCTTCATTCCCAGAGTGGGGTAGGCAGAGCTACAGAATTACCAAGCACTCTTAAATAAGTAGTTGATAATTCTGTAACCACGTTTTGCACAATCAGACTAAGATGTTTACCAGTGTATTAGTGACAGGTTGCAAGCCCATCGCCTAAGAGTACCAGAAGCCTTTATTATTCCCTTAGTCGCCTCTTACGACATCCACAGGAAGACATGGAGTGGCACTATTCTAACCCGGTGACCACACAGGTCACAAAGTAAAATTATGTTACGCTAAAATTATGGTCACCTAACTTTTCATGTTAAAATTTATTCGAAGTTCAGTCGATCGGTTAAGGAATTGAGTATGTATGTAGGGTGTCCATGATCACTGATCTTGAATAAATACATTACGTTTAATGTTTATTTGAATAAAAAACAAAGTACGAGTTATAGTCTCAACGCTTTTAAATCTTTTACCTTATGTTTCTAATGGTTTAGTGAGTTTTAGTTTACTTGATTGCTACACGATCCGCAGTGATTCTGTATAATTTTTTTTAGTTTTTAATTATTATTCTGTAGTAAGAGCGGACGATCAGAAAGAAATCGTGTGATCAAACGTTATCAGCGCGGGGCTCGATCGCACGCGTACCGACATAATCTCCCGCGGCATTATGCGAGGCCAGTGGCGACACTGAGAGCAAAACAAAATTTGAAACATTTTTTTTTTGTTTCTCACTCGGGCATCGGTTAACTGGAAGAGATCCCTTAAAGGGAGAAGTTCGCGTTTGGTCTACTTTTATTTTTGTAATTTTAATATCGTTATCGCTATCTAAAATGTATAGGATTGACGTAAGCTGTCAGACCGTCATATCAAGCGTCTACGTCAATATGTACATTTTAGGAGTTTTCGAAAATCGTTTACGTTAGAGTTACATTGCAACTTGTCTAGCGTCACAGTTCTATGTATGGTAGTAATTTGAATCGTTTTTTTTATAATTATGTTGGTATGCTAGTGGTAACCTTTTTATTTTATATCTATCAATATCTATGAATCATATATAAATTTTCTTTACTTTTTAATTGATAAAGATAAAGGTAGGTTTTACTTGTGGGAGGACCTTGTGCAGGGTCCGTCCGGGTTGGTACCACCATCTTATCCATTAACCTACCGCCAAGCAGCAGTGTTCGCATTGTTGTGTTCCGGTTTGGGGATAAGACAGCCGGTGAAGTGACTAGCATAGAGGCATTCCATCTTAGTCCTCAGGGTTGGCAACGCATTTGCAGTCTTAGGATTGCGGTCTTGTGAATGCGAATGTCTATGGGTCACAGTTTCCACTTACCATCAGGTGGCCTGTGTGCCAAAAAAAAAAAAAAAGGTAAAAATAAAGACATTTATTCAGTAAGTAGGCTCTTTTACACATCAGAATTTAGCAGCGCTTCACAAGAGGAGACCACTTCTGAGACGAAAAGCGGCAAAAAAACTCGGCAGTCACTCATTTTTTTATTTATTTTTTAATATTACAATGTTATTTAAATCTATAAATATTAAATTAAAAAATATGTCAAATAACGAAAACGAAAAAAAATAATAGAAATAAAAAAAAATTATAGAAAAAAAAACACACCAAAATCTTACGAGAGAGATAGAGAGAGAAAAGGAAAGAAAGAGCTACCTACTTGTGTGTATATAAGACGGTGCAAGACGACCACAAAATATTGATATGTTTTCCTACATCAACGGTGTCCCCTAGACAAGATAAAGCTTTTGAATTTGAAGCTTTTTGTCTATTAGATAGTCCGCAATCCTATAATACGCTTTAGACATTAACATTTCAAGTTATTTTAAGTACTGGATAGTGTAGCTTTAAAACTATTTGATAATTGATTGATTTTGACGAACTATTCCAGCGCAGACAAAACGCACGTTTACGCAAACAAAGAAAACACTGAAAATTGAACTATATTCGAAATTCAACCTTGGCTTTTGTCAGTAGACTTCTAATCAAAAGTGAATTTTGTTTTGAATTATTTTTTGTTTGATTAAACGTGCGAAAAGCTACATGTTCAAAAATATATTGCTCCCAGTGTGCCCGCGGCGCGCCTGCCCCTCGCTGCACATCCATTTATCAAGGCTTCGATGGCGGACGTACAATGGGGAATGTTCGACCCGACCATTAGAATAACAATAATTACTCAACGTGTCATATGGACGGCTCAAAACAGTTACATTTTGAGGAAACGACGAGGTTTAGACGATTTTTTGGTGCTTTTAGAAGGCAAGCACACAAGCCACCAGCGGGCCAATAATAGTATGGTTGCGTTTATCTCGTGACTAAATGCAGATAAAGCATCCTTCACTCTCGTACTTATATACGTGTAAGAAAGAGACGGATGTTGCCATATTAGGCCCTATGGTGGTAAAGACTCTGGCTAAAGGCAATGCAATTTCAAGACCACAATGTGTTGCCAGCTGTGAAAACAAAAATAAAATTATCAGTTGTTTTTTACGGCGTTTTTTAAGAAGTGGAATTTGGGAGGTTATTACTACATAGCAATGCAAAAAGAAAAGGACAGAGCTATACCAGTTATAACCTACCGTAAAATGTGCCTACTTTGCTCCCCCATGGGTAACTATGCTCCATAGTGACTTTTTTGTATGTTACTTATAAGACAAGGCCGATGACAAATTTTCTAAAAATAATTGATGTATACATCCAGCCGCGCAGTGAATGAAAGCACTAGAATGATTTACAATACAGAATACCTCAATATAACGATGGAGCAAGATTACCCGTGGGGGAGCAAAGTAGGCACATTTTACGGTACCGCCAAACAGCAGTGTTAGCATTGTTGTGTTCCAGTGTGGAAATAAGATATCCTGCCTAATGTTCTTTAATAAGAACAAATAGATTCAGTACGTTGCCCCATCATTTAAATTAAGTGTCCGTCTAAAAATGTCCTTCGTAGAGGACATTGGGCAGGAATCGAAAATTGCTTAAAAATGCTCGGGCAGGACGAGGAAAGATATAGTCCATCTTTTTGTTCCTGAGTCATGGATGTTTACTATGTATTTAAGTATATATTTCTCTATATAAGTATTTACGTATATCGTTGTCTAGTACCTATGGGTACAAGCCTAGAGCTTAGTTTGGAACTAGGTCAATTAGTGTGACGTTGTCCCCCGGTATTTATTTGATGTATGTATGTAAGTACACATGTATCACATGTATGACGTTGCCTAAGACCCATTGTACAAGCCTAGAGCTTAGTTTGGGACTAGGTCAATATGTATGACATTGTCTTCCTTATATTTAATTTTATTTTGTTTTAATTTATGAAACAAAACAAATAGGCAACGCGGTAATGCTATTTGGTAGCGAGCTGGCTACGAAGGTAGCCGTCCTAGGTATTTAACAACACAAATTTTAAAATACAGAGAAAAACAAGTTATTTGGCAGTTCACATTTTTACTATCCAGCCAATTGATTTCGAGTAAACGAATGAGTTATGTTATGACATTTTTTTAATTTATAATTCTGCATCATATAGTATATACAATTGGTTTTTCGCGCAATAACAACAAAAACCTATCTAATATAATTATTATTTATTCATTAAATTTTTCAAACCATGCGGCCATTATGCAAATATCTTAGACATTTTCGTGTTTAATTTTACCAGTGTATTCTGAATATAATCTCATAAATCAGTCAACAGTGTTTTTCTTGGCTAGATCGTGTTTTGTTTAGAAGCACGCGCAGGACTACAGGTCGTGATTTACTACGTCTATGCTATTTTCTAACGAATTATCACTATCCACTTAACACAGACCTATTATGGCGAAGTAATAGCTTAAGCTCGTGGATAAAGTTATAGTGGTTGTGTTTTGTTAAGCGAAACATTCTTGGTCTCTGATGTTGAACAGTTGCTAGGAGTCCGTCGGTCAGGATAAAATGGTTTGATTGTGATTTAAATTGAGCTAATATTACTTAATGATAAAGACGAATTGTGTGTGTGTATGGGGTTTTCAAGGACTTGGGTTTCAAAAACATTGACTGAAATAAATTTTACATAGTGACTGCGAAATGAGACTAAGAAAATATTGCCCGAACTGAGTTTTATCATCATTTATCAAAATAGTAGTACTAATTTCGCCGTGTGGTTGCCGGGTTAGAATAGTGCCACTCCATGTCTTCCCGTGGATGTCGTAAGATGCGACTAGGGGAATAAAGGCTTGTAGTAACTGTTAGGCGATGGGCTTGCAACCTGTCACTATACACTGGGAAATATCTTAGCCTACTTGTGCAAAATGTGGACAGAATTATCAAGAAGTTTTAAGACTTGTTGGTAATCCTTTAGCTCTGCCTACCCCACTCTGGGAATGGAGGCGTGAGTTTATGTATGTATGTATGTAGTACAGTCAGCGTCAAAAGTAACTGGTCACTTCAAGCTACTTTTGTACTTTATCGCATTAACACATTAAACAATCTTGTTTGACATTGCTTATGTGACAGTAAAGCGACAAGGTATTTAAGTGATCACTTTCTTTTGACGCTGACCGTACTATACTAATTTAAAGGAACGTAACATTGAGAAAAAAAAGTGTTGACAGTATAAATAGGAACAAGCCAGCAAGTATTCAAAATGTATTTTTATGTACAAAAACTGAGCCAGTTACTGCAAATGTCTCTCAAGTTAGAACAGAGCTACCGTGGAGTCGCATTGTTATTTTATTTGACTTCCTATTATCACACGACGCCATTTGCATTGCTTAGATTTTAGTCTGTAATATATAAACGAGTCTTTAATAATTCACCGTGCATCATAAAAGTAGCTTTCTTATGCTGAGGGGTGCACTGATGCATTTTCGTCAGCATAAGGAACTGTTGATTTTGATAATTCAGTTTTTTTTTTATTATATCATTAGTATATTACTAAAGATAACGAGTTTCAAATAAATTTGTATGGTTTTGTCCGTTGTTAAAGTTAATTTTAGTGTTTTACTAAGTGTAAATAATGAAAAGACCGGGAATTAAAATCGGGACCGTTAGCTTTATGAGTTGGGTCACTATCGTCTGGGCTAAACACGTTTCGTCAAACTATACTCTGAAAATGTCACTTGCAATATATGTACATATTATAAGGTGCCAACAACTGTCATAATAAAATAATTCATTTACACCCGAGTGGTTGTCTAGAAAAATACCGACGACCTTGTTGATGAAAATAAACTGATTGACCCGTTAGCACATAAACTTTCAAAGTCTCACCACTCATTTTTCAATTCATCGACGAAACAGCGCTAAATTAAACGCTAGCATTGCGCTGAGTTTGGACCATTTCGTTACTACATTTTTCTTGTGCGTATTTCTCTGTTCTTTTGTTGTAGTTTGTCACGATTGTCACGATTTTTTTTTCTTTCTTTCTTTCTCTTTTTTTCTTTTAATTGCTTAAGTTGTAACGTCAGTGCATTATTCACAATTGATTATGTTCATCGCAGATCGCAGATTCCATTTACGAAGCAGCCTAGCCAACTATGCCTTACGTGTCTTTGAGTGCTCGGGCAACCTTAGTTATTCGATTAGAACTTAGTCGACGAATTGAATAGCAAGCTGTCCAAGAAAATAACACTCCAATTAAATTGTTTTGAACTTTGAAGCAACGTCAGTAAAATCATCAAGAAAATAACACTACAGCAACAACTCCACACATTTCCCTGTCCAATTGACACAGGGGCGCATCGACATGCGAACGACACCGCCATACACTAATGTTTCTATTCCATATCTACTCGCTCCGAGCCATCCATCATGGCGTGTGACGATTCGTGTGGCGTAATTAATGGACGAAAACGAAGGTAAGTGATAAAGATAGGGTCGATACAGTAAGATGTACAGACAACTTAGGGTCGTAATAATAAACTAATCTTGAGTGATATGCTCGTCTCAAGACGGCAAAGTAACATCAAGTCATAGTAAGCTGTCAAATTTAACGGGGTTGTTGCGGAGGCCCAGGACATCGTTCGCATAGAATTAGTTTCCAGCTACTCCCTCTATTTTATACCCTTAGGGGATGAAACGACTTACTGTTGAGTTTCTTGCGGCGTTTCTTCTCAGCAGTGGTCTTTTGCGAAGCGCTGGTAGATTTTTAACGTGTAAAAGTGCTCGTGCGGCCTGTTTACTGAATAAACATATTTTATCTTTTTTAATTTCCAAATGACTGACTCAGCAGGGGTCTTCTCTTGTGAAGCGCTGGTGTGTAAAAGTGCCCGTGCGGCCTACTCACTGAATAAATGTCTTTATCTTTATTTTTATATCGTAGCAAGTGGAAAGAAGTGGTCTCTGCCTACCCCTCTGGGAATCAGGCGTGATTTAAAGTATGTATGTATGTATCTTTAGCTGTTATCTTTATCCCTTAGTGCTCCCCTAGGACATCCAAGGAATAATTCCTTCAAATTTCAGGTTCCTAGGTCCAGCAATTACGGCTGTGCGTTGATCGATCAGCTGGCCAATGTCTTTTTTAGGGTTCCGTAGTCAAACTAGGAACACTTATTGTTTCGCCATGTCCGTCCGCAGCCTAGCTCAGAGACTCTTAGTACTAGAAAGCTGTAATTTGGCATGAATTACATATTAGTCACGTTAAGAAAAAAGTAAAATTAAACTTCGACTTTTTTTTTAACTTACCTCTCCTAATCGTGTCGTGGGGATGTTTTTTTTTCCTCGTTTAACCCATGGTGTTGGGTGTCGTTGGATAGGTATTTAATAGTACATTGTGTATTAAGGTCGGTAAGTAAGGAATTACGATCGAGGCTCTAGTAGAAGCCCGAAGTCGAAGACTGAGGGCTTTCTGAGTCGAGGTTCGTAATTCCCGTACCTCCCGTGAAACATACAATGTTTTTCATCACATTTGCGAGTAAATAAATAAAATTAAAGATTTTCATTTATTGTTTTTGCTGCATGGATAATATCTGGCGGTGTTGCATTTAAATTACACTCATCGGACTATGACGACTACATTTTTTATAACTTTTTTACTTGTCTTCAAATATAAAATGTAAATAACTATGAATTATAGCTTTAATACACAAGTCAGCACAACTATTATTACGAATTACTTGAACTTTTTTTAAGCGGATGGCGGGCGGGCTCCACAGATTATACAAATGTTTCGTTCAGAAACGTTAAGGGCAAATATTTACGTAGGTATACATACAGCCCTGAAGGAGTGTAAAAAAAAAACGACGTTTTGATACAGAAAACTATTAAAATCGACATCGACAACGACAACGATTAAGAACATTAATTGAGTATTTAAGTACCTAACATGTAGCGAGATTGCAATGAAATTCCTGTTTATATAACATTTTAAGACAATTGCGTGTAAACTCTTTGCTTGAACTTGCATGACCTGTGTGCTGAGCTATAAATAAAAAAAAAATTACTTACCGACCTTGGGTTTCATGGTAAAAAGAAAGGTCGAGGGTTTTATATGGGGCATTGCGGCCAAGTTAACCTGTATGTTTAGATACTGCTTACGTGCAAGTGTGATGAAAAAAATATTGCGGGTTTGTGTAAACAATTTTTTGATTAAGGGATCCGTCTATGAAAAGTTAAACTTTATACTAAAAATCTGAAAAAGAAAAACTATGACGACTAACTAGACTTAATTAATTCCTGAGATAATTCCTGATTCCTGAAATAGAGAATTAGGTCATACTTGTTTTTTTTAAGATTTTGATGTAACGGTTTTGATCCCTACACTGAGCATTTATATTTAGACTTACGGCTGTTTAAAACTTTGATCTTGAGTCAGATACCCATTTCAAGTCACTTCTCTGTACCCGTACCCATTTCAAGACATAGCAAACTTTCCGGGTGGGAGGACATTGTGCAGGGTCCGTCCGGGTTGGTACCACCATCTTATCAATTAACCTACCGCTAAGCAGCAGTGTTCGCATTGTTGTGTTCCGGTTTGGGGATAAGACAGCCGGTGAAATGACTAGCATAGAGGCATTCCATCTTAGTCCTCAGGGTTGGCAGTGCATTTGCAGTCTTGTGAATGCGAATGCTTATGGGTCATAGATTCCACTTACCATCAGGTGGCCAGTGTGCTCGAAAAAAAAAAACTTGATCGAGAGGTGGGGATAAGACAACCTAGTTTATTTTTCCTAGTAAAATATCAAAAGCAACGGAGCGGCAGAGGCTTGTCCACCCACACATATTTTGGACGTGTTCTCCCGCTCAAACTCCAAAAACACCCTATTATCCCCATTTACTTAGGAAACCGCGGCTCCAGGCGTCAGCCATCAATAAGCGAGCTGAGCATTCACTGCTGACTAACGACCTGCCAATCAGACCCTTGGTTAATTGCAAATCCGTGTTTGCGAAACCACCCCGCGTCGGCTTTTGTCGGGAAAAATTAAACATGTACATATTTAGGTCTTGAAGTTTGAGAGTCATTGATTGTATCGATTAAATGTTATGTTATGTTATTTTGGAGGTAGTCGTGCACTCAAAAAATTAGAGCCAACTAAGAAACATTTTCTCTTAGTTGACAAAAAATTAATACAATAGTTAAGATATTAGTTATATCAACCAAAGCTGATAGTAACAACACCAAGTTTATTTATCGATTTAACTAACATCTTAGTCGATGTATCTATGGCGTTGTCAGGCTCGTATGGAATCAAGACGCTTATGCACAACAATCACAATCTTGTTAGAAGCGACCAATTATATTTTTCATATATACATACATACATTCATACATTAAATCACGCCTTTTTCCCAGACCACTTCTTCCCACTTGCTAGGATCTTGACAAATTTCTTAATTTCTCATATTTTTCAGTGTGCAAATATCTGACTTGGTGCTATTGTTTGGGTCGTAGGGTAGAGCATGTTCAGATATTTTTGAGCATCGTGTATGCTCCGATGTATTAGATAACGGCTGTTCTAGATTTTGACCGCGCCTTTGTTCGTTTGGAACTATCAAGTTATGTGGCGCCAAAATCTCCGTGTGATATGTAACACTTTATTGTACAAACTTTTGTTTGTAGAGATTACAATAAGTGAAATAATTTTGTAATATTTTTTTATTAAATAATCTTCCAGTTAACATTTGAGTGATTGCGAAGTAATTAATGACAACGAAAAGCCAATAATCCATAATTCAGGACGTAGAGTCAGTGCAAAATTTCATTTAAATTCGTTTATAACATCTAACAAAACAATGAATTCTGATTTTGTGTGCACTACATTTACTGACAAACTCCAGGGCGATAGTTGAAGCCTGGTTTATTATATACTTGGAAACTAAACGTTCTACATTTGTTAAGGTTTTTTACAAAAGATAGTAAATTCAATGAAACTTACAGCTGCTTTAACATAATATATGTTATAATTCAGGAAGAATCACTAATAAAACATCCACATACGTATTACATGGGAAGGTTAATATGTTGGCATGGCAGCTGACAAGTGCTAAGTCAAGTGTATGTTTGTATGTTAATTCAGACAAAACACCTAGAGCTGTCAAAGTCGTTCCCAGTTTAATGTGCTTGTGCGTTAGTTTAGAGATGATAAGACTTTAAAAAATCAAACATTTAATAGAACGCGATCATCGGAAGCGTGGACGTTAATACGATATAGTAAAAAACTTACATGAATGAGAATATTGACTTGTTTGCCGCTTTTCCAGACTCCAAAATTTTCAAATAAAACGTATTATTTTTTTTACTTGTATTTAGGCGGCAATGTCTGTTCAGTATGTTATTTTTTTCTATTAGGGTGTTCGGTGTGAGCATTATTGCCTTTTCACTAAATTCAGTGCAAAAGTTTTGCAAAAAAAACAACTACCTAATTAATACTCCAAAACTATAGACAAACACCTCTTTCCCGCCATTGTATTTCTTCTTTTTTTTCTGCGTGCGATTTTTATCTTAGGTCGAACGCGATATTGCCAAGTCATACGTTGATTTTGTAATGTTTTTCTTAATAATGCTTGTTTTTAATAGTTTTGAATTCCTTTTTTGTTAAATGCAACATAGGGGGCAAGTAAATCAAAGTAAATGTGTTCAAATAACAAATTTATTTAATGCAGTCATCTCGTCTGTCTGTAGGGCTTTATTGTCTTAGTCTAGATGACAACAACATTTTATGCACCAGCATAAAGAAGAACTTTACAAGCATGAGAAGTGAAAAAAAACATTGATATTATATACTAACTTAGTAATTGAAAAACCAATTTACATTAGGTACTTGAAACAATACTTATCATCTGCACAACTTAAAAAAAAAACGGTAAAGAAAACAAGAGCACGTCCACACAATTCCAAAGTCTAAACCGTCTCGCCTCCTTGTTTGGGGATATTAAAAAAATGTTCGGCGAGCGTGTCTAATCTCGAACAGCCGTCGACTACCTCTACAAACGGCGAGTTCAAATTTGGAACAGAAATAATGCTGGCTGAAAATAATGAAAGTGAAAACAGTGAGCGAATTCGAATTTGGAATTGTAATAGTAGAAAATACAGGTATATGAAAAATACGTTTGATTTTGGAGGGAAATTACATCTGTTATATTGTAGTCATATCTGCCAGTCTTTATCTTAAAAATGTTCTAACTATAAGTTGTACAATAAAGAAAGCGTGTATGCGTTTCACGGATTGCTATTATCATAAAAGTCAACTATATTGATGCCACCGGTACTTATTATTTTAATTTAGTTAGTTTGATTGATGAAGAAGTACATACAGTTTCTTCATTTTGTTATCTTAACTGAGATCTCTGCCTGTGATCTCGGTACAAAAGCAATTTGTAATACGGAATACTAGAGACAATTTATTATAGTATTATTGGTGTAGTGTTCTTGTAGCATGTCGCATATTAAGGTTAATTAAAAGTTTGTTTGTTAATACAAGTAACATCTTGCGATTGGATACGAATGTTTAGAAAAATATGGAACATAATAATAATACTTTATAGGATCTACAAAGGCGTTACTATGCCTTCAAGGGATCTCTTTTTAGTTTACCCTTAAGCGGTTAAGAAGATTTTTTGCTTTGTATTATTGGTAATTATGTATCGAAATCTTCTATAGTAAATAAATATAAAGTTTACTAGCAACAATACCTCAAATTTATAGACTGACGCATGCCAACCAGGTCTCGGAACTTTACCTTATAGTGAATGTGATTACCTACCCAAGTAGTGTTAAATCAGTTTGAATAAAAATTCAATTATATTTCCGAGGTATCAATTTCGATTCTAGGTCTATTTGTATCAAACATGAAAAAATAAACACGAAAAGTAATAACGAAACACTACTTCGCAAAGCTTCACTAACGACATCTTTTCATCCCCGCAGGAACCACGCACTGTAGAGACACCTAGCGCCATCTATACTTAATTGTCGGAACTAAAGCCAACCCTTACTCGCTAGGGGTTGCGAAAGAAAATCTGCAAATGGGCGCCACAAACAACTAAGAAAATTGCGGGAATTGCAAGCCAGAGTTAAATGGTTTTTTTAAGGCGTAGACAAGTGATATTAAAATGGATGGTGTTAAGATCTGTGGTGTTAAGTTTAGGAAATTATTGAGATTTTAATCAAAGTTTTTGACAGCGTCTAAAACTGTATGGTTTCTCTACAATTGGTTCGGTTTGAGGTTTTTTTTTTATGGCGTAGGAAGGCAAACGAGCTCACAGGCCACCTGATGGTAAGTGGAAACTGTGACCCATAGACATTCACAAGACCGCAATCCTAAGACTGCAAATGCATTACCAACCCTGAGGACCAAGATGGAATGCCTCTATGCTAGTCATTTCACCGGCTGTCTTATCCCCAAACCGGAACACAACAATGCGAACACTGCTGCTTGGCGGTAGGTTAATGGATAAGATGGCCTCATATTTTTTTATTTCGAAATGTTATTCAGTAGAACAAAAGTCTCGGATAAAATAATAGGTACCTACCTAACTTCGACTCAAAATTCTCAATCTTTATAATAGATGAGTCTCATGGCTTGAACTCTTCTTGAATTTAAATCGCTATGATGCAACTAACTTTTTGTTCGGGCAAATGGCAAACGGAGAGAAGTTTTTGAGTTTTAATACGTAATAATGCCGAAGATCTGTGGCCTAACGAGCCCTCGTTAACGAACACGCCGGCCTCGGTAATGTTAGAAAGACGGTAATCGACTAATTTCAAACTAAAATAGACATTTAAAGAGTTTGAGGACATTGTTTTGTTTGAAAGTGGTTTTGGAACGCAGCCTTCAGAGCGCGGCGTCGCGCATTTTAAAAATGTTGGTTCAAAAAAGGAACGTACAAGACTGGCGTTTTCTAAATTCAAATTAGAAAAAAATCTGCTTTGGGTATTTGAAACAGACGCGATCTTACCGGATCTTGCTTGCAGTTTTCTGATAAGGAATGAACTAACTTGATCTGTTTCTAACTGCGGTACTCAGAGACGTCAATTAAATTTAATGCTTGTTTAGTGACGTGTTGTCTTATTCTATTTCTATAGCAGAGAAAGTGACAGCGACAACTTTAATCAAGCATTCAATTTAATTGACGTCTCTGAGTGCGGCGGTAAATCCATTTCTGTAGTTTGCTTTAGGTATAGTGTCTCATTGGAAAAGTTTTAATAACAGGCTATAATTAAAAATAATTCAAATGAAATTAACGATGGCTGGGTTTCGTAATATTTAGTACATTTATAAAAAGAGTGTCTATTGACAGGCGTTTCCATCAAACTGAGTCTTTAGCTACTCTTCTCCAGTATAGGCCAGCTGTTTGTTTGAGGTCGTCCCCCCATCTGTTAAATGGTATGCCTCTCTTTCTTTAACCATCTCTCAGGTACAAATTAGTATATTTATTATATCATTATTCTGACAGATTTAACGGAAAAACTATAAATAAAAGGAAACACATGATGTTTCCAGATTTTGCCCTTCAATTGCTGGACTTATTTCGACGATTTTCTTTTATTTTGACTCTATCTTGATTACAAGTTGAGGTTCATGCTTATTGCTTGTATAGCGCAATTTAACGCTAAGTGTTTTTTGTCAACTGTCAAATAGTATGGAAAGACATAAGCGCTCGACGCGACCGTCCTAAGTCAGTAAAGATAGATAGCGATAACGTTCACCAAATGCATCTTGTCTAACGCCACGGTGCTGTTCTACAAAATCTTTAGAATATTAATATAAGAAACTAGCTCCAGGGTCGGACCAGCGAGTCTTGACAAAATTGTTGCCATGTAAAGAATTAGAAAGAAATGTTTTCTAATTCTTTACCACTTTGCGCTTTTCGTTTTACCAGCTTGTGATATTTTAAATTGACCCCCATTTTTTGTGTCACCACTCACTGGTCAGACTCCAGCTCTCGGTTTGATCATCTTTGTCCAAAATGCATCACTCAACTACAAAATTCACTGGAAATTTTGCGCACACCTCCACCACCGCCCAAGCAATGAAGTTTTCCTGCTGAAGATACTACTTACTGAAAACCAACTGCTGATACAATTTTAATTTATTATTTTTTCTTCTTATTTAAGAGCTCTTGTCGGTATAGCTCAAAGCAAGCTCTCCATTTTGCTCGATCCCAGGCCACCTCTTTGATGTTTTGATACGACATGACCTTTACAATATTTTTTGTTCGATGTAGTTTATTTTTGGTCTTCCTCTTACACGCCTTCCTTCTATTTCTCCTTCAATTATATTCCTTCAAAAGCTGTCATGTCGCATGAGGTGACCTATCATTTTCCCTCTTCTATTCTCTATTTAATTTATTAATGATGTTGAAATTGATATTACACTCAAAATGGTTTGTTCTAATATTCATCTTCTCTCCATCACTGCTTCAAGCCTTTAAAAATAGCCATCAATTTCGTCTCCAAAATCCTCTTAACCTGATAATACTACGAGGAAATTCCCTGCCAATTCCTCGCTTGTAATCTAATTACAAACATAACCAGAGGTGCGAGAGGAATTAAAACCCGTAGAGAGCAGGCCGGTACACCACAAATCGCTTAGAGCTTCCCTCCCACTAATGGCACCCAATTAAAAGTTTCCTCTGGCTCCCCCGATGGCTGTGATGTGATCCGCTGTTGTAAAACAGCGTAATGTAGTTTCGCTGCAGTGGACGATTAGCATTTTGACGACGGGAGTTGGATTATGGTTGTGATCTGAAACGTCAGAGGAATAAGGATCTGTGACTATCATCTTGCGTTCGTTTGCTTGGAGAAAAAGATGAGAATCGGTGAAGTTTAATCTTAATTAAGTACAGTACTTTTCATTAGTGTTCGGCTAGTTATATCTTTCACGCTGGCTGGCACTCGCAACTGACTAATATATTATTTTGTCAATCATGTTTATTAGAAAAAAAAAATTAGAATCTGGTAGTATTTTACCATGATGTGTGTGCGTTTGGTTGGTAGGGAATAAGAATGGATTTTAAAATCGCATTTCTTAAAAATATGATTAAAAGTGGTATTAAAATTAAAATCGTCAAACAATACAAGCATTTTAAACTGCTAATTAGTCAGAAATTAGATACAGAGATCCGAAATGCACTGTAACGGCATGGTCGGCCATATGTTTGCTAGAAAGAGATAGGAATAAATCTTTGTTGTGTTATATCTTGGTTATTTTTATACCTATTTTAAATTTGTATAGCGATGAAAAAAGTCGTGAATATTCCCTATTCTAGAGTGTTATGTTAGCTTTACCATTACTCTGACATATAGCATTTTTCAAATGGTTTTGAATCAAATTATTTTTATATGCACGTTTTTTCTCTGACGTCATTATAACCTTATAACTAATCACGTTGAAAAATAAAGAGGATTCATAAATACATACATACATACATAAACTCACGCCTTCATTCCCAGAGTGGGGTAGGCAGAGCTACAGAATTACCAACAACTCTAAAAACTTGTTGATAATTCTGATTCATAAATAAATGGTACGTTTTGTCGAATTTAAAGTGTCATAGTTATTTGCGCATACATACATACATACATTAAATCACGCCTGTTTCCCAGAGGGGTAGGCAGAGACCACTTCTTTCCACTTGCTACGATCTTGATAAACTTTCGCTTCTTCAACATTCAAACATCGAGTCATGCACATTCATACATTCATTCATTGGAATACAAGATACATTCGGCCTTCGTTATCGTTATCCAAAATGTATAGATTTGACGTCAGCAGTCAGATGGTCGCGTCGAGCGCCTGCGTCAATCCCATACATATTGTCAGTTTACGAAATTCGTTAACGTTAGTTTTAATTAAATTTTCGAGCCTCACAGATCTCCAGATGACTGCTAAAGGAAATCGAAAAATTTCAATGAACAAAGCTTTCAAAGATGTAGACATCCTTCAACAATTTACTGTTAAAACAAGGATCTAAATTCCGCGAACCATTCATCACATCTCAAAGGTGATGAAATTAACCAGCTGAAGCGCCAAAATGACAGATGCCACGGAATAATCAGTGAATTTTTGGCACTGGTGCGTCAGCGGTTTTATTCCGTTTTCCGCGGCTAAGTGGATTTTCGGGTCGTCCCGCATTTGGCTAACGGGCGTGCGCTGTCGACTCGTTAGTGGTAGGGATGCCACACTAGAATGCAAAGGGATTTTGAATAAAATGCGGTATTATATGGTTTTAATAATGTGTTGCCAAAAAAACATAATCTTTTATGAAACAGGTACAAGAAGGCCCGGATGTTTTTCCTCGCTTAGCCTTTAAAAAGAAAAAAGAAAGAATCTTTCGAAGTTGATTGGCTCTGACGACACACTTCTTCTTTAATGACTCGTTCTAGAACTTCCCTCTACGATCACGAATCATAAAGTTCAATGGTGATTTCTTTCTGTGACGCCTTTCAAAGGAATCCTGGTAAGAATTTATAATAAGCTTCCGTCTGCTATATCTGAGCTACCTCTACCCAAATTCAAAAATGCCCTCTTAAAGTGGCTATCTAATAACAATTTCTACTCGATGCAAGAATATTTTTGTTTTTAATTATTGACATTTTAATGGTAAAAGTAAATTATTATCCTTTAATTTATTATATCTCAAATGTATTACTGTTCTGTTATATCGAAATGATAATTAATTGTTGAATGTGTATTTATTATCATAATTTTGTTTTGTTTTTGCATGCCTACTTTACTCGTAATAAGGTAAAACATTACTGAAACAATGTATCTGTCTTCCATCTTCAATAATGTACGTGATGTTTTAACAAAATAAATGAATTTGATTTGATTTGAGGATCCTGACTTA
This sequence comes from Acleris emargana, assembly GCA_927399475.2. Lineage (NCBI taxonomy): Eukaryota > Metazoa > Arthropoda > Insecta > Lepidoptera > Tortricidae > Acleris > Acleris emargana. The sequence continues at coordinate 3,229,289 of OV656844.1, read as the reverse complement.
AAAATAGTAATTCTTCCCAAAATTCGTGCTTTGAGTCATGCCTACAAAATAATGACAAAATCAGTTTACAAGGATTTATTAACGGTAACAACTGATACTGATAGTACGTTTACTAAAAGTACTAGGTAAGTTTGATCAATATCATATTTTCTGCTTAAATTTCCTTTCCTTTAACGTTTTTAAGGATTTGTTACATACGATATCTTCATCAAACCTTCCATAGAGTTACGGTTTTTTCATATATCGGTCAAGCCAATGGACATTGATTTAGAAAAAAAACACCTTCACAGTAGGTAAAGTAGCTCGTGTCAGATCGAATGTATGATGCGACCTTCATCTATTTGTAAATACATACACATAAGTTATAGCTTGGCACGACATAGACGTCACTTTTCTGTGCGAAACCAAAACTTAACTGTAATATATTTAGTAGCTGGTAGACCTAGAGCCACACGGGTTGAAAACGAATTTTCTCGAAGATGACAAATTTTAATGACAGAATCATTTCGCGCTGTAAACCACTATATTGCAAAATTAATTGAATCGATTACGAAATCGTTTAATACGTTGTATAAAGGATAGGATGGGATAAACTGCTGACGTATGTGGATGTGGTTGATGCTACTTACCTAAACATGTATATAATGGCCCCCGACACGAAGTCACACTGTTTGTTATAGGTAACCAAGGTTGAAGCGAATTGGCTGTTACTAACTGCAGTGGCACAACACTTTCAACATTCTCACTAATCTATCTTTAACATTCAAAACATTATCACTAACCACAACCGCAAATATGCAGCGACCTTTGTACATACAAATGGCATATGATGTTACCGGTCGGATCAACTTTCTGTGTTACGCAACCCTATCCAACAGCAGTTCAGCAATCAAACCGTATGCTACAAATGCTTCTAGTTACATATGCGACCTTACTTTTAGAAGTCTATGATTGATAATGCTCTGGATATTAAGGTGCAGTTATGCCGTTTTTGCTTAGAAGGGCAGAGTACCGAGTGCGCTGAGAGGCAGTTTGTCATGTGAGGGCTAATTATATGTGACGGGGATTTCACTCTCGACGGCTCTGTGACGAGCTTACACTATATTTTGGGAGTTTTCTGACGTTAGAGTGACACTGCGTTGACGGGTTTTAGTAACAGTTTGTAGCTCACTTTGGTATTGATCTAGGTGTCAAAAACCAACTAGCAAGATTTTGTTTTCTAAATGTTACTTAGCTTCAGAATGGACATGATAATATTCAGTTTTCTGAGATATACCTATTGTCTAAATGACCTTTGTCTGTTAATATGTTCCGTTGAAGTCTTGTAAGTCAATTTTGAACGATTGTTTGGACTTAAATTTCTAATTAATTAGTGTATATCACTATAATGCAATGTTATATCACTTAAAATTAATATGGTGATAGATTGGAAAAGGCAACAAGTTTTCCGCTGTACTTAACCATATTATCGAAGATGCAATGAGTTAGAACGATTAGCAGATGATGGCTGACCTAGCAAATTGAGTGGAGAAAAAAGGCTTGTTTAAAAAAGTACAGTAACGTTTTATTTTGATTTTTGCTAGAAAATGTCTACTAGTACATGATTTTAGGTTGACGTAGTTAACGATATCATAGTATTGGAATGAGCCTATTTCGGGTATTATGTTTAGTTTACACTAATCAATAAAAGACTTTCGGTGGTTTCAAATGTTAATAACCTACTCGTTATCTCCTATGCTGTTTTCGTAGCCGTCCATTTTCCTAAGGATATTTCCGATCTTTTTGACGAAAATGGTAGCGCATGTCATGTATCATTTATTAATTCGTTCGCATATAAAATAAAAATGAATATGGCTAGAAATATCTTTATGCATGCGTAGAGTTAGGACTTTTGCTGGCAAATCGTAGTTCTAGAATCTATGGAGTCGCTATTTCCTATCTATTATTTTGACCTTCAGTATTCTAATATTTCAAAAATAATTTATTCATTTAACCGCTAAAACAATTTAATTGTTTTTCGGTATGGAGGATATCTCTGCTTTGAAAATGCAACAAACAAGCAAATAATAGTAGGTATGGAATAACCAAACTAAAAATGTATTTAGTTCATTTTATGTATTATTTTTTATGAAATATGTAACATTAAAGTGTTATGTAGGTATTATAATAATTTGGAAATAGCGACTCCATGGATTTAAAAACCATGACATGCCACCAAAATCCTAACCCTTATTATGGGTTATTTGCTAAATTTGATCGTTGTTTAATCTGTTGATACATTAAATAATATCACCATTTTCAAATACTCGTAATTAACACCAATAAATATGTATTGTAACGATCGCGGGGACGCGGTGGATGCGAAAAGCACAAGACCGGTCTGAGTGGAGAGCCTTGGGGGAGGCCTATGTCCAGCAGTGGACGTCTTTCGGCTGACATGATGATGATGATGCTTTGACGTTTGTTAAGTGTTTGAGAAAGGGCAGTGTCCCCCAAGGGATTTTTTATCAATTACCCCACCATATTTGCGACACAATTTCCAACCGCATTTAATCCAAGTCTTTTAATAAAACTAGAACGTGACGCTACATTTTTTTTTTTTTATTTAAAATAGAAACGAATAGCGTCCAGTAACAGGAAATGCAGTAAGCTTCAATCGATTTCTAAACCGCACGGCTGTCGGTCGTAAACGCAACGGCAGTATCGTGATAATGCACTTTTATTGTGCGCGACAAGTCATTGGAGACAGCGATTTAGACTAGGGCAAGATTATATTTAAAAAAAAAAAGGTAGAGGCGGTAGACAATCTTGCGGATCGCCTAGTAAAAAGTAATCAATACCTGTCAAAGTCACAAATATAATGCATGGTTTGAAAACGTCAGAAGTAACTAAAAACTGATTGAACATAATATTAATTACAAGTATTATAAGTGCGTACACAAAATTAAGATATCTTATACAATGGAGAACTTATCCCTTTAGGAGATATTTTCCAGTTAACCTGAGTATATCATTGAAAATAAAGTACACTGTGTACATACAATATATACATACATCTATGTACATACAATATACTGTGTATATACTAAAAATATTTATACTTTTGACTGGACACCCTCAATAGTCGCGTAACCAGTAAAATACTTATGAAAATACTAAAAGCTTTCATTTTTGCTGTGTGGATCGATAAAGTGTATTGTGAGGTATTTAGTAATGTTGCGTGTTACGTAAAGTATAAAGCATAAACGTTTAAAACGTTAATTCAGACTTTTTATAGCGTCAAAACCTGGCTGCAAGCAGTAACCCAAAGGTATGCAAAAGGACGTTGAAGCCTTCCTCAAAATAAGATATTGTTGCCTCTGGATTTAGACAAAATCATCATTTTAAACATCCTATTTATTTTGTTAATAAATATGTGGTAGTTTGACACATTTTGCACTTTTTCATGGAAGTATAAGTACTAACTACGTAACAGTAACAAGATAACAAATACGCCATATACGTCTAACACAATGTACAACTAAGAGTATCACAAACGCTTCCGCCTATGCCCTACGCCTAGCTTTTCTTACTGAAAGTGTACACCACAAACGGTGCGTTTCCACACCTCATTGAAACCCGACTGGGGTTACAAATCGACCCATGATTATACGATATTATCGTAATGGAGCTGCGTAATTAGAACTATTCGCTGCAACTGCTATGCAAGTATTTCTTATTGTAAAATGGTTTAAATGAATGACGGTAGCGGATGAATTAGTGGACAAGCGCACGCAGACAATTGATCGATGGATATCGTTGGTGCAATGAGTAGCTTTTTAATTTTAGAATTCCGTATATTACATTTGGTACAAAACAGTTTCAGGAAATGTTATTCTTTGATGTATCTGTCAAGACCCTTTTTCTCTGAAAAAACATCAATACTTTAATTTTAGTTGTATATATGGGTTATTCGCGGTTATCCACACCCGTCGTTTTTATGTTGTCACTTTCAACTTTATTCCACTGTAATAAGCCTGCACAAGTGAGCGAGTGTGGTCAATTGGGAATAGCCGTATGTTAAGCAATAACATAATCGTTTTTTATCGAACAGATATTGCTTGTGTCAACGACGACCCCATTGTATATAAACTGAGGTAGAAAATAATAAATGTCTGCAATCGTACAGCTACTAGTGGTGTTTACTTGCCTCTCTTCACCCTTTACTTACAATATAATGGTTTTTTTAAGTTCATTTTAATGAACCCAGGCTAGGTTAGGTTTATTTTATAACAATACTGAAAAGTTTAGTTTCACAAAAAAAAAAATGATTGTTATGTACCTACGTACGTACCCATTAACTTGCCGGATAGTTCTAATATAATATGTTATCTCTTTCTTATAGGTACATACATTTAAAAAAAAATGTACCCACCTAGGTACTTTAAAAAAATCAGAGGCAATCAAAACTGATTTTCTTATTGTTGTCAAAATATGAATAAAATAACTATGACAGTAGTTGTTCAACCACAGCCAATAGTAACAACAGCTAGTTCTTAATTCTAACTACTTGATGTACTTACCTATCGTTTGCCAGGCTCGTATGGAATCAATATGTTAGGCATTACAATCACAATCTTGTTGGAAGCGACCAAGCTTTTTTTCAGTGACTTTAGTGATAGCAAATATGTATTTAATCGACTTATTAGTATTTATTTATTTAATTGCATTCCATAATGTCATGTTACAAAATTATCATAATAAGTGATGTATGATAATTTTGTTGAAATAGCAACAAATAGCAACAACTTACATTATGGGCCCTGTTGGGCACAACATTTCTAGGAGAGAGGAGGACCCATTCTACATACATAAAACTCGTATCCTATTAACTTCTCTTCAAGGTTTTTTTTTTTTATGGCATAGGAAAGCAATCGAGCACACAGGCCACCTGATGGTAAGTGGAAACTGTGACCCATAGACATTCGCATTCACAAGACTGCAAATGCACTGCCGACCCTGAGGACTAAGATGGAATGCCTCTATGCTAGTCATTTCACCGGCTGTCTTATCCCCGAACCGGAACACAACAATGCGAACACTGCTATTTGGCGGTAGGTTAATGGATAAGATGGTGGTTCCAACCCGGACGGACCCTGCACAAGGTCCTCCCACAAGTAAAAGGTATGATTTAATATTAAATTAACATTTGTCTTTTAAATACTCTTTTGATATTTTAGTAAAACCGCCTCTATTATGTTCCTCTTTAATGATTCATTGGAGATTATTATATATTTTTATGGACATCACATATAAAGCTCCGGATTGCATTTTAAGCTTTCTGAATTGCTGTACAATTCTGTTTTTCCGTGCAGGCGTAATTAACGTGTTGTGTGCTACTGTTTTCGCATTCTGTAGAGGTTTGGATATTGACTGACAAACTTGCATATTTCCAATTTCCAAAATATAAATACACGGAAGGGTTAGTAATTTATGCTTCTGAAAGTGTGATTGCAACTATCCGTGTTATCTATATTTACTTAACTAAAATAGAAATTAGACATTTATCCTCCTAACTTGTACTTTTTAACGTGTACTTTTTAAGGAAATCAAACCAAACCAATGATTTTCCCACCACATAACTACCCGCATACGTTACATAAGACAGTAAACACAGGGAACCGCGGTAAAAGTCGACACTAATGACTTTTTGGTAACGACCATTGGCCCCTAATGATGCCCGCCGGCCGGCCCACTGCCCACTTTTTACTGACAATCCGATTTGGTCATTTCCCCCCACTACCGTTCGACGGGAAGCTCTATAATTGAAGCAGTTTTTTATTTTTACAGAACATGAAGAAAATTGTGATCATTAAATAAATATTAAAGGTAAATCGAAGACAAACTAAGAGGCCAAGATGGTTAACGCTAAATTAGCGAAAATGAATGCTGTTGAAATGAGAGCTCTGAGAAGTATGTGTGGAGTTAGGATGATGGATAGAGTTAGAAATAGTGAGATCCGAGAACGATCAGGATTGAAAGAAGATGTAGCGACAAAGATAAAAAAGGGTATGCTAAATAAAGATGGTTCGGTTATTAAGAAAGGATAAAAGAAAAGTTACGAAAGAGATATGGCGAGCGAGAATGAGTGGAGATGTCGGTATGGGACGTCATAGACGTGATCAGATGTAAATAAAGGCCAAATCAAAAGCACCCGAAACCGATGTAAGTCCATGAAGAGGGTGATGAATGTAGATGAAGCGAGAGTTGTATGTTTAGACCGGTGCACCTGGCGTTCCATAGTCTCTTCCTCATGTTGAGGCAGGCGTGAAGGTATGTGTATGTATGTATGTGGCGAATATCGTCAAAATATAGAGTTGACGTAAGCTGGTTACAGATTGCAATGAATTTACGATCAGGAGCAGTTCATGCTTATGTAAACGCATTCGTGTCTTATTCAAAATCGAACCTGAAACAGCTAGTTTCGCAAGCAGAGTCATTAATCAAACAATATTTTTAGTGTTTGGTTTTGCCAAAAAAAATCTTTTTCTTTGGAAAACTTCCGATTTCGGCACCGATTTAATTGTTACGCTTTCTACATGTTATCAGCTATAGTAGTTTATGCAACAGTTGTATAAGAGAGGTCAAAAAAGACGAGTGGTGTGGTTACGATGTGAGCCGCAGGCGAACATCGTAAAGCAAGACGCCACGAGTATTTTTTGACTTAGTTATACACCCTACTAGACTAGGTTTCAAATAAAATGCAAAATTAAATTAATATAACTAGGTTAGAATACGAACGAACGAAGCACAGAACAACAAACGAGCGAGAAACATTCGAAAACAACAAAATATGTGTCTATGGTTAACTTTGTTTTTAAATTGATGTGCACTTGCCAGGTTTCATTTTTTTTTTAAAGTTGCACAATCGATTTAACTTGTGAAATAGGGACTAAAAAACACCTAATGATTTGAGAAATGAATTCTTTTACCTGATTGGTCGATTTTAATATAGCTGCGTTCTGGTTGGTTGATACCAAATAAAATGTTTTTTTTAAAGAGTTAAATTAGTAAAAGAGTTTACATACCAAAAAGAACCTAACGTTCCGATTGGCAGTCAATGTGTATTGTGATTGGTGGTTTAATTTGGTGAAGTATTTTGATTGGGCAAATTAACCTAGGTGTAAGCTTTGGCAGCTAGGCATATCGTTTTGGCTCAAAAAAGCACAAGTGCTGTTAAGGGGAATAGACTAGATAGACTTTTCTACGGAATGTTCTGCGGACATATTATCTATATTCTTATATTAGTGTTCGTGACTATATAAATGACAGATAAAAGTACAGGAGTAGGAAAAAGTACATATCAAACAACACACACCTAGAACAGTAAATAATAAGCATATCGATTCAATAATGTTTGTAAAGGCTACGGACCCGCAGATTTCGAAGTCTGCGTGAATACAAGTCCTAATGAATCATGTCACGTGACATGCATTCCACGTGACATCCTCTTAAGGCAAGTACTATAGGTGTTAGCAATATCATGCGCTGCTGGAAATATACCTCTCTCTTTTATTTTACAAGAATAGGCAAAAGCCTCATCATTATTATTCCTAGCGGTCTAATAGAAAGGTATAGCCGGGTCAAAGGTCGTGCTGGTCAAACAAGCGATCATGGTATGTTAAAGGTCAAGTGGTACCGAATTAGTGGTAGGCTTTTATTTTATAATGGTTTTTTTTATACAGTATCATGACGCGTTTCATACGAGTATGTACACGGTTCAAGAACTCCAGTTTCACGGAAACTAAAAACAGTTGAAAGGTCGTTAAAAATCAACATCAGGGTCTCAATTGTAACTAACAAAATAAGATCAACTTATAAGGCTTCCATTGGGGTCAACTTTACCTGGCCTTGACCTTGACGGTGACGTTGACCTTGACCTTGTGCAGGGTCCGTCCGGATCGCTACCATCATATTATCCATTAACCTACCGCCAAACAGCAGTGTTCTCATTGTTGTGTTCCGGTTTGGGGATAAGACAGCCGGTGAAATGACTAGCATAGAATAGAGGCATTCCATCGTAGTCCTCAGGGTTGGCAACGCGTTTGCAGTCTTAGGATTGCATCGCAGTCTTGTGAATGCGAATGACTATGGGTCACAGTTTCCACTTACCATCAGGTGGCCTGTGTGCTTGTTCGTCTTCTCAATGCTATAAAAAAAATAGACCTTCGATTTTTCTTCTTCCAGAACTTAAATGAAAACTTAACACAATGTTACCATTTCAATATATTCCAGTGTTAAACTGGTCTGCGTCTAGACTCCTATTTTCAATTATTTATTCAGTAAATTGGCTACATAGAGCTCTTTTACAAGTTAGTAATGACCTTTTATGTTAATCTCTAAAATATGAAACCAAAAGCCACTTGGTATATCAGCATGTCATACATTGAAAAATAAATAAAAACAGTTCCCACATTAAGGCACCCATCGCCTGCGTGAAACTCGATTGTCTCGACGTCGTTTCATTCGATGCGCGTGCGCGGCGATTAGTTCCCGCCACCCGTGTGTTGCCACCTTTCTAATGTCATGAATCGGACATGGTGTTTTCTTTGACAGATCTATCTATGGCTAAGGGAAACCAGGGCCGAGATCCTTGGCGGCAAAAAACATATCGTCAGACCTGTTATTGTATTAACAACGTTTTCATCATCAGACGCAGTACTTAAAGAAGTCGCATAGCATCGTAATATCCAGGAGGGAACAGGGTGTCGAACAGGTGATTAAGTGAGGAAAGTCAAGAGTTCGCTCACTCGACGGGTAAAGCGGGTAAGCTGAGAATGAACGTCATTAAATCTGGTTTTTACTATCTGACGGTACAACTTCAACTCGCCGGTTAATATTTGGAGCATCGAGTCACGCTTCCTTTCTTAGTTTTGGTATAAATACAAACAATCTGCGGCCATAAAAGAATGTGAAAACCTTAGGAAGGTGAGGATATGAATGACGTATGTTTTTACGCTATCGCTTAAATAGGTCAATCAATAAGTACCTATATGTGATTAGATTTCTGGTCATTATAGTTTGAGAAATGACACATGTTCCAAATTTATGACGACGCACCTCGGCAAAGACACCACATTGACGTTACATGATTGCGTCAATATTCATTAAGAAGGTAGTGTTGTGAGACGACGGTCAAGCACTATAACCCTAATGGTTTCCCTTTCTTAGAAATTGCTCACAATAGGGCATCGCTTGACATTATTAGTGTCACCAGAGTTAAAATACTAACAATCATATCATCATGTTACCCCAAAGACATTAACCGCGTGACGTCAGCTCCCCTAGAGCCTCATGTTTTAAAGCATAGGTAACATTACCGCGGTGATTTCATTTCCTTGTAATTTGTTTCCTCGGCTTGAACTTTACAGTTTTAAACCTAACACAGAACAGCCATTTACTGTTTAAGCCTCAACGTTGAGAGCCGTATTTATGGCAAAGAATATAACGTTAACAACAGAATGAAAACTTGCTGTCTGTGATTAAGACGCCAATATTTAATGCTGAAAGTAGAAAACTATGGAGGATTTTAAATGTTTCAAGTGCGATGGATTATAATAACCATAAATCTAAGTTGCTAATCTAAGCTTTTGCAAATATTGCAGATGTATGTAATTAAGGCTTTCTTATCTTCAACAACTCTAAGATTTTATGTTGATTTTAGCTCTTAAAATTGTATCTTCCATTGATTTTAGGTCAATTATATGCGACATGATGCCTCGTTTTATTTCTTTTACTTTACCTAAAGCCATTCTGATCTATTTTAGTGTACCTGTAAAGTGCTTCTTTCAGCCACTTGCCATCGCCATCTCCGGCTCCCCGTCTGCGTCGCCCATTTTGCGGTACGGCACCCAATTGGTGCCTACACTAATTCACACTAAATAACATTAAAATATTTAATTAAAATGCTATCAACTTCCATTTTATCTCCCCCTTCTATCCAAAGACACTGTCAAATGCCTCTATGAGGCATCTACAAAAAACCTACAATATCTCCTAAAGCTAGTCTCCCATCCACTGTCACTGTTTACTCTGGCCCCCAGCGCTCATACATCAGCGCTTACCCGGCCCTTGATGAGAAGATGATGACCATAATTTGCGACGCCGCGAGACGTCTATGTCTCGTGTTTTTTCACTGAGCCCAGGTATCACCCGAGTACGAAATTACGAGTAATTTATCCTGCGGGGATAACAGGGTGCCAGTATAAATACTTGGTAAATAAAATACTTGTGTAAAATATATTTGAAACCTGAAATTATTATATTTTCATGTGATGTAAGCTGATCATAGTTTGATGATCTTGTATTCTAGACTATCGAAAAAAAAAACTAAATTCATTTCCTGAACCTAGCTCTAGGGAAAAAAAATGGAACAGCAAAAGATTATATAAGTAGCAAAACAGAATTTCATGGACATTGGCAAAGCATTTGCGGTCTTATGGTTGCAGTCTTAAGTCAGTGGTCTTGAGGATGCAATTGTTTATAGATTACAGAACCATAAGGTGGCCTGTGTGCTCTTTCGTCTGTCTCATTTTGTTTTAACTTATTCCTAACACATCTTACCCGGCAGCACATCTTAAAAGAACTTACGTCTATTTATGTCAGAACTCTCCGGCATCAGATGGCTCGTCTCTTTGCCTTCTTCATTCTATAGCATATAACAAATTATTCAACAGGTTCGAAGGCTTCAATTTCATGGATGAATATCGTTATATGGTTGACTCCATGTTTGATTTATGTTTAACCACATCGCTGAATAATATTTGTCGATCGGTGTATCAGTAGCTGTTTGATCATATCAGTAAATAGGTGCATTATTATCTATTGTACTTTTAAAATGCCTTCACTTGTGGCCTTGCTGTGCTTCGTACAATGTCAAATATATTATTTTACTAGAAAGGTTTTTTTTGTCTGGTTTCGTGTCCCACCGGTGATGACCGCTAAGTGCATACTATACTAGTAAGTAAACCGGTAAGAACATAACTGAATTAAATGCATTTCATCCTGGTTGTCATGGTTGGCCACTCATTTTGAGATTGTCTTCGGGCATCAGAGCCCACTTCAAAGATAAAGATAAAGATATTTAAGATAAAGATAAATTCAGTAAGTTGGCCGCACGGGCACTTTTACACGTCAAGAATCTACCAGCGCTTCACAAGGGGAGACCACTGCTGAGAAGAAACGCCGCAAGAAACTCTTAAAATTTTAAATATATTTAATGTTACAATGGTATATTTAGTCTAGCATTATATAAATCTAATATAAATGTTAATTTACAAAATATATCAAATAACCTGCGTAGTTTCTGTAGGAAAACACAACAAAATCTTGCGATAGAGATAGAGAGGAAAAAGGAAAAAAATATCACCTACCCTAAAGATCCCTTTGTTTATGCCCTAAAAATCAATGATGTGTTTTCCAGAGTTCAATATCTAAATGGTCGTAATATTCTCAGCTTGTATAGAGAAATATTGTGTTTGTAAGTTAAGTACCTACAGTAGTGCAAGCCTTTGCTCATTGTTCATTGTCGGTAGTTTAATGTGACTACTCAAATGGTTGTCAGACCTGTTCGCGACGGAAACTCTTCGACCGATACCCTCGACGTGCTCCTCACGTTTCAACACTATGTCCTGGGCACTTGACATGACCGAAAAGAACTGACCCTCTATATCAAAACGCTCTTGCAAACGATCATCTAGCTTATTAGGCAATTCAAAAGTTTCAATCTGAGTTTGCACTTGTTCAAATTCAACAAACACCTCGTTAATTTTCTTTAACCTCAAATTAAGGTCATTTATATTTTTTGTCGTTAATTTGCTTGCTTCAATTTCTTCGATAGCCGAAAGGTATTCTTTAAACTTTGTTATCCGCGCTTTAATTGTACCGCGTTTGCGAATCAACAGGGCCAGTTCTTTCTGCCCATTTCTTTATTTTGCTCGTTTTTTTGTTAATTCTGCCGTCATGCCGCTCGATAAATATCGTGATGCAACATTAATTAATGAACAAGAAGAACTGGCCCTGTTGATTCGCAAACGCGGTACAATTAAAGCGCGGATAACAAAGTTTAAAGAATACCTTTCGGCTATCGAAGAAATTGAAGCAAGCAAATTAACGACAAAAAATATAAATGACCTTAATTTGAGGTTAAAGAAAATTAACGAGGTGTTTGTTGAATTTGAACAAGTGCAAACTCAGATTGAAACTTTTGAATTGCCTAATAAGCTAGATGATCGTTTGCAAGAGCGTTTTGATATAGAGGGTCAGTTCTTTTCGGTCATGTCAAGTGCCCAGGACATAGTGTTGAAACGTGAGGAGCACGTCGAGGGTATCGGTCGAAGAGTTTCCGTCGCGAACAGGTCTGACAACCATTTGAGTAGTCACATTAAACTACCGACTATAAAACTACCGAGTTTTGACGGTAACTATTTAAAATGGCTCGAGTTTCGCGATACCTTCGACTCGTTAATCAACGCGAACGATTCTATTCCGGACATAAGCAAGTTTCATTATCTCCGATCCTCACTCGAGGGCGGTGCCGTTGTCACAATAAAATCTATCGAGTTTACGTCCGAGAATTACCAGATTGCCTGGGAACTACTTTGCAACCGGTATAATAATAAGAATGTTTTGATTAACAATCACCTTAAATCCTTTTTTAATCTTGAGTCATTGAATAGAGAGTCTCATAGATCTCTCAGGTTCGTTATAGATCATGTTAGCAAAAATTTGAGAGCCTTGAATACGCTAGGGGAGCCTACCGACAAATGGGACACCCTCATAATATATATCATAGTTCAAAAATTAGATAATGTAACTAATATTAAATGGGAAGAGTTTAAAGCTAACTTAGACGGGTCTCCTATCCTTGAAGATTTTTATCAATTTCTTAGACAAAGAGCTGACATTTTAGAGACCGTACAAGGTAGCTCAAGAACTGTTCCAATAATTAAAAATGATAAATTTGTTCACAATAGGGAACAAAAACACATAAGAACCTTTTTCACATCTATGACAAATAGGTCTTGTTTTATGTGCAATCAAAATCATCGGTTGTATGAATGTAAACAGTTTTTAGAGATGACCCTCGAGGCTAGGGAGGCTGAAGTTTCTAAACGGAACCTTTGCCTCAACTGCCTGCGACCAGGTCATTTAACCGTGAACTGCCGACTCAGCTCCTGCAGGACCTGTAACACAAAGCATAATAGTTTATTATGTAGAAATAACTTTAATCATAAACAAATAAATCACGAACATAATTTGATAAAAGCTGCGCAGGGAGGTACTAGCCACGAAAAATCAAATACTAATAACGAGCCTAGTACCTCCTGGTCGCAGGCAGGGAGCACCTCCCTTACTACTCTTACGGCTTATGCGAGTGATAGTGAGGTGCTCCTGGGCACTGCCTTAGTTGATGTTGTTAATGAACGGGACAATAGTACTTACCCTGCACGAGTTCTGTTGGATTGCGGAAGTCAAAGTTCTTTTGTAACTGAAAATCTGAAAAGTAAACTTAATATTAAGACTAATAGCATAGCGTTAAGGAGCATCAGCGGACTTAATGATTCAAAGTCAACAGCCACCGATTGTTGCACTGTAAAGATTAAATCTAGAATTAATGCGTACATCACAAAGGTGAATTGTATGATTATATCCACCATAGCTGATAACCTACCTAGTGTTGAAGTTAATCCAAACGGATTAGACTTACCCAATGATATCCCACTTGCCGACCCTGAATTTTATAAAAGCGGTAAAGTTGATATTCTCATCGGTTCAGATGTGATGTGGAGTATCATTAAAGGTGGTTGTCAAATACCGTTAGGTGAAAATAAACCTACGTTAATTTATTCTAAGTTGGGTTGGCTGGTGTCAGGGCCCATGAGCCTATCCACGTCTGTAAGCCCCAAGGGCAAACTGTATTGTCATTTTAGCCAAGAGATTAAAGACGCACTTTCCAAATTTTGGGACTTAGAAACATTTACCATTCCAAATAAACCATTCTCGAAGGATGAACAAATTTGTGAAGATTCGTTTAATGAAAATACTGTTCGTTTACCTTCCGGGAGATTTCAAGTTAAAATGCCATTACGAGAATCTCCGAACGTTCTTGGAAATTCATTCGCGTTAGCCAAACGATGTTTTTTAAATTTGGAAAGGCGCTTTCAAAAACAGCCATTGTTAAAGAAAATGTATACGGACTTTATTAACGAGTACGCGGTACTAGACCATTTAACAGATATAGGTAATCCGGTTAATGGTAATTATTTACCACACCACGCCGTGCTGCGAGAGAAGAGCGAAACAACAAAGCTTAGGGTCGTCTTTAACGCGTCGATCACTACAGCGTCCGGAAAATCGTTAAATGATATTCAATACGTGGGGCCAGTAGTCCAAAATGATTTGTTATCTATATTGTTGAGGTTCCGCCAGCATAAATATGTATTAACCGGAGATATTGAAAAAATGTTTCGCCAGGTGTCGCTGGATGAATCTCAACGTAAATTGCAGTTAATTTTATGGAGAGATAATGAAACTCAGCCTTTACGAGCATTGCAACTTAATACGGTTACTTACGGGACCGCCTCTGCTCCTTATCTGACCACTAGATGTCTAGTTCAATTGTCGCGAGAGTGTGAGGATAAACGAGTTGCAAATCTTATAGAAAATGACTTTTATTGTGATGACCTCATAACCGGTTGCGATAATAAAGCCGAACTTACATACTTACGTAACGCGGTGGTCGATAAGTTAGCGGAGGCGTGCCTCCCTCTTAGAAAGTTTAGAACGAATGTACCGTGCATATTCGCGGATGACCCCATTTCGACTACCAACAGCAAGAAGGACTTGTCAGAGTCAAATGATCAATACTCAAATCTACAAAATCAATCATCAGTTTTGGGGTTGAACTGGTGTCCTTCGCGGGATGAATTTTTTTTCCTAATGGATTTTCAGGTCGATCCAGTTTTTACAAAGCGTAATATCCTCGCTACAACATGCAAGATTTTCGACCCATTGGGCTTACTAAGCGCTTGCACGATTGTACCTAAAATGTTATTGCAAAGACTATGGCAGTGTAAACTGGACTGGGATGACCCGGTGCCTGCCGACGTGTGCAAGGAGTGGAGTAAATTCCTTGCAAATATAAAAGAAATAGATAAAATAAAAATCCCACGCCTTGTTTTATACACGGCGTCAGGACTTCCGGCGTCAGTACAGTTGCATTGTTTTGTGGATGCATCCCAAAATGCATTCGCTACATGCATCTATATACGTTGCACCGATAATAATAAGAATGTTTCGGTGACGTTGTTATGCGCTAAGGCTAGGGTTGCCCCTTTGAAGCCGAGCACTATTCCACGGCTCGAGCTGGCGGCGGCTTTACTTGGAGCGCAGCTGAGTGCGAAGGTTTGTCAGTCACTGAGATGTAAATTTGAGAAAAAACATTTTTGGAGTGATTCCACAATAGTACTTGCATGGATAAAAAACACCAACCCTAGTAATCTAAAACAATTTGTCTATAACCGAATTAATGAAATACATGAAGTGAGTGATAAATCTTCGTGGCGTCATGTCCCAACGGAAATGAACCCAGCGGACTTAGCTTCACGAGGCGCCAGCCCTACCCAATTGCAGGATTCACGCATGTGGTTTGACGGTCCGACATTCTTAAAACATAACGAAACAGACTGGCCAAGCACTCCAAATAATCAAAACATTCAGTTGCCGGAACTCAAGGTACATGCCTGTTTCATGCCTAAGGAATCAACGTTCGATTTTAATAGATTTTCAAAGTTACAAAATATGGTCCGAGTTGTAGCATACATATTAAGATTTTCATATAACTGTAAACGCAAGTATGCTAAAAGGCTAAAGGGTAATTTATCTAGTGACGAAATAGATCGGTCAACTCAAACCCTTATCAAAACCTGTCAGCGCGACACATTTCCAAAAGAAGTACATTGTCTAAAAAATAATAACCCTTTGAATCGAAAGTCCAAACTTTTGTCTTTGGACCCATATTTAGATGCCGAGGATTTGATTCGCGTTGGCGGGAGAATACAAAACTCGTTGTGTGATCATTCTAAAAAACACCCTATATTGTTATGTGTAAAGCACAATTTCACAAAACTTTTATTCGAAAGGGAACATGTTCGTAATTTACATTGTGGCCCACAATTATTATTAAGTATAATTAG
The DNA here is from genome assembly GCA_927399475.2 of Acleris emargana. NCBI lineage: Eukaryota > Metazoa > Arthropoda > Insecta > Lepidoptera > Tortricidae > Acleris > Acleris emargana. The sequence goes on along the minus strand of OV656844.1, from coordinate 3,213,054 downwards.
AGATCAATACTGGCCTATTGGCGGGAGAAGTCTTGCTCGTAGTACATTTAGAAAATGCATTAGATGCGTGCGTATTCAAGGCAACTCAATTCAACCTAAGATGGGCTACTTGCCCCCTCCCCGGGTCACGTTTAATCACCCTTTCTTAGTGACCGGCGTCGATTTTGCTGGTCCATTCTCTATTGCTGACCGCAAGGGCAGAGGGTGCAAGTTGACCAAATGTTGGCTCAGTCTTTTTATATGCCTCAGTACAAAGGCAGTCACGTTGGAAGTTGTTAGTAGTTTAAGTACTGATGCTTTTTTAATGTGTTTGCGTAGATTCATCTCGCGTCGTGGTAAGCCTCATGAGATTTATTGTGACAATGGTACGAATTTTGTCGGAGCGAATAACGAGCTGGGTCGGATGTTGCGAGCGAGCCAAGGATCAATTAACGAGGCTGCCCACGATGAGGGCATTAAATTTAGTTTCATCCCTGCCTACTCGCCCCATTTTGGTGGCCTCTGGGAGGCAGGAGTGAAATCGGCAAAGTCGTTATTAAAACGTGTTGTAGGAAATACAAACCTGACGTTCGAGGAGTTAACGACACTGTTTGCACAGATCGAAGCGATCCTTAATTCCCGTCCGTTAACCCCCCTTACGTCAGACCCTACTGATATGTCTCCTCTGACTCCAGGGCACTTCCTGATAGGGCGGCCACTGACCGCTTTACCAGAGCCACCTATTCTGACCAATTCTCCAAACAGATATCAAAGAGTGGAGCAGATCAAACAGCACTTTTGGGGACGATTCCATAAGGAATATTTATGCGAACTTCAACAACGGTCAAAGTGGCAAGCGAAGAAGAGCGAGCTTCAGAGAGGCGATTTAGTCGTTATCAAGGATGACAACCTGCCACCGATGCGGTGGCGCATGGGGCGCGTTCATCACATGTATCCAGGGCCCGACGGCATCACACGAGTGGCCGACTTCGCAACAGCTAGAGGCATCGTCAAGCGGGCTGTTAATCGAGTCTGCCTGCTGCCTGTCGTCAACCACCAGGATGGCGCTCTTGAAACCCAGGGCTTCCAAGGCGGGGACCCTGTTCACGCCGACACCGCGTGATGACCTATGGCGACGGCGGGGCAAGGTGCGGGGAGCGGCGCAGGACGCGCCGGCGGCGGCGGCGGCCACCGAAAACCACCAGTCAGAGCTCTTTACACTCGCAACGCGTCGACACGTTTTTTAACCCTAATATACACGATTTTTTATGTCCAGGACCTGTTTCATTGCATATACCAGCCCACCCTGGACACTCATACAGTTAATACATTTATAATGACCGTTCCATACATAAGCCGTCTGCGCGGTTTTACCAACTGTTTATTTTTCCTTTATTCTGACTCCGACACACCGATTTCGTGGTTTCATAGTATACTATATTCACCATAATGACCATTGGACGCTCCAGTTGAAACTTAACTCTTAGTACTTAAATTTAAAGCTGATTTTTGAGCAGTTTTGGGACATTAACGATATTTTAATTGAGTGGATCGAGACGTGGAGTAATGATTGGATGGCACATCGATTTGTTTTAAACTCCGGCCTCTGATTGGCGGTCACGATAAGTTCTCTATCTGGTAATGTTTTTATAATCACGGTTTCCTGATTTTCTGCGATTTATAAATGCTTGGAGAATAATTCGGTTTCGCTGGATTAAGAATTACATTTTAAAGTCGTTTTAATAATTACCTACCTGAACCCAATTTTTTTGAAACTGTCGTATTTGTAGAGCAGTTTATACCATGGGTAAGAAAGCTATGAATTATAGGTTATATCGAGTTTCTGGATTCTCAAATACAATAAAAACCACATTATGATAAATAGTATGGGTTCTTTTATAGACAAACATTTCACTTCACAGAATTTTAATTTCATAGAAAACCATTTTCTGCTGAACCAGTGTTGTTTTTTTTTTTTTTTTTTTTTTTTATATCTTAGGAAGGCAAACGAGCACACAGGCCACCTGATGGTAAGTGGAAACTGTGACCCATAGACATTCGCATTCACAAGACCACAATCCTAAGACTGCAAATGCGTTGCCAACCCTGAGGCCGAAGATGGAATGCCTCTATGCTAGTCATTTCACCGGCTGTCTTATCCCCAAACCGGAACACAACAATGCGAACACTGCTGCTTGGCGGTAGGTTAATGGATAAGATGGTGGTACCAACCCGGACGGACCCTGCACAAGGTCCAAGTCCAAAAAAAAAGACTGTAACCATCACAAGATAAATTGAAATCAACACAGGTTCAGGTGACAATAGCTTTCTATGAAATAAAAATTCTGTGCAGTGATAGTGTCTTTGACATGAGTGTCTAAAAAACAAGGGTAAACCACATACGTACCTTCACACATGCAAATGGTGCATTCATTAAGATTGTATTAGAACGGTAACCAGTAAAAGATAAAGTAAGATTTAAAAACAATTGCCTTTGTAAAACACAAAATAATATTACCCTAGTAGTTTCACTGAAGAAATACAATCTGATATCTGGTGAAGTCTGCGCTAGATATCTTAAACATGAATGAAAATAACAAACTCTTAAATAGGATTACGAGTAAAGTAGAGGTGTTTTAAAAAGATTACCCATTACAGCATCAGAATAAGAGGATCATAGTTACAGTTCGTAAATAAATATAATGTATCGTACATTGTACAAATTATTTTAATGCTTCAATCAAGGCATCCTGAGAGTGATGATTAAATTCCTAAAATCTATGTTAGGAATTGAATCGTTTACATAGTTTGACAAATAAATATGCACGGATACTAACTCGTATACGTTGTATATACATACCCGAAAACCAATAACCTCTTTTTAGCCAGTCGGCTAAACACACTGCAAAACAACAAAGCAACAAACTAATACCGTTTAATCATACCGTAAAATGTCCAGAACCTCTCCCGAGTGTTAAGACCTTAATCTCTTGAGATTGAGCAGGTCTGACCCTAATGAGCTCTCCTGACAAATGGCGAGGCACGCCCTCTACCGGCGATTTGAGAACTAGCCCCGTTTGATATCTTAAAGGTATAAAGGTTGCACGATATTAAGGGGACTTTTGAATTCAGTTCAAAAATATTTGAAGAAGTTCGTTTTGAAATCGGGTTTAAAAATATTGAAGAACATAATAAAATAACGTATGTGGTTACTGAATTATCAACAAGTTTTTAAAGTTTTAGGTAATTCTGTAACCTGCCTAGCCCACTCTGGGATTACAGGCGTGAGGGTATTATGTATGTATGTAAAATAAAAGAAAAGAAACAATAGTCGCCACAGAATATTATCATAGGTACTGAGGATATTATCAGGATACGATCACGATGAACCTTCTTACAAAGCAATATTGGATCAAATATTCTCTTAATAATAAGCGTTTACTCAACTTGTCTGAGAGCTGTCATGTCTTTAATATATATAACAAAATATTACAAAAGATGCTTAACAGACTCTAAATCCCTTATTTATCGACGTACAATAAACCTATTTTAGCTAAAGTATGCTTTGTCACTTTGTTTCAAAATCAAATGTCACCGTAAGAGTTTAATCCAAGCATATTCCGCAGCATATTCCAAGCATACTTTTGGTATTCTGCATATATGAATAAGTCAGGCAAGTCTTTACCTGAGCAGGTAACTGTTACTTAATCTACTTTAATATCGTCATTGGTAATCAACCAATTAAATCAAGAGTTTAATACCAGCAGGAAATTGAAGGAACAATTAGCTTAACAGGAATCTGATCGATACCAATCTATAACAAATGCTGAATGAGTCGTGAAGCCGAGTTCCTATAATGATTATAGTTATATATATATATACATAATATTATATGTGTATTTTATATGTGGGTACCTAAGTTTATGTAACTTACCTACCTTGAGTACCTACTGGTTTATTCGTTTAGTTTTTTTTTTTCTTCTAATTTTTTTGTATTATCATCTGTTTTTGATATTTTATGTGCAAACTTGTGTGTCCAACCCTATGCATTGTCCTTACTCATTAACTTCAGGGTTAGCTGGAAGAGATCCCATTTAGGGATAAGTTCGCCTTTGTACATTACTTTAATATTTATATTGTAATATTTATATTTTTGTGCAATAAAGAGTTTACATACATACATAATCAAAATTGTGAATGAATCCCAACAAAAACTCAAATAATAACAACAAAACGCATGCTTTAAAAAACCCGCCTGTTGTTGCTTACTAACTTAAAATCGCTATTAATTCTAAATTATCGTTCAAATTGAAAAAATGATTGTAGAACCTATTAATGATTTTTAATACGTATTCAATGATACCCTACTTGTTATAGTTCGTCGACTTATTTTTTTTCTTATTTACAATATGGCGTCTAGTTGCCGCCATATTTGTGCTTATTGTGTCAAAGTAATAAAAGCTTAAAAGGGAATAAAGGCTTGTAGTACTGTTAGGCGATGGGCTTGCTACCTGTCACTAATATACACTGTTAAACATCTTAGCCTAATTGTGCAAATTGTGGTTACAGAGTTATCAACAAGTTTTTGGAGTTGTTGGTAATTCTGTAGCTCTGCCTACCCCACTCTGGGAATGAAGGCGTGAAGGTATGTATGTATGTATGTATGTATGTATGTGTCAAAGTAGGTATTAAAGCGCTTTTTCAAAATTCAAATTCAAAATATTTATTCAGTAAATTGGCCACATGCGGGCTCTTTTACACGTCAGAAACTCGCTATACTGCTATGTGAATGCTTTAATAGTGTTTTTAGGTTAAGCGTAGCGTATGAGTACTAACTACCCACCTTATACTTGTGTTTTAGTGAGAACTGTCAAGGGGGTAAGTGCATGTTTTGAATAATATTCTTATGTATGTATTGTTTTTTTGTACACTTGTTCCTGTTTTGTTTGTCCAATAAAGTAAATAAATAAATATTGAACTTTAATTACTCACAAAATTAAGACAAATCGATTTACAAAACAATCACAAAATCGCCACAAAGGAACAAACATACATATATCGGCTTATAAACACAATAACCTCCTCCTCCGGCAGTCGGGTAAAAGACCTCATTCAACACTCCACACGAATGAAACAACAACACACACACATCAATCAATAACTAGACTCGCGACAGATCAAAATCATCGTCTACAAACAACCCAGCAAAATTAACAACATCTGTCATCTTCCGTCACGTGAGAAGGAACCTGAGAATTTGCGAATTCTTAATTAACTGATAGGCAAAACTCATCAGTCTCCGGTCGTGATAAGACGCCCTCAGGTAATTGCTCTGATGATTGAAGGTAATGATTGATCGACGAGAGTAATGACTCAGTAGCTGGCTGGTAATGATGTTTGGGTTTCAATTATTGGTATTGATGGTTGTGATTGATTTTGATAGAAGTAAATGGTTAAGTTGAAGTTTTTGTCGTGTTTAATAGATTCATTGTTTGTTTAAGAAGCGTTGTTAGCTTTTAATGCTGTTCTTAAGCTGTAACGTTTTGTATAATTAATTTTATCAGTGAAAAACACGATTAAATGGCTCGAGTAAATACTTACTAGTGGAATGGCCAATAAATTACCTCTATATTATTAAAATAACCCTATGAAAAACAATGTTTAATTAAGATTCCGTAAGCTCCAGATGTCAACTAGCTCTTTTAATTAGCTTTATAGCTGTTTTTAACAGTAACTTAAGGTCCAGTTTTAGGTCGGTTTTAAATGTAATATAGACAAATGGCTAACTAAACCTTTTCGATTATGTTAATGTGGAAACCAAAATCTACAAAAATATTTATAGTAGCGATTTAAACCCGCGAAAACTCCCAAATTCTTTAACATCCTTAGTTTTCTTAAACAGAGTGTTACTTGTCAAGAAATAAAAATAAAACGCATACTTCATAACATTAGGTACTTTCACTTGGATAAAAACCTCAAATCTTTTTATAACCATGCTTATGTTACATCTAAAAATAACTGACTTAAAAATACCAAAACGTGTCCCAAAATCGGTTGCCGGTTGAGGGTTTTATAATTAAACATCAATAGCTTTACAAAAGTAAATAAACAGGGTATGTACGCTCCCGAGGGGGGCACAGGACTATGACTAATGTGCCACGATTCGTCAACGTCAGGCGGCTGGGCGCCAGGGACGCACCAGGACCTTTCGGAATAACATTTTCCCTATCCATTTTTGGTGATACGGATCTGTATGTAAATTGTGTGTGGAGTCTATTGTTTTTTTAAGTTTGTTAGTAATATTTTTTAAGATTCAATGTGTAAGTTTAGAACAGAGTAAAGTCACCAGAAGTCAGCCAGAAACCTGTAGTCGGCCTCTGCCTACGCTTTATATGAGAGGGAAGAGTACGAGAGATATATTTCCCACTCTTCGCAATCATATAAGGTCGACTCCCATCCTCCACTTTTTCACATCGGCCTTCTAGACGCTGGGAGGGCTTCCATCCACATGTAGTAGAATACCCAATGTTTCGAACGCAGCGATTTGCTGCGTTGTTTCTAATTCGCACTGCTAGGGAGTGGAACGCTTTCCCTGCATCTATATTCCCGGAATCATATATTATAACCTTGGTGTTTTCAAGGCAAGAGTGAATAGGCATTTTCTGGGTAAGTGTGTAGCACCTTCGACCTCGTCATCACTTAACATCAGGTGAGACTGAGGTCAAACGCAAACCCGTTAACGAAAAAAAAAGACTACTGTTTTTTAGCTAACCACTGGTGACTTTATCCTACTAGCTTATGATATGGAAGCATCATAACATCCGCCGAAAGACATACTTCCCTTCGAAGCCAAATAGCAGCATAACATTTAAGATTGCTGTAGCAATCACGACATCGTTACTGACAAGAGAAGATTGAATCTACTTTGGCAACCGAATCTGAGATAATGTTTACTGGCTTAGGCAAAAATTGCCTTTATGACCGATACCGTGTCGTTTAATTACTGTACTTAAATGCTTATTTTAACATTTTATGACCTGACCTTTTATTTAATGGCTTTCTCTTCTGTTAAGGAATATTTCGCCAATGTCGAGGTATTTATAGACACTCCCATGGACTTACAGGGCGAACGATATGAAGTGTTACCAAATTCACAAAATCGAGCCTGGTGTCAAAGTAAATGCGACTTACTATCGGGAAAATGTTTTGGAAGCTGCGCTGGAGCCTTGGGCACGCAAACATTTCGGTAGTAGACCGTGGACATTACAACAAGACTCGGCCCCGGCTCATAAAGCTCGTGTGAACCAAGAATGGCTGAACAACGCGTGCCACATTTTATTTCGTCCACACAATGTCTTTCGAATTCCCCAATCGCGAACCCGATTGACTTTTCTATCTGGTCCATTGTGGAGAGCAAGGTGAGGAGAAGAAAACATGCCAGTATGGATGCATTGAAGAAAGCGACCGTACGTAATTGCGATTGCATACCGCAGGATCACATTCGTGCAGCGTGCAACTCATTTTTCTACCGTCTGAAGGCCATATACAGCAAAAGGTGGTCATATCGAGTTAAAATACAGTAATCATGAAAATTTGATATCTTTTTCTCATTTTTTTCTTAAAAATGAATAATTTCTGACAACAAAAAAAAATCGTAGCCTTTTAGTTTTGGTAACACTTCATATCGTTCGCCCTGTATTAGAGAAATAAATCCATGGATATCACACGTAAAGACCATTGTTCGGTAAAAGAGTATTTTCTCTAATGGACCAAACTGAAGCACGTGGGGTGAGCTCCACGCGCTTCTGCCAAGTCCCTTCTAGAAATGTTTCTTTAGGACATAAAGCGGAAGTTTTATTAAAACAGCAAACAATATTTTATTAAGTTTATGCATTTAAATTAAAAACACTGTTCTTATTTTATCCATGCGGCTCTGTCCCCTATCTTTTGAAATTGGTTTTCGCACGGCCGACGTTCACGACACATATACTCAGGGGCATTGCCGACACAATTAGAAAAAAAACTGAGTAATTAGACAAGTTCAAGCTTAAAGGGTGAATATCAGGGATGCCATAATGGAAGGTTAATTCGATTTAACCGTACATTTAAACCGATTGACTTAGTGCTAGACGGCGTTAAGTGATTTTGAGTTCGATATAGCCTTCCACTGGCACCTTTATTGCATTATCTTATCTTATCTTATCTTATCTTATTTTACAGATGGGCCCTTTCGGATTAACTTCGACCCTTAAGGATATTTTGTGCAATTACTCCAGATGTTTTTCCTTCACCATAAGAGCATCGGGTAATACAATTCAATTAGAAAAACTCAATAGTACATGGTGACCGCGGAGGTTCGAACTCGGTACCTTACGATCACGAGTCGACCCCTAAGCCCTAATTACATTAATTAAATTGAGAATTTCTACTTGAAGAGTCTCTCGATGATTTGATTACTTATACCGGACACTCAGGTAAACGTAGATGAATGTATACTTAACCATGCAAGGTGTAAGAAGTCTACCAGCTCTTCGTTCAAAATACGTTTTTTGATGATAAGGAACGCTGTAAGAAGTTTTGCAATTAATTAACCAACCTAATCTAAGACTGTTTTATTGTTTCGTCAGCAAAAAGTCTTATTTTTTATACTAATTCAGGTAATGAACTACGAGTGTTATGTAGGTATGTCGCATTTTACGAAAATCCGTTCAAGTAAAGATCATCTTCACATTCATTAAATTAAGAAGTAGGATTGACGTGAAAGTTTGCATCTATCTAAAGAGTAACAGAGTCCTTGGCTTGATAGCTAGAGGTCTCCTCAATGGCCAAGCTGGATATTATATTCAAACCAGTTAAGACCGGTTTCAGCACGGCTATAAGGTTCAAATATTATTCTCCACATACCGACATTTTCATATAAATTTCGCTCACAAACGCGAGCTTCTGCGCTTACGTCATTATTCATCTGCTTTTTCGCTTTAATTTCATCAAATTTATTTCACTCGAACAAATGGACAGACATTAATTTTACATTTACGGATTCCGATTATTTTGTTACGTAGAAAACGGGGTTAGTACATATTTTCATATTTTTCTTACATTCTCCGTTACTGTAAATAAAAGCTCGTCCTAAATCAAAACGGTCCTAAGATTTTTTTTTTAAATGACGGAATAGAATATACTTAAATTGATAGCTCAATCTTCGGGAAAACCTGACTCTTGATCGTCCAGGTAGGTACTAAACTAACTAACGTTACAGGAGCAAAATTATTTCTAGCCGTTTGTTTGTCCTTATTTACTGTCAAAATATAACAAGGGTATTTTCTGTGCAGTGGAAAAAAGACGACTCTCAAAGGGAAAAGCAATAAACAAGTTAAAAAATATGAACAAGACTTTGGTTCATATATTTTTAGCCCTAATGAAAACCCCGAACGTTTAAAAACTTGCACTTGTTTGATTACTAATAGTGAAAAACCGTTTTACAAATGTCTTATTTGATCATAAACAGATTGCATTCGGAAGCTACGTCCGTTATTTTATTCATGACGCTCTATGTATTGAATAAACACACAATGAGATAAATAATTAAATTAATTAGTAACGTAGCACAAATACGAAGTTTTAATTCAATACCCATTGAGAGCAAGTTTATACAAACGAAAACCAACCAAAAACCCAGTTTTTATGCTTCTGTTTTCATTGGCAAAGCGATTTCGGAAGCTACTGAAATGAGTTTCTGTATCCACAACCAAAAAACCAGCTTAAAATAAGTGAACTAGGATCTACTTTAGTGTAACGTGGAGGTAAAGCAAATTTTGGGACTCTGGTATTAAGGAAATAATCCAAATCGCACCTAAATAGTCTGAGTTAAGGTTTGATTTTCCTCGAGGTTGGTATTTTACATCCCCTCCCGAGCCTCACCTCAGTCCTATAGACAAATGACGTAGCATTTGTCCAAATGATGGCGCGGGCGGCGGAGAAAATGAATTTAAATTATCATTCAGTGGTACCAACATACACAACGGTTATGTCCAAAATTGGATCGGAGGTGCACTTTATGTTGGGCCAGAGAAATAATACTCCTTATATTTGGTACAGATTATGGAAATCGTCAACAATCAAAGGGCAGTAAAGTTATTCTTTATTATTTAATAAAAAAAACATATTACTAGGTTTTTAGTAACAATCATATTTTATGCTCACATTTTCTGACTACACGGTGTATCAAATGTCGGTATTTTTTTTAGTATAGCTTTGTTTCGATTAATATATATTTATTAAATTGTACAAAAAATATAACATTAACACAAATTGAAATTGTAATAAGTATATTCGTTTTGCCTTTTTTTAAACACGAAAATCAAGTCCTCAAACGTCTTAAGAACGCCTGTTCAAATTCTTCTCAGCGTTCTTTCTTTGAATTCTTTTTAGCCGCTCTTTTTTGGCGGGAAAGGAAATTGAGTAATGGCGGCGTCACAGATGGCATCATGGTAGATTGATACCGGGGAATGAGTACCGTTCTATTGTGTCGGTACATGTGTAAAATACGAAGGCATGTGGCAGGAAAAAACGTCCCCGTATGACGTCTATGTTGCGGTAATATTTTATGGAAGAATTTCTAGTGTCAGGTGCAACATTCTGAGCTATAAATGGATTGGGTAGAGCAGTACATAGTAAGTACTGTTATATTAAAGAGCCCCGGATAATATTTTATTGCTTGACGAGGTGGCAGCCAAGGCTTGATGTGCTAAAATTCGGGACAGGTATTCTACGGTTCCGCTGAGAGCTATGTATTTAAAATATATTTTTTGTTTTTCCTTAACCTAAAAAATGTAAGGACCTGCACAATGAAATAGTAGTTTATGCAACAGTTGTATAAGAGAGGTCAAAAAAGACGAGTGGTGTGGTTACGATGTGAGCCGCAGGCGAACATCGTAAAGCAAGACGCCACGAGTATTTTTTGACTTAGTTATACACCGTTGCATACAATACTTTTTCTACGACTAGGTTTCAAATAAAATGCAAAATTAAATTAATATACCTACCTAGGTTAGAATACGAACGAACGAAGCACAGAACAACAAACGAGCGAGAAACATTCGAAAACAACAAAATATGTGTCTATGGTTAACTTTGTTTTTAAATTGATGTGCACTTGCCAGGTTTAATTTTTTTTTTTAAAGTTGCACAGTCGATTTAACTTGTGAAATAGGGACTAAAAAACACCTAATGATTTGAGAAATGAATTCTTTTACCTGATTGGTCGACTTTAATATAGCTGCGTTCTGGTTGGTTATACCATTTAAAATGTTTTTTTTAAAGAGTTAAATTAGTAAAAGAGTTTACATACCAAAAAGAACCTAACGTTCCGATTGACAGTCAATGTGTATTGTGATTGCTGCGGACATATTATCTATATTCTTATTAGTGTTCGTGACTATATAAATGACAGATAAAAGTACAGGAGTAGGAAAAAATAATAACCGTTTTTTTTTTAATATTTAATGTTTTGTTTGCAAATAACAATATTTGATTAAAAACTGAAGCGTTTCAAAGGGTTTTCATACGTAAGTTTAAGAATTCAAATACATACGATGCAGCAGTTTTCGAAATTTATTTATTTATTTCACACACACTTACAACTATTTTTACAGGACTGCGCCTAAGACAATAGCGTAACTACCTCTAATTTAGCTATACTTAATTATTTGTCACCAATGTCACTATATGTATTTACTTTTATGACATTAAATGTCAGTTACGGTGATTATCTAATAGCAACTCGCAGAAAAATGCAAAATCAAAGCAATTTAGCAATAAATGTCTTAAGTATGTTTAATAAAAAATGTGTGCAACGATGCCAGAAATATATTTTATCTCAAGCAACTAAGCCGTCGAAGTGCCACTGACAAATGTTCAGAGAGACGCAGGAACACGTTTCCCAACTAAGGCCGTAAGAGAAAACAATCCCGCGTGTGGTACCTAGGAAAAAAAACAATGGGGTCGTGATGAAGACGTAGCCATTGTGAGCAACGAGCGAGCCATATTTCACGGCTTTGTATGCGCTCAGAGCCCGATTAATTCTAAATATCTCCATTCGCCTATACGAAATAGTGTGATGAAACCTTTTTTGATCCACGCGGTGTTAACAACGACAGCGACGTGGGCGGAGACAAGTATAAAATATTTATCATTGACCATTGTTTGACTCTGCTATCTATCAATAATAAGATTCACAGTTAAAGAAAGTTAGCGACAGAATTAAAGCGTAGATAAGAATGCTATCTATGAAGAAATTGGGTTATAAATCTACCTGGCCCCATTTATATTTTTTCTCCGTACACAAAAATAACATCAAGAAGCGTTCCCATTCGAAACGAATTTCCATACTCACCTACTTTAGAAAGCAGCCGACATTATGCAAATGTACTAAATTGAATTACGGGAGTTAAATGTCGTATAAGATAAAAACGACGGCGCAATCTACAACCCAATGAGGAGTTTTAACATATTCAAACCCCTATTGAATATTTATACAATGTAAGATACTCACCGACAACTGGCGCGGATCCTTAGTCAGCCTTGTATCGCTAATGGAAGCCACTATCTCTCTACGTGTCAAAACAAAAAAGAAAAACTGGATTAGTCCACCTTCCCAATATGGTTGCTGTCGATGGGAAGGACTTGAATTATATAAGAGGAGGGTTGATCGTACCATAATTTATAAAAATGTTTTTTTTTGTAGTTTTAGCGTGGTATGCCACAAGGTTCTGATCTGGAGCCGCGGTTGTTGTATACAGTGGTTGTTAATGAGTTTTGAAGTCCGAATGTCAGATTTTTCAACTTGCATTTTTTTTGAAGAAACAAGTTAATGCAATACCTTGTATTTACTATTTACTAAATAATGCAAGATGATGTGTTATCGCGTGCTATCATAATGAACACATCCACAGTTAATATTTAAAGGGTTATTTAAAAGCAGTTTAGAAGTCAGGGCATAATTTATATTTATATTATAATGCTGGCCATACACGGGACTTATTAAAAAGCCATCATGCGCCGCCCGGGGCCCGAGTTGCTCCGCCGTTCCGCTTCTCAAAATGAAAATGCTTTCGGATTCTTATGAGATTTTGGGTTTACTCTACTTATAACTTATAAAAAATATTTTTGGAAATATTTGCCTTATTTTGAGCTGTAAAATAAAATTGGGTAAACTTGAAATCCATATGGCATTTAATTTAACTTTTTTATTTTTATCTATTGCCTAAAGGCAAAGTATTATTCCTAGTGATGGTAGGTACAATAAAGTGTGCAAATAATTGTAACTAGTTATTATAAGTATATCGTAGTTAGTATAACACACGATTGAGGATGACGAATCATACTCCACCGTGATACCGTTTTAACTATTACAGGGAGATTTCAACATACTTAAACGAGGTAACTTACAACTTTATATTAGCATGTACTGCACAGATATAAATGTATTGTTGTTGTTTGGGAAATAAACTTTATTTACTATTATTATTACAATAATTATCGCTTTTGCACTAAATATAGAGAATGGAAAGAAAAGCAGAGTTTTTCAAATTGAAACTTATAAAGCCAGGAAAATAAATAGTATTTAAGAGTAATTTGAACATCCATTTTTTAACACAGTAAATTTTTAAAAACGCGGACACCACTTTATTACTAAACCATTTTTTTTTGTGTAATTAGGTTATAAATGTTATAATTTATAATGTTTGTGCAATAATTAAACTTGGCAATAAAACTAGGTACTGTATTCACTTATGATTTTTAAACTATTTATGATCTAAATTTGTTTTTTGCTGCCGTTCAGTTTTCCTTTAAAACTAAACATTCACGGTTAATTTGGTTAATCAGCCGTGAACTTTTTTAGAAATAAAATATCTTGATATTCCTCGGAGCTAAGCGGAACACACCCCACATCTCGTTCGGCAGCTTCAATGCGTTGTACCGTCCTCTTGTTTATTTTACTTGTGATGTAGTTATAATAATGTAGGTACAGACAGTGAAATGTACTCGCATAACATCGTAGAACCTAGTCGCTGTCACACAAATTTGACTCATTGCGAAAGGGTTCTAAGGCGGTACGTGATTTTTTTTACTGACTGTTCGTGTAACATTATTCAGTACTTAGCGACCCGCCCAGCTCTGTCGAGTGCAATATCAATTGTATAAATAAATCCAAAGGTCTGCGTCAAGTTTTGTCATATAACGCATTTTTATTTCAAAAAACCAAAGCAAGAATGGCTGTCTAAACTCATACATACATGATATGAATACTACATTTTTTCAAAATTCAAATTTGGAAATTTCCGAATTTCGAAACCCAACCTGAAATAAAAATCAACCGTTGTAATAAGCAAAGCAACCTAACCCTCTGCAGTGATTAAACCGATCCACGTAGGCTTATGAATACATAAACAAGTGTTTTTGTAATGTCTGTCGGGATTAAAATTCAAATATTCCGACAAGTCAATCTACGGCGGTCCCGAGTCGACCCCAGCGCTATCGGCTTGGGGGGAAACGGTGAACTTGTAGATGCTTTTTTGTTTTTGAAAGTTTTGAATTTGTGTGTTGTATTCTGTTATACGAAATTCAAATGGGATGATAAGTAATTTTTAATTTTACTAAAAGGATACTCTAGTATTACGGATTATGAAACTGGAAGTTAGAATAACATAGTGAAACCAGAGAAAAATACCTAAATGATTTAAGGACACAAATCTCAAAATTTCGAAAACTTGGTACCCATTGTAGCGATATAGCGGCATAGCGGCTATATGGCATGCGCTACGTACGTTAGCTATGCAGTCCGGCGCATCAGTAGTTCCGTGCCCATAGGACTGTGTAGACACTTCACAGAAATAAATAGTTATATTATTGGGATTATTAAGTTTCAGTTAAACTTAAACCCTGAACCCCAAACCATATTTAAATTTAGTAAATGGTACTGGTACTATCAGAACCTTTTATTACATACATACATACATACCTTCACGCCTTCATTCCCAGAGTGGGGTAGGCAGAGCTACAGAATTACCAACAACTCTAAAAACTTGTTGATAACTCTGTAACCACAATTTGCACAATTAGGCTAAGATGTTTAACAGTGTATATTAGTGACAGGTAGCAAGCCCATCGCCTAACAGTACTACAAGCCTTTATTCCCTTAGTCGCCTCTTACGACTTCCACGGGAAGACATGGAGTGGCACAATTCTAAGCCGGCAACCACACGGCACCTAGAACCTTTTTATTAGTAGTAAATAATAAAAAAAAACAATAATTATACTTAAAAGCTGTTTTGCACGACAATAATAACAAATTACTGCTTTAACCCTGCATTCAGTACATACAGTATTTAGCAAATGGTGACGTAAGTTTGCTCTCAATTTGTATGGGGCGTTTTCAACGCTTAATAGAAATGATGCAGTACTCTGATTGCAGTTGGGGACCAATCATTTGATCCTTACAGAAAACCAGGGGGTTTTATGACTGTCAAAGACAGAGCTATAGCGGTTGTATAGCTCTGTCCTTTTCTATCAGCGTAAATTGAACTGCATAGCTATGATGTCACATTAACCCCCAGATTGATAAATTAATTAATTAATTAATATCGGGAGATTGATAGGCAGCATCAAAAAAATTACAACTAGCCTATTGGTTACTTCGTGAGTTTAATTGGTTAGTTAAATTTTCTTCTTGATATTTAAGGCAAGAATAAGCCAGCAGAACAGTTTAATGGTTTTTTTTAAACAAGTGTTTCCACAAATAAAAAGTATTTAAGTAATAAATTAAAAGTTAATGGCTTGACGCAGGTCACGGGATGCAGTGGATGCGGATGGAACCCAAAGGGTACCCTTTCAAGGGCTTATTGCAGTGCAACATCTTTTAACTGATTTGATAAAAGTAGGTAATGGTGATTGATGATGTTAAATGTATTTTGGAATACATATTTATTGATTTTTTAATCATTCAATTAAAATTTATTACTTACATACATACATAAACTCACGCCTTCATTCCCAGAGTGCGGTAGGCAGAGCTAAAGAATTACCAACAAGTCTTAAAACTTCTTGATAATTCTGTAACCACATTTTGCACAAGTAGGCTAAGATGTTTCCCAGTTTATTAGTGACAGGTGGCAAGCCCATCGCCTAACAGTACTACAAGCCTTTATTCCCTTAGTCGCCTCTTACGACATAAATTTATTACTTAGGACTTTTGTAACCGGCACTACACGATAGATAAATGTCAAACAAAAAACAAGTCAAATTTTCAACGTTATCAATCAAAATCATTCAAATGAATGAATGAATGTAATGAATTTAATAAAAACTTGTTTTATTTTCCAAAGTAAGCAGAGCTTGCGCATAAGATGGGCTTGCGGCATGTGATACCGTCGCGTATACTGCGCCAGCAGGGACATTTACTAAGCACATTCAGGGCATTTGCATACGTTTCTATTACGAGAACCTGTGTACGTTTGAATTAGAACTGATACCGAGCTTAGCAGAGCTTGGCTTAGCTTTAGCAACACCAATTAATTAACACATAGGAAAACCAGTTAATTAATCTCACAAAATCTCATATTAAATTTGAGGAAAAAATCGACTGTAAGGTCACACAAAAACTGTATTAAAGAATCATTTAGATAGTTCTGCAATAGTCATTTACAGATTTATAATAAGAAGACAAAGTGACAGTATTAATAATTGTGTTTTATTGTAAATTAAATAAGAATAGGTCTTATTAAACAAAAGCAATAAAACGCAGCGCGAGCGCACCAAGCGTTAGCAAAATTAAAACGTCAAACCAAACACAAAGCCGCCATATTTGGTCGGCACGAAGGACCACGCACCGCTAACAGAAAATAAGGGACACAGAAAGACAGGAAGGGCCCGTGCGAGCGGGATGCACACAAAACAACCGCGCGGGGAAAAGAGAGGGCGGCAGTGACGTGATGATTGAGCGCGCCGCAAGAAAAATAATCACCCGTCAAGCGGCGACTGAGAGGAACTACCCCTAGCGGGCCAGACAAGGACGGGAACTCGATCCGTGCGTGCGCGGGTAAAGGACAGAATGTGCCAAAATAGGGGTGACGTACGGTGATGGATTATGCTTTTCTCTCTAAAGAAGGGAGGGGCTCACAGGTCGTTATGGAAAAAGCTAAGGGAAGTGGGGGCCATGTGTCGGGCGAACCTATGGTGCCCTTAATTGATTCGGCGGACTGAGAATTAGACGCTTAAAAACTTTGATTAAGACGTATTGGTAGTGTTATAATTCTAATTTAAGGTCAGTTTTTCGGTTGGGGTTTAATGATGCTTCTAAATTTTTATTAATGATTCCTTTGTCTGATGTTACGTCTTTACAACAGCTGTCAACTTCAACAGTTGTATAAAATTAATAATTTTTAGACAAGTTAATTTAACTAATCTTGCGTTAGTAGACAGATTTCATCATTATGCAGAAACATCTGCAAAACATGTAAATTCAGAAATTGGGAAACTAAATGTTGCAATTCCACTACTCCGCACGTTTAGAATCCTGTTCGCTACGTAATGTATGTGTAAGTACGTGCTAACGTCAGGGGTTCTCAATCAAAGGCCCGCTTCCCTCATATTAAGGCAACGCACCCAACACGACGCTTTTGTCCACTCTGATGAGGGGAAATTGTCTCCCGCCATTGTTACTTCACAATTTAATTCTCTAATTATTCAAATAATTCAAACAATATTTTCACAATGGAAAGGGGGTAATCTCTGATAAATTGTCAAGAATCCAAAGCTGCATTATTAATTGTCGCCGCAAATATTTCATCGAAATGCCGGAGCTCATTGTTTTACAAAGTGTGGTATTTCATCCTGTCACCTGACTGTTACAGTTTGCTTTTAAATTATTTGCTTATTTATGCTAACTGGAAATCCAGTAATTACCAACTTTCAAATAATTAAACTTCTAATTTAGCCTTTTGTCTATAGCAATAACAAGCTTACTCATTTCTGAACGGACAATATTCATAGTTGTTTTTTGTTTATATTTCAACATACCTACAGAGAGGGCAGGAGGCTGTGTGTTAATTTAAAGTTGTTATGTCTTCTAAATCGTTATACTTATCATGCAAAGATTTGGGAATCTTTAATTTACGTATACACTTCAATTTATCCTTAGTCATACCTTTTTTATTGCGACCTATGCCATTTTTACTTTTTACAATTCAGATGAACACTTAAGCAAGTATTGCAAAAGATGGTAATAAATGCAGATGATTTTAAATTATACAGAAACTTACGGTTCGTAATCCTTTAGCAAAAGTTCGATCTAACCTTTTAAAACTTCTGCACAAATCGTTTTTACTCTCAAAAATTCTATAATCTTCTAAAAGCGTTTTATTAGTTGTCAATCCTTCCCCCGTATCCGTTCTTTTAAACAAATTAATTTGTACAACAGGAAGATGTAAAAACTCCGTAACAGCAATTACGTTTTATAGCTTACCATTAGATTAATCATCGGCGAAATTAATGTTTCATTCGGACAAATTGTTGAGAGGTCGGCGCGAAATGAGTACAAAGTTCCTTCTGGTTGATTGATAGGCCGATGGTGTTGCTCTCGGAAATTATGATGTTTAGGGTTAATCTAGAAAAGTAAATGGTTATTTAATAGTGTTTTTCATTAAATATGATGTTTAAGTATGTGTTTAACAATGATAAGAATATTTCCTATACCTACGAGAATATTTGTATACTTCGAAACTGCAATGTACGAAGTCGGATTTGAGTGTTTTGGCAGTAGTTTTTTTTTTGTTTCGTTGTGTTTGTTTGACTATTTATTCAGCCTGTAGAGAATAGTTCTTTTATTTAAAAATAAAACACACTCATATAAAATCACGGCATGAATTAGGTATCTAGTTTATTTAACGATAGCAGATTGCCTAAGCCTTTAGTGAAAAAGCCTAAGCAAATAACATGTGTGTATCTACAGTACCTTTTTAATAGTTTTGCAAACCTACACAACATTAACAACAGAGCAGTCAAAATTATACAAATGAGTCGAACTAAAACGCTGTATAATTGATTTACCGCATCATTGTTTCAAGTATAACCGTCTCATTAGTGATTCAAGAGAGCAAATTGTGCTACCTAATTACAAGTGAATGAGCAAAGACAATACTGTATTTATGTTCAGCAATTTGTCAGACAAAGAGCCGATGTTGCGGCTGCGATGCGGACACTGGCACAATGCTAACATGCTCAAAATTGAGCCCAGGAAAACTATTAGAAGACTGAAACGCCGTTAGAGAGTACAGCTGCCATACACGAATACTACGTTTTAGCCTCGGAAACCAAACCAGTTTTAACTAATGACCCAACGACAAAACTATGACATAGTCTTGCGCACGCTTTTCTAGAACAATGCCGTACGCGTTAAAAATATAAAGAAACAATTGCCTTTTATAACCATGCTAATGAGCCTTTTGAAACTTCACGTTAATATTCATAACGAATTTAATTACTTGTTTCAGTTTCGAGCTTCGACAGTTTTTGTTTTGTCCATAAATTCCGAGTGTTGCCTCTTGGTGGAGTTCTTGGGATGTGTTTTAATTTATCAAGCAGTATTTTATGTTTTATGGTCAGTTAATTTATGTCCCGTTTGTTGGTAACGCTTGTATCAAGCGCCTGGAGGCGTCGGGACGATAAATCAGAAAGTATGTTGTAGAAAATGCAAGTAGGTACGTAAGAAGTTCAACAGACATACATTCTGGGTTCAGGATACATTTTAATTAAGCTAATTGTTCAAATGAATAAACAGATCTTACTTATTCCAAGCTCTGGATTCCTCCTCACTTAATCAAACGGAATCTCGTTGACGCCGTGATCCATTATACATGAGAACGCGATTATTTTGATGGATTCCCTAAGAACATAAGCATCAGCACTCCCCTAAAATCTCGAAATCGAACAAAGGGAACACGTGAGCTCCCCAGCCTAATGCGCACCCCACATAGGAAGGAGATGTAGAGAAAAATGCGTATTTATAGCAAATACTCAAACAGACCTACATTGTGTTCGAGTCAAATAAATGAGTGTAATTTTTCGTGCTGTCAAAAAAATCTGAATGGGAAAGAAAACGCGGCGGAGGAAACGGCAGGCTGCGGGCTTTTTTTATTTCGTTTTTAATGTAATACTAAGTTGGGATGGTTCAGATTAATTGCGTTTTACCTGCGTTTCTCGCGCGGCTGCCGCACGGCCGCGGCAAGGGTGACGCTGAAAGAGTTCGCGGACGCTGATCGATCGCCCGGCGCAGATTGAAAGACGAGACGTGAAAGGTAATTATTCATTTGGCGACTAGAATAGAACACTTTTGTACCTTTATCTCGCCTTTTTTCTCAAGTTTTGCTCGAAATTTGCAAGTAAATGGATGAAGTGACACGGTGATTTGTATTGTTCGAAGCTTCCCACGAATTCGATTTGGAATAGTTCTTTGCAGTGAGTTCGCCGTCGTGATCTCAGTTAAAATATTCATCCAATTATGCGGGGTAAAAACTGGTGTGATTTTTTTGCACGTCCAACTTTTGCAAAAAAATATTAGAAACTTGAACAGTAGCAAAAAGCAAACAAATGCTGGACAAAAGTAAAATCGTCGAGAGTGTTTCGGAAACAATAGGAGAAAAAATTTGCATGCCAAATCAGACAAAGGAGGAAGGATCCCGGAAGATTGCACAATGCCGGGCGCGGGCGCACATGTGATCCTGACCTGATTTCTCGAATCCCATCAAAGGCCCGTAGACTACTGCAGGAGCCTTTTGTCTTCCTGTTTATGATTTACGGGACCTTCCTTTGACATTTTATGACGCACGCCTCATTTAAATACTCCAAATGCTTTGCACATTTTAACGATCGCTTCATTTTTTCAACCGGACTGCGCAATAGATGACCACAAGTCTTTACCATTTGAAAGAACATTTGGTTACCAGATTAGTTCCCTATGAAGCAGAACCGTCCGTGAGTAAACACGGCTCATACACTCATTAACTTATATTTTATAATTTATTCTCTTAAAACGAAAAAGTTAGTTTACATCTCAATGTGGAAAAAACAATGTTTAGCGAAATTGCGGGAAACTCTCGGCTTACATAACCGCAGCTATTAAGTGTCGGGTCGGTGCAAAAAGTTAAACACTTTAAAAATCAAAATGAAGTCTTCAAGCGGGTTCGACGTTGTTATGAAATTACAGGCAGCTAGGCGGCGAAAACTGGCAAATTATAGTCCGTCCGGGCGCAACACGACGTGGCGCGCGCGCCGATCCGACCGCAGATTGCATGCGAACTATTGTAAAAAGGACCCATGGTAATGGACATAAATGATCTCTACATGGATCGCTTGGGACAAAATTGTGCTTTGGTAAAATAAAGGCAAAAAGAACATGATAACGATGATCGATCTGTGATCAAAATAATAGTGTCATTAATTTTGGTGACACTGACGAACCAAACTATGTAGCACAGTTTTCTAAAACTCTATCTGTGAAGGCTGGTAATCTACGCAGTCTAGATACAACCTTATGTATACTAACTAGATATTTTAAAAACACTAAGTTAGTTTTAAATTAAAACAAAAGCATGACTCTTCCAGGCGATATAGCGCATGGATTATGGACTAAGAAACGCAAACCCATCATAAAAGGTTTAGGACCTTTTACTCAGGGCAAAGCTAAACTCTATCATTTGGAGCAGGCTCGGCCAATCACGTCTCAGATAATACGTGGCGTCGACAGCCTCAATGTCCGTGCTTGCCTAACAGATGAAACGTGCCCACGTTATATGGGAAATGGTTTCATGACAATTTTGTAATGGCAATTTCTGTGTGGCCAGAATTACTTTAGAACATTTCAAACATTAAAAAAACAATTGAACGATCTAAATTTAAAACCGTCTTTGATTTTCTTCGAGATTAAATTGAGTAAGTACATGGCAGTTATTTTATGTGCGAATTTTTCATCATAGTTTATTTCATATTTATTCATTGATTTACACGGTTCCAGCATACAATCCAGGGAGTTGTTCAACTTATAAAAAGATCAGCCATGTAACCCTGCAGGGCACCGCAATATTACTTATTATTTTACTTAAGTACTAAAATTTAATATATCTTCTTATTTTCTTTCTCTTACTATTGCCTTTACTAATTGATATAGGTAGCTTCTTTATCGTCTCTACGTCTTCTCTATCCCTTGTATATTAAAATAAGCTCCACTTGATTTATTTTTCATCAAACAAACCCAAAAGCTCCCCGCAGATTTTCCAACTCGAATAATTCCCGAGCTTGTACCGTGTTTATATTCAAAGGTTCGATGACTCCAGACCATTAAGGTGATCCAAAACGTCTCAATATCCAAGTAACGAGTTGGCCATTAATTCGGGGATGTATCGCGAGATAACTTTATTCTGGTAGCCGACTGCTTTGTATGCGGCGGTCCATGCGTCCGTCATTACCCATCCACAACCATACCCTTGCTTTCGACATCTTCAATTCTCATCTCTATTTCGTCAACGCGAAAGGTGCTATCATCTGCTTTTATTTGTTTGCTTTCGTAGCCCTCTCGGCTTTATCTTATTGGTCAACCATTACGCCTAAATTTAAACTCTTCATTATAATGCCGCAGTGAGAAAAGTTTCGATAACAAGTCGCGTGGATGAATTATAGGTAATGAATTCTGATGAAGGTGCGACGTGGGTAGGTAAATAACAGGCGACATGTCTGTTATCATTTTAATCTTGGTAATTTTTTCAATTCGATAATGTTTGGAGAAAAACTCACAAAGTTAAACTACAAGAAAAGTTACAGCTAAAATATAAAGCGATTGTTTTAGTGAGTCCGGTGAAATTACGTCTAATTCAAGTAGATGGGCTATCGATGGCAATTTTCATCCAATAACATTATGGTCGAGAGGTTAATGACAAAATGGACGTTTATCGTAATAATTTTAATGCTTTTATATTGGTATTACTTTATGTAGTAATACTAAAATTACCAACTTTAATGACAGTTTATGTTACTTGTTTGTATTGAAGAGTAAAAGCTAGCTGAAATTACTGCAGAAAATGTATTTTGGCCTGCACGCTCGCCTGATTATACCTTTGAGTATTTTTTTAATCAAAAAAGCAATTAAAGATATTAATATTGATTAAAATAAATAAATATCAGGGGACAACGTCACACCAATTTGACCTAGTCCCAAACTAAGCTCTAGGCTTGTACTAAGGGTAGTAGACAACGATATAAATACTTATATAGAAAAATATATACTTAAATACATAAAAAACAACCATGACTCAGAAACAAATATTCGCGCTCATCACAGAAATATCTGCCCTTACAGGGATTTGAACCCAGGACCGCTAGCTTCGTAGGCAGGGTCACTACCTACCAACTAGGCCAGCGCGTCGTCAGTATCAATCAATAGGTTAGGTTAGTGTTGGAATCTTTGACAAATAATTGGTTAAAACCAAGGACGAGACGTTACAGAAACCGTTGACTATCTTGATATAATTTAAAGTATACCTATGTTTTTTACTGAGGATCCAATTTTTTGTAATGATAAGATCGTCGAAGACCTTCATCAACTTTCTTGTAGTAGAGGCGAAACCGGAATGGGCGTGGCTAAGGACGGCTAGCTAAAACTGTTGGAAAGGCATTTTTAAGGCTTGGTGAACGCAAACGAGCAGACAGGGTCCCTGATGGTAAGTGAAATCTGCTATCAATGACATTTTCCATTCTCAGACTCCAATCTAATGACTGCAATCCTGAGACCGCAAATGCGTTGCTAATCTTGAGGACTAAGATGGAACGCAACAACGCGAACACTGCTGCTTGAGGGTAGATTAAAGGGTAATATGCCCCCATATTCCCCCGATCCGAACGGACGTCGCACAAAGTTCAACCACCACTGAACTAAAAACATTTGAACTAGAACTAACAGTTACACCATAGTTTTTTTCTGAAGCTATTTTTATTTTAGGCTATGTGAGTCATTATCACAGTTCCTGTGGGATTGTCTACGCAAACGAGGTCACGGGCGAAAACGAGTACCTATGTATATATAGAATTGTATATCCTGAGTAAATAATATCACTGGGTCTTCTTTTGAATATTATGAAACCGTTGTATACAGTATTATATAATACTGTTCGATCTTTTAATTTTATTAAAGCATCTAAACTAACGAACTCCTCTAATAAAACTCAAAATATTCTGATATGATAAAGGTAATCGTAATTTTATTTTACTGTAAACTACTTAGTGAACCCCGCTCAAACCATTTAAGCATTATTTTTTCAAATCATCCTTCATAAGGAATAAAAAAACTTTAATTAAAATATCTTACAATCGATTCGCAGACCGAAATCGATTACGAGGAATCGATACCTCCCCGAGGAGGGAGGTTGTCTCTGCAGGCGGCGTTGACTAATCGTCTTCGTCGGCGCGGAAGAAGACTGATTATACCCCCCATTTACCCAACAGGGGGGTAAATACAAATAGCCAGTTACACCAAATTCAACTTTATATCATTCAGGAAAGGACTCAATTTAGATAACTATAACGAATACAGATACGTCATTACTTTTGAGTTGCGTAATGTGCCTGCCGCTATGTGGTGATGGTGTTATTCTCATGCTTGAATCTAGCGTCAAATATATCTTGAGCCCTGATACCAAAGCAAAACTCCAAGATCGAGTAGCATATAAACTGGTTTATACAACACCAGTATAACTAGATCTATGGTTTGGTAGAGCTATTATACAAGTAAAGGTCAACATTTAATGGCTTGAATATATAGGTATAGGTTTATGCGAATAGGAATAACATTGCTGCCCTACCTACACAAACCGACATTATTTAAGAAATCAGCTTGTTCATGCGGGAACAAAAGGAGTTTTTACCGCCTACGTGCTTTTGTACTGCCTTTGGTTGATTAGAATCATCGATTAAGGCTAGAAAACCTACTTTCTTTTGCAAGAAAGTTGTTAAATTTATGTTTATTTTTTGCCAAAGATGTCGTTCGTTTGCAAGTACATCGGGTTACTTTATGTTTTTCAGGAGAAAAATATAAAAATTACACTGTATACAAATAGTCGCTCTATGAAAAAAATTTCATCGTCCCGCGAAGCAATAACCAGTACGGCTGTAGAGTGTGGTCTAACTACCTACCTTTGTTGCTAAATGATTTCCCTAGACACGTCATAGAGAAAATTATTGATAAACCAAAGCTGGTCAAAAGTATAATTAAGAGGGCTATGATGTGTGGTTGGAAAGATAAAGATATTTGAGCAATACCAAAGTCACATTAAGTCACATTAAGTTTTAAGTAAAGTTACTATTATTTAAGTAAAGTTACCATTATTTAATTCTAACTTATTATTGTATAATCTTAGCTAATACAATCTTAAAAGTAAAGATTATAGCTAAGACTGTTTTTAGATTTTAAGGCTTTTGGAAATAAACAGTTTAAATTAAATTTAATTTAATTTTTTATGATCCTCTCCCAACCATTTTTCTACGAAAAGGGTTGATTTGATTCTCCATTTGATGTGTAAGGAGACAACAAATAAATACTTTCATAAGTTACAATATAACGAAGAAATTGATTGCAGATTATTTTGCTACCTTTTAATAGATATATCGCACTCATAGATCAATTCAGTAACAACTCAAAATCCTTGCTAGTTTCGTATCAAGTTCATAGTAGTTGTAATAAAGTTGACTTCAAAATATTTATATTATAATATTTTTTAAGACACCGTGATAGTATTGTTTGAAAAAGGAGGAAAATATAAGGTTGTCACATTATTTTGCTATGGGGCTAAATAAAATTTCAGGTCTTCGATATTCGTCGAAACATTACCAACTAAACTAATTGTAGACAAATGGATATCTTAATGCATCATTACATTTTCCATTTCATATCAGAGAAACTAATTATTCCGATCAATAACAAAGAAATCATTTAATCATAAGATACGTCACAGCGTACTTCTAAACAAAAAGGTCCACTTCTAATCGTTCCCATCACGAGTGTAATGAATAGCACAATAAATTATTGACATCATTAATCTATTATCTATGGCCGACGCGCATGCGATCCCCGCCCACTGCCATCGCCTTGCAGAACACGCAATACGCATATATTACTTACAATTTGCAAAAGAACAAAGATTTACCAATAATATACTGAAACCTGAAGCCGTATTATGAAGTTCTGAATACTGATGTGCCGTGGGAATATTCCCGGAAATGAGAATATTCCTATTGGGAATATTCCCGGGAATATTCCTTTATTCCCAGGAATATTCCCAAAACAGGGGAATATTGCAATACAGATTGGGCAAATATTATTTTTATTAAACTTAGTTAATAATGAAGTACTCAGCAGAATTAAATGACTTTTGCTAAAAACCTCGTTTTATACTACTAGATACACGTAATTCATGTTTTATATAATAAAATTTAAGCTTTGGTTTCGATCACAAAATCGTTTCTCTTTTTGCGATAGGTACTGTTTCTGAGTATTATGTTTCTGTTTATTTCTTTCAATGGCCGTCTTCCTTCCTCTAAAACATAAAACTCGTTGCACTTGTTCAGTCTTCTAACGTATCTGGTGATATCAACACGTGCGTAAATGTGCTTGAGTCATGAGGCCGAAAAGTAGTGTTTGTACATTTCACTATTCTTACAGTTATTAATAAAGTCACATTTTGTTGCAAATACTACAATACTGTGTTTTTATTTAAATAGGTACTGTGATTTTTAATGAAACTGTGATGATTTGTATAGTTATTGCTAATAAAAAAATACTTTTCAAAAAATGTTTTATTCAACTTTCCTATCAATTATGGGAATATTCCTGGGAACATTGGGAATATACCCCGGGATTATTGGGAATGTTCCCGGGAAAATTGGGAATTTACTTTCGCAAGTGAGTTACACTATTTAATGTCTCGGTAAATAGTTCAATGAATAACGTCTTGATAAAATCCTCAATCACATAATATGTCAACTTATACACTTTCAAAATTCCCCAATGTTCCCTTTGTGTGGGAATATTCCTGGGAATATTCCCGGGAATTTCCCACCTAGGGAATATTCCCGGGAACGGCACATCACTAGTTCTGAAACTTGGCAGGTTTAAGTCAGTAAAATAATTTAAAAGTATAGCTAAGTTTCTTTGCAGTTTTTACTGCTTGGAAAACGTCAAGGTTTTTAAATACGGTACCTTTCCAAGATTCTGATGCTGTTAGATAGTTGTATTAGTTGTTATTTTCGCAGTCAAAGTTAAAATAGGTGAAAACTTTCTCCAATATACTTACATACCTGTAAGCAAAGCATCACGTAGGTCTGTCCCCCTGTTTTACATATAAAAAAACATAAAGCTAAAAAGATAATAATTCCTTAAGAAGTATTTTTTTTAACTTCCACAAGGCTTAGCTGGAAGCAATCCCTTAAGGGATACATTTTGTTATATAGCCAGGGTTTTGTATTTCATTTTTCTTTCTCGTACAATATATAATAAATAAATAAATAATTTAGCACATAAGTCATTTTGAATCACATCAAGCGTGTCAGAGAACGTCTGTTGAAAAATAAATTGCAAAACTTACCATCAATACCAGAATCATCATCTCCTACAACTGAAAATAGTCCATTCTTAGACATTGGTGTATGACCATGCTACTAGAATTTCACTCGTACTATTTTAAGTCTTATTATTAGGTTATTAAGCTAAAGACCTCCCTGAAATATCTTCAACGCGTCGGCGTCGCGCCCGAGGCGCGCGCGCAAACGGATTATAATCGAGCGATTAAGACGTTACACGGAACAATCGCGCGCCGCCATTTGCGCGCCACGCCTGGACACGGCAGTAGTCTGCTTTTAATGACCTTTCTTCATAATAGTAGTCTGTGTATTTTTGTTATTTAAAATAAAATATGTAAAACCTTTTTTTTTGTATTTTCTCATGAGTTGGGATCATGTCATTGTGTAAACTCTGTGAAGATTCAGAAAATACTAACGTAGCATAATTAAGTTTCATGAACGTCAAAAAATTCTGCTTAAATAATGTTACTGTCCAATCTTTCTTTTATTTTGGCTTAGGGTTATTTGATCAGTAGTTAAAGTAATTAATTGTTAAACATTGTAAGTAATGGTTAAATCTCAAGGAAATGTGACAAATTTTCGCTTCATTTTTCGAATTTTAACAATTAGTTGAGTTAACTACTGATCAAACAACAGGTCCTTAGCAGCGCTAGTTTTTAAAATTTTACGAATATATATATGATTTTATTTTAAGTTTTTATTGTCACAAAAGGAAACCGCCGTAAGGAACTTATAAAACTCAAGTAATTTCATTCCAAAGTAGTCCACAAAAAGTATGTAACTTTAACTTAATAGACCTATGCTAATGTCGCAAATCATACTTGTCAGTTCCCTTACCTTTTAGTCATCGACCATAATTTACACGTCCGCAGTATCGTGCAAAACTATTCCAATCGGCGCATACTTACCAATTAAACGTTCCCGCACAGCGTTTCAATCTATCAGAGCATCGTGTGAGAACAAAACAGCGATACTACAGACAGACGGGCAAAGAGATCGATAATGACAAATAGGTGTCGACACAAGAGAACCACGCCGACGGTATGCGTGTGCAATTGTGGTGCATCCAATACGATTGCATGCCGTAGTACTCATGGCTCGCATACCCGCATAGCTCCGGGTATTCCTATTATACAGTTTATTTATCGATGGTTATCTCTGGCATTTGGATGTTTTGGGAGGCCGTGGCATTGTCAACAGAGAGTTGGGAATTTGGATTTTGTATATTAATATGTGAGGTGATTTAGGTTTGAGGTTTGTTTTTGTTGAGTCACATCTTTCCTTTTTTATATATCTTATACAGCCTGTGAAAGACTTACCCAGATTTTGTAAGCAATGTTTAATTTAGACAATGTTAACTTCTAATTCAAAAGTTGCAAAGTTGTGTTGGTTTTTTTGCCATTGGGCATCAGTATAAAGGATTTCTAAATTAAAATAAATTGCAGAATTGAAACACCAAAAAATCTTCAAAAGACAACTTCAAAGTCGCTGAATTTGACATGAAAACCGGCCACCCTTATACACACTTAAAGATAAATCTGTCTTTGACTCTAAATCAAAAGGCGTTAAAACCCCCAAGAACAAAGCTGCATGCCTGCCATTCTTTCACCGATGTTATTCAAACCACTCTCAGACTGATGGCCGATCAGACATATTGCATACCTATCAGCTTTATGTTCTGGCACTTACTGCTAATGCTTTTAGAAATGCCTTGCATCAGTTCTTCGGGCGATTTAGTCTCTGACGATGACTGGGAGTTGGTGATGATGCGGATGATTTGAACGAGTGTTAATCTAGGGCTTTACGAGTGAACCGTTTGATAGATCTTAATGAGTTATAGATCAATTGGATATTTATGTCGTTTACAATGCTATGGTCACACGAAGATGTTGATTCTCTTGTAATAACCTGAATTATACCTACTTACATGAAATTAGACGTTAGTGGCCTTGCTATGGATCTTGACGTTTTGCACGAGCTGATTTCCACTGTTTCTCAGGTAAAAAAAAACATTGGGGACAATGTAACACCAATTGACCTAGTCCCAAACTAAGCTTTAGGCTTGTACTACGGGTACAAGACAATGATATAAATACTTATATAGAGAAATATAAACTTAAATACATAGAAAACATCCAAGACTCAGAAACAAATATTTGCGCTCATCACAAATATATCTGCCCTTACAGGGATTTGAACCCAGGATCGCTAGCTTCAATAGCAGGGTCACTAACAACTAGGCCAACGCGACGTCATATTAAAGTAATGTTAAAAGGATGGTGGGCCAAAATGTTTGGACGGCACGCCCAAGTCCGCCACAGCCACGACTACTTTTGTTTGGAAGGTATCAAAGCTATGTACTTCCGTATCAATGTGCATCAAATTCTGTTCATGGGTTCTCTATTTATTTTAAGTCGAATGGGTTTAACCTACTGAGCATTGAAACAATATTGAAACAAGCATAACATATTAAACCTTTCTTTTAACAAAATAAACTCAATAATAACGTTATAAACTAAAAATCTATTTAACAGTGTTTTATTTATCATTACAATCTATTATTATTATTTTTGTTAGATGTTTCGAGTCATATTCAATATTATATGGCTGGCGGAGCTTGGTGTATTTGCGTACTATTATTTCCAATTGTAAGAGATACTTAATCAGATTATTGGATTATCTCGTGATAAAAACAAAGAATTCGTACCCGAACACATCCAATCAATTAATCAATTTGTTGTTACGGACCGTTACCAAAAGCGGATACGATATCGACATCGATGCAAATGAAAAACAAGAAATTCGATACACAAATGTCTGAGTAACATTTTTAGATTTTGATTAACGACACGCGAGTGGAGGGGGCCGTGATGGATGATGGTGAGTGTTATTAGATAATGGTGTTTCAATAGAATTAGGAACTTTGTTCTTCCTGTGGTGGTGTCTGGCGCAACGATGAACCTGATGTCGAGTCTAAGAACCTTTTTACTTTGACCTCCGTACCAAGACAAGTAATAGGCGCGATGGTTTCAGAATATACTGGTTAGGCAAGCAAACCAGCATAATTTGGCTTTGGATTTAAAAAAAGTTAAGAGTTCAAGGGTCAATAGTGACGGTTGTTAGATGGATTTGAAATATTTTTACCTCTGCGGGTAAAGGTAGTTGTGGTATTTTTCATATTCAATCGTTGAGAACGTGAGATATTTGGCTTATTTGGTGTTTTAATAGTAAACTAGAATTATTCTTACACTTCCAACAAATTCAAACCTTATATAATTGCAATCTAAAAATCCCGTTATTATTATACCTAAGTTATACCCAGGTCAATCTAGAATGATTCTGACTTCTCGTATTATTTTATTGTGGCGCAAGAAGAAAAACGAGCATTGAGGCATGTCCTGGATATGTAGTTCGTTTTACGGTGAGCGTATAGGACGGAGCTATAGCAGTTACATAACTCTGTCCTTTTCTCTCAGCGTAAAATGACTGGCACAGATACGTCATAATCCCACTGATGGTAAGTGGGATCTGTGACTCATAGACATTTGCATCCTCAAGACTGCAATCCTAAGACCGCAAATACGTTGCAAACCTTTGCTAGTAGTTTCATCAATTGTCTTATCCCCACATCGAAACAAAACAATGCGAACACAGCTGTTTGGCGGTAGGTTAAAAGATAAGATGGCGACAGCGATCCTGACCGACCTTGCAAGACGTTCTACCATCACTAAACCACCAAATACTACTTTGAATACAAACCTTGAAATGACTTTCAGTGATATAAATGACATTGCGAATTTAGTAAGTACCTAAGTAAATAAATAAATATCAGGGGACTATGTCACACCAATTGACCTAGTCCCAAACTAAGCTCTAGGCTTGTACTATGGGTACTACACAACCATATAAATACTTATATAGAGAAATATATACTTAAATACGTAGAGAGCATCCATGACTTAGGAACAAATATTCGCGCTCACTACACAAATATCTGACCTTACCAAGATTTGAACCCAGGACCGCTTGCTTCGTAGGCAGGGTCACTACCAACTAGGCCAGTCGTCTAAGTGTTTGAAATTACGAAATACGGCTGTCACAATAATACATGATCCTACATTAACCTCTGTGTAATAAATCTAGAAAACACTTCCAATTACAAAAATCAGGACTCTCGTTTCTAACAAAAACAAAATTTTATAACCCACATTCCGCGATAAAGTTCCGACAACCACTCCGTCACGCCAAAAGCTTACTTCAATTGTCCCACGCAACTATGCAAAATTGTAACAGGTACCTTTCCCGGGCCTTTCACAATTATAAAAGAAAGTTTATACTGATTTACAACCAACTTAAGACCACAAACACGTAAACAGAACTCGAGACAAGCCATATATTAAAAGTAAAGGTGTAAAATTCGCAAATTGTCCTCAATGTAAGGGAAAGTGACCAGGATTCAATAGATTTTGGCGCATTGTGTTGTTAACGAAACAATGAGTTGTTGTAACAATTGAAACAAGTGACCACCTACTGATTATAGGATTTCAATATTATTTAAAAAGCATTCGGTTTCGTTTTCATCTCAGTGAGAGGAATACTGCCTTAAGGTGAAGGTTAAAGGTGAAATAAAGTGACTGTGCAATAGTTGTGAATTTCAAAGTGTTTTCGCTAAACCTAAAAGTTAAAAATAAGATTAAAGAGGTCAAGTAAGTTATATCGATTTATTTAAATACTACTCGAGTCTCTAATCTTTTACAATTACAAACTCCTGTTTGTTTGTTTATATGTGAACAATGATTAATGTTTAGAAATAGTAGGAGCGCCGGAAAGTCTTGATGTATGGCGATATTTTTTCCAAAACATTGAACAAAAGGCAATTTTGATAAATTGATTCTATGTTGACGAATTCGCCGGCAAAAGCTGTTCTAGAAACTGCGATATCGGTATTTTTAATATATACGAACATAAAACAATAGCATTTATTAGTCCTGTCATGCAACATGTTAAAACTCAACAACTCATAAAATTTATTTAATAAAAAACACAACACGTTGCACGTAGTGTGAATTCAAATTTAAGTGAGGTCATATTTCACTATTAGGTAAGTAAATGTTAAATTTAGTTAATTATTCATTTAGGTAGCATTTGCTAAAATATTTATTTTGTGTAAGCTTTGTTGGGCAAAATGTATTAGAAACCAAAGTTACCTTAATATTGGAAGCACATTATGAAAAAGAATAATATTTGAAACAAAATCTTTAGCTTGAGGTATGTATGTTGAGAAAGAAAAACATTATGACGGTTAGTGATACCACCATACAATATTATTCAGACACACAAGAGTGACCACTAGGCCTACATCTAGAATAAAAGTTCAATATTTATTACTTTTATCATTAAATGAATACCACAGTCTTACAAAATTTCAAGCCGTTGTATTGTAACTATAATAGTGCCAACATTTTCAATCCAAGTAAATAATATATTTTCTAAATATTTCTCTAACAAGAAAACTGTCAATGTATCTATCAATAAAAATAATTCCTAACTAACTCCATAAATTAACAAGCGACGAAGGAATTAAATTAAGAATTAATTCCACGGCATCTATCTTGTTTCCATATGCGTTAAGATATAGTGAAGATGTCATCAAGGTACATTTACATTATGTTAGCGATAGCAGGTAGACGCACATAGGCGTTTGTGGTAACGGCCTTAAGGAATGCGGTGAGAAGAGGGGACCAACCGGACTTACGAGACACCATCCAGAAAAAAACCAAGCAAATATACACCTTAAGTTGTCGAAGTAATTATAAGACGTGAATTTTAAATCAAAGTCAAAATCAAAGATTTAAAATGACAAACAAACTTGAATAAAATCAGATTCGTAAAAGACCAACGGCTTTTTTGATAAAGGGAACGATGGTAATATCAAAGACTCTCCAAGAGTATGATATCAAGGTTAGGCTTAGCGGAACACTCCACATGTGGTCAACTTTAATAAAACGCGACAGGGATATGTAGTGTGACGTGGTGGGAGAGAGCGCGCGATAGAGGCTTAGCGGCCATGTTTTATTATGGATGCCTATCATATTTTGGACCCGCTCGGGGCCGGATTATTCTTTTTTTTCTTGCGCCTCCTTAGAAACCGGTTTCGGAGCGACGACCATTTATTGTAGATTAAGGAGGTTTGTTGTCTTAATTTTAAGCCACTCTTTAATTTATGGATACGTATTAACGTACGAGTATACGCCATTTTTTCTATATGATAGATAGCCATTGATTTGTTTGTTTGTGCTGGCGCGATTATTGATATAGTCGCACTATTGCTTTATACTTTGTGTTTAACTTAATGATTTGGCAATTAAATTAAATTATGCTCGTTTTGGTAGCTGAATTAAGCTGTTCAGTGCTATAGTCTTTGATTTCAATACAAAGTTGGCTCCATATAGAGTTTTTAGTACGACTGTGAAGATGAGATAAGAGATTTTGAAGCGCCCCGCCGACATATCTATTACTCGTGTTTGGATTTGCTTACTTTTGGTTTCTTAATTGCTGCAATTAAAGTAATGAATAACTGCTATTACTTAGGTTTTTATTGTTTTAAACTAGAACACGAATAGTTGGCCGAGTTTATAAATAGATAGTTCATAGTTCAAGGATTTCGCTTCAACCTTCAACCTTCCTTGGAGATAATCTGCTAATATAATAAATTGTAAGCTACTTTTCATTATATTTTTGATGGATTGCGGTAGGTACTTTCTAACCGAGGCTAAATAAATATTGAACTTAAAACGACCATAAATGTATGTGATAAATATTGTTCGTAAATTGAGGGATGAGCATCAACGCTAAATATTACCATATCAAAAAATATCAAAATCATTTATTGAATAATTACACGATAAACATTAACCCCCTTACTTATGAACATGGAATAAGCTTGGAATAGTTTATGCCATGCTTTGTCTTTATCTGTAATTGTGACATTTGCATCTGACAGAAAGTGACAAAGCATGGCATAAACTATTCCAAGCTTATTCCATGTTTATAAGTAAGGGGGAAAAAGGGTTGGGAGCTCTTCTTTAAAGTTATATAAACCTGTGATAGAAGAGTCCCCTCTTTACTGTGGTTTGTTGTATATTTAAAGATAAACAAATAATCGTAAAACAACATATGGTTTTTAACTAACAATAACACAATAAACATTTTCAACATATATCAATAGAGGATCTGCCAGTGTGTGTGTGTTGGTGTGTGTGTGCGTGTGCGTGTGTGTGTGTGTGTGTTTGTAGTGCGTATTTCGCTGTGCTAGTGTGTTCGATAGTGTTTGCGTGAGCTTATTTTAAAAGGCAATAGTGCATATACATACATACATACATTAAATCACGCCTGTTTCCCAGAGGGGTAGGCAGAGACCACTTCTTTCCACTTGCTACGATCTTGACAAATTTCGCTTCTTCAACATTCATACATCGAGTCATGCACGCACTTGTTTTGGGTACTTAAGATTCGGCCCTTTTCCAGTATTTCTCCATAACATATCATTGCTATTATATAGTTTAATTCATCCAAAAACAACCCCTAACAAAAATAGTTCCGTCATACGCGGCACCTACGTATTAATCAAAAATTCGCTTACAGCACAAAACAAAAAGCGAAAAGGCCCGTGCAAACTCCATGTCCGAGTGAAAAAAATGACAGTACGCTCGAGCAAGCCGAAGGACGGCAAAAAGCGGTGAAAAAATATGATTTACTGCATGAAAAATGTGGAAACACACGCAAAAAGGCGGCGAAGGCCCTAGACATATATTAAACCTATCGAGCTGGTGGTGACGCGATTGTTTGTTTAATTACAGACGATTAGAAAGGGGTCTGAGCACGCGGTAATCGGGATCGTTTAGATAATTTTAAATAGAGAATACTAGCTTTTATCCGCGACTTTGCATGCGAGAAGCCGGTTTCTTTGTTTATATTACACTTTTCTAGTCAATAAACAGCGGTACTTTTTTTAGTGACCCGTTATTTGGGTCAGTGTATTTTATCAAGATTGAATTACTTTGGGATTACAGGCGTGAAGGTATGTATGTATGTATGAATTAGTTGGTGTAGCTGGATTTTTTATAGTTTACATACTAATATGATTTTCCTTAATGTGGCTTTATCAAAAAGGCGTGGGAGAAAAACCCATGCCGAATTGCTCAGACAACATCGGATATACATAGGCATCAATGTACCTACCTATATACCTACCTATAAGAGAAAACTGGCTAAAACAGGTTTAAAATAGTCAATTTCTCTCACAAACATTGCCTATTAAAGCGACAAAAAGTAAATAAACCTTTGCGAGAATCTGGTTTAGGTTATGTAAATAATTTAAATATTATTTTTTCTTTACGCTGGTAAACATCTTAGCCTATTTGTGCAAAATGTGGTTACAGAATTATCAACAAGTTTTTAAAGTTGTAGATATTTCTGTAGCTCTGCCTACCCCACTCTGGGATTACAGGCGTGAAGGTATGTATGTATGTATGTATTTTTTCTTTTGTTTGGGGTATTTTTTGTATCTTGGCGTTTTTCTTTAGTAATTCTTATTCAGAAGTTTGAATTTGATTTTTACCTAGTATACCTAGCCTAACAATTATACATAGGCCTAAGCTATTTTTATAATGAAAGAATTAATATATAAATATAAAAATAAAACAATCAATCCTTCACTAATAAAGACACAATAGGTACTAACAACTTGGTTTAAAATTATCCACTATTATATATTCTTGTACAAACCCTTTATCATTTGATCAGCCTCTCATCAATACGATCCTACAGTCAACATACAATAATTCTTACAGTATCAGTCCCATCTATAACAGGCACAGTCCGAGGAATAGCCCAGTGGCGTTGAGACTGTGTAATTACGCTACCATACAACATGGGCCCATGCAATCTTAATACGGTGTTGAGAATGTTGCTGATGTGAGATATAAGAATGATAGAGGACATACCTACATAACTATATTTAACAACATTATGCCTTGTCTCTTGCGCGTTTTAGCTAGCGAAATATGTCGTTCTTGCCTGTGACATAGCTGATGAAAACATTTTCAATCTTGACATGTCTACTTTCTTGATAAAATGGTACCTATCACAAATGCCTGTAAACAGAATAACGCGTCAACTCGCTGCCATTTTTTATCAGCAAACTTACTTTAAAAACCCTTTTAAATAACCTATACCGTAACTTTGATCAAATTCAAAATTTAACACGAGTTTTTATAGAAACTAAAGAACAAAATAATAATATAATAAAATAAAAATAAGTAATAATATGTTTTTCTTGTTTTTTGTAATGGATTAATTAGAAAAAAATGAGACCTTTAGTTTCCCGTATACAAAATAAAAACACTATGATCAAAGTTAAACTACTACTTTGAAAACACTAAATATTTGAATTAATATATCATGTAAACCCGCTTAAAATCACGTTAAATCTCAAGAAATATTATAGAATAGATGTTGTTATTTTTCCATATCACTAATCAGATTTGCATACGACACCATTCACATAACATTAATTAAAAATACATTTGAAATTCTTTGACCTCCAAAATCAAGACAAAAAGCACATATTCGTATCTTTTTCTATACGAAAATAGACAGTAACACGCGCACTACTTTAACTTTCTGAAGAATATTGAAAAAATTGATGGAGGCGTATTTCAACTATTAAAAAATACATGTTTGTATGGAATGGTAGGTAGTTGTTATCAAAGTCACCCCATCAATCAAAGTACCCCGCTTTACGCTACTCATATTTAACTTCAGTGTCCTATTTTCACTTTATATTTTTTATTGTTCTGCTTCTGTGTGCACTGTGTTAATATTTTCTATTCTATTCTACATAAGGTAGTAAACTAACCCTTATGTACTTAACTTCTTGGTTACCAAACCTTATTATGTAATAATTTTGTTATGCATATTTGGTATATTTTAGAAATAACCGTATTAATTTAACCGTATAACTTGATGCAAAACTTTCATGAGCAAACCCGTAAATTTGCCAATACTCCTCTCATGATTTTAAATGCAAAATTTTCTTGTAGGTACTTTTTGATTTTAAATTCCGCCATAATACGATATTTAAAGGAAATCTCTCACTTCCAGATCATTAGGGCGCGTCTCACCACTCCCTTAATAAGGGTGTTCACACAAACCATGAATTACGTTCATCTGATTCCACGAAAAACATATACCTGGTAATCGAACGTTTGGCTCTTGCTTTAAGATATTTTGTTTAAGTATTTTGCGGTACTTAAAATGTACATGTTGAATTTAAATACTCACTTTTTTTTTGACATGAAGTCACAATAATTATTAATACGAAAGATTAACTAGTCTTATATGTTTGTTACACCTTAACGCTTATATGAATTACCACATAGGGTACCTATTATCCCAAAAACCCCAGTAAGTATACGGTTTCATCAAAGTTCAGTATCATAATCAGTTTAGTCTTACTGTGTAATTAACTAAGGTTTCTATAATAAGCCTTAACAATTTTGATCCCCTAAGATCAATAACTAAATATATATTTTTTACGTTTTCTGCAGCGACCCAATTTAAGAAGCCCGCCGGTGTGTTTTTTTTTAACTGCACTGAATTAGTAAGTGGCCTAATGAAATCGAACAGGTGGGGTAAATATAAGACACGGGTAAAAATAAGACTAAGTTTTTAACACTCAAAAACTTACTCTACTTAAGCATTAACTTAATGCTTCTTTTTAAATGGAATAGGAATGAAGTAGAGTAAGTTTTTGAGTGTTAAAAACTTAGTCTTATTTTTACCCGTGTCTTATATTTACCCCACCTGACCCTAAGCCAATTTAACTAATGAAACAAAATCATACAGAGAAATATTAATGTAGCTTAAAACATAATGAAAATGTCAGAACCGACGGAAATAGAACCGTTTTACATCTTATATTTTGTATTTAATATTTTGAATGTTTTTGCAATAAAGTATTTAGAAAGTTTATTATGGCCCGTGTGGTTGCCGCGTTAGAATAGTGCCACTCAATGTCTTCCCGTTGATGTCGTAAGAAGCGACTAAGGGAATAAAGGCTTGAAGTAGGTACTGTTAGACGATGTGCTTGCTACCTGTCACTAATATCAGTAAACATCTTAGCCTAATTGTGCAAAATGTGGTAACAGAATTTTCACCAAATTTTTAAAGTTGTTGGTAATTCTGTAGCTCTGCCTACCCCACTCTGGGAATTTTAGATACATACCTACATACATGTACTTTCCTGAATAGACGGCAAACATGGGCCCCAGCCTTCGCACCTCTCTCTAAAACAGCGCGTATAATCGTATATGTCGTGACAGATACAGGATGCGGCGGATCTAAGACGGAAATTAAAACTAATAATTCAAAAAGTTTCCGCGCGACCGACCCGCCAGCCTGGATTTATGGCTGCGTCTGAGTCTAGTTCCACCCAATCATGATACCGACCTTTAATAGGTTCGTTGACGCGATGGCTTAATTGAATTAAATTTGTACTGATTTGCACGTTTTTTGTTATACAGTGTTTGCCCGCGAAACCTCTTCCTAGTTCGTGTAGAACTTGTTATTCCCACATACATTATCAAGTTAATTGGCCTGGCATTTGGACTGCCTTTGGTTGTCAAATTTAGAAGTTTTTACAAGTAGAGAAACGAATGAAATTGACGTAGCAGTACAAAATTAATAATGTCATTTGTTTTTTTTTTGTATGTTTTATTTTGTTGATTTGCTTTTGTTTAATTTTGCTGTATGGGTTAAATATATTGGTAAGGCCTCTTTTAGATTTAGTTTATTTATCTACAGCCATCATCTGCTACCCCACTTCAAATTCTTCATGTTTAATCAGGATTTTCTAAGCGTTAAAGTCATCTCCTTTCAATTAAAAAAAAAACATTTTAATTATAATAATAATAATTATTATTATTATAGTTATGTTGAAAGAAAAAATAAATACCTAAGCATACTTTTGGTCATTATGAAATTTGCATAAATTTACGTTTTGCCGTTTTAGCTAAAATAAACCTCAACCTGACTTACTCGTATTTTACATTAAATGTAATTTTATTGATCGATAATTGTTACTACGAAACTGATTCATAAATTTTGTGATATCAGTTTCGTAGTAACAATTATCGATCAATAAAATTAACAGCCTTATACACAGTTAACGCAATCCTACTCACTGTCAATCAGAACTTACTACTTACGAAATATCCACGAGTTTTTCGTAAACGACTTCTTACCCAACAAAAATAATTCCCTTATAACTTATTACTTTATAAGGGAAAACGGCGCTTTCTCCGCCTCGACCCCGAACGTTGCCAAAAATGTCATATGTTTTACCAACTTGATAATTTTCGCGAAAACTGGTAATCTGCCAAGTAGTTCTCATTTTTGGCTTCTGCGTCATGTGACCTTTGTTAGCCTTCCATATGTTGTTCTAGAATTTACTTGGTATTAATAAAAGCTACAGGGTGTTGTCGTTTCAATTTGTAAAAAAATATTTACCAGAGAAAATATCATGTACAAAATAAACCTTATATTAGCTAACAACGCTAACAACGTAACCGTAAAATACGGCATATAATACGCTTAAATTCAGAGTGATTCAAAAGTTCTAATGTATCAAAATTACGATACTAAAAAAGAAAAAGCTAAGCAAATACCAACAGACACAAATTATTACACAAACAAGTGGATTGTAATGATACGATTGTAACATTTCGACTTATATATTACTTCATTTAGTCTAACAGGCGTAAAAATGGGCTAATTACTTCCAATGAGTACTTAGCACAAACAACCATTACATGTCCAGTTAAAACAAAAAGGCTTCTTGAACTCGGACACAGACAAACAGTTTAAGTAGCGTACCAGATCGCATTGACATTCGGCATAACGATTGCCATATGTCAACTGCGCGCCTGCATCAATCCTGCGCCCAGGCCGCGCGGGCATGCATCAGTGCATACTATCACTGCTATCTAACTTGTATTTGTGTTCGAAATTGCAGATGGTCTTTGCTGATGGGAAATGTTTTAAGCTCGTTAAGGATGAAAAACCCTTATATGTCTGTCTTATTTTTGAGGAGCTAGTTTATGTAATTTATGACATTAACTTTGTTGCTATTTTTAGGTACTAATTTTAACTGCACATTCCTTTTTTTTAAATTAAAACTATTTTCTTACAATATCGTCGATCGTCAAAACAAATTTTCTAAGAAATTATTTCGTAGCAATAACACGTACACGCGATAAAAATTCAACATTTACTTTCATATCTTCGTACGGCCCAAGCATTTTTAAACAATTTTCTATACCTGCCCAATGTCCTCTATGAAGGTCGTTTTTGTATGGATTATTTGAATCACCAGAAAGAACGTGATAAATCTAATTTGTCCTTATTTTTATTATTAGGCAGGACGAGGATAAAGAACAATTATATATCTGTCTCTTATCTTTCATATCCGGCAAATTTGCCTTTTTCCAAATCCTTTGGGATGTTCTTGCTTCTTGCTATGGCCTATAGACTTTTGCAGCATCTACCCGTTGTTAATATCTCTACCACGCCATTCTCAGGTTCCAGCAGATTATCTACCTACAATGCTATGCTATTTATAGCTTACTTGTAGGTATCACCTCCTGTTTATTATTTAGAATGTGTAGCGGCGGGCGACGCGAGTTGATGCGCGCTCCAAGTGGAAATCTTTTGGGATTACGCCGCCTTCACTGAGAAAGGCTGGGAATATACAGAACGTTTGTAATATTACTTAAATGTTCATTATTGCTAGGTAATGGAAAATATCGAACCTCCAGAACAATAGTGACCTAATTCAGATATTTAAATTTCGAGTTTGGTCTCTATAATAGTAAATTTATGACTTGAAGTTTGAAAGCTGAAATTTTGAATTAGGTCACTATTGATCTGAGGATCTTAATGTTGATGAAATCAGAAGCGGACTTAGTAGACAAATGGGAAACAGAATATTATTCTTCTTATTTTTCAATATCTTAATTTCATTATACTGCAATATTTAATACATTGTCATATTTAATGCTTGGGTAACACTGAAAACTTTTGGATCCTTATTAATGAGACATCATTTTATTTTTTGTTTGTGATATCTTTATTGTACAGTTAGCTAACGAATTTGTTAATCGGTGCATGGAACACTGAAGTGAATAACAATGACAATGATAAGATTCTAATAGAAATGATTAGTGGTATTAATAGTGGTGTTATTATACAGCTTGACTACCAGACGATCTGCAGACTGAATCCGCATCTTTAATTTGAAGTAAAAATACTCATATTGTAAGGAAACTTTGCCACAGTTTCATGTTTATGGACGTTCTACATATCAAAAATAATATAATAATTGTTTGACAACGTTTTATTGATGGCGGGATGACTTGGATACCTTTCAACGCGGCGGGAGCAAGCACTTAAAGGGGAGGAATAGAGGAAAAGTGGGGAGGCAAATAGAGATTAAATAATCAAAAAATAAGAGCCAGCCAAGAAAGATTTTCTCTTAGTGAACAAAAAATTAATACATTAGTTATAATTTTAGCTATATCAACAAAGACTGATAGTAACAACTGTAAGTTCTTTAGTGACTCAACCAACATCTTAGTTGATGTATCAAACGTCTTGTCATGCTCGTTAGGAATCAAGTCGCTTATGCACAACAATCACATTCTTGTTAGAAGTGACCTTACAAAAAAAAACAAAATCTAGTAACTTTTGTAATAATCCGACCCTCCCTTTGTACCCCGGCGCAAGATCTCAAGCGTGGTCCGCTATGATGTACGAGAAGACGACGCCCGGCGAAACCTAAGCCGGGGTAAAGCCTCCATCACGTCAAATGAATACTAAATCACGGGTGGCCATTTGAATTTCAATATCTATCCCGGCTAATGCATGTTTTATACTTTTGGTGATCACCTTTGCATTTTGGGGATGTTTTGATATATGTGCTTCAAGGGTTATATACTTAACAATGTCTCGTTTAGGGTCGTGTTCTTAAGACGCTTTGGAATTGATAGCTTCTTATATCTTCTCTACGTCTACTTTGACAGGATAGGATATTTAAATTGCGATTCATTTTAAAGTGCTTGAAGGGGAGAAAGTTAATATAATCACTTAATGTTATGCACCTTTTTCAATGGTACTGTTACTTGTATACTTAGGTATCCATTTACATTTACGCCCTTTTGTTATGTGTTTTCTCAACTAAGTTCTTTATTCTTTAAATAACATCACACGCTACATTTGCCAACAAAAGCAACCTGAAATTCTTTCAGACTAACAACTGAATGAAACAAAGGACCCCAAATCGCTAGATACATATTCTGGGCACATTAATCAGTGGCAAAAAAGCGGGAGCTGAATCGGCAAATATTTTTTTCGGCGATTAGTGAGAATTCTCTAGGAGTACCTATACATTTGCCAAGTTAACCTTACCGTTCTCGAAAAATACCTCGAAGTTTTTCTCGTTTGTTCCTTACGTAGTTGGAATGTTTTCCTTTTTCTCTTTCGTTCAACAGGTGAAGAATTATCTTGGTTTTTCTTTGGTGGTTTAGCGTGGGAACCACCGAGTCGCATTGACCCTCCGATGCTTAGACAAATGATTTCTGCGGAGGATTTTCCTCAAATGCGTTTCTCTCGTTTTTGGTTACTTAGCCTTACCTAGCAAACCTTTTTCTAAGTGCCGGCCATAAACTGAACTGAACAAAGAAAATTCCAATCACATCCAAAGTAATTCTAACGTTACAAATAAATAATATCGCTAATCAAATATTGAACTTGTAAATAATTTAAAAAACTCCGATACCCTTTTCACATGCATCAGTATAGATTGCAACTGATGTTGACGCTGAAGTTTCCAAAACGTCGTAAGTGATAATGGAATTGAATTTATTTGCGTCTTTTTAACAGCAGAAAGCAGTGTATAGGGGAAGCTGGGGTAGTGAGGCGCGTCCTGACAATTTTTCTTCCAAACCGAACATGACAGATTCGTACATTGATTGATCGGCCGGCCTGATCGAGGGAGCCGAATTATAATACGAGGGTGTTTGTGATGCTAACTAATGTGTATAAACATAGAATAGTGTGCTGAGGAGCGCAGATGGTGCCATGTAACATATGCGGTTCAGTGTTATTATAACAAGTTTTATGCATAAATG
Source organism: Acleris emargana (assembly GCA_927399475.2). Lineage (NCBI taxonomy): Eukaryota > Metazoa > Arthropoda > Insecta > Lepidoptera > Tortricidae > Acleris > Acleris emargana. The sequence continues at coordinate 3,169,150 of OV656844.1, read as the reverse complement.
ATACAGATTTATATTGATGCTGAAAATTCTATTTAGTATTTTTTTTTTTTTTTTTTTTTTTTATGGCATAGAGAAGACAAACGAGCACACAGGCCACCTGATGGTAAGTGGAAACTGTGACCCATAGACATTCGCATTCACAAGACTACAATGCAATCCTAAGCAAATGCGTTGCCAACCCTGAGGACTAAGATGGAATGCCTCTATGCTAGTCATTTCACCGGCTGTCTTATCCCCAAACCGGAACACAACAATGCGAACACTGCTATTTGGCGGTAGGTTAATGGATAAGATGGTGGTAGCTATCCGGACGGACCCTGCACAAGGTCCTACCACCAAACAAACACAGCAAATAGCGTTAATATAATCCATTATGTAACTATGTACAGTCAACGTCAAAAGTAAGTGATCAAAATTAACATTTCAAAACATGTTCAAGCATGACGCCCCAGATAAAACAGATTATAACAAAGTGTCATTTTCAACTGAATATTTAATTAGTCAAAAGAAAATGATCATAAACGATGCCATAACTGTCTCTTTACAGAACATTTCAATAATGAATAATTATTTCTTTTACCTAAGTGTCAAGACTGTCAAGTGTCCAACAAGATAAAGTCAAAATGACAAAATCTCCAAATGAAAACTAGGGTAATCACGGCAGTAAAAAAGGATTTATTCTAAATGTTGCAAAAAAAAAAACAAAGCGAAGTAGTAAGAACTTATTTCAAGCCTTGACGGAAATGAGAGGTGTTATAGTTGTTTCGCGTGTTTGTCTTACGAGTGTAACCGACGTTAACCGAACGTCTGACTAGTATTCCGAAGTGGTCTTGAGAAGACATGAAGGCCCAAACATTCATATTCACTTACATGTGATAGTTTGGTAGTATTACTGACTATTGCTATTTATGAAAATCAGTTTAATTTGGAACACTCAGTAATGACTTTAACTGTTTGAATGGCATGTCACTTACTTATGACACAGTACGAGCTAATTTACTTATGCTAAACTACAATAATCAGAGACATCTGTCTTAATTTATTGTATATACTATTTTGAGACCCTATTTCATCAGTTTCTTTTGCTGTTGACTGTACATCACACTTAAGTTGGACAATAGGTGCCTTCTCGTAGAAAAGACGTTTAAAAAATCCGTAATTTATAGTAATTGTTCAATAATAATCCTCTCTTGTAATTATGTAGTAATAATAGAAACATAAGCCTAAGCATTTACTTAGTGTAAATCATAAAATAATTTTGTTTGTGGTTGTTAGGTAAGAGCTTAAAAATATGCAAAATAAATATGTCCACTTTTTTGCAATCTTCTTGTCTTGTCCAATTTAGGAAAATTTTGATGAGGTATGTTTTCTTTAATTGGGTCCGCATTAAGGAGTTTAGTCAAACAAATTACATTTTAAGCTTCTTCCAATTTTTCCCCCAGCGTCAGATGAAAATCTTCATTCGTCGGAGGGTGAACTACCCTTGAAAAAAAATAAAAAGTATTATTAAAGAGAGACAGTTCGGGCCGCATTTGTAACTGTCGTGGGCCGTATGATGAAAAATTAGTTCAGTCTTCGTGACAAAGGCGAGACTAAACCTATAAATAGTTATCTCTGTCTATCCTTTAATACTATCACGTAAGCAAAGCGAGAGGGGAGAGCAGCTACTGCGTTTCGAATAGCAAATGACACAGATAGCTTAGGGATGACCGGAGGAGTGAACAGCAAGTTTTTGACAGCGGCCATTTATTGTGTATTGAATATCAATATAATTCTCCAGGAGAGTCGATTTTTGTCCCATACGGCGTCCCTCAAGGGCGAAGTTTGGGCACACAGATTACGGCCCATAGCAAATATTGCCTGTGATTGATTGAGGGATCGAGCCATGCGATGTTTTCCTTGCGCCTATTCTTTTGTTTTGATTTCAGATTCCGGGAGACCATGATAAACTTATCGCAAATGTAGAAACCACTATATTTATCATCGCTTTTTAAGTCTTAGATTAAAATCGCAGTTTATATTGTAGGAACTTTGAGAAGCAAATTTTGTCGTGACACCTTCCAACATCCTTCGAATATCAGCCGCTTGCCTTCGTAATGTTAACCTCTATGGTATTTGTTATTTCTTGAATGCCATACTTAGTGTGATATTTTACTTACATCAAATAAATATCTTCATATACATCATATGAACTACAGCAAAATAAGAAAAATAAGAAAAGAATAAAAGAAAAATTTATTGCCACTCACCAAGAAAATTTACAGACAGATAGTATTTACAATTTAGACTTAGTTATATTCTTAAATGATCTCGGCCAAGTGGCATAAGGAGCGGGCTCAGCGTGTGCTGCGAGCGCGGGCGCAGCCGCGTCTGCGCAGCGCTGGTTTTTTTTTTTTTTCATTTATCGCATAGGAAAGCATACGAGCACACAGGCCACCTGATGGTAAGTGGAAACTGAGACCCATAGACATTCGCATTCACAAGACCGCAATCCTAAGACTGCAAATGCGTTGCCAACCCTGAGGACTAAGATGGAATGCCTCTATGCTAGTAATTTCCCCGGCTGTCTTATCCCCAAACTGGAACACGGCAATGCGATCACTGCTGCTTGGCGGTAGGTTAATGGATAAGATGGTGGAACCAACGCGGACGGACCCTGCACAAAGTCCTCCCACGAGGTTTTCAGTCCGTTCCTTTTCCACACACACTAAAAATAATAAACACAAAAAAACTCAAAAAAGAAACAAAAATAGTACTTTTTTTTTTTGCCGAAAATGAGATCTTCATATAGGTAAGCACATTAGGTATTATCTTCTTAAATATAAGTCTTCAAACTTCCTTCACTTAATCAGAGTACTTATCCGCAACCTTTGGTAGTTATTTATAAACTAGTACACATAACATTCCACAAAACGTCACTAACAAATAGCCAAGTTGCATCCAATCTTCAACAAACATTATCCAACCCTTCCAGAGGCCAAACAATCAATTATGTATGGCTAGGTGAGCCACGGAAGCAGTTAGAGGGAATGGTCTCACCATTACCCACTAATTCCGTGTCATTTGCCTGCGGCCCGGCGACGGCAGACCAGCTACATGTAGTCAGATTTTATGTTGATAGAACGTGTGGTGGGACCGACGGTGTTTCAGGACTGAATTTGTCTTTTAGTCCTGGGTTTATAGTTTAGGTATTCATATAAATCTACTTTGCATGTACCACGTGGGATAAGATTGATGTTATTTCTTGTGAGCATGTATTTTCGGGTGGAAGTTTGGTTGTTTGAGGAGTTAAGTTATACTTTTTAGGTTCTGTGCCTAAAGAGTAAAAACGGGACCCTATTACTAAGATTATCTGTATGTCTGTCTGTCTGTCACCAGGCTGTATCTGACGAACCGTGATAGATAGACCGTTGAAATTTTCACAGAAGATGTATTTCTTTTGTTGCCTTAATAACAAATACTAAAAACAGAATAAAATTAATATTTAAGAGAGGCTGTGCAAATTGTGGTTACAGAGTTATCAACAAGTTTTTAGAGTTGTTGGTAATTCAGCTCAGTCTGGTAATAGCTCTGCCTACCCCACTCTGGGAATGAAGGCGTGAAGGTATGTATATATGTATGTAAGGGAGTCTGCCATACAACAAACGAGTTTTTTTTCAGTTTTTTTGTTAATGTTGTATGGATATTGGTACGGAACCCTTCGTGCGCGAGTCTAACTGGCACTCGGTCGGTTTTCCACTTGTATCCCAAATGGCCCAGTTCTTTTACTTTTAAAAACATGACACATATTTATAAAAGCAAGATAACTTAATTTTGTTCTGGAAAACGATCGTATCGTTTCCTTACAAAAAATGTCCCGACACATAATGTTATTATTAAAATTTAATGACATTATTCTGCCAGAAAATATTAATTATATTACAAACCTTGAATAATGGTTTCGATTTTGCTTTAAAATACTAAGAGCCGGTTTTATAAAGCTCCGTAACTAAAAATGTCAGATCAAATTTTAGTAACTCCATACAAGTTTTGACATTCCTGATCGAAATTTGATCTAACGGATCTTTATAAAACCCAGCCTAATTGTATTAGACGCTTTCACAAAAATCTTACCTTACTTAACGTTATATTTCTATCTTCCTTCAAGTCATCTAGTTTACTTACATAATAATATATATGTTTATTGGTACTTATAGCAATTTAAAGTTTGGCTCATATACATTTATTTCTTTTACATACATACATAAACTCACGCCTTCATTCCCAGAGTGGGGTAGGCAGAGCTACAGAATTACCAACCACTCTAAAAATTTGTTGATAATTCTGTAACCACATTTTGCACAATTAGGCTAAGATGTTTACCAGTTTATTAGTGACAGGTTGCAAGCCCATCGCCTAACAGTACTGCAAGCCTTTATTCCCTTAGTCGCCTCTTACGACATCCACGGGAAGACATGGAGTGGTACTATTCTAAACCGGCAACCACATTTCTTTTAATGTTGTACTTATTTGGTTATTTGTTATTGTTTATAATTTTGTCTATACATTCTATTACTGTTACTTACGTTACATTATTTAATAATTATTTATTTATTAGGTTCGCCAACAGATATAACACCATTAACTTAATTATAATATTATATGTATAGGGAAGAGTGACAGGGTGTTTACCCAATTATAGGCGAACTCAGCTTGCGTAAAACAATGGCATTTGTGCCGATGCGGCTCAATAACACACTAACAGATTTAACAGGCTAAGTACTAGGCTAAAAAAGGAACTATAAAGTCGTAAGTAACCATGCATAACATAAGACAATTAACAAAATATGACAATGATCAAAACATAAAAAAAAAATGGTATTAAATTCGACCCGCTTGGATATTAAACTAGGTACCTCTTAATAATATGGATTAATCCGTCTACTCAGAAGGCAAACAACAATATGAAACTAAAATTACATTGTACCTACTTACGCCTCTCTATATGTCTGTCATCTAATCTAACCCCACAGCAGCAAGATAATCGATTATGCTCGGTGCGCACAGGCACTCTAGAGGAATGGTCGCGCCATTACGGGATAATCCTAACTCATTTGCCTGTGGCCACCGAACTGACTTGCCTGAAACTGATTATGTATAGCACCTTTGACACTCTATATTCAGGCTATCTTAGTATTAGTTTGATATATTGTTGATGAAGTACTAGATGTAGTTAACGACGCGAGGGTAATACGGTGTTGTAGATTATGTATGTATCAATTACAACAAATATTTTAATTCTTATATTTCTGATTACTTAAATGACACTAAGGTTAAAAATACCTTCTTAACTTATGGAAAAAGTTCACATTGATTGATAGACTCAAAAAAAACCTATATAAAATACATTATTTACCGAGTTTTCACGCTTGATTTTCAACTTCTAAATCGAAGGCGTATCATCAAAATATTATGCAACTAAACATAATGTAAAATTGCGTTCTTATTCACAGGGTTTTAATTAAGTGCGGTTAGTATATATTGATTAACAAATATTAAATCTAAAATAAACATTTCTTACTACTGTACTATTTTTTTTGTTACTTAATATCTATGTGAATTTAAAATTTCACTCAATTTCAATTGTCTCATTCCACGATTGATTTCTATAGTGTTCTCGTAATTTTTTCCACTTTACATATAACACCGTATGCGGGTTCATGGAGCCCTCTCAGGAAATCCTTTTTAGTAGCCGTCAAGTGTACCGTTGCTTATTTAATACCAACACCAGTGAAGTAAGTGAGGCAATCATTTTCTTTCATTTTTTTTTACTATTTAAATGCATTTTAATACGAAAAAGGTCCGTAATATTAACCTTTTGTTGGTTTCCTACTTTACTTCGTAGTTATTCGTTAACATATTTAAATTCAAGTCTTCATACACTGATAATGATGCAATCTGACATTACATCCTCATAAACATAGAAATAGATGACTCTTCGTCATGATAAACACGAAGAGCCACAAATAAAACAATTGATGGCTGTACGATTATTTTAATGTCACGATTGTCACGATCTGCTACGCAATTAATCTTTCTTGCTCCTAATTCAGAACGAGCTAATGCTAAATTAACATTAAATACATTACAAACATTACAACATTTAGTGTAAGTGCATTCAAAATGGCGTAAAGGGTTCTCAAATAACGTAAAGCACATTGTGAGAATTCAAGCAATTAAAGACAGGAACCAAATCTCAAGGTTGAAAAATTCCTGTGTAATCTTATTTATCTATGTCAACCGGCGGCTTTTTTGTAAAAACGGATCTGTCACAGATTATCTCTGGTCATTATTCATGTCTTTTGGTTCTGGACCAATCTGACAGCTGCCTTAACCCTTTTAAACCAATGAGAATGTCATAGATGCACGATTTACACTGTGCTTTTTACGTTCTGTGTATTGGGTAAGTGCTTTTTTATTGCATTTTAATATCAGTTATATTATTAATCGTGTCTTTGAGTCGTGAGATACAGGGCGAAAGTTTTGTTATTTATTATTTATTTATGGTTATTATTTTATTGCACTGATTATTGCATTGTTGGAATATGTAAATAAAGCTTGGTATTGTTAGGCGCAAAATGTTTATTAATACAATCATATACGGGAATATACGTTTAGGGTAGGTACAGTTAGGCGATGGGCTTGCAACCTGTCACTAAATACACTGGTAAACATCTTGGCCTATTTGTGCAAATTGTGGTTACTGAATTATCAACAAGTTTTTAAAGTTGTAGGTATTTATGTAGCTCTGCTATGTGAAGGAAGGTAGGTATATAATACATTTTGTTAGTGTTATATCTTAGTAGTTACCGCATTATTACGCTAGTGAAGAATGTTATAAAAAACAATGCTCATCTAAGAAGGTTTGTATCAACAATGAAAAGCAAGTTGTACCTTCGAAGGCTTTTGCAATCCTCTCAAACAAATTAACTAAACTTTCCTTCATTAATCCAAACAAACGACCATCCACCCAAAACACGAAACAAAAGCCGCAATATAATAAATGAACTCAAATAATAGATACATCATTTGTGTAGCCATCAATAAGGCGGCGAAATCTTAACATCTCACGAACATCTCAATTGGTTGTATTGAATACAACGATAATATTTCCTGAAACAGGATATTTATTTAAAACAAGGCGTTGATAAAGTAATTTTCTTTTAACCTTAACCATGTCTTTATGGAGTGGCCATTACTTAGCAGTGGTACACAGCCGCTCTGAGGAATCACTACCTATTAATCAAAATGCCATATTTTTATCTCGCTCGTTGAGTGTCGTCTCGCTCGCACAAGTCATGGATATCTCGCTTTTATATCATTATAGAGAACTCGTCTAAATACCTGATAAATTATATAAAATCGAGCTTTAAGTTCGTGGTAAAAGCGATCTATTTGGGTTGTTAAGCGCTGCCATTTGTTACCTTTTGGGACGGGGCGCCGGATTCAGGTTCTGCAGTCTTACTCTCCTGAGACGAAATTCGGTCTTTTTTTTCCTCTCTCCATCACGAAACCTTTTTTCGCTTTTTCTGAATAGATGTAGGGAAGCGTTCCTTCCCTCGTCCATTTCTTACGCATTATCTCGTTATCATTAGTTGAAACGTTTCCTTGATAGAGCATTAAAGGTTTCGGACAACTCCATTTCTATAATGATTTTAGATATCTTTCTATACGTACCAATAATACAACGACACAAATTACTTAAAAATATATCTTACAAACCTTAATAGAACTCAGACTAAACATTTGCGATTAATCCAAAAAAGAACACCCTGTATCTTAAATTTCATCATTAACGCAATGAAAACATACAGCATGTTTCATTTTCTCTTTACAAAAATTCCTAAAAGCATCAAAATATTATTTATAAAAATAGCAACCATCTTAGAACTCCGGCGTAAACAGCAAACAGGGGGGCTGCAATCTAATAAACATCTCCCCGCGTGATATGAAACAAGCACCACATGTGACATGTCGGCGCACCTGACGACGTGCGAGATAATATCGCTATTTATAGAATACACGCATTGTTTGGAGCTGCTTTACAGCTGTTAGAGAACCTTGGCAACATTCTGACATTTAATTCTTAATTTGAATTTAATGTAACTAATAAATCTAAACGGAAAAAGTCTTCGCTCTTTGAATCACTAATATTTACGAGCAACTTTTATAAATAAATAAAAATACGAGAACTATCTTAAATACCTAATCTCGACACTTGTACAGTAAGTACCGTTTCTTTTTCAGTAATGGTATGATGAACCGTTTTATTTACTTACTTACATAAACTCACGCCTCCATTCCCAGGGTGGGGTAGGCAGAGCTAAAGGATTACCAACAAGTCTTAAAACTTCTTGATAATTCTGTAACCACATTTTAACCGTTTTATTTTGTTTGTCAAAAAGCTCTGTAAGTAGGCATAATTTTTACTACTTATTTGGTCAAACTGATCAGTATATTGCCGTCATAAGTTTTTGATTTAAATGTGGATAATATGAACTCTCATTCTTTCTTTGATATTTTATCCATGTGAATAAGTTCATTATAATATTTAAAACTGTAAGTAAAAGTGTATAGTGGATCGGTAGTCCCAGACTTACTTACTTACTTTACTTGTGGGAGGACCTTGTGCAGGGTTCGTCCGGGTTGGTACCACCATCTTATCCATTAACCTACCGCCAAGCAGCAGTGTTTGCATTGTTGTGTTCTGGTTTGGGGATACGACAGCCGGTGAAATGACTAGAATAGAGGCGTTCCATCTTATTCCTCAGGGTTGGCAGTGCATTTTCAGTCTTGTGAATGCGAATGTCTATGGGTCACAGTTTCCACTAACCATCAGGTGACGTGTGTGCTCGTTAGCCTTCCTATGCGATTAAAAAAAACATATCTGGAAAAAGTGCTAATACCAAACGAAACCATGTTATTTACAGTTCTCAGGACTCACAAGGTCCATATTTTTTACCCTACCTATAACTTACAAAAAAACATGATTCAAGCGGCCAAACCTGTAAATTTCCTAGCATAGATAACAAAAATATTTCAAAATTTACATACACCAATATCCACACTGATCAGTCGCTTAACTAGCTATGCATCACGGGCCCGGTGGCACGACGCGTTAACCGAACGTTAAGATTTGGATCAATCAATACCCGAGGTAACCTACACGAGAACATTTGCATAGAATGGGACGGTGCTACATCATCAGTCATCGTGTGAATGACATTCAAGTCATCTTGATGTTTACAGGATGATATTTTTTGACTAGACACGTCAATGTTGTTGTTCATTACCAGACATAGGAATATTTGGGGCAAAATTAAATGACAGCTAGGGATTGCCTATATCGATAAACTAAATTATCGATGCTTTTCCCATGTACTAGTGGTCGCTCCAAGTTTTGTTTGTAAGTGTGTATTTTTCAATTAGGTTTTACCCCTACTACTTCACAGATATTCAAAAGGCTTTTAGCTACCTGAAATGGATGCATCAATCGTGACGGAGAAAATTAACGCTCGAAAATTTGGAACAAATTCTGATTGTTTACTTTAACAATAGTCAATGGGACAGTAATTCTGAAATACACAATGAGGAAAAAAGTATGATGATTATGAGTGAAGATCCAAAAATATAAAATATAACCAGAATATTTTTAGGTTTCTATTTTGTTTTGTTTTCATACTTTTAATGAAAAAAAAATACAAACAAACTAGTATATGGGAAAAGCATCGATAATTTAGTTTATCGATATAGTCAATCCCTAGCTGTCATTTAATTTTGCCCTAAATATTCCTATGTCTGTTCATTACTTAAATTTAATATGGTGGTAGATACGGCGAAACTGTACCCAGATATCGAATCCTGTGTAACATCACCGGTTCAACCGTTATGTATACACTCTTACACAACATCGCCGGTTCAACCGTTATGTATATACTCTTACACAACATCGCCGGTTCAACCGTTATGTATACACTCTTACACAACATCGCCGGTTCAACCGTTATGTATACACTCTTACACAACATCGCCGGTTCAACCGTTATGTATACACTCTTACACAACATCGCCGGTTGAACCGTTATGTATACACTCTTACACAACATCGCCGGTTCAATGAGAGTGACGGGTGCCTTATTTATATACATCTATTATAAATAATAATAAATAAATATCAGGGGACAATGTCACACCAATTGACCTAGCCCCAAACTAAGCTCTAGGCTTGTACTATGGGTACTAGACAACGATATAAATACTTATATAGAGAAATATATACTTAAATACATAGAAAACATCCATGAATCGGGAACAAATATTCGCGCTCATCACACAAATATCTGCCCTTACCGGGATTTGAACCCAGGACCTCTAGCGTCGTAGGCAGGGTCACTACCAACTAGGCCATCGCGTCGTCATCTATCTATGCCCCCCTATACTACTTCTATTCTCTCCCTACTCATTTTAAAGTGGCTCCTGCAATCCGTCGACGTACTTAGGCTATACTTTTACTCTTTACTTAGGTACATGCAAATAAAAGTAGGTTATTTGAAATATAAAATGAAACACCAGCCTTTTTTTTAGAATAACATTGTTTTATTTTGTTCCAGCCATAGCTTCGCTGCGATCGAGACCCGCCAACACCTGTAAAAAGAAATAATTCATAAAGCATCAAAACACGATGTATAAAGGAGGGAAGGGTACTCAAATAAAACCTATAGGCAGAAAGCATTAAGGCGTTCGGGGTAAGACCGCCATTGTTGTCATATCGGTAGATAAACTACAGCATTAATCAATGGCCCACGACAATGGGCCGCTTACCTCAAACCAAAGTTACATCAACCGGCCTCGTGAGACCTCTCCAGTTTCCTTTCTGTTCTCATACTCAGCTTAAACCCAGGCGCGGCTGGGGTCAGGATATTCTGGACAGGTAGACGTATATAATAAATGACTACGCTATTCATAGCTACGTATAAGATAACGGTTTTTGTGGTGACAATTGTAACCTTCGCGCGGGTATATAATGGGTAATCTCACAACTATGTGTTACAAGTGGATATATGATAATGGTCTTATAATAATTTGGTCCGCAAAGATCTCTTATTATATCTTATACAGGGTTATTGGTAAGTCGACCTATTCCCCTCAATGGGTTATGGGAGAGAACATTTGCAATCATTTTAGTCCCATAATACCCTACGCAAATGTTAGTAAATTTTTCGGTTTTTTTGTCATTTGTGTAGGATAAACTGATAAAAAACATGTTTGTTTTTACTTTTTGATCTCGCATTCTTGAACGTGTACAGATAAGTCTACTTTTAATATTGCATGAGAGCAGAAATTTTACCTTGTACAAAAGCTATTATTATTTTATTTAAAGTGCAATATTTTTTTTTGACAATTTTCGAAGATACGTTCCTGACTTTTGTAGCAAAAACTTAAATTTAAATTATCTCAGAAATGGTTCAGTTTTGCATAGGGTATTGTGGGACCAAAATAATGGCAAATGACCTTTCCCATAACCCCTAGAGAGGAATAGGATTTACCAATAACCCTGTATAGTTCAGGGTTGGCAAATTTCTAGTTATCATTTGCTTACAGAATTAAATTGGCTTTTAACGTATTTTTATCAATACAAATATTTGGTGACCGATAAGTCCGACAACGTTTTAATTGAATATATTTTCTTGTTCTATAAATATTTTATTTTTCTCTGTTTAATACTGGAACCGATATCAACAGTAAAATCAAGCACAATCAGGCTTTTAAATAAATAAAAAACACCAACTTTGAAAGTAAGTAGGAACCTAATTCTTGGAATCATAGGGACAGCCATGTTTTGCTATGATTGATGTCTAACCTTATACATCTTAATCAACCAAAATTCTAATCAACGCAATAATTAAAACCGTGTTTGCTATGCAAAATCAAACCCCTGTAGATAAATAAAATTAATTTCCCCGCCATTTGAAGCCCACGTTTAATCTCCACCCTCTAAAACTAAGAAGCAAATGATTTCATTACTCCACACTGAATTTGCACATTGATACACAAATACAAAAAAGCCCATTGCAATTTCAACGATATGTCTAAAGCCGCAGAATTCAGTTTGACTATGTAATTTCTACAATATAGGTATGTGATGATGTGCACTAATAGAATACTGCAAATTTCGTTCTCTCAAATTTGGACGTTTTGGCTCACCCTGTAGAGTTCAGTTTGGTTTGGCGTACGGTATATACGTGTCGTGTATGAGATCAGCTGGAAGTCCGCATTAATCATACATCAGGCCCCTTTGTTTCGAGATACGTCACCAGCTCCCTGCAGGGATCTAACTAAGGGTTCGGGATGTATGTATATTCATTGATTTGGTGAATAACTGTGGACCTACTTGTACTCGTCAGTAATATACGAGGGTTTGAGGGAATTCTAAAAAAAAAAAGTTCTTTTTTTTTTTTTATATCAGGAAGGCAAACGAGCACACAGGCCACCTGATGGTAAGTGGAAACTGTGACCCATAGACATTCGCATTCATAAGACCGCAATCCTAAGACTGCAAATGCGTTGCCAACCCTGAGGCCGAAGATGGAATGCCTCTATGCTAGTCATTTCACCGGCTGTCTTATCCCCAAACCGGAACACAACAATGCGAACACTGCTGCTTGGTGGTAGGTTAATGGATAAGATGGTGGTACCAACCCGGACGGACCCTGCACAAGGTCCTCCCACCTCCAAAAGTTCAGTCTTTCTTTATTCATTTCTAAGTTTACTTGTAAATATAATATAATTTACTCCTAGTTCAGACTCTTTTCAAGGGTTTTTTTTTATATAATTGTTATAAACTGATGTTCATTTGTTTCAGGAAAACATTATTTGTTGCTGCACATTCTTCTAGAACAACTTCCGACATCCAACAAAATGTAAATTTTTAATAATTATATTTTATTAGTGACAAAAACAAATGTAGGTAACGTTATTTGTTAAGAAAAGTGCTTGCTTCGTACTACTTTATTCCAGAGATAAACATACAATGCCTGTATTTCTGTACTTCACTAGTTTGCATTTTCCAAACTGTTTTCTTTCACATTTTTAACATACAAAATAAAATGTGCAACAAAACTTTCGATGACGAAAAGACAAGTACTTATCATCACTTTGATCCGATAGGCTTTTCATATCCAGAGCGATAAAAACGCCATTTCTATCCTTAAAGAACGGGATCCCCTTGAAATATCGAAACTCATTACATCGAATGTGTAATTCACCGAATTTCTTTTCATTTAAAACTAATTTCTGCTGAAAACGTATAGTTTTCAGGTTATCTTAAGCATTCGTTACGTAGGTTAGGTTAGACTTGTGACCACAATAAAAATAAAGCTCCTGCTCGTGGAAATGCCTGTCGATGAAATGAAAATTCGGTGAAGTGAATCATTCTATGAAATGAGTTTCGATATTTCAAGGGTAAACCTTAACGCAGTGATTTTGAAAATAGAATTGGTAAGAATCCATGCTACAATGGACCACATTCATCCCTTAGCAATCTACTATTAAATGAACAACAAATTCAAAAGTACAATCAACTGTAAACGCACTATCGAGTGTCCGTGGTAGTGGGGTGCATCCTCATTCCCCTGCAGCTCCGGTGAGTGAAAGCTCGGAAACAAGTGACAGACGTAAACTAGACAAATGCACTGCGATGGAGCCCATGCATTTGTTATCCGATGTCCGAGACAGTGATAGATAACGATTTAGAACGAGAATAGTTTTTAGATAAAAACTTTTTCAAAATATTTGTTTCGACATCGATTCTGAAATGAGGCTGTAATGATGGTTGTACCCAAATTCACATCTTCAATCAAGTTTTGGAACTTCTTTGGTCTAAATAAATAAATATCAGGGGACTATGTCACACCAATTGACCTAGTCCCAACCTAAGCTTTAGTCTTGTACTATGATACTAGACAACAGACAACAGCCATGGCTCAGAAACAAATATTTGCTCTTATCACATAAATATCTGTCCTTACCATGTTCATTGTGTGATTATACCTAGATCGGTGTCAGAAATCATTTGTGACATGTTGCTGAAGATTACTAACAAAATCATCCATCTTGTAAAATTCTTCTACTTCCTCGTATTTACTCTCATAGTTATAGAGCAAAATAATCCCTTTTTTCTTTATCAATGTTCTGTTTAAAAATATCTTATAACTTTCTAGGTACATCGCAATATCCGCCGAAAGTCTCCAGGAAGTAACGCAAGGGACACCCGCTGCGCAAGGGCATGAGAGACGGAAATTGAGTCGCCAGATTTAGTTTATCCAATAAAGATACCGCTTTAATTGGAAATATATATTAATAGTGGTTTGATTTGCTTGAAATTGATTTGGTTATGGTATTTGTTAAATCAGACTCAGTTCTGTTCTTTGCGCTTTCAGTGAAAACAGTAGATAATAAAGAAAGAAGTTTACACAATAATTTAGATTATAATTATACCTACCTTCAAACAAATAATGTTTATACCAACCAATTTGAATCCAGTCAATGTGACATAAATATCAAAATAAGTAGTAAAAATGATGAACAAAATAGGTACCTAATGTAATTCACATTGACTGAAGCAAATGCAAAAAAATCACAAGACTAGAGAAACACTGCAATCATAAGGAATCTATAGATATACGTTGAAGTCTTTTTCAAGAACGTTGATTTTTCAGTTTTTTTCATTAAAATTATAATTATTTATTAAGTTAATATATCATGTGTATAAAAGTCGTTATTAACATTAATATAATTTAAAATGAAAACTAAACGTATTTAAATTAGATTAACACTACTGAAATATTAAAGATAAAAATAATAATTACCATTATAAAAAGAACACCCCTTCTAGCAGGTCCGCTCGCGGCATGGTCCCTATGACACTGGCTGCATTACCTCTCTGGATAGCTAGCCCAATCTTTTACGAGAGGTAAGGATTAATAATAATAATAATTTCAACCAAGTAATTAGCATTGGCCGGGCAGGCGCCGTAGTTTCATCAATAGCCTAGTTCACCAATCCATTCATAGAGCCTATTTTCAATGTTTCCATCCTTCTTAAATAGTCTTACACTGACCGTTGCTTGTCCTTGGGAACATACTTCTATAGTTTGGACTCAGGGACAATCGCCAGTTGGTGTCCCATCACTTTACTAAATTAAACTTGTCTAAAGAGCCTCTGCGTGTTGGCTTCGGCTCCATGTACGCCTTCCAAAGGTCCGGGACTCCCATAGTCCCGTGATTGGTAATGACGTAGAAATAATAATAATTGAATAGGTTCTAGAGTTATACTATTTAACGTAAGCCTTATCGGTGTGTTACCTAAGTATGTCGTAGCCGGCTAGCTATCCAAGGGGCTGGTATCTAACCCCAATCCGGATTATCTATATTAAATTATCACCCGCTGGTCGCAGCATGACTCTGAGAGAACCAAGATATTGTTGCGCTAAAATATTGTGAAGAAGAACATACTGATGTGCTACGAAAGAAAGTATAAGCATTTTAAATTTAATATGGTTAGCAATAGAGTATAAAATGCTTCGACAACTACATTGCAGTTAGCGCCTTCGTTGATATTACCCTAGCATAGCTTTACGTGACGAAAAGGTGAGACATATAAATCGTATAAGAAGCGATGGTTTTGACTAATTGCAGCTAGAATAGTTGGGGGCCCTGCCTACGAAGTAAGAAGTCCCGGGTTTGATCCACAGTTAATGATTCCTGGATGTTTCCTGTTTTAAAGTATACATAGATACTTTACTGTTTATGATTACAGTTGTCCTACCCGTGGTAGGTACCTACAAGCATAGCGCATTAGTTTGGGACTAGATAACTTGTGTGACATTATGTATGGATGTATGTATGTAAACTTTTTATTGCACAAAAATATAAATATTAAGCTAATGTACAAAGGCGAACTTATCCCTAAATGGGATCTCTTCCAGCTAATCCTGAAGTAGATGAGTTAGGACAATGCTTAGCGGATTATGCGTATAGGATTGTTCATATTTTTACAGTTACTCTAATTCGAAAACTATTTCGAGGAATAGGGTTTTAAAGCCGTTCTGCATTATTAAGTTTTTGAAATATTTATCTGCTTCGCATTATTTCGACTAAAGTATATTTAACCTTTGTTTGACTTTCGTTTTCGGCTTGAAGCCCTGCTAAGTAGGTGTATCTTACAGGTTAGGCGAATCACTTATTATCATTAGTAGGCTTGGGACTTTTGGATGCTCGCTATGGTTTTAGATTCCACGGAGTCGCTATTATGTTAAAATATAATTTTTCGAAGTCAAAGTCAAAGTGTAAAAATAAAACATGTTAGATTTACGCTGTTATATCGATCGGTAATAACCACGTTATTATGACTGCAATTAATTTTATCATAAATTTATTAGTTATTACACACACATGTCACAGTTCACAGGTGACGCGATATGCAAATATAGGTACGATTTACTTAATTATGCATCCTCTTTGATACTTGCGTTGTGACAGACTACTGACTGACATCTATTTTAGCAATTAAAAAAACACTTGATTAATAAATTGTCACTTGATTAAACACGGTTTAAGCAATTTCTGATAAAATTTAAAATTACATCAACGAATTTTACCACAACGCACCACAAAGATGACGAATCGGCAAAAATTCTCGAGAATACAACTTTAACATCAGTGGACGTGGAGAGATCTTTTTCAACACACAAAAGAGTTTTTGATAGGTCCAGAACTCGTTTAACCCCGCAAAATATAGAAAAAATAATAGTGATCCATTCTTACTACCATTTTAATGATGAACATGAAATAGTAATAGATGATGATTATGATGCACTGATTCAAAAAGCCTCATCAAAAACTTAGAAGTGGCGACTAATATTAGATTGAAAAATACATTTTTGTTATTGTTACTTAAATTATTTGTTTTAGTTTATTTTGTTTACTAGCAATAGAGTATTTTATTATTGGTAATTATATACATACAAGTTGTATGTACTTATCCACTTTGACTTTGACTTCTAAAAAAATATTTTAACATAATGGCGACTCCGTGGATTCTAGAACCATAGCGAGCATCCAAAAGTCCCAAGCCTAATCATTAGATATCTTTTCATTGTTGTAGTTTATTACAAAATGCTATCCTAAATTTAAAATAATCATGTCATCTATGTATAAAATGTCTGCTAAATAAATAAAGATGTTAAAACTTCTGGCCCTTCAAATTACCTATTCTTTCGAATCAGAATGTAAAAACTGTGAGATATTTTTATGGTCTATCCCAATACTAACTGACAATTATTGTGTGTTAGAACTCATAGATGGGGATCATTATGGGTCGCGATAATCACTTACCATCAGGTGACTCGCTTGCTCGTCTGTCTCCATTCTCACATAAAAGGAAATAAAAGTTGTTTTATCTATTGGCACGACTTCCTAATTTACCTTTACAGTGTCTTGTGTTAGTCTATGTGATTTTTTTGCAGCCCACTCCGTACACGTAGGAATTATCCTTTTTTTTAATTAATAATTTGCATTACCCTATAAAATAAAAATTAATCGCTAAATGTGTTGCTAGGTACAAAAATCGAGAACGGCTGAACCGATTTGGCTGATTTCTTTCTTGTTGTGTTTGTCAATGTCAGGACAAGGTTTTTATGAAAGAAAATAATGTCAGTCAAAGTCAGGAAAAGTCAGTAATTTGGAGCGGGGCGAAGCCGCTGGTGGGCCGCTAGTTTTAAATAAAACTAAGACTCAAAATGACATAATATATTAGCTGTCTTGCTAAATTGTAATAAGCAGCATTGATTTGATATGCCTAATCCATCTCATTAACGCATGAGTATTTTATACTAGCACAGTGTGCAACAGTAATCTATCAACATACAGTTACATTTATGACGATAAGACTCGGGTGTGCAAACTAAATTACCGATTCAAATTCGAAAGTGCTCATAACATTTAGGCAACGAAATGGCAACAAAAGTCGTGACTGCTCACTTTGATCTCGAAATGCTATGTTAATCATGAGAACCGACCTTCGACGCAACCGTAAGGCAACAAATATATATACAATCTGCTTTCCAAGATCAAACACGGTATGACACTGTGTAAAAATATTAGGCTGCCCATACGCGAGCAGATCATAGCTAGTGCGACTAACGGCTTCAAGTTACGACATTTCGTCGGCGAATTCAATGTTACAGTTGCGCATAGGCTTGTAAGCACGTAAGGAAGAGTTTTACTCATTTATTCTAAACAAACTGTTCGACTACGTTCGCGCAGAAAAATAAAACATAGCCTATGTTACTCAGGGTTAAAGTAGCATTGTAATAAATAAATAAATAAAATAAATATAATCAGGGGACAATGTCACTCCAATTGACCTAGTCCCAAATTAAGCTCTAGGCTTGTAATATGGGTACTAGACAACGATATAAATACTTACATATACTTAAATACATAAAAAACATCCATGACTCAGGAACAAATATTCGCGCTCATCACACAAATATCTGCCCTTACCGGGATTTGAACCCAGGACCGCTAGCTTCGTAGGCAGGGTCACTACCAACTAGGCCAGCGCGTCGTCAAATGGTGGTAATGGTGATATAATTTTTCAAATCGGTCCTATTCAATCTTATCCATTAACCTACCGCCAAGCAGCAGTGTTCGCATTGCTATGTTCCTGTTTGGGGATAAGACAGCCGCCGGTGAAATGACTAGCACAGAGGCATTCCATCTTAGTCCTCAGGGTTGGCAGTGCATTTGCAGCCTTAGGATTGCGGTCTTGTGAATGCGAATGTCTATGGGTCACAGATTCACTTACCATCAGGTGGTTTGAGTGATCGTTTGCCTTATATACGACATAAAAAAAAAAAACAAGCAACCAAATCTGCTTTTGCCCGTGACTTCTTCCGCGTTGTTTTAGATTGCTTTTCCCTCGGGAACTTTAAATATTTTCGGGATGAAAATGTAGCCTATGTCCTAATCCAGATTATAAGCTATCTCCATTTCAATTTGAATTCAAATCCGTCTAGCCGTTTCAGGGTGAAGGAGTAACAAACAAACACACATACTTTCTACTTTATCCTCCCAAAGGAATTTATCTAAATAACCAGTAACCTGTATAGTATACAGGGTGTCATATTAATCACGCACTATGCATTACAATGTATATATACCAACTGCTGTTGAGTTCCTGTGGTACACCCTCATTTTATTGACAGCTAGGTTATACCTAAATTGTTAGGTGGTAATAAAGTTTTAATTTAACCTCGTAAGTGCCCGCGTACTTGGACAAGTACAAATTAATGACAGTAGTTCAGACCTGACTACTCACTATCGTATAAAATATTTTGAACTCTAAAGCACTAATTAAAAGACTCTAAAGCATTATTCTTAATATGTACTTGGTAAAGTACATTCGGTACTTAGCACTACCGCTATTAAGAAAACACAGGACTTACGAGGAAGCCAAAATCCACTTTATTAAAAAAGCTTATCATAACATTATCGACGTCACACATCGGCCTTTGAAATTAAGGTCCAATTTTAATTCCTCCTCAAAATCTACACTGCACAATTTATAAATCTGTCCGTGTGTAACCGCCCTTAGATCTCAAGTGACGTATGACCATTGTTGACTTTGTACATCATGTTTAGTTTTAAAGTACACACATCGATCATCAAAAGAACACCGTTAAATAACTACACATTATGTTAAAACACGTTTTATCTTGCGCCGGCGCCGGTTCAGATATATCGAAAGTTTATGCGATTTGTTTTTGTGTAAAACTTATATCTTCGAGTGTGTCGATGTTTTTAAATAGTAAAGTAATTATTTATAGGTTTTATTTGGTGTTGAATTCATGTTATCGATAGTTACTCATTTATTATATTGGAAATGTAAGTGTATTTTAATCTTTTAACGAATTTCAACGAGTTGTATTTAAGTTATGGTCTTGTGACGTGGTTTTTTGATTATCTTTATTAATATAAATTGAATTGGTTAACACTTTTCTAAAGTACCTATGTTATTGATTTAAATGTAAGTTTCGACATATTAAAGATCCTTACCTTTGTTATATGATATTATTCAAAGTAAACAAATGTTATAAATTATGTCTAAAATTATGCCTCCTATTGTATATGTAAATGAAAATTACATTTCAAAAACATACTTACTAATAAAAATTGTGATTTCATGGTTGTTTTCTTCACATTCTCATTTTAATCCTTACCTACATACCTACCTTCCATATCCGTCGGCTGTGAACGTCGGCCATCTTCTGGTACCTACGTGATGCATGGATGTTAGTGAAGTGTGATATTTCAACACCAAGATATTAATATCTGAAAGATACCTGTTCTTTTATATCACTATTGCCAAGGCTGTGTCTGCGTAGAAAAGTTAAATATAATTGCTTGATAACATAGCATTCTGCTATTGAAAGAATTTTGAAAATCGATTGAGTTTATTCATTAGTTCATTACTTAACCGAAATAGTTTTTAGATTTGTTGGTGATTCTGTAGCTCTGCCTACCCCACTCTGGGAATGAAGGCGTGAATACTTACATATTTTTTTCTCTGTAGATTATTTGTGTATAGGTAGATATTTAAAGAAAAAAGGGAACTATGATGAATGCTTTATTGTTTAATGAATGACCAAATCAGCCATACCTAATTGTAAGATAGAAGCTATCTACACATTTATAATAAAACTATAAAGAGAGAGCGGATTATGCAAGTTTCTTTATATCCACATGAACTAAATATAAATTATTATGAATGTTATTCAACTTGGACGAAGTGCCGCTACATGGATGATAGAAAAATACGTAGAGATTAAAACTACTTACATGTTACTTTGAAATCTTGATACCATTTTGTTCAGAAGGCGCCAAGACAATTTTTAGTGTTGCGTATCACTAACAGATTTTGGGCTGAGGACAAAATGAGTTTCTTTGGAATGTTCAACCGAATCTTTAAGTGAAAGTTTAGAACAAAACCAAGAAAAAATATGCATTAAGTTTTAGGTTAGTAGGTACCTATGGTAAGGACTCGCATTATTTCAATTTCTTCTCCGTTTTTGGTAGATTTCTAGAGTCATCAAGTGTGAAGATTAATTGATATTTGCACTAAGAGATGCGAATTTCCATTTAGGGCTAGAGTTCTTTTTATGCGATCAAAATAAGGTTGAGAGCTTGACGAAAGCTTTTATTTTAGTTTTTTTTCTAAATGACGGGTCAACGTATAAAAGTACTATTTCAGAGTTTCTTACAAATAGAAAAATCATAAAGTATTGAATTAGTAAGAAGTTATATATTTTAAATAAAATAACCGTGGTTTTATTCCTAAATTAAAAAAACATAATTATCATATAATACGCTACCGCTCATTTTGAACTAATCTCCATCAAAACCCGATGATAGCAATGAACGATGATTTCCATCCTTCTCCCATTACCCCCCTCTTATTATCTGCCACTTGATGACGATATAATTGCAGGATTCGATACGTAATGAGAGCTATATCAAGAGAAACATTAAGACCGAAGGCATTAACACCTCACTTTACATTTTAAATTGCAAGCATAAGTAAAGGTATTCAAGACAGTTTTTAGATCGCGGCATTTGCTACATAGACCGTTTATCCTCAGTTTTCTTCACTTGTTTTTTACCATTGCTAAGATCTTGCCGACGCATTATTGCTAGTATCATTAACATTATAACTTCATTTGAAGCTTGATTATTAAATGCAAATGTATGCATACATGTCACATGTATTCAACTTCAACGAACCTTATTTAAAAAAATATATATATGGCATAGTAAGGCAAACGAGCTCACAGACCACCTGATGGTAAGTGGAAACTGTGACCCATAGACATTCGCATTCACAAGACTGCAAATGCACTGCCAACCCTGAGGATTAAGATGGAATGCCTCTATGCTAGTCATTTCACCGGCTGTCTTATCCCCAAACTGGAACGCAACAATACGAACACTGCTGCTTTGCGGTAGGTTCATGGATAAGATGGTGGTACCAACCCGGACGGACCCTGCACAAGGTCCTCCCACAAGTAAATCTCAGAATCCTATGTTTCTGCTTCGAAAACGTTGTGCTAGAAGAGGCTAACACGCAACGGGTCACCTGAATGCGAAGTGATGGCCGCAGCCCATGGACACCAGACCTGTCACACCAGGAGAGTAATCGCAGAGCGTTGTGGCCTTAGTAATAGAGTATGATCGTCTTTTACGATTATCGTTTAGTCTATGTAAGTACCTATAATTCGTTTTGATGTAATAGAGATTCAAATGAACGACGAACTTTGTTAAATATCTGGACCTTTATTCCATTTTTAGAATCCATAACGATATTGTATTAAGCGAATTGGAATAGAGGCCCAGCGGTTTATGTCAAAATGTGGATAAAGTATCCGTCACTCTCGTACTTAGGTAGGTATATACGTGTAAGAAAGTGACGCAATAAACGCAGCCATATCAGGCCCCCAGATTTGACTAAATCTCGCATCTGAAGAATAATAAAAGTCAAGTCAATGGGATTAATTTGATGATAGTCCAGGTACAGGGCCTGCTTGGGTTCGTGTAAAGGCATTGCAGTATCGCTCAGCTTTTTCTTTGAACCTATTCGGACACTCTGCCGTGAGTATTTACTATTGTATAATATACATACATACATACATACACTCACGCCTTCATTCCCAGAGTGGGGTAGGCAGAGCTACAGAATTACCAAGCACTCAAGTTGTTGATAATTCCGTAACCACGTTTTGTACAATCAGGCTAAGATGTTAACCAGTGTATTAGTGACAGGTGGCAAGCCCATCGCCTAACAGTACTATAAGCCTTTATTCCCTTAGTCGCCTCTTACGACATCCACGAGAAGACATGGAGTGGCACTATTCTAACCCGGTAACCAATAATAATATCTTTAGCAATATTTAAAAACGACTGACTGTTGAGTTTCTTGCGGCGTTTCTTCTCAGCCAGTGGTCACTTGCGAAGCGCTGGTAGATTTTCGACGTGTAAAAGTGCCCGTGCGGCCTACTTACTGAATAAACATCTTTTATCTTTTAGTATAGCTATAAGTAGTTGATTAGAAACTAGTAAATAGCACTTAGGTGGAAGTATAGTCCACTGTAAAAATATGGGAGAACGCAACATCTCAAAAATATGTCCTAATGCTTATTTCAGTGTAATAAGAATTTCGTAACATATTTATGAGAGGATTGTTTCGATACATATTTTCGCACTTGACTCTACTGTCAGGTCAGTTATCTGTAATTGATGAATGATTGATCTCGGCTGAGATACCCGTCACAACATGCGTCAAAGTAAATGTAAATCCGTTAGTAAACTTTCATTTTTGACGCATCTTGAGACGGGCTTTAGACACAGTAGAGATCAGTTTATTAATACGTCCCCCTAGTTAACTCATCACTCGACTAACGATCAAGAATACCTATTCCAAACGGTATGGTAAGAAACGTAATTTT
Source organism: Acleris emargana (assembly GCA_927399475.2). Taxonomy (NCBI): domain Eukaryota; kingdom Metazoa; phylum Arthropoda; class Insecta; order Lepidoptera; family Tortricidae; genus Acleris; species Acleris emargana. The sequence goes on along the minus strand of OV656844.1, from coordinate 3,145,551 downwards.
TTTTTAAATAAAAAAATAGATTCATTCCATATTATTGACGTGTAAAAGAGCTCTCATATGGCCCATTTACTGAATGAATTTTGAATTGACAAGAGCTTTTTAAGTGTAGTCAATGGAAAAAATGCTACTTACAAGACCCTACTTACAACTTAAAGAAACTTTGACATGGTTAAGCATGTAGGTAAAAACACTTGAGCTTTTCAGATACTCTTGCGCACCTTGTTAGCTAACTCGTGAGAATGTTGAATTTCGTTTCGATTTCTTCTATAGAAAACAACTACCTATACGTTTTCCATCAGTTTTTTCTTTGACAAAGTGCACATTAGCATTAGCTTGACATACTTTAGCTTTACTCTATTAGATAAATTTTATACCATGTGTTTAATCTAGGAATATTAAAAACATGTTTGTGCTAGAGAATTAGTCCGAGAATAATTCGTGTAACATTAATCCTAGGGAACTATCAGATTTCGTATTGAAAAAAAGTATATTTTGTAAGACATGGACTATACCTGTTCAGTATGCCAAATTTAGCCTAGATCTATGTAACCATTTAAAAGCATGATTGATGAAAAACATCCATCCATATCTCATTTATTACCTATTAATAAGTCTTCATTGAATAAAAATTAAATTAAATGAAGACTTACCTAAAACTCCTAATCTAGTATTTACCTAGATATTCACCTGGGCTTTATGAAATGCCGCATTATCATACATAAGAAATAGTCTTATTTCTTATAGATATATCTATACATTTTACATCTATACCAACCTTTATAACTATACTTGGTACGTGCTTCTCGTTAAGCGATGACGTAACAGCTCCCTGAGATCGTTCCATTTGAAGTTGAACTGTGAAAAATAGTTAATAAGGATAGATATATGCAGGTAGACGGTGATGGGAAGGAGATGGTCATAGCTCGATCGACGTCATCTTCAAATGCAACGCCTGACGAGTACCCAGCGGCAACAAGTTTCTCCAGTAGAGTTTGTTTGAAGTTTATTTGGTATACTCACCCCTATTTTAAAATGTAGAAATGCATGAGTATTTTGAGTACTTATTACATAATAATATGTATAGTTTTAACAGTAATGGTAAATAAAGCAGAGAAATCTAACATGATTATCAGACTTGGCTCTACATGTTTATTTGGAAATCTTAACTTTGTTTGATAGAGCTTGGATAAAATATTTACAAGACTTGCTTGATTTAAATATAGAGAAAAAAATATTACGAAAACACAATTATCCAGGCTTCTAAGACGTGGATATGGCATGTTGTTCGCTAAAATGGCAACGCAGTTTTTAATTAACTACTTAAGAAATTACTTAATAAAGATTATAATTAAGAAACCAGCTTTTAAGAAAATTACGCATATAAGTTCTTCAATTTGGATACTTGGTACTACGTAATATAAAATGAAACACCTTTTTAATAATTATCGCTGTATAGTGAAAGGCGAAACTTGCGCGGCGCACCGTACGATATAACAAATGAGTTGGGCTGCGTCCGAGTGTCTGTCACTAGGGTGGGGAGGCGGCGGGGCGGGGCGAGCGGGGGAACCGCCCTAAACAAAATGGCAGCTGTTTGCGCGCCAAAATTTGAATTTGGAATTTGGACAACTGTTAAAGTCAATTCTAGGAATACAGGTAAGGCCAACAGGTAACATGTTTTTGTAAAGACGTAATTTAAACAAGTTTTATCGAGGCATATAGTCTAATAAAAAAAAAACCTGGACTTAATTTTTGTTAAATATTAGTACTCAAAACCATATTTTTTTTAAATTTGGTTATAAATATAAATACATACTGAAACTAGTATAAGAATAATTCAAAAACAACTTAAAAACACATTTAAAGACACGTTGATATCTCTACAATACATCGAGTCAAAACACTATTACAAGATCTTTATTGCAATTTAAGGACCCATATAAAAGCAGCACAAAACCAACGTAAAACCAATTTAAAAACCACGTGGCCACGGCTCACAATCAAACGCCACAAAGCTCCAACTGTCATAAACTATTTTCAGTTCAAGCCAAATGAAGATACCAAGCTTCCTGTCTCTTCTCCTCTTGGTAATTCTAGGTAAGTGTGAGAGAGACAGTAGAGATTTACGAGGTGTTTATATCAATACAGAAGCGTTGATTTAACCATTGGCTTGGTTTATTGCAGTCGATAAAATTGAGTGTTATGAGGCAAGGTCACACGTGAAAAATTGTAAGTCATTCATGTCTTTATCTTGGGACAAGTTTTAATGTTGAGTTAGTTTAAGTCTTGTTGGATTTGGTATTTTTCTTCTGGGAGAATATAAATGTCTTTCACTTTAAAGATGTTTTCACACAAAAATGTTGTATTTGCTAGGAATTCTGAGGATGTTTTGTTAGAGAAGCAGAAGCTAAAGTAAATAGTTAAGTTTTTTTTTTTAGTGATTCTAAATATTTAATAATTATTTCGTTATGATAACCTCCTATGGCCCATCATACAACGAAATTCGTCAAAGGAATATGAATCTATTATGAATGAATTAAAGTCAATTTTCTAATTTGACAATTACTTCCTTCGCACTAGATCTTTATTTCAACGGCTGTATTATGGACAATTTTTAGTACAAGGCACCTCAGGAGGTGTTAAAATGTTGTCATTTCTAAATAAATTAAAAACATAAAGATAAAGATAAATCTTAACGTGACTTTTAAACGCTTATCTATAAATAACAAATAAGTATGCTAAAGTATGTAGAGTACAAAGAATGACCATGAACCCAATCAGACACAAGTGCAATGGCACATTGAATGATGCCAATAAATAACACTTATCGTTGTAGGCCACTAGTGACCAGACAACGCGACCTCTCTACACACACTCACGCGCACAAATTTGTACAACGCTTCGAAGAAATTATACACTATGAAGGTCAATTAACAATGGACGCGAAAGCAATTGATATTCTTGAAAACGATTTATTTTTGTCAAACGATAAAGCTAAAGAAATTTGCTTCTAGGTAGATTCAATTGACAGTCATTGGTATGAGACCATAGTGACAGAAGAAGACGAAGGTATTACAAAAAAAACTGCAGGGAATTACATCAAGGTCACTCTAAAAGTAATCGAGATTAGTTATAGAATCAACGAAATATCAAACTAACGGTGATAAAAAACACCTTGGCAATATAATGGTTATCCAAAATTTGACAATAGAAGCTGATTCAGTGTAGACAAATGTTTGAATGGTGATCTATGAAATCAGAACGACGATGACAAAAGAAGACCTTGAGATATGAAAACAGATAACGCAGCCGACTTCCGGGGCGCCCTGGCAGACATTAGCGGGGCATCCGTGGAAACATATACTGCCATTTAAAACGCTGCAAAGCCATAATTGCCTCAATTTGAAACTTGTCAAAATCGCATTAGTTGTGGAGAAATAATGGCGCGCCTTCAGCGGCCAATGGTGGGCATTATTAAAAACGCATTAACGTCGGCCACACCTAGTCATATAAATAACCCTGTTCGTGTTGAAACAGAAAAAGTAATTTGGGGATTTGTGGGGGGGGGGGGGGGGGTCGATCGGTCGTGACTGACACGGAAGGAGCCGGCTCTATCACGCAAATCATTATTTTGTCGTTAGGGAAATGTTATAATGTCGGTATCTCGGAACAATCCTGCGTGTGGAGAAAGACTTATACTTATCTAGATTAAACATAATGTGGGCGGCTTTTGGTAAAGTTCGGAAAAAACAGATGTGATGGAGGTGTTGTTTGTAGATCACTGCCAGGAACTCGGCTGTCGAGCCATTATTGTATAAGCATCAGGGATTTTGGCAATCGAAGATAGGTATACTTTAAGGTAATCGCTTGCCACGTCCAGCCTAAACCTAAAGATTGATTGATTGATGAATATTGGTTTTGCCATTATGAACATTTGTAAATTAGAGTATATAGTTTTATTTCACATGCTATCTGACATGTCTATGGAATCATAAGGCTAGTGTATGGTAATACTAAATTTTTATTACAAACGTTTTAAATAATTATCCTAGTACTGTACAATAATATTTGAAAGGCGAATGAAAATCAGAAATACAATCATTATGCTTTATTAATTTCATGTATTTATATATTTATGACAATATCGTCTCACCTAACCTTATTAAGTTACTAATTATAGTTATATTTCATAAATTTTGAATCAAATAGGACATAAACTGGTAGGTAAATAATATCGTTTTAACCAGGATTTTTCTCTAAGTGAAGATCTAAATTCAGAAAATTTAAGGACAGTTCTGAGTACACCTAACATCAAAACTTAATAATAATTTTCTCATAAACCTAATTTTACATCGAATTTTCAAGTCGAATTCGAAATTGAGACCTCTATCTGGCAAGGGATTATTTAGAATTTTGTTTTTATAAGATTGCACTTTTGTTAGTTTCTAAGTGTAAATTTAGTAAATCATCAAAACATACATTCTAGATATTTTGACAAAACAAAGCTTAGGATGCTATTAACAAATTTACAACACAAACATGAAGTTATCTTGAGCAAACGTCGAAATAATGAAACAAAAATCCACCCGAGCCAGACAGTTCAAAGACTTAAACTTCACCCAATTGAAGAGAAGAAAACGAAAGCGAACTAAATTACATGAATCAATAAATAAATATTGGATATATCGACAATATACAATTATTACAATTTACATTTACTTAACGAACACAGCACAAAATTAAAATATAAATGAAACCGGCTCACTGAGTTCTGAGTGAAAATGTCACTAGTTACAATCTACGTGAAAACAATTTACAATCAGTTTACATTATTACGAAACACGTATAACCAGAATCCTGACAACAGCTCCCTCGAATATCACCCTCCGTTAAAATATCCGTAAAACTATCGTTACGAGTAAATATATTCAATGTTCGATATTTCTTTTTACGTATATCGGTTTCTTAAAGCAATGGTTTTATAAAAATACCTTTTACTAGTGAGGTGTTCGACACTGTATACGGATCGCCAGGTTTTACCCCGGCGCCTTCAGAGGTCTGCGAACACTGAACGACCACCAGTTTATTCTCTAACTTTGGTATACTGTGTACAAGCACGACGTCTCGCACCGACAACCTCCATTATAAGATTCAAAATAAGAAAAATATCAACTTTCCCCGCACCTACGAAATCGAAGGTAACTTTTGTTTCATTACTAATAAATTATTAAGTAGCGTTTTGCACCTGAACTCTACTATGAAATGTCTTTTAGAATTATTTTCCATCGAATGGCACAACATTCATTTCGTCCAAGTTATAGATTTTATCAAAGAATATTGAGAATCTCGACAAGAATTTTCTAAATTAGCATTCTCGTATCGTAACATTTACAATAATTATAATATTCCCTATTACTTTTATTATCAGTTAATTACGTATATGGTGTTATCGAAAATCGTATACATTGCACGTGTAACTGGCCTCCCCAAACTACAAAGAATGTATAGAAAAGAACCCAAAGAGATTCACAAACCAACGCTCGCTCCTGACTCCTCTGTGATGTCCCACATGAACAAATCGTTGTGTCTCAAATTAATCTCAATAAAATTATTCACACTAAAACAATTGTACAATATTTTAAATCTAAAAATTAAATCGTACGTATTTACAAAATAGCATTTCGACAGCAATTAGAAATAAACGTCAAATATATTAAATAATAACAATATCGTTACTAATTGCCTTCTTATCAATGGTTAATTATAAGAGGTCCTTATGGTTTTGTGATTCAATATCATGAGAACTTTTGATAGATTTCGATGTTTGCAAACTGCTTGATGTCGGAAATAAATAATAACTAAGTACCTGATGGGAGGTACGAAAATGGGCCATAAGAAGTTTCAACAGATTCGCTATTCAGAAACCTAAAGAAAGTAGGACGTATAGAACAGAGCAATAAATAACAGAGACGATCAAGCACTTTGCAAAAAAATACCCAATGAATTGCCAATCTGCGGATGATAAGACATTACCAAGACGATAATTGTCCATGTATTACAATCACATAATATCGATGCAGCTCACTAACAATATACACTGCTTTTTTGGTAATTATTGGTATTGAGATTGCTCTATAAATAAATTTATACTTAACAACTGCAAAAATCTCTTCATCACACTATCTTTACTCTTTATGCGATGTCACTAAGTTACTTACTAGTTATAATGTAATATTATCATGAAAAGTCCAACATACAATTTATACAAATTAAACCGTTCTAGTGACGCGGCCTGGATCCATGTTTCAGATTCACCAACGTCGAAGCAAACTCAATTCAACGTTACAACTTAATGGACACCGAAAACCAACTTTTCAATGGCTTTAGTCAAATCTGAAACACGTGGATATTCTCTGGCCGCGGAAGCAGGCGACCTACTGCGGCGAGGTGGGTGGACTCATGTTGTCCGGCTCGTCTCCAGAGCCTGGCTCGCCTTTGGTCTTGTTCTCCTTCTTCCACTTCATGCGGCGGTTCTGGAACCAGATCTTGATCTGCCGCTCCGTGAGGCAGAGCGCGTGCGCGATCTCGATCCGTCTCCTCCGCGTCAGGTACCGGTTGAAGTGGAACTCCTTCTCCAGCTCGAGGGTCTGGTACCGCGTGTACGTTTGCCGTCCCCGCTTCCTCTCTGAAATCGAACAACGGCACATGTTAATACAGAATTAAATTTACATCCAAATCGAAAATGATAACATTTATAAAATGTGAGGCAGCCCTGTGAGAGCCAGACGTTAAAAACTGCATAGGCATTTCTGATAAATGGTGGTTATTTGTAAACGGCGAACACTCCCGGCGGAGTTAATTGAAAATTGTTTTGAGCTTATCAATTTGTTAATTGTTTTTGCTTGTTGAGTATTTCTCTCCGCTGTCCGATATAACTAGTGAGACGGAATCTACATTGCTAATCAAACTTGAACCTTGATAACGTATCTTTCGCAAGTAGGTCGTACAAGACTAATTAGCAAAACTGAATCAAAAAGCGATATTTCGCCATCACCGTAATCGTGTTCTATTCGATTTCTTACTTCATTGACTATTCACTTCGATTACTCAACGCCAATGCCAAAGAGTTGTAATTTCTAATCATGATTTACTGTTGGATCATAATTTTGATATATACGAAGTAAATTTGTGGCCAAAATTAAGGAAATTCGTCACAAAATCAGCTCCTGCGTGTCGGGGCCGCCGCTACCGAAGCCAATTAAAATAATTTAAGACGCCGCGGGCCTTTTTCGTTTTGTAATCATTACTCTTCGACGAAGATGCAAAGCCTATTATACACGGTTTAGATTCTCTGAACTGTAATTTGTACATAAAAAAAATACGAAATGCAGCGAGATTTAAATGATGGATGGGTCAGGATTCACAAATGTGGAGGGCTTTAATTTAACAGGTCAAATCCGTTGATTGGGCAGCAGACAAAACATAATTAATTCATGGCTTAGGTTACAATTGCGAAATTGATGAGACCACACGTATTTATAACATAAGAAATGAGGGCAAACATCCAGAGCTTAAAAGTTAAGAAAGCATTCCATCACTGTGGCATTTAAGAGCATTAACATACTAAAAGTTTTGCCTCCTAAATTCTTGGCCCACTTTTACACATTTACATGAAACATAAATAATGTAGCTATTAAAAGTTTGATAGTTAAAGTTGGGAACTTAAGTGAAGAAGGGAACTTAACTGGTGCTGCGGTTTTGCAACAAGCGAAATTGACTCGACGTACCATCACGCTCATTCCCAGAATCAGGGTATTAAAACATTCAGAACCGATGATACTCCTAATGTGGTAACATCACAAACAATCCCTAGACTTTGGCAGTGAATGTAAACTGAGAAATATAACTGGTGACAGAACTTCCAAGAAAGACAGTGTGTAAAAAGTACAAGAATACGATGATGATAAACGCCCCGTTTTGTAAACGTTAAGACATAATGTGACAAATGTGTCGCATGTCAGTCAATATGAAGGGGCTTTCTCATCTTTTTATTGACATTTGTCTTAATAAACGGTGTTGATCAAGTTTTGATACAGATTGTACATTTCTCATCACAGTAACACATGCTTCAGTAAACTTAATATCACTAGCGTAATACTTCTTCTCTACGTTTTTCATGATTAAGTGAAAGATATCAAGCCAAAGTCACCTTACGTCTCCAGCCATTTCGTACAACACAGTCGTTCCAATAAAACACTTTTCTCCCAAGTATTTAAAGCAATTTGAATAAAAAAACGTTGGAACCGTTTCCGTGTCTACAGGCCTGCACCGGATTCAAAATTATAGCCCACTTGTTGCGCGCAATTGATAACAACCTCGTCCCGCGAGCGCCCAAGAATGCAGTGTTGTTTAGTTTTTGAATGTAGTTTTGCTTTATATTTTCCTATTGTAGCCTATATCTAGCTGTATTTTGTTCTTTAGAAGACTACCATAGAAGGGGCCAGACATTTGAAAAAAAAAACATTTTGGGTAATTTCTGGATTACTTTCAAGGTCTTATCTGCTGAACTGTCGTTGTCGTTGTCGTTGTCGTTGCTTGGCTGCTTGCAGCCTGTAGTAATGATGATCAGGTGAAGGGGTTAGACTGCCGGTGAAATGGTTAGCAATGTGGGAATCTACCTTAGAGCTGTGGTAATATACTGATTTATGCCAAGATGCTTGTCTTAAAATACGTATGTTATGTGTTTATGTGTGTGTCATAGAAAATTGTCTTTTTTCAAGTGTCTTGACAAGGCCTTCTGAGCCAGCATCGGTTTGATATAACAGCACTTAAAAAAACAATCCTTTGACCTACCGCCAAGCAACAGTGTTTAAATTTTAGTGTTTCGGTGTGGGGATAAGACAATTGGTGAAATGAAATGACTGGCATTCCATTTTAGTCGCCAGGGTTGGCAACGAATCTGCGGTTTTAGTGAAAATAAATATCAGGGGAAAATGTCACACCAATTGACCTAGTCCCAAATTAAGCTCCAGGCTTGTACTATGGGTACTAGACAACGATATAAATACCTACTTATATAGAGAAATATATACTTAAATACATAGAAAACATCCATGACTCAGGAACAAATATTCGCGCTCATCACACAAATATCTGCCCTTACCGGGATTTGAACCCAGGACCTCTAGCTTCGTAGGCAGGGTCACTGCCAACTAGGCCAGCGCGTCGCCCAAGTTATTTTACCCCCAAGTACAAGTCGACTTAACTTGTGATAAAAATGGGGTACATACGTGAACGGAGTTTACTAGACTTAAGCCCTTTTTTAATTAATCTCCAGAAGACTTATACCCCTTTTCACTAGGACCCCAGATATAGCAGTCTTAGATTGTAGTCTTGAGAATGCATGTGGTCACAGATTAATACAATGTGTGCTCGCCTGCCTTCTACATGACGTAAAAAACAGGCCAAAGCAAGAGTCTGTTTAGATCCATACGAGTAAAAAACATAAAGATCTCCGAATGCATACCTCTATACTTATATTATAAATGCTAAACTTAACTCTGTTTGTTTGTTTGGTACACTATGTAGACGGAGCAAAAGGTAACGTCATGATATTATTTTTAGAGATGCCCCACAAGACTTCAACAAACGTCAAATTTAATATCAAGTCCTAGACAACTGTCATCTCTTGATCTGACTCATCTGAACATAGATAAGAATTTCCGAACAAATTTATCTCCGGGTGTTAAGTTTTTCTTAAGTTAAGTTAAGGAATCAAATCCAATTTCCACAATTTTTCGAGTACTCTCTGTTATTATGAAAAAACACGATTATTTTTATTTGTTTCTCAAAAAGAAAACGTAGAGACCTATTTTTTCATAATAGCTATGCAACACATTCAAAAATCGAATAATTCCGAGAAAAGCGACCGCATTTTAAATATAAATTTTCGGCTTTAAAATAATCTTGAAACAATGATCAATGATCATACTTAAGATCAGCATTAATACGGACCATAAACCAAAAACTGTTTGCTGGGATTCGAACCCAAGACAGGCAGGATACACCACCACATCAAAAAGGATAATTTCTAGAGAAATTGACTGGGTTTTCCTGTATAACTTTGTGCCTCCCAGGAGACATTTTAAACATTATTGATTCAAACCTATGAACTACGGCTTCGTTAACTAACAGTGATGGCTATTTTGGTATTGGCAATACCAAAATTAACAAACGTATTCAGCCAAAAGGTTAGTAAGTTGTATATATAGTACTTATATGTGAAGTTAAACTTTATTTATTTATATCTTATCTTCAATTTGATGAACCCTTTCGGATACACTCCGACCCTACACAAACCTACGTAACTGGCGGTCCCGGGTTCGATTCTCGGTCCAGAGCAAATATTTGTGTGATGAGCAAGAGTAGGTATTTCTTTCGAGTTTTGTATTAAATAAAACAAGGATATTGTATTCCTTATTAGTCCAGAGGGCGGAAATTTCATGGCAAAAATCACACTTCAATAGGGTTGGAATGTTAAATTTTATCGACTTTTCCAGCTATCGATAAGTTGAATCTACTTCTATATTACTGACTTTTAACATTAACCTCTTCGATTCGCGAATTGCATCGCCATTTTTTAAATCTCATGGCCATTAACTGGCCTTTCTGCCACTAATCTTTTTACAACTAATTCACGTATGTGAAAAATGGTTACGTAATCCAAAACGAAAAACAATAAACAAATGGATAAAGACTTATCCTTTTCGTTGAAACTCACATAACGTGTAAAACACATTCACGTGAGTTTAAAGCGGAAAAGGACGATAATGGTTTAGATCTAGATTTGATTATATTTCTAGTTTCTTGCAACAACCTAAATAAAGATACGCGTTGTAAATATAACTCATCGATAGTCGATAAAATTCAACGTTCCAACTCTAATTGATGTTTGATTTTTGCTATGAAAGTCCATCCGGATCGCTACCATCATCTTATCCATTAACCTACTACCAAGCAGCAGTGTTTGCATTATTGTGTTCCGGTTTGGGGATAAGACAGCCGGTGAAATGACTAGCATAGAGACATTCCATCTTGGTCCTTAGGGTTGGCAGTGCATTTGCAGTCTTAGGTTGCGGTCTTGTGAATGCGAATGTCTATGGGTCACAGTAAGTTTACCGTTGTCTAGTTCCTACCCATAGTCTACTAGGTCAATTTGTGATTTGACAGAAAATTACTAGCAAAACCTGAATACAACATTTGAAACTTTATCCCAAAAATCACCAAAAACTGCAAGAACAAATTTAATAAAATCTGTTGAAAAATTTACAAACTATAAAAAACTACTATTATTCCTTTAATAATAACATAGACGTCAAAAACCTAGACAGAAGTATAATCGTTAATCAATCCTAAGTACAAAACGGCCTAACTATTTCAAACCACAAAACAACTTATGCCCGTTTGGGTCGCAGGCGCATTCCCAGCTTTATCATCGCTCAGATGCATAAAACATGATCCTGCGTCAGATTTAAACCGTATGTAATAAGAACATAAAGGGTTTGTGCACAATGACGCAGTAAAATTATTGTTTTTTCTTTATCATTAATTTTACTGTAAGTATGTTTATATACAATAATATTTAATGTACATATTGAAAAAAAATAAAAAAAAATAATGACTGTTTAAAACTAAGCTTTCAGGTGCTCAGTAGTTTTTAAGAGTTACTTTTTAATTTAACTACCAACACGTAATCAAAACAATTTAACTACAATACACAAACAACGAATAAGAAAGCGCCCACAAATATTCTTGTTAAACATAACCTAAAAAAAGCACTATGATCGAGAACAGCGCACAATATTCCATATCCCCACATGCCTTTACTAATTAATAAAACAAACGGGCGTTTTCTGGACGCGTCTTTACCGAGCGTTTGAAACTATTAATGTCAAACACAGCTGTAGTCTACGTTAAGGATTGCAGTTCACAACACAGCATTTTGTTATTTCAGATTAACCTATATTAAGGATGAGTTTATTTTGTCTTAATGTTTTAAGAGGAAACTTAAGACTTAGACAGAACTTTATTTGCCAGCGTTGAAGTATCGTAAGTAGAAAAAGAAACCACCGAAGTGATGACCCCGCGGACTGGAAAGTTAAGTGTTGGTAGAGCTCCCACGAGGTAGACCGACGGTGTGGAACCGTAAAGATCGTGGGAAACCGATGGATGCGACTAACACCAAATCGACCTTCGTAGATCCATGAAGAAGGGTTATGTTAATGTCTAGCAGTAGATGTATTTCGGGAGATATGATTATTAATCCATACATACAAACATACCCCCACTCCTGTAATCCCAGAGTGGGCCAGGCAGAGCTACAGTATTACAACTTTAAAAAGTTGTTGATAATTCAGTAACCACAATTTGCACAAAGATGTTTACCAGCATATTAGTAACAGGTGGCAAGCCCATCGCCTAACAGTACTACAAGCCTATATTCCCTTAGTCGCCTCTTACGACATCCACGGGAAGACATGGAGTGGCACTATTCGAGCCCGGCAACCACACGGGATCATATTAATCCATTTCCGAAACAAAATTCGTTGAAGAGGTACAAAATGCAAGCAACTGCACCGCGTGGACTTTGGCAATCCAAAGTTGCAAATGATGCAATATCAATAGGTAAGAGAAACTATCTATAGATAGGTCATGTTAAGTCCCTACTAGTTGGTAGTGACCCTGCCTTCAAACTGGCGGCCTCGAGTTCAAATCCTGGAAAGGGCTTATACTTGTGTGTTTGTTGTGATGAGCGCGAACATAATATGTTCCTGAGTCTTGGATGTTTTCTATGTATTTAAGTATATAATTCTCTATATACCTAAGAGGTATACAGATCGAAAGTGAGTGGATGGGCCGGAAGGGGCCGCCCTAAGCGTACTTTTCCGAATAAAATCAGAAAAATACTGGAAAAGGGCCGAATCTTAAGTACTCGAAACCGACGTGCGTGCATGACTCGATATATAAAATGTTGAAGAAGCGAAAGAAATTTGTCAAGATCGTAGCAAGTGGAAAAAAATGGTCTCTGCCTACCCCTCTGGGAAACAGGCGTGATTTAATGTATGTATATAAGTACTCTGTACAAGCTTAGAGCTTAGTTTGGGATTAGGTCAATTTGTGTGAGATTGTTCCGTGATGTTTGTTTAGGATTGAAAAAATGACCTTCTGCTGGAGTTTCTTGCGGCGCTTCTTCTCCGCAATGATGGTCTTGTCCGAAGCGCTGGTAGATTCACTGTACATTTCCGACGTGTAAAAGAGCCCGCATGTGGCCAATTTACTGAATAAATATTTTGTATTTGTATTTTTGTATTTAGTTTATAAATCGAAATTATTCAATTTATTTTACTTGACGTTATTAATATGTTGCTTCCTTATGTTACTTACTAAATAAAATGATATTTTATCTCTTATATGTTTTAGTAAACCAGCGTTCTAACCGCCGCGTTCCAACCGCCCGCATGCACCTGCGAATCGCAGCTTTAGCGCAGCGCTGCATGTGTCGGTTGCACATAAATCATCCGAGAGGGAGGGGGTTCGAATCCGGGGGCCTTTCACGACGGGCTTGGACGGGAACTTTCCGTGGACCAAGGAAACAATGCGCGAACTTTTTGGACATTTTGCACGGAGTGAAAATGGAAAACGTGATGGGAGTAAACGCTTGTTTATGGTTTCTGGATTGTTAAGTGAAGTTTGGTGGAGTTTGTGGTGCTATGCATTAAAAAAGCTTTTTAAAAATAAAACGCAGAAACTTGTCAATAACATGAACATGTTTTCTTTCTTTGAAATCACAGACACGAATCTTGCAAAGAATAAGTAGGGCGGTTGAATATGTCAGACAAGCGATTGCACGCGACTTACTCTGCGTAGTAGTTTATCACGATTCCCTCGCGAACTGTCGAGTTTTACGGGATAAAAAAGTATCCTAGGTCCTTACCCAATATCCTAAGCCTAAGCTATCTCCGTACTAAATTTCATTTAAATCAGTCAAGGGATTTCGCTGTGAAAGCCTAACAAACAAGCAGACAGATATTTAGAGTTACTTTCACATTTATAATATTAGTTTGGAATATGTGTTGTTTTGCTGTTACATATTATTATTAACAGATATAGAAACAGGTAAATAAATAATGAAAATCGAAAACTAACCAACAAACACCCTATATCTCAAACAAAATTGAACACTATTTTAAAAAGTATTAAGCACCTATAAAATCTCCAACACATGTGATTTTTTTGAAAGCGAATAAAAGGTTCCTTATCCACTAATGCGGTAAAATATCGAGCGGCCTCGGAGCTATCTTGGATCGCATTTGTTCTGATTATGGTTGCACTCAATAGAGGGTTGATAACGCTTATCAATCAGCTGGCGATTAAACCAATATAAAAAAAGGATTAGTATTTTAGACCAATGTGTTACTCATACGACGAGAAATATCGTTGATTTTGCAAACTATCACTTGATTCGGACGCATGTCTATACTTCGTTACTATGAGATACATGGTGTTCACAAAATAATAATATGGTCATTTTTAAATAGCTGTAATTAATTACTCAATGCTTGCTAAAATATCGTCAACAGAATTTATTTAACAATTTAGTGAAAAAAATAAGAATGAAAATCTTTTTAAAAATCCTCAAACTGTGTTACACTCTAATTTACTCAATAAATTAATAAAAAGCTACTGTGCCCCCGACCTTAGCATTAGACTTCCATATTTATGAATCCATAACTCTCCAAAACATGAGCCGCAAATTCCACTAAAAAAACACGTTTCCAGCGAGCCTAAATACCAAATTCATCAAGGGATGACAAGTGAAAAGAGCTTTTAATTTAATTCGTTGCAGCGTCGAGGAACACGAAAAAAAACAGCTCGAAGCGGTATCGACAATCCATAATTCATGTCCCTACAATTTCATACATTTCATACACACATACACCACCATAACTGCCTTTAAACACACAAACGAATTTTCACCTTATGCTATTGACATTGAGTTGAGTTTAAAGTGGAGTAAGCTAGATATAGGGTGTTTGAATTTGTAGTAACCACTCAGTGTTGCAACATCGTACATGATATCAAACGGGTATTCAGATTAATGCAATTTCTCTTAAAGGCTTGCACGTCATAAATAAAATTGCTGGTTTCCGAAGCCGACGGTAGGTCGGGCGGGTTAATACGATTTAATTGATAATGCTGGAGAAAATATTGTTTTCTAGGTCGAAGTTCCGTTAAAATACTCAAGAAGACCTTAAAAACGTTTTGGGTTATGTTGCTTGACCGTTTGTTCTTTTGTCATGGGTAAAATGTTTTTTTTACGAAGTTAATAACACTTTTAAGGTTATACAGGATGCCTCGGAAAAAGTTAAAGTTTTACCAGCCAGTCAGCAAATATGACACTGGAATCATCCCATATGAGAGGATTTTACTATAGCTTTGCAACTACGTATAAATAAAACTAAAAAAAAATGTATATTGTTTTTAAAATGTAAATATACAATTAAGACATCATACATTCGACTGTTTATAGTTACTTTAAGTAATGTCGAAATACATTTTATCTTGTAATAATTGAAAACATTTATACAAACACCAAAATATTTTGTTTTCAAGGATTCTAATGTACCTAGCGTCGTTTTCACAGATGAATATCTGCAAACATATATTAGTAGTTACACTTATAGAAATACAAATGACTTATTTGTCTACGTAAAAGCAATGAAACAAATGCGCCAAGTTCGTATTTGCATAAAACGTACGGCACGCGAACAAAGCGCCGAAATACACGTAAAAACGTCAACCCTACAGCAAACAATTTGTGGGCACATCGCGATAACATCGACCGAACACGATGGATGACAAAACACGCGACATTATAATTATAATTGGTTTACATGAAAATGAAGAAAAAAACATAACATTCAAAACTCACACCTTGACGTGTTGAGTTAGAGTCGAATATGAAATTTTAACGCTATGTCGAAGCATATTGTAGTGAAGAAAATTTGTAGATTGAAACGGTTGGTGTTTTTATTTCTTGAACATAAAACGAGGTTTTTTTTTATAAGGCGTAGTTGGATTGAACTAATGGAACTTGGCGGAAATTAAAAAAATATGGCCGCCTTCGAACCGCCACAAGCCGTAGTGGGCCGGGCGTTAGCCGTTACGTTAGTTCCATTTTACTAATGATTGTGTTCGTCTTATGTATATATAAACATCATGTATATAAACATTAAATATTTAGAGAAAACAAGATGAAATCAGTGGACTATAGGTTTAAGACCAATGGTATAATTTTGGTAAACTTAATATGTTAGTGACAGTCAGTTTTGGGCAGTGCTCTTGAGTTATCCTTCAATTGATAAGATAAAAAGTTACCTAAGAAGCCTATCCTTTAAGACTGAAAATTGAAAAACATGCTATTGAAAACCAAGAGCCATTTATAGACTCTCTTTACGAGTATATTGAGTGATGGAGATTTAGAGAAGACGTTTTTACCCAGCAGTGGGACACATAATGTTATTGAAAAAGGATTGGTAGAATAATTTCAGTGGTAATCTAGCCTAGTGAAATTTTAATACTACGGCTTTTTAATCATCCTGTACAATATACGTTGAATATGTTTGCCACACCAACCGCTATGTATCGCAGGCCGGAAAAAAAGCATTACGTTTTCATTGTAACGTAATACAAATAATTTCCCTCAGACATCATTCTGCGTCGACGCGGATTTACGTCACAAAACGAAATGTTATTGAGCTCAAATTCCGCGCCGAAAATTACACCCAGTCGAGATTGAGCAAAAATTCCGCCGCAAAAAAGGTGTCAAATGAAATATTCAAATATATTTTAATATAATTCATGCGCTTTCATTTCTCCCTCGTAATGGAATGCTAAATTTTGGGCGAGCAAAAAATATATATTAATGCGCGTACCTAATAGCTTATACAAACTCGTTTGTTGGGCATTGTTGCTCACAATGGGTGCCATAACTCGAGCGGGGCCGGCCGGTGACGTCTTTGTTAGGCCGAGCTTTGTTCCCGGCTCCGCCCGTGGCTGCCGAGCGGCACTCTCAACATATCTGTGTTGACATTGCTCAGGGATTGAGCTAATTATTAACTTGATGGATTTAGGAGATGACATCTGCGCGATATCCTGCAGAGATTTTCAGTTCAATTTATTCAGAGGTTATGTTTAGTAAGCTGCTGTCGATAATATTCATATAAAAGCAATGTAAAACAAGAAACACTCGAAATAACGACTCATCGGTACTAAAGAAAATTGCTTAGTACAAAATAGATATAGTTAATTCAAAACGTCCATTATCAAAATGAAATCTATAATTCATAGACTGGATTGACACGAAAAAGGGTCATCCTTACAAAAGTCGCCCCCACACGAATACTACCGTACACTAATTACCAGTTTTCGGGCCATTACTATAATTTGCATCGGGAAAATGAATATTTGAGGAGGCAATGGAACGTGAGTAATGGACGCGGATCACGAAGTGAAAAGTTATGAAAGGTGCCGGCGAAGGCGATTTCTCAACGCCAGCCATGAAAGTGAAAACCTTAATGAAAAAGAAAATATTCGATCAAAAACACTCCCGCTGATAACACAGCCTGTATATACATAAATGTACAACTACAGGGTGATATTAAAAAGCAAGTAGCTCTCGGGAGTTGAAAAAATAAATAGTAAACTAGGTGCCTAAAAATTCATCTCAGAGTAATGCCGCTCGGAACGCATTAGGGCTCCAAGATGAGCCTCGCCGCGGGACAGCCAGCCCCAGGGGTCTCCCCTGCCCCCAAAAACAGGGGAGGGCGGTCTCCGCTCCAGAGAATATTTGACACGGGTCTGGCAGATAGACAGGCCGGTCATGTGTGATACCGGGGTGGGGGGGGCTTTTTTCCGCTCCTCTATCGACGTATACTTATAAGTATGAAGATACATTTATGATTTATGTGCTACCACACATGTGCACGCATGATGCGTCGGTTTTTGTATCCGTCTAATGATACGAGCGGCATTAATGAGTTTCATGTGATGATGGAATTAAATTTCAATAATATTACTATAATTTACCACGTAAATTACTGAATGCAATCTGCCATTTTAAGGGACTAATGTCACGCGTATCAAACAAAAACACGCTGTAGCTATTTAACCGTTATTATCTATTTCAATTTGAAATGGTAAATTTGAAAATGGAATTTTAATACCACATAATAAGTTCGGCTTCGGCGGCTTAGCGGCGGTCAAACTTTGATTGGCGTTCTATCCCAACGTTTAATTAATGTCCGCCGAGTTAACCCGAGGTAACACGAGCGGGACAGAGACAGAGCGAGCCGAAAAGGGACAAGTAGTTTTTGTAAATGTTGCCAGTTAATCAGGTTGAACTTCGACTTCTTTTACAGCGCTGAGAAATTTAGAGGAACAAACTTTGTAGAAGTTTGTGGGAAGTTACAACTTGGAAATGAAGGATTTAAGCGAAATGAAATGTGATGTGTCTGTGGAGTGCTCTGGGGAAAGTTGAGGACAGTGGCTTCGAGCATTGAGATAAATTTAGAATGTACGAGTAAGTAAATACATCGAAATGAAGGAAAGAGAATTGAGCAAACTGGAACAATTACCTTACAGACTCAAGAGGCCTGATAATATTGTATTCAAATTGGATTTGCTGTTAGAAAACGCGGCGTTGCTGACGTTCAAAAATGAGTCGATTAAATCTAATCAACACACTGTTGAAATGGTAATTACAGTTCTTTACTATGGAGTTCTCTAAGCAAAGCATTGCTTTCAAAAACAAAAGCTACGGGAAAAATATGAGATATTAAAAGTTTAGCTGTAAAATTACTAAACAATATCTTGAGGCAGAAATTAGCTGAATATACTAACTGCCGCAATCAGAGTCAGTTAATGACACAAAAAAATTCAAAAAAAAAATTGTACACCAAACAAAAACATATCAGAGATGGAGCACAATTAAAAATAACACAAGTAAACAACAGGCGGTCTTATCGCTGATTAGCGATCTCTTCCAGACCGCCTTAGTAGGGACAAGGTGTCAAATTAATATATTTCATACAGTAGGTGAAGTTGTTCCTTAGTGTTTATTTTCATACACCGGTTCAAAAAATAATTTTAGACACTATCAGTCTAAACCATAAAAACTCCTGTTTCAGCCTACTTAAGTACAAAAAATTGCACCTTTAGCCAAATTTTATATATTTTTCTTGACACACCCAAATACCACCAAATCAAGCGAATATCAAAAAACTGGCAACTCTAATCACACCACATTGAGAACTAGTGCCGTGATATCGATGTGTGCGTTACATCCTGCTTGACGTAGCTGCGCATGTGTGGGTGGCTGCGGCGGACATGTATTAATGGGGTTGGTGGATATCAATGTGGGTGTGCGTAGATAATTATAAGAACGTAATGGTTTTTTAATAAGCTCCCAATATTTTTTGCCCTATTTTTTACACCATGTAATCTAGCATAGTTTTTGTCGGCATATATAGGCTGATTGTATTTTGTAATGAAAATTATAGAGCAAGTTCTTAATGTGTTTTAAATTATATAGTTTTAAATTACATTGGTTTGCGAAAACTGTAATTAGATTAAGGTGTATTTACATTAAGTATGTTTAACGATATGAGGGCGGTAAGGGAATAATTAATGTATAATTTTAGAGTCATCTGCCAGTTCAGAACAGAACTTTAAAGTAACCTTTGATACTGCTACGGATTGACGAAGAGAGATTTTTTAACCCATGTGAAATAATGTAAGTAAGTACTTCATACTCTTTTTACCAAATTTCAAAGTAGGTTTTTTATAGGAAATATGAAATCCTACTGTACAAAAATTTTCAAATAAATCTTCAAAGTTTGTACAAACACACATTACATACATAATTGGTATTTTAGTTAAAAATAATTACTTTTTTGAGATAAGGTTGTTAAGAGGAACGAAATCACCCGTCTGTCTAAAAAACACTCAATAATAATTTCAAAGTACATGTATAAATGATTTAAAAGGTTTTTAATCGCACAATATTTTTATATAAATCAATTTAAATAATAATAATAATAATACCGTGTGGTTGCCGGGTTAGAAGAGTGCCACTCCATGTCTTCCCGTGGATGTCGTAAGAGGCGACTAAGGGAATAAAGGCTTGTAGTACTATTACGCCTACTTGTGCAAAATGTGGTTACAGAATTATCAAGAAGTTTTAAAACTTGTTGGTAATTCTTTAGCTCTGCCTACCCCACTCTGGGAATGAAGGCGTGAGTTTATGTATGTATGTAAGTATGTTAAATAATAATACCTCTATAAATTTGGAATGTATTTATTTCTATCAGTCATACAATAATATTCTGAAGCTGTCACATCATCTTACTCTTACCCTAAAATTCATATACAGGCTGAGTTTAAAAAGTTCTCTTTTCCGGGATAAAAATATCAAAGGACACAAAATGTAATCTGTCAAAGTCGCGCGTACCGCCCGAACCGGAAAGTCAGTACCGTACAGAATTAGAAATATATTCTTATCCGGCGCCCCTCGAAAAAAAAAACTTTATGCAAATATTACCACGTGTATAAACAGGGGGAAACTTCTTAGTTTGAATAAATAAAGGCTTGCTCTTTCTTGGGGTAACTAATGAGAGAGACGACAAATTAATGTGTAATTTGAAATGACGTTTGAAAAACATAAAATTAATAGGCTGAAACATTTTTTGCGTGAGTGGAGGGCTAGATTGGGATAATTAATTTTTAATGTTTTTTTGCACTTTTTATGATTTTGGGGAAGAACTTAATTGCTACTGTAATTAAATCCTCAATTCGATTGTAAAAGGAAAAATAATGTTAGGCGCTTAATAAAAGCGAGATAGGGGTGGTTTCCTCAGTAAAATATATGCCTACCAATGTGTCATTTATGCTAATTCAGCCACCAAGACACACATAAGTGTATAAGGAAATAGTGACGCTAATCTGAAAAAATACCGTTTCAGGATGAGAATCAGTGAAGAATGGCACACAAGCGACGTTGATACCCACACAAAAGACATCGGAACCAATCTATCGATGCATTCACCGAAGTTGCTTGGTGATCGATCAGAGGACAAAAGACGCGCCCCAAACCGACTTAAGAGGCATCGGTGAAGAGGGGACGTTTGAAAAGTTTTTGAGGAGTACGTAATAAAACGTAATAGAAATAAAGTAATTAGTAACAACATGCTATTGGAATGTAAGCTTAATCTTTAGTTCAAGTTTTTTTTCGATAGTTTTACGAAACATCATAGTTAACTTTGTGTTTCGTTATATTGATTGGCTTTACTTCTTATGCTTGATTTATATTTATGTAAAACACTGGTCATTTTTTGTTTGCTTTTACGGGGACTGCTTGAATTACCGACAAATATTTATAATTTATAATTTTCACCGAAAGCAGCATTTCAATTTCAGGAAAACTCATTACCTACGTAGGTTTCGTAGGTAATTACACCAAAATTTTAACTCCGCGGTGTACTTGCCTATCGATTAACTGAAAATTCTACAAATTGAACCATTCCATGAAATAAATGTCGATGTGGCAAGGGTTAATAAGCCAATAGATCCTAAATAAAAGGTAAAGGTTTTGAATCACTTGAGCAAATCAAGGAGACTTTCACATTTTATTTGTCTTTTGTTTTTGACGACGTTATCAGCCTTAACCTTACCTCACTACCGAAAACCGACCAGGCTATTAGATATTATTTTATATTGTTAAGTTTATGTTCTATTTATAACTATATTTTATCGTTGTGTAGGTACCCAAGGTACAAGTCCAGAGCTAAGTTTACAACTAAGTCAATAAGTACATACATACATACATTAAATCACGCCAGTTTCCCAGAGGGGTAGGCAGAGACCACTTCTTTCCACTTGCTACGATCTTGACAAATTTATTTCGCTTCTTCCACATTCATACATCGAGTCATGCACGCACGTCGGTTTCGGGTACATAAGATTCGGCCCTTTTCCAGTATTTCTCCAATTTGATTCGAGAAAGTATCAACTTATCGAGTCAATAAGTATCAATTTATTTATTTAAAACATTCCTAAACGAGCAACTAAATCAAATTTCACTCTCAGAAACATTCATTTCAGCTAAACAAACACGCCTACGTATATAACTATACATACGATATCGCGCTCTTTCACCGCAAACGGGAGGAATCAGAAGCAGGCACCAAAACAAATTCTTCTATTCAATCATTTCGGTCCACAAAGGCCTGGGCCTGATAACTGTACAGTGAAATGTAACAAGTCGTCTATTCACCATTGTGCGGGCCTAAAGGGGCCTTAAGGGGGGGGGGGGGGGGGGACCATTATATTTCCATTTCCACCTCGATTCGCGGCGACTTATCTCGGCCTACCTCGGACTAGGTAAGTCTATCTTTCTGTGCCGTTAGGCAGGGTATACGTCATTGGGAGGGGTTGTTTTGAATTGAAGGCGTGTTTGATCTTATTTTCAGTTTGGAAACTGATGAGGTGTTAATAGCGTCGTTTTCTTTGCGAAATATCGATAGGAATGAAAATTTACCTGCGTTTTATGACAATAAGTTTAGCTGTATTACGGCACTTTATTAACTATATTGAAACGAAGTATTAAATAACGTTAAATAAAATACAGAAAAAATCTTCAATTTACACAGGCATCAAAATCAATTAATATATATCTCAGGACAGTCTTAGACATAATTACTTAGTTCAAAACTAAGCTCTAGGCACGCTTTAGGTACTAGGCAACGATAAACATATATAATATACAGAACACACACACTTAAATACTTATATAGAAAACATATGGGAACCTATATATATATTTTAAATATTAAAACATTAACGTTCGTAAATATACGCTGGTAAACATCTTAGCTTATTTGTGCAAAATGTGGTTACAGAATTATCAGCAAGTCTTTAAAGTTGTAGGTAAATCTGTAGCTCTGCCTACCCCACTCTGGGATTACTGGCGTGAAGGTATGTATATATGTATATTAAAACATTGACTTGATGAAACTTGTTGTGATAATCACGGTTTAATTAAATGTCGCGATAAAGAAAGTATTAAAAAAAAAACATTTCAAATTGAACCTATTGCATTTGATATCAAAGCCAAACTTAACAAAATTAAAATCAAAATTTTAAATACCCATTGTAGTCTATGTATCACTGTATGTACTTATATAAAGCCAAGTAAATACAAAACGAAAGATATCCAACTAATAAAAACACGCCTAAAACATGGAATCCCATTATTAATGGCTATAGGATACACTCCTCGATGATTAATGGCTTATCCGCTTCAAGCGAGACAGCAAATCTATTTTTAAAAGCCACTAGAGAGTTGCCATTGGTAACGTTTTTAAAGATGGCAACCGATTTTCAAAGATAAATGATGTAATGGTTTCGAGTGGAGTTAACGAGAAAGTGCTTGCTACCGGTGCTTTAAGTGGCTATCGCTTATACCATAACGATCTAGTCATCGGGTAGTTACAAGAGGGCTAAACTGTTTTGCATTTTTTTTCTCATAGAATTTAAGGAACATCAAATTCATCAGGAAAACGTCGTGTGAAAATGGGAACTTGAAATCCATATTATTATTATGGAGACTATTATAGCTACCCTTACCCTTCTTTTGAGTTCATTGTCTTGCTATAAATGATCCTCATATAAGTACTAGGATTATGTATTCATAAACAATCGAGTCCTCTTTTAAGTACAATTTAGCTGCGTTAAGATATGTAAATTAAAAACAAAAACAAGCTTTAAAAAACTGTCTGTTGTTGTTAACTAACTTTAAATCGTTATAAATCCGGAATGATCGTTCAAAATATAAAATTAAAGAGGATTTTTAAATACATATTCAATGATACTCCACTTGTCATAGTTCGTAGACTTTATTTGTTCTTATTAGTTTCTGCATTCCCCATACTGACCCCTTAAAATTGCTGGATATGCACTTTAAAAAAAAACATAGGTATGAACAGTTAAACCGTCAAATATAATCCTTAATTTATTTCCATTTCGAAACGAAATTAAACCATAATTGACTTCAGTATAGTTATTTTCAGTAGGCAATGGAAAAAAAAAGATTTTAATTGAGGTTTTAAGTGTCCTTAATTACGTACAATGTTTTTGAAAACGGCTTAACTTCCTTATTCGTACAAAGGCCTATATATGTCTTAAGAACAGCTGTAATCCAATTTAATATTTTTATCATTAGTCAGCAATGTAATTTGCTACTAAATATGAACGACATCCAACACCTGAGATTGATTCCGCGATGTTTCAACGTCGCGCGTCCACCATCAGTCATTGCCTCATCATTTGTAATGAACTTCCAAATTAATATCTTTCTGTACGCCTCTGGCTCCTCTTCGAGTCAGATTTGGCATCTGTAATGCTTCTTACATGGCAACATTGTTGAAAGGTTTTTTAGAGGTTTGGATCGAACCTCGTTTGGTTTAGCCCCGTGTGGTTGCCGGGTTAGAATAGTGCCACTTCATATCTTCCCTTGGATGTCGTAAGAGGCGACTAAGGGAGTAAAGGCTTGTAGTACTGTTAGGCGATGGGCTTGCAACCTGTCACTAATACGCTGGTAAACATCTTAGCCTAATTGTACAAAATGTGGTTGCAGAATTGTCAACGGGTTGTTAGAGTTGTTGCTAATTCTGTAGCTCTGCCTACCCCACTCTGGGATTACAGGCGTGAAGGTATGTATGTGTATGTGGATCCAAAGGTTTTCCCACTTTTGGATATTGACATATTTTTAAATACAGTCCAACATTTTCTTTCTCGAGCGTATTCCAATGGCGACCTCGTCTTTCAAAACTGACAATTCTTCAGTAGTCGAATTAAGGCTGTTTTGATTTATTACTAAGCTGGATATCGTCATTCAACTATAGTTTTAGGCTAGCTAGTTTGTTTTTTTTTGTGCTAATGTCGACGAGCTTGCTATTGCCAGCGAGTAAACATTGTCACTAGATCGCAATCGCACTTTTCTATAACAAAATCGTAGCTAGTATAAGTACTTTTTAATCCAATTAGCAATCTTAGTCATGTTTTGAAATAATAACCGTTTTGAACAAACAAATATAAAATTTAGTACCTACTCATAATTATCGACTTAAGTACCCGAAACCGAAGTGCGTGCATGACTCAATGTATGAACGTGGAAGAAGCGAAACAAATTTCTCAAGATCGTAGAAAGTGGAAAGAAATGATGTTGTGAGTGAGTGACGACGTGCTGGCCTAGTTGGTAGTGACCCTGCCTACGAAGCTAGCGGTCCTGGGTTCAAATCCCGGTATGGGCAGATATTTGTGTGATGAGCGCGAATATTTGTTCCTGAGTCATGGATGTTTACTATGTATTTAAGTATATATTTCTCTATATAAGTATTTATATAGTTGTCTAGTACCCATAGTACAAGCCTAGAGCTTAGTTTGGGGCTAGGTCAATTGGTGTGACATTGTCCCCTGATATATATATTTTTTATTTATTTATTTATTTATGCCTACCCCTCTGGAAAACAGGCGTGATTTAATGTATGTACTCGTATGTATGTATTTATCGACTTTATCTCGAGAAATATTGAATTATCCGGGATCAAGAATGCCTATAATCCAGGGGTGATTAACAGGACTTGATTAACCCTTCACATGCAAGAAGTTCATTTTGTGTAGACATATTTTGTTTCACAGGCCACACTTGGAAGACTGCAGTCTTAAAATCCTGACTTGGAGGTCTAAGGTTGAATCGAATGTTTTATCGCCACGCCGGAACACAACATTGCGAATACTGCTGTCTGACAGTAGGTTGAAGTATAAGGTGGTGGTAGCGATCCAGACGGACCTTGCACGAGGTGCTACCATTACGAAATCTATTGACGACGACGACGACGCGTTGGTCTAGTTGGTAGTGACCCTGCCTACGAAGCTAGCGGTCGTGGGTTCGAATCCCGGTAAGGGCATATATTACTGGGATGTGCTCGAATATTTTTTTCTGAGTCATGGATGTTTTCTATGTTTTTAAGTATATGTTTCTCTATATAAGTATTTATATCCTTGTCTAGTGCCCCTAGTGCAAGCCTAGAGCTTAATTTGGGACTAGGTCAATTGGAGTGACATTGTTCCCTGATATTTATTATTATTATTTGTATGTCTATATTATTATTGACTTGACATAACTGTCAATCGTTCCACGGCTTAAACATGATTATCCGGAGCTCTAAGTGACTTAGTTCGGACCAGAGGCAGCACTTTATAATAATATTTAAAAAATAAGCGCATGTAAATTTAAAAGTGGTAATTTGACTATCGCAAACAAAATACGGACCACGGCAGCAGCAATTTTTATTCTCCATTTATTACTTTAAATGACAAGTTGAGTGAATTTTCTTTTATGAATGTCAATGCAAGAATATTGTCTCTGACTAATGATAATGTACTTGATGATTTTTGCCACTGTCTTCATCGCATGTATCGATGAACTCAGAAAGTTTAATGAGGGTTTATGCAGAACTTGTTCGGCGATACTCGTACCAAATTTCAAAATTTAAATACTATAATTTCATTTTTAATGACTCTGTATGCAATTTGACGTCATCAGCACCAAAAGGACGACCCCTGGTCCAGACTCAATGCTCTAAAGTCTAACGTTGGCAGCCCTACGCACTGTCATTATCTGGCATAGAATAGGGTATGACGCGGGTCAGAAAACTTCGTAGTTGGGAGATTGCCCCACTTGATGTAGGGGTGCCAACCGAATAAATATAATTAAACATATGAAGGGTCCACGGAAAGAACATGTCTAGTCACATTAGTAACTTTTTGAGATATCGCGATTTGAAAGTTACGAACCATGTCATTTTGCACGTAATTTTCGTGTAGAGGTTTTTTTAAGAGTGAAAAGATAGAAGTTATATGAAGATTTATATCTGAATCTAGTGGTATGTAATAGTTCATTTTGTCCTCGACATTTTGAGATTCAAAACACATTTTCAAAAAAAAGTGACTCATGTCTTATTTTTTATTTATTTAATCTTTATTGCACAAAAGAATACACTTTGTATACAAAAGGCTAACTTAATGCCGTAAGGCATTCTCTACCAGTTAACCTTTGGGCAAAGCAGAGATTGTGGTGGCGGTGCAACATAGGGTCTAACATATATGTTGCTTAAACGTAATAATATATACCTACATACCAATATATTAAAATAAATATAAATACTTATATAAATACATAATATAAAAAAATATATAAAAATGAGGATAAGCACAAAACATTACAGATGTCTTGTTCTTTCCGTGGACCCTTCATATGTACATATTTAAACATTACTAATTGAATCCAATATTATCTATGACGTTAATTAACACTTATCACCTACCGATTTCTTAGCGTCATGTTATCACGAAACTTTTGATGGATGTTGTTATTGCTGAGTTGAATGACACAAAAACACACTAAGTTTAAATAAAACTGATCGAGTTTCAAAAACAGGGCAAACTTTGTTTTTTTTTTAAATTAAAGTTAATAATAAATGTTAAAAACTGTCTTCGATCAAAATGCTTTTAATTTACAACCGCCGCATAATCATATTCGCTGGTTTTCGACCTAACACCAAGATCGTAGCGCGAGTACTACCCAAACTAAATTCGCAACTCGAAACTCCAGCAATGAATGACCCGAGTTTCAATAGAATCCCTAAATCAGAGGAGACTACCATAAATCAGTTCGCAGACAAATTCAAAAACAGTAGACGGTAGCGGCGTCGAGGGCCCTTTGTTCCTATCGGCGTCAACAGAAGGTGAGCCTTTGTCCCTAGAGTTGTAAATTTCATGAAAAGTGAAATTCCTTTTGAATACCAGTTCGGCCATAAAACACGATCCTGCATTGTTTCTGCCACTTATTGTCTCTCATCAATGCGGATTTGTCTTTGGCTGGTGAAGTTTTTGCTGCTACATTGTGCAAAACTTGCAAAATTGCAAAATGCCACTGGAATTCGCTTTTGCTTTCAAGTCACCTGCTTTTGAAAACTATCTTAAACAAAACCTCTTTAGGAACAATCGTGGCGCTATTGTCTCTTGTTACTGTGGTTAGGAAATGTTAGGCAAATCGATACGTAATTTTCGAAATTACACCTCTAATGCAATGATTTGACGGGTAGATTGCTAGGTATTCTTTCGCCACAAGCGTAGTTTACCGCTTGCTTAGTAAATGCGTTCTACTAGCGTATCGCACATAAATTTCGTTAGCATGCCAATATTATTACTCAATGCTACTCGCGATTTCGCTTGCGTGAAACTATTATTCTCCCTGGATCATTACTTATTTCAATGTTAACAAGTCGGTTTTATCTCAATTTAGGAACTAATAAACTATTTGAAGACTAGACAATGCACAAATGGAATTTTCGTTTTGGTTTACAAGCTTGTTATAAAACAATCCAAACCCAGTGTACTCGTATAAGTGATGTATATCCTCTCTAAAAAAATTGAAGCTAATAAATTCAGAAAAATGAATCCCAATCTTTTGAATTTTTGACAAATGAAACTGTCGGAAACAAAAATCAGACCTTGTGATAGGTTATCTATTTTACATACTTACTCAGTTTTATCAGAGTCCGATTTGCTCATCACAGCGTAAAGTTAAATGCAAGATTACATTTATGACGGGCCTCAAAATAGCAAAAAAAAAGTTGAAACTTACCAAATTGACTTCTCATCCAGGGATAGAGTGGACTGGGCAGCGATGCGTTGGTGTTGGGCGGGGGCTGCTGCGGGGGCGCTTGTTGCGCGTGCATCGGCTGCTGGTGCATCGGGGGCATCTGCGTCTGGTGCTGCATGTCATCCACCGGGTACATGAGGTGCTGCTGGTGCACCCCGTGCTGCACCATGTGCTGCTGCGGGTGCATGTGGTGAGGCATCTGCTGCGCCTGCTCCAGCGGAGGGCTCCCGGGCACCCCGCCCGCCGTCGCCGCCGCTGCCTGCAGCTTGCAAGACGTATACACCGCCGGCGTCGGAGGCTGGTGCCCGTTCGGACCGTACCCGTCCCCTTTCGGACCCATATGACCCATCTGAGAAGGACTGTCCGGCCGGTAACCGTTCTGCTCTAACTGTTGATAGTAGCCTCCTAAGCGATCGTAGGGAGGGAATCGGGGGTACGGCATGCCAGGCGCTGTTTGCGCTGGATAGTGGTGCTGAGCGGGCCTCAGCTGAGGGTCGCAGCCGTCCATCTCGTGCCCTTGCTGCGGCACGGCGCCGTAGTGCGCGTGCGCCTGCTGGTGCTCGTGCGAGCCCCCGTTCCGCATGTCGGGAGTCATGTAGGGGTTGGAGAAGTACGCCATGCTGTCGCAGTTGTTGGCGCTCATCGCGGGCCCGCAGCCCGCGCGGCTCGCGTCCGAATCTTCCGTCGCAACTTCTCGGCCACTCGGGCCGACACTATCACCGTTCGATCACCACAAAAACACTTCGGATTCCATTCACTACACGGACACCATCGATCCTGTTGCCTCACGCGGTGACTGACGGTGTCTCCTCATCGGTTCCTCGGCGAATCTGGAAAGAGGTTGATGCACTTAGTCAATCTATAATTAAAATTTGAACGGTCAGGTATCGGGCGTTCGCGATCGATTGTTTTCGTTGGCGAGCTCTGCGCCAGAGTCAACACGCCGACCTGACAGCTAACATAGACTGACACGTGTCCTAAAGCCGGGACACACACGAAGACATAAAACCTCATATGTTCCGAGTAAAACGCCTATTAGCGACAACCTGTCTGATACGGGCCCCCGTTTACGCAGATAACTAAGCGGTGCATTCTTAGAAACGCGAGTCGAGATCAAGTTCCGTCTTTGTCTTACTGGTGGAAGGTGGTCCAAGGGAATGAGACAGGGATATGACATAGTGTCACGTCGCGTACATGTGGCTGACCCCGTCATAGCCTCGACATTTCCCAGCAGTTGATGGGGCATGAGTGGCAGCCGCCCGCCGACATAACTTTACACGGACGTTAATTTCTGTAGCTGAGCTAGAGCCCCGCAACCTCGGCGTTATCGTGGGATCTGGCTCAACAGGTTTTGAGTCACAAATTTATTGCATACGTGCTTTATGTGACAGCTACCAGAATTTATCAAGTGGCGAGTTAAAAATTAAAGCACGCAGTTACACGCAAATGTGTCACGAGTATGGCAATGTTTACTTGGCTTATAGTTTCCTTTACGTAGAAGTGAGGTGTTTGGATTGGCGTGAGCTACTGAAGAGATTTGAGGACAGCATGCCAAAGTCACATCAAAGTGTTTTGGTTATGGTTTGTTAAAGTTATGTCAAAAGTAAAAAATCCGTACGGCACATTGCCGGAGTGGGGCCGCCCCTCGGGGCCGGCGCAAGTTATTTAAAACCCGAAGTTCAAGCTTCATTAGCGGCTCTTAATGATGGCGGCGGCTCAAACAATATGCCTGCGAGATGCTACCGTTTGTTGCCCAACGACTCTGACTTGGAAAAATCAGCCTATGTGCTTGTGTATCGTTATTAATGTAAACCTATTCGTTATAGGACGAACCAACAAACTTCAAAGAAATACATTGTACAAAGATTGATAATTCTCATGCCAAACATTGAATTCGACAATGACGTAAACGTCGCAGTCCTTAAATTTGATATTTATTTCAGATGCTTCTAAATGTTCACAGATTTATTCATAAGTCTGAACTCCCAAGCCACTAACCAAAGCCATGGCTAGATATTTCGTAAATTTGCATGTTGAGGGATGAACAATTTAAATTTACGATTTTACCACCCTCCACACGGGACACCCTCACGATTTTTTTAATTTTCAATTTCCATTTGCATTCCGGGAAGTAGATTGGACACACCAATCTGCGAATACCTATGTAGATACAGACTGATTTATGGGGTTTTGTTTATTTGAAATGCTTCGTCTTTTTAATTTGAATTTGGAACTGTTCAAGAACAACCGTTAATGGCTTTTAGATTTGTAACCGGCCGTATTTAAAGCACTTCACTTACATAATTTCAACCACGTATAATTTCACAAATGCATTCGTTTCAACAAGATAAGGTTAGTAAGGTTAGTAGTTTAACTTCGCTAAAAATTTTAGTAGTAACAGTTTTAGTAGGAAAAAATTAAATAAATCACTTCTGAATTTATGACTAACAGCAAACCAGTTTTTTCGGTCTATCTCAAAGTTACAGTTTTTAATCTGTAGACGCTAATGTTCTAGCCCACAATTATTTTCGGATAAGATCTCGGTTCAAGGAACAAGTCTTCAAGCGGCCGCGCAGGGAAATTAAGTCTCACGTGATTTTGATAATTTGATAACGGACCTCGGTTTTGATTTATAAGAACCGGTTCTGAGTCAGAGCGTTCACATGATCTTGAGGGCAAGTGTTATGGTTTCTTATAATTTGTTCTAATTATGTTGAATGTAACTGTATGTTGCATTTTTTATGTGAAAAAGGAAAACATTTCACTTGTAGCGACGTAGATGATTTTTTCTGCGATATAATATATTTAATTTAAAAAGTATTTAGGTAGGTATTTGCTTTTGCTTATTTTCCAAGAAATGATAGTAAGAGGAAAGTCGTTTAGTAATACAGAAAACCGAAAGATGTTTGTGATATTATCTTTACCAATAAATTATCTGAATCTGAATCTGAATCTGAATCCTAGTGATTACTACACAAGGATTGACGTAAGCTGCTGAAAGGTCGTATCTCAGCTCTTACTCCCATTCTATACATTTTGAAACTTTGCAAAAATCGCTTACTGGACTTTAGACTTTAAGTCTAAGTCCCCAGTGAGACCAGACAAGTTGCTTAACGCTGACGTACCCGATTTTTGAAAACTGACAAAATGAATGGAATTAACGCAGGCTGTCTGACAGTTTACCTCTATCAACGAACGCCGAATGCATCTTGTCTAGGGCCTCAGAGGCCTTCGTCAGTTTTCGAAAATCCTTTACGTTAGCGATAACCAGCTTGTCTTGCTGCCACCTGATGGGAAGCGGTCACCGTCGCCCATAAACGTCACCGTAGCTGCTCATCAGTAAATACGCATACTAGATTATAGTGTCATGTTGTCAAATAAAAAGCAGCCGACAGTTTTATCGTCTGTCGACTGAAATGTTTATATATTTTTAAATTTATCTCAGCAATTTCATTTTCATACACAAAAATGTTTATCACCCGTTACTCTATGATGTGAAATAGCAGACTGTTAAAATATTCGATGGTTCGTCGTACATCGTGTTTTAGGATGTGTAAATAAATCATGCGAAAATAAGAGCAAGTAGTGGACTTGGGAGTAAATTAAAAAGAATATTAATACAGATTCGTGTAGCGGGGCTGTTAATCACTAGATGATCAAAGGGAGTATTTTGGGAGTTCCCAGCACTGGTATTTATCATTTCCACTATTTGTCAATTAAAGAGCTATTGTGGGAGCATAAAGTGGTGGTGATTTATTTCTGTATCGGTTTTGGAACGGGTTGGCGGGAAAGCTGGAGTTTTTTTTCTTAGAGGAATAGGAGCGTGATGTTTTAAATTGAGCGGATAGTCTGATTTGTAGACGAAATAGACGCGGTATGGAGTTTGAGAAGTAAATGTGTCAAGTGTTTATTAAGCTGATTATTTTGTAGAAATTATTTTTTAAGGTTATAGTATGATTGTTACGCTTCTTTTGTTTAAATTACTGTTGTTTCTTTTGCGTTAAAATATTTTAAAAAGTTAAAACTCAATTATAAAATATAACACGATCGCGTTGAAATTAATTAATTAAGCGATTAGATTCATGTAACAGATTTACATTTTATATAAATTTGCTAATTGTTAATTTACTGATGATGATTGTTATTAATTTAAAGGCCGTTAGGTTAGTAATTACCGTTTCATATTTGTCTGACAAAAACTATATATTTTACTAGCGTAGGTAATTCTATGCGAAAGCGTGTTTAAGTTTATTGGATTTCGCTGATTCTGTTTTGAGTACCTAATTCTTGACGTGTAAAAGTGCCCGTGCGGCCTACTTACCGAATAAATGTCATTATCTTTATCTTATCTTTATCTAACCAGTGCAAAATTTTGTTCAGCACGAAGACAAATATTAAACAAAAAATCATGTGAGGGAATCACATATTATATTTGCAGAAATAATATATTTGCAGACGGAGTCACAGTCGATACTAGTGAAGTATAAAAGTACAAAAAAAAACTCACGACAAACAGTTCAGAACATATTACCAAAAACAGTCATTCCAAATAAAAAAAAGCCATGTGAATTAACAGACGCGTCAAGTTGCGCGCACGCCGGTTCCTCAAAGGGCTATTAAGCAGAACTTAAACCGCAGTAAGTGCACACTATGGCCACTATATCTTGGTCTTGTAACTTTGAATAGTTGTTGGAAGAGAGAGTTCAAGATATGATAGACGGTGTGCGCTTGTTGCCTTTTAGTTCTGAACTGAAAAGGGCAAGTGTGGGAACATCCATAACGTCGCCTGCGCATATTAATCCACTCTCCTTAGATCTCCGATTATTTCCAGCGTTTGTACTAATTTATTAATTATGCTACGATTCTATAGTCTAATTTTACTGCTTCTAATTTTATGGTAGTTAATAGGTTTGGAAGTTTCGTGTGTGGCAAAGATTTGAATGGAAGTTGAATGATGCTTCAGTGCTTAAAAAAAATGGCTTATAAGCCCATCGACAGTTGCAATTTTTTTTATGACGTGAATAAGGCAAACGTGCACACAGCCACCCTGATGGTAAGTAGGATCTGTGACCCATAGACATTTGTATTCTCAAGACTACCATCTTAAGACTGTAAACGCGGTGCCAAACCTGAGGACTAAGATGGAATGCCTCTATGCTAGTAATTTGTCTTATCCCCCCACCGGAACGCAACAATGTGAACACTACAGCTTGGTGAAAGGTTAAAGGATAAGATGGAGGTAGAGATCCGGACGTAGGTAGGTACAGTCAAAATCAGGAATATGTATACGATCCCAAGGCGTCAAAAATATCTATACGCCCCTAAGCCACTAATAATAAGGATTATTATGTATCTACAGGGGGTTCACTAATGTTTCACCGAAATACGTTTGACTGAATGAGTCGTTTGGCAACTGTTTCATTTCCTAACCCGCTTATAATTCTGTAACTGTAAATATTTCAGATTTTTTTAAAAATAGCTAACCTAACCTAACCTATAGTCTACACAATGGTACAAAAATAAATCCTGAAATATTCACAGTTACAGAAATATATGCGGGTTGGGAAATGAAACAGTTGCCAAACGACTCATTCGGCCAAACGTATTTCGGTCAAATGAACGGACCCCATCTACAGGGTTATTGGTAAGTCGACCTATTCCCGTTAGGAGGTGATAGGGTTGACTATTTGCGATAATTTTGACCCTCATATGCATTATGCAAAAGTGAACCATTTTTGAGTTATCGCGTTTTTTAGTTTTTTTTTAAATTAGTCAGAAATTCAACTTGAAAAATTTATTACAAAAAAAGTACCAATTTAAATCTTATTTTTTTTCTGATTTATAAATACTTTTAAACACTGGTTATTTCTCAATATTAAAACAATAATTATCGGTCCAAATTTAAAAAAGCGAGACGGAAAACGTAAATTTTTCAATATTTTTTTGCGATCGCTTTCCACTAAAATGCCTTAAAAACAAAAAAAAACGTTATGAAACTTGCCTTGCAGATTATTTTAAAAACTTAACTGTTTTCTTAGCTCTCCAAAAATGCATAACAACTAGGAACTTATTCAAAAAAAAATCATCACAAAGGAAGCGGGCGGAAATTCGTCTTCGAACTAAACTAGTCAGAAATGAAACTTCAAAAATTAAAATTAAAAAAAATACCAAATTTAAATCAACTTTTTTTATTTGCTTTAGTACAAGATGAAATTGCTGTTCTTATGCAATCTTATGGAATTCCTCATTACTGTCTTACTCTATAGTAATAATATATGATCCAACATTGGGCTCAAAAATATCTGATACGTCTTTATTGCTAGAGGTATAAGAGCGTCTCAGATATTTTAAGCGCTATGTTGGATAATATATTATTACTGTATTTTTTAGTTTTCGGCCTCGCATTCTCAAACGTGTACAGATAATATTTTTTTTAATATTGCATAAGAACAGCAATTTCATCTTGTACTAAAGCAAATAAAAAAAGTTGATTTAAATTTGGTATTTTTTTTAATTTTAATTTTTGAAGTTTCATTTCTGACTAGTTTAGTTCGAAGACGAATTTCCGCCCGCTTCCTTTGTGATGATTTTTTTTTGAATAAGTTCCTAGTTGTTATACATTTTTGGAGAGCTAAGAAAACAGTTAAGTTTTTAAAATAATCTGCAAGCCAAGTTTCATAACGTTTTTTTTGTTTTTAAGGCATTTTAGTGGAAAGCGATCGCAAAAAAATATTGAAAAATTTACGTTTTCCGTCTCGCTTTTTTAAATTTGGACCGATAATTATTGTTTTAATATTGAAAAATAACCAGTGTTTAATAGTATTTATAAATCAGAAAAAAAAAAGATTTAAATTGGTACCTTTTTGTAATAAATTTTTCAAGTTGAATTTCTGACTAATTTAAAAAAAAACTAAAAAACGCGATAACTCAAAAACGGTTCACTTTTGCATAATGCATACGACGGTCAAAATTATCGCAAATAGTCACCTCTATCACCTCCTAACGGGAATAGGTCGACTTACCAATAACCCTGTATACTATATTTGGCGCGAATGGCCGTATAGATATTAATGCTTTTGAATGTACGTTGATTTGTGTAACATTTGATTGTTTATAAATTGCATATTTTGAGAATTAAATTGGAATTCCTCATTACTGTCTTACTCTATAGTAATAATATATGATCCAACATTGGGCTCAAAAATATCTGATACGTCTTTATTGCTAGAGGTATAAGAGCGTCTCAGATATTTTAAGCGCTATGTTGGATAATATATTATTACTGGTGAGTGTACTATGACCAAGAACCTCCTTTTACCACTTTTGGACTTTAAAGCCATATAGATAGAGTCGAAAAATGGTAAAGGAGGTTCTTGGTCGGCTATACCTAGACAGTAATGTGAAAGGTGTTAATAGCTATTATAAAATGGTTATTACCATGGCAACGCTCGTTATATATTTGTCTTTACGCATCGGTTACGTAATAGGTGATATTCTGATACCATTAACGATATCGATATTAGCGGTTTATTGTACTTACGCGAGTAGAAAAGGTTAATTTATGAGCTGTTAAAATGTATGTTGTCATGGCTAGACACTGTTTGATGTGTTCCGAATTTTAAGTGCTACACTCTATTGCAACAAAACGGCGTCTTAGAAATGTAGTTTTAAGTACACTTTAATTTAAATAATTTGTCATTTTTGTTGAGATATCATAAACTTGATTCTACTGTAACAATGAGTATACATTAATGGGTTATAGGTGCCCCAGTGCCCTTATCAGTATTATCATTTACTTCTTCTTTCGTTCTTGGATGTTTCCTAGCATTTCTAGAGCTTAATTTGTCACTGTCAATTTGTTTTAAATTTTCCCGAAATAAAATATAATTTCGGGAAAATTTAAAACAAATTGACAGTAATATCAGTATAATTATCCTGAACAGTGGTCGCCAATTTGAAAGAATGGGAGGCTGACAGAAAAAACAACACGCTCATTTTCATGTGACATACTTACATACATACACTCCGCATCAACCCTACCAAAAGAATTCCCAAACGACATGTAAAATGAAACGAACATTACAATGACAGTTTTTTCCCCACCAGAAAGTCCCAAACGCCCCCCACCGGGCCAGGCCTGAGTGAAATGCCGTGTTTCTCTAATTACACCCCCAACTTCTAAATTTAATCAGACAAGTTCAGTAATTTCCGCACAGGGTTCATAATTTTTCATGAAGCCCGGATCGAGTTAATGTGAGTTTTTAGGATAGGGTTTCATAATGCTATGATTTTGACAAATGCGACCGACGGTTCTATTTTATTTACCAATTGACCTAGTCCCAATTTAAGCTCTAGGCTTGTATTATGGGTACTAGACAACGATATAAATACTTATATAGAGAAATATATACTTATATACTGTATGCATACTTAAATACATAGTAAACATCCATGACTCAGCAACAAATATTCGCGCTCATCACACAAATATCTGCCCTTACCGGGATTTGAAACAAAACAATACAATTAAGATTTAAAAAAAAGATGAACATAGGCGAACTTATCCCGTTATAAATAACTTTCATTAGGTTATTACACAGGGTTGTAAAAATATCTAAATATCTGAATCGGTATCAGAGTCAAAGTCAGGACTTTGACTCAGATACCTGCCTAAATGTCAATTCACAGAAAACCGACTTGAGGCAGGGATCTCAATTGAGATCAGTTTGATACAGCCCATAGTCTAGCGACCTCAGGTGAAAGTCAACTACTTAATTTAAAAGTAAAAAACAATACCTAACCACATAGGTCTAAAAAAAATATCTACGAAACACTATGGCTATCAAAACACTGCGTGAATTTCGTAAAACCACAGGATAAAAATGGCGTGACCACGCATAATGCGCGCAGTTTTAATGCTAGTGGGCTGTACGTGCAAATATGCATTGCTATTCGGCCGACGAACAAACACGCGGTCCCATTATTAATAGCTATTTAGTTTACCATCGAAATCGATATTTGCATTTCGGATCAAAGGAATACAAATGTTAAAGAAGCGACAGTCTATAGTAACCAGGTACTTCGTGCCAATTCGAATTCAAATGTCATTAGAATCAATAAATAATTATCAACCTGATTGGCATAGTCGGTTGTGACGCTGCCTACGAAGCTAGCGGTCAAGGATTTGGTGGATGCGAAAAGCAGAAACTGGTCTGAGTGGAGAGCCTTCGGGAGGTCTATGTCCAGCAGTGGACGTCTTTCAGCTGACATGATGATGATAGGAAAATATTTCTGTGATGCGCGCAAATATTTTTACCTGAGTCTCGGATGTTTTCAATGTATTCAGGTATTTATTTATCTATATAAGATGATTATCGTTGCCTAGAAGGTACCCAAGCCTTGAGCTTGGTTTTTGACTGGGTATATTTGTGCGAGATTGCCCTTTGGTTTTTATTTATTTAATCATAGGATTTCTGAAACCAATTCGTCTAGTTCAAAACTAGGCCCTAAGTTTGTGTTTTGAGTGCCAGACCGCGATACCCACAATTAAACTTATATAAAGAAATACATTGTTTCTTTAATACATTAGAAATCAAGACTCAGGCACAAATACTCGCACTCATATATTTTGGGATTTGAACCGTGTCATTACCAAATTTGTTAAAGAAGCGACAGTCTAACCTAATCTATCTGTGACAAGTCAAACATATATTACAATAGAACATATGTACATTTACTTGTACCATATATTTATGCGGCTATTCCAACAGGAATCTGTTAATCAAAGCGACCACAATCAATTTACCGGTGATTCAAAATGGCGGACATTCCTGCATCAAAGGAGTCTGTCCTCTGTCAGTCCAGGTAATGGACAGTCTCTGAGATAAGGCAATTTGCCGGACTTTGTTGATAGTACCCAAGTACCCATAGTACCCAAGCCTTGAGCTTAGTTTTTGACGGGGTATAATTGTGCGAGATTGCCCTTTGGTTTTTTATTTAACCATGGGAATTCTTAAACCAATTCGTCTAGTTCAAAACTACGCCCTAAGTTTGTGTTTTGAGTGCCAGACAGCGATACCCACAATTAAACGTATATAAAGAAATACATTGTTTCTTTAATACATTAGAAAACAAGACTCAGGCACAAATACTTGCACTCATATATTTTGGGATTTGAACCGTGTCATTACCAAATTTGTTAAAGAAGCGACAGTCTAACCTAATCTATCTGTGACAATTCAAACATATATTACAATAGAACATATATATATATATTTACTTGTACCATATATTTATGTGGCTATTCCAACAGGAATCTGTTAATCAAAGCGACCACAATCAATTTACCGGTGATTCAAAATGGCGGACATTCCTGCATCAAAGGAGTCTGTGCTCTGTCAGTCCAGGTAATGGACAGTCTCTGAGATAAGGCAATTTGCCGGACTTTGTTGATAGATTGCAATGATCTTGCAAATGCTAATCTGGTTTTATATGCAGAGGGACTGGCTTTTTAAGATGCCTATACCTAACTTGTTTTGGCGTTGCGTTTATTCGAAAAAATGAGAGGCAACATAGAGATTTTCGGTATCCTGCCTTTTGGCCGAAAACTTATTTTCGTTTGCCAACCCGCTTCTTTTATGTAACTGTATGAGGATCCAGGATTTATTTCAGTACCATCGTGTAGAATCCTAGGTTAGGTTATTTTTTTTAAATCTTATATATTAAGAGTTAAAAAATCAGTTGGCAAATGAAACAGTTGGAAAACGATACATTTTGGCAAATATGACAACACATAAATAATATGAAATGACTAGCATAGAGGCATTTCATCTTAGTCCTCAGGGTTGGCAGTGCATTTGCAGTCTTAGGATTGCAGTCTTGTGAATGCGAATGTCTATGGGTCACAGTTTCCACTGACCATCATGTGGCCTGTGCGCTCGTTCGCCTTCCCAGCCATAAAAAAAATGCGAAAAGGCAGAGAACCGAAATTTTCTCTTATTGGACAAAATATGAATGCAATAAATTATATTATTTATGAATGAATGAATGATAAATGATATTATTTATAACAACCAAAGGTGATAGTAACAACAGCAAGATCGAAATTAATCAATCATCAAATATCAAAGTTTGATATTTTTACTCCAAAAAAGGAGTTCTTTGAGTTAAGATTAAAAACCTTCGATGATTAATTAGTTTATAATGAAGAATATTTAGATGTTGTTTCCATATCAATTGACGCCAAGATGAAAAAGTTATATTAAATTTTGTGTTTTTATAGTCATGTTTAAAAAATATACAGGGTGCCTCTGACCTTGGGGCTTTAATTGCATAGATCATTTCTACTCCTGAAACTAAACTTCTTTTGTTCTGTAAGTTGTTAAAAATATGTTCAGTTTAAAAAAAAAAAAAATCATACAAGTTAAATCTAATTTTCAATGTACGCGATCCAATTCTCCATTTTCCTTTAGCCCTCGTACCAAGGTAATGTCGCCCCCGTACCATGAGATAGTGATTACATGGCCAGTATGTAATACACTGATTTTACAATTAAACTTTAACATCAATTAGTTATCTAAATTTAAGTTATTTTTTCATGTTGCAGAACAAAAATAGTTCAGTTTAGCGAGTAGAATCGATCGTTGAATTTAAAGCCCCAAGGTCAGAGACACACTGTATATATACCACGGGTTATTTCGAAATTCTGTTTGGCAGAATCAAAGTTTTTTTTCTTTTCATTGATTTTCCTTCTGTTTTGACTGAGTTATAAAAACTTAAACTTAATCAAAAGCGTCTGTTATGGGAATGGTAGCCCCTTAATAATTATTTCATATCTATATAAGTACGTGTTAATTATTCAGCAATTATGACACTTAGCCTTTATTACTTACGGTAGATAATAACATCGCATAACATGATTGCGCTTAAAGGCTTAACATTAACTTGTCAGGTGTTAATTTAATAATAGCCAGAGCTCATGTTAATGTGTTTTTAAGGCCCGTATTAATGAACTTATCTTAATTGAAATGCCGTTGTCAGAGTTGGCAGTTTTCTATGACTTATTTCTCAAGATCAATTCAAGATCAATTTATTCATACGGCCCTAACACTGTTGCATTAAGTAAGTAGGTCAGATTTTGAAGAAGATTTGAAGTAAGTATCAATTTATTATAAATTGAAATAACTCAGTATATAAACAACCTAACCGACTTTAGCAACGAATTTCGATTCGTATTTACGCTGGTTCGAGCCGAGCTCTATAACGGACCAAACTTAGCAAATATAAAGCAAAAAGAGCACCATATTGGTCGTAGATCTGGATAGTCTAAGGCATAATGGTTAATAAGAGAAACATACCAATTCAAACCATACCGATTCCAATCAATTCAAGCGACGAGCGTACTCTTTTCGCTAAGGCACAACGCATCTGCGATTCCGCTTCTGGTGTGGCAGGTGTCTATGGGCCGCGATCATTTCATATACCTCCTCCAGCATAAAAAAAACAAGCTTATTAAATTAAATTATTTAAAAAATCCTAACAAGCTTTTTAATTGAAGACAATTTAATAGAGGAAGGCGTTCCCAAATATACGTAGTACCTACGTATTTTTTTTCGATAAACGTCTTTGTAGCAATAAGTATTTTTAAAACTGACTGCACAGCCTGAAATAACGTTAGTTCCCACCTCGGTAATTCCTAAAGGCCTACTTCCAAAAGCCGCCACGCTGGCGCCACTGTCAAATTATATTCGTTTAATTAACATTGCTATCATACCAGCTAATTGTTATATCGTGCGGAGCTGATTTATTGCTAAAGCGGACGCCGACACCTCCGTAATTGCCATTCTAACATCGCCTGCATACGTTCGAACAATAGAGGACGATACGGACAGACATACCGATAAAATAGTTCCACATAACAAGCTCATAGGTAAAGCCTTGGACTGTTTACATATGAAATTGACTTCAACGCCATCTGTTTTAAAAAGACGAAACTTTAAAATAGCGCCATCTCTGGTATTTAATCGGAACTCCGACAGTAAGTAGCTGTGAAGCTTATAAAGTCAAGCGAGCTTGAAGTCACGTCACTCACTTTGGCAGGGTAGAAATATTTGAAGTGTTTGTGTGTTTTGAAAACGATGTTTAAATTCAGGTAGTCAAACTGATTGTATTGTTTTATTATTCGTCTTGTTATGTAATCTAAAGTTTGTTAATTGTTTAAACAATGTACCTACACTGATATTTTTTGAAGATGGCAGCATTATTGATTTCACTTAAAGCTTCCGTCGTCCCTTTTATAGTAAATCCCATTCCATTGTTACAAATAAATTATTATTAAGCATCGGATATGATTAAAATAATTCATTCCTATTTCCACCCTTTAAGGAAAGGTGAAAGTTAAAACAGGAAAGCAAAGCTAAAACTCGATTAAAATTCCAAACGCAACTCTGATCCCGCTCCATTGAATAATTCGGAACGCATTCTGAATGGCTATGTTGGTCCTGTGGCCGCCCTACGCACGTTTGCTTTCTCTCTGGTAACTATTTATATTGCTTGAATACGTTTTTTTAAACTGACTAATGGTTGGAAAGGATTGATAAAAGTTTTAGTTTCGGTTTCTGTTGAATTGCAATACTTACCTACAATTGTACCTATGAATAAAGAATCTCTATTAAATTTTAGATCTGCCATCGATTCGCACTCTGGTGATGCTTGTTTTTTTTTATTTTATTTATTTTAATTATTTTAAATTAATATTGTAATTCCCATCTGAAATAAGCCATACTTTGTTATTGTTTGTATGTTGGAGTCAAAAAAATGTCTAGAAACTTGAACATCAAAATAATAACGCTTGTCAGCGAACAATAGTTTCAGTAACTACTTTATAGTTCAATTTAAAAAAAACATTTGGGAATCAGAAATGAACACTGAATGTTATAACACTTCGATTTTTTTTTCAGCTTTAAAATATAGAATCGCTATCAACAAAAGCGGAAGCTGTCTGGCGGGGTTAATTTACGCGCTGGACGGTATCTGTGGACTTCCGCCCCGAACGGAAGTGAACGATGAAAGCCGTTCATCATCGTTCGGTCACGACGCTCCAGTGGAACTGAGAACTTATTGAACTTTTGACACTTGAAAATGGCGACTTTAAGATTTCAATTATATTTTCAGTTTGCGGTCACTATGTGTTTCTTTGTTTGTTAGTATGGGAAAAGATTTTGAAAATCTTTGGGAAAATGACAAAAAATGGGGGTTTTCCGCAAAGGACGTGTTTTGGAAAATATGATACGGAATTCTAAACTAAGCTAGTAAGTATGTGAGTATACTAGACTACACTAGACTAGACGTGACGCGACTAGATGGACTGACAATAACACAATTGTCATGTTAACCTATATGCCGCCTGATTTGAAAACAAAAAACCTCCAATATAATTCTGGGCATAAGTATATGTTGTATAAGATGTGGATTGTTATATCAGAAAACGTAAGAAACCAATTAATAACATATTTTTGGGCATATACCTGCAGTAAAATAATGCAAATTATTTTTAAGATCGGACATTCTTCATGACTTTACTAATACAGTCCTACTTTTTTTTGGTAGCCCGGAATGTCCTACTGCTGGGAAAAGGTCTTCTTCCTACCTTTCCACGTATTTTTAGTCCTACTCAGCAAGTTAAAAGTTTAGTTAGGACAGATTTTAGTTTTTAATTCAAAGTGTTCAAAGATACTTAAAGGGTCTACTTAAATTGGGTTTGTTTAATAACACTCCGGGAAAGAATGGCAGATTCACAAAAAAAACAATTCTGACTTCGGACAGATGAAACGGAAACTTCGACCTTGTGATACTTAACTCTAATTTAATTTCAAACTAACCTAATCTTTCTGCGGTTTGAATATTTGAGCCGGGCAAAAGAGACATAAAAGACCGAACATTAGCAATACCGCAATGTCGTTGCTCAAACCCCATACCCATACCCTTGGATGATGCATCTCTGTACACTTAACATACATTATTTTATTACGTCCACTAACAAAAGCCTTGCTATACAAAAACGGGACTTTCAAGGATGATAGGGCAGTCTTAATAACGTGGGACTGGTGTCAGGTATTCTAGTATTAAGAGCCATAAATCTTATTATTAAATCGCCCTTAAGGTCGCGCTGCTAAATAGCTGCCCTTCACGCACTATTAATTTAGACGCTGTCACGAATTGAGAAGGGTTGTATCCCCCGATTATGGAATTTAAATTTTCAAGTTAACATAGCGTGTTATCAATGAAATTATTATGTAGAGATCGAATTACAGTAAATAAAACTAGGTATATAGGTTTTCAACTACAAGTTATTATATCCCTTCAAAAAATTCGTAAAAATAAAAAGGCCTTGTAATAATAAAAAGTTTTGAATGATATAACGAAATAAAAATGGAACCTTAAAAGTTAAAGACTAAAAGTCATAAGGAGAAGCTTACTAAAACAAAGTAATTCACAAAAACTTAAAATTATAATCAAACTTAAAAAATAACAAATTAAAATTAACCCGACGACTCAAAAACTTAAAATTATAATCAAACTTAAAAAATATCAAATTAAAATTAACCCGACGACTCAATACAAATACATTTCCCCAAGCATAAACAAAACTAACAAACTCAAATTTTAAAACCAGCACCATCTCTGACGTTCTTAACGAACTAAATGAAAAGTAGTTTAAGCAACTTTTTAAACTCGTGCGCTA
Source organism: Acleris emargana (assembly GCA_927399475.2). Lineage (NCBI taxonomy): Eukaryota > Metazoa > Arthropoda > Insecta > Lepidoptera > Tortricidae > Acleris > Acleris emargana. The sequence goes on along the minus strand of OV656844.1, from coordinate 3,100,969 downwards.
GTGACCTCTGTTGGTGAGTAGTTGAACTAAGTAGTTTACTGACTAACTTAAACTTAGTTGCTAACTAGATGGCATTGATAACATAACTTTTGGTGAATAATACTAAATGATTATGTTTATCTTACTTTTATTTGATAATTGGGTGGTATTAAGTATTAGAATTTAACTTCTTAAAGGTTAATTTTCTCTGCTTTAATATGTATAAATTTCTAATAAGATGTAGTGTTCCAATAAGAATAGATACCTACTTACTTAATTATTTACCCACATTTCATGGCTATGTTCTGCCATGTGTGATCATGGTGACCTTCGTTTACTGTTAATTTCGTCCGCTTGTTTCAATATTACTACACGAATAATAATTTCAATGGAGTTTCGTGTTAGTTTACATATTATTATTTTTTATCAGTTAATCTCATTTGAAAATTGTATACCATATTAGAACCGGATAGAATTAGATACATGTCACAGGAATATCTTATTAGAATTTGATGTACTTTTTCTAAATGGACCTATAATTTTTGAATCACTTAAAGTAATTCTAACAGGTGGAACTCCAGTTTGTGGTGGTTTACCTTTTTGTTTTTTTTTAAATTAAACAAATGCAGTTATGACTATGAATATTTCTGAAATGTGTTGGATTCTTCATTAATAAAACAAAAATCAACAACGTAGAAACGCACTAAAAGCAAACCTACTCGAAAGAGTATTTATAAAAATATTTTTAGTAACAGGAAATATTATACGACCTCTGGCCAGCAAAAATCCGCTCCAACCTAATTCAAATTTCGAATTCCAACGATCGATCCAAAAAGGACCGGCCGATAGGGATGGGATGAGCTTCGTCTGTCGAGATTTTTTTGCGCGATTTTTTCGACGTTATTATTATGAGAAAAAATGCGGAGTCAGTAAAGCGGAACGTGGGGTGGGGGCATGACGAGGGTTCCCCGGTTTGATTGAAGCGGGAGGCAGGGGGCGGGGCGGTGACGTCACGCTCTCATAATAGGCCGTGCAGTGATGGCCGCCGTTTATCAGCTAGCTTGCACTTGAACTATATTCATCAGATTGACTAGCGCTGATTCGGTTTTGATAATAAGATTAAACTTGTATTTTTATTCCAACGGGTTCGCTACGTGAATTACAAGTTTTAACTTAAATCTCAATACGGATTCAGGATATTTTTATTTTTATTTCAGTGAGAACAGGTGCTCATAATTTGTTTTGGAATTATTCAGTAATAAGTATATTTTATTCCCAGTTACAAACTTTTTGGGGAACAAGCTCGAATAGTAGTCTACATATTTGATAATGTTTATTATGTAAGTGTTACAAGTATCTGAAAGAAACGATCAGAACGTGATCATTCAAGCAAATACAAAACATTTGGATGTTCCAAAGTGATCGCACCAATCGAAACAAAACTTGAAGCATGATGTAACAATAAGTATCTACTACTCAAACACTTTATAAATTATTCATAACTCTTCAAAATAGCCAATAACGTTAAAAACAACGTTATAGCGCTAAAAAGCGTCAGCAAGCGTGCCGCTGGGCGGGGCGAGCATTGCGTGCCAAAGCGCACTTAACGCGGGAACACCTCGCAGCATGGCACATCACTAGCTACGCCTATTGCTTGCTGCCTGCCAGAAACCGCTTTTTTCCTAATTCTACGTTTGAAATTAGAATTATTTGCGAGAAAATATTGCTGGCGCTAAGAAAAGCGTTGGGGTTTTTCTTGCCTGCCAGTATGAAGTGACGTGAAAGGACGATATTGTGATATAAATCGCATACCTAAGTGCCAAGTCTGAAGAGCATCTTAGGTTTTAACCGTTCTCTTCTTATTAAAAAATGCTACGTGTAAGTAGGTACTAAAACAACTCAAAATATTTAAATGTTTGATAACCTATTAAAAATTTAAAACTAAAATAAATACCTATCTTTAATCAGCCAACAGTGTGTAAGGGGCGAACAGGCGAAAACAATTAATTTATGAACATGAGTTAATGCGATCATTGTGTTTGTACAGTTGGCGAACGTGAACAAATGAGCTAGTTTGTTCGTCTGTGTGTCTGCGACGTCACCTTGAAACGAAACTGTTTAACCATTGCCTAATTCAATGAGATCAGATTATACATTATTCTCGTTGGAAGGTTTTTAAATATTTCGTGCAAACTTTTGTGGTACTTTGTTTACTGTTTTTTATATACAAAAAACTCAATTTACAATAGGTACAATAGATTACCTGCAAATATAATATAATAGTTTATAGTATTTTTACAGATGCATAGACAATGATTACTCAATAATACGTATGGTATGGTATTAAATACTATATTATTATACCTATTTCATACTTTTAATATACTCTTATTATTGTTACCTACTCTTCATTTATTACCAACACTTGGGACTTGGGAATTATAAAAGAGTGGTGCTCTAATTATGATTTTGCTAATTTGTAAAATGAATGGAAATTACCTTATTATGTTTAGTAACGTGATTTTATACTAAAATAAATAAAACACTAACCTAAACTAAAATCGAGCCTACTTATACCTACCTAAAAATACTACGAATCGCTAAAATAAAAATAAATCTCAAAACATTTCGTTCTTTATAATCATCCGTAATCGATTTTTATTACGGTGTCGATAAATCATTCACACATCACTGGCCGAACACAAAATCGGAGGTCGGCCACAACGGCGTAATCAGATCGATCGATAAAAAAGTAAATTATATAGAGACGATCCCCGCGGCGACGTCTAGCTTTAGGAAAGGCTAGACGTTAGTGGTCTTGGAATTTTGGTTAATATAGATTTATCTAAAGCGTCGTTCACATTTAAAGCAACTTTTGGCCGAAGGAGCATTTCAAATGTGGAATGTTTTGAATAAATAAAAATGGAAAATTCCACACTTGAAATGCTCCTTCGGTAATGGAACCAGTAATGGACAAGGCACCAATAATGGACATTGATTCTTATTTTACAGAAGATAAGGGCTATTCATTTGTTTTGAAACAATAAATTTAGTACCGTATGAAATTTGAATTAAGAGCGAACTGTCCATTACTGGTGCCTGTCAGCTAAAAGTGTCAATTATTGGTGTCGTCACCCTAGTACCCATAGTTCAAGCCTAGAGCTCAGTTTACGACAAGCTGGAAATTCTTAGGGAATGATATGATATGATATTGATAAGCTACAATTTTTGTGGAATTTCGGCTGGATACCTAATGCTGATGATAATTGATTTTTTTTACGTACATTAAAAAGTGCTTAGAAATATTATTATGGAAAGCAAGTACGGTAGACACTTTCTGCAATTCAATTTCATATTTAATAATTTGTTTTTAAATGTACCTTTATTCCTATTTTCTGAGGTATTATATTAAATAGCCACTCACATGTTTTGTGCAACCAGAGTTGCCAGTGATAGCCCTTATTTGCTTATAAATAAGGTCGATCAAATTTGCACGAGCACTCAAGTCATTGTACTACCAGGCATGAGGCAAACTTAAATATTGATCCAGTTATTAATAACATAACTACTGAAAATAACTACGTATCCTACCGTGACTGGAATTAAGACTTGTATGTGTCTTACAATAAACGTGTAACGTATCATTATTTTCAATAATAAGCCGAATTATTAGATATGTATTGACAACCCTGTCATCAAAACAAAAACAAAACGCAACGCGCTCGATTGATTGGTTAACAAAACCGAAGATCGCCGCTAGGGCTGCCACATCCTAATTCCGATGCCGATATTCCCAATGCGTCGAAGATTAATATACAAACCGCCCGATAATTTCGAAAATTCCCAACAACCCGTAATAAAGACTATAATACACATTAATAACACGAGTTCGCATGTCAAACAGCCAATTCACATGTGATTATCTTCATTTTGTGCTAATTTATCAATGTAACAATTACTTCTGCTTAATAATGTTTGAGATAACGTTTTTCTCAAGTCTTATGCATATGCATAGATATGCATGTCAGGTTTTATGCCACTTTTATGACATTTCGTGGTGAACCAAGGTCTTTTATACTTGATACTCACACATGCAAAATATAAACTACTTGTATGCATACACAAAATACTCTACAAGTAGCTTTTAAATGTTCAATTAATAATTTCACGACGTCAATTACTAAAGAAACTAGTTCATTTAAATTACAGCCATTTGCTGCAGTTAATTTTGACTGAGCTTTCAATTTATAAATTATACAATGACATACATAATTATATGCACTTTTTTAACCTTTTTTTTCAATTAAAAAGAGTGCAAAAGTTGATACGTATGTCTTTTAAGAAATCAACAGAATTATGCAAAATTAAAACCATAAATAAAAGGGATAGATATTTCTACAATTTCACTTAACTTTCCTTAAATGTTTATTCACACGAAGTTATCGTATTATTTACTCAAAGGTTGTGGTCTTAGTGGAAAAAATACAATAATTATTCAGAACAAATTTGAAGCCAACGTGTTACACTTCTTTCTAATTCTAATTTTAATTAAAGGCTTTCTCTCCTGTTAAGGTGTATGTTGACTTATTAGAGAAATAAGTCCATGGATATCAATCTCGTATAATGCTTTGTCCTTAACCTTATGTGACATTTCCATATGTAAGAAAGAGACAGCTCAAACTAAATTAAAATAGGTTTAAAGTCCGTTTATGAATGAGAGGATAAATCTGCACCAATTCTAAACTAGGTACTTTAATAGTGTAATTTAAAGGTTGAACAAGCAACACTTATTCTGCTTTATATCAGCAGAAAAAAAGAACTATGACGGACGACAACAAAAATGGGTGAGACAGTAATATATCTAGGTACCATGTAAATAAATTAAAAATAAGTAATAGCCACATCAAAAAACTGTTGTCATTCTATTTCTCGTCACATACCTTAGCCTCCGGTGGGACATATTTCTAATTTTGACATAAAACTTGAGTGGAAAGTTAATTAAAATACATAATGAGATACCTGTTTAGTTAGTGGGAGGCTCGACGCGAACAAATGACATTAAATTAAAGACGTGGGCGGTACTGTCTGTGGTCCAGCGTTGAGAGGCTGACAATGCTCAAGATGGATCTTGTTTTTTTTTAGTAATTAATGTGAGAATGTGGTAAAATTATAATGTTTTAGGTTGCAGGCAATTACTCATAGGGTTTATAAATATTAAGCGGCAAATTTACACCTTTTTTTTAACCTGAATAAACAGCATAGAAAAAAAAGGTGAAAATTTTCGTATGTTAAGTTCGATGAACACTGTCAAATGAAAGGCCTATTAGACTCAAACTAGCATCTAACTAGGCTTATACTCTGGGTACTAGGCAACCATCATCAACATCATCATTGGCTTAAAATAAAGGTGCAAATTTCAGTCATAAGAGTTTTTTCCATCAGGGAAAGAGGAACAAGAATATCAGAGCATTCGAATGCGAAGGTAGAGCCAGAATCCACTAATGATCATTCCAATCATTATATTGATTTGCCTAAGTTGTACGGGTTAATACTTTTATACAGGGTTATTGGTAAGTCGACCTATTCCCCTCTAGGGGTTATGGGAGAGGTCATTTGCAATCATTTTGGTCCTATACCATACATACTATACAATACCTTATGCAAAAGTCAACCATTTCTGAGATAATTTAAATTTAAGTTTTTTGCTAAAAAAGTCAGGAACGAATCTTCAAACAAAAAAAAAAACATTAGCACTTTAAAAAAAATAATTAATGGCTTTTGTACAAGGTAAAAGTTCTATTCTTATGCTGTATTAAAAGAAGAATTATCTGTACACGTTTCAGAATGCGAGACCAAAAAGCGAAATAAAACATGTTTTTATATCAGTTTATATAAATGACACAAAAACAGAAAAAAAAAAACTTTTGCTTAGGGTATTATGGGACCAAAATGATTGCAAATAATATCCCCCATAAACCCTAGAGGGGAATAGGTCGACTTACTAATAACTCTGTATAGTTACTTCATCATCATCATCATCACTAGGCAACCATAATCATATACATAGTGAAAAAACATACCACATCGTTTTTGGTCGGAAGTTCGTATTTATCTTACTTTCTCATTGCAGTCAGCTCGAGTATCGGTTAGCTAAATGAGACAGCAAGACGACAACGACATTATCCGACCAAATACGATTTCGTATAGTTAAACACTACGCATTACATTTGTTAGAAATCGCCTAGACTCAGAAACAATCACCCAACCAGAGAGGAGTCAAACCCAGAACCACTACCTTTGTAAGAACAGTCTTACTGAACTAGGCTAACAAGAACAAAATGATATTAAATTAAAAAACGTGGGCAGTAACTGCGTGTGTGTGTTGAAAGGCTGACTTTGAAATGATGGATCTTGTATATTGTTTTTATTAGCAATTGTCAATTATAAATGTGAGAATGTGATGGAACAAGTTGTAAAAAGTTGACTGCATTGTTTGATATTGTCGTCTATATAAAATACATTATGTGGTTACAGAATTAACAAGTTTTTAGAGTTGTTGGTAATTCTGTAGCTCTGCCTACCCCACTCTGGGAATGAAGGCTTGAGTGTATGTATGTGTGTGAAAAAGAAACCAAACTCTCTACTTTGACTGGCCTGTCACATAAATAAATAAAATAAATAAATATCACGGGACAGTGTCACACCAATTAACCTAGTCCCAAACTATGCTGTAGGCTTGTACTATGGGTACCAGACAACGATATAAATACTTATATAGAGAAATTATATACTTAAATACATAGAAAACATCCATGACTCAGAAACAAATATTCGCGCTCATCAAATAAATATCTGTCCTTACCGGGATTTTAACCCAGGACCGCTAGCTTCGTAGGTAGGGTCACTAACAACTAGGCCAGCGCGTCGTCAAACATATCCAAATATATCCAAGAGAACGACAATATCCATCAAGACGTTTAGGCTGTAGAGCATGCCACAGATAATACGTATAGGGACATCATCATCATGTCCTCCATACCCTGTCCGGTAACGGCGAATGTCGGATCTGAGTGGGATGAGCTCTAATTTCGCTGAGAAAACCGAATTTCTCTTTTACAGTGCGGTATCGGGTGCACAGGAGAGTTGGCCAGCCGAGTTATACGTTATAGGACTTGGGTTGAGTCTTCCGTGTATGGCTCTTTACATCAAGGTCTACATACATATACATACATGACGATACGTCAGCCTATGTTGTTAGGAACCCTGGCTACAAATGATGAGCGCGAGTACTTGTGCCTGAGTCTTGGATGTTTTCTATGTATGTATGTATTTCTCTATATAAGTAAGTTTATCGTTGTCTGGTACCCATAATACAAGCCTAGAGCTTAGTTTGGGTCTAGGTCAATTTGTGTGATTGTCCCATGATATTTATTTGTTTATAAAAATTTAGCTCTGGGTTTAGCAATTACTTATGTAGTAGAAGTAACTATAAATAAAGGTCATTCCAATACAATTTGACCTAATTTCAAAACTACGCTCTAGCTTTGCACTTTGGGTACTAGGCAAACGGTAAACTTAACATATATAGAGAAATATATACATAGAATACACCTGAGACTCAGGAACAAGTACTCGCGCTCATCCCACACGTAGCTTCCAAGGCAGGGTCTGTACTCTACCAAATAGACAAATTTTTGGACTGTACGGTCCGTGCGTTGAGTTGATGACATTGTCCATAATGGATCTTGTTTTGTTAATTGAGATATAAATATGTGAATGTGGGAAACAAACATACTATATGTAGGCGAATGTTCCACGATTAGATCGGGGACGTATTAAGAAAGGGCCAGGTCAGGAGACTCTAGCCCGACCCACGTGTATGAAGAGACTTATGAGTGTGGAAGCGAGGGGAGTTTGTCTGGATCGTAGCAAGTGGAAGGAAGTGGTATCTGCCTACCCCTACAGGAAAGAGGCGTGATTGTATATATGTATGTTTGTCACTTGAGAGCTGTTCATTGTTGAGAGTTAGTATAACTTTGGTAGTGGTAGTAACTTGTATTTGAATTGATCTTAGTCATCTATGTTCATTTTTAACCCCCTACTCAAAAAAGGGGGATAAGTTTGTGCTTGGTGGCTCTTAAAAGCGTGAACCGATTTTAGTCCATGGATTTTCTTTCTACTTTGAAAATTAGTGAAGTCTCATGAGCAATATCACAAAGTTTATCTACTATTAGTGGTAGGTCATATATGTACACTAAAAATAGAAAAGGACCTAAAATAGAGCCTTGAGGCACACCTATTTTCATTGTAGCTCCATCAGATTGCGTTTTGTTTACAACAACTGTTTGAGTTCTATCACTTAGATAAGAAGATATAAGACTTATAGCTTTATTGGACAATCCATAATGTTCAAATTTTAAAATAAGGGTCGTATGAACTACGTAGTACCTCTGGTCTCAAGTAATACCTGGGTGCTAAGGCTAGGAATATAATGTGGTATATAATCTCATAGTTCTCTACATTTGTAAGTGAGCTTTTAAATGTTGAATAAGGAATGACGCAAATATACAAAAATATTTCGACTCTACTACTGTTCTATAATCATTCTTAGGCAAAGTTTCTTCATTCAACTAATACCATGAGTAGGTGTACGTAGATAGTAAATAGCAAATTAGTAAATCAACCGAAACTATATGCTTACTGCGCAGTGCAAATTAACGAAAACGGAGCAACAAATTGAATTCGTTATTTAAAAATTAACTGATAAACATGTTCTTATCACATCAAATTTAAATTCAGTCATCAACGCAATAAAAAAAAACTAGACTACGAAATGACTGGCCACTTACACAATAACGTTTTATCAAGGCTTTCATCGATGTCTCGCGTGGTCGACGTCGCTACCAAACCTCCATGGCTTTATTACCATACTCAAAGGGCAAACCGTTCCAAATTTGAATAAAAGAAAAAGAAAAAAAGCCGCGGCAACTACGGTCCTAGAAAGTCGTGCGCTCGGTCACGGAGTATTATCACATCAGCCGAATATCTCCGCGCATTAAAATCTTGTACGCTATTCGCTTTAAAAGCAGTTCATCAGATGGTCAGCAACAGATAGCGGTGAAAGGAACCGTTAGAATAATAGCCACTAGCTTTATCTCGTTCTAAAAATTTCATGACCATGTATTTGGATCAATTTATGGAGCCAGTTTTGACAGCATTTTTTTTCACGCTGACCATAGATTTGATTTGTGCCGCTAGAGTTGCACAAACGTTTGCGTATAGATTTTATCTGAATTTTTAATTGAGTGTTTTAATTTATTTATATCGTAGGTGTAATGAATATGAGAATTGGAGATAGCGTCTGTGGAAAATACTGTCGTAATTAAACGAGCGCAATTACAATGAAATGTATTTTATTATTTATTGTGAATCTGACATTTGAGTGATATATGTCTGATTTCTTACGTAGAAGGAAGTGGCGCGTTATCAATAAAAAAGCAAACGGGCTGGCCAGTAAGAACTTCAATTTATTTTTTAAATAATAAACAAGTACAACACGCTTTTACAAATTATTCGAATGTGTTCTAAATTTAAATATTCCAGACGAACTTCGACATCAATTGCGGCCTTTGGATGTAGTGGTAAAGTCAACACCGCAATAATTAAGAACAAAATTTTAAGTTGCACACGAGTCAAAGTTGTGTTTTTTTTTATTTGTGGATGCATACACACACATTCGCAAACGTGAAGCCAAAGCGATTTTACAATACAATATAAGACTGGCCGACATATGTGAAAAACACGATTCTCAGCCATTAAATTAGACAATTAAAACGCCAGCTAATTCGACCGGGTGACATAAGCGTTCCTAACATTTTCGGGGTAAAGCTATAAACGTCAAAAAGCACGGAATACCGTTTTATTTTAGGAACCTACTCCAATTACGAACGATAGACACTACAATTCTTGAGTAGGGTACATCATTGAGACATTATTGTGATGTTCATATATTTTTCTTTGACTTTATGGTCAATGTATAATACTCACTCGCTTTTGTATTTAATATGGCATTAGGATATTTTTCAATCTTGCTCCTTTGATGTTAACTGTTAATAAATATAGAATATTTACTGCTAGAATCCTTTAAAGGGCTTTTCTACATGGTTTTTGAATTAGTGACTTATTAATTTAAAATTGATACTTAGGTATATGAACAAACAAGAAACCTACATATACTAAGCGTGTAAGCGTGTAAAGCGTAGGTAAATTTGGATCAATCATACATACTCTTTAAGTAATTTTAATTAAAACTCGATTATTTTTCCAAGCAATAACATCGTAAATACATTGAATGTTTTATTTTATAATATTCACACGACAGTCGTAAGCTAGGCGGAAAACTACAGTAGGAATAATATTATTCAATTTTTTGTACAGCTAGGTAAGTACCAATTTTTTATACAAGTTTTTTACTCAAGTAGCAATTTATATCCCGCTGCCAAATTGCTTCAATTAAAATATGTTAATTGTGCATTTTTGTTTAATTGATTAACTCGGCTAAATTGAGAATTTATTTCCCTTAATTAATCATATATTTTTTTAGGAATCGCTTTATAAATCTGGTTTTTGGTTTATGATCTAAGTAAAGAGTATCTAGACGGTAGAAGAGTATTACATGGTGGGTAATTAAGAATAAACATGTCGGTCCCCTGCTGGTTTTGGAGCTCATTACACTTTTTAATTTATATAGCTAGTCGTGAATTTACTTTTGTCTGAAATAGAGTTAATTGTCTACATTTGCAAAAAAGTACGTTTTGAATTTTAGTACTATTTAAAGTAAGTACCTAACTGCGTTTGATAAAGGGTGTTTATTTTTAATTTTGTTACTTGAGTTAACTAAATGTAAATACTTACTATCTAACGATAATTTTATATTTTTCAGTTAAATAACATATTAATTATAATTAAGTATACTTTTATACAGCGTGTAAACTAGAATTAGAATAATAATTTTAAAAACTATATTGAACATCCCACTTTATTAATTATAAACAGGTTAGTCGAAATATATATATTGGTTTACTCCACAGAGCGAACAAAAAAAAATTACTCACGCTTCAATTTCAATTCTTTCGCGAACATGTCATAATACTTAACTATATATCACATCGCAAATCGATAAGGACCAAGACTAATCCAAACAAAATGGTTGCTAACGACGTAAAAAGTTACTAATGTCCAAAGGCGGTGCCTTACAGGCCCGACCCTCAAATGGGCTCCTATTCTGACATCTTCATCCATTTCTCATTTCGTCGACTCCATTCTACGAATTTTGATTAATGACAGAGTACCTGTTCAAAGGGCCATAAAGCCTTAAACGACTTGTCTTAAATGTCTCTATTAATCTAAGACACATGCGCCTGAGTTTTTTTATCAAACGACGATACCCCACAGCTGTTTTGTTTAATTTGCATTTTTATATTTCCGTTCGAATATTTTTCATTTCGGTCGTTGTTTTTCTGTGTCGACGCGTTTGATTATTAAATAGATATTTTTAGGAATACAAGCTGTGTAACGAATTTGTGAATAAGATTGCATTTGAAAAATAAATAAATTTAAAAATATGCAATTAATTCGTTTAATATAGTTAATGTATCACTTTCATTTCTAACACTCATTTTGTATAAAAAGCAACATATTTATGATTCAAAAAGAAGTATAATCGTAAATTCATTAAGACTTACCACTTAAGAAAATATCCAACTGGATTCCAAATAAAATCTCCAATACACATTCCGTAATAAATAAAGAATCACTATCAATCTTGTCACTCATCCACTAAATAGGAGGCACAGTTATTTCTGAAAATATCCGACATCAACTACACATCGTTAACTTTCAAAATATATAAAAGTATTAAAAGTTTTAATATATCACCTATTTTTTGACATAATTGATTTAGTTTATTGTCTTCCGGTATCTCATTAAAGAGGACATTTATTTTTTGTTTTTTATTAATTGAGAATGAGCGACATATCTCGTCGCGAATTGATTTGTAACTATGCATCTAATTGCCAACATAATAGACCACTGGAGATCACTCGTCACATGTCACTTGAAGGGCGGCTCCGAAAGCAAAAGTTTGCGCGCGAAAAACACGAATAGCGAAAACAAATGCGAATCGCGCGCGATCGCCTCCGCGGAACTGTCAATTAATTCACGAAAATTACATCGGGCGGTGTATAATAAACGTCTGAACCCGCATTGAGCTAGCTGTCAAATCTACGGCCCGTCATAGTCCGCTGCCATGAGTGGGCCCGCACACATGCGTGCGTGCACGTGCAGCCATGGACACCAACACACTGACAGACTCCAGCGGAGCGCGAACGTACGCACACAGACATGAATCATACACTCGCGTCTGTGTAGGGGCGGGTGGGAGTGCGAACATGCAGCGTGCTTTTAACGCGGCCAGACGAAATGATGCCTAACTGCAAAAGGGAGCGTGGACGATATCGGTTTTACAAAATGGCTGGTTATACGCCAGTACACGCGCCTATGTGGCGATCACATGAGAGATTAGCTGAATGCGTGTGAATGCATGTAGCCGGTACGGATGGGCGGGAAACGCCACGGAGATCCGACGTTTCTGCGATTCGAATCAGACGAATGATTTCTTATTCAACCTTTCGTTTCTTAACGTTGTAATTAAGACGTCAATATTAATTATGCTTGTCCGTGAGCATCGGAAATACTTCTTAATTTCATAAATAGTCCCTAAAGCAACAGACAAATACTTAATATTTAATATAAGTGTTTAGATAGTCACTGTTTCATGAATTATTGAATTTGAAGTAAATCAGTGAATGTAATGTAACAAAGATTGAGAAAAAGCAGCAGGAATAAATAAATGTTTACTACTTGATCCGCACGTAGGAACAAAAAGGCGAGCACAACTTCCCTTTGATTTTCAGCTATCGCTTACTTACACACACATCCACCGGTTTCACTCGAACTTCGAACTGACTCGGGACGCGGGGGCCCGTGCGAAATTGAAGTACGACTTTATGTTAATCACGATTGAACTGTTAATCGCGTGGCGAGCACGTGACAAAACAAACGATCACTACACACACATGAGCGGGCGAGGATTCGCAATTTGAAATTCGAATTCCATTTCCGTGGAATCCGCGCCTCGCGACGCGACGTGTGATGTCCTTACCTGAAACAAATGACAGTCCGGTTAGTTATCCATGAAAATGACACTTAGCAATACTGGCAGCTTAGAAATAATTTGTAAAACGAAGTCGTTCGATTCCAATTCAAATGCCGAACGAGCTCGTAAAGTTTGCAACATGCTAAAATAATCTATTATTTATTCATCAACAGACAGCAATAAAAAGTAACTGCCTATAGTTTTTTTCTTGAATAGCAAACAGCGATATGACAGTATAATGCCATTCATTATGCGCTATCTTTGCCCCAGGAAAAATATTTTCAAAAAGTCATTGGCTCTTAATATCTTTGACCCGTTTTATCAGTTTAGTTCATACGGTATCAGCGGGTCGGGGCTCAGATAACTGGGTCAATGCAATAGAATGAGGAATCTTTTATATAATTGTCAAGTTCATTTCAACCGTCACTTTTGCGCTTTCATCCGTTATTTAAATTTAGAAGAAATAAAATCCATTTGCAAAAAGCTTTGTCAAATCTTAGAACGGTTTCTTTTTTGCAAAACAGAAGTAAATAACGTAAAGCGAAAGATGTTTTTGTTATTCATAATGAAATGTTTATGTAGCAACTAAGTAATTAATTACCGTGAACCCAAATATGCACTTTTAATGCTATGATTAATTGCGTAGAGATAGCAAAGGCAATAAATTTATGAAAAAAATATAAACATCAGCGCTTTATCAGTGAAAACACATTAATTAAAAATGATTCCGCGTGGAATTTTGTAAACATAGACGGTGACGGAATTAATAAAAATTAATTTATTAGTTTTCTTATCGGCGCAGCAGACGCATATTCTAAAAAACAGGTGAATGAAGATAATGGCTATTTTAAACAATGCTTTGAAATTTGAAAAAAGCTTATAATGCATTATAAATACATACATACCTTCACGCCTTCATTCCCACAGTGGGGTAGGCAGAGCTACAGAATTACCAACAACTCCAAAAACTTTTTGATAACTCTGTAACCACAATTTGCACAATTAGGTTAAGATGTTTAACAGTGTATATTAGTGACAGGTAGCAAGCCCATCGCCTAACAGTACTACAAGCCTTTATTCCCTTAGTCGCCTCTTACTACTTCCACGAGAAGACTTGGATTGGCACTATTCTAAGCCGGCAACCACACGGCCAGATGCATTATATTTATTATAATTTACGAGATTGCTGGACAAACGCTTGAAATTGAAACACTTAATTGGCTTTCAGAACTAAGCTATTGTTAGGCAAATAATAAAGCAACTCCAAGTTGAGTGCCACTCAAGCACAATAATGAAGACGTTACCATTTTCCACCAGCAGAATGATGTATCTACCGTGAAATTTTAGAAAAATACGACTTCAAAACGCCCCAGAGTTATTACATTAATATATTTACCAACACGGCTATTATTACGTTTTCATGTACTCGTTGGCGCATAAATTAAAAAGTTGTCAGTTTTTCTTTTGTCCCAACCCTTATTTGGTATTCATATTTGATATTTGGATATCACAAAGGACCGCTTTCAAATGGAAACACGAAACGTTACACAAGAAAAACCTGTTTCGTTACTAAAGTGGGAACGCAAAAGATACAAATTGTAAAAGAGGCAATCGCACATATTACGATGTAGTCTAATCATATCACAAGTACCAAGCTACTATAAGCTCTATACCGCGAGAATAAGGGGTTTTATTTATAGCAATCACGATCTACCGGCTCAATTATGGTCATATTGAATGAAATATGGGCTAAGTGAGGGACATCAAAGGGCGCAGGGCTCTTTATGAAATGTGAACTTTGAAATATGTACTGCAATAGGGCACCCTTTTTAATTTGTCCCAGACTATGAACCGTGGCGAAATAGGGTCTTTAAAATATGTTAAAAAACGGGGTACGTCGTCGATCGATGATTTCGCCCGCGTCGGTACCTCTAGTTGGTAATTTGTGACTATTTCGTCCGAATTTCGTGTTTCTTATTGCTTCCGCAACGAATTTCGTGCGACCCACAAGAGTGATTGGACGTATCGGGTATTCGCCGGCAGCGGCCGACTCCAATTTAGTTTTTCGGATTAGATACGGCGCACATAATAACATAATTGGACTAATAACAGGCCGCGTCGGGCCCGCCGTGCCTTACAATTCACTTTCCAAATTGGTTTATTTTTTTACCTCTTATCTGTCTAAAACTATTATGATTTATTATCAAATTTTCGTGCAGGCAAATTACGGCCTCGCTTTTCGTAAATGCACCCACAAGCCAGTTCTCTCTTTCTAACGCGTTGCGGAATCGAGAGCGGGATAAGGACGAAGATAAGTCATTGTATTTGCTTGGAAGCCGCGAGGCTTACACGGCTTAGAGTTGTATATGGAATGATTTATATCGCTTTTTATAATTAACTGGTACAATAATTAGCCGGATTAACATGTAACAAGGACGCGCCTCTCCTATTTCTCAACGTCACGGAACTTATTAAAAACCTAAAAGTTTAATTATAAAAGACCGCTTGGATCCGGAAGCTTGAAAAACGAAACGCAAAAAGTTACATCTAGATTAGATTGGTTCGACATTTAAAAACAATTATTCGAAAAAAGAACAAAAAATTGTGTAGGTATTTTATCTGTCAACATTCCATTGCAGACTTCCAGGAGCTGCAATTTTCTGCCAGTAACAAAGTATTATTTTTTAATAAAATACTGGTATAAGTGAAATAGTGTAAGCGACAAATGTTCATGACAAGCGGCTGCATTAAACATGAGAGCTGCCACCGAAGTGAATTACCATAAGTACAAAAACTCACTTTTCACATTCGTCTTATACAAAGCCGCCATTCTCGACTAACGGTCATTCGTGGCAGATTTTATTATAATGTGAAACTAATTAAGTTAAACGATGTAAACGTAATGTTCTAAATGATAAATGCTACACGATTTCGTGTTTTATGTATAATATTTAAATCTCATTTTAATTTGACAGCGTGGGATAATTCCAACGGAATATAGTTCGAAATTTGAAAATGCGCGGTCAAAAGCCAGAGAGAATTTTCAAGAATTCTTTCGCCGCGCTACGGAATATTTTAAGGCGAAAAATGTTTTCGCAAATGCATTTTATGATTTTATGTGAAGCCAAAATCGTTATGTGGGATAATAAGGTATAAAATATCTCTATTCCTACTCAAATCACATTAATTTATTATGATATACCACGTTAATCTTTCTCTTCACAATTTTACAACATACAACTAAAAAAAAATAACAAAAAAAACAATACATTTCAATAACTAACTAACCTTAGCGTCGCTCAAATACAAAATGTAGTAAAACCTTCACACTTACGATATACATAGTACATAATGTAACATTCATGAAGCTCAGATATCGCGAGTGAGGCGGAAGAGACCTCCGACAAAGGACAATGAGCCAGGGCTGTGCCACACAAATATTTGCATTTTTTATACCCCGTGAATGCCCCTCATAATTCATAAAACTTTTTAATTATGCTTAGGGCTTAGTAAAAAATACCTTGGATTTTTAAATTTTGATGCCAAGTACAATAGATTCAGTTTTTGCAAACGTTTTGCTTATTTTAGGGGCGCATAATTATAACCAACAAGTATAAACACAATAACCCTATCCCATGTCTATACATACTCCAATGCTAGAGGATAGATAATTTATTACCAGGCAAATTGTATTCAAAACTCTTTGCTTGTATATCTACTGTCTATCCTGACATATTCCACCACCATGAAGTCTCTGAATATGGAAACTGCCGACAGTAGTCAAAGCTGTTTTATTACTATACCTCCACACACAACAAATAAATTTAGCATTGTTTTACTGCTGTCAACAATGTCAATATTCATAAACTTCATGGACGTGCATAGTGTCAAGATTGACTTCTTATCTGCCTAGTACTGTTGCTTACTAAAGACAATGTCGTCGCAAAACATCGAATATCGATTGTGTTGAGAATTTGAGATGTATACATTAAGTCTTACTCCGAAACACTACGACAGTCCCAACAAAACTACACGATTTAACAAAATCCCAGAAGGATATAAATAAATCATCGCGGCAACCCTGCGTCCGACGCGGCGCCCGGACACGTTTCAGGATCATGAATTATGGCGCAGGCCGATGTGACTTTTCAATTTGAAATCATCAACCTGGAATTAATTTCATTTTTGAACCCCATTATTTCCGTTATCTACTCGCGAATCGCGCAATATGCGAGATCCACATTATTGCCGCGCCGACAAAAATATTTCGCGGTGACGGCCGTTCCGATATTGGTAATTTAATTCTGTATCGTTTTAATTTATTTGGCTTTTCGCGCTCGACCAATACGCTGCAATCGTCATTTCGTGTAACTAATTTAATAATAATATTATTTTATTAAAATGTTGACGATAACTTCTCGCGTTCGCATTGGTAGGTAGGTGCTCGACTTTTTCCTTAACGGCTATAACAAAGGTGTTCTTAATTTAAAAAGAATGTCGAAAATGTCAGGCATGTAACAGAATTCATCTATCAACTGGGGTAAAAAATACGTCTTCCGCACCCGTGTAGGATTCGTCTGTAACGCACAAATCTGTCATTGATACAGTTACACAGAACGTAGAACAGTTCTATTCATAATCCGAGTCGTTGACGAAAATAAAGAAGTAGACGCAACAATAAATTTAATACGGATTGTTTTGAAAACCGAGGTTCCGTGCACGTTCACTGACCCGAAATTCTTTTCGAAATTTATCGCGTTCTAATTTTAAATTGTCAAACGACGCTAGAGAAATTCGCGAGTCGCTTGTTTTTAATTTCACTTCGAAAATAGAACAGCATCGGGAAGGATATAAAATAAATGAGAAGCTGTATCAGATGGGAGCGGAACATTCTAAGAAAGCTCGCCCAAATCCCTGAAGAGGAACCTTATAACAGAGCTAATATTAGGCAATCATTTCCTGTCAAAAGGGAGGCGGGCGTGGGAGGCAGGGAGGAAATACCTCCTCGTCTCAGATTTCGCAGTCACCGTGTTCGGTGTGAATCTGAATTTTTATTTTTTGCTATGTGATGAATGGATTTTTAATATCCTAGCAGCTGTCTGGGTTCGAAGTTTTGATGGATATTTTCTCGTCGTTTTGTATCGTAATATTTTACCTACAGAAAACGTTTACCAAACGTTAGATATTTAGGGACACTCTGTAAAAAATACTGGTAGTAATTGCCGTGTAGAAAATTTCCTTGACTGTATATTGGATGTTAAATAAAAAAATGCACATGCTTTAAAAAACATGGGAACTTCAATGTCGCCGTCATGTCCGACAAGGTATAGTTAGACAGGCAAGACAGCATCCAACGTCTCAATACAGGGTGTAGCAAAAAACAGTCCGGTCTCACGGCACGACTCTATTACTGAACCGCGAATAAATAAAACATGGGCCCTTCTCACGTGCACCCCGTAGCTAAAGTACTGGAGAAAACCGCTACCTAAATACGACTTTATTATCAAAAGGGTAAAGGCGTGTGCAGATCTTTTTGAATGGCTTGTTTGAGATACTTCTGCTGCTTGACGTACGCAAGCAAACTCGTATGTGTTGATGTTAACTCTCGATTCAGATCTGATTTGAAACGCTTTCTCGTTGGGTTGGAATTTTGGTAGAACGTTTAATTTGAGCTTCGAGTTTATTTTGAAATGGAATGAACATGATTTTTAAACTAAAGTTGTGCAATGAAATGTATTTATTTGTTTCTAGATTTCTGTAACAACATTGGTAAACAGTGCAGTGCTTTGGATACACGCTACAGCTTAGATTTTCAGAAACAAATGGGCTCAGTGTGCTATAAACTTCAGTATAAAGCAACTTGTTTACCCATTATCTATCGCTTCGTATCGATCGTAAAACAATCGAGCAGAAAATACACAAATCATGCCTTGAATTTGCCTGAGAAGAAAATCAAAACAAGAGTGACAATAAAAAGTAAAATCATGCTGTATTTTTTCATTTATCTATACCTAATACAATCATCTACATAATATTAATTATACCTAATAAATTACATTACTCAAAATGCCCCGCTACTGACGGTTAAAAAAAGCTGTCCACACACAAGCTCCTAGCAGATCCGAACTATCAAAACGCTATGTGTGTGGCGATCGCATAGATCAACTAATGGCCGTGCGTCTGAGCATCGGGTGACCATGTTAAATTGAAAAGTCTTGAACAATCTGTGACAATTCATATATGTCAGTTTAACCATGACATTGAGATAGACAAGCTACAAAAGTGTACACATATTTATGAACTCGATTGTACGTGTAAGGATGCAATGAAGCGGAACAGCAATGAAAGCTACTAATTATTTGTACATTTAGACAATTTGGTGTGTCAAAAAGCTTAAAAATCTACCAGTGGGTCAAAAATCAAATTCATATTTGGAATTTAAAATTCAAATTTAAGGTTAACGGTAAAACTTGGTGTCAGTTTTCAACCGAAATTAAGAAGCATATCAGTCTATCAACAATTATTGTAATTTTTTGTAAAGAGTTTACATACTTACAAACTAATATGTTAGTTATATCAGGGGGAAATATCGGGGGACTATGTCACACCGATTGACCTAGTCACAAACTAAGCTCTAGGCTTGTACTATGGGTACCTACTGAACAACGATATAAATAGGTACTTATATAGAGAAATATATACTTAAATACAATGTCTAGTCCGCATGGTAACCCCAACTGCGCAGATGACAATAAGAAGATGCGCAAGCGTCGACCGGTACATTAACGCGCTCGCCATAGTTGGCAGCTCTGGCCCCTCCCGTTGGCAACCGCCATCTAGTGATGGACGGGGGACTTTATCGATACTAATTTGTGTAAGGAAGTGAATATGTTGATTATTGTAATTTAAATATGAAGAGATGCTTAAAGTATGAATATAAACTTTGAAGTGGCAACCACGTGGGTGTTACGATATTTCTTTTTCGATCTAATTCTCTCTCTTTTATTGGTAGAACAATGAGTGGGAAGGCATGTTATATGATGATTCTGTGTATTATTTGAATTCACTGGAGATACAAACAGGATAGGAGGGTCATGTCCAGTTGTGGACGCCTCCCGGCAGTTACATTGATGATACTTTTGGCGAGATTTCTCATTTAAGCTTAGTTTTATTTAGATTATCAGCTACGTATGTATTGGGTCATACAGCACCATGTAATTATTATAATCACGAGTACGTAAACAACCAAATTGGTATGGAGAAGGCGAATGAAATGAACATGACTAGATGGTAAGAGAGATTCAAAGAGAACCTAGAGAAAATTGTAATCTCAAGAATATAGTAAGAATACAAAATTAAATAGGTTGCCAACACTGAGGAATAAAATTATTTTTTTATAGGCTGGTAATTTCATTGGTTCTCAACACTCGCGGACACTGTTGTTGTAAGATAAAGGATACGATGGTGGTAGCGATTAACTTAAATCCCTACAAAAATGAAAAGTTATCGACATAAATTCAACGATATTTCAAATCCCTAATGCAGTTTCACTGTCTATTGTTTTTCGAAATTCGCCAACAAGACTAATGTCCGCAGACTAGGAATGTTCAGGCTCACCACCAAAACCCTGAGGCCGTATCACGAGGTGTTAATACCTAACAACTCACAAGTGAAAGGGACAGCGATATCTGACTCCGATAGCTCTATCCCTTTCTTTGACTGGAACTTGGCAGGTCTTAACAGCTAATACGGCCTCTGGCATAGGTTCAGACCGGCTGTCGGTGAGTCTCACCCCACTTGGCACCAGCTTTCTTCGGAGTGGCAGGATAATTTGTGGCTGTGGTATTAAATTGATCGCTAAGCTTTTTAATGTTGCGTTACAAAGTTTGAGATGTAGTCGGCCATCATTACTATTGGCGTAGAATGGGAGTGTAAATTGAAACGAGTTTTATCCAAAAGAGTATTTCCAATAAGTGGTTTTTAAATCACAACAGCGTATATTAAAACGTCGTAGATTTAATTCTTAAGTATCAACTTAGATGTCAATCATTTCAAATCGATACATATTAAAACAAAGTTCCCGGAGTAGGTACCATTTATCTATAAAAAATCACGTTTGTTATATGGGAGCCCCCCTAATATATGTATATTTTTTTATGTTTTTAGTATTTGTTGTTATAGCGGCAACAGAAATACATCATCTGTGAAAATTTCAACTGTCTAGCTATCATGGTTCGTGGCATAGAGCCTGGTGACAGACAACGGACACACGGACAGAGGAGTCTTAGTAATAGGGTCCCGTTTTTACACTTTGGGTACGGAACCCTATCAAATTCATACAATTTCCACCATCAACTAGATAATTTTTCAAGAAAGTTTATGTATGGGTGTTACAGAAAGATCACATAATCTGAAGCGAAGCGAGGGCGGGTCGATATTTAAATCATAAATTAAATGTCTATTGTTACTTTCAGTTTTATTTGCAGTAGTTAAATAAAATCATAATTATATATTTGGTTATTTTTACTCTATTTTTTATAGAGTAGGTACGCGAAGACTGAAACGCTAAAATAAAATTACCTACCTTACCTATACTCATGGAACTTAGAATGCCCTTCTTGCGTTTGTCTAGGTGTTATAGACCTCGGTGTGTTCAAAGAATGAATAAGTACCCTATGTGAAAACATCTCAGTTATCATTTACTTTAAATTATCACTGGCACAAATGATTAAGTGATAACGAAATTAGAACACTGTATTGAAACTGCTCAGACTGTCAAAGTGTCGATCTCTTCCATTTGAGCTAATAGAACCAACTGCCACGTATTTTTCGTTAGGGTATCAAATATTTAAAAATCGAACACCAACCACTGACGTATGATTTTACGACGATAATTCAATCAATAAAATAAATAGTACTCAACGCATCTCTGTGACCACGGAGGTAATAATTTAAAGGATAACACGAGTGATTGTAATTGTTAGATGTTATGACAACGCCGTGCACATTGTGGCAGTTAAAGATGGAGTGTGGGGACGGATATTTATTTATTTATAACATTGAGAGGCAGTAAATTAGCGCTGAATTTACGGTCGGCGCAGGAGTGATCGCGGGCTATTTTCGGCGTCTGCGCATGATTTAAACAGTTCCCGGTGGCCCGAAACTGAAACCGAAGGGATAGGCAACACTGT
The DNA here is from genome assembly GCA_927399475.2 of Acleris emargana. Lineage (NCBI taxonomy): Eukaryota > Metazoa > Arthropoda > Insecta > Lepidoptera > Tortricidae > Acleris > Acleris emargana. The sequence goes on along the minus strand of OV656844.1, from coordinate 3,078,583 downwards.
TGTTGCAGTAAATTAATGGCCAATTATAATGCAATTGTATGCCTGTGTACGGAAGTTTGAACTTGAAGAATTGTCTGCCCGTGGAATTTAAAGTGCGCCTTTAAATTTAATAACATACAATTAGCAATGTACAAGTTGCAGAACATTATCAGAAAATAATTTTTCTCAAAAAATTACTGTAAATATTATCGGAAACATTTGAGAGCATTGAGAATGTTCTATTTCCATACTAAATTTAGGAATATTCCTAGAAATTTCCGTGAATTGTCATAAGAAACTTTCACAATTTGAGAAGTGCCTTTTCGGTACAATGCTACATACAATATACATATAAATAAAGTTCAAAATGATGATAGTTTGGCTGTTTTTCTTGATTTTAATCATGAAAATAGAACTATTACTATATTACATTTAACGATTCTGGAATATATTATACTTATGCTTCATAAATTTACCAGTATTTATAAAAATAATAAATTTCGTTTATTTTCGTTTTTATACATACATACATAAACTCACCCAGAGTGGGGTAGGGAGAGCTACAGAATTACCAACAACTCTAAAAACTTGTTATTAATCCTTTACTTAAACACATTTTACACAAAGGTAGCCCATCGCCTAACAGTACTTCAAGCCTTTATTCCCTTAGTCGCCTCTTGCGACATCGACGACGGGAAGATGGAGTTGCACTATTCCAACCCGGCAATATATTTATTATTATTTATTTATTAAACCTCAAGCATATTAAATCCTTTAAAACCGGCAGACAAGAGGATCGCTTAAATCATCAAGTCTAGTCTGTCTTCAACACGTACTATTTAGTGTCTTTATTTATTGTCTTTAAATTACACCTGTCGTGTGAACACGACATAACAATAGTCCAGAGTCACGACCACATACGTGCCCCTAATCCTTCGTCTGGGATATTTCTGGCGATACTGGCCAATTACAATAACGCCAGTGCCAAAAACACAATATTGGGTTGATTTTGTTGAGAAATAAATGACACGGGCTTTGAAGTAGAAAAGCATTTAAAAAGATTTTTAAAAATCGAACAGTTGTTGGTGATATGGTACTTTTGTGAGTAAAAATTCAAATTATAAGCTGCCAGTTAATCATTGATGAAAAATAGATTCAAATACAGTAAATTAAAGTACATAAAGTAGATGGGTGAATTTCAACAAGCGTCAAATTATCCTAATTTAGGTGGTATTTTTTATTTTGTCAGTAGGGTTCACAATTTTAAGTGTAATGGACGTCATTAGTCATAATTAAAACAGTGTTAAAATGGCCCTTCATTAAACCAAGTCTTTTAAGATATATCGAATTTTCTAATTATATACCACCAAAATTGCTATAATCCACCAAAATTACTTTTCTAAAATCAAAACACACGATCAATAATGACATATCGGGATAGTTAAAATAATAATCGTTAGGGAATTATTCTTGTTATTATTTAAAACCAACAACGTATTTTTTTTATATAATAAATAGTTATTGTTTGGTGTTTATATAATTTTGGTGGAACAAGGAATTTTGACCATTTTGGTGTCTTAGGAAAAGCCACCAAAATTGTATCACCAAAATTAGAACTTGTACTTTTTTATTTTATTTAACCTGAATATTTTAATTTTATACAAATTTAACTTCATATAGTTAAAGAAACACCATTAAATACCCAAAATAATTTAAACACAATTGTTTTTTTGCAAAATAACAAGTTATCTAAGTTATCACAATTATAAAAATGTATTTCGTACCACCAAAATTAGATACTTATGTACTTAGAGGGAAGATGCAGCAAGACGGTATAAATCTTTCACCATCTAATCTATCGCTGGAACTGAACGAACGGCTGACGCCATATTTGTTTGTTTAATCACTTTTTGTTCGATCATAAAATCATTTTTTTTAATATTCACCACCAAAATTGACTATTTCGCAAGGACAGTTTTATTTACACTGTTCCCAGTTTATTTTTATTTGCAAATGCAATAATTGTAATCACTACATAGTATAAAACAAAGTCGCTTGCGCTGTCTGTCCCTATGTATGCTTAAATCTTTAAAACTACGCAACGGATTTTGATGCGGTTTTTTTTAATAGATAGAGTGATTCTTAAGGAAGGTTTATATGTATAATACATTCCACGCGGGCGAAGCCGCGGGCGGGTCGCTAGTATTTTATAATTCCTTAACTAATAGGGAATAGAGGTAACTAAAATATCAATCTAGTTGAGGCTTAATAACTTTGTACCACGGTATATCAGTGTATGCGACAAGTACTGGACACGACACCAAAATTGATTTTGGACTGTTTTTTTTTTTTACGATAAACATGATAAGTTATTAACAATTTTAACTTTGGCTCAATATGGTACTTTGTGTAAGATTTTCTAGAAAATAAATAGTTTTCGAATAAATGTACTTTACAGCCCAATTATCACGTCCGCCGCTAAAAAATGTGGTTGGGATAATTACCCAGATACGGTATATCATGTTAGTCAACTTAATCTAAAGATAAAATGTAGTTTTTAGTGAAATCACTAGCGAAATTATGAGCTTACGATGTCTTTATCACCAATGGTTCAGTTGAACCTGTGGTTGAACATCTTTACAAACACAAAAAAAACAACTGCACAAATTTATTCCATCAACTGTCATTGTAAACATCGCCTTACTCGCTCATTTTTCCACACTAATTTACAATGTAAGGTACCTAAACTTACCACTCAACAGTAATTAATGTCACATCACTTAATTAGACATGAAAGCAACAATCGTAATTTGTACAACGACTCATCAACAACGAATTAAAAAAATATAACCATGTATTGTACTAAAAAGCTCAACACAATGGGAAGTTAATTTTTAGTGCAAGCTTCGTTATAGTACCGAATGCGAGTAAAAAAGCTGATTGGGTTTTTTAATGTGCAAAGTCTAGTTGAAAGTTATAAATGTTCTTTTAATAAATGTGTTTATTTTGTAGATTTGTGGCGGCGGTTAACCCCACCTGTCAGTAATATATGAGTACAAAATACCATGTTAATGTATTTTTCTTCAATGCCTGTGCAATAATTTGCTTAGATGTAATCTAGGAATAATGCTATGTTTGTACGCAGAAGGGTCGATAGTTATGCTTAATAGCATAATCAACTATGTTAAGTACATGGTTCAGCAGCAATGACAGCCTGTTTTTACTTACACATGCACTTTCTTTTTTCAAAGCCGTTATTTGAACCTAAGTTATACGTTTTAAAATGTTAAAAATGTGTGAAGTTACGTAATAAAAATTTAACACTGGCCATTAATACTTTTTATTAACAGTTAAAAGCCGAGCAAAAACGTGTTCGAAATATAAACAAAAGAATATTTCTAGAGCGTTCTAGAGCAGGCGCGAGGCCGGTGACACGATACCGCGGGCCACGTTCGGAGCACATAAATAACGGACGCTGCTTGTTTTACCAATAAAATTGATTCCTTCGCGAATCACCGGCCCGGATGGATTTTGTTTTAAATTTCAAAGTTTAAATTTGGAATTGTTGCGTTCGATCATATGCTATTTAAAAAAAACATTTCATCGTTGAATTATTTTAGAATTTAGCCTTCCATATTTACGTAAGTATTTTTAAAATGTTAAAAGGGGTCGATTATGTTTTATGTTCCGAACGATTTTAATCGGGATAAATAGAAATAAATGTCAGTATTTAGTGTGATATTGAGAATTGCTTTCAAATTTAATAATAAATCACATAACAAGTGTAACAAACCTATCGCGTTCTAAAAACAAGTCATATTTCACTGTCGCTTCATAAAACTACATTTAACACAATACAGTAAAAAACCGTGTTTTAGAAACACGATTACACGCTTTATAAATCACACACTGACATTGTCCTTTGATCGCTATTTATCGGAAACACATAACTGATACACGCGTGCCGAGCGAAATCAATGAAAAATCGTATCATTCAATGACAGTATCTCCCATTGTACCCAATAATGATATATCGGGCCCAGACACATAATGCGACGTTCAATATCGGTTATCTTCAATGCAAGGCTGAATATCGTTTAATAGAATATTAAAATACTATCAATCAGAGAACTCTGCATATTATTATGTAACGCGGTTATCGGTTTCACGGTCTTTTAAATTTATACATTGATTGAACATTAAAAACTCACTCATTCGCGAATAAATTACGATCGTTGACAGAATAAGCCCCTTTAAAAATTCGAAATTCGAATTTATAAACAGCCAGTTTATTGGCTTATTTTCCAGGGAGCGTTTGACGTAGGTTTCCCGCGTAAATAGTGTTGTCTTTATTATTTATCGTAGGAGGAAACAGAGCAAACCAAAAGTGTCCGCGGGACGGAAGCAGCGGGACGGCAAAGCAACGGAACAAAGAAAACAACGCGTGGCGTTAGTACTTAGCTATTTTAATCCAGCCTTCTGCTGTAAAAACCTTTATATTTCTATATAGGTGAAATAACGTTACGTTAAAAGCATAGGTAATAACGAAAATGTACTACTAAAGTAATACGTATAAGTATACTCTGTTTTTCATGCTAATGTCAAGTCACTGTTTTCTTTCTTTTTTGTATATTGAATATATTTTGTAACGAGGCAATGAATAAGTATTCAAATTGTGAGGTAAAATATAGTAATTATTCGGTATACCTAGGTACATTTTTGGGAACCATGGGTCTATTTAGTACAATCTATTTGTAATAAAATATATTTGTATGACTGTTTGTTCCAAAATAAGTAAATAAATAAAATAATACATTTTAACAGTTTTTGGTAGGTAGGTACTGATTTAATTTTTAACAATGTTATTGAACTTAAGATAATTGATTTTTTAGTATTTACTAAAAAGTTTTTTCTAAAAAGTTAAAGCAAAAGTCCTAACATTCATAATTTACAATTAAATCACATCGCTATTATTCTAACTAAACATAATACATACTTTTATGAATTCCCATTTACTTAAATAAAACCTTTTTAATATTCTTCAACAACATTTATTTTATACCAAATTAATTAATACCACTCCACAGCTCACCCTGTTCTAGATCAAATACTATACTAAATATTAGGTTAGAGCGAAAAGTTCAGAGGAGGGGAGCGTGACGGGAAGCAGGACAAAAAGAAGTGGAGTTGCCGCTAACCTCTTGGGACGCGGCTTAGGCTCTATAGGAACTTTAAATATTAATGCCGCTTAATGTCAGTCTCAGGGAGACGTGAGGCGATTTAAATGGCTTCTGACGGTAGTTTCACATCAGAATGAAAGTAGGAGAATAGGTTTTTTTTGATTATTTAGAAATGTTGAATAAATTAAGACATTTTTTTTAAATTCTTTGCTTCATCATCACCATCATCATGTCAGCCGAAAGACGTCCACTGCTAGACATAGGCCTCCCCCAAAGCTCTCCACTCAGACCAGTCTTGTGCTTTTCGCATCCACCGCGTCCCCGCGATCCTTACAAGGTCGTCACTCCATCTTGTTGGAGGCCTACCTACAGCTCGTCTCCCGGTCCGCGGACGCCACTCAAGAACCTTCTGGCCAATTCTTTGCTTAGTTCAGTCGATCTGTTTTTTCATATACTTATCTGTATTTTTGAAAGGATTTTTTTCCGCATACAAATAATAGAAAACATAGAAGTGTAAACTTTCTAGTTCTTTGTGTAACAATCACCAAGAATCTTTTCATAACTTTGACTTGTTAACTACCTACCTAAGCTATGGTATAGTTATATTTTGGATAGAGTCCAGCAAAAACAATCTAAGAAACGAAAACAATTTTGGACAAAAAACGGCCCCGTGTTCGTTATTACAAGAGTTAACCCTTCGAGCGCCGCTGGCTCCGAATACCTCGTCATAACGTTAAAGTTTCTCGCAGCACATATGCGACCGTTTCGTTTTATTTTCGCCTCCATTTTCCATTTCCGCTAAGCGAAAGCGACTTTCCACGGCGACTTTTTTTCCTAAAAGCTGCGAGTTGCGGTAAAACAATAAAAAAAACAATGTACGAAGAGGAATGGAAACAAAAAAGGTTGTGATAAATCATAAAATGCTCGGACTCGTAAAGTTGGCGAGTAGGTATCAATGTTAACGTTGTGCTCTGGAATTAATGATATTTTAGCGAAGCATAGAAGTTAAAAAGAAACGCTGGGTGGCCATTGTCTACCGATACAAACGTATTCTTTCTCCAGCCCCATGTATTTTTCTAGCATTGCTAAATTATTTACACATAAAGTTAAGCGTTTTTAATTACAACACTATTACATTTTGCATTTTGAAAAACACCATGTTCAAATAGGTACTGAAAAATTTGTTTTTAAAAGAAAGTTTTAGAGAAAAACTAAACTAAGATATCCTAGATGGAAATAAAAATAAGGCAGTTGCTTTTTCGCTTTTGGCATTATTTCTACTAATGTTCCAGCTAATCCAAACATCGAGGAACAAAACGCGTAGCGTAAAAGAAAAGAGTAGGCAATATAAGTAAACGGGAAACAACATAACCAGAACCCATGATTTACTTTAAAAACGAACTCCTCTTCGAGCCCTTGGCACTGAACGTTCCTCGCTCGACACAAATCCCAAGCGGAAAGATTCCATTAAGAAAATCAAAAAAGGTCTGCCCGGTTCCGCGACTATTTTCATTTAGCAAAAACAACCCATAAATTGTCATCTTAACGAGATTTCTGTTTTTGCAGTATTAGCGCCCCAGAGTGTTTGGCGAACAGTGACGTCTCTGTCTTATGGCGTCAGCATGTTGGGAAGAAATGGAGGCGCGAAAAATACGTTAGGTACGTGTTATGAAATCAATCACACCTACTACGTATTTGAATGCTGAGAGATCAATACCTATAGTTAGTTTGCATTAATTCTCGTGTTTTCAGCCTACATTTTCGCATAATTTTCAAAAATCGCACGCAGTGTCATTGTTCATTCCACAACTCCTAGTTTTGCTTTGCTTTGGACATCATACATAACGTTCTTTTTAATGCTAAAACAGCGTGACAAAAAGGACATATACGGAGGACACCGTTGATGTAGGAAAACATATCAATCTTATGTGGTCGTCTTGCACCGTCCTATATACACATAAGTAGGTGTTCTTTTTTCCTTTTCTATCTCTGTCGTAAGATACTCGTATTGGTGTGTTTTCCTGCGGAAACTACGCAGGTTGTTTGATAATATAAATGTTTTTAATATTTATAGAATTATATAATGCTAGACTAAGTAGTACCAATGTAATATTAAATATATTTAAAAAATGACTGACTGCTGAGTTTTTTGTGGCGTTTCTTCTCAGCAGTGGTCTCCTCTTGTGAAGCGCTGGTAGATTCTTGACGAGGAAAAGTGCCCGTGAGGCCTACTTACTGAATCCTTCTCTTTTTTATATATTATTTTTTTAAAGTATGTGAATTATGCCAATGGACATTATGTAAAAAAAACTAGTAATTGTTTTTGATCATTAGTCATTAGTACTCTTACTTTTAGTAACTCATTTATAAATTACCTATGGCAAATAAAGATAATACGAATCCAAATTGTACAACAAGATCATGCGATACCCTGAGCGTTTTGTTCCAGGAAAACTCAAAACTGTATCGTTTTTCATATCAGGTCTAAATCTTGCGAACACGCGTGACTTTGGCAGAGGCAGAGCGCATGCGTGCCGAGCCATCAGACGCTGCGCGCGAGTGCGTGCACCGAGTTATTTATTGCCTCATCAACGATTAGCTTTGTTTATGCTGCCCTTTTAAACCAAAATGGCCGATCTACAATTAAATTGCTACCACAAATTCAACTCCATGTCACTAGTCATACGGTTGTTGATTACTAAATAACCTTTCCATTAGTGAAGCTGTTTGGTTTAATATGGCGGAATAGCACCTTCCATTCCTGGGTTAAATGTAAAAAGCTTATGAATATGTTTGTATGAACCAGGTGCTTATTGTGTCTACTTATTATTGTCTATAAACGTTGTTAATGTGATAATAAATACACATGAGTGTTTTAATTATGCTTCACTATCACAAAATATTTCGTCGGTGATACTGCAAAACTAAGTAAGTAACAAATTTATGATAGAGCAAAATGAACCTTATCGTCTTATTAAAAAGGTCAATTTTTCTCCTTATTAAAAATGTTACTTACGCGGTTATGCATTTCACCGACGATTTATAGCGACATACCTATAAAAGCTTTGTTGGTTACTGTCCTACCGCAGGGAGCCTTATATGGCTGAGTTTATCGCGTGACAAAATGTGGATAAAACATATCCGTCACTTTCTGACACATGTATAAGTATGAGAGTGACGGATGCTTTATAAACATTTTGTCACGCGACAAACGCAACCATACTACACGTACACGTTAGAATAGTTATCGGTATGTATGTATACGCTATCACAGCCGGAGAGGCTAAAGCCTGTAACTAAAACTTGCCCGCGTACATTCATGGCTTAATGCTTATCATGAATTGGATATTTTTAAGGGACAAAATGTAACCTTTTTTATGGCATAGGAAGGCAAACGAGCACACAGGCCACCTGATGGTAAGTGGAAACTGTGACCCATAGACATTCGCATTCACAAGACTACAAATGCACTGCCAACCCTCAACCTATTATAATCTCTATTGGCCAAATATAATTCAATTATTAAAATAAAAAAATAGGATGACATTAGAATTTATAGGATAAATAAACACAACTGCTAACTGACTAAAACACTGTCCAAGTAGATAACTAAAGATCATAATTAAAAAGCCCTTGCTCTAGGGTTGTCACGTGACTTGCCCAAATTATCCGGGCGTTGTGTCATCTTGTCCCAATCCAATATGGCGCCGTAAATCCCGGGGAGAGAAGAGTAGGGGAGAGGGGGGTACGTCACTCAAACTTTCTCTGTACTCCGTCTTACGGTCTCGCTCTTAAGGGTGGGTACGGACAGCACAGACGTCCATTTTTCATTTGACGCCGTCGCATTGGGAGGGTTAGGTTGCGTGTTAAAAGGGCGTGAAATTAAAAATGCGTTCGTGTTTTTCGATTGCGATTATTGCATTGGTTAGTTTCAATCATTGAAATTGATATAAGTAGTTTTGTGTTGTTATTTTTATCACATGTTTTGAAAATGCCTTAAAAATATTGTAAATTAAAAAAGAAACGTAGGTTTTGATAGAATTCCATAGCATCGATAGGTAATTTCGCTATAATAAAAATAAAAAAAGTTAATTGTATAGTGATTGCAACACTTACAATACTGATTCACGTAAAAAATATCTCCATTTAAAATGTAAATTCTTCGAAATCCTATAACATACATACATACATAAACTCACGCCCTCATTCCCAGAGTGGGGTAGGCAGAGCTAAAGTATTACCAACAAGTCTTAAAACTTCTTGATAATTCTGTAACCACATTTTGCACAAGTAGGCTAAAGATGTTTCCCAGTGTATTAGTGACAGGTGGCAAGCCCATTGCCTAATAGTACTAAAAGCCTTTATTCCCTTAGTCCAAATCCTATAGAATTATCGATATTTCTACCTGTTTTTCGTGCGTTTGCTATCCGTACGGGGCCTCTCGGAACTGAGATAGAGTTCGGCCGAAGGATGAGTAATATCTTTTTGTTTTTCCAAGAACATTGGCTGTTCTGATAATCGGTTAGCTTTCCACACAACCTTTTAAATGGAATCGACTTATAAACATGTATTTTATTTATAAAGGTGTTTTGCAAGCGTGAAACAGGTGAATTGTTTGGATTTTAGTGCGTAGCGAAATATAAGAAATCTGTTTATTTTTTTTGCGAAAAAGGGCGCGAGTGACGAAGGTAAACAAATAGTTTTAAAATAAACTTTAGTATGTTTACTTGAATACTTTCCTTTTTACGTAGGTATGTACCTACTGCAAAATTATTTATACGTAAAAATTCAACTTTTGAAAATAAAATAAAATAGTTTCAAAATGTATTGTTTCTTTTTACGAAAAAAGGAAATTATTGACTGCTTTTTTATTGTATTTGTTAATGTTTTTTATAGATATTTACAAATGGATCAGATCACAACTTGTGGTAATAGTGTTACCACTTCAACCGCAGAACAAAGTGGATAACTAGTGGTTTAACTGCGTAATTGCACATTAACTCAAAGGAAGACTTAGCCACGGACGGACAGGTCTCAATAGTCTTTTACGTACGTAGATATAAAGTGTTTATTGGAACGGTCCTAGCTAGAAACTTTATTTGAACTTTTGAGGCCGTCTCGGGTAAACTGCTTATAGCCGATTTTGATGAAATTTAGCATTGAGATAGCTTTGGAAAAGCTTATGGAATAGATTTATCTCGAAAAACCTAGTTCACGCAGGGCAACAATAATACGTCAAGATTTATACAAACGGAAATCAATATAGTTTATTCTAAATTGGAACTGTGAAAAATTGACCTCAAGATTTCATTAGTAAACTCTATTAAAAATACAAATAATGTTTTTTTTATTGAATCCGAACCTAAGCATACGACAGGTTAATACACTAAATAGTCATTTTATATTTAACATACCTAGTATTGTTTTTTTTATTCGAACTGATGTTCGATTATATAATTATTAAATGTAGAGTCACGGCATCTACCCACAACCCCAATTAAATTCCCCAACAGTACCTACCAATCTATCATTATTTAAGCAATCCTCAATTTCCCGGAAATGCTCCGAATTGTGACGTAATTGGAACCCACAACCTATAATCTTGTTAGCTCCCTCACTCTACATAGAGACAAATAAAGATAGGTATTGGTTTTCAATATAACGGTCATTCATCACATAGCCTTAGCGCTCCAGGGGGTGACTGTATTAGAAAACCTTCGTCAGGTAGACGTGTCTATCGCTATCTATCGTAGGTATCTACATTCTACAACGAGAATAAAGCTTTATCAAGGTTAGATAGGTATTAACTTTGATATTTTTTAATCTGGTAATCTAACTTTGTAACATTACTTTGAGTCTCTAGGGCAGAAACATTCTCATCACATCCCTTGGGCTGTAAGTGCTGATAAAGCACTATGAATATTTTTATTGGCATAGACGCGAAAACGTGTACTGTTGAAATATAACGTTAGTTGATGATCATAAGGCTGCTTAAATATATCAAAGCGCAATTTGAGACTGACTGACAGATGACTTTACTGACATGATAAGGAATATGAATAAGTCACGAATATTTAAGCTTTTGAACTGGTAGGGTTCCGTGCCGGAAAAGGAAAAAACGGAATCCTTATAGGACCACTTTGTTATTCGTCTGTCTGTCCGCATGTCTGAAACTACATATCTCCGAAACGCGTGGAGGTATCGAGTTGACATTTAAATTATATACTCAAGTTTACAGTCCCTTGAATCTGTACAAAAATCAAGCTTCTAAGTAAACGTAAAAAAAAGATACGACCGTTTGTTTTTTTTTACCCTATTTGTCGAGACTCGCCTTTCCTTAATCAAGATGTATAGCATTTTATTTTCCATTGACCTAGAACAATGTGGTAAGTAATACCGTCTACCTACATAGTTACACAAACTCACGCCTTCATTCCCAGAGTGGGGCAGGCAGAGCTAAAGAATTGCCAACAAGTCTTAAAACTTCTTGACAATTCTGTAACCACATTTAATACCGTCTTATACAATTAATACAGGGAAAAATCATACAATGATACATTTATAATTAAATCAATAAAAAAACAAATAAACTATATTTGGTATTATCGGTTTTATATTTTCTGTATTGTGCTGTTGATGTCCTTAACCTCCTGAGGTTCCTTGTACTAATATTAGTACATAATACGACCATTGAAATAAAGATCTAGTGCAAAGGAAATAAAGTGGTATTTCTTTTGTTTCTATGATTAATGATCAATCTAGAAAATTTACTTTATTATCATCTGTAATAGATTCATATTCCATTGACAAATTTCGTTGTATGGTGGGTCTTAGGAGGTATAAATAAATAAATAAACAAGGCAATTTATTATTTTATGCAAGGAAAGGTTCAAATTTTGAATTGAGTTAACCCTCAGTGGGCGAGTCCGGCTCGCACTTGTCCAGTTTTTTTTTCTTGTACTTATTTGTTTTGTGAAACTTTTTTTTACACTAAATATGTAAACTTAAAACATTCCGGCATCATTATTAACAACAAAAAGCTCAGTAACTTTTAGAAAAAGAAACGCACTTAAAAAACTAAATCCTACCAGTATTTTGCCAAACACGGTCAGAAGATGTGATAAGATAGCGAATACTGCCGTAACAGTCAGCGCCCAAATGCCTCGTTTTCATACAAATTGGACGCCATTGCGTACACTAGGCACTTAACTTGGTGAAGATAACATTTCTTTAGCAGGTGGTCCTGCTCATCAAAACGGCCGGAATGGACCTTCCGGTGTTTTAAAAATATTTAAGTTGCGTTTTCTTGGCTGTTTGTGTTGAGAAACCATGGAATAAACGAAGAGTGTATTTTATATTTATTATTTTTCGGTTTTTTTTAAAGTCGTTCTTATTATTAAAATATGATTGTATCAACTGACATTTTTCAAGTCCAAATATTGTAAAAATATCTGTGCTGTGCACATTCCACCTCGAAAAATTCAAGTCATGAACCGTTCTGGGTTCATAAAATTAGTTAACTACTTTTTAGAATTGAACCTTCATTCATTATAATAAACATTTTATCAAACCAAATATTATGGCTTATTTTGTTTCCTCTTCGACCTTGAAATGAACCAAAAACGTCAAAATTTACCAAAACCTCTATCTATTGAACAAAACGCAATGATATACGATCAGTACGATCACACAATTACGCACTCATTATGTTATTCATAATGACCATTGTATTGTCTATGAGAAAAAAATGGCGGGAAATAGAATGCGTGTAACGTATTTTTAAAAATGGAACTACAAATATAATAAGTACTTTTTGATCGTGGAATATTAAACCCTATCTCGTTTGAATAAGACTTCAAGCGAATGTAAAGTGACTTCTATTAAGAGCCCGTTGCGTTGCCAAAGCCCGCAACACAGTTTAACTTCAACGAAAAAGCACATCTTCTTTGATACTACTATACATTCTTCAACCTTGTTACTGTTCAAAAGGGTCGAATATGCTTAGCGTATAAGTTTGAATTGCGCTCTTTAGACTTAAGAATGTCCCGTTGAAACGGACCCGTAAGTTATACATCGAAGCGTTAATATGACCGTTCAAAGTGCATCATCTCTAGTACCCTTCAATGTACTTACTACAAAATGCGGGCCTAACGGAACGGGATCATGCGGTCGAAGGTTTTCGGGTTTTAAGAATTAATTATGCAAACAAAACCCGGCTTTGTTTCTTTTCCGTTTTTGGGATTGTTTGGACGTTTGCGTAATTTTTTTGAAAATAGAATTGTCTTTGTTTGAGTGCTTTGTCTCTGCTGCGGTCATAATTGGGGGTCGGTTGGACGCTTAACGGTTTTTGCAAATTGGAACGCCAAAAAAATATTTTTTCTTTGTTTTTAAGACACATTAAGAATTGCTCGAAGTAGTTGTAGTGTACCTAAGGACCGTATCAATAAATGTATTTTGAGTAAAATTACAGTTTTCTTTGACTTGACAACTTTGACGAGCCTCGAAACGGGCATCACTTTGCTAGGCAACTGAGTGTCCCAATATCTATATATATAAAAATCAATGCCATTTTTCGTTGTAATTTTATAACTCAAGAACGGGCTCACCTGTCCAAACCAAATGTTTAGTCTTAGTTCGGACTGTTTAGTAGATGGTTTATGTGAAGTTTGCACAAAATCGGTGGAGCGGTTCTTCATTTATCACATTTTTTGTAACAAATGAATTGAAAGTCAGAAATTTGCAGCGGTCCGAAGCCGCTGGCGGGCCGCTAGTAGTCTATAATTTTTACTTACCTTAATTTAGTTAATTTTGTTTCATGGTGCATTAGTCTACCAACTGTAATGCCATGTAAATATACTTATAAATAATGATAATCTCACGAGCAGATTATTGATATACGGCCCTAAGTTTGATTAGCTTTCGTGTCTATATAGTTGGGCTTATTACAGTAGACTACAGAGGAGATGTAGAGTAAAGTCACCAGGGTCAGCCAGAGATTTGTTTGTAGTCGGTTTCTGCCTGTACTTGGTATGAGTGGGAAGAGTACGAAATATATTTTTCCCACTCTTCGCCCTTATATAAAGGTCGATTACTGGTCTCTGGCTGACCACTGGTGACTTTACCCTAGTTGACTGTACTGTATAATAAATATAAGAAACTATTTTGTCATTGTTCTTATAAAGCATCAACAGTCTCTTGTGTTTGTTAAATTACTGATGTATCAAGATTGTATAAAAAAAAAACAAATCATGACCAGCGCCAATTTCAATTGAGTCATTTAGTCATTACTGGTTATTATTGTTTCACCAATATCGCTACGCTATTCTTATTAAAACCATATCTTTTTGCTTTAAAGTTTATAATGCAACAACGTTCCATTTTGAGTTACGACAGTTAAGGTGCGTTGGGGTAAGTTCGTAAATGGGGTAAGATCGTATTTATTAAATATATTCCAAATTAGTAGTTATTTTTCGAATCTGGCAACAAAGCGTGAGACGCCATTTTGTCTTGCCCCGCGTCCCAGTCCACGTTGGTCGTTCCGACGCATCAGTTGTGTGTTATGCAAGTTATAGTGGAAGTGTCGTCTTTTCGGATAATTTACGAGATCCGGATTAACCCCATGCAACTTTTCGCTGGCTTTTTCGGTGAGTATTAGCTATTTTTGCAAATAATAAATGTTTAAGTAATCTAGGTATGTGGTGTCTTTTGATATATCTGTTTAAAATAGGCTAAAAAGGCTTGTAAGCTGAGATCCGGTCTTTCCCCAAGCAGATATTAATAGGTGAAGTTCGGACTAAATATATCCGATCTTAAACTGGAATGAAAATGCATGTGGTTGTCAAACTTTAGTTTAATCCGAACTTTAACCTCCGATTTTTCGTGGTGTTGCAATCTAATGCAGCTGAGCTCGTTGATAAACAAAAATTTCTTATGAAGTTGGTGATATGTATTTTGTTTATTTATTACGTGAACTTATTTATATTTTGATACCTAAATTATATTTTATGAAAATATTGTTGTTAATAGATTTTACAAGATGTCAATTTATGGGCCCAGCGTGACATGTAATGTGTATTTTATATAGATACGAGTATCTAGTTTTATAAATATCTATCTGTACTCAATAAAGCATTTTTTTGTAGGGGCCATAATGCCTTTACTGAAAGAGACACTACTGGAATTGGGTATACACAAACCTGAGCAAATCTGGAACCTAGATGAGACATCGGTATGTCTAGATCCTACGAAAACAAAAGTTGTTGGTGGCAAAGGCCTTCCATGCACAAGGAATATGGGTATTGTATGTTTATTTTAATGTCTAAAGACAAATAATTGGTCTCAATAGCCTAATTAGTAATATAAATACGCACTTTAATAAAAGTTTGATCAGCAATCAATTGTAAGGTTTTATTTATGCATACATATATTCCAACACATAACCTATTCAATCCTCAATCTGCTTATAGATTAATAATTTGACTGAACGAAAAGCATATCAGGATCAGGAACATTTCGAACACGTAAGTTTGAGAGCCAAAGCGATTTGAGATTTGGTCTAGTGGGGTAAGATCGGACGTCCGATACAAAAAAAATAAAAAAATGTCTATTCCAGGTGATTTATTTAACAATATAAAAATTTCCATAGATCATCTTGAAGGACGTATAAGAACGGATATTTTCTGTCTATGAACTTTGTGTTCTAAGCCACTATGGCGATTTTAGAAGGTAGTCCGGTTTTACCCGTGTACGTCCGATATTTCCACGAATTTTAAAATTTTATTCATATTTTTAACACCCAATAAATAGTAGTTGTCTCGTTTATATTTAAATAAAATATATTTCTATCTATAGCTTATTTAATAATGATCAATCTTCACTTTAATTTATTCTGCTAACTAGCGTAATTCTCGAGAAAAAATAATTTTGCCATCATCTTCCAAATACACTTAAAATCCGTCCGAACATACCCCAACGCACCTTACGTGATCATCTGAGCGTATCGCCCCCAAAGTTGCCAGTAGGTACCTATTAATATATTGGGCACTAAAAATATTAGAAGCCAGTGTTACCAGTGAATTGAGACGTCACTCAGCGGGAAGTTTATGGTCTCATTTGAACAATTTGATGGCACTTCCTTGAACCATGACCGGCCATTTAACCTAGAGCCTCGTTAAAATACAATAATTGGCCGTAAAACCTTTGTTTGAATCAAACGGGAAGCACCGTGAGAGGTCTTTTTGTTATGGCTTTTTTGGTGGTTCGAATTTTAAATAGCGAATACGGTGTCGGGGTCATAAACGTTATGACTGTTACGATACGTTCTTAATTTGAATAATCAAAAGAATGCCGCCATACAAAGCAGCACAATTACAATTACAAGTATCATAAAGATAAACCGTCTACTTTAAATTTAAATTATTAATATAACTGTTATGGAAAAAACGTTACGTATAACGTTACTTTGAATAAATTGTTCTCAAAAACCAGTAAAATTTTAACAAATACATGATATGTATCTAAAAGGTAAAACATGTTGAAGAATTTCTCGTATTTTTTAAATCTACAAAATGAGTTATAATATAAATTATAGGATAAGGTTAAAATAATATACCTATGCCGTTCTTAAGATATTTATATGTATACTGGCTAACTCACACTTAACAGGTATTCCTATAACCCTCGCCGCAGCTGTACTGTAATAGTATAAAAACTCACATAGCAACATAATCTAATTACATGTGCAAAAGTGTCGCCGAAAAAGCACCCAAAGCGGGCTAAGAAATAAGATGGCGTGGCGGTGTTATAGAAAAAAAAACTAATATCTCAAATGTCAAAATGTGACACTGAGTGATTTGTAGCTAAGCTCCGCCTGTCCGGTGTTTCAAACATCACCGGCTGACAGTTGAGGCGAAAGCCCCTAGGACGGTGCCGACTTTAACATACGCATCCCTTTCTAACGCGCTCGGAAACCTATGTCTATCTCAAGTGACGGGACCAAAGACTATAGACTACGTATCGTGGCGTTACCTGGGTGCTTTTGTGTAAAAGTTCAACGCTTTTTCCGTGCAGTTGTTTAAAAAGATTTTGTGCATTGCGCAAGGGAATTCGCAGTTATATTATTGTGAAGGTTTTCTTTAATGTTTATTGTGTTCTCTGCTCACGGTGACTTGTGAATTTTATTCTAGGTATGTGATACGTTTTGTAATAATAATTAATGCAATTTATATTTATTTCAAGTTTCTTTTATTCTTATTAAAACAGGCGTGATTTAATGTATGTATGTATGTAATAAAAGGTAAGGATTGATGTCCTTAACTTCAAAACTCTAAGTTAATTTTAGTTATATTAATGGTTTAAATTTACCGATTTAATGATGAATATGATGATTAAATAAAGGCCCATAAATCACCAACATACCTGAAACAAAAAAAGTACACTGTAAACAACATTATAACAACTGCATCAAAAATAAAAGATAAAACACAATAAAATTCAGAATCAGAAAAAAAACTGTCCCTACCCAACTAATTTTACAGCGAGGCATTTATTTGTTATCGACTTATCAAAACGAAATAGATCATTAGGCATGTGATCCAGAAGCCAGCGATAACACGTCAAGGGGACACATAACTCGACTCTTGCGCATAGACACATCTGGTTTGGATGAATGCTCGTCTATTATGAAAGAACCTCTTTGGCTGTTCTCACCAGACAAATATGGCTGTCCTATTTTAATACATATGTTAGTCACCATTTACTTTACTCATTCATTCATAATCAATGGTAAGATTAAGTTTGTTATTCTAAAGCTGGTTTTTAAAAATATCCGTTACATCATATTTTGGAGGAAGAAATTTGTCAGGATCGTAGCAAGTGGAAAGAAGTGGTCTCTGCCTACCCCTCTGGGAAACAGGCGTGATTTAATGTATGTATGTCATATTTTGATAACGAATGACAAAAATTGTATCAAGTTACTAAAATTTGATCTGAGGGGTTATTATGACATAACTATGCAGTTCAGTTTACGCTGAGAGAAAAGGACAGTGCTATATAACTGCTATAGCTCTGTCCTTAACACTCGCCGTAAATTAAACTGCAATATAGCTATGTCATAAGAACCCCCCTGACAAATGTGCTAACGGGCCTTTATAAAACTGGACCTATGACTACAAAGATGATAGATGGTACTGATTTTGATAAAGGTAAACTATTTGGTGTACTGTAACAGATACAAAGTTTGGGGGTTTGTAAATAATAAGAACTGGTTTTGCTAGTTTTAAATATATATTTTATTCTGTTCTCCGTTATCTTTAATAATACATAGCCGTGCGCACTCGGCGCCAGGTAACATGCGACTCCCAAAAATTATACAAAATAAACAGTCGCTGTTCTATCGAACCATTTGCTTTTCAAATTGAATAATTAAAAGCAAATGAGACATTGCATACAATGAACAATACAATAAGGTTTATTTTAAGGGTTACAACCTTATTGTATTACAGTACCTACATCCATAGGTACCTATCACGAGATTCTTCAAGTAACACTCTCTGAACTTCATTGGGGATCTCGATAATTACATAAACCCGTTAAGAATGATTTTTTTTGGTTTACTGCATATTCAAAACTTGGCCAACTTTACAAATTCCTCAATCGTCACCCATTCAACTGAATTTCATGGGTAACCTTTGTTTCGGTGAAATATGTTTGCCAAATATATCGTTTACCAACCGTTTCATATGCCAACCCGTTTTTTTTTCTGTAGCCGTAAATATTTCAGGATTTTATACAAATTAACCAAACCTAACTTATTGGGTTCTACACGATGGTACTGAGATAAATCCTGAAATATTTATTTTAAATTGGGATGGCAAATGAAAAATTTGAGAAACGATATATTTGGCAAACATACTTTTGCCAAACGGTAGGCTCCAGAAATTTATAGCTAATTTAACTCCAACAACAACAACAACAATTCCAAAAACTGTATATTTTATAAAATCATTTTAATTTTACCATTTCGTAAATAGAAAAAAATAGCAACTGACATCCAGCCTCACACACACACCGAGAGACTTTTGTACGTTAATTTAGTTCTGTAAGTAGGTACCCACTCACGACAGTTCGTCGATTTTTTTAAAAGAGAGAGAGAGGAGGATCTTGCGGGTTACCTGATGGGAAGTAATCCGTAATCACCACCATCCATAAACACCAGCAGCTCAAGATGAGCTGACAGTCCGTTGCCGATCAATTAGAAAAATAAATGTCCTTTTCTTGAAGGCACCCATGTCATATCTGATTGGGAATACGCCCAAAAGGAGTTCATTCGACAATTTCACATATCTAAAATACCTCTTATTACAAGTCTCTTTCCCTCCAAACAGTCCCTTCCTCATTCGAATCTTCAAATTAACATTCAGCGCCCGACATCCCAACCTCTAACAAACTTAGCCCCACTGTCGAGTTCCTGGCAATATAAGAGTTAAGAGCATCCAAGTGACAGATGCTCGGCCCAATCCGTCTCAGGGTTATAAATAGCTCGCCTTAAGTGGCAAAGAGCGCCGCGACCCTCTGATACCAGCCAGTGTGCTACTGGTTTTAGAAGAAAAAAGTTACATTAGACCACTTAAAGTGTATACTTTGAATGTTTAAGTTGCTTGGGGTATTTTGAATGAGGATACCGCAAAGGAGTCGAGGAAGAAAGTCGCGGAAAAAAGTGAAATTCGGATTTTTAGTGTAGAAATATAAACGTTGTGGGCTCTTGAAACATGTTGGGTTGGTTAGTAGACTATGTAATTTGATTAATCCTGTTTCCTTTAAATAAATTTAAGAAGTTAAGTAGTCAATTTTCAATGAATCTGGTCAAGATACTGAAGCTAAGGTTTGTATTTAGGTACCTACTTCCTATTTTTCATAATTTATCCGTATCGGCTTAATGTACACAATTGTGCAGCAAAACTTTTTGAACAAACCAGATAAACTTTATAGTTAGTAGTATCGATACTTGCTCTGAAGTGTGGAAGTTCTATGAAAATTTCATTTTATTCAATCTAAAGCTACATAACCGAACAACAAACGAACGCCCCGCAAACCCAGAAATTTTGTTGGATCATTCCTTTCCGAACATAAATCAAAAGCAGGCATTTACAATTTGTAACACGAAACTAGATACCTAAAGCACAAGAAACGTTCAGAAATTAGAAACAAAACCAATTTAAACTATAGCGTTCTGCCTCGCACAGGCCAGCACGAAAGTTCGCCGAAAAAAAAGAACTAAAACGTCCGCGATCCCAGAGGCATCGTTATACCGTGTTACTATTAAATAATGATTGCGGATTCGAAAGCGACTGCAAGAAATGGGAGTCAATTTAAAATGGTAGCCTTCCAAATTTGTTTGGTTAAGACTAAAGGCCGGCTGGCGTTTGGAACAAAAAGGGATTCCTGTTTGATTAAGCAGCCTTGAACCCTCAAGCTGGGATTTCCTTGAAGTTTTTTATTTAATCTGTCTGATAAAGAAAAAAATACAAGCAGATCTAAGATTAGAAAGTATAATTTGTTCACAAAATCATAGGTTTGATTTTTGGTTTCGGCCAAGATATTCAAAGTTCAAACCGCTCAAGACTGCGTGACTAATGTAATGGGACGGCCGATCGTACACTAATGTAGCCGAAAACATTGATTCTGCCGTCGTGTGTGGTATTTCTTAATTGACTTTTCAGATTTTTCAATCTATTTAATTTTCAAAAACACAAAGAAGACAAAAACCTGTGTTAGTGTCCCATTGCAGCGCAAAGGTTTCTTTATTTTAAGTATTCTTCAGTTCTTATTCGAAATACGATTTTAAAACGAAAAACATATCAAGGTTACGAGACAGAAAAAAAAACAAAATTAACCAAATGGTCTCCACCAGTTTTATTTAACTTTTTAAAAACCACGTAACACATGAGCCGACCGGAAGACAAAAGTTCTTATCACAGCTATCGGCAAGGCATCAAAAGCACGTGTCTGTAATTTGAGTGCCTGCGGACGTTCCCAGCGATCCACGGAGGGATACGTTTGTGTCAATTAGCATCAAATCTGGAATTAGTAACGAGAGTTCTTTTGTAGGGGGGGGAGGTAGTCCGAATTTCAAACACGTTTTAAATTTGTTCTTGTATAAAACGGTCGCATACGTTTGAAATTGGAATAACAACAATAAAGTCATTTTAATACAACTTATTGTTATATAAAAACTAAGCGTCTACTTCTCTAGAGTAGGCAGAAACGTTATTTTGCAAGACAATAACCAATATTTGGCTTTTGTCATGATCAAGAAAAAAGTAATTATTACACTATTTATGATCGATTAACGACCAGTCATAGCCGTGAATCTATTCCAAAACGACAAATGTTCACTAAGTTTAAAGTTTAGATGAATTTGAACCTTAATGGAACTATTCTGGTTCCTAATGTTCCAGTGTACATATTTTTATAACAAGTTAGTTTATTTTTACTTCAAATTTCAACATTCAAAGTTATACCATTTTGCTTCCTGAATAAAAACGTACAAGCGATATTATTCAAATGTTATTCAAAGATATTAAAATGCAGTCTGCAAAGGTAACGATTTCGCAAACGTGTAGTTAGACCGCTTTGCAAGTCATATCGGTGCATCCTATAGGCAAATATAAATATAACTAGTAGAACAGATGTAAAGTTGATTAAAAAATATTTCTTATGTAGCCTTAATTAAGCTATTACTATTGCATAGTTAAATTACTGATATGATGTATTGTATATCCATTTGCAAGGTAGGACTTAGCGCGATGTCCTCCGAGAAGAAGCTACTGATACTCGTTACCCTATTGCTGGCAGCAGTGTTTGAACTTATGTTCCCGTGTTTCATTAAAGGTTAAGACAGACGGTGAAGTAACTTAAGGCATTTTAGATACAAATGTCCATGGTTATAGAGTGCTGAACTACCCAAGTGAACGCGATAGGTCGGGCGACCAGGTAGCATTGGTGAGTGCTCAATTATTTTCGATATATAGCTTTACTCCTCCTTTAGCTACTCCCTTCGTTACAAATGACTTCGTTTTCTTAATGTACTTGGCGGCTTGAACGCGTAACATATTGGGTCCTTTCAAGTGTTTATAAAGAACATAACATAAGCACTACTAATTTTGACAAACGTTTTTTTTTACGAAGCATCGTAGGCAGAAAACCATGCTATTCAGCCAGTACTTTTTTTCTGTGTCACATTCTTAAAATATAAATTATACCGTTCATGTTCTTGTCGAACAGACTATACCTACTAATGTACAGATAAAAATCATGATGGTACATTTAATCTTATCGCAACCAGAACTGAAGGTAACCTTTAAGCTATAAAAAGCAAGCTGGTTAGAATAGCTATATCTATACAAAGGCGTCTTGTTTCCACCCCCGACGCTTCCGAGGCCGTCACTCGACGCCCGGGCGGAATAACTAGCTAGCTATGCGCTAGCGTCTAGCTTATAACTAGCACGTAGCTACTTGTGCTAGGTTTACTAGCTCATAGGTAATGGTATAAATAGGATAGAGCTTTCTAAGAATGTTTACTATTTTATTGCGTAAAGGAAAGTTTGCTTCAAATGATGAAAATTGCACAAACGTTCAGTGACTAATTTCTTATTAGCTAAGTTTAAAAGTGACAGCACGCGAAAGCGACGTTGAATTTGGTAAAATAAATAGAATAAGTCCAGTATCTAGTGCAAGTTCCGTGGACGATATATTAAAAGATAGAATTGTGGCAAAATACTCAGTCAAAATGTATTGAATGAAAACAAAAAATGGTTTTGTTTAAATTAAGTAAGTAGATAAGCTAGAATACTAGCTACGAATAAAATTGCCTTATTTACCGTTTTTATTATTGTTCCAAATTCTTTTAAAACTTAAGTTCAACACGTTGTTAAAGTTTAAAAATCGCCTTGATAACGAAAACCTGTTGTTATTTCAGTAAAAAAAAATATCTCGTGCAAAAAGTACGAAATTACGCGAATAATTACATAACAGATTGCACAACATTTTCATGTCGTGTTTTGCATTTTTTTGATTAAAATGTAAGATTTCATGTGCAATTATTAAAACGATTCCATTACTAATGAGTCATTAGGCATTTAACGGATGCGCTGACATCGATCTCTTTTAGTGATAAGCTCGGCACTTCCTACCTATTTATTTCTGTCCTCAGTATGGTCACAATTATGTTAAAATAATTATTTTAGGGCAGGTGGTATTAGAAGCTTGTGTGGTCATTATTAAAATATTGATTAATTAAACATACTTGTTATATTTAAGCAAAAAATGTATAACTAAAGACAATTAGATACAATTCTATAATGGAGAATCCTTTAAAAAAACTCGTGTTTTTCAATTTACTTAAAATACATAAATAAACTCTAGATTTGTCAAACATTTAACTGTGAAATAAAAAGTATACTTCCATGCATACTTACATATACTATCGTCTTATCAAAAACCATTAATAATTAGCTAAAACAAATATTTAGTCACTTCATAAACGAGCACCAAATAGCAAAACCTAGTAACTCCAAAAACACCGAATTCCCGCACCTCGATGGTTCTTGTACGCATTAAATCCACTAATACATTTCGGGCCAGTGTCGACGACGGCAGGAATCAGGGCCGACCGCGCCCTGCATAGCAAGCAGCCTCGGAAATGTTCTTTACTTACTTATGCCGCTTTGCGCAGTTTCTTGGATTGCGGGGCGCGATTTCAGAAATCGGTGCTTTTTAAGTACGGGGTGAGAGGCAAATGCTTTTAGGGTTATTTTTTGAATTTTTGTAATTTAAAAAGACATTTTATTGAAGTTGTTTTTATATTTGGACAGATAATTAGAAATAAAGAGGAAGAAAGGTCGTAATAAAAGAACTGATAGAGAAGTAAAGATTGAAAGTCACTCTACTGACATGAGCACAGTTTTTTAATTATGGAAAGAGTGGGTAAGTCGTTTGATGTCACATAAACATAATATTGCCAGACCTTATGAAATAATTAATATGAAAAGTGTATCTGTTTAAAGTATTTTTTAGAGACTCCTTCTAGTAAAATATCTTCTAGGACAATCTTACAAAAAATTACCTAGCCCCAAACTAAGCTTTAGGCTTGTACTATGGGTACTAGGCGACGATATACTTACTTATATAGATAAATACATAGAAAACGCCCAAGACTCAGGAACAAATACTCGTGCTCACAAATATTTTCCCGTACCGGGGATCGAACCCGGGATCGCTTGCTTCGTAGGCAGGGTCACTACCGACTAGGCTACCGCGTCGTCGTATTTTATGTGTATATTTTTGATGTCCACTATTGTGAAATACTTGAACAAGTCTACGTAAAAAAAAAACGAATTAGCATGAAAGAAAAATATACTAGTTTTTAAACATAACTTCAGAATGAAGTTTCTATAAAATACATTTTTACAACGCAGTGTTTTATATGCCACTTAAAAGCGCAGTAATAAAATTAGTCATTCGTAGACCATAATGTCAGAATAATGCCAGTTTTATTTTTTAAATAATTTATAATAGCAATAAATGAATAAGCTTGATTAATAAAGTATTATAAAACGTCTCACTTTACTTTTATGTTCGTGGCTTTAAATTAATAAGGCATAAAGTGCCTTTTCTGTAGATTTTGTAGTGATTCTAACTTTTACAAGATGTTAACTTGTCAGTCGCATCGCTGTTGGTTTATTTTTGTCGGTTTGTCTGCATAGTCTTGTAACGAGCATTCCTACGTCAGTCACGCGACGCTGTCCCAGTTGTCTACATACAAAATTACTCTATTATGAGGCAAGCCTTGACTGAAATTATAAACTTTGTTACAACGTGAATACAAATGATGACGATTTATAAATTTATATTACTTT
This sequence comes from Acleris emargana, assembly GCA_927399475.2. Taxonomy (NCBI): domain Eukaryota; kingdom Metazoa; phylum Arthropoda; class Insecta; order Lepidoptera; family Tortricidae; genus Acleris; species Acleris emargana. Next base: position 3,053,508 of record OV656844.1, on the reverse strand, counting down.
CTTAAGCATTGTCAATAAATTTCTTGATAATAATATTGACTAGAATTATACGCAATAAAAACAATTACAGTTCATTATTCCCGAATACAATCGTTTTTTTATTTAGTTTTGAATTATCCTAAAAAACCTGTGCTGACACCTTTTTTCCACGTCAAAATCACAAGTTTTTCCCAAAAAAGCATAACATAACAAGGTCGTCAACGTAAAAGTTCATAGCTCAGCGCAGGGAATCCCTCGGTGCCAGCTGGGCCATTAAACCGAGCTTTACGACGCACTTACTGCGGCTACACCGTTTACACAGTCGTAATGCTGACCTTAATTGGCATATTGAGATTATAACGGTGTAATTGGTTGCTTTATGGCGTTTTAAAGATCACTTTTTTTAAATAAATGAATTTTGAGTTTTCACTTTCATTTATTTTTTTGCGAGCGTGCGAACAAATTGTGCATTGTATTTAATTTATATTTTATGTAGTGTGAGATTCAATAAAAAAGGATGTAAGTGAATTCTCTCAAGCTATTTAATTTAATATTACGTGAAGTACCCCAGCACGATACTCTAAAGTGCTTATTAAGTAGGGCTTGGCTTATAATTACCAAGATGCCTGGCAGCACCTTACAAGCTTTCGTGAGTCATTATTTATACTTATATCATCATAAAGTTTATCGCAACCGATTATATCTGTAATGTGTGACACACGCATGATCCAATCATTCTAAATTACAGACTTCCGATTCACGCAAAAACTATACAACAAAAAAAAGCAAACTTTTAGGACACCGAAAACCTTTAAATCACAATCGACAGTAACTAATTCACAAATCCTCAAAACACGTATCAGCCGAAAAACAACGCTACTGCAAATTCCAAAACAATATTTCAATTGCAGCCCACCATTTCCATATTTGTGAACGCCCGTGCAATATCACTTTCGTGTTTTTCGGACGAATTCGAGCCTGATTCTGACGTAGACCAGTATTTTAATTACTCGTTTTGGGAATGATTTATGTCATGCCCAGGCGCAAATAACGCTGTTGTTGCGGTGAAGGTTTTATATAGTTTTTTACCTGTTTTTTTTAAATTACTATTTCACAAAATACTTAGACGGGTTTATGGATAAAAAACTGACAACACTAAAAAAAAAGTATGTTAACCGAATATACAAACAATAATTGTTGCTAGTCCAAAAACCGAGACCAGCTCTGGCCTAAGTAAAAACCAGTAAAAAGCTGAGCAGGAACCACTTTGCTCCATTTTGTGCCAGAGCACCTGGTTCTGATATGTATTTTTTTGTTTTAGCTTGAAAATTTATTTTTCTCTTCTCGTGTTAGATGTAAGCAAATAATCGTTTTTTCTTTCTTTCTTTCTTCCAAAAACCGTTAAAGCTTGCGGCTAAAGCTCATTATCTTGACAGAAAATCAAATTAAGTATGGCATTGTAAATATTGTAAATTTATCAAATATGTTCAAACAGGGTGTGTTATGTTTAGCATAAAAACAAATGGTCTGATGATCATTTTACATAACACAAATTGCAAAATTTCGACCTGTATAATAAACCATCGATATAATAGTCATGATACATAAAACAAAATGCATAATTTCAAAAACTATAATGTTTATAAATTAAAAAGAAAATTATTTAAAACGAAAATGCTAGTTATACTAAATTAGTGTTATGTTATTCGATTATGCCAGATAAAATTATACAATTGGTTTTTATGCTAAACGTTCATTATGCTTTTCGTGATAAGTTAAATGAAATTGAACAAAATATTTTTTTACCGATTGAAGCGCACCCGTTCAAACAAAAAGCGTGAATGGTTTGTGTTTTACTGATTTTCAAACACTTGATGATACTTTTTAATTATCTCTACTGCGTACATCTATATTCACTCTTATTTTAAAGAGTCTAATCTTGTTATTTTAATTTACTGTATTCTTTGATTCTAATTAATCCACTAAATCAAGTTACCATATTGCAGAATAGCACAAGTATCGAATGAAATAATAAACATGTTACGTTCATTTCTAGTTGCTATTGAATTATTTATGGGCTATCGTATCGATCCAAGATTTATCTTTAACCATGATATTTCAATTCTGTTTTTCTTTGGAGTTCTTGCATTTTACTGCTGTTCAATAGCGCCATTCTATTTGACAACGTAGTATTGGTTTCATTTAGTATTTCTAAAACAGGTTCAAATAAAATAAATTCAAATTCAATTCTAAAATTGATTATTTAACAATAGGTACATACATTACATCACGCATTATTCCCAGAGGGGTAGGCAGAGACCACTTCTTTCCACTTGCTACGATCTCGACAAATTTCTTTCGCTTCTTCAACATTCATACATCGAGTCATGCACGCACGTCGGTTAACAATACAAGAAACAAAAATGCGAATGAGAACTATATCAAAGATCTGCCAGATAATAATAACTAAACATAAGCCGTTTCGAAAGCGTATCTAAACTGTTAAGACATTTATGAAGCTGAGACACGATCGGACAGGAAATCAGACAGGGATATAAAAAAACCGGGTCACGGTTCTTATAACCAAACGTATGTAGATCACGCTTTCTGGTCACACCAGTTGGCTAATAGTTTTAATTAAATTAGGGATACACTGTGAATTTTAGCCTTGATTTATTGCTAAAGTTGATGAAGAACATGTTATAGATGTAGCAAGTGGGTTACCTTTGTATAGGCGAAATATGTTTACCGTTTCGATTGCCAAACCCGCTTTGTTTTCGGTAACGGTAAATATTTCAGGATTTTACAGAAACTAACCTAACATGAAACACATTATACACGATGGTACTGAAATAAATCCAAAAATATTTACAGTTACAGAAAAAGAAATAGTTTGACAAACGAAACGGCAGGCTCCCATAGCAACTTTTAAAGCTTTAGACAAAGAAATTGATCCAAAAAGTTGTTTGAGTTGCAATGTTGCATGATGATGTTCCTGTATGTAGGTATGATTTGATTAGTTAACCAAACACTGAATTAAAATGGATTTCCTTGGTAATACTGTACGTAGGTACTTTGGTGATTATATTAGATTTAAAAAAAAACTTTACATGTTTTGAAAATGAAACCAACAAATAAGTAAGTAAAAAACAACTATTACAAAGTTAACGACTTCAAAGCAATAAACTATGCAAGAAAGAAATATGAGTGATTATTTTAAGTCGGATATTTCAAAATGCAATTAAACGACCGTGTGAAAACAGATAGGTGACACAACTATTGCTAAATGCTCTAAGACACGTTTATTACAAGTCGATGGCAATATGGCGGTTTAAATTTGTAAAAAAATATAGCAGACCCAAGTGGCACTTATAAGTAGACAAAAAAAAATTGAAAGTTTCAAATCCACGTAGATTTCTCTTAAGGTAGTTAACAAAATTAAATAAGACTCGCTTTCTATGGCCACCCTGTCGTCAAAGTTTCTAAAATTACAATTCCGTCCCTAAAAAAACGTAACTCCAAATTGGAGTCCCATCATTTATAACATTGCGCAGCGAGACATAAAAGTGTAAGTGGCTCGTCTACCAATTTGGAGTTACTGTGTTACGGCTCTTCCCAAAATATGCCTTTTGAGTATTCACGAAAAATCGTGAACAAAAACAAAATGCGTTGCGTAAACGTCCATTCACGGGCATTGTGAGATTGCGACCGTTCTCTAGCAACATGCAGTTACCGTTAGACGGTAAAAAGTCTTGGCCAAGTCTTTGTGAAACGAACAAAAGGTCCAAATATGATTTAGCGTTTTCGGCGTAAACTCTAAAAAGCTCTAAATTGATTTACAATGTTTTTTTAGGATAGGCAAACTATTCTAACTTCTAAGTACATGTTTGACAAAAACTAACCACGTATTTAAAAACAATGGTGGCTTGGCTTTTGAGTAGATTTCAAAAGCATCCACATTGCAGAATTTCACACAAAGCTTTGCTCATAAAATCAGTATGATATTTATCTTGAATTAATTATTATAACGGTTTGTAAGAAATCAATTCAGACGAACAAGTTTATAAACGTAATTGCTTTGAAGTAAATTTACGAGCATCGTTATCTAAAACTCTTTCGTGTCACAAGTCATTGTTTATTTAGTAGAAAAGATAAGCTTGTAGTTTTACTATTTTTTTCTTGTTTTCTAGTCTATTCCCATGGACTTTGAATGCCGCTAATGAAACATTAAGCTGCAAATTAGGTAATGTGTATGTGAGAATCAAATTTGTATGCGTTTTCTCAGTTAGGCACCATGCCGGCTTGTCGCCATTTAATAGCTGCTTTATATTTATAGTCATTCGGTAAGAAAACATTGCTTCCGCCTGACATGGAAATCTCGTAAAATTCACCAAACTTGTTATGTTAATCTTCGCTTCGGAACTTGGAAATTTAATTCCAAAGTTTACAAACACTGCAAAATCCAAAATGGGGGCGTGGGATTAATCAAACTTTCGACGCGGTAGGTGCAACGCTCGAGTCAGTTAAGTTTAGTTATTTTAAACGTAAAAATAATAAACAACACGACGCTCAACGCAATCTTTGTTTCAGAACTTGGCCTGCTTACATTAAGCTTGAATTCCGAACGTTTCCGATCGTATCCTTATTCCATTTCACTTTCAAACGTGCGATTTGTCTTTGGAACAATTGCGTTCGACTTGCGATCGGCATTTGTTCGTTCTAAATTTAAATCGTTAGCGGGATAAACAATTTGCGGATTGCGCGGCGAAGTCGCCGAGTCGCCGGGTGATTTAGCGTCGCCACCGGATTTAAATCATAGTTGTCTTGTCTTTGGAAACCGGAATACGTACGTGAAGCTTCAAGTGCTGATATGAGAGGCACAGAAAGTTGAGATTTACGAGTTGCTACGCTTTGTTTTGATGCTGCTTTGAATAATGCACTTGCGTGGTTGGTATAATTATTTAGAATTATGTAGAATTTATGAAGGTTTGATTTATCTTTTAAAAAAGGTTATTTTTATGTCTTACCTCAAATGTCTGTCAGCAGTTTCCTTTAAGAACAGCAACAAACGTTCCCGATAAGCGACTTAATCTACAATCACATTGAATTCATACAAAACTGACCCTGTATTAATTCGTATTCTAAAATCTCTACCGTGCTGCTAATATTATTAACGTTACATTATTTTGTACTTTACAATAAAAATACTAATTTACAATTATTTTTTACAACTAAAACGAAAAAGGTAAGAACTGAAAATTTCACTGTGTCAACACTTGTCTATATAATGGTCCAGGTAGGAGGATGATTTGTCGAACTTATTCAGTTTTGTGGGTCGAAGTGGTGGTGGGTTTAGCAGTCGCGTGTTCGCGGGCCCGGCGGTGGTCGGGGGTGCGTGGCAGTCGCGCGCGGTGGCATGATGGCGGGACGCGACTGGGCGGGCGGCGCGTCGGCCGCGCGGCGCGTACTGCCGCTCCGGCCCCGCCCGCCCCTGCCCGCCCTACGAATGATTAAAAATTCTTCGCCGAAACTTTGGAGGCTCCAAGTCTGTCTGTCTGTTTTTGGAGTTTGCTTGCTGGGAGTTATGTTGGTGTTATTGTAATGAGTTTGTTGTGAATTAATAAAAAAAAATATGCCGTGTGGTTGCCGGCTTAGAATTGTGCCACTCCATGTCTTCCCGTGGAAGTCGTAAGAGACGACTAAGGGAATAAAGGCTTTTAGTACTGTTAGGCGATGGGCTTGTAATGTCTGTATGTAATTAAAAAAAATAGTAGAGAAAAGTTTTTTACGTAAATACGTAAAGTTAGGAATAAAAATTATGTTGATCATCATGATAGTGTAACAATAACATAAACGTAATATTACATTATTTACATACAAATTTAAACACTTTTTACTACCTACTATTTTTAATCTGCGTACGTACTGGAATCCTAACTAGGTTTAAACGGTGTTGCGTTCCTTACAATCGCAGTAATAAATTACGACCTAGTTCTCCGTCTCGTTCTAAGAAGAGCTAAAACCAACGCATACGCTAATGATAATGATGATGACTTAATTAATCAACAAAGAATAGAACCCTGTTCACTACGATTACTTTACATTTCCAAGCAAATCGCATATTTTCAACATTCAACACATTTTATCTTTACTTCATTAGCATTTACTGAATCGTTTATAAAGCTACATCTTGATAAGATAATGTTGAAAGGCCACGAACTTTTGTTTTAGAGAAAACTACCGAAAAGTACCGAAACTACTAAAAACTACTAAAGGTCCCGCCCGATTGCCCCCTGACTTAAGTGCCGGGCGGATTAGAAATGCCCCCTATGTGTAGTTACGGTGTTATTCGGCTCGCCGGTAATCGAGTACAATACAACCAGCTTTATTCCACATTGTTTGATGAGATCTTGCTCATTGGAATAGAGCACAAGTTATTGTGTAAATTAGTGAAATTGTAATATTATACACATAACTAGCGACCCTCCTCTATTCGGTTCGGTTTATGCGAGTTTAAAAAGCTAGTAAAAATGCTAATATTACATAAAAAAATACTGTATGTATTGATGAAACCCGTATTAAAATCCGTTAAATAATTTGACAGATTCAAGGATTCATACAGAAGAAAAGACGGCTGGAAGCGACTTTGTAAAGATACTTTAGTAGGGTAAAGTCACCAGTGATCAGCCAGAGACCTGTAGTCAGCCTCTGCCTATACTTTGTATGAGTGGGAAGAGTACGAAAGATATATTTCACACTATTCGCACTCATATAAGGTCTAGGACTATGGGTCTATGGCTGACCACTGGTGACTTTACCCTAGGTACTGTGTAAAGATAAATAAACAAAAGTAAGGGGACGTCATCGCATATTTATTTATTTGCTTAATGTACAGTGATCGGAATTAGGTGAGCCAAAATACCTATTCTTCGCAAGAGGACATAATATAGAGTAATAACTACCGGGCAGTTTTTTTTCTTGTATAGGAACCGGGTATTATTCGGTACGTAGTCGTTTTTAGGTACTGTTAAGTACGGGATCTTTTATGTTAGTTTGTAGTAAACAGGACTAGACATAAGGTTTACAAGTAAAGAAGGAAAAAGTGTGTGGTATAATTATTGTCTTTATTATTTTCACATGGCACAGTGGTAGGTGATTTTACCCAAGGACGAAACATATCGAAAGATGTAATATTTACACTGACTGAACTGACCCCTTTGAAGTTTTAAAAACCACTAGAACTAATTACAACTTTTAGATTTACATACTTCATCCCGTACTTTAAGTAAAAACATGGATCTTTAAAATTACCCGGTATTCAAGAATAAATGTTTTTTTCTACCCGGTTGTAACCACTCTATATTATGTACTCTTGTGAAGAATAGGTATTTTGGCTCACCTATTTCCGATCACTGTTAATGTAGCTATACGTACTGGAAATAAAACCCAACACAAACCCCTAGCCTCGTAAGCAGTATTACTACAATATATTTTTTTACATCTAGATCCAATTTTAAGACATAAAATGAAGTGAAATAATGATGTATTTGAGCATTTAAAAACCGAAGCCCAACTATAAATACCGCCCCTCACCCACCCTCTCACCCCTAAGCGTGACGACCCACAAATATAATTTCACTACCCCCCCCACACTCAATGCCTACTCATTTCGGATGCACTGCCATTATTATGCTTTGAATGTTTTGCAGGTTTAGTTTGAAATATCTTAAAGAGATTAAAATTGTAAGTATTGTACCCGTAGAAGGTTAAAATTATAATAATATCAGCATTTTAGAGACAGCAGTTAATTTGCGATCTGTGCAAAATGTATTTAAAAAAATACAACAAACAAAAAGAGAAAAAATACAAGATTTCCGTATAGTTACTTTTCATTTCGTTGTTATTCATGTAATAATTAAAAGTTAATTTATAAAACTAAACTTATTTAAATTAAAATAAAACTAAGCTACTCAAATAATTATTGATGTAAATAATAATCACCACTATAAAAAGAACAGAGACTAGCAGGTCCGCTCGCGGCATGGTCCCTATGACACTGGCTGCATTACCTCTCTGGATAGCTAGCCCAATCCTTTGGGAGAGGTAAGCACCAGCTCTAGGATCTCCGGAGATGTCTATGTCTATTTCATGTAATTATAACAGAGGAATAATCAAATACTACCAATGATCTCTTTAGATCTACTTACCGAGGACAATATCACTAAGGACTACGCTGGTACAGAGAGTAATAGGTGCAGAAAATATGCGTATTTTGATGTATAGAAAAAGTTACGCTTAAAATATGTAGAAATTAACAAAAACCTTCATATGTACTACAGTTTACAAATTTGTTGAGGTTAAACGATATTGTTTATGGTATGTTTATCTCATCATTTAAAGCGGCCACCATTATTCTCAAGTAAATAAAAGCTATCATAACATTGATACAATAACAGGTATCCTGACTTTTTACCACATCATCATTAAAAGATAAAACATGTTTATTCAGTAAGTAGGTCGCACGGGCACTTTTACACGTCAAAAATCTACCAGCGCTTCGCAAGAGACCACTGCTGAGAAGAAACGCCGCAAGAAACTAAAGAACAAAATATATATTTTTTATGCTCAAACCATTACATATTACGTAGGTTACTGGGCTTGTTAAATAAGTAAGGTTAGGTTGTCTTTTGACCGCAAAAAATGTTAAATGATGCGGCGCGAAATGATAGTTTGTAAAATGATATGAAGTTTGTCAAATGATGACTTGGTAAAAAAATCGTGAACCACAATACTGCAAATAAGAAGTATCCCAAATTCAATAACCAAAGCAGTTTTAACTCTCTCCATTTAGTGATAAGGTTGATATTGCTACAGGAGTTTTATCTGACTTACTGCGTATTAGCTTAGGAGGGCAGAATAACAATCAAAAAGCAATATGGTTTTACCAAGCACAATAGAGCTCCTGTAATTTCTCTCTTATGACTTGAAGCTTTCATTTTGACAGAGTTCTGTAGAAGCTGTTACCAGCCGGTGTTTACCCGTGCGTGGCACTTTTATAGAGTGAAAACGAGTTTAATTGTCAGTTGGCGCCTCATCTCATAAAAATAAAGTGGCTTAAAGGGCTATAAGCTTCTTAATTAATCATTAAGACGTTAATTCATGTGAATTTTCCCCATATTAGCAGTGGAAATTTAAATTCTTCTAAAATAATGAAATCTTGCATGTAAACAGTTAAAAATAATATTATGAATCGCGAAAATACGTAAACATACCTTAAGGTAGTTAAGTTGACGTACTTATATATTTTGTAGGTATATAATTTTTATACTCTGGACCAACAAGACAAATTGTGAATACGGTTTTTGATAAATGTCAGAATTGGAATAGAAATACGCGATCGATATTACATTATACATTTTCTACGAGTATTATTCCAGTTTTGTTAACCTTTACAAAATGCATTTGGTCTAGAGTGACCTCTAATTTTAGTCGTAACGTTATACATCGTCGCTGGAAAGCAATAATGCTGTAACCCGCACCTCCTACCAAAATCGTTTTTTTGCATATTTTTACTTCATAATTTTTTCTGCGTCGAATGGTCTGTGTCTCGTGTTTCTACGGTGAAAAATGAAAACTTTACAGCATTAGTTATTTGTGATATTTAGATTATTGGAGAACAAATAAATGTAGTAACCCGCTTAAATTCCGGTATTTTTAGTCGAAATGAGACTTACAGCAATACAAGGTAAGAAACTTAATCTCTGGAACATTGTACAGCGTTTTTGCTTTCCTAACTAATTTGGTCTTAATTTTTTAAATCAGTAAGTAATTTCGGACCGAAATTGTTGTAGTGGCTGTTATTTAGTTACAGCAATTTAAAACGCCCTTTCATTTGGTTTTTAAATTACACCACCACATTTCCCTTTTGGGTTACAGCATTCTTTCGGGGGAAAAAAAAAGAAAAAAAATGTTGTAACCCGCAAAAATCACCCTTAACCCATTTTATATCAAATTTGAGTATTCAGTTTAACAAAACTATTTATTTTAATAATATTTGCAAAATGGGACCGAAAAGCCTCCTGCCGTTTAGAAGTTATGATTTTTTTATTTTTTTTGCATTTGTAATTTGGCTCTAGTATAAAGTTTGGTTTTTGAGGGTTACAGCATTATTGATTTCTAGCGACGACATAGATCTAGTTCATTTAACAGCAAAAGTGGCCGTTTCGTAAAGAATTTTTGGTTTGTGAAAACAAAGTGGAATACCAATCAAGGACTACATTTACGTCCAATTTCTATGTATATGTTACAAATACAATGCAAGTCTTTTCTTTATTTATTTACCTAGCATTGTTAATAAAACAAAATACTTTAGAACTTGTACCCGTTGCAACAATAGAATACGTTAATTCGTCTCCGAAAAAGGCAAGCGAATGCAAACGCTTGCATAAATAACGAACAAAATATGATAGCCATAGAGCGAACACTGCAAAACCGTCAGAGTTGTTCGCAAAATCGCGACACACTTTTTAATTTATTTCGTCCACTGTTGCTTTATTTTCATTTCAACGGAGACTTGCGCTGTAGCGATCTCTATTTTTATTTATTCCCCTTTTTTCCTTTCTCTTTTCTCTTTTCCTTTTTCGATTCTGTTCCGTTCGACATCGACGTAGACGGATCTCATTTTAAATTGAATCTGCCTTTTGCATTTTTCAATTCTAATTGGTGTTTGCATGCGATTGTAGATTCTATTGTATTTTGATTCCGTTTGTTCGTTACGGAAAAAAATAAGGAACCAATCGATCGAGTGGCGTGATATCAGAGACTTAGGGTAGGGAAGCTCTTTGCAAATTAGTTTCTTTCTTTCAATTGTTATAAGAGTTTTCTGTTTCCTGGTCGTTATGTATTGAAGCGCTTTGTCGTAATGCACGTTTACGTGTGGGTGTGAACTTGGAGGGAGTGCCAATAAGCAAATTAATAGGGGATCATGTTTCTTGCCAATTGAAAAGTTTATGGTTCTCAAGATAATGGTGGTGTATAGAATGTTTTATGTATGCAATTACATTCCCTTGTATCAAGCTGACACGGCTTCTTATTAAATTGATAATATATTACGTAAATTTCACCACATTTAAGAACCACTAACGATATGATGCTGCTTAATTCTGCATGCTCTGGCTCTTCGGATGTTAACTAGCAGTATGTTTGGATCGTATCCCCTTAAAAAAAAACCTGGTAATATTTAGGAATGTACAATAATTTAGATATTGTGCTAGCGTTATGCGTTGGAGATTTGTAAAAGCTCTATTAGCAAAATGCAAATCCGTAATTGGCCAAAATGTTATGTTAAAACTTCATACTTGTCATACTACACTGTAACTAAACTTGTGCTGCGGATTTATTGTGTAATAAATAAAAAATAAAAATAAATATTTTTTACAAGGTAACGGTTGTGACTTCTATTTCGTCTTATACTGGGTCGATTTTCGGGTAAAAAAAAAACTCGTGGCAACCAAAGGGTACCCATGGAATACTACCTCTAAATGTTCAAGTCCCTAGGTCATGTGGTTTGGCCTGTGCTTCGTCTGCCAACCAGTCACTCAGTCACGCACGATACTGTTTTATATACAATTAGATTTCAGTACGTAATTCAAAAGCGCTTGTTCTCGTATCTCATGGCGCCTATTCTAAACTCCGCAATATCGCATATTCGAAACCCCATTAGAATCTTCGCAATCGAATAGATTGTGGCGTGTCAGTCGCATCAGAGGGGCGATCGCGGGAGTCGGTAGGTATTCGTAATGTAGAGACGTTATCATGGCATTGGATTGGCTCATGGATAGGGAAATTGATCAATGCGAAATCGTATTAAAAGTAGCTTTGCAGCTGAAATTATTTATTGTGTGCGGAAAATGCCAAACAAGATATCATATAGTAATTTGCACGATATTTGTCTCAATTTACTTGTATAGTAAGTTCAAAAATAATGCAAAAGTAGTTAATTAAGCTACGTCCTTGTCAAACGTATGTACAGATTTTATGTTAGGCATACACATGTTCTCATGCGGACCGGGAGACGAGCTGTAGGTAGGCCTCCAACAAGATGGAGTGACGACCTTGTAAGGATCGCGGGAACGCGGTAAATGCGAAAAGCACAAGACCGGTCTGAGTGGAGAGCCTTGGGGGACGCCTATGTCCAGCACTGGACGTCTTTCGGCTGACATGATGATGATGATGATGATACACATGTTTTGTCATTTAATAAAATCTACGTACGAAAATGAATTACGCACAGTTCATTTCAACTAAAGCATTAATTATCTTGACACTTCATAAGTTCAACTAAACCTTTGAATTTGTACGCTATCCCAAATAAGCACACTTATACATATAACCCTCGACATTAACCGCTAAATGCCCACAATTTCCAGCGTCATGTAGCCTCGCAGTCATTGATAGTGACTGCAGACCGATACGAGTAATGAATATGTATGCGGACAGGTGCGCCAACATGATTAACCGGCGCGTTCGATTTTTGTGTCGATCGTTTATCGGTGAGATTATATCGAGCGGTTTGATAATAGTAGTGCGAAGTAAGTAGTCGTGTTGTTATAAAACACTATTTTTATTAGTAAAAAAATGTTTGTTTACTTATTTAAAACTGCGTGTTTTGATAGTTTTATTGAGTGGTTTTATAATTAACCCTTCTAATTGCGTTGAAAAACAAGCAATTACAATTTTTGTTTACCAATTATTATTTTTCCTAAATGATCCTTAAAAGATTTTTTTATAAACGGAGCTAAACAATACACTATATTTACCTTATTTACTAATCAATTTGAATTCTAATTGACTGACACCAGTTTATTTTATATACCGACGATATTTGAATTTGATGCAGACTTTACAAAGCGATTGACTGACTAATGCGATGCCATTATCCTCCCGTTTCGCATTAAATTAAATTCATTTTTAATCTCAACTCATAATAATTCCGCTTTATTTAACGACTGTAGCTCGTCTTTTAAATATTCATCTCAACGGTGGCCAATGTCAATTACAAGATATACACGACACGAGCGAAACGAGCGGCTTTAAATTACAAAAGTGGAGAATCCCCAAGATTGTCGTAATATTTTTTTCATAGGTATATGGAATTTATAGTAAACCTTTATTTTTCACTTGTTACTTTAGTCTCTGCACATTTGGAATCAATTATTACGGATCAAAGTTATTTTTCGAAGCGTGGTGAAATATCTCCTGTCATTATGGCTGGTTTTCAATTTACAATTACAATCTAATATTGCTACACAACTGACCTACTTACTTGTTTTAGTTATCAGTAATTTATTTCATTTATTTGTTTTCTAAGATTTATTAAATAATTAAGTTACTTACGTTTTATTGACCCAAAACATCATCAAAAACTGAATGTTCAATCTTTGGAACTTATGTCCTTACCTAAAACTGTAAAAACAACATACCTACACATTTATCACAGGAGTGTCAAGTCTCGACCTTGATGCTAATACCGCTACCATTTTATTTTCATTCAAATGTCAGATGACGTCATTCCGTATCCAGTTTTACGTGTGGTACCGATCACACAGGCTGGACATTTTTTATCGTGACGTCACAGCCACAGACTAAACTCACCGCTACCAACACGACTAAAATACACCCAGCTCGCAAAAGCCCACATATTTAATTATTCAGCATGTGGCTTGATAATTTATATGTATCAAGGATTTAATGGTTGCTAATTAGATCACTCAGTTGTAGTCGGTTTACTTTAAGATAACGCAAGACGGATTGAAAGATAATATTGAGTTTACTTAAGTTTTTTAATATATGACTGGTTTAATTTATTACTGGTTTATTCGCTTTGAAGTATACAATTATGACTTTAATATTATTCAAGTATGTTAAATTATGATGTAGTGGTCACCACCGTGGCTTATGAATGAAAGTACCGCTACCGTTTCCAATTTGGTGTAAAGTTTATTACACGAATTTTCTATAATTACGCGTTTTATGATAGAATACTTAAAAATTACCTCGTTTTGCTATTCAAAAAACTTTTACCGTTTCTCCGTATCTGAAATATTTACGTATCCGCTATAATAGTAGTTTATGCAACAGTTGTATAAGAGAGGTCAAAAAAGACGAGTGGTGTGGTTACGATGTGAGCCGCAGGCGAACATCGTAAAGCAAGACGCCACGAGTATTTTTTGACTTAGTTATACACCGTTGCATACAATACTTTTTCTACGACTAGGTTTCAAATAAAATGCAAAATTAAATTAATATACCTAGGTTAGAATACGAACGAACGAAGCACAGAACAACAAACGAGCGAGAAACATTCGAAAACAACAAAATATGTGTCTATGGTTAACTTTGTTTTTAAATTGATGTGCACTTGCCAGGTTTCATATTTAAAAAAAAAGTTGCACAATCGATTTAACTTGTGAAATAGGGACTAAAAAACACCTAATGATTTGAGAAATGAATTCTTTTACCTGATTGGTCGATTTTAATATAGCTGCGTTCTGGTTGGTTGATACCAAATAAAATGTTTTTTTTAAAGAGTTAAATTAGTAAAAGAGTTTACATACCAAAAAGAACCTAACGTTCCGATTGACAGTCAATGTGTATTGTGATTGGTGGTTTAATTTGGTGAAGTGTTGGTCAAATTAATCTAGGCGTAAGCTTTGGCAGCTAGGCATATCGTTTTGGCTCAAAAAAGCACAAGTGCTGTTAAGGGGAATAGACTAGATAGACTTTTCTACGGAAGGTTCTGCGGACATATTATCTATATTCTTATATTAGTGTTCGTGACTATATAAATGACAGATAATAGTACAGGAGTAGGAAAATACTATAAGCGAAGAGATTTTTATCAATGAGAACTCATTGACTATGTAAATGGTTGAGATACATTTAAATTGACAGATAGATAATAAACTATTTAAATAATTTAGCGGATTATTATTAATGGTGTTCGTTCTCGCGCCTCCGAAATGACTATATAAAATATAAATCATTTGAAAATTTTAAATACGACAGCAAGTAACTTTGTAAAGAGTTTCAGTATAACGTAACCACTTTATAGCTCGTGAGTAATATCGTTTATTGATTTCATAAAAATACATAATCATCCTCATATTAGCCGAAAAATGTCTACTGGTGGACATATTGATCTCCCCCAATTATATACACGACAAAAACATATACATCCTTCCTAATATTATAATTCATAAGTTGTCAAGACGACCAATCAACAAGAAATGGGGTACAGAGATAGTTTATAACCCAATGACGGATATACGGTGCTTTTTATCCCGTAAAATTACCCGGTTCCCGAAGAAATAGTGATAAATACGCGGAAAAAGTCGCGGCCAAAAGCTTGTGTTGTACCTATAATTATGTTTATTTCTTTATGATGTTTAAAATAACTTTTTTTTTTTTGTATTTTTGTAAGTATTTTCAAAGTATCCAATTTTATTATTATTTAATTTGAGCACACTAGCCACATGCAGTTTCCAGTGGAGTCGATTGTTACCAACATTACCATCTATCGCTAAACAACATAAAACAATATCGAATTTCGAGACGTACTTTTTATTTTCGTAAACTAACTATGCTAATGTTTCCTTAGTGACATTTCGATGCGTATTTTCGATTTTTCTCCCAAGAATGACTAAATAGACTTAGATTTATGTACGAGCCGAGTGCTATTTCCGACTGACAAGATTTATACGAATTTGAAACAAGACAGGACTAGTCGAAGGGAAATTTAATTGGATTATTAACTCATTTTGAGATGAGTAAGTCGGTAAGTTAGATAAGAAACTTGGCGAAGGGAAACTTGGACAATTTATTAATTGAGTATCATTTTCGGTTGTGGATACGTCATTTTGTTAGTATTAACGAAAGGTTTTTTTCCAATATTCCTAGTAAAAACACGAATTTTAATAAATAAAAGTAATTACATTTATTGCAATAATAACACTAAGGTTTAAGCTGTATTAATTTGCAATGTATGGAGATTACACAGAACGCTAAACGATGCCATAATGTGTCGACAATATTTCAATTAAGTATTTTTAGATAAAGCCCCTTTAAAACTTTTTTAACATTGTATGGCGTGGAGATAGAAAAAAAACCCATATGCACGAGGACACGCTGCCATCTGATGGTAAGTGTAATTTGTAACCAAAGATATTTGTAATTTCAAGATTACAATTCTGAGACTGCAAATGCGTCGCCAACACTGAGGTCTAAAATGTAAACATTATATACATTTTAATTTTTAATAATTATGATTTATTTCATTTGAACACACAGTCCATTGATCGTTAATAACATATATTTGTGATAATGTATATGATAATAAGGTTTGCTTTAAATTTAACGCTTTCATCATTATCATCGTTATATTTAATAATTTTATTTTTTGTATTTATTATTAGTTTATTAAATAAACAAACTAAAAAAAATAAAAAAATAAAAAATAAAAAAATTAGTTCCTTCTCAGCGCCAACCTTATCGAAATTGTTTCTGTTTAGTCCATTGATTGACTGGTAGAGAATACATTAAGGCATTAAACCCGCCATTTGTACCTACTTTGTGTATTGTGCAATAAAATTTAAATAAATAAATAATTATTATTGAGTACCTAGTGATAGGAACTTCTTCAAGATCCGTCTTGATCGCTACAACCATCTTATTTAACCTACCGCCAAGCAGCAGTGTTCGCGTGCTCGTCCTTCGGTGTTCAGATTCAGATTCTTTATTTGCAATAAACGTGGTACAAATAGTCTAAATTTAAAACATCATCCGACACATTTAACCGTCGGTGACAGCATGCAAAACATGACCATTTAAACTAACAATTTACATAAGTTCTACAACATATCTTGAAAATTAAATAATTAAAATGGGAAATATATTAAATTAAATACATCTTAATTTTTCGTCATTAAATATACATTTACGGAGTAGAAGCCTTTCTCAACCAACCAGTGGAAAAGTATGGTTTTAAATCATTGTATTTCAGATTTCTTATTTCTTCAGGTAAGTTATTGAATATTCTAATCAACATTGCATAGCAGTATATGTTACAAATGTTTGTCTTAATTTTTGGTGCTACCAGTCTGTTGGGATAGCGTGTATTTAAAGTGCAGACTTCTTCTTTTTGTTAGAATAAGAAAACCAGTAAAGGCAATCGTCAGGTAGCTCGTGTGGTCGTTTCAAAGTAAATAAGGTCTATTATAAGTGCCTAGTTGAAAAGAACCAAAAGGTACATGATACTCTACTATCTCCCTAACGTATAAGAAAATGAAACTTTCCAAGCGTACTCATTTAACCTTTTCCAACCGAACAAGCACTATCTACCTAAGTCTCACAGCTCTCAGGAATGGCGAGAATTCCCTAGAATTCCCGAGAATTCTCGAAACCCAGACGTAGCTGCCTTTTTTTGTTCAGAAACGGCGATGGGAGCGAAAAGTAACTGAGAAAAGGAATTCACTTTTACTTAGCACTGCAGTGGGGTAATTGTTTTCGTGTACGTATTAAACCTAGATGCTTAGGTATCTAGGTTAAAATATAACAAACATACATATATAAGTAGGTATAACAGTCTACATGTACCCATACATACATACATTAAATTACGCCTGTTTCCCAGAGGGGTAAGCAGAGACCACTTCTTTCCATTTGCTACGATCTTGACAAATTTCTTTCGCTTCTTCAACATTCATACATCGAGTCATGCACGCACGTCGGTTTCGGGTACTTAATTCGGCCCTTTTCCAGTATTTCTCCGATTTGATTCTAAAAAGTACGCCTAGGGCGGCCCCTTCTGACCCTTCCACTCACTTTCGATCTGTATATATCTTTCGTCAATCTTCTTTCATCCATCCTTTCCAAACGACCGAACCATCGAAGCATACCCTTTTCAATCTTAGTCACTACATCTTCTTTTATTCCACATTTCTCTCTGATTTTTTCATTAATTAGGTCCATTATTGAAACTAACTCCATTTCTGTCTGTTTGTAAAAGGGATAAGTTCGCCTTTGTACAAATCGCTCATCCAATAGAATAATGACATAATTGCAAAAATCGGGTTTTGAGATTTTACCGTCATAAGTGTTCTAAAGGTCAGGTCTATCGCGTGGAACAATGACATAACATGCATGCTAAAAATGCAATTAGTCATTATTCTATTGGATGAGCGAAATGTTATTGCTGTTTTATTTTTTTGTAATTTATGTACTTGTTTAAGAACAAAGTGTTCACTTACATAAATACTGCTTAATCAATTAGGATGAAATTTAATATGAAGATAGCTTGAGCCCCGGGGAAGGAAAAAGGACATGTTTAGAATAGCAATTATAAATAACTTCTATGCCGATAGAGTCGCAGAAAACATCTAGTTACAAAATAGAAAACTTAAAAAACATACGACAAAGCGATTTACGGCTTTTTGTTGTTTATGACCCTTTTTATTACCCTTTTAACACTCATCAAGTCAACGTACATGTCAAAGTTTATTTCGACAAGTTGACACTTTTTTACATGGTCAATTCTATATGTTATACTAATATATAACATTTGCGTCGTCACCTCCCGTCAAAATAGTAGGTAAAAATAGGGGACCTTTAAGATATAAATTAAGATGTGGTAAAGCTTTCGACACTCCCCGCTCTCAAAATCCGAGTAAACTGTAAATCACAAAAAGAAACGAAATAAAAAGCCCGAGCGCACGAAAAGTTTCAAATCCTTGTATAATTATGTGTATAGGTACAGCTTTAGAATATTCTATTAAGGTTTTTTGACTTTGATATTGTTTTAAAAAGTTTGTAATAATATCGATGACTTTATCGCTAAGAATTTAAATCGGCGGTGTTTTTTTTCCTACTGCTTTTGTTTATTTGGAAGAGCCTTTTTTATATACAGGGTGATTATATTGTCATGTTAAGTTTCTCTATTTTTATGTGTGTAATTTTTAAACTTTTAAAAGTTGGTAGGAAACATTATAAAACTAAAAGTATTTGTCGGCGTAGAACTCGTTTATCGTTTTCCCCGAAATTTGATTTTAAGTATTTGTACACAGACCAAAGAAATAAAAAAATACGGTATAAGATATATTTTATTTAGGTATATATTTCCGTAAATAATATGGCATATGGTGCAAAAATTACATCAAAAACTATGAGATTTAAATTGTAGTCAGCTCTATGCAGGTTCTGCAAAGCGTTTACGAGTTTGATAATCAATGCGATAATTTGAGATTTTAGCTTCATATACCTAATTAGGTTACTTTTTGGGAATAAACGCATACCAAGCAGGTTAAAGTTAACAAGTAGGTACAAAGAGCAATTCCTCAATGGTTTCCACAACATTTTTTCATGATTTTACTAGACTTGGTTATGAATAAAAGATACGAGAAACTGAAGTTACCTGCTCGGTATGAATTGCAAATGCCGTCTGTCACGGCGGGGTGTATAAGTTAAAGCTAAGTAGGATGACGCTTTTGGGCTTTGACACATAGCACGCTTAGTAATAAACTGACTTAAAATACGCTTATTGTAAAACTTCAGCATGTATCCATGATATATCTTTCCGGTGTGATTTTACTGGTGGTGAGACCTTGTACCATATGCATATGTATGTAAACTCTTTATTGAACTAAAATATAATTATCACAATATTAATTTTAAACTAAGGATCTCTTCCAGCTTACCCTGACGTAGATGAGTAAGGATAATGCATGTGGTTATGCACAAAAAGTTGATGAGATGATAATACTTAGCGTCATGGCTACCATCTTATCGTTTAACCTACCGCCTAGCAGCAGTGTTCGCATTGTTGCGTTTCGTTGTGGGCAAAACAACCGGTGAAACTACTATCTTAGGCCAGATTGGCAAAGATTTTCTAGTCTTAGGATTGCCGTCTTGAGATTGAGAAAACCTGGTTACCTGTGTATTAGTTGCCTTGTCCTTGGTTTAAAACTTCATAACGTAAACAGGTTATTGGCTCTATATAAATAATAATAATAATAAATATCAGGGGACAATGTCTCACCAATTGACCTAGTCCCCAGCTCTAGGCATGTACCATGGGTACTAGGCAACGATATAAATATTTATATAGAGAAATACATACTTAAATAGGTATATAGAAAACATACATAACTCAGGAACAAATATTCGCGCTCATCACACAAATATCTGCCTTTACCGGGATTTGAACCCAGGACCGCTAGCTTCGTTCGTAGGCAGGGTTAGTACCAACTAGGCCAGGGCGACGTCATTCTAAAAGGTGTCCCAAGAATATTTTAATCCAGTACTTAGCTTTTTATTTTGCAGCGGAAATGATTTATCAAAATGTAAGTTTTAAAAAAAAAACGTAAATAATCTTTCTGATATGCTTAATGCCTTATCGTTATGCAAATTATTTTGAGTAATTATGTTCGCAAAATAAAAAATCTACTTTTTATTTTAATCTAGACCAGTTTGTTTAAAATTTAATATCATAAATGAACTTAACGAATTACGCGTTTCTTTTTTAAGTAGGTACAAGATTTTAGTAGTTTCAAACTAAGATGGTTATCATTTGACGTAAAACAATTAAAATGTTAATTATAATACGTAGAAATAAACCTGAAACAGTGGATTATTCTTTAACAAAAGAGTTAGTACATATTAAATCTATCTTCCAATTCACTGTCGAGCCACTCTATCATGACTCCTGCTTCCGTGAAAAGTTATAAGAATCGGAGATGATATTAAACTGGTTCTGTATGACCAACCAACACTGACCACTTCTGATGTGTATTTGTTAGGAGACCATAGGTCAACACATAGTGGATAAATAATAAATTCAAAGCAAGACCGTTAGATATTAACAAAACATGCGCATGAGCAGCTTAAGGATCATAAAAAGTTTTATAACGGTAGAGGTTAGGTAACAATACAGACATGTTTCTTCATTAATTAAAAAAGGTCACAGATAAATTTTCTTAAAGTTCTATAATACATTTATTTGGTATGGTGTTTAAATGATTATTGTTTGTAGGCAAAGGGGTTTAAAACCATTCTCAATCCATGGTCTTATGAGTAAGTTTATTCCATACATACAGGTACCTACTCGTAGTAATTTGAGAGTAGAGAAGAGTAGAGTGTGAAAAATCGTTATCTACTATTAGCTTAGTCTTTAAGATTTTGGCCAGCCTTAAAAAATAATGCAGTTGACATTGTTCCTCCGTTTTGAAATGAAATATGACGACCAACAATCCAAAACACAAACTTCCGAATTTCATTGTGTTAGTTGGGACTTCTAGAGGCTCTCTCTTATCTAGAGCCGTACGAGGAGTTCTGAATAGTAAATTCCCAAGCAAATCTAATTAAGTTACAGTTGAGTAATTTGCAGATGGATGTTAGTATTCAAACTTAATATTTTGTAGTGTTCAATGATAGCCATTTTAATAGTGACACTGAGGCATATGGGTATTTTTAATATTTACAAATAAATACTTATAGAAAAACTGCTAATACTATAGGTAATAACTTAACAACATCAATAAGTTAAAAATAACACCCTCTAAGTTACCAAAATGATTACAATCGCTTCTGTAGGTCACACACCCACAATATACAGGTTGTCATAAAATATACAAGCAATCTAAGAATCTGACTATACAGCTATTTGGGCTCGCTCGAATGCACTTTCACTTCAGATGTAATTTACGATAACTTCCGTCGCCATAGATATAAATCAGTTTTGGAAACTTGTATTAATTATATTTTATAATGTTATGTAGGCGGTATTTTTATAAACTTGTAAGACAGAGTATGATTTGGAAGCGCGTTAATTATTTGTACATGTATACAAGAATTGTAATGAGTAAAACATTAATTTTTTATTCAAAAGTGCAGAATTATTTTAATAGCATCTACTGGCACTTTAAGTTAAATATAAGTTTAATGCAGTATTTTAATAACGCCGTTAAATGGTCACCTTAGAAATTTTGACCACTGAATAGATATCGAATGGTTCTTTAATTATTTTTTAGCTAAGTCCAAAATAGTTTATTCTCAATGAACGCTCAATAATTGAAACCAAATTCTCTAATGTACCAAAGTGCAAATAAAATCCAAACAACACTTTTTCAACAAAATCCACCCTCGTAAATAACCTAGAACAGAACTAAATAAAACCGAAACAAAAACTCCCAACTTCAAGGTACGTTTTAAATCCAGACGATTTAAAAACATTTGCTAAGAGCTTCACAAGTTTCCTAAGAAAAAGGCAAGGACAAACGCAATAGACTTTAGGTTCTAGGAGACTAAAGTTAAATATCCATTTAAATCTTCGACGCTGCGGTCCTGGGGGACACCAGCGGTGCAGCGTTGTAAAGCGCTGTGTTGCTAGTTAGATTGTATTGTGTTTCAGGTCTTGAGCAATTAACAACATCACGTACCTAGTAGAAAATGTAGTAGTATTATTTAGTTTTCGATATTATTTTGGTGCGGCTTAAAGATAATGTGTTCAAGGTGCGTCAGTTTGTCAGTAAAATAACAAGATAATTATACACGTTCTTACTTATAAACCAAATAGCAGATAATTTAAAATTGATTATTGAATCTGTATTTTTGTTGGCTAGCTTTACCACGTCAAAAACAGAACAAAGACTTAACAGAGTGAAATCGGTCGTAAGCTACCTTTTTTAAATCGTACCTACTTAGTTTACACAAGCCTTGCGAAATAAATGTATATAATCTACATTAAATAATCACCCTGTAGTCACCTAATCAAGACGTAAGCCTCTTTAATTTATTTCAGTTAGGTATTCTTCGCCGATAGCAACAGCTATCTCGAATCAGGCCAATCAGCGCTTCCACCGCTTCTATTTTCAAAAGAAAGCGCTTCAAACCTACCTAGCTACGTACCGGCCGACGACGGCACTAAATCAATACCAACCCCCCTCCCCCGCCCCTCGAAAACCTCGTGAGCTGAGCTCCTACTTCTGTTCGGCTTTGTGGACGTGTACCACGAATGTGACGTCTTGGGATTTGGACAATTGACAGTTCGAAATTCGATTATTTTGACAGTTGTTTGTTTTAGGCGGGCGAATTTAATGCTTTGTTATTTAGCAGTAGTTATATGCGCTTTACTTAATCTAGTACTTAAATGTTAATACATATTTGTTTAATAATACAAGAATCAAAGAATTTGATTATAAACGAGTAGTTGCATGCATTTTCTGTTATATGTTTCAGTGTTTTTTTTATCGTTGGCTTTGTCTTTGAGGTTCATCCGTGTTATATTTGTGGTTTGGAATTCTCTTAGAGCTTTGCTTTATTTCCCAAGGCTAAAGTTAGGCCATAAAAAACATTTCTTCAAAACTTTTACAAAGCAAGCTCATTGGTTGAACGTGGTATTAAAGTATGATGTGATGTTACTGCCAAAGCATAATAAAAAAATATGACTGTTTCTTTATATTTTTAGATTAACACAGAATACCGAAAGATAGTGAAACAAACTAGACGCACTTAATTTAAAAAAACTTACCAAAAATGAAACTCAGTTTTCCCAAAGCATTAACTCCACTCGGTCGGCGTATAATTATCCGTAATGTTTCTACTAAGCGACTGTATAAGTAAATCAAACATGCGACGCATTGTTCGATTCGTGTAAGATTGATAAAGTTATCCGCGAGTGTGAACGAGACAAATATTCATTCATCGCTTCTATTCATAAACGTTTGTCAACCGTTACAGTACACGCTAGTTTTTCAGAATATTAGCAACGCGGAGAGTAAGCTGGCTTAGTCAAGCGACGCCGTCTTTTGTTTATTATTGTTGAGAGTAAAATAAGGAATAAAAAGAGTTGTAAAGTTCCTTCTGAAGGTTTGAATGTACTGTAATCTCACTTGGGAGGCCATGAAAAAGTTTTTGCGCGCTTTTAGTTTCAAAACGATTTCCGTTCTATTAACATAACGTTTTAACCCTCTCGGGTTGTCTCGTTTTGAGACATCGCCGCTTTTACTGCTTCTTAAGGATTTTAGGGTTAGCGGATGAGTTATTAACTTACTTTTTCGACTTCGCAAAGTTACTTATATAACTGTAATAGCTCTGTTTGTTACTATTTTAGAGTAACACCTATTTAAACGAAGTAAGCTCTGGAACGGCGTAGTAATTATTTGGATTTATTACCTGTAACAGAAAAAACGTAGGTTACAACATTTAAAACATTAATCTAAAGCGTTTTTTTTGCTGTACTACTAATTAATCGCATGTTTTAATTATAATTTATTAAATCAAAACATGCAACGTGGTGTAAAAATAAGCATTCAGCTGTGCATTCAGATAAACAAAAATAAATGTCCAGTTAATGAAGAGTTTTGTCACCGTAACAAAACTGTCGATTAACGTCAAACACATACATTTTTGTGACGAAATTGCCATTTAGACATCATTTAAGTGACATTTGAATAACGTCTCTATGTACATTTATTTCGGTTTGTACCCATAAACTATTATTTCCGGTATAAATAAAGGAACATCACACAATAAAAAAAATACCTACTTAGTCTATTTTTGCAACTTATCAAGGATCTGCGTCTGAGACATTATTATCCTACAAATATTCAATGAGCTAAAAACCTAGAACCCAGTTTAAAAAAATAATGGGTGCGCTCCAATCCTCACCCTCCGACAGGCAATAATGAAATAAGCGTAGGACAAATATAATAAATCTCATCGGGAGACGCTAGGGCGGCGACTTCCTTCGATATTTGAATTTAATTTAGCATTCGGATTGTCGTTCTAACTGAAATTCAAATATGGAGCGTTTAAGATGGCCAGCTATAAAATTAAATATTTCCCTTTTATTTTTACATGCCGTTGTGTAAGGGTGTATAAAAAGGCAAAAAGTGCTATTAAAAAATCGAGTGTCATTTGTTGAACAATGTTTCGGTTAAATCTTAATAAAAATCGGTGCAAGGTATTTTATTAAATCAATAGTGATCAAATTGTTTAATGTTTAATGTCTAAACACATTATTTTACTTATCTAAACGTAGTCGGGTAACAGTCATGGTCCAGAGAATTTTGCGACTTTTGGAATAGTCCGTAGGCGCTGTCACGATAAATCTATTATGGCGGAAACGACTAGCTATTATAACTTACCGCAGGATTGTTAACAGTTTTATCTTTTGTGTATTGCTACTGTTTCCACATTGCATAGGGTATTAAGGCGTCGAAATTTCATTATTATATTTTTAACAGTTGTTCACGAGTCGTTTTAGGCCATAAAAGAAAAGGATCTAGAAAGAGAGTCGTGGAAATTGCTTCACGGACAAGAGCCTAGCTCTTAAATTTAAGACGAAAAGAAGAATTTGCTTATCTTTAAGTAGGTATTATGTTTGAAACGTCGTAATTTTACGTGCTAGTATTTATTACTTTAAAATATAAGGGATTCATTTGAAATGAGCGTCCCATTCTAACTTAAAAATTAAACAAAATAAGTGTCAAATTTTTAAAACATTGCAAAATTAAATAAGTGTGAATATTTTTAAACGTCCTATATAAGCGACACGGAAGCGCTTCCCAAACTTCATTTCTCGCGACATTATATTTATAATTAATTTTATTTCCAGGGCGGTTATTCTCGCGGTCGGCGGCGATCGTGTTTCGCGTGTTTACGTCCAGGATTATCAGGCGCCTTAACTCACGGTCTGAATGTTGGGTGAGGGGCACAGCGGGCTCGAAATTATAGGTTAGGAGCCAAAAGTGACGGGAATAGAGCAATTTGGAATGGAAATGTTGGTTTACTTTTTATTTCGTGTGTTGCTTATTTTTAAAACAAGTAGCTTTTATTATTATAAGTCTATAAGTATATTCATAGTATGGGGAATTAGGTACCAAAATTGCAAAGACGGTAAATTACTGGACAAGATACTACATTCAACTATAGAACTGCAGTCGCTATACGTGTAGCTCTACCTAGAGCTGCTCAATGGTAATTCAAGGTTTTTTTTTTACGAGTACAATTTTCCGTGAGGTCCTCGACGTTCATTTTCAATGATGACAAACGTGTGGTTACCGGGTTAGACAAACGTGTGGTTACCGGGTTAGAATAGTGCCACTCCATGTCTTCCCATGGATGTCGTAAGAGGCGACTAAGGGAATATAGGCTTGCAGTACTGTTAGGCGATGGGCTTGCAACCTGTCACTAATACGCTGGTAAACATCTTATCCTAATTTCGCAAAAAAGTGGTTACTGATTTATCAACAATTTTTTAAAGTTGTATGTAATTCTGTAGCTTTGCCTACCCCACTCTGGGATTACAGGCGAGACGATAAGTATGTATGTATATAGAGAAAAAAACCTGTTTATTACCGATTTTTTTTCAATTGAGTCATTAAATTTAAAAAACACAGTGATTTTAAACTCTCTAAATATTAAAACACCCTTTAACTATCTAATAAAAACGTCAAACTGTTTTTTTAAACGTAAAAGTCCCTGTGTGCCCTCAGTAGCACAGCCGCGATGATATAATCAGATTCCACGATATACAAACACATATATCTATATATCTACGGGCTAACAAGCTACAGTTTTTAGCGCGGGTTTAGATAGTCCAAATCGTGACTTACCGGCGCATGTTATAATTACGAGGGCTACATGATTTTACTTTAAACAGATTGTTAGATTCAACTAAATAAATAAGAAAATAATTTTCAACACTATCGTGATCATAATGACAAATTTTACCATTCTACATCTACTCATAATGGTAGAATTTTAAATATTACATAAAACACAGATGTCAACTAAAAATTCTAACTAAAGTTTGACGTCACGGGTTTATTTTTATTTATCTTTGCTGACAGTATCACTTTAAACCATACACGTTAATTAAAAAACACGTCTAGTTAACATATTCCGAATTTACTAGCATACAGTAGTGACGGCGGGGAGCAGACATGGAGGTGATGGGGTGACACGCCGTTATTATTAGTTTTTTGTCCCCAATCCACCCCACCGCTCGGTCGCCGCCATTTTCTCGTGTTACGAACGGTTTTTGTGCATTTTTTGTCGAGATGAGATGAGATACGTAGGATGCGATTGGTGAGATATCGAGTGAGTTGAGAATTAGGTTACCTTGCGTTTTTGAATATTTGAATACATCCTGTATTTATAATAAATTATGAATGTGAGAATGTAATGTAATATAATAAATATTTCAACATTAATTTGTAAGTAATTAGTAAATTACCAAAGGGTTTTTGCCACAAATGGCCACTCGTAATCAAAATATTGCACAATTCACTTATTTATAAGTTTTATAACGCATCAATCAACTTTTATGGCGATTTCATTTCGTTATTACGAAAACCAGTTTATGGCCTATCGTAAATCGAACGGCCGCTAACGACTCTTGTACCCACTGAATTTTAATACACCATTTATCATTTTATTCAATGAAATATCGACTTTTATTCAAATGCGCCCAACGCACCTTTCCGCGCGCTTGAAAAATTAAAACTAAATTCAAAAATGGAATGTCAAATTGTTACCAGCCAGGACCTTGTAGCGTATTGTGTATAAACAATGTTATGCAACAGCATAGAAAACCTTTTTCGCGTTTGAAAAATTTAAACTAAATTCAAAAATGGAATGTCACCGTCAATTGTTACCGGCCAGGACCTTGAAACGTTTTGTTTATAAACAATGTTATGCAAGATAGAGCGTAAAGAAGCGGGTTTATGGCCTGTTACAGCGGGAGATAAAGCGCTTGTTGTGGGTCGTAAATAAACTGCAACAGGTAAGGGCCAACGGGACTCCAATAACGCGTACGCTTTCACTTTCCCTTATTATCTTTGTGCATTGATCTTTGGGACAATGTGGCTACTGGAATCGGACAATGAACTCTTTGATAATGTAAACAAAAAAGTAAAAAAAAGTATCAAGGTTCCTTTATACAGCATTTTTACTCGATGACTGCACTAGAGGAGAGTAATGTTGACAAAGACAATTTTTTTAATGAATTCGAATTTTAAACGACAAATATTTATCTAGAGACAGAACGATGATTCTAGGTAAATTTTAATAGGAGATAGCTAGTTGCCGTAATAACATAAGCTACTTCTACCAACGGCAATACACAAATCCAACCAAAATCTAATTAATTACCCTAGTAACTTCATAACTATGTCAAATATGGTTCCAGAAGTTGAAGTAGTGTCGTATGTCTACTTAATTTACATTACGTTGTTACGACATCAGCTACAAAAATCTATCGTAACAAACACCATAACATAAACAGTAACTAACCGCTCCCAGCGACCCACAAACTAGTAATTGAACGTATTATGAATAATATTTGGGCGGCGGACGAATCGATACGTAATTATAGAGTGAAAACGTACTACCCTCATAAATAATATATCTGAGGGCGCGGCCGGAACAGCCCGCGGCCATTGTGAGACGGTTGATGACGTCACGCTAGAAAAGTAGAGAGCTTCCGTGCTTTTTAGCTGATTGCGGTAGAACACAAAAAGAGTGTACTTCATATTTTTGAATAAACAGTATTAACAGCATACTTATAACATAAACGGAAAATGATGCAGATCTATCACTCTAACTCTATACCGTAAGAAAAACCTAATTCTGAAGCCTATAATATGAAATGCCTTGTAGTACTGTTAGGCGATGGGCTTGCTACCTGTCACTAATATGCTGGTAAACATCTTAGCCTATTTGTGCAAAATGTGGTTACAGAATTATCAACAAGTTTTTAGAGTTGTAGGTATATAATTCTGTAGCTCTGCCTACTCCTCTCCGGGAACGAAGGCGTGAGTTTTTGTATGTTGTATGTATAATATGAAAAGATAATAATATGAATTATTTAAAGAAAAACAAAAAAAAATACAAAGCATTTATTGTAATTAGAGTAATTATAACATTGATCAACAACACATACACCTTATTGTCAAAAAGCAACACCCTGTAAATGAAATCCAGCAATCCTAAGTACCTATCGGTACATGTACCAACAAATTGTTTTA
This sequence comes from Acleris emargana, assembly GCA_927399475.2. Classification (NCBI taxonomy): domain Eukaryota; kingdom Metazoa; phylum Arthropoda; class Insecta; order Lepidoptera; family Tortricidae; genus Acleris; species Acleris emargana. Next base: position 3,024,448 of record OV656844.1, on the reverse strand, counting down.
ATTGAGCATCATTAAATATTAATTTAATCTCTTTCGTCGCATGTCTGCCTACAATTAAACCAAACTACATTAGCTTCCACGGAACACGAAAAAAACTGTCCATGAAATGCGTTTCGTTACGACTATAGAGTTCGTTAAGATTTTTTCAAATTAAACGTATATTCAAATTTGATTGTTCCACTTTGGGCAATTAGTTCCAATTAGTAGAACGGTGGGTATAGTATCAAATATACGTTAGTAGGGTAATAGCCTAAATCACGCGAACCTATATGGTTATTAAATAAAATAGTCGAATTCTAACAGGTTGTGTTCTAGCTCTAGCAATCTTCGTAAAAAATATGCTGCTTTTTCATGGCGGTTATACTTAAATTAAACGAAGAGAGAATATTCAATATAAAAAATAGTAAATTTGCACCAAAAGTTATAAACTTATAAAGCTCTCTTGTGCTGTATTTTTACGCTGAATATTGAAACACGCTGTGTATGATATTTACAATTGCCTGTCAACATAAAATGACTTGAATTCTAGGTTTTTAGCCCCATATATTTTAAGCGATTCTTCCACTTTAATGTGATTGGAAATGTCGTCGGTCTAATTAAAGCCAATCTGCATTAATAGAAGAAGCAATCGCTATCTATCTTTTTAATAAAAGTCGCAAATGACAAATGACTTATGACATTCCAAAGGAGTCTACTCTTCAAATATACAGAATTATACATTTATTATGAATTATTCTACAGCACGTAAAGAGCAAAAACTTTATCAATTGGTAATTGTGATGAGTAAAAACGATAATTAATTACACGGCTTGTAAGCTACCCGCATTGTTTAATAAGAATCGGGCAAAAACAAAGGACGAGCTACTTACAAGTACTTAGTGTATGGGGGCCTTAACTCTATGATTGCTTCAGAATTTAACGTTACGTCAAGGTTTAAACAGTATGAAATACTTTTAAGTGTGTTGATAAGAAATAATATCTTTACATATCAGACGAAACAAGAACAATTCATGCCACTGACGCTATCCTGGGTCCATTTCGTATGGAAACCAAGGTACTTGGTACCCAATGTGTTAAAAAGCATCTGCCTCTGGAATCCGACATGTCGCATCTGTTGCTATGGCGTCTTCCAAATTCAAAAGCGCACGCCCCGAAGCCCCGTATAAAAGCAGATGTTCCATTCCATAACCAACACAATTGGAATTAAACTTAAACATAAAACAGTAAGGTTTAATTTACATCGTCATTGTACGAGTGATGGTTAACTTTTTTAATACATTCTCGTCGATTTAGATTATGTTGTTCGAATTTCAAATTTGGCGGCGTTTTCGGAAGGGCTGGTAGCGATCATAGATAGCGCTAAACGGGTCATTATTACCAACCCACAGGTATATTGCGGTAATGTGATGCATTTGTCAAAATGAGGAGCGTTCTTTTTTTGAACTTTTTAACGCGTTTTTATTGGTGGCCATTACTCTTATTACGGCTAGCAGACCTTTCTAATGCTTATGTTTAAAGCGTTTATTTCATTGTATTTTTTAATGATTGCAGCGCTAAAAAAACCGTCAACTATTATAATAATATATTCACTTTGTTAGAACTCTTACATGAATAATAAACTTTTTAATATTACTTTTGTATCACAAAACGGATATCATTTCAATTCGTAAGCCCTCAAACTCATTTCTTAACAACAAACACATAAGAAGGTACTGCAGTATCTATGAACATTAGTAAAACAGATATTTTTTTATACTACTCGTATTATAAACCTACACTATTTTTACAATTACTAAATTAAGACTATGAAACGTTCCTATTTTTTTCAATCTTTATATAAAGTACTCAATATAATTAGACAGCTGATATACCACCCTTCGTTGATACGAAAACAGAACGCGATTTAAGAAAGAGTGGGAAACCCCCAAGGGCTCCCACTAAGCTGCTTTCCCATAAATTGAGAATCGACCACTTATACGCAGAAAACAAAAAAGTTTTTGTTACAACGCGCAAAATTAAACCTTTTCTATTTACCGTAAGATGGACTTTGGATTGGGAGTTTTCACTGTAGAGTAATGTTGTACTCTACTTATTTTGAAGGGGAAATGAATATAAATATCTATATCTATAGGCACATGGTTCGTATGAACTCAATCGTTGTAAGGGCTTTGAGCATGAGCACTTATTTATCTTCAGTAAATTTATATAAAGAGCCTTTCAGCGTCATAAAGTGATTGCAATTAGTACCGTGTCACTTTAACGTCACTTTAGAAATGATAAAATAGAGTATATAATTATTATGTATTAAATTATCATTGATTTGGGTTCTAACCCATAGTTACGTACTATAATATACCATTTTCTTCATTAGGGAATTTTAGCAAGATTAGTTCTAAAACGAGTTTTTTTTGGAAATCCTAATTGTTAATAGTCCTAAAGGACAGTTTGTAGAAGTAATTATTAAACTCTTTAGTAATCTAAATATATAAAAAGAAACTGCCTGACATATCAACGTACAGCCTAAACCACTGGGTCTAGAGATTCCAAATTTGGCACGTAGGTTCCTTATGAGGTTCTAGGGTTGCACTAAGAACGGACTTTCCGAAAATCGACCCCCACGAGAAGAAATAGGAAAAGTAGCGGAAATGTTCTCTAGTATTTCATACAACTCTGACCTAATCTAACTGCATAAATTGGTAAATCTAGAACTGAAACTCTTGACCAAACTATTAAGGACAAATCTGGGGACCAAGTGAATAAGAGTATGTCTTCAGATGATCAAGTGAAAAAGGGTTAAAGTCTAGTATACTCTGTTCATGTATATACCCTTTTTTATTACTGAGTTAAGTCGACTTGTACCGTTTTTCAGTAGTATCCCAGAAATAATAAGGAGCTGTATTTTACTCAGTAAAACTATATTGCTTTTGATATGTTATCGTATAGTTTAGCAGTAATCATAACCTCCAAAAACAATGCAGTTTTATTGAGTAGTATACTTTATCAATCACTAAGCCCCGATTACATTGAGCGAGCTTACAAGCTGTTAGCGAATTCGCTGGCTTGTAGCTTGTCAACTCGCTCAATGTAAATGTTCCCAAAACATATCCCAAGATACATCGCACCGATCCAATACAGGCACTCAACATTGCCAAGCTACCCTAACCTTTCCACCTATTGTGTATTTAGACAATAGTTCACATTTGAATCAATCGGCCCTCGCTGTGTCTGCACAAGACTTATTTCTTTGACCCTCAAATTTAGGAGGTAATTTAACTTTTCCCCTCCGAATAGCATTTCATTTACCTCTTCAACCGATACGCAGTGTGGGACGAACTAATCTGGGATACGAAATGATATGGAGCTGACAGTCATGTATAATATTTAATCTAGTCCAATTTTACTTTAAAGGAAACCGGTATTTTTACCAGTGACTAAATATCTTAAAGTAATCTGATGTAATAATAGTTTTTAGTAAACTCTAGTTTGCGTGGACGTTCTTTATTATGCCTTTGCATTAAAGAGAATGTACGCAAGTGTTAAGTATCTATTGGATATAATTAATATGATATATTTTATTTAAGATCAGTAATTGATAGCTACAGTTGGCTGTGTATATATTTCAGAGTAGGTATATAAAATAAAACAGGACCTTTAAAATTGTTTTAAAAAAACACCGGAAAAAGTACACATTAATAATAATATTAATAAAAAAGGATAAACGGACACCAAATACCCAAATCACCATATTGTTTTAAAAAAACACCGGAAAAAGTACACATTAATAATAATACTAATAAAAAAGGATAAACGGACACCAAATACCCAAATCACCATAAGTGAATCTAATATATTTGAAGAGGTCTCTGAATTTCTCCAGGATCCCATCATCAGATCCTGACCTGATGATCACCTGAGAAGTATACCTAAGTAACCGCTTAATAGCATATATTTAACAGATTATAACATGGTTTAAGTTAGCGTTAACTTAACTAATGCCGATAAGCATCTTGTCTAGACCCCCAAAAAAGTAAATTTACTAAAATGCACATTCACTATCTTAGAATACAATTTAATTTTAAATGATTAGATTTAATATGTTGTTTAATAGTAATTAAACTTCAGTACAGTATACCTAATTACTTTTTTTTGCTTTAGTTGTGTTCAATAAAGAATATTTATATTATATTTAATTGTATACTTGCAAGGAACCGATTCATTCATATCCATATGTTTAATAGATACCCAATGAATTGTTATTTATAAATATATTAATGCAAAAATGTTGATTATTTCTTCCATCTTCATACCTACTGTTAAACGCCTTAACTAATTGTTCTAAAATATAATAAAGTGAGAGTTTATTGGCTGAAAACGGTAAAAAATATTTCGGAAAATTTTACAGTTTCCAAGGAAAAAGCGATAAACGACTTCTACGCGGACAGAGTCGTGGACGAAAGCTAATAAGTGATTAATTGCGTTTAATTATTATTAAGTCCCTTGCCCCCGACACTGCTAGTCACAAATAATTTACAAATTATCATTAATTTATGACTTGTATAATTTGAAAAAATCATGCGATCTTATCAAACTAACTAGCGCTTAGAAGACAGAAACACGTAATAACGCCACAATTCTAACATCCCACAATCACAATCATCACCGCCTTAATTCCCAACAATTATAATGTCCCACTCCACCCCTCCCCTGTTCCGATAATTCCCTCCATTGATTCGTAACGCCTCCGCGCCACGCTACAATGCGCGCGAGTGGGCCGCCGCCGTTGCCGCCGTTCGCCATTGTGTGTCTATGCCCCGCTTTCTGCTATTTATGCCAGCGCTGAAAAGCTTATGTAGTTCGCGGAATTAGTCTTGTGTGTTGGATTTTGTGGACAAATGCCGTGGCTTTTTCAGTAAGAGTTCCTAAATTAAAAGATTAAGGTTTGAAAAAACCATGGACTGTACATTATTTTTTGTTGTATTTTTTCTTCATTGTACTGTTTTTGTTTTTATAACGTACAATTAAAAATAAAATAACAAAAAACCGTTTATTTCAAAAGACTTAAAGAACCAAACCGTCGTAACTTAAATCTTTATTATCAAGATTGTGTTAGCTAAGTTTTTAAAATTGAATGTGAGATTAGGTAACAGGATTTTTACTTAAATAGTAGTACTTTAATTAATCACCGCCAAAATTAAGTGTTTACAAACATACATATTCCCGAAAAATATCAATAACGAGTCGACTAAAATTATTACCCATCTTCAGAAGATATTTACTATCACTGCAAAATATTAAGTTACTTTGATTTATTACACTTTTATGAAATAATAATAAGTCACATACATCATGATAACAGCGATGATTTAGTCATCTCATAAAACATGAAGAGAAATCAATTGAAAAGCAAAATACTAATCTAATTCAATTGAATTCCTTTAAAAATTACTTCCTAAATTGGCGACATGCTTACTCGTTCTCTGACGTAGCTTCATAGACTATTCCTTAACCTAGATCTTGGGCATGAAATGTGGCTTTGTTATGAAGTAGGTCGCTCATCTGAGTTATGAAATAGGAACAGTGCGGCTAAAGTGTCCCCGCCCTTAGTGACACCTAAGTGTGAGACGGCCTATGTGTGCAACCTACTTTACATTTAGTACACGTTTCTTATCCTAAAACTTTTATAATTGTAGTACCTAGTTAAAAGTTTTGCATTATGCAGTGAAACTATGGAAAGGAATGTTCTATTTAGACTGCCGATTCTGTATCAATCCAAAAGTATGTACCGTTGCTGTCAAAATAATCAGTCATTTCTACTGAAAAAAAATAATTGATTTAGTATGGAGTTGTAACCTTTAGGGTGCGGCTCCACCGAGGCGGAGACGAGCGGAGCGGAGCGGAGCGGAGCGGAGCTGTGCCAATATTAACCAATAGAAGGCGCATGCGGTCACGTCGAGCGCGCCTTGCGCACGTTAATTTGGATTCTATTGGTTGATATAGGCACAGCTCCGCTCCGCTCCGCTCGTCTCCGCCTCGGTGGAGCCGCACCCTTATTGCAAGGACTGAAGACTTCCATGTTATTATAATATCATCAATGTACAGATTTTTATGGATACGAAATGAAGCGAGGTATTAAATTAGGTAGAAAACAAAATCTAATAAAATATTGGATTTTTTTGCGTTTAAAAGGTGCATCAAAGATAACCTCTAAGGTAACTCATCATTTTGTTGAAATCACTTCATAAATTGTCCTATTTTTTCATAAAAACGTTATGGTTTTAACTTAAACATTAATTACGTAAGTTAGGTAAGGTTAGACTTGTAACCATCAAAAAAAAACATGAAATTCTACGTAATGATACTTTTGGTGAAAGGAGTTTCGATAAAATAATACGAACCCAACCCCTCGACATTACGTAAATATCTAAACAACGGTTGAACGCTCTCAGAAAATTGTTGAATGCAAATATTTTGGTGACATCTATTCGACATCGATAACACACATATAAGTAATAGTTTTTTTTTTAAAGATAGGTAATGCAGCCAGTGTCATAGGGACCATACCGCGAGCAGACCTGCTAGAGGGGGTGTTCTTTTTATAGTGGTGATTATTATTTATATCTTTAATATTTGAGTAGCTTAGTTTTCTTTTAATTTAAATAAGTTTAGTTTTAACTTTTAATTTGTAGTAGGTACCTATAATTTATTAAATAAAGTTACTATTGTAGATAACATTTGATTTATATGATATAAATGAATATTTGATCTTTCCAGAAATCAAACCCGAGCTCGCCTCATCGCAGCCAGGACGCCACCACCAAGCGAACCGCGTCGTAAATGAATATAAATCAGCTCAGTGCTCGGCCGAAGGGGCTGTGCTGTAGTTAGTGGACCGAGTATGTGCTGTCGAAAATAAACAATTATTTCTTGCGCAGGAGGGGGTAGCCGCGTGGCGACGTGGGGGCTCCGGCCCACGCTCAGGAGGTCGAAGAGGAAATTTTGGAAATAGAAAATCTTTTGAATTTTTGGCTTGAGTGTGAAAAAACGTCACTAAGGAACGACTTAATGGTCACTTTGGTACTGACTCTGACTGCCGCACTCAGAGACGTCAATTAAATGTAGTGACATGTTGTCTTATTCTATTGCTATAGCGAAGAAAAAGACCACAGCCACTTTAATCAAACATTCAATTCTAGTAAGAAGTGTGTTTTTAAAGAAAAAAAAACCAGATTTGAGGCTTAGAAGGTTCGTTTTAAATAAAATGTAAGCTGGTTGAAAGGATTCCTAGATTTTTTTCTGGAAACACTACACATATCATGATACATTTTGTTTTCTATTGCTTGGGTCACATGTAAAAGGCACTAACGAATTCACTAAAGAATCGTGTACTTCATAAATTGTATAACAAATTCAAGTTTATCTAGAAAATTTCAACCATATCGCTCCAATTCATCGCACTTTCTGCGGTGAAATGCACGTTTACCAAATCCCAAAAAAGCACTTCTAAGTTACCTATCCTCATAGGTATTATAGGTATATATATGCAATGTTATTGTTATTATTAACTGTCTCACTAGAGCAAATTTGTTAGCTATAAGTGGAAACTGTTCTGGCTAGTGTACTCGTATTAACTTATATTTTTTGTTATATGTATATTACAGCTGTTTGTTTCCCTTGAAATAAATTATGCAAATTTTTTATCAAATGATACCAATAGAAAATCTACAAATTGGCAACAATTAACAGTCCACATTCTTGCAAAAATTTTCACCATCGTCCGTCCCCCTCGCGACCCACCAACCTGCTCACTGACCCATGAAGCGAGCAGAAAGGAAATTTTTTCCTTCCAAAGAAAACACAGAGAAATAAATAACTCCATCGGTCCCTTCCACATCACCCTATGACCAAAGAGTTATCGGCGCGTTGAAAACAAAAATGGCAAAGTGATTTATATTTGGGATATTAGATGTTTTTGGATTAATTCGGAGGTTCAAGGGTTAGTTGGTTTAAAGAAGGAAATGTATGCTGAGTTTTTTATTGTATAGGTGAGGAAATGAGCGATAGAATGTTAGAAGCTTCATGTTAAATGACATTTGTTTATATACCTTTCTGTAGATGGATTTGTTTCTTGAAATAGAGTTAAGTTTATGGCATAAATATGGTACCTAAACGAGCAAAAGGTCTCCTAATGGTAAGTGAGCTTAGTAGACGTAATTTGGCAACCAGAAGGACTGAAGATGGAATGCATCTATACGAATCATTTTATACATACATACATACATTAAATCACGCCTGTTTCCCAGAGGGGTAGGCAGAGACCACTTCTTTCCACTTGCTACGATCTTGACAAATTTCTTTCACTTCTTCAACATTCATACATCGAGTCATGCACGCACGTCGGTACGTTACGTTCGGGTACTTAAGATTCGGCCCTTTTCCAGTATCATTTCATCGGCTATCTTAAGAGAATTGTGAACCGACACTTAAAACTTGTAGCTGTCAAAAAACGGACAAATTTAGCTTCGGATGATAACATACCCCCTAAATCAAGTCTTGAATTCGTTTCTACGTTTCTGTTTATTTTTCTTTTCATTTGTTTTTTTTTATGTGAACACTGACAAACAAGCAAGCGACCTGATGGTAAGTGACCTATAAACACCCGCAACAGGAATCGCAGGCGCCGGCCTTTGAGAAAAGAATAGGCTCGTTTTTTTAGAAATATTTTCTTGAAAAGGAAAACGTACAGACCTTTTTTTTTCCATCATGTCTCAACAGATTCAAAAATCATAAAAATCAGACTTGATTTAGAGGTTGAGAAACATTATCGCATTTTGTATGGGAATGTTCATCCTTAACCTCCTATATGACTTGGTGTCATGTTAGATTAACAGTCTCATCCGATATCTACAGATGAACCCTGTGCAAGGTCCAACCATCACTTTAGTAAAAACACAAACCAATAATCATCCATTACATATAACACTTTGAACTGTATCTCCCTCGAGCACCAACTATTTTCGTCTGCAACTAACTCATCTCACAACCGGCGTAGGCGTAATGCAACAAGACTTGCACTTCGGACTATAAATTCAGTCGCGACGAAACCGAAGATTAGGAGGCAAGTGAAGCCAAAACTCGATATTGGGTGAATAATAGTCGGCACTACCGGTGCGGCGGCCGGCCGGATGCGTCAGATTTATACCCGGGCTGCCAGGCCGGAGCCCGGACGTGGCCGGGTGTACCAGTGACGGTAGGTATCGCAGTTGGGTGCTCTGTGATAGCGGGGAACATGAAATGGCGTAAGCCAATAGAAGCAAAACATACGTCAAATTTGGACAAAACAGTTTTCATCGATGGTTCAACAGAGCCAATGGTTTCGTCCACGGAGCTGTTTCTATAGGTACTGCGGTGACGTGGTCGTCCCGTCACGTTACTGCATGCCATTGGTATTACTTGGTCTCTATTTTTCTGTGGCTATCAAATTTGGATTGCTATTAGCTATTGCAAATTTTCTAACGGCTGTAGTCTCGCAGAACGCATCTACAGCGTGTTTGTATAAGATTGATAGCAATACGTATTTTTTATTTTTATGGCATAGGAAGGCAAACGAGCACACAGGCCACCTGATGGTAAGTTGAAACTGTGACCCTTAGACATTCCCATTCACAAGACTGCAAATGCACTGCCAACCCTGAGGACTAAGATGGAATGCCTCTATGCTAGTCATTTCACCGGCTTTCTTATCCCCAAACCGGAACACAACAATGCAAACACTGCTGTTTGGCTGTAGCTTAATGGGTAAGATGGTGGTACCAACCCGGACGGACCCTGCACAAGGTCCTCCCACGTAAAACAAAACATGTACATGTACATGTACCTAGGGCCGAGATTCTAGGCTGTTAAACCCATATCGTCTTTGACCTGTTACCGAATGGTCAACGTTTTGATAGCTCTTATTTCCTTGACAGTAATGGCAACCGTGTTAAAAACATAACACGGGGGCTATTATGACTAGAATTAGGACTTTTGGTGGCAAATCGTGGTTCTAGAATCCACGGAGTCGCTATTTTCTATGTATTGTGATACATACCACTTTGATTTTGACCTTTAGAATATTAATATATTAAAATTAATTAATTATTAATTAAATAAATATTAACCGCTAAACCAATTTAAAATAATTTTGGTATGGAGGATATCACTGCTGTGAAAGCGTTACAAACAAGCAAATGGGTCATTATTCGAGCGTTTCAACCGCCTCACTTTCGTGGACATGTTTTTGAAGAATTGGGCGTATATTTTGATAGCGTTTTTGGATATTTGATAGATGTCCGGTAAACTTAGATACCTAACCAGAAACAAAATCGAAATCTGAAGTCACTTCTACAAAAATGTGACCACGAAAGTGAGGCTGTTGAAACGCCCAAATAATGACCCAAATATTAGTAGGGACGGAAAAACCGAAATAAAAATGTAATTAGTTCATTTTGAAATATGACCATACTGAAGGTCAAAATCAAAGAGTCATGTATTATAATAATAAGGAAATAGCGGGTCCATGGATTCTAAAACCACAAAATGCCACCAAAATCCTAACCCTAATTATGACATAACTATGCAGTTCAGTTTATGCTGCGAGAAAAGGACAGTGCTATATAACTGCTATAGCTCTGTCGGACACTCGCCGTAAAATAAACTGCATTGCTTTGTCATAATAAATTGAACCTTAAAAGCAAGAAAATTTAACGTGAATACCATAACGTTATGAGAGATTATTGTCTGTGTCTTTTTAAATAAGTTGAGGTTGGTTAAGTTTCACATATTTCTTGCTATAGATCTATTATTTAACAATACGCAAATAGTAGGACGTTTAAGCTTTCATTCAATTTTCCCAAGGTATATTATGACAACTAATTTTCTAATTAATTCTTAAATGAACTTCTTTAACTCCTTGTTATTTGCAAACAGGGCTTAAATTCCACTTCGTATAAGTTCATCTTAGTTCTAAATCGTTATCGTATCGCAAATGTTGTTGCTGATCACCAATATGATTACGATAGGAACAAATGGTCTATTCCGACTAGTGATGGGTCGTTACCGGGAATATTCCCATGGCGGGAATATTCCCAGTAATGTTACCAGTAATATTTCCAAGTATTGGAAATTTAGGGAAATATAGAAAAACTGAATTATAAAGTAATATTTTTTTTGTGTTTTATGCTTATTTGGTGAACATTGGAACAATTTAGAATAAAAAAAAATACGGAGCTCCCCCCCAGAAAGTAAATTCCCAATGTTACCGGGAATATTCCCAAAATTACCAGGTATTTTTCCAATGTTACTGGGAATATTCCCATCGTGTAATTATGGCCAAGTACACTTAAATCACGGTAAAAACATCTTAGTTTCGATCGAAATGAAAGAAAATGTCGGAAAATCAGTTTAATTATACAAATACACAAGGCGTCAAAAAAATCGCACCTTTTGAAATTTTAATTTCAAGCGAATAATGCTCTTAACTTATTTATGGTACCCTACCAATATTAGTATCATTTGAAAGCACAGTTAATCAACTTTAAAAACGCGAATCGTTCTTTTTCGTAAAAACAATGATCACGACACGTTAGGGTCTTTAAAAAAAAGTGATGGAAAACTCATTAGAGGACTCACTACTTGTGCCACCCTGAACACGAATAAAAGGGGGGGTAAAAATGAATTATGGGTAATTTGCTATCCAGACATCACAGAAGTCACACCTGAACAGCTCCAGTAAGAGAAAACTCTGAAAAATCTGAAAAATGGATATCACGGCAGAAGAAGCAGCTCAAGTGGTAGCACTACTGCAATCAGGACTACGGCAGGTTGATGTTGCTCGACAACTCAACATAAGCCGTTTCCGGGTGAAACGAGTATCCCAGCGGTTCCAGGAGACTGGAGGCTACATCAGGAAGCATGGATCTGGGAGACGACGTTTCACTTCCGATAGAGACGACCGCTATATTGTGTCAACGTGTTTGCGTAACCGGTTCTCCAACGCTGTTGAGGTGCAACAGCAGCTCCGAACAGCTCGGAGGACGTCGGTGAGCGTCTCCACAGTAAGAAGAAGGCTGCGAGAGAAGAAAATCCTGCCTCGTAGGGCTGCTACGGGCCCCAAATTGACAGCAGAGCATAGGCGAGTCAGACTTCAGTCTGTCCTCTTCTCCGACGAGACGAGGGTATGCCTTTTCTGCAACGATAGGCGTAGAAGAGTGTACAGGAGGCAGGGAGAACGGTACTCACAAGCCTGCTTTGAAGAAACCGTCAGCTACGGAGGAGGATCCTGCATGTTCTGGGGCGGAATTTCAATCCAGGGCAAAACCGACCTTGTGTGCGTCTCCCGCACTGGAGGTGGACGTGGCCAGGGGTCCCTGACTGCTCATCGGTACATCACAGAGATCCTGGAGGACCACGTGGTCCCGTATGCTGGTTTTGTCGGGCCTGAATTCACATTCATGCACGACAACGGCCGTTCTCATACGACGTTGATTGTTCGGGACTACTTGGATCAGGTTGGGATCCCCGTGATGCAGTGGCCAGCGAGAAGTCCTGACCTGAACCCCATAGAGCACCTTTGGGATGATCTGAAACGCCGGGTGCGGTCTCGTGATACTGCCCCTGCTACCCTTGAACAGCTTCGGGACGCCGTCGTCGAGGAGTGGAGTGACATTCCTCAAGAACGAATCGTGACGTTGCAGTTGGTGAGGTCAATGAAGGATAGCATGGAGGCTGTAATTAGGGCTTGGGGAGGTAACACTAGGTTTTAGGTTTAGTTTTAAGAATTTGTTTTACTGTATTTTTTTAATTTTTTAGATTTTTTTTAAGCTTAGTAATCATTATCACATTTTTCACTATCATCACAAAAAGCACGTGCACTGATTCGAGTCAAGGGCAAAACTAAGTCCTTTGTGTTTGTGCCATTTCAGATAAGAAGTTTGTGTGAAAGAGAAAAAAGGTGATATGTGTAAAAGAGAAAGGAATATATCTATGCATATTGCTTATTTAACTAACTATATAATCATTAAATCTCATATAAATCACCAGTATAGTATATTCCCACCTTTTGGGAATATTACTGGTAACATTAGAAACTTACTGGGAATATTCCCAAACGGAAACTTACTGGTAACGGGAATATTACCGCGGCCCATCACTAATTCCGACTAGTTACATTGTTAGTTCCATTGATGTAACTAGATGGATTTTTTTTCCCTAGTAGTTACATTGAACGAAGATGGTTTCCGTAATGGAACTACATGGACTTTTTTTTCCGAGTAGTTACATTAATAATACTTTTATATAAAACGAATGCAATCTTATAGAAGGTACATATTTTCAATATCTTTGCCTATATTAAAAAATATAATAATTTGATCTAATAATATTTAAACCATCCTCGTTCAATGTAACTACTAGGAAAAAAAATCCATCTAGTTACATCAATGGAACTAACAATGTAACTAGTCGGAATAGACCGAACAAATTGGAATAGAGTCTGTACTTTTCCCGAATCTTAAACCCGCGCTCACCCCCACCCCGCCCCACCAATTCATAACGACAGTTTGCATCCTACTGTCAACGAGTATGCTCTCCATGCACCTCCGATATGACCAGCGCCTGGGGCCAGCAATTTATGGCTCAGCGTCACGGGGGTCACGGGGAATATATCAATTCATGGATGTCTTCATTTTGCAGATTTTGGTACAAGGATTTATATGAGAGGGCAGAACAAGGCAGTTGTAATGTAAAAAGCTGGTTGATGTGGTTAAAGTATGCCAATGGTTATATTGTCACTTATTATATAGGGTGAGGCACGAAACTTGCTACAGACTGAAGGTAACTATTCGACTTTTTGTAGCAAGGTTCGCGCCTCACCCTATATATATTTAATGTATTGTTAGGCGATGGGCTTGCTACATGTCACTAACACACACTGTTAAACATCTTAGCCTAATTGTGCAAATCGTGGTTACAGAGTTATCAACAAGTTTTTAGAGTTGTTGGTAATTCTGTAGCTCTGCCTACCCCACTCTGGGAATGAAGGCGTGAAGGTACGTATGTATGTATGTATATATATTTAAAAAAAAACATTATTTCAAAACTACTCGAAGAAAATTCTACATCATCATCAGTCTTAGAATAGCGGATTTTTTACGTAAGGGTAAAAATAAAAAATCTCTCCGGTTTTACTCTCACTTTGTCCCAAATTAAACAAGTGGTCTGTATGTTTTGGAATTTTAGGCAGTTATTTTTGGTTGACTGAAAGAGATCCCTTATGGGATAAGTTCGCCTATGTACGAGTACATTATATTTTGATGCAAACATGTCTTATAATTGCTTATGTGCAATAAAGAGTTAACATACATATATACTTGCTGCGTATACTCAGGGTCATATCGAAAAATCGTTACTAAAGAACTACTTAATCGTCCATTAACTGACTATAGGTAGTCTGAGATAGGTAATCAGGAAAGTTTTTATTATTAAAGAGTCATGAGGAAATTTAGTAATTCATTTATTTATCTCAAAATACACGCTAGCTTCAAAATGATAGTTTTAAGATCTTTAGAAGTCGTTATTTAACCCTGTTGCAATAAAAAACACAAAAATATTCGTGTCTTCAAAACGGGAAACATAGGTACCAAGTGTACCTAAGTAAAAATGTAACATTCGCAATATCCAATAATGCAAGAAACGCAGCAAAAAAGCGCTTTGCATTGTCCAAAAATTAGCAAGAAGTCATATTCAACATAATGGGCTTAAGCTACCGGGATCTATTCACCGACAGGTAATATGAAAGATAACAATAGACAATCAGGTAAGCTGATAAATTACAAAGCTTTTGGCAAACTATTGAATGTTTACGCGATTTTAGAATTTGCATGACGCTTTCACTTTCATTGTGGAGAAAGAATGGATGTTGCATAACCTGGCCTTAAGACTTCTGTGTGGCTATTGTTGGATGAACCTTACGTAGTCACCGCCCGACAAACAATTTTTTGGGTCGAAAATAGATTGAAAGAAAACACAAGCGTGAACGCTGGATTAACCACCTATTTGGTTGTGCCATGAATTCAATATGGAGTCGATTTTTTAATAGCTTATAGAGAACAGAAATCTACGCTCATAATGGGTCAATTACTTGGAATAATTTTAGAGACCAGTTCAAAGTTTAAATTGTTTCTAATAATGACCTTACAGGTTATTGATAATTTATTTTAAAGGATTAGGTTGTTGTAATAATATTTAGATAACATAATGAAAACGTCAGTTGTCGCATTTATAATTAATTATTATTGCTTTGCGGCAATTTTCTTAACTAACGTTTGCATTAATTTATGACACAGGACATGAGTTGCTTTTTGTGTAGGTACATTGGTAACTAATGTAAACTAATTATTTGGTACCTTACTTTACATACCTACATCAGTTTAAAAAAGTTAATAAATGCCCAACATCAAAATCGACAACCTTTCATAGCATTCCATTTATTCCCAGCTTCACAACCACAGCGCCATCTACAATTTCACCCTAACAATACTACGCCGCGCACAAAACCACCCTCATCGCCAACTAGAACCTTTTCAACCCCGAGCTACCCTAATTTAAGCGAACCACCGCAAGCGCCATCTCTGGGATGGCGAATGAACTTCCATAAAAGCTTATAGTTCCCAGTTTTGCCGCTTGGCAGCACCACCGGAAAGGTTGAATGAAATCGTTCACGCAAACTAAAATGGATGCTGTTACATTATAAATACAGTTGTTTTTCTTATTTTGATCGAGGTATGCAAATAAAGGTGCCATTACATGGTAATTTATTTGAAACGAATGACCACTTTGCGGTGTAGTGCATCGGTCTGGACGTTTATACTGGGACCATGACCTTATGTCGTCAATTTATGGCCGAAGCCGTTACACTCTTTTATGTAACAGCTGGTCTCGCGTGCTGTCTTAGCACACTAACCTTGTTGTAGGACTTTCACCTTTCAGTTTTTTAATTACAGTTTTAGCCAACAAAACTTCTAATGACTTTTATAGGTTACCTAGTTATTAAGGCGTGTTTACTCTCACTTTAGGTTTTATTGCCGTGCTTTGTAATTTAATTAGTCGTCTAATGGATATAAATTATTTTTAAATAAAAGTATCTTTTTAGTCACGTTGTACAGTCAGCGTCAAAAGAAACTGATCACTTAAATACCTTGTCGCTTTACTGTCACATAACAAATGTCAAACAAGTTTGTCTAATGTGTTAATGCGATAAAGTACAAAAGTAGCTTGAAGTGACCAGTTACTTTTGACGCTGACTGTACTTACATAGACAAACTTTTTTTACTTGTAAGGGATGTTTTATCCGCTTACTTTTGTATGTAACTACATATACTTAATGATTCTTTGAAATAAATGTAGTACAGTTGTTAAATAGAGATGTAAAATAACAACCCAAGGAAGTAATTTCAGTTCAATTTAGTAGCAAAACATAAACTTTATTAAAATTCCCCTAGGCTTAAACTAAATTCAAAGCAATTACAATCATACAAGAATCTACCTCAAAACATCCCATGCACGTTTCTAAAGGCTGAAAAAGGAATAAGACCTTAAACTCTATGCTTGTAACTAGATCTCTGATACGCCCGTGGCTGTCGATGGCATCACTGGCCGCAAATAAAGACGTAAACGCTCAGAAAAAAAAAACAATATTTATAATGCGAAGATTTATGAAGACACTGGCAACACGATGGCTGGAGAAAAAAGTATTTAAAGTTCGAACGCGAGTATTGATTTATGAACGTTTGAATTTCAGCGGTCATTGACTTTTGTTTATCGTTTTCAAATAGGTAGCTTAATGTACTATTTAACGGAACATTATTACAAACTTGCCGTTTCAACACTTACAACTCAATTTTTAATTTTTAATGTTTTGGTATCAAGGTGGTATTCTGATAGATTCTAGGATCTAACGAAAGGTAGCAACATGGTTCCCGCTTTGCAAATTCGTAAGTTTGGTCTAAATAAGCAAAATATGACCAAAGAAGTGTAGGTACAGGCAACATTGCCCAAAAATAATATTGACAGTAACTTACTGTCATTATTGGCCATAAATTTAGACACCCATTTTTGCTTTTATCTTACTTTTGTACGACCTATTTCTGTTGTGTTGCATTTGTCAAATACAAGTTATGAGTTTCAAGTAATAAAATGGTCAAATTCTTCAAGAAATTTACCCTATGACCGGTAATGATTTCTTGAGTCTTAACTTTAGGAAAACATTGCAAACCTTCTCAGGCAGTAGACAGAAAAAGAATAGCGCAAAAGGAATGTTATTGACCGATCCTTAATTGAGTTTTAATTTACAAAATTATCGATGAGAACCTAGAGACAAAACACTTACTCAAGAAGTCTTAAAAGCTTCATTCTTTAACTCGTTCCGATAAAACCTACAATTTTAATCAAGCATAAACGTTCAACTTCAATCTAGTTATGACATTTAAGGCACAGGATGTGACAGTTAATTATAAAATGAATAAAATAATCCTGTGTATCGATGCGGGCATTCCGCAAGACGAGCGTGCCCAAAATGGCGTCGCACCAAAAACGTACACGGACTTTTTGTTATTGGTCACCTGCAGTGTTCGAATGCTGGTTTTCCTGGCAACACTAATGATCGCACAATTATTGAGTTAATCGATCCAATTGATGAATTACGAGACCGAGGTAATTGGACAAATCGACGGATTAAATTGTTGAGGTATGAAGATGAGCGTTGGAATGTACTTAAGAGATGAGTTGTGATGGTAGAATTACGGGTAAAGATTTCACTTTTAATCATAATTATAAAATTCATCTACACTAACATTGTAACTGCGAAAGCAACTTTGTTGTGCTGTTTAAGCTAAACGGCTAAACCGATTTTAATGAAATTTTGTATGGAGATAGTTTTAGCACCAGGACAGGTCATGTCGTACTTCTTATCCCGGAACATTAGGCAGTTCCCGAGGCAATAGCGATAAACGACTTCTCAGGGACAGCAGCCGGTAGCTTATGAAACAGTGGCCGCGTTTGTTGATAGAGGTTCTAGTACTTTTTTACCGTGTCTTTTCAATTGCTTTATTTATAAATTAGAAATGTATATATGTCAACCCTAACTGAGTACCCAATTTATTGTAAAACATACCAAATGCACAATCAAAATGCTAATAATATTTGAAAACAATATATATAAAAACAGTTAAAGCTACAAAGGTAGGTACCTACCTTACCTAACAACTTATTCCTATCCCTATCCTGTCCTTTACTATTAAAACAAGCAATATTTATCACGTTCTCGAAAATGCCTTAACGTTTCCTATAAATGGCATTACGGGGACGAAAAACTGATCTATCAAAGTTGTCTTCAGAAAAATTCGTTTTCAACCAAAGATACGCTCGGTCTATCAAAACTAAAACCTTCAATGGATTACTTTTACAAGGATTACAATGTTAAGTGGCCGATTACTACTCTATATTGAATCGGTAAACCGTTCCTCACAACCGCGCAATTAAACCGATGTAGCTCTCGAGCTAACAGAGCAAACAATAGCTTTACAATATTACAATAATGGTATCGATTATAATTTGCGTGCGATAAGAGATACGAATGCGAGCGGCGACGACAGCGCAGACGCAATCGTGCGCGATCGGCGCCCGCGCCACAATGCTATCGAGGTGCCATCTAGCGGCGAGGTGCCAAGGTGCCAAGGTGCCATTACGACTACGCTCGCGCTAGGATCTATTTATAGGTTAATATAATTAGCGGTGCTTTTATGTTCTTCAATGTAAAAGTGATTTTTATCGTGTACACGAAAATTTAATTTTTCTAAGGTTGATTTTGTTTTGTTCAAAATATTTTCGAAGGACCAAAAATTTAAATCAAACTCTACGAATATAATAATGGCCAACCAACAGATAGCATAAAAAAACACTTCCGCCTCCTTACTTAAAACAATGACCTTAAAAAAAACCTATCGCCACTAGTAGCGCCACAACCATTTTCCGTTACACTAACAGTCTCATTCCCACACAGATTCCGCCGAACGAAGGTATTCCCATGGCTCATTTTCCACTTGACATTCGTAATTCAAAAGCCATAAACCGGGTTCACCGTTTAGTGGCGGTAGTTTTATTATGGAGATCAGTGGGCCGAGGGATAGGCGATAGCGGGTTGTTGTATGGGACTTATGGGAGGCTGGCGGAATAATGCTGCTTTTTGTATTTTTTTCGTTTCCTACTGGTGGCCTAGTCAAGATGCAACACGCCAACTTAGAAATATTCGAAAAAAAAAAAAAGTTAACAGCGTTGGCCTACCGAGGCTAGGGTTAGCATTTAGGAAGTTGAAAAGACCTGACATTTCGATAAAATTCTGGTCTTTTTCTAATCCGGATGGATGGTAATCTTAACTGAGGCGGACTTTAGAATTGGTATGGTTTACGAAGTAACCTTTATTTAAATTGTGGTAAAGTGATGAGTGTTCATTCAAAGGGGTTGCCAATTAATATGCAAAAGGGTTGATAACGTTAGTTAACGTTATGATAAAAATAACAAAAGTGACAAGTTGTTGAAATTAATTTGAAACCAGATTGTAACTTTTTTTTAAAGATATTTCGAGGTATTATTACTTATATAAGTTTTACGAAAAGCAATGCATAAAAAATCACTAAAACTACTAGATTTTTATCAGTGCTAGTTTAATAATGCTACATTTTTGCCGATTCTACGATGATCTACTTACTGCATAGATGATCAATAATGACAAGACCCAAATTATATAAACTTTAAATTTTGGATGAAGCCTTTATCCATCATAATCTTTTTAATGTATTATTTATTACCAAATGGTTTTTTTAACATTTCCGCTCCATAATACCTATGTATAGCGGTCAAACAGCAAACAATTTACTCAATAATAAAAAAAATACTTCATCAATTTCTTGGCCACCGCGCCCTCCCCTCCCTTGCGCCGCAAGCGACACCGTCGGCCGAAGAAGGCAGCGCCCCTAATAAACACGGCCGCGTCAATAAAAGTCAGCGTCGCACTATACATGTGTCCCTTCTACCAGCAGGTGGACTGTCCGAGTGTAAGGCTGCGAGCGGATTGGTAATTTTTGACCATTTAAAATTTCGTGGTTCGCAATTTAAAAAAAGTTTGATGAGGGTGTGCTCAAAATCATCATTTGGCAAACAATGTCATTTAAAAAAAACATTTCGCAAAGATGTATTTCCCACCACATAATTTTATATTTTTTGTGGTCAAAATTCTAACCTAACCTAACTTATTTAACAAGCCCATGTAAGCCTGTAATATGTAAGGGTTTAATTACAATTGCATTTTTGCGAAATGAAAGTTTGTAAAATGTCATTGTTTGCCAAATAATGATTTGGTAAAAAATCTGGATACCGGCGTGCATATAGGTATGGTGCTTATGTCCAGCAGTGGAGTGCTATATTAGGGGGATGATAATGATGATTTTTTGACACTTTTATTTAAATTAGGAATAAACAAAATCTAAGAAGGCTATTTTAAATTAGCATCTTAAAGACTTAAGGGTATTAACAATTAAAAGATAAAATGAAACTTATTTATACATAGATACATACATACATTAAATCACGCCTGTTTCCCAGAGACCACTTCTTTCCACTTGCTACGATCTTGACAAATTTCCATCGCTTCTTCAACATTCATACATCGAGTCATCCACGCAAGTCGGTTTCGGGTACATTATATTAAAATAAAACTCAGCTACTCAAATATTAAAAATGTAAATAATAATCACCACTATAAATAGAACACCCCCTCTAGCAGGTCCGCTCACGGCATGGTCCCTATGCCACTTGCTGCATTACCTCTCTGGATAGCTAGCCCAATCCTTTGTTTGGGAGAGGTAAGCACCAGCTCTAGGATCTCCGGAGGTGTCTATGAGCCGGGGTGACAGAGCTTTATAAAGCTTTTACATTTACTTGTGCGTACGTGTATGCATATGCGTATGTTTGAGTAAATACACATAAAATACGGTCAGAAATAAATTTTAGGCGCATTTCAGAAAAAAAAATAACATTTCTCCAGAAATTAAACGGGTCAAAACAGAAGCCAAAAAGTCAAAACCCAACTTTAATTTAAAAATATATACTTAAGTACTTTCTCGCGACATAATCTTGATGACCCTAAGCGACCAACACGTATTAGGGCATGTAAATCCAACTTTCTGCTGACGGGTACCGTCATTTTACTACGGCATTCAAACTCAAGCCACGTGTAACCTAAGCTTTATAGTTTAACATGCACTTCACTTTCACATCCGTAGGTGACAGGTGTTATAATTACTTATATCGTTATTTAACTTGACCCTTAGTCTTAATTCGACATTGATTACTTAGTACATTAGCATATTTTTGTTTACTTAGTTTATCAGTTGTTAACTATTATCGATGTTTCCATTCCTATTTTTTTTTATGGCATAGGAAGGCAAACGAGCACACAGGCCACCTGATGGCAAGTGGAAACTGTGACCCATAGACATTCGCATTCACAAGACTGCAAATGCACTGCCAACCCTGAGCACTAAGATGGAATGCCTCTATGCTAGTCATTTCACCGGCTGTTTTATCCCCAAACCGGAACACAACAATGCGAGCACTGCTGCTTGGCGGTAGGTTAATGGATAAGATGGTATTACCAACCAGGACGGACCCTGTACAATTTTTTTACTGTATTTTTGATATGGCTCGTGATTCAAACATAAGTATGACAATGCATATACCTAATTTTAAACCAGAGTAACATAGCATTCTAGAAATTAAAATTTGGACAAATTAATATTCGAAATAGCTATGCTCGGGGTTTCTCTGCGTGATAGAATCAGAAATGATGATATCCGCATTAGAACTAAGGTTACCGACATAGCCCGAAGAATGGCTAAACATAAGTGGATAAGATGGTGGTACCAGCCCGGACGGACCCTGCGCAATGTCCTCCCACAAGTATGAATTAGTTTACGGTTCCCAGACTCACCCTTAAAAAATCAGCCGCTGTATCTAAATATAATATATTAGATCACACCCAAACGTCAAACTGTGTTTTACTCCGCCATATAACACAGGCTTTATTTCAAAAACTAAAAATTAACCCCTCCTCTCATTACTCTGATTAAAATATTATAGCTTCTGTCACTCCTACAACCAGGACGAATCTAACGAACCCTCATATGTTAGAATCCATCAAACCGTTTAGGCTGCAGAGCCTGCTACAGAAATAAACATACATAGATTTGAAAAACGTAACGTCCTGACGCATTTGGGTAACGATCCGCTTCAACCACCCGTTTCTTATTTTAAAATTTAATGGAAGAGTGAGATGTTTAAAGTTTTAAATTAAGTTGTAATCTGATCAATGTTGGTAAAAATAATCGGCCAAGTGCAAGGTTCCGTACCTATATTTTATGTACCCTTTATTTTTTATGGTTGTATGTATGTATGTACTCTTTATTGTACTTACAGAAAATAACAAAACGACAAAACAAAGAAATATAAACACGAAAGGTAAGTACAAAGACGAACTTATCCCTTTATTGAATCTCTTCCGGTTAACCTTTGAGCGATAACAGTAATTATAATTTGTTACAGCGGTAATAGGTAGACATACACATTCTGTAACAAGATGAAGTGACGACCTTGTAAGGATCGCGGGAACGCGATGGATGCGAAAAGCACAAGACCGGTCTGAGTGGAGAGCCTTGGGGGAGGCCTATGTCCAGCAGTGGACGTCTTTCGGCTGACATGATGATGATGATGACACATTCTGTGAAAATTTCGACAGTTATTACGCGTCATGAGATACAGGACGCTCGTGATACATCGTGAGGAATCCTGCACATTCGAAAAACCAAGTGTGTAAGGAAGGGTATTTAATACGCAATCTACTAGTGTATCCAAAACGAAAAGTAGGATAAGGTAAGCTAACTTATAACCGCCAATTATTTTATCGGACATGCATTTATTAACAATAAAACTAAAATACACTCGCGGTCAAATAATACGGGTCAGAGTGCGTTTTTCATACTAAAGAGGCCATTTCGAAGCCTTGATTCCTCGCCAGGGGATGCTGTTAGTGAAATCTGATGATGGATACCCAGAGCATCGATACAGGACTTCCAGAGTGCCTAGGATACCCAACTGATTGAGTCTGCGGTTAACGCCGGAATCGTGCATGTTCAGAAAAACATCTAAAATTGCAATAAAATGTAAGGAAATCCAAACGCTGATCCAAACTCTCTTGCTGTGGTGTTAACTGATTGTGCGATCAGTTAGGTATCTTAAGCACTTGTGACCTCCTATATTGAACCTCAAAGTATCCACTATGAAACCTCACTCAAAACAACCCCTGGCCAGGAACCAAGGCTTCGAAATAGCCTCGTTTGTATGAAAAACGCACTCTCACCCGTATTATTTGACCGAGAGTGTATGTAAATTTGGCAATACTTGAAGCATATAAACATACATACATACATTAAATCACGCCTGTTTCCCAGTGGGGTAGGCAGAGACCACTTCTTTCCACTTGCTACGATCCTGACAAATACTCGTACTTTTTCGAATCAAATCGGAGAAATACTGGAAAAGGGCCGAATCTTAAGTACCCGAAACCGACGTGCGTGCATGACTCGATGTATGAATGTTGAAGAAGCGAAGGAAATTTGTCAGGATCGTAGCAAGTGGCATATAAACATTTTGTGTTAATTACAAGACGTTAGCAATATGACTATGAAAATGGCGTCTTTAAATTCAGTCGACAAGAAAGAAGATAAACTAGCTCACAGATCAACTAATGGTAAATAGTATATGAGGCTTTTGGACATAAACAATCCTAAGATCAAAGAAGTTTAAAATAAAACCCCTTGAATTCCTTAAATCTACGCCTCGTAACGGGAAACACAGGATTTCCAGCTTGTTTCCATTTACGAAGAGAGATTGCGTGAACCTCGTAATGCCAACATGAGTAACATTGTAATTGCAACCTTGCCGAATTAACTATAGGGTGCCTTTTATGTTTTGCAAGTTATCCTGAAGCGAAAACCTGGGGATTCGGTAGGTTAACAAAAAATACGATTTTGGGTTTTTCACCTCGAATCTCTTTTAGTTCTAGAGAACAGCCTGTACTGTTATGGTACACGTATTGTTATGGTGTTTGAAACTCGGCCACCATAACTGTCAAGTAAATAAGAGACTATCATAACATTGACAATCCGATAACATGAGGAAAATCTTAATTAAATTATAAATAAGGTAGGTTACCATACTATCATCAAAGCCAAATAATTTGGCTAGTGTTCTGAATTTGTGTCGTCTACCACGAATGAGCGCTAGTGGCACGGGTTATTGATATAATAATTCGTGATATTTGCCATCCCATTACTACACTCAATCTGTCCCAACGACCAGCACAACATAACATGTCAAAAGCAATAGGTTTAGCCCAAGTAAGTACAATAGAGCCCCTCTTTCATTGTTAGTCCGCGTAAAAGCAAATAGGAAAGCATTCCAACAATTTTATTATTTACGCTAGAAAATAACTATTAACTTCACTATTTACTAACTAAACCCTTAGTTAGTTAAACCAGCACTATATCACCTTTATAGTACTAAAGGTGATATAAAGCTCGCCTGAGCGCTGGTTGTGTCACCAACAACGGCCTTTCTTTACAATAATTGAACAAACTAACGCCAATCAAACGCATCCGGCCATACAAATCGTGTTTCAGTCACTCACCGAGGTGTTAACCCGAACAGTGCCACTGACACACCTGCCGGTATTCAAATTGCATAGTGATGGTAGTTAGTGGCAGTGAAGGTGTTTAATGATGGAAATTTGCATAGAGGTCCGTTGTAGAGCTATTCTCACAGCTCTGGTGTTATTATTGCTGCAACGGGGAGTCCTCTAGATCGAATTGGCTGAAGTAGATCTCTACGTTGACGACAAGTTTCGTTAAACCAACAGCTATGTAACTAAGTGGGCATTGTTAGTGTTGTTTCATCTAAGTGAAATAAATAATTGAACATAACATGTCTACTCTATAAAGTATTTATATAAATGAAAACTTTAAGAACTTGTTAATACACACACGCACACCTCCTTTGGCAATTGACAGGATAGAATTTAAAGGCCAAAAAAATGTTATGAAAATCGATTTCCAAATTGTAGAGACAAATAAGTGCGTTAAGCCAATATGATTTTTATTTAAGAATAATAACAGCAAGAGCAAAACAGAAGGAAGTTGGTAATATCCAAGCCGTCAAAATAAATCTTCTATTTCCGGTAAATTTGAAAGCGACATAGAGTAACCCCGCCGTTGTCTCCTATCACTCGAAGAGCCTTATACAGCAACAGCTCTTGTTAACGCGACGCCTATCGCTAAAATATCGTCTATGTGACGACCGTGTTTTGTTTTTATCGACTCATTACAACCCGAGAATTCCTATAATACAACTATGCGAAGGCAGCGGTCGATTTCTCGATACAATAAGCCTAGACCTAGAATTTACACTACAAAAAGAGTTTGAGAATTGATTCGTGTGAGAATCGAATGTGTGATATTATCGCTTACCGTTAAAAAAGCGTTGTGAAAACAGATGTGTTTACCTGAAAAAAAAAGAGTAGAATTATGTAAACAACGATTATAAAAGTCATCATGAAAGCATTGAAATATGGCACCAAATCAATTAGGGCCGGGATCCGCCGGGCGTCCCGCGCGGGCCGGCTAAAACGCCGCGCAATCTGACATTTATGAGCGCTATAAAAACGCTCAAGTAGTGACTTTTACTACTTGTTTAGCGAACATAAATGTCTTTGCCTTGCCGCTACGTCGCCCGTATTTAAAAGCGCACAGTTTCGTGCAATGTTTTGCTCCTTTTACCACTTTTTATTTAGTGTTACTACGCTGTTATGCAACTGTATAACGGTTACTTTTCAGCAAGAATTTATGGGCGTCTTTTGTCTTTATTTTAGCTGCGAAAACATGTTTGTTTTTAGTTTCTGTAAGTTTGAATTATGCATTTGACAAATTGCGTCGTGATCAGACGTGTTTTAAAGCGTTGTTATGACAGTTTTGGTTGGAACGGATTCGAAATTAAGCTTGTACTGTGTACTTCCGGAGTTGAACGATAAATTTGACGGTATACGTGACAGTTTTTTTAAATGGACGTCGCTAAGTACACCAAGGAGTTCATAAATCAAAGGCCAAGGCTGGTTTTACGATTGTTTCGATCTTGATAACGATTTTAATGTTAACATCGATCAAATATCTAATTAGACACTTACATTACATAATGATTTGATGAATTGAATTATCAATAAATAATTAGTTTTATTTTGCGAGCTGTATAAAGATAGCAGTAGTAGTGGTTATAATAGCTAAATGTCTGCCTTAAACAGTTAGTTTAGTAAGTGAGGAAGTGTATTGATTACTAAATAGACAGTGGACAAAATTGGTAGATTGAAGCGATCCATTAAGGATTGAAATATTTTTAAGCTAGGAAATTCAGATCTTCATTTCAGCCAAGTATAGATAACCAATTTTTTTAAGATATATATAATATTGACATAAGCTGCCTGATGGCCTTTTAAAGCGCTTATATGTCAGCTCCATACACTTTGACAGTTTTCGAAATACTATTTCGATAGCGTTAAGTCTAGGCTTTGAAAAAAAAAACCTTATCATCGACATCGTCTTTACATTGAAGGCACTTTTTCATAATTTTTGATGTTAAACCATTATTATTAGTTGAAACTGATTGATTTTCAACATTATCGCTCAATATCGCCCACTACAAAAATCCTCACAACACCCATCAAGTTCATCGACCCTATAAACGTTTCATTATAGATACACCACCGATAGCTAAGTATGTCCACCATTCGGTATTCGGCAGTGGACTGAGGTGCTAAAGCAGGCTTTCGTGCTGGCCACCCATCGTGCGACACACATGGCCGCGACACCAGAGAATAATAATGTGGTCTATTGGTGATCCAAGGTCAAATAACAATAGACACCTTGATTGCTTTTTGCCCTTAACGGCTCTAGGTTTAGAAATAGTCTATGCTCATAAGGGTGTGCGCTGGGTTGCTTCATCGGTGAATACTGAATACTAAGTTTTGCATAAGCCTTTTTCAGTTATAGATTTTGCATATGCTTGTGGGACAGAATATTTGAGGGGCAAGTAGCTAAGCGCTTGTACATTCCTAGCTTTAACTGTTTGTAAATTTTAAATTATAACCATTTATGACAATCAGAGATAGTGAAGACTTGTGAAATTCGGGGAAAAAGTTAGACATGATCTATAAAACAATATTCGGGAAGTCAGGAAAAAGTATGATAGATGGATGGCAAACAAACAGTTGACATAGCAGCTGATGTGAATAAAAAGAAGAATGGTGTGATAGAGAAAAAACATTTACTTAATCTAGGATAGATGAAACTGATGATCTTGGGTGGTTGAAGTCTTTGTCTCCCCCACGTTACGCTGGTGTGAGTACGCTTACGCTTGTGTCAAAGGAATGTAAGGCAAATTGAAAAACAAAAACATTCTTCAAATTGTCCATCCTCACTTAAAGACTTGCTATTCCTCACCAGCCCTCAATATTCCCGCGCCAAAAGAAAGCGCCAATCCAATACGTAGTCTAACGCTGTTTTCGCCTCAAATTAGCCAATTAGGAGTCCTCATGTCGCTCGACACCTATTCAGCCTACCGGAGTCACCTACCGCCGCGATTTTTAATCGTATGTATGCATCGCGCGAATGTCGGAGGCACGCCGCATATCAATGCGTGCGACGAATTGATGAAAAAATACGAGCGTTTGCGTCGGGTGTTATTAATAAAGAGAAATTAATTGGTCGTGATGCTGAATTAATACGAATTGTGGGGACGTGATGTGGTAAAATATTTTGTAATAAAATTTGGCCGCAGCACCCGTGAAGCTTGAAACTGGGGTCGGTTTTCCTGGAATTTTACAATATGGGGTTCTTCAGGTCTTCCAGGGCCCGTTTTATGGTCGCACTGACATACTATTATAGAAAGCGACAGATGTTTTCTGCCCTCCTAAGCTAATACGCAGTACATACATACATAACTTCACGCCTGTCTCCCAATGGGGTAGGCAGAGACTATGGAACGCCAGGTGCATCGATCTAAACATACCACTTTCGCTTCCTCTACATTCATCAATCTCTTCATGCACGTACGTCGGTTTCGGGTGCTTTTTATTTGGCCCTTAGTCAGTACATCGCGAATCTGATCATCGTACGTCCGTCTAGGACGTCCCCTACCGACATCTCCGCTCACTCTCGCTCGCCATATATCTTTCGTAACCCTTCTTTCATCCATCCTTTCTAAATTACCAAACCATCTTAGCATACCCTTTTCAATTTTAGTGACTACATTTTCTTTCAATCCACATCGTTCTCGGATCTTGCTATTTCTTATTCTATCTATCATCCTAGTTAGATAAAATTCCTGTAGCAATATCAACCTTATTACTAAGATTGATTTTGGGATACTGCTTAGGAGGGCAGTTTTGTCCACGTTCATCTACCTGCATCGATAAAAGCGATCGTTATAATTCTACAAGGCAATTTATGTGTCGTATCTAGTGATGGGCGATTTCTGAATCATTATAAAACTTTCCTTAACTGCGAAAATTACAGCTTCTGAAAGTTACATAATTAGATGGAAATGATTCTGACACAAGTAAATTTCATTTAAATTTCATGAAAAGTTTCCGTTACTTACGTTGCATTACAAAACTTTAGTAATTTTCAGAAATTAAACGATTTTATTATGGTAACTTTCAAAATATTACATGAAATTTTACGTGAATCTTTCACTTTTGAAACTTTCAGAATATTGCAGAAATTTGAGTGAAAGTTTCACTTATGAAACTTACAAGCCGCCCATCACTAGTCGTATAGTATAAGTTCATCTCCAATTTTAAGACTTTTTCTAAAATCAAAGGAGATACTATAGATAAGGAACACGGTCTCTTTTGCGGTAAAGGTCACTTAATTGCTAATAATATGAGATAATTTCCGAACTATTCTCAGTACGCGCCACATTTTGCTAATTGAATAAGGTGCGGTTTGGCCATTGAATTGATTACTTCTCTATTCTAGTATTGTTATCATTACTATAATGCGCACTTTGCACGCGTTAAATACAAACATAGGACCTATCTAGACCTTTTTTGTTCTGTTTTACAAATCAACTTTGATCTGACCGTTCCAAATCAATCAACCTCCCAAGTGCCGGCAGTAGGACTGCCGTTTCTAAGGTGGTGCACAGACATGCTGTTTCGTGTATTTTGTACTTGCTTTAAAAATTATTTAGGTGCTGTCACATACGGCTTACCTTAAGCAAGAGCTGGTAAGGAGGAGTGTTTTTAACAATTTGGATAGGATTTTAAATTAATAATATGGTCAGATTTGGCTAATTTAAATAATACACAACCTGTATCAATAAGAGTTATCAACAAGTTTTTGGAGTTGTTGGTAATTCTGTAGCTCTGCCTACCCCACTCTGGGAATGAAGGCGTGAGTTTATGTATGTATGTATGTATCAATAACATTTTTACTTGTGCAGGTTAAAGTATAACCAGTAACATTATGCAGCAGTTTATGGGTAAAATTTGCCAGTCATGTTTGATTTTGTGAATAATTTCAGGGGAAACCTCATTCTTGCGCATCTATACAATGCCTTTCGACGTTTTATTATTTCTCATTTCTTTCAGTTCTTTTTCAGGAAAACAAATAAGCAGGTTAATCGAAATGCGAGTCTTTCCATGTAGAGCTTCATCAGTATTAATATGAAAATGTACAAACCGACTTTCCCCGAACTTTTTCATCCACAAGTTCTAATAGGGTTTCTTCTTTCTCTAAATTGATTCCAAAAATGTTGGCCAGATCCAATCCACCAGTTTGCACCTACCCTATTCTAAATGTATCCTCATTTGTACCATCGTACAGTCGATAACAAATGCAGTGTGTAATTTATGAATGCGTTTGTTTACGAGGCGTTAACTCCTGTGATGTGCGCGCGCGCCGGACCGTGCAGTCTGTACGTACAGTTAGTGCGAAAATAGATTAAGGTGAGGGTAAAATAGCAGTTTCTAGGCGAATTTTGATTTGTGAGGGTTGTTAGAAAAGTTGGTAAATATGATCAGGATTTAGGTCTGGAAAATGCATGATGTATCAGAAATTCCGACAAAATATTGAATCATACATGTATACTTACGTCAATATACTGTCGAAGATTTTTGTAAATACAGAGAATATTGTTGAAGTTATATTTTAGACTAAAGCAGAATAAAGAGAACAGCCGAAGAACATCATCAAAGTTTGGTTGTGTTTAAGTGGCACGGTCAAATGAATCTTGAAATGGAAGACGTCGTAGTCCAAACCTGCGAAAACCAGTTGGATTCGAATCGCGTATTGCGGTTACTGCCGAGAAAGGGTTATGTCTAGAACCTAATCGGCGTAAGTTTAAGTAGGCTTACAATAAAGAAGACCTAGATCATAAGACACATCAAAAAACCTCGCAGGTATATTTAACAAGACATGTTTTAGTTTGGTCTTTATTGTGTTTTTATCTTGTTTTATGTTTAGAAGTGCTAGCTCCAAAGAATGTGACATTTTGCGACGGCACGCGTTGTAGAAACAACTACCCTGCTATTTTTTTATTATCTACATGTCAACACCTTTTGTCGTGTCAGTTGACTCATTCAGTGACAATTCGTTTACAACTTTAATTACAAAATTACTTTGCATAGTTTGGCTCACTTAAAGTATGTCGCAGTTGACGCTAGAACTTGTTGGAGACCATCCCTTTTCAACTCGTCGAAAATGAAAGAAACACACTGAGCGACAAGCGATTAAATGCTAGACGTTTAACCAGACAACCTGTTTTGTAGATATACAGTAAGTGTGATAAAAGCCAGAATCAGCTGCAAAAAGTACAAGTGTATCTTGTTATTGCTGACGATAATTCTTTATCAACCTGATGTGAGACTGAGTAGACAAATAAGCTAGATTATTAAACAGGTATAAATACAGTGTCATGTGTTACACCTGTTCTGGTAGACACTAGTTAAATGCTGTAAGTACTAGTTATAAAGTAAACGCTGAATGTTAATGCTATTTTAAAAAGAGAGGGTAATGCGAGGGTGGATATTGGATAAGGTAGATTAATTAAGCGTACATCATTAATGTTTTCAATATTGATTAGTTTTTCTGTAGCTAGTGTAGTGGAACCAAATGGCGTACACATGAAAGGGTGTGGGAATCGTATTATTGACTTCAAAGTTTATTACAAATGACACTATCAAACGGTAGTATGGTTATCTATATAAAATAAGAAACTGCGTCTGTCTGATCGATTAACGCACAGCGGAAACCGCTGGAGCTAGGGACTTGAAAATTTGGAGGATATTATATTCCTTGGATAAGTATACTAGGGGTGTACAAAACAATGCAATCGACAACATAATAATGTTTGAATGTTTTCAAATCAGCAAGCAAATTCAGCAGGGACTTGACATCAATATGTATAATTAAATTGTATTGATGAATTTAGATAGAAGAAGCTCAAAATTTTTTAAGGCCGATGGACCTGGCATTTCATAGTTTCTGGATACCACCGGAATTTCCTTTTTCAATATCGATACTTTTCATTCTTAATTTCTCATACGTCTATATAAACTGCAAGATTATCTACTGAAATTACTCAGTCTCTGATTAACACCTTATCTTAACTTACTGATAGGCCTTTTTGGATACACTTCGACCCTATAGGATATTTTGTGCAATTACCCTCTTACGCACTCAGCTGTTCGACTGTGCATGCTTTTATACGATCTGCATAAACTTGACGTTAATATGTATAGTTAAATTGTGTTGATGAATTTAGATAGAGGAAGCTAAAAATATTTTTTGGCCGATGGACCTGGCGTTTCATAGTCTCTGGATACTCTCGTAAAATCTTTATCTTATCTTATAGATAGGCCCTTTCAGATACACTACCCGTTTTAGATCTTTTGTGCAATTTACCCTCTTACACACGGATTGATAATGTACACAAGCAAGTTAGAAAAACTGATTGAAACATGGTGACCACGGAGGTTCAATCAAACCCGGTACTCGAGTCGAGCTAAGCCACTGTCACCGACGCTCTCCCAATAAACACCTTAAAATCGGTGTAAAATAATAAATCAATCCAGCATCTGCGCGGTCGATCGCCCACGACGGCCGATACGACTCTAAATGTTAATCACCAAGTGTCGAAATTATTAATGACAATCGCACATCGGCCGGGGACGTTACGCATGCAGATTGGTATGCTAACGAATGATTAAGTATGTATGCGTAGGTACAGGTTCGGATTTAGACTGTGCTGCGTTTGCGGAGGGGTGTTACTTGGCCAGGAGGAGGGCAAGGACGACATGCTGGCCCTACATTCAAAGAAATACATCATGCACTGGATTTATGCCGTTTTACACTTAAACGTCGGAGGACTTGTATCATTTTTCACGAGTCCTACAATATTTTGTCGTAGGGCAAAGTGAAATTTTGTAAGAATTGACCGGTTAGCCAGTCCAGTTAGTAGTAAAATAATGACATGTAGAAAAACGGTATATTTTATGTATTCTTAGGGTTTGCAATGACATTGCTTCTGCCCATGTGCTTCAGAGCAGTGGCTTGTGTGCTCGTTTGCCTTCATTGTTGAAAAAAGTCGCAATTTTATTGCCATTATCATGGTTAGGGTTATACAAGGTAAAATTATTTCAAATATGACGCGATGTAACGTTGGTCTCAAAGGAACAAATAACTTGCTGGAAGATGGTGTACAACGTCAATTGGTTAATCTTTTCACAAGACCTATATGAAAAAATATAACAACCAGAAATGTGAACATTCAAAGTTGCGAATAGTTGACTTGTTGTTGAATCTAATAAAGTTATTCTTAGTTAAGTCAGTTTAACTTAAATACTACTTATATTTTCAAAATCAACAAATTCGATGGATGATAGACTAAAATTCATTGATACTCCTTACAGAATCCATTTCCACTTAACATTTAGTCTGGAGAATCCAGTAGTTTAGTAACTTAAATGGAACATAAACCAAACGGGGCTCTGGCATGAAACTGCGAACGCTAACTCTATAGATTTAATCTAATGCAGACGAGATTTAAATTGGAATTTAGTGGGTGAAACAATTGAAATCATACTTTAGGTAATATCCATAGTTTGAGAGCGTTGATAGATTTGTTGGCAAGCTAATACTTTTTCGAATAATGTTAGTATATTGACTACTTCCACAAATGTTTGGCAAATTTCTGCTTATTGAGTACAAACGGATTGTTCAAATCGTTTTATAGGTAGTATGATAACTCAATACGTTCTCTCGACTAACACATATATCGCTGGATATTCTCTCCCAGTTGTCAACTTTTATGTAGCTATGGCGGCTTCGAGTTGCGCAGGACCCGGTAAAAAGATGGAATTTTGTAGAAATTAAGATTCGGGAAAAGAGGTAAAGGTAGAAAGCTGTAAATAATCATTGGCTAAAGCTAGCAGTGAGAAAGACCTTGATGATGAAGATGATGATAAAGAACCGATAAACGTGGCAAAAACAGTCAACATGGCTACTCAAGACACCATATTATTTTACCAGAGAAGAACTAAAGGAAGATTAACGATGTCTTGTTTTAAAAACTAAGTCTAACCGTCAGCGCTCGCGTCTCTCATATCCATACCAACTTGACTCAACATCTAGTTCTTGGCACTGAACTGGACAGTGTCAAAGTTGTGGCTGCGAGTAATATAACTAACGATCATCTAGGCAAGTGTGATGTGACATCTCAACCACCAGCTTCACGCACCATTTGCAGGTTGTAGACGGACATGTGAACACAGCACTCGTACAATATCCAGTATGCTAAGGCGAAAAAGCTTTTGTCACATAGAGAAAGTGAATAAACTCCCCTAACGGTAAAGGAGTTTTGAGACTCATAGAATTTTGAAATCTCAAGACTGCAACCCTACACTTGCAAATGCGTTCTCAACCCTTAAGACTAAATAGATGTTGGTAAGAGGATCTAGTTATAGCATACTATTTTACATGAGACGTATTTGACATGCAACATATTTATGCAACCTATCACTGAAATATGTCAATGTGTCATTGTAAATAAAGTCATAAGAAGTCTCTTACGTTTTCATTGATTACGTCACGTTCACATAGTCCAAAGTGGTCTAGGAATCAATTTCCTCGAGTCTCAATAATTATGTCAGAAAGTAGACGAATTTAAACTATATCTATATATCTCATTTGATACTTTGATTACTATTCATATTTGAAGTCTTAAACCATCATTTTAATGTGATTTAAATTAGATATAGAGAAGACATGCTTCGGATACCTTGTTATTTGGACTTTAAAAGGGCCGATTAAAGATTAGATTCATTTGACTACCGACGGTTAGAGTTAAGTGTTATTTTATTACTACGCAATAAACTTGTTTCTCGCAATCACTGTAAGAGCCACGTGCCACCTCTTTGTTCATTTAGATCACGAACCTGCTTTATTGGATTGTAAAAGAAGGAATGTGTAGTGGACGATGATCAACCTTCTAGAAGGAATCAGGGCTTAGGTAGATGTTGTCGTTTTCCTTAAGTATTTTTGGAAAAAAAATTGGAAAATTATTGAGTTAAGACGATTTATTTTGCACGTTTTGGACATAATGTATTCATTCAATAATTATTTTATCCACTGTTATCCACATCAGACGGCTGAGGAGAAATTTGCTGAAAGCCTTACTCACGTGATGTGAAAGCATTCGTTTAAGAAACTAAAGCTGTTGTGTTCTGTTATGTATATAATGTACTTTCTTTAAAGAACAAAAACTACGACCGATGTTACTTCATATGATTTTATATTCCTTCTTTTAAATTTCATTTCTATTCTATTTCTCTATATTCTTCTCTTTTTATCTATTGTTTAGTACCCATAGTATCTATCCTATCTATCCTAACTTTAATATCAAATTCTTCTTCCCCAAAACAATCCCGGGAAACACAAGATCACAATTAGCCCAGAACTTCCGGGAAGTAAATTGATGTCACTTTGGCATTAACATTCACGCGACACTGACCGCTCCCATCACGTATCGGAATAGAATGGAGTCATAATATTTTATGACCCCTTGTACTCCTTAGCAGTGCGCAGGCGATGTTCGAATTTTAAATAATTATTTCTGATCGCCGAAAGGTGTCTAGGAATCACAATAAATTAGCAGGTAATCACAGGGGAATTGGCTGGTGGTTTTCAGGGAACTATAAAGATGAAGATGGAAATGAAGGTTCTAAAAAAAAACAGTGTTTCAGTGTATCCATACGTCTCCAGAAATCTGCAGTACCTTAACAAATAATCTTCAACTAATTAAAAAAAAAAGACATGTAAGAATTATAAAAGGTTGAGTAAACGCATAAGACGTTGAAAACAAAACACATAGAAGTTATTAAACGAGATGAGTTGAATTACTAAAGAATTCTATAGTAAATAAAGTTATAATTCAGATCGTAGCTGCTTCTGATTAAGCAATGAAACTACCGTTTGCAAGTAGCCAAGGAGCCTAAAGAATTTTCTCGTTAAAATATTCGAACGGATAATACACGAGCTTGCTTATGCATAGCCCTGAGATATAGCTGCATAATGCTTGCGTGTCATACGAAATGCTTATTTGCTGTATTGTTCGATGGTACAGCCCACAGCGTAATCGTTCAGGAGGAATGCAGGCCAGACCTATTTTCGGTACCAAGTACCAATATTGCATCTAGCTTACCTTTGACTTTATTGGTATTTCGTGCAATGTATACAAGACTTTAAAGAAATGCAGTGCAAGCCAAGTTCAATACCGATACGTTTATAGCAAATTTAACTAACAAACTATGTAACATCATTGTATTTGAGTAAATAAATTACATCATCTCATCGCTCGCTAGTCGTGCTCTTTATTAGTAAAGGTCATGTCCTCGTCTCTACCTCGAAAAGCCTTTATCGCCTTGACAATAAAGATTCTTCACAACAATGAAGAAGTTCCAGCACCAAATGAATTTACCGTTCTAACTGCAGCGTGATTTGTGAATAAAACTATACTTGGCGTGTCACATGCACCGTAAGCGACTTTTTTACCATCACAGAAGCTACATTCTTCTTTTTCTGCTATCTCTGCATGGATTAGAACATCGCCAGTCGCTGGCAGGCTTGCATATGTTCATGCGATTTTTCACGGCTCCGGAACCCGTGTACAAAGGGCACGCAGACCCGTGTCGCAATCACGATCCGTGATCACGACTAGACCTACTATTTATTTTAATTCTAGCTCCGAACCCTAGCCATTGAAAACACAAACTAGTTCTCTCACTTTAGAAGTCAAGACAGCTGCATTACTATCTTGGTTTGAGCACAAATTTATACTTGCGTGCAAATGGAAATATTTTGAGCTTTATGTGTACGAAATAAAGGTTTTGAGAAGTGGGTGGATAAGGTTGGGAAGACGGCAAAATGTCTCTAAACCGTGTCGCTACTAGACTTAAATGCATTAAGTTAGTTTTAAAGATAACAATCACTGCGAATGCGAATGCGTTATTGTTAGATAGAGTTGTCTTGTGATTTATTTTGGTGAGCTCTTGCATTAATTATTAATCGATCGAGTTAAAGGCGATAAGTAATAAAGCTACGAAAGCTATTATTATTTTCGCATCCTTTTTTTGCAACGATGTCAACGACACGACGACAAAAGGGCAGTATGTTGACTCCGCGGTCCCACTCATATCTAAATTCTCTTTTTTATAGTAGGTATAACAGCTTAGCATCTGAATAAAATTCTTCACATACTTGATCTCCTACTTTGAATTTAAATTGTCCTTCTATCTCCACCATGTCTCTAGATTCTTCTATAAATACAATTTTATTTGTTTGTACTGGATCGAAGTCAAGAATTCTTTCTGTTTTCTTCCTGTGTAACGCTATAAATCTGGCGTGACAAAGTGGACAAGTCACACGCATGGCTGGGATCGTACAGTCAGCAGCAGTATCGAAGCAGATAACATAGACAAACATAAGACTACTCTATTGTTCTCAACTTAAGAGCTTGTTGCTGTTTTTGACTGATATTTTTTATTTATTTCAGTTGCAGACTGTAGTGAGTATGAGATATATTAGAGGATTTATTGTCAGTCTCCTGGAGGTATTAGAGCGTGTTCTAGATTTTTAAGCACCTTTTGTTATGGCCTCACGTAGTTATAATTATAGCTCTTGAAATTGATTCTGGTAACATCTTCTTCTCAGCAGTGGTCTTCTCTTGTGAAGCGCTGGTAGATTCTTAACGTGTAAAAGTGCCCGTGCGGCCTACTTACTGAATAAATGTCTTTGTCTCTATCTTTATCTTTATCTCGACATGACATGTCTATAGGAACCTAAATACAATGTACATAAAAATTGGTATGGAAATAGATTGAACTGAATTATTTTCACCCCAGAAAAAAAAGATCCCAAATCGAGAAATGATTTATATGCTGTAGAAGTTGCTGCCAAAAGCCCATTAAATCCTTAAAAGAGATTAAACGGAGAAAACTTACAATAAACGATTTCTACGTAGACGACACAAATAATAAGTAAACCATATCGTGTATGTACATGAGTGAAAATACTCCCACTCAAGATACCGTTGAAAAGTTTCAAAATTTTAATGTTGATATCAAAGGGTCATTACACTCCTAATTATAACTTAATACGAATTCTACTTTCCTAGTGTTGGACGGAAAAACAAAATCAAAGCGAACCGACTTATTAAAATAATTTCGTGGAAGTGCGTGCGTTCCGAAACTACTCCTTCTCACGCAAGCAATGACAAAACCAACTTATCTTTCTGCTTAGAAAAAAACACCTTTTAAAACATGAACTTTATTCCCAAAAGTTCAAGGTGCATTTTGTTTTTGGAAAAAAATAGGGCCGATCAAAAACCTAATCAGTGGTAGAACCTGTCCTACTGACTTATGGTACAAAAGTATCATAAACTTAGATGTGGATAACTTTATTCTGTATGTAGGTGAGTTGGAAAAATAATTATGTTAATAGAATGGTAATATTTTTGGAAGTTGTGTCAAAGCATTATTGTAAAATTACATAAAATACGTTAAAAGTAACTGACCTGCTATGTTATTATACTCGTTGTTCTTTTTTTGTTTTGTCGCCTTATTTTAATTAGTAATGCTTTCTTGTGACATTATATGTACCTGGGTCATTCTACTTTTCGATACCTAAAATAGAAATCATAATTTAAAATCCATTATAAAAAATCGTAGATATCTTGAGATAATTTCACAGCAGTCCCACATTAATTTTCAACCAGATCTCACGTTATATTGTAAATTTACCCACTATTTTTGTCATTTTTGTATATAAAACACGAATTTGCTGCTGAAATTACCACTTCGTTACCAGTCTCAGCGTCCCTTTACGAATAACGACCACTGCGTTACTATTATTGCCTTTTTTTACACAGCCCAACCCAATTTAGAAATAAAAAATATTCAAGTATGTCGATCAGAATCCGAATATTGTGTGCATTTTTAAGATTATCTAGTTTTGTTGAAAATTATGACTCCGAATTTACGTTCACGTTAAGGCAAAACGTTATTAGGCATCGAAAAGTAGAATGGCCGACCTATCTACAAGAAAAATTTAGTTAGTATGCCTATTTTTTTTACAGCAAATTATATTATTTTACAGCTATCATTTGGTATGCTACTATTTCTGATATTTTCAAATCCAGAATAGTTCATAGTTTCCGAATAAATAACGACAATCGTAGGGGTAGGCAGAGCTACAGAATTACCAACAACTCTAACAATTTGTTGTTTTCTATAACCACATTTTGCAAAAACAGGCTAAGATGTTTACGATGTGTATATTAGTGACAGGTTGCATGCCCATAGCCTAACAATACTACAAGCCTTTAATCTCTTAGTCGCCTCTTACGACTTCCACAGGAAGATATGGCTATTCTAGGCGGCCGGCAACCACACAGCACTGAAATTATTAAATATTGAATAAAAAAAACACTAACAAAAGCATAGTGTGAAAAAAGTCCTCCATGCACACCTATTTTTAATAATGCATGTCCCAAATCCCTATTAGGTATATATTTCTTCCCCCCCTACCCCTACATCTCGACAAATGACTGCGTGCCAGCCGAATGAGTAATGGCGGCGATCGGTCGCAGCGGCCATTTTTAATTTAGGGGTGCCTACCCTTACCCCGCCTGCGCAGAGATAGTGTGAAAAAATGCATGGGCTTGAGTTTTGGGAGCTTTTAATTAAGTAAGGAGGTTTCCTTTATGGGATTACCCTCTCATTCATTCGTCAATAGCTAAAGCGTGCTTAAATTATGCTTTGGTCTCGTCAGTCATTAAGAGATTTTGTATTTAACAGAAAGTGACAAAGAATGCTTTGACTTAAAGAGGTTTATTGTGTGTTTATGAATAAGGGCGTTAGTATTGAATCTAAAGTTGTACAGAGAATTGATAAAAAGTCGATAAAAAATTATATTTTAGCCATAATTTTGCATTTTTCAACGATGATCCTACATTAAGAAACTCTCTCATTAGTACGAAATAGGTACGAGTACCGACCTATTAAGAAATTAATATAATGTACGCATAAGTACAACCTAAAATATATATGTATTACTGTTCAGTATAGTATATTTAAAAAAAAGAGCATCAAACTTTGTTAATAAATTCTTCGGTCGTTAAAATTAACCCTCAAAGTTATCATAATACCATTTCAAAAATATCGTTTGTTGATACTCTTACAAATCGTAATCGTTTTCAATAAACACGTGTTAGTGAGTAAATATTTGAGAAGGAGCGGCCATTAAAATCAACTTTAATGCGTCATAAAAAATAATGTGCCCATAATCGCCCGGAGCCTCAACGCAACGTTGACGGAAAGCGCCATCTATGGCATCGACGTCGAACCACCGGGACTCCGCTACCTCACCGCGGATGACAAACGACTTTCACGGCACTTTTATTACTGTAACAGGCTTGTTTATTTACTGCTCTGTAATAGAATGTCAATAAACAATGTTGATAACAATAAAACAGGAGATATTGCGCACGATAGCAACGCGTCGAGTTTAGGAGGAGAGTAATTTGTTAACAGCGGCATCTATCGGTGGATAGATGAACTAATTGCTCAACTGTTTTTGAAGGGCGTTGAACGCATTTATTTTAAACGATGCTCGGAAGCGCTGAAGGCTAAGTTTTGGTAGCTGTATAATTTCAACTGTTAGGATGATAATGAGTCAAGTAAAAGATTATTAACTCCGTCGTAATAAGTAATTTGGTTCAGTTGAGTTGCTTCAAAATCAACAAACTCCCCTCATTTTTTCCACTTCCGTATATAGTTAACAAGCGAATCATCATTTATCACGTTATGGTACATCAATAATTCATAGCTAATAGCATAGTGGTATTGACGTAATTAGTGCAATTACTCGCCCACCCAGCGCTTGAGCACAGTAGACGGTATAATAGAATTTATCTTTATCTAACTTTGTGAGATAATTGCATTCTTCACCTTTATTGAATGAATGGACGAATTGCATTGAAGAGTGAAATGGAACGTTGACAACACGTGGCTAGATTGTATGATAGATAAACGATGAAACTATTTGAGTTATGGAAAACTTGCTTGCGTAAGTATGTTGGAGCGTTTTTGGCGTAAGAAGTGTAATTAACGGGAAAAAACGATATCTTTTGAAATATCATTGCTACTGTATAAATTTCAGTTTACTCGTATTGTTTATTAGCTACTAGAAATGAAAACATTATGGTGGAGCTTATAGATCTTATTAATATTATCGACTAAATCGACTTTTCGTTTTTTTAAGTATTTAATTAAAAATACATTTTTACTTATTTATAAAACTGAAATGTATCTTTTAATATCTAACTGGTCATACAGGACACCTAATAAGCGTTTGATAATTAGATTATATCCAACTATAACTTTTCTTATAAGTCTATTACAAGATCTAATTGCCAGTTAGACTGACAATTAATTAAAACATACTTACTAATCAACATATCGAATAGTAACTTGATCTTATTAGAATATTACCACCTATAGTAAATATACTTACTAGGTTATCTAAATAGAACATTAATTTAGTTATTGGATACAATTACAGCTTTGATTTGTTTTTTAAGAGATTAAAATTGTCGGTGGGTCAATGAGAATGCCGTAAGATTACCTTAAGCAACAGAAAGCTTGCATGGCTATTTAATTTTACTATAATGTTCTATGAATAATTCATATTCTATGCACTTTCTTTTTAATGGAATACCTAATTGTTATGAAGTTGTAGAGCTGTATTAACTCTTAAGTCTCAAACTCTAACTGCCGCACTCAGAGACGTCAATTAAAATTAATGCTTGTTAAGTGACGTGTTGTCTTATTCTATTCACATAGTAAAGAAAGTGACAACAACAACTTTAATCAAGCATTGAGTTTAATTGACGTCTCTGAGTGCGGCGGTTAGTTCTCGGTTTATACTAAGTCAATAATAAAATCAAATCATCAATCAGAAAGGTTCTATCTCAGTTCCATTTTTTCAGGTACCTAACCCCAAGTTAAAACATAATATTTTATTTAAAACTGTTAAACTTAGGTATTATTGTTATAAAAGAAACCTAACCTAACCTTTAGGTTTTATAGACTATCTTTATAAATCCCTTACAAGCTTTTCTAACTGATGAAAATTTGATAAATGGCTCAGTTGGAAAACGAAACTGTGGATTTAGGTTACACGGCAAAATATTATAAATATTAGATTTAATATATTTCACAAATATATAAGTTTATTACAATATTAATCAGAGTAATACCCAATAAAAGCCAAATTAATGAAACCAGATAGTAAAACTCTCGGATATTTTTTCTTAGTATTGGAGACCCGCCAAAAACTCTCCTAATTAAAAATACGACGAATCTGAACGAAATTTCACGGTTTCAGAGGCTGTTCGAATAAATTTTACCGCCATTAATCTCTAGGACTCGTTAGAAAACTATAAAATCCAAAAGAATTATGCGATTATGCGCCGGGTGAAATAACAATGTGTTGTTTGAAAAATAAACAACTTTATTTTTCTTGATATTACTATTCTAGGTATTAATTTAGCTTATGTAATCTTTGCTACATTGGACTGTAAATTAAGAAACATATATTAAAAAAGTTTCATATACAAAGTCGAAACATACCTATTAATTACTCGCAAACTAAACAAAATACTCGCGTTTATCACATAAATTTTTGCCTTACCCAGGAATCGAACCCAGGCTGCCTTGGTGACTACTAACTGCCTATTTCTATTTACCCCATTTATGTTGTTTTTTACAGAGTATTTGAAGGGTAAACGGAAATAACATGTCTAGTCACCCTAGCATTATTTTGAAATTTAGAAACCATGTAGGTTATTTTGCACATTATTTTCATGAACTAATTTTGTAAAGTGAAAAAAAAAAGTTGTATTTATTTATTTATCTGCAACTGCCCTCCTAAGCCGTACCTATCCCAAAATCAACATCCAAAGCAGTTTCAGTTCTCTTCTCTTAGTAATAAGGTTGATACTGCTACAGGAATTTTATCTGACATACTGCATATTAGATTCGGGGACAGATTTTTGAATTTACCCGGTAGATAGCGTATATATAGGTACTTACAGGGTTTTTTGAGGAGTTGGAATACGCCTCCATAATATTTTATTCGCCACTGGTAGCGGCGATAGTTACTCCTTCCGATAGTTAAAGCAGAGCGCATGTTACTGTCTATTTTCGTATCGAAAAAAATATGAACAGTTAGCGTGCTTTTTGTCTTGATTTTTGAGGTAAAAAAACTTCAAATGTACCTATGTTATGCAAAAACGCATGTTATTTGATTGGTGTCATATGTTAAGCAAATATAATTAGTGATATCGGCAAAGAACAACATCTATTCTATATTTCTTTAGATTTTACGTGATTTTCAGCTGGTTTACTTGAGATATTCACTCAAATATTTAGTGTTTTCAAAGTTTCCCCATTCGTAGTTTAACTTTGATCATAGTGTTTTTATTTTGTTTACGGGAAACTAAAGGTCTCAATTTTATCTAATTAGTCAAGTCAACAAAACAAGAAAAACCGATTATTGTATTTTTATTTTTTATTTTTTTTTGTCTTTTAGTTTCTTTAAAAACTCGTGTTAAACTTTGAATTTGATCA
Source organism: Acleris emargana (assembly GCA_927399475.2). Lineage (NCBI taxonomy): Eukaryota > Metazoa > Arthropoda > Insecta > Lepidoptera > Tortricidae > Acleris > Acleris emargana. Next base: position 2,981,010 of record OV656844.1, on the reverse strand, counting down.
AAGTAACCCCGATACCCCACCCACCCACCTAAATACCCACTGCCTGCTCCATCTCTTACCACAACACCCAGAATTTGCCTACAAAATATAAAAAACCATATCCCAAAAACCACGACTAATCAAGTGTCTCCCGTCCGGGAAGCGCATAACTCAGGGTCACCCTAGGCTCGCCCCGAGCAATACACTGTCCTGATTAATGGTTGTGTAATTGTTCCCCTACACGCATGTAGATACGCTCAGCTGTCGATGATGAATGGGGGTTAGATCCTGCTTTATTTTCGGCCAGCTACATTCAGATACGTAGTAACATGTGTTAGCTAGCCAAAACACACACAGTGTTTTAAAATTGTTGTGCAACTATTCATTTTTAAAGAGAAAAATGTAGCCTTTATATGATACAGTACTTCTAGAAAAACGGTTCACAACGGACACCACGCATAATTGAGTCCAGTTAGTGGGTAGGTATGGGATTATTAGATGAGAGATGCAGGAAGACAAATGCGAGAAATAGTTCAAATGTAGTTAGTATTTAGGTACATACCTATAGGTATGTTATGATTTCTATTCTATTAATTTTAAAAGGGAACAATATAGCCTTATGTACAGGTCGATTAATAAGAGCTGGCACGAATGGATTGAACGGAAGTAATGTCACTTGTCACGGTGGCGGTGTGAGTGCCGTTCTAACACAGGGTCCTCCTAATATTTTGTAAACAACTAGAACTTTTGAGTGATTAAATAAAATAAAAAATACTTATAATCTGCCCATTATTATTAAGCAGGATTAAGCAGGTAGAGTATAGGTATGTATATTACGCTTAACATTGAATTTTTGGCGGTTAAAACAGGATTGTATACAAGCACGATTATTACTTATTGAATCAACCTGTAGGTAGATGAAGCCATTTGTGTTGCAAACATGTATATTTTCAGTCACTCATTTAATCCATTCGTGCCAGCTCTTGAGAATCGACTGAGCGAAAGGGATAGAGCTATATAACTACTAATATAGCTCTGTCTCTTTTTCTCAACCTAAAATGAACCGCTTTAGTATATCATGGTAACCCCCCTGTACTTCTAGGATAAAGACACAACAACGATACCCCGCTCTTGTAATTTTTTTTTAAAACGGACAACATACACATATAGGTACTTAGTTAGATGTCGGCAAGATTTAGTTACTTCAGTCGAGTAAAAGTAGAATGAGATATAATAGAAATGCAGGATAGACGCGAGGAATAGAGCTAATGTAGTAAGCATTTTAGTACCTTTTTAGGTTAAAGAAGAAGAAATACATTTATTTACTAAACCATAAGACACATTATACAAGAATAAAAGAAAACAATGAAGGTAACAGAAAATGCGTGTCCTTACGGCTGTGAAACGGACGGTAGATCTTTAGGCGGTATTTATAACTCTTTATCCAGAAATTTAGAATCTAGGATATTACATACATACATACATACCTTCACGCCTTCATTCCCAGAGTGGGGTAGGCAGAGCTACAGAATTACCAACAACTCCAAAAACTTGTTGATAACTCTGTAACCACAATTTGCACAATTAGGCTAAGATGTTTAAGAGTGTATATTAGTGACAAATAGCAAGCCCATCGCCTAACAGTACTACAAGCCTTTATTCCCTTAGTCGCCTCTTACGACTTCCACGGGAAGACATGGAGTGGCACAATTCTAAGCCGGCAACCAATCTATCTAGGATATTTAAAAATAAAAATTCTACTAATTAATTGGCCAATAATAACTAAAATAACAGACCAGCCTTATTTTAATTAAAACTACATACTTAATCAAAACCCTTCTCTAATACGACCCCAAACCACGTGAGGCGCGAGCGGCAGACGGCCGAAACTGCGTTTTAAAGAGGCGACGCTAGCGCCACACCGGCCATTAATTATTTGCGCAAACGCACCTGATTAATGATTTACGGGCACAATCCCACGTCCGCGCCTCGCATACGTATAAATACAATGATACATTTTAGATACGGGTCGGCGTTGTGTCCATACTTCATAATATAAATGGAAAAAGTATTAGTTTGTTTGTTTGATACGGTTTCACAGCTAAACCACTGAAACGTTTTTGATGATGTTTGGTTTGGAGATAGCTTACACCTTAAAGAAGGACATAGGGTACTTTTTATTACGGTACGTTGTACAGTTTCCGAGCGATTAGCGATTAATGACACCTAAGCGAAGATAAGGCGACAGTCATTACATGATAAGTCTGGTAGATCGTACTAGGATTGAATTGAATTTTGAGAGTAATACAAATATATTTGCTTTTTTTGTGCGTAATGCGTATATGCGTCTAAAATATTCTAGATATTGTTTCTTGAGGGCTATAGTTAGTAATAGAATGTAGATGTTTGGGAGCGTTGCCAAACTTGCTGATTGGCGTCTGCTTGCAGAACGTTCCAATCAAATAGCCAATACGCAACTTTGTGTGTTGACGGTTTGTATGAGATATACCATACATTTTTATTTTTTAAGTTTTCGTAAATTCTGGTAACATGTGAGTAATTTAAATTAGACCAATTTGTACCAGGATTTTTAACCTTATTTTTGAGTTCTGGTGAATTTTCAACACGATAAATATAAAACCACTTATAAAACAGCTCAAAAACATATAAAGTAAGTATATATAAAATGATGTCATATGGACCAAAAAAACCAATTCAGTTAGTTCTATTATTCCAAACTACATATTCATTGGTAAATCCAAGCAATGTATAAAACATAACCTATGAATCCAATAATGAAATCGAAGCTAACCAAAGCAATAAAATGCATCCTTGATAATCCGCCATTTTTGCTAGAGCCCCTGTTTGGCAACAGTGCATCATTGGCAGGTCGGCTCTCCAAAGGGTCGTGGGTTCCGAGCCGACTTGACACTTTTGTGATTTATGTGAACACCCGTTTTAATTTTGTGCCGATATATATAAAGGCGGGTATAGAATCTGTATGTACCATACATACATAGCGAATTTTTATTTAAAATGTATTGTGTGATTTGATTACCTATAGTTGGTTCATTTTTTATTTATTTTTTTATCTGCAAGTACCTACTGTAAAATCATCTTTTGTACATAGAAACCTGTCAACTACGTTTTACTTATAAAAATTCAAGACTTACATACATACATAAATTCATGCCTTCATTCCCAGAGTGGGGTAGGCAGAGCTAAAGAATTACCTACAACTTTTAAAACTTCTTGATAATTCTGTAACCACATAGACTTTAGCATTATAAAACTTTAGTATGCATGATGATAGATCATATCAGAGAAACAATGAGGCACAAGTACTCGTACGCACGGAACCTGCGTACCAGAAGGTCAATTGGTGTAAAAAATTACTTACCGTTGGCCGTTTAAGTATGCGTAAAAAAAAATTAGAGGATCGCCTGCGTAGATACTAGTTTGTTTTTATATGTTTAATAAAAATATTGCAGCAAAAACTATTTTGATACTGTACTACTATTATTAGACAGCTAACACCCACCCACATGACATAATACTGGTGGTATATAATTTCATGTTTGCCTCCCATAGATAGCAAACCATAGTTATTTAGGCACTAACAAAATGTAACAAGCCTTGCGGTATTATTAATAAGTTGATAAAATACTCGAAGATTTTTCTAATCGATTTGAATTTAGATAATCATTAGTGAAATAATGTTTCAGTTGATTAACAACTATAAAAGAATAACACTGTAATTGCAAATTTAAGACATCCTAATTGATGTTTTAATTATTTTCAATGTACATTTATTTACTTTATGTTTTATGTTTTAGCGTTCGAATTATGTTTCATAATTTTAAATATATAAACAATAGCGTAAACCAACGCTAAACTCAGGTAGATTTAGCCGTAGGATAAAACAGCTTCCATTTACCATCAGCACACACAATAGGTACCGCTCCAGCCGATTTAAATTTATTTCGGACGTCGGTTACTTCCAATTTAAACCTCTTAATCCGCTATGATATATGTCGGTATTCAGTGGGATTAAAAGTTCCCCGGAAAATAACCGGGGAAACCTTTTCCGGGGTCGGATTGACCCGGGATTAGGTAGCCGGGATTGAATATACATAAATTTTCTAAAGCTGCCCTGCAATGATAAGTTTGCGAGTAATTTTGGTGTTAACATTTTATACTAGCGAATACCCGAGTAAGTAGGTGAGACTGATGTAATCAGCGTTCCTTTTTTCATGGCATGGGGAAGCCAAACGAGCACACAGACCTGACAGACCAAATTGATGGTAAGAGCCTAGGGATCTTAGACCGATAGACATTTCCATTCTAAAGACATTAACCCTAAGCTCGCAAATGCGTTGCCAACCCTGAGGACTAAGATGGAATGCGTCTATGCTATTAATTTCATTGCTGCCTATGGTCACACACACACATACCTTCACGCCTGTAATCCCAGAGTCGGGTAGGCGGAGCTACAGAATTACCTACATCTTTAAAAAGTGGTTGATAATTCAGTAACCACATTTTGCACAAATAGGCTAAGATGTTTACCAGCGTATTAGTGATAGGTTGCAAGCCTGTCGCCTAACAGTTAGTTTTTTTTTTTTTTTTCTTCTAATTATTAGTATTATCATCTGTTTTTGATATTTTTTGTGCAAACTTGTATGTGTCCAACCCTATGCATTGTCCTTACTCATTAACTTCAGGGTTAGCTGGAAGAGATCCCATTTAGGGATAAGTTCGCCTTTGTACATTACTTTAATATTTATATTGTAATATTTATATTTTTGTGCAATAAAGAGTTTACATACATACATACATACAAGCCTTTATTCCCTTAGTCGCGTCTTACGACATCCACGGGAAGACATGGAGTCGCACTATTCTAACCCGGCAACCACACGGGGTAAACTTATATTTAAAAGCAAACTGTAATAGAATATTTCTCGTACTATCTCTTTTTTATCGTATCAAATCGTCAACGTTATAATATCTCTTATTTACTTGATAGCATATCAAAAACAATATAGTCTTCCCACGTCGAATGACCCAGGGCTCAAAAATCAAAACTCTCCGAGTAATTTCAGACATAATTTCGATATTAAAATTCAGCTTCGCTGTACACAATGGTCGCTCGCGCATGGCGTAATAAATTATTCAATTTCATAGTAATAAAATACGCGTGACCAGTCGCCGCGTGAAAACTTTTCAGCAATTACTGAATATGACAAAAAGCGCGGTCGATCCGACGCGGGAGTAATTCATGCATCAGCTTGTGGGGAAGGGTTTCCACTGTTATAGCGGGAGTGCAGTTTTCGACGAGTTCTACGGCCTAAATTACGTCTAGATATATTTATTGGACTGATGGCCGATGGGGTCTGAAGGTTCTTGAGTGGCGTCCGCGGACCGGGAGACGAGCTGTAGGTAGGCCTCGAACAAGATGGAGTGACGACCTTGTAAGGATCGCGGGAACGCGGTGGATGCGAAAAGCACAAGACCGGTCTGAGTGGAGAGCCTTGGGGGAGGCCTATGTCCAGCAGTGGACGTCTTTCGGCTGACATGATGATGATGATGATGATATTTCGAGCCTAACTTATTGACCTGCGGGCCTAGTATGGCTGCCTGACAAAATGTGTATTAAGCAGCCGTCACTCTCATACTTATACATGTGTCAGAAAGTGACGGATGTTTTATCCACATTTTTTCACGCGATAATCGCAGCCATATTTGCTCACCTGATTTTGTAAAATTTGCCGACCGAAAAGCGCGAGTCGGTTTCATGCCACTGGATTTTTGAGTGTAAGGGTTACCTTTATGTATATGCCACGGTATTTATAAGTTTAGGTAATGGCTTATTACGTCAGTACGTTTTATTGTGGAATATGACAAAAACCGCAGTCGATCCTACACGGGAGTAATTCTTGCATCAGCTTGCGGGGAAGGATTTCTACTAATATAGCGTGAGTGCGGTTTGTCGAGGATTTCTACGGCCTAAATTACAACTGGGCTGGGCTTAAAAATATTTCTGTGGCCTCTAGATTTGCATAGCGAAATCGTTATTGTTAAAGAAAATGTATACGATTGAAGTAAGCTGACGGATGGTCGTATTAAACACTTATGTCAATACCATACACTTTGACAGTTTTGGAACAGCTTTTACGATGTTAAGCACTTTGTCTATAGGGCTTCTGATAGTGCAATTATTGCCGACCGAAATGCGTGAGTTAAGAGTAGAGTGGGGTCTGTGGGGTTCATGCCACTGGATTTTTGAGTGTTATATATGCCACGGATTTTTTAAGTTTTGGAATCGGGTTGAGTTGCTTGTTGCTTGAGTGTGCTATAAAGGTGAGTAGGTATTTCATATGAATCACTGTAAGTTGACGGACTTTGAGTTGGTTTATGTCGTAAATCTTACACTTAAGACAATAATTGAAAATAAAAATATTAGGGAGTTTAATCCAGAACGCACTTAATTAATTAAGTTAATTTTAATAGATTGAATGGTTCAGTAATGATAAAATGTTATCACCTATAAAAAAAAACATGTCCTGTAACCAATGATAAATGCCACTCGAAAATATAGTAGCATAGATATAACGAACACTAACGGCATACAAAAATTCAATGGCATCAAACCGAGATCACTCAAACGTAAAGCATGTTCGAGAGTGTTCTGAATGAGATAAATCTAAACGTTAAACGCGATAACATAATTGAATTGAACCAGTTAAATGATAATTCGCAGTGATTGCAATTAATTATTCTTTGTTCCCAGTAACACACTACGACTTTAATTCAATTTGACGTAGAAAAATGGTTTCACAAAACTTCAGTTCTCACCGTTTTAATCAATAAAAAAAACAACAGCTATAACGAGCTTAAGATTAATAAATGTCTGATTTATGGCAGTTTAATTAAAACAATTAGTTACGCTTCTATAACACAGTCAAACATCAACGTCAAATATGATACCTGAAAGACCATCGCGTGTGCAAGAGCATTATAAAAGTGTTGATCTAACGCGTTACTGTTTCTAAATAGCACGACATCTATCGATAAAAGATGGTTATTAAAATGAAGTTCGCTCCACACTTGGCTATCGCGGATGTAAGCGGCCATTAAAATTAGGGTTGGGCCACGAAACTCGCGGGTAGAGTAGGGTGCGGCCCCGCGCTCGGCTCACCAAAAAAAAACGAGCACCGATGAGATGAAATATTTCTCAATGTCCGACTGTTGTTACTTGTAACTCAATATTGGACTTGAGCTTTGCATTCGATATTCTTATTGTGGCTCGTAATAACTTTATAATCGGCGAAGCCTTTTTAATCAAAATGAAAATAAAAATCAAGGCGGTTTTAAACCGTCTAGTTATTAACGGGCTTGAAATTAAAAAGCAATTTGGTAACCGTTACTAATTTAGAGCGGCGCGGCGTGGAGCTCTCAATTTGGGAGGGGGTGGCGAGGCGGAGGGGCGGGGAGGGGGGCCTAATCTAAAAGCTGTCAGTTAACAAGCCAGACAGCTGCTATACGGCTATGTATAATATGTATATCGCCTTATATCGGTTAAGGTAACTAAGCCGTCTTGTAGACGAAATAGAGCACGCATGTTACAACATTGTTTCTTTTGTTTATTAGGTTTGTAATAAGTTATTTGTCTTTAATTAATTGAAAAGAATATAGATTTTCTTTTTAAAACTTAATTGTTGTAATAAACATATTTGTTATTATTTCCTTTTATAAACTTTTTTTTTTTAAGTAAACGGTTCTAACTATTAACTGTTTAATTACTATAAACTTTATAGTTATGTCAAGGCAAGGAGGTATTTAAATATCCCGCGTTTAAATTGTAAAAAGGGCGCTAATTGTAGTATCAATGATACATTCCATTTTAAATACTGTACTATTTCAGTGAAGAACAATTATCTACCTTCCTACTAATGAGCAAGAATGAATGCTTAGAAACTAGAATTTATTCGTGACAAAAAACATATTTCACTTCCCACATTTGGGACAGATTAAAATCTTTAAGCGCAATCTAATACCTGCGCCTACGCTTCTCTAAATTTAAAATTTGAACGACGAATATCGAACGCTAGCCGGTATCAGAAAAACATTTTGTACCAAACAATTTGCATGAGAATTTAAAATTCTTAACCAATTTCGGCGACACTAATTCCGGTTCTTCTTTACGATATTGTAATTTCGTATTATCGACTATCGACGGGCCATAATTCGATAGATTTTATTATATTATAAACACATAAATTTGTCTAACGCTGCTGGCTGTTTAACTCTGATCAGATAAGTAAATAAAGTCTTAAGTGAAGAATTTAATAAAACGAACGACTCTCAAGACATTTACGGTCCATTCATTAAATTTGATTTTAGATAAATAAGGTGATTTTACGGCGCTTATACAAATTGACGATAAATCTCATTAAGTTTAATAAAAATAAACTATAAATGCGAAACGTCACGTTTAATAAAATAACGCAAAAGCGTAAATAAAGTAGCTAGCATTTTTATTGCAGTTGGATTCACAAATCAACTTGAACTTTACGCTCTTAAAAACGTCAATAAATTACCGTATTAACATGTATAATTATTTTCATCAATAGTTTAGAATCTCGAGATTATCGCAAGTTTTGCGCTTGCGTCGAAATCGACTCGCATTCATCCTAATCCATAAACCGGTTTTACAGACGCCAATAAATGGCGGGACACTTTATAAAGTTAAAATAAACCGATTATGCTAAACGAATGTGCATGTCGATAGATATACCAAATAAATCTTTATTCGTAATCTCTGTAAGCATTTCCGATTGGGCTGTCTTGTGATTTGAATAAACTACATAACGTAGTAGGAAGGGCTTAGGATGCGGAATGTTGGTATTCTAATTTTGAAAGTGTCAATCTTGTAACGGTAATCATACTAAAAAAGTAATCTTACATTTGAAGGATTGAGTATTTAGATCCATAGCTATCACGTCAAAGCTAACAACGGATGTATTCATCTTAAGATCTTAATCGGCACTTAATCCCAGAATGATCAAGACAAAACAAAAACGCATCTTTGTTGATGAAAACAATACTTTTAAAAACAGTAAGGATATTTAAGGCAGTACAAAGGGCGGGCCGTAGAAAGAAATTTCATTATCTCGCGAAGAGTCCACTTTTTACGTCGTTGCTCAAAATTTTTTCTCGCGACATTTCAATAGAGACTAAAAACAAACAAGAGAAAAAGGCAAGGCTGCAGTGAAAGGCAGGACGCCGTTAAATGAAAGAACTTTGTAAAAAGTTTGACACATTTTTAGAAACATCAGGCACGCAATGCTTGGGCGCGATCGTAAATTTAAGCGTAGCGTCAGGATGAAAAAGGGGACATCATTGTTAAAAAGTTTTTAAACGCGTTGCGATTTCGATAGCATCATAAATAACCAAGCTAATACCAAAATACTTTGTCATCACTTCTATAAGATAACCTTTTACGCCGCGATCCGCATCCTTAAAACCTTTTTCAATCAGAGCAATCCACTCAATTCTATCCACCCCAAAATATTTACTGTCTGTTAGGAGCCTGAGATTTTCCCTTGATTCTGTTAGGCAATCAGATGTTGGATATTGCAAGCGTGTGGGTGTTCCCCCCGATACATTTCCTCTCGGATAACAGAAAGAAGTGGGCTTCTTTCAACCGAGGCACGATAAGAATTTCATTTCCTCGCCGCTGAGAAAGAATTCGCTATCCAAGGAAGTGATAAAAGCACTGGATTCAGTTCAGGTGCGAATATTGTATTCGCGGCTTTTTGAAATCCTTAAGGGCGTGGGGAGTATGCCTGATGTCGCAAGTATGTCGGTATTGCGAGAATCCTTTTTAGTGGTTGGAATATATTCCGTAAATAGTTTATACTTAGCTTCTTTTTAAAAATTAGCATGCCTTAACTCTTATTGCATATTAATCCATTTCGGATTTATCAAATCTCAACGCAAAATAAATATCGAAAGCTTACTTGATCCCCAAAAAAATAAACGAAGCTTAGTTCGAAGAATAAAAAGAATCGACGCAGCTTTGATTTTATGAATTCCCAAAGCTAGGTCAGAACCTTTGCCTTCGTCTCGCAGAAAAAATAAAATTCCGCCTCCAGGCTGAAACGAGTCTTATTGAAATCGTTGAGGATAGGTTGTTGGTTGAGAGGAAATTTCACATAATATGGTTCGATTTTGCTTTTAGGTCTGAGAATCCGGATGACATCTTTTATCGCGATGCATTCCTACTCGTTCTTCAGAGGATCACCGGCGCGGTATTAACTTCTATTTTATTGTAATATTATATTATATTCCGATGTTTAAACATTTAATATTAACTATGTAAAGTATTTTTTAATCGTCAAGTTTATTTATTGCTTGAGAGTAAAAGGTTGAGATTTAATAAAAAAAGTTTGTCTAAAGTTTCTTAATCTTGATTGCTTAAGTACGATGACGTTAATACTCGTATTTGAATTTGTATTTATTCAATGTAATAAGTGTTGATAAAACAATAAATACTCACAAATAATAAAATCCTTTAAAAGTCTTCATCCATTCACTAAAGATCAATGTTGACACTGTTTCACTGACGTAAGAACCGCCAATTCCACTAAAGCACTTATTCTCGGTTTCTTGTTGGAACACTATAAATAAAACTATAAATTTAAATATAATCTATTTTGATAATAAAATTGTTATTAAATAGAAATAATAAAGTAATAAATCTCCGGAGCGTAAACTTGACCGATACGTATGGCCTATACAAATCCTTGTTTACAACTGGCACTGTTCTTATAACAGAGTCGTGTTCGGAACTCTAGCGCGCAGACGGCATCTTGCCATCGCATAAAAACTTAACAATAAACCTTATATTAAGCGCGGTCCAATTTTTTAACACAACCTTGCAACCCTAGCCCACTAGCTCAACTGTACAAAAAAAGTCACGAGGTAGGGGAAATTCGTGAACCATTACTCGGCTCTATACAAAAGTTTTGACGCGATCACTTTGCGCTTGGGCACACAGTCTATTTTAGTGGGGTGCGAGACGGCAATAGGCGGGGAGTGACTAATAGCCGCGCGCGGAAAAGAGACCGCTAGACGAATGTGTGTCGCATTTGAATAAAGTTTAGGGGGATCGAGAACCACGGGACGCCGAGTAGGTGGTGATAAAGCATCGTAGCTCGCTCCCAAATCGAATACGTTGAGTAATAATATTTAAAAAGCAAGATTTGTTACCTGTCTGCCGCCCGAGATAATGCCCTGCGTTTTTGAGAGAAAATACAATTAACTAGCCTCGAGCATAAATCATGTTGGCTCAGGTTGTACAATTATATTTCCTGAACAAAAAAAGATAATAGGAAATTGTGGCGGTGTAGAAGTGGTCTATGAAAAGGACAGATAATTGTAGAATGGACCGCAAGCACATTGTTGAGCCAAAATGCGCCCTTTAGGATTTTAGTAATTAGATACTTAATGAGAGACATCCGCTATTCTTTTTTTCAGAGCGGTCTTGCATCGGAACTAATCTTTTTGCTTTGAATCCTTTCAGAAGTCTTGATATTACATCATGAATTATTGAAAATAATTGTAATGAAGCTAGCACCGGACTCGGCATAACTCATCATTTCGAACAACAATTTAATTCCTCAGGAAAATTACTGGAATCAGCCGTAAATTTAAAAGCTCTTAGTGTTGTTGCAGCAAGTATGCAATAAGAGGTGAGCACTCAATCGCGGTAATTTTAAAATTGCGACCTGCCCCAAAGCCTCAATTACGGGGCCTGAGAGTACGCCAATCGCGTTCGAAAATTGTTCGAGAAATTGTCGGGCGCTTTCGGAATTGCGGCCCGGCCGACAAATCGGGACCCGATCCCTGCAAATTGCGACCGGACCGAGCCGAGCTCGGAATTGCACCGAGGGCTGCGCAGGAGGTCGTGCAACGCCTAATGAAGACGTTAAGCTAAATCGTGGCGGTTTTTATAGATTGTAACGGTGTTTATATTGATTTTTATGGGAATATAATTTTATTACCGCAGTGGGCGTCGTGCCCGCTTTATGGTTTGTTGTTATCGCTTCATGATTTACACGGGTCGAATTTTCATTACACTGTTTAACCACACAAACGTCCTTTTAAAAGCACGTAAATATCATATAGTCGTAAATTTAGGACACAAAACGCGGTGTCACAATAATCAACGCGGGCAATTTAATTTAAGCGACATAAACACGATGCTATCTCACTCTGGCATCGATATTAAGGGTGTGCTGAATGACAAACTGCGCAGACGCTGCGCGTTCTGCTAACAGTGCAATTTTTACTGTTTATCTCGGGATCTGAGGAGATTGGGCATTATAAATTCCAACGATGAGTGTTTAACATGCGTTGTTGCAAGCGAATTTGGTACATGTAATTATTGAAATAAGGTTCACGAGAAAAAGGGTCAGTTTTAAACTGCGATCAAATAAATCACGTGACATCAGATTTTCGACTTGTGCTTTTCTTTCGCATGATGCGTTTAAGTTAATATCTACGTTTACTAAGAGTTTATACGAAATCAATTCTAATTGTGGCGATTAATAACTTAACCAAGCTTTAATACCTCAAGAGCGTCAAAAGTAATAATTTAACAAAAAAATATTACTTATACCGGCACTTAAAACAAGCTTGAAAAGTCAAAATCATACTCTTCATAATTATTCAGAAGAGTCATAAATAACAAACAAACGAAATCAAACAAACAAAACAAAACAACAACAACAACAAAACGAATCGATCTATGTTCTGAATTTTCATTATACCAAACGTAATTTTTTGACTGTGTTTTTGGTATGGCTCGTGATTCACCAAACAAAGTTAAGTAGATATAGCAATTTACTCATGCATATAATTTTAAAAAACTTCAGAGTAATATATCTTTTGAAGAAATTTAAATTTAGTCAATTAAATTTTCGAAAAAAAAAGTTTCAAGATGTTTCCGGTGAAAACAGCATAGGCAGTTAAAGGTCAAATTTCACCTCAAAGAAGACCGAAGGGTAATGTGAACTCACAAAATTACACCTGCTTATTACAACTTAACCAAATTAGGTAACTCATATGTTACCCTAATTAGAAAAAGGTAATTAAAAGCCTACACCCTACTTTATATGCAATTATTCATCAGCGTAGAAAATTATAGAGCTGTCAAATAAATTGAAAACAGAAAACACATTCTGTATGCTAATGGCTGATTAAAATGATATAATAATTAAATTGCAGTGTTGTCTTGGATATTTTATTAATAAGATAAAATGGTATACAGTTTCTGATTGTCAACTGAACATTATTTTAGAAACTTAATGTAGTCTCTAATTAAGAGAGGTAAGAGAGAGAGAAAGTCGGCATTTACGAAGTTAAAAAAACATTCGGTCGTGAAAAACATCATTAAGAACAATAAAAGTATTTTAAAATTTCCAGGAGCAAGTTGAAGAACAATTTATTCCTAACAATGTAGCTATTCGCCAAAATATTAATATAAATTTGATTTCACAATATTTAAACTTTTTTTTTGATTACCTACTCGCCAGTAACCTCCAAACAGGTAAATTATTCCAATCATAAACTTCCACACACTTCCAATAAATTGTACATGAGCCGCCAAATTTTCCTCTACTAGCCCAAAATTTACATATTACATAAAACTTGTTTTAAATCTACGTCACATAGGTATACGATCATGAGTGGGTATCGCTCGGAATAAACCGCAGAACGTGCCGCGTCGAATACATTGTAAATTGTATACCTGTAGGTGTATCTACAGGGTTATATAGGTACCTATAGGTGCACTTATGGGTATGCAAGCAAAGGGATATGAATATTGCAACCGCATAACCGATTGAGCACACCTCTTGATGAAGATATTATAAAGCCGGTTTGTCGTATTTCTGGATCGGTGTTATAGAAAGGTTATTGTTATTTTACGATGCGCTGGAATGTGTGCTTTTTTTAGCACATAAATCCAATGAAGAACGTAGAAGCATGTTTGAGTTCGTTAATGTTTGTGAGTTTAGTTTCTTTAATTAACGTCACGTTTTTCAACTGGTTTGTCTCTTTAATAAAGTGCGAATTTAAAAAGTAGTAAAAAGTAGCATTGTATCTACTTTTAGCGTGAATTTCTTTGAGACAACATGCCTTAATATTATGCTAAAAGCAGTAACTGTTTGTTATATTATTTATCGTCTGGAAAATTATCATAGGTACTCATCTGTTATAACAAAATTAAAAATACTCTCAAAATAAACCTTAAATATTACCTAACCAAACCTGTCACCTGAAATGGCTTTCAGCGTCAATATTTCGTTGATACTCCCAATAACTCAAATAAATCCACCCTTACTAATCTTAACGGCCTTTTTAACTAATAAAATGGCTCGTTAAAAATAGCCCCCGAAAATCTCAAGTGAGTATAACAGGACGTAAATAAAAAGGCTCTCGGGTTGAGCAATAAAAAACTCTAGGTCCAGGGCTTAAGCGCTTTGACGCAGATCATTTCAATTGTGTTCTTCTATACTCGGTACTTGGTTATCTTCGGCAAACAGCCGTATGCGCAGCTAATGATAGACATCCATCAAGTAGTACATACAGTAAATACACGGCCAGCTTTGGTGAATGAAAACAGTGTTTTAACGGTGGCTCGGGAGACAGCGGTGCGAGCGTAACTGGATTAAGTGAGGATTTTTCATAATTGAATGTGTTCTTACTAGCCTTTCTTTCGTACAACTTATATTTTGCTATTATCCATTAAAAAAAACGAACGATTTTTTTTTTCGCTGCTTCCTGTATATGGACTGCCTGTGTACCAATTTCATTCAAGTTCCTACGTTAGTTTATTTATGCTAAACTAAATCATAAACATCTGAACACCTTCGTAGGTGATTGATCTGTCTGTCCAACTTCAAAATTTTGACTCACACATTCTGTACATTAATCTGGCAAAAACAGTAAAAAATTGTGTTTCTTTGACACAATATTGTACGCAGATGAAAAATCGAAAAAAACAAGAGCTACGTTTTTAAACCCGACAATCAGCGATAGATTTTCCCGTAACCTTACCTCATTCCAAGATCTGTAATTTACAAAACACTATTCAGAATCCTCTCAAACACTTTTCAATCGCGACGTCTCAAAACCGATCGATCCCAAACCACCCTAGGTCGCGACTCGATCGACCTGAATGCTGCAACTTTATAATGCTATAGTAATTACAAAGGAGAGCCGGCGGCCGCAATTTCGTCTTGTAGCGTTCGTGCCGTACATAAATTATCAGATATTGATGAAGACATCGGGCTTGCAGCGAACAACAATTAAAGATCGCTTTTTTGGACGCAGGGCTGGCTGCTTGATGCGATTTTAATGTTCAGTAAGTTCTTTATGAACGGTGAAATTCATGTCGTTCTGCTATGGCACACATCATATTGTCTACTATATGGCTCTGGTTAACCATTCAATCTAGATAGTTGATGATCGTTTATAATTTAAAATAGACTCAGCATACATTACGTAGGTATATCAAACATGCGATGCTTCATGCACAGGATTCGGGGCGGTAATTTCACTCGGACATAATTTACAGGAAAGCTGGTGGGAAAATGCACGTTCAATTGTTATTTTCTCAGTAACATTTATATAGGTTTGATCAGTTTACTGTCTACTAGAATATTTAAAACTGACTTAAAAGGTACTAAGGGACTCTGCAACATCTCTCACTTAAGAATTGTCTTAGAGAACGGTAGTAGCTCTATCTAAGTTGAATGCTACGATAGTTGGCGACAGCAGAAATCTGTCAAAATGTATGAATTTACACGCAAAATCACAACAGCTTATGTTAAACCTACATAGATTAATTTCTGTATGTAGGTAATCTAGAACTACTGTTCAGCAAATTGAACTCATAATGATCTGCTATTAGATGGCTGTAAGTACATTTGTCTCAAAATATGATCCAATAATTCTTCAGATCTCTGGTCAACCCTATCCAGTCCGACCTCATACGTGCCACCAATGCACTATGCGGGACAATTATCGATATTCTCTTCAGCAATGTTTTGCGAGACCTTTTAATAAATAAGCGATCGCTTTCGCGTCAGCTTTTGCACTTCGCTGAATCTTAAACGAACTGAAATTGTATTATGAGCGGTCAAAAACTGACAAGTTAGGCTATGAAAGAGATAAAAATATACGACTCTTATAGCTCTATCCTTTTCTGGATCTTGGCAACTTTTAAGAGTACTTAATACTGGCTCTGGATTTAAAAAAGCGGCGTGTCTCGTTTTAACGTGTCACTCAATCACAACTCGTTTTACCTAATTCCGATGGTAATTTGCAGCGGAACAAATAAGAATAATTAGTGGCGTTTTCGGCGGCTTACGATAATTAGTGGGCTTGAAATTTTCTCACATAAGTTTTTAATTAACGCTGGTTAATTTGTTTGTTTGTAGTGTGTTCTGAAAATCCGACGTATAAAAAGTATAATTATGGCGTAGTTTCGTAAATATCAGCGGTGGGTAACACATTTACATGTTATCAAACCATTTGACAAATACAGTTTTACCATAACCGCACAAAAATAAAAAAAATACGGTAAAATAGTTTTTTTTAAATTTACCCACATTTTTTGTTTTTTATTATACTTGCGTACATATAAAGTGCATAAATCATATTCTTATGACAGCGCATTTTTTCAAAAAAAAAAACAATTATCTTATCGATCGTACCTTACCGTCTGATAAAGCAAGACATATTTTTTATTTTCCGACGAAATCGATGTCGTGTATTTATTTACTACATCGGCGCCTAGTCACCGAATTCGCTAGTTTGCTGAGCGTCTGATTCCCACAAGTAGCGTCTCACACAAAATTAAGAAGCAATCCCAGTAGTATTGCAATTAGGCTATATTATTTGCGTTTTATTCTCGGAATATAATCGAACAATCGTAGTGAAAGACAGCTGAAGATTTATGTTCCTCGCGCCTCGCCTTACATCGCCTTAAGCCCCGGCCTACGAATAAAAGTCACGATTGTAATTTTAAATGTCGATATGGTTTGATGATTTTATTATTCGCTCGTGTTATTTATATACTGTACCGTCTTTATGTTTAATTTGTCTGTTTGTTTGTTGTTGAGAAGATACGACCGTTTTGGTCTGGAATTCTTCGGATCTATAATCAAGCGTCGTGTGTTCATACATAATGCATTACACAGTCAGAGGGTAATTCTAATAAAAGTGGCACAGACAGGTTAAAGTTTCTCCAAAAAAAAAAGTAGTGGTTTTTTACCTTCTTTGCTTAGAATAAGCTTCTTGGTGTTCCAATTGTTACATATTTATAAAAGGGAACGGAATATTCATGAAAATAAAAGAATTATGGCTTGTTGAAATATGGAGATGCAGGTGAAAGTGTTATTAGACAGGTTAGAAGAGAAAAGGTTCCAGGTTAAACAGAGTTATATTAAAATACAAATTACTATAAAAAAGAAATTCCCTACATTTACTTTGGTAGAGCACTGTTAATGGGTACTGCTTCATAAAGCATCTGTACAGTTTTTCAGGGAAATTATATGTAAGTTATTAAATTAAAAATATTTAAAATATTCATTCACTTTAGCTTGCCAATAGTCACACTAACCTGCACAATGTCTCTTTAACCTGTCAAGAGTTACATTAACCTGTGCCTAACCTTATCTAACCAAGTTACAGGTAAAAGTTACACAGGTTAGAGTTAAAAGTATGTTTACAAGACATTTACTCTTAAACCGACGAAAATATGAATGTTCCACTCTTAGTAATATAAGTAGATACATCAGAATACCACGTTCAAATGATTATTTAATTATGTCCCATACCGTTAACATTAAATAATCGAGACAAGATAAAGTTAACATACCCGTTACAAACTCCAGATTACCGCATTTGATCAATAATTTCCACAAAACTATGACAGATAGCCTCCAACCGTTTCGTATAGTGGAGAGCCAAACACAGGCCGAATGTTTACCGAGAAATATGGTGTGCCTATTATTTTTCGTATGTGAGTGAGATACAATATCACCGACACACAGGTTACAGTTAAAATATCACTGGACAAACTGTCGTGTGTTAAAATGGATGGATATGCATATATTTTTAAAACCATATCATAACTATTGAATGTCATAATATTCTTCTTGAAATATATTATAAAACATATATAATAAAATATACACAAATAGTTCAAAGACCTTAAAAACTGGAAGCAAGTCGCATTTGGACAAGACAGGTTATAGTAAAAAATGGTGCCTACCATTTTTTTTTAACAAATTAAATGTTTTTTTATTTTAAAAGTGCCTTTGCCTCGATGCACATGGTCGGTGCTTATCTATGAACGTTTTTAGTTTTTCTGAAAAACAAACATTTAACACACTTTGTATTCAAAAACTCATTGACAGGTTACGGTGCCACTTTTTTTAGAACGACCCCAGAACCAAGTTGTAGACTTTCATTACGATCTCGGTACCTACTGACGCTTCGGCTAAAGCAATCATCGCATTTTACCCTCATTATTAACTCCAACAAGTCAAACTGACTAATTAAGAATTAACTCTAAGTGATTCTGGAAACTGAGGCTCAAATCAAGATAGTCGATTTTCAAGTTTCGGATTCTTCAACGGATTTAGCAGTGCTTCAATACATCATTAGTCATATTTTTAAACGTCACTATTTCTCACCGTTTATTTGGAAATTGAACTGCCAAATCATAAAAGATTATTCTAATTACATATACGATTGAATGGCTATGATATTATTGGATCAACAACCCATTATCTTGACCTTAGTAAATACAGTCACCTATTTTAAGTGTATTTATTTAATTCATTCAACTCCGCACTACATGTACGTCTATTAGAATATCAAGATATCAAACCACTTCAGGGTATCACCGGTGATACACTTACACGGTAAGTAACGAATACATCTGCCAGTTTGTCTGTCTGGTCTCAATACCGCATTCATACGCTCAGTGGACAGGATGGGACAGCCTGCGACCAGTTCAATTGAAACTTCTAATACGACAGGCTTAAATAAGGCAGGTTAAATTAATGGAAGTGTAATTTTCTAGTAATCTTATTTTATAGAAATACTCAGCAAACACTTATAAATATGTAAGACATTTTGGAACACTATTATTTTGGTTTAGTTATTTGACGAAATTTCGAATTGCCATGGTCCCTGTAACGCCTTAATATCAAATTGGCTCACTCTTAAAATGAGGGGTAGTCATAAGGACTTTGAAGTAAAAACTTTAACTCCCGAAATACCTAAATATTGAAATGTACATTTCATTCAATTCCGAATCACAGATAGGTCAAAATTTCAGAATAACTTCAACCGGAAACACCGAAATGGCAAAATGTCACAGTCTCAAAATGCCTAAATTATTTTTCAGATGCTTATTTACTGTAATTTACTATGAAATTAATGTAAATAATATTACTGACAACTACAGTGATGTTTTCCTTTTTATATAATCTTTATGTACTTAAGTGATAATTATTAGCACTTCAATTTAAAAAGAAGATAGTAAAGCAATCAACAATCACACATGAAGGTTAACTGACTTCTTAAAATTTAGGTTTTTTTTGGTATTTGGTTCCTGTGAACATATAGTGTATTCAGATAAAGGTGTTGTAGAATTTGATCATTATGAGCCTAAGACATTTTAGAATCCAGCCATGTTAAGAATTCGGTGTCTTTTAGGCATTTTCGAATTTAGGTATTTTGACACTCAGTCCTTTTGAGATCTAGGAGTACTACTGGTAAAAGGGTAAATCTAAATAAAGCCGTAATGAACCCTAGGCAGTTATTTGACATACCCAATACAACATTTTGAAATTCGATTACGTCTTGTATAAAAAATTGGGCAAATTGTTTATAAAATCCACTTTCGACCAAAAATTGTACGGATTGCAGTATCTGCTAAAAATTCACGCGCTGTTTACCACAAAACTATAAAAAAGAAACTTAATGAAAAAGTGCTCTTGGTACTCAGATCTGTATCTTCTACAAAACATAGTTTGCAATTTAATGTTTCAATTTAGAAACCAATTAAACACAATTCGTTGATTAATTATATAAAAAAATTGAAATATGAGTAATAAACGTTGCGAATGGCCTAATTTATGGTCTAAATCATCATATAAATGGTGATGTAATTTCTCATATTGATGCAAAGAATGGCCATTGCTTTTCAATGAGGCTCAAAAGGGCTTGTTGGTCATTAGTAACAGTAATATAACTGCAAGGTTAAAAGGTTAGGAACCTTCAATATGAAACAAACAAATGTATTGTTGTCATGCTGAGGTGTTCAGCGAACTGTGGCAAGTGAAAGAGACAAGTTCACATTAGTACAGACTAAATTAGAGGTTCCTCGGAAACAAAGAAGAAACTTACATCCAGCGTGGAGTTGTAATATCACCTTAAAATAAATTCGCTTGGTATTTATCGTAAATACCTAAGGCAAATTTACATTCAGCCTGTATTTTAATAAAATCTTAATTTAATTTCATCTGCATCTATTAGCTTTAGGTATAGACCTTTTTCGATTCCCAGAAGTCGTTATAGGTTCATCGACATTGGAAGGCATTTCTTCTGTGGCAGCATTTCGGCGTTCGCCTAAAACGGGTTTTGTCTATTGCAGCCTTTTTTATTTTATCTTTATTTGTCAGAGCTCGTGGTTTAAATTTTGCTTGCTTCTTTATATCTAGTTTTTGACTTTTTTTACATTTGCCATATAAGGAAACTTTGGTAGCTTATATTATGCCTACTTGGAATTGAATCTCGAAATTTTTGTTTAAGTAAAGGTAAGTAAATTTCAATTTTTTCAGGTATTGATAAATTATAATTTTGATAGAAAAAAAAACAGTATCAGGTCATTTCTGTACATTCTATAAAAAAATATAATATGTGTAATTAGTCTTATGTGGATCAGTGATAATACGATAAGTACGATAACATGTCAATAGCAAGATGATTTTACCGAGCAGAATAGAGGCCATAATGACCGTAGATGAAGTTAACATTAAAACCATTCCTTTTAAAAAATATATAAAATGAAAAATAAACTTAGCCACGTCATTGAGACCTGTCACGGTATATCAGACCAGTTCAATGAAGACCGTCGTCTGCGCAGGTACGCGGTATGTGAAAATGCCCACATCGAGTATGCTGCGCACTCGGACCATGCGCGAATGTGAATAACAATCGACGGCCGGTGACAGTTGACGGTACTATGAATTCACGAATTGATTTCTAAAGATGTAACGCAAGAATTAAAAAGAGTTTTGACAAACAAAATGCATGGGAAAAACTGTTTTTGCGTTTTCAACGTGATGTTAAAGATATAATTAAAACGAGACGCTATGTCAATTACTCAATACATACGAAATAATAGGTTAGGAGATTGAATTTTATACTTGACTGCATACAAAAAGGTGAAATGTTTTTGTCATAGTCATCTTAATTTAAGGCTTTTTTTAGGTAAGGCAACGTCACTTCGACGACGGGACTATGGAAATCCTAAGACCGGTCATGATTTAACAGCATTATTCTAAAATATATTATTTAAATGGATCTTATACTAACAAACACAAACTAAACAATATCTGTCAGTTTCCATTCGAGTTGCCAGTGACTTCCAACTACCAATAGTACCGACAGAAACGTCGTAATCTCGGAAACGAGACGCGACAGTGACGGCTTCGGGACGACGACGAGACGTCTCCGAGACGTTTGAGGGGCGTGTCCGGTTGCCATGGCTACGGGAAATGATATTCAATTATTTATTGCTCCGGTTTGTCTGATCTTACAGTGATTTAGTTGTTGACTGCAAAACGGCTTTTAACTTGAAATTTACTTTTTATGTTTGATGGAAACGACTGTTTTTTTTTTTATAGAAAACACAAAGTTTTCTATTAATATTTACTTAGTACAAATCTAAGACTTAGTTTGCTAGTGCTATGACAATTAATGAGTCCAATTTTTATGATAAAAACTACCTAGTTTTGTGGCTCCAGGTTTTCTCTTTAGGTTTCGGTACTTTCAAAAACAAATTATGTCAGTTAACAGAACTCGAAACGTTTATTTTGATCAACACTTCCGAATAAATACGTGGAACAATTCGACCAGTAATTCCAATAAACAGAACGGTGTATGCCAAATTTAATGGCGGACAATCTTGCACCGCTATCGACCAAATTACACAGTGAACAAACGTACGCAGTACTACGCACGCATACAATAATTGCTTAATATTGTCAGAGCAAAAATGCATAGATTTAACCGCGTATTTTTCACCCAGGTAATTTTAATGCATATTTAATGGGCAGTTCTTGGCTTCAAATTTGCTAAGATAAGGTAGGGTTATAATGCATGCAGTTGGCTGCATTATTTATTGTGTGATTTTTGGCAACAGCGGGTTAGGCCGCTTGGCTTGGCTTGGCTAAGTGCAATCTTCATAATGCATGCTCTTTTGCGGGAGTTTGCGGGTTTTTTGGGTAACTGTATGACGCGGGAGTTTTATGTGGGTTTTGATAGGGCAGCAATAGGAATAAGGTCAGCGCTTGTGTTTTGTTTTTGACTGAATTCAAAGCAATGGTTATGTTCGTATGTATATATATCGTCTCCATAGTTGGTCTATCTTGTCATTGAATTTCATTAGCAAATTGAAACAATAAGGTTTATAAGATGGCTAGGAAATAAACAATGTGACGAAGTAAATTAAAGTTCACTCATATTTACTACTAAAGCAACCACAAAGATAGTTACCGACTTTAAGATATTTACTTCTTTTTCTCAACGTTACATTGATTTAATATGCTCATAAATCCTTTACAAGAGGTTAAATCGTGTTTTTGTTGAGGAGTTATATATTATTATTTTTTTAAAAAACGAACGACTTTAGAACAGCATGTCTTAGTTTTATTTTGTGCAGTTGTGTTACGTGATTACGAGATATTGAATTTAAAATAAATTAGACCTGCTAAAGAACTTACATCCAGAGTTTCCACTACACACTCGTACCTGTGGACAACAAAATATCAATTAAATAACCTCGCGTAAAATAAATCATTTCGTCGAAGTGATATGTTGTCGGGCGCGTCATGAATAATTCCGTCCCGCTCATGTCCGCTCGCTTAATTGAGAGAACAAGACATGTATGTCGAATGTCGAATCTTAATAAGCCCGGTTTTTCACAATGCCTTAAGGAACGAACGTTCTCTAAATGTGTAAAATACACGCCTTTTAAAACTTTAAAATATGGCTACGGTTAAAATTAATGACGTCGAGACGAATAAAACCAATAGTCTGAAATATTTCGCGTAACTCCATAAATCAAAGGCATTAAAAAGGGCACAGTTGATGTAAGATTTATAAACATTGCATGATTTATTTATTTAAGTCCGAAATGCCGATCGGACTAAGCACACGCCTACACGCTGGCTCAGTAATATATCATATTGCGACATCTCAAAAACGCTTACTTCAAAAACATGTTTGTCCATGGCCGGTATAGCACGCACGGAAAGACAAGGAAAACAAACCAAAAAAATAAATTACTTTTGTCTCCCTCATTTCTTTCCCGTTGTTGGACGTCGAACAAGTCATAAATCACTGAAAGATAAGCATAAAAAGATTGTATGAGGTGGGTACACGGTAGAACTAAACTTTTCGTATTTTGTTATCTTATGTCAAGCAGGGCCTTAAAAATGTGCCGCCTACGCGCTTCTGCGAAGCAGATAGCGGCCGTTTCGGCCCGGTGGACTACCGGGGAATATCGTAATTAGGTTTAGTTTTTTATGCCGTAGAAACGAACACACAGGTCACCTGATGGTAAGCGGGATCTTACGACCCGAAGACATTCGAAATCTCAAGACTGCAATCTAAAGACTAAGGACTAAGATGGAAGAACGATGCAGAAGCGGTGATAGTGATTATGACGTACCGAGCAAATATTTCTTAGGGGCCGTTTTTTGAACAGTTATCACGACATTGGGACCGAGCGCGACGACAGCGCCACGTGACAGGCGGCCATTATAGACAATATTGTCACCGCTGTCAAACAAGAAGTAAGTAAATATTGTGAAAAATATTAATGAAATGTTGTGTTATTTTACTATATTACACAATTTTGGACAATGGTAGTCAGTAACTTTATTGCCAATAATATTAAAATTGTTGTTTTCAGTGAGAAATGAGCCTACTCGTGACTAAAACGGGGTTTCGTGCCATCACCCACGAAATCATTTTCCAACCGGAGACGATGAATAAAGGCAAGAAATTGGTGCTAGCTGGGTATGTCCTTGAGGTTGAAGACATTCGCCAAGGAGACATGACTCGTATTATCAAATCCCGAGTGGTTCGCCAAACTTCTGTCACGGCAACGGCGTACAAGACAACTTTGTTTGTAAGCAGATTTTTATGTACTGCAATATGGATTTGACAGCTCAAGTCAGCGACAAAAATGACAATTTTAGCCGTAGCGAGCGCTGTGATCGTTTAGGCTACCCCCTCCACCCGCGTTGCACTCTGCTAATAGCTATGCAGTCCAGTTTACGCTGAAAGAAAAGGACAGAGATATATAACTGCTATAGCCGTGTCCTTTACGCCCACCGTAAAAAGAATTTCATAGCTATGTCATAACAACCCAGCAGTAGTTAAGTAAGACCTGCATGAATGTTAAAATTCGAAAATGGAATTGAAAATTTGACTCATGTCCTTTAGATTTAACCATAAATTACGATTTTTAACGATTAGTTTGTTTAACTACTGAACAACAGGCCTAAAGGGATGCCTAAAACACAGTTTATTAAAAATTCAAAATAAAACAATATCATATCAACAGACAGCGCGAGTTGCAGCATCTGCAAACCTGTATTTTATGCTGGCTAAGTGATACATGTAGTAACATGATACAGGTCGGAAAAGCTCGTATTTATCTTGCTTTCTCAGTCGACTTCAGTATCCATCGATAAGCTCATCGAAAAAGCGACATCAATTCAAACTTATCCTACAAAATACGATCACAACATCTGTTATTGAAGTTTTAATGATTTTATTTGACGTACATACATACATACATACCTTCACGCCTTCATTCCCAGAGTGGGGTAGGCAGAGCTACAGAATTACCAACAACTCTAAAAACTTGTTGATAACTGTGTAACCACAATTTGCACAATTAGGCTAAGATGTTGAACAGTGTATATTAGTGACAGGTAGCAAGCCCATCGCCTAACAGTACTACAAGCCTTTATTCCCTTAGTCGCCTCTTACGACTTCCACGGGAAGATATGGAGTGGCACAATTCTAAGCCGGCAACCACACGGCAAATATAATTATTTGACGTTAAGTTTAATATAATTCCAATCCCATTGTGAATTTCGGTAGGTACCTACTTAAGCAAATAAGATGCAATATTTACAGTGGCTTCACTTAAAAAAGGTCTTCTTATTTCTCAGTTAACGTGGTAACATTATCACTCACAAAAGGGAAATTTGATTCCTCGAAAATCAAATAATTCTCAAGAGAATACCAATTAACGACGTCTACGTGAACGGATTCTTGGGCAAAAGCTAGGGGAAAACCGACATAGTCACCTTAACACTTTAAACTTTAATATCACCAGTCACTACTAAGTGTAAGAACCCTTAAATATTGTGTAATTTATCACTGTTATTTGTCAAAATACCTCCAAGTTACACGCTTTCTCCTTCTGTTCCTAGCTCATCAGCATCATAAACAACAACTCAACCAAAAAAAACCCAATGGCCATCGTTCAAACTTCCCCGGTCACCTGCGCGCCAACAAATTGCGTGCCCCATTTATCAGCTATACACGGGAGCCTACTGGGCAATTAGATTTGTTAGCTTGTACCGAGTTTCATCACGCCCCCGCTCAACAACAGATGCTTGGACTAATAACCTCTTGAAGTTTCCCCAAACCTTCCCCTTGCCCTACCCTCCCAGCCTCCCCCAACCCAACTAAGATAGATTGCGCCACCATTCTTGCAATTTTCCTGTCGTATCTTAGATCGTAAATTCCTCGTGATATATAGGTTCGGATCTCTCGCGATGTGACCAGGAGCATACTCGAAATATGATAAGGGTTATTTATTGTTGTTATTGGGTTTTTTTTGGGGTGTTGTGTTTATTTCCTTTAAGGGAGGTTTGTTAACATTTGGTTGGGATCTAAAATCTTTTAAATTCACCGAAGCTTTGAAGAAATCTAATTTAAAAGAGAACTCACTGTAGCAAGTTCAAGTTCTTAGTAGTAAAACGTAGTTTGTTTAACCGTCTGCTTTTAATATAAAAGCAGAACCAGACACTACTATTTCCTAAGACACTGGTAATTTTTTTTAGATTACAAAAGTATTGCTATGGCTTTCTCCGTAATGATATGCCGTTGAATCGTAGAAATACGACAAACAAACACTTTCACATTTTTAATATAAGTAAAAACAGGATAATTCGGACTGTAGTATTTATTAATGGTATGTAGAAGGCAAACAAGGACACAGGCTATCTGATGGTACCTACCTAAGTGGGGTCTGAAACTCACAGACAATAGCGATCTGAAGACCAAAAACTGCAAATGTGCTGTCAACTCCGAGCAGTCTGAACTCTAAGATGAGATGCCTCAATACGTGTTATCCCCACACCGGAACAACAACGTGAACACTGCTGCTTGCCGTGGCTTAGGAAGGCAAACCAGCACACAGGCCACATGATGGTAAGTGGAAACTGTGACCCATAGACATTCGCATTCACAAGACTGCAAATGCACTGCCAACCCTACTAAGATGGAATGCCTCTATGCTAGTCATTTCACCGGCTGTCTTATCCCCAAACCGGAACACAACAATGCAAATACTGCTGCTTGGGGTTAGGTTAATAAGATAGTGGTTCGAACCCGGACGGACCCTGCACAAGGTCCTCCGACAAGTAAGTTTTCAGTGAATAAACTTGTTAGCCATCGCAAATGGAGACTGTTTTTCAGTCTCCCACAAAAGCCAGCCAGCGTGTAATTAATAAAATAAGTAATTAATCTAAAAGCGAGTGCGGAAACAGCAAAACCAAATTACTTGGAAAGCTCTCTGATGAAAAAGCCAAATTAAAAACACCCGAGGCCCTTCTTGGGCAGCAGGCACCGCCATTTTCATATTCTAGTGATAAATCGTCATTTTTGGTAGATAAGGATATTAAAATCAGTAGGAGACGATTTAAAAACATTTAAGACAATAACAGCAATAAGCTTAATTTAAAGTATGAATTAGTCGAGTACCTATTATTTAAATAAAAAGAAAATAAGATCGTTTTAAACTGATTCAATTTATGAACAACTTTCAAACACAATGCAGTTTATGAGACCGTCCGTAGTTTCTAAAGAACGGAGGGGTTATAATGACGTAGCTATGCAATTCATTTTACGGTGAGCGTAAAGGACAGAGCTATAGCAGTTATATAGCTCTGTTCTTTTCTCTCAGTGTCAACTGAACTGCATAGTTATGTCATAATAATCCCTCAGGTCTAAAACAAGGTGATGAAATATTTTTCAATCAAAAGTAGAGTTCTCTTTTTTAACGGGTATAATAACACCTTAGTTTAGGAAGTAATTGAAATATTTAGAAACACCCTATATAGTCTATATAGATGATCTTATCCCACCCCCCGTTAGAATAGTATGAGGCCTTAGACAAGACGCCTTCGGCGTTCATTATCGATATCCAAAATGTATTGTATTGACGTAAGCTGTCAGACGGTCGCGTCGAGCGCCTACGACAATTCCATATTTCCAACCCTCGATCCAATAGTAGTAGTCATCATGTCAGCCGAAAGACGTCCACTGCTGGACATAGGCCTCCCCCAAGGCTCTCCACTCAGACCGGTCTTGTGCTTTTCGCATCCACCGCGTTCCCGCGATCCTAACAAGGACGTCACTCCATCTTGTTGGAGGCCTACCGTCTCCCGGTCCGCAGACGCCACTCAAGAACCTTCTGGCCCCATCGGCCATCAGTCCTGCCCTTCACTGTCCTGCACTGCCACTTCAGTTTAGCTATTCTTCGGGCTATGTCGGTAACCTTAGTTCTACTGCGGATATCAACATTACTGATTCTATCACGCAGAGAAACCCCGAGCATAGCCCTCTGAGTGACTTTGAGCTTCCTTATGAGGCCCATTGTTAGCGCCCTCGTCTCAAATAGTAGTAGTATTGACTTGGAATTGCAAATTTATTCACTTTTTCTTATATATTTTCCACAGTAACATCATCATCCCAGTTCACATCAGTAATGGAAAGATATTGTCTGACTGCTCTGTTCGCAGCGCGTTGTACAAACATATCACCCTCTCTCGATGTATTGCCAATCGAGTTGACATAGCTACCAGGAGCACATGACAAAGCAGAGGCCGTTCTAAATTTTCTTAATCTATCAAAGTTGGAAATTATTATAGAGATAGGTTTCCCATTTAACATCATTTTTTCATCTGTATTGTGTTGTAATTGTTTTTCTTTTGTATAATAATTTAACATACATACATATAGAAACGTTAACGGATGATTTCCAGCCTCCGAAAGAGACAGTTATAGCAGTCTTATTGCTAAATTTTTTTTTACACAGCCCTTTGTGACGGGGAGTTAGTTAAGGGCTGTGTTATAATTATCAATAATCAACTGGTATTAGATGACGTTTATCAAAAAATATTCTAGTATTAAACTCGATAGACTTAACTTATTCCGAAGCATATTTGTAGATTATAACTACATTACTGCAGAGGCCGTGATGTATAGGATTGCTGGACGGGTTTGGGAAAGACGCCTGATAAAACGAGTCCTGTAATCTTTGTTCCGGCCGAGGATTGTACAGTGCTTTTCTCAAGCAATATGGTAATTAATAAATTATTAGGAAAAAATATGTTTGTTTTTGTTAAACTTGCCGCCATTTTTTTTTAATGCCATTTGAACAAGCTATTCTAGCTGTTTAACCGCAAATAAATAAAGTATCATAGATTTTATCTTTTTTATTGTCGCAAGTACGGTTACAGAGTCTAGTGATGGTTGGCCGGATGTAATTTTTCCTTTATCAGTTTAATGTTAGTGAGTAAATTTAAAAAGTTAGAGATGCGGAAAATAAAGGTTTAAGTACCTAATAAGAAAGAGGCTTTCATACCCTTCTCAGTCTTACGATCAAAGTGGTAATAAAAGTATCCCAAACGTCATTCCGCCAAAAACCACTCAGTCCCGTATTTGTCAAATACATAAACAATCCCACGGAAGCAGTTCGCTCTAGACGCCGGAAGTGAGCCGAGTGTCGCTACCGGAACTGTTATTGCCGGAACGACTACTACATCCGGCCGGGTAGACTTCTAGTCTACTGTCTTTGCTTTCGCGTCACTGTCGATGGTATCAAGGAAAGTGACACATTTAGGAAAATAAAAATTGTTTATTATTTGAAGAGAATTATTTTCAAAAATTATAGCTACAAAAAACTGAGCCTAGTTGGTAGTGACCCTGCCTACGAAGCTGGCGTATGTTTTTTTTTTTTTATATATAATAGGAAGGCAAACGAGCACACAGGCCATCTGATGGTAAGTGGAAACTGTGACCCATAGACATTCGCATTCACAAGACCGCAATCCTAAGACTGCAAATGCGTTGCCAACCCTGAGGACGAAGATGGAATGCCTCTATGCTAGTAATCTCCTAGTATTCTATTCCCGGTATTGTCAAATATTGGTGTTATGAGCGCGAGTATTAGTTTCTCCATGAGGATCTTAAACCTTGCTTTTTCGGGTTCCGTACCCAAAGGGTAAAAACGGGACCTTATTACTACGACTCCGCTGTCCGTCTGTCCATCCGTCTGTCACCAGCATACCCCGGCCGGCGAAAGCAAAAATGCGTTGACAGCTTAATAGCGAGGACACACACTTTGGTCGATGTCGATAAAAACAACACGATGTACTGGACCACCGTTATGATATGCAGAAGTATTAATTATTGTTGTAAACAAAATTAAAACCAAGTGATTGTATTTATTCAGTATTTTATGTAATTTTCGTAATATACAATTAGCATTTTTTCTAAATTTTCTGATTTTAAACTCCTTCGCCTTGGCGATAAAATCCATTTCATCCAACTAAAGGACCGTTCTAAATCTACTGTAGTAATCGGAGCAAAACGAAATAATTCATAGTGATTATGAATTTGTTCTGTATTAGGTAGTTCCACTTCTCTGCCATTCCCGTGAGTATGATAAATTGATTATAATTGTAATCAGTTGATTGAAATAGTATATAAGCTTAAAAATAATAATTGTGCTTAATTAAATGTCGACTATTCTATCGACATCCATATACAGGGTGCCTCTGACCTTGGGGCTTTAAATGCATAGATCAATTCTACTCCTGAAACTAAACTTCTTTTGTTCTGTAAGTTGTTAAAAATATGTTCAGTTTAAATTTATTTTTTATCATACAAGTTAAATCTAATTTTCAATGTACGCGATCCAATTCTCCATTTTCCTTTAGCCCTCGTACGCGTACCAAGGTAATGTCGCCCCCGTACCATGAGATAGTGATTACATGGCCAGTATGTAATACACTGATTTTACAATTAGACTTTAACATCAATTTAAGTTATTTTTTCATGTTGCAGAACAAAAGTAGTTCAGTTTAGCGAGTAGAATCGATCGTTGAAATTAAAGCCCCAAGGTCGGAGACACACTGTATAGAATAGTCGATGTTTAATTAAGCACTAGGAGCAGAAGCATTTTTGCTCTCGCCGGCCGAGGTATGGTCACCAGGCAGTATCTCACGAACCGTGATAGCTAGACAGTTGAAATTTTCACAGGTGATGTATTTCTGTTGCCGCTATATCAACAAGTACTAAAAACAAACGTGATTTTTATTGATAATCAGTGATGGGAAATAGGTGAGCTAAAATACCTATTCTTCGCGAGAGGACATAATATAGAGTGGTTACAACCGGATAAAAATTATTATTTTTTTCTGTTCCGGGTATTCGATATTTATTCGGGTAATTATCGTAATGTAAAACATGACATGTTTTGTTTAAAGTACGGCATGTTTAATGTTAGTTTTTAGTAAAAATGGCTAGAGAAAAGAAGGAATGTACAAGATTTCTAAAAAGTAGTAGCAGGACTAATAATATGGGTTTTCCCACGCATTGTTTGTTTATGACTTGCAAATGGGCGTTCACATTTTCGGATTACTTATAATTTTAACTTTATGGCAGGAATGTTACCATTTTTACTACAAACTTTACAAATATCCTATAAGGAAAAGAATGTATGTTCAACATTACGGCTAGTATTCGCAGTGCCCGGATAAATATCAAATACCCGGAATCCAAAAAATATATACTTTTATCCGGTTGTAACCACTCCATATTATGTCCTCTCGCAAAGAATAGGTATTTTAGCTCACCTATTTCCCATCACTGTTGATAATGGTACGGAACCCTTCGCGCGCGACTCCGATTCGTACTTGGCCGGTTTTTATTAGACTTGTTTAATCATGTGACATATATACCTTCACGCCTGTAATCCCAGAGTGGGGTAGGCAGAGCTACAGAACTATCTCCAACTTTAAAAACTTGTTGATAATTCAGAAACCTCAAATAGGGTAACATGATTACCAGTGTATTAGTGACAGGTTGCAAGCCTATCGCCTAACAGTACTACAAACCTTTATTCCCTTAGTCGCCTCTTACGACATCCACGGGAAGACATGGAGTGGCACTATACTAACCCGGCAACATACATACATACATAAACTAACGCCTTCATTCCCAGAGAGAGGGGTAGGCAGAGCGAAAGAATTACCAACAAGTATTAAAACTTCTTGATAATTCTGTAACCTCATTTTGCACAAGTAGGCTAAGATGTTTCCCGGTGTATTAGTGACAGGTGGCAAGCCCATCGCCTAACAGTACTGCAAGCCTTTATTCCCTTAGTCGCCTCTTACGACATCCAACCCGGCAACATCAATTACTAATTAAAGTAGGATCGCAAACGAATGGTTTCTATATCGTTTTGTGTTCTCCTTTTCTTCCTTTCCCTTTCTTGCTAAAGATTAAGATAAACTCACGCGATATAAACTAGTTTCAATATTATCTAAGCAAAATCTAAAACCGGCCCAATGTTTCTGAATTGGTCTGTGTTGAGTTTGTTAGTTTCCCTTAACTATTCAATTCCCTAGATCAATATCAATACATCGAAATAGGTATTAAAGTGAAAGATACGCGGCAATTCGATATGGAAATACAATTATACTAATTATGTGACTTTTACACAAATAAAAACCTAATACTAAGGGAAAAAATAATTAGAATTGTTCATATTTTTACAATTACTCTAATTCTAAAACCATTTCGAGGAGTAGGGTTTTACAGCCGTTCGGCATTATTAAGTCTTTGAAATATTTGTCAATTTCGGATATTACAACAAAGTATATTTAACCTTTGTTTGACTTTCGTTTTTGGCTTGAGACCCTCCTCGGAGTATTTTACGGGTTAGGCGAAAACCGTTTGAAATTGTATGTTTTAATACACTATTACAATCACTTTTTATTATTAGATATTATTAAATTGTCTTAATTTATTAGAAAAAGACAACCCAAATTTAAAATAATCATGTCATCCATAAAATATCTGCTAAATAAATAAAGATATTAAAACACTATTCGGTCAGATACAAAATTAATGAAATTGGTCTCTTAAAATAACCTATTCTATTAAATTAGAATGTAAAAACCGTGAGTGGTTTTTTTTGGTTCATCCCAATTAAATTGACCTAGTCCCAAAACTCAGCTCTAAGCTTGAACTATTATACTTGACAACAATAAACATTCATAACTAATTAAATAGGTACTTAAGTACATTATTATTAAAAATAAATATATAAGTATCAGGGGACTATCTCACACACAGCTCTTAATAGGCTTGTACTATGGTTATTATGCAACGGTAAACATAGTAATATAGAAAAATACATACTTAAATACATAGAGAACATTCAAAACTCGGGAACAAATATTTTACCCGGGACCACTAGCATCGTAGACAAGGTCTAAATTAAAAACATTTAAAAAAAACAACAACTATTTTACAAATAGATTGATACTAAATTATAATAATAAATAAAATAAAATAAAAAGCACTTCTTCCTAAACCAAAAGAAATACAAGAAAGATATTAAAAAAAAAAACTAATTTGGTTTGGACCATCGGGTAAAGGCCTCCTCCAGCTCTTGACATCCTTCTCTGTTTTTGCCGCGTTGGGTCGGTCGGCGGCTATTTTATGAATGTCATGTCATCTGACCATCTTTTGCCACTGGACCCGTTCAGATCGTGATGATTTTTCTCCACCACTCCACATGCATCCTTGCTACATGGCCCGCCCATTTCCATTTCGACTTTGAGATTGATACTGCATAATTGTTTTTTTTTTTATGGCATAATAAGCCAAACGAGCACACAGGCCACCTGATGGAAAGTGGAAACTGTGACCCATAGACATTCGCATTCACAAGACTGCAAATGCACTGCGAACCCCTGAGGACTAAGATGTAATGCCTCTATGCTAGTCATTTCACCGGCTGTCTTATCCCCAAATCGGAACACAAAAGTGCAAAAACTGCTGCTCGGCGGTACTGATACGCATAACTGATATTCAAAGAACCCCCTGTATAGCGAAAGATTTAACTGTATAAGCAATGTTTATGAATTTATCCCAAGTTGTTAGACGTCATTGGCTAGACCTGACATGGCCGCCAGATCCCGACAGAGATTGCGCGGGATTCCCTTTCTATTGAGGAGCGCAGGCGCAAGTATCCTTGAAACGCCGCATTCTTGTGTACTATGCCGCTGGGCTGTGTTCTATGAAGTTATTTACGAACTGGGTGAATAATTCTGGAACTTTCAATATAACCTTAGAGTCTACCTGCAACTAAAGTTATACATGCTGAAAAAAAATTGGGTACACGCTTACTCGTACTTACGCGTCTTTATCATCCTGTATACGGAACTAAAAATAGAAGTTTATAAATGTAGTTAAGTGAATAACATTCACGTATTCCATGATATCAAAATATGTAAGAATAAAAATAAAAGAAGATAGTAATATAAATGTTTTGTAGTAATACGTGTGTGCTATGCTATTAAATATTTTAACTTTGACTTTAAAATCAATTTTGCTTTAATACGGTCAAAAATATAAATTTGAATACAAAAGATGAACTTAATACCTAATGGCATTCTCTACCGGCTGGTCTTTGACGTCAACTTAATTGTACGGTAATCAGTTGATTTAAATGGAAATAGGCTGTTGTTATCTAGTAGATAAACGCTATCCTTGACTGTCACTTGTTATAAGGTATAAAGAGCAAATTGCTGGTCATAACCCAAAAAACAACTGCATATTAATTTCACTTAGGTAGGTACTTCACATATACAGAATGATCAGATCACAAACCAAGTAAAATTCACCGCCGCAGAAATACACTCAGAGTTATTTATTTCATTTTCTCTCTAGCCCATTCCTCGCATTTTAGGGTTGAACGCGACTCCATAACCTTAAGAATCCAAAGGACACGAAACGATTTTTAATACGCCCAGCACCCCATAATGGTTGTTTTCGCACCCTTCGTCTGCGGTGACATTTGAAACCCACCGCTCTATGAAAAAACAAAGCTCGAAACATTATGCTAATGGCATTATGTTCGTATTTTTGTACATTTCGCAGAGTTTATGAACCGAAAAAGGGTTGGGGTTAAGACAAACAGTTTTTGAACACCAAATTGTTACTATTGTAGTTTCGGTGATAAATATTAAAATCAATTAACGCAAGGCATGAATTGTTTAATTTATTCTTTTGATTTGTGGCTTTGTTGTGGAAGCGGTTTATTAAGCGCAGGCTGTTGGGCGATTGTTGGGTTTAATGTCAAACTTCAGAATTAGAACACAATGTTGATAAAATGGCATTTAAAGTAAACTGCTAACAAATATGAAAAAATAAGTTTTTACAACAGCCTTTAGATTGATTCTAGATGAATTTTGACAGCGTGGAAATTTACTAAAAAAAACATTAAGTTTTGGCTGTGTAATATAGACAAATTAATGGAAAATGAAATACTGCCAATTACGGAGAAAATAAATTCTACATCCTCTAGAATATGAGCGACACAACTGGGCGGAATTGTTTGGTCTAATCAGAATACAGGGTGATTTTAAAATGATGTTTACTCATGCACTTTACTTATAACTCGTTACCGGTTCCAAAATTTCTAGCGATGGCACTTACAAGTACTAGTACATAGATTTTTGAATGCTTTAAGAAGAAGGCTTGTAGTATTCTTACGCGATGGGATTGCAACCTGTCATGTAGTATTCTTACGCGATGGGATTGCAACCTGTCACTAAATGTACATTGGTAAACATCTAAGCTGGTTTTTGCAAGAAGAAACCGCTCAATATTTGAAAGTTATTCTCATAATTAACAGTTTTGATTGGTCTGTTGATTGCGGCCTACTTACTGAATAAACATATTTTATCTTTTTTTTTTTCACTTTGTAAAGAGTTAACTGCAAAAAAGCCAACTAAATAAATTAGATTGAAATCATAACCTCCAACATTATAATATATTCCAACTCTCTTTAAGATAATAACTTAATATACCATCATCATCTAACTTCTCAGCCTTTAAACTGCAACAAGCCCATTTCAGCCAGCATTATGCAATTAGCAATAACGCGGTCATCTGGCTATTTCAACGCGTTGTGCAACGTTTGATGATTTATCAGCGTAGAGATCATCAGCTACGTGATACGAGGGTTCAATTTGCTTCGACAGCAGTGACGGCATCAGAGCTGATCTCTCTACCCAGATTCAGGTCACCGAACTAGCCTGGTTAAGATAGGAATCAGTCTGGTAATTTCATTAACGCTTCTAAAATAAGCACGCTGCAGATAGACGAAATGTATACCGAGTTAGGTATTGGTAGTAACCACGCCTGCGAAGCTAGAGGTCTCGGGTTCTATTCTAGGCCTATGGGAAAATATTGCTACATGTATTTAAGTAGGTAGGTATGTGTCTAGTCTAGTACCCATAGGACAAGTATTAGTAGTAGTATTATCATCTGTTTTCGATATTTTTTGTGCAAACTTGTATGTGTCCAACCCTATGCATTGTCCTAACTCATCTACTTCAGGGTTAGCTGGAAGAGATCCCATTTAGGGATAAGTTAGCCTTTGTACATTAGTTTAATATTTATATTGTACATACATACATACATACAAGTTTAGAGCTTAGATTGGGACTTGGCTAATTTTTATAATATTACCCTCCGACTTTTCAAAATACTCTACTGTATAAAACCTTTAGCTTATCGCGGTTATTATCTCATTGAAATTTGATATTTTGATAGTCAAACCTGTTATGCAATCAATGTTAGCGCAGTACTATAATAACATTACTTATAGACCTCATGGGTAATCAATCAGTTGTATTACACGCTGATTATACGTGTCTTGGATAATCTCCGACACTAAGCTGTGGTACACATGTACAATTAGCTAAGCTGTCTATATACCATCGAACTGTACCTTCATTTCATGTTCTATTGAACTACAACCCTATCTTATAACATTTTGAAACCACTTACTTGCTTACAATGCGCAAGTCGCGGAATATTCTAAAATATTTTCAAGATAATTATTATGATATGAGAATAGCTTTGGAAACATTTGTGTACATAGAGGATGTTATTTTT
Organism: Acleris emargana; assembly: GCA_927399475.2. Lineage (NCBI taxonomy): Eukaryota > Metazoa > Arthropoda > Insecta > Lepidoptera > Tortricidae > Acleris > Acleris emargana. Next base: position 2,944,143 of record OV656844.1, on the reverse strand, counting down.
TTACACAAAATTTTAACGTATTCTTAGAAAGGACGGGAGAAATGCTGTTACATAGGTGGAGATGTTAATTGTCTGTAAAATGCTATTTAATATGTAGATGAAATTTTAATTCTGCGGATTCGACACATTTGGGACCATTTATGGCGAAAAAGATCTGTTATTTTTATATTGTATGCAACAAAATAAAGATTTAAGTACTTCTTCTTGAAAGAGACGCAGATAAGAACAGAAAATGTCCTCATTAACTGCAATACCAAAAACAAAGCAAAAGGTGAAGAAAACATTACATAGGATGCTTGAAAATAAACCAACCAATAATAAAACATTCCAAACCGTTCAAATGCAAAGGACCTTGTACCGGGTCTTTTTTATATGAAAATGGTAGCCCGGCAACGAATGTCAATATCATTGGCCTGAAATATTGATGAACGACACGAACGAAGCTTTATGATTAAAATGGGTAGTTTATGTGCACATATATAGCGTAATAATTTGATCTGTTTTCGCGGTGCATTTTGGCTATAAATCCGAACGCTGCGCTGTGCACAACGTGCAATATTTTTGAATCTGTCATCGCGGTCGGGTCGGATTCTAAAATCAAAATTATCACGCAATTTTAGTTAAACCAAAACGCGTTTAGTTGACAGAATGAGTTATTTGTTCTGCGTAAATGTGTTTAAAAGCGTTTTGGTTATTGATAAATTGCATCTAATGTACGTGGGATTCTTCTCAGTTTCAGTTTAGAAATTAAGCTTAGATCGTTTAGTTTTAATTAAAGTTTTGAACTGGTTTATAAAAATGATTCAATGCCATCGCTATGTTCAGTTCATTAATTTACAAGGATTCCCAATTTTGTCAAATACAATATATTAAATTGTTGACATTCGAATCTTTTGAAAGGAATGTTAAGTGGTCTCGCACTTCGCATCAGATTCCTTAATTTGTTTAAATATTTTTATTACTGTCTATTTAAACGACATGATTTAACAGAAGCTTTATGTGTATTTGGTATTGGGAACTATGTTTACTAACAACCTTGAAGAATGAGTTGTATTTTTACAACAAAATCCACAAAGTTTCCACTAATAGGTACCTTTTTTAAATATTTAACGCCTTGTATAGATTTAGAACACCTTTTCGTGAAAAAACATATTTCAGGCTTTTCTTGATTACCTCCGGTCGTTATTAACTATCAGTAGATTATTAATTATTTTTAAAATGTATTAAAGCGGGCCCACGTCGCATAAAATAACATTTAAAAATAAAAAGCGTGGTTATTTTTTAATGCACTGCATTATATAAATAAGTTAAATGTTATTTTTAAATGTTATAAACCTGTTTTAAGTATGTATTAAAAATTAAAATTTATGTGACACATGATCAGGCCTCCTTAATAAACTACAATTAGATCGAATTAACCGTGAAATAGGCCCTATTTAACTCATTCATTCATCCATTTCAGTACAAACCACAAAAAAAATTGGTTTAAATTTTACTCCACATATCAGATCCACATTGCCCGAACCTAATCCGATATGTATTGTACCCAAATACCCCAATACGTCATTTGCATACCGGGCACATGTGGTCATAGCAAAGGGTCGAAAGACCCTGTATTTAATTTTCATACAACGACGTTACCTAATCCGTCCTCGGACAAAACACGTAACCCTTTATTTCGCAATTGGCGCCGGGTGTGTGAGAATTTAATAATTTATCATTTTAGATTTATTGCTTTAGTGCGCGAAGTAAATGAGTTTTGATGGGGGAGAGTAATAGTACATTGTTGGTCATGAAATGTTTTTTATTTAGAGATCTGTGGTATTGTTAATTCTAATTGTAGCTTGATTATGGCAATACCTAACGTAATGTGGTTTAGGAAGCACATCTACATTATGTCGCTTTAGTTGATTCTATGATTACCTATTTTGAATCATTAGCACTGATATACATATAAATATTACCAGGTCTAAATTTTTCAATAAAATGTATATGTTTGTAAAAAACTCCTAAAACCACCCGAAAGAGTTATTCAAATTGCGTTTTTAAAGGTCTACATAATATTTATGATTAACTTTATTAACTAAACCAAGAAACTTTAATTAACTTGTAGATTAACAAAACAAACTAAATAATTATCACCTACGAATTAACCGCGCCGAGGACAGTCATTATTAATGCAGCCTACTTTATGGTAGCCACGAACATTTGCATTTGTTCACAATGCTTGTCCCATGCAACAAATGCAACAATGAACTATGCAGAGAGACTGCGCATTACACCGGATAACTGAAATACATTTTGATTTGTAAATTAATGAAGAACAGACCAAGGTAATAAAGAAGTGTAAAAAATCTTAGATAAGTAATGAAATCCCCGATTAAATGGCGAGGCTTTCTTCAGGGGAGCTATTATCACAGTAGCTTTCTATGCTACTAATATAAAAAATTGGATAGATTTGTGTGTTTGGTAGGGTGTGTCATTTTTTTTAAACTATGAAATTCGAGACGTAATACCACTCAAAAGTTCCTTTTTTAAGTGTAATTAAGATTTGCATTTACAGATTTAAGATTTATTAGTACTTTTGGCTCGCTCATTGACCTTGAAGTTTGGTAAAATTGGAATAATACGAGGTTTGTTGAATCTGTTTTTTTTTTTTATTACTGTATAGTTAATACATATCTAAACTATATTTAATGTTTTTCTTGTTTAAGAAAAACATAAAAAGTTGACATGTTTTGATGTAATCAATAAATTTACATGTCTCCTAACGCACGCAGTTAAAACGTTTAATGATAAGAATGCTTGTTTGATTATTTTGTGCTATTAATGTAATTTCCCAAGTTAAAAAGTTATTTGTGGGATACGAACCCGATTAATTGGTGTTGTAAGAGTGTGTTATACCTACTAGGAACTGAAATATTTATTTTAAGTTCTTAGTATGGAGATCCAAAAACTTTACCTCAATTGAGTGAGCCAAAGATGTCTAAAAAACCTATTTTTGTTGCATATTTTGTTATTTTAGATCTCAATGCATCTTTTGATTTCTATGAGATGAACAAAAAAGCAAAGTTTTTTTTCCATACTATGGTGACGCACCCTAGTGTTTGGGTGTGTTTGTGTGTGTGTGTGTGTGTGTGTGTGTGTGTGTGTGTGTGTGTGTTAGTTTGTTACTCCTCAGACTGCAACCACTGGACAGATTTGGATGAAATTTGAAATGGAGATAGCTTATACCCTTAATTAAAACATAGGCTACTTTTCATTCCGGATTATTAAAAAATTCCTCAGTTAATAACAATAATCGAAATCTACGCGGACGAAGTCGCGGGCAGAAGCGAGTTTGTTAATAAATCCACGATTAAATGGCGACCGCTACTTCAGAGCTGATAACTTTTCAATGGTCTAACTGATTTTGTTCAAATTTAGCTTAAAACTACCATGATTAAACTGGCTTTCTATGTTATATAAATTTTCACAACACTGCTCGGAAATATGGCCATAGATGCTCTTGTTTGGGGTCACAAAACGTCACTTATAAGGACAGACCAAGAATGTTTTTGTCGGCATTTGCTGATTGGTCGAGAACATTGTTGTCCAACTTTAATAACCAATGAAAATCAATCAATCAATTTTTGTGTCATAGCTCCTTAAAATGAAAAATTGGAATCGACCAATCATAACACACCATTTTGTGTCGTAAAATATAAGGTGTATTTTTGCTAAAAGATACACAGATTAAAAACTATGTCACTGCTTTTTTTTTATGTAATTCAAACTTGGCCCCTAATCTCGAACCACTAGAGATAAAACTACATGGGAGATAAGGCGAAACAAATACAATTTTATGTGGAGTTGACATCTTCATCTCGAATGTTAGTTTATTAATATCGAAAGCCACGAGATTAAAAAAAAAGTTATCTTTGGTAAAATTGGCGATAATATATACAATTTTATTTTATTTTCTCTCAGTAGTTGTGAAAAGCACTATGTCTGCCTCGGTAGAAAGTGCAATTTATGGACTCGTACACTAGAGGGCCTCAACTACGTTTCGGCCCTCTACATGACTCGTCCAAAAATGTCGTACTTTCTATCCTCTGCAACAATGTACTATTGTTGGAATCAGTTTATCGGTTTGGGAGCTACAATTCCACAGAGAGACACAAATACACACAGATGGAAGATACACTTATATGGATGACAGAGGCTGCGCCACTTGTTAACGTCATCATCATCATCATGTCAGCCGAAAGACGTCCACTGCTGGACATAAGCCTCCCCCAAGGCTCTCCACTCAGACCGGTCTTGTGCTTTTCGCATCCACCGCTTTCCCGCGATCCTTACAAGGTCGTCACTTGTTAACGTGCTTAGTGCCTATGTGGTATACTTATATAAATATAAATAATGTTATAATTTACAAGATATTGTGATGCTAAATAGCACTTAGGAAATAAGAGTCATGGGACCTAGACTCCTTTTTTAATCGTATTTCAAATCTATGTACGTTAGCTGCTTATTTAACTGGCGCACCGTTTCGGATATCTTATCACAATTATGTTTATAAATAGATTTTTTGGTATGTTTTTTTGTTTTTATTTCGTAGCCGTGTAAATGATTATATTCTGTGCTATTTTTTTTATTTATTTGTTATTTCAATTTGTCTTTCTGCATAGATCTCGTAATAGGCTTCCTTTACTCATAATTAAATGTATCTATGTAAGTATAAAAAAATAATAATATATATATTATAACTTACGACAGTATTTAACTATTGTTACATAAATAAACTTACTTATAAAATTGGAATTGTTGTTCTTCACCCAAAAAACTTGAGTTTAAAAGATAAAAATATATAAACGAGTCATGAACGAGTACAGGTAAAAGTTAGTTCTTTATCTTGAAATCTAGCGTTGAATGTCTTAATAACTTAATCCCCTAAGGCTATAATAAAAAGCCTATAACTCAAACATGTCTTCAGTCCCTAAAAGCGTAAGCATGTATAATATAAGAACAACCACAAGCTATTCAACCAAATCTAAGAACTCCACATCGTGTCTTATCCCTATATAAACCTAGGAGCCGGGCACCGCCGGCAGCCGTAAGGCCGTGTACACACACTCCGCCACTCGGGCCCGTAAGGCCGTGTTCACACGCGCCGCGCTACACGGAATTGTTTTAAACTTTGATAAATTCCCCGCGTCGCTGTTCCGTTGATTAGTTTAGCGGTTTTGAATAGTTAAATATTTTCCGTGCCGTTTAATTTAGAGGCACAATAACAATATTGAAGGAATTTAGACCTTACAGAAATGTGTTTAACAAATAAAGTCACTAGCCAAATAAAACACAGGGTCGTATCCTGCTCCGGACATATTTATTTTTATCTGCATTATTATAATAATATAAAGGATGTTCTGAATTTTTTAATAATTTTCTTTACACCTAATTCAAGTAAATAAACCATATTGATAAATGACACGCCGAAAAGCCTTATACATTTTCAAAACCCAAATTTAATTTTTACAAGGCTTATGAAAACCTAGCTTCAATGTTAGACCTTATACATGATTATACAGATGATTATAAGATCGTATATCCAAGCAGGTAACCTAAGTATAACTAAGAATTAGCGTAGAGTAAGCGAAGCCGTTTAATGAAGCTGTACTCACGCACACAGTCTCAGCTCGTTGTTGTGTAGTTACATTCACAAGTGCATTGATAAACTTTATGCAGGTTCAGCCGATGGCTTGTTAGACTTAGTTATGGGATGTACAGGGTGTTGTGGGAAACAGATAGAGAAAAGTAGAGGTATATAATGGGGGCTTTTACTTGTTACACGACTACACGACATTTTTGAACTGCCTTTCAAAAAGATTAATAATTACAGTAAGTGAATGAAAAAAAAACACAAACATTTACTTCAGACTGCATCACACTGTTTATCTTATGATCAGTAATTAGTAACAAAATTGAAAATATAGTCATAAAAGGACTTAATATAAATGAGATTGTATTGAAAAACACACACACATTAAATAATCATTAACTCAACACGTTGCTTGAAGACAGAAAATTTCTGAATATATTTAGAAATTTCTTTATTAGGTCAGAACAGAACTTACTGCACTATCAAAGCAGTAGCAGTTCACGCCATAATATATAACGATTAATTCTACCTTAAGTGTACCCTAACTGTTTCCAAAGTGAAATTATTAGCCTCTTTAAAGATAACATAAGTCCATTTTCGAATTCCCCAATGACTAAATGCACCATATTAAGCATGACATAATTAATTTAATTCCGATTTTATAATAACACGCCAAATGCCAAGAGCCCGATATAGGGTCGATTTTTCAAATAAATCAGTAAGCCTGGCACTGAAATTAAACATTCACGTTTATCACTGCGCTTACGCGTCTCAGTATATTTATTAACTGCGATACGCATTCAGTGTTGCTGGACTTTAATTAATATAAATTATAATCGCGCCTTCAATTCGTGTAATTTGCGAGATAAGTCTTTGGATATGTCACGTTTCTTGAGACAAGTTTGAAGATAAATCTGTTAGTATCGAATTTAAATTTAATTGATTTTGAAACGGAATTATAATGGAAAAATAAGGGGTTATCCTTAGAGCATTTTGACACTACCTACACCGAAATTGGGTTCGAAAATTATGGCGGCTGGTGCTTAGAGGGTTAAAACTATTCTTTTTTTATGGCATGGGAACGCCAACGGGTACAGTACCTGATGGTAAGTGGAAACTGTGACCCATAGACATTCGCATTCACAAGACTGCAATGCAATCCTAAGACTGCAAATGCACTGCCAGCCCTGAGGACTAAGATGGAATGCCTCTATGCTAGTTATTTCACCGGCTGTCTTATCCCCAAACCGGAACACAACAATGCAAACACAGCTGCTTGGCGGTAGGTTAAAGGATATGATGGTGGTACCAACCCGGATGGACCCTGCACATGGTGCTCCCACAAGTATTCTAATTTCGGTGGTCGATGTTAGGACGAATTTAAGTATACACTCAACTTCTCAAGACATTTTAATGATCTTTTGTCTTGTAGCGTTTAATCCAATGCAGCCTCGACCCCTTCCAAAAAGCGAATAGTGGTGTGCAGTGCAACGGCAGTGCCTTGAAAGCGTTCGGTTCTTGGTAGCCACAATCGAGGATTTTCATTCTTACTCCGGCGAGGGCATCACATTCACACAGTAAACATTGTCTCCACCTCTTCGCCGCACATTCTACAATCTGTGTTGTCATAAAGGCCCATCTTTGCTTGATGTTTAAACTCAAAAGTGCCCAATCAACACTCCGATAATATATCGGAGTTGTCTTCTGCTGAGTTTCCAATTGGTTTTTTGGTCCAGTTCTGGTCAACGCTTTGCATGCCCTAAGCCATTGTAGACATTTCGAGTCTACTTTTGGTGCTGTAAGCACTTTAAGTGTCGCTTAGAATATAGATAGTTCTCTCCTGTGGCCTACCTATATTCTCCTGCGGTCAGGCAATTATCGCAAACAACTCCGCCTAGAAGACCGTGGCGTAGTTGCCCATACTTATGCTACTGTTATTTATATGTAGTCTTTGGCGTGAATACCCGCCCCTGTACCGGAGCTCATTTTTGAACCATCCGTGTACCATGTCGCATTGTCTTCCTCTAGGTGCAACCCATCCTTCCATTCATCCCTTGTCGGAATGTGAGCATTGAAGGAATACATACTATGGGCTGCGATAACTATAGGCTTCATTTTATAGTAGCCCATCGTCAGTATTCTGTTTAGACCAACATTGTTTTCCATTTTAGTTTGTCTGGTTCTAGGCGCTGCGTTGTTCCATGGGTCCGTCTCTTTCAACCTCCGAAGTGACTTGCGATGCGAGCCTCAGACTGTATGGCGATATGCAGTAGTGAGAGGTTTCGTTTTTCAAAATATACTAATCAAATTTAATAAAAAGCTAACATTGGATATAATTATGATCTATATGAGAGCAGCTAAACGATATTAACAATAACCAAAGTAAATACAGTCCATTATTTCATCTGTACATTCGAAATTTAAATTTCTACAATAATCAACCTTATTAAATGTCACACTGTATGATTAATTTTTCTCTCAGGCAATTTGCGTAATAGAAAAATATCTGGCCGGTAGCAAATTTACGTTCCAAATTTAAATCAATTTACGCATAAAGCTACGTCACATGTGCGTAAACAAAGCAAAACGAAAATGTTTCAACTGTATAAAGCCTACACACACGGCACATAAATATTACGCACTGGCTACGCTCAAATTTCGCCACCGTCTGCCTTATATTGATATATTGTATTGTTTATGGCTCGGCTGAATCAAAATGTGATATATTGTACGGCACGCGGTGCGAGCGAGCAACTTTCGTATTTAGAAGGGTTATGGACTTATTTGACGCTGGATGTGGTTGTCTATATGCTTTGCGATACTTTTGAAAATTTGAATAATGGTAATTTGCCGGAGTTTGCTTTCATTTTAAACATTTCAGAAGGACTTTTCAATTTAAAACAAGAGACGAACGTGTCGTGTTATTGGAGTGCATTTTTGTGAGATTAAGGTACGTAACGTAAGTGTAAGTAAGTAACTGTATTTTAAACAGCTAGGTGGTTTCATTAACCTAATTTATTTAGTTGCTTATTTTTATATTATGTAAAACCTTGATATTTTGCTTCTAATTACTAAAAACGGTTTTAAACAGTCAAGGTGGGACCGAAGCACAGAAAACCAAAATAGGAAAGTATTCTTGTTTGGCATTTAATTCGACTGGTTATGGGCCAAGAGGCCATATGCCAATCTATCTATTTCCGAAGGAATACCGATAAACAGTTTCTACACGGACATAGACTTGGGCAAAAGTAAGTCTAATTACAATTATTAATTTAAACTTTTTTTTACAATACCTAATGCTTAATTACATCCTTTGAACCACGCTCCACTCCTAATACCACATCCATTATCCCTATAGCTGTGTGAGTTAGACGCACAGCTAGGTTCGAGTCAAGGGAATAGTTGGGATGAGGAGGGATAACTTATTGCTTCTACAACTATGTGTCTGCACCATGTGTTATGGCACTGTTTTAACTTGCGCCCTGAATTATGCCCACGATTTATTATATCGAGGTGGTGAGACGTTTAATGAAAAAGGTTCGAAAGTTGTTTTTTGTTTTTTGAAAATGGAATTTTATTTTTATTTTTATTTAACGGTAGGTATTTATATAACTGTCAACATTGCAAAAAAATTATAACTTGTAATCTGTGTAGGTATTGATACTGAAATTATTAACACCTAATTAATTACAAACAATGAATATTAATCACATCTTTTTAACTATCTTTTATGCACCATATTTTTTACCACAATTTTAACTTAGCCAACATTATATCACAATTTTATGCTTCATGAAAATTTAAAATAAATCACCATGTATATCCACCAGTCCTTTTGGGCATCAACGGAAATATTGTGGGTAAGAAATAATTGAATTGAAAAAAAATCGTCTGTAAAAAATGACTATATTCTCTCCCGCCAAGCGTGTGTTACGCGAAAGTGAATCAACACCCTTATGATTTACGGACGTGTTTGCCAAGGGCTTGCTTCCTATAACATTTTTTAGGCAAAAATATCACACTTTGACCCTTGCTCATAAACATGAGAAAATGTTGGTGTTTTTTAGGAGTGACACTCTATTGTATTACTCGTTTTTCCGCTGTAATCAGAGTAATGTGTTAGATGTTTATTAGAAAAGCGCCTAGAAAATATACCAAACATTTACTAAAAACAATTTGGAACACCCTAATTTTTTCATTTTTTTTTTGCACTGCTGCTGCCAGTAAACTTAAAAAATGCAAGTACTTAAGTATCAATGCCAATTTAAAATTTAAAATTCTTCATTTAAAAATTTTAGCTATTTATTTTCTATCTCACATTGCCGTAACCAATATCCAAATGAAAGCAAGCGAAGCGTACGTACTAACGAATTAAATACAGAGTGTAGCTAATTATTTTTCATGTTTTGTTTGTTTCCCAAGCACTGCAAACATTATTTAAGGCCGGCATTAAGGTTAGGTATAGTTCTAAATTTTTTTCTAAGTACATAAGGTTATTTCCTAAAATGATCCCACACTTCCATATACCTATTTTCCCACCGCCAGTGGCCGGGTCCCGTGGGCCCACATTAAAACTTTCCAAGTGTGGGCCCTGAAGCTCTACACGGTATTCGCATTACCCAGAAAAATGTATTCAGGTGTTAATTGGGGTAATTAGCTAGTTAAACGCCAATGACACGGTAGTGTGTCAAATTCACGTACAATTGCTTGATGGTGGTAGGGAATAACGTAACAGATTCTTATACAGTATGGTACCGATATGGAGACCGTAGGAGTATTATTTATCTCATAGTCATTATTTTATTTTATGTTAATGTTTATTGACCTTACATTTGTAATAATTTTATTTTTGCTAGTTTTAAGAATTTATTGTTTATTGCTTTATTTCCTTATTATTACTTAATGTAACTTACTTTTAAGTATAATTATGTTTTTTTTATGATTGAAAAAATTACCTTCTGCTGGAGTTTCTTGCGGCGCTTCTTCTCCGCAATGATGGTCTTGTCCGAAGCGCTGATAGATTCACTGTACATTACCGACGTGTAAAGAGCCCGCATGTGGCCAATTTACTGAATAAGTATTTTGAATTTTGAATTTTGTTAAGTTATTATAATATAAGTTATTTGTGTATGTTACATATAAATATTTATGCGTTTTTCAAAGCGCAAGTTGCTTTTTGCTTCCAAAAGAAGTAAATATTTGTTAAAGTAGCGTTGTTTGCTACTTCGTAAAAACTAAATCAATAATAGTTGACACGTAACGAAGTGAATAAATTATTTAATGTACTAAGCCCAAAAAATCCATTTCAATTGTTTTACATAACCGATTAGTCTAACACGATCGCTTAACGGCATCCTCTGACAGGGCCTGAGCCCCTATGTCGCCCCCATATTTCTTAAGGGGTCAGAGAGGGGGCCAAAACCTAAATTACTCCGCTACGCCCCTGTCTCGCGCAGGCGGGGAGGGGCCGATAGTGTCAAAAAAAGATAAAAATAATATAAATTGCGCATTTCACTGTTTTTCTGTCTTGTCTTTTTTGTTTACATTTCTTTAACAAAACAAATGCTTGGGTATTTAAAAGTGATACTTTGTGGCTGTGTGCTATCTAAAGTTTGGGACATCCTGTATACGAAAGGAAATAATACTTACATTTTTTATTTGTTTTGTTTTCCTGTGTATTAAATTAACTGAAAGTAGGCTTTTCGAAAACAACAGATTCTGAACAAACATAAATGGCATCGTTTAGTAAGTACCTACATTAAATTCACATTAGTAGATCTCGGGAGGGCCCGCGAGTTATCTTCCCCTTGCAAAAAATAAATTAATATAAACATTCAACATTTGCAAAACCTAATTTAGGTGGCGAAGAAAAAATATTAAATTGTATGGAAGTGATAACGGATACGCCGACTTAGAATAAAGTGCGTCATCTATCAAACGTTTAGAAGTGATTTATTGTAAAGATGCGTATTAGATAATTTAGTTAAATATTGAAGACAATTATAGTCATGCTGTTCTGAGAGGCCTGAGCTGTCATTGGCAGTTACAAAATATAGGGTGAGCCAGAAATACCAATTTGTAATTTTTACTAACTTTTAGTCTTGTTTAATTGCAAAAATAAATGGCCAGGCCTGTATATTATCAAATATGTGACAATCAGACGACAGAAGAGCGTGGAGCTAATCCCTGTGCCTCTGTTTAGTCCAACAGAGTTGATACTCTTGAACCGAACAAGCCTCGCGTGTGATATCCATGGACTTCTTTCTCTAATAAGTCCATGGTGAATGTCTCAAACTCGACATTGGAATACACCTTGTAAACGATTGAAAGCCATTAGGAAAAAAAAGGGTTCTATCACACAGGCCACTTAGAACTGCGCGACTATAATTATTGCAAATCTTTAGGCTTTTATGCATTACATCTCCTGCATGGCATGATGAAAGCAAATGAGCATACATACAAGCATCATGAAGTTAAGAACTCATGGCCTGAGACTCATTCTGTAATCATATATCAGTAATCAGAACCCAAGGTAGATTTATATTACGTTGCTTGGCAACCAACTGTGCTTTTCATAGAGAACATTCTGTGTTGAGCCAAATTTTTTTTAAGTAACAAACTAAATTAACAATTCTATATTTAAACCTGGAATAACACCTAACTCACCGCAGCTTCTAATTAATATCTATTCCCAACGTTTCATCAGCATCATCATCCTCTCATCACCAGGGCGACCACCAAACCGCACGGTCGCAGACAGGGCCGCAATTCCCCACCAAGGCACGTTTAATATTAGAAGTCCTGATTTATGTGCTGCCCCCGTAATTAAGTGTCCGTACACTACAAACGTGTGTGCACCGTACTAATTCACTGCCGGGATAAATAGGAAGCCGGTGATCGGTGGCCGAAAACTGGACTAGGAAAGGTTTTTGAAAGTAATAAAATGGACGCGGTCTGATTTTAGCTTATACAAAGTTACTGATGTAATAAATTTTAATAACAGCAAATTTTAATAAAAGGAGTTTTTTTAATTATTCAATTTAGATAGAGTTTCTCCACCGATCGACAAAGGTCGATTGTGATTAGTATTTTGTTTGCTATTGATAACAAAAAGAAAGTGGTAAAATAATGCGCGTCACTATTTTATAACTCAATCGGTTGACAGAGAAGATTATTATATCAATAGACCTTTAATCTATTCTGAAGCATTGAAATAAACGAATTGATAAAATAATTGGTTGGAAGCCTATTAATACGTCGTTTGAAATAAGAAATGTAATACTAAATTCTAACTAACGGTCGAAGCGACTGAAATTTTTGGCACATCTCCCATCTCTAACAAGCTTGCAGGATATACTCCGATCGCGCTTAGTAATAATATTCTATTCTATTATAGATAAATAAAATTATCATCTGCAGACTTGTGAATTATTATTGAAGAAGCATTCTTATTTTTTAAATATATTTTTACTTCTGACTTAATTTAAACATCATGATAAGAATCAGACTGTATATAGCTGTAGCTATTGAAGAAATTTGGTATGGTTTGCTTACACTGCGTACAATTATATATCCACGTAACCAGACTGTAAATGAAGTGTGTCGAAAACTGCACACTTACCGCTGCACTTGCAACAACAAAGTAAATGCACTATCTATTTCCATCCCAAGAAAGTGCATAAACCCGAAGCCATTTAAACACAGGACGTTTAAAACCTAGTGTTTATCTTCAAAGCTGACGCCAAAACAATGTCGTATATAATTCCTAATTTATTTAGCGACAGGGTGTCTCTACACTGCACAGCAAGTATAACTTAGGTTGGCAGCAACGCGCGTTAATCTCAAAGACAAGTACAAGTGGACCGTGCATTCAATTAGTAAGAGATCTCATTAAATCAATTCGTTTAAAAGACAGTAATGTATCGCAGCATCATCTCTTTGTCTCGGGCTCGGATCCAAGCTGTTTAAAAACACTGATAAAAGGAGTAACGCGCGTAACGGCTTTTTAGTTTCGATTTTTAAAACGCTTCGCATTTGTTACGGTTGTCTCATCCTGTAGCAAACGCCACTTTTCCAGCTAGCTGTTTTTTCTTAAATTTAACGGTTTTATTTCAGCGACATTTTCCAATCTTAAAAAATGTTTGTGAAAACACTCCAGCGATTTAGGAGCTGAGCGTTTGCGGGTCTCTAGTTGGAAACATCTGCAATCCAGTAATTGACGCCCGCATAAAATATACAGCGGGTTCAGAATTACGACATGAACAAAAAACATCGCGGTTTATTTGCCTTTTCATTCACAGCGATAGTAATTTAGAGTATTTTAACAGTTTTATAAGCACCGTTTTTAAATGTGTTCTCAGTGCGGTTTATAAATGATGCCTTGGCGTTTGGTTTTCGCACATCGAGGTTTTATCATTGCTAAAGGTGATCCTATGAATGTTATGAATGAGAAGGCGTGTTTCTATGTAATTTATCTACTGAAAGCTATAACTGAAGCAATGTTGATGATATTTGGCATGATGATAGTTTGAGCCTTTAAGATGCGCGCGTTATACGTAATGTTCCAGAAATTTGATACAATAGGATAAAAGCATAATATGTCACCTTGTTAAATATTCACTTTTATACTTAGTTTAGTACGTTTCTAATTTCGGTGGGACCAAAACGTCCACTAAAACGCACTAATTACCAGTGGCGAGCGTTAATCCATCCAGAAATATATCCAGCATATCGGATACAAAGGCTGCCCGTTGGAGAAGCAATAATTCACCAGGAAAGCGGCCCTGGATTTCCCCTGGGTTTATTCCCACTCAAGAGCCTAATCCTGCAAGCCTTATTATCCTACCCTTAATACTGCGCTCAAGACTACTTGAAAATTTCCTCGGGAAGTAGTCGCTTTAGTTCCGTTTTCTTTTTTGGTTTGTCTACGAGGAATAAGAACTGCGTTTGTTTGATTGTAATGTTATATGTTGTAGAGTTTTCAAATGTTTCTTATAAATTCATTTCTTATAAAATAATTATACCCAAGTCTTAAACATAAATCACTCATGATTTTTGACTAATCATTATTATGTGTTGTATTACCAAAGTAGCCATTCTGGAAATTGCATTGTTTGTTTTCATTGAATAGGACTTTTTATTATTTTTTTGTTTGCATTTGTCTATGTTCAGTCTTTAAAATGGCGTTCGGGATAGTAATTTTCTATCACAAGCTTTCATACGTTTTTCCTGATCCAAAAAATTCTTTGAATGCCTCTTGCACTTCTATTAAGTTTTCGTTGACTATAGATTAAAAATGAAACACGTGTAATTCGCTTAATACCCAGACCTTTAACCAAACATAAAACATAACCTATTCTGTTTTCTGTTAGTACTTATATTTAGGCATCCTCTATAAAATTAAACATCTTCCATCATAGTTTAACAACATTATATCCTGTTCTCTATAAATTATTTCTTCTACGCAGTTTACAGCATTTATTACGAACCGATACCGGTATTCCGATATCCATCGACATACGAAATCTGCTATTGCATCTTTGAATAAATACCTGCTTCATCCACATCGTATGTCATCTCTTTTATCCTTTCCCCATCGACGTTTGTCCCTTTTATCCCCAACCATCGACATTTGTCCGTTATGACCAACAGTACTTGGCTACCAATTTCTCCAATTTAAATTGTCTATGAACGGCTCTGAAGTCAGCCGGCGCATTCTTCGGTTATCTTCGACGCGGGCGCACAACCGCCGGCCACCGCGCAAAAGAGATAGAAAATGCTGGTAAAATCACGCGTGACAGAGACAGTGTACGCAGCCGTTCGTTTTTTAAATAATTGAGTAAGGAATGACGATAGGCACAATGCGCGGCATTTTATCGAGCTGCTTCTAGCGCTCGGCTTTTAATTTGTTTCCGTGTGTGTCTGGTGAATTGTGTTAATTTGTTGAACATGCTACCCTTCTTAAATGTTATACGTAGCATTACTGAAGCTAACAGTTAAGCCGTTTTGAATTTGGTGTTAATAAACAGCTACAGAGGGTAGAGAACTAGAGAGCTCCCGAATTTAAATTAAATGTGTAAACCATTAGCTACGGGAAAATCTTCGTCATTAAATCAATCAGCATCGACTTTATTAACTCTATTATTTTCAAGTGTAACCGTTTAACGTTTGCCAACGACCTTACAATGTGCCAGCTTAAATTTACTTACTTTTGCTGTACCTATTAACCTTAAGTACCTTATTGCTAAAAAAATAGAAAGCATTTTTTTTGTATGTTGTCACCTATTAAAATTAGTTTGAATTATTATTCGAAATTATTACCATAATAATTTAAATATTTACCTTTGATGTTGACTATTTCGCCGACCTCTACTCCGCACACCTGAAAGTAATAAAAAAACACATCATTTAAAAATCATCACTTCTACATAACATAAGGGTATATTTACATCCAAAACAAAAAACACCTGAAGACAAACAGTGCCTCGTAGGCGCACCTTAAGCTTAAAATCTAATTGACGAAGCCCAATAACTAACCACAGAACAACTAAATGACAGGCGAGATAATTATTTCCAAGTATATAAATCAGTGAATTCTATTTTCAAATTATCTTGCGGCGCTCGCGTCGTTCCTAATTCGAACAAGCCTATAATTACGCGGCGTCTGATTGGTCAGAGTCGTCGCTAGTGGCGACATCTTTTATTTGCCAAAACGATCTATTTGTTACCGGACTTATGTAGGATTAGCGCTTGCGCATTAGAGGTATAAAGTGAGAAAAGGTTTTAAGTCGCTTTGTTAGTTTTTTTAAACACAGATAATCCTGTTTGTTAAGCTGTTTTTGTGATTTGTCTTTTTTGGAGTTATTTAGATATCGTTAAGCGCTAAGTATCTTTTTTGTGTCTGTTATTTATTATTTATTTATTTATTTTGTGGCATTGGAAGGCAATCGAGCTCACAGGCCACCTGATGGTAAGTGGAAACTGTGACCCATACACATTCGCATTCACAAGACTGCAAAAGCACTGACAACCCTGAGGACTAAGATGGAATGCCTCTATGCTAGTCATTTCACCGGCTGTCTTATCCCCAAACCAGAACACAACAATGCGAACACTGCTGTTTGGCGGTAGGTTAATGGATAAGACGGTGGTACCAACCCGGACGGACCCTGCACAAGGTCATCCCACAAGTAAGTAAACATAAAATTTATAGTATATTTATTAGATTTATATTAGAATGTAAACTTTCTAGGATTTCATTAAATTACCAATGAAACAACTATGTTAGTTTAGTTTTTTACTACGAGTAGTTCAATAATATCGAAATGGACTGCCGGCTGAACAATTAAAAGACAAGAGCAGCAGCTTCGAGATGTGGTGAGGATGGCCACTTACAGAAGCCAATGGAAGCTAATCGTTCTTTTCAAAACTTAGAACGTCCAATAATCATGATTTTCAGGCATGAAGACGACCAGAGAGAGAGAGAGAGTTCAATAAGGTTGCAGGTTTAAAAAAAAGATGACTTAGGCCAATTCGGCTATTGGTACGCTAAACTTATCTATTTTTAACCTAACACAACTTTTATAACGTTTGTTTTCCCTGTTTGTTCAGCGTTATACACATAGCGTTGTAAATCATGAGCCCGGGCGATTTGTTCCCACAGGCCGCAGCGCGATTCATCACTGCCGGATGCGGACTCGCTTAGTTATTCGCTTGACACGGATCATGGGACCTACGCTTTTGGGTGTGACACTGGCTTTGAAATCCAATGGGAGACGTATTCTTTTAAGATATCAGAGTTGATGGTAGTGTTCAATTATTGGATTAAGAGTCTGAGAATATCTGGGGACTATGTCACACCAATTGACCTAGTCCCAAACTAAGCTCTAGGCTTGTACTATAGGTACTTGACAAGGATATAAATACTTATATAGATAAATAAATACTTAAATACATAGAAAACATCCATGACTCAGAATAAAATATTCGCCTTCATCACAGAAATATCTGCCCTTACCGGGATTTGAACAGGACCGCTAGCTTCGTAGGCAGGGTCATTACCAACTAGGCCAGCGCGTCGTCATTTGCGGTGGCAGTCTTAAGATTCTAGTCATGAGAATGCATATGAGTCACAGATTCAACTTACCATCTGATGGCCTGTGTGCTCCGCCTTTTTAATGCCATTTTTAAAAAAATAGGGTGAAGGAACCGGTAATGGACAAGGACCAATAATAGACGCTTGATTCTTATTTTACACAAGATAAGGGTTATTCATTTGTTTTGCAACAATCAATTTAGGACCGTTGAAATTTGAATGAAGGGTGAAGTGTCCATTACCGGTGCCTGTCAGCTAAAAGTGTCCATCATTGGTGCAGTCACTTTCCGAATGCTTAATGTGTTGTTGATAATGCTATTTACTTTGAATGTTTGAATTTGTCTTGTCTTAGTAAAATTATAGTATCTTTACATAATTTCGTGTAATTTTAAGGTAAGGAAGGAAATGGATTTTTTGTTTCATAATCGTTTTTCCTTTTAAGGATAAAATCTTGTTTAATTACAGTAGCTATATTAATACTACATAAAAAAATAAAGTGTATATTAATGCGATTTTAATAATTAATTTACAAGTAACAGAATAGAATTTACTATTTCTAAGTAACATAGGCATTTATCCAAGACGATGAGGAGAAAGTGGTATGAATAAGTTGGTACCAATCAGACAAAATTCTGAAATAATAACACATTTATAATGTAATATTACTGTTAAAATACCACCTTTTTAGAGATATGTGTTGTATATAGTAAATTTAACAACAATCGTTGTCACAAACAATGAAGCTCTTAAGCCCAACGATACTGTATAAAATCTCCCTAAACACCAAACCACAGACTAAATGATTCCAATAAAGTGGAAACTACTGATAACGCAGTCCCCAGAGATCGCAGCATCTTTTACTGTTCGGCAGATTGCTCTAGATGATCCCAAATGCTCTCTGGAACTCTATAGAGTTGTTAAACCGTCAAAACACGTGTTATATTGGGAATGTTTATTTATTGCATTTGTTGTAGCTTCCTGTTCGCTAATTAATTTATTGTGGCAGTTTATAAATTAATGGTTGGAGTTCTTGTTAAATTTATGATTTAAAGATGTAAGCAATGGAGGCATCCATTGCTCATATTTTAGTCGTAAATTCTGTCCTACTTAACGTCTAATTATACATTTGTACAGAGCGGTGTTCATGTAATCATGTTACATTAGACATTACTTTTGAGTAAGCAAACATTATTTTAAATTACTTTGCAAAAATGTTACACCGTCGGCTGCTTATTGAATTGTTTTTAATATCATCTCTTAAGATCTGGAATCGCAATATGATAGCCTATTACTACACCTAAGTATATAAAATCGTTTCGTATGCACATTAGACTTCAAGTTATGTCTTTTTCTTGTCAAAGCTAGATAAAACGGGATATGGCGATAAAAATAAAATATTATTAAAACCTTATAATAAATTGAAACGTCTTGTGTGAGAACCTTATACGCAGTTGTTTTTAAAAGTATGTAACCTACAAATATCTAAAAAAAACTTGATCACCAGAGCCCTTTCTCTACTTTATTGCGAATATTCAGCGGTGGTTATAACAGCTCTAGTAACCTCGACTGGGTCCTGCGTAATACTTTACGGTATGGGGCGAGACAATATGGGTTGCTCATAACATTACTCCTGCGGCCCCGTACCACGAAACCTCTCTCTCCGCCCAAACCAGTCCAAACCCATACGAAAACTTCCCCAACTGTCGCGAAATCCAACTACGTTCGATACCGCAGTACAGGCCCGTGTACCAAGCAACTTTAAATTGGGTAATTTTCGACGTTTTCATAAGGAATGTGAGCGATATAAAATTTAGCAAAAATTTCGTGGTATGAGGGATTTTTTTGGTAAAGTTGCCGTTCATTTTGAGCTCTGATGCTGAATTAATTTAGACGTGTAAATTTCATTACAAGGCCCATTGTGAAGGTGTTTAAGAAGCATCAGGTTTTTAAAAATGTATTCACTTTTAAGAAACACCGCGTAAATAGTTAATAAGTAATAAGTAAATGTTATTAAAATTTAAAGTCAGATTGTTTCAGCAAGGAAGTCAAGCAAGGGTCATCCGAGTTCATAAATATGTGTACACTTTAGTACCTTGTCATATTTAAACTACCGTAGGTATATGAATTTTCTCAGCGATTAAGGAGACGGTACCTATCAAAGTATGAACATATATTTTTGAACTCGCTGTATAAGGGTGCATATTTTTCAAAGAAAGTTCAGTAATTGTATATATTTTTTTCGTTATTAATCACACTACCTGCAGTTAAATAGTAATGAAACTACAAATCCACCCTAAGCTTTTATTAGATTAAAAGTAGGTACGAGTACTTCTACAGTAATCAAAAATAACTATGTCCACTTTTACAAATTTACGGTTTTTTTTGGTTTAAAAGTCTTCATTTACTTTAATCTATAACTATAGTACCTACTACATATAGATCAAAGCTACCGTCGGCCCACGCGCATCAAACTAGTCGTTAATTATTTATTCCAATCACGTCTCGCTTGCTTATTCATACATTTGTTTGCTTAACCTACACATTGTTATTGTTCGGCCTAAAAAAACATTTTACAACCTTGTATAATACCACCACCACTCATTCAAAATTAACATCTTCAACACTTTCAGAAAGTTCCTTTTACAACGACATAATTTCAATTAGATACGAGTTATTGAGAGTTATAGTTGAAAAATTGCGGCCGGTTCAAATTTACATAGAATAAGATGCGCGCGCGTTTAATTAGGCTGCGTTTGCGATGGATAAATCATCACTGATGACGTCAGTCAGTCGGCAAACTGTCACTCTCATTTCTTCATGATTTTATGGAAGTAAGATGTTTGGTCTCGACGCATTGCATCTTGTCAAGTTCAGAATTTATATAATAGTCTAACCAGTAACCATTGTCCATTTATATACCTATAGCTATTTGATTCTACAATAAAGACGCGAACAACAACTTTGAAACATTCAATTCATTAGGAAAAACCTTTTATAAAAAATATTAAATTATTACCACTAGATTCTTAAGTAAGGATCCAGCATATTGTAAAATAAAATATGTTTTTGTCAGATTAGTTTTCAAAGGAAATAATTTTTGAATCTATGTATTACTTTGTAATAATTAAAAATATACAGTCTGACCAGCGAGTCGTGACATTAGCATTTTGTTCTAATTCTTCCTATTGCATCAATTTTATCTATGAAATGAGCTGTCACACTGTAAGTCCGGGCGATTCCGTCCGGAAACTCCGGATTCTTTCGGAAACGGACATTTTTTTGGAATAAAAGTATACTATGTCATTCTCCGGAGTTCAAGCTATCTGTATACCAAAATTCATGTCAATTGGTTTAGAGGTTTAACTGTGAAAGCGTTACAAACCAACAGATTTGTCTTTGTAACTTAAATATTAGTAAGGATTTAATAAATATATGGAATAATAAATCATTCACATATAAAGACGCTATTGCACATTGGATCAAGATTAATATGAATTAGCTTTAAATTCAAAACAAGAACTAAACGGTTGACGAGTGAGAGGGAACATGCGCCGGCGCAATGACCCTGAGATCTTTAACAATATACACTCTAGGGCAATGAAAACGGGTCATTGATTACGTAAAGTTGTAGGAGCAGTGACCCGTTTTTATTGCTATTCATTGTATTACATATAAGTATAAATACTAGGGAATGCAATTTGACCGATTATTAACCGTGTTTGTATGAAAATAACCGGTTAAAACCGGTTATAACCGGTTATAACCGGTTATTTGCGTTCCCAAATAAATACGCATGATCGTATTAAACCAGCATAAAGGTGCTGCACTAATAATATTATTGAAGTGATTTTTAATGATAAATGTATTAAAACAATGAATACGGCTGATGACATAATAACTTATTTAAATATAGAAGAAACTTTTAAATCTAGAATTGTTTATTATATTTTCTAGCGTTGGGAATTACTAGCCAATATGCGTATAATTTGTATTCTTTTTACCATTGTTCCGTACCCGTCTCTAAGTTTTTTGTTTATATTGTTTAATAATTATCCTATTTGTCTTTCTTCCCTTTTTTGCTTCTATTCAATGCAAAATTACTAAATCGCAATAAAAATTACTTTCTTAAATCACTGTCTATCTTAAATTACTATGCGTTTAATTGAAGATTTTGCTCGTGCCATGTCGGCCTCGGATTGTTTTTTAATTTGTGCCCGGCAGCCTTTGCCACATCAATCAAGTGTGTAAGCCGAGTTTATAGAGACCGCATTCGACTCGCTGCAGAATAAGTTTCTAAAATGCTACATCTATTAAGTACCATAGTGATTTATAGAACTGAAAATCTTAATCCTATTGAAAAAGCTAAACAAGACAAATTCATAGCTAAACTTGATCATAATAATCGAACTAATACAAATACAGATAATGTTGGAGTCTTTATAATCGATGCAAGAAAGGCAAAGCATGCTATAGGTCAACTTAAAACAGAAAACACGATGAGCGATAAAAACACGAGTGTGTTTATGCAAAAATAAGCCCACCCAACAATAAAGAAAATGATAAACTCAAGCGCCAACTTAGCCGATCAATTGAAGTCTCCACAGTTGCATTGTACTATAAACGCATTCAGTAATTGTTAGCTCTGATACCCACATAGATAACCGGCAGTTTTGAACTGGTTGGATTTAATTTAATGTTCGGAGCGCCCTTGAGACGGCTCAGATTAAGGGCAGAGATGTGTTAAATGTTAGTGCAGATGATGTTTGTACTGTGTAAGAAGATGCAATGGTTTGAGAGACAAGTGAGCTCACGTTAACAATTCTACTTAGTTTAAAATAGGTAAGTAAAGCTATCAACGAAGTAAAATCAATACGTATTAAGTAATTAGGGTGAAGAAATAGTTTCTTTCAAGCCGTGACAATGAAACTCAACGGTTAAAAGCACCTTCTACACCATATAGGTAATAGCGATACATTTAGTAAGAGCGCATTTTGTATCTGCACCTTGCTTTCAAATAAAAACTCGAAACAATTACACCGTCAGGTAAAAACGCCACAAGCGCCAATTGGTACTTAATCAAATTTTCACGTTAACCCATTAGTCACAGAGGTTAAATTAGAACGTGACGGTGGTGGCGTTATTGATAATGTTTTAGAGACGACATGTGGCATTCCGCTGCAAGTTTCTTTGCTCACATGCATTTTCATGGAATTGTCCGCGTTTTTCCGGCACCTTACAATTGCATGTCTCGAATTCTAGAAAGCTATACGGGATAGATATTTTTTATTGGCATCGCAGTCGGCTAGTCGGCGCTAACTATGTTAATTGACATTTATATAATTAAAGATTAATTGCACTGTTGCAATCTGTCTCAGACATTGTATGTAATCAACCGTAATATACACCAGGACTTTAATCAGATCTTCGTTTACAATATTATAGAAAAATATTAGTCCAATTGAACAAACTATGGCTATAAATAAAAAGAGTTTTATGCGGTAAGCAGAGGCTGCGAAGTTCTAAGAGAGTTCTAAGAGTTGAAAATTCTTCAAGTTATCCGAGAAGTTAGCAGGTGCGGTTACATACAACTTCTCAGAGGGCTTGCAATTTAATTATTGGATCTACTTCACGTGAAACCTCGAGTTCAGATTTAATGTAAATTGTGCTGCAAATAAATCGAATTTTCCGCAAAGATTTAGGTTTCCGGCAGCAATTTGTAATTGTAACAAAATCCTTTAATCCTAAGCCTGCATCGTTAGCGACTGCAACTTCTGCCACTGCACCAACAAGATCCAATTAATTAATTTAAATTTCAAACCTTACATTATTAATCATAAAAAAAACTGATACTTAATCAAACATGTTCTCACTAACTTCGTCATCAACCATCTTGTCACTAAAGTCATCAGAATCATTCACACGCGTAATAAGCACAGTTTTCCCACACTCAGACGTTAAAAGCGAATCGGGATCCTTAAACACGGCTTATGGTCGTTTGGAGGTTACTAGGCTTGCCCAGGACCGGTTTGTCACATGGCCTGAACCACGTGCGGCCTCCGGAATAAACTCCAACTCGTATATATACCTGATACATATGTATGAGATATAGACACGCCATTCTTTAGTTAGTTTGTTACCATGCGGAGTGGTAACGATATATTAGAATTTTTAGAAAATTGTGGTTGTGTTGAAATAGGTAGAAGTTATTCACATTAGTATGTTGAATACCTCAATTGAATAGTAAATAAAACTACGAACCATTTGTTGCACAAGAACTTATAGAATTTAAATGCCAGATGAGTCTATTTGATAAGGTGTGTCTTTTCAAAGACGAACCACCGATTTTCTCAGTAAAAAGGAATCCATTGACATCTGTAGCTTTGTGGTGTCCTGGTTTCAAATGCGGTTTTAGTAAAAGAGAAAATCATTAGAATTAGAATTAATTTGAATTAAACCAATCACCTGTTAATTTCAAGAAGTAAAGTTGCTAAGTATTGATTAGGGGAAAATCAAAGGTGGTTATTATTTGCAACTAAGTGAACTGTTGAAATTAAAGACATAAAATTAGTTTTAGGTCAAAAAGGCAACCACAAGGCTCTTAGACTTTATAAACACCTGGTATTCAGCTTGACGTAGACTACAAATCATTGCCAGAACACTGTTCCTCCTCCAGAGAAACCTAAAAGCCGCTAATATCCGAGCGCTGGCGTATTCCCTGGTCAAATAAACTTGAATGCTTAATTAAATGAAGCCTCGGAGTAGGTATATTTTGATCAAACTGTGGCAGAAGTTCAAAAACAAGGCCCTGGGTAAGTCGGCACGCACGAGGGGGGTGGGGTGGAACCACCCCGACTCTAAACTTATCGCATTATTCAAGCGAACGCGACTCTTGAGTAATTTTGAAATATTACAATTTTCAAGCCGCACCATCGCCCGCTGCGTGCTCAGCAACTACATTTTCTTAAAGGTTTTTTGGGGAAACCGTTTATGTTGGAATAACTCAAGAAATTAGGTAAAAAGTTACTAAAATGAGGTCACACTAAAACTGTTAAGCCATATTTTTATGACTGTTGAATATCGAATTCCATTGTAATTAGCTAGTAATTAATGATAATATTATGTGTGATAAACTGGTGATAGTAAAATAGTCATTAATTCTTCGCATTCAAACATTCACTATTTGGAAACGAAACGAAAGTCGAAGTTATGGAATATATCTAAGGATCATAAATTTGTATTTTAGACCGTACAGGAAGAAGATTCTACTCTTAATATGTCTGTAGTTCTTCTTAATATCCATTATTCAATTGAATACATTTTTAAAAGACCTTCCATCAGTTGTCTTTAGAAACTGACAGTCATCCATTAATTGACTTTGAAATGTAATATTAGCTATTCATTGACGATGAGCTTCAATGGACTCGATAATTAACTATTAGCTAAGAGTTATTAACTGCACGGTTTAATAACACCTTAGATACAGTTAAAGTGTTGATCAAAGTAATTAATAGAAAGGTAAAATGTAAATAATTCCTAGTAAAAATGTCGGAACAATTACAGTTCAAAATGTAAAGGAAGTAACATCTGCAGAGGATACTTAAATATTGACAAAATCAAAAAAAGCTGATGAATAGAAACGGTAGTTTTAGGTAACTGTAACAAATTAGCTTTGTTTAAAATATAAACAGAAGCCAAAGCAGAACATGTGTCAGGACTCTAAAATATCAAAATTCTCGAAATCAGTATCAATGTAAATACTAGCGCCTTGAGAGCTTGCACAAAACGCTTGCATTCATCCATTGTGATGCAAAATAGAGAAAAGATGCAAATAAAAACTGGAGATCCGTTATGTTTACAATATCTTAAGGTCCGTTAAGTCGTAAAAATTGCGAAGAAAGGTCTAAAACATGCATCTACGGAAACAATGTAACGGGACAATGGAAGTTGCACAAATTGACAAAGGACGTTTAGACAAAAGCTCTTACAATTCACCTGCTAAGTAAGCAGGTAACCGATTATTATGCTAATGCTTTGACAATGAATTAATACGGACCTATAATGTTTTGGAGAATTGTGGCCAAAAGCTACGAGAACAACACCTTGAGGTAATTTATGGTTCTATTTGTTGGGTTCATACAAAACTTCGTTTCCGTGTTCTTTATCGGTATTTGCTTATCATTATTCTATACCGCTCTCAAACTCAATGTTTTCGGGAGGAAAATTGTCATCGTTATTAACTTCAAATCGTTTAGCGTCATAATTGGTGGTAGCTGATTGATCCTAATCTGATTACAGTTTATTAACCTGTCCCATAATTGTATAATTAATATTATTTGTTCGCGGCTCTGTTCGTCGACCAGATGTGTGAAGTTTACGATAGCTAATAGAGTTTATGGCTTTTTTATTGACAATAATGTTCTCTTGATTCCGACGTTTACGACCGCCTCATTCATTATCGAACTGCTGAGGTCATAACATTTGTAAATCATGGAAGGATGATATATGTTCTAGTGAATGTTACCGTCAGCTCGTGCCTTCTATTTAATACCTGTTTAATAGTAGCCTATGACGTCATTAATTTTATCTATGCAAATAAACCATCCTGTAGTTAAAATTTATGCGTTCCTCGAACTACAATTAATTAACTACGAATTTTTATCTAGCTCTGTCTGCTATGGGGAATATAATCGATAAGAATGGGCAGGTATATTATGCCAACGCAAGGTGGTAACATGACTTACAATGCTTATGGTAGGTCTGTTTCCAGGAACGGACTTTTTATAAATTACGGATATGATGCATTAGCGAATAGGTAACGAGCCGAAGGGAATACAAACGACACTCGGCCGCGCTCGAACAATTTATAGCCTATACGATAATTATGCGGATTTAAAGCTGAAGTTCGGTGCTTTACGTTCGCTCCTACGGTTCTTTACGGTTTCTAACAGCATACAATTTTGCATTTTGTTGCTGAAACGGTAAGATTGATACTGCGCGATCTGGCGTACGGCCGCGAAACAATTGGCTATTTGCTTATTCCAGAGCGGCGTCGGGACAGTCGCTCGCCACGTTTGAAGTGACTGCAATTTGTCTCCACCAACGTATTTCAAGTAGATATGATCGTGTGTACGACCGATGCTTGCATAAATTTCTCACTAACAGATGTAGGTTTTTTGCGTGCTCCGCGCGGGAGGTACCCGTTCACCTGTTACTCCGTAATGTTTGACGCTTCGTATCGATTTTTTGCTGAAATTAAAAGTTCGATAGCGCCCGATCGGCCGTACGTGAGGGGAATCGGAGAAGACAAAAATTGAATTACGCGAAACGTTTCCAGATAATGCTGCGTAAAGCCAAAGTGAATTTAAAAATGTAATTCACTTGCACGCTAATTTATGACCATGTGTTTACATTTTAATTTACCTGGGCATTCTTGGATAGCACGCTGCGAGAGTTAGACTACATAGCTTCTTTTACAAAAACGCAAGATGAGGTTTTCTGTAAATGTGATCGACGTACAAGGGTATTAAAGCAAAAACGTCTGAATAAAATCGTTGAAGTTCACGCCTCGATGAAATTACCTAATAAGGTTTAATTTTCAAAAAACTTTGAAACTTAGACTTGAGTCAAGATTACTGACTTTAAATGGCATCGGAATACAAGCCTTGTTTAAATAAACTTGATAAATAAACATGAACTTTAATCAAATTCGATAAAGGCAGATGCGCGGGCGCTGCTCTTTTATGGCAATAACGACTGCGACCGGTAGCGGGTCGCGCTGACACTTGTCCCCTCGCGGCAAAAAGGCAACTATTGCAGGAATTACTCATTAACTTATTAAGATGATAATTTATTACCGTAAGGAGCACAATTTCATGCACACCATAGAAGACGGTAGCCAATTTATTGCAGTTTTTATCCGTCTAGATGATGAAAAAACAATAAGAAGGGTAATAATAAAATTAGCAGAGTTATCGATTGTGTGTTTTGTCTGAATAGCTGTTGATAAATGGAGCTGTATTAATGGGTTAGGAGTTAGAGCGGCTTGACACGCGAAATAAACAAGCGGATCATATAAACAACTAAGTGGTGCAAGAGGTGATGTAAATAAAGAAGAAAATCGAACGTTAATGTTTCAATATCGTTAATAAATTGGTAATAAATTTGATGTTCTAGAACAGTACTCAAGTATAGAATATAACTTATGTTACCATAATCTAAGTCGGAGGAAAATCAGATCAATCACAAGAGTTACAAAATGCTGATAGTAATTCCGCTCTCATGTTTCTGGAATTACAGTAAAAAAAGTGGCAATTTGAATTAAATTTCATACTTATGTGAACTCTTACATAAACTTTCCTTAGTTATTGAAAAATACTTGTTGTAATATGTGAAGTTCTCTGATAAATTTATGTATTTTAATGAAAACCATGGATGCCTATCGAAGCAAATCCAGGTTTTGTTTCACAAATTTCCATATAAATCACAGGAAATACAAATGCAATAGTTCTATCAATCAAGCTGAAGTCATTGTAATGGGATTCTATAATCCTCACAATGATTTTAACGTTAAACGACTAAAATAGAATGCAATTTACCCACGAGTATAAAAAATGCAGAAACTAGAATGATTGACAATGATAATCACTAACTGAAACTTCATGAAAATGAATATTAAGATGTACTTGAAGTAGAAACAATTTACAGCGAGGTCAATAATGAAGTTTCTGATGGTTTTAAAGAATTTAATGAGATTTGAGCGAAAACAGCAAAACAGGATTTATCTGACTCATTTGTACGTCGTGGGTTAAAAATTGCAGAAGGTACATCAGTGAATAATAAAAGAGATTGGGATCTAACGAGCCGGCTGATGGCATGAGTGGAATCTCAAACAGTTTCTCTCGGTGAGTCTTGTTGATTCTGTTTTTTCTGCTGATGAGGAAGTTACTGATAATACTTTAAAATCGGGAAGCGACACGTCACAGGCGAGATTAAAATTACAAATTTTGGAACAACATGTCCGCTTGCCGTTGGTACTCGTGACTTTAATTTGTTTTTGGATATTGTGTGGTGTGGAATATATTGAATTATTGATGATTTATAATGACCATATTTTTTGCAGTTAAGGTACCTACTCGGACCTGCGGAGGATAAAGCGGAATATGTGAAAGGATGTGTTATGAGGAAGTGGTCTTATAAAAGCGTTTCATATAATTATTAGATTTAATCGATTTACCCCGTGGTGTGGTTGCCGGGTTAGAATAGTGCCACTCCATGTCTTCCCGTGGATGTCGTAAGAGGCGACTAAGGGAATATAGGCTTGTAGTACTGTTAGGCGATGGGGTTGCAACCTGTCACTAATACGCTGGTCTGGTAGCCTATTTGTGCAAATTGTGGTTACTGAATTGTCAACGGCTTTTTGAGGTTGTAATTCTGTAGCTCTCCCTGCCCCACTCTGGGATTACAGGCGTGAGGGTATGTATGTAATCGATTTATTTAACAAAATATGGTTGAAAAAGGATATCTAATATTTTCTGTTTTTTATTGCAAACATGGACATACAGTTCTCAAAAATAATTTGGTTCATATGGGTCCTAAGTGGGTATGGCAAAATTGCTTGATTGTTTTTAAGAAAATATCGAAGAACAACCAAAGTGTATACTTTTATTTTTAAAGGTTTTAAGTTAATATTTGTAACAAGCTGTCTTTTAGCTTGAACTTTGTTAAATAATACTAACGTTATTTTATTTAGTATTGTTATTGGTTGAAAGTGGAAGGGTCCACACGGCAAGCGTCTCAAAGGCAGACCTCATACGAGATGGGTAGACGAAATAACAAAAATAGCTGGACCCGGCTGGGCGCAAATAGCTCAAGACAGAGAAAATTGGAATTCCTTAGAGGAGGCCTTCACCTTCACCTGAGGAGGAGTTCTTGCATCAAAAATATCTTTAATAAAATATTTCTTACTTTTTACTTTGTAACATACTTACTTGCAAGAAATAAAAGGCTTTTTATTTTTATTTTATTTATTTTATTATTGGTTGATGAGGTTGAACTGTAGGTATATATTTTTTTATAATGAAAAAATATCATGAATAATTTCACAATATATTTTTCTTAAACAAAATATAAAAAATTATAATACTGCAACACTAAAGCGCATTGTGAAATTAATCAGTTATACGTTATTTTTCGTCGACGGTTAGATAATAGTTTTCATAAAACAATTTATTTGTTGATGTGAATAGCAAATGTGAATGCAAACATCATTTACCCACCTTTTTAACCTAAGTCTGGTCCTCATCATGCCATATTGGTGTAAAAAAAAAACAGCAATTACGTAATACAAATAATGAAAATCTTCGCCCTATAGTAAATTTCATAAATAGGTTTCTTACTCAAATATTTTCTACTATTTTCATTATCAATAACTGTTTCTAAACAAATAAAAACAATAATTTACAATTTATTGCACATTTTAAGATGATTTATTGACTTAACAGTTACTAAAATTTCTTCCCAACACCTTTTACTGTCTCGGGCAGTACTAAAATTTTATGACTTAGTCGGGCGCGTCGAGCTAAATTCACCGCTACTTTCTGCACTTTAAGGTTGATATTAGAACTTTTAGAGACTCCTTACGGTTACAGTGTAAACATTACGCACATTTTTTTTCTTAAAAACCCATTTTGAATAAAACTATGTGAATTATAGGATGATTATTTTATTGTTTTCATGAGTTTATTATTTATTACATTTTTAAATAATGAAGTTGTTTTGTGTTTTACTTAATTTATTAAGGAATATAGACTACTTGAAATATATTTTAGTAAGAAAATGTTGGAAAAATAAGGTCATAGATTTATTTTCGCCAAGAGTTCGTTCACCATTTCAAACCTCGTTTCTACCAACCTTCCTATGATATTATTTAAAGTTTGTTATTACAATACTAACCGGAAAATTTCAAGGAAAATAACGGTACATTTCTCACAAAAAAATAACGTTTATTTACCATTTTTTTCCTTAGTAAAGATCTGCGCGAATTCGCGCTAAAACCGCCACCATCGTCCAATAAAACCTCTATTTCGATTTCCTCAACAAATTTTCCCATTCACTACGAAAAACCCTATCAAGAATTTCGTGCAAACCCTACCGCTACCGGTAACCGAGAGCTTATAAACTTACCCAAAGCCTGGCCCGACCGGAGGCATCCACTAATCACAAATTCACAATCACGTGTATACCGGCACGTGTCTCTTGTTTATAGGTGGTGTGGTTACGCAACGCGTAGTCGCGGAGACGCGCGTGAGGCGAGTGTGGCCGATGATGGTTTACGAGCCCCCCGCCTGCTCGCGCCACAGCCACAGCGTCGCGCGTCGCGGCGGCGCGCCGCTACCACCCTCGCCAAGCTCACCATTGACGTACAGAGAGAACGGTTAATTGGTGATAGAATTGTAGTGTCCTTAAGTTTTGTGTATCAATGCACCGGTGCAGTGGTGGGTGGGATGTTACTCTACTTCGCGGGTGGAATGTTACTACTAAAAACTGAACAAGTCTCAGGCTTAATATTGATTTTGAAAGTTAGACAACGTCCTTAAGACGATTAGAAAACAAAATTAAAAAAATCAAAAAATTATATCTATTTATTTATTATCTCGTAATGAATGATTGATTCCTATTTTAGCATTGTTACATCATACTAACTATACAGACGTCTATAAACCTATATTACGACATCATGCGCGTGCGCAGATTGCTAACGCCGTCGTCTGTCTGCGCCGAAAAACTCTATAAGAGTCGTGCAACTGTAAATTTCTCTAGCGCCACTTGCCATTCAATGAATACAATGCTAGGTTATTGATTATTTATGATCCGACTTGCCATAAAGGAGAGTATGGATATTCGGGCTTAAATATTATATAATGTGTGTATATCTATACCTACATGGTTCTTTGCGACTTCCTTTCGGTAAATGCCTCGATGAATGTTAAAAAGCGATGTATCGTTAGTATGGTATTTCACCTATGGGACTTAAAGGTTATATAAGAACCTCGAGGATCGCTCAGTCCTGATTAGTCCGGTTTTAAAAGCTTGCTATTTCTTAGAATTGTTGTTTAAGTAACCAGGTATAGTTTAAATGCTGTTTTATTTTAATTAGTAAATATTTTTTTTGTCTTATGCTGTGCTCAAGGTTATAGGAACATGGAAATTCTGTATTATAAAGTCGTCGATGTAAATGTTTATTAATTCATACATACACTTACGCCATCACTCCCAGAGCGGGATAGGCAGAGCTACAGAATTACCAAAAAAACACTAAAAATTTGTTGTTTATTCTGTACCACATTTGGCGCAAACTTAATTATGTGTTTTGAAAAATTCTTAGAAAACGAGTTATTTAAAATGTGTTTCAAATGTACAAACGAATTCCATTCCATTTCTATGAAGACGACATGGTAGCAAATTTGGTAGTCACCTTGCCCATAAATATTGAGGTCCCGGGCTCAATTTCCGGAATGGGAAAATTATGTGATGGACGTCAGTATTTATCCCTGAGTCTTGGATGATTTCAGTTTATAAGTTTTCTTACCTTACGCATAATTCAATCCTAGAGCTTAGTTTGGGATTAGATATACCTAGGCATGTCAATTGATGTCAGATTTTCCTCTGATATTTATTTATTTAGTTGAATGTAAGTTATACAGGGTCGGCAGTAATAATTTACTTTGAAAAACGCCATTGATATTTTGCAGATGGTAAGTACTAACTACCACTAACTAATTAGGTAGTGGACCCTACATCAGGGTGGTTATAATAATATACGGTAATACAGCATTGATTCAGAGGGAGTATTCTATCAAAGTTATCAGGATCTAAGTAAGACGTCGTCTTACCATCAGGTAGTCAAGGTCAACTCAAGGCAGGTGAGAGGTGAGCTTTTGACTTTACAAGCCATATAAAAAAATAGTTAATTTTTTTAACTTCCCCACATACCAGGTAGTAGTTTGACAAAATATTTTTAATTCATTTATGTCTTTTAAAATACAGCACTGATTAAATCGTAAGGAAATTAAAAATATATGTTGGTATATCTTGCACAACTGTGTTTTATATTAAAAAAAACAGACGAAAATTACCTTGAAAATCTTTATCCTGTTTTTGTTTTGTTACATAGAGTCATCAATATCATCATTGCAGTCTTTGTTACCATTTCATCGCTTTTGGGGTATAATTAAGTACCTACAAAGGACTTGGTAGATCTAGATCATACCTACTGTAGAGCGATTGCAATCATTCCTTAAACAGCAAAGATTAAACACATAAAAAGTCACACAAGAATAGTTTTCCTGTCAAAGAATATACAATGTGTGTAGTTGTTACACTATTCTCACTCTTAAACTTAGAGAACTTTACTGATAAATAAATAAATGCTCACTTTTAAAGAACAAACTTGTTTAAATTTTTATGTAATAATCGGTGTACATAGCACTGATGAATAAACGTCAAACATTAGTCGAAAAAGACCGAGTAGGTACCTATTTAGACATGTTTTCAACGTTTTTGCTTACCCTAATCTGTCTTGTGATCTAAGTGATGAAACTATATGCATGTTTCAATAGATGTCCTTTTCTATGTAATGACACTTAAAGTGACACACACAATGATACTTTTATTACGTTTATTTTCCAAAATTACTTATGACAAACTCACAACATTTATTTGACAAAAGCACACTACACAAGCACACCAAAAACATAAACACACATTAAAAAAATATATATATTAAAAGAATAGAATGTAAAGATATTTAAGTAGC
The DNA here is from genome assembly GCA_927399475.2 of Acleris emargana. Lineage (NCBI taxonomy): Eukaryota > Metazoa > Arthropoda > Insecta > Lepidoptera > Tortricidae > Acleris > Acleris emargana. The sequence goes on along the minus strand of OV656844.1, from coordinate 2,910,594 downwards.
GAATTTAGAGACCTTGCGTTGCGCTGTACCTAGAATGGCATGGAGTCAAAAAGGACTCAGCTCAGCATGTGATGGCAGCCCGAGTCGCAGCACTGGTTTTTAGGTGAACCCTGGTGTATTTATTTACTTGTAATTGCTAAAAGCATATAAAAAGGTATATCTGTTACCGTCTTACATTGAGTTACACACTGCAAAAAATCTTGCGAAAAATATGTCTGACTTTTGTCTTCAAGGCGTTTAGCGCAATGTGCTGCATATTTCGGGGTCTTATAATTCAAAACAGTAAAAAGGTTAAACGACCTATTTTGCAATATTGTTGTGGCAATAAAAATAAATTGGTTTGTTAAAACTTCAATATTCACGTTGAAATTATCAATTAGTTATTAGCTACAGTAGATACCTACTACAATCACTGAGTGACAAGAGATTTCAAAGCCCACCGCGCAGGTACAAATACCCTAACCGTTTGAAAAGAATACAAGCGTTTTGAACCCACCAATGGGAGCCGTTTGTCTGGCCGCCATGTTGTTTCCCCACCCGTCCCGCCGCACAGACGGGCGCAGACGTCAGAGATGAATCGCAGTTGGGATGCTGTAGGTATATCAAAGCGATTATAAAAAAGCTTTAGGTATTTATATTTTAAAGTTGTTTGACATAATAATAATTTTGAAAAGAAGATAGTTATAGTGGATATTTATAATATTTTAAGTGTTTTTGTAGTTTTTTTTATAGATAATGTGGGTTTATATTTCTATGACGGAAATCTTACATTAATTATCAAGAATTGAATCTTGAATACGAAAAAAAATGTATTATTAGAGTAGTTAGAGCAAAGGCTCTAAAGCACAATGCTACTTAATTAAGAAGTATAAGGCTCGTGACTTCGTCTGATTAGTAAACTTTTTTTTGCTTGGGACTCCAAGGTGCCTATGTTTTAAACTAAGGATTTGGCTTAATAACAATATCTGTGGGCTAAAACTGTTTAATATTTAGGTATAAATGTAACTAAAATATAGAACAGCACACACCATTTTGTAAAAATAATAATTAAATGCACAATAAAAACTAATTTCGACAAATATACTTTGATTTTTTTTTGATGTATGATCTTCTTTGTAAAACACCTAAAGGTCAAATGAATATCAATATGTACAATTTATTCCACCGTGAAAATAATTTGAAATGGTTTTTATATGATCTAACATGCGCATAATCGTAAAAATATTTTATTTTTCCACTGCATGAGCACGAAAAATATTAATTATTTGGTAAAACTACACAATAGTTTAATTTTACGCCAATCGAGCCATTCGTTACAAGAAATTAACACTGCAAAGAGGAATTACAGCAAGACTGGCGAACATGTCAACCACATAAACTGACATGGACAAGGCAGAATTAAAAATAAAAATCTTGACTTTTCATGTTTTTAACGCATCGTAAAACAATCAAATGTTTTTTTTTTTTTTTTTTTCTTTTATTATTATAAGTAAATATTTTAAACACAAATTTCACTCATAAGGACATAGTTATGAGTGAAATTTGTGTTTAAAATATTTACTTATAATAACTTTTTATTTATTACGTACCAAAAGGCCAAAATGTTCTCAATTTTTAACCTAACAAACCCAGCCAGCCATCAGTGTTTAGCCGCTCCCAGATAATATATCGGCATGGGGTCTGTCTTCATACGGTTTTTTCTGCTTTTACAACCCTACTCCCGCGCATACCGCTTACGCAGCACGCGGAACAGCTGAAGCACACTGTTTAAAAATTGTAGACAAGTTTGTAACCGAAATGATTAAGGGAACTGAAGGGAAGTTTGTTATGTCAGGTAGTCTTAGAATATAACAACACAAACCGTGATAAACCAAAAAACAACCTTTTTTAAATATATATAAAACTTTTATTATAAATGGGAGGTTGGCAATCGATGAAGAATCACAAATAATTCAAAGGATGTAAGGAAATTATCATAATTGAACATAATTCTTCAAAACGCCATCCAAAATTAAATTAGTCAAAAATCCAAGTAGAGCAACTTTCCAGACCACAGCGCTGCACAATTCGCTCGCCACATTCCTTAGCACGTTTCAAGCATGCCGTAAACAGCTGATTTCCCCGATATACTCTCATCTCCTTTATCGCGTAGTAAAACACGTAATAAAACAGAGAAAACTATACTTTACGAGCTCCCACTGGGTTTGCGCGACGGCGTGCGTAACCTACAAGCGGCCATTTCGAGATTTACGATCTGGGAATTGTGTGTTAGAGAGAGATGAGAACATTAGACTCTCCACCGACGGCAAACTTGAGCGAAGCGGCCCGTTGATACTCGGAGGACAAGGCTGGCACAGTATAACCTGAGTAAAACAATGCTTTCAAGATGAAATGAATTAATGTCTGCAATTATAGTAGTAGTAATCAAAAATACGCCGCAAGCCGATTAAATGAATTAGATTGAATATATACTTTTCTATTTACCTTTGACAGTTGTGACTGTATTTGTTTTTTTAATACCAAACGTAATCAATTTATTTTTTAGTTTTATTTAAAATAAATGCTGGATAAGTAACTCGTATTGTTGACAGCATTTATTTACGTCTTAATTTGCATGAAAAGTAAATAAAAATATTTTATAAATTACAAACTGACCGTTAAGTTACATCTGTCTTTTATTATTAAAAGGTACAAACGCAAAATAATATATTTTCTTAAAATCTTTATCATATTTAAACGCCAAAAAAAAAAAAAACAATTTCAGTTACACTTCATCAGGATAGTGATCTTATAATTCTGCGTATACTGTAACCGCGAGCATACCAACTCATTTCTCTACGTCTGTGTGCGTAATTTAAACTATCCGCATGGGACCGATGAGCGTTATAGCTTTCCCTTTTGTTTGGTTAAGTTATGGCTACGTTAGAGTGAGAGGTCGTAACTCGCGGCGTGCGTCTAGAAGTGACATGTTTATGGGCGGTTGCGAGCGGGCAGGGGGGAGCCAGTCTTGAATATGGCGTCGACGAAGAAACACCGGCATGATTTTTCAATTTATTTACTTATTTTTAATATTCAATTTTTTGTATTATTCTGAATGCACTGTTATCTTAAAACCTCCCTTAGATATTTTTTTTTATTTTTTTTGGAGCATAAAAAATGAAGAAACAGTATTCGTAATTCGTATTATGATTTAAAATATCAGTAGATTTACAACTATTAATAATTACGCTCTTTGTAATTAAAACTGATGAAAAATCATCCTTATTGTTATGAGCATAAAAATCATTCCAAGTCTCTGATTAAGGCCGCGTCACATTAAGCGTGAGCTAACAGCTTTCGACGCTATTGTGTCGGCGAAAGTGTATTCTACAGGTGTCAAGCCAGGTGTGACCCGGCCCTAATGCCCTTAGCCCATAAATTAAATGTAGGCACATTCGCGTTGTTGTTAGCTATATTGTAGTAATAGATAGGTCGTCAAATAACTGTATCTAAGTATTTAAAAAACATAAAAAATTCGAAGAGCTAATAAGAATTTGACGAATTTTTTAAAGTAATTAAGTACCTACATGTTTTAATGAAAAAAAAGGTCCTTAGGCCGACCAACAACAAAATTTGTCAATAGAGTATGAACCTTTAGTAGGTAGACAAGATAGAGCCGAATTTCCAATGTCATTGTACCTAATTCGTAAAAAAAAAACAAAATTCAGCCAAACATCTAGGCAGCCACTCTACAATGTTTTGCGACTTGAAGGAGGTTTTTTTAATTTGAATTAAAATTGGCGTAACTAATCAGCATATTGCGTATAATAGCAAGTACCAAGCAATCTCTACTGATAGCACTTAGGCCAACACCTTAGTTTAAAAAGGTTTTGGTGCCACATTCTCCAGAAAACATCTGTCGTTTAAGACATTCCCTCTGACACTTAAGACTCTTTTTTTAATATTAAAGATTCGAGTTATTAACAATCAAATACAATACCTACGTTAGATGAAAAAGTTTGATACAAAATCAGGTTTTTCAGGGCTGTTGTCATCGTCTCTTCACCATCTGTACCATCAGGCAGTGCATAAACAATAGATATTCACTGATACGGTATGTTGCCAACAGTCTACACTGCCTTGCTACCTCGCTATACCTACATAGAAACTTCACATCTGCGAAAACAGCCAAGTTGAGAAAACCCTTTTTAACCAACTCCATTGGTAACTATACCTACTTCTTTTGATTAGGTAACCAATTCAATATAAACAAAGCAAACCACGTGGCTCTGCTTAAGATCCAATCAAAACTATTTCAGCTAAGTAGTAGGTACCTACCTCAAAAAAAGAAGTATAACTTACTATACCGTTCTCATTCTCACTTGCCTAATAGGCATAGTAAATAGCTTTCTAACCTCAATATTAGCCTTTTTTGGGTATGGTCTGACCAAAAAATATCCAAAATGTTTTCTCAGTTTACTTCATTTTCGATAAAAGAGCAGTTTTAGACGAAAGAGGAATCATTTTGAGGCTAAAAAGTTGTTTACTAGGTATATTACTCGTAGTCGTAGACAAGTAAGAATGAATCCACGACGAGCTGTAGGTAGGCCTCCAACAAGATGGAGTGACGAGCTTGTAAGGATCGCGGGAACGCGGTGGATGCGTAAAGCACAAGACCGTCTGTCAAGAAGTGGACGTCTTTCAGCTGACATGACTGAAGAATGAATACGATATAGGCTGAGACTAGAGCTGACAAACTGGCACTGCACTCACCATGCTGACGCTTCGCCCATTAGCTATAAGTATTTGTTTTTTATTTTGGTACATAGATATACCAGACAATTTCAAATGTTAGGTTTTTTTACGTTATGTGGCCATACACCAGGTCCTTTATTTTTCTTTGAATTTTACTTATGCCTTCACTGAATAAAAAAATTGGTCGCTTCTAACAAGATTGTGATTGTTGTGCATAAGCGTCTTGATTCCACACGAGCCTGACAATACCTTGCTTTATCTAAATAAACTTGCGGTGGTTATCAGCTTTGGTTGATATAACTAATAGTTATCTTACCTATTGTATACATTTTTTGTCAACTGAGAGAAATTCTCTTAGTTAGCTCTCATTTTCATCCATCTGTAACCCAAACCACAAATCCCATGGTTTCACAAACCATTTTGATTTTTACTGTAGGTACAGATAAAAGGATCTTAAATGTAGTCATTTGAAACTTATAGAAAAATCAATCTAATTGCAGAAGAATGTCAGATTGCATTTGGACCTAAGGTAACATCTCTATATTAACTAAAGCAACGACAACTGTGGACTAACGATCTGATGAAAATCGCTAGAAACAGATGCGGTAAACAAACACAAAGCCCAACCATCTTGATAAAGACATGTCCAGCAGAGGACATCTTTGCGTCTGTAATGACTAATGATGAATGTAAAAATATGGTTTAAGGTAAAATGCAATACAAAAGCCCCTATTGTTATTGTATTGTTTTCAATTTAGCCGCCTTCACTTTCAAATAAATATGAGCTATATTCCTCTGCAACAGAACTGTGGTAACTTTTTTAGAAACATTCTACTGAGGTGGAGTCTGTCAGACGTAATTTTTGATAAAATATGGAAAAAATACTAATGGTTCAACGATAAGTATTGTTTATTTAGTGCATAGCATGATGATTTAATTTTAATGCGGAATTAATAATAAACTTGTATATGTAAGGTAATAAAATCTGGTATTTTTCACAAAGATTAACTTACAATGCCGCGAGTCGTTAGAAGAAGGTACTGAGCGATACAGAGCTATATCACGGTATACGGCGATTTTTTTTTGGCGACGTTTGATAGACGTCACGTCAGTCGCAGAGGCATATCATAAAATGTCATGGAAAAGACGGACCCGATGCCTTGGTTATCATTATCATCCCTTTGCTAGATGGCAAATGATGGATTTGCTTTGCTTTTGCTAGATGGCTCGTCAATCTGACAGCATGATCAAACTGGCTGTATCATTTAATGTAACCTGCCTCCTAATTACAACATTTACCGCAGCACTATCAAGATGTTCATCATTAAATGAGTTAATAAGCTTGAAATCGCTCTGTCAATTAGTTTTATCAAAACAAATCTCATCAAGTTCTGTGTTCTTGAAGAGATTTTTGTACTTGTAGGTAGTTGTTAATTATAAAAGATTATCCTAAAACTTACCTCTATTACCTATTTCATTACGAATTGCTTGGAGATACGAGTCTTACATTTTTATTACAACTTTCTTTAGGACTTATATCTTCGTCTTCAGTACCATCCAGGAATGGATACTAAAGCGCAGTGTTAGTGCATTGAATTCCTTCGTTTCTGGACAACCGAATTACAAGATTGGGTTCCATATTTTCAAGCAAGTGCATAGACACCATATTTTTCATTGTTTTGCTTCTCTTTACACTAAAAGTCTTCTACAACCAACATTAAAAGACACGTCCACGAATGCTCAACGTAAGAAGAAGAATTACATTGATCCCAAAGAAGTCAACAAATGCCACATTCAGCCTTACTCGCGTCATACACCATTCTGCGATTCCGACCTCTACTCTCTCCAAACAATACCACGGCTTCAAGTGGTACGTACGTGTACCAACCTCAATGATATGCATACTCTATTCAAAAACGGTAAACCATAAGAGGGCTCACGGACGGACAGAGTTAATAAGTATATTAGTACAACGAAGGCGCTGCGGAGGCGACCCTGGCAGTAATCGGCGATTCCGCTGCAAGTCACGCTGCGTCCGCGCAGGTTTCACTTCGCCAGCCTGAGAATGTGCTGGTAAACAAAATAGTTTAGGTTTAGGTCCGTTTGTTTGCCGTGTGGTTGCCGGGTTAGAATAGTGCCACTCCATGTCTTCCCGTGGATGTCGTAAGAGGCGACTAAGGGAACAAAGGCTTGTAGTACTGTTAGGCGATGGGCTTGCCACCTGTCACTGGAAAACATCTTAGCCTACGTATGCAAAATGTGGTTACAGAATTATTAAGAAGTTTTAAGACTTGTTGGTAATTCTTTAGCTCTGCCTACCCCACTCTGGGAATGAAGGCGTGAGTTTAAGTATGTATCTATGTCTGTATGTAGGTCCGTTTGTTTTGATTGGGTTGAAAGGGCTGCTTGGAGAAGTAAAACTTGTCTGTATGGTTGGACATGTGACAATGTATGAAATTGTAAAAATGTGAAAGAATAGAATCAATCTTACCATCAGGTGGCCTGTGTGCTCGTTTGACTTCCCATGCCATAAAAAAAATCAAAAATCAAAAATCTCTTGTAGTCTTACGCTACTGAGTTTGATCAATAGCTTTCAAAGACCTCATCTCGTATGTTAAAGAATCTATATATAATTTGTACATCTAAAGGGAATAATAGAAATAGTTCTAGCCAGCCAAACGTTTTTAAATAATTTCTGCTTTTCGTATTTGTGCCCTGTTGGCAAAATAAAGCATAGATACATGGCATTTCGTCACCAAATTCCTTGCTTGAATTGGACATATCAACTCAAAAATAATTGTATCATTAGAGACTTCTTGCTTTCTGAAGAATACTGTTTTAATTTCATGTTTTTTTTATCATGTGATAGGTCTTCCACATACGTACTTGAAGCTAGAAGTAAAAATTCCAATTAAACTTAGGTGCAGGACACGAATGATACCTTGCTCATCGAAAACAAACGACTGAACTTTAATAACGTAATTTTCGAAACGCCTATAACTTTGATTTACCTATTGTATTCTGTGGTGAGTAGGTATTTCAATAAATAAATTATTTGTAATATTACGGTATCTATTTCAAATATTTTTCCTCAGCGGAACTCAAAAAATACGCAAATACTTCCGATAAATCTTTCATTAGTAACGATTTATAGAGATCGGAAATCCGTCAACGCTCCGTTCGTTTTGCATGTCGTAATACCTAATAGACCCAACCGGAGGTTATATTTTAAGAAAAGTTTATTGGTATCAGTTTTAGATTTAAAATATTCGGATTAGGAAATCATAAATTGGATTGGATATGCATCTATTTCGGGTTTGAGGGGGCGATGTTGTTTTAAAATGTTGGTAGCGTTAGTTGAAACCGGTCGAATGAATTCGTCAATAAGATTAAAGTAACATTTTAATTATAAAGTCACTGACACACTTTTGATCGAAGTTGGAAATTTATGGTAAAAATTGAAAAGTCGGAATTTTCAATGTTGCACTAGATTACGTCGATTTTAATTTTCATCGCTTTATTAACTTGGTACAGTTTTCAGTGTATTGTTTCAAATTACTTAATGATAATAGTTAGGTACTCGTAGCTCGTACGAGTTCGTAAGTTCAGTCGCCTTCTATACTTTTTTTATTTTAAATAACCTTAAAGACGACATCTAGTCTAGATCTAGAGTATTTATCTTACGTTACTCGTGTAACTTCCCATGGACATACGCTCCTATTCATAAGCGTTGGTACAATTAACCTGTTTTGGTTAATGTATGTTTTATCACATTCTGTCAAATTCAAAATTCGCAATTAAAGATAAGGCCAAAACATATTTACAGCATACTTAAACTATCGCACGCGTTTAAGAATGGGAGGGTTAGTAGTATAATATATAAAAATATACTTTAGTATAGGCATTGTAATACTCCGAAAAGCTCAGCAAATATGTAATTATGGTTAACGGTGTTGGTCACACACTCACACAAATGCCATCTTATTCTTTAAGGTGGTTTCTGTAATTTAATTCCTTGTTTTGACTGTTTGTTAATCCAAATAAATAAATAAAATAAAAATAAGAACTATCATTAAATAGTACAGTCGACTACAAAGAGAAAAACCCCTTTTTTAACCTTATTTTTGCAGTCGACTGTAGGTATTTAAATAAACAAATGAACACACAACTATTTGTGTTATGGCTATGGGGCAAAAGGGTGTGAGACAGGGGGATGTCAATCAGAGGGGTTTGTGTCTGGTCGAAGATTTTAGTCTAAACATATTTTTAAATTAAGACATCAAGGTTTGGTCAACTGTATAAAGGGTGCTGGCTGTTGGACCATAGATATGTTTGGTTTCTCGATAGCACATGATGAGTAGTGTGTACCAGTGAGTATAATTTTATTCAAACTATCAAGCTTTTTGTGTATTTTTGAGTTTGCCTTTTCAAATTGGCAAATTAGTCTGGAAATCATGTCGCCATTATTATGTGCTTGTTTGTTCTTACGCTCCAAAAAGGGGATACTGTTCTGTTAACCTTGATACAACTTTGTATCACTATGTTATTACCACTTAAGCATCGGATAAATAGTGTTTCTGCTTCCGGAAAACCTTCCCAAAAGTTCACTGATCTCCCCACAATAGGCAGACTTAGATCGCAACATAAATATTATTAATAATGGCCGCTTCCCACTGAAGTTTCATAAAAGAAAAACTCGGCTCGGCATGCATTGCCATCTATCTCGTTCCACAAAAGCCGGACATTATTGTTCGTTCCAAACACTCTTAAATCTTCGGGGAAGTAATATATTTTCGTTTTGCCCAGTGCGGTGTACGGACAGTCAGTCCGCTACTTTTATTCGCTAATGTTTTATACATCGGTCTAGCTACAGTGTACAAGAATACGCAGAGCGTAGGGTAATTTATTGAAGTTTGAATTACATTCGGTTTTCAGATTGATATTAGGTAGGGTAAAGACACCAAAGATCAGCCAGCTACCTGTAGTCGGCCTCTGCCTTTACTTTGTTTGAGAGGGAAGAGTACGAAATATACATTTCGCAGTGTTCGCACTCATACAAGGTTGACTACTGGTCTCTGGCTGACCACTGGTGACTTTACCCGATATACTTCGCGGGCGGTAGGACCTTGTGCAGGATCCGTCTTATCCATTAACCTACCGCCAAACCGCAGTTTTCGCATTGTCGTGTTCCGGTTTGGGGATGAGACAGCAGGTGAAATGACTAGCATAGAGGCATTCCATCTTAGCCTCAGGTTTGGCTTGCTTTAGGATTGCAGTCTTGTGAATGCGAATGTCTATGGGTCACAGTTTCCCTTACCATCAGGTGGCCTGTGTGCTCGTTTTTTGCCTTATCTATGCCAGTTTTTTTTTTAGCGTAAATGCTTAAAATTCTATTTGCACGCTCATTACAGCTTGACTAACCGTCGTACTCTCTCTCTCTATCTATTGTATCTCTTTCTGTCTCTGAGATATACCTATTAGAGACAATTACCTCGTTCCTTTTTCAAACTTGCTATGAATAATCGTCACTAAGGAACCACTTATCGTCATTAACCGACTCTGAGTGCAGCCGTAGATAAAATATCGATGTCGTTGAAATCGATGTTTTGAAGGAAGTAGGTAGGTAGGTACCTCGGTTCACTAATGTTTGACCAAAAAATTATTGACAAATGATCATTTGACAAACAACGTTTCACCAAATGATCATTTGGCAAACGAGACATTTGACAAAAGTATCATCTTACAAAAACTCACTTAGCAATTGATCATTTAGCAATTAGTTTACCTATTTCTGGGCAGAAAAAAAAATAACCTCGAAGGCCAAGGCGGGAGCCAAGCTCCCGCCTTTGCCTTCTAACCTAACCTATCCGAGTCGGTTATGCCCTGGTTCGTCTTCCTCGTAAAATGTAAATTTAAATGTTGATCATTTGGAAAAGTAAATCATTTGTAACATGACTAGTAATAAAATGATCAATTGACTTAACATTTTTTTGCAAAACGTTGTTTGTCAAGTGTAATTTTGACAAATGACTTTTGGTCAAACGGCAGGACACCAGGTACCTCTAGTACTTTTCAGGTAGAGCTTTAATGGATTCCAAAGAAATATATAACCAGTCGAACAAATAATCACATGGACTTTTACCAAACAAACAAGCAGACAGACACAAGTGCTAATAAACACGTTCTTTAATAATTACTAATTACTTACCTAGTCCAGCCATAAGTTCTGTTACAAAGTGTTAATGAAATAAAAGTAACTTCTGTTTTTTTTTAATTTCAAGATATATGTAAAATTGAAAAGATTTTAAAGACTTTTTGGTAATTCTTTAGCTCTGCCTATCCCACTCTGGGAATGAAGGCGTGAGTTTATGTATGTATGTATAAAAAATTAAACGCTTAAATAATGTAAATTTTGAGAAACTAATTATCATTCCACATAGTCGTCGCCGCAATTTCCGATGCGATCTTTTAACATTCAGGGCCGGCATCGATAAAATTACGTACGATTTTTTGCAAATTTCTCTTTTTGAAAACGCCTTTAATGGTTAGTCTTTGTTTAGGAAGGAACTTTTTTGTTTAATATTGTGAAGCCTCTCGTCTCTGAATATGTTTAGAGACCAACATTATGTTTCTCAACGACACTCAAATTCAGCATAAGAAGCAAGAGATTTGGTGTATTTTCGCATTGCTGCAAATTGATGTGAAATCGTAGGGTCGATTTAATGAGACATGAAGATTGACCGGTGTACAAGCGGATCTTTTAGTTGCTTGGAATATATTTGTATCAGAATTTAAAGCTAAAAGTCTGGTTAATATGTCACGCAAATTTAGACTCACTACGAGAATTCTTACAAAAGTCGTAGCCGTTATCAGCATCGTCGTCGTGCGTAAATTGACCCATGCTTCGCTAGCCCCAAATAAGAATTCTTAAAGCCCGTAGGTACATCAAATTATTGCAATAGTGAATAATAAATTACGTACCTTTTTATTCTATATAAATTAAGGTTTTGTTAATATACAGATTTATGAAAAACTCTTTTAATATATTTTTGTAATTGTAAGAAATAGTAATAAACGTCAGTAACAGAACTTATGGCCGGACTAGGTAGATAGAGGACGCCAGCGAATTCACGCGGAGAATTAGTTTTCTATTCCTCCCCCTCTTTCTTCCCGTTAGGGGCCAATTTTTATATATATCATAGGAAGGCAAACGAGCACAAAATCATTTTTCATGGCATCCCTAGTAAAGCCAAGGAATAGTCCCTTTAAATTAAATGTCGTTACGTTCAATGCATACTTAAGGTTAAAGATTATGTAATTATGTAGGTAAGTATATGTAATAGAAGATACCTACACAAAACACGTGACAAATTAACATAATTTTTAAAATCAAGTGGAAACAACGTTCGCTTTTAAACTTAAAAAAAAAACTAGTCAAATTGCTGCGTATTATTCTTATTCCAACACGAAAATAAAGGTCCCTAATCTTATCCAACATTAATCCTCATCATATTGTTACCCCGTGTCCGACATCATTATTTATCACCCCCAGCACTTCTTAAAACTAGAATATTCCAACAACACGTAATTTGAGAATAAGCCCTAAAACACCATAATATATTTTGTAAAGATTTTTATCTTTTCCGTAAAATGGCTTGGGAAAAAACATAAAGAAGGAGGTGTCACCTGAGCCTGACAGTTGGGATTTATCGCTCTCGGTGTGGCCGCGGCCTAAGGTCGAGTTATGACGCGGCGGGGTAATTTACCTACCGACATGTAGCGAGAATTAAGGCAAGGACGGTAAGAAGATGGTGTAAGTATTAGTATCTAATACATACCTAAGTATTCGGAGACGAGCTGTAGGTAGGCCTCCAACAAGATGGAGTGACGACCTTGTAAGGTTCGGGGGAACGCGGTGGATGCGAAAAGCACAAGGCCGGTCTGAGTGGAGAGCCTTGGGGGAGGCCTATGTCCAGCAGTGGACGTCTTTCGGCTGACATGATGATGATGATGATGATATATTCCTCATCTACATCGTATTATGCTGGGTGCGACAGAGGCGGAAACCTCTCTTTTTTATATTAGTACTGACTGAAATGTTTCAGTCTTAGTTTATTATTATATAAGCAATATTTAAAAAACGACTGACTGTTGAGTTTCTTGCGGCGTTTCTTCTCAGCTATGGTCTCTCGTGAAGCGCTGGTAGATTTTTGACGTGTAAAAGTGCTCGTGCGGCCTACTTACTAAATAAACATCTTTTTTTTTTTTTTTTTTTTTTTTATCAATCTATTCGTTATACAGGGTGTATTGCAAGTCGTGTGCCAAATGAATATGGTGGGTAGCTAAGGTCACTTGCAACACGTTTTGGGCCAATTAACACTCATCCTACCCACGGTGTTTTTTTTATATTTTTTTTTAACAAATCTCGGTATCTTCCAAAAGTTAACCATTTTGTTAACCTATCTTTTTTTTTAAATGTGACAGCACAAAAGTACTTATAGTTTTTTTATCTTTAATGTTTGCGCATTCGAATGAACTTTTATTTTTATTCATATACTTAGTACACAAATAAAAAAATATTAGCCAACAAAATGTGAAGGACAGAAAAATAAAATCTTCACGGTCAACTTTAAGGCACAATAAAAAAAAAATAGAAGCTCCTCAGATCTTCCAACATCAAAAAAATTCTCCAGTTCCTGACAATTCTTACGGTATACCACGTGTCTAGAATCACGTTCAGTTTTTCGTCAAAATATGGTTTCAATCTAAAATGGTGGTTTTATTCGGTCAGTAGATCCAGCCAGTTAAATGGGCTAAATGCACAATACAAAACGCAATATGGTTAAAAATCATCTTTATTTTAATAATTACTTCAAATTTTGTTCAAATTGTCTTCCTCCACATTTGTACACTACACATTGATACATTCGCGACACCTTTTTCGTATTTCTACAGTAGTTGTTGTACGAAGTGTCATTTCTTGCCGCATTATTGCGAACGCGTCATTAATTTTTGCGATCAGATGCTCTCTGCTCTCTACCTGTGTTGCGTACACTAGCTCTTTGGCCCTTCCCCAGACGTAAAAGTCAAAGACACTTCGTACAACAACTGTAGAAATACGAAAAAGGTGTCGCGAATGTATCAATTGTGGAGGAAGACCATTTGAACAAAATTTGAAGTAATTATTAAAATAAAGTTGATTTTTAACCATATTGCGTTTTGTATTGTGCATTTAGCCCATTTAACTGGCTGGATCTACTGACCGAATAAAACCACCATTTTAGATTGAAACCATAAAGACATTTATTCAGTAAGTAGGCCGCACGGGCACTTTTACATGTCAAGAATCTACCAGCGCTTCACAAGAGGAGACCACTGCTGAGAAGAAACGCCGCAAGAAACTCAGCAGTCAGTCATTTTTTAAATATATTTAATATTACAATGGTAATACTTAGTCTAGCATTAAGTATATAAATCTATAAATAGCAAATTAAAAAATATTTTTTATACTCGTCGATTAAAATCTGTGTATTAAGATTTCATAGAGAATACTGCAACGTCACTCTTTTCATCGTTGTTACTTCCGAAACAATCGAAATAACTATTTCGATACGCTCTAGACAACCGAAAAAAATTTGAAAATAGAACTTTGGATTTCCATATATGTGTCCTTGTTTAAGGAGACTCGATCCGATACAAAATTGCCAATCTGTGGCGTTTCGGAACGTAGCAGCGTCGCGGCATCTGTCAAAAATCTACTTTTCAATTATCTTGTGTCAAAGAAGTCGGATAGTAACACTTACGATATTTAGTTTTCTTGTATACTCGTATTAATGACTTAAATTATTAATTTTAATGAACTCGTACAAAAAGTATTGTTCACAATAGTGTCATAATTAAGCTTTTTAATCTCGTACCTTACTTAGGCCACTCAGCAAGCTTCGTGGCCTAAACACGGTACTCGACTAAAAAGCTCTCTATTATAACACGATTGTGAAAAATACTATCAAATATCGTGCGTAGTTTCCGCAGGAAAACAAAAGGAAAACAAGGACTTTTTAATAGAGTCCTTGACTGCCATTTGCCCGACTGTCTGAAGAGGGGTTATATTTTTCGAGCGTATGCATGTATGTATGTATATTTAGTTATGTGTTATGTAGCACTCGCTTTTGCCTAAACGGAAGGATTGAAATATAATTGACGGACGTGTCATTCGATTCGACTTAATTGTCGAAGTGACATAGAGTACTATAAAATATTTCAAAAAAGCGAAAGCGGAAAAAAATTGAATTGTAAAAAAAGTATTTTTGATTTCTCCTTTTAAATCATAATTTTTATCGAATGATGATCTTGCGCGGTGATGAATGATGATAACAGTTTAATTCTGAGTAAGAAAATAATTTGCTTTGTCATGTCATGAAGATTTCTCGCGTTTGGCTTAATAATGGTTCTTGTAATCAAAAACGGTCACGAAAGCTGTTCTCTGTTTAAACACTAATGGTGTTATTACAAAAACTTAAACAACCGTTGAAAACTTGTTTAGTAAATGACACTCAATAAATAAAAAAAAACTGTAGCTATGCCTACCCCACTCTGGGAATGAAGGCGTGAAGGTATGTATGTATGTACTCAATAAAAAACACTTTGGAAATGTCTACGTTTTTTGTAATAACACCCTTAATGATTGCTGTACACAGGTTCGTGTGTCAGTATTTTCATGTTTTTCGCTTCTAGATTCTCCATCACCAGACCCCATAATGAGATGCCGCCGACGTAAAAGTGACGTGATTTCACATTCAGTTGTTTTATAACACTACCAGTAATTTAAGATACCGAATCGTTATGTCGATAACAGGAAACTAAAAAGGTTGATACTTGATATGTATGCAATAAAAGACTGCATAAAACCCAATTTGAATTCGATTTTGTATCAACACGGTACCAAAATGGTATCCTGACTTTTTGCCAAATCATCATTCGACAAAATAATATCATTTTACAATCTTTCAATTATTATTTGGTAAAACATTAGTGAACTATCAACTTCCATGCACATTTTCCAATAATGTACAATTTATATAAAAATACAAACGCGACAAATTGTAAACCTCCTCTCATTCGTTTTTTTTAAATTATGAAGTTGGATTTATTGTATCATTTCTCCGTGAAAACTAAATAGCATGAGGCGAAGTGTTTTTTTTCGGCAGATTGATTGGTTTTATTTTTATTTTTATTACCATATTAATTCTGCAGGCCACGCTATTTGTATAAAGGTGATTTTTGTGGTGTCAAAATAAAATTAACAAAGAGTTTAAGGAGTCTAACTCGAAGAGCGAGCGTAAGGGATACAAGATAACTTACGCTCGCCATAAGCTCCACGAGTACGAGCGAGAGACTCCGATAAAATGATTTATTGCCCTGATGCTCAGTTGGTAAATTTAATGGCCCTACAATAGTCATTTTGCGACCTAGTCATTAATCGATGTGGTAAAAAAAGATCTGGGCATTGAGCAACCTAGTCATTTTGGGGGGTGCGTCCCACGAGATATAACTACATAATAACTATTTTCATGTTACTAACGTTTACGAGATATAACAAACGTTAGCTATAATAACAAAATCAATATTTTTATAAGGAATAACGGTCAAGTCATATAATATTCATTTTATATAATATTTTTTAATATAACACTCACAATGACTAATTTCAGTTCGTATAACATACATGACATATAGCGATCATAATACATATTATCTTTTAGTATAAGTGTTACAAGATATAATATCGTATGATATAAATGTGAGCGAGCGAAGCGAGCGAGCAAGACTTCTCTGGGCAGAACCGACTCGGTTAGGTTAGTTTAGAAGGCCTAGGCGGGAGCTTTGCTCCCGCCTAGGCCTTCGAGGTTATTTTTTTTAATACTGAAAATAGAATTTAATTTCAAATAACATATGCATGTATTTATATTATACGTGTATTATGTTTTTTGATGTTAGATAATTTACAACATATTTATTATATTTATATTTATTGAGAACATATGCATAATATCATAAATGTTTAATGTTTTTTTAAACTCAAATTTGAGGCTATCGCTCTAAGAAATTCGAAATTCGAAAGAAGTCGTTCTAGGCGTTTTTATATAATACGTGTATTATGTTTTTTGATGTTAGATAATTTGATTGATATATCTTTTAAATCTTAGGTGTTATGAACGTTATACGTTTTAATAGTTATATAAATTGATATTATATATTAATAACGTTATACTTTATGGAAATAGATATTTTGAAATTATATCTTCCGTTCATTATATCCAGTGAACGTTATACTAAACGTGTTTATACAAAGTGAGCGTATATATTATGAGTGTTATATTATCAGTTGTTATATCTCGTATTACTTACCCCATTTTGGGACGTAGTCATTATGCGATGTGGTCAAATAAAGGTCTGGGCATCTTGCGACCTGGTGAATAATGTGATTATGCGATTATGATTATGTGGTCAATCATCCTATCTTATCATTTTGCGACCTGGGCAACCTGAGATCTCCCCACATAACTCAAAGGAGACTGAAATGGTTCACATAGGTATTAATTTCATAATAAGAATTACAGCAAATTTTTAACCATATAATTTTGACATGACAACAGCTGTCTTCAAACGTAGGGGTCAGCTAGATATCGAAATTGTAATTATAAAATAGAATGTTGGAGAGGTTCTACATGTTTTATGTAAAACCACAAAAAAGGTTGATATAGCGCAATTCGGACCGCATTTAGGTGTCAAATGAAGGTAATTTCTTAATTTTATTATAATTAATTCATTGTAATGTATTTTATTAATCTGACTACAGTGATCAATTTAAAAAGCCTATTCCTCCAAATGGTTCTGAAATTTTCATACACTGTTAAAAATAGGTCTATCCGAATTGGTAAAAAGAAGCCGCCGTTGCGCGCACAAAGCGGTGTCGGCAACTTCAAAGGCACTGCAATGCACACTATTTGAACGAACAAACTATACTTTTATCGAGAAAGACATACCTTAATGCATAGAAAACATTCAAGACTCAGGACCAAATATCCACGCTCATTAGACAAATATTTGCCCGTACCTACCGGGCATCACATCCGATCTTTTATTGATGACTATGCTATTAGCTTTTTTTAACTGGAGGTTATACCATTTTTCTTCTCCATCTTTTTCCTTATCGCGTCGTCCTTTTCCTTAAGTTTGCGTTCTAGCATTTCTCCAAGGCCTTCATTTGGAAGAACTTTGGACATGGCGGCATTTTTCTCATATCTTGATAACAGGTCTTTTGCGTATTCTGACGGACGAAAAGAGTCACTCGCTTTGTTTTTTTCACTGTTAGTTTCGCTTTTTGTTGTGGCCGTATTTACACTAGTGCTAGAAGTAGATTTATTCTTAAAAGTAACAGCACTCTGTAACTGGACTGAGGTTGCCGATAACTTGGGTTTAGGACTTGTGTTATTAAACCAGTTGTTTACTTTTGAAATTGATTCCTTTACAAAAGGATCTATATATTGATATTGGTTTACTTCTAATCCTGAGGTTTGCGCTGCTCTTTGCGACACTTCAGGTTCCTCTTTGATTTCTTTACTAATTTCAGTATTTTCTATATCACAGGCAGGAGCTTTGAAACACTGTGGTGTGACTAGCATTACAGGATCCTTAACCGGAGTAGCAGCCACTGGCGGGGCATCACAAAGCTTCATAAGATGTGCCATGGCAAAATTTCGCGCGCTCTTAGTCTTCGGAGAATTATCATGAGACGACTTCAAGATTTTAGACCGACTTCTTTTTTCAAAAGATCGATTTCAGCCGTTCCTGTTTCTGTTTCATTTCGCTTTTCGTTAAGAGACGCATTTTGTGAGATAGACTTTGTTATAACCTCTGAAGTAGATTGGATGTTGTTCAGATTTATCTTTTCAATTTTTCGTTTTGGGTAGACATTGATTATAGAACTTTGAACTGTTCCAGTCGAATTGTTATTTGAATTGTTTTGTTCCTCGAGTTGTGTTTGGTCAATGATTGTTTTATCATCTTCTTTTTCCATAACAATAGATGTGCCCACATTTTCTTTGCTAATTTTAGTCTTATCACTCTTGCAAACGAAAATAGGATTTTTCAAGTCGATTCTTTCAAATGTTTCATGAGTTTTTGGTTTGTATTGTGATTCAGATGGCCGACATCCAGTGGGCACAAAGTCACGTACATTTGGATTAAGCTTACTAATGCTGATTGTGTCTGTTGTTGAATCTCTACAAAATGTGCTGGATCCATCACTCTCAGGTAAGTCATCCATATAGTTTACCATTTGCAGCATCCGGGATATACCATTTATATCAGGTGTGTTGTCGGCTTCTAAGGGGGTGTTGGAACTCTTGTAACTTGCCCCAAAGTAATATTGCATTTCATAATCATCCTCAATATCCTGGCGAATTGGAGGTGCCCTATCTCCTTCCACGACAAAGTGCTCCAAGGAGTTTGTTTCATTCCTGCCGTTTAATTGCCCAATATCTTTCAGAACATCAGCCTTAGTTACCCAAGTATTGGCACTCATTCTGTCTACCTATTATGCAGTCTTTAACAATGGCTACAGGTGAAAGGTTGGTTTTAAAATAAAATACTATTAATGAATATAGCAATGTCAAGATTCAAAAATATACATTTTATTTAGTAAGTGTTCTCTAATCTCACACATGGGCGATGATTTATGGGACAATAAATTAGTCCAAGAGCTCACTTTAGCTCACAACACAAAACATGAATACCACAATGACATATTTTGACGAAAAACTGAACGTGATTCTAGACATGTGGTATACCGTAAGAATTGTCAGGAACTGGAGAAGTCTTTATGATGTTGGAAGATCTGAGGAGCTTCTACTTTTTTTTTTAATTCTGCCGTAAAGTTGACCATGACGATTTTTTATTTTCTGTCCTTCACACTTTGTTGGCTAATATTTTTTTATTTGTTTACTATATGAATAAAAATTACATTTCATTAGAATGCGCAAACATTAAAGATAAAAAAACTACAAATACTTTTGTGCTGTCACATTTAAAAAAAAAGATAGGTGAACAAAATGGTTAACTTTTGGAAGATTCCGAGTTTTTTTTTTTTTTTTTTTAAAAAAAACACCGTGGGTAGGATAAGTATGTGTTAATTGGCCCAAAACGTGTTGCAAGTGACCTTAGCTACCCACCCTATTCATTTGGCACACGACTTGCAATACAGCCTGTATATTACTTACCATATTAAATTTGATATACAATATTTTTTATCGAATAAACAGCTGGATGAAGGTCGTCTCCTATTCGGATCCCCTACCATATAGCTGAAGTGGTCACCTCGCGACCGCAAGGTCCCAAATTCGATTACAGTGGCCGCCGTACCTATATCAAATTAAAAGCTAACGATGATTTTTCGTAATTTAAGAATTTTTGAGTATGTTTTAAGTAACTTTCAATACTATATTCAAGTACAGGTTTAGGTCAGCTGTGAGAGATGCTTGAAAGGCATAAGTTCGTCATTATACATACATCTTATTTATTTGTTAGTGTACGTCTTTGTCAATTCGTCCATCTACTAAAATGTTTATAATAATTATAATTAAGACCAGGCCTGTGTGGTCACCGGGTAAGAATAGTGCCACTCCATGTCTTCTCGTGGATGTCGTAAGAGGCGACTAAGGGAATAATAAAGGCTTCTAGTACTCTTAGGCGATGGGCTTGCAACCTGTCACTAATACACTGGTAAACATCTTGGCCTGATTGTGCAAAACGTGGTTACAGAATTATCAACAACTTATTTAAGAGTGCTTGGTAATTCTGTAGCTATGCCTACCCCACTCTGGGAATGAAGGCGTGAGTTTATGTTTATGTAAGACCAAAAAAACTTTTGGTATGTTTTCTTGTTACCAATAAACTCAAATACTATTTGACCGACATTGTTTTTTTTTTAAGTTGAATGGTACATTTATCACTTCAATTATCATATGATAAATATTATAGAATACTTTTAATCTTAGACATCACGCAAAGTGACGTTGCTTGTGTTAGGCTCATCACTATAGATATCATGGTCTTAGCAATGACATGACGTAAATACTCCTTTATATAAGTAGTCGAATATATTCATCACTGTTATTGAGATGGATTATATTTTAATGTCTGAAAACACTGTGAGAGGCTGTAATATGTAACGGTGGGAAAAACGTATGTAAAAGCAAATGTAAAAGAGATAATTAAATACCAATTGTTAGATACAAGTGTTTTGTTGAATAAATAACCTAATAATAATAAGAAGATTCTATACTTGATTGTCTGAATATACTTAAGTAAAATAATGAGGCGCAACTTCGCGAAATAATAACAATCCAATATAACATTAACATGCGACGAATCAAATTAAACGAACGACCAGTACTAATATCATCTCATTACATCCAAAGACATTAGAAAAGGACAAGAAAGAAACGCGTGATCCTAGTAAATGTACCCCGAAATGCCGAAAACTGCGACGCCCAAAACACATAACCGCCTCTAAATTAATCAAAGCAAAGTAAACTTTACTTCGAGCGTGATACAGGTTAAATTGATTCGATGTGATGCAGAGTTAGGTTGTTAAGTTGTGTGAGAGTGAGAGCTCTAGTAGAGTGGAGGAGTCCCCGAGAAAATTGGCACAAGTGGTTTTAGCCGACGGGCGGCGAGGGGTATCGGCAGGGCGGGGCGGGTATCAAAGAGTAAATAAATACGACGGAGGGCTGTTTGTGGATACGAGCAGTTTGACTCTGAGTGAAGGTGTTTAATTTTATAGAACTAGGTGTTCCTTTGTATAAAGCCATTGGTAAAGGTACTGCGAAGCTATCTATTCAGGGTGCCTCTGACCTTGGGGCTTTAAATGCATGGATCGTTTCTGAAACTGAACTTCTTTTGTTCTGTAAGTTGTTAAAAATTTGTCAAACTTAAAAAAAAACATATAAGGTAAATATAATTTTCAATGTACGCGATCCAATTCTCCATTTTCCTTTAGCCCTTGTTCCAAGGAAATGTCGCCATGTACCATGAGATAGTGATTATACGGCCAGTATTTAATACACTGATTTTATGATTAGACTTTAACATCAATTAGTTATATAAACTTAAGTAATTTTTTATTGCTGCAGAACAAAAGTAGTTCAGGTTAGCGAGTAGAATCGAGCCTTGCATTTAAAGCCCCAAGCTAAGAGACGCACTGTATACGCTCCTAAAGGCAATGCCTGCCATACGCATATTCTGTAAAAAAAGAGCTTTCTGCTTATTACGGGAAGGACATTAAAGACAGAATGACCCAATGCTAGTAATTTTACCGATTGTCTTATCCCCACACCGGAAATAAACACATACGATGATGCTTCGTGGTAGCTTCCCATAAATACCTTCAATTTGGGACTGGCAGATGGCGTAAGCTTAGTAAAGTAATAAGGCCACTAAGAACCTTTGAATCTAATCCATTTTATAAATTCGCCCTTCAGTCTGAAACGTTTTAATGAACAAATAATGATATTTACCGCCGCACTCAGATACGTCAATTAAACTCAATGCTTGATTAAAGTTGTTGTTGTCACTTTCTTTACTATGTGAATAGAATAAGACAACACGTCACTTAACAAGCATTAATTTTAATTGACGTCTCTGAGTGCGGCAGTTAGTTACTTAATTTGTAATTAATGGCAAGGATTTACATACTACAAATAATTCATGGGGTCAGTCAATCTTTTGTAGCATGTGAGTCCTATGGGTACTATTATAGTTATACATGTCTATAGTGTCATAGCATAGTGTGTAGCGTATAAGTATTGAATGCATCTTTCATTAAAGACAGTTCATTACTATCCTCCGTAGTTTCACTTCATACGAATTGCCGTCCCTACACTTTACTTGTACCGTTTGTGCCTAAATAAACATTAAACATTATTCGTTTCGTTAACCTAATTTTTTTACGCCATTTCTATGACCGAAATTTCCCACATGTTCAAACACCTTCATCGTCATTCTTTCGTCTCTCCCAGAAAGTTTCAGATTTCAAACAGATCAACGCTTGTGCCGGTCTGCATTACAGCATCATTGCCCTGTATAGGGGTGACCGTCGAATGCTTGCAGAGATAGGACTCGACAAGATGTATTGCTGCTTACGAAAAATTTTCAACAGTCTCTTCTATCGGATTGGCCCGAACGGAAAATAAGAGGGGACACCGCCAAATAAATGAGCGCTGTAAATATCTCTATGACAATAATACTGCTCAGCAATAGATTTCTTCCAGGATAGCCCGTTATTAATGTTGAAAAACAGGGAAAATGCCGATTGATGGTGTAATGAGAAAGGGTGATTGATTGCCAGGCCGATAAAAGGTTTCTTTTATTCCCATACAAATGATATCCCAGCCATTTATTCTGTCGCTAAAGAAACGGCTGAACTTAGCTTACGCCCATATTTATTATCAACCAAGTTGTCTTGCTGCTTTCGCCAACTTCTATAGAAAATTTACGGAGAAAACCAGACTTTCAATAATGGAATACAGCACAATTTTTTTATTGCGTCTCCTTTATGGCACAAATGACCAAAATGCAATGTCAGTCAATTGAACTGGCGGCGTCTATTACTATACCTAGTGGGACTTAATCCCACAACATTATATAGCTACGTCAGCGTTTCTTTAAAGGTTAAACAACCCTAAACATTAAAAAAACTCCATGAAAACCGTTACCGCAATTCAAATTAAAACTCGAATCACACATTCCACGCGTAACCGTCGTCGATTTTTCTTTCAAAATTTATGTCCACGGGTCGCCTCCAGAGGGCGCTAGCGGGTGACGGGGGAGGGGGCAGGTCGCGGGGAAGGGGGGTACGAGTTCATTTCGCCCGCGCCGTTTATCTTAGGGCACATAATTCTTGGGACCAAGACTATGTCAACTTATTATTCGTATTCTTTTACTTTTACTTGAAATGGGTGTTTTGTGTAGACTGCCTCGTCTGCTGGTTTTTCTATACGCGTTTATCTTTGTTAAAACAAATTCAAACACTTATTAAAAAGATGCGTGCTATACACACATGTTTGGGGGTTTTCTTGGGCTTGGTAGAAATAGTTATGGTACAAGGAATGATGTCAGAAGCGCATGCAATTAAAATGTAAAAAACCGAGTTAAGTATGTTTATGGTTTATGATACACATGACGAATCAAATGACTGTCTTTTCTTGAACTAATTATAAAAATTCAGGAAGCTGAGTGGAAAATTCACTTTCGAAATTCTTCTAATTTGGTATAGTTACACACCATATTCATTCTACAAACAGATTAAGTAGTCGTCAGACTGAAAAAGATTTGTGCCAAATTCCTTAAATCACAATCGCTATATAACTCTGGTGCATATTTAGTAAACACGTTTCGAGTACAAGAATCAAGTCCTTAATACTTGGCAGTTGGATGAATCGCGGTTATTAATGCCGATTATTAATGTGCACTATCCACCTTTGCAAAGTAAATCATTAGGACATTATCCATCTTGAAACGAGTTAATGAATTATACGCCCTTTTACTGCGAGATAAGTTGCCGCATATTAAGTACCAAGGGTTCAGATCTCCATACTTCCTTGACTCGATATTGAGTTTATGGCATTTAAAGCATTTTATAGAGGTATTGGTTGCTAAGTGCCAGTTTTATAATACGCAGGTCAGTAAAGAACTTTGTCATATGCAAATCAAAGGTTCAAAAATATCGGAATATGCAAACAATCAATGTCAGAAAATATTGAAATCCCTTTTAACAGTGTTATTGAACAGTTCTGTAGTGAACGAGTCATAGCCGGAATAACTTTAATAAGGTATCCATTTAAACATCTCGGTGGAACGCCATTTTGCATACCTATATTTCTTAACTACCGATGCTTCAAACGTCGACATGGGTGTGTTTTTACAACCTAAAAACTCGTCATAGCTGATCGAACCTCGTAGATTATGCAATTGATCAGAATTACCAAGCTATTACCTTGTGTTCTTTCAAGCAAAGTATGCACGTAATGGCATTTTGTAAAGTCACAAGACTGTCTAAATGGGGTTCCAACTATTTATTAAAATATACGAACTAGAATTATTGCGCTATGTCTGTTACCAGTCATATACAGGATCATAATTTTGCCCTGCAATGTTTTCTTTGACATTTGTTCTAAAGACTTAATTCTTTCCTGTTTTCTCAGAAAATTCAAATGCTGATTTAGGTCCTTTTCAATACTTGTCACGTTGTCATTTCACGGGTCCTCGGGTCAAAGTAGGCTTTTATGTTGTTGAACGCATTCATTTGGTCAATACTACCTATCGCGTCATTCCAAAAAAAAAACGAGAAACATCCTTCTTGACATAAACTAAAAACTCGCTATATTTCAGGCCACAGCTGTCATTCATAAAGATTTATCCCCATAAAACTATCACAAGTGGTACACGTTCAATAAATTCATAGATATTACTTATTTTTAGCACCTTTTATATACCATCCTTTCCACTTCCTAAGATGAATCAGTATATATTTCTGTCAGTGCGTAACGTAATGCCGTTATGATATTGGGGGACGTTATCGGTCGAAAGACTTTCTACGGGTCGTAAATAACAGGGGGCCTAATGAATCCCCTCGAAATGCGCAGAAAAATGTTTAATAACAGCATATCTTGAGATACGTCTCTGTTGATAGTCGGTATTAGAGAACGATTTTTATATAACGCACTGCTAGAATAAAACCGTAGTAACTCTAAACACAACTGCATTTTAAAATCGACTCTAATACGACTTCTATGAACTTGAAACAAAACTAGCGAGGATTTTGAGGTGATATTGTTTTGATCTATTAGTGCGATAAGGGGTGCTGTTATTTTTTTTAACTAAATTAGGTACGTACGAAAAGTTTCATAGACGTATATATTTTCTTATTTATTTATTATTTAATGAAAAGATAGGTGAGATTGCAGTTGATTTGCTTTATTAAGGCTCTGTCATCTCGGGTCATAGGCACTTCCGGAGATCCTAGAGCTGGTGTTTACCTCTCCCAAAGGATTGGGTTAGCTATCCAGAGAGGTAATGCAGCCACTGTCATAGGGACCATGCCGCAAGCGGACCTGCTAGAGGGGGTGTTCTTCTTATAGTGGTCATTATTATTTAAATCTTTAATATTTGAGTAGCTTAGTTTTAACTTTTAATTGTTGATAATTACATCAAAGATGTTACTCATAAATTGATAAAAATGAGGCTACCCAATACAAATCCTTAACAACGACTTATGACAAATGACTACCTTCTCTTTATTTTCTCATGCCGTTTCATTTCTTCAGACTTCACATCGCCAATACGTTAACCTCACGTCCCCAACCTCCGATACGTCATTTGACGCAATAACGGTCAAACGATAAATATCGCTTAGACCAGACAACATGCGCAAAGTAATATATGAAGTAAAGAATAAACAGGCAATTTAGTGCACTGCTCACGTTCCCCCGAATATTGCCGTCGACGGAAGGATTTCCATACGTATCGCGATCCCTAGGCTTTTATGGGGTAAAAATTAAGTTGGGGCTTTTCAATTGGTTGCCAAGTTTGATTGCGGTTGATTGGGGAAAGTTGAGGTGTGAGGGCGTAAACGCGGATGGGGCAGTTTAGTTTAAACAATCTGTGTTGAAGAGTTTATGCTGCTGGGGCGGGGAGCAGATTTGATTTTAATTTGGGTTATACTAACATAAAAATCAGACAGTAAGGCTTTTCATTTCAGGTAGGTAATTAATTACAGTTACCTTAAAAAGAACAACCAGTGCAACATGCATACACTATTACATATAAATCTGCTATACAAAAAAAAAAAATTTTTTGAAGAAAAAAAAAATGGTTTTACATCATATTTTATAACTCTTAACATATAGCATTAATTTCTCCAGGCCCGATCCAGGATATTACTGCAACCAATTAAAAATCATGAGACACGTCGCAAAAGAACGCTTACAAATTTTAGTTCTTAAATTAGCGACGTGTAAAAGAGCCCTCATGCGGCCAATTTACTGAATAAATATTTCGAATTTTGAATTTGAATTTTGTTCAAAAATATCACTTGTCAAAACAATCCAAGTTTTCTCCCGTCGCCAAGTTAACGTGTACAAAAACCATTATTACGCCCGAATTACGTATAAAAAAGGGTCACATTATTCTTAAATTTCGAACGGTAACTCAGCTCCACTCGTATAAATCCGGGAAGCACAGTCGTATGGAAAAAAGATCCACGGAGCCGGTATAAATTTAGCGGTAAGACCCGATAGAAATGAGAGAATTCCCCATTAAATCTGTCTAATACGCTGGTGCAAGCGATTAGCGACAGCGATTTAGGACGCAGAAGGAAAAAAACATTTTCTTATTAAAAAACCAGACAAGTGCGAGTCGGTCTCACCCACTGCACATGACACAGTTAACTCAATTTAAAATTTGTAACGCCGTTTCTTGCATAAAGACCCTGTTTTTTTGTGACTTAATTAAAAATGTACAGATTTAAGATTTTTTCCCTATACTAGTAGTAAAAGACGGTGTTACTTTTCCCTATACATTTTGATTTTTTCGAGAGGATCGAAATACACGTTTTTTACGGCATAAACGGCCGTATCTATTTTTACGGTAATGTAGAAGTTTGATTATTTTACAGCTACAAGGAACTGTAGACTGGAGTACCTATATGGTTTTAATTTTAACTCGATACCACCACGCGTTTCTGAGATAAAGGGTCTTGACAGACAGACAGACGGACAACAAAGTGATTCTATAAGGGTTCCGATCTTCCTTTTGAGGTGGTTTTTTTTTTCTGAGTGTCTGCTTATCAAGATCAGACTACATAACGAGTATAAACTAGGTAGGTCTACTTAAGTACTTACTTACTTGTGGGAGGACCTTGTGCAGGGTCCGTCCGGGTTGGTACCACCATCTTATCCATTAACCTACCGCCAAGCAGCAGTGTTCGCATTGTTGTGTTCCGGTTTGGGGATAAGACAGCCGGTGAAATGGCTAGCATAGAGGCATTCCATCTTAGTCCTCAGGGTTGGCAATGCATTTGCAGTCTTGTGAATGCGAATGTCTATGGGTGACAGTTTCCACTTACCATCGGGTGGCCTGTGTGCTCGTTTGCCTTCCGATGCAATAAAAAAAAAAAAAAAAAAGTAGGTACATCAGAGATCCTCTGGCCACCTTTCGACTATCAAATCAGCTCTTAGTTACTTACTAGTTTTTTTTGTGGCATTCAGAAAACCTGATGGTGTTGGACTTCTAAGACCAGAGACATTATCAATCTTAAAATTGAAATCTTACTGGTTTGAAATTGTTAACCAAAATAACTGTGAAAACAGGGGATTCTAATCCCCTGAATTTAACAAGGTTTAATTTCATTAGGATCTTGGATTGGACCGGGTTAAACCGGTTTGAAATTGACAAATGACGGAAGGATAAACAAACATGTGGATTTGTGAAGTTAATAAATGGTTAAATATATAAGTGATGGCGAACAGTGCAGAGTGGAGGCAGTATTGTGTAAAAGCTCATGTTTTTTACTGGCTGGTCTTAGTGCGGGTTCATTCATACAAGTTCGATCATTACAGACGATACTGTCTCCGTGACGCGACGTTACCGTTTTTAGTGTGTAACCTAGTGTAAAGGCCCGGATTATTCATTTTGTGACAGATAGGGAACACGCAAAAGATAATTATTACTATTTATTTTTAATTATTTACTTACCACAGGCATTAAACAAACGGTCATAACCAGGGATCGGAAATTCGGATCGATATTTACCTAAAGTTGGCAAAATCCCGGAAAAAGATAGGCAAACATGGCGTCGGCTTCTTAAAAATATTATTTTAATAATTTAATTTCTGGGATTCTGGGATTCTACAAAACGTTAATATAATAATTACTTTACATGTAGGATTCATTTAAGAACATTCTGTTTTGCTCCTATAAATTCGTACATTACAGGTAAATTAAATAACATTTGGTTAAACATATACATGGAAAATAACTTCAAACAGTTAATATAAATAAATAATTATGAATTAATGCCGGTGTAATATATTATTTTGAAATCCCGGAAATGTTATTATGAATTATATGATTGAGTCCACCTCCATACAACTGAACAACAAAGCCGGTGCGAAAGTATAGGTAAATATCGATCCGAATTTCCGATCCCTGGTCATAACATATGCGCTGCAGCAACATGTAAAGCTACGATTGAGTGTTTAACTTAGTGTATCCTAAGAATAGACATATCGAAAAAACTTAAAATATTAAAAAACTACAAACTGTGTTATAACATTGCTAAAAACAATGTGCATCTCAACCACTGCCAATTTTTGTCAAAATAACCTCCTATTTTCTATCCTCTTTCCCTATCAAAGCAAGCACTGCAGCTTAGTGTGTCATAAAAACAAAACAACAACGACAACAACCATCTGCTCCCGCTACCGCCTCCGCTATCGCTTGCTCTTAAGGTCAACTGTGGACCGCTAAATCTGTCCGCCTGGCAGATAGGTGGCGCTCGCCTAAGCGGAACTCGGAAAACACATTTTAATAAGGGTAGTGAAACAACCATCAACGGCTATGTTTACGGCGTTTACTTGATCGCTCGAGCGATAGCTTTGTATGATTGCGTCTAGATTAATAGGTTTAAAAATGTACAGGGTGTTTAGTTATGTAATGTATGACATGACCAATGACCATGACAAATTTCAAAATGTTTCAATAATTTGGAAGAGTTTTTTGCGCTACAAGAGTGAATAAAAACTGTTTTCATCTGTTATATTATAATGTGAATGTGATTTCCTAAAAAGACATGTAAGACTAATGGTAAAACTGGTATTAATAGGGTACATAAATGTTTTTTGGAGATCATAGTCTGTTCACTTATTGAAAACTAACTTTAGTACTAAAAGTAGATCATGTTTATTTATAATTAAAATGTCTTCTGTATAAAAACATGCACTTCTTGCTGTATCTATGTTAAATTTACTTACCTCAATTTCAAAATGTATGAACCATAACTGCTTCAAATTCTCAACTTAAGCTTGAAAACACCTTATATAATATACGCATAAATCCGCACTATCCGTAGGTATGTATTTACTCCAAGGGTGCGGGCGCGAGGAACGAAATGTGGCTTTAAAAATTTGGAACACAATCCAGCTATTTGTCTTACCAACGTCTCTTATAAATCAAGGAATAAAGCAGCCAACAATGCTTTATGGCGGAAAAAAGGAACCTACATAAGATGGGGAAATAGCATATAGTAGATACACATGTGTCTCGCGAAGCTGGGAGCTGGTCTGATTTGTAGGCACGAGTTTGAGTTGATGTGCATGAAAATACCGTTTGGTTGGTACTACGTCATATCCAGGGGGTGTTTTTTATTTTTAATATAAAGCGAAGCATAAAACTCTTCATTATTTAGTATACGTCAGCCCCGTCCGCACTACGCAGAGCGTTCACTGAATTATTACCGTGTAACGTACTATATCACAGCAAATTTACGACAACCTGAATATGATGGATTTTCAATCCAGCCTCCAACATTATAAATGGGCAAACTCGCTCAAAATAGAGAAATAAATAAAATCTCGACAACCAATTAATAACTCGTAAAGTGTCAGTGTTGAGGACAATAAAAAACTTTACGGACAAAAGGGCAGAAAAAGGCGATAACAATGGCGGAATGAGGAGAAAAACGCCTGTAAAAAGCTCCGATATCGTCCATAAATCTGGATGGATTCAAAACAAATCGCCCTTATTCATTACATGTATGACTTATTGCCTCGGGAAGACAAAATTTATATGCACTTATATAAGGACACAAAGGAGTGGAATCTCCATTCAGGCAAAGTTTTCGATTTATAAAAACAAGCCGAGCGGACGAAACGCCACGCGGCTCGTTAGTCACGTTCGGAGTCAAAATGAACGACGCGATTAACCTTAGCAAAAAACTAAACTTAAAATACGTTCCAAAATCGATTGTTATGCTTAATAGAGCGTGTCTAAACATTTAGCCTAAAATATGCCGTGTCAAATCTAATGAACTGTGTCTAATAACCAGTAAAAATAACTCTGAAGTGTATTTCACTAATGTATACACACGTTAGACGTATATATTCAATAAACATCATGCAAATCGAGCAAGTGAGGCGTTTTATTATCAGATATCACATAACGATACCTTCATCAAGCGCCGAGGAGCGCTGTTACGTCGAATCGAGAAATAAATGGCGTTCAAAAGTGTGATCCAAGATGTACAAAAGGGGGAGAAAAAGAAAAAATGCCCACCGAAATGATAAATTTCGCGGCCGATGTGAAAAAGTGGGTTTATTTATGACACAGCAGTGTATTGCTTCAGTTTATCAGATGGTGGGCTTGCATTTATAATGCGCTTTGACATCGAGGGCAATGGACCACAAGGTCTTTAACGATACATTGAATTTAAAATGAAGCACTTACTGAATAAAACAGAATAATTCTAACGTGGCTAAAACGGGGAGTCATAATGCCGAATTGATTCTAATCCCAAATATTTCTTATTCCGAATTTATTTCTTTGCTTGAAGACTATTTTTTTGATATTGTTTATAGCCTTAACTTACGTTTCTGTAAGAAAGTAAAAGCGTATAAAAAATTTAAAAATAATAATTGGCAAATGAATATTTGGAATTTTAAGGTGTCACGTAATATTATGTAGTTCGGTGCAGCCTAATATAAAATATGTGAAAATAATTCTCATCTTGATGGCACCACAAACAAACTGTTTTATAATAAATACATACATACATAAACTCACGCCTTCGTTCCAGGGGAGGGGTAGGCAGAGCTACAGAATTACCTACAACTCTAAAAACTTGTTGATAATTCTGTAACCACATTTTGCACAACTAGGCTAAGATAAAAAAAAAAAAAATACAGAAAAACACACAAATACAGGAGTGAAAACGGATTAAATAGTCAAGTCATCAAGTTACGTAACAAACGCTAACATAACTCAGCTGTACAAGCTAAAACTTCATTCCGATACACGTAAAACTTTCCCGAAGTCCATCTTTGATTTATACACATAGGAGGAGATATTACCTTATTTATCGTTTCTCTCACATTGTGCAAGTAACAGTAATAGCGCGCAACTTCCACGTTTCCCGGTGACATAGCCAAAACTTTGTATTGACGGTAGTTCATTGAATTTTTAACGCATTTTACGAGAAGTTGCCCCGGGACTTTATCCGTCTCTAAATGTAACGGAATGAACGCAACCCCCCCATTTTAAATTAGGTTAAGGAATTGTTCTTCAATCTCCTTAAACGTAACCACAAATCACGGGTTCTTTAGCCGTAATTGAAAATACATTACAAAACCAAATTAAAGTGGGAAAGTGGTACAAGTTGGGAGGCAGGTGGCGCGACACCCCCGCGGAATGTTTTGGCATAAAATATCGTTTCAATTATTTACGTGAAAGATTTATGGCACTTAGAAAGTGCGCTGGGAAAAAACTGGGAGCGACGTGTGCCGAAAGTGTTTTTCTTGGGAAACTTATAATGGGTATGAGTGAAGAAGTTTTCGAATCTCTTTTCTATGGTAATTTGTTTTGGTGTTCTCCGCTTAGGAAGGATATTAGTGTTTGTTTTAGGTAAAAGTAGAAGCTGTAATGGCAAATCTTGAGCTGAACTAGATTTTTGTATCATGAAGTAAAGTACGGCCAATGAGACGAGATAAAGAATGTAAATAAACTGACCTTTACTGAGTTATATTGCGATAGCGAGCGATTATTATCTGTCCTTATTTCTCGTACGCAATTATATCTGCAGTTGGTCGATGCTGACGGCTGTCGTGTGTCGTACAGAAGTTGTTAATTTTAGGGCCGCCATTTTGTGAATTTTATTACAGTTTTCAAAGCTGGTTTACATTCTTTATCTCGTCTCGTTGGCTTTACTTTATTCAAAATAATTTCAGGCGGAGAATCTAGAGATAAGTTCAGTGTCAATATCTCTGCGACCACAATAAAAGATATTTACATAGATATTAAGAATAAAAGATATTTTTTATCGTAGCAGTTTACTTCTTTTCTATCAGTAATACAATTACTGGGTAGTGTTTTTAAATGAAATAGATAGGCGGATGGAACAGCGTGTGGTCTCTTCCGCTTTTCAGAGAAGCTAGGTCACTATACAGTATGAGTCCTGTGGGTTGACATTCAATTTGTAGTCTTGAGATAAAAAAGGAATAATGGCCTCAAAGCCAATTTATCACCAGGGGGGGTTATTACGACATAATTATGCAGTTCATTTTTACGGTGAGCGTAAAGGACAGAGCTATAGCCGCTACATAGCTCTGTCTTTTTCTCACAGCGTAAACTGGACTACATAGCTATGTCATAATAACCCCACAGGTGGCCAAAAAACGTTGTCGTTCGGGAATCGATAGTAAATATATCTATATATTGTAAGTATATCACTAATTCCCTATCAGCACCCTGTTTTTGGCCGCTTAGTTCTTCTAAATTTACGCAACAGATTTTCATGTAGTTTTCATTATGATTTATAACGGATTTTGAAGCACATTTCAATATTATTTATGCACGCGTGTTACTGAAAGACTCGTATAAACCGAAGCGGAGCGCTGGCAGGTCATGTTTTTTAATTATTATCATTTAATTCTTACCTTTTTCCAGTGACACTACCTACAGTATTAACACGCGTAAACACCCTGTAACTTAGGTAAACAAAAGTAACAATTTTAATACGTGTACGAAGATTTGTTAACGGGGCGTGTGTTTATTTTTCATTTACGGGCGCTTCCAGCAAACAGCGCCGTTCTTTATTGCGTGTGCTTAGCCGAGTCTATGATGGAAATGAATCTGGATGGTAATGAATTTTAATAACTAATTTGGAACTTTTGGCGGAAAAGTTAAAAAAAAATTGGCAATTTTCTAATTTGACATTAGTTTATAGATATCTAAAATATAATCGTCTTATTTTCGGTTTTGTCTTGTATTCAATATTTACAAGACTAGCTTTTGTGCGCGACTCCGTCCGAGTAGAAGTGGTTTTTCGCTTTTAGCTCAGGAACTGTTCAGTTTTCCAGGATAGAAAGTAGCCATTGTGCTACTTCATCCAGATCCGATCAGCAGTTTGGTCGTTAGTAAAAAGTAAGATAGATAGTAAGCTTAGCTTAATATTATAACAAATGTATAATATTTGATGAATTTCAAGATTTTAGAACATCAATACAAGTAAAGTACTTGCATAAAAAATACATAAATTGGTTTATTTCAAATTAAATATCAAGGTGGCATTTACATAACCATTGCCACTAAAAGTATTTTTAAGTTTTTATTTTAAATGCTCCAATCAAGTTATGTTTATTTCTTTACATCTCACGGAACGTACAAATAATGTAATTTATACATTCATAAAAAAAGAACACCATGTAACCATTAATAACACTTTTAACTACGAAAACTGTCATTTTCTAGTATACTTTACAACAGATCCAGCAAAAACAGATTAAAACCTATCATCACACGCCACAAAGTCCGTTCTTTACGTCGGCGCGTGATAATCCACAGTAAAAAATTAATTGAATTTCTGAAGCAGCAGATGGGCCGGCGTTGTTAGCCTTAACGGCGTTTTGAGGCCGTATTACGATCTGTCAAGACCGACAAACTTCCAGCGAGTGAAAAGGACAGATATATAGCAGTCGTGTAGCTCTATCCCTTTCTTTGAAAGAAAGTTGCGGGTTTGTTAGCTTTTATGGCGTTCTGTATTGCCTCCTCGCTTCTATGGGTCTTGAGGGCTTTACCTTTTGGGGATCTAGCGATATTGTTTTTTTTTATATTATAAGTATTGTTTTGAGTAACGAGAGATTGTTTTGGTTTGGATCTTTTGGTCCTGAGGAAGTAGTAGAGGACCATTTAATTAAAATACGATCAGTTTTTTCGTGTAATTTATATATAGCAAGGTTTTATTGATATACTTGATTCTGAAATGTCACTGCACAAATCTTCCAGTACTGATGAAAAATACCGATGTTATTTTTTATATACAAAATATCTGTTTTTCCCGAAAAAAGAAAAAAAGTAAATGTTGTGGTAGCTAATCGATAAATAGATATAAAACCTCTCGCTAAAATAAGTGCATACATTGCTAAATCCTATTTTTTCTTGATTTATTATCAATGACAAAAAATCGTTTCAGTCAATAATTAATTTAAGCACCGAATCATTTAAAAAGTCGTTAAGCGATAAAATCTTACGACATTACACGTGTATTTTTCACGGAAACATAAAACGCTGCTAATTTGCAAATTTCCCAAGGCAAACCAGTTAACAATGCAATATTAACCAAAAAAGTCATTATAAAAATACCCAAAAACTTAAGTACTCGCAAACAATTAAGCGTGATAAGAATCGAAAAATGTAATATAAAGCGGTACCAGGGATTCTCGACAAAAACTCCCCGTACTCGCATAATTTGCTAATGATAAATAAACTCATAAATAAGTGAGGCGAGCGCGTGAATTTGTTTACAGCTGATGTACATTAAAGATAGCGCGCTGCTTTGTCGCTAATCTCCTAACAAGTTTGAAGCGAATTTTTTTAATCCAACGCGGGGATGGTAATGAAGAAAAACGTTGCGCTTTGTGTGGTAAGTTTTGTGTTAGAGTTGTGAGTATAGTTTTTTGCGAGAGTTTTAATCAGACGACGATGTGAGGTAGCAACATTTAAAATACGAAAACGAGGCAACGTGGGAAAAGGAGCATGTAGCTTATTTTAGGTAAAAAAAAATATAATTGTATTTTTTACATATTGTCATCAACATAACTCTAAAATAAAATTATAAAAACGCAAACGTAATTTGGTCTGTTTACGCAAAGGAATTGTACAGTCAGCGTCAAAAGAAACTGATCACTTAAATACCTTGTCGCTTTACTGTCACATAAGCAACGTCAAACAAGATTGTCTAATGTGTTAATGCGATAAAGTACAAAAGTAGCTTGAAGTGACCAGTTACTTTTGACGCTGACTGTACTACCCGGACATAATCGCTGGAAAAATCTACATTGCAGTCAAAGTACATAATGCAAGATCTTAGTCTTGTCAAACATCTCAAATCTCCCTTCATACAGGATGCTCACTCTTACTCCAACACATCGATCGCCAGTCCCACAATTTAACTTCAGGCATATTTGGCAACTCGTCCACATTTCAAATTAGGGATTCCTGAAAGACGAATTACGGAAGCTTAGCATCCTCAGCGCCCTAAGGAAGGCATTATGCCGGGGCACGTACCCGAATGTTTTCACGTATACCCCTCATCTCCGCCCCCAAATATATCTGGCAAACTTTACATATATTTGTACCATAAATCCTTTAAATATATCGCTCTATTTTTGTCGGTCGGCGCTAAATTTAAGGCGAGTATTTAATGAATGTTAATGTTAAGTTGCATTCGCGGTTCGCAATTGGTGTAATGCTTGGAATTCGTTTTTGTTCTAACGTAATGTAGTGTCGAGCTCTGCGGCTATACAGCCTTTAGTTCTATTTATGTGTTTTCAGTTACCTTACAAGTATGTGTTTATCATTGTTCTATTTTTATTTTATCAAATGTTTTTACGTTCCGTAAATTTTTATACGTTTTATTTCTTCCTTAATTCTGAGACGAACGCGGAATAATTCACAATTAAAAAAGCATAGAACGCGCTTATAAAACCTATACAGCCTTTAGTTCTATTTATGTGTTTTCAGATACCTTACAAGTATGTGTTTATCATTGTTATATTTTTATATTATCAAATGTTTTTACGTTCCGTAAATTTTTATACATTTTATTTCTTCC
Source organism: Acleris emargana (assembly GCA_927399475.2). Taxonomy (NCBI): domain Eukaryota; kingdom Metazoa; phylum Arthropoda; class Insecta; order Lepidoptera; family Tortricidae; genus Acleris; species Acleris emargana. The sequence continues at coordinate 2,873,918 of OV656844.1, read as the reverse complement.
TTAATTCTGAGACGAACGCGGAATAATTCACAATTAAAAAAGCATAGAACGCGCTTATAAAACCTATACAGCCTTTAGTTCTATTTATGTGTTTTCAGATACCTTTCAAGTATGTGTTTATCATTGTTATATTTTTATATTATCAAATGTTTTTACGTTCCGTAAATTTTTATACGTTTTATTTCTTCCTTAATTCTGAGACGAACGCGGAATAATTCACAATTAAAAAAGCATAGAACGCGCTTATAAAACCTATACAGCCTTTAGTTCTATTTATGTGTTTTCAGATACCTTACAAGTATGTGTTTATCATTGTTATATTTTTATATTATCAAATGTTTTTACGTTCCGTAAATTTTTATACGTTTTATTTCTTCCTTAATTCTGAGACGAACGCGGAATAATTCACAATTAAAAAAGCATAGAACGCGCTTATAAAACAAAATTATACTTCAGACGTAGGTTTTTTCAGTGAAATTGTCCTTCCACGCCAACCATTTTTCATTAGCGTCGTTCCCTGAGATGAACGAAGCGGTCTGTTTTACATAAAAATTAAGAAAAAATTGAGATAAAATGCTTTTAGAAGACTGATGGGCGTATAACGCGAAAATGGCCAGGCTTTGCCCGTATTTGACGCGGCGGATAAATTGATATTTATAAGCGTAAGGGACAAGGCCAGCACGTCTGAAGGGATTCCCTTTATTGCGTTGGGCCTGGATCCTGTCTCGCCCCAGGTTATTATGATATATACCAGCTCTGTTTAACTTGAAAACGTCGAAAGTATATTTATTGAGCGTCGATCGGTAGAATTATCGGCGTCCGGATGCAGGGGTAGCCATTATCGTCCTATTTATTGGTATAATATTTAATTTTGAGCCTTTCGCTAGTCCGCGCTAGGATGGAAGACATATAAATCGGGGAATTATTTAGTGTTTACGTATAATGGTTGACCTTTGGGAAGTTTTTTACGTGTTGCCGGGTGTTTATGGCCGGTTAATGGGTTAGTATGTTTTATGGAGAAGTCGTAACGAGTGAAAGGATGATTTAGATTATGATTTTTGTCTATGATTCTTCATTTCTTCCTTTTAACCGTTTTTTATTAGCTATTTTTCCTTCTGGTTTGCTTGTTCGTTTTTATGGTTGGTACCAATTTTGCAATTGATTGAAACAAAATTCCTGATGACTAATTAATTAAAAACACACAATTTGGCTTGTAAATCAGTAACGTCAAATCAAGACTAGCATTTTTTAATGCTCATAACTCAAATAGGTAATCATAAGTTCGTCTTTATACCTTATGTGTTTCTACTTCTTTTCTTTTTTTCTGTTTATGTAATAAAGGCTTTTCATTCACACATACATAGGTAGCTATCATTCAATATTTATATGAAGACAAAGCTAGATAATTCAATGTCTAAATAGCGTTACACAGACCAAACAACATTTTCGCATTTGGCCGTATTGTAGTCGGTATTATTGTTACCACTATACCGTTTTCTTTTCACTATCCACATCGCTAAATAATTGCAGCGTCTCCGCCATAAATCTAGAAACAGCTGCAGTTAATAATATCTTGCACTTTTTATACCAAACTGCGACAATTCTGCTAACCTTACAAAATTTCCAACAAAACCAGTGCTGACTCATTTAAAATCACCCTTTATTTAACAAATCAAACGATCAAACAAAAGCGTTACCAAAATTTAAAAAATGTAACAACATTTCGTAATATTTTTTGTATATACAGGGCGTTCTTTGCTCCCGACCGGTGATGCACTACCGCCATCTATCGCCAAGCCGTCGATAACTTTCATACGCCGGCACGCCTCGCCTTTGGGCCCCTGCCAATATCGGAAGACGGTAATGAATTCCCATATGTGATTAAAAATTGTTGTCATCAGAATGGTAATTTAAAAATGTCGGGTTTATTAACTTGGCGCTACTAGACGTCATTTTACGTACATTTAGTACCTAACAAGATGAAATGACGACTTTGTAAGGATCGCGGGAACGCGGTGGAGCGAAAAGCACAAGACCGGTCTGAGTGGAGAGCCTTGGGGGAGGCCTATGTCCAGCAGTGGACGTCTTTCGGCTGACATGATGAGTACCTAACGATTATGTAATCATTTTACGGATACTATCTTTTACAATACACTTACATGCCACCAATTATTAAGATATCTAGTGGGTATCTTAATGACGTTATCTCTGTGGAGTTTTTTTAAAGGTTTGTTAGAAGCGCGTGGAGCTAGCCCCATGTGCTTCTGTTTGGTCCATTAGAGAAAATACTCTTTTAGAGAACAATTATCTTCGCGTGTGACATTCATGGACCACCATTCGTCCATGGAAGTGTCTATTAATAACTTGACATTGCGAAATACACCTTTTCAACAAATAATTAGTAGGTAAATTGTAGCAACTAATGCTATGAATCATTTGTTGTTGACGCCATTTGCATCAATACAACTAACGCAACTTTGTTAATTTTTGTGTACTTTAAAAGTCTTTCCCGTGTGGTTGCCGGGTTAGAATAGTGCCACTCCATGTCTTCCCGTGGATGTTGTACGAGGTGACTAAGGGAATAGGTATACGCTTGTAGTACCTACTGCTTGCGACCTGTCACTAATATGCTGGTAAATATCTTAGCCTATTTGTGCAAATGGTTACTGAATTATCAACAACTTTTTAAAGTTGTAATTATGTAGCTCTGCTTAGCCCACTCTGGGATTACAGGCGTGAAGGTATGTAATGTAGGTACTTTAAAAGTGACACTATTACAAAATAGAATTAGTCATTTGTTTCACATCGTCATTATAAATTCTTAATTAATGTAGGTACAATTCAGCAATGTACTTTTTTTTTCGTTGTGTTTTACTGAATACATTTTAAATGTCATTATTTTCATAAACTTGTATAAGTATTACCGCAACTATAACAAAGCCTATTTACTACGTCCCGTACACTTAGTTGAATAAGAAAGCGGGTTGATTAAATCGCGATCGGGCAAGTTTCAGGGGCCAGAGGTGTTCGGGGGCGGCCAGCAATTATATTACGTAGATGTGTTAACAATAGATATGGCTCTATTATAACATTTATAACAGAATCAAATTCGTATATATATTTATAAATAACTTATAATTATTTGGGGACTTGAGATGGGCCTTGTAAGCCACTTCGACCATTGCTGATCTTTTGTAGCAGTCCATTATATGTCGCCCTAGGCAGATACTTCTGTTGCGCATTAGTAGTCCGCAGGAACAGAGGATGTGCATTGCTGTCTCCTCTGTCTCCTGACAGTTGGTATGTATCAAATTGCAGCCATTTCAAAGGTTTCATGGACATGTTTGTAAGTAGGAGAAGTTATTCCTCTGTAAAGTATACCACATCAGTTTAGTTTTTCCATGTATTGTTAATTAAGTATATTTACTACTTATCTATTGACAAACAGAATAAATAACAATTAGGTAGACAAAGGACAAAAATATAGCAGGGATGTGCAAAGGAGAACAACCTTTAAGCGATTGGGTTCCATTCATAAAGAAATTTTTCATTTGCGTGAAAATATGATTCAAGGATTGTGTAGCCCCGTGAAGCGTTTTCGCATGCGGTAGCGCACTACGCTCCATTTGTTTACATATTTACCCGAAAATAAACAACCGAAACCGTGTGAAATAGCGGTAGCCAATAGAAGTAAAACATATGTCAAATTTGGACAAAACAGTTTTAATCGATGGTTCAACAGAGCCAATGGTTTAGTCCACGGAGCTGTTTCTATAGGAACTGTGGTGATGTGGTCGTCGTGTCGCGTTACTGTATGCCATTGGTATTATTACTTGGTCTCATTTTTTTTGTAGCTAACGAAGGATTGCTATTCATCATCATCATCATCATCATGTCAGCCGAAAGACGTTCACTGCTGGACATAGGCCTCCCCCATGGCTTTCCACTCAGACCGGTCTCGTGCTTTTCGCATCCACCGCTTTCCCGCGATCCTTACAAGGACATCACTCCATCTTGTTGGAGGCCTACCGACAGCTCGTCTCCCGGTCTACGGCCACTCAAGAACCTTCTGACCCCATCGGCCGTCAGTCCTACGTGCGATGTGCCCCGCCCACTGCCACTTCAGTTTAGCTATTCATCGGACTATGTCGATAACCTTAGTTCTCCTGCGGATATCATCATTCCTAATTCTATCACAGGAATTCTATCTAAGGATTGCTATTAGCTATAGCAAATTTTCTGCTGCAGTTCACAAATTCTACGTCAGTTTGGCCACATAAGATTGATTGTTACAGGGTGATCCAAATAGTTTAATTTGTCTCTTCCCGTACCACTATACAGGGTGCTGCGTCACAGTAGATAAAGGCCGCGGGGTGCGTCACCCGGCGAGATTTACGCGTTCGCCCTTATCCAAGATTACGATGACCGCGATCCACTCGCTTAGCTTAATAGTTGCCTCTAAGCTATTTGGTTTACTGTCACGTTGTATTTTGGCCATATAGTTATACTCTGAGCTATGAAGCATATGTTAGCAAAATATAGAGAAGTTTTGAGGATCATCGCAAGGCTGCGTCCGTTTTTAATCCACAATTTAAGTCCGCAATTAGGATAGCGACACTTACATAGCATTGGAATACGAAAAAACTCGATTTTGTATTCCGATAACTAAGATCAGTGGGGTTAATTTGACATAACTATGCAGTTCAGTTTACGCTGAGAGAAAAGGACAGAGCTATATATTTAATATAGCTCCGTCCTTCACGCTCACCCCCCAGAATAAAATAAGCGCAACGTGACTTTAGTTATTTATGTAACTGTTACATAATGAAGCTTCTTAAGGTACGAGCGATCTAATTACAGGCACGACCTTGAGAGCTAATTATGGACCGTTGAATACATAACTTTTTCCACAAGCTTCAAATGACAAAAATAACCCATCGCTAACTTTTTTCGCATACTTAATTTACTCGATTTTCCTGCTAGACAAATTACTTGTCAACAAAGTCGCTTTCATTATTCCGATTGGCGTTAATAGTTTTATTGCTGAATGTTTGCTGGGCAAGTAAGAATTAATTGTGTAATTGGTATTTACAAAAAAATAACGGTTTATTATACAAATTAAGATCTCAACTGTTCACTAAATGCCAATACTGATATAAGAAATGACCATAACAATGCAATCATAATTATTATACAACTGTTATTACCATGGCAACGCTCATTATATAATTGTTGTCACACCGCGGTTACGCAATACCTACGTGGTATTCTGATACCATTAACGATGTCAATATTAGCGGTTTATAGTACGCTAGTAAATAGAAAGAATAATGTAAGTAACTGTTGTTTCTTTATATCAGTAATCGACTAATATTTCCACATAGTACCGCAAATGGAGTACCTAAATGCAAACGAAACGTGTAAATTCCGAAGTTCATTTGGAATCCACCTTACTCAGCTACCCAGTAGGTATTCAGAATAAAAGTTATGTGTTTGAATTTGATTATAAAGATCCAGTGGGATTTATGTACGGTACCCACGTTTCAAAGGGTGTGTATTTATTAAAATGCAAATTTTCGTGCTCTCCTCCGTAGCGGCTTTAGATACCGCTATCGGGGTCCCGCACGCTTTGTGTACAGCCTGTAGATTTATACCATACGCTCGTGGTTACGCGTGGAACTCACGTGTTCGTCGTCGAGCGAAAGGACGGTGAGAATTTACCAGCTTTTTTAAGTCAGATGTGTAGTATTTATTTTTAGTTTTCTCTAATTTCAGGATGACATGCAGTGAAAAAGTTTTAGTTTTATAATACTTTTAAGGGTATTTGTATGCATGCATAACATAAACTAATATAGATTCGGATTAGCAAACGGACTGGTAAACGTCTATAATAAACTATCATCACCTAGAACTTGTAGATAGTTAAGTTCAACTGAATAGCAATATTATGTAACCAATAATTCTACATGCTAGGCATGTCTTGGGTAACGGTCTACCAAACAAGTTTGGCAGATATTATACTTTTTTTTTTTAAGATGCGAATAACTTACCATTAAATAAGTCAAAATTAGAAATTAAATCCAATTGTCTATTAGTCAAGTAATTACCTAAAATATTTGCACAAATATTTTTCAATATTATGTAGGTTATTTAGGGAACGTGTAACGTGTTTGTGAATTTAACCGTTACTTTATAATTATAATGTTACAAAAATGAAGACTTTCAGATCTTACTTTAAATCGTTTTCGTTACTAAAAATGATAAATAAAAATATAGAAAAAATATATAATATCGTGAAGGCGATGTCTATTATTCCTACATTCAAGTCATGGCCTAAATTGGCTCCAAATATACATGCAGCCAAACACAGAACTTCCTCCTTATTTGAAGTCGGTTAAAAATACACATAATCACTGCATATTACACAAAATCATCCGCCACGTCTGTGTGTCTGTACTCCTGAACGGATTTTCATGCTGTTTCCACCAACAGTTAGATAATTATTCACGGGAAATTTTTATGGACTTAATTAGTTTAGCTACTCCCATTTCTTTCTGTTGGGGGTTAATTTTCGGGAAATCGTTTCTTAGTGCTCACTTACAAGGAACCCCTCCTGTACCAAATTTCAAGTTGATATATAAGTCAGTGATTCAGGTTTGCCTTTTATATGACATGTATACATAGATAAATATTGGTTTATGTACGGGTGTTACAGAAAACTCGCACAAAACCGAAGCGAAGTGAGGGCGGGTCGTTACCCAAGTAACACGTAACCTGTATATTAACCAAAGTGGATATGGATTTATGTCCTAAAGTCCGAATAACACTTTTAATTGGCATTGGCAAAGATAAAATAGTTTTTAATAGCATTTGGTTCGTTTCGAAATGCTTAAAGCTATACTATACTCTTAAATAAAGATTAAACTCCTACTAAAGCATCGGGTATTTATAATATACAGCCACTTAAATAGCTTTTACACTTACACAAAGGTTAAAGTCTTATAATAGTAATTTGAAAAGCCCAATACATTAAATAAGCATTTACGTAATATTTTATCCAGCACTGGGCTGTAGTGGCTAATTTTTAAGATTAAAAACTTTGTAATGATCTGTGCTTGTGTTCATTTAATGCTAGTCCTATAGTAACATTAACTAAACAATTAATAAAATCTTAACTCCGTTTTCTCCATAATCGGTTTCTTCAATAAAGCTTTTAGTCGTATTTTGATATAAAGAAATGTATTTTTATTATTTCAAGGAATAATTACATCGTAATTCAATTTTGCAAGTGGTTATTTTAGTAACATCGTGAATTTGTGTGCATGCGTGTTATATTTGTCGCCATGGATAAAAACGATTGGAAAAAAACTAAAAGAACAGGCGGAATCAAAAGAAAACTTTGGTTAGTTTTACCAAATGATTTGCGATACCCTAATAAACATGATAGTAACTAACCACTATGGTGTATAATGGCAGCAAACATTATATATATAATGTGCGTATGAAGTGTTGCAATATACCTGAACACTATTATTGAGTGTCTTATACTTTGGTAAACAGGCTCAAAGTATTTTGTTTAGCTATAGTAAGATTAACAGCATTATTATACATTCGTTGAATGCGTAAAGCATTTATATTATCTGACGCCATTTGCTTTCTGTTTCCCCTTCTTACGGAAACAATTAAAGTGATTAAAAGTGTCTAAAATCTGATTAAAAGAGCACTTTCTATAATTTTACTTTATGCGCGGTGCCTATAGAACCCACTTTATTCATTAAACTGAGCTAAGAGCTTATAATTTTACAAAACATATGAAGAGTCGATTATAATTTTCTATATTTTTTATAATAAAAAGCACTATCACGAGGGCGCGTGGAAATATTACCACAAAACGTAACATGTTTTCACAGTAAACTGACATCCGCAGCTGAATTTCACCAAAAAACAGAAAATAAAGTTAACTTACCATTCAATATTAATTTTCACAATTATTTACTCGCGAATCTTCATGCTCGCTTGCACCAAACTCACAATAAATACTAAATTTAACATAACTTTTTTTAAATCTATAGAGAAATTCTTTTCTACAAAGGAAATAAAACAATTAGCATTTGAATATGTTCCCATTTAGAGATTGTATATTAATAAGGTGTATATTGGCTGTACTATGGTCGCAATAAATGCTTTAAGTCTAGTGATTTGTTCTTTACCGACTTCAATAATAACTTTATGCAATCATTGTAATGCTACTAAGCAGCCTTTATAAAGCTCAATGCTGTATAATTTGGGGCCCAAATTGCTCTTAAAAAAGCTGTATAAAAGTATATACAGCTAATATAGGACTTGAATATAATGCTTTGCGCGTCAATTAGTGCTGTTGTATGTTTTTTATAATGGTGTTTTGTGTTACTTGGGTAGTCAATAATAACTGTATTTATAAATATCTTGCATAAGAGGTTCTTTAGTAAGGGACACGCTAAGGTAACTTTACTAGTAAATACATTTTATTTAATATAATAAATTTTAAAAACTCACTTTTTCGACGCCTAAATTTCAAATTTCGAAAATTCATGGTAACCTTCAAAAAAATCATAACTCATAGGGTCCATAATCCGCATGGGGCAGAAAACGCAAATTCAATCATGGTGGATTAAAGCCCTTAATATTTTAATGCTTGACCCGCAGTCGATTGGCCCAAACAAAACGTGTAATATACATATATATGTTAGTGGCTAATTGGGGTCGCTTAATATGGCTTACCGACGTAAGTAGGTAATTTATTTCTCTTTGCTAGTGAGTTATGGGCGAGCTATGGAGGTTCTTGGGCCCAGAAAGTGGGAAACGAAGCTGAAATCATGGGAAATACGCTAATGAGCAATAGGCCAGGCGTCAGAATAATAAATGGGAAATAATTTGAACACTGTTGTGGCAAGGATCGCGAAATGTACTGGATTTGTTTTTTTGTTCGTTCGAAATAGTGTTTTAATAATTTGTTTATGTAAAATCGGTACAATTATAATTAATTTACTTAACTTTGGCATATGCCTGTAAAGTTTACACAATTTACAGGCGGTACTATTTTTTTAACTGGTTCTTTCAATTACCTACTAAAATCTGACACTAAATAAAAGTTTTTTTTTTTTTTATCATTTCAGTCGTCAAATAATTTCTCGAATTGAAAGCGGTTAAATTAAAAGTTTATTTAAAAATTATACCTACCTGCCAAAGCTATTTGTCTGGAATAACGTCATTAAAACTTAATGTATTCATTCATGTCTAAGAAATAATAGTACATTGTTGCCTAGGCGCGGAAAGTAAGGGTTTTCCTGACGAGGTGGTTAGCAGGCCGAGCAACAGCGAGGCCTGCTAAAATACGAGTCAGGAAATTCTCGTTTCCGCCGAGGCATACATAATGCTTTTCTCAAACATATGAGGAAATAATACAAATACATTTCTAAAAAGCAAGTAATTTAATTTCCTTAGATTTAGCGGGAAGCAGGTTTTGCCTAACCGAGGCAGCTTCAGATTTTAATATAGGCGGTGTGGTACCTATTTCGTCGCTTTCGTCGCTTGAGCTCATTTTTTATAGTAAGTATTTCACACAACAAATAGTTTAATATTCAGTTTCACAATTATATTATGCAGAATGAACGAATGTTACCGACTGTCAATTGTTTTTAAATACTAACCATAGACATTGGAATGCAAATTCAAAAAGAAACACACGCACTGTGCTAAAAAAGCGAGCAGTTACCTTGGCTGTTTGGAATTTTTGTCTTGGTCCTTTTGATTTTGTATGCAAATTGACAGCATTTTTAAGAAAATATGGACATGGACGGAAAGTGTTTTCATATGGTTTTTTTACTCCTAGGAGTAAAATGAGGCTCTTTCCGTCCTTGTGTTTCAATCGGAAAACCGTTTTTTCCGAGCATGTTTGAGAAAAACATATTTACATTAAAACCAGCTTATTTATAGAAATGGGGGGTTATTATGACATAGCTATGCAGTTCATTTTACGGCGAGCGTAAGGGACAGAGCTATAGCAGTTATATTTCTCTCTCCCTTTCTCTCAGCGCATATAATAACCCCCCAGGGTAGTTTTTTCGATGTCACTCTGTGGTATCTAGCTGTTATATTACTTTTTATTAGGGCATGAAGTAGGCGTATGAGCACACAGGTCACTTGATCATAACTGAGATCTGTGACCCATAGATATTTTCACTGTCAAAACTACAACCTTAAGGATGTAATCTTTAGACCCAAAATGCGTCGCTAACTCTTAGGAGTAAGATAATGCCTCTATTAGTTAGCTAGTAATTTCGGCGGTTGTCTTACCCCCCACACTGGAACACAACAATGCGAACACTGCTCTACCTATTTGTTACACCAGAGAGTTTGAAAGCGATGAACATCCGTGTTTTATATAATAGTTTTACTGAACAAAATAACCTAGGTATATCTATATTCGGTTTTATTAAAAAAGTAAAGAGTTTACGTTGTGTTAGCTCACAAAGATTCCTTAAATACCACCCAATCGATACACCGCGACGTACCGCGCGCCTATTCCCAGCCTACCCACACTAGAGCAATGTGTCTAAGTAAATGTGCCAGCCTTAGTTAATTGCCCCGTACAAAAACTATTAAATTCAAATAATCCACACGCCACCAATCGAAGCAAGCGATCTCTACGCCTTAACACTGACATTAACAACACAATTAAAAAGTCGATCATTACTTTACAATTTCTTGCGCCACCGAAATCACGAATGTCCACCTAAATTAGTCGGGTTAAAGCTGATTTCGGTGGTGAGGATGAGGCGGTTGATTTGTTTCCAAGTGTCCCGGAGGCTTCGCACGCGAGCGCACCGTCTCAAGTCTCAATACCGGGTCCAAAACGAAAAGCAAAGGCGAACTTCGTTTAACATGCAAATTTGAAGTCGGGACAGAATGAGCGGCGATACTTAATTACTTGTTTAATCGTTCAATCTTTGTGAATTAAGGTGGGTGGATGGTAGTGGACGGTAGCCTTAATAATATTGAGAGTTGAGGTTTGTGGTATGGTTTTGGGCTTAAATTAATTTTCAGTATTTGTACTTTAAAGAAATGGTTTTATAAGTAGGTACACACTTAAAAAAGAACAGTGCTAAGAAAAATGCCGATGTTTTTTTGATATTTTAAAATATATCGTAGTACCTAGCAATAATTCTCTTTTATTTTTAAATGTGTACTGTAAGGATATTGTTTATCTCTGGATATATCTATAGTTAAAAAAGCGATATTGCAATTATTATTTATTATTTACGCACATAATTAAATTTTACTCTTCATCTTTATTTAACTGAAACATAATTTTCAATATTTCATATTTATTAGAAAATTAAGTCAAATTTGCAAACGAGAAACGGAAGTAATTATATCTATATTTTATCCGATCTAACTATGATATAGGACTAAAAAACCAACAAACTGTCACATAACCAATACAAAAGTAAATCGAAAAAAACAAACCTAGCAGATCCTGCGAATCGCGTGAGAAAACTCAAAACGTTTATCAGATTTGTAAGAACACTTAACACGACTACCGAGTTAAGAAATAAACCGACAAACAATCTGGACGGAAACATGTAATGTTTAGCGTTCGGCGTAGGCGCACCCGTGGGCTTGACGTCCTGTTGTCTGAAGTATTGAGCTTGGTATAAGTCTATTAGATCTGTTAGTAGCTTTATAAATAACTATTATAAGGCTATTTAGAAAGCTGAATGAAGACTAGAAAATGGATAATAAAATTTCAAGGTAATGTCGTGATTCTTGTTCCTCGTCAATTCCGCATCCAGGATATCAACGTAGAGTGCAAACAGTTTTGTGAATTATATTTTGGATTCAATTAAAAATTAAAGGCAGCACACATGTTGCTCTCAGAAGCCCCATTATATATCATGCATGCAGCATCAAGGTACTTAGAGTTTTAATAAAACGTTGTTTCTAGTAGCCTTGCTTTTTATTGTCTCGCTAAAGGTGATAAAAATAGAGAATTCTCCTTGGGATAAAGCTGTTTTCGCCTTGGGCGAGCTTGAATCCCTCGCTTCGCTCCGCTCAGGCATTAACTCGTTACACCCTCGCTACGCTCGGGAGTTAAATCTGGCGTACCTCATTTGCTCAGGATTCAATGTCGCGCCTGTGACATAAAACAATGCTTTTGCCCCTCGGTGTATAATCGACTATAATTTTATTATCAGCATCAAAGACATCGTTTATCGATTTTGGTGCAACCAATAAGGTGACCTATTAAATGCTAGTTTCTATGTTGATTCGCGAAAATATTTTTCCCTTGGGAGTAGGTATATTACAATACACAATCCGCAAATGTAACCCACCCATCAAAGATCTGTGTCACATTGACGTTATAAATGAAATCATAAGAATTGTCAAACAATATTTGACGACTCGCTGGCCTAGTTGGTAGTGACTATGCCTACGAAGCTAGCGGTCCTGGGTTCAAATCCCGGTAAGAACAGATATTTGTGTGATGAGCGCGAATATGTGTGTCTGAGTCATGGATGTTTTCTATGTATTTAAGTATATATTTCTCTATATAAGTATTTATAGTGTTGTCTAGTACCCATAGTACAAGCCTAGAGCTTAGTTTGGGACTAGGTCAATTGGTATGATATTGTCCCATGATATTTATTTATATCACCGGGAACATATACAGGGTGTCTCTGACCTTGGGGCTTTAAATGCATGGATCGTTTCTACTCCTGAAACTGAACTTCTTTTGTTCTGCAAGTTGTTAAAAATATGCCCAACAAAAAATATATTTTTTTCATACAAGTTAAATGTAATTTTCAATGTACGCGATCCAATTCTCTATTTTCCTTTAGGCCTCGTACCAAGGAAATGTCGCCCCCGTACCATGAGATAGTGATTAGATGGCCAGTATTGAATACACTGATTTTACAATTAGACTTTTACATCAATTAGCTATCGAAACTTAAGTTATTTTTTAATGTTGCAGAACAAAAGTAGTTCCGTTTAGCGAGTAGAATCGATCTTTGCATTTAAAGCCCCAAGGTCAGAGGCACCCTATATGGTTAAAACTTACAAAGGTTTTCATTTTCCCAATAAAATGTACATATAAAAAAAAAAAACAAGTGACGAAATACTTCTTAATTTTATACATCACTCTTGCTTTAATATTTGGCATTAGTGTCAGTAAAGGCATTAGCTGCATCATCATACCCTCCGAGCAATTTTCGAAAGTTGCATCTCCAGTTGCATTTCTTGGAACTGCAAGACCGGTATCGGTTTCAGAGTAAGTGCTAACCTAATAAATATGCCAATGACGGATGGCTTACATTCTGCGCAAACGCATTGCTGAAAGGTGTGCGTGTATGATTTATCTGTGGTGAGTATTAAGGATATCTTTCAATTGGAATTTAATCGGAACGATATTTGTATTAAAAAGCGTAGATAATAAATATGAAACATGATAATACCTGTTTCAAAAATATGATTTTCAATCAGGCTTGATTATGTACATAGTTTAAAATGAAGCATTTATTCGCATATCGAAGATAAAATAAATAAAGTAAGAGGGGTGTTAAAAGATTATTTACTTGTGGGAGGACCTTGTGTAGGGTCCGTCCGGGTTGGTACCACCATCTTATCCATTAACCTACCGCCAAGCAGCAGTGTTCGCATCGTTGTGTTCCGGTTTGGGGATAAGACAGCCGGTGAAATGACTAGCATAGAGGCATTCCATCTTAGTCCTTAGGGTTGGCAACGCATTTGCAGACTTGTGAATGCGAATGTCTATGGGTCACAGTTTCCACTTACCATCAGGTGGCCTGTGTGCTCGTTAACCTTCCCATGCTATAAAAAAAAAAATATATATATAACGTTAAATTTCTATGTATCTGAGTGTCTGTTTGTTAAATCGTAGCGCCCAAACGGATGAATGGATTTAGACGCAGGTTTTTTTTAAACAAAGCTACATTAATCGGAATGGTTGTTTACAAGATTTAAGAGATATCAGTTCTGAAAGTATGTGTCGCCGTTATTTTGGGGGCTTTTAACCCCCTAAAAACTCAATATCTTAAAAACGGCTGAACCGATTTTGATAAAACATGTCTAAGAACCACCACCGGAAAACCAGCTTTCAAATGAAAAAACCGCATCCTCTTTTCATCCGTTTATGAGTTACGGACAGACACACACACACACACACCCACACTTACAAGTCAAACTTATAACACCCCTCTTTTGTTCGTCGGGGGTTACTGAACCCTTCTTACAAATTAAAAAAAGCCGCGTCCAAATTGTTTCATCCGTGTAAGAGTTACGGTATTACAGACAGACACACACACACACAAACATAACTTATAACATCCCTCTTGTTTGCGTCGGTGGTTATTTAACTTTATTTGGCAATATTTTATCGCGTGAACGTTATCTATCATCCCAATTATATGATGTGGGAAAACATTTTCAACATTAGAATTCTCTAATTTTGCTCTATTTTCAAGTAGATCACTTAAACTTTATTTACCATTGATACAAATGCCTCTAAAAATATCAATACTACGACAGAAGCAGTAAATATAAATACATACATACACACATACATACCTTCACGCCTGTGATCCCAGAATGGGGTAGGCAGAGCTACAGAATTACCGACAACTTTAAAAATTTGTTGATAATTCAGTAACCACATTTTGCACAAATTGGCTAAGAAGTTTACTGGCGTATTAGTGACAGGTTGCAAACCCATCGCCTAACAGTACTACAAGCCTTTATTCCCTTAGTCGCCTCTTACGACGTCCACGGGAAGACATGGAGTGGCACTATTCTAACCCGGCAACCATACGGGGATATAAATACATAATTATAATATATGTTCCGTATGATAAACAATACACCCTGTATTACTGAGAAAACTTCGCAACCGTAAACAATACGTTATCAACCTAAAATAATTACATCTTCCCTTTCCTAAATGAATTTATGACAATATAGAGCTTATTTATTCCAACCCAAAGAAACCATAATTTACCTAATTAGAAACTTACGTCAATATATCAAGTACGAAATTACTCTCCATGGCTTGTACCTTTTCTACGGGAATTCTCGCAATTATTCCCGGCCATCGAAGAGTCCCGCGTTCCCTTATGATATATCCCCACCTATTCCGTACCGAACTGAAAATAATCATAACTTTGCTCATAAAAATCCAAAACAATAATGCATTATTCATACTCGGCACTCGACGTATCACGATACCTATATAATCTGGACTACCACCCCCTTGGTCGCGCCTTGGAAATTGGATATGCCAGGGGATGTAAGGAGGTTAAGCTGAGTTCGATATATAGTGGTCGGATAGTAGAATTCTGAGCGGACATCGCGAGCAAAGTATGAAACTGTCTGAAAATACATAAATATTGTATTTAGGGGACGCGTATTAGATTCGAGCCATGTCTTTGATTAATGGCTTACAGCAGGTCGCATAAAATTGTGTTTATTTGTTATTAATGTTTGTTTTCTTGTTTATTTCTTGTCCAGTTTGTCTAAGTCCTTTATTTATTGCTAAATAAAAATACCTTCTAGATATTTAAGGTGTTGGCGTGGCACTGTTACTAGTGCGACATATTAAATCCAGTAAGCTCAAAATATGGTTTAAATTAATAGTCCAAATAGTAAATTAATGGAATACATAGAATAGATAGATGACGAAAGTATTTTTTATATATTTGGAAAAACTGATGTGTATTCCAAAAATATTGACTAAAACCCACATTGATACAAATTGTTGCTATCTACTCATCTTAAAATAAAGGTAATCCGTGCAGTGTCTGCACTGCATGCAGACTGTTAAACGCTGTCAACAGCAACGTCGCCATTTGTCGCTTTTACGGCCTTAACTCTATATCTGCCGTTATTTTATCGCCAGATATTCTGAATACACTTTCAATCACTTTAGATAATAGAGAACTAGGTAACTGCGATATTTATAGGAAATGAGAATTCCAAAATCTTAAACCAATAAGGTTTGAGGTTAGGTTTTAATACTGGTTGAAGAGAGGTTTTACATACATACATACATACATTAAATCACGCCTGTTTCCCAGAGTACCCTGTGAATCCAATACACTGTATCTGCAGATACAGTGTTTTGAATTAACAACGTCCATTCGATTTATTTTTGCCTATTACATAATCTTGCATTCATACATTTTGGTACTTGTTCAAGAAATATTGAGATATCGCAATGTAAAATACACTGTATTTAATAAAAACGGAAGTCCTAAAACAGCAAAACACGGCAATCGAAGATGCAGTGTGTTTCCAAAATAATGCTCGCTTTTTTCGAGATACAGTGTTTTGTCAAATCGAAGTATCAAGGCCTCGAGCAACGCGGGCGGGCCAATCGGCGCGCGGCCGAGCGACAATCTCGATCGTTATTGGTCGATTCAGCCAAACTTTAATACGATTAAGTGAATCAGAGTGTCCAAGCTTTTGTGAAGAAATAGGTAAAGGAGACTATACTGAGTTATTGTCTGTAATTAAGTCTTCAATCACTCAATAATGTTTACTAACCTCAGAATCGGTTCCTAATAACTTAGAAAACTACACTGGATCTCAAGTAAGTCAAGATTGTGTCCAAATTACTACAAACGCTATTATAGAGCACCAACCTAGTCGCCAAATTACGGACACGCTCGTCCCTAGTACTATCTTTACCGAGCAATCACGTGCAACTAGTGACATCGACGGGGACGAAATAGTACCATTAACTGAGGATGATCGTGTGCCTTCAAGGAAACGTAGTAATACGTGTGACGAACGGTCCAACGAACGATATAGAAAACCAAGATCACGTAGAAGTATTAGAACCAAAAAAAGCAAAGAGACTGAGGGACCCGAAAATTATTCAAGAAGGCCAAAAGAAAAAGCACCCCATGAAACCCCCTTGCAGTAACTGTAAGAAGTCATGTACTGAATATGTGGATGAGTTGAAAAGAAAATAAATATATGAACAGTTTTGGTGTATGGATAGACAAAGACGTCGAGATTTTTTATCTAGACATGTGGAAAAGTTCCCACCTGCAACAAAAACTGCTGGATCTAACTCCAGAAGACTTTACACATTAGCGTGGACACTCGATAGCAAAAGGGTATGTAAGAAGTTTTTTCTCAGCACATTGGGCTACACAAATGACGAAGCAGTTCAAGCTGTTTTGAAAGCGAACTTCATATCTGGAAATGTAAATCCAAATATAGGCGCTGCACAAGACCCTCGAGGGCGTCACCCCAGTTCGACCGCATTTCCCGCGTCTTATCAAGAAGAAATTCGGAACTTTATCCTAAAATATAAGCTATTGGCTGTGACACTATCTACCTACTTGTGAGACTAATCATAAAAAAAAAGTTAATTTGGTATAAAATAATTTTAAGTTTTTAACTGAGTTCTAAGTTCCTAGTGATTACCTAGCTGTTTAAAACTTTAAGGCTGATTTTGTTATAATAGCAGTTAAAATATTAAGTGTTTATTTTCATTTATGAGTGAGTGTGCTTAGGGAGTCATATACATAAAGTGATTACTAATTTTGTGAGTTTACTATTCTGTCCAAAAATAAAAAAATAGTTAATTAATACAATCGTTTGTTTCATTGCGGCATGATAATAATAAGACATTGATTCAATATGATAACTTACACATGACTAAACTGACATTTGCAAATGTCAGTATTCCATATTATTATCAATGTATTTTTTTAGGTTCCGATACATTTCAGATTATTTCGTCAAAACAAAATCATAAATTTCTTAGATACATTGTTATATCTAATTTTATTTTGGTGGTAGCCCCTCATTTAACATGGCAATACACTGTAACTCTAAAATACAGTGTATTGCCCTAACAATATCTTCCTTTGGCTTCTAACGATTATCGCGGCAATACAAGTTATCTACATTAAATCATTGTATTTACGGAAATATATTATTTAAACCACTGCGCTTGAATGCCTCATAAATTATCTTTATATTGATACCAAACACTTAATACTTTAGCTTAACTTAACACTTAAAACCAAAAAAAAACATTTTTGCTCGTTTTCTCAAAATATGTCTTTTGTAGTTACAGTGTATTGGATTCACAGGGTACCAGAGGGGTAGGCAGAGATCACTTCTTTCCATTTGCTACGATCTTGACCAATTTCTTTCGCTTCTTCAACAATCATACATCGAGTCATTCACGCACGTCGGTTTCAGGTACTTAAGATTTGGCCCTTTTACAGTATTTCTCCGATTTGATTCGAAAAAGTATTAAAAGGTTTTACAGTATTTAAGAAATAATAAAGTCAGCGATATCGCTTTTTTTTAAAAGATTTTTTATGGCATGCAGCTGGTAAAAGAGCAAACAGGTCAGCTGATGGTGAGTATGATCTGTGACCCATAGACAATTGCATTCTCGCGACTACAATATTAAAGTTCGTAGTAATAAACTGATCTTGACTTTAATTCCTGTCACAAGATTTGCAAAAATGACAGTTTACTTTGACGTATTTTGAGACGGGCATCTTGCTCAAGGTGAGTTTGTAAAATAATCCGGTCGTAAGACTGCAATTCCAAAACCGCAATTGTGTAACCTAGAGAACTAAGGGGGAATACATCTATGCTAGTTATTTCTCTGGCTTTCTTATCCCCGTAAGGTACCCGGTTAAAGGACAAGATGGTGGGAGCAATCCGGACGAATCTTGCGAAAGGTGCTATCACCAGAAAAAAAACCAACGAATGATTGTAGCTAACGTCTATTTTCAAACTCACGATCACGGGATTGAGAATTTTGTTACATCATCATCATCATGTCAGCCAAAAGACGTCCACTGCTGGACATAGGCCTCCCCCAAGGCTCTCCACTCAGACCGGTCTTGTGCTTTTCGCACCCACCGCGTTCCCGCGATCCTTACAAGGTCGTCACTCCATCTTGTTGGAGGCCTCCCTACAGCTCGTCTCCCGGTCCGCGGACGCCACTCAAGAACCTTCTGGCCCCATCGGCCATCAGTCCTGCGAGCGATGTGCCCCGCCTACTGCCACTTCAGTTTAGCTATTCTATGTCGGTAACCTTAGCTCTACTGCGGATATCATCATTTCTGATTCTATCACCCAAAGAAATCCCGAGCAAAGCCCTCTCCATAGCCCTCTGAGTGACTTTGAGCTTCCTTATGAGGCCCATTGATAGCGCCAACGTCTCAAATCCGTAAGTCATCACTGGCAACACACACTGAATTTTGTTAGGTAACCTCATAATTCGAAAACGCATCAATATCTCAATGTTTTCTGTGAAAATGTTTGTCCCACATTTTCTTGAAGCAACGCGTAATAAATAATTGTTTACCAGTCAGTTTTAATCGGAGGAACGGTAAACATGTTTGTTTACGTTCTATTTCCACGGAGATCTAGCAAGGAAACATTGTGCTGGAAAGTTTTGCAACCTATTATTAAGGTACAAAGATGAATAAGTGGATTTAAGATTGTATAAAAGACCGATTACGAAGAATTGTCACTTATGACATTGCATTTGAAAACGTATTTTTAATTTGTGAATAGAAAATTATGGGAAATTTTCAAAAAATCAAGATTTTTGAAGCAGCTTAATGGAAGTCTAACAGACCAGTGAGAATAGCTAAGTTGTTTAACGCTAACGTAATCTATTTTCGAAAACTGACAAAATGTATGCAATTGACGTAAGGGCTCGACGCAACCGTCTGACAGCTTACGTCAATACAATACATTTTGGATAGCGACAACGAATGCCGAATGCATCTAGTCAAGAGTCTCTGTATACTTATGTACTTTTTTCGTCAACATATATAGCATTTATCCCTCTTGCACCACTATACACACCAGAAAGAAAAGAAAGAAAGAAAATATATTTATAAACAACAAAAGCACAAATTAAAAAATAAATAATTAAACCAGAGATTTACGTAAATGTATGACATGTGCAAAGCCTTCTGTCTGATAGAAGGTAGGAAGAGATTCCACAGATTGCCGACTTTCTAACAGGCGTTTGAGTGACTGTCCTTATCAATTTTCATACAGTTTGTTGAAACAAAACACAATCATATGACACACCTATTGCCTCCACTGCTAAAAGTATAAGAGCGAGTGAGATGACCGCATTGTTCGATAGTATATTATTGCATGGTGATTGGTGAGTTTGGTGACTGAACTTAGAAGTCGGCATTTTTTAAGGCTAGTAATGTGACGCACTCAAGGACAATTAATCACGATTCAGTTGTTTCTTAGTTTAAAAATGGAACGAGTAATCTAATTGTCTCGTATGAAAAGTCAAAGATTTTGTTTTTCTAACTTGACATCTCGCCTTTTTAGCCACACCAATGGCTTCCGAAATTCATTCTGCCATATTTCCAACTGCGCTTAATTTCACAAGCAAACCGCGCTTCACCGTTCTAAAGCCGTGAATCCGCAACGTATTTCAGTGTCGTTTTTCTTGCGGAATATATTCGTTTTCTGTTCATGAGCTGGTGAATGCGGTCTGGTCTATTCATTGCGCCGACGTCAATGTTTATGGGGACTTAACGTGGATCATTATTTGTTGGTGTGGACGCAACTTTATCTCGTTTCTGTAGAGGAAGGGTAGGGAACACAGAAAGTTTTAGGATCAACTAATTCGATATCGATTTGTCAATGAACTGGGTATGGATAAAAAGACAAAGATTAAAGTCTATGGCATCATTTTCTCATACTCTTGTCATAATTATCATCATAATATCAGTCAAAGGACGTCATGACATGAACGACATGTAGTGCTAGGCTAGTGTTGCGAAACGGTCCAAACTCAGCATGTGCTGGCTGTGAAGCCAATGCTGGTCTTCGTTGGACCTCTTGGTTAAAACACGGAAGGCGCTACTGACAGTACTACTACTACTGCTTAGTACTTCTTGCATCTATCCACAAAAACTACTGTCCTGGGGGCCTAAAATGGCTGCGTTTATCGTGCCTAAACATCCGTCACTTTTTGACACGTATCTATACTCTAAGTATGAGAGTGAAGGATGTTTTATCCACATTTTGTCACGTGATAACGTAACCATACTAGGCCCGCTCGTTATGGTGGCCTTTATCACTGCGGATAAAGCATCCATCACTCTCGTACGTACATACTGGTCAGACAGTGGCAGACGTTTTATCCACGTTTATCCACCGCAGTACGACCGCTCTTAATTTAAAGTACCTAACTGTTTTTTTTTTGGCTTTTTACAGATTTTTAACTATAATATTTTCAGGTGGAAGGTTACAACGATTGGATAAAAATGAGACGATGTTGCCAATTTACCATTTTTTGCTTAGCTAATATCGAGGGTTGCGTAGTCAAACCCAATAAGTCGATATAAATTGTTGTGTCAAAAAGAACACTAATGAACACATCAAAACAATTCAAATTTCAATAATCAATTATTTCGATTTATCGGGTTTGACCACGCAACCCTCGATATATTTACAATATTGCAACGTATGTAAGGATTTAAATGAAATTTGGAATGGAGATTAGACACAGGCTTTTTTTATGGCATGGGAAGGCAAACGAGCACACACCTGATGGTAAGTGAGAACTGTGACCCATAGACATTCGCATTCACAAGACTGCAAATGCGTTGCCAACCCTGAGGACTAAGATGGAATGCCTCTTTGCTAGTCATTTCACCGGCTGTCTTATCCCCAAACCGGAACACAACAATGCGAACACTGCTGCTCGGCGGTAGATTATTGGATAAGATGGTGGTATCAACCCGGACGGACCCTGCACAAGTTAGTTCTCCCACAAGTAACTAGGTAGGCAGGCTACTTCTAATTGCGGAAATTTTAAAAGTTCCGAGAGAATATGTACTGTCGAAATCAACGTGGATAAAGTCGCGGGATGAAGGTAGTATTTACAATAAGATTCCCGAGAACTCAGCCTTTAAGTTTCTCTTGTAACTCTAATATAGCGCCTAACTCCTTAGACAGCCGCAGTGACCAGGCGACCGACGTTTAGCTAACATGCAAAGCTATTAAAGAGCCGTAAAGCAACAGTTAAACGGCCGTAGAACTGCGGTCTATTAACTTGGAGTTTCACTAACTGGGTGGTTTACGATTGAGGTATGATTTACTAGTTTTTAGGCTTTGAGTCTAGGAAACTGTAATGTGACTTCTAGAGGATTGTAAACCTGAACTTTTCCATACAAAATGCCATAACGTGTGTGCTGCCTGGTACGATTTCCGAAATATGAATATGTTGTAGATATTATTATAACTAGGTCTGTATGTTTTACTTTGCAATAAAATATAGATAAATAAAATAAAATAAAAAAACGGAATGATAAAATCTACTCGGCTGCCCTATTTCAAAACCTAGGAAGTGTCATAAACTAATTTTTGCCATTTTTTCTAATATCTTCCGGATGCAAAATCATATTGTGGCCTATCTTATTCAGGTCCATATTTAAGAGTATCCCAAAACCTAGTAAAATTTACGAGTGCATAAAAAAACGAGCTTGACCATTTAAAAACGTAGTAAGTCACAAAACTAGTTCAAAAACCTAGTGTGTGACATGCACTTACTAGGTTTGGAAAAAAACAGAGAGGAATGAATATTATCGGCTTACTATTTTTTTATTTGCATTTAATTTCAAATCCTTTGGCACATAAAACATGTAATATAGGAAATTGAAAAAAATATTTATACCTATAGTGTATTTCTATGGAACTTGCTAACTATGTAAACAAAAGACATAACTTTGTTTTGTCACTGTTTCTCCTTGAATTTTCACACCACCTCATTAAACACCATTGAAACCATAAACTATTGAAACGGTCGTTACTTTAAAATACAAAATGAAGGCGTGAGTTTATGTATGTATGTATCTTGGATATTTCATTAAAAGTTTAACTTTTTTCATAAGTTCGGTTATTAGGACATGATGGGATGACGTTTTTGTTTTTTTTTTAATGTACAATTGTCTATGATGGGTAGTGTTGTGGCTAAAGTTGGCGATATATTAATGCCCCAACACATTACCTAACTCACACTGATCACACTGAAAGATGATATAACGGCACCTTTTGTAATAAATACTGGTGATATATCATCTTCAAGCACCGAATTTTCTTCAGATCGTGATTAAACAAATTAGAAATAAGTAACTACTTGTTTTTTAATTTCGGTATATTAATATTCGATATGGTTTGACATAAGTAAAGGAGAATTGCCCATCACTAGTAAATTCATCTTTCAGAGACAATTTCAAAATGGCGGTTTGTTTACATAGTTAGCAAGTTCCATAGAATTAGACCTTACGCAATCGTCTTAATCTAATTAACGAAGAAAGTATCACTTTCTGAAAAATTGCAAAATTTAGTACGATTGAGACAAAACGTGTATTTTCGCTCTACTTTAAAATCACCTCAATGACCCTTGCTGGGTTTTGCAATGGGCAGCCGTACTTTTTTATAATAATTGCAACATAAAAAAATCGCGGAAATCTGGATTGATTTAGGAGCGAGATGGGTCATACACACTCGCAAAAACAAAAGTTGTCTCTCCTGTGGTCAATAGTTAAAGGCTTGTGTGCATTTAAGTTATGTTTTTATTTGCTAGGACTAAAGTAGACCTGACGGCGTTTATGAGGATGCGGGTTCAGCCAGAAAATTAGCCCTTGAAAACGTTAACTTTGGGTATGTCCACAGGAAAGTCGGTAACCTAAATCTGTGTATGACCCAGATACGTTATCGCTCGAAGCTAAATTTGTATCGAATATTCATATTGTCATCGTTATAATAGCTCTTATTTACTTGGTGGTAATGGCGGCGAAATTAAACAAAACGATGACATGTTAAAAGCAATTAGGTTTTAATGAATAAAATAGAGCTCCTGCTTATTTGCCTTCAATGGCTTTAAAATAAGTTTTACTTGTTGGAGGAGCTTGTGCAGGGTCCGTCCGGGTTGGTACCACCATCTTATCCATTATCCTACCGCCAAGCAGCAGTGTTCGCATTGTTGTGTTCCGGTTTAGGAATAGCCGGTGAAATGACTAGCATAGAGGCATTCCATCTTAGTCCTCAGGGTTGGCAGTGCATTTGCAGTCTTTTGAATGCGAATGTCTATGGGTCACAGTTTCCACTTACCATCAGGTGGCCGGTGTGCTCGTTTGCCTTCCTACGAGTATGCCATAAAAATAAAGTAACCGTCAAAAAAATTATTTTTGGGATAAGCTTTTGTTGCCGACTGTGCGACTGTGTTTTTTGCACCATATTGATTGTATGGTGTACTGAACTATTTGAGATTTTGTATGTTATCATATATGTGACGATTACTGTATAAAAATAAATTCAGAATTCTTCCACAAAATTAACGCATAAAAATAGCTTTATTTATCTTAAATACTTAAACCGCAGAAATCCGCGTAGTTTCCCTAACCAGCCAAAGCAAACTTAACCTCTTTAGAGCCGTTTTGTATTCCGCACTTATTTCTGTTTCGTCATTTATTATAAATAGCCTCTGTACCGCTTTATTATTCTTCGCACATGATAATTTATGGTACACTACTGCAGGCTAACTCGCCTCAGATTAAATTGTGGGAGTCCAGATAATTTGTCCTGGGGGGTATTCTTTAGGATAACACATCGTCGGCGAGACCGGCGCTTCCTTGGTAGTGTTTCTACCAGAGCGAGACAACTATAACAATAAAATGAAAGGAAGGAGGCCTTCAAAAACGCAAACAATAACTTCTTTTAAAATGGTTTTGACCTTATTTTTGATCACATTTATTTTATTTTATGCTTTTTAGTGATCATAATAAGCATACTTCTTAGTTGATATGAAACTTTAAGACATTTCTAGTTCACCGCAAGTAACAAGTAAGCCATAGTCATATTTAAACAATTCAATATTCTACGTTATAGTCGCTCTACTATCTTAATCGGTGCCGTTGAGGAGTTCCGTTGGACATCTGTGGTCTTCATCGTCAGTTCCACTTCACCAAATGATATGTATGTGCATGTATGTTTTGTTAATTTATTATTTATGTATGTAGGCATATATATTATTATAATGTATAATTGTATTTTTATGTATGTATTATTTGATTGTAATTTTGAAAACAAGTCTCTTGCTGAAATGCTCCCACACACCTCAACTAGGTATTCTCGGTTTGGCGTTGTGGTTGACTGGTAGAGAATGCCTTAAGGCATTAAGTTCGCCATTTCTACTTACTTTTTGTATTGTGCAATAAAGTTTAAATAAATAAATAATAACCCTCCTTTTGGGCTTCAGCGCAGTCGGGTAAAAAGGTAGCTAAGCAGTGCACAAGGGAAAACGCACCAATAGGATAGCGTCATTTCCCTAGCCTATCACTGCTAAGCTACCGTATTGGTGGATTTTTTCTTCGCGCATCACTCAACTGCCTCACGGCTCTGGTGGATATGCAGCCTATTTTGACCCTTCAGTGCGCATTATCGCAGATAAAAAGAAAGCTATGATCTATGATCGAAATATGCAAAGTTTATCAAAGTTAATCTTCCGACAAAAACAATATTAAAGCGTTTAATACCATGCGTGACCGAGATAACTGTAAAACCAAAAATAACGTTCTATCTCATTTACTCATCGCTGGCTATGAATTTTGGTCGAAACGAGTTTCGAAAGCGAGATATAAGAATAATACCCATGAGACAATTTAGTTTTCTTGAATTTTAAGTACTTCGAAGGTTCTGACTTAAGGTCGATAAAAATAGTGCTACGTGACTGTGTTCGCTGAGGCTAAGTTTTCTTAAAGTAATAAATTTAGAATTTGGAACGCGGTGTTCGTTTGTTTCTTAATTTGTATGCGCCCGCGTCTCAGTTTTCTTAATGGTACGTGTCCGTCTTTTAAGTGTTTGTTGTGAATTTGCTGTACTTGATTTAAGCGGGCTTTGCTTTATGCAATTTATTGCATGCAATCTTAAAGCAAGTGACACACAACTATAATATAAGGTCTCATTTAAAATGGTGGATTTTGGTGCTTTAGAAGGGTTTTCTGCAGGCTGAAATGTCGCTTCAATCCGTTGCAGAAGTAGCTCAATCACATACTAGAAGGCATTCTGGAACGATCAGACACGGGGACTATAAAAGAGCGGACCGGTTGCAAGTACATTCAGTCTTTAATTGGAAAGCGAACAGTGCAAACAAGAGCGACCAGAGCGATCTAGCGTGTCGAAGTTTATGGTGCAATAATTGATTGTAACGGTTTATCTGAGTGAGTTATTAAAGTCTACTTTTGATTATCGTTGTATTTGTTTATTTCTATCAGTTACCTACCCCCACGTACGTAACAATAGCAAGGAATCACACCATAACACACATATAATTTCTCCACTCATTATAAAATCGCTGTCCGTCGCTTTTTTGGTACGAGTATAATGTATTTAGAACAATGTTAGAACAACTCATCGTGTCAAATAATAGCTATAGTTTTAAGCGTGTCTAATATAATACCAATAATAAGGCGGTCTATTTAGTTATAATTATTTGAACATGTCAGAAAACGTACCCTGGCATGTCCCTAACCCAGGATTTGATAAGTACGACAAAATATTAGCAATGTGTTATGACGTAACAAGATTCCTCAATCCATTGTAATAAAGTAGTGTTTCAATTAATATGCGATTTCTTGTATTAGCACTTCTACTTAGTCAAACCACAGGTCAAACTTTGTCCCAAGTGTTTAAAACAAAAATAATTGATTAGATTTCCTTTCGTATAATAATATTGTATTGATCTTGGTATGAATGACTGGAGGTTGTGGTACAAAACCATTTTGAATTCACTATTATTTAAAGAGAAAGCTGGCAGGAGATTGTTTAAATCTTCCAATTAGTGTAGAAATGCCCGGATAGTATTTAAACGAGCTTCAAAAACTGACCTTACCAAACCTACAAAACTAAATGTACATAAAATGAACAAGTCAGCGACTGTCCTCTAGGTGACCAGTGTCGCCGAGTTAGTAAAAGATAAAATATGTTTATTCAGTAAGTAGGCAGTGACCGCACTTTTACCACAGAATAATAACTAGTAACTAGCGTTACAGAAGCTTTACTTCACAACGGTTTTCAAAGAAATATGTACTCAATCTGATAGACAATATGATTTAATTTAGCTCGCGTTCCAGTCGAGCACGTGTTCATTTACATACCTTCTAATTTTTTTTGAGGAAATATGGGCCTTAATTCACTGTACTACGGTTCATAATAAGTTAGACGTGGTTATACGTGGTTATACGTGTGTCGTCTTTCGCTTGCGGCAGCCTACTAGATTGGCCCTTCCGCCGTGGCCGGCGCCTGGAGGTATGTTTTTAATACCTACACGCGGAGTGACACAGGCCTGCTTTTACCCGTCAAAAATCTACCAGCGCTTCGCAAGAGACCACTGCTGAGAAAAAACGCCGCAATAAACTCAACAGTATGTCGTTTTTTTAATATTGCTTATGATATTATACAATAATAAACGTAACCTAGCATTTTGGTTAATCGGTTTATCATTTCACATAATAATAAATGCAAAAGTTTGTGTGTAAGTATTTTTGTAATTGTTGTACGATTTAACAACTCCATCTCCATTGGAAAAATCAGCCATGCCACGCATCAAGCCGAAACAACATTTGTTTTAAGTGCAAAACTAAATTAAAATTAAAACAATACATCAATCAATAAATAATAAAACACCAATTAATCAGGGCTGTCGCGAAAGTAATCACCGAAATAGGCCACCGGTGATTCACTAAAAAACCAACTGAACATTTTGCTTGCGAATAAATTTTAAATTACGTCCTCAAATTTATGGGTCCAACCTTAACGGAGATGTAGGAAAGCGTAGATGCGGATCTGTGAACAAGAAGGGGTTCAAAAATGTGTAATCTGATTGTCAATATGCTGAGAATCGATTTAAATAGTATGAAGTCAGAGATAGCTATTAGGTCTGTGTACTTATGTATACAAATTAATTCCTTCAGTCATCAGCATTAAAGCGTCATAGAGTAAAGGCACCAGTGGTCAGCCAGAGACCAGTAGTCGACTTTATAATGAGTGCGGAGAGTGGAAAATATATATTCTTTGTACTCTTCCCACTCATACGAAGTATAGGTAGAGGCTGACTACAGGTTTCTGGCTGGCTACTGGTGATTTTACCCTACATATTTTTGAACGCAACATTGGATAATATAATATAATTGCCTGGTCTCTGTAGGTGCAGCCTGGACTTAGTAGAAAGTTAAGTAAGGAAATATTAAATGGCGAAAAACGCATCAAAGTCCTTCTGTACATTTTGTAACACGCGGAACGTAAGGTTTTTTTGTGCCAAATTTCAAAATTCATCAAAATGAATTTACGAATAAATTAAATAATGTTTTATTATTTATACATACGTGCGACGGATCTACAGTTTTGAGTCGTTCGCCAAATTTGAAGCCGTGTTTGTCCCTGCGTGTAATTCTATATTTTAATTTCGTGACAAACAGCGCAATACGCAATTATACAAAGAATGCCAGCTTACCAACACTTTGGTAAGATTGAAGTTCAGCCATTTTGTTTGACGCCATGTTTGAATTGCTAAAGAGTAAATTTAAACAGTGAACATCTTAAGAAGATGATAACTGTTAGTACTTTTTCGCTTTCACCTTTAAACTGTTTGGTAGGGCATTTCATATCTTATGTTAAAGTAAAAAAGGTACAAGATTGTGTTGATTACGAATAAAGTACAGTCGCGAACCGGGATTGTTGAGCCACTTATCCATGTTTCTAATTTGGCTATGTAATGCAAATAGAATAGCTGTCAGCCAGTCGTTGACATCGGTTATTGAATACACGGCTAAATTACAAACAATGGCAAGTGGCTCAAAAATCCCGGTTCGTGACTGTACCTACGTTACGAGTAAAGTACTATTACAACAACGCACTAAAATCAAAACTCTGGATATCCTATCTCTTAAACATAACTTTTCTGTCTTTTCGTTTGCTTTTCTTCTTCTCTTAATTGCCTTTTTAGTGTCCCACTGATTTGGGCAAAGGCCTCCCCCGTATTTTTTCAGCCATCTCTAGAGAGTTAATCCTTGCTAGCCTGGATTTAATTCATCCAAAATCGTCCCACCATCTTCTTTTTGGCATCTTATCTTATTGGTGGGGTCCTTCCGGATACACTTCGATCCTATGGGATCTTATATTTTTAGCGCTTAATCCAATGCAGCCTCCACCCCTTCTAGAAAGCGGATATTGGAGTGTATCTAATAGCATTGCCTTGAAATCTTTTGGTTCTGGGGTAGCCATCACCGACGATTTTCATTCTTACTCCGGCGAGGGCATCACATTCACACAATAGGTCTTAAGTTCTTTTTGGTATGCCTCTATCTATTTGGGATCCAGTCGGTTGTCATCTTTGACCAGTAGAAAACACTAAGGACAAAATATATCATCACTTATGACGTCTAAAGTTGGAAAAAACATTGCAAAGATAGACTTGATTTTCAAAATGTTTCAGTCTGAACTAGTAAACGTAAGTACTTCAAAGATAAAACATTAAATATTAATGAAGTTAATTAGCTTATGTTTCATAAAGAGTATAATTCCAGAGTACATCATCTCGGGACATGCAAATCGTGTAAAAATAAAAGATAATAACGTTTTTATGAAGTTCCGGCTGCGGGGCGTCCGTGAGCTGGGTGAGAAGACATTTGTATGGTACGATGCTTGTACAATTTTTGAAATCGTTAGGTAACTACATTTCGCACTGCTAGATCAAGACAGTATCAACTCAAAATCATTGTTAGTTTTGTTTCAAGCTCGTAGACGTTGTATTAAAGTTCATTTTAAAATACAGTTGTATTTGAGTTACAAAACTTTTGATCTGGCAGTGCGATTTGTGCAAAATATATTCAGAGGCAGTCGATGTTTTATTTTTTTAATTTATAGGACAAGGATACTCTAGAAGGGCAGTTAGATCTGTTATAATAAATATTTTATTTAACTTGCCAGGTATGTATCTACATATGTATGTAATGTAATGTATTTATGTAATGGTCAAATCTTGCAAGTTAAATTAAACCCACGTCCCGGTTTCCGATGAAGCGGAAAATTAGCATAGATACACCTTTAGTTTTGATGACAATACAACAATATAGTACCATTGAGCTGGCTTGATGATGGAGACTTAGGTGGCCATAGGAACTCCTAAATTACAGATGATAAACCCGTCGTGTTAGGGCTCGTTAGAATTGTCTTGACGAGTAGATGACGACTGTGCAAAAAAAAGTGTACAGTCAGCAACAAAAGCTTATCAAAAAAAACATTTTTGACGAAAACTTATTTTAAATAAATTGATCTCTAGGTATATAAAGTTCCCCATGTAAATAGATTCGCCAGAGTTATGATACCCAAAAAAGTTTGTTAAGTAAAAATCAAAAGACTTACAACCAACGACACGATTCCCACAAACGGGATTTCAAAACCGCACAGTGTAAACAGTCGCTTTGAATTTTAAAATTGTAACGAGAGGCGAAGAAGCGGCGATGAAAAGAGAAACAGAGGCAGATGATGATAAACACCCCGTTAAATATGTAGCTGACTGTACGTCCGTACGTCGGGTTCAGTCGACTCGGGGAATACTAAGTACGCTGTGGTCCGTCTTGCTTAACGAGCTTGGGTATAAACAGGGAACAGTTTTCATAGTTAAAATAGGCAGTACGGACTGAGACGGGGTAAATCTTTATCATTGTTTATTAGAAAGACTATGGATATCATCAACACAATTAGTCTCAAAATAAATTTTGTTTTTAATATTCATAATTTAAATTGGATTTAAAAAAAAACGGTTTATTTTACAAATTAGGATGTTGAGTGTTCACTAAACGTCCAGACTGATATCCACAATTTCCGTTACCATGGTAATAACAATGCAATAATAACTATTATAGAACTGTTGTTATCATGTAAACGGTCATTACAGAATTGTTTGCACACCTCGGTTACGCAATAGGTGGTATTCTAGTACCATTGACGATATGAATAAGTCGCAAATTCAAACCCTTTTTGATATTTAATCTGAAAAAAAGATTAGAACCAAAAAATGATTACATTATGGTATGTTCACTGTGAACGTTGTAATATTAAATGTCAATAACATGAGCTACTACTATCTTCGCCATTATCTTTAACTCTACTTATTACCTAATAGCTTTTCTTTTGAGGATGGCTATATTGGCTATGGACCTAGTTTTAGTAACGCAGTTTTTAGATCTAACCAAATACCTACCAATGATTATTTTTTGATTCTCTAATTTCTTCAAGCATTTTACACGCATTACGTTCGTCCTTTGACAAACTTTCGCAACCTGCCTGACGATTGAAATTGATTTAATCTACACCACTTCCAATAGACCTTTCCAGACCATAACCTCTGTTTTAATTAAACTAGATATCACTAGTCAATACACAGCCCGTAAAAGCCTTAATTAAATAAAATTGAAATGAAAACGGCAAATGGATTTTACGTGCTTTCGTTAATGGCCGGCCCGTATTATTTCTGAACATTTATTATTGTGTTATGCCCGATCATTATTCATATGCATTAATAAGCTTTAAAAACAACATGTTTTCATTACAGCTAATATTGTATTGTTAGACCTAATTGTAGTTCGGTGCGGATAATTAGTTTAGTGCCTTTTTAATTATTGGAATTGATGGTATTGAATAGTTTTGCTAAACGGTATTGTTATTTAGCATAATATTATTCGGTTATAATACGCGTAGGTTGCATCAGGTAAAAATAAAAACAAAGTTAGGATTATTATATTATTACGCTAGGATTCCCTGTGTTGTGGCAGGCTAAGCTCTTCCGTAAGTATTTAAATTATAAATGTAAACGAAAAAAAAGGGATGAAAATCCAATAAGTGAGTCTTAACATTGGAGTTCAGTTCAATGGAGTATAAAATAGATAAAACAAAAAAACTACTGATAATGAAGGAACAAGTTACCTACTAACTACATACATACAAACATAAACTCACGCCTTCATTCCCAGAGTGGGATAGGCAGAGCTAAAGAATTACCAACAAGTCTTAAAACTTCTTGACAATTCTGTAACCACATTTTGCACAAGTAGGCTAAGATGTTTCCCAGTGTATTAGTGACACGTGGCAAGCCCATCGCCTAACAGTACTACAAGCCTATATTCCCTTAGTCGCCTCTTACGACATCCACGGGAAGACATGGAGTGGCACTATTCTAACCCGGCAACCTACTAACTAATAAAGTAAAATGTGAACGAATTTACAAAATGTTATTTATAAAATATAAAAATGAGAATATTGTTTATCTTAGTGTGTGTTTTCGTGGGTAAGCGAGTGTAAGTGTGTATGCGTGTGTGTGTGTTTGTGAGTGAGTGAGTAGGAATGAATGAGTTAAATGTAAAGTAAGACGTAGCAATAGAAAAAATATTGCTTGACTATAAAGATTATCCAGAAAGGTACTATCAGCCTAATGGAACCCTGACCCACCATAGAACTGTGTCACAGTGACGTTATGATTCAAGTCGTAAGAGTTGTCAATTAAATTGTTTTATAATGTCGCTGTGACACCGTTTTATAGTGGGTATAGTACTTTCCTGCAGCAGTTTTTAATTGATCACAAATCTTACCTTACCTACATTATGTAATAAGCCTCTATAACCAAACGAAACAAGCACAAAATCATTTCCCATTTTTTTTTATAGCTTTTTCAATCCACAACAGCACGCCCAGATGTCAAATTGACGTTTTACAGTTGCGTCAATGTATGAAAGATTTTTTTTGGAACAAGCTTTTGTTGTCAACTGCTGTTTTTCTTGCTAAGTCATTATCTGCTTTTCGAGAAGAATCAAATGCCCCAACTTGGTGTGTATACTACGTTAAGCATAGCAGAGATCCTGTCACCACCTTCCGACCCCATCATAAGACCAGTCGATGATTCTTTATTATTGTATTATTATCGAAGTTATGTAGGTATATCAAATTTCTTCTTATTTGGTCACTTTTTGTACGAGTACTTGGCAAATGATAAAGATAAAGATAAAGACATTTATTCAGTAAGTAGGCCGCACGGACACGTCAAGAATCTACCAGCGCTTCACAAAAGGAGACCACTGCTGAGAAGAAACTCAGCAGTCAGTATTTTTTTTAAATATATTTAATATTACAATGGTACTACTTAGTCTAGCTTACTTATTATATAAATATATAAATAGCAAATTAAAAAATATAGCAAGGATCCTGCATAGTTTCCGCAGGAAAACATACCAAAATCTTAAGAGAGAGATAAAGAGAGAAAAGGAAAAAAGAAAACCTACTTATGTGTATATAAGACGGTGCAAGATGACCACATAAGATTGATTGTTTTCCTACATCAACGGTGTCCCATAGACAAGATAAAGCTTTTTATTTTGAAAAAAAAATATATATTATTGATTAAGTTTCGGGTTCAGGCCAAGGATTTTTGTCTATTAGATAGTCCTTGATCCTATAATACGCTTTAAACATTAACGACTTTTTCAAGTAATTTTTGAGTGCAGGAAAGGGTAAGTTTAAAACTACGTAAGGTAATTTATTATAGAATGTCAAATTTTATCCGAAAGTAACTTAATCTAACTACGATTTGAATAATAGGAACAAACGATATATGTATCTGTAGGATATACAAACCGGTCTTCTAATTTGCCTACTGCATTAGGTGACAGCATCCACCATTTGTTAGCAGACGTCGCGTAAAGTAAGCGAAAAACAGCAATGCGGTACGCTCCACGAAAAAAAGATGAAAATAAACAGACGACTGAAATAGCTCGAATTTTAAATACAAATGTAAATTAGTATCCCGACTAATTACGAGACGGCGCCATACGTCTTGTCGGCTTACGGCCGGTCTCATTTTTCCAGTTGGCCAAATTGTTCGGCTATTTTTCTAATCATGGCGTTCTTAGGAAATTTATTGGCAATGTCGTAAAGATGCTCCGCTGAATTTTTAGCTTGGCTCATTATGGGAATACGTTTCATTACACCCTGATGTATTTATTTCATTACTAAGATTATAATTATAATTAAGAGACATAGGTATTAGACGACGCGTTGGCCTAGTTAGTTGTGACCCTGCCTACGAAGCTAGCACTCCTGGGTTCAAATCCCAAGTTCGCCTTTGTACATATTTTTATATTAATTGTATTGTTCTGTTTTTTCTTTTGTACAATAAAGTGTTTGTACATACATACATACATACATATTTGTGTGATGAGCGCGAATATTTGTTCCCGAATCATTGGTGTTTTTTATGTATTTAAGTAGGTATATGTTTCTTTATATAAGTATGTTTATCGCTGTCTAGTACCCATAGTACAAGCCTAGAGCTTAGTCTGGGACTAGGTCAATTTGTGTGAGATTGTTTCCTGATATTTATTTATTTATTATGAAGAACACATTTAATTTACGCTACAACAAATACTATCGACTATTTCAAAACGTTACAAAGATACTGAAGGTTCGATCGGTTGTTTTTAATGCGAGGTTTACAAGACCTAAGTACTTGTCATTAGTGTAAGTGATTAGGGACTTGTCTCCAGAGTGACAAGTGACAAGTAGCCGTCTACACGTTGGTGTTAGAGAATGGTATTAGTAGGACTTGACAGAAGCGCGTAAAGCTAACCCCAAGTGCTTTTGTTAACTCCATTAGAAAAATACTATGTTACTGTACAATTGTCCTCGCGTGTGATATCCATGGGCTTATTTGTCTAATAAGTCCATGGGAGTGTCTGTAAATAACTTGACATTGGCAAAATAGTACTGGAATAGGGCCGAATCTTAATTACCCGAAACCGACGTGCGTGCATGACTCGATGTATGAATGTGAACGAAGCGAAAGAAATTTGTCAAGATCGTAGCAAGAGGAAAGAAGTGGTCTCTGCCTACCCCTCTGGAAAACAGGCGTGATTTAATGTATGTATGTATGTAAATTGTAACTATAGGAATCAATACGGTTTTACTTTGTAAAATCTCAGACCTGTGATTACATCAGGTAAGTAAACATATGGTGCTCATTATGCAATAAAGGATACCTGATACTGTAATTTGACGGCCATTATCATCATCATTATCATCAGTCAGTCATCATAATAAAGTATTCGTTATCAAACGACTCCTTTCCACTTGGTAGTACTGTCAACCCCAAACGCGTAATATTTCGCAATATGACTTCCTTTTTCAACTACACGTTTTAGAAACTGACCGACTTTATTAAACGTGATCCGATTAGGCACATTAAAAAAAAACGTATTTCCCCCCGGGTTTTCCCATGTACAAATTTCTAGTGGCTATACCGTTGCGCGAAATCACAGGATACCCCATAAACCTGCGCGCGCGCATACGTGTGTAAACAATGCGATGAAGTCACCGGCGCCTGATTGGAAATCGAATTAGAAGTCGACAGGAGCGCTCGATACGTGACCGATAGATCGATAGTGATCTACAGATAGATCTCGCCTACCGCAGACTAGATCGTCGCGCCATCAGATAATGAACGATGCGCACGGGTGCAATGTTAATTTTTATTTCTAATTGATTCTGACCGTGTCGTGTAATTACGCTTGGAGGTGTGACACTTGAGTCACCAAATTCAAGGAAGACGTAGCGCACGTTTGATTCGGTTTGACAATTTATTTATATATTAAAAACACTGTGGGTATGTATTATAACGAAAAATAATTAAAAGTAAACAAGACGAAGATCTATTAATTTCCATTGTCTACTATTTAAAGTGTATGAATCTTATATCGTTGTAATCAGACCTTTTATCTGGCTGTTAAGTAACCAATACCAAGAGTAAATTTAGTTTTTATACAAGATCTTCAGACTGCAAAGTATGTGCTTCGCTTCTACCATCTGATTCTGTCTATCACCGTTTATGCTTTGCTTGCACCATTACTATGCAGCCAAAGTGCACTCGTAAAACTATAGACCTTCTCCTCATCAGGTAACCTGTAACTACTTTTTAATAGCCGCATATTAAGGCAGGATGTCCAAGAACAATTATAGAACCGGGGATCAAGCAGACATGGAATGCTTTAATTCCTCCTAAGTATATTTGTTACTGACTCATCGATTTATTGGCATTCAGCCCAAGCAATCGAGTACAGCCAAAAAAAACTGATCAGCATTCACTAAGGGTATTACCACAGGTTGGATGATTGACAAGACATTAGGCATCCTGGGAGCTCTTGGCATTTCTCAAGCAGACCACCTTGATATGTCATGTGAATGAGTTGCAGCAGGAATAGGTAATTATAAAGGTTTATTGCCAATATATACCTATGCGGAAGTGAGTGAGCTATTGTTACCTGTCAGTTCGTAGCATTGGTATTCAAGATACACGTTGAATTGAAGAGCGTAAAGCTGGCAAGAGCAATAGAAGAGAAGTCTATTACTACTACATCTATTTTCGTTCAAAAGAGTTATTTCTACCTGTTACCACGAATTTGTTACCACTGGTAACAGCTGGGAATAAAAAATCCCAGCTGTTACCAACAAATGTTTTAAGTGTAGTT
Source organism: Acleris emargana (assembly GCA_927399475.2). NCBI lineage: Eukaryota > Metazoa > Arthropoda > Insecta > Lepidoptera > Tortricidae > Acleris > Acleris emargana. The sequence goes on along the minus strand of OV656844.1, from coordinate 2,837,265 downwards.
ATCACCAAATATTTTAGTAGTAACAAATGGGAAAAATATTCCCACTTGTTACCACCGAGTACTTTAGTGGTAACAAGTGGGGAAAAAAACCCAGCTGTTACCAGTTGAAACAAATTGGTGGTAACAGTTGGGAAAAACCCGTTCAAAATTCATGTAATAATGCCCGAGAATACCTGCGGGAAGGAAGTTGAGGACTCAACTCCATGACAAATTGAGAGCCAAATTAGTAACTGCAATAATCATGGAAGCCCAAAGGACTTCGAAGTTAACGCCATGTCAAAAAAATCTGTAATTTCTGACGTGTGAGACGGGCATCTCAAATAAGAGGTCAGACAATAATATGATTAACGCTGACGATTTTCATGGTTAATTAACCAACTTACGTTAATACTATAAATTTTGCGATAGCGATAAAATAAAGTAAAATCGTTTTACTTTGTAGAACAGAGGCCCAGGTTCCTAATATTAGAAGTAGCTTTGAATTCCATCATACTTTACTCCAACAAGATGGAGTGACGATTTTGTAAAGATCGCGGGAACGCGGTGGATGCGAAAAGCACAAGACCGGTCTGAGTGGAGAGCTTTGGGGGAAGCCTATGTCCAGCAATGGACGTCTTTCGGCTGATATGATGATGATGATGATACTTTAGATTTACCTGCTCGCTTTAGGCGATAATTCTAATGATAAAGTAATGTGGTTCTAAATTCACTGCGAAGTTATTGTCATTTGGTTAACTCCTATGAATTGTTCCACGACGACGACAGAAAATGTAAAGCAATTTGAAAATTTCAATCTTATGTTACGTACCAAGTGCAGTCAAGAACTTTGGGATCCACCTTAGGTCCAAGGTCAATCTGACATTCTGCCACAATAAGGTTGAGTTTCTTATTGAGTTACAAATGATTTGGCATCTCTAATGACATTGACGACTTCAAGCCTATTTTTTTTTAAATGGGTCACGAATTAACTCTCTTCTTTCTCTCTTCGACAGGTTCTATTTTAGCCTTTCTGTTGTTGTAGTAGAAAACTGGTGTTACTTACCAAGTATATAGTATCTTCAAAAACTTCTCTTCGTCAAGCAGGTATTTGTTTAGAAGATTGTGAAGAATTTCCATACAAAATGAGAAAACGTCTACCCTTAAACCTACTCCCATTTTTACGATTTTTGAATATGTTGTAGATATCATGAAAAACTATGTCTGTACGTTTTCCTTTCCACGAAAATACTTGCTAGAATTAAACAAATTTAAAAAACGAAAAACAGACACGTAGGTAAGGTACAGACCTACTTCTTTATAATAACTACAACATATTTACTTGTGGGAGGACCTTGTGCAGGGTCCGTCCGGGTTGGTACCACCATCTTATCCATTAACCTACCGCCAAGCAGCAGTGTTCGCATCGTTGTGTTCCGGTTTGGGGATAAGATAGCCGGTGAAATGACTAGCATAGAGGCATTCCATCTTAGTCCTCAGGGTTGGCAACGCATTTGCAGACTTGTGAATTCGAATGTCTATGGGTCATAGTTTCCACTTACCATCAGGTGGCCTGTGTGCTCGTCTGCCTTCCCATGCTATAAAAAAAAAAAAAAAAACATGAAAATCGGACTTGGTTTAGGGGGTGAGAAACGTCAACGGCCGGAGCTAAATTTGCATGGATTTTTTTGACAGCTACGCGATTTAAGTGTCGCTTCACATTCCTCTTAAGGCCTTGCTGTTGATGTAATCATTCACTTGTTTGTCATTGTGATTTATAGTGAGCTGGTTTCCGGAACCCGACTTCCTGCGCCTATTTTGCGTATGGTAACTTTTCACTATTCATCTTTTTATTTTTTTATGTCATCGAGAAGGCAAACGAGCATACAGACCAAGTGGACCAGATGGTAAGTGAATCTGTGACCCATAGACATTCGCATTCACAAGACCGCAATCCTAAGACTGCAAGCACTGCCAACCCTGAGGACTAAGATGGAATGCCTCTATGCTAGTCATTTCACCGGCTGTCTTATCCCCAAACCGGAACACAACAATGCGAACACTGCTGCTTGGCGGTAGGTTAATGGATAAGATGGTGGTACCAACTACCAACCCGGACGGACCCTGCACAAGGTCCTCCCACAAGTAAAATTCAATTTTATTTTTTAATTTTTTTGATTTGAATTTTTATTTCTTTATTTGCAACCTTATGTTTTCAAACGCATTCTCTTGTTTTCGATATTGAAGTATATGTCTCTAAAATCGTCTAAATACAAGCAACAGAGGAAAAATCCCACATTCAGAAAAAAAAACTGTTTGTCATTCTTAAAAAATCTTTACCAAAATTTTGAATATTCTTTGAACCGGTTTAATCAATAATAAAGGAACATTTGCGTCACCTCAAGCAAGCGGGTGGTAATTCCTGATCTATGAATAATTTTTGCAGGTAAATTTACAAATTTTTGCTAAAATCTACAACTTCTCTATGGTAGTATCAATAAGTGTTACTATAGGATGCAGCTCAGCTTCACCAGCTGCAAATTTATTGTTGTCTATGGATCTAGTGACGTGAACAGTAATTTATCGACATCTTTGCGTATCCCGTAGATCATTTATGACAGTCGCACAGACAGCTTTGTCTACCTCCGATCTCTATGGTGCGGTCTATGAACCATAAACAATCATTTTGTCTTTGTTCTATACTTAGTACCTTTTTGGTGATAATAGCCTTTGTTTGACACCTGAGGTTTTGAGGACAATGTATTATGCAAATTTATTGTTAAAACTGGAGTAACATTCTGTTTCTTTTATTTAAAAAATGGTCTATTACTTAACGGTAAAATTTTGCGCAATATGAGTTTTTTCAACAGTTTTTGCCGGTAAGTATTTCAATTTTGGTATGGTATGTTTTTACCTGATCCTATACCTGTACTAATAATACAACAATTAAACATTTAACGTTTAGAAAAATAAGTTACCAAAGCTCAACTATTTTGTTATGAAAATTACTTTATGATTAAGAATCCAATTGCATAAAGTTCTACATGTATCTAATTTAAATTGATATATAAGTGATTTTCATTCAAGTTTTTTTATAAAGCGGCGAATGAATCGTAAAAACCGGCCAAGTGCGAGTCGGACTAGCGCACGAAGAGTTCCGTACCTCAATAAAAAAAATATTTTATTCTGATTTTAGTATTTGTATAGCAGGAACTAAAATAGATCATCTGTGAATATTTCAACTGTCTAGCTATCATGGTTCGGGAGATGGAGACAGACAGACAGACGGACAGACGGACAGCGGAGTCTTAGTAACTTTGGGTACCAGCCCTAAAAAAAGTGATCAAAATTATATGAACAGTTTTTGGCTTTATATGAAACGACCTGATTTCCACCCACTCAAATCCACACATCCTTTATACTCAACATTACCTACGTGACTCACCATAAAGCAACATCGCTATGCTCTAGCGCAACAAAAGCATAGCAAGTTGAGGACTTAATTAGCGCGCCCAGCGGGGCCGCGCCGGCCGACGTTTATCTTATCTGCGCACGCGCAAGGCTGCGCGGGAGTCGATGCGTCGAGGATTACTGGCGCGGTGATAGGTGACTTTAATTTACGTGATTTTAGACATTAAGTGGGAGGTGGGTTGAAGTTTTGAATACGGTCCAAGTGTTTTTAATCAAAAGTCCAGGAAATGAGATTCAGGAGGAAGGGGACAATTAAACACAGTTTGACATAGTCCTAATTTAAACCAAACTGTAGGTTTGTACTATGGTTACTAGATACTATACTTATATAGAAAATTACAATACAATAGGAAAACGCCATAGCTGGGCATTAACTCGTTAATCCGTTAATCGTTAATTAACGAAGTTAACATTTTGATTAACGGATTAACTTTTAAGTTAACTTTTTAAAATGTTAACGGACCCATTAACTTCCGTTAATATGCAGAAGTCCGTTAATCGTTAATCCAATGCCTACTATTTACCGAACGGCACCGCGGCGCGGCAAGAAAAACAGGTTCAGACAAGTATGAAACGACAAGTGCCGGGCGGCGCGTAGCAGCGAGTGTGTAGTGTGAGAAACAACGATGATGACAAGGAAGACTTTTTCAATTCTGTCACTCAGTCTATAGAAAAACCAAAGAGCTCCAACTCTTTAAAGAGTAAAGCGCAAAGTCTCGTTAAAATGTGGCTGGACATGAAATCAAAAGACTCGTTCAAAGATGCTGCATTCCTCGGGGAACAGATATTCATAAATCTATTCATTAAATACAATACTGCTATACCCTCAAGCGCTGCAATTAAACGTCTGTTTTCCACGGGTAAAGACATTTTAACTCCAAAACGAGCCTCGCTTTCAGACGAGAACTTCAACATGTTAATGTTCATGAAAGGGAATATGCACCTTATGCCCTTTTGTATTTTGTTTTGTTCCTATCCTGTTAACTTCCAGAACCTAAACCAACGGGTTTTATAAGTTCACTAACGCAACGATATAAAAATGCATTTTTTTTTACACATATTAACGGATTAACGATTAACGTTAACTTGCGTTAATTCTTCCGAAATGTAGCGCTTTAACGAAGTTAACTATTTGATTAACGGTGCAGTTATGGAAAACACCTATTCGATAGCAACAAGCCTAACAAAAAACAAGCTTTTAAACCCGACTTTCCCTGCAGCATCATGACTGAGGAGGTTCTATTATAGCTCATGACACTCCTTGGATGAACACCAATCCAACGATACATCCTGCATTTAAAATCCGTCAAAGCGTTTAACTTACAGATGATCTCGAAGAAAATAGACACATCAACCCCCTTTTTGGGTTGTCGTCGGGTAAAAAGAGAATGTCTCACTTTCATAACTAAATAAGTGGTGTGACCTTACTTTACCAGCTACCAGACCGCTACAAGTAGCAGTGTTCGCATTGTTGTGTTCCGGTCCGGTGTGGCGATAAGACAACTGGTGAAATTATAAGCATATACAGGCATTCCATTTTAATCGTCAGAGTTGGCAACGCATTTACGATCCTAGGATTGCAGTCTTTAGATTTTAAAGATAAAGATAAGGACCGTTATTCAGTGAGTAGGCAGCACGGGCACTTTTACACGTCAAAAATCTACCAGCGCTTCACAAGAGGAGACCACTGCTGAGAAGAAACGCCGGAAGAAACTCAGCAGTCAGTCATTTTTTAAATATATTTAATATTACAATGGTACTACTTAGTCTAGCATTATATAGATCAATAAATATTCAATTGAAAAATATATCTGCGCAGGAAAACATACCAAATCTAAAGGAAAAAAAACACTTAAATATGTGTATATAAGACGGTGCAAGACGACCACATAAAATTGATATTATGTCTTCCTACATCAACGGTGTCTAGACAAGATAAAGCTTTTGCATTTGACAAAAAAAAAATTGTATAAGTTTCGGGTTTAGGCCAATCATTTTTGTCTATTAGTTAGTTCTCGATCCTATAGTTCCTATAATTGTAGTCTTGAGAATACTAATGTCTATAGGTCATAGATTCTACTTACCATCAGGTTGTCTGAACGTCTGTTCCCCTTCTACAAGTCTTTAAAAAAAAATGCTTCATACCAGTTTCTATGCAAAACATAACACAACTTTCTTTGCACATACACTACATAAACTTTATCACGAAGCCTGGCAACTACGCATATCGGAACTGGATCGCTTGGGTGGCGGGTTCGAATCCCGACTAATTAAGATAACTCAATATGTCCGCGCAGCGAAATATGGGTGCGCACGGGCAAGATAGATAGCTTAGTGCGCAAGATTTTGCGCGCGGGCAAATTGTCGTTGTATCGGGGATTTGTTTGTTGATAGGATGCTAAAGGTGCAGTTAGTGTTGAATTTGAATCAGTTTTTTATGGACTACCCAGGAAGAATTTTAATTTTGAGGTGAATGTACCTATCTTTGTATACAGGGTTATTGGTAAGTCGACCTATTCCCATCTAGGGGTTATGGGGGAGATCATTTGCAATCATTCTGGTCCCATAATACCCTATGCAAAAGATAGTAATTTTTGCTGTTTTTGTGTCATTTATGGTGGATAAACTGATAGAAAAACACGTTTTTTTTTACTTTTTGGTCTCGCGTTCTTAAACGTGTACAGATAATTCTACTTTTAATATTGCATAAGAACAGCAATTTTACCTTGTACAAAAGCTATTAAAAAAAACAATTTAAAGTGCAAATTTTATTTTTGAAGATGCTTTCCTGACTTAAGTAGCAAAAAATTAAAAGTAAAATTATCTCAGAAATGGTTCACTTTTGTATAAGGTATTATGGGACCAAAATGATTGCAAATGACCTCTCCTATAACCCCTACCAATAACCCTGTATACACATTTCCTTTTTGTGACCAAAGTATTTTTGAATTAGTCTTCACCGAAAGAAATACTGGCTATCGGAGACTTTTTAATATATTTAAAGGAACAAAGCTTTTTTTTTCTATTACAAACTAATTTTATGTTTTTAAAAAACTTTGGCTAACTTATCAAAGTTCCAGCTAGGTCCGGTGTACGGTTTCATAAATAATATGTGTTTTATTACAAATTTTAGAAATGGAAAATCAATTTTTAAAAAGTTTATCCCGACGGCATTCATTTATTTACCAAAAAAAATGTATTCTATTGATGCATTTTATGTTTATTTTTACTACATTTTCGTATGTGTTGATTTTGTCTGCGTAGAAGTCGTTTATCGAGGGTAAGTAGTAAAGTAGCCCTATGTTCTACCTCGGGGCTTAAGCTATCTCCATTCCTAATTTCATCAATATCGCTTTAGTCGTTAAACTCTAAAAGCGTTAATAGACAGACTTCAAGATGCTTTTGTACCTACCTACATAGGTTCTATCTGAGATTTGGTTTCTCTTAGAAAATGGCTGCTTTCTGCATCTAATTATTTACATCCTACATAAAAAATCACACAAAAACATCTAATTAACCTAAGTTTAGTGACAAACCCGATATCAGCGGCATCGTCACGAAACCCGCTAATAAAGGGCCGGTCTCACGTTCCTAATTAGACCGTTAATAATAAGCCTTTCAAGGGAGCCTTTAGTACACCAGTCTGGCGAGGCCTTCATTTTTGACCGGGTTTTGTTACGGCAGTTTGGGCGGTTTATCGCTTAATATGACGCTGGTTTGGTTACAGATGAAGGTGAGTAATTGGTAGGGTTTTGGGACTAAGAAAAAGTAATTAAAGTTAAAGCGGAGAGTTGAAGTAAAGAAATGTACTGGATTTTGAAAGGAAGCGTACATTGGTTTAGAGTCATATTTAAAAGAGTGAACAGTGCAATACCTCTTAATTGGGTTTTAACTCACACCAACACACTCTCCCGACTTGTCCCGAATTCCAAAAAACTTTTTAAAGAGCTATTGCTCTGTTACAATGATCGTAATAAATCAGGCAGTCGATTTTGAATCCCAATGATGAGTAATTTTCAAATTAATTCACGCGACGCCAGCACTTGTATTTGGTATCATATACACGTGAGTATTTTACTAACCATCTACGGTGAGATAAAAATACGAAACTAGAAATCAGTGAAAATCTGCAATTTTAGTTGCCTCACTCACTCCAAGTGACTTTAGGAATATCGCCTCTTCATCGAATATACTCATATTTGATAAGAGATGTAATTATTTGTAACTTTGCTTTGTTCATGTAAGGTCTTAAATTAAATTTACTTATAAACTGGAACAGAATTCCTGATTCTGTTTTCAAACATACGCATTTATTCTACAGCGTGTTCACAAAATTTAGGCCAAAATTTAACCTCGCTAAATCTTCCACACGTGCCATAAATCACCTTATGACAAATTTTAACCCATAGGGCCCAGGGTTACCACTCGAGCAAGTAAGTAATAGGTTTCCCTCAGCAGGTGGACTAGAGTCATTACTCTTGTGGTAATCCCGTATACACCCTGATTTATGTTAGGAACAGAAGGACAACGAAATCTTCAGGAAGCACGGCTCAGTCTAGTCTTAAGTTGCAAGAAGGTTGTGAAATAGTCCGGTGATTAGTTGACTACTTAACATACTTAAGCTAATTGTTTAAACCAAAATAACTAAGCGCTAGTTGGGGTAAAGATAGCCCAAAGAATGCTTGGGGAAGGCAAGGTATTAAGAGCTTTTTACAATTGCATTGATGTATTTTTGGAACAAGGGTGCGTACGCAACTGCCCTTACTACAATTAATGTCAATAAATCGATTTCGGTAAAAAAAAAACACAGAAATAGTGAATCAGGACACTAAAAATGTAAAAGCAACCAATGCATAACTAAGCCTTGGTGCCAATGCAATGCTTTAAAATATGTTTTCTTTTAAATTTTGTTGAAATATCTCCCTAATCCCCTGGCGTGTTTTGGCTACATCCTTTATGTAAATGTAACGTATTTTTCATCTGATGAATTAGATAACAGATTTATTTTACGTAACCGTAAGCTCAAGCTTCACCCACACTAAAGTTCAGACGTTCTCAAATACCCTGAAGCATAATATGCACATTTTTCACGCAAATAAATAAAGTCGAAAATAGCGTAGCAGGGAATCGAACCCCGCATCCCGTGGCGACCTCGCATGCACACTTCCTGTTTGGCACCGACGAGGCTTCTCGACAATGCCGACGCTGCGTTGCTTTAGAAACATGGCGGTTATAGAATACGGTTAGACAGTTGGAAAATAATATAAGTTGATACCTATAGTTATATCATGAAATTAAAAAACTATCTTAGGATTTTACAGGTTGTTCCATTTTAAAACACGTAAACTGCGCGGTGTTGACATTCGAATACCAGCTTATCTTGCTTTGTTTTAACATGAGTAACTACTTCCCAATTAAGTAGGTACCTGTTTCATATTTCAAGTAGTGTTCATGTATTTTCTAGAAACCTACAAAACTAATTGATGTTTCCCAGATTAATCACTGAACTAAGAGAAGCTTGTACATTTTATGTAGGGAGAATTCGTGTTGTAGATTTTTCCCGTTATTGGAATACTTTGAATGTCAATTTTATCGATACGCAGGTTAGGTTTGAATAACTTTTGAACATTTTAAGTAAGTCCCAAACTCGAAGTTGACTCTGTTGTGTGCACTTATTAATCACTAAAAAGGTAATGGCTGATAAATAAAAGCAAGTAATATTTACAGTAACAGAATTTTATTTAATGCAGATCCATCTCGCACTATAGCCGATATTGTACAAAAATTATAATATCGCTTTTCGTTTATATATACGTAAATAGGTAATATAATGATATTACACAACTTTTCACACAATACAATGGAACACAAACATTTAAATCATTTCTACACTATCCCCTCAAGGTTTAAGTATTTCTCTTCGTAAAAGCTAATTTATTATTAATTAATTATATTACATTATATTAAAATGGGCCTACCTAGTTACGTATGACAAATGCTTTGTTAAGGACAAATTTACGTATAACATTCGTGAGCACGATCCAAATTAAATTAATTAAAGATTAATCGTTGATAAAGACGCAAAAAATACAATTCCAAAACACAACTGATTTAAAAAAACAATGTTAGAATGACGTCAAAATTTAAATTGAGAAAAATTATGAAACATCCTGTACCAAAGCAAAAATATTTCCAAGATTTAAAACCAATTAGAAATATAATAATCATAAATAAACAGTCTACAAATATTTACAATAATGAATTAACAAGAAAACTTAGGCGAGGATTCTTTCATGGCTTCCATTACAAAACAAAATGGCCGCTACCAACGTAAAACGACGATGCCTCATTCAAAATCATTTATTACATAAAGTAAAGGAACTTCTAGAGGTAATCCGATGAATCAATTTACAAAATGAATTTGGCACTTCGAAGACAAAAAATCTGAAAGAACCTCAACCTAACTTATCTCGACAACTAGATTTAAAGACAGTTTACGTATATGTTTATAGGAATCCAAAAATATTACAGCTAATGTATCTTAAAATAATTTAATTTACCTTAATGTTAGTCAGCTATTCGTATACTGGGCACAACTAGACTTGATCCTTGTCATATCTCTGACTAAAGGTAAACTATGTCTCTAAGAATAAATTAAGCTATCGACTAATAAAATGGAATAAATTTTCATACTAAAGCTTTTGTATTTACGTATTTAGGGATCTGGCGTGACGTTACAAGACGCTGTGTAGCGATATTTTACATGTATAAATACAATAACAGTATAAATAATGATAGTATCAAATTTCAAATGAATTTCTGAAACCACTACTAGATTACATTCACAAGAAATACTCTCAACATCTTGGGCAGTTTTCAAATGCGCCCTTTGACCAGAACAGTTTGCCTTGACCTCTAAGCACGTTAGGATAACACAGAGGTGCGTGTCTTCGTCAAAGGGTCTGACAAGTTAGGTTGTCTGTAGAGTTCGTCGACGATTTATCAAGATACCACCACACCACAGCCCAAGATTCAATAAGTTTACTAACATCACTAGAATATCCTACTCCGTGTTTTAAGACATCAAAGGTAGAAATCTAAAGGCTAAGGAATCTGCTATGAATTGTACATACAAATTACTATAACACGGAGAAAAAGTTTCTACATATCGCCACTCCAGTATGTAACTATTATATTACATTTAGCTGAACATATCACTGTATGTCTTAAAGTAAGAACGTATACAGACGTTGTACATCAGATTTTAGCTTATGAGTACCTACCTATATACTAAAGCTAATATATACATTAGATTAAATTTGTATTTTTGCCCCCACCTCGTTACAATGACAATTGATTTACCTAAGAATTGAGATTTCGTCGTGGCAAGTATAGATGTAATTACGAAAAATCTGTTAAAATACTTATTTATAAAAGAGGTTATTAGTCAAAAATCTTTAAGTCAATAGCAATTTACTTAAAAGCTTCATAAAGGGTTTTTATTTTATTGGTATGTTTGAGTAAGGTAATTTAGGCTAGATATCCGGCTTGAAGGACCAAAATCACACAGAATAAATGCACCGCAAAGCGGAGCTTCATCAACGAATCGTTCTTTTGTATTATATTTCCATAAAAGTACTTTTGACCAAAGATTTTCGACAACAACAGATACAATAACAACTACAAAGAGCTAGCTTTCAGGAGATGCGATGTGAGCGATAGGGGGGCGATTCGCATGATAAATAAAAACAATTCCATTTGGACTCGGAGGTGCCGCGTCGGCCGTCCGTGTACCTCAGCAGGCGATCGAGATTTATACACAGAGATGCGGAGCAATATATCACGGGATGGAACACGCGGGAAGCGAGCTAATCCTAGCACACCCAGCCACTGTGCCGATGCCTCCCGATATCAGATCGGATGATAGCACAACACTCCACATCTTCACCTCTCGCTTGAATTGTGACTAGGTTTTGAAGCATGTCGTGACCAAGAAATCTAAATCAAATTGCGATGGACGCCATTAGATGTTTTTTTAATCTAAATAACATTAGCGGGTTAAACGATAAAGAGGACACCAAACCGCGTTTTTCAACCGGGTAATTTATCGGCGATCATATCGGAGCCGGTTCTTTTATTTGTGAAATAGTGATACGCGGAGTGTGCTCGGTAAGCGTTACTAACGGGAAATTTTGACAATAAATCTTCGGCAGTCGATTGCCTAAGCGCTCGAGTGGGCTGGCACAAAAATTTATTCGACAGCAGAGGCTGATATCTTGATTCTGCGGATCACATGTGGCGGTTTCTGTGTAGCCTTAGGACTTGATCGCGAGTTAATTGTCAATCTCGTCTCCACTCGACCTCTACAGCAGCAGTTACTACATGTCCGAGTATTAGAATTGCAAGCGAATGTAAAACAGTAGGTACAGATGGTAACAAAGCGCACTTACAACTAACTCATAATTATAAGCTAACGCTCTATCCCCACCTATTAAAGCCACGCGTAGACCACCTGTAACAAAAGAAAAAGCGAAATTAATAAAACGCATCCAAGAAGCGCAATGGAAGCAAATAATAAACATCGAAGCGTTGTCCCTAGCATAATGTATAGTAAATCATCCACTTATCATGCAATTATGCGCAGATACAAATTGCATGAAGTAAGTAAATACTAAAGTCGTTTATCAACTCCGAGTGTCTTATCTGGCGTGGGCGACGTGAAACGACAGCGCACGAAAATGCGATCCGATTGTTTGAAGGATTGATATACGGTCGCGCGCGTTGCTTGCGTCATGCCACGCCTTAACTTGAAGTTCAAGTAGGTATATAGCTCGTAAAAAGTAGCTATGTATTAATAAAGCGTCCCATAAAGAAGGGCAAACTTAAAATGCAAATAATTCGCGCAAGCCCCATGGGCATGTTAAAACAAACCCGGCATCCTAACAGCTTTTCATTATTTATCGCTTGGCCTCACGGAGGCTTTTTTTAGTTAAAGTTAATTTCTAGCGTAATGCGTATTTGATAGAAGGCCGTATCTCCGCCGGCTCCGAACCGGCGCTGAAATTAAGATGTAACATGATGCGAGAACGAGCAAGAGCGAGAGATTTATTGCTATACCACTTTGCATATGCTGATTTACAAAGACGGCGGGCGTGAGCGGGGCGGTCGCGTGTGTGACTGCGATCGTCTCGGTGTGACAATAAACTTATTGACAATCAATTTCTTGTTACAGATTGCGGAGCGGCTGGAGGGCAAATTGATGCTGTGAAATCTAGAATTAATATTATAGTTCTATTAATAATCAACACTGTATCTTTGTGGATTGTGTCTGACGACATTGTAAATGGTAATTTGTAATGGGTATGGGTTTTTGTTTTATGAGCTTATACAAGTTTATAGTAGCAGATGTCATTGAGAAACTGTAGTCCCTATAAACTTTGAATAGTAAGAAATAAAGCTTAGTGTCAATTTGTACTGTGTAAAGATTAAAAAGAAATAAGACCAGTTTAGTAATCTCTGCCCAAAAACAAAGATAAAAATGTCCAGTCAAAATTAAAAAATAAAGTATTCTGAAATTCTCTCTATCTCTTTATGTAACTTCCTCGTCTCTTTGATAGAAAATATTATTTAAAAACTGAAATAACTAAATACATTAGGCAATTACATATTTTAATATGTATTAATTCATACTTGTATGTTCAATGAACATGATCAACATGATCACACTAAAATGCATCTTCGAATAGCATCTCTATACACTTCCGCAGTTGCTGATACGGTCCGTTCGCGGCGCTGCGACTGTCTGGCGATACCAACTCAGCAGAAAGAAACATATAACTGCTAGCGTCTACCTAAGCTGTTTTCATACACGAGGAATTGTTTCCACTATGCAAATGTGTTGTTTAAGATAAAGCTAGTTATTTTGACATTAGGGAGTCCCTGACCAAATTGAAGGAACGATGTCAAAACTTTGGCAAGAAAAACTTAAATACAAAGTTGCTGTTAGGAGTATGGCAATTTTACCTATAGTGTGGCTACTTGAAGTGTTATAATTATATCTGTCACAAAGCCACACTGAAATAAATAATTAGTCGCTTCTAACAAGATTGTGATTTTTGTGTTGTGTATAAGAGTCTTGATTCCATACGAGCCTGACAACACCATAGATACATCCACTAAGATGTTGGTTAAATCACTGAAGAACTTGCTGTTGTTACTATCAGCTTTGATTGATATAACTAATATCTTAACTATTGTATTCATCTTGTGTCAATTAAGAGAGAGTGCACTCTTTTTTTCGACCAAATATAGAATCCCGATCTCAAGATTCCCTTTCAGCTACCAATTCTGTTCCAAACCTTTATAAATTATCTGCCTCAATTTAAAAAGAAAAGTGACCATTTCAAAGAGTTGTAAGTCCCCAACCTTTTATACCTACCGTCGATATTTCTCAGCTAGACAAAGGAAGATCTAAGACTACTTTTAGAAAAAGTCAAAGCGTTACAAAGAGGCTTCCTTAGTCCGAGAAAGGTAATAAAGAAGAGGGACGCCGACCGAATAATTGATACGATTATGTGTTACCACTACAGAGCACGTTCTGGGGTGGTGCTGGGAGAACTGCGGTCGATTGTAAATACATCTATGTTCTTGAACTTTCAAAAATATATACGTCTCTGTCACTACCAATTGTTTTATTTATTCTGAATTCTGCAGATGCTATGTGGGTCACTCCATATGGCTAATTTCCTGCTGTGTATGCTGGGGACACGTGCAAATTAAAAACTTTCTGGAGTTAAATTGAAAGATAAAAAGTATCGGGACGACCTGGACGCGTTTTTTGACAACTGGCCGGACGTTGCCACTGATAGGGATTTGTGGAAATTAAGGGGGGAGGCCTTTGCCCAGCAGTGGGACACTCAACAGGCTGATAAAAAAAAAAAAAAAAGTATCATCAGAGTGTATCTTCCTATCAAGAATTAATCTAAGTGAACAAACAGAATGCTATTGTTCCAAGAACGAAAAACACCGATTCCTCTATTAAAAGTCAAAGAGAATCAAGTAGAATTCTCTAATGAAATACCTTGACAAGCCAAAAATGCAATTGTTAATAAAGGTCAAAACAAGATGATACGTGTTTAAGGCTTGTTTTAACTCAATCATCAGTTGCAACTTCACATGAACATGTACCAGGGCACCAAAGAACAATAGGAGCCCTTCGCTTCGTCAAGTGCGCGCGCCATAAATCCTGTAGGACGCGCAATTTGTTGAATTACAGCATGCGCCAACCAGCCACCGGGCCGACGCGAAATTAGCTCCCACCGAGATAAATTGACGGCGGGCCGCTAAATAAATTATTTGGGAAAACCGAGAAAAAACGGGCGTCTTCCCTTGATAAGGGTTGCGAGAGGAATAATGAATATCGACCTTTGCGTTGCGCGCTTAGTATTGTTGGTTGGTGTGCAAATTGTATTTTTGGATGTTTTAAATCTACCTTAAATTTATACCGTGTGGTTGCCGGGTTAGAATAGTGCCACTCCATGTCTTCCTATGGATGTCGTAAGAGGCGACTAAGGGAATAAAGGCTTGTAGTACTGGTTAGGCGATGGGCTTGCCACCTGTCACTAATACACTGGGAAACATCTTAGCCTACTTGTGCAAAATGTGGTTACAGAATTATCAAGAAGTTTTAAGACTTGTTGGTAATTCTTTAGCTCTGCGTACCCCACTCTGGGAACGAAGGCGTGAGTTTATGTATGTATGTTAAATCTACCTTGGCATCTTGGTTGAGTAAATTTTAGAAACTGAGTAATCATTTAAATAATATGTTTTCTTTTAAAACAAGAGCCCTGGTCAAGATGCTTGATTGATATAATTGCTCGACGCAAAACGCGAATTTTAAAACGCGAAGTACGTGTTCTTTTTTTCCTTTTCTCTCTATATCTCTCTCTTAAAAATTTGGTGTGTTTTCCTGCAGAAACGACGCAGGTTATTTTTTTTTTAATGTACTATTCATAGATTTATATAATGCTAGACTAAGTAGTATCATTGTAATATTAAATATATTTAAAAAATGACTGACTGCTGAGTTTCTGGCAGCGTTTCTTCTCGGCAGTGGCCTCCTCTTGTGAAGCGCTGGTAGATTCTTGACGTGTAAAAGTGCCCGTGCGGCCTACTTACTGAATAAATGTCTTTATCTTTTTTATCAGAAAGAGGCTGTAAAATAGTACGAAGCATGACATGCCTATACTGTATTATTCCTGTCTTCCTTCAACATTATTATGAGTTCGTGAAACTGAATCATAATGAAATTCTAGCTCAAGTAAGTAAATTAGTTAAGTGAAACACTGTTAGGTAGTAAGCATTACCCCAGAAACGAAAGAATTAAAGACTGGTAAACGGTAATTCAAAGGCTACCGTTTTTATCACCTGCGATATGACTGCGATAACATTTCTTCTGACCTAGTCGCTTTAACCGGTAATTTACTGCACAATTATCACCTTGTGCTTTATATTTTACTTTTCTCACGCTCATAAAGGTAATTAGAACTTTACACACGTGGGCATTAACACGAATGGAGTGCACGCACTTTCTTATTAAGGTTTTATATAAAAGTGAGGTAAATTGCTGTGTAAAATAAAATACACATAAAACAAATGAGTAATCTTTTCTTAAAAGTATTTTAACTTGTAAAACGCGTTCACATTGTTTTTCTGTGTGGAAGTAGGACAACCTATGAAATGCCTAGCATAGAGGCATTCTATCTTGGTTCGGGGGGTGGTTTACGCTATTGCAAAGACATTAAAAAAATCCATGAGCCCTAAAGGCTTATCATTACTATCAGATGACTTGTATGCTTGTCGGCACTTGTTCGCCATGCTATAAAAAATGAAACCCAAATTTCCTTCTACCTTTCTAAAGTAAGTACCTACATATAAATGTAGACACTTCTCTACACATTTAAATACAAGTACCTACACTAAACCGCGTGAAATTTCACCGCGCTCAAAAGATTAATTCCGAAATAAACCAACATTTCCACACGACATTATTCTTCTTCTCAGCTCAAAAGGGTTGTAGCGCCCTTTCTTTCTCCCGGATTAATCTTATTTGTATGTATATTCGAGATTTAGGCGGCTATAAGAAAGACGCATAGGTGGGCTTAGGAGGGTCGGCTCTCAGACTCCCCTACAAACAATTTTATGAGATTCGTTAACGCATATTATATTAACGTTAATATTTTATTTGTCTCTGCTAATGAACACCGTGTAGGGACCGCACAAGATGCTAATTTAAAAACTATAAAAGTTATGGTTTAAGAGTTGGGACACATCATATTTTGACGTTTATGGGTGGATATAAAATTTCATTTAGTTTTAAGAGAGGTATAAAAATGGGGAATTATCACGTCGTTAATACGTAACATCATAGACATCTTTACTATAAAATATATCAACATTACACTGATCTTTGTTATGCTTGATGAAAATATTTATTAAGTATTCAAATGTCATAGTTTTTTTATTGCTTGTGGTATGTACCTATAGTCAAATAAATCAATTACTCTCCGCCTCTACACCGTGTCTATTAAGTTCGAATACACATCTTTTTGCACTAACCCTAAACACATACAGACTATTTATTTTATTTTAATTAATAAAATATGGTGTCGTTAACTAAATACAATCGTTTCAAACATCAAGCATTTGTAGTTTTCTTTTAATCCACGATGAAACAGTTTCGTGAAACGATTATCAGAAAATTTAGCAATGGCGACAGCCCAGGTGCTACTTTAAGCCCTTAAAACCCCTTGGAATTAAACGCAATCTAGTTTACACCACAATCAAAAGGTATAAAGAGACCTCATCAGTAGAAGACAGGAAAAGATCCGGTCGGCCACGTTCAGCTAGAACCGATAGAGTAGTAAAGATTGTGAGAGAGCGACTTTGGCGGAAAAAATACCTTTCTATCCGAAAATTGGCTGCCGAGCTGAAAATTTCAAAAGGATCGGTACACAATTTTTGAGGGTGGATCTTGGATGCCATGCCTACAAAAAACGAAAAGTTCATGGCATTTCCGAAGCGACCAAGAAAAAGAGAGTACAAAGATCCAACATAATACTTTCTTGGCACGCAGGGGATGAGTTTGTATTTTCTGACGAGAAACTGTTCGTGTTAGAACAGCCTCATAACGCCCAAAATGATCGATTGTGGGCACTAATGATAGAAGACATTCCGGACAACCAGAAAAATGTTCCTAGGTTCCAGAGCTCACCATCGGTGATGGTGTGGGGTGCAGTTTGTAAGCGGGGTAAACTACCTCTAGTATTTATCGATAAAGGCGTTAAATTTAATGCTCAATACTATAAATCCGTGGTTTTGGAGAAAATTGTTGCTCCAAATTTTAAAAGGATGTTTAAGAACGAATATTATGTTTTCCAACAAGACGGAGCTCCTTCACACACGGCAAACGCTGTTCAAGCTTGGTGTCAGGCTAATTTGACCGATTTTCTGCCGAAACATGAATGGCCACCCAGTTCTCCGGACTTGAATGTATTAGATTATTTCGTGTGGTCGTACATGCTCTCGAAACTACATGATTATAAAATCGCAAATCTGGATCATTTCAAAAAGGTTATCGAGCATATTTGGGACCAAATACCAATGGAAGCGGTGCGTGCCGCGTGTGATTCATTTGAGAAACGTTTGAAGCTAGTAAAAAAAGTTAAAGGTGGAGTTATTCCGAAACATTTGTTGTAAATATTATACATTCGTGTGCCATTAATAAAATATACTTTTGATTGTATTAACTGTTTGTACATTTATTTTATTGAGAATCTAAACTGTATGCAAACTTATTGGACACGGTGTATTTCACATTGTATTAGCCCATCTTGTTTCGATATTGATCGTAGATAATCATATTGTACGTTAAGAATAATCACGATGTCTACAGTGTGATAACGCTGGACTTAATCAAAGTGGAATAAAGCTACTGGCCAGTTGCAAAAATAGTTCCACATTCCAAGGCATTCGAAATTCGAATTCAAAAAATATTCTGTTGCGGGATTCCATTTTTAAAGTCGTGTGGGGATGGTTCCACCCCGCTACCTGCGCGAGTGGCCATCATTCATTCCCCCCTCCCTTCCTCCCCTCAAGTGACGTGTCTGCCTCAACGCACGTTATTATTGTGCTTAGGATTGTAATGAGATTTTTCGAATTTGTTTTGAATTTGGAACGGAATATAGAATAAGGAATTGATAATACAGGTGGAGTATTGAAAAATGGCTTGTTTATAATATAAATAAAAATAAAACACAACTAAAACGTTATCTTGCGTTCTAATACAATTTGCTTAGTAGATGTGTAAGCATTATAAAGGGCATAAAAGAGGTTTTTTCGCGATCCGCCCCCCGCCAGTGCCATTTATCAGGATTCTGCGACGGCCAAAGCTAAAATTTTGGACGCTTTAAGCTGAACGTAAATTTCGCAAAACATGACACGGCCGAAAAAAAACCCACCAAAAAGTTACTTCAAACATTTGTGTAACCTAAGTAGGACGGGTAAACGGGTACAATCGAAATTTCGGGATTCAAATAAATGGAAATGTGTGAAAATTTAATTCGGATTCTATTTTGTTTTGAACCCTTTGTGTTCGGTTATTCTGTTACGTAGACTGTTTTTTCATACGGGTAAAAATATAAAGCGTATATTCGTTGAATGTCTGAATTTAAATCATACTTAAAACACTGAGTTTCATACAATATGTTTGCAAATGAAGATTTTGTCTGATTAGATACACGTTCACTTTTAGGCATTAACTAAAAACGCCATCACTTCAACGCCACGTCCTCATTTAGGCTACCCATTTAAAAACTAACCTTTTTTCTTTTTTCACTTGTGAAAACTAAAACAATCTGATTTATTAAACGTGATTTAATTATTTTAAAATAACACGCTCTTTAAATCCGCGACGAATTCTTAGCCACCGTGTTTTTAAGTTTTTAAATTAAAAGTAGTACTAACATTCTATAGATAAGCTCTTACGGGACAATAATAAATTGAAACTCGACGCATGATAAGAAATCGTTCATAATCTTAATCTAATTAAATTTATAATCTACCTTCGAGACAGCGATGCTCTAACGGAAGTACAAAGCAACGTTTTAAGCCTCACAGCCAATTAATAACCTAGATCTCGCTCAACTGACCCACAAATTTAAACCACGCTTCGTACTCTAAACCGTTATAGAATAAATATTTAAATCAACGAACGCCAATTATCTAAAGCGATAAGTTCCCACATACCTGTCAACGGACCAATCACAGCTTTTTAAACTCGTTTGTCGCCATGAACTCTCACACTGCATACATTAATTTTATTTTGGATCTACGCGCTCTCCACCAACAACTCCTTTTCGAGTCAAATTTCTATAGAAATTGAGAAGCTTGGTGTGGAATGTTTTAGGACGTTCTGTGCTCGTGACACGATAATGTGTTTAAATTTCATACGATTTTTATGTAGTGGCGCTCAATGAATGGTTGAGCGCATGTGCGCTTTCTTTTTGGAGCTATTTATGTGGTGCGTTTACGTTGCTGACGAAGATAATTTATGTGCTTGGAACGATTTATATTTATTTTATTTAATGTTATACTAAAAATATAAAAATCAAAGAATATGCGCATAATAATTAATTAATGATATCCTAGTATAATTTTAACTGATCAAGTTATTATTTTATTAAAATTCAAAGACACAAATCATATAATATATTACATTTTGAAACGCATTTTAGTTTTAAGTTTATTTCACGAAACTTTTTTTTTACATTTTTTTATTTAGTTTTTTTTTTTTGTTTGAAACAATCTGCAAAGTTTAAAAGCGTTGATGTGATTTCTATATAAAATCTCAAAAATTAAATAAATGTCAAAATACAGAGTAAAAATTCAATTAAAAAGGGTTTGTAAGCCTCCTCAGAATGTTTTTTTTTAAAGGAAATCACATTCCTGTGTTAAATAACTGGGAAGCAACGCCAGGGTTCCTCACTATGCTTCGCCATTAGGCCGGGAATGCGACAGCAGCTATTTCTGTCGCACTCGACGCCTTACTAACAAGACGCAAAGTGTAGTTCGAACATGTTTAGTAATTTGTGTCGAATAGACTCTACCGAATGAGAGACACGTGGTGGTAGAAATTGGAACTAATTTGCGATACAACTTTGACATTCTTACGTAGACGGTGGCGCCGCTGTCATGAGTATTTTATTTGCTTACGTGCTACAATGACCAATATTATCCTAAAACTTAAGGTAAGTTAGTTTTACCGTGTATGCGATTTTTTCTGTATTTAAACTGTCAAATCCATACAAATTACAGTCATTGAAAGGGACAGATATAAATGATTCTTATAGGCATATGTACAGTAAAGGAAATTGATTCCTAAACCATTTTGGACTATGTCATAGTGACGTAATCGATCAAAACGTACGAGACTTCTTATGATTTTATTTACAGTGTCACTTTGACATAGTTCAAAATGGTCTAGGAATCAATTTCCTTGACTGTACTTATACTTTAGACTTAGGAATTATAACTTGTAAGGCTAAAGCTGGTCACTATACTGCTACAGACAGGACAGTCATGTTAAGAATCTCTTTGTTATTTCTATTAAGAAGTTCATAAACAGTGTGTCATGTAGTAAGGTACAGTCGGCCAAAAATCTATCTGCCACCCTAAGGTTAAAAGTTTGCACGTCATAAAAGTTCACTTATGTGGCTGTTTTTTTTTTTATAGCATGGGAAGGCAAATGGATTTCTTCTAAAAGTATCTCAAAAACGCTCCATAATAAATTCAAGTAGGTACAAGACTGCGATACTTTATTAAATATATACGATAATAAACAAATAATGATAGTAACATTACAAATATTAAACCTATTAATTTAGTTAACCCATAATTTTATCGAATTTCACTTCCACTACTGTATAACGTGCCCATTCATTTTACTAAGTACATGTAACTATGTGTTTGGTACATATCAATACGTTAAAATCTCACGTATCTAATTAAATTAATTAATTAAGCTAAGCTAGTAAACTCGATAATAAATCCTTAGTCCCTAAAGGGAAACTTGTATAAAGTCTAGTCCCAAAATGGAGTGTGTTCTTGCCACATTAGGTTATAAAGGAAACATGACACGAGCTGGTTATTTAAATGGGCATAAAATAATCATGTCATCCATAAAATGTCTGCTAAATAAATAAAGGTATTAAAACAAAATTATTGGGTCAAATACCAAATTAATGAAATTTGTCTCTTAAAATTACTTATTCTTTCGAAATAGAATGTAAAAACCGTGAGTTATTTTTTTTGGTCTATCCCAATTGATCTTAACCATATTTAAAAAATTGCTCAATCTTTAATTACTGAGAAAAACAAATTTAACGATACAAATACCATACGACAGGCCTCGACAAAATAAACGAACACACGAAAAAACGTTGCCAAATATTGGAACGAGAAAAACTATTTAATCTGAAAACTTCAGTAGTTTGGTACAGAGGGGAATAAATCAGCGAGTCGCATGCCTCGATGCCAAGGAAAGAAGATGGAGTTGGCAGAGCTGCACAGACGGTGTGGCGCATGCATTATCTGTGGCGTTTGAGACCTCAGGCCGTATTAGCTCTTAAATCCTGCCAAGTTGGATTCATATCGTCAAGATACGAGTACATAGAAAACATCCATGACTCGGGAATAAATATTCGCGCTCATCACACAAATATCTGCCCTTACCGGGATTTGAACCTAGGACCGCTAGCTTCGTAGGCAGGGTCACTACCAACTAGGCCAACGCGTCGTCATGATGTCAATGTCAATGATGACATGTAGGTAACAGGTCTGCCGTATAAACATCATGTTAAATTCTGTTTTACTATAATAGAAAGAGATAAGAACCAATCTTTGTTGGCTTATACCTTAGTTATTTTTATAGCTATTTAATAAATGATTTTCTGATAAATGTTTGTTATATGAATCTGCTTTTATTGTACTAGTGTATATAGCTGTGAAAAAATCTGAATATTCCCTATTGCTGCAGATATAGTCAAGTAGCTTAACTATGAGTTAGCGATTTCGATCAGCTCATGACAAATGAAGGGTCCACGGAAAGAACATGTCTAGTCACTTTTTTTGAAACTGAGTTTTGAATCTCAACATGTAGAGGACGAAATGAACTATTACCTACCTACTACTCCGATTCAGATATAAATCTTTATATAACTTGTATCTTTTCACTCTTAAAAAAACCTCTACACGAGAATCACGTACAAAATGACATGGTTCCTAACTTTCAAATCGCGATATCTCAAAAAGTTACTAATGAGACTAGACATGATCTTTCCGTGGACCCTTCAAATGTCGAACGCTTACGCTTATACATTTCGAGTAGATAGAAAATGAAACGCTGACGTACCTATGCACCTTGGATAGAATTTTTTACACGAAATAATACTTTGTCCCTAACTTGTCAGGAATTACATCTCGCTAATTTAACAGTAATTCAGAACTAAGGCGTCGTTGTCTAAAGTCACCTTTTGGTATACGGAACTGCAGAGAAAAGTAACCCCTGTTGTTAGGTAACTTCTATACAGGAAGGACTGCTTTTCTCTGCAGCTAATTGTACATGCTTACACACGCGTAACTAACGCCGCTAACTTGCGGCTGACGCTATCGAGTTTTTTTAATTTTATTGACGACGTGCTGGCCTAGTTGGTAGTGACCCTGCCTACGAAGCTAGCGGTCCCGGGTTCAAATCCCGGTACGGGCAGATATTTGTGTCATGAGCGCGAATATTTGTTTCTGAGTCATGGATGTTTTCTATTTACTTAAGTATACATTTCTCTATATAAGTATTTATATCGTTGTCTAGTACCCATAGTACAGTCGCCATCAGATATATGGTAGCGGTCAAGGTACTCAAATATTTCGGAGCAGCATTAAATTTCAATATATTAATTACGCTAGATAAGGTCTATAATATCGGCCCATATAATTCGTCATAAATTTAGGAGCAGCGACTTTTCAATAAATTCGTAACATACAATTAGGTAAAGATATCGGAACTTACAGAAGTCATAAATATCGAAGCAGCCAGGATGATCATAAAGATCGGAACATTTATTTACATATTAAAATATACCTTAAGTCTGGGTCACATAGTTCAAAATACTTTACGATGGACCCATTAAAATAAGGTTTCAGACACGCATGATTAATATTATGTTGTCAACAATTTGAATTAAGAACAGAGTGGTTTATTGTGACATGTTCCGCTAATTTGGTCTATGAGTGTAGTAACGAATTCAAATATGAACTATGTGACACAGACTTAAGGTATATTTTCCATAAATGTTCCGATCTTTATGATCATCCCGGCTGCTTCGATATTTTTGACTTCTGTAAGTTCCGATATCTTTACCTAATTGTATGTTACGAATTTATTGAAAAGTCACTGCTCCTAAATTTATGACGAATTATATGGGCCGATATTATAGACCTTATCTAGCGTAATTAATATATTGAAATTTAATGCTGCTCCGAAATATTTGAGTACCTTGACCGCTACCATATATCTAATGGCGACTGTACAAGCCTAGAGCTTAGTTTGGGACTAGGTCAATTGGTGTGATATTGTCCCGTGATATTTATTTATTATTTATTATATTATTATTTACTTTATTTAAGATAAACTCATACTAAAACATATCATTGTCATCAAGAATTAAATTTCAAATAATACTCGTACTCGTAACAACAAAAAACAAGCTTTAAAAAAACCCGATTTTGTTGCTAACCAACTGTAAATCGTTATATATCCTAAACGAACGTTCAAAATGAAAAATGATGAAAGAAACCTAAAGATGATTTTTAAATTCCCTTTCAATGATACCCGATTTGTCATAGTTAATCGACTTTTATTTTTCCTTGGCGTCTAGTTACCGCCATATTGAATTTTAATTACTGTCATTATCTTTAGTGACACTCACTAGATTCAAACAATTTTTTTGCCATAACAATCATCAACATCGTTCAAAGCGTTTTGCTTCTGCGCCACTAAGGAACAAACATACAAATATAGGCTGATAAACACATAACTGTCCTTCTTCGGCAGTCGGGTAAAAACTGAAAATTCTGCTTTTTCTAGCTAAAAACCTAGTAGTAGTAGTAGCATTGAGTCAAAATACTAGTTTCCTTATCATCAACACTATGTATAATATAATAATCTAATAATCTGACACAGTTTAGAAACGGCTATCAAAAAACAAGTGTTCAAATGCCACTTTAATAACTTTTTTGTTGAAAGCAATACCATCGGAAGCCACTCTCAGCCATTTAATGCATCTTTCAAAAGTAAGAGAAAAATATGGTTTTAGAGGGGACGCCAGAGACGCTCGGAACTGTAGAAATAATTGCTTCAAAGGGGAGACAATATTTCCTTCGGAGGGTAACCTCTTATTTCAACTGAGGGATTGTTTTATTTAGTTCCTTAAAACGGTTACCGCTGACACGTATGTGAGTTCTTAGTCCATACAAATGAGGAACTTGGGCAGTGAGATTTTGGTTGAAGTTAACTAAAGTCGCCAATAAACAGAGGCCCTGGACAAAATGACTAACGCAAACGTCAGTGATTTTCGAAAACTAACATGAATGACCTTGGTCCCGTGGAATATGGGACGGGTGCTAGTGTGGGACGCAACCTGTGTAGACACGCTAGCCCCATCACATCTCCATCGGACCTCTAATAGGGCTGGTGCGGCAGCTGAAGCGGCCGAAAGCATGAAGGTAGGAAAATATAATGGTCTCGGCCCAGAATATATGTTTATTCCATTCGGTGTCGAGACCCTTGGTCCGTGGGGTCCTAGCGCTCGAAGCCTCTTCAAAGAAATTTCGAAGAGGATCATTGACGTCACAGGAGACCGAAGAGCTGGCAGTTTCCTCGCTCAACGTATAAGTTTAACCATCCAGCGAGGAAATGCTGCCAGCATCTTTGGTACAATGCCGCAGGGGCCATTCTTAGATTTAATGTTTTAGTTAATTTATATATTTAGAGGTAGTCTTATTTAATTTTAGTCTTATTTAGTTATGGTTGTTGTATTATTTTATGTCGTTTTACAATAAAGAAGCTCACAATAGTATAGATTTGATATATCTACGGTTATGCAGCTTACGTCAAACCAACACATTTTTGAGATCGATAACGTTTGCAGAATGCTTCTTAACTAAGATCACAGGCCTTTTGAATAAGTAGGTCGAGACATTAAAACCATAAAGCCAGGCTTTATGGCCTGATTAATAAAAATAAACAAAATTCTACTTTCTAGGGCTCTTTCTACTCCATGGAACAATATTGCTTTTGAATTTTGACATGTCGCATTGTTTAACAGGGTTGTCATTACTGTCAAGTAAATAAAAGTTATCATAGCATGGAAATATACACTTCAAAAAAAATAGACTCGGAGTCGTGAATGTCAATAGAGATGCCAAATCATTTGTAACTTAAAGGTAACTCAACATTATTGGTGTAGAATATCAGATTGACTTTGGACCTAAGGTAGGTCCCAAATTTAAGTTTTTGCATATACCCTGGTGAATTTAAGGCTAGTGTCTAGGTAACCTACCTAAGACAACGAAGAAAATGGGTACCAGTAGTCGCCTAAATAGTTTCGACACTTCCTATGAAATAAAAATGTTTCTAAGGCAACCCTTTGAACTGATAGAGGCATATTAACGACTTTATTGTTCGATGACGTGCATGTAAACTTCAACCTTATGGTGACTCTACCATCTCTAATTTGACCCAGTATATAATTTACTATTTGAGAGAATTAATTCGGCACATTCGGTTTTAATTACTTTAATAAAGGCGCTACTGCACAACTTAGCCTAGTTGTGCAAAATGTGGTTACAGAATTATTAACTTATTTTTTTGACGTGTTGGTAATTCTGTAGCTCGGCCTACCCCACTCCGGGAATGAAGGCGTGAGTTTATGTATGTATGTAATAAAGGCGTTAAAAGACTTGAGCATTTTCTTAAGCTTACTTAAATTGGTGCTTTGAGCTTTTATATTTTATATTTTCCATTTGCTACCATTTTTATAAATCAATTCACAATCCTTCATTTCTTCGCAGGCTAGTCACCGGCTCCATTTTCCCGGAACTTCCAAGATGGCGGCTTATCGCATCAAATCACGTGATATCACAATAAACGGTTTTTCACCGGTGTAATTTATTAAGATCCCTTCACGCTTTTCTTTTTTTCCCTATTTCCAGAGAAATAACAATCATGATCTATCAACGTCGGTAGACTCGTTACCGAAATCACGTTTATCATAGATCACATTTGTCCAAGGCTTTGGGTAACTTATATGCTTTATCACAACCACCAGACCTTGGCCAAAGAAATACCAACCCTTTTGTAGGAGAGCTAGAAGGAATTTTCTTTAATGACAATGTGGTATTAAAGCTAAATTGAGAGGAAGGTGTGTGGAAGACTCCCGCCACACACGAAGAATTATGATCGCGGCCGAAGCGGGTTGAATTATGTGACCGCCATATATATTTTTTATGATATACTTTTAATAGTTAGCAATGTAGTATATATTTACAGTTCAAAGATTTATTTAACCAGTGGTTGCGCTACTTAAAGTTATCACATCCATACATAAACTCACGCCTTCATTCCCAGAGTGGGATAGGCAGAGCTAAAGAATTACCAACAAGTGTTGAAACTTCTTGATAATTCTGTAACCACATTTTGCACAAGTAGGCTAAGATGTTTCCCAGTGTATTAGTGACAGGTGGCAAGCCCATCGCCTAACAGTACTACAAGCCTTTATTCCCTTAGTCGCCTCTTACGACATCCACAGGAAGACATGGAGTGGCACTATTCTAACCCGGCAACTAACCGATAACCAATGCAGAAATAATCAGCATCTTATCTTATCTGACACCATGGCAAAACATCGTTATAGGAAAAACTACCATAAGTAATTCTCTCTTGGCATAAATTGAATTAAATATCTATGATATGATAATAAGTAATACCAACCAATGCTAAAGTAACATCAGCAAGTTATTTTGTGATTTCACGAACATTTTATTATTTTGTTACGCTCGCGTGGAATCACAATCTTGTAAGTAATTTTTTTTTCAGTGCTGTGAGGGTATTTATTCTCTATTCTACACTTCTATTCTCTACTCTAATCGATAAAATGTAGTTGTTTTTAACTCGTCATCGTATTGTTAATAATAATTCTTATTTACTTGTCAGTAATGGTGGCTGATCTAAAAACAATACTATTACATGTCAAAAGCACTCTGGTAGAGTAATTACAATTCACCCTGCTAGATCAAAATAGTAACTCAAAATACTATATTTTAAAATCAACTTTAATACAACTTATATAAACTTGAAACAAATTAGCAAGGATTTTGAGTTGATACTCTTTTGATCTAGCAGTGAGAATTACTTTAGGAATTACTATAGTTACCTGAATTCTGGATTCCCTACTTTTATTCATATCCAACTCTCTAGTCTCCTTTTTTGTCCTACTTCTCCAACTCATTATTCAAACACACCTGGAATTCCCCAGATATTACAGAAGCCCATGCGCAACGGTGATAGTTAACTATCATATCTGTCTCATTTGCACGTCTCTTACACAACAAAGATAAAAATGAAAATTCAAACATTAATTAAGTAAAAACAACTTAATTAAAACTGGTAGAATAACAGTACAAATAACGCTGTATGTTTTCATAGACAAATCACTTGAGGCTTGCAGTGTTTGCGTGTAGGAGTAAAGACAACACATCAATGACTCGGAACAAAACTGACGCACACACACCACGGTATTTGAGTAAGATGGAACGTCAGATGCGATCGTCATCTATCTGTACACGATTACACAGACATATGCAATATAGAGGATTTGCCATCGCTATTCTTTCTTCCGCAAGATGGCCGCGACGATTTGTCAAACGCGAACCAACAACACAGGAATAGCGTCAGTTGACAAGTTAATGGCGAATGCGTAGTCTGGCAACACTGAATGGAATGGTTTTATTTAAATATGGAACTGACGCGTAGAAGAAAATAAATAGAACGTTTTAGTTTCATGATTGTCAAATATAGTCGCTAGCATTGATCTAGGTCAACGACATGTCTAAGGATCTAACATATCACTATATTTTTGATGTGTATAGGCACTAGAGTCTAAAATCATGAGAGAGTGTCAGATAGTGTATTGGCTCATAAATTATTGCTGTATACTATAGACCGTGTTTTTTTGACTAACGATAACTTCGGCATATTACTAGGTACATCTTTAGAAACAAAATCCATCCAAGAAGAAGATTACATTTTTAAACATAGGCTTTTTTTTTAAGAGAACAAAGTGTTAATTAATTCAAATTAATTGTTGTGTCTTTGGTCATTCTAAAAGGGCCTTTAGAGTTAACTAACAGTCAGTGTCAAATACGTCAATGTTGGCGTGACATACACACACAAGTAAAGATAACATTAAATTCCTACAAAAAATCCGTGACATTGTCACTTTAGATTTACGCGTAGGTATAGGTACAAACAAATTGGAAACTCTTTACTTATAAGAATTAAAAGAAAATTGTTGTTGATTGTTGGCGATTGTTGGCGATTGGCTTGCAATCTGTCACTAATACACTGGGAAACATCTTAGCCTACTTGTGCCAAATGTGGTTACAGAATTGTCAAGAAGTTTTAAGACTTGTTGGTAATTCTTTAGCTCTGCCTACCCCACTCTGGGAATGAAGGCGTGAGTTTATGTATGTATGTTGTTATCAGTTAAGAGCCTTTTACACTAGTTCAACGTGATTAATAGACAAATTTAAAAATTAAATATCTTTTTTGTTATCCTTGGTCTGTCTTCGGGAAATTAACTTTATTTGACCTAAATAACGTTCCCTTAAAGTAATCGTAAATAAAAAAACACGGTGTATTTGGATGATCCCACATCACAAATTTTATTTTCAAAATAAATAAATAAAATAGATCTAACAAAACAAAACAACACTCAAAATTAGATCTCAGCAGGCATTATATATTTAAACCTCCCAAAAATAACGGCCTCCTCCGAAACAAATGATACAAAACCCTCCCGTGCAGTACATCAGAGAGGGATGGATCACAGACAACGATAAATATTAAAACTATAGTCTAGTCCGGACACATAACTAGTTTGTGTAGATATTTGTCTAACAGAAGGAGGGATGCGTTAGGGCGTGCGCAGACGAGCGACTTTATTGGGGAAGCTGTTATCTGTCGCAAACATGCTGTCTCTACTCCCTCTTTATTTTGAACGCTGAGCTCTTATTGGTGGAGTAATTGCCATCCGCTCTGGTGTTCTGTCAAATGCTTGACTTTATTGTATTTCTACTGGCTGGTTTGAATGATTTATGTAAACTGATGGTTGTATGACTATTAGTTTCGTATACTGAAAGCTTCCTGTCAAGTTGGTGGTAGAACATTGGTTGTCGCTCGGATCTCCCTTTCTATCTAGTCAGTAACCTTAGAGACGCCCTGAACGACAAGAGAGAAAATAAAACTTGTGCTACCCGTGTAGGATAAGCAAGCGAGCAAGAAATAAATAAAATAAATAAATATCAGGGGACAATGTCACACCAATTGACCTAGTCCCAAACTAAGCTCTAGGCTTGTATTATGGGTACTAGGCAACGATATAAATACTTATATAGAGAAATATATACTTAAATACATAGAAAACATCCATGACTCAGGAACAAATATTCGCGCTCATCACACAAATATCTGCCCTTACCGGGATTTGAACCCAGGACCGCTAGCTTCGTAGGCAGGGTCACTACCAACTAGGCCAGCGCGTCGTCGCAGCGAGAAGTTTGATGGGTTAAAAATATAACAATCATGAGAATAGTTTTAAAATAATCGCTTATACCCAGTTGCACAAACGTTAAATGCACTAAAAATATATAACTCATAACTTTTTATTCAGTAAGAGATAAACCTTATGTCACTACAATTTTCAACAAAATAAAAAATAAATAAAGTGTCAGCAGACATTTAAGACGACGTTGCATGTAATAAACTTTTGAGCCACTTAACACAGGCAACAGCAAATATTAATTCATGTTAAAAAAGTCTAGGTACCTACCTATATCTGTAAATTTTAGGCGATTAGATACTTTAATATCTATACATAGCATGACAAACGATAATTAAATTGCGACTAAAAATCGCATCCCAAAGTCGAACCTCCGCGCCAAACCTATCGGGCCCCGCTGAAGTTACGCGGCAAGAGCGCAACAAGAATAATACAAAATGTTTTTCATTTTCTTTATGTCACCCCCGACAGTCGTAAAGGCATTAAGCGTGACCAAACTTTTGTTTGATACGACCGATGTAAGTCGCAGTGTTGTACATAGACTTTATTTTGGATATGTAGGTAGTTTTTAACTCCAGCAACCATAAGAGGAATAGATATTACGAGAATTATGTACTTATTATGAGATAAAGAATGAAAACCAGCTTTCAACGGTTCACAACATTATTATTTGAAAGCGTGTCAATTCGAACGCAATCTCAACAGGAATGAAATTTGCAAAATGGCGGCCATAATATTGACAACTTCTGTACTGACAGCTTTCCTGTACCACGATTCACGCAACAACAGCTGTCATCGACCAACTGAAGATATTATTGCATGCGAGAAATAAGGACAGATAATAATCGCTCACTATCGCAATATAATTTAGTAACTAACGGTCAGTTCGTTTACATTCTTTATCTCGTGTCATTGGCCGTACTTTACAGAATCTGTGTGTCTATCTGTGGCTATGATTTCCAAACGGAACGACTGATTTGGACGTAGGTTTTTTCAAAAGAAGGCTGGTTGACCGGGATGGTGCTTGGTTATGTTTCATGAAATTTGGTTGAGTCGTTTCAGAGATATCTAGTTTGGAAGTAGGGGTTGCCATTATATTGGGAGTTTTTATCTCATCATCATCATTCTCATCATCATCATCAGTCTATATTATTCCACTGCTGGACATAGGCCTCTCCCATGTCACTGTTTTCCATTGCTTTTGTATGCATCCCGTGGTTTTTTATCGGTTTAAAAGTTATTTAAATTATATTAATGTTTACTATTCGCCAATTAATTCGTCGACGAATTCACCAGCGGAAGTTAAGTAATCATCTCGAACGACGTGACTGTAATACCTTTGCTTCGTCAGGTATAGTACAGTGGTGCCGGGATATTTTCTGCGACTGTACCCTAGGTGGGATGGCTAGGTGGGAAGATGGTAATCACTAATTTACTGAAGGTTTGCAGTCAGCTCTTTACATCTGGTCTTGTACAGAGCAAGTCTGAACTGTTAAACTTTTGATGCCAGTCCACTCCCTGATGTCCCGGAGCCATGACATCTTATCACTTCCGACTATTCACTTCTTGGCTATCTTTTCCATCATGATGGTTTGAAAGAACTCGTTTCGAGCTCGGCTACTAAGTATAACGGCCATTATTATCAAAAAAACATCATTTAATTACCTTACTTGGAAGCCAACGACCTTATTATACAAACAAACGCACACAACAAAAATTACTACGTGTGTGAGAGTTTTTAATTAGCTAATTTATATAAGTTATAGATAAGGGCATATCCACCTAATTAGCAGCGGTGAATGGGCGTGATTAGAAAATGTTTCCGTCGGAAGTGCGGGGCGAGCCGTGGAGTCACCCGGTATTATACGCATATAATGGTAAGATGGTTTTATTGTGGTTAGTATAGGTAAGTATAAAATTTACAGAATATAATATTAAGCTGTATTTTTAAATTAGTTAAGATTCAAAATTGATGAAATAATGTAAAGTAAATAATATAGATACCTACATATAGTTGAAATTTCGAGGCAACCGCAGCTAAAAGATTAGAATATATTCAGATATATCTCTGACATTGACGCAGTTCCTACACTCAAAAAAATTAAGAGCCAACCGGGATAAATTTTCTCTTAGGTACTTAGTTTACAAAAAAAAAAGTAGCTAAGTACAAAAGTTAATCTGATATTAACAACCGCAAGTTAATTAGTGATTCAACTAACATCTTAGTCAATGTGTTTACGTCTCAATTGTTAGGCTCGTTTGGAATCAAGACGCTTATATGTACAACAAACACGATATTTTGCAATTTAATGCGTCGGTAATTAGTGTCAAATTAATTTACTGTTGAAGCTTAAAGTATACAATATCTATATAAGGAATAAAATTAAAAGCAAGATATTTATAACTAACCTTTTTAAGATCAATTTCACGATGACACATGTAGTACCTATTTCAGTTTCTATACGCACTCGTACTTCGTAATTCCTTTCCAAAGCTCATTATAAACACGACACGACTAATATAGATTAGCATTAGATATGAAAGCCTAAAATTAAACACTCCATTATAAACTCTGAACTTTTAACTACTAACTTCGCAAATGAAGCCCGATACACATCCACGGCTGCACTGAGCAAGCCCCCCGGTTCTACCTGTGGCTCTAACAGCCCTGTAATAACATTTTATAGCCATTACCTCCTAAACGGCCCTAAAAAAACAAAAAACCAACGACAATAGCGTTAACGGAATTCCATTTTTTTAAATAAGAACAGCGTTTGTTTAATTGCGCAAATGTGTTCGCTTTTTGAAAGAAAGTTTCGAAAAAGGAACACATTTCGTTTAGAAATTTTAATTCGAAGAAAGCGCATCCGAGTATCGTTCTAGGAAGGGATGGGGATGTGCCAAAAAGAGATAAAGTAGTTTTATTGATCTATACCGACGTTCGCGCGAGTGTGAGTTGAACGAAACGAAGATAACTTGCCGCCCCAAGTTGTTCTGTCCTTGTTTATTGCGTGTAATGTTGTGTGCTGCCGTCCCGCTCGGGCCACGTGACCTAAGCAGGGTGTAACTCACCCTACAGCGGCCATAACTTACTCATAGCGATAGGCGGTACGGTCGCAAAAAACATGTCTACTTATTTTTAAACTCTTATTTATTGTTTCTTTTAAATTTTGGCAATCTGTTAGCTTATCGTAGTAATTAATTATGATAACGTTAAATTCAGGTAACTCGTAGTTTCTTGCAGAACCATTTGTTGACTAACTAAGTCAATAATACGTAATATTAACTAGGTAAAATTGAATAGCTGTCTAAAATCGAAAAATAAAGTAACAGAAAACTGTTTAAATTGACCACCTAAAAACCCCTGTAGGTGCATACAAAAAAAAACATTTGGAAAAAACTACTGACATTTAGGTAAGTACCTACCTAGTTTAACCGTCCTATTTTACTTTAAAGTAGGTAGTTATATACTTTTAATGCTGCTTTATATTCTCATACATTTTATATCCTGAACCAAATGTATTGCTAACGGTACGTCCTTTACCCACCAATACTCGTTACAAATCAATAACAAATAATTTACGTTCAAGATACAAAAACTTCGCATACAGTTCATTATTGTTGTCAATACAAAGATCTTTCTGCCCACAGTACTAAAATGTAAACGTTCAAAAATCTAAACATCTTAAAATAGGTATATATTAGCATCAGAATGAAGTTTCATTCGGAAATGCCACAGACAAAAAAGAGAAAAAAACGAACAATAATTTCATAACCAGCCAGTATCTTTTTATTTCCTCGCCCAAAATGTGCATGTTATAAATTACGGCTTCTTCGCTTCCCGTCTCTTTCCCGCAGCTTATTAACTGACTCAATTCACTCGGGCCCAATCGTTCGAAATTTAATTTAAAAGCCGTTGTAGAAAAACAGAATAGGTCATAACATAAACTTAGGATGCCATTTGATTTTGTTTGAAGCCAGACTTCTAGTTTTCAAATATCGCATAGGTACGCGATAATCTACGGTTTTAATATGAACAATTAATATTTTATAGCATCTAAAATGCCTTAATTAAGATATAAATTATAACTTAATTAATATATGAATACGGCATAACTATTTATCATTAAAGTCATTACGCAGCCCATTAAATCGGTCGTAAAACACATCGAAATCATTAAACCTCGATCAATCAAATAGAAAACAAAAACATGACAAAGTTCAATAAAACAATAAAACAACAATCGTACCGCAAATGTTATCGCACTAAAATTAATTTAAAGCGGCACTAAAACAGTGTTTACTTAAACTGACTTTAAGTGGTAGTTTAATATGGTGCCCGTAATGTGTATTTGTATTGATTTATGGCGCACCGTTTGAGTCGCGGGCCGTGAACGCGGCGTGGTCGGACAATCGTGAGGTGTTGAGCGGATCGTAAACGTCGAGTTAACGACGACAATAATCGTTACGAGTCGTGAAACAAATAATTAGTGAGCTGCCGTGATACGCGGTTGGTGACAGATTTTTTTGGTTTGCGTTCGTTTTTACGAGCCTTAGGTATTTTCTTAGTGAGTAAGATTACCATTTTTTTGCTATGCATTTTTGTGTTTATTTTGACTCCTGTTAGCATTATTATAAGACAGGTAGCCAAATTGTTATTGTGTAAACTTACTATAACAATCGGAAATGGAATTTTCCGAAGAGTACCAACATACATTAGAACTTTTCATTAAGAAAAACAGATAGTCGTAGTCTTAGTATTTTTGTTATAAAACTACCAACCTATATTTTGCAATATGTAATAAAGGAATGCTTTTGTAACCATATTGAAATTAATAACGCGCAATACTCGTTAGCATTGTTTTTAGTAGACAGCGCCATCTCGTATGGAGTGGCAGAACTTCTCTGAAATCTAACTTTAAAATCAATACGCATGAAGAACGTCTTTTCGGAGCTTAGAAGTATTTTAATGCCAGAAGTATAATAGCTTAATAGCAGTATCATACAAAATATATTTTTAGTAAGTATATTAAAACTGTATTAACAATTAAGACGTTAAAATAAAACGCCGTAAGTAACAAATAAAGTTCAAGGTGTTAAACTACCGATTGAAAATTTAGCACCTAATAGGCCCATCATCATCAGCTTAACGCTAAGTGACACGCCACCACCATGAATGAAACTTTATAGCCCATAAACCACCACTTGCTGCCATAAAGTGATTTATCCCATAAAATAACAGCTGATCGCCGTGATTACGCACAATACGAGCGAACTCATAATTTTACAGCCAATTTACAAACAATAAAAGTCGTTCTCTTGTCTTACACGCCCATTCGCCCTCCGATATCTCCATATTCTACGGCCGAAAGTCGTAACTCGTAACGTTTATAACCCAATAAAACCATTCCTTAAACTCGCCTATAACTCAAACCTGCTGCGTATAGATGGCGCTTCGAACTTCGTTCAGCGCCCTCTGTGAGTGAACGTGGGAACTATTTTATGAGCCATTTGAGGTCGTCACGTCGTAAAGTACGATGCTTTATGGGCTCGGTTGATGCCGCTAGTGTAGCTCTGCAGTTGATTTTATTGGCTTGAATGAAATCGGATGGGTGTTGGCAGCTTGCTTTAGGAAGTAATGCGTAGTTTTTTGTTTTATTTATGGTATGTTGAATATTATAGCTTATTTTATGACATGTATTTTTGCTTATTATTTACTTGCAATTCAACGGCAATATTACACTTTTTGGCTAATATGTATCGGTAAGAAAACGATTCAGAAACCAGACCACACGACACACGATCTGTTTCTGATTTTCTGTTTAGAAAAAGGATGTACCTACCTAAGTACCTATTTATTTATTTGGTTCGCCTTATAAGCTGTGACGAAATAAATCATCATCAGACATGTCAGGTAAACAAATTTTACACTGAGCATCTTTTTAGCAAGTAGGCAAGTATAAACAAATGATAACAATATAAACTTTCAACAGTTCAATGATAAGAAAAGCATTTACGTAAGTAATCAAAACTGATTGCACGCTTTACAAAAAAAAAACAAATCAAATCCAAACAAACTCAAACTGGAACACAATCCGGCTACAGGTTTTAAAAATAAACCAAAGCAAGTGAAGAAAGAGAATTCAGAAGTGTATTGTCGTGTTATATGAAGTGCCTCGCAATATACGAACTGTAAATTGCGTAATAAACATTTTCTCCCGACGCGCGCCCGTCCGCTGCCACAGACTCGTTAGTTACACAACTCGCCGCAAGCAAAAACGGCAGCACTGTCAACCATTGAAAAGCGCGACATCTATCGGCGAGCGGCTGAACTCTTAAGCCACAAGTTGGACGCGTACCCATAGTCGTAAAGTAATGTGAAAAGATTTAAGGAATGACATGTTTATGGCTTTGTTTGTAATAATGTTATGTAATACTTGAACCTGTTTATGAAGGCTTATAATGAAATATCATGTGGGTGTGTTTGTTTATAAAAATAAAACATTAGTCATTACTAATTGTGTCGCTAGATGACGCAACAGTCGCTTGACGTGTAGAAGGTGGTTGTTTTCTAAGGCCTTTTAAGTAATATTAACAAATGTTAAATATTTATTACATAATGCCTCACCTTGAATTTTCGTTTTATCACACTCATCAGTTTTAAATAGGTATCTACTTAGGTGAAATAAGTAGGTATAACAAGTCCACTCACTCCCTTGAAATATTATTGGGTATACAATACAAAACACAAATTGCTCATTTTAGTTTGTTTATGCATCAATATTTTGTATGATTATTTTCTGTTACAAGAGGAAAACCGATAAACGACTTAAAAATAGACAAACAAACTAGGTAGGTACCTACTTCATGGAAAGCGGTCACAGAAGCCCTCAATAAGTACTTCCCAGGGGCACAGTCAAGTCACTGCCGCGCGATAATTAATTTTATATACTACAAACAGCACATACATCTGAGAGACAGAAAAAATACCTGCTTTTATAATTAGATATACTATTATTAGTATTATTTTGTATGGGAAAACGAGGCAGATGATCGCGACCCATAAACACCCAGAGAAATCAAAATACAACAGAGATTTATAAGGATACACTAAGACGATATCTTAAAAGATACTAATAGGTCTGTGTTCTAATACGATAATCTGCGAGGCCAATATCGGCTGAGGGACTGTTAGTTTGTGATGCCCTTAAGACACGTTTAAGCAGGTCAATGTTATAAACGTCAACTCCAATGTCTCTAATCGGTGATTTACATTCAGTAAAATCATGCCAGTAGAAGCACCTAGTCGGATGACAAGATCTGTGATTTATTACAATTTAAAAAATCATAGGAGTTTTGCATTAACCTATATATTAACCAAAACTTTTATTTATATAGAATATAAATAAAAAAATATGTATTCTAAACTATTGCAATTGTTTGATGTAGGTACGAGCTTGAGGCATTCCCATTTCGGAAATTCATAGTTCAAATCACGCACGACGATTATGATACTGATAACGGCCAGAACTTTTGTACCTAAGTGTTTTTGTAGACTTCAAATTTGCGTGATATATTAAACAGATTTGTAGCTTTGAATTTTGATACAAATTCATTACAAGCAACTCAAGGTCTTCTTGTACACCGGTCAATCTTGATGTCTCATTAAATCGACTTTACGTTTTCACATGATCTTGCAGAAATACGAAAACACACCAAATCTCTTGCTTCATAAGTTGGAATTAAGTCTTGTTGAGAAATATAATTTTGGTTTCTTAACATACACAGAGATAGTATTTTATATAATATTATACAAAAAAAGTTCTTTGGTAAAAGACTAACCATTAAGCGTTTTCAAAAAGTGAAATTTACAGAAAAGTCATGCGTAATTTCATCACGCCAGTGATGGAAATTACGGCGATTAACAAGAATGATTATTTTTTCTTTAAAATGTACATTAATAGGGAATATGCATGTTTTTTTTTTACAGCTTCAATTGAAGCTGATTCATGTAACAAACAGATCACAAAAATCATTTTTTGAATAACTATAAAAATAACCAAGATATAAGCCAACAAAGATTTGTTCCTATCTCTTTCTAGAAAAACGGAATTTTACATGGAGTTTATATGGCCGCAGTGCACAATGACGTCACGGTGCACATCGGATCTCTCTGTCTAATTAGAAGTTTGAAATGCTTATAACTTCCGTATTTCTTGACCGATTTTAATTTTAATTTCCGTTTTGGTGATCTCTTTTACGGTATTTTCATATTTTGATGAGAAATGCGATTTTTAAAATCCATGCATATTCCCTATTAACCTTTTAATTTGTATACATATTGAATTGAAAAACTAAACATCAGTTAGTTTTATTTGACTCAAAACCTTAGTATTAGAACTTATTAAACAACTAGGCACATTGCTAGTCGTTACAATAGCTCTTGCGTCAAACGTGGAAACTAACACGTCAATGTACTACTACTGGTTCTGACTGGACCAATTTAAATCATCCATAATACAGTGTAATGGTCACAATAAACTTTATAAACTTAAGATGATTCAGATAACTCTAATAAGACCAGTTCCATATCTCACACCTGTTACCGCTACCGTTATGAGTATCTCAATCTCAAAACGCATGAAAATACCATAAATTATTATCTCTAGCCTGAAGAACTCTTATCTCACCCACCATAAAGAAACTGCACTAAGTAATGGGTAACTTCAGTTTATTACCCTTTATTTATTACCCCCTTTATCGCTTACCTAGAAAGTTACCCTTTAAGGGAAAATCTGATTTTCAATGTTCTACTTCTGTGAGTTCTGAATGTCATTTTGAGAATCGATAATTGTTTAGATCAATGCTATTTAAAGCATATAAACAAAAGTT
This sequence comes from Acleris emargana, assembly GCA_927399475.2. Classification (NCBI taxonomy): domain Eukaryota; kingdom Metazoa; phylum Arthropoda; class Insecta; order Lepidoptera; family Tortricidae; genus Acleris; species Acleris emargana. Next base: position 2,797,975 of record OV656844.1, on the reverse strand, counting down.
AGCCATAGAACGAATGCATAATCAGTTAAATTCGATTTTTAACTCCTAACAGTAATTTTTATACCGTATATAAACATTCAAAAAAGGGTTTTTTCATAAGAACAGTTCTGTGGCACATCAGGTGATCAGGTGAATGCAACCCTATAAATGATGATGACGATGATAAACATACAGATTCTGGGCTTAGAGACAAATGATGAAAGTGACGAATTTCATAAAGTTATTGACTCTTTTATAAATAAATGAGATACCTACTATAACTAATATAGACCATGTATTAAAAGCTACTCTACAGAAAATGTATACAACCGTGAGTAAAGTTATACCTAATGCGACCCAATGTTAACAAATAACTTAATCATAAAGCCAGATTAAAGCGGACACCAAACTCCACACAATTATCTCCACAAACCAGCTCTAATCCACCAAAAACCGATCCCAAAACTTCGCAACATAAATCCTCTCTAAAAAGTTATCCGATATCTAGGGTAATTATAAAAGGGGGGAAGTGACAAATCCCCGAATAAAACAACAAGGAAATAATTCCCTGTATAAATCGCCCCGCATCACCCTCTCAGTGTGAATAGAATCGCAATTATTTGGTTGAGTTGGTACTCTTGGGGTGCTACTATGTTTAGTCGAATACGACTCTATCTCGCCTAAGAGTTCTAATAGGTCACTGATTTTTCGCCAATCATTGGAAAGGATGTAGTCATATATATTATACGGAAAATGCACTCAGAATTCATCGCGTTCGTCTGTATTCATCAAGTATGAAGATGCTCATTAAGATATTCTTGTAAACTGTTTAACACATCTTAAAAATACATGTTTTGATTTAATTAAGGATGTGTAAGCATTGAATATGACTTCGAATAAAGTGTCTAAAAATGTATTTATGCAATGTGTGCAGTAACAATTGGCGTGCTAGTTAAGAAAATAAAGTTTTCATTGCGAGGCACGAAGTCTCAAAAGTAAGGAAATATCCTGAAGTTACTGGCTAAATTGAAAACGTTTAAGGGCATTATAATTTCTCAAAATAAAGGTTTACAATTTAAGAAATCTTAATTTGACTTTCATTTTTGATAGCAAAGCTTATGCTTGATGTTTAGATTTTAGATTTACGATGGCTTTTCCTACATCTCGATAACAAATCATATTATTTACTATAAGTTACCCTCAGATTATTTATATCTTATGGAGTTGGTTTATTTTTCGACTTCAGAAATGATACAATTGAATCAAGATTTTTCTGTAGGAAGTTTTCCAATCGAATTAATTTCTAGATAGTTAGTGTATCTTCCTTTCTAACGTGAATTGTATTCGAGAACAAATTCCAATAGTAACCCAGCTTCCCTATTAAGAGCCTCTCTTAATAGATCTACCCTCCATCTCTAAGTTAGTGTTTCACAATTTTCAATGAGATTTTGACACAAAAGAGGAAGGAGAATCCATTCTAATTGTGTACCTACTTAATTAACTCTTATAAGAATACTTGATAAATGCCGATTTGGACTAATAATGGTACCTCCTCAATGGTAATAAAGAGCTACATGAATTGGTATAAAATACTAATTAACTTTGAAACCCCTTTAATTACCTAAGGTCTTATTAAGTTAGAATAGTGCCACTCCATGTCTTCCTGGATGTGGATGTCGTAAGAGGCGACTTAGGGAATAAAGGCTTGTAGTACTGTTAGGCGATGGGCTTGCAACCTGTCACTATCTTAGCGTATTTGTGCAAAATGTAGTTGTACAATTATTAACTACTTTTTAGAGTTGTAGGTTATTCTGAAGCTCTGCCTACCTAACTCTGGAAACGAAGGCGTGAGTTTAAATCAGGGCTATACCAGTTATTTAAAAAAGAAATAGTTCTCATTTCTTATCTAACCATACCTAATTGTATCAAAACAGAACCTTTATCGGCCAACTTTTATTTACGAGTATCAATGATTTATTAGATGCTATATTTATCTGCCAGGTATACAGGTTGTCCCAGAAACCAACGTCAACCCGCTTAGGGCTGATAGAGCAGCTCATAAGCTATCGATTTAACCCCCATGTATGTTCAGCAATTATTATTAGTTTCCGAGATATTGATCATTTTCATCTGAATTTTTGTAATTTTTCCTTATGTCCGTGCTACGAAAAATCCCTAAATTCATGTATTAATTCACATTTTTTTCAGTGTTTTCTTGCATGATTACAATCACTGTAAAATAAGGAAGTTTTTAAAGCTACATGCCAATTTTTTTTTCATTACAACTTTTTGAGAAAACATACAAAGTTTGTTTTTCCATACTAGGTGAAAAACAAACGCGGGGTTCTCTTAGTATGGAGAAAGTAACTCTGTGCGTTTACTCAAACATTTGTAATAAAAAAGAAATTGGCATGTAGCTTTAAAACTTCCTTATTTCACAGTTATTCTAATCATGCAAGAAAATACAAAAAAATATATGAATTAATACAAAAAAATATATGAATTAATACATGAATTTATATTTTCGTACCACGGACATAAGGAAAAATGGCAAAAACTCTGATTTAAATGATCAATATCTCGGAAACTAATAACAATTGCTGAACATACATGGAGGTTAAATCGATAGCTTATGAGCTGCTCTATCAGCCCTAGGCGGGTTGACGTCAGTTTCTGGGACACCCTGTATACCACATAAGTTAGTGTACCTAAGTTGTAGCCATAGACATTCGCATTCTCAAGGCTACAATCCTAAGACAGTAGTCCTAAGACAGCAAGTACGTTGCCAACCCTGAAGCCTAAGATAAAGCCTATGCACTGCCAGATCAAAAGAGTGGTAACTCAAAATAAAACTGCTTTTAAAATCAACTTTAATACAACGTACATGAGTTGATACTGTCTTGATATATCTAATGCGGAGTCCCCACACTTAAATTACCTATTTACTGTTACTTTTAACAGAATGAAGAAAGTAAGACGGTTTATTAAATTTTTAACAATTAGATATAAAACCTACAAAGAATCTCTACCTTAATTATGAATAATTAACTGAAACCGATAAGATAAACCATGTTTATTTTAATTAGTGTTTAATTAAACACTATTTAAACTATTTTCACAGTTAATAAAGCTTATTTCGTGGGAGAGCCAAACATTTTATTAATAGTGAGGGTTATTTTATAGTGATATTATTCAAATTTAATTGTGCTTTTTAATTAATTAACCCTTTATATTGTAATAATTTTTTTATTTAATGAAATAACTTTTCTGAACTATTAACGTTTCGCTTTCATCTCTACCTAATATTAAATTTAAAATCAGCTCATTTACATAAATGTTGTTTATAGTAAACAAAAAAGCTAATAGTAAAATTAGTAATCGGTAAGTTTAGGCTTAGACTCTCGCTAGATTACAATTTAGTAATTACAGAGACATTTAGAAGCCACCTGGTTTCAAAACAAGTTTCAGTCAAATTTTTTATTTTTGGAACGAGCTTTTACTGACGACTGTACTTTTATTTTCAAAATATTTATCTGCTTATCAAAACCAAACTATTGAGTCCTAACACGGCGCGTCTACGGTAAGAATAGCGGAGATCCTGTCGTCACCTTCCGACTCCATCATCAGATTAGCTCTTAGATACCATAATATTGCATTGTCACCGGGTTTACATGGTGAGGTCCAAATTTCAGCCCATTCCATTGACGTGAAGTGGGTCAAATTTAACTTACAAGATTTGACCCTTACATACATTATGTACATACATTACAAGTTAAATAAAATCTTGTAATAGCCTGGCTATTGCTAAAGGATAGGCGCAGCATTGATGCCTTCTTATCACTTTTGTCACAACGACGACTAACAGTTTCATCCTAGAAATAACTGACACTGAAAAGAAAATTAAACTCGCGATTTTCCATAGAGATGGACATTTAATGATTAAAGTAGCGGCACCGAGTGATGGAACTTTTGACACCTGACAAAAAGTGTTGTGAAAACTCCATTTTACATATTAAAATCAGTCAAGCGTGAGAAGTTTATTCATTAGGTACCATTTCATTATATTTAAGTATACCATTGAAAATATTGTGTTAAATAAGATAAGGTACTATCTCACGACTGATAACAAACTATATCTTTCCTCCAGAATATTTGTCGCTCTAAAGAAACGGTGTAGCCATATAGCTATAAATTAGCTTATATCTCGCAAGATGTATGAGGGTCGAGGGTAGGAAAAACTTGAGGGGCTCAACCCTTGCCAGCGCCCTCTGGCTGGAGTTTTAATAGAGTTTTATATACGGAACCCGGTAGGAGAATATCCAGGGAACATAAAGGTGTAGAAACGCGAGTTCTGGAAATATATTTCAAATAAATAAATACACATACATACATAAACTCTCTCCTTCATTCCCAAAGTGGGGTAGGGTAGTTAAAGAATTACCAACAACTTTTAAAACTTGTTAATAATTCTATAACCACACTTTGCACGCACAATTAGGCTATGATGTGTACCAGCGTATTAGTGACAAGTTGTAAGCTCATCGCCTAACAGTACTACAAGCCTTTATTCTCTTAGTCGCCTCTTATGACATCCATGGGAACAAATGGAGTGGTACTATTCTAACCCGGTAACCACACGGGGAAATAATGGAAATAAGTGACTGAGCTAACACAAATTGATCTAGTACTTAACTAAGCTCTAGGTTTGTGCTATGGGTACTAGACAGACAACGATATAGAACTAAATACTCATTTTTATATACTGAATACCTACATCTACGACTCAAAAACCATTACTCGCGTTTATCACACATTTTTTGCCGAAACAGGGAATGGATGCCATGTCCGAGTAATCAGACATATCAGGCTTAATACCAATAGAGAATATGCATGGGTTTTAAAAATCGCATTTCTCATCAAAATATGAAAATACCGTAAAAGAGATCACCAAAACGGAAATTAAAATTAAAATCGGTCAAGAAATACGGAAGTTATAAGCATTTCAAACTTCTAATTAGACAGAGAGATCCGATGTGCACCGTGACGTCATTGTGCACTGCGGCCATATAAACTCCATGTAAAATTCCGTTTTTCTAGAAAGAGATAGGAACAAATCTTTGTTGGCTTATATCTTGGTTATTTTTATAGTTATTCAAAAAAATATTTTTGTGATCTGTTTGTTACATGAATCAGCTTCAATTGAAGCTGTAAAAAAGAAAACATGCATATTCCCTATTGGGGTTGTTCATATTTTTACAATAGGTATTCGAAAACATTTCGAGGAATAGGGTTTTAAAGCGGGTCTGCATTATTAAGTTTTAACCCTACAATGCATGACTTTTTTTTTTTGAGAAATAAAACTATAATGTGATATGTCGTTAGCAACTTGACTTTTGTCACAATTCGCAAATATTTTGGTTGTGCCATATGTGGAACAGTATGCAATGTAGGGTTAAAAGTATATTTAACCTTTGTTTGACTTTCGTTTTCGGCTTGAAGCCCTCCTTGGTGTATCTTACGGGTTAAGCGAAAACCGGTTAAAATAGTACATTTTAATCCACTATTACAAATTACTTTTAATCATTAGATATCATTTAATTGTTGTAATTTATTAGAAAATGCCAACTCAAATTTAAAATAATCATGTCATCCATAAAATGCCTGCTGAATAAATAAAGATATTTAAACAAAACAATTGGGTTAAACACAAAATTAATGAAATTGGTCCCTTAAAATTACCTGTTCTTTCGAATTAGAATGTGAAAAAAGTGAGGTTTTTTTTGTCCATCCCAATTGGACTTACAGCGTCGTCCATATAATATATCTGAATTAAATACCTACCCAATGTTGAAATTATTGAGTAGGTACCTAGGTCTTTTTGTAATTGATTTTACCATCTAGTACCTAGAAACTTTATAATCGTCGTGACCCGTCGATTTTCTCTCGAATATGTTTCTTACTTTCCCATTTCCAATTAACATTTAATACTCGTACTTACTTACAAACTTGCTAATTAGTAAGTAAGTACCTATTCCTATTAAGAAACTATTCGATTTTCCCACGAATTAGATACTTTCCTATTTCTAACTTAGATTCGAGATTACATTAGAGAGACCTGTGTGGTCACCGGGTTAGAATAGTGCCACTCCATGTCTTCTCGTGGATGTCGTAAGAGGCGACTAAGGGAATAATAAAGGTTTCCAGTACTCTTAGGCGATGGGCTTGCAACCTGTCACTAATACACTGGTAAACATCTTAGCCTGATTGTGCAAAACGTGGTTACAGAATTACAACAACTTATTTAAGAGTGCTTGGTAATTCTGTAGCTCTGCCTACCCAACTCTGGGAATGAAGGCGTGAGTTTATGTATGTATGTATGTATGTTTCTTACTTTCCCATTTCCAATTAACATTTAATACTCGAACTTACTTACAAACTTGCTAATTAGTAAGTAAGTATACATTACTATTAAGAACCTATTCGATTTTCCCACGAATTAGATACTTTCATATTTCCAACTTAAATTAAAGATTTACTAATAAGTAAGTAGTTATGTACCTACTTATTCATATGAGTTTTTTTGTGTTTTAAGTTTCAGATGTTAATAAAACAACTCTACTTGTGGGAGGACCTTGTGCAGGGTCCGTCTGGGTTGGTACCACCATCTTATCCATTAACCTACCGCCAAGCAGCAGTATTTGCATTGTTGTGTTCCGGTTTGGGGATAAGACTGCCGGTGAAATGACTAGCATACAGGCATTCCATCTTGGTCCTAAGGGTTGGCAGTGCATTTGCAGTCTTGTGAATGCGAATGTCTATGGGTCACAGTTTCCACTTACCATCAGGTGGCCTGTGTGCTCGTTTGCCTTCCTATGCCTTAAAAAAAGCAATAAAAAAGTAATCAATCATTATTGTTTTAATATCCTACAAAAAAGATCCTCTCTTCTCTCCATTGGTTTTTCAGAAAAACCCACCTAATTAGAAATCCTTACTCAATAAACTAGATGTCTAAACAATAATGTACCATTAGGTACCCCCTAAAATGCAGGTGCGCAGCAAAACGTGCGCGCACTCAATAAATAGACACAATTGTCATAAATCACTCTCGCACATGCGCAGCGCACTCCGCTCAATTAATGCTGCGATTTCAATTAAAACACCCAGCTGGATTTACGGGTTTTCTAATTTATACACTTTTGCTGCGCGGGGATTATGTAAGTGTTTGGACTTGGGCACCGTAATGATGGAAAAGGATATAGGTAAGAAATAAAATAAAAATAAACTAATTTAATTTAATTGTGCAAAATGTGGTTACAGAGAGATCATGAATTTTTTAGAGTTTTTGGTAATTCTGTAGCTCTGCCTACCCCACTCTGGGAATGAAGGCGTAAAGGTATGTAGGTATGTATGTATAAAATAAAATAAAACTAAATCCAAATATGCGTCATTTTTTTAAATAGTTGCCTAACTGATTTTAAACGAACATTTCAGTACCTCCAGTGAATAAGGGAATAACTCAAAAACGGCACTTTTCAGGAGAGCAAGAAAACGATATTTTGATACAAGATGTTTAGAATTTGAACTTTTTATGTTTGATTATGTTAGCTATCGTGTTTAGCTTTAGTTTTATATATACATGTCTAATGACCCGACCCTATCAATATATATTTTTTCGGTTTTTTTGCAGTTATGCCCTTACTCACGTGTACTTTATGGTAATAACTCAACTTATTCACTTAACTTTTATTGACCTTTTAGCGACAAAACGACTTATACCCTTACGCACGATGTGCGTAAACGCAGAACACGACTTATACTATAATTAAATTTTAGTCTAATAGAAATAAGACGACTTATAAGGCATGACATTTGTTACTTAAGGATTTAATTGAGGCTGTATAATAAAACAACCATGCATATAACTTGAAAAACTGTAATGTTAATAACAGTGTTGTATACTAGTGTAATATTAATTACAATCAATCTACCCTCAGAATAACCGTAACCCTCAGCCTCACTTTTTTGCAGTATATAAATCAAATAGTATTATCATCATCCTCGCGGTCTTCATCAAAATTATTCATTAACGTATTCAAATCGAATAAAAAAAAAACGTAAAATGGAATAAAACGCACTTAAGGAAAAATATTTTTTTTGCACGTAGGAGCATAACTCAAATTATGTAAATACAGTTTTATGTGAAAACTTAGAAAACACTGCCGGTAATAGTATTGTTGAATGTCAATATAATAAAAAGAGTGAATTTAATATACTCACGCCATCTGCATTAGCTTCCGAAATTCCCAAGTCATCGAGAGTAATAAGAAGCCGGCTCTGCGAAATTTACAAAGTAAGAAATTTTAATTTTTGGACACATTATATTTAATAAAATGTATGTATCTGCATCCTTTTTACCCTCGGTTTTTACCTCTTCATTTTCACATTGAGCACTTTTTTTACAAGCTTTTTTACGTATATTCATCGGGCGGAATCTAATAAAAAAAACAATTCACTTTAGTCATGACATGACACAAGTAAAATCACCAATATAATTATTAAATTATTATTTACCCAGGTAATTCCCTAATTCAACCTATCTCAATCTATTCACTCTCAATTGCACACATGAGCATACCCAACAGAAAACTAGAAAAAGTAGGCAAAAAATGTTAATACTTACCTAATTTTATCGTACCATTTGTTATCAAGATCTGTTTACTTAACTGAGGTTTTAAACTATCCTCTTCAGAAAATACTTTGCAGATAGAATAACAATAAATCTAACAACTTTTGAGTAGGTAGATAGTTAGTAAAACATTCATTGCGGTCGTCGCCAACTGAAGGCCAAACAGACGAAAGATAAATAATATGAAATGCAATAGGTACTTACTTTTTTGGGTGGATTTATCACTAAGTTCGCAATTTTCCTTCCGCGATTCATGTTTGTATTTAAAAACACAACTAAAGTATCACCTTCTTAGCACGTTACGAGTTACGACGACAGACACTACAGTGATTTCGAACAAAAAGTCAGTTTAATATTATTTATTTATAACAATGGTCGTAAATTTAACAATTATAATATCAAAAACAACTTTTTATAAAATAAAAAATATTTGTTGTTGTACAATATCGCACAAAAAGTCAAAAGGAAAATAGTATTAAATAAAAAGTAAGAAGTAATAATATGAGTTGTTTCTGTGCAGCACACCCATTAACCAATAGCAACACGGCATGGATGCGAAAATATCCAATGGCGTTACTGGGAGCAACGACACTAAACGAGTTATTTCTTTATGCTCATATTAGAATTAATGACATAACTCTGTTTATGTCAATAGTGGTGTTTAGGTTACTGGCACAAAATGAATTATGTCTTTACTCAAAAATATAACTATACATATGTCTTCGGGTTCGTGAGTAATTTTGATTCGAGACAACTAATGCCTTTGTAAGCATCTAAAATGGTGGATAAAATAACTTATAACTTTAAGAACACCGAACTTATACCCTTTGGGTCATTGAAAAAACCAGGTTAGAAGGCAGCTAGAGATATGTCCTTTTGATATGTTGTGTAGTTTGACGAGCTGAATCCAATGGTACAATAAAAAAAAAAGGGCATAACTCGTCTCATTCCGTTATTCACTGGAGGCACTGATTTCAAGTATTAAAACAAGTGGACGCGTAAGAATTATTTAAAAACTTAAGTAAAATAAATAACTAAAAACAAGTTAATAATTCAGGATGCTTAACTTGACAAACTTGACATTATAGAAAACAGGTAAAAAATAATAACTGGAGGCTCGAGGCTTAAAATTATACTTTCAATAAATATATAATTACAAGGTACATAAGCCCGACCAATCATACTGTTTAAAAGCTGAGCCATTAGGTAAGTAGCAGTTATCGGAAGTCGGTAAAGGCAAGTAGCCACGAAAGGCTTGTCTTTGCACTTTGCATAAAAGCCCCGCCCTCTATCACTACGGTGCTAACTTTTAATGTTTTCACAATTTTTTGTACCCATGTCAGTTTATTTATCACTTTTTCATCACACTTGCACGTAAACAGTATCTAAACATACATACCATGAAACCCAAGGTCGGTAAGTAATTTTTTTTTAATTTATGGCACAGCACACAGGTCATGCAAGTTCAAGCAAAGAGTTTATACGCAATTGAAAAATTGTCTTAAAATGTTATTTAAACAGGAATTTCATTGCAATCTCGCTACATGTTACTTAAATACTCAATTAATGTTCTTAATAACCGATTTTAATAGTTTTCTGTATCAAAACGTCGTTTTTTTTTTTACACTCCTTCAGAACGAAACATTTGTATAATCTGTGGAGTCCGCCAGCCATCCGCTTAAAAAAAGTTCAAGTAATTCGTAATAATAGTTGTGCTGACTTGTGTATTTATTTACTCGCAAATGTGATGAAAAACATTGTTATGTTTCACGGGCGGTACGGGAATTACGAACCTCGACTCAGAAAGCCCTCAGTCTTCGACTTTGGGCTTCTACTAGAGCCTCGATCGTAATTCCTTACTTACCGACCTTAATACACAATGTACTATTAAATTACATGCACTGAAAAAAAAAATCGTTTGCTTCTTACAAGATTGTGATTGTTGTGCATAAGCGTCTTGATTCCACACGAGCCTGACAACACCATAGATACATCCACTAAGATGTTATAGTTGAATCACTAAATAATTTTGTTGTTGTTACTATCAGCTTTGGTTGATATAACTTTTATATTAATTTCTTTTCATTTAAGAGAGAGTCTCTTAGTTGGTTCACAGATTAAAAACGATCATCAAACCTCAAAATATAACAAATCATCAATTAGTTGATACTAAATCGATAGTTATAAATGTAGCTTCGGTGCTATAACGAGGTTTTATTGCATCGTAAACTAATAAAAGTTGGAAGCTCGAACAAGCCAATAATGAACTTTTATCGGTCAGTTTTATAACATCCCTCAGTGCTTGTAAAGGGGCTGACAACTACCCTGAGCCCCTGTATAAGTCCGCCATTGTTGTTACGATGATTGGTATGTAATTTTCTGACCATAAAATGTATTATTACGTATTAGGTACATGCATGAGGGGCTTCATTTTCATGTTAGCTAAATGATAAGGACTATTTGATATCATTGCCAATCTTATATATGCCTATTTTCTTTGCAAAGTGGTAAATTTTTAAAGAAATTATTTATCATATTTTTTTCTTTATATAATTATTTAGTACCTACCTGGATGACCGATTGATCAACTGATGTAATTTTTTTTATAAGTTATCTTAAAATGAATTTATCGCAGCCGAAACCCCTGCGTAATACATTTTATGAAAATCGTTGGAGCCTTTTCTGAGATTCAGATTAGAGATTATTATATATAATTATGTACTATACAAGACTTGCTCGTTTAAAGATTAATATAGATATATATTATTACATATGTCCAGCCCAGGAGAAATTCCCTTGGACTGGATATATATCAAATATAGGTCTTGTTAATTAAATTACGTATTAAAATAATATTAAGTAAAACATTTTGTGAACTCAAACAGTATTAACAATAAACCTCTAAATTTTCAGGTTTCCTGAATGCTGACGAATGCTGAAGAAAAAGTAAAAATAACAACTTCTGAGAAAATAAGAACATAAAATCACAACTTTTGACAACACTTCTAAATTACGTACCTACTCATAGATGAAATAACAGAAGTTTTCTTTCACAATCACGCTTTGAATATCATTAGTTTGAGTTTTATTATTTAACTTATGTAAGTATGTATGTAAATAAATGATTTTTGATTTAGATTTTGATCAGTCTTTAGATGTATTATGTAAGATTAATAACTATATGAACAGATACCATACATTTTATTGTTATCATTGAATGTTGAAATAAAACGTTTCGATGTTTTAATTAATTAACTTCTAAATAAACTTTAACATTAACCGTTGGTATTTCAGCTGCTTGATTAAATTACCTTCATAAGTTTCTCCATTCAAAAGACCACCAAACCATGCAAACTTTTCACGGAAACTCAAGTTTTGATGCTTGAGTTTATACGTTAGCCTTGATTTTTTGGTTTATATATTAACTGTTTTTTTGTTATTAGTTCGTGAATGAATAACCTATATTAAGGATTATTTCTTAAATCATTAGCGGTATTTTCAATAATAAAGTTAGATGTAAAAACATCCTTTAGGCGGTTGTTGCTTTTGTAAAAAATGATTTCTGATTGGGCAGCTAAAATCTTTTTTGCTATTAATTATTCTAAATAGTGACAATAGAGGCAGTTCAATTGCATCAGTGGAATATTTAAAACCCGAATGTATGTTTTGGTTTACGTTTCCTTACCATCTAACTAGGCCCTTTTGTATCCCTACTAGTACAAAAATACAGCATCAACAATAAAGCCTGTAATATGTATTATAATGTCTTTAAGAGTCATGTTTTTGGCAAAAAAACTTAAAACAAAAACGTATGATTTCAAGGTTTATTCATCATGTCATATAGTAGGGGATTCGAATAAGAGACCATTTTCATCCAGCTGTTTATTCGAAAAAGTATTTTATATAAAGTTTAATACATACATACATACCTTCACGCCTGTAATCCCAGAGTGGGGTAGGCAGAGCTACAGAATTAGGTACGGTCACGGTCAAAGTTGCATGGGCACCTATAAGGCGATAATCCTCTGTACACTTGCGCCCACGTTCCCAAACATTAAACTAGATGGCGGTGTTGACTAAACCAGTTTACTTGTCTTTATTACAACTTCCTAAGATTGGAGTACTAAAGTCGATATTTCGTCCACTCACTTAGATGAAGTAATGGCTCAGTGGGTTTACGCCTGACTACAACTCTTTGGTTCCGTATAATCCGAAGTTCGAACCTCTTAGAAGTAAACCTTTTTTATTTTTGTATTTTTTCAGAACGACGTTATAACGATAAATAATGTTGGTGGCCCTATGAAATAAATAAATAACATAGCAAAAAGCTCTTAATGAAATAAAACCATAGTTTTTTTTATTCAAATATTTATTCCTCCATTGAACTGAAATTAGATATTCTCATTTGATAATAATATTACGCATACAAGAAACAATAAAACAACTCCTATTTACCATTTTATCGAGGCCAAAAGCTTAAGTTTCGTTTCCAGATTCGGAAAGAATATTGAAGCTCCACCACAATAAAAAACAAATATTAACTTCTAAAGACCGGGTTATTATAATTACGAAAACGTGTGTCTCTAGCTTTGTAGTCGCGGGGGTAGCTAACTTATAAATAGTGCAAGTTTGATTACCCACTTCAAACCAATTACAGTCGGCATAAGACTATTTGTGAGTAAACTTACAAAATAAAATAAGGTTTTTATTTGGGTTTGCACACTAGAAATAAAACAGTTATATTTATTTATAACGTTATGTTTGCGTTCACTTGTGTTCACTATAGTCACTTGTCAAATAGATTTAAGTAAATAACCCGGTCTCAACCAAATAATATTACCTACCTACCTACTTAATAGGTATACCTTAATAGCTAGTGTAGCCCCCATTCTGTTCGATAACAGCCAGCATTCGAGAACGCATTGAATCAATAAGATTCCTGCACAAGCTCGAGCCACGAATGCTTTCCCAAACTTGCAGACAATGAGCCTCTAATGCTTCTGGGGTTCGCTCATTCTGGTTATCCCACCGTTGAACCATCACACCCCATAAATTTTCAATGGGATTTATGTCTGGTGACCTAGCCGGCCAAGGAATTACCAATATATCATTGTGATGACCGAACCACTCCCGCACACCTCGCGAACGGTGTATAGGGCAGTTATCTTGCACGAATGATACCGGTAATTCATCTTCCGGATAAACATTGCGAACAGTGGGTAGCATGGTGTCCTCTAACACGTCCACATAATTAACACCGGTCGCTCGGCTTGGCATTCGCACTAGTTCCCCCGGGTCGGCTGCACTCATCCAGCCCCACATATTCACACTTATGCGACCAGACTCCATGTTGGGCACAACGTGATTACTATCATAGCGGATAGCGGGTATTATTCCGCCGCCATAAACTAAGTCGTCCGTGTTGGCTGGATTTAAAAGTTTTTTCATCAGTAAAGACGACATTACTCCAGTCGAAATCCAGATGCTCCAAGGCGAACGCTAACCTGGCTCCTTTGTGAGCTTCAGTAAGCAAGGGTTTGACGGCATGCCGGCGGTGATGCAAGCCCTCGCTGTGAAGAGCACGTCGCACAGTGCGCATGCTGGTGTCGAATAAACTGGCGTAGTGACTTGTCGGGATAAGTCCATTTTCCTCATAATCCCTCACCATGATTTGACGCTGCTGTGTGGTTATAAGTGGAGCTCTGCCAGTTCTTTGCCGATGTAATAAAGAACCTTCCTCTTCAAATCGTCGGACCCATAAAACAACGGTTTTTCGCTATAACAAAACATCACATATTTAAATTATCTTTAAAATATGTATTTAAAAATAATAACCTATTAAAAATAGTAATTTAAATTATACTTACAAAAACTACTTACGTTAACACCGGCTTCTCTAGCAATTTCAGACAAATTTTTGCCTTGATTAAACAAAGCAATTATTTGCGATCTTTTCACCAAGTCGATATTGCAACGAGAACTCATCATTAAAAATTATCAACAGTAAGTATTAATCGAGAACAAAGGCAATCTAACAGGGAGCAACGAACGAGCGGGCGTAAGTAAATCTTTAGTAAAACCGATCCGGTGTTCAGACATTGTCAGCTTACCCTCGCAAATTTTAATACTAACCGTACCCGTTAAAAGATTATCTGAGCGTAAAATAACTTGATACACAATTTCGCCTAACTAAGTTAATGTGGTTATGGTCGAACGGCACAGAAGGGTGCATTTCATCCATAATGTGACGAGTTCGAATCCATGCAAAAGATTAGTGCTTTTGGAAGTTTCAATTTTAATTGTTTTGGGAGTTTTATAAGTTTATATAACGTTAAGACAATATTAAAGGATCATTGTCATGCGGTTTCGGCAGAAAAGTAAAGATGTAGAAAAATGTATTTTTCACAGTATGTGGTGATACAGCGCCATCTAGCATGATCACATTGAAATGAGAAGCCTCATAGGTAAGTAAAAACACGAAACGAGCACAAAAATGGCGTCGATTTCACTTCGTAGGATTTTGTTTGACAGCTATCCATGCAAATAAGGCCTCGACTGTACCTATAAAGTTTAATATGGTAAGTAATATCTATTATGGGGAATAGGTTGAAAATTCCTGTCCAGTATACAGGGTGTAAGGGACGGCTCACCGAAAACTGAAACCATAGCTTCAGACCATTTTACTGAACTGAAAACCAGTGGAAAATTTCCTGGGAAAACGAAAAATTTCTCGTTGGTTTCAGTTTTCGGTGAGCCGTCCCTTACACCCTGTATTGGTATATATACAGGGTGTAAGGGACGGCTCACCGAAAACTGAAACCATAGCTTCAGACCATTATACTGAACTGAAATCCAGTGGAAATTTTCCCGGTAAAACGAAAAATTTCTCGTTTTTTACGTGAAAATGCCGTTTTCACTGTTTTTTTTTACATAATGAGCTTCAGTATGTCATTTGTTGTCCTAGATCGGTTTAATTGCAAAAACATGGAAAAAAAAACGAGAAAATTTTCGTTTTCCCGGGAAAATTTCCACTGGATTTCAGTTCAGTACAATGGTCTGAAGCTATGGTTTCAGTTTTCGGTTAGCCGTCCCTTACACCCTGTATAATACATTAAAAAAATAAAAAACAATTTTAAAACCAAAAATTGCTTGTTTAATAGACAAATTACATATCAATCGAAAGTATGAAGCCTCAAGAATATGCAAACGTTAGTTTGTCAATTTTTCCCATCATAACTATTAAGTAAATAGGTATAAACAGCTAAGTCGGTACTAATAATTTGCACTAAACCTAACGTTTGCATATTCTATACCTAATGATTATTTTTATATTATAAGTACTGGACTGAAATTTTTCAGCCTCCGTATTCGCCTTTGATATATTCTTCTCCTATTCGGATCTTCGACCAACATGTCCAACATGTCCCCAATGATCACCAACATTTACTATCCTATAATTATAAAACGACAATTGTGTTTATCCCCGAGTGTGCCCGATCAACCCCGATCGTTCCCGATTGCTTTATAGACGCACCACGACAATAATTTGGAAAGTGATATTTTGCCACTCGTACATTTTGAATTGGCGCAGATATTTATGAGGGTACACTTGATAACGGTTTTGGGGCTGGTTTATTAGCTTACATGTCTCAGTTTTAGTTAACTATTGTTTGAATTGAACTGTTATTTATATTACTATATGGCTTCCTGAATACAGCATTGTCAATGTATGGATGATTTCATATTTGTTCTGGGAGTGTAATAATTTTTGTACTTAATTTCAAACTGTCAACCGATTATTCAAGAAGGCAATTGAGATTGTATTTTATTGTTAACCTTATTTGAAAAACGTTAGACTCTATTAGATTTACAGAGATTCAAAATTAGAGAACACTGATCCCATTTGGCACCATTTAAGTCAACAACAACCTTTCAAAAAATGCATGTATTTTTATTTTTATTTGCTGTAACTTCCATAAGTACAATTCTTTAAATAATAGCACACCTTAAAAACTACCACCTAATTTAAGCGAGAACGAAGATTAGATATTCTGCTTAATTTGTTACTTAGCGTTTTTCCTTTCTTTTGTGACAAACTGACCTAAACTGTACCGTGTTCTAGTTGAGAAACTTTATACAATTCAAACTGGAGCTTGGATTATATACTAGTTTCAGGCCAAAAGTGCGGGCTACGTTCAGAAACAAGTCAAAGAGCATTCAATAAAAACTGAATCGTTCTAAAATCAATTTAATTGGATAAACTAGCGTGCCCTCGGTTTTATTCAGGGATCAGTCAGCTCGTGGTTCGTGCGGAGATAGCATCGCTGCCGCTAACTGTTCCTGGGAACACGTCACGGGAACCCTTTGTTTTGCTTCCTATAGCCACTTCTATATCGCTATAGGTTAGCTAAGGTATGGCTCCGGGATGTTGGTTATCATTTGTACGTTATGTAACTTTAATATTGATCATTTCGTCTCTAAATCGTGAGAAAATCCGATAATAGGTACCTATTGGTTTAAAAATTTACTTCTTCAGAATCCATTACGAGGAATAGGATTTTTAGTGGCGGTATATTGTTATTGTTAATTGTTAATTGCTAATCCTACTAATATGAGTATAAATGCGAAATTTTATGTGTGTTATAGTTTGTTACTTTTTACAACTGGACGGATTTGGATGATATTTGAAATAGAGATAGCTTATACGCTGAATTAACACGAAGGCTACTTTCAGTTCCGGTTTTATTTTTAAATCGAATGAATAACGATAGTCTAAATTGCGGTCGTACTTAAAATAAATTACCTACTTATACGGTTTAGAAAAGTGCCTACCTATTACAGCAATCAAAAAGCGAAATGATAAGATCCATTTTTTAATAGTCAAAACTTTATAACCTAAAAAACCAAATTCATCATCAACAGTTTCAAACCCTCTTTAAGTTCTATAAGACCTGCTTAGATTCACTCATGTTACCAAAGTATTAAACCAAAAATGGGTAGTGTGGCCAATTTACTAAATAAATTATTTGAATCTGATGTCATTCCAAATTTAAACTTTTTAACTGCTCCTGCGCCACATGTTCCTAACAGTAACAGAAGTCGAATCACGTGAATCAGGGATGTGTCCTGCCCGACAGGAGAACCTAGCACGACTTGAGGATAGGGTTACCACTTACCACAGATAGAAGGGATAAAAAGTGGTCTCCTCTTGTGAAGCGCTTGTAAATTCTTGACGTGTAAAAGTGCCCGTGTGGCCTACTTACCTACTGAATAAATATCTTTATCTTTATCTTTATTCGCAACTATACTAAGTGAAAATTACTCATAGAATTGGTAAAGGTGAAATTTTTGATAGAGTATTTTGATAGTAAAACGTTATAAGCTAAAAACTAACAAAGTACCTACACACTAATAATTTTGAGTCTAAGACACCACGTGTTAGCATGAGAGTATGATGATACCTCATTTACCCTTGCCTACAAAGTGGTCCTGGGTTAAAATATCAGTAAGGGCGGATATTTGAGTGATGACCGCATTTGTTCCTAAATCTTGGATATTTTCATTATTTTAGTCTATATTTCTCTATACAAGTTAGTTTATCGTTGTCTAGTACACATAGTACAAGCCTAGAGCTTAGTTTAGGACTCGGTCGATTTGTGTGACATAGTCCCCTGATATTAATTTGTTCATGTTTTAGTAAGGGCGAACATACATCAGAATCTGATTTTTGATCACATAAGTAAGTTTAATAGCAAAAAATACCTATTTAAAGCTAGAAAAATGCACTTTTTTTTACACGAACGACACAAGTGACGCTGTCTACGAAGCTACCGGTTCCTGGTTTGAATCCCGGTAAGTTATGTAATTATCGCGAGTAGGTGTTTGTTCCTGAGCCTTGGACGATTTCTATGTATTTATTTAAGAATGTATATCTATATAACTATGACTATCGTTGTCTATTACTCAGAGTACCTATAAGCTTAGAGCTTAGTTTGGGACTAGGTCAATTATTGTAAGATTGTCAACTGATATTTTTCTTACAAATACTACAGAAGCGAATAATTATTATCATTAAACCATATTAACCGAAATATGTCCACCGCTAACTACAGCTCCTCATGGATCGCCATAATGATCTCAGAATCTTGCGACCTTCACCACGAATAATGAACCTATAATGAATATATTAAAATAAAAACAGCGCCAACCCTAATACGGTAACAGCAGTAGGTACCTATACACCTATACACAGTATGCGCAAGAAAGGAGATCTCTCATCTCACTGCTGCGCGCGAGTTGCCGCGTGTACATATAATGATATACGCCGCTGCACCTCACCCCTCTCCCCCACCCCCTCCCACGCCCTCCTCCATGTAAATCTTCACTGCGAAACAGGTCCGCGACAGAAGCCTTATAAAATTGCCATATTTTAATAAGAAACCACGGCTGAATATAAATTAATTTAACTTAATAAAAAATAAAGTTTAGATTAATCGGTGATGCATTATTCAGATCGTTCTAATTAATTCGGGAATCTTCTGTGTTACAGGTTAATATCATAATAAGCATGATTATAGCGAAATTACGTTTTATGTACAATTTAAATAATGTGCAGTTTTGCGGCGCCATTTTCAATACTTAGCCGTTCGGGGTCGTGAAGTCATAAATTAAACTGCAGTTAAATAAACTTTGCGTGTGTCTATCGGATAACAAATTAAATTAAATTACGGCCACAATTGGTGGTGAAAATACTAAAAACGTCACTTATTGGTCGGCTGGGTTTGTAAAAAAATGAGACACTTCGTTAAGAGGCAAGATGCCTTTAAATGTTCGAATAAAAGGGGTAGCTTCCAGTTTTTGCGTCCGCATCTGCCTCGGACGTTGCGCTTTGGTATGTATTAATTAAGTGAGAAACATCGCTCGCAACCGGCCATTATTTTTGATCGACATTCGCCTATTGTCTCTGGTCTTTACATATCGCAATGTAGACTCTTAAACAAAAGCCGTGTCACAAAAGCCGTGTAGAGCGCTAATAAAAGCGTACTAAATAATTTCATTATGACATTAAAAACAAAAGCAAAACGACGATCGATACCTGACTAAAATTGAGTCGTTTTAAAATTCACCTCTCGCGATACGTCGGTGCCGGGGCAACCAATAATTTTTGGTATCGGCAGAATAATTACCGGCTATCGTCGAATTGGCAGACGCAGGTCGAGGACCGAAAAGATGGCCGACTCATGACGGAGGGACAGCAGAACACACAGCGCAGGAAAACTGACATTATTCTTTTGACACCGATTTTGTTTTTATTTTTACTGTTAAAAAATATATTGGAATTTGGTACTCATAGGTAATGTAAGTAGTAAGTAATGTAGATCTAAGACAACAAAAAAAACGTCTGCGTCGCATATTCTGCGCAATGTCATGTGAAGACGTGAATGCGTTCAATAAGCATTTTATTGTCCAGAAAATGCTGTTCAGGCAAGATTTTTTTATGTTAATACGACTTGTTTGTAAAATACCATTAATAATCAATCGCCATAACAAATCTGTATTAAACAATCTAGTTTTTACGCAAAAGATTCTAAATCCTAATTTAACGAGTTGACGCGTACACACAATATAATGTTATTCAGCATTTTTCAACAGCGATCCGAACCAAATAGAGAAGATAGGAATTTGTATTTTTCTTCTGCGGACCGTACGTTGCGGACTTCCGTTTTTAGCGTACGTTTGACTCTTCGGTCGCCTTATTCGGTATCGAGATGAAACCGACTGTACTATAGTCAGCTTAATTAATAGACCTTCCCACCGGAGAAGCTCAATGAAGCCATTATGCACGGAGGTATAACTATAGAGGACTGTACGCTTCCCTTTGTTAGTTTTGTTGTTCAAATATGCTGTTGTTTATTATTGTAAGTTATTGTTGTTGAATGCTAGAAAGTAATGTTTATTTCACACTTTAACCACGTGCAAAATGCCAGTTATGCTACTATTTTATTTTTATAGCGTGACAGTTCCTTGTTTTTATATTTTATAATAGTCGGTTGTTAGCTAGAACTATCGGATAGGCATCGAGGCATTTTGCACGCTTCGATAATGCGGAGACAGTCGGGAAACATCAAAGGTTCTTCGAGACGGGCTCAGTAAATTAAAACATTGCAAAACAGCCATACAAAGAAGTCACCCTTGGGCGATTTCAAAAATGGCGTCGGGCGTCGGCTTGTGACGAGTCAGTTTTTCGCAACAGTCTCCGCACGATAAATAATGTCGCGGACTTTGACAAAAACTCACCTAGGGTCCTGTTCGGTGGCCGGCGGCCCCCCTCCCGCTCCGCTCCCCGCTCCGCTCCCCGCTCCCTCGCCGACGCTTTTTCTGCCCATTCCGCGTCGCCGGCGCACCGCGAACCGCGCACTTCCATTATAATACGTAACCCTAACTATTTACACCGCTACTCGCTAAATAATACCTACTTATATTTATGGCAATTTGTTTAATTTCACCGACTGTTGAAACTGCAGGAACACGTTACGTTACACTATACTTATGCGAGAGTATTGAAGGGTACATGGCGCGGATGCTGTCACTCGCGAGTCTGACACGACACGGACACGACACGATAGCGGGTAGGTATTTAATTTAAACTTACGACTCTTTCTTACTTAGCTTTAAGGGTACGAGACCGAGTCTCTTTGGTAGGCATATTTGTACAATATAATATAGTTCTCGCCGAGCTGGGGCGCGCGTCGCCGGCCGCACTACTCTGTACACACCTACACTATACACGGAAGAGATTCCTACAAATTGCACTGGTTTCGATACGCGAACATCTTCGACGGTAGCGCGATAAAATATAATTACAAAAAAATCAACAAAAACAAATCCCGAAACAAAAAATAATACGACCCGTTTCTAGTCTAGCTAACCGTTTATTGTTCCCTCAATTAGAAAAACATTGCGTCTATTATAATAACTAATAAAAAATAATCACAACAACCGAACAACACTTACGTAGATAACGAAAATAATTACAAACAATTTACAAAACACGAAACTAGGGAGTGTTCGGCGGACTACGGTAGGGGGTATCACAGGGGCGCGGGGGCGGTCTAGTGCTCGTGCCCCTGCGCCGCCGCGGCCGCCGCCGCCGCCGCCGCCTTCTGCGCCTGCGCTTGCTTCTCCTGCTCATTCAGCTCCTTTATAGCCTGAATCTCTTTCTTTAATTTCATCCTCCGATTCTGGAACCATATTTTGATCTGTCTCTCCGTCAGACAGAGCGCGTGTGCCATTTCTATGCGTCTCCTCCGCGTGAGGTAGTGATTCGTGTGGAACTCCTTTTCTAATTCTAACGTTTGATATCTCGTGTAGGTCTGTCTTCCTCGCCTTCTGAGGCCGTTCGCGCCTGAAACAATACAAAAAAAACTTTAGATATCTAAAAGCGTTTGTAAGTTGAATGGGATTGCTTGTCGCACGCAGCAAGCGACATTACAATTGGCGTTAGCGACAGCTTCATTTCGTTCAAACGTCAATATTGATAAACGCGCCGGTATTCCTTTTAAGTGCCGCCGAGCGACCGCAGATACCAGCTTGATTAAGAAACATAAGCAAACGTAGGCCGCGCATAAATCTTGAATAAAGCTAAAGCTATAGGTATATTGATAGCTTTCGGGCTACCTTGAGGAATGTTTTCGAGCGGTGCCAAAAATTACCGAAAACGTAATGAGTTATTACGGCCCTCCCTGTGCTTGAATGCCCATTGAGTCGTACGGGGAACTCGATGGCCGCCATGATAAGTGGAGGCCAATAACCGGGACTCGCGAAAATTCGACCACGCACAGGGTTGCTACACTGCCGGCGGCCTACCAAAGAAGGCAACTGCAATGTATGCTGCGCTTTAAATTTTTAATTCTGATACTATTACTATGCAGATAGTAGTATTAGTAGGCAGTACAAGAAACTGATCATTATTTACCTACTAGGTAAACCCATATTATTAATGTTTTAACGTGATATTAACGATACCATAGCTGTTATTTAGTTGAATTAAAAACAATACGATAACACGACAAAAGCAGTATCGATTTACCCGGTAGAATAGAGACCCACGTTGTCACTTAAATTGAATAAATTAATATCAGGGGACTATGTCACACCAATTCACCTAGTCCCAAACTAAGCTCCTGGCTTGTACAAGACAACTTGGGTACTAGACAACGATATAAATACTTATATAGAGAAATAGATACTTAAATACATAGAAAACACCCATGACTCGGAGACAAATATTCGCGTTCGCACACACAACTATCCGCCCCTACTGGGATTTGAACCCAGGACCGCTAGCTTCGTAGGCAGGGTCACTACCACCTAGGCCAGCGCGTCGTCATGAAGTAAATATATTATTAAAAATACTTTGTGTACGAGTAAGATATATTAAAATTCCGGATCAGCATTTTTTCATTTGCCACACAAGCTTAGTTGGTCGGTAGTCGCCGGGTTTGCTCCATGTTAAGGGAAATATAGTGTAGGTTGATCAAAAGTATTTGTTTGTGAGACTTGGGTATTTTCTGAACAAGTTTTTAGGCAATAATTTGCCTATATAGAAGTAAATAAAGGTGTGTAACTTGCCTGTAGCTTTGTTTGGGACTAAAACTTGTATTAAATTGTGTAAAACTCTCACATCTCCCCACTCTCCAAATTGATAAGACAGATTTAGAGATCGTAGATCAATTCGAAATCGTAGTTATTTAAAATCAAGAATAAACTTCCTGGTTTAATACCCAAAACGGTTATTGTGATGACCCTAACGAAAACCAAACCTGAGGCGTCTTGATTATGTACCAAAGCCAGTTGCGTGTTCTTTTAAGTATCTACAGCTCAAACGCACGCTGAGATCATTTACTTAACCTGAGGATCATAACAACTTAACTTTAAACAAGACCAGAGTATTTACAACATTGTGCATGAGAACATAAAAGTGCAAATCGATCGTCCATCATTAAGGAGTTACAGCATTATGTTTCCATGGCACAGTTATTTGCTCTTTTTGAAGCACACGGTAGGTTATGTACTCCTGGGAGTTAATTAAAATCGTGCCATATCTATAGCAAGTGAAACAGTTGGTATATTTATTATTGAAGCTTTTATAGCCTTTCTATGCACCCTTTTGTAGGCATTTTCAATATTTAATGAGTTGCAGTTCTTTTGAATTAGGTTGTCGTCTTTATTTGTCCCCTGTGCCAAAAATTGCGTAAGAAAGAGCTACACTCAAATTATCGTCATCTTAAGCGTCTCCTTTACATTTAATAAACGAAAATCACCTTAACTCACTCACTCCATGTCTTCCCGTGGATGTCGTAAGAGGTGACTAAGGAAATAAAGGCTTGTAGTACTTTTAGGCGATGGGCTTGCTACCTGTCACTAATACACTGGGAAACATCTTAGCCTACTTGTGCAAAATGTGGTTACAGAATTATCAAGAAGCTTTAAGACTTCTTGGTAATTCTTTAGCTCTGCTTACCCCACTCTGGGAATGAAGGCGTGAATTTATGTATGTATGTATGTAAATCACCTTCAAAAATTGAAGTTCTAAATTCAAAATATTTATTCAGTAAATTGGCCATATGAGGGCTCTTAAAAACGGCGGTAATATGGAATTAATCTACTAGCGCTTTTACAAGACCATCATTGCGGAGAAAAAGCTCCGCAAGAAACTCCTTTCCTCATCTGTATGTCTTGCTGTCTGTCTGTATATACGCTAAACCTCCTAAACCACCCAATGGATTTCAATGCGGTTTTCACCATCATCGTCAGTTAGATAATTAATCACGGAAGATTTTAACGTATAATAAATTCTGGTTTATGTGCAGGTGTTACAGAAAACTTACTCTAACAGAAGGCACTTCCTTGCTTTCCTTCCTGGGCGTGTCGCTTCGCTAGTCTATACCATTACATACTTATATATAAAAGTATTTCTTGAGTGACAAACTAACAGATAATGCACATTCCAGCGACTATACAACTGGATTAAGGCCCTAAATACTTGAATTTTGGGGGAACATTCGATTGTTCTCTAGGAGTAGGTACCTACACTCAGATAATTACATTACATTAAATCACGCCTGTTTCCCAAAGGGGTAGGCAGAGACCACTTCTTTCCACTTGCTACGATCTTGACAAATTTCTTTCGCTTCTTCAACATTCATACATCGAGTCATGCACGCAAGTCGGTTTCGGGTAAGTACTTAAGATTCGGCCCTTTTACTAATACTCAGATAATATTTTTCAAAAATTAACCCCTAGCGGGAAAACTAATTTTACGCTTACAAAATCACGGGCGTCCTCTATCTGGTTAATCTGCATCATTTTATACACTTATCTACTTATTACTACTTTCTATAGTGTTTTATTAAGGTGTACCTATGTAAGGTTTAAAGAAAGAGAACACCTCAAAATTTCATTGTTTTAAATATTCACTTGTCCGAATTATCAGTTTTCCGAAAAGCTAATGTTACGCTAGAATTATTTTAGATCGAATGCATATTTATTGCTATACATAGCTTAGGTTACATTTGATAAAGTCTTCTGTTGCATTCGGAATTATTATGACTCTTTGAAATTTTTAAGTGTATTTACCCGTAAAAAAACAAACATAATACATGTACATTTAAATTTATATGTACATTTAAATGGCGACACTGCAAACAATCGAAACCAATCTCAATTTAAATTTAATACAACTCCATATTTATCAAAACCAGTAACGAACATGTGCATCAAACACTCGTAGTACGTTCTCAGCACCACATTGCCCGCCGATACGAAAATGATACAAAAATAAACCGGAGATCGATCCGGAGCAATCTTCTCACAGTAAAAGGGTTACAGATATAATGGCTTCATTATCTCAAGTATGTCCATGAGGAATGCCTTCCGATTTTAACCTTTATTCAGTGCGCATAGGGGTGAAGATACAGCTTTGTTAAGGACACAAGTTAATCTTTAATCTTGAGTTAGCATAGCGCAGGAGACTCGTGTGAATGGATTTTTTTAACTGTTTCCTTATCGTTTAAACGAAAATGTGCGTTTTCTTCAAAAGCTATAAGAAAAATATCATTAAAAGGTTGTGTTATATCAACTGCTAAAAGTAGGTAGAGTTCAAAATTCCGTGTTCCACTTCATATAACTCAGGAAAATTTTGCGCAAAATACAACTCACATTAAACATCTTTGTATTTTATTTCTCTACCCAAAGATTTGTTGCCTAGGTATACATATTTTATTTGTATTTACGGGCAACGCCGTCCCAGAGTTAAGTGCTACCTTTTTAATAATTAACAAAAATTCATTGGGGTACTAGTGGCTAATTGAGTGACGCTAATTACGTAAGCCGTAAAAGCCTGAGGGTACTACGTAAATTGCAGGGTTTCTTTCCTCTCGGTAAGACTTAATGTAATTTATACGTAGGATTTTTTCAAAGCGGAAAAAATCAATATTCATTGTTCCGCGCTTGGAGCTTTAAAAGTAAAAGGAGCTAAAGTAATTGACTGAAATATTCATCAACTTGACTCAGAAACGGTAGCTCAACAAGATGGCCACTCAAGTGACAAAAAACATGCAAAAACGCGGCTAAACTACACATGTGCCGCCTAATTAAGGGACCATAATTCCGGTGTCAATTTTCGCCTTGTAAATTCACCTCAAAATCCAGAGTACGCCATAAAAGTAATAAACATGACTTAAATTGCTTCATTAAGAATGAAGGCGGGACTGTAACTCGAAAAAAAAATTTAGTGTTTCAACAGAAAAAGCCTTAATAGGTATATAATGAGGGCAAATGTTTCCGTAAGGAACAAATCTTGAAATATCTCCGATGCTAACAGCTTCCATATTGTTGGGGTGGAACGTCGTGACGTCGCTTTGCGTTTCCTGTTACGTTTGATATGGAGCCGTTGTGATTACGTAAGTATTTGCGTATTCTCCATTGATATCTCCTGCGTGAGTAGGTAGTTCTGCTTGAATTGGGTTGTTTTGGTGCAGTATTTTAAACAAGATGCAAGGATTAAGACCGAGTTCTTTTGTAAAGTCATTACTAAAAAACGGAAAACAATAAAAGCAGTTGCAAAAAGGAAATATCTTCACGGACATCGGGCCCGGTCCCTTTACAAGTGTCAGACCTAACCCGTTTCACAACACGTGTCCCGAAATAAAAGAACACCCCCGACAAAAGGATTGCGCATTTCTCCCAAGTTATATTACTCGTAAAGAATTTTGGACTAAGATCTATAGCTGGTAACCCATAATTCTCAATGGTCCCGCAATTGCGGGGGACATTCGCAACAACTGTTGTTTGCTTCAACGTTTTAATTGTTCCTAATTCGTAAAACTTTTCTCCGTGATTTACAACTGTTGTTTTAGCGGATCGACGGTGTTTGAGGGCAATTAGTCTTCTTTTTACAATGTTGAGAACATGTGGTGTGGCTGCGGAAGTGGTTATTTATACTGTGGTGTCGTTAGCGGGTCTGATGACAAAAACAATTGCTTACGCGCTTTTTTTAGACACTTCTTCACCTATGTTGCAAAGATCAGAGTGGTGTTAGACGCTGTAGTAGATATACACACCGGGGCCAATTGTCGTTTTTGCATATTTCAAAGGAAGGGCTGCATTAAAACGGATCACGTCGGCAAATATGCCCACCTTGCCCACGCGCACAATTTTCTTCGATAAAATTATGTAAAGTAGATATTTGCAAGCTGAGTCTAATGAGACGAATTAAGATAACACTGTGTTCGAACACGCTCTACTAGTCACTAAATATGTCTAGGACTCGTCCAGACAGTCTGCGCCTATTACATAAATTATATAATATCTAACGCATGTCTATAATTTTCTCTGGAGGTAGGTATACCTACTTATACTGGTTTTACATAGAGGTCGCACTACATAGCAATTTATCATACGGTCTAAATATTGTTTACCATATTCCGAGAAGAATTTTCTTACTCTATTTAACATATTCGTAACGGGACGTTTCTCCTTCAATTACACAGCCATCTTGCTTTAGGTACAAACCATGACCAACCCACAAAAAAACCGCAAAATATACTAAAAACGTTTCTTCAGGCATACGCGACCGTTTATAATCAGGTAATATTATATTTGCACACAACATCACCACATAACTTTCCCAAATCACAGTAATCGCTGTCCGGACAAGATTTTTGTTTAAAAAAAGCACCGAAATTAACATCTCATCGTGCAACGAGCTCAAATAATCGCTGCCTCTTTCGGGCACAATTACCTCATAATATATTCGACCAACCAGCTCGAAGAATCATAATCACTCAAATTGGTAACGCGAAATCGCAAATTACAAAATTGGCATGAAAATATTCTGGTAGGACAATCCAGAATTTCATGTACCCACACCTATAGCTGCGCGCGGCTACTTGGGTGGTCCCTGAATTGGGTGTGTGTGCCACATGTGTGACTGTGTGCTATACGTACACGGCTGCTGGTTTTGTACCTATAGTTGAATTAATATTTAAATGCTCTCTTGAATTACGGTATCAATACACTGGGTTATTAAAGCGCTGCGTCTGCATATGAAGGTAGGTGCGTATTGGTTCATTGATTATTCCGATATCAATTTTCTCTAATACATAATCAACAATAGGTATATAAACGATTTTCAATCTTATTTTTCTTGAAAATTAACAAGAACAAGCTGGATTTACAATTTCTCTTTATAAAGTGTCAATATATAACTTTTTTTTGTACTATCGAGGTGGTGATGTAAATTTTGAAACAATAGAAAAATAAAAATGAAAATCCTTTTTATAGAAAAGTGATGACAACGCGTCTTTAGCAACAAAAGCCCGCATTCTTCGACAAACTGCAAGCTTTATATAACGTAGCACACAAAATGCATTTCAAAGTCCGCAAGACACGGAAGTCACGACGTTTGTCGTGTACTTTTAATAGATCGGAGCTAAAGGCTTTGCCAATCAGTCCCGTAGATGTGTATCGACTTAAGAGACTCCTTGTTATCAGAAAACGTAATATGAATAATACATAAGACGCGGTACTCGGTTCTTAATTGACTGAAAGGAAGGGAAGCTTTCGACGGACAATCGGTGGACCTTTTTGTATCGATGCCTTTAATTAATCGATTAAATTTGCGACCTAGATAGGTTATGAGAATAAGCGATTATGATCGATGTTGACATTTAGTCGATAAGTTGGATAAAAAATAATGAGTGTATATCATGATTATGTGCCATTTAAAATTCAGCGAAGGAATTAAACTGAGAAAATAATCGTTTTACATTATCTACATATTTCGCAAACGAGAAGCTGCGCTGTATCTAAGGAGCAAATTAGCCAGTATCAGAACTGAAGCCAGGATAAACTATTAGTTGCCTATCTAGATATTATCACGGGTAATTTAATTAAAGTTAAATTAAGCTTAGTTTTCAATATGATGTCGGTAGGCAGTGTAACAAATTCGATGCGATTGAAAAGCTCGCCCACCGCACAAGAGGCGGGCCAGGCTTGTAGCCTCGGAATATCCTACGCGTTTAATGCCATTAAATGGCAATTGGGTGTTATTTGCATGCGCCAGTTGAGTCACTGGCCCTGAACGCGTTAAGAAAGTATGAAAGAAAGAGTATTTAATCTAGGGTAATATTCAAAAGGTACGTGAATGAGTTTCACAAAATCGTTAAAGTAATTTAATAAAATATCTTTACTATTATTCGTGTCTTTTATGTACTATATATGCATGTGAAGGCAAGCATAATGATGTTTCAGATTATTATACAAAAATATTTTGTAACGTAGGTATCATTATTGAAGAAATTACGAAGTGTTACGTGCACCGAAAAACATGGTGCTTTCGACATGACAGCCCCCAGTTTTCCGGTTCTCGTGTGCCCCTAGATGATAATTTCTGGTAAATGCAAATTGCTAAATGATGGCCCAAGATCGACATTTCGATAAACGTGTCGAAAAAGCTCCCGTTAATGCACCGAGAGTGCAATTATGACCCTTATTTTTTCGGTTACGGTTTTCGAGCGGTCTGATTTCATTTTAAGTTGCTTATTTATTGGGCAATGCTTTTTATTCCGGGTAAGTATGTAGATATAAAAGAAGATAAGATGTTCTTATTTCTTCCTCTTATACAGAACCTACGCTGAAACAAAGCATTGTCGTACTATTTCTAAAGTTAGCGATATTCATTAAACTCAGACTCCAGCGATATTCACGAAACAGCGTCAAACGCATTCTAAAAGTCAAAAATAATAATCCCCATTGAAAATTCTATCTCATTGATTTTAAAACACTCTGCGGCATTGTAAATGTACCCCATGACAATATTCGCGTTCTTCTTAAGCCATTCCTCAATATATTGGTTCAATATCAAGCCATACATCAGGGTTAATTCAATAAAAATTGGACGGCCCTGCAGGATTAGAGAAACCCTGACGTATGAGACACGTGGAAGCCTCGGAGTAGGTATATCCTTCAGAGGGGACGACGGTCGCCCCTTAAAAATAAATTTAGGCAGCAGATGCCTGTTTAACCCAGCTTTAACAGACTTTAGTGTTTCCGATGCAGCCTTCAATCGCATTCGAAATGAGATCTCAATCTCTTTGAATGATGATTATGATTGATTGGTCAATAAATCAACTATACATCGATATTAAGTGAAGCGAATAATTTGCAATGGTCGTACAAAGACTATATCTGTATGTAGGGGCGCGAGAATTAAATATAGTTACACAAATCCATTCACGCAAATAATTTCAACACAAAGCTGAAATGCTAACAAGATGCAGCTGTCTTTGAAAAACTCCCAAGTTTTCGAAAATAGAATATAAAATGTGTCACTCCTTCCCCGATAAATCAGGCGTGATAAATGTATCTAAGTTCGGAGCGGCCGTGTGACGAGGCAGTCCCTCATTGGGTGGCGCGGCCGCCATATTGCTCGGGACTTGTAGCTGTCAAACTTTGAAATATGGCTGCCGCTTTCTCCGCGTTCGCGGTACCGTACTGTCTCAACTAAATTAAGAACTGTATGGGACGAGCATAAAGCTTTATAGTTTTAATAAAAGCGACACCATTGTTGTTTCGCCATTTAAAAGGTAACCTTTGTCTATGAAAAAGTGACCGGTAGCAAAAAAGGCAGTTTATTACACGGGTAGTTTTTAAAAATTGACGTATTGTTCGCGAGGTGTAAAATAAAATTATATAGCCCATAACATTCTTTAGAGGGTATAAATTATTATTTTGACGTTTTAGCCAAAACATTTTGTATTTTTATTGTGATATTTAATTTATAAGCTTGATAGATGTGACAGATCGATCCCACACATTTTAAGTGGGTTGGTAGCTTTTCGAATTAGGAATTTCTATTTTTACGCCTAATTTTTTCACTAGGTATCTCTTTATTTTTCGAAACAAAAATGCTTGCCTTTTCATTGTCTTTGATTTTATATTTTATCTTTATCTGGTAGTAATGTCACGTCATCATTTCTCGGCCGACAAAAGGGCTGTCGAGTCGACAATTTGCGATTTGTCTTAGTTACATAAAGGCAGATCATACCGCGCCGATCGCAATCTTGCTCAATTTCATATTATTACGGGGCTTCGGTAGGCTGGACCGACAGCAAACAAATTTGTGGGCTGTCATTTATGGGAATTGAAAGTGCCGATTACAAATTTCCGTTGTTTACTCGAGTAATTCTGCTTTTAGAAATAATTTGCCATAACCAGAAAAAAAAAAACACAAATTTAAAACATTCGGCTCATTGAATCAAAAATAAGGACCGTATCGAAAAGAAAGTAGACAAGTTAAAATGACATATTTTTTATTCTATGTGATATTTGGATATAAAACTTAACTAAAATATAACACCTCTTCAAGAACTAATTTTAAGAAAACTGTCGTAGACCTCCTATTTAGCCTGCAATCTTACTTTCTTTTTGATGTTTTCGTTAAGTTTTGGACGACAGTATTTGCTATTTTTGCTGAAACTCTGTTTCACTTTTTTTTTAAAGTCCTCGACTGATGTTGCAGCTTTGACATTCTTTTGGAGCTGCCGCTTCACAATAGCGCAGTAACTTTCGACAGGGCGGACTTCAGGGCAGTTGGGGGGGTTCATGTCTCTTTCGACTACATCAACCTTGTGGGCCTTATACCATTCCAGTGTAGCTTTTGAGTAGGCATGATGCCAAGTCTGGCCAAAATAAAATAGGCTTCTTGTGTCTTTTAATGACAGGCAGTAGTCTTTTTTTCAAGCACTCCTCACGATATACTTCAGCGTTTAAGTTACCTGTGGTGAAAAAGGATTTCGAACGCATGCCACATTGACAAATTGCTGGCCAAATTAGTATCTTTTTACCGATTTTCTCCACACTGAAGGCTTTATCTTTTTGAGAAACCCTTTTACCAGCGGGTACAAAACTAAGGTCGGGCAATGTTTTAAAATCTAATTTGCAGTATGTTTCGTCGTCCATAATAATACATTGCGTTTTCTTGGTTAATAGGTACACCATCATATAGTTTTCTTGTTCGTTTTCTAACGGTTGCCACTTGCTTTTCGTCTCTTTTAGGTTGTTTCTGTTTTTTATAAGTCTTTAGGTTACATCTTTTTTTAATTCGCCGAAGCATTGATGGAGAAGTTTTAGCTTTTTGGCAGTATCTCGGACAGAAAAAGGTGGATTTTGTAAAAAAATGCGTACAACTCTTTTTTGCAATGCAGGGTCCCAAGGTCCTCGTTTTCTGCCGCTCTGAGGCAGGTCTTCCAAAGTTAAGGTGTTGCCGAACTTAGTTATCAACTTGTGTATTCCTGCAGGCCTGACAACATACTTTTTAGCAAGTTTTCTTATTGTTATACACTGAATTTTGCACCAGTCGTCCAAAATTTTTTTTCTACTTTCTAACTGAATCTGTCCCATTTTGACAATTTGGTAAGAAAAGACGTATTGCTTTTGACATATCGTACCCAAGAATAAGGTTTATAATCTACTAAAAACTTTTCGTAAATCGGAGTTGAGTATAAGTATTTATACGACCTTAAAGTTGTCTACTTTCTTTTCGATACGGTCCTTAGTTTTTTTCGGAGCACAGCACAATGCTGCTTGCCTCTTTTACTGTAGTCTTAAAAGACTTGAATAATGTATCTAATATGATCTGATAGAAGGTATAAAACACTTAATGTAGGTATATAACCATAAATATTTTTCGTTCTTTTATCTTATTACAATATAGAAAGATAGGTACCATACTTTTTAGAAAATAATCGTTTAGATAGGTACCTAATCGTTATCTCAAAATTAAAAATCTACACTTAAAGCTTATAAAGTAATGATTATGTTGCTATCGCTACCAATCGTTTCAATACGTGTATTAAAGTACTTACCAGTAGAAATAAAATCGTTGCCATACTTCGTAGGGGCTTCATTAAATTGATAGCCTTTTAAGCCCACTTCATAACATAAAGCGTAGCTATTGACACAAGGATCGTTTTAACCATTAACAAGTGGTTTACGATCTATTGACATTCATTGAGTGTGGAAGATCAATCCATAGATATTGATCGGAGATAAATTATTAACCTACGGTGTTGACGTATTTGGATTGATTTGGTGAGTCAATGAATTGTGGATAGATTTTTCAAATTGCTAAGACCTTATGTAGGAGAGTTTGATATAAATAGTCGTGGATATGGTTTAAATAAAAAAAAAGATATAAACACACCGGCTTGCCAGTTCTGAATGAAAATCGTGAGCACCACAGAAGCCTATAGTAGCAAAGTCAATGATACAACTATTATAAAAGTTAATAAAGCCTCGTCCTGCCCAACCATTTTTTTAATGCTTCTGGTTTCGGCCCCGATGTCTTCTATAAAGGCGAATTTTTCATATACCATTTCATTTTCCGAGCAGAAACTACCAAATCGAATGCGACCTTTATTAGGAACACCAGGCAGAACGAGGATAATGCAAGAGACATAAGTAGCTTTAACTTTATGATATGATATGATATATCGTGATTGCCGGGTTAGAATAGTGCCACTCCATGTCTTCCCGTGGATGTCGTAAGAGGCGACTAAGGGTATATAGGCGATGGGCTTGCAACCTGTCACTAATATGCTGGTAAACATCTCAGCCTATTTGTGCAAATTGTGGTTACTGAATTATCAACAACTTTTTTCAAGTTGTAATTCTGTAGCTCTGCCTAGCCCACTCTGGGATTACAAGCGTGAAGGTATGTAGGTATGTATGTATATATTAAATTTGGATTCTAACTTAGGTACATACTCGTAAGACAAGTAACCAAAGTAATTCTATAGGCAAAAATAAACAAATAAACAAGAGTAACCACTCGAAATCCTTCTTCAAAACTTTGAATCCGTTTGCGAAAAATTTAAGCGTCCGAACGATACAAAAGCGGGTAAGTCACCTGGAAAGTTGGTATGCACCAAGTTGGGCGTAGCCGGGTAAGTTAAGCCAGACTTAAGCAAAGAAACCGCAGCGCCGCGGAGTCTGACGACCGACTTAAATCTCAGACGTTAGGGCAAGAGTACATTTGAGAAAAAAATGAAAACTATTGGCCTGAAAACGTTTTGAGGTTATGTGAGGAAGTAGGGAAAAAAATAAAGATGTGATTATTACAACTAAGTATTTCAATTAATATAAACGATTGCTCAGACAGGGATGCAATTAGAACTATGTTCACGCCTATTGAGAAATACTTGAAGAAGTTTGGATGTTTTAACACCTCAAAATTCCGCATATTTTTTTCCAGATATTCATTTATCCGACTTTCAACGCTATGTTATGCTGGAGCTAATTTAGATTAAATGCATGATTTAATTGCTATACGATGGTAATGTTAGGTTTTTTTATGAACGATATGAATATATAAAGAATTTTATCAAAGATATGCATTAGGAATAATGATAAATCGGAATTTTGATCAATTTGGAATTATGACTCTTCGGTATTATGTAGTGTACCCGATCTAATAGAGATGCCATCTCTTTTCTTCTCTTAATCATCATGTTCACGAACAATATTAGATACATTTAAATCATTTAACGTACCCTTTTCCAGTATAACATTTAAGATGTCATAGTTTTTCACTAGCCTCATCTACTTTCTTGGCTTTACCTCAAGTCCTATGTGCATCATGCTTTAGTAAGTTTCGTTGAGCCAAAGCAAGGATGCGCTGAGATTTTGCCGGCATTCGAAATAAATATTCCAGATTTGCAGACTGCATTCTGAGACTGCACTTTCAGGACTTGGTTCCCTGTATCTTTTGTTTACTTAAATAGACTGATGGTAATTAAAGGCTTTGAATGTTGTTGGTAAATTTATAGTTTCTGCAATTTGTTATGTTAATTAGTTAGGTGTTTCAGTAGCAAAGTCTGCGCTAAGGACTCGAAATCATGTTTATTTTAAATAGATATTAGAGCAATACGCGCTGAATGAGTTAATAGATTTTGTTAATAATAGTGTATTTATAACAGATATTGGTTCCTTTATTAGTGGATTTAAAAAAGAAAACGCAGACCTAGACTTTACACATAAGCAAGAGATTATTACAGCTATACCTAACTTTGCCAGATAATAGCACTTCTAACACAGTATTTCCTGCAACCTTGTCTCCGGTTCAAATTTATTCAGATGATGAATTATGTTATGAACCATATTTTACTATTTTCACGGATATAAAACAATTGTTTTATTGTCCACAAACAAGAAAATCTCGACACATCACATCACAGTAGACATCCATAAAGCGACTCCCCCTAAAACCTGTGTCAATAAAGATAAAGGAAAACTAATATCAAAACACGAATAGGTACGTGATAAGAAAACATTTATTCCCTATGTTTAATGCATGATTTGTCATAATTTCCCAGCCTCCCCGTTATTTTGTTGCGAGGAAATGGGTGGCTATGATTTATTACGTATCTTATTTATCTCATTTATCTGAAGATTGTTTAGGGGAACATTGGAAGCATTTTCAGGTTTATTAACGAATATGTTACCGAGATTTTGGGCAAAAAATTGCAATTTATATGCCTGTTGTCCATTTTTGCAGCGTCTACTTAAAACATTACTTAGTTTTGTTCTAATTTTATTACGAATTTTAAATTGCTCAAGGTTTATCTACTAGAAAACATTTTATCGTGCAGCTGCTACCGACAGAGTGAATAACAACCTAGTGCTTTACCTGATATTACCATAATTTATAGCCAAGTATGATCGATATAAATGACAGCGCGCCGGATGTATTAATTATTACATTAAGCAAATATCAGTTAATAATAACTGTCTTGTAAATGTTCCGCCGAAATTAAAAACAAAACCAAGAAGTTTAAGCCTGAACACAAGACATTAATAAAACAAATGTGTTTTTATTTGCGCCTTTAAATTCGTCCCTCTAAAGCGTAATAAAACCGCGAATCAAAAGTTGGCAATAAATAACAATATGGCGTCCAGTGCCCCGTGTTTGCTCTCGCCCACATAATCCGTTGGTGCGGCGGTAAATCCATCCACCAGTGTCGCGCACCATACTAAATCATCATAAGAGAATCCCGCTGTTATGTTACCTATAACGCGAATATCGCATTCTATAGATCAAGCTTGTGAATTTCAATTTTGATCTGTCAATTTGAACAATATTCGGAAACGTTGCCGTATAAAGGACGTATGAAAGCGATTCTGTTTCCATCGAAAGGTAACATACATACATACATACATTAAATCACGCCTGTTTCCCAGAGGGGTAGGCAGAGACCACTTCTTTCCACTTGCTACGATCTTGACAAATTTCTTTCGCTTCTTCAACATTCATACATCGAGTCATGCACGCACGTCGGTTTCGGGTACTTAAGATTCGGCCCTTTTCCAGTATTTCTCCGATTTGATTCGAAAAAGTACGCCTA
This sequence comes from Acleris emargana, assembly GCA_927399475.2. Lineage (NCBI taxonomy): Eukaryota > Metazoa > Arthropoda > Insecta > Lepidoptera > Tortricidae > Acleris > Acleris emargana. Next base: position 2,761,345 of record OV656844.1, on the reverse strand, counting down.
GGGCGGCCCCTTCCGACCCTTCCACTCACTTTCGATCTGTATATCTCTTTCGTCAATCTTCTTTCATCCATCCTTTCCAAATGACCGAACCATCGAAGCATGCCCTTTTCAATCTTAGTCACTACATCTTCTTTCATTCCACATTTCTCTCTGATTTTTTCATTTCTAACTCTATCAATCAGTTTCACACCACACATACTACGCAAAGAACGCATTTCAACTGCATTTACACGACTAACATGCTTGTTCTGCCACACCCAACATTCACTACCATACATCAGGGTAGGGGCTAGCACTCCATTGTGAACAGCCAGCCGGGCTTTTTGTGAAACGCCCTGTCTGCTCACAAAGGAGTGCAGGGCCCCATTAATTTGATTCCCCGCATTCACCCTCCTCTCGATATCCTTCTCACACTTACCATCTCTTGTAAACATACTTCCCAGGTACACAAATTCGCTCACTTGTTCTACTAATTCACCATTTATATTTATCACGCACTCAGTCATCTCCTCATCCTTCTCTATCACCATGACCTTGGTCTTGGCAACATTTACTTTCATCCCCTTTTTCTTAAATCCCTCATTCATTACTGTCACCATCTCTTGCAACTCAAGTACCGATGGGGCAAGTATAACTTGATCATCGGCATATAAGAGGCATTTGATTAGCAACTCTTGCATACGCAAACCCTTATCATACTCTTTCAAATCCCACATACAACTGTCCATGAATAGATTGAACAGCCATGGTGAGGCAACACAGCCCTGTCTAACACCTTTAGAGATATTAAACCAGGCCGAGTATGCCCCATTGATCCTGACACAGGCTCTGGAGCCCTCATAAAGGGACCTCAAAGCCTGCACCAGGTTGCTGCTCACTCCATACATAGACAGCACCGTCCACAACTCCTTTCTATCTACCCTATCATAGGCCTTTTCCAGGTCCACAAAAGCACAGAAAACCTTTTGGTTCACAGCCAAGAACTTTTCTGTGATGGACCGTAGTGAAAAGACCTGATCCGTACATCCCATTCCCTTTCGAAATCCCGCTTGTACATCCCAGATTTTGTCATTCGTAACATTCAATACCCTTTCTATTAAAATCTTCGCATATACTTTGCCGACAACACTAAGAAGGCTGATACCGCGGTAGTTTTTGCAGTCTTGCTGTGACCCCTTTCCTTTATACAGAGGGACGATAACGGCCTTGTCCCAATCTTCTGGGACTCGGCCGCTACTCCAACATGCATTGAAAAGACGGTACAACCGACTACCCACCAGGCCATCTCCTCTCCTCAGCATTTCTATCGACACTCTATCACAACCTGCTGACTTTCCCGCTTTCATACTTTTTAAAGCTTTCATGATTTCACTCATACTAATCACCGTTTCATCTTTGCTACTTGCATCTTTACTCATGCTTTCTGGCTCACGACAAATATCTTCGCATTCAAACAAGCCTTCAAAATAAGTTTTCCATCTATCAAGCATTTTTTCTTCCTCACATATTAAGTCTCCAGACTCATCCCTCACCGCGCTTAATTTAGTTTTCTCTGATTTCCCCCGAGCCGATTTAATCAAGCTCCAAAAGAGTTTAATATTCGACCGGAAGTTGTCAGAGAAACTCCTATCATACTTTTCATTCAGTAAATCTTTCTTTCTAGCCACAACTTCTTTCACTCTTTTCTTTGATCTATTATACTCTTTTTTCTTTCTGTCGCTTAGATCTTGTCCTGGATCTACAGCTACAAAATCCAACCAACACTTTTTCTTCTCTTTCACTACATCATCTACCTCTCTATCCCACCATTCCGGACGTTCATTCTTACTTTTTCTTCTTTTTACTACACCGCATACTTCAGTGGCCGATTTGACCATGCCATTCTTCAAAGGTAACATGACACGTCTTATTAAATTTCAGCGAAATTACGGTGACTTATAGCTGAAATTCAACTTTTTTAGCTCTTATTCAGGTAAAGTTGAATCGTAACGCGTAAGAACCGCCCGTTAACAGCGTTTTCCGGAACTAATAACGTTAAACCTATTCAGATTTATTGCCCGATCGTCCAATATCGCATGGGGCTGAAAAAACGCCAATTTATTCGATTCTTTTTATTCGATTTTAGCGGGGCGGCAGTTACTGAAAAAGTTTGCATCGTAATGCAATCCTGCGGCATTAGTTTTGCAGTTTATCAGCGCTCGCTGCAGCTTTGAGGGATTAATCCGGCGGTGCAGTGCGGAATGCAATTGTGAACTTTAGAGATAAAAGATTGCAGTTTCTGGTTAGTAAATCTTGGAATCATGACCATTGGGAGTTCAAATAAACAATGTTTTTAAAGAATACGTAACATTCACAGGTAGGGAAGTACATGACGTTTTTATCATTTTATGAAATGTAAGCCTCTCTCGTATGACCCTTGTTGTATAAAAAAATGCGATACTTTATAGGTAGATGTAACAGTATTGAGTTGTAAGTAACTCAAACTACATGCATTTTAAATTCCGTGCAAATATTTCTAGCGACATACGAAAACATCCTGAATAAAAATGAAGTGATAATAAAATACGCACAACAATGTTTGTACCCGAAACAGCGCAATTTTTAGTGGAGTGCCGTGAAGCATCGTCGCAATTTGGCTTTTCCGCACGATTTATGCGCGTTCCGCGCGCGGAAAGCGGACAAATGAGCGGAATTGCACGGAAACTGATTCTTTTTTAGCATAAATTCGTCACACGTGTTACTGCACTTGTGACAACTGATGGTTGTGTAACATTTGAATATCACTGAACTGTAGACAACTAAATATATGTGTTCTTGTAAGTAAAGTTCAAAAAGACATGCATGACGATTTTTAATGTGAATTACTCGTACCATAACTTACTGCCATTGGTTGAAATCGCATATTTTTACTAAAGGGGCGTGTCTACAAATTCTCAAACGCACTCCTATTTTCCTGGTAGATGAAGAAATATTTGCTGGAGAAGCCTACACAAGCACAGCTAAGAGTCTCAGACGTAGGTTCACATTTCTATGATGTGAAAACAAAATGCCAATGTATATACGATAGATTGTTCGAAAACAGTTTATTAAGATTACTATACTAATTCTGACTTTGTCAATTTTAAAAACTCTCCTAGTCTCCCTTTAAATCACCCTTTTTTATTTCTTTTCGAACAACCTAAAACATGTTCTACAACCCGAGTCAGTGAACTCAACACATACGTGTGTGGTACAGAACAATAGGTCCGCAGATCAGTTACGTTTGTTAAGCCCCGTCTGTCCGTACGTCAGCCGTTTATTGGACGTACAGAGATGGAAGTGATACAGCTCTCGTGCGCCCGCCAACGTCGACGGAATTAGGAGCGTTCTTGTTAGCGATTGTCGCTTGTATTTAGAGTATTTCATTTTTTTTATAGTTTATGATCATCAATATTGTTATTGATTAAAAGCTCAGTATAACAAAGTCAACGGTTATTTTTTGCTAGATTTGACTGTATTTACTTGAAATTTTCAGAAACGTTACAAAAGCCGCGATATACATACAGATCACATTCTGGATACCAATATTATATTTACAACTATGTTATAATATTCTTAAGTTTGATTTATGTATTCAGAAAAAAAGAGTCAAATCCAGATAGCTCGTAAATCATTGCAATTAAAAACATCGCTTCGTTTCGTGCAACATTGTATTGAAAAACATTTCAGCCGTGAAATTTTCCACAATAATTCATGGTGCAATTTATTTGATAAAGAGCACATTAAATTTAGAAGATAAACATCTCGTGTCCACGGGCCACACAAACGTGTGGTATTTCAGCTTTTCAATAGAAGTGTTTTATGAACCAGTATTTCAAATATAAACCAGGACTAGAGACACAATGGGGGGCGTGCAATTAAATGCACAATTATACTGCAGCCAGAAGAGTTAGTTTTCTTTTTAAAGTATATTGGAAGTCATGCTGTGATGTATCTTTTGATTTAAGGATTTTTGCAAGAATGTTACTCCCAAGCCTTTGTGTGACGCATCAGTTGTTATGACCACTTGAAGGAATACGTTACTTACTATTATTTCCTGATACACACAATACATTTATCGAGTGCATTGTTGCAGAATATATTGAATCATTTGAATTATAGGTAAATATAATGAATATTCAAAATACAAACAACAACTAACATAATTTAAACTATTTACTCAATTAAAACCTGATCGATACCTATCAAGTAAAAGTACCGCAAAATCCGATCACATGATTCAGTGCGGCCGCGAACAATGCTGATATGAGATATGAGCGCAGGCGCAGCCATCTATACGTCAGCTGGCCTGTTGTAACCTCAGTACCTTTGTACTCAATCTAGAGATAGATCTTGTAAACCTATTCTGATACTGAGATAACTAATGTGTTTAATGGGATATGTTCCACTTTGGACTTGTTTTAATATTCAAAATCGACTCGAAGTTCTAGAAAATACTTAAGTTTTTCAAATAGAGCGCATTGGATACCGAGATTGAGAACAATCCTCTTTGTTTTATAATATTAATGAAAGAGAATATTCTTTACACAGGCCGCCTGATGGTCAGTGGAATCTGTGGCCCATACACATTCGCCGTCTCAAGACTACAATCTGAAGGCTACAATCCTGTGACCGCAAATACGTTGTCAACCCTGAGGACTTAACTGGAATGACTCTATGCTAGTAATAATATTACTATCGTCCCGCTCTAGGTTTCAACAAATAAAAAACCAGTCAAGTGCGAGTCGGACTTGCGCAAATGCTAGCCCAAATTTTAATATAGATTATAAAAGTTTTTTTTTATTATTACTCAAAAACTGTGTAATAATGATCACTTCATTTAATGTTTCCCATAAAAAATAAGTAGTTATCTATACGTCAGAATTTTTTTCTGATTTTTTGATTAATAAGCTTCGGAGATAAGGACGGGGAAATGTAATTTTTTGTACATTTTTGGCTATAAATCAAAAATTCCAACCCAAAAAAAATTACAAAAATAGTTTTTAAATGTGCAAATTGAGCCCTTTCATATGAATAATACTATTTTCATATTTTTTTTACTAAAAACAAACGCAGGCAAGTTATGTACAACTATGCAAAATTTCAAGTTGATAGCATTTGTAATTGCTTAGAAAACCTGCTGTGATATACAGACAGGGCCTCTGACAGGCAGACGGACGGTACGGAATCCTAAAAACATTCATCCGGAAAAGGTTCCGTGGTTCCATTGATAACATTTTAAATTTTAAATTGAAAAATTAAAATTTATAATATTTATTTCAATTTGTATGCAATAAGGAAAACCTATTGTACAAATGGAAAAATATCACAAGTCCATAAGGAAACTTTTTAAAATGATTTCAGTACCTTAAGTGCATCAAGTGCAGTACTCAGATACATATCCGGTTTAGAATACAAAGAGTACCTCCCCAGGCTGCAGTGTCGCAACAGTATTCCAGCCTCACCTCGCTATACCTCTAAGTATATAATACTCTAGCCTAACAATGCTCTATTTACTCGTAACATTGCCTCAACACGACTCAGTTTCTATTATTCCTTTGCTAAATGTGTCTTAAATTTCATGCTTATAGCTCTATATTTACTTTAGAATTTAATAATGGCTCAGGAATGCTCTTTATTAGGTGATAGAATTTAGGCCGAGCGTTTTAGATGCCGATAATTTCTTAATTAATGCAATTATTCCAAGTTGCCACATATCATGAATTGAGTGACTTTTACTGGCTCTTGACATGCCTTTGGAATTATTGGTTGTTTAGTTTTAGTCTGCAACTATGCCCTTATAAATTTGTGGAGAATTTATTGCTGTTTCTTAATACAATCGACTTTACCTTTCTTGACTATATTACTACCTGTATGAAGAATCACAGAAAGAAAGAAAGCAACAAATCGAGTTCAACGTTTCACCAACGTAATACTACCTATCTCCTGTTGTCTCCTTGAGCAATAATTATTCTTGTTGCTGATATAATGATAAGATTTAGAACAAAAACAAATGATCAAGACTTATCACCACTCAGATCGCTCATAAATTCCATGAGATCAAAATTCACCGATACTTTATTAGCCTTTGTGCCAGACTGTATAGGACATTACCTAGATCTAAATTCCGCCTGTTAATTTGTCAGGGAGAATTAGCCGAGGGGTGGTAACTGATGGCCGCATGTTGCACCCTATGCGACGCCAATACGCTAGTAAACGTCGTTCGGGGCCAATTTATATCCAACAACATACCTAGGCTACGTCTAGCGTTTGGACAATGTTTTGAATTGATACAACTTTTAGATTTATAGATGGCAAATTTTATATTGGCCACAATGTAAAGTATAGGTTTCTAAATTGTTTTTTTTTCTCCCTAAACTAACTTAAACTTGAAGCTGTCGACGGTCATGATCATAATGATGATAAAAGTAATAATGACATTGAATCGCTACGATATGTCTTAGATAATGTAAAATTCAAAATTCAAAATATTTGTTCAGTAAATTGGCCACATGTGGGCTCTTCTACAAGTCGGTAAATTAAAACTCAATGGATTTAAAATTGTTTGTCTACTGTTAGGTATTTAATCAATTAACAGAAAGAAAAAGAAATATTAATGATTGAGCTAATGTTTCTTGGTCACGATCGTATAATGTTCTGATCCAATAATAAATTAAGCGAAGAGATAAAAAAGCAATTACGAAAGCAAAGTGACCTACATTTCAAACAGTATAAAAAATCAAAAGAGGCACCATAGCTAGCTTTATTACCTACAGACAAAAGGATATTTTTTTAAACTAAAACAAACTCGAAAGCATTTTTTACAACTAAAAGTCGACGCAAAAAACTTAACGGTCATAACCGTACATTATTATGGCAAATCGTAAAAGTGCGGAGCATTTTAACTTTTACCTTTTGTGTAGGATAAAGGGAGAAAGTTGCACAACGGTAAGTCAATAGAGTTTTGTTGGGAACAAAACTGTTCCTTTAGAAAGTTGACTGTATTTTTAGACAGGGTTTAAGTCTGTATCAATACAAAATGGCATACGTATACCTTAGCCAAAAAATCTATTCATCTTTCTTCGTTACCAAACGCAAACCAATGACCTTCCATACTTACCAGTTACCACCTTCTACTACTATAACCTATCCTCTATCTTTCTTAATAACGTTAAGCGTTTCATAACTGTTTATACCTCATCTATCAGATACTGATATCTTCCATCATTAATATTTTATAATTTTTCAAAATTCGTCGTACTTCAATTCAAAACCATCAGCAAAAACAATATTCTGAGATTTCTGAGCAAGAGTCCAACTAATCTTTAATTTACATCTGTTTCATCCAATATCTCCGTTCTTTTGACTACAACTCTTAACTTTTAGCCTAATTGTGCAAATTGTGGTTACAGAGTTATCAACAAGTTTTGAGAGTTGTAAGTCATTCTTTAGCTCTGCCTACCCCACTCTGGGAATGAAGGCGTGAATGTATGTATGTATGTATGTAAACCCTGTTTGTAGGTTCTGATATCGTGCGAGGGCGCGGTTAGCCTGCTAGTTAGCGAAACAATGCCGTGTGTTGTGCTGGGTACCTACAGATAGACTGACTTTCTAATGGAGTCCGCTTGACACTTGGTCTTTAAAACTGCTCATATTGACTATACCACCACATTCTTACATGCATAGGAAAGAGGTGAAACGTGACTATTTTGTTAAAACCGCGTATGTTTGACAGGTAATTTATCATCAATGAATATACCTATACGTTATTAGTATCTTAATAGAAGTGTAATCCATGAAGCGGCAGGAAATAGTTTAGATAAAATCAAAGCGTTGCTAAAGTCTATTTCATACTGTGCTAGTGGTACCTACATTTAAACTCTTTTGAATTGCATGTATTTTAGGGGTTACCTTTGTTACGCCGAAATATGTTTGACAAATATATCGTTTCCCAACTTTTCATTTTCCAACCCGCTTTGTTTTCTGTAACCGTAAATATTTTAGGATTTTATAAAAACGAACCTAACTTAACCTGTATAAAAATTTAAACATTGGGTTGGTATATGAAAAAGTTTGGAAATTATACATTTGGCAATCATTTTTGCCAAACAGCAGGCACCAGTATTTTAGGCATGCTAGGCGACGGTCTACTAGAAAAATAAAAGGCTTCCCGCGTACAATATGATAAATTTTGCAAAAAACATGGAATGGTAAAAACAGTTCACTGTTCCACATGTCTTCTAAAGTCTGAATCAATTTCTTTCACAACTTTTCCCAAAACGATTGAAATCTTAAAACTTTTGAAACAGCGGAAACTTTGAAAATGATGAAAACTTCAATTCCTCCTCCAAACTTGATCTGTAACTTTACAAAATAGAATGCATTTCAGCTGCCAATTCATCCATCATGCAATTTATTTCGGATGCAATGAGCGCAACTAATGCCTGGGAGATGCGTTTATCGCGCGATGGAGTGCCATTAGGGAATAATGTAGACATTAACGTTTATTTACGTGTTAATGCTTCATTAGAACGTAAATGACGTTTAAGTTAATCGATGATAATTCAAATTATTGATTGGAATTATAGTGCGTTTGTTTAGGTTCCGTATTTGTGTAGTGAGGTTGAAAGACATTGGAACACGTTTGTTCAAGAGTAAAAGTAGTTTTGTATACTAGTATCTATTAGTCATATAACAAATTATTAATAAATACAATTCAGCTGAAAACAGAAAAGTTTATTTAAGACATTAAATCAAAAGTTAGAAAAATATTGGAGTGCAAAAATTATTATCGTCATCATTCCTTCTTTGTTTGCTTTTTTAAATTGTAGAACCCTAATAAAATATACAGGAGCAGCATATCTGAACCCGTCACGTTCTCTACGAAACGCGATTTCTTCATTCATGTAAATTTTATCGACACTTTATCGTTTCGTGAAAATGCTTACATTTTCATACAAAATTCACGTGACGGCTAACTGAATAGCCAAATAAAATGCGACGTCTACTTTAAACGGAATATTTTAACACATTACACGAAAGATTGACAAGGCCTTCAATTTGCTTTAGTTTTGTAATACGTCTGTGGAATAGGTTTAGGACGATCGTCGCTTTTAAATACATAATACAGTACCATCTACAAATAATAAATTAGCTACGCAAAAAAATATATACCTACTTTGTGGACAATCGAGTATTAAGTTTGTGTAAACTATAATTGATATTTCCGTGAAAGTTTCTGTGGCCCTAGACAAAATGCATTGCGAGAACGATATATCGATAACGAAAATGTATAAGATGGACGTAAGCTGCTGTAAATCCAAACATTTTGACAGTTTTCGAAAGTTGTTTACGTTTTACGCATCTTTTCTAGGAACACAGGACAACAACAACACCTACACAAGTTCTTGGCGATTTCGTTTATTTATTAAACATTTATACTTATCTACCACAGTTCAGATTACATAATCTTAATATCTTATCATATCTATTGTCTTTTATAAAAAACACCTAGTTTTTTTATTTTTACGTGTCCTAACGCAAAATATCTTCGTAATCTCTCGTGCCCTGTGTGAGCGCAGGTACAAATTTCGCACACAGTAATAAAGTGCTGCCGAGTACATAAGTTTCCACCCGATGCTTGAGTGTAGTGCCGTATACAGAATTTCCACCTAATAAAAGGCCGTGTTACGTGGCAGCGGGCTGGGTGCACACTGGAGGAAATATAGACTTACCGCCATACTCGAATTTTAGATACAACTATGATGTTCCTTTTTCAAACTTGCTTTTGGAAAATCGTTACTAGAGCATTTCTAAAAAAGTTTGTACATTTCATTCACGACTTCAATTTGCAAAAAAAATTGCAGGTTGGTAGAGTGAATGAAGCTGAGCCTAAATAACATAGTCTCCCAAAATGTCCTCATACATTTGTATGAAACTTTCCTTTTTTGTTACCATGAACCAAAGAAAGTTAGTAACAAAAAAGGAAAGTTTCATACAAATGTATGAAGACATTTTGGGAGACTATGTTATTTAGGCTCAGCTTCATTCACCCTACCAACCTGCAATTTTTTTTGCAAATCGAAGTCGTAAATGAAATGTACAAACTTATTTAGAAATGCTCATTAAGGAACGACTAAATTCTCAGTAATTCGTTTTGAGTGTGGCTGTTAATAGTTACTGTAAGGACCGTATTATTAAAATGAAATATTACAGTAACTAAATAGTTCATTAAATATAAACAATGAAATCTTATCTAAATCTTAATAAAATTGAATGAGAGGGAGTCTGTCGCGTCATGACTTTTTCCTATGATGTAGTTACTTTTTCTTGGTCGTGTTTTAAGATTAGTTTTTAGTTACGACCCTTTTGATTAAGTTAAATTTGTGGTGGGACTATTGACATTTTTTGAAAAAAAAAACGTCTATTTATTTATCACTAGCTTTTCTATAACTTGTGTTTTTTGTTTTTATTTTTGGCATTTAACCAGATTTTTTTGTTGTTCTTCTAGCTTTTTAATAAACAAGGCTGGAATATTATTACTTTTGACGTAAAATACACTTAAAAATGATAACAATCTGTAATTATTTTTTGTTTCATGTATAGGTACCGATTTATTAAGTAAACAGAACTTCTGTTTTCGGATCAACTCCAATATTAACATGCGAATCCCACATCAACATGCAAATATTCACGAGATGAACCCGTGTACCCCAGCCTTAGGCACGCAATTACGAAACGACCGGCCTACATTGACCCGCCCTCCCCTTCTACTTCCCTGACAGCCGGTACAAAAACGGGGGAGATATATGAGCTGTCACGGGTCATGTTTGATTGGTTAAGTAACACGAAGTTTCACAGACGTTAATTAGTGCGTTCCTCACGTTCTCCGGCATATACGGACGTATACGAGATTACAGCCTTGAAGTTATGTGAAATTTAAAAAATGTTAGAAGCAATATTGACGCTTATTTAATTTAAACGGGAGTAAATGGTTAAAGTGGGTCTTTTTTCTTCGATATTTTGGCAGGTTCTAGTCTGAATAACTGAGTGATTAATTTAGCGATAAAGCAAGATTCAGACACGACTAGGGAATGCAATTTATCCAGTTATTAACCGATTATGTATGAAAATAACCGGTTAAAACCGGCTATAACCGGTTATAACCGGTTATTTGCATTCCCTAGACACGACCAAATCGTAGAAATACATACATACATACCTTCACGTCTTCATTCCCAGAGTGGGGTAGGCAGAGCTACAGAATTACCAACAACTCCAAAACTTGTTGATAACTCTGTAACCACAATTTGCACAATTAGACTAAGATGTTTAACAGCGCATTAGTGACAGGTTGCAAGCCCATCGCCTAACAGTACTACAAGCCCTTATTCCCTTAGTCGCCTCGTACGACATCCACGGGAAGACATGGAGTGGCACTATTCTACCCCGGCAACCATACGGGATCGTAGAAATACTAGTTGATAATTGGTTAAGAACAAGTCCTTGTGGCACACCTTAAGGGAGGCCCAAAAGTAGACGTCTTTCGGCTGAAACGATGATGGAGATGACTCCCCTCCTAAGCTAATACGCACTATGTCAGATAAAATTCCTGTAGCAATATCAACCTTATTACTAAGATGATAGAACTAAAACTGCTTTGGTTTTTGATTTTGGGATAATGCTTATTTGCTTACATAGGAGGGCAGATGATCATTAGGTAAGGTATGAGTTTCTTGCGGCGTTTTTTTTTTAATTTATTTAATATAATAAAGATTACAGTAGCATATTCTAATATTACTCGCCAAACTGTTACGTTGTTTCTTCTCAGCAGTGGTCTCTTGCGAAGCGCTGTAGTAGACGTTTGACGTGAAAAAGTACCCGTGCGGCATACTTACTGTTTTTTTTTTTTTTTGTATCTTTTATAATAATTGATAATTTATCAACTGATGATAATTTCGATCACTTGAATAAAGAAAAAAGTTGAAAAAAGAGTGCCGGCAAGAAAACGGATAGCAAGAAAATAAACTCCACTTTAGCCTTTTCCATACTTTTGTAGTAAGTAGGTACCTACAGATGAAACTTCAAAACAACTATATCATTATAACACGAAATCACATCAGTTTAAATCACAATATTGTTGCTCAGATTAATGATTGAAACAATTTATTGACAATTACTGTAACTAACGCCATGGGATCAATTAACAAGAAGGTATTGCAAATTAGTCTAACCACTAACGCAGGTATTAGATCTAGGTGTTAGATCTAGATTGTGCTTGTAATTAGGTACCAATCAATGTTCTGTAACGTGTTGGCTTGATTTGATTGAAATTTCAAGCTTCAATGGAATTTCGGATAAGGTTTATAAAGCTAGATTAATTAATATGCTTAACGTTTTAGTACTACTACTTAACTAATCTGTAAGAGAAGAAAAGTACCTACATGATTCTAAAGAATATAAAAAAAAATGGTGAATATAGTCCTGTCATCGTTGAAGACCAATCGATGCCGGTCGATCGATGTTTCATGTAGAAGACCAAATTTAAGCAAGTAAACCGGCCTTTAGTATATCAGTACCTATGCCTGCTCCCAAGAGATGAAGCTTCAGTCAAGATGGCATTTTAAATGAATATTTTTGTTTTATAAATCTTTCCAAAATTAATGTCACGAACCAAGTCAAATATCTTCCTGGTACCTACTCTAGCTAGCTAAGTTATGATATTTTATTTATTAGCGTTAGCCACATGCATTCCAAGGCTCATAATTTCCATACAATATGGGCGCTACGTGTCTACGCCGAGTTCTTCGTCATCAACGTTTAAAAAGCTCCCTACGCACGTTTTAAAAACCTGCTCAAAATTTCTAAAACGCATGCGCATAGATTTAAGGGCCAACTGGTCTATCTGGATCTTCGTATTGTATTCCAATTAAGGAGACCGCGGCTTATGCAATGCACATAGAATAATCCTTCTTGAAAATATCATACATATCTTATAGACCGCCTGTTGCATTTTCGACATTATTGTAACAGAAATAGGGTTGATACTAGTTTAGCTGTGAAGTTGCACTTGCACCCTTTTGACTAGAGAGGGCAGAATAGGTGAATACGTTTCAGTATCTTCACCTGTACGTTCTCAGAAAAAATAAACCAGTGCATTTTGAAAATTTCCTTGCAGTGTTATTTCTCAATCGTAGATTTTATTTGTAAATAATAAGGAAGATATTTTTTTTCACTTCGAGAGAAGTTTTAACATTTGAAACATTAATTGATGAGGCCTAAAACGAAAAATGTTATTGAATAATTAAACTAGAACTAGTAGAATTACTTTTTAGACAATAATTATGTAGGTATAATATGTTTCTCAATTATTACATCAAAAAATAAATCTTCTAATAACATTAGCATTGCTAGAAGTGATATATCATAGTCAGCTTTTGCGTCGTAAGCTGTGCAAGCTCAACCCAGCTTTCAGAAGCTTTATGTGCGTTCAACATTGCGACTGTTGTATGTTCCTGTGTTATTGTCTTAGTTCCTATTTTATTTTTCTGTTATTTTACGAAACGTCGTGATAATTTTACAATGACTAGTTTTTTCAAGTTAATACGTAAAATGAACTTCCGACGAAAAGTGAAAATTTACGTAAAAGAAGCGACCTTTTGTCAAATGATTTTAATCCAACTATTTTGACACCAAATAACAGTTTTACAAGAGCAAATAAGATTGTTAATAAGCGTTATCAAATTAAAATCCAGTTATAAATAAATTACGAAAGTATATATCCAGTAATTTTAAGACAGTTGATAAATTGTTGTAAATTTACAATTTTACATAAAAATGTATAATAATACCGTGTTAGCCTGAGCGCCTGAGCTTGCGACCATCGCGATCCCCAGACTTGACCCCTAAAATTTTGTCGTATACTGACCTATTCTTACGGCTTATAGACAGAAAAATAAAAAGTCTTAACTAACACTTGTTAGTTTAACAAGTTCATTTGCAGTTAATGAAAACGTAATGGTTGAAATAAAGAAGTATATTTACTATCTCACTAATAAACATAATGAAGGCATCGTAACCTTTAAAAAAAGTCTAAGTGACTTGAATACGCCGACCACAACCGTATGAAGGGTTTGCATTGGTAAGAAAACGTTCGTAGCTACTTAGACACACGTTAAGTTTATTTTTTTAGTTTTATAAGCGGTAATGCTATAACATCGTGCAAACCGCAAAGATGATTGTAAAGGGCAATTTGAAGACCGCAAAGTACATTATTATCCTTGAGTATCTACTAACATGTACTTTATTATCAAGGCGTTTTGTTTTGTACCATAAGAAATATCTATTCAGTGGGTGTTTATAGGTGTCACTCAGAAAAAAACTTTTTTTTAATATAGTAGGCCTTTGCCCTGCAGTGGGATATAACTGAATATAAACAAAAAAATTTTTTTATGAATACTCATGACTGGTGTAAGACTTCATTTAAGAAACTACACAGCAAGGGCATCCAACTCTTTTCCAGTAAACTCATACAATCTTAAACCTCTCGCGACTTCTAAAAGAAGTATTTTCACGCGAAACATTAAAATTCAAGTGTTGAATTAATAAAGAGATAAATAAATTTAAAAGCTGCGGGAATGTGGGCCTGCCGTTACGGGTCCGGTCCACTTTATGTGCATATCGAAGATGGATGGCGAGCGAGCGCAGCGCGAGGGGGGTGAGGCAGGGGGAGGCCCCCCCTCCGTCCCGTCGGCGTGCAGTAATGGCGGCTACCACTCGCCCCGTCAGACGACAAAAATGCCATAATAATGGCCCCCGAATAGTTTTTACTCCACCGATCCAAATACCCCAGAGCCCTCTGTACGTGACGACTCGCCGGACTTCCCTCTTTTATTGAGAAATTCGTCAGTTTTATCCCTATAAACAAAAACGATCATGTCTGACCGGAATCCGGTTGTGTCATTTCAAACACTTGATAAGTATCGCTTTGGGAGTTTTTCCGTGCAGAATTTCAGCTGAGTGCCTTCGGTTAGTATTCGATGAATGCTTATTTTTTGTTTATTTAAGTTAGTGCGGTCACCTTGACGGTCTTAATTGTAATCCGAGAAGAAACCAGCCGGCCCGGGCTCCGGTATGCCGGCGCAACAATAGAATAGCCACTGGAAATTTAAATTGATTGTATTCCATTGGAGTTGAACTGTAAGAAAGGATATGGAAGGGGGGATAAGAGACTAATAATAAGGAATAGCTTTATTTTATATTAAATATATAGGATACAAAACATTATAATTAACGAAATATAATGAAATAATCTTCTGAAATCTTTTACCTCACAATTTGTTCAAGAAAATTAGACATGAAACGTATATTAGCCATAAGAAAGAAACCCGCCCAAAGCGCTTTATATAGTTCACATCGACATCCATATATTACTTACAATACCTAAATACTTTTTACGAACTCTCTGAAATTACGACCATTTTCTCTCATCATCAAATCATTCCAAAACCAAACCGACAGCTAATTAAAAACAACGATCTGCTAATAATTGGTCATGTTATTATCGAGGCGGCGTTATTGAACGTCACAAAAGGTTGACCAATTAAGAGTTTCCCCGAATGCTAAAGCATGCAACCCAGTCCGATACCGGTCGCATCGCATCGTACGCCAATTACCGAGATTGATAAAAACTGTACTGAAATTCGCCCAAACAAATTTCGGACCGAAATTTTTGGTTATCGGACAACCTGAGGCTACTCGCGGGTACTTCGAAAACCAATATCTGAGGAGATAATTATTAAGTAGCTTGGTTAGCGGTGTATGCGTAATGAAGTGCTCAGGTTCGGTTACCGTTGGAGTTTTACATATCACCAAAAAGGCAGTGTATGTGTTTAATTCCACGAAAACATCCAAAGATCTGGTTTATAATTTAAAGCTTTATTTACTTGGAACAAAGCTTTTTGAACATGAAGGCAATACAACCTTACAAAGTTGGAATCGTTTCCAAACAAGATAACTGGCAATCTTTTGAAAAAACTACTAAATTCTCGCCGACAAAAACCCAACGACAAAGCAAGTAGAAATCGAGAAATTTTTACGAAATCGCTTTGATTTACGATTCGAATGGCGGCCGAAAAACTAGTTCTCGCTTCATGTATGAACCATGGCGCGACCGCAAGAACAATCACCGAGAATAATTCATATTCCGGGCTGCAAGCTTGGAGCTGATATACGGCTGGCCACTCGTGTTCTCGGCCAGTATCTTAGTTACTTTCAGAAATAATTGGTTTTCGATTATGCCACAAAAAGGCATCTGAAGCTACATCATTACTGGTGCCCTTTACAGGCGGGCTAAACGAGATTGGGGCCGGCGATATCTACCATCGCTCGTGTCTAACGCTTCAATATTCGAGTTTAACGAGCCGTTTTCCTATTTAGTTCCCATCGGTGGCGGTTTGAAGGGATTCGCGACACCTGTATGCCTTATTGTGTCGCGTAAATCGTGCCTCGCGGCCATCGAACCCCGGAGGCTCGGTGCACTGGAATATATCCGGTGATCTTGCGATTTTTGCATTTCCTGCAGTTCGTGAGCTAGTATTTCGCTTCTCGTAATTAATTTATTCGGTTTGAATCACGACGTCGCCCACGAGTTCCTAATATGGCTGAGTTAGCAGGCGGACTCGGAATCATCTTTAGCGAGACGAGGTTTATTTTAATGGTTGTACCTAGGTTTTTATGTAGATACTTGTGTGAACACTATTTGCCAATTAATAAAAAAATAATTTGGTAGGTATATAAGGAATGCTGGCAGTCCTAGCACTGTTCATGTAACGAGATTTTCTTTACGTTTTAAGCACCATTTTCAAACACCTTTATTTAGTCAATACTTTCGACCTCACCTAAAGAACCCAGGTATAAATACTGTCATTTATTTACGTACCTTGCGATATAAAATTAACACACAATAAATATCTGCAGTAGCATCTGCGCTCTCCTAAAACGTCTATTTCCCGCGCAGGCAATGGAAATGTCGCGCAGAGATAAACGGGTGCGCGCGCGGCGGTGGTGGGGGGGGGGATCTAATGAGGCGCGCCGGGCGCGGGCGCTGCCCTCGCACGCGCTTGCTGTTTATGTGGGTAGGTATGAATTTAAATGAATACCTAAGCCCGTTTCAATTATAGTATTATGATAGGGCAAAGCTAATTGGTTAAGTTAGGACTACTAAGAATATTGAAGGATGACGTTGCAGGTCTTTACATTGGAACGATGCCACATAAAAAAAAGAAATTGTAGCGGAGCTTTATCTAATTATAAGAAGTAACACAGAAGACGCAATAAATCAAGATTAACCGAATGCTAAACAGCGGTCGAACTTATAAATAGAAATAATGTCTGTGTCTGCATAAATCTGGAGATTATGTCTCATTTGAATGTTGTTAAAAAACTGCAATCAAATATTTACTAAACTACTTAGATTATTGGAAAAGGGTAAGGGTAAGCTATTGCTAACCCGAATTGAAAAGTGCTTTTTCTTAATAAATATTAGCAAGCAGGCACTTCGTATGTGGGTAGTATCGCAAGCACTTGCTTTTAAACGAATTGCTCCGCATAACAATAAAAACGCCTATACGCCCTTTCACACATTCTAATGTTCTTAATGCTCCTTCATTTGCCGAGGGCAGGCACGGAGAGGAAATATTTTTCCAAATCCATACAGCCTTAAGGATCTCGTAAAACACGTTTTCCCCAAGCAAAAGTACGGAAGATTTAAAGGGGACTTCGGTCTTGCCAGGCTTTGTTATGATGAATTGACACTTTTTCAGAGCCCGTCTACAAATTCCGGGGCCAATATACGCACTCTGAATTAATAATGAGTAAGAGTTGTCGTTATGAGTTTGAAACTTTTAACTTTTAATGTCTCTAATGGAGTAGGTCGTTCCTAAATCATTGGTGATTGCTTTCTGGGGTTACGTGTTATAAAGGTGTTTGTGGGAAGTTCATTTTGGTTTGAGAAGTTCATTTTTATGAAGAAATTTTAACGAAAATTCAAAGTCAAAGATAAAACAATGCTTATAATGCTTAACGACTTGACTTTTTGATAGAGATATTACCTACCTCAAACCTAACTAAACCTACCTTTTCCACATTTTAATTAGAAGCTTCAAAGACTAAACGGCGATACATATCTCATTATTTTAATTTTCTCTTCATTACGCCGCTTGCGGAAGCAAGCTCACGTGTACACCAAAGCAGCAAAAAGTATAAACACGTTATAAACATGAACAGGCCGCCATGGCCCTCCGTCACGGAAACTCTTCGCATTTTTGCATACAAACATATCTTTGATTCATGGCCCTGCCTTATCACGGTCTTGGCTAGAAATGCCTCACTTCTGAATCCTTTTTGAAGGTTTTATATGCTAATTTGGCCACATTAAAAGTTTCTACGCCTTTACAAACACTTTGCGACGACAGTAAAAAGTTTTTACGTTAAAAAATGTTGTCGTAACGTTTCGCTAACGACTCGCGAACTGCTACTAGCAACAACTAACGAGTAGTAAACTAAACAGAAATGAAACCATTCGTTATTTAATTATTAATAAACATTGGAAACCTGATAGTGGGTACCTACAAGATTAACATGTCTTAATTCTACCTCCGAGGCTTTAGGCAACCATCTAAATTATAATAATAAGCGGGCGTGATCGCCGATGGTAGGTATGCCTTAATAAAGCCATTAAAAATATCTGATTCCTCATGTCTACACGGCAAATGGCAAAGGGTTACGGCTTCTACATATTATAATATTAAGACATGAATATAAATGCACAATATTTTATACTTACCTGTCAATACTTAGACTTAGACCAACATTCTGCGGTCGTGTTTCTAATATTCTAAAAACATGTTTAGTTATTTTAATGAAACGAAAGGGCGATGCGATCGTGTACAGAACCAAACTGAACCTTTAAATATTTATCAGTATTTTTGCAAGTAAAACAAACATTTGAAATAACCCCGAGGCCGTAACCGGTGATTTAAACGGCCAGCCAACAATAGTGGCCTCGTATGAATAAAACGTATACAAATTTAATCAAAGAGAAATCTATTAGGAAAATGAGAAGTACGGAAGGGAGCAGGTATACATATTCAACAGGCTCCACATCACGAACAGGCCGGTTTATGCGGCGAGCCCTGAGAGTAGGTACGAGTTTCGTTTTTGCCTCTGCCATATGTAAAACTGGAGTATTTCTTTATGGCCGAATCACCTGTGGGACGCGTGTTTGAACGTAGTGGTAACCCAGAATTCAGAACCGCAAGGTGCACACACGTTCATCGCTTGTGTGAGTTCACAACTGTCAACTATTTGTAGACGCTAACACACACGTGTGCAAATGAAAGATTTAAGTGATTTGAGTATATGTAAAACTGTAGGGTTTCTTTACGTGTTCAGGTCGTCACCTGTTAAAGCTTTCTATTTGATATTGAGGAAATTCAAATGGTGGTTTACTTGTTGGGATTTTGTATTTATTGGCATTCCTAACCTTTGGAGATCGTGGATTAGATTTGAAAGTAGGAAATGGAACAGATTTCTAAACGAGTTGCTTTTGTTTGTACTTATTGCTATTTTACGGACTTAATAAAATATGTTTTTTAAACCAGGAATTACATTGTCTTTTGGTTTAGGTAGGTAGCATTATAGGGTACCTACTTATTAATGCAAAATCTAATATTAAGATGGTAATAAGATGCTTTTAGCACTTTATCTACTGGACATAGACGTCTCTATTCAAAGCTGATTTATGGATACTCAAATAACAATATTATCTGACTATGACATTTTAGCTCTATCATTTTCTTTGATATGACAGAGAAGGCAAGAGTGACACCGATAACTATAGCTGACAGATATTATTATCTGTGGATTGTGTAACTCGGACCATTTATCGCTTTAACTGTCATATATATGACCAATTGCTCTTATAAAAATCATTAGAAATACCGTTATAGAAATAAATGGTCTCACAGACCTTTTCTCCATGCACAGTACAAGCCGACCGCCTAGTTCGCAGCAAGTTTCCTTAAAAGTATTAATCAAGTTGCGTGTTGTTTCTTTCTTGATTATGCGCAAACGCATCTGTCGCCGAGAAACTGTTTATGTTTTGTTTTGTTCACTTGTGTATAAATATAACGGGAATATTTCATACTGGTATTTTAAAAAACCATGCGAGTGTATACCGATTCGTGGGCTAATAGCTCAAAATTTAATTAATAAAATCAATCAATTATTCTTTAAAGTGATTAATATTGTTCAGATTTATTTAGTTCTTTGTAAGTAGATATTTTTGTAGTATTTATTAGCCGTGTGGTTGCCGGCTTAGAATTGTGCCATTCCATGTCTTCCCGTGGAAGTCGTAAGAGGCGACTAAGGGAATAAAGGCTTGTAGTACTGTTAGGCGATGGGCTTGCTACCTGTCACTAATATACACTGTTAAACATCTTAGCCTTATTGTGCAAATAGTGGTTACAGAGTTATCAACAAGTTTTTAGAGTTGTTGGTAATTCTGTAGCTCTGTCTACCCCACTCCGGGAAAGAAGGCGTGAAGGTATGTATGTGTGTATGTATTAATATAAGGCAGATTTATTTAGTTCTTTGTAAGTATTATTATCTATCTGGTATCTGACCAAAATAAAAAGATGACAGTCCTATTTAATTTCCATATTCTATTCATGATTGTCTTGATGTTATTTTTGTATTGTAAACAGATGTAAAGCTTCATTTGATTTATTGGTTGGACCTTATCATTTCATGTCATCAGAACAACTATAAGACCGACTGTACCTTGGCACTTTAATGTCAGCTTTGAACTAAGCTGTAGACTTGTATTCAATGAAATTGATTGTTTTCCAGTTTGACATAGGTAATACGCGAAATAGACGTGTTATACATTTCCCGACGTTACACGATTATTGACACTTGGAAAATGCACAACTGGGCAAATTTTCATAGACGTATCACGTCAAACTGGTAAACAATCAAATTCATTTACTTAACAATGAGTACCTACTAGACAACGTTAAACATATTTATATAGAGAAATACATAGAAAATTCTAGATTAAGGAACAAAATGATTTACCTATACCGGGTTTCGAACAGGCACCTCAGCCAGTACCAACTAGGCTAAATACGTCGTCATCATATATGCCGTCAACTACTCTGCCCTCACACGTTCATAACCCAACAGGCGGTATCTCAAATTAAATAGCCACGGGAGATTCAACCCTCTCCCGTTAGTAACGAGGTTGCACTTAGCACACGAGTTTGTGACATAACACCATTTGCATTATACGAGTATTCCTACTTTAACTTACCTGTAACCTGCAACATGCAATTTTAAAGTTAAAACTCCCAGTAATATATGATAATCTTTCTTTGAACATGAAAGGTTGTCGAAACGATAATATCGGTAGCAAAACGACTTTACTAGCGTGCCAAGAGCTCCACGAGGAGTCAATTTACCATAGTAAAGTGAAGGTCCTGGCAATGCAGTCTCTATCTACGTAAGTTATTACAGTTTACAGTTAGTTCGATGAAACTTGAACCAAGTTTATGATAAACTTGTTGCGACCACTGAATTTGTCTGCGTGTAATCTGAGGAATTGTTCTATTTTCCGAGAAGTAGGTATATCAGGTTTTCAAGAAATCTGTTTAAACTGATCCAATAGTGTTTTCAAAAGAGCTCGGTATTTAATCCGCAATAATCAACTGGTAAAATTACCAGCATAAAGGCATTCCATATTAGTTCTTTGGAGTCTTAGGATTTTTCGTCTTGAGATTTTAGTCTTAAGAACGCAATTCACCTTGTCATGAAAAATGACAGGTTTATAAATTAAATTAAAAAAAAACAGGGGCAATGTACCAATTGACCTAGCCCCAAACTAAGCCCTAGGCTTGTAGACTGGTTCTAGACAACGATATAAATACTTATATAGAGAACTATATACTTAAAAAAATAGAAAACATCCATGACACAAACAAATATTTGCGCTCATCACACAAAATATCCGCTAGCTTCGTAGGCAGGGTCACTACCAACTAGGCCACATAGGCTATGGCATAGGTCATTGTATATTTTGACAACTAGGTGATATAGAAGATACATCTACAACCATCCTGATTTTAAAGTGACTAGTCAACTGATACTAAATCTGCTGTCATTTGTATGACATAGTGGTTATAATTTATTTATTTTAACGAATGTAGGTATGATTAGGTAGCTTTTATTCAAACATTTAGTTTCACGTTTAAATAATATATTTACATACATTAAATCACGCCTGTTTCCCAGAAGGGTAGGCAGAGACCACTTCTTTCCACTTGCTACGATCTTGACAAATTTCTTTCGCTTCTTAAACATTATAAAATAAATATAATAATATATTTAGTTTCTAGAATAACTAAGTAACTTCTCCCCGTTTTAAAACGAACTTAAAAATGTATCTTATTCAGTTATTTATCTCACATATGCATCAAAAACAGAGTGTTTTCAATTATCAGCCCGCTTCCTTTAACGGCCACTTCAGTCCATAATTTTTAAATTTAAAAGCTTACTATTTCGAGCGCGGTAAAAAACGCAGGCGCAGCTCCCGGGCACAAAGTAGATGACAGAAACTTAAAGGATATAGTTAAGCGTGGAGGATGGTTGAAAAGTTTTTTTTTTTTAAACATATTTTTTTTAAATTATACTTTTAAGTGATCATAATAATTACTGTTATGTAGTCCCACTTCACAATTAATAAGAAACTATAGGATATTTCAACCTCGCCAAAGCAACATCGCGGGCAAGTTATAAATTGTGTATATTTCCATTTAAAAATGTTTTGTAATAGTCGCTCATCGAGATTTCTTATCGCAACACCACCACAGTTTCGGTGCCCATCTGTGGCCATCATCATTAGGACCACGTCACCAAATGATACTTTCTGAATGCAATTCTGGACTCGTTACAGAAAATACTAAAATCGCTATATGTACAGGTTAGGTACTCTCCTCCTTCTCAAAATCGGTCTACAATTTGACAGAGTAACAAACTTAAAAAAAAACAGTAGAATTGAGAACTTCCTCCTTTTTAAAGTCGGTTAAAAAAAGCGTCATACCTATCAGTCGCCACTCGATTTAAGTTTGGTCCAATGGCAGTAGGTATGGCCGTGTTCAGAGTCTCAAGTTCAAAAAGGTAAAGTTTGTGTAATGAGCTAATGAGCGCGAATATGTTTGCCAGAAATACATATTAATTCATATCATAATTTACAGTCCGAAGGTGATAAAAACGATAACTTAAGTAAATAAGCAAAGTTAAAACGTCTTTCGTAATTGGAATTGTCCGTAATTTTTAAATTACTCTAATTTGGAAACCATTTCGAGGCATGATTAAGATTTTGAAATATTTATCTATTTCGAACATTTCAACAAAAGTATATTTGTAGATCTTTGTTTGACTTTCGTTTTTGGCTAGAAGCCCTCCTACCTAGGAGGTATAGAGGTAAGTATCTTACGGGCTATGTGAAAACCGCTTGAAATAGTATGTTTTATTACACTATTACAATCACTTTTTATCATTAGATATCATTTAAATGTTGTAATTTATTAGAAAATCCAAATTTAAAATAATAATGGCATCTATAAAATGACTGCTAAATAAATAAAGATATTAAAACCTAGCTATTGGGTCAAATACAAAATAAATGAAAATGCTCTCTTAAAATTACCTATTCTTTTTAATTAGAATGTAAGAACCGTGAGTTCTTTTTTTTGGTCTATCCCATGTGGGCTCCTAGTCAGAAAGGGTACAAATCTCTTGAATATCAAGTGAAAAGGGTTTAAGTCTAGTATACTCCGTTTACAAACGTATTTGTATTTATTTAATAAATGTATTTGCCCTTGGGTATTACGATTTAAGTCGACTTATACCGTTTTTCACTAGGCGCCCAGAATTTTTCGATCGTTTTTCTAGTTAAAGAAATACTGTACGCGATAGCTCAATACTCTGTTTGGTTGTTACATTTATGTAAAGTAAATACACTTGTCCAGTTATTCAAGCAACCAATCCAGTCGATCTACCCATGGTCTCACTTGATTGGCCAGCTTAGTTATACACGTTCGGGTTTGTTTATCTTGTGTAACTACACCCAAAAGAGTTTGTTTATATACACTGAAATAGAGCTAGCTATACCTACTCGTAAGCTAAATAATAAAAATAAACAAGATGACTAGCTGATAGTAACAAATTTAAACAAAAATATAAAATGCAAACAAAAACCTTTTTTTTATGGAAATATTTTTTTTTACATTATTATTTATGGCTTTGTTCGACCACGGTTTGCAGTGATTTCGTCAATGTCAAGCTGAGAGTACACCTAATCAGTAAAATAATAAATAAATTTAAAAGCCGGTCATTTATCAATGGGCTATCTTCCCTCACTGATGGTTTCCATATGAATGGATAAGTGAATCCTGACTGAGACCTTATCATCCACGTATATACAATCAAGCAAGATTCCAAACCAAACTCAACAGATAAAAACTCAAAAAATCTCAATAAGGAGATGACCATTTAAAAAACAATTGATACAATCCAATTTAACAGAAATCCGATAAATACCAATATATTTAATATAGCCTTAGACATATTTGAATATCTCGGCGGGCATCGAGCGACCATTGTTGCATCCCAGTATGGACTTAATTAAAGGAGGAGAGAATGGAGGGATCTACAGGCATTTAGAGCCTAGGATGTGTCCAATTTACAGTGAAATTAAAATATAAGAACACATGGACGGCTGAATTGGCCACGATTTTCTTTCGAGAGCGTTGTATTTTTGTAGGGAGTTTAAATGTTGCTAACTAAGGCTAACCACTAATTTAAGTTTTTTTTTTATTAAATTATACAATAGCATGTAGCTTAAAATTAATATAGCTTCAATATTCAACTGTCCATGATTTTTCCCAATTGAAGTTTAGTTTAAGACACGGTTTTACTGAAATATTTTGAGGTATTAAAAAAATACAAGTACAGTGTAAAGAATCCAATAAAGCTACTTTGTTCTATATAAATTAAATATAATGCATAGTCAGCAAACTATTATTCTAAAAGTTTCATTTTCTCACCTTTAACTAAGTCAAATTTATTAGAAAAGGCTGCATGGTTCGATTCTGTAATCAATATGCAAATTTAACCCCGTACAATTTACACGGTCTGAATTGCATTTGAAACAATAACAGAACATATACGAGTACACAGCTCTATTGTATATAATGTTTATTTGCTTTCAAATTTGGCTGTTGGGAAATCAAGATGCTAAACTTGTGCCGTACTGGTCACTGTCGGGACCTTTGGGGGCCATAAAGTGTTCGAAATTCGAACGGAGTTTAGGAACGGCATCAAAATTTACTGAGAGGCTTTTCATTAAGAGGCTTGTGTCATGTTGGTAAGACTGATCGGCTACAACAAATTGTACCAAAATAAACAAAAGTGTAATAAAAATAAATAGTTCATCTAACCGTCAAGAATTCACTTAGTAAATCTATTCCCATATAATCTTTAATTATCCACCTATCTGATGATATCATACCTATTACTCCTAATTATAGCATTGCTAACTTACATGAATAAATACGAGGTATTTTTTATAAATTATTCAAAGAAATAAATGAACCAGAAATGGCGGCGTGCATCGCTTTACACAATCAATTAGCTACATACATAATGTTGTTTATTAGTCTGTGGTAAATGTAAATAGCATCCAGTTATAAAGCCTAAGTGGCCAGCATTACTATGTTGAGAAAATGTTTTTGTTTCTTTCAAAAAGTTGGTACTGTCTAAAAAAAATTGACGTAAATTTAGTACGTCCAACCAGAACTGTGTGTTTGTTTTATAGGAGTGTCGGGAAAATATAATATACTTATGTTATATTGTAAGTACAGAATATTACATGTTTATGTTATCGTTATTATTAAACATCTTAGCCTATTTTAAAGTTGTAAGTAAATCTGTAGCTCTGTCTGCCCACTCTGGGATTACTAGCGTGAAGGCATGTATGTATGTTATAGCGATACTAGCAACACGCCCTCGTTTCCTTCTGGATATAGAATAGGCTATCTTTTTAAATCGCCTCAGTAGTTCCTGATTGTAGGTACTAATATAAGTCTAGATATAGATAGCACTTAATGGACTTAGTTAATAATTAGGAACTCACGATGTATTTTCCGGTGCGATGGACTGTTCATTATAATCTTTTTATAGTCCGCAAAAAACCTAGGGGTGTTTTTCTCGGCGAAAACTGTGTGGTGCAACTGACAAAAGAATTACGGAAATCAATATAATTATATGTGACTAGCCGAAGCTACGCAGAATCCATCAGGATCGCTACCATCACCTTGCCTTCTAACCCTGGCATAAAAGGCTATGAAAAGACTGGCAAATCCATCAAGCCATGTACCTATTTGCAATCATAATAAGGCAATATTATATCCGCTTTACTTATCTTCTGTTGCTAATTCTGGGGTCCTGTGAAAAGGTATAAGTCTTCTGAAGATCAAGTGAAAATGGGTATAAGTCTAGTATACTCCTTTCATGTATTTACCTACCCATTTTTATTATGAGTTAAGTCGACTTGTACCCTTGTTCACTAGGACCCCAGAATTAAGCTAAGGTTAACATTAAAAAAAAATGTCCTACTAAAGTATAGTCTATCTGTTTAGGTACTTAAATAAATGTAAACAAAAAAATCACGTGACATAGTTGGTCAGCCAATAGGAGGCGAACATTGATACGTCAACGCTCGACGGAACAGTTTTGATTGGCTAATATCCAGAACCACGTGATTTTTTTTGTTTACATTTATTTAAGTACCTAAATAGATAGACTATAGTTAGCGACTAAAACAATAACCAATTATTAAATACGAGTGCATTATTAAATACCCAAGACTATAGACTATAGCAATCTATTCTATAGTACTACTAATATTTTACTGCCGGCTTATCCTACGAACTTGTCCTGACTACAAAGTTTTCAAGGTTGTATAATCGGGGAATCGGGTTTAATAAAAGACCCAATCTCTTTCCAATCACAAAACTGACGATAAAAATAGGTTAAGTATTTACTTCGTATTGATATGCCAAAGGATGAATAACCAAATTTCGAATGCCGTTTCAATTTTTTAGCTTTACGGTACCAGCTCCAAGGTATTTAGGTAGGCCTCTCACAGCCCGCTCGCCCTGCTAACTCGAGCCCTGCTCGCGGAGTTTACTGCAGGGATATAAATTAAATGCTTACGTTTCGCTCGCCCGCTCCGCTGGTTTAATTAAGCGTTCCCATTGTCTGCATGTGCGTAAAGACGTCCAATATGTTCTTGTCCTAAGGCTAGATAATACACTTCGGACTGGTTTGTTAGCAGATACTTATTTCGGCGGTGACACTTGGGGTTGGAGGGTGTTTTGTTTTTAATTGACGGTTAAGGTGCAAATGTTTATTGAGTTCAATAAAATGGTGATGCATTGGTTTTTTTTAACATTATTTCTCCTGTTTGAAAATAACCAAAATCCTTGAAATTGTAAATTGATAGTAGACAATTAAAATGAATAAATAATGATGGTGTTTTTTTTTAAGTTTTTAGGTAGATACATAGTTTTATTTTTGGGTCAAATTGGAGCTATAGTATTTCATTTATATCTTAAAATGAAATAGGTACCTATTCGTCTTTCGATCTTGAGCAAAATAGCAGTAGCTAGAAAACTAAAATAAAACTTTTTCCGCGTATATAGGCTTAACAAGAATAATGTAATTGGAAGCAAGGCTAATATTACACAATTAACAAAGCTAAACCCTTCTGGACCTCATAAATTCAAATACAGCATTGCGCAGAACAATAAGTCAATAAAAAAAAATCGCTAACACAGTTAATTTGTACCGCTGCTCCCTACATGGCTGTGAGATTAAATTTTCAAACGTGTGACGTCCACGACTAATTTACCCGGAGACAATTTGCTTTCATCATCCGGCCGCTGCCAGCCTTATCGCCAGCGAATTTATGAGCTACGTACCTGAAAAACAAGCCTTTTTCCAATACACAACACCAAATTTAAATTTAAAAAATAACCGTCACTCCACACACGTGGTCCAATTCAAACTAAAATGTATTCCATAGAAACACTGAAAGGTGCCAAGTTTGACGATCGCTACTTTCTCCACAACAATGCCACCTTTTGTTTTGCGCAACAAATCTATCCCTTCTTTAAAGCCCCGTTATTTCCAAACATAAAAAAGGATGTTGCACTTTTTAAGGAACTCAGTCACTGCACTGGTGAGCTCTCCGATCGGTCGGACAATCATGACGCTACTAAAAACGGTATTTCTTTATCCAGAAATCTCTTAACGAGGTTAGTTTAGGCAAACTTTTGTGATGTGATTTTTTTGTTCGCTTTATTTGGGTCCGTTTGTTATCCCCCTTTGAAGAATCTGTGGTAAAGGGTTGCGCTGTTCTCACAAGCTGTGTGTGCGCAGGAGTGAGCGTGATGTCACGATTTTGTTAATATCTTCATAGTTCGGGTCGAGAACACGTTTGGAAAATAATTTGAATATCAAAATGCAGATGGCTTCTTTTATACGAGGAACGGACCGGCTACAAGTTAATTAAGGTTAGCCCATCAATTAAGTTATTTCGTGTGTTCATCCTGCGGATTATGTTCTAATGACTTTATTATTCTAATTGCTATTGGGCTAAAATTTATCCACACAAATTTAATAGTAATCTTACGCGTTTATAAAAATCAATACTTATGTTACGTTTACTAACAAACCTACCTAGAGTAAAGTCACCAGTAGTCAGCCAGAGACCAGTAGTCAACCTTATAATGAGTGCGAAGAGTGGGAAATATATCAGATCATATAGCAGAGGCTGACTACAGGTCTCTGGCTGACCACTGGTGACTTTTCCCTACCAACTGACTATTTTGTTTTTGATAGAAATCGTTTAAATCAGTTAAATCGTGCAAGAGCCATTATTCTCTTCTTCCAGGCAATAGTTGTCTATGAACAATATAAACATCAACAAACCTTCTACGAGTCATATATCGTTTCCGTCAAAACCCATATATTCGTATCTAGGACGATGCATTCGTTCGCCGAACGGATTCACTGAGCGAAACACCAAAATTTATTGGGTTAGTAGTTGCCGTAGGTCGATAAAACTGCCCTTCGGCGCAACAACGCCGTAACTCGATAAAACTAATGGGAAAAAATACGACCGTAGCAATAAAGAAACAGGGTGAACTTTAGCTTGTTGTGACTCGCTGAAAAGAGCAAGCGATACGCAGTGCAATTTTGTGATATCTTTTTCACTCTTTCAGCGGAGCTAGGCGACATACGGACGTTATAGTGCCGAATTAGCATATTTATTGCTAGTTACACGACAAAATAAATTTATCTTAGGCCATTGGGCCCGGCTGAACTGTGTACTTATTCAGAGCTTCAGGGTTCGTTGGTGTTTAATGAAGATGCAGGTTTATTCATTTCACTCGTAAGTTTATAATAGTAGTTTATGATTTGGTGATTTTACATAGGTAGGTACATAGTTACTTACATAAACTCACGCCTTCATTCCCATTCTTGATTTGGTGATTTTATAGAACGTAAAATGAGCTTATTATTTATTGGAAATGGAAGACTGATCTATCTAATGTGAAAGAGTGCATAATTATAAAAACTGTTTTTTAGCTTAATGTTATGTTAGATAATTATGTGATTGAGATCTAGAAACTTATAGGTACCTACCCGAATAATGACAATTGAAAAAAAAAACTCAATTTAAACGAGTGTTTAGATTTATTGATTTGTGGAGAAATTAATAATGTAGGTTCTTTTTCGTTGTAAAAACTTAAAACTTTATTTCTTTGGATCAGTTGGGCAGATTTCTACGTACCTACGGAACCCTACCTCAGTAAAACTGCGCTCACTCTTGACGATCTGTAAACATATTGTCGCTTCCGCTTCCTCGCCTATAGATACATGTAGGTATATGTGTAGGTCTGGCTCTAGGCTTAGGAAATCCTAAAGTATCCTCTTTATCCGTTTTATGTGCGATTTGTCTGCGTTTTATTGTGGATAATAGGTACCTATACCTAGCTGGTTGTAGTATAGTATCTAGTAGGTATAAGTAGTGATATCTAGGATTTTCCTTAGTACCAATCATTATTAATAAGTAGGTAAGTACTTACCTATACTTTTTTAATGTTAAAATAAATTAAAACAATGACCTAATTTTCGTCTGGCTCCTGCGATTCATAAGCATTTAAGGTAATTAGGTATTTTATTTGAATTAATCTAGTACTATACTATACCTATTTACTAAGTTTAATTACTCCATAATCCATACCTGTAACAAAAATACTCTCATTAATGAAAACCAATAAGCAAAAATTAAAATATAATGATTAAAACTAAAAGAGTTACAATCCATCATTAAGAATAGGTAGCGCTACCTGCCCTGACGTCGCATATACACCAACACATACGCAACGTAAACGCCTCTGTTGAAACCGGTCCGAACGCCGACGGCATACGAATGTATTTCCTAACGTCTTCCCTCTTTCATCGGCGCCAAAACATCACATAAATCCATCCCGCTCGTGCCCTCCGAAACAACTTCACGGCAAGCGCGCGCCGGCCAATCAGCGCGCCCCGAGCCATCGCCATATTGAGAGCGCGACGGTGCTGCCACCTGAACTAACTTATGCGAAAGCAGCGACGCTGTGTTTTCTGTAATGTTTTACGTGTTTTCTCTTAGTTTTTAATATTTTTCGAGGTTGTTTTAAGTGAAATTCGTGTCAGGGTGTGTGTTTTGTCATTGATTGGTAAAATTTCCATGTTTCTATGCGAAATTGGAGAAATAACAACAATGTTATTGAAAGGACGCCGCTCGAAGGAGCTTGAAGCTAAGTTTGGGTTGTAGAAACTGAATTTATTAGAATTTCCTTTGTTTTTGTTGTTTGTTTTGAGGTTATTTGATAACACATTCTCTTTATCGGCGAAATATAAGTATTACTAGAAATTTTACTTGAAAAATTATGGTTTATCAACCAAATACCTAACTAGGTAACTACATACAAAAAAAAACAAGCTCATTCGATTTATTCTTATTATGTGTGCACTTAAATACTAACCCCCAATTTATAAACGTTTCACAAACGTTAAATACACAAATAATTAATACCTACCGCTTTTTGTAATTTCCAATCAGATTCTTCTAATAGGTAGGCAAGTGATTGGATATTCCGTTTTAACATTTTCACTGAGTGTATTATACCTAATTTTATGATTTAAATAAGTAAGATACTGCTCTTTTTTTTTAAATAATAGTTTTTACTAAATTACAGTGTTTGAAACACAATATCAGCTGAACCGTGTTTTTTTATGAGTTTATCCAGTTATTTTCATGAATTATGAACAAAATTTCTAACATTTTAATCACTGCAGCTTTGAAAAACTATTTAAATTTAATGTTAACTCGGTAAATATCCATTTTGTGCTAAATATACGATAAAATATGAGAGCACGGCGGACATTGTTGGCCCGCCGCCGACGGCGCATGCGTGGAACAAAATATTCTCCGGTTTAACCATTTCACTTGAGTTTAATTTAATAAAAATAAGCAGATTTATAAAAATAGTGCATTTCTATTTCAACAGTGAATTACTACCTAAGTACTTGGTTACCACTTCATAACTCATACCTACTTTTCATTATAATTTACCTAGGCAGACAATTCTTCTAAGGTATTTTATTTTGACAACAGGGACATAGGTGCAGTCAACAGCATAAATAAGTGATCATTTATGTACCTTGTCGCTTTCAATCGTTTCACAATTTGGTATAACATTTCAAACACAACGTTAAAGTGACAAGGTACATAAATGATCACTTATTTATGCTGTTGACTGTACCTACCTATTCAATAAAAAAAATGCTTTCGGTGTAGGGTGTTTAATTTTTTTAATAGGTAAATGCAGAACAAAAATAGAATGAAATATACAATAATAGGAAAATACCTAACTACCCATTATCAATTTTAATTTACATAGGAAAGAATCATTAAAAACCTACCTACATAATGTTTAAATAAAATAGGTTAAATAATATGCATTTTAATTGGCTTTTGATTGATACTTTTATTTATTTAACACTTGCACGGTTATACGATTGAATGAGAGGTAAAGAAAACACATGCGCGTTAAAAAATACCTAACATTTCCAAAGTAAAAAGGGATAAAAGAAAACATTGCAACGTTTCATTCGAAAGTTTATATTAACAGCACATTTTATTCAAGTCGCCGAGTCTCCGCTGAAATCAAAGGTGCAGATAAAACTTTGAGTGCACTCGGTGCGATATTGTAGAAGTTGGACGTGGAAGCTGAACCGCTTGGAATCTTAAATAGGACTGACGTATAACTGTGTAAATGTAAAGGGTCTTTGGATTTTCCATTTTGGTGCATGTGCCTTAAATGTAAAATAGGGTAAAAGTGGGTATTTACAGACGGAACTAGAGAATTCATCAATTTTATTAGTGATAGGTAGTAGGAAATATGTTTATAGATTTATTTTCACAGGTTTGTCTATAAACTTTTAGTTTCACGTCAAAATCTAGCTTTTATGGCTAGGAAATTTTATGAGGCTACCTACAACAATTGTACTACTTAAGGTATGAAACAAATACGTAAGTTTTAATCCTTTTTGCCCAATTTAATAAAGGTATTATAGGTAGGTTACTAAGGTAGGTATATAAATATTTTTAATGTTTTGTTCAGGAATTATTTGAAACGTCCCAAAAAAAGTAGTAGGCACCTTACAATATGATACAACCAAAAAAAGATAACCAATTTTTTATGTTGGCAAATAGCCAGCAAAATGATGGCACACTATTCAAAACAAGTCACATCATTAACAAAGATGACTTTCATAATTTGAATAACAATAAGCATCTAAATAAAGCTCGTTGAAACATTCGTTAAGCGCATCCGCTAGAGATGCAACTATTTATACAGTGCACCGCTTGCATTACACAGATAAAGTACGCTGCCAAGTTCTTGAGGCAAAAGAAGCGAAACGAAAGGCGGGATTTAGTGGGGAAATTTTGGAAGTAAGCCGGGATTCCGTTTGTGGTGGCTCGAATTAATCACGCGATGGAAAAATACCCGGCGACTTACGACGCAGTTCCGCTGGACGTCATGCTATTTTTATGTTTAACTAGCGACCCGCCCGCGGCTTCGCCCGCGTGGAATGTATTATACATATAAACCTTCCTTAAGAATCACTCTATCTATTAAAAAAAACCGCATCAAAATCCGTTGCGTAGTTTTAAAGATTTAAGCATACATAGGGACAGACAGCGCAAGCGACTTTGTTTTATACTATGTAGTGATTTTTATAATTTAAAACCAGCTAGTGCTGCTTTAATATGTTTCTATGTAGATTTAGTAGCAAAATTTAATGAGGTCCCAGAAGAACGTGGTTCGAACTACATTATAAGGAAGTAGGTTTGGGGATAAGACAGCCGGTGAAATGACTAGCATAGAGGCATTCCACCTTAGTCCTCAGGGTAGGCAGTGTATTTGCAGTCTTGTGAATGCGAATGTCTATGGGTCACAGTTTCCACTTACCATCAAGTGGCCTGTGTGCTGGTTGGCCTTCATATGCCATAAAAAAAAAAGTTCACGCGTTGGTTTTTATTATTTTATATCGTTTATAACAAAACAGAAACACTGTACAGCTAAAACAAATACAAATAAAGCTGTAAATCCGTCCAGAAATTAGCTAAGCACATGTTAAACATTCTAATTTGTACAAACGGGCCGGACCTAAGCCTACTTAAACAAATTTACAGCCATCGTTTCTCCTGAAGGTGACCCAAATTACCATGAAAAAAGTTTAACAGCCCTTTATTTCAGAACAAACAGTGGCTGTTTGGTGGGAATCCAGTGTAATCCCGCCACTTATCACGGGTGCAAAATGCAAATTCGAGCGGGCCCGCTATACGCAGAATTACGAAAATGCCCGGTCCGGATAGGTACGTCAGGGATATTGTCAAAGTTCGCGGCGGCGTTATCAAAGGCTAAACAACCTAATCTCAGGTACTGGAGGAACTTCACGCGAGGTGAGCCTACGGGCTAATACTCTGATAACTTCAGTAAGTTTAATTTTCTCGATGGTTCTGTGTTTGTTTACCTATGTTAGTATAAAGAAGTATAACCTCTTCATTCTGTGATCTAGACTTATAAGGTTTAGTAATATATTATTATGAATCAAGTTGTAAGTATGTGCGCTTGATTATAAAATACTTAGATTCCGCAGTAAATAATTTATATACAAATAAAGACCGAGCCAGTTTTCTTATATGGCACTATTTCTAGGAAATTATAAGTAATCAAGTCATAAACTAAATGAATGTAATAATTAATAATTAAAACTTTATAACCATTCTTAATACCAACGTAAAGTAAGCTACATTTTTCCACAAAAACATTTCACACTTAATACTATTAACCATTTTATCTTTTTCCCTGAACACTGGCGTAAAAACCCTCAAGTGATTTCGCATTCACCTATAATGAACAAAAGATGGCGTGCGCAAATGCTGTTAGCACCCGCGCGCTTTTCAATCTACCTTCACATTTATTGATTAGCTTCCGAGAAAAACGCCTTCACATCAGCACTTGTGAATAATGTAGTATTGTATCGTGATATTTCTTCAACTTAGAGTTAAAAGAGTATAACGCCTAATTGACAATGAGCCAAGAGAGGTAGAGAGTTTTCAAGGGACATAGTATACTTTGCAGTGTTGTTACGTTTACTTATTTATTCATACATAAGTCCTTTAAATAAGACATGAATATTAATAAAGTTGTTAATAAACTCTATCGCAAGCCACAAACGTGATGATTGCTTGTAAGTAATGTCCTGATTTAAATTGATACATCAATTTAAATTAATCAACCCAATTACGAAGCGACAACAGCACTTTGGGCAGTTATAACAAGAAATTTGCTATCTCAAGTCACAAAAATACTCGTTAGTTTTTAGGACAGTCAAAAGTAAAGGCAAAGCAGCGACATAATAGTCGATATTTACTTATAGATGAGTAGTTTAATCATTCTATCCTTGCGGTTGACAATAGCATCTGTCATTACATCTCACAGTAACGTGTGGACCTATATTTCGGACTCCTGAATTCCGAACAGTTACCATTTCAAAGCATAAATAAATTATATATGTGCAAATCACAAGGATAAGCTAATTTCACGTATATATAACAAATGTATACCCTTATTTATAAGTGAACGTTTCGCGTGGATACAGAAGCTTAGCACCTGTTTGCGAGCCGTAATACGCTTTCCACACCTGCGTTACCAAAGTTATACCGTTCATCGTTTGTTACAGCTGGTTAAAAAATACCAGGCGTTTTGGCTCGTAGGTTATAGATGGAAATAGATAGCACGTTTTTTAGATGTAATGAGAACTTAGTAACGAAATAAGACGGCGATGACCTTAAAGCTGACTTATCCGATAGCATGGGTAATAATTGTGTCAGTGACATACTTTAAATTTAACCGGACAAGTAATTAAAAGTAATTTTGAGTGATGTATTTATTGCTCTTTTTTTGTTTCAAATTATTTTGTGTTGACATACAATATCAATAAAATAAAAAATACAATGGGACCAAAAAAATAATGACTGTAATTTATAATCAAATAATAAACTAATAAAACATTTGAATGTTGTATTTATATAGCTACACAGTCTCCAGATAGCGTCAGAATTTTGGCAAATTTGTCTCCCTGCTGACGCTAAGCCTTCATAACTCCGGCAAATCGCGACTGTTTATGCGATTCCAAACCCCACCGGGTCCAAAACGCGGCGTTAATAAGATTATAACATCAACACGCAAACGTACACGAATACATGCCACATATAAACGTGTAGGTAGGTACCTACTAATAGGAAAATTAGCTCGCAGGTAATGCATACATTTTCAATAGTGTGCTAAAAATAAATGACAATCGCAACCGACGTTCAATCCTTTGATCACACACGCACGCGTGTGCGTCTTTTTAGTTGCAAGTTATTTTTTACGGCAAGCGTAAAGGACAGAGCTATACCAGTTGTACCTATAGCTCTGTCCTATTCTCACAGCGTAAACTGAACTGAATTGCTATGCCATAATAACCCTGAAGACATTTGCATTCACAAGACTCCAAACGCGTTGCCAACCCTCAAGACTAAGATGGAATACCTCTATGCTAGTAATTTCACCGGCTGTCTTATCTCTATATACACCGGAACACTACAATGCGGTAGTTAAAAGGATATGATGGTGGTAGTGGTCCGGACCACGGTCTTGCCACCACTAAAGCTCCTGTTAGCTTTATAATTGTACTTGGAGACTGCATTAACAGTGATTTACCTCGACTTTCGAATAAGTTCACACATTTATCACCGCATATAGGTGTAAGTGAAGTTTGATAAATCATTTCAAAACACGCTAAGTTTCATAAAAAGTAAATGAGTGTTGACTTTGCTTGGAAGTTTATAATGAGCTCCAGCAGAAATGAATTATTATACTGTCGCGACAATTGCAATAAGCATATTTTGTTTTTGTTTTTAGGGTTCCGTATAAAACATGAAAAAACAAAACCCTTATAGGTTCACTCGCGTGTCTGTATGTCCGTCTGTCACAGCCAATTTGCTCCGAAACAACTGGACCAATTGAGTTGAAATTTTATACACATATGTAAGTAAATTGATAACCCAGACACAGAAGTGTAGTTTTTTTTTATTTTTATAAGTCGCACCTTTAGAATTATAGTGACCTAATTCAAAAATCTTGGATTTCGAGTTAGATCTCTATGGTAATAAATATATGTCTCAAAGTCGAAAGCTAAAATGTTGAATTAGGTCACTATAATTCTAAAGGTGCGAAGTGTTATTTTCGGGGGACAAATTAGGGAAATAAAAAAAAGTTTTGCAAACCTTGCTGTGTCATATTTTACAAAATGAAAGGGCTCGTTATGAGGATCTCAAATGTATTTTAATTATTATTGTAAAATAAATCGTTTTGATTTTATTCATGAAAGAAGACGAAAATTGACTTAAAATATAGGTAGTTAATTGCTTGTAGATGTCAAGAAAACCTATAAAAAATCTATAAAATAAAATGAAAAAAGACTTATATACGGAAAACTTATTTTTGGTAAGGATTAATTTTCAACATAAATTATAGGTTTGTATTGTAGGTATGACAAGTTTAGGTTTAACAGAACCTTGACCGTTAACCTTCTTTTAGTAATGTTAACATGACTTGAACGTTTTTAATTACCAACACGTTGATTTAATATGTTAGGCTTTAGTCAAACTGTATTTTGTATTTTATATTTATTTTAAACTAGCATTTATATTAATAATCGCGGTAAGATATCCATGAATTAATATCATGCAACCTTGTACAGGGTTTCTGCATGGCAATGTAAAAGGACAGATATCTAACTATTTTTAACAAGACCATAAATTATTAATAATTAGTCTCTATGTCACGGAAAACATCTGTGATTGACATATCTCTCCCTGAATAATTCACAAATAATAATATAATTGCGTCACCGTTTATTTCTAGATGATAATTGTCCTATAAATCACTATTTATCTTAGCCAATTAGATAATAATTATAATTTATTAAGACGCTAGATTTTGACTCACAAACGTACTATTAAAAGTTAACTTCATAATAAACAACTTATATTGCTCATTAATATTACAAAGTAAAACGAGATAATCGTCTTAATACTTATTAATAACAAGGTCTCTTATACCCGCTTTTACAGATAAAAAAAATAACGGGACGTAAAATCGATTTTATTTCCCTGATACAATTTAAGCCCCTCTACTCATTATCAGATAATAACAAATCGTTTAAGGGCCTACGTACACACCGGGAAATGAGCGACGCTCAACGCTACTTATGCGAAAGCACGCAGACACACAAATCTGCTTTAACGCACACGGGACGTAATGTACCTAAACGTATTTACAAATTTACAATATTTCTGTTAGGATAAATTGAGCCTGTAAATTTTCTTTCCCAGGTGAGCATATCTACATATTTATGGGGAGCTCTTTAGGGGAGTTTGGGGGGAAATGCTTTTTTTTACCGCAAGTTTTTAACAAGATCCACTTTATTTATGGGAGGAGGGATCTTAGGAGATTTATGGGGAGCCGTGACTGATCAGGCTTTGAATACGGTTAGAATTCAAATTGGCTGTTTTAAAGTATCTCTCAGGAAATCTTAGATATCGGCTTACGGAGTGGGGTTTCAACCCAGGGTTTGGAATAATTCAAATGTTTTCTTTGTAGGTAATTAGCAAAGGTACGTAGATACAGGATGTTCTTAGAACCAACATCAAAATAATCAGGGGATTTAGAAATTTATACCGTTCAATAAAAACGTCATAGTTCTGAGATATGAATCAGTACTTTTCTAAAAGATACCTAATTACCCTAATACTCTAATTTAAGTAGGCGGCATGTCACAGACCTTATTTATTTCATACGTTTTGACGTACCTACTCAGATTCCGGAAACAATCAATTACCTAGATAAAAAATATATTTTATTTTAATTATTTTTAGACAAAATTATTTTATTAGTTTTATCACGAAAGCCAAAACAAAGAATACAAAGCTTCAAGGGTTAAAAGTCTCCCATAAATAATAGAAGTCGATAAAGACTTATGTCACAACAATTAATATTATCAGTAAAACGTCAATCAATCAGCATTTAATCGATCAGTCACGAACCTACCTATTTTATATACTTAACAACAAACCATTATTCTTTGACTTTTGAAACGCCGACTATTTTATCTAGAAAGGGGTCATACTAAGCTGGGTTATTATCGCACGCGAATCTCTCAGAGGTGAAATGAGGTTATGACGATAAGCGAAGCGTTGACAACGCACTGTATAATTATTGTAATTATTATTATGATAATTATAATTATGATTGTCGTTTAGCATCCATGTCCATTTGTATTCAGCAAAAATTCGTTTAATTTTTGTAAATAGGTGTTAAACTGATTTTTTTATCCCAGTTAGGTAAACTAAAAAGACAACTGTTTGACGATAAGCGATATGACTTTCTAATAAACTCATCTTACTTCAATTTACCAATTTTTTTCAGCTTAAAAGTCAAACTTTATACTTCCGTTTTTTTTCTGTTTAATTCACTGCTTTCATTTTATTCAGATTTATAAAAGGAATCATATATATATATGGGATCCGACCTAAATATTTTCAAAATTACCCGCCAATAATAAATGGTTCATATTTAATGTCAACTATCCGTAAATCTCTCTGACTGTATCCTCTATATAGGTTGGTAATAAAACATTTTTTACAGGGTGTTCTCATCCCGATAGTGATAAATTTTGTAAGTAACTTTACATGTATGTTTAAACTTAAACATGATTTTAATTTTTTTCAGAAGCAAACTATAATTGGAATAAAACATACAATAAGCCCAATTAAAGCTAAAGCTTATTTAAAAACTACAGCTCTAATTATTCGCATATGTATAACAAGGAACAATTAGTTTTAATTTTTCAACAAAGAGATATCATTAAAACCGTCGGTCAACTAATAACAACCCAGCTTGAGAAGTTAATTATTTTAACAATACTAAAAAAAAAAAAAAACAAAGAATTGTCATGGAAGTACTTCTACCTATTTTTATTGGATTATGTACCAACGTCTTCAATAGGCATAATTTATTTCTATTATGTAAAAGTAAAATAAATATTCAAATTAAAATAGCGAGATGCATCATCAAAAAATGAAATAAAAGATTCTGAAAAGTAAGCAAGAAAACTTTAAGTGAAAGACTCGTAAATAGTATGTTTAATTTATAAGAAGCAGTTTGCAGTTTTTTGGCTTAACTCGAGATTTTTCTGGCTAAGCGCGAGATAGGAAAAACTGCGCTTCGTAATTTACAAGGCTTAAATAATGTTGTTAAAGTTCAGTTAAATAATGCCTCAGTAGTTTGGTTTAAGAACTGAATGTCACATTTATTTTAGAACAAAAAACATCCCGTAGCTATACTAGCTGCATAGAAAACACCAATTCTAAATTCAAATAGGTAGTTGTGTTCAAAATTTGCATCTCAAAATATCTCAAGATTTTTAGCGGCCCGCATTTAAATTTGAATTGCTACACTACTTCACGAAATAAAAAGTATGATCATATAGGTAGGTTTTTTGAACAATCGACATTCTGAATTCGATATTAAAATAAAACCGTGTGAAGTGTGTGAACACAGTAATACAATTTTGCTGAGAATACAATCGATGCAAAATGCAACACATGTCACTTGTGTCGATATGCATAAACGATTCCTATGCATTATGTAAAATGCAGCCGGCTGTTAGCCGTCCGACAATGAACAAAACGTCCATACATTTTTTCAAAAAACGAAATACGAACATAACCTAATAACGGCATGTCACGTAACTTCCGAATTGGCCGTTCCAAATTCGAACCCAATTTTAAGCTGCCAGTTAGAAATTCTATTCGAAATTTGAATTTTAATAAAACAATACCGTGTTCCTGTATTCATGCATCACATCAAGGCTTGTTTGCACGGCGCAATTTACGTCTCTCGAGGGAGACGAAGAGTAATGTCGACGTAGGGAGAAAAAGGAGCAAAAAAAACGGTCGGTCGACAAGTTCAGCCAATTATAACTGACAAGCGGCGCAGGCGCGGCCGCCTGCTCAATTTCAAGCCTCCGAGCAAGCCTTAGTTCGCCACGACATGTTTTTTGTCATTACATGCCGCTAACGAACCTAGACGCGATTAAAGACGGGATAAATTTTAATTATATACTGTACGTGATTACGTTCCAACAAGATGATTTATTATTTAAAAAAAAACAAGACCTACAATTTTAATTTATAAACTAAAAGCAAACGCATTTGAAATTAACCAAATCTCAAATTCAACGTGTATAATGACGCATAAAAATTAAATACGGGGTGTTTATAAATTTCGAGCTCAAAAAGTGGCACCGAGTGAGGCACGGCGTGCGTTTCATGAAATATTACACCCGAGCTGGCACCATAAAGCAAACGGCGTGGCAGAGGCGATACAACGATAGCGACAGTGCGAGAGCCGGCCGACACCAGCCTCGAATGCC
Organism: Acleris emargana; assembly: GCA_927399475.2. Classification (NCBI taxonomy): domain Eukaryota; kingdom Metazoa; phylum Arthropoda; class Insecta; order Lepidoptera; family Tortricidae; genus Acleris; species Acleris emargana. Next base: position 2,720,035 of record OV656844.1, on the reverse strand, counting down.
CTGTGATCACTTACAGGCTGATGCCTAATCATTTTTATGTGAGCTAGGTTTTGGCTGAAGTCTTCGTCGAGTATAAAATTGAAAAGTTTTTCGGCATACCGATGCAATTGAAATTGAAATTTATCCATGAAATCAAAACATCGTGAATAACAGTGGATATGGTTAAATTAAGAAGATGAACTTTTAAATAGTGGCCATTGATTCGATTGTGTCGGTGTGCTGGTATAGTCTTTACTATTTGAACTGAGCTGATCTTCTACACAAAGGCCATTGTTTGTAAACAATACCATTGTCTTTCTTTGTGTCCGTAACACCACGCCGATTACATACAAAAAAGTTAGAACTACATTGAATGTACATTGAATTATCAACCCTACCCTCTTAGTCAGTAGGTTTAAAATGTAAAGTGTCAGGATACAGATATAAGTTTTGTGTAGATGATAGTATTGTGTAAAGAATAAGCACAGTTCAAATAATAAAGACATATCTGTATCCTGACACTTTACATTTTAAACCTACTGACTAAGAGAGTAGGGTTGATAATTCAATGTAGAAATAATAAAGACTACTTATACATTTCGATTAAGGGGCTTTATTTTATGATTTATAAACAGCAAAACGTCGCCTACAGGTCTACTAAAACCTAATAACTAAAAGTACCTGGTCGGAATAGTAGGCAAAAAATATAACTTACCATGATATAAAATATTGTAAAGTAGGTACTTAAATATTTAACTTTAAATGAACTTATATAATGTCCATTTAATAAAGTGTCCGCTTACTTGAGTTGAGATATAGATTCAACTTCAAAGATTGGAAAGTTACGCTGGTCAAAGAATGGATTTAGTTAAATATGCTTTATTTAGTAAATCTGTTGATAAAAAAAAAACTTTTATTATATTATTTATTGGCACTCCCTTTTAAAACACCCTGTATCGAACTCCCACATATTTTACTCACCAACACAGGGACGTAATGAAGCAATTATATATCGATATTTTTATGCATAAAATGCTTCGCGGAGTCGACCCGGCGCAGAAATAAAACAAAGCGAGAGGTTATTGTTACGAGGCGGTGGGAGTGTATCGATATCGAGTTTTTAACTCGCGACAACCCACGATTTATCGCATCACTAGCACACTAGTCATTCCTATTTCCTCGACCGAATAAATCTCAGGGCCTATATTCGATATCGATATTGTGAACGGTTGATTTCTATCTTATTCTTAATTTGTCAAGAAAATTGGAAAACAAAGGGATAGTACCTGTTCATTAATAACTTAGACATTTATAATAATTTCTCATTTCTGTACAAAATTGATCATAATGAGATCAATTAAATTTTAAATTACTTTTGAATGAGCTTCATTTCTCATATAAAAAACGTTACTTAGCTCTTATCCTAGAACTCCATACCAATTAACAAGGAAATCAGTAATTTTAGCACTAAATTGATAATGCAATATAAGATCCATGAACTCATTATGGCGTCAGTCCAGCTCCTCAATCGCAAACTCCGGCACCGAATGTTTTATAGTAACATATGAACGTCGGCAAACCTTTGAGACGTTAACAGGCGTCCCTGCCACATACTTCACTGCATACAATTACATGTTGTTCTTTTCTTTCTGACGTCGTGGGTGACGTGTGGGAACAGGACGGGAGAGCGCAATGGAGACGTTTGTCCAAGTGCTTTATGCGAGCATCGATTGAGCGTTCCAGTTTATATTCAACCCTTTCAGAGTTTAAACTCTATTTTGGTCTTATTTAGTTATTAAGAAGCTAATTGCCAGATTTGGATTCTTCGTGTCATTATACACTTAAGAGACTAAAGAACAGATTACTGTTAATACAAGTTTGCACGTAGGTACTTACAATGTTTTTTTATTACTATTCAGTGTTCTTGAAATGATTTATTGGACTTAGTTGTGGGTTCGAATCCCACTCGGGGTTTTTTGAAATATACACATGTTTTCATCTTGATAATTACCTAACAGTATCGTTACATTAATTAATTATCTACTTACTTGAGTTTTATTTAATGTTTTAAAAAAATATGCTTAATATAATTATTAGAAAATCATCCTGTAGTCATGATTTAAAAGTGACCAACTTTCCGTGTCCGCTACAGGGTGAGTTAAAAAATCGTTAAACCAGTGCCTATAGATACAATAGTTGGGTAAGTTTCCCGGGCTTTAGTTAACTCGTAGCCGGGGATTTATGGGCAAAACTTTGAACTTAATTCTTTGCCCGTGATACTTCCCTTTCCTACGACGTGCAATTGTTTTTCTACTTTTTTAATGCAAGTAAAGTACAATGGCCGGAAAGGAATAGTGGCGGATTTGAGCTTTGGAAATAATCGGTATGGGAGTCATAGCGCCTTGATACTTAAAAATTCTAGAGTGGTATATGTTTTGTTGGCCATTCTTTTTTAAAAAACGGTAGTGAGTTGCTATCAGAAAATAAAGCATATTCTTGACATAGAAACAAAAAACAAAAAAAATAGAACGTCCTGTATTTTTAACACTAGAATGAATAAAATTAAATCATGAAAAAACACAACTAGGTACCTACCGTTAAAAAAAATTAACTAAAAAGTCAAAAATTTGTTTTATTTTTGGAAATTGTTTTTGTTGGTATTTTTATAATGCAATCGGGTCACTTTCAATAACATCGTTTAAGTAGAAAAAATCCCCCAACTGCATTAAAAAAAAAAAACTAACGATTTTTTTTTCCGTACTATTCGTAATTTAAAAGGTTTTTTTTTACTTTATAGGTCTACATTTTTAACGGCTGTCGTGTTGTTTAATTATTTTATTTTATTTTAAGATTTTTAAGTACTTCGCAAAGCTTAGTTTTAATAAAAATGTGTTTTTAACTAACCTAACTTGATATATGTGCTTGAATATTATTATGTTCATTCTAGTATTAGTGTAGTCTAGTATTTATCACGTTTTACAGGTAAACGCGTTTATTAATGCTACTTTATTTGTATACAATATACATATACTTACATATATTTGAAATGGCCACATTAGACCTTTCAAATGATACCTATATTATAATAATTAAAATACTTTTTTTTTACATAATAATTGATTTTTTTCCATTGTTCTTAAGTTTATTTGTTCATTTCGTAAGTTTTTAACATTTTAGGTATTTAATCGGCTCAGGCGTTTAGAAGTTATGGTGGAATAAAGAATCATACACATACTATGTACATACAGACATGAACCCTAAATAGGAAACATACTTAAGTACTTTTCCTACTATTTTATTTATTAGTAAGCTTGTCACTTCGTTTATAAGCCATGGTCATGGTTAGTTCAAAAAGCGTAAAGAGCTTTCTTTTAATTTTTTAAAAGTAACATACAACGAAAAAGCGCTCCACGCATTCCGAATTACTTATTGGATTATACAAGTGAGAAGCTTATTATTCTAATTAATAACGAACCTACTAACTTTTGTAAACTTTCTTACGCTTAATACTCGTTGCCACTTTTTCTTGTTTATCTCAATCGCGGATTGGTCAGCTGCAAGAGATCCATGAAAGGGATAAGTTCGCCTTTGTACTGTCTTTTGTTGTTTGTAAATATTGTATTTGGGTTTTGTAATTTGTACAATTAAGTGTTTATTAGTGCCATTCGACGCGTCATTAAGAACATTTTGGGATGATAATACTGATAACTATACCTACAGATCACCTTATAAAAAATATTCACTTTTTATTTATTAAAAATATAATAATAATATATTAAAATGCAACACCATGTGTTGTTTACAAAAAAATATGTTTCTAACTCTACATTGAAATAATTATGTTGGCTATGTTCCACGGCTTATATCGTAACGAGAAAGGCGAAAAAAAAATGGTAAAAAAATAACGATAAAAGCGTTTTTTTATTGTTATATCTTACAAACTGTTGTTGGCTTGGAATTACGAGCTTATAACGTCATATAACTCATTTAATATTTATAAAGTTCTATAAATGTCATTAAACATGTAATTAAATACACATTTACTATGGAAATGTATTTACGATGAGAAACCGCATTTATTAACATAAATGTGTAAAACAAATACATTTGTATATTTATTGCACGCCATTAAAATTACAATAAGTGACATTTCCTGCGAATCGTGTGATTCAACATCAAAGGGTGTTGTAAATTTTGTGTTAAAACGTTTTTATTTCAACGGTCTTTTGATTTGAAAAAGGAACATGTATTATGTTTTGTTTTTGAAAAGACTACAGTAACATGTAGGTTGTCGCTGTTAATTCTACTTCAAATAGAGCAGTAAAGTTTCTAGCACTTTATTTGAAACGGGAAGATCAAACAATGCCTTAAAATTTATATCATTATATAGGTGTATTAAAAAAAAATAGCTTGACATTTTTATGCGTAGTGAGAAGTAGATCAATATATTCAAGCAGCTACCACTATAACTGGTTGTAGTAATTGGATAAAAAAATCCCTCATTTGTTTAAACTCTTCGTTATATCTAGAGTCAGTGTAAACTTACATAGTTCAGTGTGGTACAAGTTTTACTTTTGCCCACGTTTAAAGCGTTGCTAGACCATAGAGTAGTGACATGTCAGAATAGAGCAAATTCTACTAATTATTGAAGTGTCTGTGTTAGTTACTAAAACTAACACTATAATTATTAAAATCTTGTATCAACCAGTTCGTTGTTAACCCTATCTCTCTCTACTAACATTTTTCTTTGTTTGTTGATATATCTATCATTTACATTCCGACATACTAAACCACTTATAGTGCAAGCACAATCTTGGCAAAAATAAACACTTAACAATAACTAAAACTGAAAATCATGTCACAAAAGGTAAACGGTTTCAAAATGCACTACATTATACACCCGTGTAAAATAGGACATCCATCGATCGACATTTATCGCACCGTTAACAGTTAGGCACACTTCTTTCAGCCGGGCCTGATAAGATGTCCGAATACTGGGCATTTATCTTTAAGATTAATGAGGCAATTTTCTTAGTTGGCCATAAAAAGAATCGCTAGGTCGACCTCGGCCACCATCACTGTCACTTATGGGTTAACTTTCAGAATAGCGTGGCTGAAACTGTGAAGCTTGTAGGAATAATAAGAAGACTTGTAAGAAGAATAAGTCGGATTGTGGATCTATTGCTTTCTTTTGTTTGTTGTGTATTATAAAAAAGCATAAAAACAAAATTAAATACAGCATGATGTTAAAGTTTGAAAAAGTTTAGTGAATATATTTTGGGTACCTATTCAAATATTTGACTGTTTATGCCTTTTAGTTCGACTGCCTAATCTTCTATAGGTACCTAGGTAAAAATTTGGGTAGAGTTTAAACTGAACTGAGAAACATAGGTACGTCACAAATGAATATTTATAGTTTCCTTCCAGCCGGTGTGACGCATAACATGTAAACCTAAGAGGCCTGACATTATCTATAAAATTTATGCATTAAAGTGACAGCCTCATAATTAACTGTATTAACTACCTGCCAGTAAAAGCGACTAATATTCGCAATCATCTTAAAGAACCTTGCATCACACCTGTACAAACTCAAGTTATAAACGGTAAATTGTCGCAATAAAAAAACAACCATAGTCCTTAAGGGACTCTAGCTATGAGGAAGTTATTTTAAATTCCAAATAATAATTATGCCAAAAAATTCTTCCCCCATCCCGAGGGTGGAATACCGAGCAAAATGGATTAAAATGTCAAAGGTAAAATAAAACACTTGGCGTCTGTATAACGTCATACTAAGCCATAAATAGGTTAGAATTGAGAAAATTTTATTTGTTGTTAAATTAATTAGGTTTGAGTTTTGTTTGAGAGGGACAAACATCCCTGGCTTACGTATTAGCATTTAGAACGGTAAGTAAACATAGAGACGGCTTGTGAATGGACGGCCCGTGTTTATAACTGGGTTTATGACTTGTTAAGCGCAAGGATCGCTCGTAAAATTCTTCAAAGCGGTTAGTTGGGTCAACCTCTGCTTTTTATGAATGAGTTTGAACGTTTACGTTTTGTTTTCATTATAAACAAAGTTTTATTGCAGTGCTCTTACATAAATTACATTTTAGGAGTCTCATTAGGCAAATTATGTTCACACCTAATTTTATTACTGCAATATGCATGCTAAACGGTATGTTTAAAATTTGGTAAGATTTTTTTGTTGCGATAAGTTTTATTCTCGTAGCCCGGATCACCTAGAAAATTTAAGTGTAAAAACCGTTGTATCCAATATGGCCCCGCTTTGTTTTCACCCACATAAATCGGGCGGTACGCGGCGCGCTAACTTATTTTTGTCCGTACCTACCCGCTCGCCGAGGATAGATGGATCCAATTCCAAATTATGTCTATCTTGGGAATTAACGGGGATTCCAGTTTATCCAAAAAACGTGCGGGAACGTCGGGGAGGGGGGAGTTATTTTGGAATTATGATTCCGGATGCGTCCCGGTCCCGGTTCACGCCTCGTTCGGTGTAATATCGGTGCAATCGTTTAGCCTGCCGATGCGACGGTGTGCTGAAATGTTTATGGTCGGTCTATGGCTTAAAATAGTGTATCGAGCTCGTGATTTAACGGGTAACAGGATTGTGGGTGTTGTTGCTACGATTAATTATATCGTTGAAGTTGTACTATTCTAATAGGTACCCTTTTTTCCATTTTGAACAATTTGTATCTACCTGTA